>CM076902.1:19433661-22067158 GCA_039519145.1 Kokia cookei
ATGCCTAACAAGTAAGTTAATTTAGATACTGATGCTTGTCGTTTAGTAAATTAAGGAGATATGACATCATATCCCAGAAGAAATGCAGTTACACCAGAACACAAATTCATGACTAAAGCATGACTTTTTAACAATACAAAAACAAAGTGCTAAGCGTTTCATTTCTTTCCATTTCTTCGGTTAACCATTTTTCTATATGTCGACTTTGCTTCCTCTTCATTTTTCATTTTTCTAACTATTCACCGTCTATGATTCTATACATTATTCGTACTTATTTTCCGATTATAGTTTTATATTTTATTTATGGGTTAAATTATATTGGAATAAAAACTTAGGAATATAATTGTACTTCCCAAATGGCATTCCTAAAGCGTTTAGAAAATTACACCTGCTTTTCAAAGTCCAATTCCTTTGAAGAAAAGGTGCAATGTAAGAAAAGATTAAGGTCTTGGCCACAGAATTATCAATCTAGCCAAAGCTCCTATTACGATTCCACTTTGATTATGTAATATATACCCTTTTTTGGGGACTGTCTTTTGCCAATATCCAATTAGACAATATTTTTTTTTTTTAAATGTACTGATATAATTACATGGTAGTATCTGTTTATATTTTTTTAATCCTTTGACAAGGCACACACAAGTACTCGAACTCAAATTTTTTAAAATGAACAACATTCTTTTTACCATTAAAATCACTCGTTGGGTTCAATTAAACAATAAAACTATATATAGATTTAACGTTTAAGTTTCATCATTTTAAATACAAATAAAGTTAATACATATATATCGTATGATTTTAAAATATTACATTAATATAAAAAAAGACATGAGAGCAATTGCCAAATTAATTAATATGGTTAGAACCCACTGAAAAGAGAACCCAAAATGAATGGATTGCTGAATGAGAGAGCACTGAATGGTGGGCATCAGATAATATTAAATAAACCAAGAGGAGTGTGCTATCCACGCGACTACCACCAACCTCCCCATTACTTTTTTTTATCTATATATCCCACAATTTCTATATTTCTATATTCTTTTATTATTTAATATTCAGAAAATGTTATTATTTCGTGTCAAAACAGATGTGTAACAAGAGTTTCAACCACTACTGTAAAAATGATGTTAGGGGGATTGCAAAGGCTTTGATCTTTTAAAATATAAAATTTAACTTTTGACTTTTTTTAGAATTCATAAAATTTTAAGTTAGTATACAATAAAACCTTATTTTTTTTCTTAAAAATTTGATAAAATTTTGATTTAATTCTTTAAAATTTATAAAGATATAAACCATTAAAAAAATGAAATTACATTTGAGTTATGGTAAAAATAAACAACTTAATTTCAACCTCTCAAAAAAAATTGACTTGCCCTTATGCACTCCATACAAATCAAGACTATATACTTTATTTTATTATAATTATATTTAAAATATTTTTTTATTTATGTGAATTTTACTATAATCTAAATTCACATCATATGAATTTTGAAAATTCATATATATATATTTTTTATAATTAGAGTAGGGATGGAATTGCTAGAGATTAAACTCAAGCTTTCATGTCATCTTTGTTATGTTATAATTATTATTTAGTAAAATATTATTTGGGACTTCTGGTTGGGGGAATTGAAAACAAAAGAAAATGGTGAGATATATAGCTGTTGTTTCTTTAATGCCTTTCCACTAAAACACTATAATAGCATGATATCGGTCAGAGCAAGCATACATGTTGTATGATGGAGCTCTAAAGGAAAGAGACAATGGCTTTTCATCTCATATATGCTCCCATAATATTATATTATATTTCGGTTTCTATATCTTCCATTCATGAAGAGAAACAAATAATTGCCCTCACACATTTTACGTATACGCCTCTGTTTCATTTTCTTCACTGGTCTCTAGTCGGCCGAAAGCAGCTACGCTCCCTCGTCACTTCTCATTTGCCTTTGTGTTTGTCTCAATTTTAATTTAATAATGAAAGTTCCATTTTTTGTTTTTTATGATTGGATTTTTCAATTTGACATAATATTAGATCTTTCGAATTTAAACTTTGACAGCAATATTTTATATAATATTAAATAATTTATATTCAAAATTAATTTATTCCTTGTAATAAATTTTTTATCAATTTTATCACCTTAATTTTTTACCTTACACTTTAATTTCTTTTATATTATTCATGTATGTAACTTTTTTTATATATAAGGATAAAATGATAATTTCATATGATGAGACAAAGTGGAAAAAGATAAAAAAAAATTATCATAATCGCTTTATATCTACTTTTCAAAATAAAAAAATTCATTTGTCCTATCTCACATCCACTTTTCAAAAAAGAATTACTCTATTAAGAGGGAATTAATTTGAAATCTATCGGACGATTCGGATTTTACCATCCTTAATTTTTACTATTAATATTGAATTTTTCGTGTGTAACATAAATTCAATTTGAGGAACCCTGTCGAGTATGCATATATTATGTATAAATTCATTGAGTTTTAATAATAAAACATAAATTTTAAAAATTTTAAAACTCTATAAGAATTTTAAAATTAATTATTAAATAAATAATCATAAATGTTGTATCTATATGTTTTTTATCACATAATTTATACTATTTATGAAATCTTAAGTTATGAACCTACCTAAATTATTTTACAAAAATAGTTATGTTTATATTGAAAAAAGAAAGAAAGAAAAGGAAGATATGATTGCAATAAAGAGTGAACTACTTTGTAAAATAATATGTAAATAAAAATAAAATATTGTTTTAAACTTTTTTTTTAAGAAAGAGACCCATCATAACTTTAGAAAAAACTTGATTATTAAAAAAAAACTTTAGAAAAAAAAATGAAAGATAATTTATAGGTAAAATATTGTCTGTGCTTTTTCTAATATCATTTCATAGGTTGCTTTATCTTTTCCATTCCAATAAAAATGACCCAATTAACATATTTAACAAAAAGTAACACCCAATAAGAGAAACCACAAAAGAAAAAGAAAAGAAAAAGCCAAAGCCGAAGACCATTTTCTACTTCAACGACTGTGGTCTTGTGGCGTTGAAAATTTCCACCAATTTTCTTTTTAGATTTTTTTTCTTAATTTTTAATTTTTAGGTTAAAAATTTTAGACATAATTTTAGCTATTCATTATTTTTTTTTTCTTTTAGGCTTTATGCTTTTAATTTTTATCAAATCATCTCAAAATATATAGGAAAAAATTAACGTTTGTTAACTTTACTACTGGCATACACATGGATGACATATCAACATTTAATTTTTTTTTTATATTTTTAATTATTTTTAATTTTAAAAAAATATTTTTTTATTTTTATTTATTTCTTAAAATTCTAAAAAATTAATTAAATACTTATGTGTCATTCATGTGACAATCCACGTGTATGCCACATCAGTAAAGTTAAAAATATTAACTTCTTCTCCATGTTGGAGTGATTTGATAAAAAACACAAATTTAAAGGCTAAAAAATATAAAAACTTAAACAAATAACTAAAATGATTTTTTTATAAAGTTTGAAGGTCAAGTAAATCATTATGCCTAAATTTTAATTCAATTATATATATTGTCATGTCAATTTTTAACATAAGTATGACTAGTGGTATAGTTTTGTGAATCAATATTTTTTATTAAGTATTTTATTGAGTTGGTGTCACCGTTAATCTGAGTCACCAATTCAATTAAAAAATTATAAAACTATCCTTAATTAATATATATAATGAGATTTAAACTCGCACCAATTATATGAGTAAAACTTTAAATTTATTACTCAACCAAAACTTTTTCTTAATGTATTTTATACATTTTTATTTTAATATGCGCAATATATCATCTCCATTGGTTACATATATTAATAATATTGTTAATTGAGCTAGTGTCATAAGTCAACTTGACACTAATTGACAATTGTTAACAAAGCCAAGATAAATAATTGTATTGCATTTAGTATTGTTTATCTGATATAGTTATGGGTTTAAATTTCGTTTTACTCATAATTTAATATATTTTTTATTTTAATATCATAAATATTTCATGTATTATTATGATTAATTAGTTTCAAACTATATATTTTTATACAATTGTGTTCTAAATCGATGATTTCCACTTAAAAGTATAAAAATTAAAATTATTCCTCAATTATTATTTTAATTTTTTAAATTTAAATTTATTATTTATTATATATTATAAATTGTTTGGAATTCGATGATTTCCCCATATCTAATAGTTTTACAATAAATTGTTTGGAATTCGATGAGTCAAAAAGGTACCCTACATAATTGGAGTCAAGAAATTCAATCCTTTATCCAAAGCCAAAATACTTTGATAACATTCTTTCCACCACCAAAGTAAACACCACTGCTTCATTAAAAGTGCATTCGACAAAAATATCAATTTTTTATTAATTTATTTTTTAAAATGTGATATTTAATCAATTTAAAAATTTAAATTTCAATATTTAAGGTCGATTGGTATGAATATTATTGTTAATATATAAGAGAATGAATTCGAGTACGCTAAAATGCATTATCTTTTTATTTATAAATTAAAGAAAGATTATGACTAGTTTTAAATATTATGTTAAAAAAACATATATAAATTAGAATATATAATTTATTTTATTTTATTTTTTTGCAAATACAAGACCCTGTTTGTGTTAGAGATAAAATCTAGGAACAAATGGTGGTGGGATAAGTCATAAGTGTGAGGCAGACCATGGAAATGGACAATCCAATTATGAGAAATGTGCGGATCAATTCACTTCCAACCAAAGCCAATTTTTCTTTTTAAATTAGGTACATCTTTATCGAGTCCAATTTAAATTCCACTTTAAAATCATAAATATTCAACATTTTTATATTATTGTATTAAAAAAATATTTGATGCATTATTTGTATATAAATCTTAATTATCGATTAATGATGATTAAATTAAAAAAAACAATGGAGAACTTATAAATAGATGCTCATAACTTTATTTAAATATAATTACATAATTACATAATAATTAATATTATGAAATAATATTTGATGCATCGTCCGTGTATAAATTCATCAGTGAATAATAATATAACATATCATCATTAAATTAAATAAAATATGGAGGACCTGTAAACAAATATTAATAATTTTATTTAAACATTAATCGCAACTGTAACACTTTAAACCTGATCTAGAAGGATAGACCAAACCTAGGATGTCACATGAAATTCCAAAGGAAACAATCACACTTAAAGCAGGTTTATTCACCGCATAGATAAATCTTAAAATTATAATTCATTCAACATAATTCAACTTGGAACTTAAAATCTGAAAACCCACGACAATCCAAATCATGCATGCATAAATTTAAAATAATTCCATTAAAATAACTGAATCCCTTGTTCGCCGGCCGTTTAGTTTAGGGAAGTTTCTGAAATTCATTTAATGTAATTAGAACAACATATATTCAAGTATTGCATAAATAAATAAATTCTGCATACGGAAATAGTTTACATATCATTGATAATTCATATAGCATATTCAATCTTAGTTTATTAGATTAATCATTTTTTATGGTTTCGAATAAAGAATAGTTCAGATGCACAGCAAATCAGATACAAAGACAAATTTAGATGTAAGTACAGATACAAATGCAGTTATCCTACTCCCATCCGTTACACACCATCTCCAACCAACCCAACACATGAATAGGTATATAATACTCGTCTAACCCTACATACCTCATAGTGTCGATATGATACGTTGCAGTGTTTACAGTCTCACTGCCAGTTCATATATAATCACGGGTGGATTAACCACCAAAACGATACATAATATTTCCTTCGATTTGTAACCCCATCCCATGCAGATGCAGGAAATATATGACAGATGTACACTAATCATATGTAGATATAAATATGTAGTTCCAATATAATAGAGGGTTGAAATTCTTACAGTTGATTTCGTATAGATACTCAGAATCAGTTTATAATCATGCTAAGACAGTTCATACAGCTCAGTTAAATTCATACAAGTCTTACAGACGGCTTATATTCGCCTCATCCAGCAATTACGGACTAAACAAAAATTTCAGTTTTTGGGCTCACACACCTGTTTGGCTCCACAAGGTTTAGCATACAGTCGTGTGAGTGCCTGTGCGTCCAAGCATTGAGTCACACAGCCTGAACATGTAGCACCCCTATATCCGGTTCATATGCATAAACCCGATATAAAGGTATTACATTAAGATAAAGAAAGTCATGCAATTTTTTTTTTCATCCAAAATACCTCATTTCATTTCATCACACAAAACATTTCAAAACAACATATTTTCTTTCTAATAAGTACACATGTAAGTTCCATAGTACATGTCATTTTACATCAAAAGTAATATACCCAAATTTGAGCTCCAAGTGATGTGATGTAATGAGAGGTCCCGATCTAGCTTCTTGTATTCCTTGTACCTACGCGTTAAAATAAACGCGTTAAGTCGGTGAAGGCTTAGTAAGTACTACAAAAGCAAAGTATAAACTTTTAAATTTTCTCTTGTAATTTACTCTTTCGCCTTACCAATATATAGCTTGTATCTTATCACATTGACATTCATTTCACTTTGGTCCACTTTTTTTTTTCCCACAATTTAGCCCAAAGTAAACTTCTATAGAACCCATCGAATAAACGAAACAGAAAGTACCGAAGTACTTAACAGTAAGCACACAAGTGCTGGGGAAACAGTAAGCACACACAGTGCAATCCAGTAGGCACACACAGTGCAATCAGTAGGCGCAAATCAGTAGGCACACAAAATGCGAAACAGTAAGCACACGAAGTACGAAACAGTAAGCACACGAAGTGCGAAACAGTAAGCGTGCTAGCGTTCCTTAATGGCATGTCACTACTATCTCAATGGTTCTAACTTGTCTACATAGGCATAACACTTCATATTCATCATTTCTCATTATTTCACACATCACATTTATATTTCAAAGTTGTTCACTTGCATCACAGTCACTAAATTATTTATATCTTGAGCTAAAGAATTAGAAATTATAATCCTCTTGATGTTTCTGAAACTAGACTCAATCATCTTTTTACCATAAAATTTCCGGAATTTTTACTTTATCCAATTTGTACAGTAAATTCTTTCAATTTACCCCTTCACTGCTGCCTGACAGTTTCGACCTTTCTTCACTGAAAATTATCTATCTTTTAGTACAAAAATAAAATGATGTTACTGTCTGTTTCTATTAAAAATAGACTCATTAAGGAATTAACCATATAATTTTCAGTCTCTAATAATTTTTATATATTTTTCTATGATTTTTCAAAGTCAGAACAGGGGAACTCGTACCTACTCTGACCTTGTTACACAAAATCAGTTGTATCTCAGAATATACAGATCCATTTTCATCACCGTTTCTTCCATATGAAACTACACTCAATAAGATTTAATTTCATATATAATATGACCCTTAACTCTTTATATACAATTTTTAGTGAATTTTCAAAATTAATCCTCTGTTCTGTCCAGACTGTTTTACTTAATCACACATTAATCCCTTCATTTTATCATTGTAAACATTCAAATTATGTACCTATCTAACAATTTCTATGCTAATAATTCATATACCATTAGAGAAATTAAACTATAATTTAAAACTCTTGTAGTACTTACAATAAAAAAGCTGATTTCCTTCTCTTTTACCCCTTGTTCTATTCTTTTCCTTTGTCTTCTATTTGATCCTTGCCTCTCTTCTCTTTCTCTTCAATTTCACATAAACACATATAAGCTAAATGCTATAATTCAATGATTTCCATGCTAAATAACAGTAAAATACATGTATATCATGAGAATTTAACCATTTTTTACCTTAACCCTTGAATTCAAATTTTCTCGATTTAGTCCTTTATCTCTCTAACACCTCAAAATTAATTCTATAAGAAGTTTGAGGTGTCTACTAACTCTCTTTTATGACTTTCTTTTAGAAATTCCAAAGAAAATGGAAGGTTTTGAGTTTGGAAAGCTTAAAAATGATGGAAGGACCTATTTGGAATAAAAGCAAAAGTTAGATGGAAGAGAGAATGGCATGAACAGTTGAACTATTAAAAGAGCTGATATTTTTTACTTTTAATTGATTTTTAACCTTTCTCAAATTCTCTAGAAATCTCACTTAAAATATCTCACTTAAGAAAAATGGTAAGATTGCACTCTTAGTCCTTGAGCCTTCCAACTTTACACTTTAGCCCAAAACTTTGCCTCCAAAAATATCTTCCACCAATTTACTCTTTTGCCCCTCCTCAATCAATCTAATTCCCATGATGACTCAAAATTCATTTCGGATAATTCGCTATTTAATCCACCATATTTTCTCTCCTTTACTATTTAATCCTTAAATTTTTCTAACCTTCCTTACTTCAACTAAACATTTCTAATTCTCTATTCTATTTTATCACTATTCCAAATTCGGTTCCAACACACGGATGTTACAGGACACACGCCCGTGTGTCTGCCCATGTGACCATTGCACCTTAAATCAGAAAACAGTAGCCACACATAGTCTAGCACACGCCCGTGTGACCACTACACTTTATTTCTTGTCACACAGGCCCTTGTGCCAGCTCGTGTGTTATCGACAAACCTGTTTTTTATGAAGAAAAATACAGAAAAAGAGAGGGGTTTCGATACCTACCTGTTACACGACGATATAAAAGTCCCCAAATGCAATTTTCAAGCCTAAAACAAGTTCCAAACATCCAATTTCAACAAAATATTCGCAACACAAGCATTAATAAAATCAATGTTCGTCGAAACCTTCGACTCATAAGGCAAAACAGACGAAAGTCTACTTACCGTGAATTCGCAGTACACGATCGAAACGTTAGACGTCTCTTGAGCCTCCCCTAGCGCATTGAAACACAAACGAACATACAAAATTACCAGTCAAAACCTCGAAACTATTTTGAATAACTTCCCCCAATTAGCACAATAACAATTAA
This sequence comes from Kokia cookei, assembly GCA_039519145.1. Lineage (NCBI taxonomy): Eukaryota > Viridiplantae > Streptophyta > Magnoliopsida > Malvales > Malvaceae > Kokia > Kokia cookei. Next base: position 19,442,655 of record CM076902.1, read on the forward strand.
CAACGAATTAATCGACCCAATTTACCTTAAAGCGTACCAGAGCAAGCAAAATCGCAACACAGTGTAGCAATCAAGCAAGGTGAACAAAACGAGAAGGAAACTTTAGGAACGAACTAAAACTAAGAAAGAAAATGAAGAATGACGTTTTAAAAAAATAAAAACATAGAGGGAAAGAACTATCTAATATTCAGATCAGTTTTAAGGAAAAGTGCAAAATAAAAGTCCTTACCACATACACAATGACTCGAACATGAAACTAGATATTAGACAAATGCTTAACAATGGAACCACGACACTCATCATTGAAACATCAACGCACGCAATTTAACTTATGTGACAAATTCAAGATCTAAGATTTAGAAAAAGGAAACACATGATTTCAAAAGATGCAACTTGAACATCAAATCCCAAATAAGCAAACAAAACACATAACCATAAAAACAAACACATATTCATTGACATAATTAAGCAAGAAATTATCCAAATTTTGAGGCGTTATAGTAATTATTACAGACACATATTCTCCCTAACATTATTTAGCTTGAAATATGTTGTTAGTCATTGTATTTTGGTCAATTTTTTTATACAATGTTTACTTTTACCTATAATTTTTCTTCAATCTTTAAGTCAATGAAAAAAATACACTTAAGCATTTTCGAACTAGACTTGATCATGAGTCAGATTGGGTCGGACCAATACCAAATTCTAGGCCCGTTTTCTAAGTCCGAACTTGGCCCGAAAATGGGCCTAAATTTTTGTCCGAATCCGACCTAGATAAAAAATGCTAAATATGAGCCCAATCTAGCCCGCCCATAGTAAACTTTTTTTTATATAATTATTTTTATTTAATTTTTTTTAAAAAATATAATACATAAAATACACTAAAAATATTAAAAATAAATATTTCCCAACAAATTGAAAATACATTAAAAAAACTCTTATACTTGATAACACTAATATAGTTGCAACTTCACAAGCAAATATCTCTAAAATAGTAAGAAAATGAACAATAAAATAAGAGTTGTATAATATTCAAACAATAACAACAAAATAGTAGCAATATAATAACACAATGAGAAGAAAACAACAACAAAATGGTAGCAAATGACAACAAACAACAGGGGAAAAATAGGTAGTTCGTGTCGGGCCGGGCCCGAGTCAAAAAAATATTACTTAAGGCTCGTCCCGTTTAGAAAACAAGTCTTATTTTTTATCGAAGGTTATTTTTCGGGCCTATATTTTTGTCCAAACCCTCTCACTTTTTGGACGGACATTCATACTTGGACGGATAACCCGACTCATGATTAGATCTAATTCGAACATACGTTAAACTCCTTGTTGTTACAATAACTAACATATCAATTAATTTTAAAGCTCAATTCGTATATGATAAAATTTTAGATTTTTTGGAATTAAAAAATTAAAAATTCTTTAAAAAACCTTAATTCAATTATGGATATCACCGTTGATTGAATTAAAATTGAAAATTGAAAAAGTTTTTTAAACTTTTCAAGTATTAAGCATAAAAATTACATCTCAATCTTTGTTAAAACATAGGGATTGTTGATATATTTTGACGTATTATTTATAAGAATATGATAATTTTAACTAGCAAATAATATATTTATTGTAAACATAGAACTAATATAATAATCATTATCATTGCAGTATATTTTAAACCCATCACTAATTATTATCTAAAAATATCACTGATTATATTACACGTCTATGACCAGTGGATTGAAAAAGGAATGGATAGGGGAAAGGATTATTGTTTTAACAGTAAAAAAATATTTTTTTATGTTTATAGAGGGCAATGTTTAAAAGAAATGATTTTTTTAAATTAACACATCTTTAATATCTATTATCTTAATTTTTTTTCAAGATTCACAATTATCATTTTTTATAATGTCATCATTAGGATTTGAAAACTCATGTACGTGACCTTGACGAACATGCCATCGACGCGAGCATAATCATTTTAGTGTGAAATAGTTATTTTCCAAGTTTTTGCTCTCTTAACGAAACATTCCTATTGACCTGAAACAAAAATTGTGAAGAGAGCTTAGAAAAGATAAATCAAAACGGGACATTTCATACTTGAGAAAATGAGCCACCACCAACTCGACAAAAGTGGCCTAGTCACTACTGTTAAAAACAGAGATCACAACCTGAGAAAAAAATAAGTGAAAGAGCCGTCAGAGTAAGCCGGCCAGCACCACGTGATCAAAATTCCCATCAAGAAAAAGCAAAAGCCAAACCCAAGTTTGCGAAATTATTATTTCAAATCAAGCTTCTTCATGCTAGAAAAAAGGATCGATTATCAGTGTAAGAAACAAGAATAAAGACGGTGCCAGTGAGGAGATGACAATCGGTTGACCAGTAACCATTAATCGGCCCTATGAACACTCTCATAAACTCAAGAGCCTTCTACAAAAAATGTGAATGAACTACCGATGATACGAGGGAATTGTTTGAAATATGATGATTTGTTCAACTATGGATTTGAACTTGAGCTCGACTCAATTAATTTAAATTCAAATCTAATTCAACTTAATCTTATCATAATCCAATCAATTGAGTCTAGCCAGCACTGTCACAGCTTGGGTTGTGTCAAAGAACAAAAGGTAGGGTTCATTTTACTGCTTTTCAGATGTGTTACTTATTAGATTAGCCCGAATACAAATATTTGCTAGAAGTTGTGAGAGGGGAAGAAGAGAAGGGACATGATTTTTTTTATTCTGAAAATTGTTTATAATTGTCTATAAATTTTATAATATATTTAGATTTCTAATGTTTTCTAATCAATTTTAATTATTTTTATGAAATTTATAATTTTTTTAAAAATTGAAAATATTAAAATGATATTTTAACTATAATTCAAGAGATAATTTTTTTAAGATAAAAATAATCACCCAACTTTCAAAAAATTTCATTTTAAGGGTCCAAAAAATTTCCTTTTCCTTTTAGGCACTCCTGTCTGTTACCATTTGTTTTCATTCTAGCCACTCTAAAAAGCATTTGGACTAACAGCAATCTGAGTTGGTATTTTTATAATTAATAAATAATTTATAAAATTTCCACATAATATTATACATGTTTATGATTACATGGAAATTTTAGCTTTCCAAAAAAAGTTCTTCCTCTCAAACAAAAACCAAACCCTTGCCTCTGCCAACTTGCTGTTGCCGTTGCCGCCGCATGCTTAGGTGTTCTTCTTCGGCGACTAGGTGCACCAAGACTCTCCTCTTCCTTCTCTTCTCAAATTTCCGGTTAGTTTTGCTTGGATAGGTCACAAACTAGGCCAATGGTGGTTCAACCAGTGAGGGTGGACTGAGTGGTGCTTGAGATTGTAGGTGTGAAGATAATTTTTTTTGGAAAATTCTTGATGACATGGAAATTAAATATTATGGGTAATTTTATAAATTATTTATTAATTATGAAAATGCCAACACAGATTTCTGTTAGTCCAAATACTTTAGAGTGGCTAAAATGAAAGCAAATGGTAACGAGAGTGTCTAAAATGAAAATTTATGAAATTTGAATGATCATTTATATGGTTTAACTTTCTTTTTATGCATTAAAGGGCCAAATTAATTATTAACCCTTTGAATTAACATGTCACATTATCTTCTTATCTGAAATTAATGTATGAACGATCAAATTGTAACAATCCGATAAAGTTAATACTTATTACGTAATTTTTGAAAGTTGAGTGACAAAAACGTAATTTTAAATAAATTTAAAAAATTATTGATGTAATTTACCAAAAACAAAAACACAACCCTAGCTAAAGTTTTTAAACTTTTAAATGTTTAGGTGGGCTGCCAAAATGAGTGAATAAAGAGCGATATAAGTGGGACATAAAATTTAAATAAATTAGGTCCAAAACTTCTATTGGGCCTTAAACTACCAGCTATACAGGAGATTACGGTTAGCGCTACTTTTCAAAAGTGATTTCGAAGCAAAATGAATGCTAAACAAATTACTTTTAGTTAAAATTTTTATCTTTTCAAAATCATTTTTAAAAAGAATAAGTTAAAATTTTTAATTTTTTTCTTTTAAAAGTATTTTTGGTACTTAATTACTTTTTCACCTTTCTAACAAGTTGGCATTATCCTTTTTTTTTTCTTTCTCTGAAACTTAATTATAAATGTATTAAAATCATTAAATAAAAATAAAAAGGTATTTTTTAAAAATAATACAATTATGTTAATATCTAATTACAAATATTTAATGATTATATTTAAATATTTAAAATATAGTTTATATATTCTAATTAAATTTTATAAATAATTAATATTCATTATTTAAAAATATTTAAAATTTATATTTTATATATTAAAATATTAACAAGTCATAATAAATTATTTTTTATATTTTTATTAAAATATAATAATATTAACTAATTGAAATATTATTTAAATGCATATTTGTTACTTTATAATACCATATTTAAAATTGGTATTTTATTTCTCAAAAGTACATTTTGACATCAATATTAAACATTCAAATATTAAATCAAAATTTTTAAAAGTATTTATCAAAAATACTTTTAAAAAACAATACTAAACTGGACCGAATTCTAATTATAAGCCTAATAGAGCTACTATTAGTGTAAAAATGGGAAAACTGAGGATGCGCTTAAGATGTTTGATGAAATGATTCTGAGGGGGTTATAGAGCCAAATAGGTGTATATATACCATATTCATTTCGGGTTTGTGTCGAGCAGAGAGGGTTGATGATGCTTGTAGGCTGTTAGTAGGATGAAAGAGAGTGGGTGCTCCCCTGATCTTGTTGCTTATAATGCTTTGCTTAATGGGTTTTGTGAATTGGGTCGGCTTGATGAAGCTTTCGCACTTTTGCACTCTTTTCAAAAAGACGGATTTGTACTCGGATTACGTGGATATAGTAGTTTCATTAACAGTTTGATTAAAGTTAGGAGATTCGATGAAGCTAAAAAAATTCGATTCGGATCGAATTAAATTAAGTAAAATTGTTCGAGTTAAATTTAAAAATTAAACATATCGAATTAAAATATTATTATAATATATTTAATTTCATGTTAGAGAGCATGTAAATTTAAAATTTTATATAATTGAGAATTTTTTCAAAGCAAAATAAAAAAAAACGAGATATTTCAGTATGATAAACTTCAATAATTAATCAATATATTTAGGTCTCAAAATTATTATTTTAGAAAAAATTAAAATTTTAACTTTTTTATATATTATTTAAATTTTTAATTTTAATAATTTTTTAAAAAACATATAAAATTTGGAACTTTTAAAATTATTTTGAAATTTTTTGTTAAGAAATAGATCAATTTATTCATTTTCAAAATTAATAGAGACCAAAAGAGTATTTATACTAATCTATTATTCGAATTATTTGAGTTATTCGAATTGTAAAATTCAACTTAATTCGAGTCAACTCGAATTATTCGAAACTCGAATAAGTAATTCGAGTTGACTAGAATTTTTTTCAATTTTTGGAATTTGATCCCCTAATTGAAAAGGAAAAGAAGGGAAATAAAGTTTGATGACTAAAACATAAGCTGACTCAAATATAAGGGATGGACTTTGTAGTTTAGCCATAAATATACGAAGAAACAAAGCTCCTTAATCGGACATCGCCATTCCAAATGTCGTCAAACCCCCAAGTAAGAGCACAGTGATCAAAACACAGATAGCAAAGGACTGAAAAAACAGAAATGGCTCCGAAAACAGATACCCAATCCGCCGGCGCTGTCGCTGCGGCTGACGCATCCTCTCAATTCTCAATGGACCCAGTATTCCACATCTTGAAAGTCGTCCCCTACTCTTTCCTTCGTCCTCCGCGCCTCCGCCTCAAGATCCCCTCCGTCTCCCTTCCTTCCGCCATGACCGTCTTTTCACTCGTCCTCCTCACTTACTTCATGGTGGTGTCCGGCTTCGTCTATGACGTCATCGTGGAGCCCCCTGGCATTGGCTCTACCCAAGACCCTGCCACTGGCGCCGTCCGACCTGTTGTTTTCCTTCCAGGCCGAGTCAATGGTCAGTACATCATAGAAGGACTCTCCTCTGGGTTTATGTTTGTGCTTGGTGGCATTGGGATTGTCCTCTTGGATCTTGCCCTTGATAAAAACAGGGCAAGGAGTGTCAAGGTTTCCTACTCCATTGCAGGAATCTCCTCCGTTGTCATTGCCTATGTCATGACTACACTCTTTATTCGCATCAAGATCCCTGGTTATCTCAGGTGAAGATAATAATTCCTTAGCAATTACTTATAGTCTTCACTTTGGTTGAACAATTTTGCTTTGCTTTCTTTGGGTCTTCTTTATTGAAGAACCTGAATCTGGTGGTTTAAAATTTTCATTTGCCATTGATTTACGGATTTGAGATTTGAAGCTTTTGATGTTAATTCGATTGGATTAATGGATTAACAAGTTGAACACAATGCATGTGTTGATTGATTTTTACACTCTTAAATCACCACTGTTCTTCAGTTTATGATTACTGTGAATAGGATCAATCAAGGCAAATAGGTTTTCCAAAACAAACTCGCCATGTTAACCTAGGAATTAAGTGAAGGGATTCAGTGTTTATTAGGGAAAAGAGAAAGAGGCATTTGTGCGTGATGATGATCTTCAACTTGGGTATTTCTGATGGCTGCTTTTGCCTGCAGTTATGCTCATATTCAACTTCTAGTTTATACTTTAAGGCACCTTAACACTTGACCTAGCTAGTAGAATTTCAGATTAAAGTGGATTTAGAGAAGCATTTAGACTAAGTTGATAAAATCATACTTCTGAATGGTAGCTTGATGCTATTGTTTTTCAATTTAGCTTGTCTTCTCCCTATTTCCATTTTCCTAAAGGCAAGTCTCTAGCCCCATATCTTAGTGTTTGCATATTCTAATCTCATTTTTATAATTTAAATGAATGGGATAAACCAGTTACAGGGAGGACAGTGGATGAGGTTACAAAATGAAAACTAGTAGTAAAGGAAAGATTTACAAAAGAGAGAGGATGATGGTAGATGAGAAGTAACTTAGAGAAAAACTTAAAACAAACTTCAATGCCTTGTTTAGGCTCTTTCTCCTTCTTTTATAGGACCAATTCATAGCTCAATTTAATTGAATTTGAATCCCGCACAGTTTCTCGATAAGGATAATGTCTCATCATTTGTTGATGACATCTTTGTCCAGTTGTGGTTGCTTTCCACGTTGCTTCCTTCTTTGTCTGGACTTGAATGTGGTTGCTTCCACGTAGCTTCTTTTGTCGTTTCTTGGTAGTGGCTTTTTCCACGTAGCTTCCTTTGTCTTGTGTGTTATCCTTCTTGGATATTTTCCGGATTCATTTCTTCAATTTCATCTAAATTTAATTAATCAATTGACAATCTTGGTGAGTTCTAATTTTCCCATGTATTTTTGATGTCTTCAATTATATGGGAAGGAAAATCATCAATCTCCATTTCAGCTATCTTTTTTAATAGTTGAACGGTTTCTTCATTTCTATCATCCTGGGGATATCTAGATCCCGCATTATATGCTAGTAATCTTCTACCATCAGTCCAAAAGCAATACGATTTTTGTTGAAGTAGATATTGGGCTTTGGACATTAGATTTACTTCAACAAAAATCGTATTGCTTTTGGACTAATGAAGAAACCGTTCAACTATTAAAAAAGATAGTTGAAATGGAGATTGATGATTTTCCTTCTCATATAATTGAAGACATAAAAATACACGGGAAAATTAGAACTCACAAAGATTGTCAATTGATTGATTAAATTTAGATGAAATTGAAGAAATGAATCTGGACAATATCCAAAAAGGATAACACAGAAGACAAAGGAAGCTACGTGGAAGAAGTCACTACCAAAAAACGACAAAAGAGGAAGCTACGGGGAAGCAACCACATTCAAGTCCAGACAAAAAAGGAAGCAACGTGGAAAGCAACCACAACTGGACAAAGATGTCATCAATAAATGATAAGACATAATCCTTATCGGGAAACTGTGCCGGATTCAAATTCAATTAAATCGAGCTATGAATTGGTCCTATAACAAGAGGAGAAAGAGCCTAAACAAGGCATTGAAGTTTGTTTTAAGTTTTTCTCTAAGTTACTTCTCATCCACCATCCTCCTCTCTCTTTTGTAAATCTTTCCTTAATTACTAGTTTTCATTTTGTAACCTCATCCACCGTCCTCCCTGTAATGCTAAAACAGAATCAAAACAAAGCGATGATGAATTTGATTAGTTTCTCTTATTTGGCACTTTTCCTGAACGCTTGGGGATGTTGTGAGTGCAGTTTCTTTGACAATGCTGCCTTGCCTCCCAAGGTTTGCTATGACGTGTTTGCTAATATGAAATGTGTTGAAGTGCGATTGTTTGAATAAAAAGTTTAGCCGATTCTATCATATCAAAATATTATTCTATCGGATTAGAACTGCTAGCATAGAAAGAGAGAGGGCTAACAAGTTTTTCCTGCTTTAGAGAGCAGACAATTGAAAGGTAAGTGAAAAAGTTGAGTTACTCGAGCTCACCAGTTCTATTTTATCATCCGAATTCAGTTTGAATTTTTTTCTAATCGAGTCAAGTGAAATGAAATTCGAGTAGAGTTAAATTATAAAAAATTAAACATGTCAAATAAAAATATTGTTACAGTACAATTAGTTACATAGAGCACATAAATTTGAAAAAATATATATTTGAATTTTTTTAAAAGCAAAATAATAAAAAATAATATTATACTTAAATTTAAATTATTAATTAGATCTCAAAATTATTATTTAAAAAAAATTAAAATTTTAATTTTTTTTTAATATGTTTTAGAATTTTTATAATTTTTTTTTATATTTTCATCGAAAGACACCAATTTACTTATTTATACTTAAATAATATTACTATCTTTGAATTTGATATTTGTCCTTATATTATATTTAATTAATTAAAAAGGAAATGGTTCATTTTACACCCTTTCTTAACTTTTTATCAAAATATCCAATAGATCACACACTTTAAATACACAGGCGCTCGAACTCGAAATTTTTAAGATGAACAATATCTTATTTTTCATTTGAGCCACTTGTTGGGTTCAAATAATTAAAAATTGAAATTTATGTCAACTTGATATGCATGATCTATAAACATAGCATAAAATATGATGATTAAATTATTAACATATCAATCATATAAAAAATTACGAAAAAAAAAAAAAAAAAAACATTTTAATTTTACACTAATTAAGTGAATCTCTCCAATTAAAAATGATATATATCAAACTTTAAATTTTGCTTATGAAGATAAGAACTGGGGAATAGATAAAATACTAAATTACTGATCATATAATATATTGAACAAAATCAAAAACTATCTATAATAGTATAAACACAGATGCTTCACGGTGTCCATAGCTCTGAATATTTCTTGCATCACAAGATTCAGAAGCATTTGCTATTTTCTTTGGTTTTAGCTCGGAATGATTTAGCTCTGAATTTTCGATTACTCTTGATCAATATGATGACTTTGATGGAAAGAAATAGCCTAGATGTGTTCAGGGGCGAAACCAAGAAAAAAATTTAGGTGGACGAAATTAAATTATCTATATCTCTATAATTTTTAAAGACTTAAATTAAATTTTTATCATTTTTAAGGAGGTCAAAGTATAATTTTTATTTTATTAATTTAAAAGGTCAAAATGATAAAATAATCATTTTAGGAATAAGCCTCTAGATGTGTTCTTAAACCAGGTTTATATTTATAGTATTAATATGTTTTATATTTACTCAAATTTGACATGATCTAAAATATAAACCTTTAAATTTTACTTAAGTCTACCCATATTTATATATAATTAATTTGAATCCATTTCAAGTCCATCCGTATTATTTTTTTATATTTTAAAATATTTTTAAAAAATAAGTTATTTTTTAATTTAAGATTTAATAAATTTTGTCTTCTATTAAAAATTTAAACATAAACAAGTTAACATTTATTTAATAGATTATATATTATTACAAACTTAATTTTTGATATAAATTATCAAACAGTCCAAGGTGGATTTAGGCCTTTAATATTGAAACCCAACCTAGCTCATACGTTAAACAGATCAATTATTTTTCAAGTTCATTCTTCGAATTTAATATTTTTATCCAAACCTTTCTAATTTTAAATGAGCTTTCGAGCTTAAATAAGTATCCTAACCCTTAAATAAGTCTAGAATAAGCAAGCAAACAAGTCTACTTCTTGGTGCTTAAAGAGCTTGCTGGAGTTCACATAAAAGTTCTGCAATTCTTCCCTACCATATACCTGGATGGCCCCCTTGGAGATGATTTCTTCTCAGAGCTTGTTAGAGTTGCGCGCATGAATTTTAAATTATAGAATAATGGTTCTTGCAGTTTACTACGGCCACAAAGCTATGTGTTGTCTGGTACTTACCAGTGAATCATAGAAGTATGCACTATGCCGACGCATGTTGCCTAGAGCATTGCAAGCTTTGGCACGAACATAAGGATCTTCATGAGAGAGAAAGTCTCGTAAAGTGTCTAAAATCATGGCCAACTCTAACAAAGAAATAAGAAATTATCTCTAGAAAATAACTGAGTCACTTATTTAAAACCGTCCACAGTCTTGTGCATTGAAGGGCCATGTACAATTTATAAGCTGCATCAATTAGCCAAGCACCATTCAGCTAGGGAGGAAAAAGCTCATTGAATAGCACATTTTCTCATGATAACCCCACAAGAAAGCAGGCAGGGCAGCAGCCATCCTACTCCAACCTATGTCCTATAAAGAAAGAAATAGAGGATCTAACCTCCAGGAGGATTTTAATATATTTCCCCATATCTTCCACAATTGCTTTCACCATCTCCTTGTCTTCCTTCCATACTCTATCAGCAGGTGAACCCGTGTTGAGAATGAACCCACTATTTACTGAAGCAGTAGCAGCTGGCAACCCAGGAGCATTTTGTATAGCAACAAAAGGAAACGCTAAGAAATCAATTACCGTATTTATTGTATCTCTGACTCCATCTTTCCCCCCACCAGGCCCAACTCAGGACCTGACAAGCCTGAGATGAACATCAGATATCAAACTACAGATGAGCTTCATGTGCTGACTGCTGAGCAAGGTTTGCCGAAAGGTTAGTACTCCACCTGAAAGGCAGTAACATATCGATGAAACTGCCCATACAACTCCTATAGGGGATAGGCCAACTCCATCATTTGGGCTATCAACTCCTTGACGTGAAGCGATTGAATGGTTGCTGGTCAAAAAATTAATAAGAAGTAATGGGATACCACTTACAATCAACTGATGTACAGCCAATGGCCCTCCCCATTTCAGTTTGGATTCTAACAAGCCTACACATCCATCCCTAAAACCATGCCAATATGAGAGAACAGCTTTGGTGTTCTTAGGGCCAACATCATTTTCACAGTCTCAGGAAATTTTAAGGTGATCACAAAGTGTGGTAGTTGGAGGAATCAAGGGCACTGCAATTTCAGATATGGCAGACTCAACGGACAGTCTACCCTCAAGCGAAGCAAGAGCCAGCATAGCTGATGCAGAATGAGATTGTAATGAGGTTACAGTTGTATCTTTAGAAGAAACATGCTGAGCAAGTATAGAAAGTCGAGAGAGCTGCTTCTTTGGGGTTGGGGAGGTTGTAAGCATAAATATTGCAGAATTTATTCCAGTAGATTTTAAACACTGCGCAATTGTAGCAAGGAGAAGACATGTGATACACCTCCCTTTGAATAAGGTTATCTCCCTAATTCCCAATTAAGGAGGGATGCACCCAACAATGAACAGTCATCAACATATGCCGTGAAAGAATTCTAACTGATAATGGAACAGTCGAACACGTATAAGAGAAGATGAAAATAAACCTACTGATCAACAAATCAACAATATTTTAAGCACAGCTAGTTGTAGGTAATGACACCACAATTGCAGCTCTCTTACATAGGCTCCTCAAACTCTTCAAGTGAAATCCAACATGCATGGAGTAGTTCAAAGTATTGTTTACTTATGCTGTCTAAGGTGATCCACTGATCTTGCATAGTTGGAAGTTTAAGAATATAACTTACTCTTATAGCTTTTTAGTTACATAAGCTTTAAACCAACTTATTGGAAGTTCACTGTTGCTAATACTTCGATTTTTTAGTCGATTCTCGATTTAATTGATTCAAAATCTCTTTTCGGATCAATACCAAATCAATTTTTGTTCCAACAAGTCTAACCGGTCAATTTAGGCCAATTCCAACATCACTTGAGTAAAAGAATTCTTGTGAAATATTATGCACCGAATTTAAACTCTTTTATATATTGTTTATCTCTTATTAATTTAGTTAACTAGAATTAAAATAAGTACTTAATATTATCACTTAATTAATTTAATTTATGATAATATAAAATTTTATTATTTATCTCTAAACCAATTTAAACCAATTAAAAATAGTTATGACGCAGCATGTTATATCACCATTTTACCCATAATAACATCAACTTAACCATGATAATTTTCACTTGACTCATGAAGCTTAGAAATTGGGCCGGAAATTTCATCATCTACAGGTTAGGTAATCAGGAATCACAACCCACGACTTTTGTTGATCCTCAAAAGTTTGACCCTTCCAGATTTGATGTAAGCAAACAGCAGTGGAAGTTTCTTTTCTGGGATTCAGCTGCCGACCATGAATGTGGCCTGGAATGAACCTGGAGAAACTGGGAAATCTGCATCTTCATCCATGATCTGCACATATAAGCAAAGATGATACAACGCTTAAAAAATGTAGCTCATTAACCGGCAGTCCTCAAACACGAGCTTCATGGTACTACACTACTTCTCAGATCATAGGTTGTTTGCTGTCTTATTTTATAGTGCATCTAGTACAGGTAGCTGCATTTGCACGATATGAGAATGAAAAATCATCATAGTAGAAGGGAAAAACTTGTAAATGAAATCTAGATACTACTAACATCAAGTGCCATGCTACAAGAAAACAGAGGACTAATTCCAAATCATGATAAAAAATCGTGTTCTCACTTGTGCAGAGCACAAGCGCAATTCTCTTTCCCTATATCTGCAGCAATACAAGGAGCTTGTTGTTCTTGATACCAAGTAGATCGGTTTTTAACTAATTCATCCAGAAATACATCCAGCTTCTCGATGCTCACACTAGGCATCACCACCACATGTGCTATATTCCCTTCACACGCAAGTTGCCACCTACGAACAAAATCCTCATCCCTGGGTCGCTCAATCACAACTGTACTGCTTAGTTCATTTAGCATAGCACCAACTCCAGCTGCACGCAGCTGATCCTTCAAGTAGTGAGCATTTCGGAGGCACTTCTGAACTTCCTTTGCAAATCCATTGTAACCTTTTCTGTTGAGTGTATACCAAAGGAAAATAGGAGCATGACCATTCCGGCTTCCCATGATCGTAGCATCTCTTGATGCAAGGTATTCAACATTGCTTGAGAGCACATTGACGTGCTCCATCCTTGTGATTTGCACACCACAAGGCATTGGACAACCAACAAACTTGTGCCCAGAAACACTCACACTTCCAATGGGCTTCTTAAAACTAACCTTTGGTGCCTGTTCACCACCAATAATGGTATCAAGCTTAAGAGGTGATAACATCCACAAAAATAGGTAACACAATATGAGGAGTTTGAGAAACAAACTTATTTAAGATTATGCTAAAAATCATCTACTCACAGACCAGTCAATAAAAAAGCTTAATAAACATATTTATTCCTTTTTGTTTCTTTTAAACAAACTTAGAATGTTTGTGATGTTTCACTCAAAGCAGGCAAGAAATCAAATAATTTGTCCTGCTGACCTTTTCTAGTAAGTACAGCCTGATGTATTTCTGAGCCCTAATTATAGGCTAATTCAATTTTTTCATAGATAAATCCAGAAGAAACATATACCATTTTACATTCTGCCACTTGCAAGTGAAAAAATTATGTCTTGACAACAGTCAGATCATGAGAATGTGATTAGGGAACAAACTCAGCTATGCCATCCTCAAATCCAAGTTAAAACAAAGCTATACATGCGATTAACTTACCCGTTTGACAAAAGGCATCATGAGTCCAAACAAAGCTCCATCACAATGAATGTAGAACCTATCACGTGAAAAACCACATCCTTGAAGGGTTTGTATCACAAGATCAAGGTCATCTACAGCACCTTTGACAGTTGTTCCTGCAGTAAACAATGTTATCTGGTTATTTCTCTCATTTTAACAAAATCCATGGCTTTTTGTTATATATATGGAGAGAGAGAGACCTATGTTAACGTTGATTATAGCTGGTTTGCCCTTGTTAGCAAGCAACTTAGCTCTGAAATCAGCACAATCAATCTCACCCGAGATTAGAGTATCCACCTTGACACACTCCATTCGATACATTCGTGCTGCTTTGAAGACAGAGTAATGTGATTCCCGCGATGCATACAAAATTCCATCTGGAAACACTTCCCTCCTGCAAAATTAATCAGTTATTTCCACTTTTCAATTACGATAAGATTACAATGCTTGAAAAATAAGTACTTCGATGTAATAGAAAAAACCACTAACCCAACTAAAATGCCGTGAAGATTGCCTTCGGTGCCACAGTTCGTAATGTAACCCCAGTAATCATTCTTCTCTATTTCCCACAAACGGGCAAACCAATCTAGCACACCAACTTCAAACTGCCTTGAATGAACTCCGTAGTTGCTCTCAATAAACGGATCTCCAAGATTGTTGATCGAGAAATGCTGTAACTGGGCTAGTGCGCCATAATCGAAGTCCAGATTATACGGATAGCCTGAAAGGTTGCACTTGAGTTAATAGCCCAGAAATTTCATGGCCCTAACAGAAGTGTACCGAGGATCAATTGAATTAAAATTCATTGGAAAGTTAAATCTGCCATATAGTTATCAGCAAAAGCAAAACTGCATTCAAATACATAAGCAAATGAAATTTTCATGATTTTACATTTTTTATAGAACAATTACGTTAAGACGATGTTATATTATATTCATTTCTTTAATTTTTAGTTGATTACAGTTTAGCTTAACTTCTACTATGTCTATATGTTTTCGCTTTGCAGTAACTTTTCAAATACCCAAATTGCATGTAAAGGAAAACGTAAAATTAAGGCCTTTGAATTCACAAGTTCTTCAAGAAACAAATCCAACACCAGATAACGCACTCTGTTTTACTATTAACTCTCACCATCATAAATTTAACAAGAATTCAAGGCACAATATACAGATTACCCTTTTCTTTGTGAGCTAGATGGATATATATAATCTCTCAACAGACGTTAATTTCTTTACCTAAATGGTGTTTGGTCCGCTCCACGAGGCTTTTGCGATATCGAGCCAAGACACCAGCCATGTAAGCCTCCTTGTCACCGGTAAATTCATCGTTCGCTTCCGGTTCCGTGACAGCGAAGCACGTGGTGTGTACGTTCTTCCCCAACACAATCTCCCTGCTCTCCTTTTCCACGCCTGCATCTTCACCGTTTGTGGCCGTAACAACCGGAGGCAACGGTTCCGGTACTACGGCAGTGGGATCGAAGTTCCTCCTGGTAACGTTAGGTGACGCAGTTTTGATCTCTACGGCCCCAGCCATGATTTTCTTTTTTTAGATCTTATAAAAGGGAAGAAATAGCGTGAAATTTGTGAAATATAAAGGAAATTTTAATTCCTTAAAATAAAATTCCTATATAATGCTTTCCGCAGGTGATTGTAGTAGATCTGAGAAAATGGAGAGAAAACAGGGTGTGGTTTGATCGAGGGTAGTTGGGATTCTATTTATAGGCGGCTGCTTGCCTTCGGTTACTTTGCTTGGCCTCACTTTCCAATGCTTATTTTCCAGCCTTTTCAGTTTCATCACCGTGGTCCGTTGGTTAAATTTTGTTATTAATCCCTATACTTTACGAAAGTTATGGATTTAGTCCCTTTAATTTGATCAATTTTAGTCTTTTACTTTTTGAATTCGTCAATTTTAGTCTCTATACTCTTTGAATTTTAAAATTTTAATCATGAACCAAATAATAGCAATTAAATTAGTTTTTTTAAATTCATTTTATAGTCAATACTATACACACAATTGTAGATCTAATCCATATTCTCCAATTGGATCTTCTAAGTCTCTATACTTTTGGATTTTGAAATTTTTGTCTTGACGTAAATGACAGTCGTTGATATATTAACTAAATTTTAGTAAGTAATATGTGATAATAACAAGCTGACATATCATTACACATATGATTAAATTTGGTAAGAATTGAAATTTTAAAATTTAAAAAGTACAAAAATTAGAAAAGATCAAATTAAAATATAAAGACTAAATTCATAACTTCTACAAAGTGTAATGACTAATATCAGAATTTAACTTGATTCGTTCAGTGTTCTAAAATCAGCACTATCGATATATATTTTTTGGTAAAATAAGGCATATATGCTTTTTTTTAATCAATTAGGATTTTGTGTCGTTTCTAAAAATTATTTAGGGAATATGTTGATTTCATGAAAAGCACATTCAGCTGAACGAGTATTTTTTACACGTGTCAATAAAGTTTGCTTAGTTGAACACACGATACAATTTTTTACTTTTTTTAATATAATTAATTTTTTATTTCATGTTGTACGATTGATTGGATTTAATTTTTTTTATGATGAATGTTTTTTAAATGGCATATATGCCTTATTTTACCATATTTTTTATTATTTTAACACAATAATTTTTTATAATATATGTGTATGTGAGGGAATAGATGTGGGTTTAACTGTTTAAAATAGACCTAAGGGCATATTTAAGATAAAATGATTAAATTATTAAAGATAAAATTATATTTTGATCCTCTTTAAAAATAATAAAATTTTGATTTAATTTTTTAAAATTTATATTTTACTTTCATATAAATTATAATTTAATTTTTGACTGCTAAAATTTTTTTTTGACTTCGCCCCGCCCCTTCACAAGCTTTTCTTTTTTACCATGGTGATTTGAGTTTTTTAGCATAATACAAAAAATAATGAATTTTTATACTTTAATATTTAGATTTGTTGAATATACGAATTAATTAATAAGAATTAAAGATAAGATAACAAGTAAGATTTGCAGAAATCTGCAAGAGAATTACTTATGTTAGACTGAGGAGATATAACCATCTCCATCATTAAAAAAGAAGCCATATTTATTAATGAAAATTTTGTTTTAAAAGATTTTATTTAGGTTTTCTTTAAATAATTGGTGAGATTACCCATTCAAAAAGTTTTTTAAACATTGTCACAGTGAAAGTAATAGAAATCTAATTAAACAAGTTATCTTTTAAAACAATTATTATATTATAAATTGGCATTCATTCATTTTTATATAACCACGTACATGTACATACAATAATAAAAATACAATATAATGATAAATTTATTTTTTAATATTTCTATTTATTAATTTGATTTTTATTTTTAATTAAATTTTATTATTACTTTCAAAAAAAATTAAATAGTTTTTTTCAACAAAAATGTTAATTAAAAGATTATTATTTTTAACTATGTTAATATGGCAATCCACATGATTATCCATGTTAATATGGTACAATTGTTTTATATGTCATGCTAACAAATAATTTAAAATTTATAAAATATTCAAAAAAATAGCACGAACTATACATGAATTGCCATGTGGGCTTTCATGTGTAAAAACTTAACATTTTAGTTAGCATTTTTGTTAAGAAAACAACAACAATTTATTTCTTTTGAAATATTAATAATCAGATTTAATTATTTTTAAAAGGTTCAAGATCAAATTTATATTTTTAAAAAATAAGAATCAAATTAACAAATATATAAACATTAAAAATTTAATTTATTATTATGCTTAAAATTGTCTAATGATATTTCTATTCAATGATAAAATAGAAGTGTTTTCGGATTTTGAAATTTCATATTTGAGTTTTATTATATTTAAGTTATATTTAAATTATTTTGATTATTAATTCAAATACATTTTAGAATTATGTAATCAATTCATTATATAACTATTTAAACAATACTAAATAGAATGGATACTATTATGATTATGACTAGTATGGTTTATTCATATTTCACGTTGACAGTTAAAATTTGAATATTAAAATATACTCTAAGCAAAGTTTTTAAAATCGAATCGGTGATCGAATTGGTCGTACCATTAATTTGTATGATTTGATTAAATAAATCATTAAAAATTGGCTCAATCCATTTTTAACCTAGTTCAATCGGTTCGTACTAGTTCACAACTCAAATTGATCTAATGCCTTTCTCTAAAACGATACCTCGACCAATCCAATCCGATTCAAACAACAATAACTTTAAATCTTTATACTATGTACATTCGGAATCTAATCCTTCTACTTTTATTTTCAAGAATTTAATCTCAATATTTTTTAGATTTAATAATATGCTTTCAAATTATATATAACTACATAACATTTTAATTAAAAATTTAATTATATTGACTATTTGAATTAATCATTAACATTACAAAAATATAAAAATCTAATCATGTTAAAAATTAAAATATAATGATGAAATTTAAACATTTTAGATAGAAAAAATTTGAAAATTAACTATTGTTATAAAATGAAAAAGAAAAGCATGGTGAGTGTGCCACATGTTAACACAAGGTATATATATATATGTGTGTGTGTGAAATTATACCACCATTTTAATATAGTGTTGTGATTATATTATAGTATTTGTTCATACTTTTTTAAACCTTTGACAAGGCACACACATTTTGCACATACAGATGCTCGAACTCGAGTCTCTTAAGATAAACAACATATTATTTTTCACTGAAGTCACTCGTTATTTTTAATTATACCATCATTTTAAATCTTTAAGAAAAGAAATACATATTTAAAACTGTTAAATTAAAGATTTTATTATAACTATTATAACTATTTTAATATTTTAAACTCTTATATTACATAAGATTCAATAGTTTTACTAACTCTTATATTAAACTCTTACATAAGTATCAAATTTAATAAAATAGTTATATAAGAGTTTAATATTTATGAAAGTGTTAAATTAAAGTTTTTTTAACGGATTTTAATTTAATTTGTAATAAAAATTGAATGAATATTGACATGTTTAGAATAAAATATATAATACGTGAATCACATATTATTTTTTTTAATATACTGTCGTGATTACATGATAGTATCTATTCATATTTTTTTTAACCTTTTGATAAGGTACACACACCTTACACACGCAGGCGCTCGAACTCGAGACCCTTAAGATAAACAACATCTTCTTTTTCATTGTAGTCACTTATTAAATTCTGAATCACATATTATTTGAAAAGAAAATAAAATGATAAAAGTATAATTTAAAATTTTAATTATTATTTGATATTTTAAAAAATTTAACCTAGTGAAGTTGTTATGTGATCATTATAAAATATTTAATCATTATGATTAACTCTTAAAAGATTATATTTTAAAAAAACTATTGAATGAGAGTTCAAACAGTGCAAAATGGTTCATTTCATTGGCTCTTGGAGTGAGCGAGATAATAAAATAATATAATGAGAGGGAGGGCAATGGGGATTGAAATTGATTGAGGGAAACATATTTGTAATTACTGCATGGTCCCTCGACCCACCCACGACGTGAAAACTTGATGTGTCTCTATTGGATTAAGATGTTGGTTATCTTTTCAACAAAACTGTGTAGTTTTTGGTCACCACGTGTCACCCAAACTTTGTCGTGTTTTTTTAAAAAGAAAAGAAAAGAAAGTGGAGAGTTGTAGAAATTATTACAATGACATCATCATGCATCACTTGTAAGGATCTTATCCAGCTGCTTGGGAGTGGTTGAATCTTGGCTCTTCAACAATGGAGATACTCACCATCAAATTTTCGATTCAGCCTCCTTCCTCTACTGCTATTTCTCGTCTTCTCAAATTATCCATCACTCTTTAATTTTATTATAAGCTTCTGATATAAAAATACGTTTAATTCATAAATTGGTATTTAAATAATATTATTTTTTTAATTTGGTGTTTATTTTTTATTACAAACTGTATTTAAATTATTTTATAAAATTGATATATTTAATTCCACACATCTAAAATAATTTTCAATAATATTAGTTTTTTTTATTACAAACGACATCTAAATAGATTATTGAATTAATATCTTTAATTCCACTCATAAAAAATTATTTTCATTTAATAAAATATGATTAATAGATTTTTTACATGAAATTTAATCATGTTATTAAAATAATATTTTAATTAAAATAATTTTCATTTAATAAATAATAAATAATAGGTTGGTTTATGTGAAATAACTATAATTTTACTTTAGAAGTTAAATCACATGTTGTTATAGAGAATTAATTTAACAAAGCACGTACTTCATAATTATAAATGCTATTGTTATAAGTGAAAAAATATTATAGCGGATAACATAAAAAATTGATTATTCTAGAAACTTGGTTGTTATAGCGAAATATTGTTATAGAATGTGATTATTATAGAGAAGACTGAGTGTATATAAAAGAGAAAATAATTCATTTTGTCTTTTTCTATTACATGTCAATTTTTAATTGGTTATTATTTTTTTAAACAGACTTAACAATTTAACTAATGATTGAACTAATATCAACTTGGAAAAAAAGGTAGTTTAGGCACCACTTGTAACCTAAAAAGTATTTATGTACCAATACGGGGAAAATGCATAGTTTAGGTATCAATTTATGGGTTGAACTTTTTTTTTTAAATAGATTTAGCGGTTTGATTAACGGAAATATCAACTTAGGGAAAAAAAAATTTAAGTATCAAGATGAGAAAAAGAATAAGTTTAAATACCAATTTGTGAGTTAAGCCATAAAAACATTTAAAATAAATTTTTATTACTTATTTCTTAAGTCATTTGGTAAGAATAAGGTTGAAAATTTTATCAAACACTTTCAAATACTTACAATATACTCAAAAACATATTTTAAATATGTTTTTAATTTATCCAAATATATTTGAATTTATACCATATGGTTTGAGGTGTTTAAAATGTTTTTAAGGCATTGTAGTAATTAAGTCTCGAGACTCTTGAGACATAAAATTCTTAAGTCTTGAAACATAAGTCATAGGAACGCTTTTTTAACCCGAAACTAATGTTTTTAACGACTCTGTTTCACCTCAACAACCATAAATGTTCACAAATTATTAATATAATTATTCTTGAAATATTTAAAGATATATGATAATAACATCCAAGATTAAAGATTAAGAGAAAAGTTTTCAAATATTCATTTTATCATTTTTATTGTAAATATTCTCTTAGAGATTAGTGTCAAATTTTTTACCATTAACATATCCTTGTATTTAAAGCTCAAACTTGGAAACATCCACCTTCTTAGAGGTTGTTATTGTTCATTTTTCATTTTACCAATTGTAAATTGGGATAGTTGTAGTTGAACCATAAAAATCAAGAAGGATTCTCATTTAATTATAAAAGATAGGGGAAAATGTTCTATCAAAGTTTTACAAAAAAGATATCGATTCTAATAATGAATTGAAAAATCTTTAGTGGTGAAGAGTTAAAGATTGTGAAGATAAACAATTAAGATCGAAACTATTTTCTTTTGATCTTTATCGTTTAGAATAGTTTTTAAGAAAATTTTAAAATACTAATTCATCTCCTCTCGTTATTTTCGGGTCTAATATTGAGCATCCTTTAGGTGGTAGCTTGCAGTCAAATTGCTTTCCAACCCCGGGAGTTTTATCTCTTATTTTCTCATCGATGACGACCACATATCTGATAAAATTCGAACATTGGGCATGAGTTCGTTTAACCAAGAACTTCCTCTGGTAAAGACTAATGGGTTGTTCCCAGATTTCCTAGGTGACAAGCTCAAAGATCAAGCACTAGTGAATACCCTTGATTGTTTTATCACTGTCATTTTGCAGATTATTTTCAAGCCACAAAGTTAGAGAAGCATTAAAGAAACTATTCTTAAAAGTTGCAGGAACAATTTTATTCCAGACTAGTGGTGCTATTTTGCAATCTCTTAAAGCATGGAGAATTGACTCCCGTGTTTCACCACAAATATGACAGAATGAGTCGTCTGCATCTTTCCACATTGATTACAAGTTCTTTCCGGTTAGCAAGCCAAAGAAAATCCCCAATTCTGTGTCTTTCTTAATGCCAAACTTCTCGCCATCTATCCTCTTTAAATCCCCAATCATTTTCATTGAGGTGTTTATAAGCCTCTGCTGCGATTATATCACCATTATAATACAAGATATCCACAATTACCTTTTGTTAATTAAAATTGATAATTTTAAGTTAGTTGGTGTTGTTGCTGCTGTAGTAATAAATAAGATGTTGGTTCAAACATATTTAAAGGTATTTTTCTTTTTATTTAAAGATTGAAAATTGATTATATATGGAGATAATCATATTAAAAAAATAATTTGATTCAATCGATTCGGATAATTTAATCACCGATAGCGATGATTAATCTTTTCATCGTGGATGCTCTCCGAAAAAGTAAACAACTGACCGTAAAAATTATTTCATTTTCACGAGTGAAGATCGAAATCCCGATCTCATGGTTACTGAGCGAGATGTACAACCACAACACGTTTTATGATTTCCACCACCTTTCCCCCTTCGCAAAAGCAAAGCATAATATTTTATTACCCAAAATGGCGTCACCTTATCTCCAAATTCACTTGTAGAACCCTGTGTAACGCATCAGGGACGTAATGGTCATTCAATATGCCATACGCCTTCAGTTTTTTCCTCATGACTTTACTTTTCCTATTTTAACCCTACCGAAAATTTTAATCAAATCGGTCGTCCTTGTTTTCTTAAACGGAATTTCCACTCGCTCCAATTTAATGTACAGCTCGTTAAAGCCAGCCTGAAATCTGAAACCCTAACTTGTTTTTCAGGGTTTTCTTATTTTTATATTTTAGTGTTTATCAATTATTGATTCTGAATCAAAATCAAATTCGTAACCATATGGAAGTTAAATGTTTTGTTCAATTCGATTGATCCCTATATAAATTCAACTGTTTCGAAGCCTTGGATTGCTAAAATTCGGTTGCTGGTTATCAAATGGCGGATCAACAAGAAGAAGAAGACCTGAGAATGGCTCTACGGATGAGCATGCAGAATTCACCGCCAGAGCCTAAACGGAGCAAGCCCAGAGACACTGCTATCTTACCGGCGACGACAACACCGGAGGAGAGCCGCCAGTTGCAGCGCGAGCTCATGGCCGCCGCAGCTGAGAAACGGATGCTGGCTGCGGCTAAAAGCGCTCCGCCTTCTAGCTCTCAGTCCAAAAACGAAAGAAGCGGAGATTTAGAAATGAAAGAGGCAGAAAAGAAAGCCAAAGAAGTTAATTTAGGGAATGAATTGTCAGACAAAGAAGCTTATCAGTTATTTGCTATGGTTTTTGGAACTGGCGTTTCAAAGGATATACTTGCTCAGTGGAGCAATCAGGGTATAAGGTAAAGTATATTATTTTACTATTACTTTAAAATTTTAATTTTTTTTAATTAAGTTCACTGCTCGTAGATTGGGAGTTACTTAAAGATTTAAAATTGATGGCTCAATTGAATTTTCCTTAAATATGGTGGTTAAAAATTTTGATCCCAAGATAAATTGGCGGCCTAAATTGCAATTTGAATTTGCTACACTAGCATCAAACTACTTTTTCTATATAATGGAATATGACATGCTATGGACGGTTTTCTGCATATCAGACTTCGATGGAAAATTTTAATTATTTGGTTAATTTTTGTACTTCATTTTGGTATACTTAATGTAGTTGGTGGAAAGTTTCGTCTTAGTTTATGAGGTAAATAAAACCAATATTAGGAGTCTGAATGTTTTCTTCATTGGTATATGCAAACAATCCGTAATGCTTTTCAAATGAATTGCTGGAACAATGAACACTTGCTACTATGCACATGTTTATCTCACAGCAAACTTATTAGAAATGATTAGGATGATTAAGGTTAACCACTAGGGTTTCTTAATGAAAAACTCTGTTGAAGTTGACTAATAATTGAAATTTGTTGTTACACGGGGTTAAGAATTGATGAAGAAATATGAGATTTAGAAAGCCACATTGGAGCCATCCTGGTACTGTGGACAATAGCCATCAATAGTGTTGTGAACAATGTTTAGCAGTTCCAGAGTAGAGTTTCATGGTCAGCACATTTCGGTTAGGTTCAAGTCTACAAGGGCTCAATCAATGTCTGGAAATTAGAGAATAAGATGAATCCAGGCTTTACACAGAATTTTTCAGAATGATTCCTAAGTTTCCGTAGGCCTTTCATGCTTAAGGTGCTAAATATCTGTCATACTTGTTCTATATTAATTGGAAGAAGTTACCTCTTACATGTTAACCCCTGAAATTCTAATCAGCCTAGCCATCAACTCATTAAAAAGCTCAACCACACTGCAGTAGTTCATACCTCGATGAACATAGATACTGGATCCACTATGTTCACATGATGGTAATTTGATTGGTGGCATAACTGGTAAAAGGCATGAAAAGGGTTAGTAAAGCTTAAACTGAAAGATCTTAGAGATGATGGCAATTGTGAGTAAGTTTATCTAGTTATAAATCCAGCATGTGCATCTTCCTATTATCAGAATGCTAGCAGGCTATGATCATTTGCAATTCTTTGTGCTAAACTGTCTCATCTTAATGTATTATGATTGTATGTTCTGAACCTGGCCTGGAAATTTCTGGTAATTCTTATATTTGCTTATTGCCTAATACATGCCTAAATATTATGCAGATTTAGTCCTGATCCAGAAACATCTATGGGCCTAGTGCAGCATGAAGGTGGGCCCTGTGGTGTCTTAGCAACCATACAAGTAATTCCTTTATTTCTCAGTGTGTGTGAGTTTCATCTACCAGGCAGTTTGTGAATTGTCAATTGGTGCACCATCTGAAGTTCTTAATGCTTTCAACAATTATTTGATTTATTTTGCAAAACCAGAATATATGTATTTGCCGTTTTATTTTCTGAGTGGGCTAATATTATGCACTGACCTTAGAAAATTTTATTCTCTGGATTGCTTGTTTCATGCTTTTTAGTTATTGAATAGAATTATCATATTATTGAATGGATATTCAAATATGAGGAATATTGGATCCATTTAAAACATTGCTGTTAAATTTACTTAAAATTGTTATTTTCACCAGTGATGACTCAAACTTATTATTTTTGCCAATGATGCACTTATTTAAAATATACCTTAGAAATATTATTTCCACCAGCGATGCTCTGTACTTATTCACTTATTTTCTGCAACTATTTTGGGATGTTCATTTTTAAGAGAACTTCGATTGATACAGCTGAGTTGATGAGTTTATTACTACATTGAGTTGATGAGTTTATTACTACATTCTTTAGCATAGCCACCTTATTTAACCTCGTTTGATTTCTGTTCTGATGTTTGTCACTTGATAAACATTCAATGCCACTTCTGCTGACAATGTTTTGTCTCTGTACAGGCATTTGTTCTTAAACATCTTCTTTTCTTTCCTGATGAATTGGGTAAAGTTGCAGCAAACATGCCACAGAATTTGAATTCCAGGAGATCCAAAAGTCAATATGTTGCATCAAATAATTTTTCTGCTTTTACTGAAGATGCAAAAGCAAGGTGATTAAAATTTTCTGCTAACTTGTATGATCTATTTCTAAACTGCGTAAGGACACGTGTTCTTAACTCATCAAAGTTTTCTAGCATATGGTTCATGATATGAAAGCATTAAACACATGAGCACTTTTAGTTGCAATTTTATCCAACAGTGTAACTCCTTGTCCTGCCTATGGTTGCCTTCGTATTTGTTTTATTAATCATCTAATTATCTCCTATGTCTCAATGGTTTGTTCTAATGATTGCTTTTATGAATGATAGAATCTGTACTGCTAAAATTGTTGTTTGGTCACGAAATTGGGAAAAGTTAAAATGCCTGCTCTCGATAGGCGAAGTTGGGTGGGATGTGCAATTTCTTTGTAGGCGTCTTTCCTGAGGTGCATTGTTGTTTGTGTGGACTGCTAGTGGTATATATTTTGCATTATTTCTGTAATAATCAGTTTGGAAGGAATATTTGCTTTCTTATTCAAGTTTTGCAGCTGTTTCATAAGTCATAACCTTTTCTTTTTCCTGTTATCTATTTCATTAAATTTTTTGTTTCTGTACACAGAGCCCTGGTTAAAAGTATGAGTGAGATGTTATTTTTATGTGGAAATAACAAAAGGGCTGTGATTGCAACTTTAAGTGTTATTTCCCACGGCATTGAAGGATCTGAAGGCAGTTCAAAGGATGTGGTTAGTAGAATTGTGTTGACCTAAATTCTTAATAAATTGCCGCTATGCCCATTTCTGTGTTATACATGCTGATAATTGTTTGTGTTTGTCAGATCATTGCACAAGCACTTGAAGGTCTTTCAATTGAGTCTGCTTCTGATTTGCAGAAAGTTCTCAGAGTAGACAGATACTCATCACCTACAAGTGCCTTTAAGAGGCTTGAAACAATGATTCCCATTTTTCAAAGTCGCATGGGAGCGTTGCTATTCCTTATCTCGGCATTACTTTCTCGAGGATTGGTGAGTTTGTTGGCTTGAAAACTCTTTATCTTCATCTTCACCAATATTTCTGATAGTTCAGAATTCAAAAGGGTGAATGTACCTGAGAGGTCCCTCTACTATTAAATGGATCAATTTAGTCCTTGTACTATAAAAAAGATTCATATAAGGCCAAATTGGAGTAGAGCTAACATTTACTGTTTGAAAAATATCATTTAAAGTTCAACAGAGTTAATATTTTTAAACTCTTATGGTTCTGTAAATCAAATCTTTTGTTTAGAACTGAACTGCTATTGAAAAAAAAAAATTCAAGACATTTTTTTACAGAGTAAATGTCAGCTCTGTTATATTTGGACCTGTTTGATTCTTTTTATTTGTGTAGGGACTAAATTGTACCACATAATAATAGAGGGAATAATTTGATCCAGTCCCTATAATACAGGGACTTCCCAAGTACTTTAACCCAAGAGGAAGCATATACCTGTATGTCCAAAGTTAAGATTTTGTTTGCATGGGGATGCAATTTTATGTGTGCTCCTTATTTCTTTAGGACTGTGTTCAAGCTGACCGCGATGATCCCAGCCAACCCCTAGTAACTGCACCATTTGGCCATGCTTCTCAGGTATGTAAATTTGCCTATGCCTGAAGGGATGGGGCTTTAATATCTCCAAATTGGTAGTGTTGTCCTTGATGCATTCTTCCATTGTAATTGCATCTTAGACTTATTTCAGGAAATTGTCAACTTATTGCTCTGCGGGCAAGCTGTTCCAAATGTATTTGATGGGAGGATGGATTTAGGTGGTGGCATGTTTTTGAAGGGTATATCTACAAGTGTGGAGGTTGGGTTCCTTACACTTCTGGAATCCCTTAATTTCTGTAAGGTTGGTCAAAATCTAAAATGCCCG
This sequence comes from Kokia cookei, assembly GCA_039519145.1. NCBI lineage: Eukaryota > Viridiplantae > Streptophyta > Magnoliopsida > Malvales > Malvaceae > Kokia > Kokia cookei. The sequence goes on from CM076902.1 coordinate 19,470,170, forward strand.
AAATGGCCGATATGGGTTGTTGGAAGTGAGTCCCATTATACGGTCCTTTTTGCTCTGGATACAGCTGTTCAAGATGAGAATGAATTGGAAGAAAGAGAATCACAGATCCGGAAAGCTTTTGATGCCCAAGATCAGAGTGGAGGTGGTGGCTTTATTAGCGTGGAAGCTTTCCATCAAGTGCTGAGGGAGACAAGGATCCGACTTCCATCTGAGAAACTTGATAGCCTCTGCAACTCGGGCTTCATAGTATGGAGTGAGTTCTGGCAGGTTATTTTGGATTTAGACAAGAACTTGGGAGGTCTTAAGGATTCAACTGGACAGATGGGTAGAAAGATATTTGATCTTTACCATTTTAATGGGATTGCAAAATCAGATTTGAATGGCAGCCAAGCCACAGCCGGAGGTGAGACTCCAGTACAAAGACCGAGGCTTACAAAATTGAGGGTTTCAGTACCCCCAAGGTGGACTCCTGAGGAATTTATGGCTGATGCAGCGGTTGCCCCTGGTAATGCAGGGAGTGAATCAAGTCAGAAAGACGCAGAAGTAGCTAAACCAGAACAACCTCCCCAGCATGCACCATTGGCAGACTGCATTAGAACACGCTGGTCTCGTGCTGTTTGTAATTGGATCGGGGACCCTCCTAGTATAGTGTGAATTTATCATCTCAAGGATTCTTACCTTAGTGTTCGTGCTGCTGAGAAACACGCTGGAACGGGAAAGGTGGCAAGATAGTGGTAAACCTGGTTGATTGCAAACAAGGAGGTAAATTATTTTCCTGGTTTCTGTCTTTCCAGGTTCTGTTGTGTATTTCCTGTAATCATTGACATTCTGCTTCAATTTTCATGTGTTAATTGTTAAATACTGAGGGGGAAAAAAGGATGATCTCATCTCTTACGTCAATCAAATGGGCATTCAAGGTCTGCGTTTGTTGTTAGTGGGGAAGCATATTAGTATCCAAATGTTTCAATCTCTCTCCCTCTTTTTTTTTTTTCCTCTTCCACTGCAATTTTGCACCCCGTCTGCTGGTTCACTTGATAAAAAATATCGTACTAATTGTTGGGTTTTTTACAATAATGATATAAAAAAAAAATTAACACCAAAATAATACACTCCCAACATTATTTATCAAAATAGGGTGTGATGCTTCCTAGATAGACGGCATCACTTTTAAATTATGATAATTTTTTTTATTTAATAAAATATTGAGGGACCTAAGATGCAATTTTTTTATTTTTTGTTGATGCTGAAAAAGTGTCATAGGATTTCGCTTGATAGTGTGGTGGCATCAAATTTTAAAATTTGGTTAATTGCCTTTTAAGTTTTCTTTATTTAATATTTTTTTTATTTTCTTTCAACACAAAAAATAAAGAGATTTATTATCAATTAGTCCAAAAAAGTTTTTATCAAAAAATATTTTTGTAAAAAATTTAATTCCAACCGAAAATATAGTTAATCCAAAAAATTCAAAAAATATTAACATTTAAATTATTTAAGTATATATAATCACCTTGTATATAAAAAATTCAAACCGAACTAAATCGAGATTAAACCTGAAATAATTCAAAAAAAAAATCAAACCTAAAAATACACCCAATAAAACTTGAACCCAAAAAATCCAAACTCGAAATAATTAAATTAAAACCATTGGAATCATGACCTCTAAATTCTATTAATTTATCTATAATAATAATTATGAACTTTCAACATAATATAAAATAATAAATAAAATTAACAATTATAAATTAAATGCATATTTAAATAACCTTTTTAATTTATTTTCAAATACAATTATAATATCTAATAAAATTATAAATGTAATAATTTAAATGCACAAACTACAAAAACATAGCCTTATGTTGTGACCTATTTTGGGCGGAGATTTATCTTTGTAAAAAATAATATGGATTTGTAAAAAAAAAAAAAAAAAAGAATTATTTTCGAGTAATTATTTGATACATTATTTTAGAATTTTTTAATATTATATACAAGGTAATTATATATACCTAAATAATTTAAATGTTAATATTTTTTGAATTTTTTTGATTAACCACATTTTCGGTTGGAATTGAATTTTTTACAAAAATATTTTTTTATAGATATTTTTTGGACTAATTGGTAATAGGTCTCTTTATTTTTTGTGTTGAAGAAGAATAAAAAAATAGTAAATAAAGAGGGTTTAAAAGGAAATTAACCAAATTTTAAAATTTGGTGCCACCACCACATTTTCGGTTGGAATTGAATTTTTTACAAAAATTAAATTTATTTTAAGTTTAAATCTATTTAAATCAAAGTCCAATTACAAATAAAATGTCCAAAGCTTACAAGCCTAATTTTAAATGGCCCTAACACCTAAATGACCCAAATACTAATGGACTTAAACAGGCCCGATCATAACAACCCAAAAGGCCCAAAATCCCAAATCCCATTACACCCAAATCCCTAATCTGTTGGGCAACTTGCACCAGCCACCTCCCTCTCAGCCAGTCAGAGGCCGCCACGTCAGCAGCCTAGTGGCTCACCAGCAACTTGTACCACTGCTCACCTGCCACTGCCAGCTGCTCCAACCGCCACTGCCATAGCCGAACCTGCAAAAGCAAAGAAGAGACAAGTTTTAATTACGTGCAACAATTTATCATGATTGAAATTCTGGTTATAAAACCATATTCAAACCATTTGTATTTTTTTACGAACTTTTTGTAATACATCCAACATTAATACATACGATCCTAAGGAATCAATAGAAGAAATAGTCACTTTACAAATAAAAATAAGAGCAGTTAGCAAGCAGAGATCCGAATAGTCATACCAAGATCAGGAATACAATCCAAAATTCAGAAGCATTCAAGGCATTCAGGTACATTCAATGTATATTTGTTATCATTCGAAACTTTAATTCATCAGTTTCCAATATACATTAGTGCATATTAATATATTCTGTCAATATTTATTACCTCATTAACTTCAAACGTTTTAATAATAATAGTATTAATAACAATAAATATGATGCTGATAACATTAATAACCTTAATAATTATTTTTAATAATAAATAATAATTAATAAAAAAATAGAAATTGAAAGGACAAAAAGGAAACTCCCTTGTTGCGCCGTCGTCGGAGATTTGCCGAAGTCACCTCCGATCGTCGCCCACGCTTTGACGTATACCAATCTGCAGAGAATCAAACAGTGTTTTTAAAAAAAAATACAAAATATTTTGTAATAAAAGGAATAAGAAAAATGGTTTTAAAGAATAATAAACGAAAAGGAGAAGAGACTTTTGAACTTACCGGTGACCGGAGATGGGGGCGCGTGGACAATCGGACGGTGCTATGGCGGAGATGCGCAACGGCGTGTGGCTACGGACCGGTGACTGAAGATGGGGGCGCGTGGACGATCTGACGGTGCCATGGCGGAGACGCCAAACAGCGCGTGGCAATGGAATCGCGGCGGGCCAACGATCGGAGCTTAGCGGGACGTGGGCCGAAACTTAGCCGGCGTGAGAGGAGAGGAGAGAACAAAAAGGAGAAGGAAGTTTTTTTTTTTTTTTAAACTAAGGAAAAATGATTTTTTTTTACTAAAAGAGGTTATTTATAGGCCCTCAAAACGGCGTCGTTTTGAGCTATTACCCATGTCCAACCCGAAATCCGACTTGACCCGACTTAGGATCCGCGTGTTTTTAAAAAAGGGGTTATTTATGCATTCGATCTTTCCGCTTTTTCTCAAATTTTCAATCAGGTCTTTTTTGTACTTTTAATTAATTTTAAATTGGCCCAATAATTTTCAATGCTTTTCAATTTAATCCTTTAACCTTTTGAAAGCATCAGGGGCTGCCACGTGTCATTATTTTGGTTTATTTATGCAGATGGTCCCTCTTATTTCTGATTTGTTTTAATTTAATCCTTAAATCAAGTTGTAGCATCCGCGTTCTTGAACTGGATTTGGAATAGTAATAGAGTAGAATTGAGAATTAGACTATATAGCTAAAATAAGAAAATAGTTAGAAAATTAAGGATTAATTAGTAAGTGTGAGAAAGGAAGAAGGACTAAATAGTAATTTATCCAAATTGAATTATGAGTAATTATGGGAATTAGATTAATTAAGGAGGGGCAAAAGAGTAATTTGGTGGAAGATAATTTTGGAGGCAATGTTTTGGGCCAAAGTGTAAAGTTGGAAGGTCGAAGGACTAAAAGTGCAATTTTGCCATTATTAAAGAAATATATTTTTATAAAGAGAAATTGATAGAAAAGTCTAGAGAAATGAAGAAAAGAAATGATGAAAAGGCTATAAAAGTCATCAGCCATGGTGCTTCACGTTGGCCACCATTTTTCCACCATTTCAACTTTTGCGTTTCTTACAAATTAGTCCTTTTTCACCAAATATAAACCAATTAAGCTAGTTTCTTCCAAATTTCTTCAAGATTAGTGAATAAAATTGATAGAGAAGTGTAGTAGCTATCCAATTGTTAAAAGAAATGCATCCATACTTGTCTTGGAGGAGAAAGAAAATGGGAATTAGTGTTGAATACAAGTGATTAAGGTAAGAAAGTTAAACTCCTCTTTAAATACATGTTAGTTTTGGTTTAGAAACATAGATTATGATATGTTGAATGATTTAAATGTGAATATATGTGTTTTGTATGGAATTGAAGAGAAAGAAAAGAAGGAGAATGATTCAATTGAAGAGAAAGGAAAAGAGAAGATCAAAGAGGGAAAGGAAGTTTTCTACTAGAGTTGTAAGTACTACAAGATTTTAAATTGAAAATTTATTCTCTTTAAATTATATGATTAATTGTGATAAAAATGAGTAAGATGATATGTTTAGTTATAAATATGGTGATTAGGTGTGATTAAATGAAATTTAGTGCAAAGGAAATATGAGAAGGGAAAAATTCACTTCAAAACAGTTTGGACAGTAACAGGGGACTAACTTCGAAAATTCACCAAAAATTTTATATAATGAGTTAATGGTTGAATTATATATGTAATTAAAGCTTATTGAGTTTAGTTTCATATGGAAGAAACAGTGAAAGAAAAGGAACTGCATATTTCGAGATATACTAGTTTTAGTGTAATAAGGTCAGAGTAGATTCGAGTTCCCCTGTTCTGACTTTGAAAAATTATAGAAAAATGTATAAAATTTATTAGAGACTGAAATTTATATGGCTGAATCTTTAATGAGTCTATTTTCAATATAAACATACAGAAACATCATTTGATCTTTGTACTAAAAGATAGATAATTTTTAGTGAAGAAAGGTCGAAACTGTCAGGCAGCAGTGAAGGGGTAAATTGAAAGAATTTACTGTACAAATTGGCTAAATTAAAAATTCTGGAAATTTTATGATAAGAAGATGATTGAGTCTAGTTTCAGAAACATCAAGCGGTTTATAATTTCGAATTCTGTAGCCCAAGATATAAATAATTTAGTGACTGTGACGCAAGTGGACAGCTTTGAAAATTAATGTGAAAATAAGAGTAAAGAGGTATATGATGATACATATGTGATGAACAATATATATGTGAAATATTATGTGTTTAATTATGAATATTGATTATATGATAAAATGGTGATATTGTGTAAGCCTTTGAGCAAATAAAGGTGAAAAATACATGATTATGTATATGTGAAGAGAAATATAAATGTGGTATATGAAATTATGAGAAATGATGAATATGAGAGATTATGCCCATGTAGACAAGTTAAAACCATTGTGATAATAGTGGCATGCCATTAAGGAACACTAGCGCGCTCTCTGATTAGCACTTCGTGTGCTCTTTGTTTAGCACTTCGTGTGCTCTCTGATTAGCACTTTGTGTGCTCAGTACTTTGTGTACTCTCTGTTTAGCGCTTTGTGTGCTCTCTGTTGCCCAGCACTTATGTGCTCTCTGTTTAGTACTTCGTTACTCTCTGTTTGTTCCGTTTATCTGATGGGTTTTATAAAAGTCTACTATGGGTCAAATGAATAAATAAGCTAAGTGAGCTATGGTTAAGAAAGCTATGATGACTAAATTGTGAAAAGTGAAAGAATGTGCAAATTATTACATTGAGGTAAAGGAATGATAAATACATGAAAGATAAGTACTATATTTGTATGTGTAATTATATGTTAATAATTAAGTGAACTAATGTGATTGAAATGACTAAGTTGTGAAAAATGAATGAAAATGTAAAATCTACCGTTGAGGTAAGTTGGAATATGAGGATGAATGTTTGTTATGGAGAAATTATAGTAAGTTAAATGTTACATGCAAGAAAAGTTAGAAATTTCATACGCATGAGAAATTAAATGTTTGATAAAATTAAGCAATAAATAAATAATCATCTATTATGCTTGTAGTGCTTACTAAGCCTTCACCGGCTTAACGCGTTTATTTTAACGCGTAGGTACAAAAGCTACGGATAGCTAAAGTCGAGCAAGAGACCTCTCATCACATCACATCACATCACTTTTGAAGCTCAAGTTTAGGTAATTTACTTTGAAAAAAAATGGCATGTACAAATAGTATACTTAGGTGTCCCTAATAAACAAGTTACTAATATTGTTTTGAAAATTTACATGAATTGAAAAAAAAATTTTATTATACTCGTTTTTAATTCTCTGACATTGTATGTAATACTCTTATGCCGGGTTTATACGTGTGAACCGGGTGTAGGGGTGTTACACAAGTTCTGTTTAATTACAAAATTGACCCAAAAATTTTCCATGGTTTTAAAACTAGTCCTTTGACTCCATGATGCCTAAGGGACTGCCACGTGTCACCTATATTTGGTTTTATTGCCCTGAAGGTCCCTAAATTATCCAAAAATTCCATTTTTACCCTCAAACTTCTAAAAATTCCATTTTTGACCCTAAAACTTCCAAAATTTTCATTTTCCCCCAAACTTCCAAAAATTCCATTTTTGACCCCTGAAACTTCAAAAAATTCCATTTTTGACCCTCAAAACTTCCAAAAATTCCATTTTTAACCCCAAAATTTCCAAAAATTATCATTTTGCCCCCGAATGTCCAAAAACTCTATTTTCGACCTCGAAACTCAAAATTACCCGTTTACTCCCGAATGTCTAAAAATTCCATTTTTAACCCCAAATTTTCCCAAAATTACCATTTCACCTCCGAGAATCCAAAATTATCATTTTGCCCCTGGGTATCCGAAAAATCTCGTTTTCAACTCCGATTGCATCATTCTTCTTTCTCATCAATATTTGCATTTAATTTTAACCATTATGCACTTGTATTTTGCATTTTTTGATTTTTTTACCATTTATCTTATTATTTATCTTACTTTGCGTTATTTAACATCCATTATTAACTGCTTATTCATATTAAACTCGCATGTTTGTTTTCAAAATGGTTTTTCATAAAAACTTTAAAATCGAGGAAATATTCTTTTATTTCGAGTTTCGAAAGTTTGTGCCTTAACTTACTAGGTGCAACCTTTCTTCAAACCAAGATAATCGAATATCCTTTTCCCAAAAATTTAAAAAGTTTTACAAAGGAAAGCTCGTTATTTCTAGATCTTGAAATGTCGTGTCCTAACTCACTGGACGTAACTTTCTTCCTCGATCACTTTGAAATAGCGGGATTTCCAAACAAACCTGATTTCTTTTAAACTTAACTCATGCATTCAATGATCGTATTTTAAACTTTATTCGAGCTTTTAGATGTTACAAATTAAGACCCGAAAATAATCAATACGGTACCAATTTTTGGGCGTATGAGGGTGCTAATCCTTGCTCATGCGTAACCGACTCCCGAACCTGTTTTTTTGCATTTCGAAGACCTACATGTTTTGAAAACGGTTTTTAAAACGTTTTGTGGTGATTCAATCACACCGAATAAAGGATTGGTGGCGACTCCCATTTTCCAACATTAAAGTAATTGTCGAAACTCGTCGTTTTGCAAAAAAAAGATAGTTTCGACACCACCTTTTGACACTTTTTCAACAGTAACAGAAAAATGAAAAAATTGCATCTCAAATCCCTCAATATTTTATTAAATAAAATTTTTTTTGTCAGAATTTAAAAATGGTGTCGCCTATCTAAGAGGCACCACACCCCATTTTGGTAAATAATGCTGGAGTTGTATTATTTTGATAATAATTTTTTTTATATCATTATTGTGAAAAACCCTTTGTTTCTCTCTCTCTCTCTCTTTTTTAAAGTATTTAATAATAAATTTGCCCTACAAATATCACTAGAAAGGGTATAATTCGAATGCCGATTCACATATTAACCTGAAAAGTAAGGCAAGATTTTGATAAATGCTTATTTTGCTAACTCGCTTTTAAAATAATTATTTTGGCACTTAAAATATTTTAAATATCCCTTATCTGTTTTTAGCTTACATATCTAGTATATACTAGTGTTACATATAATATATATTAGTTATGCATGTTCTTCTAAAAGAAGGGTTATGCATATTGAACTATGCTCATTAATAAATTATAATTATATTTTTATACCGCCTCCGTTGCCGCATTGCATTCTCCATTTATTTAAAAACATATTAACATTAAGGTGTTGACGATTATTAGAGTAATGGTTAAAACCATGGGATGATTCAGCCAGCACAGCTCGGATCAACCATCAAACATGAAATGAAGTATAACCTACAGTCAAAACCATTTCATTCTTACCATTCATAAAAGCCAAGAATTTCATGTCCAAATGGTTCACTTACTAAATTTAAGCAGACAATGGAAAGAGTTGTGTTCCATTACCCCCTTTTGTCTGAAATAGTAGATCATACAAAAATATTCCACCAATGATCTAAAAATGTGCAAATGTTCCATCAGTATGTAGTAATTATCTTTTAGAGGATCAATAATACTACAGCGTCAACAGCTTAGAGTAGGAAATTTGATGAAAGTATTTATTGTGTGATCCATTCCCATAAAGTGCGACTAGAAACTTCGTTCTCGTAATCAAGCAGTCCGTAGAGGTGGAGAAACCAATATAACTCCATCTCCCCTAACAAAGAGAAATGGAACCGTGCGCTTTGTAGTCTGAAACGAGGGAAAATAGGGTTATCATCCAAAAAATGAAACAATAACCATAAATCAGAAAGAAAATTTCCAGCCGAATAGGAGAAGTTCACGTTTGCTTCCACTCTATATCCAGATTCTTGCATTACCAACATAAAATGAGTTCATTCTGTTTGTCACTAAACAAACAACTTTAAGGTAGTATTAGTAAGAGTCATTTTGAAAACTATTTATAACAAGCCAGTATGATTGTGGTTTGCATCGTGAATAAGCAGTCATTCTTCTAACTTCAAATGAAGAGTTAAAACAACTCTGAAAATGCTAACACCTAATAAAAAAATGCACGTGTTCTTCATGGCAAATAAAGGGAGTAAATCACTTGTGACTATTACAGCCAAAACTTACTACTAAACTCGCCTATTACCTCTAGTTCATGCATTAGCTTTCAGAACAAATAACAATCATATTGAAAGGGAAAAGTAATAAGATAACCTACCCGAACAATCTCTTCATAAGTTTCATCATCTATTTCAACCGTTGTAACAACCTCTTCAACATCCCCCAGAATCATATTCAAATGCTGATCATAAGCCTGCAAGCCACATTAGAGAAGAACTGGGCATCAAAATGAAGAGCTACAAGCTTCTAAATGTTAAGGCCAGTTATATTGCCAAGTAATAAGGATATAACTCCTAATTACTATTATTAAGCAAGAAAAACTCTTCCTGGAGAATCAAAGGGATCTAGAAATTAAGAACATAGATTATTGTCATAGAGTAGATGAACCATCCAATAAACAAATTAATAATGTCCTCTCAAGCTCTTCACGAACAGGAAAGGATGATCTAGAAATTTTACTAATCAAACAAAAAGTTGCATCATTGCAGCACATCAATTGGACAACAGGCAACAAGTCGTACAATTTGGGGGAAAAGATAACGAATATTTCAATTCATCCAGTTTAGGCATGCTAAGTATATTCATGCAATCGGTAGCATTTCGCATATGAGCATAGAGGTCGCAATATCCTAGGGTTAGCCAATACTATCTGAATTAGCATACCCTAAATAAATAAATGGAAACAAACTAAGTAACGGGAGCCCTAGAAAGGAATCACTCAAGATTTTGATTCATCCTGTTTAGGCATAATTAAGAATACTCATTGAACTGATAGCATTGCGTGTATCAAGGGCTAGCTAATACTATCTGAAGTAGAATATCCTAAATTAAAAAACGGAAAAAAAAAAAGAAAAAACCTAAATTAAGGAACCCTAAAATGGAATTGGACGACGGAACATTGAAAGTGAAAGAGGTGGAAAAGGGGAACCCTAGAGTTAGAGGTATATAGAAAAGGGGAAAAAGAAAACGAACATGGAGCTTGCCACGGAGCTCACGGTCAGAGCGGAGCTTGACGTAAATACGCTCGTCGAGGCTGAGCCTTATCAAATCCAAAGGCTCCTTCACCGCGCTTTCTTCCTCGCTTGCCATTCTTTTCGCACTCTCTTTGTTCTTTCCGTTTCAACAGTAAAGGATTGGGTTTTAAGCCTTTTAGGTTGCAAGTGAAATAAAATAGAACTGGTTGATTATTATACTAATAAAATTATGGTAAAAACAGTTCTCCAGTCTTTCTCAATTTTGATATTAAACAAATTGATCCCTATAAAAAAACTAGAGCAATCCAATCTCTATAATATTTCGAAAGTAAGCAACTAAGGGTAATAATTGTAACATTAATGTTTTTCATCAATTTTACATAAATTCGACATGTATAATGACATATTTAGCTCCTATAATTTATACATTCTATCTATTTGGTCATGATTCAACAAATTTAGTCCGTAATATTTTTGTAAATATATAAATGATGAGGTTAAATTTGTTGAATTTTTTAAAATCAAGATAAAATTAACAAAATACGTAAACATCGAGGACTAAAATTGTTATTATATTAATCAAAATTATGTAGAATTGATGAAAGATATTAACTATGTAATTAATTGTCCTTAATGCTCACTTTAAAAAATGACATGGATTAAATTGCTCTAAATTTTTTAAAGATTAATTTACTCAATTTTAAAATTGAAAGATACTGAACAAATAGTGAACGGAGAAAAGAACAATAAGTTAATAAATTGATATAAGGAAAATTATAATATAATTTTATAAAACGTTACCGATTTGTGAATTGCCTTTTTATGTAAAATTTTAGTTTAATTAGTCACATTTCACTCGTGATATTAAATTTAACTAAATAACTCTATTAATTTATTTCTATACTATTAATAATTTTTTAGTAACTAAATTACATCAGAAATCACGATTTTTAATATAAGCATGCAAATTTTAATTTTACACTGTAATTATTTCACTTTTCAACATATTTTCCCTTCTCGCACAGTTTATATTTTTTTTACATATTACTTTTTTGTTATAGATGGTCCAAAATATTAAGAGATTTATGATTTTTAAATTTGTAATGTTTACAGCTTACTCACATTGTTGAATTTTCTTCATACAAATAATTTGCTTCTATCACAGTTCACATTTTTTTCTCAAATTTTAAACTGAAATTTTTAAAATCTCAATTTTTTAAACCTTCTCTTATTTCAAAATTTTTTAAACATTCTCTTATTTTTTCTTTTTTTCGAATCCCTAAATAGCAACTACTTTATTCCTAAATTTTATGAATTTCAAGTTCTTCCAGTTACATGTTGTATATTGTTTTCAAGTTTTAGTCTTATTTCAAATTTTTTTTAACCTTTTGTTATTTATTCTTTTTTTCAAAACCCTAAATAATAGATACTTTATTTCTAAATTTTATGGATTTAAAGTTCTTCCAGTCAAATGTTGTATAGTGTTTTCTAGTACTAAATAAGTCAACAAGTCTATCTCTGTTTCCTTTTTACAAAAGTTAACAACATATCGCAGTCAACAACATTACAGAAGTCATACTTTCAAAATTGAAAACTATAACAAAATATAGCTACAACACTCAACTCCATGTCTATCCAAGCGGTCATGAACCATATCATAGCAAACAAATTGATCACTTAAACAAAAACAAACATGAACAATAACAAATATAACTTCAACAGTCAACTTCATGTCCATCCAAACAGTCATTAACAATATAATATCATTATCAACATATTCAGGAAAGACAAATGAACTAATGACTTACCTTTGATGATTCAACAATAGATTACTCTAGAAAACGAACCGTCAATCAAACTTGCAAACAAAAATTGGTATAGGGTTAGAAATAATCAAATATACTCACATTGTACCCCTATCCACTAGTTTTTAGACCACAAGTATGAAAAATTATTTTTCAAAAATGATTCCTTAATCAAGAAACTCCAAAAATTTCGAAACTAATAGAAATTGCAAAACTTTTAAAAACATAAATCATTCGAAACACAAATCCATTTATTGTTTGTTAAAACCCTCATCAAAAACCTTTTTTTACCGTTAAAAAAAACCACAAGACAAATATAAAAGAAACCCTAATCATTCAAAAATTCGAAAGTGAGTATGATTATCGACTATGAGAATAAGACAATACGATATGATCAATGACAAATGAAACCTCTACGAACGAAATACCTAGATGAAAGAAACATATTGGGGAAAGAATAAGAAAACTTTTCTAGGGTAAATCAATGAACAAATGAAGCAGACAAAAAAGAAAATGAAAAGGTTGTCTGGTTTTGGATTGAGAGAATATGGAGAGTTTAGGCAAAGGGAGAGAGAGAGGGTTTCTATTTTTTAAATTAATTTTTTATTATTTCAAATCCAGATGAAAAAGTGGGGGGAGGGAAAGGACAAATTGCAAAACAGTCATTTCCTAATTTGCCTATGCGACTACCCCTTGTCACGTGTCGACACATAATTAGTCCACGTGGTAAAATCAGTCTGAAATTAACGGCGTTACCGACAGGTACCAGGGTAGGATAGGGTCCACATTGGACATTTTGAAACTTCAGGTATCACATTCAAACAAGTGTCAAAGTACAGGAGTGTAAAATGACATTATCCCTTAAAAAAACTATAAGCGCAACTATTCAACGTTTTTCCCATTTAAATTTTTAAATTTTAATTATCTCACTTTAAATAAATATATAAATTAATTAATTAGTTTCATTAACTTTTTTTAATAATTAAGTTACTGTCGATTGAGTCTTAACTCGATTGGCATGAGCATTGTTGTCAATGTAAGAGGACCTGGGTTTGACTATGTTGAAGCGCATTATCCTCCTATTTATGGGTTGGAAAGGGGTTATAGATAATTTTAAGCATTGTGTCAGAAAGAACAAATATGATCAGAACCTATAAAAAAATTATTTTAAAAAAAATTAAATTATTAAATTTTCTCAATTAATTTCACGGTTGATTAGTTTCTATACATTTAATTATAAATTAATTAGAAAAAATTACTAATAATGTTATAATTAAAGGTTATAAATATGGATTTGTCACATTCCAAAATGATACTGTAGAAACATTTATTTTTGGGGAAAACAAATAAGTCTTGAACAATATTTAAAAATCGAAAAAATGGGTATCTTAAATGATAAAAAATAGGAGTCGCCATCAATCTTTTTATATGGTGTGATTGGATCACCACAAAACGTTTAAAATCCGTTTTGAAAAAAATTTTGGTCTTCAAAGTCCAGAAAACAGGTTCGGGAGTCGGTTACGCATAAGGAAGGATTAGCACTCTCATACGCCCAAAATTGGTACCACATTGATTATTTTTAAGTCTTGGTTTGTTAAAAGTTTGAAAGCTCGAGTAAAATTTAAAATACGATCTTTGTCTTTAGAAAACTTTACATGATTTTCAAAAATCCTATTTGAGGAAAATTGTCCGTGTGTTTCGAATTTCTAGGAAAACTGGAAGTCGTGTCCAACACGTTAAGGCATTATGTTCTCGGACTTTCGAAACTGAAGGACATTTTGAAAGACTATAAAGAGGATATTCGATTGTGTGAATTATACGAAAATCACACCCAGCACGTTAGGGCATGGTTTTTAGAAATTTTCACACGAAAGGATATTGCCTCGTTTTGTTCTAAAATTATTTGTATACATATATTTTTTTTGAGAACTCGAAATTTCGTATTGAGTTTAAAATACGATCCTCAAACACATGACTTAAAAAAGATTTGAAGAAAAAATGCCCATTTGTTTCGACTTTCAAGGAGAATTGAAGTCGTGACCAACACGTTAGGGCACGACATTCTCGGAATCTCGAAATTAAAAGGCATTTGAAAAGTTTGAAAGAGGATATTCGATTCATGTGAATTACACAAAAAATCACATCCAACACATTAGGGCGTGGTTTTTCGAGGTTTCCACACGAAAAAGACATTGTCTCGGTTTTAAAGGTTTATTTGTATGTAAAATAATTTTGAAAACGAGCATGTAAATTAAATATAAATTGACAATTAATAACGAAGATAAAAATAACGCGAAACAAAATAGTTAAATAGATAAATACATACACAAAAATAAAAAATAAGAGAATATATATAGTACGAAAGAATAATAATTAAATTCTAGGTATAAACATTGAAGAGAAAGAAAAAGCAGAACAAACGGAGTAAAAAATGCAATTGTTGGATGCCCAGGGGTAAAATGGTAATTTTGAAAGTTCGAGGCAAAAATGCAATTTTTAGATGCTCGAGGGCAAAAAGGTAATTTTGGGACGTTCAGGGGTAAAACGGTAATTTTTGGACACATGGGAGCAAAATGGTAATTTTTGAACGTTCGGGGGTAAAATAGTAATTTTTGGACACTTGAGGGTAAAATGATAATTTTTGGACGTTCAGGAGTAAAACGGTAATTTTTGGACATTCGGAGGTAAAATGGTAATTTTTGGAAAGTTTAGGGTCAAATATGTGATTTTTGGATATCCGATGGTAAAATGGTAATTTTCAGATGTTCGAGGGTGAATGATAATTTTTGGAAAGTTCGGGGTCAAAAATGGTAAATTTGGAAGTTCGAGGGCAAAAGTATGATTTTGGAAAAGTTTGGGGTTAAAACGGTAATTTTGGAAGTTTAGGGGAAATGTAAATTTTAATAAGTTTAAGGGTCAAAATGTAATTTTTGAAAAGTTTAAGGTTAAAAATATGATTTCTGGAGAGTTCAGAGACATTCTGGGCAATAAAACCAAAAAAAGTGACACATGGCAGCTTCTCATGCTTCAAAAGTCAAAAGACCAATTTGAAAATATTTTAAAATCTCTAGGCAAATTTAAAATTAAATAAAACTTGAGGGAAGGACAAAATTGAAACAAATGAAAAGTAAAAAGGACCATTTGCACAAATAACCCAAAAATTGACACGTGGTAGCTTCATGTGCTTTCAAAAGGGTCAAAGGATTAAATTGAAAATGAAATAAAATTATTGAGCAAATTTAAAATCAATTAAAAATATGAAAAGGACTAAATTGTAAAAATAAAAAAAAGCGAAAAGATTGCACGCATAAATAAATCATTTTTAAAAAAGCGCGGATTCTCTTAAACGGGTCGGGTCAGAAAGTGAGTGTAACATAAAATAACATCGTTTTGGAGCTTAAGAGCTTAGACCAAAATGACACCGTTTTGATATTTTATAAAAGCCAATTTTAAGCTCTTTTTTTTTTTTTTTTTTTTTTTTTTTCACTTTTCACTCTTTTTCTCCAAAATCACTTCAAAAATCTCTCTTTTTCTTCTCTCCCCTCTCTTTTCAAGGCCCTCCATGGTTGGCCAAGTTCCGTCTTCGGCCTACCGTCCATTGGCCATCGTCGGTCGCCTCCGTCGTCGCCATGCACGGGGGCCCAAGGTAAAATTTCTTCTCTTTTTTATAATTTTTTTAAAAGCATAGATCAACCCTAAAAAACTCGAATCTAAGCCGATTACCATCGAAAGTTTTCTCCTTTTTATCCCATTTTTTTTTTTTTGAAAATTTCAGATATGGAGTGAAAACCCAGATCCAAAGAAAAAGTTTTAATTTTTTCATGTTCTTTCTTCCTTTTTATCAGTTTTCGTTTAGTTTTCTTATTCATATATATATTTTTGTTTTAAGTCTATTTCAATGCATTTCTTGATTCTGTCATTTTTGGAACCACGAGGACAACGATATTTGGGGGCTGTGTTGACGACAACTCGAAGGGACTCCGTTCGATGGTGGCTGATCGGTTTAAGGTGAGCCTTTTCGGATTTTTTTTTTTTTTTTTAAAAATTATATATTTAATAAATATTATATATTATTAATTATACATTTATTAACTAGAAATAATTGCTCACAATAACAGTTAATAATATTTATAAAAAAAATAAAAATCATTCAAATTCCAAATAATAAATGTACAATAAATGGATACCTTGATTTTTGGGATGCTTAAATCTGCCTTTGAATTCTAAAATTAATTAATGCTTCCTGCGAATATTGCTATGGAAAGTCTGTTTTGTATTGCTTTTTTTCGAGGACTGTAAAAAAATACAATTGCTTTTGATTTCGGTTTTATAGCCTGTTTTTCAATTATTACAATTTGTTTTTTCCATATAAATGTTGGTCTTTTCTCCTTGCTTTTTGCAAGTTCAGCTTTGCAGTGCTGGTGGCAATGACAACTTGCCGGTGCAACTTGCTGATTTGGCAACACGTGGTTGGCTAAGGATGAAGGTGGTCGATGCAACTTGCTTAGCAGATTAGGGTTCTGAAAAAACTTTGTAATAATGGGTTGATTTGGATTGTAATCCATTAGGTCATGTATTTGGGTTTGTTTGGGCCTAGTATAGGCTACTTGGGTTTCAATTTGAGTTCGTTTGGGCTTGTAAATGGATTTTAATATAATTGGTCTTTAATGTAAATGGATTTTTTAAATTAAATTTAGAATAATCTTTCAAATTTCAAATTTAAAATAATTTTAAACTTAGAATAAATTTAAAATAAAAAATAAAAAAGTGAGTTTAATTCGATCAAAATGTTGGGCCCGGTCAAAATTGGGCTTCAACAGATACATAAAAAATGAATATTTTAGTTATTTTCGATTTGCTTTTTTTTTTTTTTTTTTTAAATTTTCAAGGATACCATTATTGAATATATTAGTTTTTGTCTTAAAAATAAATTGCTATTTTTTATAGATATATATAGACTAATTTACTCTTCATTTTATGGTATAATGACCCACCAAGTAGTTCAAAATTTTAATTTAATTAGTGTCACTTATTAATCGAATCTCAATTCAATTGTAAAATTTTATAAAATCTAAAAAATATACATATAAAATAGGATTTGAGACATCATAGTTTTCATTGTGTTAACTTAAACATTTCAATCAAAATCTCATTTAATTTTTTTACTTTGTGAACTTATCATAATCTAATAATATTATTGTTATATATTATCATTTCATAGTCTAAAGCCCTCAGAGGATGGAAATAATTACTGGAAAATGCATGAAATTTTGGTTAAGTGGTGCCTAATCCTCTCATCCCCACATCTGTTTATGCATTTATTGGGTTGCTGTGAATGGGCCTAATATTCCCCGTAAGAATGCAGAGTGGAATGTTCCCCCCACAGAGATAGTCCAATATGACGCATATATATATATATATATGTTAAAGTTCTATCATTATTATTGCGACTTTAGGTGAAATTAATGGCGGAACAGCGTACAACTGTGGGAGTTAAACAAAATGATGGTGGCCCATCCCATGGCAGTAGAGAAGGTAGTTGGATATCTGCTATTTTCTTCTACTTATCCAACACCTCTGCCCCACTCTCTGTTCTGCTAATAAACTACATCGCGGTTGTTATATGGTCTTTTCATGCTGCCTTGCATTTTCATTCATCCTCTGTTTACCCACTATATATGTAAGTTTTACACATTTCTTAATTCTTCAGACCTTTTTCATATCAGGTTTTTAATTTTGATATGTGTAATAGGATGTTGAAATTTATGAGTTGGATGGACAGTGAGTCATCTCATTCACTTGGTTTCAGTGATCCTGGATTTCCCACGTACTTGGGAATTTAATTTTTGCCCTACCATGACATGACTCTATATATAATAAATTAATTAAGGTTCTAATTAATGAATTCACACACACATCAAAATTAAATTTATTTCAAATCTTTATATATATATATATTAGAGGTGTTCATGGATCAGGTTACATTCGGGCTGGACTTAAACATGATATTAACATTTGTATACTTATCTAAGATCATCTGACCTGAAATTTGGACTTAAAATTTTTTCCAAATCCATTTTAGGCTCACCCATATTATTTTTACTTTTTAAAAAAATATTTATATTGTTTTATTTTAATATTTAATATTTTTATACATATTTTATTTGTTGAAAATTTTTATATAGTCATCTTAGCATTTTCTTAATGTTTACATTAGAGTAGTGTTATATATTTAGTATATGTTTATTTTTTTAAATGTGTTCTAAATTACATAATATATAAAGTATTATAAATTTAAAACAGGCCTAATTTTTTTTGTCCAAATCCATTTTTCGAGCTTAATATTATTGCCCAAACCCTCCGAAAATTTGGACGAATAACCCGACTCATGAACAAGTTTGAGATATATAACATGACTTTGAAAAAAAATTTAAATTGATAAGAAATTTTTTTTTATCATATTACCAAATTAACTTTAAAATAATTTCTCATTCACTATAATTGATTTTTAAAAATGTTAATTTTCATCCTAAATTTTACCCATTGAAGTACAAAATATGAAAAGCTTACAATTCACATCCAATTTTTAGCTTAAACAATACCATTAAACATGTTTTATGAAAGTCAAGACATGAGAATCATTAAGAACACAACTCATCCTTATTTCCTTGTAGCTGACACTTTGGTTTTTCACCATATGAATAGGCTGGAGATAATGACTTTTAAGTACTACTAAAAGTGCAATATTACTTAGTTTTCTCTTTGAAAACATTTCTTTTTTATATTTTTAAAAGGCTTTAAGCTCATTCTCCTTAATGCACTATCCATAAGCGCTCTTGTTAAACATTTAATTACCGGATCCACAATATTTTTCTTTTTAATCAAGGTTACCATTTGATGTATTTCTAACTTGTTACAGCTGCCTTGGCTCTTAATGTTCGTGAATGTGTGGTGAATAGAACCTTAAAATTGATGGTATGTGAAAATAATAATAAATTCATGAGAAACTAATAAAGACTTCAATGTGTGTAATTATATAACTTTTTTTTTTTGTTTTAAGGTTTTATTCGGCTTTACTTATATTTTATTATGCAAAAAAATTAGAATCAAATGAACCTCGAGGATACAATGAAGTCTAATGGTTAAACGCGTTTTTATAATATTGAGCACTAAATGGTGTACAACAAGATCTTTATAGAATAATCTACTAATATTAGAATGAAAAAAAAAAACGAAATGAACTTTATTTCTGAACATTTTGGAGCCGTTTTTGGAATATCATGCAAATAAAATTTGTTTTCTATTTATAGAAATTTTCATATCTCTTCATAGAAATATAACTAACCATCCATTAAGTGCTTGTTTGGATATTCGCATCCATTAACAATAACATAATTATTCATTTGATATTACTTGAATAAGGTAATATAATTTTTTGTAACAAAAGACATAACTCGCACTTTTAAACAGCGACAACTTTTATTAATAACCTAACATTGCTTACAACTTTTCAATCGTAATTATTCAAATATATTGAAAAAATAAATAAAAAAAAGTTAAAAGATAAGTTTAAAAAAAAAAAAAAAAAGCTTGGTGGTAGTGCTCATCATTGTATAGTAGTGGCATGGAGGTATCTTTCAAACACTGTTTTTTGTTTTTAGATTTAACAAAATTAATGATGAGACTAATAATGCACCATGAACAATAAATCTGAATCATGAATTCGTCGACTTTCACCACTTTATTTCCTTTTCATTATCCATAGTTTAAAAAGAGCACAGTTTTTTTTTTTTTTTTTTTAAATGAAGATAAAGCATAGTTTTATCATTCTGCTTTACAGTTTAAAAATATCAAAAGTTGTAATATTTTAAAATATGCTTTTACCAATTTGTGGTGTATACATACATATAAATCAGTTTCATTTCTATGGCTCGTGCATTGTAATATAGAAAATGCATAATCCAAACCTTTTTGTTTCATATATTAATTCATCATATAAAATATTTAAATAGATTAAAAATAAAAATATTATGAATTTATTATTGTTCGTGTTATACTATACGTCGACAATAGCAATTGAAATGATTGCAAAATAATGAGAAAAAAAATAAGAACACGCAAATTTTACGTGAAAAATTTTTATCGAAAAAAATTACAGGTAGAAAAAAAGAAATTCACTAATTATATTGAAAACACAACCATACAAAAGATTCAACCCTCAAACACATTACAAAAGAAAAAAAAAAGGGGGGAAGCCTTATCATCATTTAGCATTTAGCTTTAATATTCTTTATTATTGATTTGGTTTTAAATGAGGGTCATTGATACCTCAAACACATGCTTTCATGTTCTAATTATACTCAAAAGTGAGCATAAATGGCTGCTGCAACCACATATACATGTTAAGCTATTAATTTAAGTGAGTTGGGGCACATGGCTTTGTGATTGCTGATCGCATCCCTCTTACTCTTTCACTCTTTTTTTATTCTTACCCTAAATGAATGAAGCTTTATTTAATGCTTTATAAATATGAAGACTCTTAAGAATAAAAATAAAAAATATATAATCATAAAAGTTAAGTGCTATAGTAAACGTCTCTTTTACTTTAACTAATGATTGAAGTTAGATTTTCGTTTTGAGCATGAAACAATTTTAAAAATTGTGACTAATATTTACCTCATTAATTATTTAACTCGTTCCGATAAATACTCCGAAAAAAAAAACAACATAAAATATGGAAGGGGAGTATTCTTTAGAAAACAAACATGATAAGAATAGAAAAAACCAACAGAAGCAATAGGATAACAATTGTAGGTGTCATGAATGTTTGAAAAGTCATTGTAAGCATTTTATTTTTAGCCCATGCTGATGAGTCACGTTCAAGTGATTACCTCATTACCTTTATTTATTTATTTTTATTTAAGAAAAAAAAGAAGAGAAAGATTAAAAGATACATGTTGCAGTGGATGGTTGCTTTTTACAGCAGTCGCCAACTAGTAGCAAGTGGACCTTTATTTTCACGTTACAGCCCATAACTATATAGTCTAGTCGCATATAATTTTAAGCACTCAATCAATATTTATTCAACCAACTCATATTCTCAATCCCATACATACATACATACATACATACATCACATTCCCAACAACAAAAGAAAACCCCAACTTGATATCATATTCATATATTTATAGTTTTTATTATATTTTGTATTAAATTATTAGATATGTAGGACGAAAATTGTCAACTTGTAGAAAAGAAAGAGAGAAAAAAAATGAGAATCAAAGAAGGTGGATGTGCTTGGGGTGAGCTGGTGGGGAGATAAATGCAGAGATGAAACCACATGGTAGACAGCATATATATATATATATATATACATAATTCACATGATATGCCCACCCCATCATCCCCATGTGAAACTAAAACCTTTTTGTCTCTATGTTTATTGTAACTTTTCTTTATGGTCCACCAAGTATGTATGCATGTATTTACACCATGTATGTGTGCATGTATGTATGGATGTACGGATATAAATAAAAGTCAGCTAGTCACCCTCACTATTTGCTCATTTAATGTCTCCACACATCTTCTTTTAAAAAATCATCTCCATCCTAATAAATTACAATTTCGAACCTCCATATAAGGTTATTTTTGTTGAACAATTAGAATAACAATAATATATTACATATTCAAAAGATTTGGGATAGAGAATTAATTTCATATATCTAATTCTAACAATCTCATAAAACTTATATATATCAAATAAAACTAGAAAATGTGGTTCGACACTAATATCAATATCAATCGAATTAAGACTCAATCGATTTTTTGATTTTTTTTTTAAATACTGAAATAAGATAAGTAAAATAAATTATAAATGTTATTTCTTTTTCTCCTGCAAGTATGAGAATATATATGAAGTAATAATTCACAAATAATTTATGTAGGATGGGCCTTTTAAAGTTCTCCATACTTCAATCTTATCATGTTAAAGCTTTAGTGGGCATAAAACTATTTTTTTTTTCTTGTAGGGCTTAAGTAAATAATTAAAGAAAATGAGAAATCTTATTCCAAAAATAAATTTAGAAAATAGCACTCAACAACCATATCACAACAACTCACCCTCTCCATATGCCAAGTGCATTGGTAAAGAAGGGCCATAGAATTTAAATAAGGGGTTAATTTAGAAGTGTTGATGAATGGTTGAATAGAAATGGTTTTGTAATTTAAATATTATAAAATATATTGATAATTTAATAAAATAAATAAAAAAGGAATAGGTAAATTAAAAGACGTTGATATGGATAGATAGTCGCGCGAATCTCGTCTCACGCATTAATTATATGGTACAAGTCACTTCTGTTAAGATAAAGTTATTGAAAAAGTCCAATTAAGAGTTAGACGATCCTCCACAGGGCACAAAAAAAAATTAAAATTTAGTATTAATGCAAAACCATGGATTTGTAGCCATGAGAATGGTTGCCTCTTACAATATGAATATGATGATAATAATTAGGGTAGGTCGCAACCTAACAGAAAATGGCCACCAATTTACTTCAATTCATAAATGGGTTGGCCCCTAATGACATGACCCTACAACATCTATCCAGTTCAATTCTACCATGGATCCCACTCCAATTTCCAAATGTCCTTCTCTCTCATCTCCCTTCTCAACATTTTAATCTCTTTACCACTGTCCCCACCCAGCTTTTTCAAATTTTGAATCTCATTTCTTTTCTTTTTTCTTTTTTATTTAGGTTAAATAACTTAAATATACCAATTTTTTCATTGACTAAATAGGTTTCAAGATTTATGAAAATAAGTTGATTTTAGACAGATTGTGTGTCAACAAAAAAGCTTACTTTTACACATTTTCCCTTCGAAAATGAACTATTTCCCTAAATTTTAAAAAAAATCAACCTATTTTATCTATTAAATTTTTTCAACATATCCAACTAGTTTAACTCATTATTTTATGAAATCCATTGTTTACACTGCTATTATAAAATTATAAAAAAATAATTTGATTTGACATGTATCTTTTTCTTTTAACTGTTATTTTTAAATTTTTTAAATTAAAAATTATTTTGTATGGTCAAAGTTTTTAAAATCTTTATAAGTTTTAAGTTAGAGTGTCATCTTATATAATTTATGTGTGAATTATTAGTTAAGATTTATTTCGGTTTAAGTTTTGAATGTATTATATTATATATATATATAGTTTTATGTTTATATTGAGAGTTTGTGGTTGCTCTTTTTAACAAATTTATCTTAAAAATTCAAATTTTGATACTTTATTTAGGAGTATGATGCGCCTTATTATTGCACCAACTACTTGTTGATAATTTTAAATGTATTTTGGACTTTTGTAAATTTGAAAGGCTAATGCTTGTCACGTGTATTATTTTGTATTGTAATTACTATTGTATTATGTTTCTTTTAAAGAGATGTTATTTTTAAAAACTTCATAGTTTTTTAAGTCAATCTCAATGCAAAATAATTTGACTACTGATTATTTATAATAGATTTGGAGATAATTATGATGCTATCGGTTCGATTTCCGTTTTTGAACCGTCCATTATAGTTTGGGCGACTTTTGATTTTTTTCATATTAATTTTTTTTTAAATTTTAATTTTTTTTTTTATAAAATGAGTTTTGTTTATGACTTTTTGAATATTGTTAGACAAAATTTTAAAGTTTTTCATAAATATTTCTAAAAGATAATAATCTTTCAAAAACTTTTAAATTATTTTCAGTATTGTAAATATAAAATTTTATTTGTATATCATAAAATATTAAAATTAATTATATAATAAATAAAAAATATAAATTGCTTAGGGTAGTTATAAAACTAGCATTCTATAAAACGTTCAAACACATTAATTCGGATTGAGTTTTAGTTTTTTTATTTTTCTTACTTAACTTTAAAAGAATCCACGTGTTAATATAAATTGAAATTCAAAAATCAAACTTCAAAGTTTTCAAAACCTCAACTATATAAAGCTTTTGATTAAATTAATTATAAATTTGTTATTTTTTTAAGGCTACAATGTTAATAAATTAAAAGATTTTAAAAAGTAAAAAAAGTTGAATATTTAAAGATAATTTATTTTAAAGAGAATTATTCACGCAAGTCCCAAGTAGAAATTTTCAAGTGATAAATAATAACTTCTTTTTTTTTTTTTTGGCTTTGAGAACAATGAGGTTCAATGATTAACGTTACGGATGAAATTTATTGGGATCCATGTTAGGGGTATTTTAGGGGTTTAAGAAAAAAGTTGGCAAACGTCATTGAAATTATGGAAAATGGCCAAAATAAATGTATATAAATAAAGCTAAATTAATTATTTTAAAAAAAATAAATAAAAAGAAAGTAAAAAAAGTTGAAGAAAAGGGGCCGGCTTTTAGCTAAATAAAGGAGGACAGACAAAAAACAACTAATTATTACCATCGTCTGTTTGTGCAGCTGTTAGATAAAACTTTGGAATTTATTTATTTTTTACATTTATTTTTCTTTTCTCTAATTATTATATAATATCATCTCTCTCTCTCTGCAACCTTTTAATTATGAGAAATGGAAAAAATGATAATAATTTTACATATCATATAAATTTAAAAATAATTCATATATGTATTTAGAATTTCATTTCTAAAAAACCCAAACATTTATTTATTTACAGTTTGCCTTTTTTAAAATAATAAAAAAACTTAAGATTCCACAAAAAAGAAAAGAAAAATAAATAAAACTTTTAATCGGAAAAAGGAAAAAAATCTTGAGATTGACAAGCAGATCCAACAAAAGGAAAATAATTTAATAAATTCACCTATATATACAAACCCATCTCTTCTTTGAAAAGAAAAAAAAATTCACCACCTTCTTTTTTTTCTCTCTGTTCATAGATAGGATCATAGGAATAGAGACATACAAAGTTGAAATATATATATATATATATTTCAGATTTATTTTATTTAAATTTTTAATTTTTTTCCTTTTTTCTTCATTGAAAGCTGCAAGTAAATTGTAAGTTCTTGCGAAGGCGGTGCCAAACAAGGAGAAAGAAAAAGAAGTTGTCGTATCTACAAAATCATATATGCTGGGGGGTGGTGGTGACACAACTGCTAGTGTTCTTGGAAGCGGCGTCAGTGGCACTGATGGGAACGTTACTACTGCTGGTGGTGGTGCCGTCACCATGGGTAGAAGCGACGGAGCTCGTGATGGAGGAAGCAGTGAAGGCGGTGGTGTAGGAGCCTACAACATGTTTGGTTCCAACAGGAATAACAATAACAATTCGGGTGATGAGGATAGAGTTAGGGTTGATGAAGGTGACCGTTGTTTCGGGGGCAACCGATGGCCGAGGCAAGAGACTTTGGCACTCTTGAAGATACGGTCCGATATGGATGTTACTTTCCGTGACGCTAGCGTGAAAGGTCCATTGTGGGAAGAGGTTTCCATGTGATTATTCTTGTTTTTCCTTTTGTTAATTTCAGTTGGTTTTAAGTTGAATGAATGAAGATTTGTGGTTTGGAATTAGAGTGCCAGAAATATTTTCTGTTAGTTCATCTTTGTTTGAAATTTTGATAGCTGGAAAATGAAAAATTGGAGTTGAGAGAGAATTTCAGCATCTTTCAAGGGGAATTCAATGTTCATTTGATTAAGATATTTGGAGACTTTTGGGGGGTGTTATCATTTCTGGCATTTACTTTTCCCAATATTTTCAAAAGGAATCTTAAGCTGAATTTTGCTCATAAATTTTCTCTCCCTTTTCCCTTCCATATCATATCAGCTCATTGAGCTTTAATTTAACTGCGATTTCAGTCACGTTATCTTCGATTTCTAATATTTGTCTTCAATTTCTATCATCTCTTTTGTCTTAACCGTTCTTGTATTAAAATTTTATTGTCTGAAATTCAACTTATTTTATGTGAGAAATGCATTGTTTGGGTTGCTAAAATTGAAGATAGGTTGAATACAGTTATTGTATCTACTGACTTGTTGTGTTGATATCAGGAAACTAGAAGAGCTTGGGTATCATCGAAGTGCCAAGAAATGCAAGGAGAAATTCGAGAACGTTTTCAAGTATCACAAGAGAACCAAAGATGTTCGAACTGGTAAATCAGATGGCAAGACTTATCGTTTCTCCAATCAACTACTAGCCCTCGAAACTCATCCTGCTTTTCAGTCCCCCCCAGCAGCGGCAACAGTGGTGGCGCCCAAATCACCGCCGCGAGCTCAACCTCAGGTGTCAATGCCAGCAGCATCTAATCCTCCGAGTTTGCCTAATGTCACTGTTCCATCAGCAGCAGCCCTCCCTAGTTTGCCTCAAAACATTGTACCAACAAATATAAACCCTACACCCACACTCCCTTCTTTTCCTAATGTTTCGGTGGATCAAATGTCGAATTCGACATCCTCATCGACCTCATCGGATTTGGAACTGGAAGGTCGGAGGAAGAGGAAACGGAAATGGAAGGGTTTCTTCGAGAGGCTGATGAGGGAGGTGGTTCATGAGCAGGAGGAGATGCAGAAGAAATTCTTGGAAGCATTGGAGAAACATGAGCAGGAAAGAATGGCCCGCGAAGAAGTTTGGAGAATGCAAGAAATGGCAAGAATAATTAGAGAACGTGAATTATTAGCCCAAGAAAGATCGGTAGCAGCTGCCAAGGATGCTGCGCTAATGGCCTTGTTGCAAAAATTATCTGAACAGAAAAATCCAGGACAGCCGCAAAGTAATCCACCACAGAAACCACAACCGTCTGTGTCAGTAGTGGCAGCGCCTCTAGCAGCAGCAGCATTGTCAGTGCCTAGTCCACAGCCGCCTCTACCGCTAGTACCGCAGCAACCAATGCTGAATTTAGAGGTGGCATCAAAGTCGGATAATGGTGACCATAGTTGCACACCAAGCTCTTCAAGATGGCCTAAAGTTGAGGTTCAAGCATTGATTGAGTTAAAGACTAGGCTTGACGTTAAATACCATGATAGTGGTCCTAAAGGACCCTTATGGGAGGAGATATCAGCTGAAATGAAAAAGCTTGGTTACAACCGCAATGCTAAAAGATGCAAAGAGAAATGGGAGAACATAAACAAGTACTTCAAGAAGGTAAAAGATAACCAGAAGAAAAGGCCCGAGGATTCCAGAACATGTCCCTACTTTCACCAACTTGATGCTTTATATAGAGAAAAGAACAAACATGATAGCTCCTCCACTCAATTCAAACCCCAGAACTCAGTCCCATTAATGGTACGCCCAGAGCAGCAATGGCCCCCTCTTCCTCCTTCCGACTCCAACCATCAACACCGTCACGACCCCGAAGACTTGGAAAACTATCAAAATCACGACGAAGAGGGGAATGAGGAGGATGAAGATGAAGGGGGTGAGGATGAAATTGTAGCCAGCAAACCAGTGTCAATGGAGACATGTGAGTGATGGGTTGGAGTGGAAGCATTTGAATTGAAATTTTAAGGGTGAGTACACAATATTAGTGGGGGTGTAGCATATGGTCAATGGAAGTTTATATGATCATTTTTATTAATATTTATTTTTTGGGGGCTAGATAAAATATAAGTTGAGAGGAGGTGTAGATGAGGTAGAGAGAAAGGGAGGTTCAAAATCTCATTCCGCATAATAACAAGTAATAAACAGGGAAAAAGAAAGAGACCTGTGCTGTATTTTTTGTTTTTGTTTTTGTGTCCATAGTGGCTGTAAATGTTAGAAATGGTAATCATTTCTAGCATGTTTGTTTTATTCTTGTTTCTTTATTGTCATTTTCACCCATCTTAATTGACAAAACACCTCCCCTGGTGCTAGCTTAGCTTAGGCTCCGGAAATTTTTAAAAGCATATGTGCATGGAGTGTTAATGCAAATGGTGGTGTAGCTGGCAAGAAGATGAGGTGAGTCTCAATATATATATTTATGAACAAACAAGCATAGACAAGAGGCCGAATCACAGCCATTTTTGCAGTCTTTTGACAGGAATGCACATGGAAGGGGAGTATTCTTTAGAAAACAAACATGATAAGAATAGAAAAAACCAACAGAAGCAATAGGATAACAATTGTAGGTGTCATGGATGTTTGAAAAGTCATTGTAAGCATTTTATTTTTAGCCCATGCTGATGAGTCAGGTTCAAGTGATTACCTCATTACCTTTATTTATTTATTTTTATTTAAGAAAAAAAAGAAGAGAAAGATTAAAAGATACATGTTGCAGTGGATGGTTGCTTTTTACAGCAGTCGCCAACTAGTAGCAAGTGGACCTTTATTTTCACGTTACAGCCCATAACTATATAGTCTAGTCGCATATAATTTTAAGCACTCAATCAGTATTTATTCAACCAACTCATATTCTCAATCCCATACATACATACATACATACATACATCACATTCCCAACAACGAAAGAAAACCCCAACTTGATATCATAATCATAACTATATAGTCACGTATTCATTGTGGATAGTGATTCATGCAATCTATTTCTCTATTCATCAATTTTATTTATTTAAATGTATAGATCCAAATGCAATTTGTATAGGGTGGTGTTGAGCTAGCGTAGGGACTTATTGGACATATATAATCAGGACTTAAATAATTTTTAATTAAGCTTTGACTCTTTATCTATTAATTACGACATTATTTAGTCAGGAAGTCAATCCATTAAAAATATCATCTTGAGCACTTTCTCGTATTATATACTATTACAAAAATAACTTATAATTATGTTTGTCCAATGACCTTATTTTTAATGTGTTGTAATAGTCTGCTTTCAGTGGTAATAAAAATATGGTTTTAAAATTAAATTACATTTAGTGAGTTAATTTTTATTATTAAAATTATGCATATAAGGTCATATGAAATATTTAGTTATTGGGATTTCTGTAGTTGTTGAATAATTAGTCAAGGTACTAAATAATGAAATGTGAAAGATTGGCCTTATATTTATAAAGTTGCTAAAATAATAATTAGTGAGTAATCAAAAAATGAAATGATGATGGCTTTATTATTTAAAATATTAAATAATATGTGAGTGGATTTTGGTGTAAGAGTTTATAAAAGTTATGTTATATAAATATAATTGTTGAAACCCAATTTTGATCGGGTCTATTTTAAATTTATTTTAAGATTAAATTTGTTTTAAATTTAGATTTATTTTAAATTTGAATTTAATTTAAGTTTAAATTTATTTTAAATTTAAAATTTTTATAAATTTAAAATAAATAATGCCCAATTACAATCTTTGACCCAATTGGGACCCAAAGTACAATTTCAAGTGGGCTCAAATTACAAGTGACCCAAACCTAAAACAAAAACCCCTAATTTACTATCAAGTTGCACTACAATTGCCCTCATTTCAACCAATCAGGAGTTGTTACGCCAGCTCTGATCACCAACAGTGCCACTAGCTTCAACTTGCTCTGCCACCGCCACTGCATAAGCCTCCATTGCCGTACCTGCAAAAGAGAGAAGACAAGATAGACATTTATTGGAGAAAAACAAAAGATGATTATTGTAATACTTATTATAAAAACCAATTTCAAAATTTGTAATGGGGGACGAAAACCCTTTTTAAAAAAAATAAATATACGAACCTAATTTTTAAACTTCCAAAGGATCAATACAAACAAACAGGAATTCACAGTAATCCACAGTCAATATTTGGATTCCAAACAAAGAGGCAGACAATCATTATCAACAACCAAAAGACAAAGTATTATCATCTAAGAGGTACTAATAAATACATTTTTTTCTATATTTATTGTTTTGAGGTATTGTGTTTCTAATATATGCATGTATGTATATTTATTATCTAACACCTATATTAATCACTCATTTAAAAGGGTTTTTGAAACTGTAAATACGTTTCATGCATAGCATTAATAATCAGTAATAATTTGTTTCTAAAATATTAATAACTATTTAATATGATAATAATAATAATAGGTAACTTTAATGCTATTAATAAATAATAATAATGTTTTAACAAAAAAAAAAGGGAAAATGAAAGGGGAAAGGATGCCTCCCTGTGGTTGCTGTTTCCGTTGCCGAAGCCGCCACCACTGTTGCCCTCTGGAACACCACCTTTTCGATCTAAAAGATAATAATGGGAATTAATCAAAATTTTCTGAAAAGAAGCAGAAGAGCAAAATGATTTCATGAACAAGACATAGAACCGATTTAATAAATAAAAGTAGAAATACCCCTTTTTTTAAAAAAAAGAAGATGATTAAAGAAAAACGAGATTCGAACCCTTCTTTTTTTCCAAATCTAGAAATATTCAGATCTGGGATTTCAAAATTGGATCCGATGTTTTTTTTTTTTAAAGAGAAAAGAAAAGGGAAAGAAATAAGGTTTTAAAGGAAGAAAGAAAGAGAAGAAGGCTTTTGAACTTACCGATTATCGCTGATCGTTGACGTGATAGCGAGTGTGACTGAGGACGGCATCGAAGCATGGCCAGGGACGCGGGACGGCGGTGCGTGACCTTGGGTGAACGACGGACCACGGCTGGGAAGGGCGGCCGAGACATGGCCAGCAGGAAGGCTTAAGAGCCTTTTTTGAAGAAGAAAGGAAATTTTTTTTTAAAAGGAATGAAAAATGAAATTTTGGGTTAAAATCTAGGATTTATAGCACTTGTAAAACGATAGCGTTTTGAGGGAAGGCTGTAAACATCAAAACGATGCCGTTTTAACCATCTAACCCATGGTTTGACCCGATCCGACTCGACCCGACCCGTCTGGAGGATTCGCGTGTTTTTGAGAAATGAGATATTTATGCATTTGGTCCTTTCACATTTTTTGATTGCTTCAATTTAGTCCTTTTTGTACTTTTAATTATTTTAAATTGGCCGAATAATTTTTAATGTTTTTTAATTTAGTCCCTTGACCTTTTAAAAGCACCAGGAGTTGCCACATGTCAACATTTTGGTTTATTTATACAAATGGTCCCTTTTATTTTTAATTTGTTTTAATTTCATCTTTAAATCAAGTTCTGTTTAATTACAAAATTGGCCCAAAAAATTTTCATGGTTTTCAAATTAGTCCTTTGACTCCAGGATGCCTGAGGAGCTACCACGTGTCACTCTTTTTTGGTTTTATTGCTCTAGAGGTCCTTAAACTGTCCAAAAATTATGTTTTGACCCTCGAACTTCCAAAATTCCATTTTTAACCTCGAAACTTTCAAAAATTATCATTTTACCCCTAAACTTCCAAAAATTCCATTTTTGACCTAAAACATCTAAAAATTACCATTTTACCCCAAACTTCCAAAAATTCTATTTTTGACCTCGAAACTTTCCAAAATTCCATTTTTACCTCGAACTTTCTATAATTCCATTTTGACCCTTAAACTTTCCAAAATTCCATTTTTATCCTCGAATTTCAAAAAATTCCATTTTTTACCTCGAAACTTTCAAAAATTACCATTTTACCCTCGGATGTCCAAAATTTCCGTTTTTGATCTTGATTTTTCTAAAAATTACCGTTTTACCCCCGAATATTTAAAATTCCATTTTTATCCCTAAAATTTCCCAAAATTATCATTTTACCCTCGAGAGTCCAAAATTACCATTTTACCCCTAGGTGTCCAAAGTCTCATTTTTCAACTTCGATTGCTTTATTTTTCTTTCTCATCAATATTTGCATTTAATTTTAATTATTATGCACTCGTATTTTGTATTTTGTATTTTTGCTTACCATTTACTTGCTCAATTATCTTACTTCGTGTTATTTAATATCCAATATTAACTGCTCACTCATGTTAAATTCACATATTTGTTTTCAAAATTGTTTTCGTAAAAACTTTAAAATCGAGGCAATATTTTTTTATTTCGAATTTTGAAAATATGTGCTTTAACTTACTAGGCACGATTTTTCTTCAAATCGAAATAATCAAATATCCTTAAATCGAGGCAATTTTTTTTTTTATCTCTGATTCTGAAAATTTGTATTTAAACTTACTAGGTGCGACTTTTTTCCGAAACGAGATAATCTAACATCCTTTTCCAAAGTTAAAAATTTTACGACAAAGGAAAGCTCGTTGTTTCTGGATCTCGAAATGTCATGTCCTAACTCACTGGACGTGACTTTCTTCCTCGATCACTTTGAAATAGTGAAACTTCCAAACAAAATCGATTTCTTTTAAACGTAACTCATGCATTCAAGGATCGTATTTTAAACTTTATTCGAGCTTTCAAAATTTTACAAACAAAACCCTAAGATAATCAATGTGGTACCAATTTTGGGCGTATGAGGGTGCTAACCCTTCCTCATGCGTAACCGACTCCCGAACTCATTTTCTGGATTGCGAAGACCAAAATAATTTTCAAAACGGATTTTAAACGTTTTGAGGTGATCCAATCACACCGTACAAAAGGATTGGTGGCAACTCCCATTATTTTTTGATTTTAAAATAATTTTTGAAACTCGTCGTTTTCCAAAGAGATGGTTTCGACAATAATATTTCATCTAATTGAAACAAGGGTAAGCATGTCATTTAGGAGTGAAATAAGAAACTGAAAATATTAGAAAATAAATGTTTTTAAAATTCCTTTCTTCTACCTAGTTTTGGCCGAAACCACCATTGAAGAAGAAAGCTTGAAGGTTTGGGTTTTTCAAGTCCTTGCATGTAAGCTATTTTGGGTGGTATTTTTTTATAATTTTTACATTTTCTTGATCCTTGAAGCTTAATCCATGAAACCTATGTGTTATTTTTCAAAAATATAATGAATTAGTGAAATTGTCATGGATGAATTTTTGATGTAATAGTTGACATTAGAGATGATTTTTGAGTTAGAAATTTTATTAGAAACTTTAACAACTTGATGGAGATTTAATAGTAGTGCAATGGCTTGGATACATGAGCTTGAATATTATGAGGGATTATTGGGGAATTAAACCATTTTATGGTTAAATATTAGTAATATGGAAAGTATGTTAAATTATGATATTTTGTATAGTTAGTTTCGGTTAGAAAGAGGAGACTAATTTTGGTGAGTATAAATGAGGAAATGAAAAATGTTGGGAATTTGGTTACTAGAGAGCATGAAATTATAAAATGTATTTTTATATAAGTTATTTTGTTGTGGGATAAATTAACGTGATAGCAAAATTAATTTACATTTAAATTATTTATTAATTAGATTAAGACGCGGACACCACGGTTGATAAACGTGAGAAGGAGAAAATTATCGAATAACTCTACATTCAACGTTATCGTCACTATACAAGTAAGTTCATTTCATTATTATGTGAAATTATAAATTCATTTCGTGATTGTTCATTGTTGAATTGTAAATTTGGCATAAATGATGGTTACTTGTTGACATGTATCATTCTATGTGAATTGGTACAATTGCATCTATATATTCGGGCTATGTGCCTAGCAGGCTTTGTGCCGGTGTATTCGAACTGTGTGCTTAGCAGGCTTCGTGTCGGTGTATTCAGGCTGTGTGTCTAGTAGGCTTTGTGCCGGTGTATTCAAGCTGTGTGCCTAGTAGGCTTTTTGCGGATGTATTCAGGTTGTGTGCCTAGCAGGCTTTGTGCTGGTGTATTTGGGCTATGCAAGCTTTGTGCCAGTGTATTCGGGTTATGTGCCTAGCAGGCTTTGTGCTAGTGGTCCAAGAACAAGTGATTGACTGTTTAACTAAAATCGTCAGTTTTCCTTAATTACATTATCACTTGTATTTCGAACTTACTAAGTCTTAAATGACTTACCACGTTTGATTTTAATGATTGTAGGTCTCGAGGAATCTTGACATTGATTGGATCCAATCAAGAATGCATACTATCATCTTCATCTACGATAGATTTTTGAGTAACTCGTTTTGGGTTTAAAAGTGGCATGAATATAGAATGTTTTGGGGGTTATCTTTTTGGGAAATAGTTTTTGTTAAGACTTTATTTTGTGTGAAATGACATGTACAGTGAAGTATTTTTATGTGTTTGAAGAATTATTTGGAAATTTGTTGTTGAGCTCAATTGAGAGCCAATTAATGTGTATTTTGATGTTTTATAATTGTCTTTAAATGTTGGTTTGAGTTAAGATTATTGTAAGAGGGTTTATGAAACTTTAAAAGTGATTTTTATGAAATTTTACAGAAAATATCGATATCATTACTAATGGTATCAATACCCATTTAACAGAATGGGTCTTTGGTCTACATTTATCATATAAGTACTTATATTTTAGCAAAATTATTGATACCTTACAAAAGGTATCGATACCAAGTTGACAAAATGTCTTCTTAGTCTCGTTTTTCACATTTGGTACCGATAATTTCCAAAAAGTATCGATACCAACTATTTGATATAGATAATTTGTCCTGTTTTGGACCAAAAAGCATATCTTATTATTTTTAAATTGGTTTTGAATCTCAAGCATGTGTAATTTAATTACTTTTAAGTCCTATTGTTCAGATATTGGTTATCGAATTGTTGAAATGTTAAACGTTGTTATAAATGAATGTTATTGGTAATGAACGTTGTTCAAATATGTGAGTTTGATAGTTATGTCGGGTTAAGGGTGTCACATGTGTTACTCTCATAGGATATCCTTTATCTTTTTGGATTAAATTTGTTTACCCAATATGATCTTTTTTATATCATGGTAACCATTTGCATCTTTCTTTCATGAAAAAGTCTATTACTAACATATAGTAATAAAACCATTTATCATTTTTTTCAATCAACCATCCAATGCTGATGAGAGGTTACCATTTACCCTTTATCGGGCTATAAATTTCATTGTTGTAAGTAGAACTATGTCATACATAGGGGTGAGCAAAATCCAATTCGATTCAAAAAATTCGATAAAAAATTCAAATTTTGAATTAAATAGTTTGAGTTAATCGAGTTATATGGATCAACTCGAATAAAAAATCAAGTTTTTTGGTTTCACTCGAATATGAATTATATAATTTGAGTTATCCGAAAATCCGAATAAGAAAAAATAAAATACGTAGTTTTGATAAATATTTATCCATTAAGTTAAAAGGAAAAATTATTATATTGTTTATGCAGTTAAATAATCTTATACTTCGTCTACTAGTTAAATAATCGGTCCATGTAAACACAACATTGAGTATAAATAATAGAATTCGTTAACTCGACTCGACTTGACTCAAAATTTTTTGACTCGATTCAATTTGATTTGAAAATTTTTCAAATTGAGTTCGGTTACTAAAATAAGATTCGTCAACTCAACTAACTCAAATTTTTTTGACTCACCTCGTTCAAATACTTACCTTAGCCATACATAAGTCGTATACCCAACATAACAACTTTCGACTGTTTATCAATTGAACTCAAGCTTTTAATGTATCAAAGTATAGTAGTTACATACATATAGTGAGTTACTTACTAATGATTGAGGTAAATCATACCATGAACATCACAAGTGAATACATCCATAAACAAATATAAGATATATGAGTTTGAGCAAAAAAATTAGGCCTATTTAAAATATGGATTAGAATCAAGCTCTAACATTCAAAGCTCAAATCTGATGTTCAATATGAGCCCCTCTTTTAGTTTCTAATATATAATAATTTGTTTTTTTATATTATGTAATTTATAATCCATACAAAAATTAAATCTATAGTAATATATAACACTATAATATCAATATTAAAAATTGTTAAGATGACTATATAAAATTTTAATAAATGAAAAATACAAAATTAAAAACAATATAAATATTTTTCAAAAAATACTATAGGTAGTCCTAAAATAGATTTGGCTTACTCATTTACAAACATAGACGGACTTGGATAAAATTTTAGTCCTATATTTCAAGCCAAACTGGATTTGGATAAATATAAAATTTGTTAATAGCATCATTAGGTAACCCGACCCATGAATACCTTGACTTGTACACTTGAATTTTACATTCCAACCAAATGAATTAAATAAGATAATGTAATATATTGGAAAGGGCCTTGACCATCCTAAAATGAAAAATCCTACTTTTGACTTTTCGAAAATTTATAAAATTTTAAATTAATATATGGTAAAATTACATTTTAATTTCAAAATAATAAAAAATTGATTTAATCTTTTAAAAGATATAAATTAATAAAACAATAAAATTACATTGTAACACTCATAAAAATATATAATTTAATTTAACCACCGAAATTTTTTCTAACATTTACATTCTCATAATCTTATTACAAAATATAATCTTACAAAATAAATCTCTGTTCATAATAAATAAATTGAAAAACAAAAACAAATAAATGCTGAATTTTTATGGTAATTGTCAAACTAACATTTTCCTTTTTGGCGAAATTTGTTAATCTAACTTCAAAATCTAGTTTCCTTAAAAAGAAAAAAAGAATTATCTTTTCTACCAAAAAGAAAAGGAAAAATTATCTTATTTATCATTAATCAAAATTTTAAATTCCACAAACAAACAGTAAACTTACACGTATTCATTAACTTTCAAAACAATTAAAAAATTAAATTTAAATGTAATAAATTCTTAACAAGAGATGTACATGTAAATAAATTTATATTTAAAAATAACATATAATAAATAATGAAATAAATTAATAAAATTAAAATGTAAATAAAGTTTTAATTGAATGATAATTTTAAAATTTTTTTTGTTCGATATAATTGATATGAATTTAAATTTCAAATCTCATCAAATGCATATTGTTATTGTTTTTAATTAAAAAGATTAAATACCCTTAAATAATTTAACTTATTTAAAATACAAAAAATTACTTTTGTAATTTTTTTAACCGACTCGTAACATTAACTCAATTAGATTTTTTATTAAAAATATAAATAATGTAAAATTACAAAAATATTACTGTTTACTTGAATATATTAATTTACAAAAAAGTCCTTTTATGTATGATTTTGATGTTGGTTGTTTACTTTCACTTGGGCACCTAATCATGATTTACTTCGTCATGTGAATGTTAATCTCTGATTATTTGTGCATTTAATGTCGTATTGATTGAATGGGGCCCCACTATTACTGCATTATTATATATACCTTCCACAATTCTAATTCTCTTTTTAACCCCTACCAATAATTGAGTTACTGAATTTGATGGCAATGGCATTTTTCATGGACTATTTATTTCTTTTTTCTTTATTTTAATATAATATAATACTTTTATGTAATTAAAAAAAATCCTATTTTAATGTTTTATAATAGTATTATCTTAACTAATGTTATTGGACGATAATTAACATTTTTCTAAAGGTTTTATATTCATCTTTTCACCGACATTTCTTGGTGATTTCTAATAAGCATTTTAGATTTCACCTAAAGTTTTATGCTTTTCATTGATTGTATTTTTTTTTATTAATATATCGGTTAAATTTATTAGAAATGAAAATGGAGAAATATTTCTAACGAAATTAAAATATAATAGAAAAATAACAAAACAAAGAGAAATTAAAAAATACCAGAAAAACAAACATCAGACTAGTAAAACACGTGAGCTGCAATGACAGGGATAAGACGAAAAACTGGAGAAATCAAGCAGGAAACAAAACTTCTTGTCTCTATCCACCTACATGCTTAAGGATTGAAGTAGGAGTGGTGAGTGAAACCAACAATCTTGCAGGATGCTTTGCAAAACAGATTTGACTGCATCGCAAACGAACCACAAAAGGGAAATCAAACTACTGAAAGACTATTGATAACCGCAAATCAAAGTCGAACATTGTGAGAAAACTATATACGAACGCAAATGTACCACAAAGGTAGACAAAAACGTGCGATAAGGCATAAGCATTCCACAGGATAGAAGAAAAGCGTGCCACAGAAACAGATAAAAACTAAAAGGAAACCAAAATATAAAAGAAAATAAGAATTGAATAAAAAAATTAAGGGGAAGGAATACCGACGATCGACGACCAACATTAAAGTTGATGTCGTCGCCGACTAATGAAGAATGAAAGAAAGAAATAAAGCAGCGCAAAGAGAAAATTTGAAAACCCTCAATAATATCAAATAAAACTAAAAAATGTGGTTCGACATTAATATCAATATCAATCGAGTTAAGACTCATCGATTTTTTGATTTTTTTTTAAATACTGAAATAAGATAAGTAAAATAAATTATAAATGTTATTTCTTTTTCTTTTGCAAGTATGAGAATATATATGAAGTAATAATTCACAAATAATTTATGTAGGATGGGACTTTTAAAGTTCTCCATACTTCAATCTTATCATGTTAAAGCTTTAGTGGGCATAAAACTATTTTTTTTTTCTTGTAGAGCTTAAGTAAATAATTAAAGAAAATGAGAAATCTTATTCCAAAAATAAATTTATAAAATAGCACTCAACAACTCACCCTCTCCATATGCCAAGTGCATTGGTAAAGAAGGGCCATAGAATTTAAATAAGGGGTTAATTTAGAAGTGTTGATGAATGGTTGAATAGAAATGGTTTTGTAATTTAAATATTATAAAATATATTGATAATTTAATAAAATAAATAAAAAAGGAATAGGTAAATTGAAAGACGTTGATATGGATAGATAGTCGCGCGAATCTCGTCTCACGCATTAATTATATAGTACAAGTCACTTCTGTTAAGATAAAGTTAATGAAAAAGTCCAATTAAGAGTTAGACGATCCTCCACAGGGCACAATAAAAAATTAAAATTTAGTATTAATGCAAAACCATGGATTTGTAGCCATGAGAATGGTTGCCTCTTACAATATGAATATGATGATAATAATTAGGGTAGGTCGCAACCTAACAGAAAATGGCCACCAATTTACTTCAATTCATAAATGGGTTGGCCCCTAATGACATGACCCTACAACATCTATCCAGTTCAATTCTACCATGGATCCCACTCCAATTTCCAAATGTCCTTCTCTCTCATCTCCCTTCTCAACATTTTAATCTCTTTACCACTGTCCCCACCCAGCTTTTTCAAATTTTGAATCTCATTTCTTTTCTTTTTTCTTTTTTATTTAGGTTAAATAACTTAAATATACCAATTTTTTCAAAGGTAAATTACACCCAACAGTCACTCAATTTTAATATGCGAAAACAAATAATCATTTGATTTACATTTCAATCACTTAACTTTAAAAATGTGACAAAACAGTCAATAACATTATCGAAAAGTGACGAAACAATCACTGATTAACAGTTTCTATTAGAGACTTAACAGAACCATTTATGTGACAAGTTAATTAACTGATGTAACTAATTAGCTTGTCATGTTGGATGAATAATCAAAGAGTCAAAGGCTTTTCCTTTTACTTTATTTTCCATTTCCTTCATTCTCTTTGATTTTCTGGGCAACTTTCATTTTCCATTATTTTCAAAAATATCACAATTCATTACAAAGAAAAAATTGAGTCCATCCCATAAACAAATCCAGTATCCCCTTTGTTCAACTTTCTTCTCTAAAATCAGTGGGATATAAAATAAAGTAACAAAAAAAAAAAAAAAAAAAAAAATCTAGAGAAACCACTTTTGAGGCTATGAACTATGGACCAAATAATCTCCAGCAGCTCGAAGGTCAAGAAATAAACAAAATTCATGAAAAATACCCAGAATATGATTCGAAACAAATTTGCTAAAAGACAAAACTTCAGCAACAGACATTAAGAAACAAAAAACAACCCAGAATTCCAGTTCAGCAGAGTAAGATACACCCAAAATGATTTACACACATGATGCAAATACAAGAAGAAACAAGAAAGTAAGGAAGGAAGAACCTTGAGTTGATGATCGTCTCATCAACTCGTTCCACCCGAACTACTTCACGCCCAAATCGAATCAACTCCATCAACCCAAAGTCCCTTACAAAATCCTCAAGAAACTTGAGCACCTCTTAAAGACCCGGAAAAGACCTTGGATCCCCACCTTCTTTCTTCACAAATGGGTGTGCCAAGCATCGATCCTCAATGATTTTGTCGGCTTCATCATGTGGGTTAGTGACAGGAACAGAACTTTATCCCAATCCCAATCCCAATCCAATTTTCTTCTTTTTCTTCTTCTTCTTCTTATTTTTCTTCCTCTTCTTTTCTTATTTTTTTTCCTTCTTAAACCCTAAAATATGCTGATATGGCTTGACTATTTAGTGTAATTGGTCAGCTAGACATTTTCCATACTCCACCGATATCGTCAATTGACATGTCACTGTTCCGTGACGTCTGTGACGGAAAACATGAAAAATAATTGTTTTGTCACATTTTCAAAATTGAGTGATTGAAATGTAAATCAAGTGACTGTTTGTTTTCTCATATTAAAGTCGAGTGATTATTAGTGTAATTTACCCTTTTTTTAATGGACTAAATAAGTGGTTAATTTTTTTTAAGATTTAGAGAAATATGTTGATTTTGGAGAAAGTGTGTATCAATAAAAAAGTTTGTTCAGCTGAACACACTTTCACACACTCTCCCTCCAAAAATGAACTATTTTCCTAAACTTTAAAAAAAAATCAATCTATGTTATCAATTAATTTTTTCAGCATATTCAACTAATTTAACTCTTTATTTAATTATTTTATAAAATCCATTTATTACACTACTATTATAAAATTATAGAAAAGAATCCAATTTGATTTGATTTGACATGTATTTTTTTTCTTTCAACTGTTATTTTTAAATTCTTTAAATTAAACATTATTTTGTATGGTCAAAGTTTTTAAAATCTTTAAAATTTTAAGTTAGAGTATCATTTTATGTAATTTATGTGCGAATTATTAGTTAAGATTTATTTTGGGTTAAGTTTTAAATGTATTATATATATATATATATTTCATGTCGGTTTTATATTTATGTTGGAAGTTTATGGTTGTTCCTTTCAACAATTTTATCTTCAAGATTTAAATTTTGGTTCTTCATTTAGGAGTATAATATGCCTTATTATTGCACCAATCACTTGAAGGTAATTTTAAATGTATTTAGGACTTTTGTAAATTTGAAAGACTAATGCTTGTAATGTGTATTATTTTGTATTGTAATTAAGATTCTATTATGTTTCTTTTAAAGAGCTGTTATTTTTAAAAACTTCATAATTTTTTAAGTCAATTTCAATGCAAAATAATTTGACTATTTATTATTTATTGTAAATTTGGGGAGAATTAAGGTGCTATCGGTTTGATTTAGTCGATTTTTTGAACCGTCCATTACAGTTCAGGTTGACTCTTGATTTTGTTCTAAAATAATTTTTTTAAAAAATATTAAATTTATTTTAACAAAATGAACTTTGTTTATGGCTTTTTGAATATTATTTGACAAAATTTCAAAGTTTTTTCATAAATATTTCTAAAAAATAATAATCTTTCAAAAACTTTTAAATTGTTTTCACTATTACAAATATAAAATTTTATTTTTATATCATAAAATATTAAAATTAATTATATAATAAATAAAAAATATAAATTGCTTGAGCTTCACTAAATCAAAGTTTAAAACTATCATTTAT
Source organism: Kokia cookei (assembly GCA_039519145.1). Lineage (NCBI taxonomy): Eukaryota > Viridiplantae > Streptophyta > Magnoliopsida > Malvales > Malvaceae > Kokia > Kokia cookei. The sequence continues at coordinate 19,511,740 of CM076902.1, forward strand.
AAAAAGTCTAAACACAGATTAATTTTTATTTTTCGATTTTTTTTACTTAGCCTTAAAAAGAATCCACGTTTTAACATAAATTGAAATTCAAAATTTCTAACATCAAAATTTTCAAAACCTCAATTATGTCATTAAGCGAAGCGATGGTTAATAGATCTTTTGATTAAATTACTTATAAAATTGTTATTTTTTTAAGGCTACAATGTTAATAAATTAAAAGATTCTAAAACGTAAAAAAAGTTGAATATTTAAAGATAATTTATTGTAAAGAAAATTATTCACGCAAGTCCCAAGTAGAAATTTTCTAATCATAAATAATATTTTTTTTTGGCTTTGGGAACTATGAGGTCCAATGATTAAGGTTACGGATGAAATTTATTGGGATCCATGTTAGGGGTATTTTAGGAATTTAAGAAAAAAGTTGGCAAACGTCATTGAAATTATGGAAAATGGCCAAAATCAGGAAACTTCAATTTCAATGATTTCCTTATTCAAATGGATGAAATTAAATGTATATAAATAAAGCTAAATTAATTATTTTTTAAAAAATAAATAAAAAGAAAGTAAAAAAGGTTGAAGAAAAGGGACCGGCTTTTAGCTAAATAAAGGAAGACAGACAAAAAACAACTAATTATCACCATCGTCTGTTTGTGCAGCTGTTAGATAAAACTTTGGAATTTTTTTTTTTTCATTTATTTTCCTTTTCTCTATTTATTATATAATATCATCTCTCTCTCTCTGCAACCTTTTAATTATGAGAAATGGAAAAAAATGATAATAATTTTACATTAATATAGATTTAAAAATAATTCATATATGTATTTAGAATTTCATTTCTTAAAAAACCCAAACATTTATTTATTTACAGTTTGCCGTTCTTAAAATAATAAAAAACTTAATATTCCAAAAAAAAAAAAAAAATAAATAAAACTTTTAATTGAAAAAAGGAAAAAAATCTTGAGATTGACAAGCAGATCCCACAAAGCAAAATAATTTAATAAATTTCCCCATATACACAAACCCGTCTCTTCTTTGGAAAGAAAAAAAAAATTCACCACTTTTTTTTTTTGCTCTTTGTTCATGGATAGGATCTTAGGAATAGAGACATACAAAGTTGAAATATATATATATAAATATATATATTTCAGATTTATTTTATTTAAATTTTTAATTTTTTCCCCTTTTCTTCATTGAAAGCTACAAGTAAATTGTAAGCTCTTGCGAAAGCGGGGCCAAACAAGGAGAAAGAAAAAGTTGTTGTCGTATCTACAAAATCATATATGCTGGGGGGTGGTGGTGACACAACAGCTAGTATTCTTGGAAGCGACGGCAGTGGCACTAATGGGAACGTTACTACTGCTGGTGGTGGTGCCGTCACCATGGGTAGAAGCGACGGAGCTCGTGATGGAAAAAGCAGTGAAGGCGGTGGTGTAGGAGCCAACAACATGTTTGGTTCCAACGGGAATAATAATAACAAATCGGGTGATGAGGATAGAGTTAGGGTTGATGAAGGTGACCGTTGTTTCGGGGGCAACCGATGGCCGAGGCAAGAGACTTTGGCACTCTTGAAGATAAGGTCCGACATGGATGTTACTTTCCGTGACGCTAGCGTGAAAGGTCCATTGTGGGAAGAGGTTTCCAGGTGATTATTCTTGTTTTTCCTTTTGATAATTTGAGTTGGTTTTAAGTTGAATGAATGGAGATATGTGGTTTGGAATTAGAGTGCCAGAAATATATTCTATCAGTTCATCTTTGTTTGAATTTTTGATAGTTGGAAAATGAAAAATTGGAGTTGAGAGAGAATTTCAACATCTTTCAAGGGGAATTCAATGTCCATTTCTGGCATTTGCTCTTCCCAATATTTTCACAGGGAATCTTAAGCTGAATTTTGCTCATATATTTTCTCTCCCCTTTTCCCTTCCATATCATATCAGCTCATTAAGCTTTAATTTAAGGCTTAAACAAATAAAATGATATTTAAATTATATTAGTTTTATTAAATTGGTATCTAAATTATTAAATCGTTATTCATTTTACTTCAATTATTAGTTTTATTAAATTGGTATTTAAATTATTAAATCGTTATTCATTTTACTCTAATTATTAGTTTTATTAAAAAAATTCAGTCAATCATAACTTTTCACCTAAATCTCTATTTATTTTATCAATTTTTTTTTATTTTTTCTTCTTGTCAAGTAATTTTTACTTGATTTTCTTATATTTTCTCTTCAACCAAACACCCAAAAAGTTCCTACCATTTTATAATTTTTTAACTTCAATTGTTACTACCATCTTCAAGTTTTTAATCTTTTTTTTTTTCACTCAATTCTTTCCTTACATTTAAACGGAATGGATTTAAAAATACTCAATTTGGAAAGAAAGCTGGAAATTTGTTGAATTTGGAAAGACTCAATTCTTTCCTATCAAACAAGATACAAAGTCCCGAATTTCAACAAATTTTCAGCTTCTTTCCAAATTAAGTCTTTTTAAATCCATTCCGCTTAAATATAAGAAAAAAATTAAGTGAAAAAAAAAGAGATTAAAAGCTTGAAGATAGTAGTAACAGTTGAAGCTTGAAAAATATAAAATGGCGGTAGGAGCTTTTTGGGTGTTTGGTTAACGAGAAAATGTAAAAAAATCTGGTAAAAAATTTTTGATGAGAAGAAAATATAAAAAAATGAGTAAAATAAATAGAGATTTACGTGGAAAGTTATGATTAACTGAATTTTTTTTAACAGGACTAATAGTTAGGGTAAAAATGGTAACGATTTAATAGTTTAGGTACCGGTTCTGACCAAAGAAAAGTTTAGATACCAATTTAAAAAAACTAGTATAATTTAGATACTATTTTATTGTTTAAGCCATAATTTAATTGCGATTTCAGTCACGTCATCTTCGATTTCTATTATTTGTCTTCAATTTCCATCATCTCTTTTGTCTTGACCGTTCTTGTAATAAAATTTTATTGTTTGAAATTCAGTTTATTTTTTGTGAGAAATGCATTTTTTGGGTTGCTGAATTGAAGGTAGTTAAATACAGTTATTGTATATACTGACTTGTTATGTTGATATTAGGAAACTAGCAGAGCTTGGGTATCATCGAAGTGCCAAGAAATGCAAGGAGAAATTCGAGAATGTTTTCAAGTATCACAAGAGAACCAAAGATGTCCGAACCGGTAAATCAGATGGCAAGACTTATCGTTTCTCCGATCAACTACTAGCCCTCGAAACTCATCCTGCCTTTCAGTCACCCTCAGCAACGACAGCCGTGGCGGCGTCCACATCACCGCCACAAGCTCAGCCTCAAGCGTCAATTCCAGCAGCATCCAATACTCCAAGTCTGCCTAATGTCACTATTCCATCAGCAGCAGCCCTCACCAGTTTCCCTCAAAACATTGTACCAACAAATATAAACCCTACACCCACACTCCCTTCTTTTCCTAATGTTTCGGTGGATCAAATGTCGAATTCGACATCCTCATCGACCTCATCGGATTTGGAACTGGAAGGTCGGAGGAAGAGGAAACGAAAATGGAAGGGTTTCTTCGAGAGGTTGATGAGGGAGGTGGTTCATGAGCAGGAGGAGATGCAGAAAAAATTCTTGGAAGCATTGAAGAAACGTGAGCAGGAAAGAATAGCCCGTGAAGAAGCTTGGAGGATGCAAGAAATGGCAAGAACAAGTAGAGAACGTGAATTATTAGCCCAAGAAAGATCAGTAGCAGCTGCCAAGGATTCTGCACTAATGGCGTTGTTGCAAAAATTATCTGAACAGAAAAATCCAAGACAATCGCAAAGTAATCCACCACAACAACCACAATCGCCTGTGTCAGTAGTGGCAGCGCCGCTAGCAGCAGCAGCATTGTCAGTTCCTAGTCCACAGTCGCCTCAACCACCAGTACCGCAACAACCAATGTTGAATTTAGAGGTGGCGTCAAAGTCGGATAATGGCGACCATAGTTGCACACCAAGCTCTTCAAGATGGCCTAAAGTTGAGGTTCAAGCATTGATTGAGCTGAGGACTAGGCTTGACTCTAAATACCATGATAGTGGTCCTAAAGGACACTTATGGGAGGAGATATCAGACGGAATGAAAAAGCTTGGTTACAACCGCAATGCTAAAAGATGCAAAGAAAAATGGGAGAATATAAACAAGTACTTCAAGAAGGTAAAAGATAACCAGAAGAAAAGGCCCGAGGATTCCAAAACATGTCCCTACCTTCACCAACTTGATGCTTTATGTAGAGAAAAGAACAAACATGACAGCTCCTCCACTCAATTCAAACCCCAGAACTCAGTCCCATTAATGGTACGCCCAGAGCACCAATGGTCCCCTCTTCCTCCTTCCGACCCCGACCATCAACACCGTCGCGACCCCGAAGACTTGGAAAGCTATCAAAATCACGACAAAGATGAAGATGAAGATGAAGATGAAGATGAAGGGGGTGAGTATGAAATTGTAGCCAGCAAACCAGTGTCAATGGGGACATGTGAGTGATGGGTTGGAGTGGAAGCATTTGAATGGAATTTTTAAAGGTGAGTACACAATATTAGTGGGGTGTAGAATATGGTCAGTGGAATTTTATATGTTCATTTTCATTATATTTATTTTTTGGGGGCTAGATAAAATATAAGTTAAGAGGAGGTGTAGATGAGGTAGAGAGAAAGAGAGGTTCAAATTCTCATTTCGCTTAATAAGAACAAGTAATAAACAAGGAAAAAGAAGGAGACCTGTGCTGTATTTTTTGTTTTTGTTTTTGTATCCATAGTGGTTGTAAATGTTAGAAATGGTAATTATTTCTAGCATGTTTGTTATATTCTTGTTTCTTTATTGTCTTTCTCACCCATCTCGATTGACAAAACACCTCCCATGGTGCTAGTTTAGCTTAGGCTCCCGAAAAAAAACATATGTCGGATTTTAATGCAAATGGTGGTGTTGCTGAGAAGAAGATGAGGTGAGTCTCAATATATACATATATAAATAAACATAATGAACAAATAAGCATAGACAAGGGGCAGAATCACAGCCATTTTTTGGTTTTTTTATGAAACTAACCTAAAAAATTAATTAATCTAAAGTAAAAAAATGATATTTTTTAGTTAGGTATTTAATAAAAAAATAGATTATTTACGTAATTAATTAATTTTTTTGGGTTTGTTTTATAAAAAACTATTTTTGCCGTCTTTTGACAGGAATGCACATGTAGTCATTGTCGAAACCATTTTTTTACATGCGAGTTTTGAAAATAATTTTAAAATTTGAAATGGGAGTCGCCACCAATCTTTTTAATTTGGTATGATTAGATCACCTAGAGTATTTGAATTCATTTTTATAAAAATATTTGATCTTCAAAATCCAAAAAATGGGTATCGGTTACGTGCGAGGAAGGGTTAGCACCCTCACACTCTCAAAATTGGTACCTAATTGATTATTCGATGATCTTAATTGTCGAAAATTAAAAAACTCGAGTTAAAAATTTAAGATGCGACCCATAAGACATGCAAAGCTTGTTCCCTTTCTTAAAAAAAATGAATTTGGTGAGAAAAATATCCATTCATTTCGAGTTAATCGGGAATTGAAATCACGTCCAACACGTTAAGCGAAATGTTTCCGAAATTTCAAAATTAAAAGATATTTTGAAAAATTTAAAGGAGGATATGCGATTGTGCGTATTTCAAAAAAATTTATACCCAACACGTTAGGACACAATTTTCGAAAATTTTCGCACAAAACAATATTGCCTCGATTTTGAAAATAATTCATGTAATAAAACAATGTACGATTCATTTTCTTTAAGTATATTTTTTGTTACAAAAGTCGAGTGATTAGTCAACAATTAAAAAGGGCAAGATAGTAAACACATGCACAACTAGGCATATTATGGCACAGATACACATACTCACAAATATAATGAAACAAAATGACAACATTCATGTTTAAAAATTGATATACTAATAAATAGGTAAACACGTAAAAATTTGTTAAAAAGAGGGATGGAATTAGTGGCGAAAATGAAAGAGAAGAATATTTAAAAGGTAGAACGAAATAAAAAGGAAGGTAGAGTATGCAAATTTAAATTTAAGATTTTAAAGGTAAATTGATAAAATATAAATTATTAAGGGAATAAAAAAAGGAAATTAAAGAGATTTAAAAGATATGAGCTAAGAAGGGAAACCACATGTGTTTTTTTTAAATCTATAAAATTAGAAAAAGAATTTCCACTCTCACAAAGTTATTTCAAAAAAATTGTACATGATCAATTAAAAAATTGACATTTGAATTTTTTTTTTTAAAAAGGAACTTAAAGGGCATGAAGACAAGTTTCAAATAATCAAGAGAATGGAGGGACCAAAGCAGAATTTGCCCTTTCTAGTGAAACGTGCGGACCCTCATGGTTCGAATACATGAAAGGGTCGGGTGTACTTGGACGGCAGCGTTTTGCCCTTGTTTGATTTCACCCAAACAACAGCACTTCAAGAATGGCATTTAAGTCAATTTTTAGAGAAAAAAAAGTTCAATTTTACTTCTATCTAAAAGAAACAAGAAATTTTCTTTTTTTTTTCATTCTCAACCTCTCATCTCTCCAGCCACAAGATCCGTCTTTAGCCCCTCCCCTGTAGATGCGTCGCCTTCGAGTCGTAGGTCCGCCGTATACAGCGGAAGGTAAGTCAAACTCTCCTCTTTTCATTTCCCTCTTTTTTAAAAACAAATCTAGGCACAAAAATCCAGATTCAAGATGAAAAGCAAAAAGTTTTGTTTTTTATTTCCTCTAAAAAAAACTTTTAAATCCGGATTTGAAAACTTTAAAAATCAGATTTGATTTTTACGGTTATTTTAGAAAGCAAGGGGGTTTCTGATATTTTCTTGATCTTCAAAAAGAGACATGCTTTGATTTTTCTTTCGTGAAAATATGTTTTCGTAGTGTTTTATATTATTATTCACACCTATTAAAAATTGTTTTCGAAGTAAAAAAAGAATGATAGACGAGCGTGCATCCACAGATATAAAACAAAACAACTATACCTTGAGGGCGAGATTCCGCAAAATCAATATTCAAATCAGCCTTCTTATGATTTCTATAATTTCTTATATTGATTTTTTGTGGTATTGTTTGTATTGATCGTTCTCTCTGTCTTTGTTACAAAAAAATTATGGCTTTTATAGCCAAAATAAATTACATATTCACTGTTCTTTTGCCTCTGCTTGTTGTTTCTGCTTTGTTTATCTTGCTCTGTTCTCTGTCGTCTTTTTTGCTTCTGTTTGCAGGTAACACCAAAGAAGTGACCTTCTGTGGTCAACACCGGCCATGGGGGTTGTGCCATGGCCATTTTGGTGCAACGAGTGGCATCATGGTGCTTCGGGCAGCAGTGGTTTCGGGAGCTGAGCAATCTCGGGAGCCGAAGGGTCAAAGGGTCAGTGGTCAGCAGACGAATGGTCACATGGCTGACGTGGCGCTGACGTGGTAATGACATGGTAGCAGCGTTTAGAAACTTAAGCAGATTTAGGGTTTTTGCTGTTTTTAAGGCTTTTGGGTCGAATTTTGTTTTGGGCTTGTGTTTTTGTGATTTGGGCTTGTATATTTGGGCATTGAGTCTGTAATTTGGACATTTAAATTAAATTTGAGTTTTAATTTGAAATCATATATTTTATTTTTATTTGAGTTTTATTTATTGATTTATAGCTTGGTTAAAATTGGGCTTCTATAACTGCCTCTCTTTGCTCGTTGCCGTGTAACGGGAATAAAGCAAAGACTAATAGAAGACCAATTTTGCCCAATCCTATTGAAACATGGCCCAACACTCGATGACAATATTTGTTACTTGTAATTCCATTCCACTCCATCGTGACTTTAGGGAAAGAGAGATTTGTTATCCTATTTTGTTGTATCTTCAGGGGAATAGGATTTATTGTCGAAGCTTCATCTTGTTCTTACTACAACTTCAGAGAGATAAAGACTCGCTATTTTGACCTAATCTACTTTGAGGCAGAAGATTCATTGTTGCAGCTTTAATCTGCTTCTCTTCAATTTTGGGGTTTAAGATTTGCCATGGTGGCTTCAATATTTCCTTTTATGTCTTCGTGGTACTAGATTCACCGTTGCAGCTTGAATCTTTCCCTTCGTGTTTTTTGAGGTACAAGGTTCGCCGTTGTGACTTAAATGCTTCGAAGGTATAAGGCTCGCCATTGCGACTTAAACCTTTCCCTTTGTGTCTTCGTGGTACTGGATTCGCCGTTGCGGCTTAAATCTTTCCCTTTCATGCTTCTGAGGTATAAGGTTCGCCCGTTGTGACTTAAATTTTTCCCTCCATATCTTCGTGGTACTAGATTCGCCGTTGCAGCTTATATCTTTCCCTTCATGCTACTGAGGTACAAGGTTCGCCGTTACGATTTAAACCTTTCTCTCCATATCTTCGTGGTACTGGATTAGCCGTTACGGCTTAAATCTTTCCTTTCATGCTTCCTAGGTACAAGGTTCGTCATTGCATGGCTAACACCAAAAAACACAAATTTTTATATCTAACACCAATCATTGAGCAGGTGATGTCGGTCATTAGATGATCATTGTCAATTTTTACTGTTTATTTTAAATCATTCTAGTGAATATTTTTTAACTAGGATTATTTTCGTAAATAATTAAAAAAATAAAGGTTACTTGAATAAAAAAAACTCAGATTCTTGATCAATTACTAAAGTTTTTTTTAGACATGTGGCATTATTTTATACAGAATAGAGTTACCCTTCTTTCACTTCAAAATTTTTTTTCACCGTTTAAGGTTTTCGGGTTGTTCAGTAAAAATTCAAGATGTTAGTGCCAAAAGCTAGGAGGAAAACAAAAATCATGATTACCTCTCTTGGTCTATGCTTTGGGAAAGAACAGACTCTCAGATTTTAGAAATACACTAAAGCAATCTTAGGAACCGCTTTCTGAAAAAATTGATATTATAAACTTATAATTCATCCTTATGGTTCCCTTCAATCTTCATGATTCTGTTTCCATCTTGTTATAGAATTATAATAAAATATATAGTAATACGGTCCGAAATTCGACCTTAGATTTAATTTGATTATTCGATTTAAAAAACTCTTTAAAATATAATTTCAAATATCCTCTTGAAAAGGGTATTCTAGACATCTCCAATTGTTAATAAACGATATCAATGATTTTCAATCAATTTTTTTAAAAAAAAGATTGAAATAATTGAAAGAACTAAAAAGATTAATAACTAAACAACTTAGGTTAGCTTTATAAGAGCATGAGCCGTTTTATTAACTTCGCTATAAATCCAATAGAAGGATATGGAATGAAAACTAGATTCAAGATGGAGATAGTCTAAGATATTTTAGAATTTTTATTTAATTAATTTCTTTCATAATTGAATGTAATTTTGTTTTTGACACACAAAAAGAAATATGAATAAAGTGCTTCATTAGTCCTTGTCATAAAATTCATTGATTATTGTTTTGTAAGAATTGGGTTACTTAAATGCTTAAATCGTTGCATCTTAATGCTCATGAAGTAGTTTGTGTAGAGAATTCTTTGGTGGTGGCAGGAAAGCATTACAAACAAGTGAATGAGATGCACCAAAAAAAGACGGAGAGGAACAATTTCAATAATATTGGGTGCAATGACAAGTGCTGGTTGATATAATGGTGGAAAAAAAATACGGCTAACGATCATGGTCAACAAAGAAATAAATTAAGAAGATTTTAGAGAAAGCTTTGAGAGTCCAAAATGCCAAAAAGTCCCCAAATAAATTGTACGAACTAATATTTATAAGTGGGGAAGGAATATGAGTTACAAATGTATAGGCAAAATAAAAATAATAAGCGACTTTTCAATTATAAAGACATCAATGCTCTTCTTTCTGATAAAGAGTTTAAGTTGTTAATGATGATGAAAAGTGAATAAAAAATCACTATATTTCGAAAAGAAAAAGAGAAAAGCATTCAATGTTATAGGAAAAAGGTTAAGAGCAAACCTCTCAATTATCTTTATATTTAATGCATCAATTTAAACTCTCCGAAATATTTCAAGAGTAAAAACAAATCCTATCATATTCTGGGATTATTTAAAATAATAAAATAAATTATCTAAAATAATTATCATCAAACAATATAATTATATTATGTATTAAAATCTCAAATTCCAAAACCTTTTCCTCATCATTAAGTTAAAAATCATAACTCAATATTTATAAATTTCAGTACGGAAAATTTTGTATTTAACTTTTTAGGTTTTTTCTTTTCCAAACGATGCTTTAATTGGAAACTATTTTCCATTTATAGACTATTTTTGCCTTTCCAAAATTAATTAAAAAAAAGTATGAAAATGACTTCAGAAAATCATTTTCATGGTTGACAGCCAGATAGAACCTAAGTTTTTTTTTTTCTAAAAAAAATTATTCCATACAAAAAATAAATATATTTTCAAGCTTTTATAATTTTAATTTAGATAATTTGGAGTTTCCAATCAAAGTTTTATATTTTAGGAGAAAATTTTAATTTTAATTTTAATTTCATTTTTGGGTAGCAAAAAAAGAAGAAAAGAAAAGATGGTATAGGTGAAAATGTATGTATGTATGTATGATATATCCAAATGAAAGAAGAGAATGACCACTCAAAATTTGTGGGCATGAATCACCCCAATTTTAATGAGGGGTGCAAGAATTTGGATTGCCAACAAAATGGGCAAAAGAAAAGAGGAAAGATGGACCATGACCCAAGTATTAGTTAAAGAGTGGGGAAAAGTGGGAATTCATCAATTGTAGGATGAAATTTTAGATTTGCACAATAAATTGGTTCAACTTTTCCAAAGAAATTATGAGGAGACAATGGATTAAATTTGTGGAAAATGAATATAGTTAGTAGGAATTAATATGGGGAAAGTCAACATCAAAGGCTTGCATTAATAATGATCTCATACATTATTAGTAGTATTATTGAAGATGATTTGGAAGATTCCTCTTGTAGGAACCCTATTAGGGTTAGGTTTACTCATGTTAGGCAAGGGTCCCTCTTTCAAACCCTATTAACCATTTCACTTCTCTAGCCCTCTTAATCACTTATCACAATTCCCCCCCCCTCTTTCATTTAATTATTCTTAATTTAAAATTGAACTCGAGCGTTAAGTTCAATCAAAATTTAATGGTTTGATTGCTTCGATCTGTGGCATAAAATTAGAATTGAGATAATTGTTACAAATTAGTAAAAATTGGAAATCAAAATAAAATAAATCGATAAAGAAATAGTATGAATCGATTGTAAAATGTGTTGAGTTTTTTAATACGACCCACGTTTATAAGGTAGAAGTTATCATGAGAACTTTTATAATAAAAACCATGCACTATAACAAAATAGTCCTAAGACGACACTTTTGGGGCGATACTTTTTTAAGTGTTGGGATAGACTTGCCAACATACGCTTTAGCTAACTATTTGTATAAAGGTTGGGATATGCATGTCTAAGACAACGCTTAAATAAGAGTTGTCTTTGTCTAACACTATGGCGACACTTTTTGGGGAGACACTTTCCTAAGTGTTGGGATAGACTTGCCAACATACGCTTTTGCCAACTCTTTTGTATAAGGGTTGAGATATGCATGCTTAAGGCAACGCTTAAATAAGAGTCGGCTTTGTCCAACACTATAGCAACACTTTTGCGCCGACACTTTCCTAAATGTTGGGATAGACTTGCTGGCATACACTTTGGCCAACTCTTTGTATAAGGGTTGAAATATGCATGCCTAAAATAACGCTTAAATAAGAGTTGGCTTTGTCCACACTATGCCAACTTTTTTAAGGTTTCCTTAGCTAAGGTCTATCCCAACCTTTTTAAGGTTGCCTTATATAAGGTCTATCCCAACCTTTTTAAAAGGTTGCCTTAGACAAAGTCTATCCCAACCTTTTTAAGGTTGCCTTAAACAAGGTTTATCCCAAGTTTTTTTAAAGGTTGCCTCAAACAAGGTCTATCTCAATTTAAAGGTTGCCTCAAACAAGATCTATCCCAACCTTTTTAAGGTTGCCTTAGACATGATTTATCTCTACTTTTTTAAAGTTGTCTTATACGAGTCTATCCCAACCATTTTTAAAGCTGCCTTATACGGGTTTATCCCAACCTTTTTTAAAGGTTGTCTTAGACAAGACCTATTCCAACTTTTTTAAGGTTACCTTAGATAAGGTCTATCCTAACCTTTTTAAGGTTGCCTTAAATGGGTCTATCCCAACCTTTTTAAGGTTTCCTTAGAAAAGGTCTATCCAAACCCTTTTAAGGTTGTCTTAGACAAGTCTATTCCAACTTTTTTTTAAATGTTGCCTTAGACAAGTCTATCCCAGTCCTTTAAAAGGTTGCCTTAGACGAGTCTATCCCAACCCTTCAATAAAGGTTGGGTTATGTTAAATTATGCCGACACTTTTTTTGACTTAAGACAATGCAAAAAAGGTTGGCATAGGTGTCATGACACTTTTTTTTAGTTATTTGTTGGGAACTGTATTTATCTTATAATTTAGAGTTTTGTTGATTCGTTAACCTAGAATTTCTTTATCTTGAACTTTTAATAGATCAGAATATAGTAATTTCCTTTATTTTTAATTTCTTTTCACATAAAAAATTTACTATATTTTGATGCGATGTTGAACAATAATTCTTTTCAGGGGTGAAATCAGGGGGGCTGGCAGGGGCCCTAGCCCCTAAAATAAAAAATTTTCCATTTAGGCCCTTAAATTTTTTTAAAATTTTAAATTAGCAAAGGTAAAATTGCACTTTAGCCCCTTAAAATGATAAAATTTTAATTTAATCCTTTAAAAATGCACTTTTACTATCGTAAAAATTACAATTTAACTTCGGCTCCCCTAAAAAAAAATTTTGGTTTTGCCCCTGATTCTTTTGGGGGTTTCTTTAATATATTACGATATCTCTATATGACAATTATCAACCCCTAACCCTACTTGTAAAGTCTAAAAACTTCTCTAATAATGTATTAAATATTTTTCCATAAAATAAATGTATTAGCAACAAATATATAGGTATTTTAATTCAACTAGAAGATAAAAATATATATATATATTTAGGCATTTTAATTCAACTAGAATATAAAAAGTGATCTTTAAACTTCAATTCTTGCATTAAAATATTTTTAAAACTTAAATTATCATTTACTCTATATCATTAAAATATAATTCTAATACCCGTCTTTCTTTATTGTTTATTTAAATAAGGATGTAAAATATTTTGCTGGGGCATAGATTTGAAAAAAAAAAAAATTTAACACTTATATGACTGTTTTATTGATTTTTATTTTTCGTTCAAATAGTTAATTTTTTTTTCTATGTTTTGAATGAACATATGACATGTGGGATCGATTAGATGAAAAATCAGTTAATACATTGATTTGAATTGGTACAAATCGATTAAATCGTTTTTTTATTTTTATGTTTTTTAATAAGTTATTTAATCATATTGGATGAACTAGTCTAATTGAAAATTGATAATTTAATCTATTCGATAACAAAAACATTGGTCTAATTTATTTTATTTGTTTATTTATTAAAAATAATAATCATCTATTTTTCTCCAAAATCTTGACTTTAAAAGAAAAAAAAAATCAAAATTAAAAAAATATTGGGTGCTAGATATTTTATTTGAGTGAGATAGATTTTTTATCCGAGGGTTGATAATGTTTTGATTCTCATAATTCTCGTATAAAAATTTTCACTATAATTGTCGTTGTATTTATTGCCCAAAACTTTTTGGAAATTTTAATTTATCCATTGTTTAACCAACCGTTGAACAGATTGAATTGATAATTTAACTGATTCTATCATCGGTATTAATTAATATAATTTAAATTTAAAATTTATCCCAATCATTAAATTTTGCATTTTTTTTTTTTGTACCACTTTGATTTCTCAACCTAATAAATACATATGATGGTTCACCATTCCTTTTGTAAATTACAATTTTATATCATTTAGTGCCATTCTAATAATGCTATATATCCTTCCATCAACTGGAGCAAGGCAGAAAAGTTTAAACTTTATATATAGATTTTTAATTGACTAAATATCGCTTTTGATTATAATAATCAACTGAATTGAAGTAAAAAATAATTAATCCATTATTATTTTTACATAGTTAACCTTTGTTTTTTCCTATGCAGGAGGATTTGAAGGTAATGATAAAAGTCAAAGGAAAGGGAAACCTAATTAGATTATTGAAGAATAATTTATTAGGTTTCAAATGTTAAAAATTTACAATTATTTGTTACTTTTTCCTTAAATAATATTAATTTGAAATGGTGAAATCTGGCAATTATTCAGTTCTCACTCCAAAACAAAACGCTAAAAGCCACGTCTCCCATTTACACATTTGCAGCAATGATAACGGAAAGAAAGATACAGCACTAAGTTCTTTTCTTTATTTTGAAATAAATTAATGTTATTGAAGAAAATAAAAATTCTATTCCACTATGAACAGAAAGAAGGATACAATCATACAGAGAACTAATTGGCTTTTATTTTTTATTTTTTAATCATACTGTGCAAACTCCCCCCTCCTACCCCACTGTATACCCTTTTCCACACTTTTAACATATTCATTTAGCAATCAAATAATAAATTATAACAAAGAAAAAACATTTAACCCCACAATAAAATTACACCCCATGTGCATGGCTGTTAATCCATGTCATCCCCACTAGTTGCTGCTGAATTCTTCAGAATCTGACTCGCTTTTCCCCTCTTCAGACCAACCAAATTTTGTTACTTCTCAGTCAAAGACAAATTTCATGTTTTTGAGGATAAGCTATGGTGTGTGTGTGTGTGTTTTTTTTTTTTTACCTAAGTAAAAAAATATAGTATAGTAGTAAAACCACCTTGTCAGTGTCCGAGTTGATGTCATCTTTGATTAGAAGCTTCCCTTTGTTGTCTCACTCGCCGCCACTGCCAATTGGAGCAGTTTTTGCTACTAACTCGAAATCATTCCCTTCGTATTCATCTTCAGTATCCCCATCTTCTTCTTCTTCTTCTTCTTCTTCTTCTTCTTCTTCTTCATCTTGGATGTGATTGTTGTTGTAACCCACATTGCCTTTGTCAGCTTCTTCTTCCATCATCACCACCGTCTCGGCCTGGTGGTTGTTTCCTTGCGGTGGAGGAGGCCATTGTTGTTCGGGCCGTACCATTAGTGGCACCGTGGACCTGCTGTCGGGCTTGACACCATAAGGTGATGAAGAGGCGTTTTTGCTGATTTTGTCTTTGTAGATGGCATCCAGCTGGTGGAAATATGGGCATGTCTTGGAATCTTCGGGCCGTGTCTTGTTGTTTTCTTTTACTTTCTTGAAGTATTTGTTAATGTTTTCCCATTTCTCTTTGCATCTCTTTGCGCTCCGATTATATCCCAGATTTCTCATGGCGGCTGAGATCTCTTCCCACAGGGGACCCTTTGGTCCATTGTCTTGATACTTAATGTCAAGATTAGTTCTAAGCTTGATAAGAGTCTCAACTTCAACTTTTGGCCATCGTGAAGGGCTCGGTGAAAGTGAAACTGAAACCGCACTATTCCCTCCATTACTCATTTCCGAGGTATCAAAATTCAAAGCTTGAGTTGGCGGCGGGTGTGTCTTTGGCTGCTGCATCTGCACAGGAGGAGGAGGACGAGGAGGAGTCGATAACGGAGCTGATATCGGCTGCGCCGGAGGAGGTGGCTGTGGCTGAGGCTGAGGATTGTCTTGCACCGTGTTGGGTTGCTGTCCCGATACCTTTTGCAAGAATGTAAACATCGCAGCATCTTTGGCAGCAGCCTTGGATCTTTCTTGGACTAAAAGCTCATGTTCTTTGTTGATCCTTGCCATTTCTTGAACCCTCCAAGCTTCTTCACGAGCCAACCTTTGTTGTTCGCTTCTCTCTATGGTTAGCAAGAACTTGTTCTGCAACTCCTCTTGTTTCTCAATCACCTCCTTGGTCAACCTCCTGAAAAACTCCTTCCATTTCCTCTTCTTCCCACTGCTTCCTTGGTACGAATCATCATTGGACGTGGTGGAAGAAGAGGTGGAAGTGGAGAACAGATTGGATGAAATATTAATGAAACAAGGATTAATGGAATGGAGAGGAGGAACCGGTTGGGTAGACAAGGTAGGGTTGATGGAAGGTACAGTGGCATGGGATTGAGTTACATTGGTAGGGTTCATGACAGAAGCGGATGTTGGGGTCGGAGTTTGAGGTTTAGGAGGTGACAGTGGTTGAAGTGAATGACGGTTTTGAAAGGCTTCTAATTCATCAAAGAAACGATAAGTCTTGGTCTTGCCATCAGCTTTGCTGGTTCTGCCATCTTTGGTTCTCTTGTGATACTTGTAGACATTCTCGAATTTCTCTTTGCATTTCTTAGCACTTCGATGATAACCAAGCTCAGCTAGTTTCCTGGTATAAAAACAGCTTTATTGCTATTTTAATATCTATCTCAAATTCGGCAATACGGAATAGAATATAGTTTAAAAAGCACTCTGCGACATTAATAAACCTTCAAACTAAAGCACCAAGAACAACATAGAAAGTAAGGAACAAAGGGAAGGTAAAAAAATAAAAAAACCTAAGCAAACTAAGGTCACATGGGAAACTCATCAGAAGCCATGTTGGAAGTACATGTACACATTTATTAGGCCTTATTGTTAACCTCTTTACTGAAATGGACAAAAAGCTAAAATAAACCATCCCTCAGACTCAGAAAAAAAGCCCACCATTATCAGCATCTGGGTTTTCTTTCTGGTTGTGAAACCTTTAAGTTTTAAATGCTTGGAAAGAAAAAGACTTTGACAAGATAAAAAAGCTGAATTCAATTCCCAGTTTGTTTAACACTGAATCCCATGAAACTGAAAACTGAAAAACTGAATTCCACTTTCCCGGATTCCAAGAAGAATGATCAATAGTATTATTAGTATATACGAAGCTATGAACTTCATGTATCTTTAAAAGAGAAACCAAAATTCAGCTTGAAAATCAAAACCCAGTGATCTGCATGCGTGATCAGCTGCACAGATTTGCTAAAGAAAGAAAACAAAAACAAGTATCCGGTCATCACCTGGAAACCTCTTCCCACAATGGACCTTTAACAGTTGAATCCCGGAAACCGGAATCCATGTCGGAACGTATCTTCAATAAAGCCAAAGTCTCTTGCCTAGGCCATCGATTTCCTCCAAAACTCCGATCACCTTCATCAACCCTACCTCTATCTTCTTCACCTTCACTTCCTTCATGGATTCCAGCCACCGTCGTTGCCGCTTCCGCTGACCCTTCTACCATACTTGACTCCCCCATCATACAGCACCAAAAGAAGAAGAAGAAGAAGAAGAAGAAGAAGAAGAAGAAGAAAAAGGAAAAAAAAAATTAAGTATAACAAGTGAAAGGTGAATATTATCAAAGGGTTTTTATGTAAGATAGATGTATGGTGAATTTATTTATTTATTTATTTCTGGGGTGTGGATCTGCCTATCAATCTCAACCCTTCAAATAAAAAATAAAAAATAAAAAGCAATTTGCAAACAAGAACTTTTTTTTTTCTTTTCTAATGTTTAATCTGTAAGGGATCTTCAGTTGTTTTTCTCTTTTGCTGGTGAAAAAATAAACCAAAATGGTTACTTGGGTTTTTGTAGTAAATAAATGTATATTAAATTATTTATAAAAATTATAGATAATATCTCAAGAAAAGTTATGAGCAGCAATGGCTACTGCTACAGATAGCGACGATGGGAAAAATTAAGTTGGGTGCTAAGGCATGTAGGTCAGCTTTGCTTTTTGGGACGTTTTGGATATTAGTGGCCGTTGTTACACCTAAGTTTGAAATTACTATTACCCCCCTTTACCTCTATTTCTTTTACAATTTGACCTTGAACCAATTTAATTTTTTGTCCAAATAAATAATATGAGAAAGTGAGAATAAGGATAATCCAACACAATTATTTTAATACAAAGTTAAATGATACAAAGCAGTTTAGTCCCTCTCAAAGTAATAAGACAATTTTACCCCTATTGCATTCGAAGAGAAAATAAAGATAATTGAAAATTACTTAACTATTTATGTTACAAATGTAGGTGTGAAAAACATGATCACATGCATATCACAACTATTTGAACTTTAATAATAAAAATGTAATATTAAGATTATACGAATGTTCTAAATTTCAAATAATAATTATAAGTTTCACAATTTTAAATATATATATATATATATATATATATATATATATATATATATAGTAATTTAATAATAAAAATTCAAAAAATATAATATGAAAAATTAAAATTAAAAAAGTTCCAAATTTTATAAATTTTTATAATTTTAAAGATGTTTGTAATTTTTATGGAGTTTTTTTAAAAATTTAGAAAAAGAAGTTGTTACTTTATTATTTTATGTTTTTCAAAATAAAATTTTAATTTTTTTAAGTTTTGAATTCAGCCCATCAAGGATGGACACACATCCATGTTTTTCACAACTATATATATATTTTTTACAGACAAAATACTTAATTAATTATCTTTTGTTTCTCATTTTCAATCCGCAAAAGAATTTCTCTTTCAAAGAAAAAATAGTATAGAAATTAAATTGCCCCTTCTATTTTAAAAGGGATTAAAATGTTCATTAATTGTTCAGATTTAACAACTAATCAACGATTGATTGATTGATTTCAATGGTGTGACGTCTCTTATTTATTAGGACTATTATCGGCTCATCTTACATGCATTAACTAGTTATGAAATGTAAAACCTTCTCTCGCTAGAGGAAGATGAATCCATCTTCAACCGTGTGGTGTTGATGTATTAATAAATATAATCGGTATCGATCAAAATTTAATAATTTAAACTACATTATATTAATTTTAAACCGAACAAATCGATACAATTGATGCTACAATAATACCAAAAGTGGCCTAAACTCATGTAAACAAAGTCGATAAATTTGATGTAGGTATAACAATGTGGATGGGCATACTAAAAAAGAATGCGTAATTGGATTAGAAGCAAGTGTTGAAGCACATCCAATTCCTATATTCACAAAGAAGCGAGCATCAACACCTTTCCCCCTATATTTTACTTGTCTTCTCGAATCTCTTAAATTCAGCGTTCCATCCCTCCCATTGTTATCCCCCCTTAGTCCTTACATTATTTTTTTATTTTTTCATATTTCATAGATTTAAATCTCTGATTATTGATCCACCACGCTTTCTATGTCATTTCACTTTCATTCTTTTTCCCATCTCATTAATTAATTTGATGTTGAGACCCCCCCCCCCCCAAAAAAAAAATTATTGGTCCACCCCACTAACACCAATCACTCGTTCCTTCCAATCTCATAAATTTCTTTTCTTTTTTTCTTTTTATTATTACCCCAAACCTAAACATCTCCAATTTTTCAAATAAATTTTTTATTAATTGAACAAATAGAAATTTTAATTTAAAAACAAATTGTATCATAAGTTTGTTATTCTAGCCTTGAAAACCAAAGGCATTTATGAAGTTGAAATAGTTTGGGGTTGAGCCTACCGTTATTATAATTTTTTTTTTCCTCTAAACAATAGGAAAGGGACATTGTTATTTTATAATTAATTCCTCATGGATGTTATAACAATTTATGGACATACCATAATGGTTGAGTGACATCGAGTGGGTCGGATCGTAATTTAATTTGTTTTTAAAATAATTTATTCATTTTCATTGGTTGGACTCGTATAAATCTAAATAATAAAATATTAAAAAATATTTTTATATTTATAATTAATTTTTAATAAAAAATAAATTTTAGTATTAAAATTTCATTTCGGATCATATTCATGGTTTAGCATTTTTAATCTGGGTCAGGCTCGAACCTAAAAAACAGGCCTACTATTTTACATCGGCCCGATTCAAACCCGATTTATGATCAAGTCTAATTGTATCTCTTTTAAAAAACCAGTTTTTTAGTACTAATAATTATGATATTTTTTGTTGATTGAAAATAATTAATGATAATTAACAAGAAAAACCAAACATTTTTGGTATAATGATTTTTTTGGCCCTATAATTTTACAAAATAGTCATTTTAACCTTGTATTTAATTTTTTATTTTTTTTTTTAACTTTTAAAATTGTGTTTTTTGTCAAATCACTCTAAAATGGATGGAAAAGTTAAAAGTTTTTTTTTCACTTTGCTGACATGGCATACACGTGAATGACACATCAACATTTAAACATTTTTAAAAATTTTAAAAATCGAAAAAATAAAAAAATATATTTTTAAAACTTAACAATCATTGAAGTTAATAAGTATAAAAATATTCAAAACTATTTTTATATTTTAAAATTTTTAAAAATTAATTAAATGGTAACATATCATCCACATGGCAATCCATATCTATGTTAAGTCAGCAAAATTAACGAATGTTAATTTTTTTCATCTATTTTAAGATGATTTGATAAAAAAAAAAATACAGATTGAAAGACTAAAAGAGAAGAAAATTTAAATGGAAAGTTAAAAATAATTTTTTTTTATAAAGTTGAAAGGTAAAAAAAGTAATTATGTTTTTTTTTTCAATTATAAGAATGAGATGTGTAAGGATTACATAATATGAGCAGTGGTAAAAAATTCTAACCGCAGTGGTTGATTGGATTAGTTGAGTGGAACGTTGAAAATTATGAATTTGTCCAAGGATAAAAAATCGATTTAATTAGTAAAAAGGGTTTATTTTAATTGTAAAATATTCAAATATATCATAAGTATTTGTACTTTTCATAAATTTAGATTTAGTTTTAATAAATATGTATTTAATAAAATAATTTTAATGGTGTTAACAGTTGAACTTAAATTTTAAAATATAAAAATAAAAAATTTAAATACTTAAATATAAAAATTCAAAAATTAAATTCTAAATTAAAAAAAAAATTACTCATACAAGATAAATGATATTGTTTTCCCTTTCTTTTCTTTCCTTAACCCAATGCACCCAATGCAAATAGAGAGTTAATTTTATAGAAAATATATTATTTTAACTAAAAACATGTCATAAAGAATATTATATTTAATTCTTATGTAATATCAGTTTTTTTTTTAATTTATCTTATCTGACAAATTCAAGCAACTACGGAATATCTTAGCAATTTTATCTTCCAATCTAATTTCTCAAGCCTTAAATGTATCATAAATACACTGGTGTGAAATTTTGACTTCCATCATTTATTTATCTAAATCTACATTTTTATTAAAAAAAATATCTATAAAAGACTGCAATTCTATCAATAAATTAAAGATTGAATTGACAAATTGGTATTTACATATTTTTATTTTAGTATTTAATTTTTTTTTTATATTGATACCTTTATGAATCAATTACTAGTTAATAATAATCAACAGTAATGTGATTCAATCATATAACAACACATGGCATAAAAAATTCCATAAGTAATTGACCGTTGATCAGTCAATTTTTAGTTTGAATATTGTTTTATATTTTTAATTTATATATATTGAATTATTTGTGTTTTAAATAATTATATATAATTTTTATTTTATATAATATATAAAAAAACCATGAATTTAAAAAAAAAAAAATTCTCTATAGCTTTTAAACGTTTATTTTATATATTTGGATTTTTTATTTTTACAATTTATGTATTTAAACCTTTTATGTACTCTTCTTAATTTTATATAATTAATATTTCCAAAATTAAATTTTAATATTTCAACTCTGCCAAACTGAAAAAAATATATATTTTTTCTCTCTTTCCCACCAAATGCACCAATGAAAAGAAAATTTATTTTTCTCTTCTTTCAATTTTCCACAGTTTCAAATTTTTAGCTTACTTACCATCTTAAACAAACTATTCCTTTTAAATATCTATTATTCTAAAATTTCATGTTTGAGTTTATACTTCTAAGTTATGTGTAGGTTCTCAGTTTAGATCTTATTCTAATATATGTTTCACCTACTGTGAAACTTTATTCATACATATTTTAATGGATATAATTGTAATTTCATACAAAAATTATTTCATTTTCTTTTCTCTTTTTGTTATACAAATACATACATACACATACAAGTGAGAGATCCATTTATGTCTTACACACTTTCATATATTTTTGTATAGTTAATATTCTAATGATTAAATTTATTGATATAATTGTACTTATCATGCATATAAATTTTCGAATCATTTCGACATATCTATCACATCGATCTAAAATAATGTATACATTAATATTTATTGACCGTCTAAAAGTTTTTTTTACATAAAATAAATAATTAACAATTATAAATTCATGCCAAATTTGACATTCATGATCTATGTGAATAGAATATAAAATATGATGATTGAATCGTGAAAATATTATCCGTATAAAAATTTACAAAAGGATGCAAAACTTAATAAATAATATCGTTTTTCATAGCTATAAATGACCCCAGAAATAAGTTAGATTTCATTGTATTCTCAAAAACATTATTATTAAGAGAAGAAAATAAATAATCGTAAGGTTGAACCATCCTCCAAGGATAGAAAAGTTAGGATAACAATGCTATCAACTTAATTACTCAAATAAATATTCTTTTTGGGGGTTGAATACTTCATTACTCAATTATTGGTGGAAGAAAATAAGAAAATGAAAAAGGGGTGCAGGCATTTTGTTATATAATGCAAGAGAGAGGGACCCAATAATAATAATAATCAACATGACATTACAACCATAATACATGGTGATTAATACATACACGCAATTTTGTGAAATAAGAGATACACGCAAGGAAAAATATTTGTCATCTACTTCAATTATAATGAGTAATCATCCTCCCTCCCCACTTCTTCTTATTTCATATTAAAATTAACAATAACAAGACTGACCCAACTTTAAATGTTAGTAGTGACGAACAATTCAAGCTAGCAAAAATTAAGGGAAAAGGAGTGTACAGTAAAAAAAAAAAGAAGAAAAAAGGAATACTGGAAAGGAAAAAAGAAGAAGAAGAGGTTAAGTGGAGGAAGTAAGGTAGGTAAAGATGAAGGAGAAATGGGGCAGCTCTGTCATTGCCATTATGGAGAGGGGGTCAAGCGCACGTAACTAATTTATAACAATACTTCTCACATTTTTCTTTCTTTCTCTCGTTTTTCTCCATTTAGCTACGTTTTTATTTTCTACTCTTTTTTTTTTTTTTTTTTTGAATTATGATTAAAAATACTATATGTTTATATAAAATTTGATGTTAATAATTGAAATATATATTTGTACAGTTAATCCTCCTCTATAACAAGTAGTGTCAGAGTAGGAAATTTTTTTTTAGGGGCGAAATTAAATTTTATATTTTTATAATAGTAAAAATACAATTTCATTATTTTTTTTTGGTGAATTCAATCTAAATTTTAATAAAATTAATTTAATTTCCGAGTGAGATAAAAAATAATTAAGATATTATTTCAACAAAATACTTAAATTTTATTAAATGAAATAATATTTATAAATTTTATTAATGGTGCAATTTAAATTTCACTAATTAATAATATTATTAATATACTATAGTTTTTTTAATTTAAAAATTCAAATGTGATTTAAATATCAAATGTCATTATTATAATTAAGTGTACGAGATCACCTCTTCATAACACCAAAAATTTAACAGATAATAAGGCTATTATAGAAATGCAAGGGGGCTGATTGCCCAAACTCCTAAAATAAAATTTTTTTAATTAGGCGTTTTAAAATTTTAAATTAATAAATGTAAAATTATATTTTTAATTTTTTAAAATATAAAAATTTGATTTAATTTTTTAAAAATTATAAAAATATGAACTATTCAATTGATAAAATTATATTTTTACTATCGTAAAAATTATAATTTAAATTTTACTCCTTAAAAAAATTTTCTACTTTCACCGTGTAGAAATGACTGACTATATTATGTATGTATTCGTGGCAGCTAGATTAATGGAGATGGGTAGCTTCCCCACTTTTTCCACCATTAATATATAAGGTGCCTTTCACTTTCTGGATGTATTGATTCATCACATGGCAGTACGAAACCAATGGTTTTATTTCTTGTAAGAAATGTAAACTATTGTTTAGATTAAAATTAGTACGGTTTTCTTAATAAAAAAAGTAGTATGGTTGTTATATTATATTTGTTCGGGATTGATCCGTATAAACAATAAAATATTAAAAGTAGAGAAAAAATCATATAAATATTTTACGTGAAAAATTATAGGCAAAAGAAAGTATCAACTTTTCACCAAATGAATAAACAAACATGAATGCAATATGAAAAAATAAACTTAAAAGTCCCAAACGTACAAACCCAAACTCCGAAACAAAACTCTAAATTGGGAACAAAATTCTCTCTATAATTATCACAAAACTCTCACCAAAACTCATATGCGACTACATCTTATCGCCCTCGAAAAAAACTCTTATTGATTGGTTTGTCAAAATCAGGGTTACAAAGATCCTTTAAGTAAGCTATGATTAGCGTGTCAAAATCAAGGTTATAAAGGTTTTTTAAATAAATTAAGATTAGAGGTTTAATCGTATTAAAATTCACGTTGTTACGACGTCGCTTCTGTTTTTTACCTTTTCTCAGTAAATCGTCAAATATCTTTCTAAATGCTTACAGGATGTTCAATAAATATGAGGTACACTCTTATATATATATATATATGATGTTACGAATATTTTGAGTCGCTTGATAGAATAAAAGAAAAATGATGAAATTATGGATATTTGTGGAATTAAAAATAGTAAAAATAAAATTTGTTCTAGTGTTTCACAGAAACAGAACTTGAGTGTTAAGATATTTGTAAAGTCAAATGTTTTAAAATTATGAGTGAAAATTGTTAAAACTTGTATTTAGTTATTTTACCTCAATAAATATATGTTATTTAATTCTAGTAAACAGGTTGATAAGGTTTGTAGATGTGAGAGGGAGAGGGGAAATTGGGTGGTAAACAAATGCAGGAAGGTATTTGGATTTAGATCTCAGTTTCTTTAAACATAGGATTCTAATCATTTTATTTGTGGTATTTAATACCAACAAGCTAATTTTTAATAAATAAATACTTAAAGTAGCCATCAAATTATACATCTGAAATCTATTATTTATTCTCACTTTCAGAAAGAAACACCACCCAACAATCATTTCTCTGGGCTATCACTTGAGCAAAGAATCTTGGCAGCACCACAATAACAATTTATTTCTTTTAAAAAAATAAAAATAAAAACTGTTACTGGTTATGCACTCTGTCAGAGCGCTTTTTTTTTTTTTTTTTTTTTAATTAGAAGCTTTGCATGGTATTTCATAATTTGGTATAAACAATAATTACGAGTACATTTTTGAAGTTGTTTATACTCCAATTATTGCTTATCTACAAAGTTGAAACCGAGCTGTACATGACCCAGCCCTGCTCTTTGTTTTCATTATTATTTTCTCACTATTTTATTCATCTACTTTCCTTTCTAATTTTATTATTACTGTTATTCTAAAGTTGGGTTGATAGTTGATTGTTGATTATAGTGTTTGGTTTGATCAATTGATTTTATTAACTGTTTACCCAAAAGCATTTGGTAAAACTTAATTGATATGTGTAAAATGACAAATAATGGCATGATACATTTTATTATTAAATATTTATTTGTTTATAACGGTGAAATTATTGAAATAAAACACCCCTATCAAGGAATTAAAACATTCATTATGGAAATTAATCAGTGAATTTTTTTTTAAATTATAAATAAACAAATTTCTTAAATCAAGGAAGTTGATAAATATTAATAGTGTATCAGTATAATTGTGAACTATATTTTTAGTATGTAAATTAGTGATAATTATGTCACATTCTGAATAAATTTGTCAAGTAGCATATTTCAATCAATGTAAAGTTGCATAAGAAAACGTTTTACACAAGTAAATTGAAAATAAATCAAGAGTAGATAAATATTCAACAACATCCACATATCTTATTAGGTTTGAGAGCACGTGGTACAGGGAGTAATTTTTTTGACAAGCATGGCCAGTTATGTCATTCCACATATCTCATTCTCAATCAACTGTGAAAAAAATTGTTCATCCCTGTGTTTTTTATTTTAGAGGTTTTAACTCAACAAATCTCCATTCACCAATCACTACAATTAAAGAATTTATCTATTCAATCCTCCATTTATATCCAAATCAACTAAAAATTTGTCGAATCCCTTGTTTACCAAACACCCATAGCAATGTGACTATGTAATCAATTCATATATGACGTACATAAAAAAAAAAGTACAAATATATTATCCAGAATTGAGAAGATGTTGAAAATTAAAGCAATGTGAATATAAAAAGAAAAAAAAGAGATTAAAAAATAAAGAGGATAAGGAAAGCGTCCAGGCTGGTAGTGGTGGAGCTGTCCGAGTAAAGCCACGTTGAATATAAAATATAAAATATAAAATATAAAATATAAAAGGGCATCCATCGATTAAAAGTAGAGTTAATTGTATATACACACTTTAAAGATAATTAAGGATGTGTTGTGAGTTTTTAAGAAAAAGAGATATCATTACGTGGTTAACTTTTAGGTTATATAATAATACACTCTATTATTTCTTCTCCATCCATTATTTCGTTACTATATCACTCAAAATATGTACATTGAGTGACAGCTACTAAGAATATTCCTTCCCCACAATACAAAGAATATTTCATCATATCTTCTTTTATAACATTTTATTTTATAATTCTTGTTGGGAGATTGAACATTTGAATTTCAGTGTTTTTCGATTATAAAACTTTTATAATTCAATTAAAATGATGTTCAGTATTTTTTTAATTATTTAATTATTATTTTATTATATTATAAAAATAAACGTCGTCATCAATTTAGACTCATTCAGGGGTGAAGTTAAATTTTTTTTTTTAGAGGGTCGAAATTAAATTGTAATTTTTATGATAGTAAAAATACAATTCATCATTTGAATAGTTTACATCTTTATAACTTTTAAAAGATTAAATCAAATTTTTAATATTTTTAAGAGAATTCAAAGTGCAATTTTATTTTTATTAATTTAAAATTTTTTAAAAAACTTAAATGAAATTTTTTTTCATTCTAAAAGGACAGAGATCTCTGTCAACCCTCCTTAACGACACCCCTGAACTCACTTGTAGAGTCTTTTCACTTTTTTGATAAGTGAATATTTAAAAAAAAAATGTAATGATGATTATATATAAAATAAAACATTGAGAATTAATTTACAAAATTAAGTAGAATATTGGAAAGAGGCAAAAGGAATAGTAAAGAGAAAGTTGAATTGGGTTAGAACTCATTGCACATTTTCAGGCAACAGTAGCCCAATAAACTATGGGAATTTGGGCTAGGCTCCCGTCCAAAACCACCGACAAAGGCTTTAGTTTGGAGTTGAGTACTTCATAATTAGGACCTAAATATTTCTGGCCACAAATAATTTAAATTCAGCGGATAAGAATAATATTTTAAAGATTCATTTCATTTAGTTTATGAACCATTTAACTCTACTTTAATTGATTGTTTAAAATATGTTTTATTTTGTTTACTTTTAGTATAATTATTGTTCACTATTTATATTTTATATCTAAAACTAAAAAAAAAATGTTTATTTAGTTTTTTTATGATTCATGAACATTATTTTTTAACCAATTCATGAGCCTAATTTTTAATCATCAAATAACATGATTATCATATAAGGGTTAAATGCTCAAATTAGGCCTCAATTTTTTAGGGTTATTTACATACGGGTCTCTAATCTTTACAAAAAGTGTTTAAATAGGGATTTTTTACATACTTCAACTCAATTTGTAGTAAAAATTAAGTGCATGTTGAAAAGAAAATATAATAATAAAAGCACAATTTGAAACATTATATACAACATTTAAGAAGCCCTTATTTGAGAATTTTCAAAAAAAAAAAGTTTGGCCGTTGTTTGACCATTTTAAAAGGTTTGGTTTTCATTTGAGTATTTTTGTAAAGGTTAACCTCTTATATGATTCTTCATTTGAGCATTTTTGGCCCAAGTAACTTATAATGTTTTTGTCATATTTTTTTCAGTTTCTCAAATAATTTCTCTTGGCGTATGATTGCTCCATTGAACTTTTACGAAAGGAATAGTTTTACGCCCCAGGATTTGTTCTTTTCAATCAATAATTTGAATAGTATATTCATGATTCATTAAATCCTCTTGAACATGTAGAGGCTTAAACTCCACCACATGACTTTAGTCGACAATGTATTTTCTCAACATAGAAACATAAAACATGCTATGCACACCTGATAGTTGAGGTGGTAACATTATCTTGTATGCAACTTCTTCAACCCTTTCTAAGACTTCGAAGGGTTTAACATACCATGAACTTCACTTCATCCATTTTTTAAATATCATGACAATTTTAATTAGTGATACTTTCAAGAAAACAAAATTATTAATAAATTCAATTCAGAATTTTCGAATCAACATTTAGTTCGAAATTTATGTGCACGTCACAATCCGTCAACCAACTTTTTATAGAATTATTTGTGTGTACACTCATAAATCTCTTTAAGAAAATAGCTCTAAAGCTTATTGAAGGTAAAAAACCAAGACAATAACAATGATGATAATGAGGATGATGACAGCCACTTTTGCGTTGCTAATGTATAAGAAAGAATAGTTACAACTAGTAGCTCTTAATTTAGATGTAGTACAATCTCAAAATAGATAGTAATGATTTTATAAATTAAAAAAAATCAAAATATTTGACTAAAGAATTTTTTAGAATAGGGATGGCTTTTAATAGTTTAAAACTTCATTGATTTTATGGTGAAAAACAAAAAACAAAAATAAAACTCAACTTATTCAAGACGGATAAGATTATTCCAGAAAAGCTTCAACTTTTGGATTACAAAAAAAGGAAGATAATTCCAAGAGGATTGAACCACTTCTTCTACACATTAAGGATGAGTGTGCCCCATAATTTGATAATTACACATCATTTTCCTAAGTGATGTACTATAATCCATGAAGATTAACATTGGCCCATGGCCAGAAATTAAGAGATTTTTTCAAGTACCCTTACACTGTAGTTATACTGAATTTGATTATATCGAATCGAATTGGATATAAATAAAAGAATCAACTCCTTCAATTTCCATTGACAAGACTAAAACTTTATTTATCCTATATCTCATGAAGAGTAGACATCGGTTGCTTATTGTACAGAGTGGAAATGAGTGGAACTAAATGGTGTAAACTGTCACAAGATGGGCACTGAAAGGATAACATATTTTCATGACAAAATGTAGTGGTAGGCCTCACTACTCAACACTCTTGCAATTGGCTATCGACCAACAGTGTCTAAACAGGAACACGTGCTCAATTCTTTCACGGGCTTGTACTTCCTCAAACTCCCTCTTCATCATGTTCAATCTTAATCCTGGTTTGTATGTATTCAGTCAAGCCTTACTTCATCAATGACTTCATTTCTATTGTAGCTGCTTTTGCCCTAGAACCATGTCCATTGATATGACTCAGCAGATATGGCTTGGCAGACAATGGTGGGTGATCCAGACATGTGATCCTGTTTGCTTATTTGGGTTCTTCAGGTAATGGTTGTAGGAATTTTAATATGGCAGATATTAGCTCATGTGTTTAAATTGCTCTACAAGTAAGAAACTACTTTATTAGGTATAGTTGTCACAAGCAAATCTCAAGCCATTGCAAAAATTCCATTTTTCCACATTTAAACAACGAGTGCAACACAACGTTATGGCTGCTGCAATTCGTCACGATAATATCCATTATGCTCGCAACCACGATAAAGATTACAAAAAAGCGTATATGATACCTAACATTCAGAAAAGGGATGGTAAGGGATGATGACTTGCTTTGAAAGGAATATCATGGAAGCAGAAAGGAAAGAACATAACACGTTGAAAGACTAGAGGATCAGAAAGTAAATAAGGGGAGAGGATCGAAATGATGAAGTTGCATTATGGGAGGAGGAGAGCTTATAGTTATATTTTTATTTACTTTAGTTGGAACTTTTGTACCCTTTCATTCCTATTTCTGAACTACTTTATTTAACCTTCTATCACAATAAGCTCAAACAAGTCCAGAAAATGACTGATATTTTGAAATATCATGTTTATATATGTCTATGTGATATCAGACAAGCTTTTCGTTACTTGCAATAATTTAAAAATGACCAAAATCTAGCTCAGAAATTGGCCCCTGGATTTAAGTATGGGGCTTATTGATTAGACCCGCTGTAGGTATGTCTTCCATTTTAAGATTCCTTGCTTTTAGCCATTCATTACCATATCAGGATAAGTGGGAATTCAGCTATATGATATTTGAGTTTCAATGATCATATTAGCGACCCTGCCTAGTTTCTCAATGGTTTCGGTTTCAGAAGAAAACATGGTTAGAAATGGTGAAATGGATGACACTGTTAATGAAGAACAGATCAAACACATTGAGATGAAGAAATCTGTTTGCTGTAGTGAGTGGTCTGGGAGGGATGTGTATACGTCAAGGTCTTCTTTCGAAAAACGAATCATAAATAGGACCGTGCCTTAGCATTTGGCTGGTGGAATGCTTCCATTATTGTCTGCAAACAGTGGGTTCTAAAGTTCAACTGTTTGTGAAATCAAATTAAAACAATCCTAAATTCCTAGAAAAAGACAGGTAAGCAGCTTTGCAATAACCTCACATGCTCATTTTCTTTTATAACTCACCACACAAAAACAAAGGCTTGCTTCTATGTTCATGATTCTTGTATTGACTTCATAAATACTTCAATGATTCATGTTGTGATATAAGACATACTCAACACGGAGACACAAGTACAACTTGCAAGATCATAAGCCTCGATCTTACGATAAATCGAAACCCCGGACAAAGATTGTTATGATCATATCATGGTGTCTAAATTTTTTTACTGACAAGCAGGCAACTTCAACCAAGATTTGCTAGATTTGGATCCTGTAGATGTGTCTATCTTGTTATCTTGCTGTACCTTTTATAGTGCATCATTACTGAGATTTTCGGGTACGGTTCACGTAAGTAGTGAAAACGGACAAGGTTGTAATGGTTTGACTGAAATGAGACTCTGAACAACTAGTTGGCGTATATGTCAAATATGTCACAAAATGTTCAAGAGTTTTTCACATGGCAAGTGAAACTTTGAACTAGATTCCCAAGAAGAAACCTTGGTGTTGGTTGATGTGTTAAATATGCCTGAAATATTGTGTTAGGACTTAGGAGGACACTTTATTAACAAGTTGTCTGTCAGCCTTGGTCTTAAAAAACGCATATGCATAAAGCCTTGTTCTTTGCTTCCCAATCTGTCACACTACAGGGTCCCTGAAAGCCATTGGAACTGATTCTTTTCACTCGGCATTACAATGGGTTCTTGTCGGATAGCATCCCATAAGCGACTACGGATAGCATAGCGTAGCATAGACTTTCATCTCCATTTTTGTGTAATTGGATGTTGTACTATTCTTTGCCTCAGTGCATATCCCCTCAACCTTCTTAGTTGGCATTCCATTCCAAACTTGAGGGTGCTCTTAGTCATAAATGCCATTGCCTTTGGACGACTATCCCTCCACCACCATGCTATTACGCAAGCTTTCATGTTGGTTGAAAAGGATTAGATGCTGAATTTGTTCATGGCAGATATCTAGTAAAAGTAGCCATGCTTTGAGTCATGAAAAGTAGGAAAACGTGTTTTACTAGTGGTCCACCATGCCAGTACGACAAGACTCGGATGAATGTTTTTGAAGTTGTTTTTCGATATTTGGTTGAAGCAGAAACACATTCCACTTTAACTTAGTATTGACATGTAGGAAGAAATAAATATAGAAAAAGATTTTTGAAAACAGTGCCAAATGAGACACTATTGAGTGCTTGGTTTTTTTCTGTATTTATTGAAAAGCTTATCAATTGAAGACTGACAAAAGGAAACTGAGAGGCATCACAACATGAAGAGCATACTTAAATATGCAATGCTTATGGAGAACCATAAGCCTTACATTGCAATGCTCTTCGTACAGCTAATATATATGCAGGCATGGCCTTGTTTTCAAAAGCAGCAATTTCCAAAGGAATGAACCCTTATGTGTTTGTGGTGTATCGGCAAGCCTTTGCCGCGATCACGTTAGCACCATTCGCTTTCTTCCTTGAAAGGTTTCTTCGAGTACATAATATATTTCTTGTTATAGCCTAAAACAGCCATTAAAGTTTTTTCCATAACAATCATCAAGGCCCCAGTTTGAAGGTCATCAAACCAATCACTATGTACCTTTTTTTCCAGCACCCCAAAGAGAACCATCCAGTTAGTTCATTCAATACCCTTTTCACTGCAATCAAAGCATTACAGGGAAAAAGCATCCTGCATATACAAGTTTTGGAAACTACTAGTACTAAAACGAATCATCCAACTCGGATCCAAGCTTGAATAAGAGCATGAAACAAAATTTCTAGGAGAAACAAGTTTTGCTAGAGGCAGAAGTCTAGCTATTTCAGTTGGATAGAGGCAGACCTTCGTTGAGAATTTTTAATATAAAACAAATAAAACTTGAATAAATTGATATGATAAAAAAGGAATGAATCGATTGAGTATTCATAGATTAATAATACACTTGGAAGTGCTGATTGAGGAAATCTCTACTCTAGCCCTAATTTTTTCTTCTATTTCTTTTAATTATGCAGATCGATCAACAAATATGGCTGCTCACAATCTTGCAAAACTGGGTTTTCAAAAGCAAGGCGATTGATTTTGGGTAGAAGAAATACCTGAAGAAGTGGCTGCTGCTGTAACTCGTGATCTCCAAACTCTGATTCCTCTTGGATAGATTTTCTTTTTGGCTTCTGGAATTTCCCACATCAGGCGATGAATTTACAAATTTTTACGGAGCTCCTTGCTGTATGGGGAGGTCGTCAATTTTCACACAGAAGATAAAGGGAATCGTCTGATCTGAATGACAAGGCTTCTGCAATGTTTTAATGGTTCATTTATTATTTCTCTGTTTTTTAAGTTTCTTTCTTGAAAGTTGCCCATTTATTTGTTGGTTTTGTGGCTTTAGGGGTGATCAAACACGTGTCTTTTGCCCGACTGTTTTCTATCTGTTTTGTTTTGGTTTATCAATAAAAAGCCTCGTATTTTATTAAAAAAATAATACACTTAGAAATCAACTGAAATAGGTTAAAATCAAATTTAAATTGAAACAATTAAAAATTTATTTATATTATAACTCTCGAAAATAATAAATGATATCAATAATTTAATTAAGATGAAAGTATTTTGATTATTTTAATTAAAACTATCCTAACCTCGTAAGCTTTTAGTTGGGTTTGTATTGTATTTTAATTAAAATTATCGAAATATAATAGAGTTTTAGTTGGATTTCATAGATGAGAAAAGTTAAAATTGATTAGGGAAAGTACTGGCGATTGATTAGGGGCTCAAAGCCACGTCCGCATGTTAAAATCCATGCACGCTCTACCGGCTGAACTAAACCGGCTATGCTTTGCCTTGATTCAAAAAGCATGGATAATTTCCATTCTTGCTTATTTTTTAACAAGAAAGATCATCTTAGGTGACCAATTAGGCAGTTTACCCAACTATATATATATATATATATATATAGATATACATACTTGAAATATAAATTTTGGAGAGTTCAGAAGTTAATTTTACTATCATACTAACGGGTAAAGTACTGAAATAATCATTAAACTGTTGTTCGGCGTTTTGTTTTTATCATTAAATTTTTTATTTTTCCTATTAATCATTAAACTATTCGAAATCAATTTTTTTGGTCATTCGATATTAATCGATGTTTGAAATTTGATGTAGGTTTTCTTTTATAGATCTAATAATAAATTTAGTTTTCTAATGTTTAACTTTTGCTTACCGAACAAGGTTTTTAGTGTAGATACCTCAATTTTGAGTCTGTTTCTGCAGTTTTTACAGTGTAGAGAGCCAGAATGGAACAAGATAGTGCTTACTTTAAACCATGCTGTTACTTGTAGAATGTTGGCATTTACTTTAAACCTTCCCTTCATTGTTAGGTGATTTTGATAATGACTGGTGGTTGATCTTCTACAATTTTCCAAGACAAGTCCACTATCATGATTGCATCTATTTACCATTTCATGAAGCGCTCTTGATAGATCACTGCTTTGAAAAGAAAAAAACCCCAACCACGTTAAACCGGCGACAATGATGGGAGAGAATGGTTCCCTTCCCTAGCAGCTTCTCATACCATTAAGTAGGATACTACACTGGACAATATACGGTTCCACCTCACTCTTTTGATTGCATGATATAGTTAGAATGTCCCTCACCTAATTTGAGTAAGTTTCGAATTTGGAGCTCGACCACAACAACTCGTATCCTCAAAAAAGTTCTGTGCAGCACCCACAAGTGTTGTGTAAGTAGCAGTCAGTGGCGAAACCAAGGTATTAATCTTGAGAAAAGCTAAAATTAACGTGTTACATAACAATCGATTCTTTTACATAAGTATTTGGATTCTTTATATTGTCGAATATTTAGGATTAAATTGAATTCAATAATGAAAAGACATAATAAAAGAAAACCCATTTAAGTAATAATAATTCTCATATCATATATTTTGTCGCATGCCCCTGAAAATCTTAACAATGCAAAACTTTCAATTTTTATGGCTTAGATCTCTCACTAATGGGAAAAGCTGCTATAGCCAAATTCTCTTCTTCACCAACACAACCACCTTTGTCACCTCTTTCTTTCTGATCTCCATTTATACACTGGCTTGGAGGTTGGACATACTAACTCGTCTTCACGGAGTTTCCGCTTCCGACCCTTTTTCTGTACCGTGAAATCGATTAGAAAATTTAAATGCATTGTCTACATTATATTGAAACTTTCTTAAAATATTGGATTGATTGCACTAGATGTTCCTAGACTATAATCTAGATTTCAAATTGGTTCATAAGCTTTTGAAACATTTTAATTGAGTCGTCAAAGCATCAGTATCGTATCAATCATGTTCTCCCATAAGTCTAATGTCAGCTTAGACATTGAATACATGTTCTGACTTGACAAAAAGCATATTTAAAACACATGCTCGAATTTTAAATTCGTGTATACCTATCGTATGAACAGCATGGATCTAAAGTGAGTTCCATTTTTTCAACACTTGAAACCCAAACTATCTATCCAATAAGTACATATGTATTTAATGCCTATGATGATGGTTAGATAGACAGAAGGACTTGATTAATACAATAATGATACCATAAAGGTTCAATTACTACGTTTTGAAGTTTGGATTTGGATAATAGTTTAGAATCTGGACTATAGTTTGAGGACGTCTGATGCAATTAAATCCTAAAATATTACCCGTACCTGTAATTCCTTCTTCAGTGACATTTCCATATATAGCTTCTCCAGCTGATTCACTCTACTCTTCCTGGCTTCTAATTCCCTGTAAGAAGCAGCTGTCTTCCTACATGTGAAAGGACAAAAATGTGTAAAGATGGGCAATCATGGTCAAGATAAAGACAACTTATGACAGTGAACACATTGTCAATGGCCATTCCAGTTATTTACCAAACACACCATGTAAAATATTGTCAATTAACTAACCTTTTAATAAGATCAGGGATATCACCAGAAGGGGGAGTAACTCCGCTTTCTGAAGCTTGCGACTGTAATTCTCTAGCTTCTTCCCTGTAATGAAAAATATATATGAATACATATTTCTTATATTTCAAAACAACATATAGAGTATCAATAAGTATAAAATTTACTTTGATTCATCAAAAGGTTTCCTTTTTTTTTTCCAGTTTGTGAAGATAAAGAGAACATATACCGCTAAACTGTTCTATATCTTAGGGCTCAAGAACCATATTTCAACTAATTTTACCGGTTCAACAACCATACCAATGAAAGCAAACACAGATTCATAATCAGAATATTTGTTCTAACCAATGAAAACAAAAGCAAGCAATTTCAACTATATTTCCTTCTTGTTTCTCTTTTGGCCAATCATGGATGCATTTCTGACACTATAGAAGTATCACAAATTAATATGATAAAGGTTACTAAAACTTCCAAAGAGCTTAAACAATCAGATGTCATGATGGAGATTATTTAAAGAATGTGGCGGAACAATAGAAGATAAGTAGGTACTTTTCGGTTGAATTTCAAAGAAGGCAAACTAAAAGTAAATCACTTTTTTACTGGATAGGTTATCACCCTATACTAGTTTGCACAATAACATCTCACAACTTCTTTTCTAGCTAACAACCAGCGACAAGGGAAAAAAGGAAAAGGTGATATACTGATATTAAGAAATCAAACCTATACTCGGCATAGTAAATGTGTCTGTTCGATGGATGATTATCAACAGAATGCAACACTGCAGTTAGCTTCTCAATTTTCTGCAGCAGAATAAAATAGTAAGGATGATTAGTTGCACATAGTTTTCATCACCATAACCATGTAGGAAATATCATATACCCCTTGATATACCAAAAATCATTCATTGGTACCTTCCTTTCACTTTGCAATTTCTGTAGTATATATCCTATGTCTTGAGTCTTCATTAGCATGAGTTCTTCTTGAGTGTATTTATTAGCCTGACTCCTATACAAATAAAGAATTCAGAAAAGAAGAAAAGAAGACCAAATAAGCTTTCTAGAATTGCAAGCGTGAACAGAAAACAATATAAACAAGAAAGCTGTATTTTACTCAGGTTTATGAACCCCATCCACGGTTCTCATTTTTATCATCTGAAAGTAAAATTCATCTGGGTTTCTGAATGCAGCTTTCTCCTTCAGTTTCTGTAGAGCAAATCGACAAAAAGAGCACAAAAAAAGGAAGAAATTACTGAGCATTCACTATAATCAAAGCAGCAAGAAATTGAATGCAATAAACAAATAAACTTGCCCGTAATGTTTCTTCCTTCTTGTGGAATGCTCTTGCACGGACGACATAATCCTTGTGTTTCTCAAGAAGCCCAAATTTTTTCCTCGATGACCTAAAATATAATAGTATTGAACAGCACAAAAGCAAATGCACAATAAGGAAAAGATATGTAGAATGCATGGATCTAATAAAGGGAAAAAAAAAAAAGCTGAGACTCACGGTTGAGCTCGTTCCTTGTGAGCACGTCTGTTGATAGCATTCCTTAATGATGACATTTTTAAGGTAAGGTAAAGCAAGCAATCACCAGAACTTCACTGTTACAACCTGAGTTGCGGATGAAGCAGCTTATGAATATGGTGCCATAGTACAAAATCAAAATAGCCAGAATATTAAATGGAAAAGCTAGGTTTTTCTCAACAAACTTTCAAAAGACTGCAGTCTAAATTTAACCCTAAAACTCTAATTCCATTGAGAAACTAATAACAACTAAATTCAAGAATTCAAATTAAAAGCAGAAAAAAATCTAAAAAAAAAAAATCAATCAACTACAAATAAATAATAGTAACATAAACATGATAAAATTTACTACCAGCCAGTGACGAAAGAGGGCTTTTTTTTTTCTTTTAAGTTACTGATTATATATTCCCAGCACAATTTAAAATTGTTTTTCAATTCCTTCTTTCCCTGTACAATATTTTTTAAGGTAAAAAAAAAACAATTTTAACACCAGCAGCAGCATATCAAGTTAAACAATCACAATTCAATCGAAAGCACCCGGTGTGAAAAGGGATTGGTTTGGGATTTTGGGTGGTAAAGAGCTAGGGTTTGGTATCTGCAAAAAGGTATGGCTTGGGAGCAACCGGTTGTTTTTAATTGGGCATGGGTTAATTTATTAAAGGGTAAAATTTCACTCAATGTCACTAAACTATTAGAAAGTTTACATTTTGGTCACTTTACTTTAAAAGTTACAAAATGATTACTACACTATTCGAAAGTTTTCATTTAAGACATTGAGCTATTAATTTTTGTTTTTCAAAAGTCTGGCTGGCAAGGTCAAGGGACAATTTAACGATCGGTACAATGGATCAATACCCATCAACGAGTAAAAGAATATACCTTAAATCCAAGTAGATTTGACGATCTGTGTCGAAGATCGAAGAACAAAGCTGTTTAGATTTAGTTTGTAGATACATGACCTTCAAGAGAAAAGAAAGTAGAGTTTTCGATTGGTAAAAATGATGTGAACAAAGAAAATCATATAACAACGATTTTAACAACTTAGTGACTTAAATAAATTTTTTTAAATAATTTAGTGACTATCTTGTAACTTTTTCAATTTCAATGACTAAAATATAAATTTATTAATAATTTAATATAGTTTATCTTTAATTAAAATGGTAGGGTACCTGAGTTTGTGTTTTGTAAAAATAACTAAATCTTGGGCTAGTATTAATGGATTGTTGGTTGGGTTGGGTAATTGAACTTTGGGTTTAGGTAATTAAAATAATATTATATATTATATTTGAAATAAATTAAAAATAATAATCGTGAGTCAGTTAAATCCATCAATTCGACTTTTATATATTTTAATAATCGATAATCGATCCCTCAAATTGATTAAATATTAAAATATATATATGATTATAATAAAATATTTTAAAAATTTTATAAAATTTTTAATATTTTGTATCTTTAATTATTTTAAGTTCCAAAAAGTAAAATATTTAAAAAATATTTTTTGAATTTTTTTTCTAAATTTTATTTATTACGTCTTTATTTTTATTTTCCCATTTTTGGAAATTTGAGAATTATTTATAATCTATATTATAAAATTTAATCAGGGGTTGGTAGAATCCGACCCTTTTAAAATAGAAATTTTTTTATTTAAATTCAATTAAAATTTATAAAATTTTAAAATAATAAGAATAAAATTACTTGTTAACCTCTTAAAATATAAAAAAAAATCATTTAATTTTTTAAAATATAAAAATATATATTATTAAAATAATAAAATTATATTTTTATTATCGTAAAAATATAAAAATTAATTTTTAAAGTTTTGACCGATAGATATTAATTTATCTTGAAAACCTAGAATGAAAGTTCATCATCGTAAAATAAAATCACCTTTGGAAAACCATGCAATTCTAAAAAGTTGAAAAGTACGTTTAAATTTTATTTAAACACTATTTTATTTAATAAATATAATAGAATACCTTCA
Organism: Kokia cookei; assembly: GCA_039519145.1. Lineage (NCBI taxonomy): Eukaryota > Viridiplantae > Streptophyta > Magnoliopsida > Malvales > Malvaceae > Kokia > Kokia cookei. The sequence goes on from CM076902.1 coordinate 19,550,855, forward strand.
ATATATGCATATAGTATACATATTAAATTTTATTTAATAAATATCGTCACACGTCTAATTTTAAAAAACCTTAATTTTTATTTTTTCTACTAGAACCCAAAAAGTACGTTTGGATGAAATATTTTAAATAATATAAAAATATTAAATATAAAAAATTTTCATCCAAACTGTGGGAATTTGGACCAGCCTCCCGTCAAAAACCACCGATAAAGGCATTAGTTTGGAATTGACTACTTCATAATTAAGACCTAAATATTTCTGGCCACAAATAATTTAAATTCAGCGGATAAGAATATTATTTTAAAGATTCATTTCATTTAGTTTATGGATCATTTAACTCTACTCTAATTGATTGTTTAAAATATGTTTTATTTTGTTTACTTTTAGTATAATTATTGTTCACTATTTATATTTTATATCTAAAACTAAAAAAAATGTTTATTTAGTTTTTTTATGATTCATGAACATTATATTTTTAACCAATTCATGAGCCTAATTTTTAATTATCAGATAACATGGGGTTAAATGCTCAAATTAGGCCTCAATTTTTTAGGGTTATTCACATAGGGGTCTAATCTTTACAAAAGTGTCTAAATAGGGGTTTTTCAAAAAGAAAATATAATAATAAAAGCACAATTTGAAACCTACTATACAACATTTGAGAAGTCCTTATTTGAGAATTTTCAAAAAAAAAAAGAAAAGTGTGGCCTTTGTTTGATCATTTTAAAAGGTTTGGTTTCATTTGAGCATTTTTGTAAAAGTTAACCTCTTATATGATTATTCATTTGAGCATTTTTTGACTCAAGTAACTTATAATGTTTCTTCATATTTTTTTTCAGTTTCTCAAGTAACTTCTCTTGGCGTATGATTGCTCCATTGAATTTTTACGCCCCAAGACTTGCTCTTTTCAATCAATAATTTGAATAGAATATTCATGATTCGTTAAATCCTCTTGAACATGTAGAAGCTTAAGCTCCATTCGACAATGTATTTTCTCAACATAAAAACATAAAACATGCTATGCACACTAGATAATTGAGGTGGTAACATTATCTTATATGCAACTTCTTCAACCCTTTCTAAGACTTCGAAGGGTTTAACATACCATGGACTTCACTTCTTCCATTTTCGAAATCTCATAACACTTTTAGTTGATGATACTTTCAAGAAAACAAAATTATAAATAAATTCGATCTCGAATTTTCAAATCAATTTTTTGTTTGAAATTTGTGTGTACACCACTATCAATCAACCAACTTTCTATAGAATTAACTATTTGTTTGTGTGTACGCTCATAAATCTCTTAAGAAAATAGCTCTAAAGCTTATTGAAAGTAAAAAAACAAGATAATAATAACGATGATGATGATGATGATGATGATAGACACTTTGTGTTGCTAAGGTATAAAAAAGAATAGTCAGAATGCAAAAGATTAGTTACTTGACTCGATCTAGTAAGATACAAATAAAAAAAAAATAGTAACAACTAGTAGCTCTAAATTAGATGTAGTACAATCTAAAAAAAGATACTAATAATTTTAAAAAATAAAAAAATAAAAATATTTGACTAAAGAATCTTTTAAGAATAGGGATAGCTTTTAATAGTTCAAGGCTACATTGATTTTATGGTGAAAAACAATAAATAAAAATAAAAGTCAACTTATTCAAGCAAATATTTAACGGATAAGATCACTCCAAAAAAGCTTCAACTTTTGGATTACCAAAAAAGGAAGATGATTCCAAGAGGATTGAACCACTTTTTCTACACATTAAGAATGAGTGTGCCCCATAATTTGATAATCAGACATCATTTTCCAAAGTGATGTACTATAATCCATGAAGATTAACATTGGCCCATGACTAGAAATTAGGAGATTTTTTTAGGTACCCGTACACTGTAGTTATACTGAATTTGATTATATCGAATCGAATTGGATATAAATAAAATAATCAACTCTTTCAACTTCCATTGACAAGACTAAAACTTTATTTATCCTATATCTCATGAAGAGTAGAAATCGTTGGTTATTGTACAAAGTGGAAATGAGTGGAACTAAATGGTGTAAACTGTCACAAGAAGGGCACTGAAAGCATAACATATTTTCATGGCAAAATGTAGTGGTAGGCCTCACTACTCAACACTCTTGCAATTGGCTATCGACCAACAGTGTCTAAACAGGAACACGTGCTCAATTCTTTCACAGGCTTGTACTTCCTCAAACTCCCTCTTCATCATGTTCAATCTTAATCCTGGTTTGTATGTATTCAATGTCAAGCCTTACTTCATCAATGACTTCATTTCTATTGTAGCTGCTTTTGCCCTAGAACCATGTCCATTGATATGACTCAGCAGATCTGGCTTGGCAGACAATGGTGGGTGATCCAGACATGTGGTGGGTGATCCTGACATGTGATCCTGTTTACTTGTTTGGGTTCTTCAGGTAATGGTTGTAGGAATTTTAATATAGCAGATATTAGCTCATGTGTTTAAATTGCTCTACAAGTAAGAAACTACTTTATTAGGTATAGTTGTCACAAGCAAATTTCAAGCCATTACAAAAATTCCATTTTTTCGACATTTAAACAACGAGTGCAACACAACGTTATGGCTGCTGCAATTCGTCACGATAATATTCATTATGCTCACAACCACGATACAGATTAAAAAAAAAAAGCGTATATGATAAAGGAAAGAACATAACACGTTGAAAGACTAGAGGATCAGAAAGTAAAAAAGGGGAGAGGATTGAAATGATGAAGTTGCATTATTGGAGGAGGAGAGCTTACATTTCTATTTTTATATACTTTAGTTGGAACTTTTGTACCCTTACATTTCTATTTCTGAACTACTTTATTTAACCTTCTATCACAATAAGCTCAAACAAGTCTAGAAAATAACTGATATTTTGAAATATCATGTTTATATGTCTATGTGATATCAGACAAGCTTTTCGTTACTTGCAATAATTTAAAAATGACCAAAATCTAGCTCAGAAATTGGCCCCTGGATTTAAGTATGGGGCTTATTGATTAGACCCGCTGTAGGTATGTCTTCCATTTTAAGATTCCTTGCTTTTAGCCATTCATTACCATATCAGGATAAGTGGGAATTCAGCTATATGATATTTGAGTTTCAATGATCATATTAGCGACCCTGCCTAGTTTCTCAATGGTTTCGGTTTCAGAAGAAAACATGGTTAGAAATGGTGAAATGGATGACACTGTTAATGAAGAACAGATCAAACACATTGAGATGAAGAAATCTGTTTGCTGTAGTGAGTGGTCTGGGAGGGATGTGTATACGTAAAGGTCTTCTTTCGAAAAACGAATCATAAATAGGACCGTGCCTTAGCATTTGGCTGGTGGAATGCTTCCATTATTGTCTGCAAACAGTGGATTCTAAAGTTCAACTGTTTGTGAAATCAAATTAAAACATGCCTAAATTCTTAGAAAAAGACAGGTAAGCAGCTTTGCAATAACCTCATATGCTCATTTTCTTTTATTACTCACCACACAAAAACAAAGGCTTGCTTCTATGTTCATGATTCTTGTATTGACTTCATAAATACTTCAATGATTCATGTTGTGATATAAGACATACTCAACACGGAGACACAAGTACAACTTGCAAGAGCATAAGCCTCGATCTTACGATAAATCGAAACCCCGGACAAAGATCGTTATGATCATATCATGGTGTCTAAATTTTTTTACTGACAAGCAGGCAACTTCAACCAAGATTTGCTAGATTTGGATCCTGTAGATGTGTCTATCTTGTTATCTTGCTGTACCTTTTATAGTGCATCATTACTGAGATTTTCGGGTACGGTTCATGGAAGTAGTGAAAACGGACAAGGTTGTAATGGTTTGACTCAAATGAGACTCTGAACAACTAGTTGGTGTATATGTTAAATATGTCACAAAATTTTCAAGAGTTTTTCACATGGCAAGTGAAACTTTGAACTAGATTCCCAAGAAGAAACCTTGGTGTTGGTTGATGTGTTAAATATGCCTGAAATATTGTGTTAGGACTAAGGAGGACACTTTATTAACAAGTTGTCTGTCAGCCTTGGTCTTAAAAAACGCATATGCATAAAGCCTTGTTCTTTGCTTCCCAATCTGTCATACTACAGGGTCCCTGAAAGCCATTGGAACTGATTCTTTTCACTCGGCATTGCAATGGGTTCTTGTCTGGTAGCATCCCGTAAGCAACTACGGATAGCATAGCATAGCATAGACTTTCATCTCCATTTTTGTGTAATTGGATGTTGTACTATTCTTTGCTTCAGTTCATATCCCCTCAACCTTCTTAGTTGGCATTCCATTCCAAACTTGACGGTGCTCTTAGTCATAAATGCCATTGCCTTTGGATGACTATCCCTCCACCACCATGCTATTACGCAAGCTTTCATGTTGTTTGAAAAGGATTAGATGCTGAATTTGTTCATGGCAGATATCTAGTAAAAGTAGCCATGCTTTGAGTCATGAAAAGTAGGAAAACTTGTTGTTCTAGTGGTCCACCATGCCACTACGACAAGACTCGGATGAATGTTTTCGAAGTTGTTTTTCAATATTTGGTTGAAGTAGAAACACATTCCACTTTAACTTAGTATTGACATGTAGGAAAAAATAAATATAGAAAAAGATTTTTGAAAACAGTGCCAAATGAGACTACTGAGTGCTTGGTTTTTTTCTCTATATATTGAAGAGCTTATCAATTGAAGACTGACAAAAGGAAACTGAGAGGCATCACAACATGAAGAGCATACTTAAATATGCAATGCTTATGGAGAACCATAAGCCTTACATTGCAATGCTCTTTGTACAGTTATATTTATGCAGGCATGGCCTTGTTTTCAAAAGCAGCAATTTCCAAAGGAATGAACCCTTATGTGTTTGTGGTGTATCGGCAAGGCTTTGCCGCGATCACATTAGCACCATTCGCTTTCTTCCTTGAAAGGTTTCTTCAAATACATAATTTATTTCTTGTTTGCATCAACCCTCAATCTGTCCTAGTTTTGCTCATTTTTAGTTTGGGAAACTTGTATTTGCAGTAAGCAGGCATCTCTATCATACAATTTAATCATCAAGATCTTCTTGGTTTCATTATGCGGGTACAAACTGAATCTTACTTGATTTTATTATCCAATGTCAACCCATAATTCAGATTTTAATACTACTTCATTCAGGCTTTCCTTGAGTTTAAATCTCTACTCTGTTGCAATCAAATACACCACCGCAACATTTGCTGCTGCCACAACCAACACCATTCCTGTTCTTACCTTAATCATTGCCGTTTGCTTAAGGTATTCCTCAAAAATATGAAAAAGATAATATATATTCAAGATCTCTTTAACTAGCTAAAGGACTAACTTTGAATATTTTAGGACGGAAAGCATATCGATACGAATATTTCCAGGACTAGCCAAGGTGTTAGGTTCAGTAATCAGTCTTTCAGGAGCTTTGGTGTTTGCTTTTGTTAAGGGGCCAACTATAAAGTTCATGAACTGGTATCCAGAAACTCAAAACCAAACTGCAGAGTCCATTGCTAAGGATCACCCTGTTGGAATGTGGATAAAAGGTTGCCTTATCATGCTTTCAGCCAATACAGCATGGTCCATGTGGCTTGTTTTGCAGGTTTGATCTGAATTAACATGCTCTCCTTTTCATTCATGATCCCTTTAGTTATCATTTGACGATATGTTTTCGATCTTAGGGTCGCGTAGTGAAGCAATATCCGGCCAAACTACGCCTTACTGCTCTACAATGCTTCTTTAGTTGCATTCAATCGGCAATTTGGGCAATTGCAGCAGAGAGAAATCCATCAGCCTGGAAACTTGGATGGGATGTTCATCTTCTAGCTGTAATCTATTGTGTAAGTTAACCAGCTCATCTATTATAAGTAGGTCTGCATATGGTTAGTACTTATTCAATCCATCAAATTAACATATTTAGAGACATGTTATTGCCTAAAACAGCCATCAAAGTTTTTTCCATAACAATCATGAAGGCCTCAATTTGAAGGTCATCAAACCAATCACTGTGTACCTTTTTTTCCAGCACCCCAGAGAGAGAACCATCCAGTTAGTTCATTCAATACCCTTTTCTCTGCACGTCGTAGAAAAAGAAGTCCTTTAACCTATTAGGCCAAATTTGTCGAACTAGATGATGGAAATCCTATTAATTTCTGAGCCTATCACAACCAAGTATAGTGATCCTGCCACTTGCACCACATGTTCAACAATAAATTCTAGATTATTAAGTGCTTATCTAAGTAGGTAAACGGCCTCGAACTTTGAACCTAGCATTGGTGTTCATATGATCACTCTTGAGAAGCAACAAACCAACAGGTTTATGATTCGAATCCCAATATCTACAAGCCCTTTAGGCACTTTAGCTGACTGTAAAATGATGATGGCAGGGTGTAATTGTTGCTGGCATCACATACTGGCTTCAAGTATGGACTATAGAGAAGAAAGGTCCAGTTTTCACAGCAATTTTCACTCCATTAGCTCTAGTCATAACAGCAATCTTCTCTGCGTTCTTGTGGAAGGAAACCCTTCACTGGGGAAGGTACTTACTATTACTCTCCCTATCTGCATATTAACATTCGATCATGAAATTTTTTTGGTCCAATCATTTATACTTATATTTCATAATCATCATTTCAAAATAAAATGATTAAAATATCGCAGTGTTGCTGGGGTTGTCCTACTGGTTGCTGGTCTTTACAGTGTGTTGTGGGGTAAAAAGAAAGAAGATGAGAAAATGGTTACGAATGAACAAAATCCTGGTACTAATAAAGAAGAAATTGTACTGGAGTGCATTACACATCAGTAATTGATGGGACTGAAATGTTAGCCATAATGGCTTTTGGTTTTGGCCCTTTTAATGCTCACATTTTCCAGTGTGAACCTCTTCAAGGAAGACAACACCAGCTTAGATTTCGTCGAACATATTTCTATTTTTCTTTTTGCAGGTTGTGGTATTAGCTCGTTTGCTGTAACTTGTTAGTGTTTGGATTGATCCATTGAAACCAGTTGTGAATACCTAAACTTTATTTATAGGTTCCAATGGCAGAAATATGATAATAAGGCTTTTCCCTACTTCTTCAATGTCTGTGATAAAGATGAGATAATTTTATGCTACTAATAGTAAAAAATTTGAATGTTGATTCAAAGTGATTATATCATAAATCTGATTTTGTAAGGTTTTTCCAATAAGGAGTGCTACTTAAATAAATAAAAGAGAAGACAAAAATTATTAAAAAAAATGCTTTAAAAGATTAAAGATACAAGTAAGCTCTTTTAAAGAAAGAAAAAGGTTAAAGAGAGAAAAAGGAAAACACACTTTGTTAAAAGCCTCAATACCCTACAACTCCTTGTCTTTGATTAGAATCTTATATATTGTAACTTTTGTTGAAAAATGGAAATCCAGCACTTCCTTTTTCTTTCTTCTTTCTGCAATAACTTGTTTTTATTAAGGAAATGAAAATCGAAAAATTGTTTTTATGACCTTTCTCATCACATTATTTATGATCCCTTTTCAATTATTTAATATTTATTAATAAAATTTTTCATACCATTAATGCATAACTTTGGTAATTTTTTTACCATGAACCTCGAATCTTGAACTTCAAACTCGAACCAAACGTTAACCCTAAATCATAAACCTAAATCATAAACCTTATACTTGAATCTCGAGCTTTAAACTCAAATCCTAAATTCTAATTTGAGATTTAGTATTTGTGGTTTGAATTCAAAATTTAAGGTTTAATGTTCGGATTTAAGATTAATGATTCAAAGTTTAAAGGTTGAGTTCAAGGTTAAAAAAAAAAAGAATTATCAAAATTATGTAAAAGAATTGTTAAAATATTAGTAAATAATTAAAAAATAACTATAAATAATGTAGTAAAAAAGATTCATAACAGAATCTCTCCATTATTGTTTTTTTTTTTTCATTCTTTTTTTAATTTGTCCTTTTACACTTACTTATCCTACAAGCAATCTCGTTATTATCTCTACGTCTACAGTTACATGAGATATTTTTTTGCTTTTGATGTAATGTTTGTCCTTAGCTAATTGTACGGTATTTATAACTTTTTCACGATAATATTTGACGCTTTAAAATTGTGAAACTTGAAAAACTACAATTTATTTAATTTTTGGATTATACATATTAAGTTCAAGTGTGATATTTTGACACAATTTAAAATATAATATCACTCTCTTTTACGAAATTCAAATTAAGATATTAAAATGGACAAAAAGATACAAGTAAATTTAATTGTGAATTTATAAGTTAAAAATTACATTAATCTTTTCTTTTTTTATATACAAATAAAATAGATATCATTCAGTATTTGGGTCCCAAAAAAAAAATTTAACACACAAAATTAATAAACGACGACTCGAAATGATTAAACAAGCAAAACAACAATATGACAAATCAAATTAAACAAAAACCCCAAAAAGAAACATTAGTACAATTTTTGGTAATAGTATTATTTTGTCGTCAATTTTAGTATATGAGTTACCAATAAATTAATTTTGATTGGTAATTTTTTTTTGAATATTCTGGTATGATTAAATGGTAGTATCTGTTTATATTTTCTTAACTATTTGAGCCCCCCCACATAGATGTTCGAACCCGAGACCCCTAAGATGAACAACATCATTTTTTCTACTGGAGCCACTTGTTGAGTTCATTTTTTATTGGTAATTTTTAACCACTCACATTACTTGTTTTTAGACGGGAAGGAATATTTTTTTGCTTATTTTGAAGAAATCTATTTTATACAAGAGGTTTTACTTTTTTTTTTAACAATTTCATTATAAGTTCTAATCATATATGTTCTTTTTGACAAAATATCTAGAATTACGTATAACCTCTTCCCAATTCATAAATAAGATGATAATGACTATGTTAATCGAGCTAAGACTCAATCGATTACAAAAGATTTTACTTGTCTTTCTAATTCTAAGTTTAAATTTTTATTAACTACTTTATTTAATGTAATACCTATGTATTAAATAAGCTTTTTTTTCTGATATTATTTATTACACATGGAATAAGAGTCTCAAAAGAAAGCCAAAACCCCTTACAAGAATGGGGTAAAGGTAGCAACAACAACCTGTACAAAGGCAACCATTAAGCAGAAATCCATGTTTAACCATTAGCTTTTATTGATACTCTGGCGGTGCCTAGATATATTTTAGAAGAGATAAGTTATCAAGAATAGTTGTTTAAAGTAGCTTCTAACTTGATCATCGATGGAGATAGTCTACGATTGAAACCCATGCTCAATGCTTGAAAGTCCCCTCATCTCGTCATGGATTCTTGAACCAAAGAAGAAGAAGAAATGGAATATCACATCTATATCAAAGGCCACCACCTAGCATCGGGTCTCATAGTTAGCATCTGAAAGTCCCTAAATTTTGAGGAACAAGACTCTTGAGGTCTTGAAGAAAACTCTAAAGAAAAATTGAAGAGACATTAAATTCAAAATATGCAATAAATCAGTTATTGCTTTTAAACTTTTATGATAGAGTATCACTTTTAAGAAAATATTATAAAAAAAATTTCTTTTTTTTTCAAATCTTTTGTTTTTTGGAGTGACGGTGTCAACTTTCGGGTTAACTATCACCCGCCTTTTTTCCCTCCCATCAGCCCTTTCTTTTTTCTTCTTTTCACTTATTACACACGTCTTCTTCTTCTTTTCAGTTTACAGATTTATTTTGTGGATATCTTTGTTGTCTTCACAAGTTGTGATGGACACATGATGGTGTCTCCACAGGCCACTCGTAGTTTTTCTTGAAAACGGGTGACTCTTTGCCAACTTATTAATCTGTCTGAGATTATTTTCAGAATAATAAATGATTTCACGAACCGATTTGAACCCATGTTGTCTTAAGTGTTATATATATTTTTGTTTGTTTTACCATTGTTTAATAAGTTTTTAGTTTTAAAAGTTTTTGTCTGCTCTTGTAGCACGTTTTTCAGACTTACTTATGCATTGTAATATTAGTTTTACAAGTGATTTTAGAGATTATTTTGTTGCCGTCCTCTTTAGTTTAGTGAATGCTTGATTCTTTTGTCGATTTTTACTCGCCGCTTTGGATCATCCGGAATTGATTTTCTTATCGTATTAAATGCTTGTAATCACTCCAAATATACCGTGCTTGAATTGTGGTAAAACCAATTGCCAACGTGTCATAATATTCTATTAATACTGAGGTTAAAACCTTTGCTGTGTTGATGAAACTTGTATTTCACTATCTACAACGAGTGTTTACTATTTTTTTTTCCTAAATTATATGATTTCATTAATTAAATGAATGAATTAATGAATTTAACTTTTTAAAAAAAATTAAATATTTAACCACTTCACGGATATTTTAATGATTTTTCATATATCATATCCATATCTTCTCCCAATACACTAGATTTTCTTGTCATTTTACGTGTTGAACCTGCCCCTCACAATTTAACCAAGCATTCTAGCTTCTACGTAGGCCAACGTTGTTTTGTCGAAAAAAAAGTTCTCCAAATGCAAAAACATTAATCATTGAGTGAAGCGTGAAGCAATGCGACTCTGATGTGATCCTAGAACCTAATAAAGATACGAAAGTGACAGCAATCTCCATTTCAGAGAATGAACTCCATGGTGTTAGGAACCCAGAAAACATGTGTTCCAACACATGATTGGAGACAAAACTTGATAGGTGCAAGACAGGTGTTTGAATAAATTCAGATGAGAAGCAAGCCAAATCTGCTCATGTTGATATTTTGCTAATAAACCAAAACTCTAGCCGATGACACACATACAAAGACCAAGGAAAGAAGGAATGAAAAGGTGGCCAACATGTAAAAGAAAAACATGAGCCAACCTTTCATTTATCAGCTGGCTGTCTGCATACACATCTTCCACCATTAAATTCCTCACTTTAAGAGCATTGGTTTGGACGTGGGAAGAATCTCTTAAACAAGACACCACATAAAATGTTTTACTTTTGGGGAGATCTTGTGCTCTCCGAGTAAGCTCCCACAATTGAGAACGAATTATGATCACTGTTAAACTTTTCTCTGTACCTCCTTGAAATTTTATAATTCTCTCCTTCCATCTTTATTTTCTCCAAATCTCTTTCACAACTATATTATATACATCTCAATTTTTTTTGGGGAGACTTTTATTTATGGATGTTGGAGCCCAATTTTGACCGAACCCAACATTTGAACCATAATTGAATTTAAATTTCAATTTTAATTTTTAAATAAGTTTGAATTTATTTTAAATTCAAATTCAATTTGAGTTTGAGTTTACTTTAAATATAAATGTATTTAAAATTAAAATAAATTAATATTCAAATTACAAGTCCAATTTAAAGTCCAATTACAAACTTAAAAAGCCTAAACCCAATTGACCTAAACAGGCCCAAACCTAAACACTTAAGTCAACCCAATTGACCCAAATCCCTAATCTACTAAGTGTTGCTGCTGTTGCCTCCTTCCATGCCCAACCAGAGTGTGCCACATCATCACCAAGTTGCACCTTCATCTTCAACTTGCATTTGCCATGGCCACTACTGTTGCAACCTGTAAAAGAAGACAAGATGGACATTTATTTGACAAAAACAAAACAGAATCATTGTAACACTGACTATAAAGTCAGATTTAATTTTCTTTGTAAAGGGTTACGAACTGATTGGAATACATTCAAAAAATCAATTAAAAGTCAGTTTTAATAGAGACAACCAGTGTTTTTCAAATCAAATAGAAGTAGTTAGTACTTGATCAAGAACAGACGATCAGAACACTTAAGCATTGAAATCAGACAAGTACCATTTAATGTGTATTTACTGCTATTTACTTTTCAAATTTCTGAGTGCCTCAATTTCTAAATATGCATTGATACATGCATTCAAGACCACTGTTAATGTTCAACGTTTTTTTAAAAACGTATTAATAAATATTATTAATATTAATAATAATAATAACATATATCAAATTTATAATAATAATATTAATACATTAATAACGATAATTAATAATAACCATTAATAATTAATAATAAAAAAGGAAAAATGAAAAGGGAAATGGAAAGGGTGATTAGGATTACTGTCCCTTTGATTGCACCATCGCCGAAGCCGATCGATGCCTCCCCACGACATCGTCATCGCCGTGATCGAGAATGGAGAAAACCTTCATGAAAAAAAAGGGTTAAAGTTTTTTTTTTAAAAAAAGATCTGGACTTTAGTCCAGATCTGGTTTTAATAAAAGAAGCAAAAAGTTTTTTAAACATCAAAACAAAGATAAGAAAAGAAAGAAAAAATAAAAAATGAAGGATTTAACTTTGAGTTAAAATATGAGGTTTTCAAACCCAGATTTGAGCCTTTAAGATCTTTTAAAAAAAGGGAAATGAAAAACAAAAGAAAAGAGGGAAAGAAGCGATTTACCTTACCGACAGCTACAGCGCGTGGGCGTGAAAGCAACGGCTCGGGCATCAGGGGAGCAGTAGATGGCAGCGCGTGGCAGCGACGCGCGTCAGACGGCGATCGGTGACCGATGTTGAACCGACCATGAAAGGAGGGGGAGAGAGTGAGTTTTTGAGAAGAAATAACCCTTAAAAAAAAAAAAAAAAAAAAGGGAAATGAAATTTTTTTAAGGCACGAGGGTTTAAATACCCTTACCAAAACAGTAGTGTTTTAGTATGCGTATTTAAACCCAAAAACGGCACTGTTTCACTTAAATTACCCATGGTTTGACACGATCCGACTTAACCTGATCTAGAATCCGTGTGTTTTTCAGAATTGGGTTATTTCTACATTCGGCCCTTTCGATTTTTTTTCAAATTTACAATTAGGTCTTTTTTGTACTTTTAATTATTTTTAAATTGGCCCAATAATTTTTAATATTTTTCAATTTAATCCCTTGACCTTTTAAAAGCACCAAAAGATGCCACGTGTCAACATTTTGGTTTATTTATGCAAATGGTCCCTTTTATTTTAAATTTGTTTTAATTTCATCCCTAAATCAAGTTCTGTTTAATTACAAAATTGGCCCAAAATTTTTTCATTGTTTTCAAATTAGTCCTTTGACTTCAGGATGCTTAAGGGGCTACCACATGTCACTTGTTATTGGTTTTATTGCCCTAGAGGTCCCTAAACTATCCAAAAATTATGTTTTGACCCTTGAACTTTCAAAATTCCATTTTTGACCCCAAAACTTTCAAAAATTACCATTTTACCTCTAAACTTCCAAAAATTCCATTTTTGACCACAAAGCTTCTAAAATTTACCATTTTACCCCTAAACTTCCAAAAATTCCATTTTTGACCCCAAAACTTTCTAAAATTCCATTTTTAACCCTAAAACTTTCCAAAATTCCACTTTTACCCTCAAATTTCCAAAAAATCCATTTTTGACCTCGAAACTTTCCAAAATTCCATTTTTATCCACGAACTTCAAAAAATTTCATTTTTACCCTGAAGTTTTTCAAAAATTACCATTTTACCCCCGGATGTCCAAAATTTCCGTTTTTTATCCTGATTTTTTTAAAAAATTACTGTTTTACCCCCGAATGTCTAAAATTCCATTTTTTAACCCCAAGCTTTCCCAAAATTACAATTTTGCCTCCGAGAGTCCAAAATTACATTTTGCCCCCGAGTATCCAAAAAAGTCTAATTTTCAATTCCGATTGTTTTATTTTTCTTCCTCATCAATATTTGCATTTAATTTTTAATTATTACGCATTCGTATTTCGTTTTTTTTTTTTGTATATAATTTTTCTGCTTAAATGTTTTGTTTCGTGTTATTTAATATCCATTATTAACTGCTCATTCATATTAAACTCGCATACTTGTTTCCAAAATTGTTTTCATAAAAATTTTAAAATTGAGGTAATATTCTTTTATTTCGAGTTTCGAAAATTTGCGCCTTAACTTACTAAGTGCAACCTTTCTTCAAATCGAGATAATCAAATATCATTTTCCAAAATTTAGAAGGGTTACAACAAATATTTCTGGATCTCGAAATGTTATGTTCTAACTCACTGAAAGTAACTTTCTCGATCACTTTGAAATGGCGAGACTTCCAAACAAAATCAGTTTCTTTTAAACATAACTCATGCATTCAAGGATCGTATTTTAAAACTTTACTCGAGCTTTTAAATTTTACAAATTAAGACCCGAAAATAATCAATATGGTACCAATTTTAGGCGTATGAGGTTGTTAACCCTTCCTCATGCGTAACCAACTCCCGAACTTGTTTTCTGGATTTCGAAGACCAAAATATTTTTCAAAACGGATTTTAAACGTTTTGAGGTGATCCAATCATACCGTACAAAAGGATTGGTGACGACTCCCATTATTTTTCGATTTTAAAATAATTTTTGAAACACGTTGTTTTCCAAAAAAGATGGTTTCGACAATGGATGTAACTAAATGTGGGTGTTAAGTGTGATTAAACCCTTAATGATGACATCAAAGTCTTTTTCTTTTTTACAAGTAATATGATCTTTTAAGTATTAGCATCCAGGGGCGAAATCAGAGAAAATGTTTTAAGGGATCGAAATTAATTATAATTTTTAATAGTTTATATTTTTATAGTTTTTACAAGATTAAATTAAATTTTTATCATTTTTAAGAGAGTCGAAATATAATTTTACTTTTATTAATTAAAATTTTTAATTTTTCTAAAAAACCCAAATAGATAATTTTCCATTTTAAGGGGCCGACCCCCTACCAGCCCCCCATATGCCATTGTTAGCATCATAGTTTTTTTTTTGTCTAATTATTTAACTGTAAAGTTATATTTGATGCACTAATAATATATAATTCATTAAATAAAAAATGTATTATATCAAAATATTAAAAATCTAAATGATAATGAAATGTTGATTTATTGATATTTTATAAAATTATATATAATTAATTCATGAAAAGTAAATAAACTAATACCCATGTACTATTACATTTTCTTTTTTTTCTTTTTTTTTAAAAACCAACATAATGCCCAGAGACAAATAGAAGATAATTTGATAAAAGGAAAAAGATAATTATGGAAGGTTTAAAAAGCTTGAATTTAGTGGGGGAAGAAAAAGGTAATTGTGAAAGTTGTAAATTGGGTGCAGAAAATAGTTAACCAATTAATCGAATCAAATTGATTAAATTAATTTAATTGATTTTTTATTTATTCTATCAAATTTTTTTTTATTGGTGAATTTTTAGTTTTTAAATTGAATAAATTGATATATATATTTTTAAATAATAAATACTAAACTCACAACTATATTTAGGGGTTATATTTTTTATTTTAATCGAATTAATTGATCGATTGAATTAATTCGATTAATTAGTCGGGCATCGAATCTAATTCATGAGGATCGGTTAAAATTTTTTAAAATTTTCAATATCAATTGATTCGATTACCAATTAATCACTATAGTCCCAATATATTAAAGATAGATCCAATACATTATATAAGCCCAATGCATAAAAATGAATGGATTTATAAATTTTCTTATAATAGGCTTAAAAATTTATGAAAACTAAAATTAAACTAAAAAGACAACAAAAAGCGAGTAAAAATTAATGTTTTTAATGTAATGTTGGTTATAATATTTTTAATTTAGTATTGTTATTGTTTTATTTGTTGCTTTTTATGTTTTAAACTTCTTTGAATTAAAAACAAAGAAATTGTCATGGATTTTTTTTAACTTGTTTGAATAAAAATATTTACAAAATTTTGATTAATTCAATTAACTGTTGAAATTAATGTCGGTTAATGAGTTTCAAAAACTTGTTTCCTTCTATTATGTTGTCTGTTAATTGTTTGCCTAATCTTACAAGGTGTATTTAGGTTATGTTAGTTTGTCTTGTTTATAATATTTAGTTAATATTTTATTTATTCCTATGGTTTAGCTCCTTTCATTATGATGATGAGGCAGGAATGAAGTAAATTTTAAATCGGTAATGAAGGAAGTTGTAGCTTTTGACTCATGGATATAACATTGATGGCATTACATGTAACATTCCACATCAAATTTAAAAGACGTTCATATTTGCCACCAAAATGATACGAACAAATCAAAATTTCGATACCAAGTCCTCATAAAGATCTTTTTCTTTCACTATTTTAAATTGGTATCTTTCAAAGATAATGTATAACATTTACAATCCGTATATTTTACTTGGACTAAAATAAAAACCTCTCCCCCTCTCTTTTCCAACGATCAAGATAGAACCACTCTAATTTTTATGGCTCAACAAGAAACTCTCCCAATTATAAATTGGTGAAGTGGTGTAATTAATGTAGGTTTTTACAAAATGTGAACTCTCTCGAAGATGGAATGATGATAAGATTTAATAATGAACTTAAAGTTTGTGTACAAGATAAAGGATGTAAGAAAATAAAGCTCTCCTGTATTCTTACTTCATTTACTGCTTGGATATTGATTTTTTTACTTTTTTTGAGTGTATTTACACCAAGGACTGTGTTTTTAGCATTTATAATCATTGGAGATTATCGGAGGGTGAAATTTTATGTTTAATTATAATCCTGTACAGTCAGGTATCATTACTTTTAGGTTAGAAATTCATTTCTCAAAAACAAGTATCGATATTTTATCCCTCTAAAAATGATTGTCGCCACTGATATCCATACGTACCAATACTCCGAGTAAGGCATCAATGCTTAGCCGTTATAATATTTAAAACACCTTCAAATCATTTTATTGAAGGGTATGTTTGAAAATTTTGATAATGTTCACCGAGATTTTTAATTATATTTCTACAAAATAAACTTAAAATTAAATAGGTAAAACTTATATTAAATGAGATCACATCAAAAGCTTTATAAATCAATGGCAATGAGAAGAAGTCAACATCGATAATGCCTTTCTTAATGAGGGGGGTTGGATGAAATGAAAATACAAGAATCTCCAAGGTTTGAGCAGTCTAAAACTTGATGGATCTCCATTAGTCCACAAGCTTCAAAAAGCACTCTATGATTTGGATTACTCTTAGAAATTGGTTATTTAAGTTGTTAGAATTGAGATTTCCAGAATCCAAAGTAGATGCCTCCTTGTTTGTTGACTTACTTGGTAGTGTATGTTGATGATGTCCTTATAATTGGTGACTCACCTACCGATGTTGCAAAAGTTTTTCACAAGTTGGACAAAACATTTTCTTTCAATCATTTTGGCAACCTTGTTAATCTCTAGAGTTGTCTATGGGTCAAACTAAAAATTTTAGGCTTGAATTTAATCAAAAAAAGTAGGTTTGGAATTTTATCTAAATTTGACCCGGATAAAATTCTAAAACTCGAGCTCAGTTCGTCCATATTAAAAAAATTTATATTATTTTTTATATAAAAATAAATTTTAAAAAAATATAATATTTCTAATACATTAAAATACTAAAACAAATATTTCTCAACAAATGAAGAAAATTACAAAAATATATTTAAATAACACTAAGATAAGTAAAACTTAACAAGTAAATACCTCTAAAATAGTAGTAACATTAATAATAAAATAAGAGTTATACAATATCCAAATAAATAATAACAAAATAGTAGCAATATAATAACAAAATGTTATAAAAACAATCAAATAATAGTGGCAAAACAGTAAAAAAAATCAGTAATTTTTTTTTTTTTGCAAATTCGGATCGAGCTTAAGCCAAAAAAGTTTATCCAAGACTCGGTCCATTTAAAAAATGGGTACTATTTTGTTCAAGCTCATTTTTCGGTTCTATAATTTTACTCGAATCCTCTCATTTTTTGGACAAACCTCCAAACCAAACGGGATGACCCGGTCTATGGATAAGTTTATTAATCCCCCCAATTCTTTTTCACAATTTTGCATCCTTATAAATTTATATGTGGTAAAATCATACTTTATCTGTCAAAATAAAATAAAAAATCTATTTAATTTTTAAAAAGTCAAAAAATAAATATATGATAAAATTATATTTTAATTTCTCGAAAATTTACATTAAAAGGTTTTCTAAATTCGCCATCATTACATACTCAACTTTTAAGTATCTTATCAAGATGCTTCGCTTAATCAAGATGGGTAATGCAAACCCTTGGCTTGCCTTACACCTGTGGTAGCCTCAGCAAGATTGACAATGCATGAGAGAAATCCTATTGATGATACATTTTGGTCGTTTATATTTAAAATGTTACGTTTTAGTCATTTATGTTAGTATTTTGTTACGAAGTAATCACTGTACCGTTAATTTCCGTTATCTCCTAACGGTAGTCCTACGTGGTAATCTAACTAGATTTTAAGTGTCAACTTTAACTTCCAAATAGAATGAAAATAAATCTTTAATTAAATAAAATTTTTAAACCCTAAACCCATTTCTCATTCATCTTCATATTCTTTCCTTTTGATTCCAACATCTTTAGTTACAAATCTATCTCAAAGCTTGAATCTTTGAAATCTATTAACCCAAAGAAACTTGAGGAGAAGAATATGTTGGAATCAAATATATTGAATCTTTGGGTTAATAGGTTTCAAAGATTCAAGCTTTGAGATAGATTTGTAACTAACGATATTGGAATCAAAAGGGAAGAAGATGGAGAAGAGAGGCACGTGAAAATGGGTTTAAGATTTTTTTATTAAAGTTTAGGGTTTAAATTTTTTAATTAATTAAAGATTTATTCTCATCTCGTTTGGAAATCCAAGTTGGCACTTAAAATTTAGTTGGACTGCCACGTAGGATTGCCGTTAGGGAGATAACGGAACTTAACGGTACAGTGATCACTTTGTAATAAAATACTAACATAAATGATTAAAACGTAACATTTCAAACATAAGTGATTAAAATGTAACATAAAAAACAAAAATAACTATTTTTATAGTTTACCCAAGCCATTATGATAAGATGAAGCAAGCATTTTGGATTCAAGAAAATCATAATACAACTCTTTCTCGTCAATATCTTGTTGTTATTTTCTGTTTGTTTCTCGGAAATATCATAGTTGAATAGATACAAACCGGATTGATCCTGTTCAAATACTGTATGGATGTTTTGTTAAATAGTGAGTAAGAAGGTGGGAAAATGACGGCATTGGAAATAGCATTCCATTCCAGGAATCATGCCTTGTTTTTCTCATATAATATGAACATGATCTGCTATCTTACCTGCCAAGCAAAAGAAAAGCTATTTTTTTCCCCTTAATAAGAAATCATACCAGAATCCAGTGCATGACACTTGGAAAGTTGTAATAATTTAAACATGTATAGTAATGATCAAGAAGTGTGTGATTTCATTGCAAATATTAATAAATTATTACAGATTGCTTGGACTTTGGGGTGATTAGGTATTTGAGAAAATTATATATATATATATATATATATATCACTTTCAAGCCATTCGGATTTTCTGTTTTGCATCACTAATCTAATCCAAGTGGTTAATATACATATACTTGTCCTCATTTTATTTCATCACTAAACTTAATATTTTACCAATAAATCACACGATTGGAAGCGACGGTGTGGTGGTTTCGATGAAATCAGCTGTTTGTAAATTGTTGTTTTCGTAAATTCGAATTTAGAAACAGGAAAAAAAATAAAATTTTAATATATCCATCATTAAAACCCCACATGATTTATATTTTTATTTTTCATTTAACTAATAAAATGAATTGTGAAAAATTCTAATACATATCGGAGACAGTTCAAAGAATCGGACGGGCTTTGTGGCATTATCATGTGGTTTGTTATCCACATCAGGCCCAATTTAATTCTATTGGATGGTGTTTGGTTCACGTGATGTAATATTTTATTAGGTAATTTTACATTTCGAATTATTTAAATTTAAAAAATTTTCATCATTATGTAATTTTATATATCAAATAGTGTCAAAATATCGAAATATATGTATTCATTTTTTAAATTACCTCATATTTTAAGTATAATTTGAAATTTTGGGCACATTTATCAATACTATTTATTTTTATTATTTTAATTAATTTCATTTTTTTTCTTTAATAAATTTTAAGTCTAATAAAAAATAAGATTGTCTTTTTTTTTCCCTTAAGAGTCAAACAATAGATGTAGCACTTTAAAAGTTTAATTATTATATTTATTCTATATTTTTTTAGGTTAATCTTCTAATAGATTTATTTATTACTATATTAGTTATAATTTATAAATTAGGGTGGAAGATACAATTATTTTCATAAATGATTGATTTTTAAATTTATTTTAATATCATACACTTATTAATATATAAAAGGGAATAAAAACCAGAATTATGACAATTTATCACGGTTTAGTATAATGTGTTTTTAATTACATTCTATCGACTAAACATTAAAATATTATATTTCAATCAAATAAATCAAATCAAATAATGTAAATGTTTGACATTCCACTCACAATCTCATTACTTGAAGTATTCTTACATTTCTTAAACCAAACACTTCTAAAGAAATACCAAATATAAAAAGAAGTAAATTATGCATTTAGGTTGCTTAGTTTTCAATATTTTCATTTTACTCATTTAACTTTAAGAAAATTACAATTTTATTTTTATTGTCAATATTTCGTCATCGACAGTACATTTTAACAAATTCAATCATCAACATTAATAAATTTCTTTTATCATTTTTTTTTAGTGAAAAAGAAGAATAAGACAAAATCTGAATAACAAATACGACTAGCACGATTTAAATTAAGATCACACTCGGAACGATGAACACCCAAACCTTTACACCCATACAATATAATGATTGAATTTAAAACAGCTCAAATTTTGTCATACCTATAAAGATAGGAAGGCAGTTCAAGGGTTGACCAACATATTTTAATAATATATATTAATGAAATGTTAATACAAAGATATGTATATTACAAAATACTAAAACCATGTACTTTTTTTCACAATGATACATCAAAAAAATTCTTTTGATTAATATCTTAGAAAAAAATACAAGTTGATACAATACATTAAGATTTATAATTAAAACAATAAATTTCTAAATTCTCAAAATTTTAAAATTGTTAAATTATTTAATCAGTTCAATACTTACAATAATTGATTTTGATAATAATAATAATGGATATATTTTTTTAACTATTAATTAAAAATAAATCATTTTGTTTAAGTAAAATTAAAAAATTCCGAATATAACGAATAATGACCAAATATTTAATCATGGTTTGACTTTTTTATAAGTGAAGGTGAAACATGCCACTCTTGCCAATTTTACAAGACAAATAAGCTTTGCCGGTATTTACGGAGCAAAATAATCTTGATTAAATTTTGTTAATATATTTTTCTTTCACATGTTGTCATTAATAATTTTTTTTTCTAGAGATTCTTTTAAGTATGAAAATAGATTCCATATTTCCAAGTCGAATTAGGCTGATATTGTTGAGTTTCAGGGGAAAATTTTGAGACAAATTTTTATTTTAGAACTCGATGATTGATGGATGAAAATATAAAATGCAGAAAATTTAATTGATATTTACTAAAATATATTTTTGCAATCTAAGAAAGTTAAAAGATTCGGTCAATAATTCATCAATTGTTTTTTTTACAATTAATATATTATTTTTATTAAAAATACATATTAATTGTAACTATGTTTTTATATATGAGCACAATGATTGATCAATGTGCCATGAGAATATATAAATATAAAGATGAATCCGTTTAATTGATGTTTATAGAAATTATTTAACATCTCGATGACTCAAATGAAATTTTTTTAATAGTTTGTGATCATTTTATAATTTTTTAAAGTTAAATAATTAAAACATAAACTTACTAATAATTTAACGCCCTTAGATGTAACTTACCCTTCTAATTTTTACGTTAAATATATTGTTTTTGTTAATATTAATATACTAAAAAAAGCCCTTAAATTGTATGCCTTATTAAAACAAACCCTAATGTTGTTTTTTGTAATTAAATGAACCCCTAACCTATAACTTTTACTCATTAAAACTCATTGTCTTAATCTTGAGATAAAAATATTTTGAAATTTTAAACTAATTTGAATTTTATGCTATCATGGATTTGATAAAATAGTTTATTAAATAAAAACAAAATAATATTTTAAAATCTGAGAGTTTCGGTCTCATTGGATCCCTTACCTTTTAAGCAGCAAATTTTTTTTTTTTTTTCTGAAGCAAAAAGTTTGATGCCCCTAGATCTTCTCAATCTACTCCTCAATAACTAAGCTTCAAAGAAATAATTAAATCCATTTCAAAAATTAAGTAAATTTATTTTTAAAAAATATAGTTTCTATTTGGATTAGTACGTAATTGCTGGTGCTAATAAAAAGGCATTATACGCTTTCGGTCGATTTTGTATTTAAAACATTAAAATTAAGTTTAATTCTGTGAAGCAATTTTTATAATTGACCGGCAATGTTAGTCAATGAAATGTGTCATTATTTTTATTTTTTTGCTTTTCTTTTAATATTCTGAATTTTTTAAATATAAAAATAATAAAATAGAAATTTTCTTAAATACTAAAAATCTTTAAACTATTATATTTTGATCAAGTGAAAATATTCTTTGATTTTTATTCATAAAAACATTTAATTTAACCAAAACTAATTAATACTTCATGCTAAATTTCTAGTTGGCGTAATGCTATGTAAATTTTGCCCATTTCAACAAACACGTAAAAAGAATATGTTTTTTTTTAATTCCAATTTGACATATTTCACAATTTTATTGGTTAAAATTATTTTAACATATCCAAATTAAATATTGACAGCTTAATATTTGATAGCTCGGATATTTGGGTTGTTCCAAAAAGTATATTTACTTTTAATTAAAATTAAAATGTCACAAATAAAAATAAAATAATAAAATAATGGTTTATTCAGTTTTAAAATATAAATTTATTATTTTAAGGGTTTTTTAGTATGTTCACCCAAAATATAATAATAATTTTTTAGGATTTGAATTTGAGTAAGGCGAAGAAAAGTTAAGTAATTCAAGCGAATAATTAATTTTTTTTTTCTTGTGTGCATAGTTTATTTTTCTACGTGGTGGAAAAAGTGAAGGAAGTTGAGAATCCTCCGGTGTCTTGTTTTTCCTTTTTTTTTTAAATATTTTTATTTGGGTAAAAGTGAGAGAAAATAAATATAATAATTTTTATTTTTATCTTCGATAATTTTAAGAGTTAATATCTAGTATAAGGCATGTACTTTTTTTATTTCATAATTTCATAATTTTAGAAAACTATTATATGACTTTTTTTATATTTTTATAATATACTTGTCAACTACTTAATTTTATGTGTGAAGTTTTAAAATTTTATTAACAGTATATAAAATATTATTCCTAATTTTAATGACTTTTTTATGTTGAATTTTCTCCTACTAATGCATTAATTATTTTTCATTTTTAACATATTACTTTGTTATAAATGGTTGTATTATTTAATTATTAATCTTATTTAAGTGAGGTTATAATTAAAACTTTTATTTAAATAAATCATTTACTTTACTTTCCACATCTTAACCGAACAGAAAGTGATAAAATTCCTTTTCTTTCATTTCCTTTATCAATTTTAGCCATCCAAATAAGAAATAAATATTTCCTAACCTTTCTTTCGCTTTCACTTTCCTTCCCTTCCCTTCTTTTATTTTTAATTATCCAAGCATAGGGTAAATTGCAATTTTAATCTCTTTATTTTACTCACATTTGAAATCTAATTTTCATACAATTTGGTCATCTATTTTTGTAATTTTGATCAAAATGTTGACATGAATTTTTCTTAAAAGTACCTTTCTAACACATACTAAAAAATCTACGAGATTTAGACATGATAAGTTAAAACGGATATTTCTTAAAAAATTTTGACCCCATGATTTTAATTAAAATAATTAAAAGGGTTAACTATTTAGACTAACTAATAATATTATAAAAGTGCATGAACAAAATTATGTCAAATCAAAATATAAATACTAAATCCTAATTCTAAACATAGTAGAGGGACCAAATCACAATCTAACATTAAACACTCTATACCCAATACAATCAATTGTCATTTGATTTAATCTACACCACTATATATAAAAGGAATACCTTCGTATACAATTCTGATAGTTGGCTTGAGCTATTAGGTTTAAGTCCCTTTATCTTTTAATTTTGTGTTATTAAGTCCAAAATACAACCTAAAATATTATTAATTAGTCTTAATATAACATTTCCTATATGAATTTGATATTTTTTCTTAATTTGTTACCTATCTTTTGTCTAATTCAGTATTTGGACTTTACATTTTTTCTGAATTTGATACCTGAACTTGACATGTTTTCTTAATTTGGTATTTCATCTTTTTCAGGTCCAATTTGATACTTTAAATTGATTATTTTTAAGACTTAAGTATCAAATTTTTTTCTGACATTTGGTACCTAAACTTATATAAAATTACAAATTACTCTAATATATTAACAATGTTATTTTTTATGAGGTAACAAAAATAAATAATGAATAGTGGGCATGTAGCATATGACATGGCATTTCATTTTTTTTTTTTAAATGTTCAATTACTTTTAAATTTATTTATTTATTTCAGTTGATTAATTTAAAATAATAATTTTTTTATTTTGGATTTTTAAAACTATTGTTTTTCTTTTCAATATTAATTCATTAATCATGTCTCAATGCATAAACTTTTAACACAAATTTTCTCTAATATATTGACAAGAATTTTGTAGCATAACATGAATATTTTAACACTCCAATGTTTTGGGGTAATTTGTATAACATTTAACACGTTGAAGTATCAAATTAAATCTAAAAAATATAAATATCAAATTAAAAAATATATCAAATATTATATTAAACCTAATAATTATAAAGCAAATTAAAAGAGAAATATTATAAGGAAACAAATCAAACTAATAATATAATATTAAATGGTATTGCATTCCTTATGAATTATGAAGCAATAAGCATGCAACGTTAATTAACCAAAGATGAAATTAATGTTAAAGACAAAGACAGAGAGAGATCACATGTTATAGATGGTATGTTTTGTGGGGTGAAAGATATTCAATTGATGGCATTAAGGGAAATCGGTACCAAATGAAATTTGACACAAATTTTTTTAATTTTTAATTATGTTTATATATTATTAAATAATAATAATAATAATTTGGTAGTGTCATGTTAAATAGCAACATCAAAGAGAATAAAATACTTGAAAATACGAAAAAAAATATTTGAAAATACCTGACACTGACACTGGTGGTGCCGTGTTAAATGGCGATATCAAAAGTGTCATTCTATGTGGCGGCACCATGGGCATTTTGGGACACATGGCACGCCTTGATAGAATGGCACCTTTGGTGTCGCCATTTAATATGGCACCACCTGTGTCAATGTCAGGTATTTTTCCAAGTAATTTTTAGGTATTTTTTTTCAGTTTTTTCGTATTTTTAAGTATTTGATTCCTTTTGGTGTCACTATTTAATATGGCACCGCTAATATTTTATTATTATTATTTAATAATATATAAATATAATTAAAAATTTAATAAAAATTGTGTCAGAGTTCTCCTTGGTGTCGCCAATTGAATATCCTCCACCCCACAAAACATACCATTTTGGTAATTAATGGGGTAAAGATATTATTTTGATAAATAAATTATTTTTTATATTAATTTAGTAAAAAATGTAACACCTTTATAAAAAATGTAACACATTTATACCCGGTTTATACGTATAAACCTGATATAGAAATATTTCATTAATGTTCAATACAGAAAACTCGGGTCATATAAAACTTTTTTTTATCAAACGATGCATTTTAGGGTTCTTGATTCAAAATATCGTAAATTAATCATGTATAATTAAAATTGAGACTTAAAATTAATTTAAAATAAATAAAAATATGATTTTTAGTACAAAACACAATTTCAACCAAAATTCATCATTTCATTTCATCACACAAAACATTTCCAAATAACATTTTTGTCTTCTTCTAATAATGACATATATAAGTTTCATAGTACATGCCATTTTACATCAAAAGTAATATACTTAAATTTGAGCTCCAAGTGATGTGATGTGATGAGATGAGAGGTCCCGATTTAGCTTCTTGTATTCTTTGTACCTACGCTTTAAAATAAACGTGTTAAGCGGGTGAAGGCTTAGTAAGTACTACAAAAGCAAAATATAAACTTTTAAATTTTCTCATGTAATTTACTCTTTCGCCTTACCAGTATATAGCTTGTATCTTACCACATTGACATTCATTTCACTTTGGTCCACATTTTTTTTCCACAATTTAGCCCAATGTAGACTTCTATAGAACTCATCGGATAAACGGAACAGAAAGTACCGAAGTATTTAACAGTAAGCACACAAGTGCTGGAGAAACAGTAAGCACACACAGTACAATCCAGCAAGCACACACAGTGCAATCAGTAGGAGCACATAGTGCAAATTAGTAGGCACACAAGGTGCGAAACAGTAAGCACACGAGTTGCGAAATAGTAAGCACACGAAGTGCGAAACAGTAAGCGCGCTTGCATTCCTTAATGGCATGCCACTAATATCACAATAGTTCTAATTTGTCTACTTGGGCACAATCTCAATTATCATAATTTCTCATAAATGATATATCTCACATAAATACATCATCAAATACTTCACATTTATATTTTCAAAGCTATTCACTTGCATCACAGTCACTAAATTATTTATATCGTGAGCTACAGAATTCGGAATTATAATCCGCTTGATGTTTCTGAAACTAGACTCAATCATATTTTTACCATAAAATTTTCAGAATTTTTAATTTAGCCAATTTGTACAGTATATTTTTTCAATTTACCCCTTCTCTTCTGCCTGACAGTTTCGACCTTTCTTCACTAAAAATTATCAATATTTTTGTACAGAGATAAAATGATGTCCCTGTCTATTTCTTTTGAAAATAGACTCATTAAGGATTTATACATATAAATTTAAGACTCTAATTATTTTTCTAAATTTTTCTATAATTTTTCAAAGTCAGAACAGGGGAACTCGAACCTACTCTGACCTTGTTACACAAAATCAGTTATATCTCAGAATATACAGATCCATTTTCATCACCGTTTCTTCTATATGAAACTACACTCAATAAGATTTAATTACATATATAATACGACCCTTAACTCTTTATATACAATTTTTAGTGAATTTTCAAAGTTAATCCTCCGATTCTGTCCAATCTGTTTCAATGAAAACATTTTCTTTCTCATGTTTCATTACACTAACCTCACTTAATCATCTTTATAACACATAATTAAACAACAATTTTCATGCTAAAAATTCAAATATATTATGGAATATAGACTATAAACTAAAATTCTTGTAGTACTTACAACAAAAAGGCTGAATTTCATCTCTTTTACCCCTTGTTCTATTCTTTTCCTTTGTATTCAATTTGATCCTTGCCTCTCTTCTCTTTCTCTTCAATTTCACATAAACACATATAAGCTATAAGCTATAATTCAATAAATTTCATGCTAAATAACGGAAACATACATGTATATCATGAGAATTTAACCATTTCTTACCTTAACCCTTGAATTCAAATTTTCTCGATTTAGTCTTTTATCTCTCTAACACCCCAAAAGTAACTCTATATGAGATTTGAGGTGTCTACTAACTCTCTTTTATGACTTTCTTTCAGAAATTCCAAAGAAAATAGAAGGTTTTGGAATTTGGAAAGCTTAGAAATGATGGAAGGACCTATTTGGAATAAAAGCAAAAGTTAGAAATGGAAGAAAAGGGCATGGACGGCTAATATATAAAAAAGATGATACTTTCATCTTTTTAACCATTTTTTCTTCTCTCAAATTCTCTAGAATTTCCGCTTAAAATATCTCACTTAAGAAAAATAGTAAAATTGCACTTTTAGTTCTTGAGCCTTCCAACTTTACACTTTGGCCCAAAACTTTGCCTCCAAAAATATCTTCCACCAAATTACTCTTTTGCCCCTCCTCAATCAATCTAATTCTCATTATGACTCAAAATTCAAATTGGATAATTCGCTATTTAGTCCCTCATATTTTCTCTCCTTTATTATTTAATCCTTAAAATTTTCTAACCTTCCTTACTTCAACTAAACATTTCTAATTCTCTATTCTATTTTATCATTATTCCAAATCCGATTCAAACACACGGATGTTACAAAAACCCTTCAGATTCATTCACCGAGCATATCACGTTACCAACAAAAACACCAAATTTAGTTTACTGTTAGATCAGGTATAACGGTTAGAAAAACAAGATAAGTCAACCGTCAATGATAACACGGTACTTTCGGATGCCCTAGAACTAGTTCTTGGACAATAATACTTTACTTACTATTCCTGAGGGAATTTAATTTAATAAACAAAACCCTAATTGTAAATTGGTTAATTAAATTAAACGAAGAATTTAGATTTACATTGAGATCTTTATATAAGTATAAATCTCAAAATTATACAATTAAATTTGTAATTTTATAAAAATAAAAATTTGATTTAATTCAATTCTCATAATTTATTAACACAATTATTGATATATATTTTATGTTTATATATTGCATACATAAATAATTATATTTATTCAATATAAAACAAATTCTTATATTTAATTATTTAAATGTGTATAATTGAACCACAATCAAAATTTCACGTATACGTTTGAACTACAATCAAAATTTTATCTGTATAGTTACACAAAATGAAATTTTATATATCAAATTACATATTAAATCAAAGTTCGTATACAATTTTAAAATTTATCTCCTTTCATAAAAGTTTATTGTAATTCATTAAATATAAAATTATTTTAATTTACTATAAATAATTTATTGTCAATAAAAATGTCCAGAAAAATATGAGAAAGATAAAGACCCTAAAAATATTTTTAAAATTGAAAAATAACTTTTAAATACCAAAAAAATCAATAAAAATTTAAATAAAGATTTATTGGTGCTTCTCTAAATGATTATGAACATTTTAAAAAGTGTTTCATATGTTGAAATTGAGATATTTCCTTAAAGCTGCAACCAAATAAGTCAATGAGATGTCCCTAACATTTGTGTTCTGACTTCTGGAACATGTTTTGATTTTGGAACTTATAATTGTTGTGTATAAAATTAAGTTACAATTAGGAGAAGAGTTGCATCAGCAAGACTTCAACCTTAACTTTTGTCTCTTAGATATATTTACTATAAAAAATTAAGTTTTTTTTTTTTTATGTAATAGTTTAATGAGTAATTTATTGTACAAAAAATTAAATAAAGGTAAGACAAAAAATCATTGGCTGACTTTTTTTATTAAATTTATTGATTTCTTATTTTTAAAATTTTATGTTTTATTTTATATGTATTTATAATTTTTAGAAACTTTTACAACTTTTAGCTTTAAAAAATATAAGTTTTTTTGTATATATCTTTTTGTAATTTTTTTAATTTCTTGTCAAGCTTTTTAAATAGTTTTTTGAGATTTTTATAATTTTCCGAAAAATTAAGTTTTTTTAGATTTTATAAAATATTTTAAGATTGAATGTTAAAAAAGTTATTGTAAAATAACTGAAATAATTAAGTATTCATTTACCACGTCAATAGTCACGTGGTTAAGAAAAATCTCAAAGACTTAAGTTATATTTGTTTCCTGAAAAATGTCTTATAATTTTTTTATATTTTTTTATGTTTATTTCGTGAAAAATAATTTACTAGCAAGTGGATAATATATATTTTTTAAATTGATTTCATCCTTTACAAATTATAAATCATCTTCCAAAAATAAGCCTGTTATAAATAATTTGATTTTTAAATAAAAAATAATTTAGATAAACCCTAATATTATTATATGGGCTAATGTAATTTTTTGTTCTTAAACTTGGTAATTATGTTTAATTTGATATTTGTGTTTTTTGTTCACTTAGTATATGAAATTGAGCTTTTAAAATTGTTAAAAAATGGTAATTGAACTTCAAAAAAAAATCTTATTTAAATAATTGAACTGTTAAAATTGTTGTTGTATGGGATTATTTGTTCGCACTGCATGCACCAATAAAAAATTCTCATTTCTTTTCTCTTCTATAATTCAAGTCTTTTTTCATGAAACAATTTTGAACATCACAAATTTATGAACCAAAATTTAAACAATTTTGATTCCCAATTTCCTAAATTGATTGTCAAATCAACTTGTATCTAAGATATTTTATTCTACTCGTTGATGGGTATTGATCCACTGTATTAATCATTGAATTGAAACTTGAAGTTCTAGTTGGACTTTTAAAAATGAAAAAGGTTTAATTCACGATTTGGTCCTTAAAGTATATATGTTTTCTCACTTTGGTACCAAAACTCTTTTTGTACCAATTTGATACCTAAAGTACACTCAAATTTCCAATTTTGTATATAAAATATGCATTTGTTATATTTTTCAATCCAATTTTTTTTACGAACGTTAAAATTTTTTTATAGCTAATCACAAAGCACCATGTGACATCTTTATGTAAAGAAATCAAATAATTTTTTTATTAAATGTATATACACATTAAAAATATAAAACTAGAAATAAATATATAAAAAATTCGGAAAATATATATAAAATCTAAAAAAACATATAAATTATATATATATATATATATATATATATATTTACAAAAATACAATAATTGAAAATAAACTAGTTGAAATTAATAATACTATTACAGAAAATAAAAAAATTATAAAAAATTGAAAAAAATAAAATATATAATTATAAAATTCTATAAAGGTATTTAATTTTCTTTTCTTTTTTTTTGCAATCAGTTGGAAGTCCAAATACTTTTTAAAATTTTATATCATTTTCCAAGTTTTATATATTATTTTTCCTTTTTGAAATTTATAATTATATATTTTAAAATTTTATCAAAAATATTTTTAAACTTTTTTTAAATATATTTTTATGATTTTTTATAATTTTAATCAATATAATATATATAATACTAAATAAAAGGACACACGACGTATGTTAATAGTGCCATGTAGCGGGTCAACGCCGATCAATGTCAAAAGTGTTTTTATTATTTTAATATTTAATATTATAACTTATTTTTAATTTTTAAATTTAATGTTTTTATTTTAAACAAACCTAATTGTGAATTGATATTTTTTTCATTAGCCAAAACATGCCACATGGCGTTTTTT
This sequence comes from Kokia cookei, assembly GCA_039519145.1. Classification (NCBI taxonomy): domain Eukaryota; kingdom Viridiplantae; phylum Streptophyta; class Magnoliopsida; order Malvales; family Malvaceae; genus Kokia; species Kokia cookei. Next base: position 19,582,019 of record CM076902.1, read on the forward strand.
CATTGGCCAAAGTTGTATAAAATTGTTTTTGAACAATTGTTACAAATGGATCAAAAATAGAGAAAATTGATACTTTAGTTGTTAATTTGGGATAAAAAGTTTAGGTACCAAAGTGAGAAAATGAGTATACTTTAGGGACTTAATTGTGAATTAAGTCAGTAAAAAACTTAACAGCATAGTGACTTAAATAAATTTTTTTAACAATTCACTAATTTAAATGAAATTTTTTGAATAATTTAATCACTATTTTGTAACTCTTTAAAATTGAATGATAAATATATAATCTTATTAATAATTTAATGACATTAAATGTAATTTTCTCTTATTTAAATAATGCTTAGTTTGATGTGTAATATTTGCTCTAATATGCCATAGATGTAATATAACTTTAAATTAAATTTTAATTAAGCATTCATTATTAATATTTATAAAATAGTTTTTATTAATAAAAATAATTTATGTTGTATTTGTTCTATGCCCCGTTCAGCAACTCGTTTCAAATGAATTTTTCACTAGATAAATATTTTTGGCTTGAAGTATTACTTAACAAGTTTCATCTAGGTGCTTTCTTCGACTTCTAAAACTGGTTTAGGAGTCCATTAAAAAAGTTAAAAATATCACCAGTAACAGCTCAAATGGGCTTTTAGAAAGTTTAATTATCTTTTTAGCCGTAGACACTGGCATCAATTTCTTTTTCTTTTTTCTTCCAAAATTTTTTTGCTCTCTTTTATTTCCTTCCTTCTCCCCTTCCATTTTATTAAACACGAGAAGCAAAAAAGAATATGGACAGATGTATTATATGGGCGACGGAAATCATTTTGGAAATCTATAACTTTTCGACATATAACACGAGAAGCAAACCATCTCGCCCATCATCTAGTGACGGAAGGACTACGAAGGAGAGAAGAAGTGTACCTGATGGGGAGGCTACCAAATTTCTTTTGTGAGCGGATCATGGATAGTTGGATTCATGAACCTGATTAACAAATAAGGATTTGAAAAGAAATCCCAAAAATTGATGAGGGATTTTTCTTAGCAAAAAACAAAGGCAGGTTCTAAGTAAAATGAATTTTTCAATTTTTTCAAAGAATAGAAACCGTCGACAGCACTCAAGATTGAAAGACTTTGTTTTTATTAGTCTTGTATATTGTGCTATGACAGAACATTTAAACAATATTTCTTTTATTTAACTTATAATAAGAGCCTTTACTTTTTCTCAAAAAAAATTATAAATATTTAATGATTATATTTAAATATTAAAAATATAGTTTATACATTTTAATTAAATTTTATAAATAATTAATATTAATTATTTAAAAATATTCAAAATTAATATTTAATATATTAAAATATTAATAATAATTTGTAATAAATTATTTTTATATTATTGTTAAAATATCATAATATTAATTAATTTAAACATTATTTAAATGTATATTTGTTACTTTATAATATAATGTCTAAAATGATCATTTTATTTTTTAAAAATATTTTTTGACAGTAATACTAAATACTAAAATATTAAACTAAATTTTTAAAAGTATTTTTTTAACACATTTTTTAAAAACACTTTTCAAATGTAATGCAAAATTAATCTTCGGTCTTTTTCTTTTTCATTTATTTTATAAATTTTTGAAAAAGTTAGTTTGGTGAACCAGATTTAAGAAGGATTTGGAGTCCATGGCTTTTTGTTTTTCAACACAGAGAGAAAGCGCGTGTGGTTAAAGTCGTTTGAGGATCTGACACTGAAAAGAGAAGAACGAAGCAATGATGGTGAGCTCTGCTTGATTGTGATTTTCATTTCCTTGTTAGATCTCAAAATTTTCTTCGTTTTGTTTATTTGTTTGTTTCTCGACAAAAAAAAATTATTTTCCTTTCGAGAAGGGAAAAGAAACTTCCTGCTTCTTTCGAGTTCTTGAAGTCTCTTCATTGTATTATTATTCCAAAAGTTTCAAGACCTGATTTATTTTCTCTAACTTTTTTTTCTTTTGCTTCCGGTGATTTGACTCATTCTTCCTTCTTCTTTTTTCCTATTCAGTAGTTTGCTTCTCGGTGCTAAAAAAACGCTATAATCATTCTTCTGTTCATTTCTGATTTTTTCGTGGTTTTCGTAAAATTTGGCATGTTAATCATTAAATTCGAGTTTTTATTTTTCCCCCTTTTTTTATAATGAGTTTTGATATTTGCTTCGTCAACGTTCTGAGATGAAAAGAATAGTTGATCTTTGCTTAAATTTAAGCTCTTCTTAGCTACAGTTGATGAAGGTTAGATTTTATTCTAACTTTGACGAATTTTAGTGTTTATTTTTAAGGATTAAGAAATGTGTAAATCTTGGTATTTCTTTTACTTTTGTATTTATAGATTCGTAATTTGAAGACTTTATAGGAAAAAGAGGAGGTTTAGATTTTCAATTAAGAGTAACTATGAACCTTTTACAAATTTTTTTGTGAGATTAGGGTTTTTAAAACCCCGCCAAAAATATAGTTTCTGATTTAGGTATTTTAGTTGCATTTTTTTGGGTCCATTTTGATTGGGCCTTTTCTTTTTTTGAGAATCTTCTTTACTTGCTTTGTGATTTTCCCTCTATTTCCTATTTTCCCTTTTTCTTACTTTTTTATCAAGAGTATTCTTAGTTTCGAATTTGTAAAATTTAAGCTGCTTTTGCTTTGATTTTGTAGTTCCTGCATGCGTGTGGATGATCTATTGCCTCCATTTTAGCGAAACATAATTGTAATTTAAGTTTTGGGGGTTCTTTGTTAGTGCCAAAAATAAATGTCGTTCCGAAGTATAGTTAACGATGTGAGGGATGCTTTGGGGAGCTTATCTAGGCGTAGTTTGGAGGTGAGATTACCTGGTCATCATAAGGGAAAATCTAATGGTTCAGTGCTTGAGTTGAATGATGAGCCCATGGTTATCCAGAATAGCCGCTGGGCGAGCCTTCCGCCAGAGCTGTTGCGTGATGTGATCAAGAGATTGGAAGCGAGTGAGAGCAACTGGCCTGCTCGCAAGCATGTTGTTGCTTGTGCTGCAGTATGCAGGTCATGGAGGGAAATGTGCAAAGAAATTGTTAGATGTCCCGAGTTCTCTGGTAAAATCACCTTTCCAGTTTCTCTGAAGCAGGTAATATCTCTAATTAATAATGATCTTTTGTCTTGCATATAATTAATTGATTAGTAATGTGTTTATTAGGGTTCTTGATCAGTATAAGTGAATGTTTGCATATGTGTTTTATCTTATACAGTTGAATTTTAGATTATATATAGTGGTGGCTGACAAAGTGTTCTTTTGTTAATCAATCACAGCCTGGGTCAAGGGATGGAACCATTCAATGCTTCATTAAGAGAGACAAATCTAATTTAACTTATCACCTTTACCTTTGCCTTAGTGCTGGTAAGCTACTCGATCAGCCTCATCCTTAAATTCTTTGGCTTGGGCTTGAGACCATGACTTTCCTTTGGTGTTTGTATCTGTTTCTTGGGTGACCGTGGGCAATACAACAATTAACTTTTATGGTTTTACCACTAATATTTCTATGGTGACAAGTATAACTCTATGTGGTTAATAATGTTTGTTTGTCTATTATTATCTTGTTTCTTAAGATGCCAATATAGCTGTAAAAAGCATCCTACAACTGCAGTACTAATTTTTTGACTCGCTATCTTTCTCCCTCTGTTGGCATAAATACATCTTCTAGCTTTTGGCGTAAATACTTCTTGATAACCAGTAAGTTGAAAGTTCAAACCTTGTTAGTCTGATTTCATTTGATTTTCTTGTTGATTCCTCCGGTCTAGCTAAGTTTTAACTATTTTGACTAGACAGTCTTTTCTACTAATAACTCTAAAAGTTCACTTCTGTCAAATTTAGAGCCACTTGATGCAGAAGTTGAGAGCCTGTTGAGAAAAAACATTATTCTCATCTTACTGTGATGAAATTTCCCCCAAATACATGTTTGCTACACCTCCTGTTGTTTCTTTTGGCAAATGCATGATTTCTTTCTGCAAGTTAGACAGTTTGGTTCCAAGTATAAGTGTAATCTGGTTATGAGTAGATTTTCTGTTGTCATCCTATATGACCTGTGGCTCAGCTCTGTTATTCAAATAGAATTCTCATCTTCAAGCTTGAAGTTTATAGCTGGTTGTTTACTTCAAACTTTTAAAAAATTCATGTATACATTGAACTGGGTTCAAATGTCATTCTCTGCTGGAATAAGCTGAACCTCTACATGTATCTCTGTGCAACTTAAATAATGTCTTGTTGATCATCTTTGATTCATTGTGGCCTGGGATCAGTATCATTGGTGTATATAAATATCCTTTAATTTCCCTGCTGCTAGGTGAATCATTTCTTTGATTTTGTTTTCTTAATTCTAACTGGCTGTAGATAGCAAGTTATCATGGCTTTAGCTGTCTGGTGTACTATTCTGACCGGCTTGCCTATGGAGAATAATTTCCTGCTTTCAATTTACCATTTGTAATTGGGTATCTGACCTTAATCTTTTCTATTTTTCTCATTGTAGCTTTGCTTGTTGAAAATGGGAAGTTTCTTCTTTCTGCAAAACGGACCCGTAGAACTACTTGCACAGAGTATGTAATCTCTATGGATGCAGATAACATATCCAGATCTAGCAGCACATACATTGGAAAACTCAGGTGGGATATCTAATTCCTAAGTAATTTTGCTATCTACTTGCAGTGTATGCACCGTCAGAGAGATTCTTATCCCAATTTTTATATGTTAATTTTTGCAACTTCAGGTCCAACTTTCTTGGTACCAAATTCATAATCTATGACACGCAACCTCCGTACAACAATGCTCATCTTTCACCACCTGGCCGGAGCCGAAGGTTCTATTCGAAAAAAGTCTCCCCTAAGGTTCCTACTGGTAGCTACAACATTGCTCAGGTTTCATATGAGCTAAATGTCCTAGGTACTAGGGGACCTCGTAGGATGCATTGCAGTATGTACTCAATTCCTGCCTCAGCTGTTGAGCTAGGTGGCATTGTCCCTGGTCAACCAGAGCTTATACCTCGATCCCTTGAAGACTCATTTAGGAGCATCTCTTTCTCAAAGTCAATTGACAACTCATCTGAGTTTAGTAGTGCCAGATTCTCAGACATTGTTGGAACCCGTGATGAAGAGGATGAAGGGAAGGATAGGCCATTGATACTCAGGAACAAAGCACCAAGATGGCATGAACAGTTACAATGTTGGTGCCTGAACTTCCGGGGACGTGTAACTGTTGCATCTGTGAAGAACTTTCAGCTGATTGCTGCAAACCAACCAGCAGCCGGAGCACCAACACCATCGCAGCCAGCCCAATCAGATCACGACAAGATAATTCTCCAGTTTGGTAAAGTTGGGAAGGACATGTTTACCATGGATTACAGATATCCACTGTCTGCATTTCAGGCATTTGCCATCTGCCTGAGCAGCTTTGACACCAAATTGGCATGTGAATAGATGAAAAAAAGTGACGAATGTTGAGCAAATACAACATTTAGCTCGGTATTGAGTCTCTTTTTTACTTTCTAGAAATTGATAGGATGGGGTGTTGCATGCAGTGTTATTGTACAATTGGTAGCCAGAAACTGGCAAAAAGGACACGAAAACGTTTATTCACCTTTCTTTCCATTTTCTCTTCCTCGTTGCATTTTCATTTTGTCTCCTTTGAGATAGATTGCTGTATCCTGTTGTTTCAGTCTTTAAAAATTATGTGAAAACAACAGTTGAGAGTCGGAAGTAAAAGTCAAGTACGTTCATCGATGCACCGTTTTATTTCCTGCCTTGCCTTCTCATCATAATAAATTAATATAAAGAGAGAAAGAATGATTATATTAATATATTATTAAATAAGGTGGCAGAAGCAAAGATTCCCTTCGCAGGTGGAGGAAGGGCATGGTGCTGTCCAAATTCCATGTATGTATTTTTTATGTTGTCGGGGTCTTCTTTTGAACGGAAACCTGGTGGCAGTCGGGAAAATTCTTGTACTCAGATCAGATGCCGAAACATATTCCTTCTGACAACAAAAACTTCCACTCACGTATTATCATGTTCCTCCCTATAATTACGAGGTCCGACTTATATCCTATGTGATTGAGTGGACGACAGATTTTGACATGTTTGTAGTTTATATTCTCTTTTCTATGATATAATTATAAAGGAATAATGTTTCTCAGCTATTTGTTAATATCTATTTCCAGTGTTTGTTGGTGTATTGTTGCATTTGTTTTGGAATCAAAACTGGGCAATCGGTATAGCTATTCCTTTTTGCAAGCACGCTGGCCCGGACAAGCTTCAACGTGTCTGACCACCAAGAGTGGGTCCGAATTTCAAATTTGAAGACAAAAACTTAATAACAACAGTGTGATTAATGTAATTTGAGTTCAGATTACATCTAAAATAATGAACATTTTTACCATCAAGTTAATACATAGAGTTTGTGATCGTTCATTATTTTTAACAACTTTTTTTGTTGATTTTATAATGATTTTGGTTTCAAACACATATTACCCTAAGTATCATATTTTCCTTTCGGAAATGCAAATTTAAAGAGTTCATTAAAGTACACAATGCCAACTCCTATAGACCCGAAGACAGTAGTAGTAGTACAGGGAAAACAATGAAACATCACAGAAATTTTCCAACCCAAACAAACTGAAAACAACAATGAAAACAATTAAAATAGGCACAATAAATTTAAAAAAAAAAATTTATTCTAGCACTCCATTTAATTTTTCGTCTTTTTTAGTTTTTAGTTCATGTATTTTGTTAAATCACTCCAAAATTAATGAAAAAATTAACGTTTGTTAACTTTGTTGATGTGGTACACACGTGAATTGCCACATAGATGACACGTTATCATTTAATTAATTTTGAGTAAAAAAAATATTATCTATTGTAAATGAATTGGTCGGTTCAAACGTCATTCAAATTTTTTACTTAGGAGAGTTAGTCTTGGATTATGGTAAATTATATAATTAGCCACTTGCTTATTAGTGTGTTTCTGTTTCGATCACCAAATTATTAAAAAAAATCAAAATTTTCAATATTGTTTTCGATTGGTTTTGTTTCGATAGCTTTTCGTAGACAAGATTTTTTTAAATTGGTATAATAACACATTTAATCATTAATATTTATATATTCTATCACATTGATCCTAATTCTAAACAATTCAACAAGTTTAACTCTCCACAATTACAAAATTTATTTAATATATTTAACCCAAAAAGCTATCTAGGTTTTTCATCTCCTTCGTTGCTTTCACTAAAATTTTCAATCTCATTCGTTAGCTTCATTATCACCATCATTCATCACCTTTCTTTTTACACCTATCCATTTTTCCTTTTATTTTATTAAAAGCCATCAATTATTTTCTTTCAAAACAAAATCCATACTCTTCATTCTCCTCTCTCTCTCTCTCTCTCTTTTTTTAAATATAATTATTAGGCTTAAGGTGTAAAAAGTCTTCAAAAATTTTCAAAAAAAAGTAATTAAACTTTTTCAAAAAAAGCAATTAGGCCCTTGCTTTTATTTTGCATTCAATTGTGTACTTAAACTTTCAAAATGCATCAAAAAGACCCTCAAACTTTTTCAAAAATAAAGCAATTAAACCCTTAATTTTTTTTGCACTCAATTGGATACTTGAACCGCCCATAATTTTTTCAATTAAAGTCATCACGTGTCACGTTTACAACGTGACACGTGACAAAAATAAAATAAAATTTTACAATAATTAAAATATAATTTTATCATTTTAATAACTTATATCTCTATAATTTTAATCTTCATGCCCTTATAATCTTTAGGGATTGTGGTGAGTTCAAGACAATGACTATGGAGGGTTGGGTTGGGTGATTTAATTAGCTTTAACTTGTTGTTAATGGTTTTTGATTTTTTTTAACATCGAAAAAAATTATCTACAATGAACCGACAGTAGTAACATTACCTTTTTTTTTGGAAAATAATTACTAATTTTATTTTGGGTTTAAAAGAAATCAAACAAATAATAAATTTTATTTTATGAAAATTTAAATAAATTAAAACTTAAATGAAACGTTACATATCAAATGATTTTTTAAATTTACTTATAAATTATTGATTGGTTAGATTTGCTACATGACTAAAAAAATGTGTTTAAAGATTAAATTTATAAAATTTATAAATATGATAGATTAAATTTGTTGAATTATTTAAATTTATGATTAAATTTATAGAAATTATAAGTATTGAGAATTAAATGCATTGTTATGCTAATTAAAAAAAGGTATGTCATTATTTCGGTTAACGATTTACGAAGAGTGATCAAAACTGTAACATCCCTACACCCGGTTCACACATATAAACCCGGCATAAGAGTATTACATACAATGTCAGAGAATTAAAAACGAGTATAATAAAATTTTTCTTTCAATTCATGTAAATTTTCAAAACAATATTAGTAACTTGTTCATTAGGGACACCTAAGTATACTATTTGTACATGCCATTTTTCTTCAAAGTCAATTACCTAAACTTGAGCTTCAAAAGTGATGTGATGTGATGAGAGGTCCCTTGCTCTACTCTAGCTTTCCGTAGCTTTTGAACCTACGCGTTAAAATAAACGCATTAAGCCGATGAAGGCTTAGTAAGCACTACAAGCATAATAGATGATTATTTATTTATTGTTTAATTTTATCAAACATTTAATTACTCATGCGTATGAAATTTCTAACCTTTCTTGCATGTAACATTTAACTTACCATAATTTCACCATAACAAACATTCATCCTCATATTCCAACTTACCTCAACGGTAAATTTTACATTTTCATTCCTTTTTCACAACTTAGTCATTTCAATCACATTAGTTCACTTAATTATTAACATATAATTACACATACAAATATAGTACTTCTCTTTCATGTATTTATCATTCCTTTACCTCAATGTAATAATTTGCACATTCTTTCACTTTTCACAATTTAGTCATCATAGCTTTCTTAACCATAGCTCACTTAGCTTATTTATCCACTTGGCCCATAGTAGAGTTTTATAAAACCCATCAGATAAACGGAACAAACAGAGAGTACCGAAGTACTAAACAGAGAGCACATAAGTGCTGGGCAACAGAGAGCACACAAAGCGCTAAACAGAGAGTACACAAAGTACTGAGCACACACAGTGCTAATCAGAGAGCACACACAGTGCTAATCATAGAGCACACGAAGTGCTAAACAGAGAGCACACACAGTGCTAATCAGAGAGCGCGCTAGTGTTCCTTAATGGCAGGCATGCCACTATTATCACAATGGTTCTAACTTGTCTACATGGGCATAATCTCTCATATTCATCATTTCTCATAATTTCATATATCACATTTACATTTCTCTTCACATATACATAATCATGTATTTTTCACCTTTATTTACTCAAAGGCTTACACAATATCACCATTTTATCATATAATCAATATTCATAATTAAACACATAATATTTCACATATATATTGTTCATCACATATGTATCATCATATACCTCTTTACTCTTATTTTCACATTAATTTTCAAAGCTGTCCACTTGCGTCACAGTCACTAAATTATTTATATCTTGGGCTACAGAATTCGAAATTATAAACCGCTTGATGTTTCTGAAACTAGACTCAATCATCTTCTTACCATAAAATTTCAAGAATTTTTACTTTAGCCAATTTGTACAGTAAATTCTTTCAATTTACCCCTTCACTGCTGCCTGACAGTTTCGACCTTTCTTCACTAAAAATTATCTATCTTTTAGTACAAAGATCAAATGATGTTTCTGTATGTTTCTATTGAAAATAGACTCATTAAAGATTCAGCCATATAAATTTCAGTCTCTAATAATTTTTCTACATTTTTCTATAATTTTTCAAAGTCAGAACAGGGGAACTCGAACCTACTTTGACCTTATTACACTAAAACTAGTATATCTCGAAATATGCAGTTTCTTTTCTTTCACTGTTTCTTCCATATGAAACTAAACTCAATAAGCTTTAATTACATATATAATTCGACCCTTAACTCATTATATACAATTTTTGGTGAATTTTCGAAGTTAGTCCCCTGTTACTGTCCAAACTGTTTTGAAGTGAATTTTTCCCTTCTCATATTTCCTTTGCACTAAATTTCATTTAATCACACCTAATCACCATATTTATAACTAAACATATCATCTTACTCATTTTTATCACAATTAATCATATAATTTAAAGAGAATAATTTTTCAATTTAAAATCTTGTAGTACTTACAACTCTAGTAGAAAACTTCCTTTCCCTCTTTGATCTTCTCTTTTCCTTTCTCTTCAATTGAATCATTCTCCTTCTTTTCTTTCTCTTCAATTCCATACAAAACACATATATTCACATTAAAATCATTCTAACATATCATAATCTATGTTTCTAAACCAAAACTAACATGTATTTAAAGAGGAGTTTAGCTTTCTTACCTTAATCACTTGTATTCAACACTAATTCCCATTTTATTTCTCCTCCAAGACAAGTATGGATGCATTTCTTTTAACAATTGGATAGCTACTACACTTCTCTATCAATTTTATTCACTAATCTTGAAGAAATTTGGAAGAAACTAGCTTAATTGGTTTGTATTTGGTGAAAAAGGACTAATTTGTAAGAAAAGCAAATGTTAAAATGGTGGAAAAATGGTGACCAACGTGAAGCACCATGGCTGATGGCTTTTATAGCCTTTTCATCATTTCTTTTCTTCATTTCTCTAGACTTTTCTATCAATTTCACTTTATAAAAATATCTTTCTTTAATAATGACAAAATTGCACTTTTAGTCATTGGACCTTCCAACTTTACACTTTGGCCCAAAACATTGCCTCCAAAAATATCTTCCACCAAATTACTCTTTTGCCCCTCCTTAATTAATCTAATTCCCATAATTACTCATAATTCAATTTGGATAAATTACTATTTAGTCCTTCTTCCTTTCTCACACTTACTAATTAATCCTTAATTTTCTAACTATTTTCTTATTTTAGCTATATAGTCTAATTCTCAATTCTACTCTATTACTATTCCAAATCCGGTTCAAGAACGCGGATGCTACAAAAACAAAATCACTGAAAACATTAGTGACGAAATATATTGATAGTTAGGTGATTAATGATATAGTTCACTCTAAAATACATATATATTGTTATAACCGTAAACTACACCATAGTCACTAAATTCTAGGAAAGTTTTTGTTTTGGTCACTTTACTTAAAAAAAGTCACAATTTGGTCATTGAACTATTCAATAGTTTTCATTTTTGTGTTGATGAACTATTCGAAAGTTTTTATTTAAGTTAGTAGGCTATTAAGTTTTTTTTTTTTAAAGTTCCACTTGCGAGCTCCAAGCGACGGTTTGACGATTGATACAATGGATCAGTACCTATCGACGAGTAAAAAAAATACCTTAGGTCCAAGTCGAAGTGACAACCAGTGTTGAAGATTGAAGAAAAAATATTTGAATTTTGATTTACGGGTTCGTGACATCTAAAGTTGTTTCATGAAAAAAATTAAATGTAGAAGAGAAAGGGAAATAGAGCATTCTATTAGTACATGCAGTGTGAATGGAGAAAGCCCTATGGCATCAATTTTAAGTGACTAGTGATTTAAATGAGAAATTTTGAATAATTTAGTGACAAAATAGTAATTTTCTTAATTAAGTGACCAAAACAAAAAGTTAACCATAGTTTAATAACTAATAGCGTAGTTTGCCCTTGTTATAAAGCCTTATTTCTTATCTCAGCCATTATTATTGGACCACGGGCTTTACAAACTTACACCTGGGCTTGATCCAGCTCATTACTCCTTAAATTTTCAGCCTTCATCAATTCTTTTTTCTCCTTGCTTTCTTCTTCAGAAACCCTAATATTTCTTGCTTTCCTTTTACGCGCTGCTAGTTTCCCGGCGTCTTGCATCTCTCCATATTCTTTGAAAAAAACTGTTTTGGCTAACCCACAGCCGCTTCCATCTCCACCATTTCCTTCCAATTCGCACAATATAGAAACTGAGACCATTGAGCGGTTGTTATGTTTTTTTTTTTTTTTTCCCGTTTCCCCTTTTATTTATTTATCTATCTATTTATTAGTTTATCTTTTACCTACCTCCGCCGCCTCCATCTTCATCACTGCCTTCCCATTCGCACAATATATACAGCATTCATATACAAGTTTATATTAGTGGTGTTACGTACATTTTCAGGTACTTGAAGAACAACCCCGAGCATTAAAATACCACGAAGCTGTGAGACCTCAGGGCTTTTCATTTCTTTTTATCGCTTTTAGAAAATACCCATTTTTGTATTTGACTCCCAAAGCCACTTCTTTTAGTTGAGATGTAGGCGCGGTTGAAAAAGATGCTATCTTGATGTACATGCAGGCTAGAAACCTTTATCTGACTTGCCAGTTTTGGTTTTATTTGCTGTTTTTGTGTGCAGATCTTGTTGTAATGGTAAGTTTTCTTTACTTTCCTTTTGGGGGGGGGGTTTAAAAACATATTTTTGAGCTTTAAATTTTAGTTTAGTGGATTTTGCCCAATGATGGAAAACTCTTTGAATGGAGCAGTTCGACTGATTTTCGCTTTAGAGCGTTTACTATCATCATCTGTTGTTCAATTCCTCTTCCTCTTCTTCTCCCTCTTCCTCTCCCTCTCCCTCTCCTGCTGTTTCTCTATCCTTTCTGGTTCCTGTCGATAACTCTCTCTTCTTTCCCTGTTCTCTTTCTCTATTCTTTCTATCTATAATTCTATTTGTCTTCTTATTGACACAGATGATGGTTGGTAAATTCTCTTAATGAAAACCAGTTTGTTAATACTGTGAATGACCAGATATAGCTATGAGATCTGAGGGCTTTGTTGAACATTTTGATTGTCGGATTATCATTCTGTTTTTTTTCTCATATGATTTGCATCTTGATTATGCTCATGCTTACCCTTACCCTTTAGCTGAATGCATTGTTATTAGCGGTTTTCTGCAATGGAATTGTTTTTTTGGCTGTTAATTGGCCCTTAGTAACTCCAGTACAGTATGGAAATGTAATGCTATTGAATAGTTGTATGATCTCATTGGATATTTTGTATGAGTCTTTAGCTACATTAATCTTATGAACTATATCAATCTCACTGGCAATGTCATACTTGAAATTGGTCTTTTGTTGCTTTATGAAGCTTCATTTCTTCTTGATGCTGTTATTGCGTCTATTTCATCAATTATTGTATCCGCTTCTTCTTTAGTTGCTAATTTGAAACCATTAAACATTTAATTATCTGAGAAAATATTGTCAACCCCTTTCTGGTTTAATATCAACTGTTACATGAAAGTGTGCCACCTTCCTAGTGATTCACTATGGTTCTAGTTAATATTTCACTGCTTTTGATACCATCTGTGTAACGTATGCTTAAAAAATTTCAAAGGGTTTGGCATGTGCCCAATGGTGAGAAGAAGCTGATACATAGGGTAGTTCTTTTTCTACTTTGTCTTGTTTTTGTTTACCTTTTTCACCGGGCTCTGAAGATATTGATTGGAATGAAATTCATGAGCATCACTATTGTTGAACTATGTTACTAAAGTTATATTTCTTTCTTTGAAATATATCTTTATTGTTGTTATTGGACTTTTAGGTTATCTGAAGCTTGATTAGAGCCTTGGTGACCATTGTACCTTTTGCTTTCTCACTATATACTATTTTAGTAGATCACAGTTTCTTCTTTCAATGATGTTATGTAGGGTTTTAGAAACCTGTGCCTTGGGTTTCATTGAGACTTATTGCTGCTTTTGCCCGATGATGGAAAACTCATTTTTGATTGAATGGTTCTGGTTTTCTATTCGTCTTTAGCTTTTGCACTCCACCTCCTTTCACTCAGTCTGTCTCTCTCTCTTGGATGGTCTTTATACTGGCTGTGTATTGGATGGTTTTCCAACACACACACACTAACTATATCTATCTATCTATCTATATAGACATTTCTTTGGTGGTCAGGTGGTGTATGAAAAGCCATTGAAGGATGTGTTTACAGTGAAACTGTACATGATGTTTGCATAGCCATGAGGTCTGAGGGCTCTTTTTATTTGCACTTCTAGTGCATTTTGGAGGCAGATTTGTTCAGCCAAAAGATGCTAATTTAGTTCGAATAGAACTGTGTATGGAGTTTGTTTATTTTGACTTCTGCCATTAACAAATGCCATATACAGTGCTGAACTATAAATATGTGTGAGCATATTTTTCACTTTCCTTTTCCTTCTATGAGTGTATTTTTAGTGAGCAATTATATTATGAATGTATTTAAGCCCAATGCATCAGAGAAATGCAGACATAGTATTTTTGGTTGATTAAATCTGTATTTTCATGTATATTTAATCTTTGCTGTCGTGAGGCAGGTTTTCTATGATAGTACATATGTGTATATTTATCACCCCTTTTTATCTTCTTTAAGCATATTTGCCCTCAAGATCACATTCCCTAAACACTCTTGGATGTTAGTTTGCTCATCAACCTGCCCTGCCCAATGATGAATACTTGTATAGGCTTAGAGGTGCCAACATCATTGTTTTTGGCCTCTGTCCTCTCTACTATTTGTTATCTCTAGTTGTGGCTTCTTCTTCATTTTCTTCTTCTCTCTTCTTTGTCGCAGTTGTTATTGTTGTTGTTATTATTATTACTATTATTTTTATTAAGATTTGTTAGTCCTTTTGACTATTGATGGCAATGGCAGTAGAGGATGTGGAAAGGTTATCAATGAAACTAAATAGTCTCACCATTGATGAGTTTCTTAGAACTATTGAGTTCTGACCTCTGAGGGCTTTGCAGGTTCTGTCACTCTATGATATCTGAAGATGAAATGAAATGTTTTGATTTTCATTGCTGAAGAGTTTGTTTTTGGGCACGGACAGGAGAAGTGACAGAAAATGTACTTGCTTTCTAATCTCCTATACTAGACTGGAGGTGAATGTTATCAGTTGAAATTGATGCATTATCACCCTGCATATGCTCACCTTTGTAGCAATGTTTGCATTTCTGTTTTCGTTGCATCTAATTTTATTATAATGATTTTTATTACATTTATTTTCTTAAAATACTTTTGATTGGATTTGTTGTCATGAGATCAACCTCTTTCTTGTTCGACCTCAACTAGCATTTTCTATGCTCATTACCTGGTAATAGTTGAGAAAGTATGTGATCTCAGTGATTCATTTTGGTTCTATTCAATCTTTCACTTCTTTTTACTCGTTAATCAATTTCAAATGCTTTGACATGTGGCCAGTTATGATAAAGAGGGTATTTTGCTTTATTTGAACTATATCCTCCTTTAAAACTGTTTTTATATTAGGGTTTTCAAAGCCCTTTAAGAGCCTTTTCTGACCATTGTGTGTTTTGCTGTCTCAGTATATTCTCTTTTAGTAGATTATAGTGCTTTCTCTCATGGTGTTATGTAGGATTTTAGAAACTTGTCTTGGTTTCATGTAGACCTGTTGCCATTATTTTGCCCAATGATGGAAAACTCAATTTTGATCAGATCGTTCTCGTTTTTTATTCATCTTTGGCTTTTGCACTCCACCTCCTTTCATTCTCTCTCTCTCTCTCTCTCTCTCTCTCTCTCTCTCTCTCTCTTCTCTCTCTCTCTCTTTACCACACATGTTATCTCTATTGGAAATATATTGGGTAAATTTCCAACCCACGCGCATATATATATACATACATATATAGATTTCTTTGATGGTAGGTGGTGTGCGAAAAGCTATTGATGAATGTGATTACAGTGGAAAGTACATGATCTTGACATAGTTATGAGTTCTGAGGGCAATCATTGTAGTTGCAGTTTTAGATAGGTGTCAAAGGAAGATCTCTTTATTCAGCCCCAAAAAGATGGTAATTTAGTCTGTGTAATGTGTATATATTTGAGCTTCTGGCATTAATAAATGCTGTGTGAAGTGCTGAACCATAAACTCGTGCGTGTGTGTACTTTTCCAGGCAGTCTTCATCTTTGCATATGCTTGTTTTATAAATGTGTCATAGTCATTGAAATTTTTAGTAATGCATCAGAGAAATTACAAACTTTAGTATTCATGGTTGATAAATATCTATATATGCGTAAGAGCATTGTCCGTTCTTTTTATTTTTCTGTTTCTCTTGTCCTTGTTGCTGGCATTGGTAGTAGAGGATTTGGAAAGGTTATCAATGATGAATTGATTAGAATTATGGAATTCTGACCTTTGAGAGTATTGCAGGTTCACTGTATGATAAATATTTGAAGATGGAATGTTTAGATTTAATTTTAGCATCTGTCTCCCCTGTCTATGATAGTGGATCATTTTACCCCATATGTATATGTATATATGAATGTACAGATTTGTTGTGGTCAGGTGGTGTGTGAAAAGTGACATAGCTACGAGTTCTCAGTTGCAGTTTTAGAGACCAGAAGAATAGAACTGTGGATAACTTATAGTATTTAATGAAATGCTGTCTGTATACAGTGCCCAACTATGAACAAATGCTCTTGTATTTTTCACTCCTTTCTCCCACGCTGTCTGTGAGATATATATGTAATCTTATATTATTACTCTATCAATGTTTGGGCTTAAGCTGTCTCCTCCTAGTCCAAATGTACAATGATTAGTTTCAGTAGTAACTCAAGATGCAATTTAAAATACTGTTATTGTTATGGTACTCTTGCCTTTTCTATTATTAATGGATTGGAACTTTGAATATAAAATACAACCAGATTATGATATACCCAAATATGGGAAATTATATATTATAAAAATTAAATAAACCATTAAATCGGTAAAATTATAAACTTTAATTATTATAGAATTGAATTCAAATTTTAACATAATTGTTTATTTATTAAAATATAAAAAATAAAAATATGCCCATGAAAATGGGGTTATTTTGTGGTCAGACTAAAAAAAAAGAATTCAAAATTTATCATTAGTGGTTTCATATAAAAGTAAAAACATTTTTATGATAATATAACTTAAATTGTAATGACAGATGGTATTTTTTCTGTTTTATTCTAAAACAAAATTCATTTATCTATTAAAAAAATGTTAAATTGGAAAATCTATGAAGAATTTTGTTTAAGTAGGCAATAAAAATAAAAATTATGTTATTATGTTTGAAATGTATTTATAAATTTAGTTATCAACTTAAATTTTTAAATGCTTTTGAAATAGATTACTATTATTTGAGCAAAGATTAAATTTTAAGAGTCCGTTTGTTTACATGTAAAATATTTTACGGAAAATATTTTTTGTATTTTTTTGTGTTTGTTTCGCAAAAAACAGTTTGATCAACGGAAAATGATTTATCTTTTTGAAAAGCATAAATCATTTTCTGAAAAAGAGCTCTTCTATGAGTAATTTTATTTTTATATAAAAATTAACTTAAATCAAGTTTAATATTATTATATTGATAATAATATTTATTTTTATTTTTAAAAATATTTAAAAATTATAAAAATATTATATTTTTCAATAATATAATTATTTATATTGTCATATAATAAATAATTAATATAATTAATAATAAATTATTTAATATTTCAATTTTATTTTAATAGTAAATTTTAAAAATAATAATTTTAAATAATATTTTACACGTATTATTTAAAATATTCAATATTAATATTTTAATAATAAATATTTATTACAATTATAAATATATTAATAGTAAATATTCTGTAGTATAAAAGTTAAAATATGCCATAAGTCTATGTACTCTTCACAAATTTGCAATTTAGACTTTGTACTTTTATTTTCAATAATTTAGTCCTACTTTTCAGATTTGAAAATCAAGTCCAATTATTGATATTTTTAAATTTTTTTTGTCAAATTTGTTGATGTCACATTTTTAAATAAAAAATATTCACTTGATAGTCATGTAACTACAAAACGACATTGTGATGAACTTGAAATTAACAAAATATTTTTAATGTATGAAAAAACAATGTAAAATATAAATTTATAGATGTAAAATAAACCCAATTAAACAATAAAAAGATAAAAAAATCTCAAATGTAAGTTTGTTTCATTGAAAACATCTTTTATGAAATATTTTTAAAAAATCTGTCAAATAATAGAAAATATTTTAGACAGATTTATCCAAATATAAAAAAATATTAACTTTTCTAGAAAAATAAATCATCTTCAGAAAACCATTTTCAGTGAAACAAACGGACCCTATATTATCAAACTAATTTGTATTCATGAATCGATTGCATATATTGACTTTTTGAATATTTTTCATTTAAAATCGGTTATATTAATATTGTTTAATATTTAAAATATTTAGTATTAAAACAATATTATACTATTATCGAAGTAGTCAAAATAAAGTTTACTTAAAAAAAGGAATTAGTCGAAACTTAAAAGTAGAATTATATACACAAAGGCTAGTGATTTTTTTTTTTTGGTGAAATAAAAATAAAAACTAGTTAATTACAATATAGAATTCTAAAAAGGTAAAAAGCCTCTCATCTTGTCCATATTTAGATTCCATTCGACTACTTCAAGTGGAGTGTCGAAAAATTGCAGCTCATCTCTTGCGAAAAAGGTTTGTTCGATCAAACAATCAGCAACTTAGTTTTGTTTTCTAAGAATATAACGGAAGGATCATTGTTTCTCTTGCGAAAGAATACTCTGAATATGACGAATCAAGGCAGAATTCGAGTTGGAGGAATCGTTTATTTGTAATGTTTGGACAACTACCAAGCTGTCAGTTTGGATAATTACAATAACATGGCATCTTCATTGAACAAGCTTAAGGCATTGCAATATGCCCCACAACTCGACATCAAAGATCGAGCATCTTTTAGTGTAGCAATTAAATCCAAAGATCCATTCAGCATTCGCATTGTGAGCAACTCCCCCAACAACTGCATTCCTTGAATCCAGTTGTACCACTCCATCCGTATTAATAATGATTTTTGATTCGAGAGATTGTTCTTCCAATGAATGTTAACGATCATCCCTTATTATCTCTTTAGGAGTTGAAAAGCAATGATTAGCCTAATAATACGAAGCTTTAACAAACAAGTAAAAACTAAACAAATAGGGAGGTTTGATCATTGATACAAGTTTGAATTTAATGTTCTTTAATAAATTGATCATAGTTACCGACGATTGACTAGTAACCTAATCTCTTATTATCTTCTCGACAATCAAAACAAGCATCACTAGTTCTTTCTTTGTTGACAAACAACCCTACAACGATCGCTTAGGAATTTAATTTATCAATAGCCTTAAAAATGAAAGAAATTTTATTCTAACCAAAAAAAAAATACAATTAAAATTTATTTAAGTTAGATCGTACTATCCATACTACACAAATAATCATGTAGTCATCACAAATATTAAAAATCAATTGTGATTGATTATCTAATTAATCTTTTTACGCTTGGCATAATTATTTTTTACATATTATTGTAATTAATCTTTTCCTTTTATTAAACTAAAATATTAATTTACTTATATATAAATTTCCGGGATTAAATTATAAAATTGTGAAGAATACAGGTTAAATTTTAACCTTTAATATTTAATAAGAATCATTGGGTAAAAACTTGAGAAGTAGAAGGAAAGACCAGACCACATTCAGGATATATCTGTGTCAGATTCAATGTTGTGTTCCAAGCGGGGGATGCATGTTTCATGGTCAGCACACTTTTCTTTTATCCTCTTTTTCGCTATTGATTCGTATTACTGCATGGAAGATCTGTCTGCTTTAAATTTCAATTTCAGATGGTTCAGAGAACTACATTTTTTCCTTTTATTTTTTAATTTAGTCCAGAACTTATTGAAATGCATCAGTTATTTTTCACTTTGGAAATTTCCTTTCACTAATGCCATCAAAACCATTTTTTGGGGGGTTAATTTGAAGAACAAGTCTTTCTTTCTTCATATGGACATGGCTGCTTATGTACTTAGGGCTTTTAATGAAGAACAGTTTGGTTAAAACCACAAATCATAGCGGATATTTGAGGGTTTTTTTTTGCAAGCTTTGATCTTGCTTCCCTTGTCTCCTTGGCATATAATTTTTCATGTAATTGATTAATTAGCTGTAGTTTACAATAAAAAACTTGTGGTTTGTTGGGATTATTAGTAGTTAAAAATCGTTTTTTTTTAAATTGCTTAATGTATTTTCTTGGTGACCATTTAATTCAACTTTCATGCGTTTTTGTTTGTTGCACTTTATCTGTTTCTTCCATCAATGTGAGCATCGTCTGTCGTCTTCAACTACTGTTTTCTGTTAGCAAGACTTGTCAATGTTCTGTTTCTTTTAATCCTAGCTTGCAATTTATTCATGTTTCCTGGTAACCCTTAATGCTTCATTTTAGCAGTTTTCTTTTCTTTTCTTTTTGGAGTCATTGCCTCAGGTAGTTTCATTGATTTTCATTTTGAAACTCCATTGTTGTTTCTGCCAAACCTGTTCCAGTTGTCTTTTATTCCTTAAGGTGTGTGTATTGGCTTTTATGACAATTATGAGCGTCACTACCATTTCATTCTGACAATATCAAGGGTTTTCCATAAAGGATCTCATGGATTATAGATCTTTCAACTAGTGAATTTTTTTCTCTTTTCTGAAATTTATTGTAAAATGCTTTAGATGCGGCATGCTATTAGTTTTCTTGGACTGAATGTAAGATAATTGATTAAAGGTATAATGCAGCCTGACTATTTACTTATAAATTATGATTTTCCATATTCGACAAAGAAATTTTAAACTAGAGTTTCTTCTTATGTGAATGCATTCTATTATTTGAATGGGGCTTTTTTTTAATCTTGTCTTGAATGTGTACTGCATAATTGGGGTCGCATACTACAGAAATCCTTGGGCTGTGATTATCTTCTATATTGACTACAGTAAGTTGCCACTGCTTCTTCTATTATTGCTGTCATTACTATTGTAATAGTGGCCTATTTGGTGTGTTCCAATAGTTGCCAATTTGTTAGGACTTTCAATAAATACATATGCTGTTTACATTTGGCCTAATGGTATCTCCATGTATTATATCCTGTGTTGCAGTTTACCAATACAATAGCATAGGAGATCCTTACGGACATTCGTACCAGTTCAAAGCAAGATTGCTGCAATCTTATGCTAATACTACTAAAGCAGAATATCTTGTAAACAGAAGAGGAAAGGAAAATTTTGAGAAATGAAAATAGCCTTCTCTCTCCTTCTTATAAACATATTCTATTGTGGTTATTAGACTGTGCAGTTTTAGTGGAGAAAGAGACCAACTGAATACTGGGGTAAAAATTTTGACCACGGAGGAAACCAAAATGGAAAAACAGATACAAAAATTCCAAAACGAGGTATCTTTTGTATCAATCACCATAGCAACACTTATTATCACCTTCCTCGTCCTCCAAACCCCAAAAACATGCATCCCACCAAGTGTTCTCCAAAAGCCTCATTTGAGATTCCCCAACTCCACCTGTGACTCTACCCCTCGCCACTACCTTCCTCTTTCCAAGAAGAATGCCCGCCTCTGGTCCTCCAAATCTTGGATGACCCAGGTCTCTTCCTTTACTCAATTCTTCACCCAACTGTACCAAAATGGTCTCCTAAAGAACCACTCCAAGGTCTTGTGTGTCTCTGCTGGGGCTGGCCATGAGGTCATGGCTCTATCCAAAATGGGTCTTAAGAATGTTATAGGTGTTGAACTGATAGAATCGTTGCCTTTGGTTAGCAGTGCCAATCCCCTTAATCTTCCCTTCTTTGATGGGGCTTTTGATGTTGCCTTCACTGGTCATTTGATGGCGGCCTTGTATCCCATGCGGAATGCAGAGGAGATGGAGAGGACTGTTAGAAACGGTGGACTGTGTGTGGTGGTTGTGGATGAATGTCGTGAGGAGGAAATCAAGGAGATTGTTAGGTTGTTTAGGAGGTCTCAGCTGCTCAGCTCTTCTGATGTTACCTTGAATGGAAGGAGAGTAACAAGAATTATAATGAGAAAAAAAAGCTTCTGATTAATCTTTTTTATACTGCAGTGATCTATATGTGTTCATTTGTGTATATTTATTGGTTACAGTATCGTAGTATTGTTGTTATGAATGGAAAAAACTTGAATTCCGAATACTAGTGATACAAACAGGTAGAAGCAGAACTGAAAAAAGCCTTGAAATTTGTTGAGAATCTTGAGATACCTCGTATACTTACATAGTGAGGTGAAAACTGAAGGTAGGCCTGGCAGGCTGATTTGTTTCAGGCAGTTTCTTGTACAAATAAATTTATTATTCCCAAGGCTTTAAGTGTTCCAGTTGGTTTTGCTTGCGGTCTTTGATTCATGTTTTATATATTGAAATGATATGAAACTAGTTTCTGAAAACAATTGCTCCTATACAAATGTGCATGTATTTCCTTTAAAAATGTCAAGCATGGATGTTCTGAGGAAAGATCGCCTAGATCTGCATTGTTTTGAACTGTTTCTAGCTGGTGTTTTCCTTTGAATGAAAGTCATTGAACTGGTGTTTATGTTAATTAGTGCAGTAATATTCCATCCACTAGGGATTGTGTGATTTGGGTAGCATATTGTAGCTAAAGGAGAGTGAAAGAATGACTTGGACAGGTGCTGTAATTCATTAATTTTTCGAGTGGCAGTCCCTTAGTCCTTGAAGATGCATGTTAAGTTCAATGCTTTCGTTATCACAGATTGTCATTTTCAAGCAGCCGATTGTTCCCAATTCAGGCCGTCCAACTAAAGACATAATCGCTAACACCAAAATATTCCAAATATTTGTTTAGTCTGGACAATTTTTCCTTCAAGTAGAGCATTAGTTGATGTTTGAAGATGAATATTACACGAGCCTCTTCATATGTAAGGGAAAAGTTATAGTGTATGGGATATTACATGCAATTTAAAGCAAACCACAAACTTACTGATTTTACAGTGATGGACTGAAACTCACCTAAGGTTGGAGTTTGATGGCTTGGTCAACCAGAAATGGCATGGTTGGTGGAACATAACATCTGCAGACTCCAGAGGAAGCAAATTCAACTACCAAACGGGCTTGGAGGGGCTGCCAGAACATAACACTCTGCTCCTTACAACTCCCCAACGGCTGTATAAATTCCCATGATTGAATGCTTCTTGTTTTGAAGTTAAGCCAGGTCAGACTCCAATTGAGAAAAACTTCTTCTTGTTGCACTAACTTTCACGAAGAATTTTATCCAAAAATCATAATATTTATATGTTTATTGAGGTACAACATTTAGTGTTAAAGCCTTGAACAATGCAACCCACAATGAGATTAAAATTGTCTCAGAAGTGAGAAGTCAACAGTATAGTGCAGACTCAAAGGTTATCATCAGTGTATAAATGGAAAAAAATACTAAATGCTAGCAATTTCATCTTTTTCTTGATCTAAGTAATTTAATGACTATCACAATGAGTGAGACAAGAAATGCTGATCCTGCAAACATTAAGGGTTTATGCAGTTTAGTGTTTTTGGGCTTCTCCTCCATAGCTGATCCCTCAATTGGACCTTTATCTTTGTCAGTGTCTATTTCAGGAGATGTTATAATTCCATTTTCTTCACCATGTTCTTCCTCATTAGTTTCTTCTCCAATTTCATCCTCCATATCCTCAGTTTCATTTTCCTGATCTAATTCTTGTTTATCTGATTCATCTTCAATTTGCTGCTCAGTGTCATCTTCCTTTGGCTCGTGACCAGGTCCAGGTTCCATTAAAGACTGCTCAGAAGTTAAATCTTTTGCTTGATCATCCTCATCTGCAATTCTTTTATCTTCATCTTGAATTGGTGGTAAACTTGGTAACTCTAATTGTTGAGTTGCTAGACCTGCTGTGTCCTCTGTTTCTTCTTCCCATGGCTCTTCCTCTACTTCTTCAACCTTAAGAGTCTCATCAGGTGGTTCTTTTTCTTGGGCTTCTTTTTTTGCTGCCATCTCTGTCAACCGTGGTTCAAGTTCAGTTACCTCAGGCTATATTATTTCTGGTTCTGGAGATGCTTGTTGAGCAGCTGATGCAACCTTCTGTTCGGGGATCTTTTCTGGTGGTGTTTCATTAACCTTATGAGTTTCCTCCACTGCTTCAACCTCGGGTTCTTCAGGTTCTGTTTGCATTACCTCTTCTTCAGCATTTTCTTGTTCGCCATGAATTGCATTTTCCACTTCCTTTGTTTCTTCTTTCATAATCTTCTCTCCAATTTCTTCCCCTTTTTCAGACTCAGATTCTTCTGATTCTTCTGATTCTTTCTCAAAATTAGTTTGGTTCCCAACCTCTTTACAGGCTTCAGCTTATACATGAATTGGCATCATTCAGAAACAAATGGAAGCATACGTATTTGGGATTTCATGTAAATGTTTGTTAGATTCCATACCCTAGTTTACATTTATCTTTCTTTGCTATGTGGTCAGAAGATAGCAGCTAGGTTAATTTTGGCAGGGGATAATTTGTCAAGAAATCTTAAAACTATTAATTATTTTATAAACACATTATGCTTTGCAATTTGGCTTGTTGATGAAGTGATCCTTCTTCAGGTGATTGCAAGACTTACTCGATGGGTTTGTCCTTTTTGCCTTTCCCTTTATGTTCTTTCAGTGACACGTGACACTTTTTCATTTTTTTTATTCACAATTCCCTCCCTTTTTGGTGTTCATTTTGCAGAAAAATCTGATTGTTAACCTTATCAAGATCCAAAATGATGGGACAGTAGAAGTTGATCTACCTAAAAATTCACCTGTAGCTTCAGAATTGTTAGAACTTTCCTCTATTGAAGGACCAGCCTTTGATCTTGATGATACTTTGTTCTATGAGAATACTAAGTCTATCCCAAGGTTGAATATTGCCATCCTTGTGGTTGGAACCAGAGGAGATGTACAACCTTTTCTGGCTATGGCAAAGAGACTTCAGGCATGCTTAACATTATTTATTTATTCTCCTTGTTGCACTTATTTGTTATGTAATCCCTTTTAATGTGTCTTCTTTGTTTTCAAATTGGCTCCATGTATACAGTTAGAAAGAATTAACTTCCTCCACAACTAACATACAGAATATGCACGTGAGCTTAAGAGCTTAAACTTAGACCCTGCTTATGAAACCCAATGGTCTTATGGCCTAATAACTCCTACATGCAAAACCTGAACAGTTGATCCATAATTCCGTATCATAATTTCATGCATAGACACCTGAACAGATCACATATACTTAGTTTTAGCTGTCCTTAGTCATAGAATTCATTCATTTTATTTTGAAGATTATTTACTCTTTCAGGAGTTTGGTCATCGTGTTAGGTTGGCAACTCATGCTAACTTCCGCAGCTTTGTAAAGTTGGCTGACATTGATTTTTATTCTCTGGGTGGTGATCCTCGAGTCTTGGCTGGATGTAAGAAGTTACTTATATGGAAACTTTTGCAATTTATCATATTGATGTTGGTATTTATGTTGGTAATAGCTTTTAAACATAAATATCCCAGCTTGCTGTTAGTTGCCAAACTAATTTGGAAGATTTGCCTGAAACACTGCATCTTGTTTGCTTGCTTAGTTAATTGATAGGAGACTATGTTCGGTAACTATAAGAGGAAGAGATGGAGAGGAAAACAGGGGGAAGTAGAGGGATATGCATCGCCTTGTTCATTGATGCTAAAAAGAAGAGGAAATGGAATAGAAGGGGTATTTTATCTACTTTGCTTGGCTAAGGAGTAGAAATGAAAAGAAATGATAACTTATCATCTTCTTTTGCAAATGTGTTATATATCAAGATGAAATGTCTAAATAAGGGTAGTTTGTTTTTTCTTTGTTGTAAAATAATAATAATTTCATGCCCCCGTATATCCCTCCATTCTAGGGGGTTTAAGAAGGTTTGGAGACTTTTGAGGGGTACATGTGCTCCTCCAAATCCTTCCTTTCTATTAAGGCATTTTTCAACAAGAGAATGTGTAGTGCTCCTTCTCCCTTTGCTTCCCTTTGCTTCCCTTCCCTTCCCTTCCGTCTCCTCCCCCCAATCCAAACAATCATTCAGGAACTAAGCATAGTTTTCTTATATATTCATTCAAAGCAGGTGCCAGCTTGTTATTTACTTTGGGCTCATATGGAAATCTAATTTCCTGGAGCCCTCATTGTTTTTGTGTACTTGGCATGATCATTACATTTTTTAACGTGTTTCATATATGAAGTTGATGTGTTCATTATAGTTTCTCTTTCTTTTCTTTTTCTATTCATTTTCAACTTTTATTTACTTTTTTTAAAGTTGTTTGTATAGTATTAATACATTTGAATGATTCTGTTTGGTAGATATGGCCAGAAATAAAGGTTTGATCCCATCTAGACCTGGGGAGATATCGATACAGAGAAAGCAACTGAAGTCTATTATTGAATCTCTTCTTCCTGCATGCACAGAGCCTGATATAGAAACAGGCATGCCATTCAGAGCACAAGCAATCATTGCAAACACTCCAGCCTATGGTGAGTCCTTATGGTATTTTCTTTCAATACCTAACAATGTCAATGATTTTATTCAAAATTTGATGTCACCTTATTTTGTAAGGCTCAAATGCTCATCTTTAAGGTCTTTTCGGCATAAATATGTATGTACTTCTGGATGCAGGACATTCTCATGTTGCAGAGGCTCTTGGCGTTCCCCTTCACATATTCTTCACCATGCCTTGGACGTAAGTTGGCTTTTGCCTTTTGATTTGTCTTCCATATCCTTTCAATATAATATAATATAATTGAATTCTATCATTTTTAAGGGAGGGGGATGGAACTTTGTTATATACATTGATTATACAAAAATGTGTAAAAATTGAAGGAAAAATATGTTAGGTTATTCTACTCACTTCTATTTTGAATAGGCAGGCCAACATCTGAATTTCCTCATCCATTGGTCCGTGTTCCTCAGAGTGCTGGATACTGGGTTAGTCTTTGGTGTTGGGCTTACTTTTCTTTTCCTTTTCTTGATATGAACTGTTGAACAACTTTCAATGACTAACCTGTCCATTCCACCTTGTTGAGTCCAGCTTTCCTATATAGTTGTGCACTTACTGATATGGTGGGGCATTAGAGGATATATTATTGACTTCAGGAAAAAGAAGTTGAAACTTGCTCCCATCACATACTTCAGTACATATAATGGATCAATATCTCATTTGCCAACTGGCTACATGTGGAGTTCTCATCTTGTGCCAAAGCCAAAAGGTAGTGGTGTTACATATCGTGCTTTTCAAATAACTTTCTTCTTAAATGATGATACTTTCCAGAGATAAGAAATCCTTGAATCAAAAGAAGATATTTAGGATTTTCTTCTTTCTCTTGCTTTTATTAAACTTCAATATTCTTTCATACAAAGATACGATTAGCAACCTGTACCTGCAATTTTGCAAAGTGTTTTTTATTTTCTTTTGTCTATTCTCTACTCTTTTACTTCTTTCTGTTGTTAGTCATTTAAAAGAATTTTTAACATATTTTAGACAAGATTTTTTTACATAGTTTCCTTTCTTTGTTATAGTGGATGTAAATTTGATCTTTCTTATGTTTATTCTATACCCATATAAGCTTCTTTCTGTTGTCAGAATGCCAGTCATTCTAATAATATCTAAGGACCCTGTAGCTTACTTCATTACGGGATAATCTGCAAATTGGGTCCCTTGGTTGATGTTGTTGGTTACTGTTTTTTGAACTTGGGGTCAAAGTATCGTCCTCTAGAAGAGTTTGTGCAGTGGATTCAGAAACGACCACAACCATATATATTGGTTTTGGAAGCATGGTATTATCTCTCTCCAAATGGACATTTCATGGAATGTCATTTTATGATCTATGTTGTATTTTCCTCTAAAAAAGAGTTATGAGATCTATGTCGTGTTTGCTGAGGTTATTTCTAATTGATTTGATAAGTAAATGAAACTTTACTAGGTTAACCAAGAATTTTATGTGGGTGTATGTGCATGCGTCCTGTCTAATAATTTTAAGTGAAAGAAACCTAGATGAGCTGTACATTCTGTTAGTTGGACATTGGCTGACTAGTATGCGGATAATATCTTATATGCAAATTCTAAGAATTTGTAAACTATGTATCGCGATGTAGTATTGATCCAGTTTCTTACTTGCATCTGATTTTAAGCTAAATCCTGACTTTTGTGAGTTCATACAATTGAAAGAGATCAGGCTAAGGTAAAATGGAAGACATAACAATCATTTTCATGTTGAAGCTAATGAAGATTCTTTTATTGATATACATGCTTTTGTACTTTTTCATCAAATTAAATAATAAAATACTGTTATTTCCTGTGAAGCCTCTTGATGATACCAAGAAAACCGACAGATGTTATTTTGGAGGCATTAAAAGATACAGGACAAAGAGGAATAATTGGCCGAGGTTGGGAAGATCTGGGGCAGTGTAAATAACTTTTGCATATTGTTCTGTTATCCTTAATGTCTTGAGAGCTCATTTCTGTTTACAGAGGTATTCAATTCTGTCGTGGTTTCACATATTTTATTTACTTTGTCAATGACCAGTTGAAATTTGTCATTCACTTTTGTTTTTTACTTATTTGTTTTCCTTTCCATTTTTTTTTTAAAGTTTGACTGGGTACTTCGATTCAAGGAATTGGAACTTGATGTTCAAAATGATCCTAACCGGTTCTTTTAATCATTACTGAAATAGACATATTTTTCAAATGATGACATGTTCTTATAATGGTTATCTGTGGAGGTTGTAATTAGTAACTTCATGCTATGAAAGTTTCCCTGTGTTTAGTATAGAAAACTCTATACATTAAGGGACACGCACGAGTATTCTGAATGACAAGCAGAGTTCTCTTATATATATTTGTCCTGCAGTTACAGAAGCTACTGAGAATGTTTTCCTCATAGAAGACTGCCCTCATGATTGGTTGTTTCCTCAGTGTTCAGCCGTGGTAAGTAATTAATTAGTTAAACTCCAGGTTTGCTTATTTGAAGGATTCTTTGATGTGCTTAGATATTAACAACTGTGATTTGATTTTGTGGGGATTGAAAAAAACTACCAGATATCTACGGTAGGATCACCTGAATGTAGCAAGTGTATTAAATGATGAAGAGTTCATAATCTGTTGGTGGAACATAACATCTGCAGACTCCAGAGGAAGCAAATTGAACTACCAAACGGGGTTGGAGGGGCTGCCAGAACAGAGCACTCTGCTCCTTACAACTCCCCAACGGCTGTATAAACTCCCATGATTGAATGCTTCTTGGTTTGAAGTTGAGCCAGGTCAGACTCCAATTGAGAAAAGCTTCTTCTTGTTGCACTAACTTTCATGAAGAATTTTATCCAAAAATCATAATATTTATATGCTTATTGAGGAACAATATTTAGTGTTAAAGCCTTGAACAATGCAACCCACAATGACATTAAAATTGTCTCAGAAGTGAGAAATCAACAGTATTGTCTAAGTGCAGACTCAAAGGTTATCATCAGTGTATAAATGAAAAAAATACTAAATACTAGCAATTTCATCTTTTTCTTGATCTAAGTAATTTAATTACTATCACAATGAGTGAAACAAGAAATGCTGATCCTGCAAACATTAAGGGTTTCTGCAGTTTAGTGTTTTTGGGCTTCTCCTCCATAGCTGGTCCCTCAATTGGACCTTTATCTTTGTCAGTGTCTATTTCAGGAGATGTTGTAATTCCATTTTCTTCACCGTGCTCTTCCTCATTAGTTTCTTCTCCAATTTCATCCTCCATACCCTCAGTTTCATTTTCCTGATCTATTTCTTGTTTATCTGATTCATCTTCAAGTTGCTGCTCAGTGTCATCTTCCTTTGGCTCTTGATCAGGTCCAGGTTCCATTAAAGACTGCTCAGAAGTTACATCTTTTACTTGATCATCCTCATCTGCAATTCTTTTATCTTCATCTTGAATTGGTGGTAAACTTGGTAACTCTGATTGTTGAGTTGCTTGACCTGCTGTATCCTCTGTTTCTTCTTCCCATGGCTCTTCCTCTACTTCTTTAACCTTATAAGTCTCATCAGGAGGTTCTTTTTCTTGGGCTTCTTTTTTTGCTGCCATCTCTGTCAACTGTGGTTCAAGTTCAGTTACCTCAGGCTCCATTATTTCTGGTTCTGGAGATGCTTGTTGAGCAGCTGATGCAACCTTCTGTTCGGGGATCTTTTCTAGTGGTGTTTCCTTAACCTTATGAGTTTCCTCCTCTGCTTCAACCTCGGGTTCTTCAGGTTCTGTTTGCATTACCTCTTCTTCAGCATTTTCTTGTTCGCCATGAATTGCATTTTCCACTTCCTTTGTTTCTTCTTTCTCAATCTTCTCTCCAATTTCTTCCCCTTTTTCAGACTCAGATTCTTCTGGTTCTTTCTCAAAACTAGTTTGGTTTCCAACCTCTTTACAGGCTTCAGCTTGCAATTGATCAATTTCATTAGTACTTTGAATCATTTTCTCGACAGTCTCCTCCTTAGGTACCTCTTCAAGTTCCTTATTTTCAACCAACTTTGGTTTTGGTACCTTTACCTCAAGACTTTCATCTTTGGGTGCTTCTCCAGGTTCCTTCTTCTTAACCAATTCTAGTTTCGGTACCTTTTCCTCAATACTCTCCCCTTTGGGTTCCTCTTCAGGTTCCTTAGTTTCAACCAGCCTTAATTTTGGTACATTTTCCTCAACACTCCCCTTCTTGGGCGCGTCTTTAGGTTCCTTCTTCTCGATCAACTTTGGTTTCCATGCCTTCTTCTCAATACTCTCCACCTTAGGTATCTCTTCAAGTTCCTTCTTCTCAACCAACTTTGATTTTGGTACTTTTTCCTCAACCCTCTCCTCCTTGGGTATCTCATCAGGTTTCTTCTTCTCAACCAACTTTGGTTTTGGTACCTTTTGCTCATCGTTCTCCACCTTGGGTACCTCTTTAGGGTCCTTCTTCTCAACCAACTTTGGTTTTGATACCTTTTCCCCAACACTGACCCCCTTGGATGTGTCCTCAATTTCCTTCTTCTCGATCAACTTTGGTTTTGATACCTTCTCACCACTCTCCACCTTGGGTATCACTTCAAGTTCCTTCTTCTCGACCAACTTTGGTAACTCTGATTGTTGAGTTACTTGACCTGCCGTATCCTCTGTTTCTTCTTCCCATGGCTCTTCCTCTACTTCTTCAACCTTATAAGTCTCATCAGGAGGTTCTTTTTCTTGGGCTTCCTTTTTTGCTGCCATCTCTATCAACTGTGGTTCAAGTTCAATTACCTCAGGCTCCATTATTTCTGGTTCTGGAGATGCTTGTTGAGCAATTGATGCAACCTTCTGTTCGGGGATCTTTTCTGGTGGTGTTTCATTAACCTTATGAGTTTCCTCCACTGCTTCAACCTCGGGTTCTTCAGGTTCTGTTTGCATTGCCTCTTCTTCAGCATTTTCATGTTCGCCATGAATTGCATTTTCCACTTCCTTTGTTTCTTCTTTCTCAATCTTCTCTCCAATTTCTTCCCCTTTTTCAGACTCAGATTCTTCTGGTTCTTTCTCAAAACTAGTTTGGTTTCCAACCTCTTTAGAGGCTTCAGCTTGCAATTGATCAATTTCATCAGTACTTTGAATCATTTTCTCGACAGTCTCCTCCTTAGGCACCTCTTCAAGTTCCTTATTTTCAACCAACTTTGGTTTTGGTACCTTTTTCTCAGGACTCTCATCTTTGGGTGCCTCTCCAGGTTCCTTCTTCTTAACCAATTTTAGTTTTGGTACCGTTTCCTCAATACTCTCCCCTTTGGGTTCCTCTTCAGGTTCCTTAGTTTCAACCAGCCTTAATTTTGGTACATTTTCCTCAACACTCCCCTTCTTGGGTGCATCTTTAGGTTCCTTCTTCTCGATCAACTTTGGTTTCCATGCCTTCTTCTCAATACTCTCCACCATAGGTATCTCTTCAAGTTCCTTCTTCTCAACCAACTTTGATTTTGGTACTTTTTCCTCAACCCTCTCCTCCTTGGGTGCCTCATCAGGTTTCTTCTTCTCAACCAACTTTGGTTTTGGTACCTTTTGCTCATCGGTCTCCACCTCGGGTACCTCTGTAGGTTCCTTCTTCTCAACCAACTTTGGTTTTGATACCTTTTCCTCAACACTGACCCCCTTGGATGCATCCTCAATTTCCTTCTTCTCGATCAACTTTGGTTTTGATACCTTCTCACCACTCTCCACCTTGGGTATCACTTCAAGTTCCTTCTTCTCGACCAACTTTGGTAATTCTGATTGTTGAGTTGCTTGACCTGCTGTATCCTCTGTTTCTTCTTCCCATGGCTCTTTCTCTACTTCTTCAACCTTATGAGTCTCATCAGGAGGTTCTTTTTCTTGGACTTCTTTTTTTGCTGCCATCTCTGTCAACTGTGGTTCAAGTTCAGTTACCTCGGGCTCCATTATTTCTGGTTCTGGAGATGCTTGTTGAGCAGCTGATGCAACCTTCTGTTCGGGGATCTTTTCTGGTGGTGTTTCCTTAACCTTACGAGTTTCCTCCACTGCTTCAACCTCAGGTTCTTCAGGTGCTGTTTGCATTGCCTCTTCTTCAACATTTTCATTTTCGCCATGAATTGCATTTTCCACTTCCTTTGTTTCTTCTTTCTCAATCTTCTCTCCAATTTCTTCCCCTTTTTCAGACTCAGATTCTTCTGGTTCTTTCTCAAAACTAGTTTGGTTTCCAACCTCTTTAGAGGCTTCAGCTTGCAATTGATCAATTTCATCAGTACTTTGAATCATTTTCTCGACAGTCTCCTCCTTAGGCACCTCTTCAAGTTCCTTATTTTCAACCAACTTTGGTTTTGGTACCTTTTCCTCAGGACTCTCATTTTTGGGTGCCTCTCCAGGTTCCTTCTTCTTAACCAATTTTAGTTTTTGTACCTTTTCCTCAATACTCTCCCCTCTGGGTTCCTCTTCAGGTTCCTTTGTTTCAACCAGCCTTAATTTTGGTACATTTTCCTCAACACTCCCCTTCTTGGGCGCATCTTTAGGTTCCTTCTTCTCGATCAACTTTGGTTTCCATGCCTTCTTCTCAATACTCTCCACCTTAGGTATCTCTTCAAGTTCCTTCTTCTCAACCAACTTTGATTTTGGTACTTTTTCCTCAACCCTCTCCTCCTTGGGTGCCTCATCAGGTTTCTTCTTCTCAACCAACTTTGGTTTTGGTACCTTTTGCTCATCGGTCTCCACCTCTGGTACCTCTGTAGGTTCCTTCTTCTCAACCAACTTCGGTTTTGATACCTTTTCCTCAACACTGACCCCCTTGGATGCATCCTCAGTTTCCTTCTTCTCGATCAACTTTGGTTTTGATACCTTCTCACCACTCTCCACCTTGGGTATCACTTCAAGTTCCTTCTTCTCGACCAACTTTGGTAATTCTGATTGTTGAGTTGCTTGACCTGCTGTATCCTCTGTTTCTTCTTCCCATGGCTCTTTCTCTACTTCTTCAACCTTATGAGTCTCATCAGGAGGTTCTTTTTCTTGGGCTTCTTTTTTTGCTGCCATCTCTGTCAACTGTGGTTCAAGTTCAGTTACCTCGGGCTCCATTATTTCTGGTTCTGGAGATGCTTGTTGAGCAGCTGATGCAACCTTCTGTTCGGGGATCTTTTCTGGTGGTGTTTCCTTAACCTTATGAGTTTCCTCCACTGCTTCAACCTCGGGTTCTTCAGGTTCTGTTTGCATTGCCTCTTCTTCAACATTTTCATGTTCGCCATGAATTGCATATTCCACTTCCTTTGTTTCTTCTTTCTCAATCTTCTCTCCAATTTCTTCCCCTTTTTCAGACTCAGATTCTTCTGGTTCTTTCTCAAAACTAGTTTGGTTTCCAACCTCTTTAGAGGCTTCAGCTTGCAATTGATCAATTTCATCAGTACTTTGAATCATTTTCTCGACAGTCTCCTCCTTAGGCACCTCTTCATGTTCCTTATTTTCAACCAACTTTGGTTTTGGTACCTTTTCCTCAGGACTCTCATCTTTGGGTGCCTCTCCAGGTTCCTTCTTCTTAACCAATTTTAGTTTTGGTACCTTTTCCTCAATACTCTCCCCTTTGGGTTCCTCTTCAGGTTCCTTAGTTTCAACCAGCCTTAATTTTGGTACATTTTCCTCAACACTCCCCTTCTTGGGCACATCTTTAGGTTCCTTCTTCTCGATCAACTTTGGTTTCCATGCCTTCTTCTCAATACTCTCCACCTTAGGTATCTCTTCAAGTTCCTTCTTCTCAACCAACTTTGATTTTGGTACTTTTTTCTCAACCCTCTCCTCCTTGGGTGCCTCATCAGGTTTCTTCTTCTCAACCAACTTTGGTTTTGGTACCTTTTGCTCATCGGTCTCCACCTCAGGTACCTCTTTAGGTTCCTTCTTCTCAACCAACTTTGGTTTTGATACCTTTTCCTCAACACTGACCCCCTTGGATGCATCCTCAGTTTCCTTCTTCTCGATCAACTTTCGTTTTGATACCTTCTCACCACTCTCCACCTTGGGTATCACTTCAAGTTCCTTCTTCTCGACCAACTTTGGTAATTCTGATTGTTGAGTTGCTTGACCTGCTGTATCCTCTGTTTCTTCTTCCCATGGCTCTTTCGCTACTTCTTCAACCGTATGAGTCTCATCAGGAGGTTCTTTTTCTTGGGCTTCTTTTTTTGCCGCCATCTCTGTCAACTGTGGTTCAAGTTCAGTTACCTCGGGCTCCATTATTTCTGGTTCTGGAGATGCTTGTTGAGCAGCTGATGCAACCTTCTGTTCGGGGATCTTTTCTGGTGGTGTTTCCTTAACCTTATGAGTTTCCTCCACTGCTTCAACCTCGGGTTCTTCAGGTTCTGTTTGCATTGCCTCTTCTTCAGCATTTTCATGTTCGCCATGAATTGCATTTTCCACTTCCTTTGTTTCTTCTTTCTCAATCTTCTCTCCAATTTCTTCCCCTTTTTCAGACTCAGATTCTTCTGGTTCTTTCTCAAAGCTAGTTTGGTTTCCAACCTCTTTAGAGGCTTCAGCTTGCAATTGATCAATTTCATCAGTACTTTGAATCATTTTCTCGACAGTCTCCTCCTTAGGTACCTCTTCAAGTTCCTTATTTTCAACCAACTTTGGTTTTGGTACCTTTCCCTCAAGACTCTCATCTTTGGGTGCCTCCCCAGGTTCCTTCTTCTTAACCAATTTTAGTTTTGGTACCTTTTCCTCAATACTCTCCCCTTTGGGTTCCTCTTCAGGTTCCTTAGTTTCAACCAGCCTTAATTTTGGTACATTTTCCTCAACACTCCCCTTCTTGGGCGCGTCTTTAGGTTCCTTCTTCTCGATCAACTTTGGTTTCCATGCCTTCTTCTCAACACTCTCCACCTTAGGTATCTCTTCAAGTTCCTTCTTCTCAACCAACTTTGATTTTGGTACTTTTTCCTCAACCCTCTCCTCCTTGGATGCCTCATCAGGTTTCTTCTTCTCAACCAACTTTTTCTCAACATTTTCCTCCTTGGGTACCTCTTCATGTTTCTTCTTTTCAGCCAACTTCAGTTTCAGTACCTTCTCAGCTTCAGCTTGAGCTGCAGCTTCAGTCTCCTTTTCAACCGGCTTTGGTTTTGGCACCATTTGCTCAACACTTTTCTCCTTGGGTACCTCTTCTGGTTTCTTCTCTTCAGCCAACTTCAGTTTTGGTACCTTTGCAGCTTCAGCTTCATTTTCGGCATCCTTTTCAACCCATTGCTCCTTTGCAGGTTCCTTCTTCTCACTCAATTCTATGTTTGGGAGCTGTTCGTCTTCCTCGAGCTGCTCTCCATTAATCATCTTAGGCTCTTCTTGTTCTTCTTCTCGTTCTTGTTCCTGCTCTTGGTCTGGTTCTGGTTCTTCGTTCTGTTCCTCAATGGCAACACCACTGATTCCTGTAAACTTTTTTTTCATGATGATTCTCAACGTTGATTCTTGTTCATTATACTTGGCTTTGATTCTTTCCAAATCCACAGCATCAGGTATACTAAAAACCTTTCTGAAAGCCTTTATATCAACCTGCTTCTTGCACATAATCCACCCTATCAACACCATCTCCTGGACAGGCTTCTCCCCACTTATGGCAATCCGGTTCCCATCTTTATTTATCTCAATGAAGATGTCCTGTCTTCTGAAACCTGCATTAGAGTTCCAAAATCTTCCATTGAAATCACACATCACCAAGATAAACCAACATTTGTAAGAAAATGAAAAAGGAAAGGAGGGGTGGGCCATTACCTTTGAGATGAGCAATGAGGATAAACATTTGGTCGGTTTCTGTATACATGAAAACAGGACCAAATGGCTGTCTGGAAATGCGAAGATCAGATGTTGAAGTGATATCATCTCTGGTACGGGTAATCTTAAGTCCTAATTCAAGCTCCATGCTTCTACCTTTGGTTATTGATTAAATTATAGGAAGCTGAATAAAGTAATGGGGGCATTGTGAACAGGGAATTGAAGAGAAAGCAATGGCGGTGTGTGTGTGTGTGTGTGTGTCTTATAAGAGTAAAGGATAAATTCATTGCTTCCCACTAGCATCTTTGTGAAGCAGCCAAAAGTTGGTTGCTTGTTTATTAATTTTCTCTTGGTGGATATATTCATTGCTTCCTAATTTAAACATATGCCCAAATAAGTATTAACACACTATATGTTAACCTGTAAGGAAATATAGTTAATTTAATTAAAAATATTTCCTAGTAACTTACGCGCTCCCATTAGAAGAGAAATCCTTGAAATGACTGTCCATGATATGTATATTCATTTGTCAATTATATTATAAGATATAACTTTTTGTCATCCACGCAAAGGGGTCATATTTTTATTATAAATTAATGTTTCATTTTGATCAAGGATGATGTTGTTAATAAGAATAAAGATGAGCTTGATGAAGATTCCGACGAATCTCATCACTACGAAACCGATTGCTGTACGGGCAACACAGCTTCCTCGGTAAATCGTCTGTAAGGACTTCGTCTGTAGATTTTTTGATCTCATCTTAGAATATGGAATTCGGATTTTAATGCTGGGGTTGTCAGTACAAAATTTCGAATGAGTTAGTTTGCTTGCTTGACTTATTCAACTGAATTATTTCTTGGTTTTTTTATATAAAGTTGTCCGATGTGTGTTTTCGATTACTTCGATTAACTAAGTTTTTTTGATAGATTGTTTTATAGTTAATTTGGATATTATGCGCCAGAAATGGGAGGAATACCTTTACGATTGGGCTTGTGGCAACGCTTGACGAGGCGGACATTGTCTTTAGCAAAGTCTCTCAAAAGGAGAAGGGGAAAGGAAAAAAGGGGATGGGAAGGGAGAAAAGAGAGAAGTTTTGAAAAATATCTTACCGAAATGAAAACGGTAAGACGTTTTCCTAAAATGAAGTGTCTTTTTCCCGTGTTTTGAAAAATACTTCACAATATGATTTCATTTTCAATTTAACAAACATTGAAAAAGGTTGAAAAGGTAACTTTATTTTTTGTTTATAAGGACAATGAAAAGTACCATTCAAAATGGACAATGGTAAATTTAGTAAAAAAATTAGTTAGCTAAGTGGTTTTTCACATTATTTTGGAGAAGTAAACCGATTTTAAAAATCAGAGTTAATGTAGCAGAAAGTACACCCAATAAAAAGTGCTTTTTATAAAATATTTTATACAAAATGCACTTTTTTCTATCAATTTAGCCTTAGTCAAATGATCAACGCTTTTGGTTTTCACTCAATGACTCGGTTCGAATCTCTTCTCATGCCCTTCCCATGTTTTTTAGTTTTTTTCTAATGCATTTTAAAAAATAATAATTATTATTTTTTAACTTTTTTATAAGGTATGTTTTTCAAGTTTTTCTTAAATTTTTTAATTAAAAACAATAAGCATGATATTTTCAAGTTTTTAATTAACAAACATGCTTTTAAATTTTTTATTTATTTTTAGTCCATTTTTAATTAATTCATTTTTATTTATATAGACAAAATAATAAATATGAA
The DNA here is from genome assembly GCA_039519145.1 of Kokia cookei. Lineage (NCBI taxonomy): Eukaryota > Viridiplantae > Streptophyta > Magnoliopsida > Malvales > Malvaceae > Kokia > Kokia cookei. Next base: position 19,619,927 of record CM076902.1, read on the forward strand.
ATTATATAATAAAATATATATATTTTTATATATATCATTATATTAAATATATATTATTTTTAAAAACCTAAACTAATTTTTTTGGTATATTTTTCTTTATATATATAGTTTATATATATTTAATATTTATTTTTCACGTATATCGTGGGTATGATAAATTTTAATATTATAAAAATAATTATTTCAAATATTATTTTTTTAACCTACATTTTGAGTATAGTAAATTCTATTACATAAAATTAATTAATTATTTCAATTATTATTATTTTTATTAAATATAATTTTTATATGCTAGCTTTAATGTCCCAAGCTTCTAAAATAATCTACATTTAAGATAAATTTTACACATTATATTCCCAAGTCACTTGGTGAAAATATTGTTGAATATTTATCAAACCATTTTCAATGACTTGCAACATACTCAAATGTATGTTTTAGATGTGTTTTATAAAGTTCCAAATATTTTTGAGTCAATATTGAAGTGTTCTAAAGTGTTTAAAATGCTTTTGAGGTGTTTTGGTAATCAAGTCTCGAGACAAATTGAGTTTTGTGTCGAGACACAAGCTTATATGTCTTGAAATAGATAAACATCGAAGCTAAGGTATGCTTCAGGGAAGCTATGTCTCGAGATATTCAAGTAATTGTCTTGAGACATATGGGCATATGTCTCAAGACACACTAGTCATGTTTTGAGACGCAATTTACCAACGACTATATAACAGTTATATTTGTTCTTTTCGTCTCAAGACAAGGAACCTGTGTCTTGAGACACACTACTGTAGGTTGTATTAAATGCTCAACGGTCATAAACGTTCACAAACTTGTTAATTGGTATAAATACAAGTCAAAGACACATCAAGATATGAGAGATGAACATCTAAGCATGGAAATCAAGAGAAAAGCTTTCAATTCTTTATTTCTTCATTTTCTCTTGTTAAAATTCTCTAGATGCTTATTGTTAAATCTATTTATCATTCCCATTTCAATTCTTTGAAAAAGCTCAACACTTATAAACGCACATTATTTACATATTTTATTTGAGCTTGTAAAGGTTACTTGAGGTTTTTGAGGTATAAATCCGTAAGTGATTTATTTGAATGAGTAATGCAAGAGTTAATAGATATACATTCAACTCTTATTGCAAGATTATTCTTTTTGCACTTTACAAATAAATAAATTAGGGCACACCTATACTATGTGTGTGAAAAAATATATTAATGTATAAATAATATTTAAATATTGATATCGACGGATAGTTAATATTCAATTTCCGCAATCTTCCATCCTCGTCCCTACAGTTAATACAAGGGCGAAAGAAGAGAGCAGGGAGGGCCTTTACTCCCTTTTTTAAAAAAAAAAAAAATGGCAGATTTAGACTCAAAAGTAGTTAATAATTATAGTTTTCTTTTCGTAAATATTAGAATTTTGATTTGATTTCTTTAAAAATGATCTCTCAATTTCGGCTGCTGACATTTGGGCAGCAGAACAGAACATAAATACTTAAATTTCAAGTTTGGTTTAAATAAAGGGAATAGGAATAGGAATAGGAATAGGAAAAAGAAAAAGCTGATGCATGATCACCTGGGATTTTAAATTAAATCTTGTTGAGGATGAAAAGGTGGGGAAAGTGGGACATGCTCATTTTTATAGTCATATCCGATGTTATATATTGATACTTTCTTTTTGAAAGCACACATATTTATATAGTTTTTGTGCTTTTCTTCATTGTTTATTCATCTCAGAAATACGTATTAAAAAAGTGAAAGTTGATTCCGAAGTAGGGCCTAGACTGGACTATGGCCCGTATAGCAATCGGCATGCCATGGCATTGCCTTTCACCTTACAACATCTTCTAATCTAACCTTACACCTACTCACCCTCTAAATCACTCGACTTACCTCAAAATGTTCCCTAACGTACAACAAAATTTCACACCCATTCTCCCTTTTTACAGCACTAGTAGAAATGCCACACAAAATACAGTCATTGGAGCTGCCGCCGCCGCTGGTGCCGCCATGAATCCTTCCGCCGCCTGCAACCACCCAACCCAATGGAGCTATATATAAATATCAAATAACAATCACTTTTCCATTTAATAGTTAGCCACATTTTTTATCGACTATGGTAGGCATTTAAGGAACTATGCATCGAGAGAGATAAAGTGGTACCTGTCCTCCATGATCAGAGGTGGGCAAAGGTCGAATAGTTGCAGAATCAACTTCACCAGTCGGCAATGGAACCGCAGGGTTGCTGTTGATAAAAGGGATGCCACCACCTTTACCCGGCACTAGACTCGGTACTGTTACTGGCGAGGTAGCACTTGGTGCTGGTGAAACCGCCGCCTGGCGAGGCCTGAACGGCCTTGGATATACTGGAGAAGACGACACAATCGGTCCACCAGAAGTTGGTGCTGGAGCCGTTGCCGGAGGTAAGTCTGGTGAAGGGGTGGTTGTTGCATTTCTTGGAGGTAGCGCGGGAGATGCTTTAACGGAGAGCTTTTGAGAGCTTTGGCATGTTTTGAGAGAGCCATTGTTGAAAGCAAAGTAGAAGAATCCAGGACGAGATGGGTGCCACTGCACAACAAACATGACCCCCCTAACCTCATTAAGACATATAATTTAACCTTGAAAGAAACCACTATGGGTGATGGATACAGGGAGTTGCATACCGTGTAGGAGGTGGAGTTGGATTTAGTGAGGAGCGTAGCTTGGGTGAAATTGCAGATATTAAAGGCTTTTTTGTTCTGGAAAATGTAGAGATTGTAGAGATACTTGTGTTTGAAAACTGAGAAAAAAAAAAAAAAACAATGGAATGATGTTAGTAAAATCAGGATAGTAAACTTGCTGGTGGCAAGTTCATTTTGAAGTATAAAATATAAAAGACTCACTTATTGAATCTCCCACATGGACAACGGGATTGCTCCACTCTGAAACACCATCTACCACAATGGTTGCAGACTGAGAGGCTATGAAGAAAGGGAAGAGAAGAGAAATGAGGAAGATTAGCATGGAGAAGAACTTCATCTACTCTTCAACTTTTGTTTAGGTTCTAAAGGAGGAAATGATTATGATGAAGGGTTTTTAGACCATTGAACTTGGCTTTTATTTGGCCATGGCTTTTAGCCCCCTGGAGCTACAAAAGAAAAAAAGACTTCTTGAAAATTGTGTGGGGAAAGAGGAGGGAGGGAAACAATGTCAGGTGTGTTTGGCTTTTTCATAGGGAAGAGTTTGAATGGGTGACAGACATGGAAATATCGGATGCTGTGTGGGGTTTTGCTAGGCTTAATATACTACTTATTTCATTTTATACTTAGATGAAAAAATTATTTGTTTTATAGTTGTTTAAATATACATATTTATGATTGTAAACCCTAAAACTAATATTTGATTGTAATTATGAAAAAGAATTAAATAACAAAGAAGAATGAATTTATGTATTAGCTGAGAAGTAAAGGTGGCATGATTTTTGTTGGTGCAGAAAAACTGAACCTCTTTTTGATATAAAAGGACAGATGCAAAATAAACAAGTGGGTTGGAATCTGTGAGGTAAAAATGATGGGGAATATTATTATAAAATCATTAGTCCAGTGAGTATCTTTCTTCAACTTTTAATATAGGGGGAGTCTTGCTGGATTGCTTTCTTCAATCAAATCTTTCCCCTTGCCTTTCACCCATTTAGGGTTTTAATTATTGTAGGGAAAGTGATGCTCATGAGAAGTGGAGAGGAATCCAAATCTGGAAACAAGTGTCGTCTTAATTTAATCCGTATTTAAGTGGAGGGGGGACGATACCCTTTTTCTTTCTTTGCGAAAATCAATCCTCCTGTTTGCCCTCATTCAACCCTAAACTTAATCCCAACCCAATACCAATGAAGTCTAAACGCTAATAATATTGCATGAATTTCCCTTGTTTTAAAAATTTTATAAAATACCATAACAATAGTCAAAATTCCAAAAAAAAAAAAAAAATTCAAATAAAGAGAAACAATATAAAAATATATTATCAAAACGACTTAATACTAGTAGTTTTGGTTAAACGGATAACTCGTTAATTTTACGTTAATTAAATTAAAATAAACAAAAATTTAAAAAATATATTTTTATCACCCATAAAAATATAATTAATATCTAATCAACTAATCGATAAAATGTGATTCAATTGAAGAATTCAATTTTAACCGAAGTTTCAACAATACTTATATTTGTAGGACTAGTGTTTACGTGTCAAATTGACTACACACTTAAATAAAAACTAGATTATATCACTAGAAGGATTTCTTTCTAAAATTTGTTAAACAATAAGTATAAGTGAAGTGGTAAAATTTTTTTTAATGAATTTTTGTTTATTTATTTGAATAATATATAAAAATATGAAAGGATAAAAGTATCATTATAATTATATTAGTTATTAATGAAAAAGTACAGTTTTACTAATCTTTTCTCAATTTAGTTGGTACCTAATTAACATCACATGAATTTGGTAACTTATTTCATGTTAGGATCTGAACTTTTTTTAGTCTAAGTTAAATCTTAAACTTGACAATTTTTCCCACATTGAAGCCTCAACTATTGTTGGTTAAAGTCAAAACTTGAATTTGACAAATATTTTTGCATTAGGGCCTAAACTTGGCAACTATCTCCACATTGAGGCCTGAATTTTAAAGTTTTCAAGGATTAACTTGGACAAAAAGAATTCAAATATCAATGTGAGAACATTTATCGAGTTCAGGGCTTAACTTGAATAAAAGAAAAGATTCAGACTCTAATGTGAGAACAACTGCCAAATTCAAATAACTTTAAAAAAAAAAAATTCAAACTCCAATATCAAAAAAAATTACCAAATTCAAGTAAAAAAATGTGATTGAATCCAAATTTTTTATAATGAATATAGATATATGACAACCTAAAAAAAAATCATTTTAAGTGAGAGTTGCACTCTTAAAAGTTAAATATATAATAATATTCTCCTTCATCCATCCATCTCAGGCAGAGTTGCAGATCCGAGTGTGACATCCGGTATGCATGAGACAATTGATATTGTCGCTTGATTGTAATAATTAATAGGGTATGGTCCAATTTCTGTTATCATGGACAAATTAGATGGGTAGATTATACTCCAGCTATATAACATAGCGGTCACATTTCAGGTTTCTTCGTCTTTTATCTGTTTCTTGTTTTGTTGTGTTGTGTATAAAAAATATGGAAGAAGCGAAAGGACAGAGTGCTAGTTTCCCTGATATAATAGCAAGTGTAAGGAGGACATGTGTCTGCTAATGTTGGAATTGAGAAATGAGAAAAAGCAATGGTAAAACTGGTAACAAAATGCACGTAAGAAACGACGAGTGAAAGCAGCCTTAACTTTAGTACAAATTGTGACTTTGGAGGTGTGGCCCAAACCCAACCTATGTTTCGTTAAAAGAACCAAAATCACTACAAGACGGGGATTAAATGACAAACCAACCCTGACAAAAAGCACCATCAAGATACTTACAATGCAGCATAAACAGTTATCATCATTAAATACGCACAAAGTAGTTTGAATATGAGAACAGAGACACGAGGGGAAAAAAATATTAAAGAGAAAATTCAGCAAACACTTGGTAGGCCCAAAAAAAAAAAAAAAAAAAAAATCAATAAAATTGAAACTAAAGAAATTCCGCTTAGGTAGCAACTAACATTATTCATGTTGCAAACTCCAATCAACTGCCTTAGCTTCTGAAAGGCAGACCGTTTCAAAGGCTTGGTCAGAATGTTGGACACTTGATCTTCGCTCTTGCGATAGATAAGATCAATAACTCCTCCTTTTGTAAGATTCCTTAAGAAGTGAAATTGCACATCTATGTACATACTTCTCCCGTGAAGGATAGGATTCTTGGATAGCTTAATCGCTGATCCATTATCACAGTAAATAGAGATAGACCCTTCTTTCATTATAAACTTCTTAAACCAATCAAGCATGACCAATCGCTATGAGCATAGATGTTTACTTCCTTATTTAGTAACGACCTTGTAATATAATACATGGGTAAATCACATCCGTTGTCCCTAAATCTTATTTCAAATTATATTTCGATAACTCAACTTTTAAAACTTACGTTAAATTGTTACATTTTAATCACTCATCTGTTATTATTCCTGTTAAAATATAATGTGGCATGTTAATTTTAATGGTCTAATAACCAATTTAGTCCCTAAAATATAAAGGAAATACTATTTTGATATTTTAATTTTTTCTTAACAATAATTCTTGAAAAAATAAAAAGTTGTTAAATTGATTGGGCAACTGAAAGGAGAGTTAAGGAGAGGAAATGGAGGTATTGAACTGCCCGGAAACGGCAGACGGGACCAGGCGGCGCGAAAAGATGAGATTGAGAATCGGATTTTAGCATTGCGGCAGCTGACCATTGAAGTGCCGACGGTGAAGCCTGCAATTGGGGAAAAAACGCGATGGAAGGTGGATGAATTGGCCGTTAAATGTTGTGAAAACCCTTCAATCCCCGTTCTCTCTCAACTTCAACCGCATCTTCCGCCGACGCCGCCACTCCCACTTTCTCTTGGGACGATTTCGTTCACGTCTCCCAGCCCGAGTTCAACCCCCACGATTCTTCCGATCTCCGAGGCTTCTTCGATACAATCAAAGCTTGCAACTGTGGCGCTGTGAGCATCTCTCTTACTCAATGTAGTAATCATGTTTTATGCATCTTTAAATGAGGGCTAATGTGAATTAAAATAATGTATTAGCTAAGCTAGTTATATATATATATATTTATATATATATATATTTATTGTAATTGATGTGCAGTTTTGCTGAAAATTTAAGGAGTTTTGAGGATGATTTTAAATTATCTAAAGATAATTGTTATGGAGGTGAAGTAATGTTGCATCAATCGTTAAAATCGGCCGAGGATCAAACTAGAGCTGTAGGAGAAGTGATCAAATGCTTAGCTGAAAATGAATTGATTCCAGGTCCTGCTTGAAATTGAATATTTCATTTTTCTAATTCAAATAAAAAAAGATTGAACTGAAGGATTAAAAAAAGGAAATAAAAAAACCTTGTTTATAATAATAATTTATAATTTTTATAATATATTTTTTATTTGTATGATTTATTAAAAAAATTAGAATTATTATTAAGAAAAAATTCAAAATATAAAAACAATGTTTTATTTATACTTCATATATCATATTGATTATTAACCTTTTAAATTAATGTGTCACGTCATTATTTTAATGGGATAACGGATGAGTGAATAAAACGTAACAATTGGATAACATTAGTAGTTGTTAAGTTGTAAAAATTAAGTGACCGAAATGTAATTTGAAATAGAGTTTAGCGATAACAAGTGTACTTTACCCATATAATATAATTCTAGTTTGTATACCGATAAAAAATTGTATGTATTATTCAAAGGTTTTTTAATTAATTATATGTTAAAAAAGTTGCAACATATATTATAAGTAAATAAATTCAAATAGATAAAACTACGTTTATACAAGTGGCTCCAGTGAAAAAGAGGATGTTGTTCATCTTAGGGGTTTCGGGTTCGAGCGTCTATGTGTGCAATATGTGTGTATGTTGTCAAAGGGTTAAGAAAGTATGAACAGATACTATCATGTAATCACACCAGTATATTAAAAAAAATGTTATAACTTCATTTGAATTATACTATTCATAGGTAATGATGACATTGAGTCGTTGAGAGGGAAAGGAAAGGCGAGAGCCGACAATGAGTAACGTAAACTTTCGGTTTGTATTTTTACAATTTGGGATCAATTTAATTGTTGCATGTTGGTCATTTGAATTGAATTGCTATGATTGAGATTGAATATCGAGATATGGACTAAGTTGAATAGAATATAAAATAGTATGTTTTAATTGATACATGATAATTGATATGAAATTGTGTTGAAAAATGTTATATGATTAGTTGAAATGACGAATCATGAATTGGAGTGTAACTAAATTGGAAATTGATTACTTTATTAGTTGTTCAAACTAGATTAAATATAGTTGACATACCATAGGGTTAGGATATTAATTGTGCAAACCATCGTTGCTGGGCAATTTGGGGTGACGTATTCGCATATCTGTTCTAAGTTTGTGTCTGATTAATAGGATTATAAAAATATGAATTGACTAAATAGTATGTGAACTGAAATGTAACTAAGAAATGATTTTCGACAGCATGTGAAAAATCACGTGAAATGAGTTGAAAACAAGTCTTGGAGTCGATTGAGTAATAGTGAGCCAGTAGGCTCAAAAATGGTTGAAATGTTGGCATGAAATTGAATATATGTAGATACATATATATATATATATATGTTGATGATGGTAGATGAAATAATATATGAGTCTATATAGTTGTCAATATGAATTGGTTAAATACTATATGCAATGAATGAGAAAAGCTAAATTTAGGTGCATTCATAATGAATTAGTGTGGAAGAATGAATATATGTATACTTAAAGTAGTAAAGGAAGTTTGGCATGAAATTGCATAAGAATAGGTTGTATATTGAGTTTGAATTGGATGTATGTATTGATTAAACTTGAGTTATATTGACTTGAATCATTGAAATACTGTTGAACTATATCGCTTGATATACGGTTTATTTTTTCTGTGCGCATATTTAGATAAATTCCAAGATTTCGAGAAGTAAATCCAGTATTCAGTCAGAGATTCTCGATTCAACAATTTTTGTAAAGTTCTCTTTTATTTAGTATATGGCATGTACCTAGGATTTAAGCCGATTTTGTATTATTAATGGTTGGTTTTGGTATTTGGTTGATTAGTGTTAACTTGAAGTAACATTTTGAAATATTTTGGTTTGATTATACTTGGTATGTTGTTGAATTGGCTATAATTGAGTGTTTAAGTGTTATTTAAGGTGATTTCAACTTATATCAAATTGGACTCTTGGAAACAGTCGGTCACGTTGCGACAAGATTAAACAGAGAGTTATGTCGTGATGATGTACTCTCAATGTTGCGACGAGTCAAGTCAGTCTGTTGCATTGCGACAATGAATCCTCGTAGTTGCAGCGATAACTTAGTACTTTGAAATCTTTACAATTTGTTCCTATTTTGATCTCGGGTTAGTAAAAGAGCTTTCTTAAGCTCATGTAAGACCTGAAAATGATTATATATGGTATTATCACATGTGTTATTTTTATTAAAATGTTTAATGGAATGTAATTGAATATAAATGATTGCAGTTGCTCCGGAAACGAATGTGATATCTTGTAGTTCGGACCCAATGATCAGATCGAATATGGAGTGTTACATTTTAATATTTAAATATTTAATATTATAATTTTCTATTTTTAATTTAAATTTAATGTTTTTATTGTAAATAAACTTATTTTCCACTAATATTTTTTCATTGAAAAAAAAACATGTCACGTGACACTTTTCATTGGGCAAAGTTACCTAATAAGTTTTTTAACGATAGTTATAAAATGAACAAAAAATAGAAATAAATTGATATTTTAAGTAACAATTTGAGATAAAAAAATTTCAAGTACCAAAGTGAAAAATGGATTTACTTTAAGGGCCAATTAAACCTAAAATAAAATAAAAAAACAATTGAATTTGTTTTCTATTAAGATAGATGTCTATATACTTATAACTTTTTACACTTTTTTAGAAAAAAAATCTATTTAGTAATTTTCATTTATTAACAAAAATTTAAATAAACAAATTTTAATTGTTATTACTTATTTTTATTTAATTTATTTAAATTTATAGTTATTATTTTTATTTTATAACAAATTATTATAATATTTATATAATAATTATATTTTTAAACATTAATTCCACGTTTGATTAATGAAGTTTTTAACTAAACGAGACATTTTTTTAATCGAGCATAATTTGAAAATCGAGACATTGATTTTAAAGGTAGCAAAGGAGGAATTAATATTTCTCAAAATGATTTTTTGGCCGTCAAATTCTATCATTTTAATAATTCATTTAATTTATTAATTTTGTTGAGATGATATATAGTGAATTGTTATATTATGATGTATTAGTATTTAATTAAATTTTAAATTTTAAAATTTTTAAAAATAATTTTATACTTTTTAAATAATTTTAATATTTATTATTTTTATTGACATATATTATTCACGTGTATGTCACATCAATAAAGTTAACAAAAATTAACTTGTCATCTGTTTTTGAGTGATTTGACAAAAAATACAAATTTAAAGATTAAATGATGCGAAAAATTAAATAAAAAGTTAAAATGATTTTTTATAAAATTTAAGGGCCAAATAAATCATTATGCCTCAATATTTAAAGTAATTTAACACAAAGGGCGTTTTGTAAATAGAGTTTTGGGTCTTTTTAATTTATTTCGACACAAATGAAAGATTGAGTAGCTAAACCTTTTAATTAAAATATTTGGTGAATAGAAGGTTGTAATAGATTATTAAACTAAAATCTCCAAAACAAAACACAAAGATGAACCATACTTGCTAAAAAAAGTACTCCCTTTTGCTAATGCTCTCAAACCTAATTAATTTCTACAATATTCACTAATTAATTAGCTTATTTGCAAAAAAGGAACTTAAGAAATTTTTTTATTTAAATTTTAAAAAATATTCACTAATTAATTTTCATGAGGGATGTTTTAATTTCTTTGTAATAATGTTTTATTTCAATAATTTCACTCAATAAAAACTAAAATATTATAAACATATAAATACTTAACAATAAAATGTGACATGCTCTTATTTGTTATTTTACATATATAAACTTTCAACTATCCGTCAAGTTTTACCAAACACTTTAAAATAAACAATTAATAAAATTAATTAATCAAATCAGACACTGTTATCAGTCAATAGTCAAACATGACCATAAATTTGATTAAGGAAATCCTAAATTAATCACTTTATTAGAATGATAAATTGTAAATTTGGATGTATAAATTCGTTTTTAATAAAAGTCAAATGAATTAATAAATTAAGTAGAAATAAATAAAAGAAAAAAACATATGACTAATAATAAGACATAAGAAATAATTATTTTCGAAACTAATTTTAACCCCATATTTTGTAATTAAAATATAAATTAAATAGAAATAAATAAAAGCAAAAGCATATGAGTAATAATAATACATAAGCAATAATTAGTTTTTGTTTAAAATTTAATTAGTAAATATAAATATATGTGATTAGTGAGTTTTTCTTGAAATATATATTTTCTGAAAGCAATTTTCCTTCAAATATTAAAAATTGTGTATGGGGATATCTGTGTTGTTTAATGTTTATCCAGAAAAAAGTAAGGAAAAAAGCCAAAAGGCAGTGTTTAATTAGTCAAATCCAAGTAAATTTAGCGGATTAGGGACCAGAAAGTGAAGTTTCTTCTTCTTACACGACACAGTTTCTGCCTTCAATATGATCATCGATCAATAAACATTGTCGTTCCCTTTAAACCCCGAACCCCCCACAACTTCGAATTCTGTCATTTTCTAAGATTAATTACCATATATATTTGATTTTGAGAATATGAACAGATATTTCCATTGGAGGTGACTACTGATTACCCAGTACTGCTTCGCTTGTTCTTCATTTAAGGCAAAGATACCTACCTTCCTCGTATAACTAGTATCGTTCGTTTTATTTTCCCATTGAATTATTTCACACGGTGCTAGGAAACGTGAAATTCTCCTTAATTTTCGTTGTTAAAAAAATACTTTGGTTTGCAGGAAAGCGGTCTTTGATTCTTTTACACCTAACGTTCTATGGTTTTGTTAATTTGACTGGTTGATGCTTCGTTCTTTCCTCTCTTTTTTTCCCATTTCGGTGGTCGATTGAATTTGTTAAGTATATATCAGCCAAGACCCAAGACCCTGATTTCTTTTATATATTCTCTCTGGATTTTGACGTCTACGACTAGTACTAGTTATTCTTTTCTTATATAAACTGGTCATTTTGGTCTATACAGGGTTCTGGATCTAATGAGATGTTTCTAGAGGATTTTGTAGTTCAGGGTTTTTTCCTTTTTGTGATTTTTGTTATTGTTTTTTTTCTTTCTTTCTTTTTACAGCATGAAGGTTTGGAAAATTTGAGGATTTTTATATTTGGGAACTGTTGTTTGCAGATTTTTACTGTTTTTGGGTCAACTCGGATTTCCTTAGTCATTCAGCTAAATTTGAATCTCTGAAGTTATAGGCATACTGGGGCTTTAGTTTTGAATTTGGTTCTTTCACATTTGAGGCATTTGTTTACTGAATTATTGTATTTGGACATTGAGAACTAAATTTTAGAGGGTTTTGTTTGGGGTTTAGGACTTGAAGCTTTTTATTGGATACAATGAGGAGTAATGGGATTGATAGTTCAAGGAAAGATTTACAGGAGGAAAATGTTAGCAATAGCAGAAGTAAGGGAGTGCTTAAGGATGGTGACCAGACAGATGAAGTAGATGAACCAGCAACGGAATATAGGTCTTCTGATGATCAATCATTTTCTAGTTCTTATGAGAAAGAAGAGAATCAGAAGTCAAGTTCAGAGCAGAAGTCATCGGTTATAGTGGTTTCCGAGACGAAACAATCGAGTGTTTCATCTACTCCCAAAAGAGGTTAATATTTGCCATCTCCTGATTTCTATTTCTCATTGATCTGAATTGTACCTTGTCAATCTGCTAGGAAAATTGAGATTATTATTGATTTTCAACTTCAAGAAAAAACTTAAGAGAACCTATGTTCCAAGGTGTCATGATGGTAACATTATTCTAATGTTCCTATGGGACTTGCATTTTATTATGTCTGATTTGGTGACATAGGAAACAACTAAAGGGTGGATCCTTCCGCCTTCCTTTTATTGTGGAATATCTATATAACAGGTTAAATGTTGATAAAGTAACCTGTTAATATCACTATGCAATACTCCTATTTTGGGGAAAATAAACAATAAAATAAGCTTTTGTCAAATGTTGCTAAATTTTCCAGAGACAGACATGGATAATAATGGAAGGGTCACTGTGAGTGTGATTTAAATGTAATTCTAGGTTTCACCAAAAAAAAAAAATGTAATTCTAGGTTAGTTGACCCGAAAGAGTAAAGATTGTTTTATTTTTTCACATTGAAAAGTTTATGGTCTGATGGCAAATTATTTTCTCTTGTAAGGTCTGGATCATTGTATCAGTGCACCAATTGCTGACCAAGAAAACCAGTTAATTGATGACAATGAGATTGCATTCTCTAGGTCAATGACGGAGAAGAAAAACTCAAGGCATGATCTAAAAATAGATAGACTATCAGAGCGTGAAAAGGTAGATAACTGAGTTACATTTTCTTTCTTGCTTATACATGAATTGGCATCATTCAGAAACAAATGGAAGCATACGTATTTGGGATTTCATGTAAATGTTTGTTAGATTCCATACCCTAGTTTACATTTATCTTTCTTTGCTATGTGGTCAGAAGATAGCAGCTAGGTTAATTTTGGCAGGGGATATTTTGTCAAGAAATCTTAAAACTATTAATTATTTTATAAACACATTATGCTTCACAATTTGGCTTGTTGATGAAGTGATCCTTCTTTCAGGTGATTGCAAGACTTACTCGATGGGTTTGTCCTTTTTGCCTTTCCCTTTATGTTCTTTCAGTGACTCGTGACACTTTTTCATTTTTTTTATTCACAATTCCCTCCCTTTTTGGTGTTCATTTTGCAGAAAAATCTGATTGTTAACCTTATCAAGATCCAAAATGATGGGACAGTAGAAGTTGATCTACCTAAAAATTCACCTGTAGCTTCAGAATTGTTAGAACTTTCCTCTATTGAAGGACCAGCCTTTGATCTTGATGATACTTTTTTCTATGAGACTACTAAGTCTATCCCAAGGTTGAATATTGCCATCCTTGTGGTTGGAACAAGAGGAGATGTACAACCTTTTCTGGCTATGGCAAAGAGACTTCAGGTATGCTTAACATTATTTATTTATTCTCCTTGTTGCACTTATTTGTTATGTAATCCCTTTTAATATGTATTCTTTAGAAAGAATTAACTTCCTCCCCAACTATCATACAGAATATGCACTTGAGCTTTAGAGCTTGAACTTAGACCCTGCTTATGAAACCCGATGGTCTTATGGCCTAATAACTCCTACATGCAAAACCTGAACAGTTGATCCATAATTCCGTATCATAATTTCATGCATAGACACCTGATCAGATCACATATCCTTAATTTTAGTTGTACTTAGTCATAGAATTCATTCATTTTATTTTGAAGATTGTTTACTCTCTTTCAGGAGTTTGGTCATCGTGTTAGGTTGGCAACTCATGCTAACTTCCGCAGCTTTGTAAAGTTGGCTGACATTGATTTTTATCCTCTGGGTGGTGATCCTCGAGTCTTGGCTGGATGTAAGAAGTTACTGATATGGAAACTTTTGCAATTTATCATATTGATGTTGGTATTTATGTTGGTAATAGCTTGTAAACATAAATCCCATCTTGCTGTTAGTTGTCAAACTAATTTGGAAGATTTGCCTGAAACACTGCATCTTGTTTGCTTGCTTAGTTAATTGATAAGAGACTATGTTCGGTAACTATAAGAGGAAGAGATGGAGAGGAAAACAGGGGGAAGGAGAGGGATATGCATTGCCTTGTTCATATTGCTAAAAAGAAGAGGAAATGGAAAGGAAGGGGTATTTTATCTACTTTGCTTGCTAAGGAGTAGAAATGAAAAGAAATGATAACTTATCATCTTCTTTTGCAAATGTGTTATATATCAAGATGAAATGTCTAAATGAGGGAAGTTTTTTTTCCTTTGTTGTAAAATAATAATAATTTCATGCCCCCCTATATCCCTCCGTTCTAGGGGGTTTAAGAAGGTTTGGAGACTTTTGAGGGGTACATGTGCTCCTCCAAATCCTTCCTTTCTAGTAAAGCATTTTTCAACAAGAGAATGTGTAGTGCTCCCTCTCCCTTTGCTTCCCTTCCATCCCTTCCCCCCAATCCAAGCAAGCATTCAAGAACTAAGCATAGTTTTCTTATATATTCATTCAAAGCAGGTGCCAGCTTGTTATTTACTTTGGGCTCATATGGAAATCTAATTTCCTGTAGCCCTCATTATTTTTAAGTACTTGGCGTGATCATTACATTTTTGAACGTGTTTCATTTATGAAGTTGATGTGTTCATTATAGTTTCTCTTTCTTTTCTTTTTTTATTCATTTTCAACTTTTATTTACTATTTTTTAAGTTGATTGTATAATATTAATACATTTGAATGATTCTGTTTGGTAGATATGGCCAGAAATAAAGGTTTGATCCCGTCTGGACCTGGGGAGATATCGATACAGAGAAAGCAACTGAAGTCCATTATTGAATCTCTTCTTCCTGCATGCACAGAGCCTGATATAGAAACAGGCATGCCATTCAGAGCACAAGCAATCATTGCAAACCCTCCAGCCTATGGTGAGTCCTTATTGTATTTTCTTTCAATATCTAACGATGTTAATGATTTTATTCAAAATTTGGTATCACCTTATTTTGTAAGGCGCAAATGCTCATCTTTAAGGTCTTTTCTGCATAAATATGTATGTACTTCTGGATGCAGGACATTCTCATGTTGCAGAGGCTCTTGGTGTTCCCCTTCACATATTCTTCACCATGCCTTGGACGTAAGTTGGCTTTTCCCTTTTGATTTGTCTTCCATATCGTTTCAATATAATATAATATAATATAATTGAATTGAATTCTATCATTTTTAAGGGAGGGGGAGGGTACTTTGTTATATACATTGATTATTCAAAAATGTGTAAAAATTGATGGAAAAATATGTTAGATTATTCTACTCACTTCTATTTTGAATAGGCAGGCCAACATCTGAATTTCCTCATCCATTGGCCCGTGTTCCTCAGAGTGCTGGATACTGGGTTAGTCTTTGGTGTTGGGCTTACTTTTCTTTTCCTTTTCTTGATATGAACTGTTGAACAAATTTGAATGACTAACCTGTCAATTCCACCTTGTTGAGTCCAGCTTTCCTATATAGTTGTGGACTTACTGATATGGTGGGGCATTAGAGGATATATTAATGACTTCAGGAAAAAGAAGTTGAAACTTGCTCCCATCGCATACTTCAGTACATATAATGGATCAATATCGCATTTGCCAACTGGCTACATGTGGAGTTCTCATCTTGTGCCAAAGCCAAAAGGTAGTGGTGTTACATATCGTGCTTTTCAAATAACTTTCTTCTTAAATGATGATACTTTCCAGAGATAAGAAATCCTTGAATCAAAAGAAGATATTTAGCATTTTCTTGTTTCTCTTTCCTTTTATTAAACTTCAATATTCTTTCACACAAAGATACGATGATGTAGCAACCTGTACCTGCAATTTTGCAATGTGTTTTTTATTTTCTTCTGTCTATTCTCTACTCTTTTACTTCTTTCTATTGTTAGTCATTTAAAAGAATTTTTAACATATTTTAGACAAGATTTTTTTTACATAGTTTCCTTTCTTTGATATAGTGGATGTAAATTTGATCTTTCTTATGTTTATTCTATACCCATATATGCTTCTTTCTGTTGTCAGAATGCCAGTCATTCTAATAATATCTAAGGACCCTGTATCTTACTTCATTACGGGATAATCTGCAGATTGGGGTCCCTTGGTTGATGTTGTTGGTTACTGTTTTCTGAACTTGGGGTCAAAGTATCGTCCTCGTGAAGAGTTTCTGCAGTGGATTCAGAAAGGACCACAACCCATATATATTGGTTTTGGAAGCATGGTATTATCTCTCTCCAAATGGACATTTCATGGAATGTCATTTTATGATCTATGTTGTATTTTCCTCTAAAAAAGAGTTATGAGATCTATGTCATGTTTGCTGAGGTTATTTCTAATTGATTTGATAAGTAAATGAAACTTTACTAGGTTAACCAAGAATTTTATGTGGGTGCATGTGCATGCGTCCTGCCTAATAATTTTAAGTGAAAGAAACCTAGATGAGCTGTACATTTTGTTAGTTGGACTTTGGCTGACTAGTATGCGGATGATATCTTATATGCAAATTCTAAGAATTTGTAAACTATGTATCACGATGTAGTATTGATCCAGTTTCTTACTTGCATCTGATTTTAAGCTAAATCCTGACTTTTGTGAGTTCATACAATTGAAAGAGATCAGGCTAAGGTAAAATTGAAGACAACAATCATTTTCATGTTGAAGCTAATGAGGATTCTTTTATTGATATACATGCTTTTGTACTTTTTCATCAAATTAAATAATAAAATACTGTTATTTCCTGTGAAGCCTCTTGATGATACCAAGAAAACGACGGATGTTATTTTGGAGGCATTAAAAGATACTGGACAAAGAGGAATAATTGACCGAGGTTGGGGAGATCTAGGGCAGTGTAAGTAACTTTTGCATATTTTTCTGTTATCCTTAATGTCTTGAGAGCTCATTTCTGTTTACAGAAGGTATTCTATTCTGTCGTGGTTTCACATTTTTTATTTACTTTGTCAATGTAAGACCAGTTGAAATTTGTCATTGACTTTTGTTTTTTACTTCTTTGTTTTCCTTTCCATTTTTTTAAAAGTTTGACTGGGTTCTTCGATTCAAGGAATTGGAACTTGATGTTCAAATTGATCCTAACTGGTTCTTTTAATCATTACTGAAATAAACATGTTAACAAATGAATGACATGTTCTTATAATGGTTATTTGTGGAAGTTGTAATTAGTAACTTCATGCTATGGAAGTTTCCATGTTTAGTATATAAAACTCTATACATTAAGGGACACGTTCAAGTATTCTGAATGACAAGCAGAGTTCTCTTATATTTATTTGTCCTGCAGTTACAGAAGCTACTGAGAATGTTTTCCTCATAGAAGACTGCCCTCATGATTGGTTGTTTCCCCAGTGTTCAGCCGTGGTAAGTAAATTAGTTAAACTCCAGGTTTGCTTATTTGAAGGGATTCTTTGATGTGCTTAGATATTAACAACTGTGATTTGATTTTGTGGGGATTGAAAAAAACTACCAGATATCTACGGCAGGATCACCTGAATGTAGCAAGTGTGTCAAATGATGAAGAGTTCATAATCTTTTCGATAAATATATGGTTTGTCTGTTAAAAATGCCTAACTGGAAGCAATATTTCCTTAAATATGCAGGTGCATCATGGTGGTGCTGGAACCACAGCCACGGGACTTAAAGCTGGGGTAATTTTCTTTTTACTTTGCTTTTATTATATACAAACTTTTATTACATTTCTAGTTTTGTACATACATTTGTTTTTATCTGCATTATAAGCTCCTCTAGTTCTTAATATATATGATTGAGTGATATCTTGTTTCAAAGCTATTAAGTTTAACCTTCTAATGGGATCCTTGTGTATTTGTAATCTTCATTGTGGCTTAATGCCAACTTTTGAATTACTAGTGTCCAACTACCATAGTACCGTTTTTTGGAGATCAGTTCTTTTGGGGTGATAGAGTACATCAGAGAGGGCTTGGGCCTGCACCAATACCAATATCAGAGCTCAGTATTGAGAAGCTTTCAAATGCTATAACATTCATGCTCCAGCCAGAGGTAACTGAAGTAGCTTTTGTATGCTTAAGTTACTCTCATTCATTACATTATTAATCACTTATCTAATTCATTACACCTTCCATGGAGAACCATCTCCTTGATATATGTAGTTGATGAATGCTAAGGTATTCATTATACCCTTTATGTGTACTCTTTCAGCAAGCATCTAAATTCCACCTTGTTACTCTTATAGAAACATAACCTTGTATTTAATGTCAAGAGGATGTCATAGCCTTTGCATAAATACTCCTCCCATGAGAACATTTCAATGCTTTTCTGCTACAAATAGACCCTCGCATATGAAAGTTATTGGTAATTTTTTTATTTGTACTGATGTGAATGGAACACGATTTCTGGTTAGGTGAAATCCCTTGCAATGGATTTAGCAAAATTGATAGAAAACGAAGATGGTGTTGCAGCTGCAGTCAACGCATTTCACCGGCATTTACCTCCAGAGCTACCATTGCCTACTGCACCTTTGGAGGGAAATGATCATCCAAACCCGTTACAGTGGTTCTTTCTTCAAATTGGAAAATTGTGCTGCCTTCCTTGTGGACTCTGGAATTCATAGTTTATCCATCCTACAGATAAGTTATTAACCTTTTTCACCACTTACATCAATTTTTGTTTCTTCTTTTAAAATTTTGGGTATTTTTTCATTACATTAATGGGTTTGGTAAAAGGGAATTGGATAGGAGTTTAGAGTTCATCCATAGTGTGCAACAACATTAGGCTTTCTTCTGTTACCATTTGTAAAGGTAGTAGTATTGATAGATTAAGCTTTGATTACAACAATAATAATTACCCATTCATTGGTCGTTTGGTTCTCTTTCCAGTTATTGGTCGTTCTTGTTTACTTTTACTATATTCCTTTTAGCAATTGTATTTTCCTTGGTTGGACATGACATTGTAAGGTAATAAATAAATTGATTCAAATTTATTATCATTATTCTTACATTTAAAATGCTTTTGGAGAGCCAAAAGTAATGGCTAAACAATAACGAAGTATGAGATGGTTATTCTAATCTCTGTATTTCATACTTGTGTATTTTTGTTGTTTATTTTTTATGTATGATTTTGAGATTCAGTTTGATTAGATAATTTAATTTTTCTTTTCAGTTATCCTTGTAAATAGTATCTATTTTTGTCTACATTGAGATTGTTGTCATGAAAGTAATTTTAGTTCAATTGACACATTTTTTCTCGTTTATTAAACAAAATTAATAAAAAAAACAAATAACATTTTAGTTGAAACGATGGATTTAAGATATTAAAATTTGAAAAACTAAATAAATGGATTAATTGAAAAGTGACATCAACTCAATTAAATACTTCAAAAAATATATAAAATTTTCTATTAAATTGAGTTTAACTTTTTTATTGGATTGATATTATTTAATTTGCGATATAAGAACTCAACAAGTGATTTTAGTGGTAAAGAAAATATTGTTCATCTTAAAATATTCGAATTCGAGCATCTGTATGTGCAAGGTGTGTGTGTCTTGTCAAAAGGTTAAAAAAGTATGAACTGATACTATCAGGTAGTTACACTAGTATATTCTAAAGAAAATACGCGATATAAAATTTAAATTCAAGTAATATATAGTCAAAGTGTTCTTAATTTGGTGAAAGCTTTGTTTAAGATAGAAATGAAATTGAGGCATTTTCATTCGATGTGTTCAACAGTTGGATTGTTTTTTACCCAGGTTATTACTTAATAATATGAAAATCTCTAAAACATTTTTCTAAGTTGGACGTGTAAAATTGGAGAAATTATTTTATCAATCTTTCCCATCACATTAGTTATGATTTTTTTAATTATTTAATAATATTTCAGTAATTTTTTTGTCATTGATATATCATTTTGATAATTTATTTAGTTTGAATCTTGAACTCTGAATCTTAAATCTTAAACCTTACATCCCGAACTCTAAGTTCAAGTTTCAAGGTTTAGGGTAAAAAAATTACCTAAATTATATATCAATGATACGGAAAAAATTACTGAAATATTATTAAATAATTGAAAAGGGACTATTGATAATGTGGTGGGAAGTGCCTATAAAATAATTCATCGTAAAATTGAATCAACTAGACGAATCCATATTCAATGAAAAAAAGACATATATATAGGTTAAAATAGGACATAAATCTCTTTACTTTGAAAATTAGGATTTTAGTCCTCATACTTCTATTTCATGGAGTTTAGCCTTTCTACTTTTCAGAATTTAGAATTTAGGTCCAATTGTTGATACTGTTTATTTTTTTGTTAAATTTATTGTGACATTTTTTAAATAAAAAATTTACTCACTTGATAGTCATATAATTAGAAAAATGAGATTGTAATTAACTTGAATTTAATAAAAAAAATTAATAGTGTTAACAGTTGGATCTGAATTTTGAAATTTGAAAAGTAGAGGGACTAGATTCCATGAGATAAAAGTAAAGGCGGTAAATTTCTAATTTTAGAAATATACAGGGACTCATGGCGCATTTTCACCTATATCTGTTATCAGCTTTTAGAATCCACGTAGCGGCACGTCGCCAAATCAAATTCAGGAATTTAGATCCTGTACTACACAGTTCAGTAGGAAGAGATATGAATCCCATTGGGCAAGTCAGATCTAGTCGGACATTCCAAGGTCAATCGATCAAAAGAAGCCAAATCGCGCCACCAGTCGGCTACACAATCATGATTCCATTCTATATCACCAAAGCATTAACCACACGTGACGAGGATGCCTATAAATTCCCAGTTCCTCAATTTCAATTACTCTCTTTACCAAATAGATATTTTTCGCCCTTTTCCCTTCGGGATATTAATTTACAATCCAAACATCAGATAAGCTAAGGTAAGCTTACCATCCAACACTAGACCAAGAATTCAGATTCTTCGAATTCAAGGGAGGGAGAAATGGCGGTCTCTGTCTCCGCATCAGCAACTGTTCCTTCGCTGAGTCGACGAAGCTCAACTCAGTTATCCCCTTATTATTGTTCGTCCAAGCTATCTTTCTCATCTTCTCTTCGGTTTCAACCCATTCGAATCGTTAATAGATCCGTTTCCGCTCGCTATCGTCCTCTTCAAGTAAACGCTTCTGAACTTTCTCTCTTTTACTATTATTGTTATTATTATTATTTAATAATCATCAGTTCCTTTTCTTGTCTTCTCAATTTCATTACATAAATTGAATCCGATCATCATTTATTTATGCACTTAATTAGTTTTATCTTATTAAAGTTTAGGTTAAGTAAATTTGGTGAAAACTTTTTATTTGCTTGTTGATTTTAAACATTTTTTTTTTGGTATTATTGTTGTTTTCAATGTATATGTTAAGTTGTAGCTTAAAGTAGAAGATGGGTTTTATAGGTTGAAGCAAAGAAGCAAACATTTAACTCCTTGGATGATTTGTTGGCGAATTCCGACAAGCCTGTACTGGTTGACTTTTATGCAACCTGGTAATCTTTTTCTTTAAGAAATTTTACTTGGATGCTAACCCAAGTTCATAAATGTATAAAATTTCTTAGTTTTTTTTTTTTTTTAGTTATGATTTAATTTTGTAGGTGTGGACCTTGTCAATTCATGGTTCCAGTCCTCAACGAAGTGAGTGCTACTCTGAAAGATAAGATTCAGGTTGTGAAAATCGACACCGAGAAGTACCCAAGCATTGCTGATAAATACAACATACAAGGATTACCCACTTTCATCATATTTAAAGATGGGAAACCCCTTGATCGTTTTGTAAGTTGATTTAGTACTCTTCTGCTTTGAGCTTTTCTCATTTAGAAGTTAAGCCAGTCTTTATGAGGTCAAAGTGCAAAAGGATTCTATGAGGCGTACTGCTATTTAGGCCAAATTATGTAATATGAAAAATGGTCTGATCGCTTGCAATGGCATGGGCTGTAATGATATCGAATTAAACTCAAGCCATCAATTTTATGCGAGTGATAGCAGTTGGACAGCTTTCAGCCTGAAAACAGAGAAGAACATAGCATTTCCTTTTATGAGACATTTATAAAATACCTCTGCCATTTCATCTTTCCATGCCTTGGGAATGCTTGCCCTTTGTAGTTATTGTGAATCATTCAGGTCGATATATGATTTTGCTTTTTACAAGCAACTTTGTCTCAACCATTAGAACTGACGTTTATTGCTTGGGATAGGAGGTTTATTTTGTGTAATCTTTGTGGTTAATCCCACTGATGAACTTGTATTTCCTTTCAAATTAATTATTTTTGTTTCTAAATTAATGTGCAACTCATCTAGTCTTTTAATCGTACTTTTTTTTAACATGCTTTGAGTTCTGATCATCAGGAGGGTGCCTTGGGTGCTGATCAACTCATTCAACGCATTGAAACTTCATTGAGTGTCAAGCAATAGCCATGGTGAGCTTTGGATATCTTACTGTAAGAGATTTCTTCCCCTTCATTCGGTTATTTGAAGACTGAGAGACCCCCATTTACTTCTGCTGCCCCTTGATCTAATATTTATTTCTGCTGCCCCGTGATCTAATATTTATTCCTGTTGCTCGGGGTTTCAATGTAAATAAAATACTAGATTGGGGTACTGAAACTGGCGATGAACTCACAATGTGATCTACATACCTTGTCCTTCCGTTTATTTAATTTTTTTTAAAGACAAATGGTTGTGTGTGTGTAATTGACTTTTGCCCCTGTTCATGGATTCCGATAACATAAGAGAACACATTGCATGCTTTGAGTTTTCTTGTGCTAATTGTCCAGGAGGGCAAAAAACTGGACAATTAGACCAAGAACTGGAGGTTTGTCTAGTCTTGTATTGAGTACAAAAATCGAGGAATCATTGGGTTAGTAGAAAACTGGACTAGACTAATCGAACCAAGTCATTGATTCTGTGTCAAAAGGCTTCTTTTGTGTTAGAATTGGACGAATAGAATTCTTGTTAAAATAAAATTCAGTTATAAAATAAAATAAAAGTAAAGTTTAAATAAATTAGATTTATTTTATTTTATTTTAATTAGAATAAGTCATCTATTTTATTTTAATTAGAATAAGGTGTTTCAATTTTACTTCGTTATTTCTATTAGTTGTTAATTGGAATAAGGTTTTTCAACTTATAAACAGACATAATTATCTCTTCTTGTAATTATGGGATTTTCGATATTAGTGAATTTTCTCTTTTGTTCGTGGTTTTTTTTCGAAAGGGTTTTTACGTAAAATTTGTGTTTTTTTTTTTTTTTCTTTATGATATTTTTTTATTATCGACATTTGATTTTATCACTTTGATTTGAGGTTTTGGTTGATGTTAAGTTCAGGTTTAAATTTGGATGATCTAATCACTCTTCCTTTATATATTATTTTTTACAAAGAACAGTATTAGACTTATTTTGTTAATATATGAAAATATTTTAATCGTCCAATTGGGTGGACCGGTCATTAAAAATCTGAATGAGTTTGACTTTAGATGGGTGGAATTGGCCAATCTCATGGTATTTGTAATGGTGTAAAGAGTCAAATCTTGAACCAAAATTCTTGATTGAGTAGCAATTTGAAGAGCATTCCGTTTAAGAAGTAGAATAGTATGATATTGAAGCCTACTTACTGCCAATATCCAACTTTCACCATATGGAATAGATAGATTGATTACGGAATGAAAGGCATTACTTTAGCACTTCATTTTGAGCTAATTTACACTTTGACATGTGCAAGATTTTAGCTGCTTTCCATACGAGCTTCGGTTGCAATTGACTTCTAAATCTTAAAAATTTGATTGAAATATGTAAGCAGGTTGATGAATCAGTATTATAATTAAATAATTGTTTTATTGTATAAAGTAGGAAATTTAAGCATGACAATTTTACAAATATTATAGATGTACCACCATAAATTATATTAGATCTGTCTGAACATCAAGTTATTTAAATTTGAGGTCACTAACCAAAATAAATAAATAAATAAAAAGACAAACATGAATAAAAACCCTTACAAAAGCTTATTAGGTCTTAGCATCAATATTCAGGGGTCCAATTTTTCAAATTTGTGATGTATTTTTTTAATTTGTATCATTTAAAGATTATATAATAATGATATATACCCCTACATGAGTGTGGCAAACTTATGTGAAAACTTAGACAGACTTGAGTATTCTCATATTCCTACGTCGCTTCTGCCCTCAAATTGGTGTTGTCCTCTTTGGGCATTACACAAGTCCCTCGAAATTTTATTACAAGAATATACGTTTCCTAGGCTGCATATAGGAGGTCCATTTCTACACAACCAATTGGCTGACAAAATCATTACAGCAATCCGACGTCGTTAGATAAGTTGAACATTTTCTATATTCCAAGCTTCAATTTGATCAAAGTACTGGAGGATTCGTTGTGTAATTACATCCGAAATAGCATAATTATAGGATATCTTCATTTGATTCTTTTCTAATTATAACTGCACAAAATTAGAGACATGATTTGGGGCATCAAAAAACAGCTAAGGAGAGATTGGATTTAGTAAGGCCATAAAATCTAGCCTTTTCAGTTTCACTTTCCTTTTCACCTGCAATTTCCACACCAAATGTAGAACCAAATTACATAACAAATAATGAAAATATGCCTAATATTCCTTCAACATTTATATGTACCATATTCCTAATTTCATCCTAATAAATCTTTCAATTAATTCATAGCTGAGAAACCAATAGAATTAAATACAATAGAACCAAATATGGAAACTAGAAGCTAGGGAAAATGCAAGAAGCATTGACCAACGGCTCCCACTCAGTCGGTGCCCAGCATAAAAGCAGCCCCCCCCCCAATTTATTGTCCAGTGGAAGCAAGCAGCAAATGGCAACCTCCCTACCCAGGTTCCTGTCTCTGGCTCTAATTCTATGCTATGTTGGATCGACAATGGCAGCGGTGCACATAGTTGGGGACCAGCTTGGTTGGCGACCACTTGTTAACTATTACAGCTGGGTTCGTAGCAGGTCCATTAAGCTAGGCGACACTTTGGTGTTCAACTATAATGCTACTAAAGGTTATAGTGTGGCGGAGGTGACACAGTTCAAGTTCATCGCTTGCAATGGAAGCAATGCTATATTCTTCGACAACAGCGGGAGCAGCTCCGTCCATCTCTTGAAGCCTGGCCAACATTACTTTATGGATCCAAACCATTGTTTGCATGGTGAAATGGTCTTTTCAGTGCTTGTTTGAGAGACACAAACTGAAGCCAACAACCTTTGTTTTGCATTATTACTTCAATAATATCTGTTTCTTTTTTTTAAATGTTTCTTCTTTTTCATTTTCTGGAGATATTTTTTTTAAATTACTAGAAATTGAATGTGTTATATAATTGTATAAAACACTGTAAAATATGCTAAGTAACAAAGCATGACAAAAATAATGTAAAAATATAATATGTACGAAAATAAGAATATCATTTTATGCAAGTAACATGCAATCTGATTTTTACTACAGAAACCTCCCTAATACTTTTATCCATGTACATTTTGTGTTGGGTTTTCAATAATGTACAACCATCTTCACAATAAACAGGTTTTGAATGGGCTCGTATTGTAAAAAAAAAAAAAAAAAAAACTCTTGAAAGATTTGGGCTATATGCCTTTACCCCCCTACCCTTGGACTTGGGTGATGCCTAATCTCACTACAACAATATTAAAATCCAATCAATCAATCAACTTTCTCTCCACTATTACCAGTGGGCTTCTTTTCATTTCTTGCCCTTCAAATTCTTGGGCTTCAACTACAATGAAAACAACATTTTTTCCGCAATTGAGTGGATTTTTGTTCCCTGTTTTTAGTAACTTTTTAGGTTGAAATAGGTTTAGAATTTAATATTAATATTTTATTTTTAAAATTTTAATCTATTTATTTTTTAAAATTTTAAATTTTAAATGTTAATATTATTAAAATTATTTCCTTAAATATTATCCTCCAAAGGTTTGATTGCACACGTATTGAGAAACCCAATTTTAATTAAAAAGACTTGCACCGGATATTTAAGAAAAATATTTCGTTAAATTTAGTTACGGTCCATATTTAGGGTTCGTGATTGTCTCTCTCAACAATGTTGTCTCTAAAATTCGAACTTAAATCTTTCACTTAGGAGTACAATGTGCCTTATGATTGCACTCGACCACTTGTTAATCATTACAACTCTTTTTAATTATATTACTATCGAGTATTTTTTTTTAATTTTAAAATATCACACCAACAAATTTTTAAAAAACAATTATGTTAACAATTGGATTTGAAATCTAAAAAAATAAAATGACTCATTTTTGAAAATAAAAATGTAGAAACTAATGTCAAAATTAGATAAAAACAATTTTTTTAGAAATATTAATTTACTAAATTTTAAAATAAAAAAGAGATGCTGGAAAAACTTCACCGTTAATTTGGGGGGTAACTTTACTTGGTTTAAATATAGTAAAAGAAAAAGGAGAAAGTAGTATCACATTACCACCGATTACCAAACCAAACGTGGACGTGCGGAAGTATAGAGGTTGTGTTAAAGCATGAGATTGGATGATTCATCCATCAGCTCAGTTGAGTTTAAGTTTAAGTACGATGTCAATGATATTAGGGCCATAGGGGTGTGCATCATCATGTCTACAACTTTCATCCACACTCTGTTTTGATTTCTCAGTAATTTTATTTTATTCAACTCAAAAGCAACATTAAATGAATGCAAATGCTCACGTTGACCGATACCATTCATTGTTAAATTTTACATCGACTTAGTTAAATGTGCAATTTTTTAAAATATTTATGGATTCGTATAAAATGATTTGAAGAATAAAGAGAAGGTTTGATTTGGGGGTCTTGAGTTTTGACCCGAACAATTTTTTTTAAATTTAAAAAATTAAAATGAAGTTTGAATTATTTGACATCAGCTTGGATTGCCAGCCTGGCACTTGCTTTTGGGAGACAGCTTGTTTGTGAAAGCGACAGATGAATGACAAGACACCGGTCAGGAGCGACTCCCTAAACATCATGCCCCCACCCTCACGACACGTGTTCCCCTTACGTACCACCAGATCTTATCTTGAGGCTTCTATAATCCATGATTGGTTGCCCCATCGTATTTCTATTTTACTTTTGGTTAAAAATCAAACTATAGTATTTTATTAATAATTTCCGCCACCGACAGCTATTCAGTCGCTGAGTCATAATGAAGATGGGACCCCCTCTCCTTCGTGTCTTGTCTGCGTGCCGTAATGCCATTACAAAAGGGATTTCTTGTGTACCATGTTTTGTACCCAATGTTTGCCGCCCGCCACGCTTATAGCAGACACATCCACGTGGAATAGCTTTACTCTAAAGTGCTTTTACGTGGAATTTTTTATTTTTTAATTATAATATGGTCATACTTATTGTTATCAGGTCATGTTTAAACAACATTGGTTTTAGGTAAATTTTTTTTCCCAAAAATGCATGTGAGGAATTACAATTTCAAGACTCAAAACGCAAATATATAATTGAAAAAGTAGAACCATATAGCCAAATATTTCACTTGGAAATTCTCTTTTCATTTATAAATTTACCAACTTTTTCCGCTTCCATCATTAGTAAATAAATACAAGGTTTTTATGTGAACTCGAAGAAATTAGACGTAGAAGTAGCTTGAGGTATGGTTGATGATGATTACATGGCAACAACGAAAATTTCCACGTGTATGGATTTGCGTAATTATTTTAATGAAGGGAAGCAAAGCATGCCAATCATGAATAATCATTTTTCTAATAAGCCGATGAAAACAGCGGACAAAAGAATTAAGCACCCAAAGCCGAAGTATTGATTAATTAATTGGCACATGATTCTTAATATCGGCAGTCAATGTGGTGTTTGCTTTTTTGGTACCACCAAAATATTGTATTTTTCAATTACTAAAAGAAATAACGTATATATTGCCATCAAATACCAGTGTCGGTTTACCTACATTTTCAGAGAAATAATATCTATTTTTTTTCCCATTTTCTAGCATAAGTTCATTAAAGTTTTGCTTATCCATTTGAAATTAGAGCAATGTGGTTGGTACGAATAAAACTGTAACTAAGCAGATGAAAATGATGAACAAGATTATTTAAATGGAAGTTGCTCGTATACAAAAGGGTATTGGACGGATCCTCGGATTAGTGGCTAACTAACCTATTCAAAACTTGTGAGTAGATGCTTTATAATTATGGGTGTTGATTGAGATCAAATGAATCCCTTTGCCCAAAATTGGCTGACTTCAAGAGATGGTGTAGTTAAAAATGGAAAATACGGCATATTAAATCCCAGAAACAATCTATGGGTTGGATCGAAATAGTAAAAATACATACATATATATAAAAATAATTAAATGCTTTTTTATCAAGCTTGATAGTGTTCCCTTGAAGTTGAAGTAGAAAGTAGGCATAATAGAGAGTGTGTGTGTGGGGGGGGGGGCCAATGGAGATGGAAGTAGGTTGAGTTGCAGTAAAGCAATTAAAGAGGCAACCCATGGCCTCCAATCATTGCATTTCCTACCAAAAAAAGTAAATACGTACACAATTCGTAGATGACACTCATGTTTGTTTCCAGTATGGAAAACATATATATTTATTTGGTTAGTAAATAATATAGCATGTGTTGAAAGTAAATGGCCACCGACACTCGGAACTTCCTCTAACTGTCCTGACCCCAAGTTGTCGCTATAAACCATTTTGTTTGAGAATTTAATTAAAATTTGACGGATGACTAATCACCTAAACTTTAGACTTGTCCATTCGTATGATGTTGTAGACACTCAAATCAGCTACTAGTAGTTGTTTAAAGGGTTGTTGGGCAATGGCACTGCTTAACGACTTTCATACCGCCCTAATTCATCAATCTAGATTTTAATTTATACGTAAGAAAGGAAGTCATGGGGTGTTGTCGGAACGACAAGGACTAGGATTGAATCTTTCCAAAATGTACCTCATTGTTGGGCAGGGTAATAAAAGATCTTTTTCTAGCACACATGATTTTCAGACTAAAATTGAGACCAGAAATTGTCGGTGGTGCATATCTGACATACAATTATAGAGCTACGTACAATTTTAATTTAATTAATTACGTGACACCTTCATTTATGTCAATATCGTATAGTATAGGGATGTTTTCATTACCCTGGCACGTATATAATTATTATGAAAAATACAACAAATTTATACTAATAAATGACAGAGAGAAAAGTAAGGACTTAAATGGGAAAATTATAAAGTTGCAGATGATGTAGATTTTTTTTAATGGAATGGGGTAAAGATGGTGATGTTGGTATCTTTCAGGGTTGATGCCATGTGGAGGAAAGAGTAAAAAGTATGGGATTGGGATATCAAATATATCATTGGTGTTGTTTTCAACTTGGAAATTTCAATCGTACACCCTATCTTGATGCTGATACTGCTTTTGGCAACTAAGCTATAATTGTTTCCACGTTCATGTTTCGTTTTTTATTATTAAAGGGAATTTTGTTTCTGGTTGGATATTAAAATTTCTTTTTAATCATTTATATTGAATTTTGTTATCAAATTTTTTTGTTTTTTGTTTTTTTCTTCAGTTCTTTTTTGTTTAAGTTTTACTGTACACTACATGAAAAAAGGTTTTTAGCGGCATTTTTTTAGGTCTATAGCCCCGCTAAATGTTTTAGTGACGCTTATTCAAGCGCCGCAAAAAAAATATCGATAAAGATAACCCGCTAAAAGTAGCGGCATTTATAAGAAAAAACGCCGCTAAAAAACATGATCTTTAGCGACGCTTTACCCACAAACACCGTTAAAGAACGTGGACCCACAAACGCCCCAAAACTTCGTACTCGGTTATCAATATCTTTTAATTTATTTAAATTTACTAAAAGTATATAAAATTATATAATGATTACCATTTTAATTTTTAAAATAATGTAGTGAGCTATTTATTTGGATGAATTGAATGAGATTAGACTTGAGTTGGAACTTAAATTTTTTTAAAATTGAACCGAAACATTATTTAAAGATAGTAACTAAAACAATAATATATATTTGATGAGATGTAAACTTAACCCATCAATTAATTTATTCAAACAAGATTCTCATTTTTCAATATAAATACACTACTACACTTCCCATAAGAATATGTCTCTCGTATATTTGTTTTATCTTTTATGGGAGGGCTAAGCTAGAATAAATGAAGAACCAAAGATAAGAAAAGAAAATTATCTGATCAAGATAACGTAAACCATAGCATCAGATCACATGAACACTTTGATTTAAGACCCATAAAACAACAATAGATCTACAGAAACACAAGAAACAATGGAAGAACTTACCTGAACTGATGAAATCCAGCAATGAACAACAACAGACAACTTGACTGGTAGAAAAGAAAAGCAACAATTGAGATCCGAAAGAGAGAACAAGCTACAAAAGAAAAGCAGAAACAGAGAAATCAAATTCGACAGTTGGTCATGGGATTTGCTGCAATGCTTTTAAACTTGATTATGTGCATGCTTTGTTTATCCATGTAATTTACTGTATGACCTGCAAATTGCGGAGCAGCGCATTTAAAAATAAAACTGCTAGTGGAGAATAAATTATGGTTTATATTTAGTAGTCAGTGGAATTTGACCCAAGTTTATTATCTTTAGGTCAAGCATTCATATTGAAAATAGGCAATCAGGTATTGAGGTACAGTCCAGAATAATTAAGAGAAGTCCTAAATCTATGAAAATGTCAGGCTATCCAGCACAGACGTGGAGGATGCATCAATCATTAAAAAATAGAACCCCACTTCCATCACATAAATATTTTAAAGAAAAATGAGCACATTAGTAAACTTCAAGTTTTACCTGTACCCCAAATTGCAAACTTTAGCTTCTTGCCTCCAGCAGTAACATATTTCACCACAAAGTCAACTCCTACATAACCAAACAAGAATTAAGTTCATTTTACAAAAAAATGTACACATTTGTTGATAAAAATAGAAAACAAATAACTCTCAATTATATACATGGTAAACTAATGTTTCGACCTTTAGCGGCGCTTAGACATAAACACCGCTATTACTTAACCTTTAGCGGCGTTTTTCCAAAAAAAGGCCACTATTGCTTGGCCTATAATTTTTTTAAAAATTCTTATTAATATCCTTAAAATTTTTAGAAATTTTATAATATGATCATCGGTTAATGCATATATTTTAAATCTTTAAAACACGAATAGGTCCGAATTATCGTATTATTTTTTCAGATTTGACACGTGTACGGAATAGGTTCGATAAATCTTTAAAACACGTAAGATAAGCTATATAATATTATTACTTCCTTAATATGTCAATTAATTAATTTGACTTTAATGGTTAAAAGGTTTGCCTATTTTCCTTATGACCTTGGTTTAAATCTCATTGTTTACAAGTTAAATTCTTTTTTTATACAGTATTGTATAAATATAATTAAAGATAATTAAAATTTTCTCTTAATTTATCAATCAAATGATTTAAGCTTATTGGTTAAAATACTTGTCTTTTTACCTTACTGCCTTGGTTCGAATCTATTTATTAACAGTTTGAATCTTTTTTCTACTTATTAATTTTAAATCTTTTTCCATTAATAGATTTAGTGTATTACTTCTTGAATACTACATTGAAGGTATTGAATTATGTTTTATACAATATTATACTAATATAATTCAAGATAATGAAAATTTTCTCTTAATGTATCAATAATTAATTTAGCTTAATTAGTTAAATGATTGTTCTTTTTCTTTATTGTTTAGGTTCGAAACTCATTGTTAACATTTTTATTTTAACTTAGATGGTTAGGATGCTTTATTTTTATCCTTGTAACCTTGATTGAATTCTCATTGTTAACAATTTTTATTGTTGTTTGTACGGTATTATATTAATATTAGTTTGGATAAAAAAAAATTTTAATGCATCAATTAAATTATTTTGGCTTAATTGGTTAAAATGTTTGTTCTTTTTCTTTATTGCCTAGTTCGAATCTCTTTATTAACAATTTGAATTTTTAATTTTTGTACATATGAAGTTTAAATATTTTTCTATTTAATAGTTTGAGTGAATTAATTCTTGAATATTACATTAATATATATTTTAGTATAAGAGGAGTCTAAGTCAATTAACTATTAAATATTGATTAATATACATTATTACTATTGTAACATCCGTGTGTTTGAACTGGATTTGGAATAGTGATAAATTAGAATAGAGAATTATAAATGTTTAGTGAAGTAAGGAAGGTTAGAAAAAAAATTTTAAGGATTAAATAGTAAAGGAGAGAAAATATGAGGGATTAAATAGCGAATTATCCGAACTTAATTTTTTGTCATCATGGGAATTAGATTGATTGAGGAGGGGAAAAAGAGTAATTTGGTGGAAGATATTTTTGGAGGCAAAGTTTTGGGCCAAAGTGTAAAGTTGAAAGGGTCAAAGACTAAGAGTGTAATTTTACCATTTTTCTTAAGTGAGATATTTTAAGTGAAAATTCTAGAGAATTTGAGAGAAGAAAAAAGCTGGTTAAAAAGATGAAAATATCATCTTTTTCATTAAGTTAGCCGTCCATGGCCTTTTCTTCCATTTCCAACTTTTGCTTTTATTCCAAATAGGTCCTTCCATCATTTTTAAGCTTTCCAAACTCCAAAATCTTCCATTTTCTTTGGAACTTCTGAAAGAAAGTCATAAAAGAGAGTTAGTAGACACCTTAAACTTCTTATAGAATTAATTTTGAGGTGTTAGAGAGATAAAGGACTAAATCGAGAAAATTTGAATTCAAGGGTTAAGGTAAGAAATGGTTAAATCCTCATTATATACATGTATTTTACTGTTATTTAGCATGGAAATCATTGAATTATAGCATTTAGCTTACATGTGTTTGTGTGAAATTGAAGAGAAAGAGAAGAGAGGCAAGGATCAAATTGAAGACAAAGGAAAAGAATAGAACAATGGGGTAAAAGAGAAGGAAATCAGCCTTTTTGTTGTAAGTACTACAAGAGTTTTGAACTATGGTTTAATTTCTCTAATGGTATATGAATTATTAGCATAGAAATTGTTAGATAGGTACTTGATTTGAATGTTTATAATGATAAAATGAAGGGATTAATGTGTGATTTAGTAAAACAGTCTGGACAAAACAGAGGATTAACTTCGAAAATTCACTAAAAATTGTATATAAAGAGTTAAGGGTTCTATTATATATGAAATTAAAGCTTATTGAGTTTAGTTTCATATGGAAGAAACGGTGATGGAAATGGATTTGTAAATTCTGAGATACAACTGATTTTATGTAACAATGTCAGAGTAGGTACGAGTTCCCCTGTTCTGACTTTGAAAAATCATAGAAAAATGTAGAAAAATAATTATAGACTGAAATTTATATGTCTGAATTCTTAATGAGTCTATTTTCAATATAAACAAACAGGAACATCATTTGATTTTTTTACTAAAAGATAGATAATTTTTAGTGAAGAAAGGTCGAAACTGTCAGGCAGCAGTGAAGGGGTAAATTGAAAGAATTTACTGTACAAATTGACTAAATTAAAAATTCTGGAAATTTTATGGTAAAAATATTATTGAATCTAGTTTCAGAAACATCAAGCAGATTATGATTTCGAATTCTGTAGCTCAAGATATAAATAATTTAATGACTGTGACGCAAGTGAACAACTTTGAAAATATAAATGTGAAGTATTTGATGATGAATTTATGTGAGATATATCATTGATGAGAAATGATGCTAATTGAGATTGTGCCCAAGTAGACAAATTAGAACCATTGTGATATTAGTGACATGCCATTAAGGAACATTAGCGCGCTCTCTGATTAGCACTGTGTGTGCTCTCTGTTTAGCACGTCTCGTGCTCTCTGTTATTAGCACTGTGTGTGCTCTCTGATTAGCACTTTGTGTGCTCTCTGACTAGTACTTGGTGTACTCTCTATTTAGCACTTTGTGTGCTCTCTGTTGCCCAGCACTTATGTGTTCTCTGTTTGTTCCGTATATCCTAACGGTTCTATGAAAGTCTACTAAGGGCTAAACTACAGAAAGTGGATAAAAGTGTAAGTTGTACCATTGTGGTAAGTTACAGGTTACATGTAAGAAAAGCAAGAAGTTTATATGCATGAGTACTTAAATGATCATTCATTACTTTTGTAGTGCTTACTAAGCCTTCACCGGCTTAACGCGTTTATTTTAACGCGTAGGTACAAGGAATACAAGAAGGTAGATCGGGACCTCTCATTACATCACATCACTTGGAGCTCAAATTTTAGTATATTACTTTTGATGTAAAATGGCATGTACTATGGAACTTATATGTGTACTTATTAGAAAACAAAAAAAAATGTTGTTTTGTGTGACGAAATGAAATGAGGTATTTTGGATGAAAAAAAAAGTTGCATGTCTCGGTTTATTTTAATGTAATATTTTTATATCGGGTTTATGCATATGAACCGGATATAAGGGTGTTACAACTATATAAGAAGATTTGAGTCAAATAACTAATTCCATAAGAGTAGCAAATACCGGAACATAAGGCCACTCCTATCCATGGCCTTCTCTCGTTGATCTCGACACCAAATCGAAAACTTTTTAGTATATATTTAGTGACTGATCAACTAAGGTTTCTAATTTTCGAGAGAAACAATTTGCATACCTAGACATGCATACAAAATAATGGTGGGTATATATGAAAGGTCATAAAGAAATATGATTTTAGTTTGATTGTTCGTAATTTTTTTTTTTTTGAGGATTTCGGAATATAATTAGAGTTGATGCAAATTTGAGAGTATCATTGGATGCTTCAATTTAGTATAGGATCTACTATATATTATCATGGTTATTCAAATTTGTGACGAGGATGACTTAAATCGATAGAACACAAATTATTTCAAAATTAAAATATGTTATTAGTCTTTTTGTTATTTATAAATTTGAAATTTAGTTTGTATACTTTAATTTCTAGGAATTTAGTTTCTCTATTTTCAAATTTCAAAAAATTTAAATTCAATGTTTAAAAAAAAAAATGAAAGTTGAGTAACCATTTATATAAATGGATAGAACACAAATTATTTAAAAAATTAAAATATGTTATGAAAATAGATTTCAATTTTAATAGACTTCAAAAATTATTAAGACGAGGATCTACTATAGATTTCAATTTTAGGCACGACATTAGAAAATTTCAAAGTATAGGTACCGTATTGGACATGTTATGAAAATAAAAGTACCAAATAATATACAAATTGAAAGTTCAAGTGCCACATTGGACATTTTCAAAGTACATGTAACACAATCTAATTTGTTATTCCTCTATTAGAAAGAGGATATTGTTCCGAGTGCTTGTGTGTGCGTTGTTGTCAAAGGGATAAGAAAGTATGAACAGATACTACCATAGTATAAATTAAAAAATTATTAGTTAATTTAATTTAATTTAAGATATATAAAATTTAAATAAATTAGCGGTGCTTATGGGAAAACGCCGCTAATGCTCTGATCTTTAACGGTGCTTGCCCATAAGCGCCGTTAATACTCTAACCTTTAGCGGCGCTTCCCCATAAGCGCCGCTATTGCTCTGACCTTTAGCGGCGCTTTCACATAAGCGTCGCTATTGCTCTAACCTTTAGCGGCGCTTATGTTGCTTTGTCTTTTAGCGACGCTTACGTGCTTTACCTTTTACGGGGTTTATGTAAAAACACCACTATTGCTTTACCTTTTGCGGCGTTTTCTGCCCAAACGCCGTTAATAATCTATTTTGCTGTAGTGGTATGTGCATCCTATTCATATAAAATTCGATTCTCACTTCAATTATGCATTGTGATGATTGATTTTAATGATAGTTACTCAAGTGTATTTATGATAATTGTGATTGTAGATGTAACAGTTTTTTCCTTAAAATAAAACTACATATTAATTAATCTATTTTAATTATTGAAATAAAATATTTAAATGAATTTTAGGTTACATATGATCCTTAAATCAATTTAAAAACAAAATGACAAAAAATAAATAAAGGAAAGTGAAAAAAGTTTTGACAGGTAGTGAAGATTTTCAATATCTACCTAAATTTGAAGAAAAAATTGGCCTTTTGACCCAAGAAAATTCTATAAACTTCACTTGACTACAATCATCTTCTTCTCTGATCCATGCTCGTAATCCAAATTTTGATTAATTGAGGTGTAATGATTTTCTTACCAACCAAACTTGAAATAAAAAAAGAAAAGCTGAGGAACACAAAATAGTACGTAGTGAAATAAAATTTCCAAAATTCATCAAATTTGACCTCAAACAAAGTAACAAAGAAAATTCTGCATATAAATAACAACACACGTAATCCCGTACAAAAAATGTAAAAGTTGGTCCGCTTTGTCTAATTTTACTTTTCATCATCATTTTTCACCATGAGGGCAGCTGTCACTTTATTTTCATCTTTATTTTTGAAATAGCAAAAACTAAGCAGACATGAATGTTTTTGGAGTATCTTCCAAAATTCTCCTCCATTGCCCATTGCCCATTGCCCATTGCCCATTGGCTTTGGATTCTTATAATTGAGACTTGGAAATATTCTAAAGTTGATGCAATGTGTAGGGTAGCCTTGTCTCTTTTTTATTTTTATTATTTTCTTTTACACTTTTTTTTTTTGGGAAAAATGGGTTTTAAATAATTTAATTTATAATAAAAAGAAATAAAATATTCCCACCATTTTCAACTTTCAAAACTAAAATCAATTGCTATTCGGTTAGATAATTAAGCATCAGATGGTCCATCACTGTCACTGAAAAAACAAATCATAATTAATTACAATTTTTTTTTTTAAATGTTGGAATATTAACATTATATGATAAAGATATAATATGATTTTGATTATTATTATCGTGATAATAATCGACCAACCATAGATTATTTAATTAATACAAAAAAAAAATCTTTTATTTCCCCTTATTGTTAGATGAAATGCAAGACAGGGTGGATAAAAACAAAATTCAAAGAAGATAATCACTAACTCTTTAGTACCTAACCTAACCTTAACCAAATAAATAATTAAGTAAAATACTAAAATGTTAGTAACTCTAATGATCTGGCAATGACTCACCTTTTTAGCTATTTTCCCTAACTAATCAAATTTTAAAATAATGGCATTTTTATATATTAAATGCTTTACAAATATCTCAAAAAAAAAAAATTTACAAATTCATTCCACCCAAAAACTCAACCAAATGATTAATATTTTTTCTCTAATTATTATATATAAATAAATAACTCAACTACAATTTGACCCTTCTAATTGGTTGATCTACTTTAATTATTTATCAATAAACAAATTAGTATAAGTCAGAGGGGGAAATGTTCCATTAAATTGTTACCTAAAACTAGATCGCAATTTATTTTAATTATGTTGAGAAATAAAATTAAGATGGAATGGGTGACCAACGGTCTAATATTTATTTTTAAATTATTAATTTTTGTTTCGAATTAAATCAATAAATTAGTTGACTAATCTCCTTTTTGTGTGTGTCCGTGATGAAAATATACGAGTAAATGCAGCTCTGCCGACACTAACAGAATCAGTAAAAGGAATATGCTTTTGGCGTTATTGTATGAACAATATTATTAATATTAATTCTACCCAAAAAAATTGCTATTAACTTTTACGTGACACTAAAGTTAGGGTATGATTGACTTTAGAATAGGATGCTTGTTGATTAAAATAGGTAAAATATGATTTAATTTTTTTTAAATCAGCTAGAAATCCATAAATTTCACTTTCAGAGTTGTTTTAGGGTTCTTGTCATAAAATTGGCATTGTCAATACGGGGATTTTCTTTCCTACTAAATCATTAATAGGACAAACTGCAATCGGACTGATCCAGTACTATAAAATCCTATTTTGTTGAGAATTTAATCTCGTCCAAATAATAATTATAAATCATGCTATTTACAAAATTTATTAGTTATTTCTTTCAAAAAATATTATAACATGTGTGATGATAATTTATTATTTTCATATAATACTCATAAATAAATCATTTCACTTTGGTTACTTGATTTAACCATCTACGAAATAAAAATTTTACAATTTAAAAAATATAGAGATTAAAAATAATCAAATTAAAAAATATAGATTAAATCCATAATTTATGCATAATATGAAACTGATAGCAAAATTTGACCTAACAAATTTGATTAATACTGTTGACGACTTGAATTAGATATTAAAATCTTAAAATTTTGAAAATAAAGGTTTAAATCTTTAAATGGAGCGGCGGTTAAAATTTTTATCAAATATTCATTTAATACTAATTCAAATCATGTGATCCTAACATAATAATTAAATAAACAATCTGTGCATAATTCTATTAATGACTAAAATTCTAACCACAAATCCAAACAGATCTTAACTAAATTAAAGCGGGTGGATAGTGAATTAACCCATGCATTACATCACAATAAACTTACCATCATGTAACGTCAAATTTTAGTGGCTTTTACTTCAATTTCATATTTATTTTCTACTAATAAGCTGAGACCAGGCTAATCAACAGAAAAAATAACCGAGACAAGAAACCTCATACATATAATTGAGTTAAAAATAAAATATAAATTAAAGTTGATAAACGAGTAAAATCAATTTAATTAAATGTCATAAATTTTATATTTCAAATAAAATTTCTGACGGTTTGATTTAATTTAGGTTGATTAGATATATTATATGATGACACATAATTACTACCATTAAGCACAAAGTAGATATAGTTTTCATAATCTTAAATTAGGGTTTAAAACAGACGTTCACTCTTCTGCTTGCTTCTTTGGTATGTTATTGCTTTTTGGGAACGTTGGTCGATGATGTATAAATCCTAATGCCCAATTCGGTAAAATCCCACATGCATTCGTTCCCCAATTTATCGCGACAATTTTCTCTTTTATATCATTCTGATTGACTGACACTTCCCGTTAACGGATCATTCAAGTTGATCGTTTCGACATATAATTCCAAAAAACTGTTTATCGAAAAACCCAAAAATATGTTCAATTACGAAGATACCCTTGATCACCGACAAGCACCATCGTCATCGTGGGGACGGTGGGGCAAAACCCTTTGGCCCCACCAGCCCCCCCCCCCCCCACCCCCTAAAAGAAAAAAAAAAAAGTACTGTTGTAAGAGAAAATTTATTTACACTGGAGCTAAAACTTTACATTGGGAACTACCAAAGCTGTGCATACAAAAAGAAACAAAAGAAATGAGATTATAAATCCTATATGAAATGTGTGTTTCAGAGTTGAATTGTGATTAAGAGGCATTTGGATCAGAATTGTGTCTGCAAAGCTTTTCACTTTTTACATTAAAAATTCATTTATAACAGAGGCGCAAAATTGTGTCTTTTTTTTTTTCTCTCTCTCTCAAGGAAAGAATCAATTGGTAAACGAACACAGACACAAAAACAAAAGACTAGTATTTCTTTTTTAATAATATTAATAGTATAATAATATATTGTTTCTTATATTTTATAATAGTTGACATCATAGTTTATTTCTAGCTGTATTTCTATATTTGTTCCTCTACCTTCCTCTGAATCTCTCTATCTCAAGCTGTATATTTGTGCATTGTTGGAATGTGGGTTTCTTCCTCTTTGTAAGGGGTGCTTGAGAGAAAAGGAGGGGGGGGGGGGTTAAAACTTGGGGTTTTATGAGTTTTTGAGTGATGAAGGAGAGAAAGACATAGCTTCATTTAAGTGGGTTTCTCTTGCTAGAAGCTTTTAAGTGCTGTTTTGTTGTTGGGGTTGGGAGCTAAATGGACACTAAAGGAAGACTCATTGCTGGTTCTCACAACCGGAATGAGTTTGTTCTCATCAATGCTGATGAGGTTGCAAGAGTAAGTACCTTCAAAGTTTGCAGCTTTTTGTTAAAAACCTGTAGTTAGCGGAGGAACTTGGAGGAGTCAGAGCTGGTAAATGTGTTGTTTGAAGGGCTTCTTTTAGTGTATGAGGCCTTTTTGGGTTGTGTTCTTCAGCTTCATAGAGTATCACATTTCTTGAGATTTCTTCTCTTAGTGTGTTCTTTTTTTGGTATAATGTTTATATACAGTTCCCAATTTAGTGAATTCTTTTATAGTTTGTAGATCTCAGCGGGTAGATGCATCCAATTCAAGCAATTAGCAACCCTGAATTTGCATAATTTTTTGTTGGTTAATCTATTAGAAAAACACATCGGTTGGGGTTTTGGTAGCTTAAAGTGAATCGAAAAGCTCTTTTTCATGATCTGCTGGGGTTGACATTGTTAATTGTGTGACTATGACTTGCAGGTGACATCTGTTAAAGAATTAAGTGGGCAGATTTGCCAGATCTGTGGGGATGAGATAGAGATATCTGTTGATGGGGAGCCATTTGTTGCTTGCAATGAGTGTGCATTCCCAGTATGCAGGGCTTGCTATGAATATGAAAGGAGAGAGGGCAATCAGGCATGCCCTCAATGTAAAACCAGATACAAGCGAATTAAAGGTGAGCCTTATTTAGTTGGATCTTTCAGTAAAAACCCATTAGAGAGCAACTTGGTAATAATTTTAGTCTTCAAGAAATTAAGCTAACACTGTCTCCCATTCCAGGTTGTCCTCGTGTTGAAGGGGATGAGGAAGAGGATGGTGCTGATGATTTGGAGAATGAGTTTGATATTGCAAGCCACGATAGGAGAGATCCTCACCATATTGCTGCCGCCATGCTCTCTGGTCGATACAATATTAATCATGGTTCCCAGCCACATGTTTCCGGGATAAGCACCCCAGCGGAGTTTGATGCTGCGTCTGTTGCTACAGAGATCCCTCTCTTGACATACGGCCAAGAGGTGAATTGGTTTTACTGTCAAAATTCTTTTGTTTGGGTTTGCTATTACATTTGTGGCTGACATCTGATTGATTGTTAATGAAGGACGTAGGGATTTCCCCTGATAAGCACGCTCTTATTGTTCCTCCCTTTATGAATCGTGGAAAACGTGTCCATCCAATGCCAATGCCTGATCCTTCCATGACTTGTGAGTTATTTCATATGATTGGTAGAAATGTACGAGGACTTGTAATTTAATTTCAAATGATCAATCGAAATACTTCTGACCTTATTTTAAAAAAAAACTCAATTTTTTAGCGCTTAACATTGTTTGTGTTGTTGATATCACAGTGCCACCTAGACCAATGGATCCTAAGAAAGATTTGGCAGTGTATGGGTACGGAACTGTTGCATGGAAGGAAAGAATGGAGGATTGGAAGAAAAAACAGAATGAGAAACTCCAGGTGGTTAAGCATGAAGGAAATAATGGAGACGAGTTTGAGGATTCTGATTTGCCAATGTAGGTTCATTTACTCTCTTAAATTCTTTTTGGTTGTCTTAGCAGCATGTTTAAGTCTAGAAGCTTATTCCTGCTACTGTTTATTTATTCAGTAGATTCCTCTTTCGTTTTTGGATTAAAAGAATATAGAAATTGTCAATTGATCTAGAAGAACACCTAGCTGTTTCAGCTAAAGCTTGAGTTGCTAATCATTAAAGTGTATTTATGGTTAATTATATAAGCGTAATTGTTGTTTTTCCTCGCTTTCTTTTCTCATGAGAAATAAATCTATTATATGATTGTATTATTTTATTTTTGTTGGCTCCAGAGTTTGTATCCTTTTTGCATATATGTTATTTCCATGTTCTGAGAAAATGAATGGACCATTTTTCAATGTTCAAAAAGTTTTTCTCATGCTGTATCTCAGGGCTTTGCATCAAACATGGTAGTAACTAGTATCAACTTCATTTGCCAAACACACTTTTTAGAGAAGTAGCTGTATTCCTCAACACCTTTTTCACATTCAGTACTAAAAAATGTAAATTT
The DNA here is from genome assembly GCA_039519145.1 of Kokia cookei. Lineage (NCBI taxonomy): Eukaryota > Viridiplantae > Streptophyta > Magnoliopsida > Malvales > Malvaceae > Kokia > Kokia cookei. Next base: position 19,662,309 of record CM076902.1, read on the forward strand.
ATGTGTTATTTCAGGATGGATGAAGGCAGGCAGCCACTTTCAAGGAAACTACCAATACCCTCTAGCAAGATAAATCCATACAGATTAATTATCCTACTCCGGCTTGCAGTCTTGGGGTTATTTTTTCACTATAGAATTCTGCATCCTGTGAACGATGCTTATGTGCTGTGGCTTATTTCAGTCATCTGTGAAATATGGTTTGCTGTATCATGGATATTGGATCAGTTCCCGAAATGGTACCCAATTGAACGGGAAACATACCTCGATCGTTTATCATTAAGGTGATTTCATCTTCCTTTCTCCACATCTCTTTCCCATTCTTTCTCTCCTTCATTGCATTGTTATTCCTCTCTCTCCTCTCTTCTGTACTCGCACTAAATTGTGTGCATGCCAGAGAGAGAATTTAGTTTTGCTTATTATTACCCCTCCCTTGTTTTTAGGTATGAGAAAGAAGGGAAGCCATCTGAGCTAGCTTCTGTAGACGTATTTGTGAGTACAGTTGATCCGCTGAAGGAGCCACCGCTTATCACTGCAAATACGGTTCTGTCTATCCTTTCAGTAGATTATCCGGTTGATAAAGTAGCCTGCTATGTCTCTGATGATGGTGCTGCCATGCTCACATTTGAGGCTCTATCTGAGACATCTGAATTTGCAAGAAAATGGGTACCATTTTGTAAGAAGTTCAGCATTGAACCTCGAGCTCCAGAATGGTATTTTGCTCAGAAAGTTGACTATTTGAGAGATAAAGTAGATCCAACATTTGTTAGGGAACGCCGTGCCATGAAGGTTCGTAACTTCTCCCCTAATTTGAATATGTTTGCTGCCGTTTAGTGTCTGCCATTTGACTAGCCTACCTAGATGTTGAAAGAATAGTGTTCCCCATTGGTTTCAAGAAATGATGTTTCATATCTGGTGTTGCTAAATTGTTGATACAGAGGGAATATGAAGAGTTCAAAGTTCGAATAAATAGCTTGGTTGCCATGGCACAAAAGGTTCCAGAAGAAGGTTGGACAATGCAGGATGGAACACCATGGCCTGGAAACAATGTCAGAGACCATCCTGGAATGATCCAGGTGAGGTGTTTTCTTTGAATGTGGTTTGTAATTAGGTTCAGATGCTATCCAGTCCCCATGCAATTTCCAGTATGCATTAACATCGTAAACATTTGGTACTCTTTGCTGTAGGTTTTTCTTGGTCATGATGGTGTTCGCGATATTGAAGGGAATGAATTACCTCGTCTAATTTATGTTTCTCGTGAAAAGAGACCAGGATTTGATCACCACAAGAAAGCTGGGGCCATGAATTCTTTGGTATATCCCTCTCTTTATTTCAAGCATGCAGCTCTGCACATACACTACACACAGTCTCAGCTTGGCATATCCTCTGATCCGTCTGTTGTTTGGTTTGTAACTAATTATAATATTTTTTTGGTTGATTAATGAAGGTGCGTGTTTCTGCCGTCATCTCCAATGCTCCTTTCCTACTGAATGTTGATTGTGATCACTATATAAACAACAGCAAGGCTCTTCGTGAAGCTATGTGCTTCATGATGGACCCTATTTCAGGAAAGAAAATCTGCTATGTCCAATTTCCTCAAAGATTCGATGGCATTGATCGACATGATAGATACTCAAATCGAAATGTTGTCTTTTTCGATGTACGTATGATTTGTTGAACTTTAATGTTGCAGATACATGTTTCTTCCTAAAAGGAGAGATGATGATATGTTGTTTCTTTTTGTTCTTCACCTGAAAACAGATCAACATGAAAGGACTGGATGGGATTCAAGGACCTATTTATGTTGGAACTGGATGCGTCTTCAGGAGGCAGGCACTCTACGGGTATGATGCCCCTGTCAAGAAGAAGCCTCCAAGAAGAACATGCAATTGCTTGCCGAAATGGTGCTGCTGCTGCTGCTGTTGCCGATCTAAAAGGAAGAATAAGAAATCAAAGTCCATTGATAAGAAGAAAAATGAGGTTCCTAAGCATATACATGCTCTAGAGAATATTGAAGAGGGAATTGAAGGTAATGATTATTCTTCTATCGGCTTCTAAGTTTGGTCTCTGATATTTCCAAATATATTCATCAATGACCTAGAATCAATCCGCTCTATTTTGCTGTCAGTTAAAGTAGATTATGTTAGTGCATTATCAATTATAGTGCCATCATTATGTATTGCAGGTATAGACAATGAAAAGTCGTCCCTTATGCCACAAATCAAGTTTGAGAAGAAATTTGGTCAATCACCTGTTTTCATTGCTTCAACACTTATGGAGGATGGGGGAATTCCAAAGGGAGCAACCACTGCATCACTCTTGAAAGAAGCCATCCATGTCATCAGCTGCGGTTATGAAGATAAAACAGATTGGGGGAAAGAAGTGCGTCATAACTGTTCCGAACTTGATAAATTAATATCTTTTGAAACTTTTCTTTTCTTTTTTCCTTTGGATTATTGGATTCTGATAGTGATACTAATCGATTCCGATCATCATTCAGGTTGGGTGGATATATGGCTCAGTTACTGAGGATATATTAACAGGCTTCAAGATGCACTGTCATGGTTGGCGGTCAGTGTACTGCATTCCAAAAAGGCCTGCATTTAAAGGTTCAGCTCCAATTAACCTCGCAGATCGTCTGCACCAGGTTCTACGTTGGGCTCTGGGATCCGTTGAAATTTTCTTGAGCAGGCATTGCCCAATATGGTACGGTTATGGTTGTGGGTTGAAATCCTTGGAGCGCTTTTCGTATATTGCTTCAGTTGTGTACCCTTTGACATCAGTTCCACTGCTTGTTTATTGTACGCTGCCAGCTATATGTCTCCTTACTGGAAAGTTTATTGTCCCTGAGGTAATTCTGAATTTCTGACATGCCTACTTTAGTAAAAAGAAGGGGAAAAAAAATCTGCTAGGACAAGGTAATTCTGAATTTCATCTAATACTGATCTTTCCATTTGCAGATTAGTAATTATGCTAGTCTCCTTTTCATGTCTCTCTTCATAGTCATAGCTGTGACTAGTATCCTAGAAATGCAGTGGGGAGGTGTTGGAATACATGACTGGTGGAGAAATGAGCAGTTCTGGGTGATCGGTGGTGTCTCGTCTCACCTGTTTGCACTCTTCCAGGGCTTGCTCAAGGTTTTAGCTGGTGTTAACACAAACTTCACCGTTACCTCAAAAGGAGGAGATGATGGAGAATTTTCCGAACTGTACCTATTCAAGTGGACATCTTTATTGATTCCCCCCATGACATTGTTGATCATCAACATAATCGGAGTCATAGTCGGGATTTCAGATGCCATCTCTAATGGATATGACTCATGGGGCCCTCTATTCGGTAGACTGTTCTTTGCATTCTGGGTCATTGTTCATCTTTACCCCTTCCTCAAGGGGTTGATGGGGAAACAAGACAGGCTTCCCACCATTATTGTGGTTTGGTCAATACTTTTAGCATCGATTTTCTCTCTTTTGTGGGCTCGAGTCAACCCCTTTATCTCGAAAGGAGGCATTGTTTTAGAAGTGTGCGGGTTGAACTGTGACTAAAAATAAATTGTAGGAGGAGGAAAAACAAAGGAGTAGAATTAGATGTTCAGTGTTCAAAGTAAGCAAGGCTGTCTGAAAATTGCATAAATCGGCTGCGATTTTGGTCGAAGATGAAGACATATCCCGATTCAACATGGTTGCCCTCAAGGTGAGGAAAACGTGTTGAAAGGTGTTTGTAGATACATATATATATACAAAACTGTGATCCAATATTTGTCAGTGTTGAGTTTTCCTCCGTTTTGATTCTTTCTATACTTCTGTGGGTTTTGTGGGTTAGAAGGTATTGATTTCATAAAGTCCTTTGTATAATCTCTTAAGAGAAGAGACTTGAAAAAAAGGTGTAGTTTTTCATCCATGGATAATGTATATTCCCTTTATTAATAAGGGGCACCTCATAAGTGCCATGAATTGTGTCTGCTTCCAACTTCATACTTGGACTGTAACTTTTAATGCTTTTTAATTTCTTGTTTATTTTCCTCGTTACCATCTCCCAAGCTGCTGTTCCTATTTTTTTTCGAATTTCAAAATGAAATCATCCTACTGATTTTGACAATAAGAAATTTAAATTAGGGGTATCATTGCAAGTTTCATCGAGTGATGGAACAAATACAACCAAATCAAATGTGCACCAACGTAAAATATTGACATTCTACAAATCAAATAATGCATGAGATATACTCATTGTTACTCTTCTAACAATCCTAAAGAAACAGTTCAGTCTAAGATACGCTCAAGCGGCCTCCTCAGCTTGGATGATGTTTTGGGTGTTGTCATGTTGCCAATTCGCGCCCTTTTGGTGCTGCCCTCGTTCTCCTTCATGTCATGGAATATTGGTCGCTTAGGTGTTCTTTGAGTTAAAAGAGGCTTGCTCTTGCTTTTCATTATGGACGAAATCAATTGCTTAACAGACACGCTGTCGCTCTCCTTTAGCAACTTTGGTTCGGTTCTGAAGGCTGCTTCTTCACCGTCCACAACTGCAACACATTATCAGTTTTCTTTTTATGTCAGAGAACAATGAAATATGCACGAACAAATAGATGCTTTCTGCATGTCACTACTTCTAATTATCATGTCGGATATCATTTATTTCATGTCCAAAATTTATAGATCTAACCTCTCCCAATTTCTGAATTCTTTGGAAGGGGAGATTTATCTGCCGCTGCTGCATCTTCCCCCAAGATGTCTTTCCTCGACTGAATTGTTGCTTCATTATCTTCAGGACTATCCTTAATAACTGAGAAATTTGCGTCCTCAACATGATTGCCCTCTTTAAAGTCGCTTGAATTCCATTTTGAGATGGCTTTATCCAAAGTAACATCGTTACCCTCACCAGCCTTCACATCTGAATTTTTAATTTCATCTTCAGCCCCCCAAAACAAACTCATCTCCACATTGGTACAGATGTTTGATTCTTCGGGATTCACTAGGTCTTTATGTTCTGGACCATTTTAACTATCATCAGTGGATACAAATTTTATTGTACTAATAAAAAGAAAGTAATTTCCTATACGAATCGGTAATTGTGAAGAAGAGAATAAGTTATTCACCAAAAAATAGATGTTCTCTGTCTGTCACTACTAAACATAAATGTTAAGACGTTCATTTGTTTGTTATTTTCTAATGTCTGTGTAGCATTTATTTTATATTGTTGAAAGTTAATGTAATTTTTAGATAAAAGCTAAATTTAATCTTTAAAAGATAGTTTCTAGAATGTTATGTTTTCTAATTATTAAATATTTATAAGTATTCTAATTATTAAATATTTAAAAAATTAATGGTAAGAATTTTCACATGTATCAACAATTTAATAATCACTAAATTCTATAAATAGGTATAGGAGCTTTCAGTTTTTGTTAATGTGTGCAATAAAGAATTTGTGTCATTGTAATTATATTGTATATTAGTAAAAAGTATTCTCTTATCTTATAATTGTAAATCTCGATTAAATCTTAAGGTTCTAAGCACTTAATGCACTTAGATTAATTTTTATATTAAAAATTAAATGGTTGACCGACTTCATAAATTGATATTATATTACTTGTAGGTTTTAAATCCTCTGTAGTGGGTGTATTAGACTCATCAAGTTCCCAACACATGTCTATGATTAATAGATCTAACCTCCGCTAATTTATGAATTCTTTAAAAGGGGATATTTACCTGCAATGGCTGCATCTTGCCCATAGAAGTCGTTCCTCAGCTCCATTGTTTCTGGGATGGCCTTGTCCAAAGTAACATCGTTACTGTCACCAGCCTTTTTATCTGATGTTTTAACTCCATCCTCAACCCCAAGAAACAAACTCATCTCCATGCAGGTAAAGATGTTTGATTCATCGGGATTCGCCAGGTGTTTTCGTTCTATTCCATTTTAACATCATCAGTGGATACAAATTTTTTTTATTAATCTAGAAGGAGTGATTTCCTTTACAAATTCATAATTGCAATTAAGGGAATAAGTACTTACCATCAGAAGCAACACATAGTGAGGAAACGGAAGAGCAATCTACAACCATCTCAGGTTTCATTAAAGTCATAATGTCTAGTTTACTGCATCTTTTAGTTTCAACTTCCATGGAGTCACCAGCTATGTTTTCAGTAAAATGCAAGCCATGTGGTTCTTTAGTCTCTAGGTCGCAACTCTTCCTTTCGTCCAAACATGGAGACTGGTTCACATCCAAACCGTCGATGCTATCTAGGGTTGCATCTGTTTTCATGGAACTTTGACAATCATCCGACTTTACTTCAGCAATTTCTTCAAGATCTATCTTGCTACCTTCTACAAAGGAACCATCAGTTACATCATTAAACCTGCGGCATTTATATGGCACCCATCTCTTTCCTCCCTTGTAGCTATATCATGATCATGAAAAGCTAACCCGTTAATTACAGTCACCTCATAAAAGATAAAAGGGCTTAATCTAATTAACTACTATACCTTTGCATTCAGTAGAGATTTCAGTTCCCCCAACATTATTGATGTCATCCATAGCTTGTGAATGTTCCTTTTCTGCTTTGCCACAGGAACAAGGAAACAATGAGTCATATAATTTAACACAAATGCTAAAAAAAAAGAAAAAGAAATAGCTAGCTACAAGGTGAACCAGCAAATTTTGCTATCATTAAGTTAAAAATTTATAAGCATTTGAAGAAACTAAAAATGAGTTTTTCTGGAATACTCGAGGGTGATAGAGTCTAACTACCAGTACTAATTTCAAGCTTGCTACAAGGTGTATCAGCAAATGATGAGACACCTTCCTGTTCACCATGTAAAGATCCCAGATGAGAAACATATGCTGTTTCACCATCGCCGACCCCTGCTTCTTCAATGGTGAAGGTAGCATTTAATTGTTTTGCCGCACTTATGTTAGGATCATCAACTTCTGTTCCAGATTGAAGATCGTTACTCTTTAAAGTGCTCTCCAATGTGCCAACCACTGAAATGTTATCCACAACTACACCAGCAGTTGATGTAAAACCATCTACTCCAGAGAAAAAGCTACAATCACGGTCAAGTCCAACCTTATCACTTTGACAATTAAGATCATGAGAGTTATCAGAACCCATAGCAGCAGGAGCATTTGACATCTCTTCCAGGTATTCGGTACTTGCAACCCCAAAAGTATAAGTTTCTTGAATTATTGATTCTGTGTCACTCATATTGGTGTCATACGACTCTGCATCCACATTGGCACCACTGCAGTCAGTAAGTTCAACTTTCAAGGTGGATGTTGCCATCTCCTCCATGATATTATCTTCCTGTACAGCATCTGTTTCTCCTCTCGCACTGATTCCATTACCATCCATGGTAGCAGCAAAGTCTTTAACAAAAAGAAGATCCATAACTCTTTCACCATTAACAATCCTCTCTCCATCCACCAGCGAATGATCAAGAGGAGTCATTGAAAAAGATTCTGAAGTAATAGGTGCAGTCAATTCCTCTGGTGGCAAAGCTTGACTGCCATTACTAAACGCTATAGCATTGACTTCACTGTCGGCACCTTGCTTCGCAGCCTCACTTTCTAGCATGTCACTTTCTTCCATGGTAGCAGCAGGTTGTTGAAAAATATTTGCTGGAATTTCATCCCTCGTATTCTTATTATCCATGCAAGCTGCCTCAGAATTTTCTTGCATGTCATCAGTGACAGGCAGACAGCTATTGAAGGGCAATTTCTTATCAGAAATACCTGTAACAATCAAAAAAAGAAAAGCCCGTAATAAATAAATAAAAAGTAAAAAACATTCTATAACTAAATGTAATTTCTAAACATTTTGATACTTGAGGACTTCGAGTGGATTTTTCATTTGTCTCATAGCACCATTTTGTAATTCGATGCAGCAACTGATAAATTCAATCTCTTCAGCAAATAAAAATATTCCCTAGAACATCCTAGCCTCCAAAAAGTTACATTTCTTCAAAATATTGAAGTGATTAAAGTCGGCTTTTCACAAAATAATCATGATTAGCAGGAAAGAGTAGACTTATGGTGTCTTTGGCATTTTTTTTCAAGAGTGTTTTTTTAGGTTAAAAGTGATTTTAAAGCTATAGCAATACTAAAATAACTTTAGAGTCAAAAATGCTTTTTAAATACACTTTTGAATCTAAAAGTAAAAACAATTTTTTTTAACATTTGTTTTTAACAAAAACACTTTTAAAACCAAATTACAATGTTAACCTTTATAAAATATTTTATATAAGATTTATATTGAGTATGTAATTATTTTTTTATTGAAATTTATTTTAAATAAATAATATTATAAAATTATATTTTTATTGGTTATATTTTAATATTTAAAATGTAGTTTATATATTCAAATTAAATTATATAAATAATTAATATTAATTATTTAAAAATATTTAAAATTAATTTTTCATATATTAAAATATTAACAATAAATTATAATAAATGATTTTCTCAAAAGCATTTTTTTTATAGTTATACAAAACACTTAAATCTTAAATCAAAATTTTTAAAAGTAATTTTTAAAATCACTTTTCCACATCAATTTTTTAAAAACAATTTTTAAAAACAATGTTAAACTGACATTTCTAACAAAAAAAAAACCTAATGCATTAACATTGTGATAAAAATCACCTTTAGAAGCACTATCCAATATATCATTGCACTTAACAGGACCAGTTCTTTCCCCATAGAAAGCTTCACATAAATGTTTCTTATGTGTTTCGCTGTCTATACTTTCTGAAATTGGATCATAAACACCATTTGCCCTAAATTCTCCTTCAGAACTCTGGTCAATAATCCTTTTTGCACTGCCAAACAACTCCGTTTCAGTATTTATTGCCTCTTCATTTTCAACTATTTTCACACCTTCATTGTTTAGCTGACCAGGAATTCCATATCCTGCATTGCTCACATCAGGTTTATCTGCCAGTATTTGGTGGAAAATACATTTAAACAATATAAAATAAGCTCAAGAAAGTTCAATAATCTCAGCTAGTTAAAAGATAGATAGTGAAATGTAAAGATACCTTTTACGTCTTGGCTGCTTTCTAGAGGTCTTAACGGACTTATCAAATCTTTATCTAGATTGCTTAAGCTCCATTGCGCTTCTGTTATTGCTTTTTGACTAACGGCTTCACTCATTTCATTAATCTCAACTGAATTTTCAATTTGTACCATTCCTATTCCGGAAGAATCAGTACCTGTTTCTTCTGCATTCTTCAAGGAAACTACCTGCTGAACTGGTTCAGCAGTAGTTATGTCAGTATCCTCTAAGTGCATTGAACTCTGATCCTCTTGAGAAAGACTAGCGTCCTCTTTAACTTCAAATTCGTCACTTGTGTAGTTAATATTTTCAATCCTCGATGGTTCTTCTAAATCCAATAATTTCTCCGGTTTCAACTCATTTGAAGTTTCACCTGCACATATCACGAAGTGGTAAATTTATAAAATCAACATGACATTGTTCAATATGAAATCTAAAACAAACTCACCTGCAAAATTTGTTTGATTGGCTGAAGAAAAAACATCAGCAATATATGTCATCCCAGAAGAAACCACTTTGTTAGCATTGCTTGCAACTTCAACACAAGCATCATCAAGAGAACCTGTTTTATTCAAGGACAGAAAAGGTTGATTTTTTATTTCACCCTCAATGGTATCATCCTGGAGCAGTTTCTCCTTATCATCCTCCATCAAACCACTTTCCACATCATGATTGAATATCTCACTTCCTGCAATGCTGACAGTATTCCCAGCACTGCATAATTTATCTTGACATGGAATGAAGAAAAGAAATGTCAGAAATGTTCTCACAGAATTATATGTTCTAAAATGCTTATAACTAATTAAAGAAGAAAAAAATGAATCTCACTTACCTTGGCTTTGCGGTGCAAGTCCAACAGGAGTTCCGTGAGTAGCACTGTAACTACTTGATCTACACTTCATTTCTGTAGTACTTGCTGTCCCGGTTATTGAAGCAACAACATCAATCTGAGCTCTATGTTCTTGCTTTTCCGTCTTCACAGTACTCTCAGTGAGTATAAATCCTTCCCCATCAGAAAACTTAGTAGCACTCAGTTGTTCAGATATCTCCAAAGGAATTTCTGATTCACTCTTCAAACCAATACTTTGACCAAGTTCATTCAGGAGATCATTGAAAATTACCTCCTCAACTTTGTCAGCAATAATCGTATTGGCATTTTCTAATTTCCCTTTTATCTGATCCTCCGCAACTGGAGTTCTGATTCCTTCAGCATCCATATGATAATTTATATTCATGTTTTCAGAAAGTTCTTTTGTCTCCAATACATTCTCCAGTTCAATACGAGAGGTTTTGCCTGCAAATTGACAGGAACTAAATGAGTAACTAAGAGATTTAAGTTTGTACGGTTCATTTATAGCGTCAAAAGTACATAAATTCACTCACCAGCATGATCTTCTTGGCCACCAGAAGAAAAAATATCAGCTAGAGAAGTTATCTCAGGACAAACCATTTTGCTACCACTGCTTTCAAAATCAACCATTCGAAATTCAACCAAGTTAGAGTCATCAAAAGCACCAGTTCTATTCAAGGACAAAGAAGAATTGCTTTCAAAGGAACCCTCATGTATCCTTATCTCTTCATCATTTTTCACCAATTCATTGTTCTCCTCATACATTAATACAGATTCATGAACACAGGGTTCATTTCCTGCATCTGGATCTTCACTCCTTTCTTGGTAAGACATCTCTCTTCCTGCAGTGTCAGCAGCTTCAGCCTGGCACTTATCTTCAACTGCATTGAAGAAAAAAAACCCAAAAAAAAGTAACCCCGTGAATAATTATATGTTCTAAAAAGCTTATACATGTAGAAGGAAAGGAAAGTAAAGCATTTTCACATACATTGGTTTCCTGGTGCAGGTCCACTTGGAGTTCCTGGGGCAACAATGTTGCTATATGTACTCTGCTGGATATCAAATGTCTTTTGAGCATCAGTTTCTGCTGTAGCAAAATGAGATTGTGCACTACGCACTGGATTTTCAGCTGCCTCAACTGAGCTCTCTATGTATGGAATCCCTTCTGTATTTGAAACATCAGTAGCAATCATTTCTTCAGCTTTTGTTACACAATCTTCTTGTTCACTCTTCAGACCACTACTTTTACCAAATTTATTCAGATTAATAACATCCGCTTTGACAGACTCAGAAGCAGTGCTATCTGTATGTTTCAATTTGTCTATGATTTGAGCCTCTCCAAATGGAATTCTGCTATCATCAGCAGACACATTATCATTCTCAAAATTAGTGTTTTCACCACCTGGTAGCACTGTCAATTCTTTCTCCGAGTGAAGGAAGGTGGAGGTTGCACCTATGCACGGTGAACAAATAAAAAAATTTAACATATGCAGTTTTTATGATATCAAAACTAAATACACTCGCCACTTACCTATAAGATCCCTTTTCTCTCCAAATGGAAGACCAGCTATAGGACATGCGTCAGATGAGTCCATGTTGATAACATTGCTTTCAAATTCAACCGGTAAAGATTTAACCCAATTAGAGCATGCGTCACCATTCTTGACAACCTGTTTGCTAACGTCCAAATCCAGATTATTTTTGTTTCCTGCATCTTCCGACAATTCTCCAGGAGATGGAAGACTCTCGATAATTGCAGCTTCCTCTTCTACAATCACCATTCCAGACTTGCTTGGCAACTTCTTGTCGACACCTTCGGCTGTTTGATGAGGAGCTGTAACAGAGGCACTTGTAGAAGCAATAAGACTGGAGCTTCTTTGGGGTTTCTGTGTGACGGGATGATGCTTAAGAACAGAAGTTTTTTCTTCTTCCAGATCACGCTCTTGCGTCTGTTGCTTAACTCCCTGGTCATCATTTTCGGCAACAGCAATTTGGTCTTCTTTAGATGTTCCAGATATACTATGTCGAGAAGAATTTCGACTGGACTTTCGTGGTATTTCTTCGGTCGAGACTTTCTGTAGATGCGGTAATCTTAACTGCTCCATTCTACTAATATCTTCCCTAATTGGCAACTCGGCAGCTGGAGCAGTAAAAATCACAGTCTTGTGTCTGTTCTTCCTCAAGGGGGATTGGTGTTGTGAAGTGATAGCAGACTTGGCCCTCCCAACCTCACTCCTATCTTGTACAATTGCATCCAATTCTTCAGTTGTGCCTTTTCCTAGAAGCGGTGCCTTCAACTGCTCCGTACTACCAATATCTTCCTTACTTGCCAAATCTGCAGCTGGAGCAGTAAGAATCACAGTCTTGCGTCTGTTCCTCCTCGAGGGGGCTTGTGAAGAAAGGGCACCCTTGGCCCTCTCAACCTCACTACTATCTTCCACAATTGCATGCAATTCTTCAGTCTTGCCTTTTCCTACAAGCGGTGCCTCTAGCTGCTCCGTTCTACCAATATCTTCCTTATTGGCCAAATCGGCAGCTGGAGCAGTAAGAACCACAGTCTTGCGTCTGCCCCTCCTCGAGGGGGCTTCTTGTTGTGAAGTAGCTGCATACTTGGCCCTCTCGACCTCACTACTATCTTCAAGAATTGCGTCCAATTCTTCAGTCGTGCCTTTCCCTACAACCGGTGCCTCTAACTGCTCCGTTCTACCAATATCTTCCTTATTGGCCAAATCGGCAGCTGGAGCAGTAAGAACCACAGTCTTGCGTCTGCCCCTCCTCGAGGGGGCTTCTTGTTGTGAACTAGCTGCATACTTGGCCCTCTCAACCTCACTACTATCTTCGACAATTGCATCCAATTCTTCAGCCGAGCCCTTCCCTCCAATCGATGCCAAATCGGCAGCTGGAGCGGTAAGAGCCCCAGTCTTGCGTCTGCTCCTCCTCGAGGGGGCTTCTTGTTGTGAAGTAGCTGCATACTTGGCCCTCTCAACCTTACTACTATCTTCAACAATTGCATCCAATTCTTCAGTCGAGCCCTTCCCCACAACCGGTGCCAAATCAGCAGCTGGAGCGGTATGAGCCTCAGTCTTGCGTCTGCTCCTTCTCGAGGGGGCTTGTTGTTGTGAAGTAACGACACACTTGACCTTCTCAACCTCACTACTCTCTTCCACAATTGCATCCAATTCAGCACTCCTGCTTCGTTTTCTGGACTCTTCTTTCAAGAATTCTTCCTTATTTCCCTCCTTACCACTCTGAGATAGTACAGCTTTTCGCCTGGAAGAATATCTCCTTGAACATTCTGGAGGTTCCGCGAGTGCATTATCCTTTTCAGATTGCCCCTGAACCTCTGTCACCTGTGTATCACTTTTCACTGATGTAGCACAATCTTTCTCCGAATTACGTTTTGATCGTCTTACAGGCTTTTCTGCTTCATACCCTTCCTTTACCCCAACTATTTTAACCTCCTTTTCAACCATCGAAGCTAAATCTTTGGGTTGTGCCCTTGACTGCCGTGTCACCATAGAAACAACTTCAATCTTTTCCACTTCACTACTGAATGCCACAGACTGATCTCCTTTTCTAGAATTCCTGGCTGATTGCTGCTTTGGACCATTTTTGGCTTCAGACTTGTCATCCAACAAATGAACCTCGTCGCCTCCTTTGCCGTCCCTTATCTTCTTTGAATCTTCCTGAGTCACATTCTTCCTACTTCTTAACTGCCTCCCTCTTAACCCACCAGTAACTTTATCATGACCATTCTTGACATCTTCTTTCTGTCCCAATTCTAAACCCTCAGAATCACTGACCACCTCTTCAGCATCTTTACCCTTCTTGCCAACTCTACCTCTCTTTCTCCCAACAGGAGGCGAAGGAGCCATATGTACAACTTCTTCAACGGCATTTTGCACTCTAGACCTTGTGACTCTAACTTGGCAGCCCTCTTTTCTGGAATCTTCACTATCTGGAACATTGTCAAGCACCTGGGCAGGATTCTTGGACAATGTTTGCCTCCTAGACCTTCCTCTACGCTGCTGATAGACAGAAACCTCGTACTCAATGGTTTCATTGTCAGGACTAAACCTGACTTTCTTTAACTGCTTTTTGACAACCTTGGCTTCATTTTCACTACATATTTCTTCTGGAATACTGCTGGACTCTTCTAATGAAACAGGATCTTCATTTTCCTGTTTAAAACAGAAAAAACAATTAAAAGAACTGAGTTGGTTATATGCAATAACTGAAGTGAACCAATGTACCACAGGTATTTACTGTGATACTTGCTTCTTTTTAACCTCCAAAAGGAAAATCAATTAAGGTGAAAAAATAACATACTTGTTCAAAGTTAACAAAATAGAACATCAATATAGTTAAGCCGTTCAAAAATATTATTTGCTTTTTCTATTCGATTTTATTTTCGGTTCACTGAATGCAAATAGTAAAAACAACGAAAGGAGTGTTTAATCTTCTAATTTCAAATGCTTCCCATTTAAATTCACTTCCAGATCTACAAAAAAAAAAAAAAAGCATTGGAGAAACTCACAAAAGTCCTTGACTAACCTTATTTACAAAAGAATTACAGGGGAAAAAACAACAGAGAACTGTTCACATTCTCGAAATTTAGCCTTAATTTATAAATTCCACTCCCAAATGAAAGTCAAAGAAATTTATTAGAATAAAAAAAAAGAAGATGATGAATAAATGAAAGGGAAGGCACCTTAAAAATGGAAGTCAAACGATCCGCCATTTCACGGTTAGTAAGATTTGCAGGGACGCCATGCTTTTTACACAACGCCTGCAGTTCTTTTCTCTTCATGCCATGAAAATCCATCTCTTTACAATAATTAAGGAAAGAAAACAAAAGGGAAATCTAACTGAAATTCAGATTTTTAACAGAAAAGAAAATACTATTTTGCTTTCCATGAAGAAAAGCTGCTGAAGAACTATAACGAGAGAGATTTTCAGCGTATATAATAAATCCGTTCGTTAGTTTTCCGGTATAAAAAAGAAAAAGGATCAGAATCGGCAGTTTGAATTCAAATTTCCAAACGGCCAGTTTTGGCGCTCTTTTGAAAAGCGGGGCCCTTAAGAAAGTTGATGTACTCGCTGTAATAGTTGAATTACATTTTATTTGCCAGTACAGCTCGACAGATGGTATGTTAAGGGGTAAAATTGTAAACTCAATCGAACAATAGCGATTGGTTATTGGCCCAGTTATTCCTGATTTGCGAGTGGGCTTTGGACATTGAAGAATTACCTTTCTTTATTGGATAAGGGTATGCCTATTAAAAATTGCAACGTGCAGCATTCTCTTAGCTTTGAAAGTCAGTAAAGCTGTGTTTACACGTGGTCGATCCTTGGTCTTTCACGCTCCCTTCCCGCTTACGCTTTGTTCGCTTACGCTTTGTTCGTTCCTTTTCACTAGAAAAATAAGGTATAATAGTAATACTTTTAACTTATAATTTGTATTTATATTTTTTTATATATTGATGAGATTATATAATAATATTTATTTATATTTTTTTAATTTTTGACAACACATATTATATATATAAATGTTTGAATTCAAATTTTTAAAGATGAATAATATTTTTTTATCATTAAAATCACTCGTTAAATTCATATTTTTAAAATTTACTTAAATCTAAAAATTACTTGATATAATTTGTTAGATATTTGATTATTACAATTTCAATCAATTCTTTTGTGTCACATGTCCAAGTATGAATATTATATTTAATATTTAAATAATTTAGTTAAAAAATTAAAATTTATAGTTAAAATTGAATATTATATTTAAAAGTTTTTAACGCGAGAACATCCCCTTTATTTGCTCCTGTTTTCTTCTATCTCCCTCGATCACCTCAAGTTCTATCTAAACCCCCGTAGATTAAAGGGTTGAAAGTAAATTTATCCTTGGGTCCGGTCGGAAATTCCATAAAAAAAAAATGATTTAATAAAAATATAAAATTTAAAAAATAAATTTAGACAAAAATTATTGAGAAAATGAGTCAAGCCTAAGGTAAAATTTATTGGCTCAACCTAAATTTACAAAAAAAAAAAACAAACAAAATAATACATTTATTTTTCTACTATTTTGCTATCATTTCACTATTATGTCGTTATTATTTTATTATTATTATTTGTATATTGTATAATTCTTATTTTATTGTTAATTTTATTACTATTTTACTGAGATTTATTTATTAAATTACATTTATCTTAATATTATTTAAGTGTAAAGATTCTTTGAATTTATTTCCAGTTTATTGAGAAACATTTGTTTTAATATTTTTAGTGTTTTTAATGTATTATATTTTTAATTTTTCAATATAAAAATAAAATAAAAAATTAATATGAATTTAAATAAAATTTTAAATCCATTTTTTGAACTGAACCCAAATTTTAAATTTTATTAGGATCTATCCGAACTCAACCTATCAATAAATCTAATTGCAAAAAAAACCCATAACTACTGACTGTATTTTTACCCAAAATGCTTATAACTTAAAAATTGGTACAAATTTCAGCCTACATTGCAAGTCCTTAAAGTTTTAGAACTTGAAAATTATAAAGAAATAAAATCCACAAGACAAGAAAAGCAGAGTTTTTACATTTAACTAACATTGTTAATCTCCTGCACAAACAAAATAACCCATAGCTTCACTTTTTTAAATTTCATTGTTATCATATCGTGGATATTAAAAAGAAAATATTTTCTTCAGAGATGAGTAAAAATAAAGCAAATTTAAAAGAAATGTGGGAGAAATTTACATTTATATTTTATGCTTGCTTTAGTCTGTTCCGATTCGAAATATGGGTTTAAAATTTTATTCAAACTCGTTTATATTTGCAAAAAATTAACTCAAACTCATTTTAAGCCTACCCATTTTATTTTTAAAATTATTTTAAAAAATATATTTATTTTATTTTATTTTAATATTTAATAATTTTATATATTTTTTATTTATTGAAAATTTTTATATAGTCATTCTAACATTATTTTAATGTTTACATTAGAGTAGTATTATATATTTAGTATATGTTTATTTTTTTAAAGTGTTTTAAATTACATAATATATAAAAATAATATAAAATATTATAAACTTAAAACGGGTCAGGTCGGGCCGAGTTCGAGTTCAAATGTTCAAGTTGGAGCCCGACTCATATTTTAAACGGGCTTAATTATTTTGCCCAAACCTGTTTTGGACTTAATATTTTTCTCCAAACCCTCTCAAATTTCAAGCGACCTTTCGAACCTACGCGAATAACTCGACCTATGAACAGGTCTAGTCAAAAACAAATCCACAATTTCATTTTATCCAAAAAGAATATAATGTTCCAACTTCCATATCATTATCCCATGTCCATATCTAAATACACCAACTAAAAGTACATGATCAAAGTCCCAACCAAAAGTACATGATTTGTGGTTGCACGAATCCTCAATGAATACATCTTTTATTCCATCCCACATCCAATGTAGATAAGTACTATCATAGTCATATTTTCTCCATTAGTATATATTTTTAACAAAAACATTATGCCATTGAAATCCAATAAATCAACATTCAAATTTTAGAAAACTTGAAAATATTTTTAAAATTAATTTGAGTCTTTATCGGTTTAAACATACTTTAAACATAAAACGATATTACAATAATCTAAAACGACTAAAAATACAATCGTGCATGTACAATGGAATAAATCTTGAAACTCAAACACCAAGTGTCAAGACTTAATTACTCTACTGTAACTTGTTAGCCATTAACTTGTCGGTTTCACTACCTAAAAGATTTAGTCTTAGAACTTGATGTAGGAGACTTAAAAATAGTTCTTTTTTTTTTTTTTTTTAAAAACACTTCGAACTATCCTCAAACATCAAAAAACATACCATTAAATTTCAATTCCCTTCAAAACAATATAAACATCATTTAAACACAAATCCATTCTTAAAAATAAGATTAAATCAAATTAATACCACAATTTATATTTGAAGCATTAAAATCATTGGACACATTATGAAAACTTTACAAACTCAATATAAAATACATTTAATTTATATACACGTCATTTCAAATTTTCTAATACATATAATACAAAACTAAATTTCTTAAACCCTTCAATCCTCGCATGGTGATGTAATATTTCATTAACATAGTCTCTAGCTTTTTAAAAAGTCTTCCACCTACATATTTAAGCTTGAAGAGTTTAATAAGTACATTACAATTTCTATCTCACCTTATTTCGTACTAATGTTGAGTCTTTTATAGATGTAAAGTCTAAATTCAATTATACTACTTAATGATTCTACATTAAAACTCAACCACTCCAATATTCACTTTATTACTCGTTTCACTTATTTATGTTGACATTCACTTATCAACACATTTTCACTTATTTATGTAATTAGAATCTTTAGTTTTATTACTGAATTATGCATTCATTTCACTAATTACCATCATAATTTCTCTTATTAAACAAGGATTGCAAATTTTATTATACAATTTCTATTTTCTTGTTTTGCATGCAAGTTAGTGCTAAACTCAATTTCACTATTTCATTAACCAATTGTTTAATCACTTTTAGGCCAAATTATAATTGTTTATTCAATAGTTCTTGTAACATCCCTATACCTGATTCACACGTATGAATCCAGTATAAGAGTATACATACAGTACCGGAGAATTAAACACGAGTATAATAAATTTTTCTTCCAAACAATGTGTTTTTAAATTATTTTATTCAAAATATCATCAATTCATTTCATCAACTCAAAGTATTCCAAAACAACATTTTTCCTTTCATTAGGGACATATATAAGTACCATTGTACATGTCATTTTTACCAAAAGTAAATACTTGGAATTGAATCTTCCAAAGGTGAGCTGATGTGATGAGAGGTCCCTTGCCTTGACTTTATCTCCTCGTAGCTACTATACCTACGCGTTAAGCCGGTGAAGGCTTAGTAAGCACTACAAAAGTAATGAATAACTATTAAATTTCTCATGTTTATAAACTTCTTGCCTTACTTGTATAAACCATGTAACTTACCACATTAGTTTAATTCATACTTTGATCCACTTTTTCCTTATATTAGCTCATTGTAGACTTTCATAGAACCTCTCGGATATACAAAACTAACAGTGAGTATCGAAGTACTATCAATGAGCACATAAGTGTTGGGGAAATAGTAAGCACACACAGTGCAAATCAGTAGGCACACACAGTGCAAAACAATAAGCACATATAGTGTGAATCAGTAAGCACACACAGTGCTGAACAGTAAGTGCGCTAATGTTCCTTAATGGCATGCCACTAATATCACAATGGTTCTAACTTGTTTACATGGGCATAAAATCTCATATAACAACATTTTTCATAGTTTTTATATTTCACTCCTTCACTAAACACAACCACATCATCATGTATATTTCACATATATATCATCATATACCTCTTTACTCTTATTTTCACATAAATTTTCAAAGCTGTCCATTTGAGTCAGTCATTAAATTATTTATATCTTGAGCTACAGAATTCGAAATTATTATCTGCTTGATGTTTCTGAAACTAGACTCAATTATCTTTTTACCATAAAGTTTCCAGAATTTTTACTTTAGCCAATTCGTATAGAAAATTCTTTCAATTTACCCCTTCTCTACTGCCTGCCAGTTTCGACCTTTCTTCCCTGAAAATTAATTATATTTTAGTACAGGAATCTAATAATGTTCTCATTTGTTTATTTTGAAAATAGGCTCATTAAGGATTTATCCATATAAATTTCAGTCTCTAATAAATTTTATATATTTTTCTATGATTTTTCAAAGACAGAACAGGGAAACTCGAATCTACTCTGACCTTGTTACATAAAAACTAGTATATCTCAAAATATAAAATTCCTTTTCTTTCACCGTTTCTTCCATATGAAACTATACTCAATAAGCTTTAATCACATGTTTAATTCGACCGTTAAATATTTTTATACAATTTTTGGTGAATTTTCGAAGTTAGTCCTCTGATTCTGTCCAAACTGTTTCAATGAGAATATTTCCCTTCTCATATTCCTTTGCACTAAATTTCATTTAATCACACATATTCACCATACTTATAACTAAACATATCATTTTACTCATTTTTATCACAATTAATCATATACTTTAAAGAGAATAAATTTTCAATTTAAAATCTTGTAGTACTTACAACAAAAAGGTTGGTATTCTTCTCTTCTTACTCCTTGCTCTTCTCTTTGCCCTTTTCTTCAATTTGGTCCCTCTCCTTCTTTCCTTTCTCTTCAATTTCATATAAACAAATATAAGCTAAAGGTCAAAATTCAATGGTTTTCATGCTAAATTATGAAAATACACATGTATATCATGAGAATTTAATCATTTCTTACCTTTGTTCATGAAACCCCAAAATTATAATTCAATCCCTACACATTTTAACCCTTCAAAGTGAGCTCTACAAGGAAATTAAGGTGATTACTAACTTCCTTCTATGCCTTTCTTAAAGAAATTTCAAAGAAAATGGAAGATTTTGAAGTTTGGAAGGTTTAACAATGGTGAAAGGACCTATTTGGAATAAAAATAAAAGTTGGAAAGGAGAGATATGCACGTGACGTTGGAAATGAGAGATATGCACGTGACGTTGGAAATGAATGAAAAAGATAATATTTTCATCATTTATTTAATTGTATTTCTCTCAAATTCTCTAGATTTCTCCACTAAAAATATCTCTTTTATAAAATGGTAAAATTTCACTTTTAGTCCTTGGGCCTTCCAACTTTATACTTTGGCCCAAAACATTGCCTCCAAAAATATCTTCCACCAAATTGCTCTTTTGCCCCTACTTAATCAATCTAATTCCCATGATGACTCATAATTCAATTTGGATAAATTGCTATTTAGTCCCTCATGATTTCTCACAATTACTATTTAATCCTTAAATTTTCCTAACCTTTCTTATTTTAACTACATATTCTAATCCTCAATTCTACTCTAATACTATTCCAACTCCGGTTTAAAAACACGGATGTTACAGTTCTAGATGTTGAGATCTAGTGTCCTTAGTGTAGTGATTTTGTGTATGTGCTAGTAATTTTTCAAACATATTGATTTAATAAATTATCCATCAATATCATTAATATCTTCTTGTATAATTTGTCCTCAATGATTTTTTGCACACAAAGAAAAATGAAAACAAAATTTGGCTCATTGATTATTTAATGTTTAACTAATATTAAGCAAAATGAAAGATAGTTTATATTAGTAGTTAACATAAATTGCGTCCTTGGTCTAATTAAAATTGAGCAAATCGATTGAAAGACAAATACGCTGTCTATTAAGTCCAATTGAGGAGATATATAGTCTTGGGTATCGAAACGAATAATACCATAAGATAGAGACATTGATGTGATTGACTAAATTGACAATACATCGAAAAAGATTCAAGTAGAATAGATCCTAGATCCGTTTATGGATTTATTCACTTGTGACGTTCATAGTGTGACATATACTAAGTGTATGATGGGCTATATGTATGTTTGACCTGTGTAATTTGAATGCAAGCCTGAGTTCAAATAGATAAGAAATCGAAATTTAGTATGTTGGGTATACGACTTTTGCATGATGTAACATCATTCCATAATAGTGGAAGTCATAGCCTGATAAAGGGTAAATGATATTCTCTTTGTAACACCCTTATACCCGGTTTATATGTATAAACCCGATATAAAAGTATTACATTAAGGTTCAGTACAGAAAAATCGAGTCATGCAATTTTTTTTTCATCAACCAATGCATTTTAGGCTTCTTGATTCAAAATATCGTAAATTAATCATGTATAATTAAGATCGAAACTTAAAATTGATTTAAAAGAAATAAAATATGATTTTTAGTACAAAACACAATTTCAACCAAAATTCATCATTTCATTTCATCACACAAAACATTTCCAAACAACATTTTTGTCTTCTTCTAATAAGGACACGTATAAGTTCCATAGTACATGCCATTTTACATCAAAAGTAATATACCTAAATTTGAGCTCCAAGTGATGTGATGTGATGAGAAGTCCCGATTTAGCTTCTTGTATTCCTTGTACCTACGCGTTAAAATAAACGCGTTAAGCCGGTGAAGGCTTAGTAAGTACTACAAAAGCAAAGTATAAACTTTTAAATTTTCTCATGTAATTTACTTTTTTGCCTTATCAGTATATAGCTTGTATCTTACCACATTGACATTCATTTCACTTTGGTCCACATTTTTTTTCCCCACAATTTAGCCCAATGTAGAATTCTATAGAACCCATCGAATAAACGAAATAGAAATTACCAAAGTACTTAACAGTAAGCACACAAGTGCTGGGGAAACAATAAGCACACACAGTGCAATCCAGTAGGCACACACATTGCAATCAGTAGACGCACATAGCGCAAATCAGTAGGCACACAAGGTGCGAAACAGTAAGCGCGTTAGCATTCTTTAATGGCATGCCACTAATATCACAATGGTTCCAATTTGTCTACTTGGGCACAATCTCAATTAGCATCATTTCTCATAAATGATATATCTCACATAAATACATCATCAAATACTTCACATTTATATTTTCAAAGCTGTTCACTTGCGTCACAGTCACTAAATTATTTATATCGTGAGCTACAGAACTTGAAATTATAATCCGCTTGATGTTTCTGAAACTAGACTCAATCATATTTTTACCATAAAATTTTCAGAATTTTTAATTTATCCAATTTGTATAGTAAATTCTTTCAATTTACCCCTTCTCTGCTGCCTGACAGTTTCAACCTTTCTTCACTAAAAATTATCAATCTTTTTTTACAGAGATCAAATGATGTCTCCGTCTGTTTCTTTTGAAAATAGACTAATTAAAGATTTATCCATATTAATTTCAGACTCTAATTATTTTTATAAATTTTTCTATTATTTTTCAAAGTCAGAACAGGGGAACTCAAACCTACTCTGACCTTGTTATACAAAAACTAGCATATCTCGAAATATACAATTTCTTTTAATTCAATGTTTCTTCCATATGAAACTAAACTCAATAAGATTTAATTACATATATAATTTGACATTTAAATCATTATATACAATTTTTAGTGAATTTTCGAAGTTAATCCTCTGATTCTGTCCAAACTGTTTCAATGAAAACATTTTCATTCTCATGTTTCATTACACTAACCTCACTTAATCATCTTTATAACACATTATTAAACAAAAATTTTCATGCTAACAATTTAAATATATTATGAAGAATAGACTATAAACTAAAATTCTTGTAGTACTTACAACAAAAAGGCTGAATTTCCCCTCTTTTACCCCTTGCTCTATTCTTTTCCTTTGTCTTCAATTTGATCCTTGCCTCTCTTCTCTTTCTCTTCAATTTCACATAAACACATATAAGCTATAAGCTATAATTCAATAATTTTCATGCTAAATAACAGTAAAATACATGTATATCATGAGAATTTAACCATTTCTTACCTTAACCCTTGAATTCAAATTTTCTTGATTTAGTCCTTTATCTCTCTAACACCCCAAAAGTAACTCTATATGAGATTTGAGGTGTCTACTAACTCTATTTTATGACTTTATTTCAAAAATTTCAAAGAAAATAGGAGATTTTGGAGCTTGGAGGGCTTAAAAATGATGGAAGGACCTATTTGGAATAAAATCAAAAGTTTTAAATGGAAGAAAAAGGCATGGACGGCTACTTAATGAAAAAGATGATATTTTCATCTTTTTAACCATTTTTTTCTTCTCTCAAATTCTCTAGAATTTTCACTTAAAATATCTCACTTAAGAAAAATGGTAAAATTGCACTTTTAGTCCTTGAGCCTTCCAACTTTACACTTTGGCCCAAAACTTTGCCTCCAAAAATATCTTCCACCAAATTACTCTTTTGCCCCTCCTCAATCAATCTAATTCCCATGATGACTCAAAACTCAATTTGGATAATTCGCTATTTAGTCCTCCATATTTTCTCTCCTTTACTATTTAGTCCTTAAATTTTTTTAACCTTCCTTACTTCAACTAAACATTTCTAATTCTCTATTCTATTTTATCACTATTCCAAATCCGGTTCAAACACACGAATGTTACACTCTTATTGACATTACACGATAGATGAAAGTAATGTAGTCACGGGTCATTTGTCTTAGAGATAAATTATTTAATTACTTTTTGTTAGTAATTGACTTTTTACGAAGGAAGATATAATGGTTACCATGAGATAAAATATGATCATATTGAAACAACGAATTTATCCCAAAGAGATTAAGAATATCTTATGAAGGAAACACATTTATGACAAGGTCATTAGATAAGCGTTTGATGAGTAGCTTTCATAATAATATATAATAAAAGAGAGCTCAGTTATGATACTTTAGTTGAATGACTTCATTATAAAATAATATTGTAATTAATAAGTGAAAAGTTAAAATTTAATTAAAATTATTTGAGCGCTTATTATACATGTTCAATTGATCCATTTGCTAACTTGGGATGAATAAAAATAAATTGAATGTAAAACCAATAATATGGAATGAATGAAAACAATAAAGTAAGATAAATAAATTGCATGCATCACTATCTGTAGTGAATACGTTTTCTCGCTAAGTATAAAAGATAGCTTAGGAATTAATTTAATTTCTCCAAATTATTATTTAATAAATTGTTATTAAACAATTGAAGTTTGAAGTTAGAATTAAATTAATTGAGAAATTAACTTAGTTAATTTAATTAATTAAATTAATTGATTAAATAGATAATATTTCGAGAAATAAAAAATAATTATTGGATTGGATAAATTATAAGTATTGGAAAGGAGTTCAGATAACACCTATAATTGTACTTGATACATGAAAGACCCAACTAAGATTTATTACGTACAAGGGGCAATAAACTCTAGTATCCCTTGAGGCATGCTGTAGTCCCTAGCACTTCTACTTATAGTAGAAGATGCATTTTTTATTGAAATATTATTATTTAATTAGACTTTATTTGAACAAAATTCTTGTAATTAGAAATTTGTGAAAATTTATTTTATAAAATAAATTCTATTTTTTGAAGAAAAATGCGTAGTTTCCTATTATAGAGCTAAAGTTAATAAACGTTTTCATTCTGTGTTATTGGTTAGTGTTATTCGAGCCCACACTCAAAACAAACCACTGATTAAGAAAAACGAAGAAGATCATTCGGTAGAAAGTCGGGATCGACTTAACCACCTCGTACCACTTTTGTCTAATTAATAACATAATGTATTTATTCTCACAATTTTATACATTTTGCCATTAGTAGTCTAGTTACCAAGATTATCATTTAGACCCAGGATTTTATTACGCTTGTGTCTCACCATTGTCGTGATATGGAAGAATTTTGTGTCGCACTCGCCTTCTACAATCCAATTGACTCCCGACTTGAGTGCCCATAGCATCTCCTCATGCTTCAATACCTTCAGGTATTCAGCCACCAGGGACTTTTGAAGGTTAATGAGGAAGTCGTTTGGGGTTGCCGCTAATACTTTTTCAGCTCCTGCAATTCTTGCCTGAATACATTTTTTCTTTTTGAGCACATCTCCGAACGTCTTCCTATTCCACCACTTTAGGTAATTCATGAATTGCTCTATGGTTTTTGTTAGAGAGAGATTGGTGTCATTCCACCACTTTGTCAGACTTTCTTCAACCTATATTACATTTTCTTTCTATCTCCTTTCCTCACCTTTTTATTTAAACCTCAATAACCATTTTAACCATGAACTTCGTTTTATTAGTGTGCAATAATGGGTGCCAGTGGAAGCACGTTGATCAGTAGAAGTACACCAGAATGTGTTGTAAAACATTTGAGTTCTCAGCACTGAAGAACGCCCTTGGTCATGTGGGTATTAAACTTTAAAAGTTGTCACCTTCGCCCATGGCATTGCTTTCGATTGATTTTGTCGGCCGTCTACCTTAAATACACTCAACTCTCTTTCGTTATCACCTCCATATGTTAATTCAAACTGATAGTCAAAGTTCGTACTAAAAATAGTGTCAATAGTTGTTGGCTTGACAATCAATAACCAAATGATAATTGTTTAGAATTAGAACTAAACTGATAAATTTTGTAAATATTGAGGGTTAAATTTATTAAAATTTTTAGATTTTGAATTACAAACAAATTTTGCAAACATTAAGAATTAAAATTATTATTATTTTTTATATTTAAGATCAAATTAATAAGATGTGTAAATAATAGAGAGTTAAATTTATTATTAAACCAATAAAAAAACCCAAGTTAGCTTTCCATCACCAATCTAATAAAAACTAATGATGAAATTATTTTGATATTTTATCTTATGATTACCAGTGTAATCATACTTTATAATAATTAATTATGATAATAATTATTTAGATGTGTTAATTATAATTACGTGTAATAGTAATTGGAAAATATATTATGCTTCTCATAAGTAATTTATGATTTAATTTAATAATGATTAAATTTTTTTATAATTATTTAGATATGTATTTTTTTTAATTAAAAATTATTAAATGTAGAGATCAAAGATAATAAAATAAATAGAATGATAAATTAGGTGTAAAATTGTCATCTTATTTTTAAAAAATATAAATCTCATGTGTTAGTATAAATTTTTTTTTTATAAATCTTGAGGTAAGTGAGTATTTTTGGGAGATAAGAAAAAAAAAAAAATTTATCATTTTCCCAATATCATATAAGATAACCAAAAAGTAAAAAAATCTTTTACCCCCCAAAAAATCCAGACATCTTATAAGAAACAACAGGTAGGGTTTTTGTGAGTCTCTATTTGGGAGTGCGAGCAGCCGCAGCCAGCAAGCAACAGTAGCAGCAGCAGGTGACTCCCATATCTTTCATTCTCTCTTTTTGTTAATTTTCTTTTGAAAATGGTGGAAACTGAAAACAAAATTAACTACCTTCTCAGTTTTTTTTCTTTTAATTTGTATCACTCTGTAAATCTTTATAATTTCTTTTATTAAGTTGTAGGTAATGAACGCTTTCTGCTTTGGTTCTTTCATTCTTTGTTATTTCGATAGATCGATAAGAAGAACATTGCTTTTGTTATAGATATTTATTTATTTATTTTGTTTATATTTTGTGGTGAAGGAGCGGAAGAATGTCTCACAGGAAATTTGAGCACCCAAGGCATGGTTCCCTTGGATTTCTTCCAAGGAAGCGAGCCTCTCGTCACAGAGGAAAAGGTATTCTCTTTCATTTTCCTTTTGTTTATTTAACAATAATAGTATGGTGATGCTGATAATGTACTTCTTAGTAATATATAGCTTTGGAAATTCTAGTATTGCGATTGAAAAGTGTGGTTATTGTGTTTTATTTTTGTCTCATGATGTTTTTTATTGGTGCAGTGAAGGCATTCCCAAAGGATGACCCTACTAAACCTTGCAAGCTCACTGCCTTTTTGGGGTACAAGGCTGGTATGACACACATTGTCAGAGAGGTCGAAAAACCTGGATCTAGTAAGTTAGTTTTTCATCAAGCAACTCTCTAATTATTTTTACTGTTTTGCTTGAGATGCAGTTATCATTTCCTTGAGATTCATTTACCTGAATATGTGTTTAGCTCCTTTGATTGAATTGCATTTATTAAATGGTTTAAGGTTCTCAAAGTTTTATTGGAATTTTAATGGAAATTTGTGTTCTTTATTTCTGTATAGAGCTTCACAAGAAGGAGACATGTGAAGCTGTTACAATCGTTGAAACCCCTCCTATGGTGATTGTTGGGGTTGTTGGATATGTGAAGACACCACGTGGCCTTCGCTCCTTGAACACTGTCTGGGCTCAGCATCTGAGCGAGGAAGTCAAGCGCCGGTTCTACAAGCACTGGTGCAAGTCCAAGAAGAAGGCTTTTGTCAAGTACTCAAAGCAGTATGAAAGTGAAGAAGGGAAGAAGAGTATCCAAGCACAATTGGAAAAGATGAAGAAATATGCAACTGTTATTAGGGTCTTGGCTCACACTCAGGTATAGCATTATTACCTTGTTTTCTTGTTTTTGCACTGCATAAGTGTTCATTTCAAGTGCATGGTTTTCAGATTGTAATTTTTTATTAAACATGTTTCAAGGTGGACAGAAATTTCTGACTAAGTGCATTACAGATTAGGAAAATGAAGGGATTGAAGCAGAAGAAGGCACACCTAATGGAGATCCAAGTTAATGGTGGAACAATTGCTGACAAGGTTGATTTTGCTTACAAGTTCTTTGAGAAGCAAGTCCCCATTGATGCTGTTTTCCAGAAGGATGAAATGATCGATATCATTGGTGTCACAAAGGGTAAAGGTTATGAAGGTGTTGTCACCCGTTGGGGTGTCACACGTCTGCCCCGTAAGACCCACAGAGGTCTGCGTAAGGTTGCTTGTATTGGTGCCTGGCATCCTGCCAGAGTCTCCTTTACAGTTGCCAGGGCAGGTCAGAATGGATACCACCACCGTACTGAGATGAACAAGAAGGTCTACAGGGTTGGCAAGGTTGGTGATGAGACCCACTCTGCCATAACTGATTATGACAGGTTAGTGTATTTGTCCATTTTACTCCATATATTATACCTAAATATATACTTCCATAAAAGATCGCAGTTTGAAGATCTTGTATGGAAATTTTCAATGATTTCTGTTTGTCTTCTTATTCAGGACTGAGAAAGATATTACCCCAATTGGTGGGTTCCCTCACTATGGAGTTGTGAAAAGTGATTACCTGATGATCAAAGGAGGGTGTGTTGGACCTAAGAAGAGGGTTGTTACACTTCGTCAGTCTCTTATTAACCAGACATCTCGTGTGGCTCTGGAGGAAATCAAACTCAAGTTCATTGACACCTCCTCAAAGTTTGGGCACGGACGTTTCCAGACTACACAGGAAAAACAGAAGTTCTATGGTCGACTCAAGGCCTAAGTTTGGGAAGTGGTGAGGAATTTTGGGCTATTGTATGTTTAGGTTTTGCTTTACTTCATGCTTAGTATGTCTTATTCTCTATTTCTTTTTGAAATGAAACAGTTGGGTTTCTTTTGTTTTGTCATTCTGGATTGGATGTTTGAACTTCTGAGGATTTTCAACAGTTTTTGCATTTTATATTGGTCTTAAACCACACACCCTCAACAGATGAATTTACTTTTTGTCCTTTTATTTTCCTTATTCTATTTTTGCTGTGATTGCAATTCGATTGTAGTCCCTTGCATGCTAGAACATAAGCACTGAATATAGTAAGGATCTTGGGGATGATACATATTATTAGAATTAAATAAAAATCATGATATTTACCTTCATAACCAAATTCATCACTCATGCTACAATATTGTTCTCCATCTTCGTATATCATAATTTGTACATTGCAGCGCATGTACAATGTTGGGCTCTTGTTGAGACCAGCCTAATACATCTGAGTCAATTTGAGTTTGGTTTATGTCAATTGTAGACGTGCTCAAAGAACTCTTTTTAATATATATATTTGCTTACTATTGATAGTTTATCCAGTAAATTGTATGTACTTTTATTTGCAGTAAAATATACTAAAAAATATGTTCATGTATTATTATGTATATCATCTAGTCTGAAGTTCATTGCTTATGTTGCTATATATCTCATTGGCTTCTGTCATGATCGTAAAAGAGTTGTATTTGGTTTATTAACAATGGATGAAAATAATATAATTTCATTAGAATTAATAAAATGATTTTTTTTTTTGTGATTTTTAAGTCTTTAATAATTATTAAAATTTAGCACATTCATAATGTGAGGGAAAAATATTTCAATTTTTGAATATATATAAAAATTAAATATGATTTTGGAAATTAGTAAAGTTAAGGATTATAATGTGTTGAGTTCAAATTTTTGAATGTTCATCCTATGTATGTATTTTTTAAAGATTAATTAAAATATAAAAAGAAATAAATATTTTCAAAATAATATTTGTCTTTTTGTAAAAGAAATGTGTTTTTAGTAATTTTACAATTTAGTTGAGATTCGATAGATTATATATTTGAATAATAATTGTAATTAGCGAAATCCATTGAATCAAGTATAATTGGAGTACTTCAATTACATTCTCTTAAGTATAAAAATATGAATTTAAAGTATTAGGAGCATAAAATTTATCATTTTAAATCGAACAATCATTCAAAAACGTATTAAGTACGAGATTAAAACCTGTTACTTTTAACAGTTATATTATCCACATTAAAGAACACAAATAAGTTTCCATCCAATTTAGAAGACTACTGGAGAAGAATTGGGGCCGATGATTTGCAGGTACGATATGCATTCAAACCTCTTTAGCAGCAGAACAATTCCAAAGCACATGAAGTAAAACTTCCATATCATAGTTACACATTTGACAAGATGTAGTAACTCTACATTCCATAGAGAGTTGCTTAGCGTCCCAATTACTTAATTTTCTATGCACCTTTTCCACCACAAACCTCAATGTAGAGTTAGTAACTCTGTTATGGAAAAATGACACTTCCAAGTACATTCCAAGATCTTAGACCCTTTGAAAGCCAAGTAAACTAATTCATCTGCTCTTAAGAACATCATCCACTCCTCCAAAAAAAATGTTGGTTTTCTTGGCATTGACTCGATGGCCAAAGAAACTATAGAAGCGACCAAGAATTCCTTTAAGAATCCGAACATGCTTTATGATTTCTTTCGAAAAGATCACCAAATCATTCGCAAAGAACTGACCCTGATCTAAATAATCTAATTTCAGTTTGTTAAAAAAAAACCAAAGAACTAAATGGTCCAATGGCTTGGTTTGATTTCAATTTGTTAAAAAACAAAATATTGCAAAGTAACTTCATTTTTTTCGAAAATATTGTAAAATATATTAGTAATGTTGTAACATCCGAGTTTTTGAACTGGAGTTGGAATAGTATAGGGAAGGAGTCAAAAATTAGAATATGTAGCTAAAATAAGAAGATTAGGAAAATTTAAGGATTAATTAGTAAGTGTGAGAAAGGAGGAAGGACTAAATAGTAATTTATCCAAATTGAATTATGAGTCATCATGGGAATTAGATTGATTGAGGAGGGGCAAAAGAGTAATTTGTTGGAAGATATTTTTGGAGGCAATGTTTTGGGCCAAAGTGTAAAGTTGGAAGGCTCAAGGACTAAAAGTGCAATTTTACCATTATTAAAAAAGATATTTTTATAAAGAGAAATTGATAGAAAAATCTAGAGAAATGAAGAAAAGAAATGATGAAAAGGCTATAAAAGCCATCAGCCATTGTGCTTCATGTTGGCCACCATTTTTCCACCATTTCAACTTTTGCTTTTCTTACAAATTAGTCCTTTTTCACCAAATACAAACCAATTAAGCTAGTTTCTTCCAAATTTCTTCAAGATTAGTGAATAAAATTAATAGAGAAGTGTAGTAGCTATCCAATTGTTAAAAGAAATGCATCCATACTTGTCTTGGAGGAGAAAGAAAATGGGAATTAGTGTTGAATACAAGTGATTAAGGTAAGAAAGCTAAACTCCTCTTTAAATACATGTTAGTTTTGGTTTAGAAATATAGATTATGATATGTTGGAATGATTTTAATGTGAATATATGTGTTTTGTATGGAATTGAAGAGAAAGAAAAGAAGGAGAATGACTCAATTGAAGAAAAAGGAAAAGAGAAGATCAAAGAGGGAAAGGAAGCTTTCTACTAGTTTTTTAAGTACAGCAAGATTTTAAATTGAAAATTTATTCTCTTTAAAGTATATGATTAATTGTGATAAAAATGAGTAAAATGATATGTTTAGTTATAAATATGGTGATTAGGTGTGATTAAATGAAATTTAGTGCAAAGGAAATATGAGAAGGGAAAAATTCACTTCAAAATAGTTTGGACAGTAACATGGGACTAACTTCGAAAATTCACCAAAAATTGTATATAATGAGTTAAGGGTCTAATTATATATGTAATTAAATCTTATTGAGTTTAGTTTCATATGGAATAAACAGTGAATTAAAAGGAATTGTATATTTCGAGATATACTAGTTTTTGTGTAACAAGGTCAGAGTAGGTTTGAGTTCCCCTGTTCTGACTTTGAAAAATCATAGAAAAATATAGAAAAATTATTAGAGACTGAAATTTACATTTTTAATTCCTTAATGAGTCTATTTTCAATAGAAATAGACGGGAACATCATTTGATCTATGTACTAAAAGATAGATAATTTTTAGTGAAGAAAGGTTGAAACTGTCAGGCAGCAGCGAAGGGATAAATTGAAAGAATTTACTGTACAAATTGGATAAAGTAAAAATTCTGAAAATTTTATGGTAAAAATATATTTGAGTCTAATTTCAGAAACATCAAGTGGTTTATAATTTCGAATTTTGTAGTTCAAGATATAAATAATTTGTGACTGTGACGCAAGTTGACAGCTTTGAAAATTAATGTGAAAATAAGAGTAAAGAGGTATATGACGATATATATGTGATGAACAATGTATATGTGAAATATTATGTGTTTAATTATGAATATTGATTATATGATAAAATGGTGATATTGTGTAAGCCTTTGAGTAAATAAAGGTGAAAAATACATGATTATGTATAAGTGAAGAGAAATGTAAATGTGATATATGAAATTACGAGAAATGATGAATATGAGAGATTATGCCCATGTAGACAAGTTAGAACCATCGTGATAATAGTGGCATGCCATTAAGGAACGCTAGCGCGCTTACTGTTTCGCACTTCGTGTGCTTACTGTTTCGCACCTCGTGTGCCTACTAATTTGCGTTATATGCGCCTACTGATTGCACTGTGTGTGCTTATTGTTTCCCCAGCACTTGTGTGCTTACTGTTAAGTACTTCGGTACTTTCTGTTCCGTTTATCTGATGGGTTCTATAAAAGTCTATTATGAGCCAAGTGGATAAATAAGTTATGTGAGCAATGGTTAAGAAAGCTATGATGGCTAAATTGTGAAAGGGGAAAGAGTGTGTAAATTGTGACATTGTGGTAAGTAAAATGTTGAATACATGAAAGGTAAATATTATATGTGTATAAGTAATCATATGATGATAAAATTAAGTAAGCTAAAGAGGCTAAAATAGTCAAGATGTGGAAAGTGGATGAATGTGCATAATATGATAACAAAATAAGTTAAATGATATACATATGTGAAAAATATAAATTTTATATAATAAATATTCACACGTTTATTAAAATGAGTTAATAAAAAGTTTAGAATTGATTAATTATTCTTGTAGTACTTACTAAGCTTTCACCGGCTTAACGCATTTGTTTCAACGCGTAGGTACAAAGTTACAAGAAGTAAAGTCGAGTTCAAAGACCTCTCATCACATCACATCATCCTTTGGAGAACTCCAAATATAGGTTTTTATTTTAAAAGAAATGACATGTATAATGGTACTTGTATAAGTCCCTAATGAGTGGAAAAAAAATGTTATCTTGAATGCTATGAATTATGACATGAAATGATTAATATACGATATTTCGACTCGAATGGTCTTAAAAGACATCGGTTTTTAAAGAAAATTTTTTGTTACTCGACTTTTTGTGCCGTACTGTAATGTAATGCTTCTATATTGGGTTTATACGTATAAATCGAGTATAGGAGTGTTACAAATGTCAAGTTAAACAGCCTTTTTCTGTCCCATCTTTTCTTTACATATGACAAATTATTCTTTCTTGAGATTGAATAAACTAATTTTCAAAGGAAAAGTTTTTTCAATTAGGAAGTAATGATTCCATGAATTGGTCTTTTAATAATAATGGAAAGTTCACTAATACTTATGGATGCAAGGATTTAAAAGAAGAGATTAAGGTGAAGGCAATTTTGGTTAGTAATAAGGGGAAATGGAATATGCCAAAAGTAGGGTGGTTGACGATAAATAGTACTGGATCTTTTTTACAAAAATCTCATACTAGGATAATGAGTGTAATTATTAGAGATTTTTGCAGAAATGTCATAAATGGAAGAGGTAGGAAGGTTGATATAATTTCGGTTTGGATAGATTTTGAGTCCACTTGAAATAGTTAATGATTGGAATACTAAGACTTCATTAAAATAATGAAATATGGAAAAGTTTATAGTTTCACAATGATTATTTAAATTAATTCATAGTTTCAACAACAACAACAATGGCTTCAGGCCTATGCCATCAATATTATATTATATCTATCAAGATAACAAAGTCACACATTATTATCTATACATATTCCCTTAAAATTATTTCTTAATAAACATTTGGGTTTTCAAGCTCGAGAGTTGATGTTATCTCATATCCCATTGAAACATAATGTTTCATAAATCGATTCCTAGCAAGGAGTTGAGGTGCTTGAACCTTTGCGTCAATCAGTTCCTTTTCACAAATAGCAATTTCAGGACCTATAACAGCTACATCATAGTTTGCGGTTTCGGGATCTTTAACCAATTCTGAAGATACCATTTCAAATGATAAGATTGCATATTTGTAAGCTTCAACGCAACGATTAAGAGCTTTCAAAGCCTCGGGTGAACCGGGTTTCTTAGTTATTTTGCTATATACATTCAACGTTGCTTTGGCACTTGCTGCTCCTAATTTCATAATGAGGGTTCCTAATTGGGTTGAATCCTTTGCCGCAATAACTTCGGAAGTGGAAAGTGCTTTCAGGCAAAACCTACGGTTTTCAACTACTTTGCCCTTGCATAATTTTTCTACTAGTTTTGATGAAGGTATTGGAAGGGAAACATTAACCTTTGGAAAAATTGCACTTGTTGGCAAAGAAGAAAGGGAAAAGACAGATAAGAAAACAACTAAAACTAAGCATAATTGATTTGCAGGAGCCATTGTCTTGTTGATTATGATGCAAAGATATTTTTAATTACAAAATTTGATCTTGTGATTTTATAATTTTTTTACTACTTTTTATAAAGGTAAAACAAATCTATTTTTGGATAAGTCTTAGTTACAATAACATACATTATTATCATTTATAGCAATAAAGTTATTTTACAATTTTGTTAACAAAACTAAATTACTAATTTCTAACAATTTTGTACGGTTATAATTTTTTTCTCTTTTTGTTGAAAAAATTGGTTTCAAATTATTTTTTTGTGTAAATAAAACTAACCAACTATACTAAATAATTAGAAACGAAAAATCAACTACTTTATTCAACCCAAATTAATCTAACATTTCCTCAGGGAAATTAACAAATACCTGTACTTTCGTATTCTTATCTAAAGGTATATTAGCAAGCCTATCAACAACATTATTCCTCTCTCATGGAATATACTTTATTTGCCAATGCTCTACCGTTTGTAAAAACAAATGAATCCTTCTCATCAAGGTTGAGGACGAATTGGCCAATCAGTTAATATTTTTTTGTGTTTGGATGAATCTGTGTAAAATATTTTCTGTTGTTTGGCAGATTTCTTGAAAATATTTCAAAAACATTTGGTTTAAATGAAATAAACGTACATTTGAGAATTTTTGATTTTTTTCATTGTTTAATTGAGTTTATTTTATATTTATTAAATTTATATTTTACATTGTTTTTACTTATATTGCAACGATTTATTTATAAATAAATACATCAAATTAAATATATTAATAGTCAAATTGAAAACAATCAAAACAAATAAATGATTCCTAATTGTGTTATAAAAAATAAAAAAATAAAAATTGAATAATAATAAATTAACTTTCAAATTACAATTAATATTACAAATTAATAATATTATGCAAGTACATCATAGTCCACTTTAAGATAGAAATCTGCATCCCACTTTGCAACCACTGCGGAAAAGTACATTTGAGTTTTCAATGACAGTTCATGGTAACCTTAAACATAATTCTGCCAAACAAAACATTCTATTCTACATAAGTTTTGAGTTTCTAAATCGGGTCGGGACTGGAAGTGGTGCAAAAATTCCTTGTGTTGCTCTTCTTCCACATTGATAGCACGATCCAAAGCACCACTTGGGGTTGAACTGAGAATCAACAACTTGTTAAAACTTCTAAAAGAAAACATTAAAATGGAACATAAAAGTTGAAGGTTCGACAACTCCAAACAAGAACTTGTTCATTTCATAGTCCACTTAGAGGAGAGAAAAAAAACTGTTGACAACAAGTACACCCAAGAAGAAACTAGCAATGCAAAAGAGAGAAACCCATCTAGTGGGAACTCCATTGGCAGGCTTTTGATGTCTACTCAAACCCATTGCTGGCTTCAACATTAAGAAAAGCTTAAAAGCTTCCTCCTTTTCTTCTACTCTGTGAAAACTTATTTATATGTCATAAAGAAGAACTCATTAAGAGAAAGAGAAAGCCTTCACAGCAACAGACATAACAACATTTGGCAACAATGGAGGTGTGATTGTTGCTTTCTCAACTCTCCCTCTCAATTACAAATATAATACCCCATTTCCCCCATTTCCTCTTTGTCTTTCAAGTTCTTTTCTATTTCCTTTTAGATTAATTATCCACCCAAAACCCAATAGGCATAATGACAAAATTAGTCTCTAATGTTTGAATGTTTGGTCACTTTGACCCTTAAGATTTTTTTGCGTTCATTTTCATACATAATCTTTTTTTGTGTCAAATTGATCATTTTTTAACGGTCCTAACGTGGCCACTAAGGGATTAACGATGCTGACATATAAAAAAAAATTCCACCTAGGCACCACATGTATGTAAATGCTGACGTGACACAATCTTGTCTTATATACCACATCAGCAAATGATTTTAAAATTATTAAAATTATTTTTTAAAATATAATTTTTTTAAAAAAATTAATATAAAATTATTAAAATTATTAAATAATTTTAATTTTCAATTTCATCTTCTTCCTTATTATTTCTTCCGCAATTTCATTTTCTTCTCACCATTTTTCCATCGAACACCACTTCTTTTTCTCACCATTTTTCTATCTAACACCAATTCTTCTTCTCACCCATTTTTTCATCTAACATCACTTCTTCTTCTCATCATCCAAGTAACCCATGACCGAAAAATGAGTTGTTCAATAAAACTTAAGGAGGAAAATAAGAGGAATAGAGTAATCAACTTAGAAACTGCAGTCTCATCTCAAGAAGCTCTTATCCAGATACTAAGAACTGAGACTGATGAGCTTCAAGCCCAGATTCAGACCTTGGAAGATGATAAAGCCACATTGATTCATGGAAAGAATGATTTAAGGAACAAGCTAATGGAGATGGAGGAGAAGTTTCATGGGATTTAGGATTTGAATTAGCGTGTTGAAGACCAGAACAACAATCTCCAAATTCATTTTACTGAAGCACATTTTATAGTTCATTCAAAATACTAAATCCATTTAATTTTGCTTTACTTTTTGAAAGTCAATGTAATTTGGCTTCTCTTCTTCAACTTGTGAATCTAAAATCCATTTCTCTTTGTTCATTTGCATCAAATCATGAAGAATCTGAGTTTGTGAAGTTTTCTGTTTGTTTCTCGGGAAAATACTAAACCCATCTAATTTTGCTTTACCTTTTTCTTGAACGAAAAATTTCCTTTTTTTACTTGAACAACTAACGATTTCAACATATGGATATCTTTCCTTTCCCTTCATATCGACACCAAAAACAACACTTCCTGAGTTTGTAAAGTTTTTTGTTTGTTTCTAGGGAAACCTTAAACCACCAAAAATGAAGGTAATGGCTACCAACTGTTACAATGTTGTATCCACTTTGCCCTTTTATTCCACCAAAGAAAGAAAATAAGAAAAAGGGGAAGGGGGAAGGAAGGAAGGGGAATAGAAAAAAAAAAAACCCATAAAAACTTAAGGATGATGATGATGTTTTAATAATTTTATATTTTAAAAAATAATTTTAAATTAATTTTAAAATAATTTTAATAATTTTATATTTTAAAAAAATAATTTTAATAATTTTAAAATCATTTGCTAACATGGCATATAAGATAAAATAGTATCACGTCAGCAGCTACATACGTGGACTTGCTTAGGTGGAAAAAAATTTGTCACGTCAGCATCGTTAGTCAACTAACAATCACGTCAGGAAGACCGTTAAAAAATGACCAATTTGACCAAAAAGAATTATGTATGAAAGTGAGCCCAAAAAAACTTTAAGGGCCAAAGTGACCAAACACCCAAACGTTAGAGGTTAATTTTATCATTATGCCAACACAATAATATTGTCAACACACAAAATCTTCAATACGAGACATTTCTTTTTTTCATGAAAATTTCTTTGGGTTTTATAGGTGAATGAACTTGTTTGAAGGATATAATTATATGTTAGGTAGGTAGTCTCATTTCTTTCTCTTGCTCTACATAATCATTTAAGTCTTGCAAGAAGAAAGGAACCGAAAAATTGCTGTACACTAACTAATAAATTTCAAAAAAAAAAATCTACGAACATACCAGTGAAACAAATCGAAGCCAAATCCCAAATAGTAAAACTAAATCCAATTAACATTAACAAAACAAATCCAACAAAAATAAGCCAATCAATCAAATTTAATCACCCAACACGCAGAGACAAACAAAGAAGAATAAAGATGGGAAGAGACAGCAACCTTGATGCAGATGAAAACAGTCAGAGCGATGGCAAGCACTGGATCTGTAACGAAAGGGGAAGGAGAAGGAGGTTTTAGCAAAGTATTGGGATGTGAAGAGGTGAAAGATTTGAAAACGTCTTACGGAAAAAAAGAGTAAGACATTTTCCATAAAAAAAAATATTTTCCTGTGTTTTGGAAAATATTTTACGGTGAGAATTCATTTTCAATCAAACAAACATCGAAAGAGACTGAAAATATTTTTCGTAAAAACTTTTATAAGTAAACAAAAAGACCCTAAATTTTGTAGTTTCACATTCTCACTTGTGTTTTAATTTTATATTTACTTACTTTTTCAGGCATTAATTCTCTTCAATAAAAATGATAATATATGCTTGAAGATGTTATTTAATTAATTGTTTGTTGTAATTTGAATGGACAATATATTTTGCTTCTTGCTTATTTTGATGAATAAATTAAAGGCTTTAGACATTAATGAAAGAAATATACAACAACCTAATAAAATAAATATTTCAAGGAGTGTGTTTATCACACTTAGAGGTGTTAATGTGTTAGGTCGAATAAAGTCCATACAAAGTATTTAGATTAATTTTTTAAGTTTGAGTTCGGTTTGGTTTAATAATGAATTCACTTTTTTGCTTAAACTTAACTCAATTAAAGAAAGGTAAATTCGGGTCTGACCCATCCTGCCCATATTTAAATTTTTAGATTAGTTTTTATTTAAAAATATATATCACTAAAAACATTAAAATAAAAGTTTTTATAACATAATATATTCAAGCCCGACCTATATAGAAAACAAGCTAAATTTTACTCAAGCTCATTTTTCGGGTCTCATATTTTGTCCAAACCTCCCATTTTTCAAGCAGGCCTTTAAGCCTCGGTAGATAACCCAACCTATGTGTAGGTCTAATTACACCATGATGAATTAAATTATTGATTGTATGTGAACGAGGTTGTAAGCAGGTTTTGAGATTTTGTCCGTGAATTATATTTAGATTTATTTGGATTTAAATTTTATCATACGAGATGAACCCAATGAGTGGTTCCAATGGAAAAGAAGATGATGTTTATCTAGGAATCTTGGGTTCAAGCACCTATATTTGTGTGTTGTTAAAGGGTTAATAAAATATGAATAGATACTACCATGTAATCATTAGTATATTCAAAAAAATTTTATCATATGAGATATTTTAAAATTTTTTTATTTGATTTTAAATATATTTTCAGTTATTAATACGATTGTGCTTTTAATACTTAATTTTGATCATAATTGATTCACATATGTATTATTTATAATTGTAACGATATTTTTACATTTAAGACTACTTTATCATCATAGTTGAAAAATGATCTGAAAAAGTGTTTTGAATAAATAATTTTAAAAAATTTAGTAGAATTTATCATTGCGGTTGAAATTGTTTTTGAAAATAAAATAATAATTTTAAACATGTTGTAAGATAAAAAAAAAATTAATAAAGATAAAAGAATAACTTCATTAAAAAACACTTTTTCAAAAGGTAAAAACTAAAAGCATTAGCTTAAATTAAAATTCCAGTTTAAAATCAAAATTTAAATTTCAACCTCATTGTCTTAAAAAGTTTACCCGTCTTAAAACATACAAATCGCTAGATTTAATTTCTATTCACTGTTCACAATTTAATGATGAGCACAAACTTACACAAACACATCAAGTTGCTCTCCGCATGATTTCTATTGACAATTACGACATTATTTTTTTAATATATTTGTGCGATGAGATGATAGTATTTATTTATATTTTTTTAATTTTTTGATAACATATACATATTTTACACGTACAGGTGTTCGAATTCGAGATTCTTATAAAATGAATATCTTTTTTTTCACTGGAACCACTCGTTGAATTGTTTATGACATTAGTAAATGAGAGAAATTAAAGTATTTTCTCATTCCCTAATGCTGCCATTTGCTTTGTGGAAATTTATAATTTATATTTTTGAAAATTAGAGTCCAACATGCCCTGGTGGAGCCATTAGCGCTGCCCGTTTCAGCAATGGAAAGGACCTAACCTTTCGACAAACTTGAGTTTTTGTTAAGGTGGACCATAACAATATGGTTTTTAGTATTAATTTCTTGTCTATGGGCCGAATTAAGTTTTTCCACAGTCAAGGCCCAGAAGGCCCAATCCATTGTCAAAACCAGTCACAGGGAGGGTTATGAGGTTTTCATTGTAACTGGGATTTGCATCTCTCCACACCTACTAAACTGTAAACTTGGTGAATTGTCAGCTTTTTCAAGCACCGTGCAACTGTTGAGTTGTTGTTGTTGAAGATGAGATTTCTTGATCGAGTCTTCCAAGGAGAACTAGGTCTACAGATGTCCTACTGAAAATACTAGGGCATGAGCTGCAACAAAACAAAAGGGGCCGGAAAACCTTTTTTCATTTTCTCACCTTCTCAATATCTTTCTTTCATTGCCAAAAAGTCAAACTTGAAGGAAGTCTGTTTGAGTTTTTTGACTGGTTATAAAAAATTTCCCCTCTTCATATCTTCTTTCCCATATTTAGTATGATTTTTAAAAGGAATCATGCTTCTGGTATCAATTGGACATCCCGCCAATGGATATCTATGTGATCAGTTTAGTACGTTGTAGGGAATATTTTGACAGAGACAGCACTCTCAGCAGATCATTCATAAATATTGCGGCTCTCATAACAGTATCAGCAGTATCTGTTAGGGTTTTTTACCCAAATATTATAAAAAAATAATTAATAATCGAAATGGCACCTCAAATTATTATTTATCGAAATGGTATGTTTAGTTAGGTGGAGGGATTTTAAATGGCGACACTAGGAGTTTTTTTGACACGAATTTTTTTATATATTTAAAAATAAAAAATATATATATTATTTTATTGGAGGAGGAACTTGAAGTGGCAGCACTAAGAGTTTTTTTTGCACACGAAAAAAATACTTGACACCCTAATGGAGGGATACAAAGTGGCGGCACTGAAAGATGAACTTCAAGTGACGGCACTAAGGGGTGTTTTGCCACTTGGCAGCACCTTATTGTGCCGTGTGTGTAGGAGATTTAAGAGGTGAAAATTAAGTTGGGTGGTTGAAAATTTTTGGTAAGTGATAAAAATTAAATAAATTAGAATTTTTGTTATAAAATAGGTGGGGAGGGGCGACCAACGTGATTTGAAGGAAAAAAGAAAGAAAAAAAAAAGAAAGAAAGAAAGAAAGAAGAAGGAAGAAGGAAAAGGAGAAAAAAGTAATGTATTTATTTTTAAATTTAATTTTAAAATATTTGAATTTGTTAATTAGTAGTAGTAATGTGATTGATTTGTTATTATAAATTTATTTGTTTAATAGGTTGATTAATTAAGAGGAGAGGAAGAAAGGTAAGTTTGATTAAATTTTTAAGTTTGGTTAATTTTAAAATATTTTAATTTTTAGTTAATTTGATTATTTTAAGTTTTTTGTTTTGTTTAATTTAATTTTTAATTGATTTGCTATTTAATATTGTTATAGTTAAGTAAATTAAGAGGAGAGGAAGAAATGTAAGTTTGGTTATTATGTTATTATTAATTTACTTTAATTTAACTTTGTTAGTTAGTAATTTTATTTTGTTAGTAATAGTAAGTAAAAAATATTGTTATTCATATTTATTGATTTAAAATTTAATAATTTTTAAAGTTAAATAAAATCAAGTATAGCATTTAGTTATATTTGTTTAAATAAAAGTTGAATTATTTAAATAAGTGAAATTTATAAATTAATTAACCTTTGGTAATTGGATGGAATGAGTTGATATGATTATCTAATATGCATGTGTTTTCAATGGGATATAGAAAAGAATATTATATATTCTTTGAATTTGATTCTTATTCTTAAATAATTGAATAAAACTAATTGCTTTACTTATAAATAAGTTTTTTTACCATGTTAAATTTCATTATATAAGTCGTAAGATTGTTTAATAAAATGAGAAAGAAAACTATTATAAGTGTTTAATAAAATAAACAATAATCTATTTTTAATTTATAATTAAAATTAGTTACAAGTATGAAATTAAAAAATTTTAATTGAAATAAAATTAGAGTATAATAAAATTAGTTATATAATAAACTTATTATTTATTTATAATCTATTTTTTAATTTATAATTAAAATTAGTTATATAATACGTGTAAAATTAGTTATATAATAAAATTAAAAAAAAATATATAAAATTTTAAATATTTTTTATTTAAATGGTAAAATTAATATTTTTAATTTGGATCTCATGTGAATATATGTATGTTTTAAATTTATATAAAATATAAAAAGATAAAAATACTCTAAAATAAACTTATTATTTTATAAAAATAAGAAATTTTTAATAATTCACAAAAAGTTAAACCTAGCTAATTAATTACCAAAATATAATATAAAAATAATTAATTACCAAAATAATATCCCCACCACATTATTTACCAAAATGGTACAAAATAAATATTTATTTTGTACCATTTTAGTAAATAATGGTGTGTGGATACCATTTTGGTATATAAATATATATTTTGTACCATTTTAGTAAATAACCCATTTTGATATTTAATTATTATTTTTGTACTATATTGGTAAACTTATGTATTGAACTAATTGGTAATTTTTTTCAAGTTGCAGAATGGCTTTATTAATTAACTCGAAACGTCCTCACATAGTCAAATCGGTGAATGTGGAAACACACCAAGCCAATATGAATGTAATAAAATTATTATTCGTTCACTATGTCATTTACGATATTATTATTTGTTTAAAAAATTAATTTAGGTTATACTAACTATTTTGTAAATTAATAGCAAGAGCTTGCGTACCGTTCATTGAGGGCTCGTGCACAGGGCCTCAAATTTCCCCCTCATGAACATCTGCTTCCGTACTACGGGATGCCGGATTTTGATCAGCGGCATTGATCCAAAAATTTGAGTTACGATATGATTTAATCAGTGCATTAGTGGAGCATTAGCACCCAGAGACCCACACATTTTATCTGCCTTGTAGGGAGTGCACTGTGACGTTGGAGGATGTTGCAATCCAACTCGGACTCCCAATCAGTGGTGTACCGATCACCGGCATTAGTTCGTTTCAAGAGCCGGCAACGATGTGCATCCAGTTACTAG
Source organism: Kokia cookei (assembly GCA_039519145.1). NCBI lineage: Eukaryota > Viridiplantae > Streptophyta > Magnoliopsida > Malvales > Malvaceae > Kokia > Kokia cookei. The sequence continues at coordinate 19,705,880 of CM076902.1, forward strand.
GTCGCTCACCTAGTAATAACAATGATTTTACGTCGTTGTTATTTACATGGTTGAAGAGCAATTTTGAGCACTTGCCCGAACACACAACTGAAATGGAGGTTTCTTGGGCCGTTCGAGCCTATATTTTGCTAATGATAAAGGACATACTCGTGCCGAACGTGAATAACAATAAGATCCACTTAATGTACTTGCCCCCTACTAAGAGATTTGCAAAAAATTCATGAATATAGTTGGGGATCTGCGGTGCTTGCCATGATGTATCGAGAATTTTGTCGCGCCACAAACCCTTCTTCCCGGGATATGGGTGGATGCCTAGTGCTATTGCAATTTTGGGCACTTTATCGGATGTCATTCCTGACATCCGTTAGGCACCAAACATATGTTTTCTCACTCATCAATAAGTGATTACCATATACCCAAAATTTCAATTATTTGACATATTTTATTAATTATATTATTCTAACAAGTTGTTTTTTGTTTTCTTAGATGAAAAACAAAACCGGGGATCGGGAGGCAGTATACAGTTCCCATGTATCGTTTGATGCTCGAGCAATATGCCAGGGAAAGGGTATGTTATTAATTAACATGTTAAATTATATTACTTGACTTGTGTTAATATGGTTGCATGTTACTAAATTATATTACTTTACTCTTATTAATATCTATACATGTTATTAATTGTGCAGTTTATCTGGACCCCATATATATAGCCAGAAATCGTCGCTGTTATTCCCGTCTCGACATTTCTCCATTCAAACCAATAGCGCATTAACGCATCGATAATCAATTTTCAAACAGTGGAATGGTATGCTGGAGATCGAGTACTCCGACAGTTTGGTTGTAAACAACCTATCCCGTAACCGCCATTTGAATTAGGGTCTATCCATGGGATGGATAAGAAAGGAAAACTAAATTCTGATTGGGGGATTGTACATGGATAATATGTTTATGTGTGGAACAACCAGATGATGCGAGTACCTCCGATGGAGTACACTCCGGATTTGTAACCATCGGTTCAGTACATGCAGTGGTTCATTGAGGTTGGGAAACCATATTTACTTAGTGCACAATCAACGATAATTCTCCCATACATGTCTCGACAAGATCGCCCCTATCATATGGCTCCTACCCTAGAGCCACAGCCAGTACCAGAGCAACAGGAACAGGAGGAGCAAGAGGCATTGGATGACGATTATTCTTATCGTCTTGATTTTGCGAGATCGTCACATATCCCTAGCTCATCAAGCCAAGGATATTAGCCTCAGTTTGACGAGCCACCATAATACTCTACTCTTCCGAGACAAATAGACCCTAATGATGACGATGAGCTTGATGAGCAACCTCGATGTACACGTCGGCCACCACGAAGATATACCCCGAGAATTACACCATATAATCATGGATACTAGGGTTGTATCTAATAGTGTTTAAAATTGACTATTGATGAGTTATAATGATGACTTTTTTCTCTATAATGTACATATATTTGAACCTATTTGATTATTTATTTAAATTTTATAACCTCAAACCTTAAAATCTAAACCCAAAACCTTAGACTTAGAACCATAAACCTTAAACCTTAGACTTGAAACATTAAACCTTAAACCTTAGACTTGAAACATTAAACCCTAAATCCTATACATGAAACATTTTTAAAAAATCCACAAATAGAGACAATAAATGGAAAGTTTCGAGGTTGTGATAATTTTAAAAACTAGAACCTAAAACCCTAAATTAAAAACACTTAACCCTAATTTCAAAACCAAAGTGCAAATATAAAATTATTAATTAAATACAAATATTGAAATAATTAATTTCAAATTCATTCATAAACTAGCCTACACAGTCCACACAGCTTGCCGCCGTCTGTTTTCTCCATAATATCCATTTCGTTACAGATTCTGGTGATATTGAGACGACCTTTCGGATTCCTTCGTAAATTTTTGTTCGGGATAAGCTCGAAAGTCGTTAGAGGTACCTCCCATGTGGACAGGTTAGGCAGGGCGGGGAACTCGTTTTCCCAAACACATAATGTACGCTAGAGAGTGTAAATGGGGTCGATGAACTATTCAACATTGAGCGACACTTTAGCACAAACTGCAATGACATGCGTACAAGGATAACGGAGTGTATCGAACCTCCTGCAATCGCAGTGTCTATTTTGGAGATCAACCCTGTATAACCTAGGTGGGATACCACGTCGACGCCCAATGGTCTCGGTAACTTGAAATCATTGAAACTGTCGTGAATATATTTTAACGTTCATCGTCCTCATACTCTGACAATTTGCATCCATTGCATTCCTAACAGATTCGACAAACACGTGTCAGATGTTTATCTTATCGATTTGTCGCGTCCCCATTACTAGCATCATGGTAGCCAGCCTATAGAACGTAGCGGAGAACATGGATGAAATTGGAAGATGTCGTATTCTCTTGAACACGACGTTAATCGACTCTGTCAGGTTGGTCGTCATTTGACCATATCGATACCCCTCATCAAAACTTTAAGACTAATGCCACGGCTCCATGGTACCCAACCACTCGTATAAAGGCTTGTTTGTTTGACCTTCAATGTCACGCTCAAGTGTGGTCATTTTTTACCGGAATCGGTGTGGCTCTAGCTTGTACGCTGTAGGAATATTAAGAAAACATAAGTTACAGTCTAAAATTAAAACATTAAAAATATAATTTGAAACTTAATTTTTTACCCATTTTCACAAGTCGTCTCCGCTAGTCTGCATTCTTATATTATCGTTGGAAGTTAGCCGCAATATGTCAGCTACAGTAAACAATTTTCATGGTACACCAGTATGTCTAATGAACGCAATAATACCCTTCCCTCTATCGGAGATGATGCAAATATTATCGTTATGAATCACATACCTCCGCAAGTTTGTCAAGAAGAATTCCCAAGATTTCATGTCTTCTTTATCCACAATAGCGAATGCTATCGGGAGCACATTTTAATTCCCGTCTTGAGCCACCGCAATTAGTAGGATCTGCTTATATTTCCCGTATAGCCACGTCCCATCTACCTGGACAAATGACTTGCAGTGTGGAAAAGCTCGAACGCAGGGATCAAATGTCCAAAATATATACTGAAATTTTTTTTTCCCGGTTGTATGTTGTTATCTGAGCCATAATAAGGCCGTATCACCAACTCAATCGCAGTCCCCGGCACGTACTGTCGCATTGCGGCTATCCATCCTTGCAGCTCATTGTATAATGCATCCCAATCACCGGACAACTATTCCATTGTCATCTGTTTCACAATCCATATTTTTCGATATGAAACCCGATAATGGAATCATGATTGCATGTCCATAATTAGTGTAGAAACCTTGATGGTCGGATCATCCTTAACCATAGGCATGATATGTGTACAGATGATTCTGGAATCAAGTTTTCGGTGATCTTCTAATAAACATGTTGAACTGCATGTGTGAGGCCTATCAATTTTTCTTATCTCTCACATTTGCGACTTCTACATAAATGCAGCTCGCACTCGCCACTTGTAACCTTCCGTCGACTTCCAACACTCCCCGATATACAATGTCAGTTTAGACACTGCGACTTTGTAGTCTATCGACACATTCATGCTATATCGCTTAATAGCAAATATGCACTCTTCCTTGGATTCAAATTTTTGGCTCACAAACAACTCTTCACAATCTGCTGCTACGGCCAATCGGTGAGCAGGTACTATTTCAGGGTACTCCGCGAACTCGGCATGTGTCGCATCAGGGTTTATAAGCGACATGTGTGCCCTAGGAGGATTATTGTGCATCACAATATGTGTAACTGGATTTTCAACTGGATTTTCATTGTCATTCACCCCTTTGTTGTCAATATCATTCGGGACCTCATCCATATCCAGATCACTATCAATATCGACTTCATTATCAAAAGGAATACTACAATCATATCCACCATCTCCATCTGCATTATTCTCGGGTGCAACTGAATTAAGATCGATGTTTAGCCCATGTACGATTGATTAACTTTCAATGTACGATACTGGAACCACCATACACGGAGTTGGATCTTCATTTTGTACAGGTTTCACATAAACTAACTCGGCAAACAATTGAACCGGTGCATTTGGGTCACTTTGATTCGAACAATAAAGAGCGATCATTGTCTCCACGTCTTCATCGTCTACAAGTTCCATCTCGATGAATTTGATGGGATCTGTCGAAACTAGAAACTTGTAAAAAAGTTTCGAGATCCTTCTCCCACAACGTCTAAAAATTTTTGCACTAATCCTTAGTTTCATATCATCAACTGAGACATTTCGACGAAATCTCATTCCTATTTGTTGCCGACAATCAAATATACATCGAATCGATGTTCTCAAAATTATTCCATCAAAATAAATGCATACAAAAAATTGATTATCCATCTTCAATAAATCTGTTAAAAATAAAATAAAATTTCAATAAATAAAATACGAATTTAAAAAGATATCATACTGAAATAAATTTAAAATATAAATACATTACATTTCTTTCTTTCTTTCTTTCTTTCTTTCTTTCTCGTTTATTTGCTCCCCATTCCTATTTTATAACAAATTATAAACCTAACCCTAATCCCCCAACCACCCTTATTTACATTTACAATCAAAATAAAATAAACGCACACACACACACGGCACAATGGGGTGCTGCTAAGTAGCAAAATATCCCTTAGTGTCGCCACTTGAAGTTCCTCCTTCAGTGCCGCCACTTTGTGTCCCTCCATTAGGGTGTCAGGTATTTTTTTCGTATTTTTCTCATGTACAAAAAAAACCCCTATTGCCGTCACTTCAAGTTCCTCTACCAATAAATAATATATTTTTTTATTTTTAAATATATAAAAATAATAAAAAATAAAAAAATTCGTGTCAGAAAAACCCCTTAGTGTCGCCACTTAGAATCCCTCCACCTAACTAAGCATACCATTTGGGTAAATAATAATTTGGGGTACCATTTTAGCTATTAATTATTTTTTTTATAATATTTGGGTAAAAAACCCTATCTCTTATCTCCACTTTCCTATAAAGGTATAATCGTTAAAATATTATCTCAGTGCAGCGCGGACTTTCCATTAGTGACAAAAACTGATTATGGATTCATGCAGGCAAGTAAAATAGGGTTAATTTGGTGTGGTTGAGTAGAGTATGATTTAGGTGTAGTGGTGTTAACTCAAGAGAGTTTGATTCTATGCATGTATCTTGGGCGCTTCTTTCACTAACGTTTTCATTTGTTCTCCTTAATTTCTAGTGTAAAAGGAATACAAGTCTCTCCTTTTTCCACTTTTTTGATTGGTTGGGTCCAAGTGCAGAGCATCCATGACAAGACAAAAAAAAAAGTAGAAAATGAAATAGAATCGTGGACTACTGTTTGGTTATGCACATGTTACTCGTTTCTGTATCTGGAAAGCTGGCGTTACGTGGCTGCCAAAGGCGAGATGAATAGGAATCCAGAAATTCCTAGCTTGCTTTTATCGATTGTCCAAAATGCTTTAATTACACACCCATTATCATTTGTGACAACCAAGCTGCTTTTCACCCACGTTTCGGGAGTTAAATTACCTTACAAACGTACACGTGCACCCTGCTTGCCTGTAGCTGTAACTTGTCAATCAAAAGCTTGCGACTCCAAACAACGAAAGGCCCGATGAGAAGCCACCGCCTGCCGACCCTTCTTTCACATTACTCTACCATCCCTTTTGTCACACTCCATCTTAAACCAGTTTCACAATGAAGTGGGCCACCGGCTCACCGCCCACTCACATTCCAATTTTAAATAAATGTAAATGGCACCAATAGCCAAAGCCTTAGGGTGGGGAAAAGGGATAACATCTCTGACCAAAAGAGGGAAAAGCGACCCATGCTCCTGAGCAACGTGGTGTCTAAAATCCTAAACCAAAAGATAGGCAGGGGTTGATAGCGAAAAGGCAGTGTGATTGATGAAATTTTGAGATGCAATGAACTTGAACACTAAAAACAAAGATCCCCAGTTGAAAAAACAATGGAACAGATAATCATTAAACCACATAAAATTAAAATATTTTTGTACATAATGAATAGCTACAAACTATTAAATTTATATTTCTATCAAGTAATAAAATATAATAGTTAAAGGGGGATTTTATTTTCCCTACTAGTACAACTACTAGGGTTACAGTCAACTTAACCTATACCCCCTCCAAATAGTATATACATAAAAAACAAGCATTTCATCCTCAACACATTTCACATGGAGGGGGAGAGAGAGAGAGAGTAGGGATACAATGCACCCAAAGTCCTTGCAAATTTGACACTTTTGAAGGGTTGCTTTCGGTTTGTTTAGCTAACTAAAAGAACAGGTGCCACCACCCATCCACAGTGATGATTAGAAACAAAAAAAGGGTCTTAAAGATGAGCACATGTTGAATTTATGTGGTAGAGATACGGCCGACGGCGCCGCTAGAGGGTATACTGGGCGATCAATGCATGCGTCCTTTTCTGCTCAACCAAGACTGGTCTACTGTACTCAATCCACGTTGAATTCTATTTGACAAGCGGATATTTATCACTGAATCTGTAAATCCTGGTAAATCAAAGACTGATATGGTCACACATCAAAGCTTTTACGTTGGAGGGTGAAATTCTCATCATTTTCCTAAACAAATGAAAACAGAGGTGGTGCAATCCAAAACTATGCTCCATATTTTAAAATTTGAGCTTGAGGGCTTCCTTGATTTGCTTTTGTACTGAAAATACAAGAGAAATAAGTATCACTCATTTTTGTGATTCGAGGCGTTGAATTTTTTTTTTAAATATATTAGGTGCAAGTTTGGATGCACAGTGCGGTGCGTTTAGCTTACTTTTTGTCTCACGTTGGAGTATCGTTACAATATTTAATCTCACTGTCACCATTATTTTTACACTAACCACATATAAACGCATTACCCACCCAAATTTACTCTAAATTTACATTAATATATCCTTTCTAAATTTAGGTTGGTAGATTGACGAGGATTGAAGTGGAAATTCAAGAGAAGCTGTGTTGTTGGTCAATTACCTAGCTAGCAAGTTTCACATTACTTTGTTTAAATTTAAGCTATTACAACCCTGTATCCGAAAAGAAACAAAAAAAGAATGTTGGAATGGAATATCACTCTGGAAAATAACAAAACAAGCCCTTCCTTTCCAAAAATAAGATTGTAAATTCAACATTTCTTTTATTCAGTCTCAAAACTTTTGTTCTTCATTTCCATCATAAAATGCAAAAAATGCAAGGCGTGATGCGTGGGCCCCATTTAATTTAGATTTTTTTTTTTTTTTTTATGTTGGAAAAGTCAAAACCTTTCCTATTCTTCCATTGAAATTTAAAGAATATAATGTGAAAAAGGTTTACAGAAGCATACTAAAATGCAATTGTTTGGTTGGCCTCTCAATTTTATTAGATATATTGCACAAATACTTTACAACCGAAATCTGCGCAGCAATTAAAGAGAGTAACCTCTTTGTCACTTATAAACGTGTTGAATCTTATATATTAATATATTTTGAATTATCGTTATTTTTAAAAATATTTATAAATAATGAATTCTTTCTAGTGGTGATAATAATAAAAAATGTATCTGTGGGGCAGCTTGAGACATGCTATGTGCATTTAAAAAAGTATTGGGGAAACAAGCATCTCGATTTATTTCGCATTCAAATAATTTCGTTAATCAATTCATCAAGGCCAAGTATTTTCCTGTTGTTAGTTTCTTGGAGTCCGTGGAGGGATCTAACCCCCTTTCTGTATGGCGAAGTTTTTATGCAATGAAGAAATTACTTAGTAGAGGGATTAGATGGTGAGAAAAAGTAAAATATTTTCATCACAGGGACTAGAGATGCTTATGGATCGGTCCGGGTCGGGTCTAAACATGTTATTAACATATTTTATGCTTGCCCGGTTTGACTCGAAATCTGTGTCTAAAATTTTATCCAAACTTGTTCATATTTGTAAAATATTAACCCAAACTCATTTTAGACTCACCCATATTATTTTTTAAAAATATTTATATTATATGATTTTAATATTTAATAATTTAATACATTTTTTATTTATTGAAATTTTTTATATGATCAACCTAACACTATTTTAATGTTTACATTAGAATAATATTATATATTTAGTATAGGTTTATTTTTTATGTGTTTTAAATTACATAATATATAAAAATAACATAATATAAAGTATTATAAATTTAAAAAGGGTCAGGTCGGGGTCGAGCCTTGAATGTTCAAATCTAAGCCCAATTTATATTTTAAACAGGTCTACTATTTTTTTCCCAAGACTATTTTCGGACCTAATATTTTTACCCCAACCTTTTCAAATTCAAATAGACCTTTGGATCTAGATGAATAACCCAGGTTTATCAGGGATTAGGGGTTAAGAAGAAAAGAATCTTACTCATTCTTGCTTAAATTCAAAGGAAAAATCAAATAAAGGAAAGATTCTTCCTTTCCCTCACTAATACTTCCCTTCCATTTTTATCCCAATCTAAAATATAAAGTTAAACAAGAACAAATAATTTTAAATAAAGGCTTAATGTAATAATTGGTACCTGAACTTGGCACTTTTTCCTAATTTGGTACTTAAACTTTGTTTTGACCAAATTTGGTACTTGAACTTGATACATTTTCCTAATTCGGTACCTAAACTTTTTTTAACCCAATTTGGTACTTGAACTTGACATTTTTTTCTATTTTGGTACCTAAGCTTTTTTTTTTTAGATTCAATTTGGTACCTAAATTTATTAAATATTATAAAAATTAAGCAAACCAATAACGGTGTTGAATTTTTTTTTCGTTATGCTAAAAAAATATTTTCAGCTTTAGAGAAAATTTATGTTAAAAATAGGTATTGAACTATGCTTAACAAATTAATATTAAAAAAAGATTAAGTATCAAATTAGGAAAAATAGTCAAGTTCATATATCAAATTGGATCTCAAAAAGTTTAAGTACCAACTTTTAAAAAAGTGTCAAGGTTAGGTACCAAATTAGGAAAAAGTGTCAAATTTGAGTACCAAATTGTGTTGAAGCCCAATTTTAACCGGGCCCAACATTTAAACCCAATTTTTAAGTTTTTAAATTTTAATCCATTTTGGGCTTAAATTTAATTTAAAGTTTAAATTTTTCTTTTAAATTTAAATTTAAATTAAGTTTAAAATTAATTTGAATTTAAAATTTAATTAATTAAAAAAGTCCAGTTACAATTGTCCACTTTACAAATCCAAATTGAGCCCAAATGCTAACCTAAGCCCAAATTCTAAAAGACCCGAACCTAAATAGCCCAAATCGGCCCAAGACCATTACACCCCAAACCCAAATTACATCTTTAGCCCAAATTCACAAATTTACTAAGTGTTGCTGCCGTTGTCTCCACCTCAGCCAACCAGAGGACGTCACGTCATCAGCAACTTGCCACCATCTTCAACCCCAACTTGCACTGCCACCAGTTGCTTCAACTGCCACTGTCATGGCCGACCTGCAAAGAAAAACAAGACATGCATTTATGTGAGAAATACAAAACAGCATGATTGAAAACATGGCTATAAAGTCAGAGCAAGAATCTTGTAACGGGTACTGACTCTGGTTCTTTCAAAAATTATAAATCAATACAAGAAAATAAGTCTTTCACAGCATTTTACAATCCAAAAAATAGCAGCTGTTAATAGCCAACAGTGAATCGACCCAAGCCAATCTCAAAATTACCAAACATTGAAACGCCCAGGTATAACCGCAATATATGTTTATTATTTTATGATTTACTGTGCTAACACATTAAATTCCATGTATGTATTAATGTATGTATTTAACACCCTTATCAATATTTATTGTTTTCTATACTTGTTTCAAAATGTCATTAATAATATTATTAATTATTATGGTAATAATAATAATAATATTACTAATATCATTAATAATATTAAAAACGATAATAATAATAATATTAATAATATTATTAATAATGGCAGTAATTAAAAAGAAATAATAAAAAATCGAATACGAAGGGACTCATCTTTGTTCAACGGTTACCACCGGAACCACCCTCGAAGCCGTCGCCGTCACGAAACCTCGAACCTCACCGATACCTCGTCGTTTGTGGATCTGCAAAAAAAACAAAGAACCGAAACGATTAGTAATAAAAAAGAAATAGTTCTTAAGAATGTTTTTTTAAAACTGCAAGAAAAATGGATTTTAAATGACGGAAATGGAAAACCTTATCTGGAAGAGGCCATGGACGGAGGCGCGTGGCGCGTGGGAAGGAAAGACGTTGACGGAGATATGAACGGACTGGCGCGCGTGACCAAGTGAGGCGACGACACGCGGTCACGCACGGTCGCGAACAGAGGCGCGTGGCGGTTGCATGCGACGGACGGCGATTGGACTGACTGGCCGGGGCATGGTCGGCCAAAAGGAGGGAGAGGATTTTTTGAGAGGTTTATGTTTTTTTTCTGAAAAGGGGGTAAAATGAGTTTTTTTTCTAAGGATTGACCTATTTATAGCCATTCAAAACAATGTCGTTTTGGCATGGCTTCAAAATGCTCAAAACGACATCGTTTCGCCTAATAACCCATGGTCGACCTCGAAGTCCGACCCGACCCGACTTAGGATCCGCATGTTTTTGAAGGAGGGATTATTTATTAGTTCGATCCTTCCCCTTTTCCAAAAATTTTCAATCAGGTCCTTTTTACACTTTTAATTAATTTTAAATTGGCCCATTGATTTTCATGGCTTTCCAATTTAATCCCTCGACCGTTTGAAAGCATCAGAAGCTGCCACGTGTCATTGTTTTGGTTCATTTATGTAAAAAGTCTCTCTTATTGTTAATTTGTTTTAATTTAATCCTCAAATCGAGTTTTATTTAATTACAAAATTGACCCAAAAAATTTTCATGGATTTCAAATTGGTCCTCTGACTTCAGGATACCTGAAGGGTTGCCACGTGTCACCTGTTTTTGGTTTTATTGCCCTGAAGGTCCCTAAACTGTCCAAAAATTCCATTTTTATCCTCGAACTTTCAAAAATCCCATTTTTGACCTCGAAACTTCCAAAAATTCCATTTTTGACCTTAAAACTTCCAAAAATCCCATTTTTAACCCGAAACTTCCAAAAATTCCATTTTTACCCCTTTTTTTCAAACTTCCAAAAATTCCATTTTTTACCCCGAAACTTCTAAAAAATCTATTTTTACCTTCGAACTGCTAAAAATTCCATTTTTGACCTCAAAACTTCCAAAAATTCCAATTTTACCCCAAAACTTCCAAAAATTCCATTTTTGACCCCAAAACTTCCAAAAACTCCATTTTCAACCCCTAAACTCTCAAAATTACCTTTTTACCCTCAAATGTCTAAAAATTTAGTTTTAATCCCGAATTTTCCCAAAATTACCATTTTGCCCCTGGGTATCCAAAAAGTCTCATTTTCAATTCCGATTGCATCATTCTTCTTTCTCATTAATATTTGCATTTATCTTTAATTATTATGCACTCGTATTTTGCATTTTTGATTTTTTGCATATCATTTATCTTCTTATTTATCTTACTTCGTGTTATTTAATATTCATTATTAACTGTTTATTCATATTAAACTTGCATGTTTGTTTTCAAAATTGATTTTTCATAAAGACTTTAAAATCGAGGTAATATTTTTTTATTTCGTGTTTCGAAAATTTGCGCCTTAATTTACTAAGTGCAATTTTTCTTCAAATTGAAATAATCGAATACCCTTAATCGAGGCAATGTTTCTTTATCTTGGATTCTGAAATATTGCGCCTTAACTTACTAGGTGTAACCTTTCTTCAAATCGAGATAATCGAATATTCTTTTCCCAAAATTTTAAAAAAAGGTTTTACAAAGGAAAGCTCGTCATTTCTGGATATTGAAATATCGTGTCCTAACTCACTGGACGTAACTTTCTTCCTCGATCACTTTGAAATAAGCGAAATTTCCAAACAAACCCAATTTCTTTTAAACTTAACTCATGCATTCAAGGATCGTGTTTCAAACATTATTCAAGTTTTTAAATGTTACAAATTAATATCCGAAAATAATTATTACGGTACCAATTTTGGGCGTATGAGGGTGTTAATCCTTCCTCATGCGTAACCGACTCCCGAACCTGTTATTTTGGATTTCGAAGACCTACGTGTTTTCAAAACGGTTTTTAAAACGTTTTGTGGTGATCCAATCGCACCAAATAAAAGATTGGTGGCGACTCCTATTATTTTTTGATTTTAAAATAATTTTCGAAACTCTTTGTTTTCTAAAAAGGGATGGTTTCGACAAATTGCACAAAAAAAATTTAGGTACCAAATTAAAAAAAATTGTCAAGTTCAAATACCAAATGTTATAATTAACCTTAAATAAATGAATATAAATACAAATTTAAAATTTTTGACAAACATAAATAAAACACGAATAAACTTAAAACAAATAAACCTGAGCAAAAATCTATTAATTTAAAGCCAATCAATTTATAAATCTACCCAAGGAGCATATAAGTAACAAGGCTTGTACAGCTCGTGGCTGCATCTTTTGATCGTTGATTAATTTAACTTGGCTTCCTTTTTGTCGAATCAGCCGACAGCGAGGACGACGATGACGTATGTATGTCCTCTACTTTATGTAAGAATAAATAATAAATAACGACCCTATATGCTGACACAAGCTAGCATTTAATTTAATAAGTAAACGTGTGCATTTCAACTTGTAACAAATTAGCATGCTCAAATTGTTTTTTTTAATATATTGATATAATTATATGGTAGTATATGTTTATATTTTTTTAATTTTTTTGATAATATATATATATTTTATACACATAGACGTTCGAACTTAAAACTCTTAAAATGAATAATATTTTTTTTTTATTGAAATTACTTGTTGAGTTTCATATAATTTTTTTTAATAAGAAAAATAAAACTTTCTACACCATTCAACCAAAATAACCAATTAAAATAGATAATTATGTTTATGGTTAGGTCCGTTCAAACTATCATACTTACAAATTAAGTTTTTATTATAATTAAACACTTAATTTAAAAAAATTTAATAGTATTTAACAGAAAAACACTAACAAATTGGATTTGGATAAGTGTAAATGTGTCAATAATGTACAGCTTGTTTTAAATTAAAGGTGAGGAAAAGTTGATTAATTAATTAATAATAGTAAAATATTAGTTGGTCTTAATGATGACAAGAGTTGCTCGATAATTGAGTTTAAACTTCTTGGAATTATTCAACACTTTATTAACAGGAAAACGTGAAATCTCAGTTAACAATAGCAAAATGATAATAAATTTTGGCTTTTTTTTTATATAAAAGAATCGAGATGGTGTACGGAACACTAAAAGGCTGACGTTTTAACTATATATATGCACTATGGCTAGGATTTGCTGCACGTGTCGGCTGATTATGACCCATTGCCTTAATCTATTAAAGATGTGGATCATGTAAAAAACCGTCCAAAAATATCATCTATACTCAATTATTCAATAAATATATTTATAAAGATTAGTATAAATAATAAATGAGGGTTTAGTTAAATAGTAAACTATAAATTATAGAATTTCGAGTTCAATACTTATTATGTGTATAAAATGATAAAAATATATTTATAATAATATAATTATTTTATAAAATAAGTATTTTTATCATTATTTAATTGAATTGATGTCGAGTTAAATTGTGATACCAATTTAATCAAGTATTTAATATGTAATGTAGAAATATATAATTTGATAAAGGGTGGGGGATAGGGGTTATTCAAGAATAGAGGTGAAGCATGTTGGCTCGGGTTAGTAATCCTTGACTCGTTTTTTTTGGGTGTAGTTTCGGTTTATTAGTATTTGAGTTTTTCTTTTTAAAGTACGGACGCGAAGGTAGGATGTTTTTGTTTTGGGGAATGTGGTTTTATCTTTATATTAATTTATAATATTAAAAATTTTAATGGTATAATATAATAAATTTTCCATATTTTTTGGGCCTATTCAAGAATCAAAATTAAAACCGACTTGAACACAAGTCCTTTACCATTTCACCTGCTGTTCAATCTCTACTAAATCAAGATATTTGATTGATTGAATAACTTTAATTATATGGAATCTAATCATAGAACAATATTTGGTATGCAGTAGAGTTTTTAAATTTCATAAACAGAATTATAAAATTAACAAATAGAGTATAATAAAAAATTCATAGCAAATACTAATCCAAACAAGATTGGGAAAAGAAAAAAATGTAAAAAGGCATGGTATAATATTGATATTCTTCGCCCCTGGGTGCTAAAAATATTCCGTGATCTTTATCAGATCTTAACCCGTGCCATGCAATAATCTTTAGGAGCAAATAAAGTCATCACCTTTATATTTTTCTACTCATTTTATTTTGGCTCTTTATCTTGTATTCCCACCTCTCAATTTCAACATTTGATTCTAATCTTGGTTATGAATATCTTCTGAATTTTGTTAACATGAAGGGATTAAAGTTGACTTTGTTTGGGGGCTTGTTGCCTCTTAAACCATCTAGATTTTACCTTGTTTAAGTCATACTTGAACCATTATAGGATGATGTGGACATTTTCTTGAGAAAAACAACAAGAGATAACAAATTTGTTCTCATCTTAAGTTTGGAAATATTCTTTTCGATTTCCCCAATATCTTTGTTCATCATTCTTATCATCACTTATTGAGCATACCCCAAATATTGACATATATTATTAAATGTATTCAAGCTTTGGTAAATAAATGTTGTTTATATTAAATGTATAAGGGTGATGCTTCACTTATCCCTGAGTTATTGTATCTTCGAAACAAGAGGGATCATCTCCATACATACTCCTTCTTCATCTAGGTTTCCATGTAGGAATGCATTCTTTTACATCAAATTGTTGCAAGTCCTAAACAAGGTCAGCCACACAAGACAATAAGATTCCTAGTAGTGTTCATTCTAGCAATTAGGGCAAATGTCTCCTGATAATCCTTTCCATAGGTTCGAGTGAATCCCTTAGGTACCAGTCTAGCTTTGAACCATCAACCCTGTGTTTCATAGTAAGCACCCACTTACAACTAACTAGTTTTTGTCCCTGTAGAGGAAAAATTAGTTCTCCAGTCTCATTTTTTGCTGGAGTCTTCATCTTTCCAATCATTGCTTCTTTCAACCTCGGATTACTGATAGCTTCCCTCCAATCTTGTCGAATAGACAAAAAGGACGAAGACAAAGCAAAAGCTCTGTAGGATGGGGACAAGGTGCTATAAGAAATAAAAATAAAAATAGGATGTTGGGTATAAGACTTGGCACCTTTCATTTGAGCAATAGGTCTCTTGTAAAATCAGGGTTCAATGACTTACAGGACAAGGAAAGATTCTTAGCATTAAGTAGGTTGTATGATGGCTTCTTCTGCCTTGCTTCTCCTTGAGTATCACCTCAAGTTTGACCTATCCAGATGTCCAATAATTTTTTCTTGAATATAATTTGCATATGGTAAAACTTGAATCAAAGTAAATCTGAGCAAAAGTTACATCTATAATTTACGCAAAATAAAATTGGATGGTGAGAGTTATTTTAGG
Organism: Kokia cookei; assembly: GCA_039519145.1. Classification (NCBI taxonomy): domain Eukaryota; kingdom Viridiplantae; phylum Streptophyta; class Magnoliopsida; order Malvales; family Malvaceae; genus Kokia; species Kokia cookei. The sequence goes on from CM076902.1 coordinate 19,721,473, forward strand.
GGAAGGGGTCGAAAAAGAGCTTCATCCAAACTTAAAGACTAGGTGATGTATGAATCCCAATGGAGCCAACAAGCAATACAATCCGAGGGATAAGTACAAATAACATCGAAATCCGAATCAAAGACATCCTAAAAAGAAGGCTTCAAGTTCATAGCATCCCTATCAAAAACTTTCTCATTAAACCAATACATTGTTAATTAATTCATTTTTGTTATAATAGAGATTTATAAAATTATAAATTCGTAATAATATGTGTGATGTAATGTTAGTCTATCTCATTTTTTAATTACATGATTTGAAATTTGATTCTCGATTGTTAAAATGAAACCTATTTTGTAACCAATATTCATTCTTCTTCCAAAAGTTATTCCCTCGTCATAAAAAGTAGAAAAAGCTTCGAATAACCTACTAATATCCACGTGTTATTTTTGTGAAGAGTTGACCAATTGATGGTGAGTTGTGAGATGAACCAAATCTGCTGTCCTTATCCCAGCCCATGCCAAGGGTCCCCCACAAATCTAACCTCTTACACTTTACCGTCAAATACCGACAAATTTCACCCAACTCAAATGTCAAAATATCAACACTTGAGCTTCTCATTAGGGTTGTTCAGCCCCCCTTTATTTTCATATTAATACACTAGCAAAATAGATATATATTCTGTAATTTGCATTTCAATTAATGTTTATAGAAATTCAAATCTCTCATTTTATTTTTTAATTTGAAAAGAACATCAACGCTTAAGTTATAGAATTGTCGTAAAATTTAGAATAAAGTTATTAATGTGCCGAAAATTTAGGATTGTCAACGATCACCTTTTGACCTTGTCATTCGAAGCACCTTAAATTGAACGATTCTATTCGATACCATAATTTTTTACACCATATAATCATGAAATTTAGTTAAAATGCATCATATAAAAATTAATCAATTGCTGACATGATATACAAATGAATTGTCACGTCAACAAAGTTAATATACGTTAATTTTTCATATTTTGAGGTGATTTGACAAACTATGCAAATTCAAAAATAAAAAATAGGCAAAAATTAAATGAAGGACTAAAATAATTTTTTTAAATAAAGTTGGAGGATTAATTAAGTCATTGTACCTTTTTTATTTTTTAGAAATACAAAAATACCCCTATAACCTAAAGTATTAATTTTCTTTTGTACGGTGTACTTTCCTATTCCTCTTGGGTTGAAGGTAGAATATGGTACGACGTGGAGCTCCGCACATGGAGCATATTTAAGAGAAACGTGTTTTGACCATCCACCTAAAAAAAAAAAAAATTAATATATATTCAAACTTGCATTTCATTAAATTCTGGAAAACTGCAAAAATATCAATTAACGCAATTCTTTATTTGTCTTAATAGTTTATATGTACAGCCATATTAAACATTAAAAATACCAATAATTGTAGTCATTTTAAATGCATACGCACATGAAAATGAGAATGATGTGCAGAAATTGAATTCCGAAATTAGATAATATTAAAATTTTCTGAATCTCATAAATTTATTTTACTTTAATTATTTAGTTAATAAATTGTGTTCACTCATGTAAGAGAAAGATGGGAGTGGTTTATGCAATGTAATAAAACATTAGGGTTATGTACTGCAAAAGGGGTCTGCCTGGTAAATATTTTAAGACAGTCAACATGAGAATGACATTGTTGATTTTTTTAGTTTTGTCAAAAATGTTGGCTTTTATATATATTTGTATTTATTATGTTAGATACATTTCCATGTTTGTTTTCTTTAGAAGTTTTGTATTGTTCTTCTTTTTAGACTAACTCCAAGTTGGAAAATTCCTTTCTTTAAATATAATTTTCTCTGTAAAACTATTTAAGATATGCCTTTTCTTTGGAACAAGTTTAGGTTCCTTCAGCTTTTAAATCTATGAATAGTTGCCCAACATATACGTTTTATACCAATATATTCAACCTTTAATTTTTTTAAATATTTTTCAACAATTATGTTGTATTTTTATTTTTGAATATAGAGAAGAGATTGTATGAAACGGTGATTTCACGTCATTCATTATATCTTTCCAATAGGAAAATAACAAATTAGATTTTTAATCCTGATTTTTAGCATTTTTAGTTGGATTTGAATTTTTTCAAGAGAAAAAGTTGAAAATTAAGATAAAAAATATCTAATTTGTCATTTTACAATTGAAAAAGAATAGGGATGATGTGGAATCATAATTTCATACAATCCTTTCTCTTAAAAGTATATTGAATACACATGTTAAATGTAAAAATTCTAGAAAATGGAATCTATTCAATTAACTTAATAAGGCTTAATGATAAATTTGACCACTAATGTTTGTATGTTTTGTCAAAATGATCCTAATTGTATTTTTGAGTCTTCTTTTAACCATCAATTTTTATTTTTTTAATCTGCTTTTTTTTTTAAACAGATTTAATAGAAGTACCGTTAAAAAAGTAAACAGGGATGATGTGAAATTTCATATGTGAAATAATTTTAATGAGATGTAATTTATTACTTAAACAACCCAATAAGATAATTACATGTGGAAAATAATAAAATAAATAAATAACACATTAAATTAAAAAAATAAGTCTTAATTTAAAGAAAATAAACGTAGTAAAAAAAACTTCTCAGTAAACAAACGTATGAAATATTGAAACCTTTTGAAAGAAAAAAAAAAGATTGAAACCTTGAATTTATTCATTAAATCTGTTAGAAAAAAACAATCAAAAAAAAAAAAAGAATAAAGGTAAGAGCCCCATGTAATGGCTTGATGTTCAAGGGTGTTCTCCGTACCAAGTGTGGTCTAAGTTCGAGTCATGCTAATTGTATTTGTTGTTCAAGGTTAATGGTCAAAAAAGATTCAAAAATACAATTAAGACCATTTTGACTAAATATACAAACGATAGTGACCAAATTTATCATTAAATCATTTAATAAACATTTTGGAATCTACAAACTATGTTTTGTTTTCCCTCTTTAATCTAATTATAAAAGTAGCCAAAAAGCAACCATGTTGAGTAACTTAAACCCTGTTCAAAACCTCACATAAAGTAAGATTACTGTAATTATGGGCTAATCATTAATTAATCCTTAGCCCGACTCGGTAGTTCCCCTCATAAATTCTTTTATTCTTCTATATGTCGGCATATTCAAACTCAATTCAAACATGAATTCTGTTTTATCTTTATTTATTTTTCTGTACATTGTTCCTTTTTTCTCTCTCCTCAATTCGGACGGTCGAGGTCTTTGTCGTTGGTTCTTCATAAACCACTTGATCAAAATGAGTCAAATTACATGATGTGAACATTTCATTTGATCGGTATCTGCCAAATATTTTTTGATAACATCTTCAATAACAACAACAATAAAAAGTAATAATTATCTTGAAAAGATATGATAGTGGAAAATACGATATTCTTTTTAAGTATTCGTATAATAAATTATGCAAGTCTGTTAAAATTTAAAAAATATGTTAATTTTATCATTTTAAAAAAAGAACATTGCAACAGTGGCCATGCCAGGGGTTAGTATTGCGGGCCTCCTAACATGAAAATTTTCATTTTATCTTAAAATAATATACGATTAAATCGTATTTTAATTTTTAAAATGATAAAGATATGCACAAAAGTTATTTAGTTTAGTAATAAACATAATCTTATGAAATTAAAGATTGTTAATATAAATTATTTGTGATTTTAAGCAGATAGTTGGAGAAAATGAATAGTATTTTAAAAGTAAATGGATGGGAATTCTTTTATTAAAAAAATATTACAATTCCTATTTAAATTTTAAAATGTTATTTAATAATTTTTGGGTAGTTTCATGGAACTGATACCATTTGCTCAATTGATCCAAATACAACGATATAGATGAGTATGATATTGTAAAAATATAAAATATTTGTTTTTAATCTCTATCTATATCCAACATTTGCCCCATATCATAGTGGTAAAATTTGAGAAGTATGCCATCTCAGTGGCGGCGCCTTACCAAAGCTTCTGCTTTTACGTTTCCCTTTAGTCCACATATAAATACCTCCTCCCTTCATTTCTTAGCAAATACAATTTTCTATTTTTCAGTAAAACCCAGAAAACTAAAGGGAAAAATCCAAAGACTGAAATCGGTTTTCATGTGCCTAATCGACAAGGTGGCGCACCAAAAAGAGTCAAGTGAGTATGCCAGGTTTCCTCCTACTGGAGACGGCGGCGGTGCGGATGAACAACAACAATATTATTCCCGGTCATCTCGAAATCCACAAGTGAACCAGGCGATGATGCAACAAAGGAACCAGGGTGTAATGTTTTTGGGATCACAGAGTCGAGCATCGGAGATGTCTACAATGGTATCTGTGCTTTCACATGTTGTGTCGGGGCAAAGGGCTGGTGATTGGGGTTACGGTGGTAACGTAGCAGGCGAGGTGTCGTCTGCTTTTGGACTTAGTGGCCCATCACCTGATTCTCCTTCTGCTTCTGGTCTATGGATTGGTCAGAAACGAGGGCGTGATGATGAGACTAGTTCTGAATTGGTTGAGTCTGCTGCACCAAGGGTTCAAAGAAGTTCTGCTGATTTTACAGGCCCTCATGCCGATTCATCCTCTGCTGCAACTTCTGGTGTGTATATATATATTCCTATCAATAAATACCAGTTATCCCCCATTTTTTTCTTCTTCCTTAACTCTTCTTTTCTTCCTCTTTTCCCATTCGGTGACAATCTAGGGGATTCCGCTACTGTTTCCTTTCCTTACATACTATTACGTAAGATAACATAATCTAGAAAAGACTTAATTGTTTTCCTATTATCACTAGTTTAATAAAATGTTATTTACTAGTAGTAATAATAATAAATAATAAATAATATTAACTAGTATGTAATATTGCATGTTTATAAAGTTTGCATTAGTCAGCTTCTAGAACTCAAAGCTGCAACTTTGAGCTAGCTTTACCACCTTCAATTAGGATTCAAGCAATTCAACCTCTCAGTCCATATTGATCTTAGAAGTAATTGTATTTCACTTTCAAAAGAAGATGTCTCATGTGATTAGCTATCTTTTTAAAAACAGTTGCTGAGGAAACTACAAGCATTGTTGCACCAGCACCAGAAGCAGCAGCAGCCGCCTATGAAGAAACCGGCGAGCGAAAAAGAAGATATAGGGGCGTTAGGCAAAGGCCATGGGGGAAATGGGCGGCCGAAATACGTGATCCGCACAAAGCAGCAAGAGTTTGGCTAGGCACCTTTGATACTGCAGAAGCCGCCGCAAGAGCCTATGATGAAGCTGCTTTGAAATTCAGGGGAAGCAGGGCCAAGTTAAATTTTCCCGAACTTGTAAGGCTTGTTCCTCAACCAATGCAGAATTTTGCCGCTACCCAAACATCAGTTTCTAGTTCTCTAACAACCCAGTTTCGGCCACCTCATTCAACGCCATCGCCATCGCTTTACCAGTCCCAACATCTTCACAGCCCTACAGCCGATATGCTGAGAGATTACTGGCAGTACTCTCAGTTGCTACAGAGTTCTACTGATTTCCATGGACAAGAAGCTACGAGCTTGATGGAACAGATGATGCAATCGTCTCAGTTACCTACCTTTCAACACCCATTCCTATCTTCTTCTTTGTCACCTTTTCCTTCTTCTGCTGCTCCATCATCTTCTTCTTCTTCCTCTGCTTCTTTTCCTCTGGTTTTTGGTGAGCATCAACAATTCGGCGTTTTCAGGCAGCCGTCTAATCAAACTCAGGCAAGTGGGTCAGCTTTTCCAGGTCCTCCGTGGTCTCATCCTGGTCATTATCCTTCATCCACTGGTTCATAGTAATCCCATTGTTTTATCAAATAATAGTAAAAGAAAACTAATTTTGAAAAAATTTGGATCATTGTCTCTCTTATTTTTTATTTGGACAAACTTCCCCTTTTATTTGATTGTTTTTCCGATCATGGTATTTTGCATTTAGCTAGATTTTTATTAGAATTATTCTCGTCATTGTTATTGTAAAAGGAAAACAGACAGAAGGAGCATAAAAATCAGTGTAGAAAAGCAAAGAGGGGATGAAAACAAAGGGACGTTTAGGCATATATTAGTTTGGTCCTCTTCATTATCGGACAAACGATGTAGAAAGAAACCAAACAGCTTTTTTGCAAGCCGTCTGTTCTTTACTTTACACCAAAAGATTCCTCAACAATGTACTTCGTTTTCTTGAATCTTGTGTTATTCATGATCCATCTTTTGCTTACTATCTCTAATTTGTCCTCATTACCACCAACGATCCTCTCGGGTTTAGGAGTTATATATATATATATCTATTTGATGTTAAATTAATAGCAAATTTAGTTTTTTTTTTTTTTAAGAGACACCAAATGGACTTGATAATCAGCAAAGTATAATCCTTGATGTAAACTAAGAGACTACAAATACAATTATATAAAATATATATTCTTTATTTTTGATAAAACTATTTATTATTTTATTAGTTGAACTCATATTTTTGTATTTGATTATTCTTATTTCAATATATTTTTAAATTTAATAAATAATCAATTTTCAATCCAATCCATTTACTAATCTAACCTACTTTTATTTTATGTTCACCATCATTTGTTAAACATAAGTCATTTAAGAGTAATTATTTTGGACTGGTGGAGAAAAAAAAAAATTTCTACAAATGAGTTTAAGATGATATCAAATGTCTTTTAAGTATGTGGATATGTCATGAATGAGTTTTAATTTGATTTTTCTTCTAGTTTTTCATTCATTATTCTTTATAATAATTTTTTTAATAATATGTAGGTTGAATTTAATAGAAATTAAAATAGAAAAACATTTTAAATGAAATTAAAATGTAGCAGACCAACAAAACACGTCCAGTGAACTACAACGACAGAGATGAGATGAAACATTGAAGAAAGTGAGCAGGAAACAAAACTCCTTATCTTTATCCATTAAAAAGGACTGATGCGCAAAACTAACAATCTTACAGGCTATTTCACAAAACAGATCTGACTGCATTGGCAAACGGATCACAAAAGGTGATCAAACTACTGAAAGATTACCGATAATCGCAAATCAGAGTTGAACGTTGTAAGAAAACTATCCACGAACGTAAATCTACCACAAAAGTAGACGAAAACTTGTTATAAGGTAAAAGCGTACCACAAGGCAGAGGAAAAGCATGCCACAAAAACAGATAAAAACAAGAAAAAAACCAAAATATGAAAGAAAATAAGAATTGAATAAATTTTTTTTTAAAAAACCCTAATTTTTATTATTATCTTATTTTAATTTTTTATAATAGTTTGATTTTATATAATTTTTATTCATATATAAATTTTTATTCATACAATACTTGTGAGTTTATGTATTTATAAAAACATACACCTAAAAAGTTAATTCGATTATAATTAAATTTTTATACAAGAAAAAGTCTAAATCTTGGTTGATAATGAAATCCAAGTTTGGGTAGTTATCAATTGGACTTATTGTTGACAATATTTAATTTCGTACGTGTATTTGCGTCAGATATTTTCAATTATAATAAATTAAGTACGCAGTTGATCACTAATATATTTGTATGGCTGCCATGCTTTTTAATTACATTAGAGTTTGGCATGATGAAAGCGAGATTAGAAGTGCATCAGTACTAGCCCGTTGAATAGATTAACCGATGTGTTAACCGATTTGAATTATTATTAATTGAATTAATCGATTTTTTAAATATTTAACCGTTAATCGAATTCAAATTTTTTTAAAAAATTAATCGAACGAAATTTTTTCGGTTAATTCAGTCGATTAACTGAAATTTATATGTTTTTTTTTGTTAAAACAAGTATAAAAGCATATAAAAAATTAATCGAATTAATTAACCGATTAATTTATACTTCCAAAAAGTTAATCGAACCGACTGACCTCCCGATCGAATAATTATGTAACATCCGTGTGTTTGAACCGGATTTGGAATAGTGATAAATTAGAATAGAGAATTATAAATGTTTAGTGAAGTAAGGAAGGTTAGAAATTTTTTTTTTAAGGATTAAATAGTAAAGGAGAGAAAATACGGGGGATTAAATAGCGAACTATCTGAAATGAATTTTGAGTCATCATGGGAATTAGATTGATTGAGGAGGGGCAAAAGAGTAATTTGGTGGAAGATATTTTTTTTTGGAGGCAAAGTTTTGGGCCAAAGTGTAAAGTTGAAAGGCTCAAGGACTAAGAGTGTAATTTTACCATTTTTCTTAAGTGAGATATTTTAAGTGAAAATTCTAGAGAATTTGAGAGAAGAAAAAGCTGGTTAAAAAGATGAAAATATCATCTTTTTCATTAAGTTAGCCGTCCATGGCCTTTTCTTCCATTTCCAACTTTTGCTTTTATTCCAAATAGGTCATTCCATCATTTTTAAGCTTTCCAAACTCCAAAACCTTCCATTTTCTTTTTGAACTTCTGAAAGAAAGTAATAAGAGAGAGTTAGTAGACACCTTAAATTTCTTATAGAATTAATTTTGAGGTGTGAGAGAGATAAAGGACTAAATCGAGAAAATTTGAATTCAAGGGTTAAGGTAAGAAATGGTTAAATCCTCATGATATACATGTATTTTACTGTTATTTAGCATGGAAATCATTGAATTATAGCATTTAGCTTACATGTGTTTGTGTGAAATTGAAGAGAAAGAGAAGAGAGGTAAGGATCAAATTGAAGACAAAGGAAAAGAATAGAACAAGGGGTAAAAGAGAAGAAAATCAGCCTTTTTGTTGTAAGTACTACAAGAGTTTTGAACTATGGTTTAATTTCTCTAATGATATATGAATTATTAGCATAGAAATTGTTAGATAGGTACTTGATTTGAATGTTTATAATGATAAAATGAAGGGATTAATGTGTGATTTAGTAAAACAGTCTGGACAGAACAGAGGATTAACTTCGAAAATTCACTAAAAATTGTATATAAAGAGTTAAGGGTCCTATTATATATGAAATTAAAGCTTATTGAATTTAGTTTCATATGGAAGAAACGGTGATGAAAATGGATCTGTAAATTCTGAGATACAACTGATTTTGTGTAACAAGGTCAGAGTAGGTACGAGTTCCCCTATTCTGACTTTGAAAAATCATAGAAAAATTTAGAAAAATAATTATAGACTGAAATTTATACGTCTAAATCCTTAATGAGTCTATTTTCAATATAAACAAACGGGAACATCATTTGATCTTTGTACTTAAAGATAGATAATTTTTAGTAAAGAAAGGTCGAAACTGTCAGGCAGCAGCGAAGGGGTAAATTGAAAGAATTTACTGTACAAATTGGCTAAAGTAAAAATTCTGGAAATTTTATGGTAAAAATATGATTGAGTCTAGTTTCAGAAACATCAAACAGATTATGATTTTGAATTCTGTAGCTCAAGATATAAATAATTTAGTGACTGTGACGCAAGTGTACAGCTTTGAAAATATAAATGTGAAGTATTTGATGATGTATTTATGTGAGATATATCATTTATGAGAAATGATGCTAATTGAGATTGTGCCCAAGTAGACAAATTAGAACCATTGTGATATTAGTGGCATGCCATTAAGGAACACTAGCGCGCTCTCTGATTAGCACTGTGTGTGCTCTCTGTTTAGCACTGTGTGTGCTCTCTGTTTAGCACTGTGTGTGCTCTCTGTTGCCCAGCACTTATGTGCTCTCTGTTTGTTTCGTATATCCTAACGGTTCTATGAAAGTCTACTAAGGGCTAAACTACAGAAAGTGGATAAAAGTGTAAGTTGTACCATTGTGGTAAGTTACAGGTTACATGTAAGAAAAGCAAGAAGTTTATATGCATGAGTACTTAAATGATCATTCATTACTTTTGTAGTGCTTACTAAGCCTTCACCGGCTTAACGCGTAGGTACAAGGAATACAAGAAGGTAGATCGGGACCTCTCATTACATCACATCACTTGGAGCTCAAATTTTGGTATATTACTTTTGATGTAAAATGACATGTACTATGGAACTTATATGTGTACTTATTAGATAAACAAAAATGTTGTTTTGTGTGACGAAATGAAATGAGGTATTTTGGATAAAAAAAAAGTTGCATGAATCGGTTTATTTTAATGTAATACTTTTATATCGGGTTTATGCATATGAACCGGATATAAGGGTGTTACAAATTATATATTATAATAATATTATTAAATTTGGTTAATTCAGTTAACCAATCGGTTTCGAACTGAATTAACTGTTAACCGAATATCCAAAAAATTATTAGTCGATCACTGACCGAATTAATTCGATTAACTAACCGATTAACTGAATTCGATCGGTTAACCAAATTAATTCGATTTTACCCAAAATTTACACATTCCTAATCAATATAGGGACAAAACCACAATAGTAGCTAAAATAATCGCTACCATATCCGTGCATATATTGTTTTATTGACGTATAATGATTTATTTAGTTTTAAATTATTTTAGTTATTAGTTAAATTTTTTAGTTTTTAAATTTATGTTATTTGTTAAATTATCTTACAATAGATACAAAATTAACATTTGTTAAATTTACTGACGTGGTATATATGAAGATTACCATGTGGATGCTAGGCTAACAATTAATGAATTTTTTAAAATTTTAAAAATTATATTTAGAAATTAAAAATCATTAATTATTAAAAAAGTATAAAAAAATATAACAAATTATTTTTAATATTTAAAAAATTAATTAATTGTTAATGTGGCATACACGTGGTGTATGTCATGTTAACGAAGTTAACAAACGTTAAATTTTACATCCATTTGAGGTGATTTGTCAAACAATATAAATTTAAGAGCTAAAAAAAATGTAATGAAATATTAATATAAATTTTTTCGTAAAGTTGGAGTGCAAAAAAAATCATTATAACTCATATATATTGATAATAATTTGTTACACATAATTTATATATAATTCATTACCAAGATTCAATTTAGTAAAGGTATATATATTGAAGCTCAGCCGGATTCGTAAAGAGATGTGTTGATTGTTGATTGTAATGTTCTAATTCAGTTTAAAATGGACTAGTTGATGTAATCATTTTATGTTGTGTTTTATTTACCAAAAAATAAATAAATTCATTTTTGAATCTCAAAATTTTTTAAGTGTCCAATATGTCGTATTTTGGGCAATATGAGCGAAAATCTAGTTTGCATTGACGAAAATTTATAAGAGAATCGAACTTAAATTTTACTATTTTAATTTAGTATTAAGTAGTACCGATAAAAAATTGACTCTCATATCATAGGCAAGGGCTTTGCTTCCTTGACTAAATCGGATAATCTTAAGTTTACTCGTACTTTTTTTTTTTCAAAATTTTTAGCCATACTCAGTAATTTTTTTTTCAATTCAAGTTTTTTTAATCCTTTGATTAATATAAAAATGGTATATTTTACCCTTAAAAATTAATAATTAATTGAAATTCTTTTAACAAAAAAAAAAAAAAAAAGCTTTAACTTCAGATTTTTACAATTTTATCTAGGCTCCTAGTTGAACAATACATATACAATCAAAATAAAAATATTTTTTGGGAAGAACTATGAAATGCATTTTATTCTATTTCAATTATAAAATGTATTTAAATTTATAAAATAATATTTAAAATTTAAAATTTTTCAAAGGTCTAATGAGCTAAATTAGACTTTTCTAAAGTAAAATATGTTACCATCCAAGCTGGGCTTCATAGGATAATAAAGAATTTAAGTATAAAAATATTAAAATTATTATTAATATTGCTAAAATATATAAGTTTCTCACAATAAAATAACAATTAATAAACATCATAATTAAAATTCCACGTGTCAAGCTCTTATACGAATTAAAGTTTTGTTTTAAAAAAAAATCTGTAGTATTAAGTACAACAATTAAAATTGGTATAAAATTATTTTTATAATACAAAACAAAAGAAAATGCATTAGATTTGTAATCATTCAACTCTGTTTGTAATGAATTAAAACATTTTTTAAAAAACCTACTTCCTTTTTTCCATAGAAAAATTCTATTCATCCAATTTTTTCAAACCCCTTTTTTTATAATTTTATCTTGTTTTTAATTTTAGTCCATATTATTATGATTTTATCCACAATTTTGTGATTTTATTCTATTCACAGTTTCGTGATTTTTGTTTGGTCCACTTTATTTCATTTAAAAACAGATGTGATTTATTTTTACTTTTAACTTTTAGTCATGTTTTGGTGTATATGTGAGATTTGTTAATATAAAAGTATCACAAAATCTTTTAAGAATTGTTATTGAAGAGCTTTATCATGATAGATCATGGTGATAGTGATAGATTTGAGATGGTGAGGAAAGTGATATACTATTTAAGACTTGGTTTTTTGTGCATCACTAATGCAGCTGGTTTCTTAAAACTTTTGATAATTTTTTCTTGGTTGATAGATGTTCATCATCATGTTGATTTGATGGTAGCGAGGTTAGGATGCAAATTTTAGCGATTTGATCAAGTTAATGCATCTTTGATTTATTTCTAAATTATTTCAATGTTGCAGTTACTGTTACATTGTCCTCTGTTTTTTAAGATTATTTTACTGACATAACATTTGTACATTATTTTGTAGTGATTTATTTATCGTTTGTATTATGTGTCATGTCTTTATATTATTGTTGTTCATGTTTCCTTTAATAATAATATGTTCTTAAAAGAAAACTTTTTTTGTAATGAAATATATAATGAAAATATTAATACTTACTAATATAAACAAGGATAATGTATTCGTACTTTCATAAAATATCCAATGTGGTATTTGTAATTTGAATATATTCAATATGATACCTGAACAATTAATACATGTTTTATTATGATACTTGGTTTAACACCGTTAATGAATACTAGACTAGCCAATAAAAATTCAACAAGTAATTTTTTCTTCAAATAATCAAGTCCATATAAATAACATAATATTACGTGAAAAATAAAATAAAAAATTAAATTAAATTAAAAACAAACAACTAAACATATGATTACAAAGAAGAAGTAAATATTAAACTCAAATAAAGTCCTTGTACTTTCTTGGATAGTAAAAAAATATTATTTAAATATCAATTAAAAATGAATCCAACGAATGGCTCCAGTGAAAAAGAGAATGATGTTTATCTTAGGAGACTTGGGTTTCAGCACTTGTATTTGTAAAGTGTGTGTACGTTTTTTAAAGGGTTAAAAAAATATAAATAGATACTACCATATAATCACATCAGTATATTAAAAAAAAAACAATTAAAAATATTATTTCAAATGGAATTTGTTTTTGGAAAAGATGACGTTTTTGCTCATATAAGTTTAGTATTTACTCTTTTTTTTTTTATTAACTATAGGTTTAGTTATTTTTTTTAATTTAATTTAAATTTTTTTGTTTTATTTAATTTTTCACATGATTTTGTATTATCCATGTAGACTTGACAATTTAGAAAAAAAAATCTACGTGCACAATTTTTATTGGTTAGTTTAACAATTTACTAACGGTGTTAACACCAAGTACTATAATAAAACATATATTGATAATTCAAATATCGCATTAGACATTTTCAAGATATATATACCACATTAGATATTTTATAAAAGAATAAGTACCATAATAAAAACATGTATTGATAGTTCATATACCAAATTGAATATTTTCAAAGTACAGTTATCGCATTAGACATTTTATGAAAGTATATGTATCAAATGTGATATTATCCCATATAATTAAATCAATTTAATTGATTGAAAAGTTAATGGAGGTATTAAGGTAATAAAATTAATGAGATTTAAACAACTATAAATTTTATGGTAAAAGTATCATGAAAACCTTTGTACTAAAAATCGGATTGCATTTTGTCCCGTCTACTAAAAAATGGCCAAATTAATCCCTGTAGTTAGATTAAAAAGTAAAATTGTCCTTTCATTAAAAATTCCATCCATTTTTACTGTTAAATCTTGCTAATGCGGTTGGTGGAACAATTAAATAGTGACACGTAACGTGTGACTTGTATATCATGTTAGCGTGATAATATTTAAAAAATCTTAAAAAATAAATAATCTTTTAATAATAATTTAAAAAACCTCATCGTTTTTCATATAATTATAAAACTAAAAAATATAGAAAATATTTAAAATTATTAAGAAATATACAAAATTATAAATTATAAGAAACCACCTCATAGTGAACTTGGTGTTCATTTTGAACGTTGTTTTTAATATTTTTAGGCATAAAGACAAAATTAATCCCTAACATTTAGGTGTTTGGTCATTTTGACCCTTAAGGGTTTTTTGGGTTCACTTTCATACATAATCTTTTTTTTGGTCAAATTGGTGATTTTTTAACGGTCTTCATTTTGAACGTTGTTTTTAATATTTTTAGGCATAAAGACAAAATTAGTCCCTAACATTTAGGTGTTTGGTCATTTTGACCCTTAAGGGTTTTTTGGGTTCACTTTCATACATAATCTTTTTTTTTGGTCAAATTGGTGATTTTTTAACGGTCTTGCTGATGTGGCCGTTAAGGAACTAACGGTGCTAATGTGGCAAAATTTTTTTCTACCTAGACACTTCCACGTATGCAACTGCTGACCTGGCATGTAAGACAAAAATATGCCACATCAGCAAAAAAAATTTAAATTTAAAAACATAATTAAAATTAAAAAAACAGTTAATTTTTTTTTGGGATTTACCCCACAATTAAAACAATTAGTAAAATTAAAACAACTTAAAAAAAAAAAAAAAAAAAAAGCAAGCCCAATTGTCAAAAAAATCAAAACCCAAATTTTTTTTTTTTTTTTTAGGATTTTCTTGTGAAAGCCTGAGTTATCACCAGAGCTTCTACTAATGAAAATGTCGGAGCTCTTATTGATGTTCTTCTTCAAAGCTGGTTTCATAATAACTCAACCATGTCGGCATCCAACTCGACCCCGAATCTCTTTGGGAATAGGTTTTCAAATCCGAATTTGTTAGTGAATTATGAGAGTTCATCAGTGATTTCATCATCATCAGGTAAGGATCTATTTTCGTTTAATGTTTTTGGGGAGGTTTTTCCTTGCTTTTGGGGAGGTTTTTCCTTGCTTTTGGGGAGGCTGTTCCTAGTTCCATGGCTTCCTTTGAAGAACAATGGTGTAATTTCTAGGATGTTGACGACCTTCAATCCATGGCTTGTGGATTTGTTCATCACTCATGATTGGGTTATATCAATGGTGTTTTAGCATAAGATCCAACTTTCTTAGTTTTGAAGTGAAATATGTTGCATATTCTGTTAGAACCCTAGAAAATCAATGTTTATATGCAATCGAAAACCTTATTTTTTTTCCCCCTTTTTCACCTATAAGAATTTCAAGAACCCAGGTTTTTAAGTTTGATTTTTAAAAACTTTTAAATTTCAAAAACCCAGATTTCATTTGGTGATTAAGAGATTTTACGGAAGGAACAATGGGTGCTCCCATGAAAAAACGATTGAAAGGAGACAGAAAAGGATGATAAAGAACAAAAAAGGATTTATTATGAACCTAGATTTCAACTATGTCAAGGTGTGCCTGCAGATTCACAACTTGTAAGGGACCAAAATTTCAAATTAGGGTTTCAAATCATCAAAAAATATGATGGGGAAAGATGGGGGAAGAAGATCTGGAAATTAAAAATCAAAATTATTTAATAATTTTATTATTTCAAAAAAATAATTTTAATAATTTTATATTTTTAAAAAATAATTTTAATAATTTTAAAATTATTTGCTGACGTAGTATATAAGATAAAATAATGTCACATCAATATTTAAATACATTTGGATTGCCATGTCAACAATTTATGTTGACTGTTAGTCAACAAACCACATCAACAAGACCATTAAAAAATGACCAATTTGATCAAAAAAATAAATATTATGTATGAAAGTGAGCCCCAAAAAAACCTTAAGGGTTAAAGTGACCAAACACCAAAACGTTAGGAGTTAATTTTGTCATTATGTCATATTTTTAATAACTAACTATTAATAATGTTATTAATTTTATATAGTTTTTATAATTATTTAAAAAAACATGCTTGAGATGAACTTGGGCAACTATTATTTTTTTTAATTTATTTTAGGATTTTTTAAATTTTTAAATTTTTATTGATTTGATAAAATGTGATATTGGCACGAGGTACACATGGCATACCATGTGTTATTGTGTGGTTTCTCCATTTGCCGCACCATCACTTAACTTTGAAATGGATGAAAATTTGTAACAAAAATATCAATTTTCTCTTCGATTTAATGTGCAAGGATTAAATTGTCTATTTTTTAAGTAGAGGAGGCAAAATGCAATTCGAATCCTAGTACAAGGATCTTTATGATACTTTTACATAATTTTATCATACAAATTTAAAAATTCTATTAAAAAGGACAAATTAAAAAAATTTGGAATCGGACACAAAAGGATGTAAAAAGTATGGAGGCCGAACATAATTTACCTTACTTT
The DNA here is from genome assembly GCA_039519145.1 of Kokia cookei. Lineage (NCBI taxonomy): Eukaryota > Viridiplantae > Streptophyta > Magnoliopsida > Malvales > Malvaceae > Kokia > Kokia cookei. The sequence continues at coordinate 19,737,918 of CM076902.1, forward strand.
TAATTTTTTATTTTCTAAAATAAAAGTTTAAAGAATTTAGAGGGACCAAGCATAATTTACCGTACTTTTAGTTATTTATTTTAAGGACTAAAATACAAATTTAAAAATTGTATGAGGGTCCAAGGCTGCTGGTAGTTCCCTCAAATTCGCCTCCATTAAAGCTAAGAATTTAATGCTTTTGATTTTAACTTTTTCTCTCTCGTTAATCGTTATATATATATATATATAAAATAGAGAAAGGATGGTATATAATAAGTGTCACATCATTTTGTATTACTTTTTAATTGTTTAATAATATTTTATTAATTTTTTTCATGTTATCGATACATAATTTTAATATTTTTTATTTTAAATTTTAAATTTGAATTTCAAATTTTAAATTTCGAACTTTGAATCAAAATGTTAAGTTTAAATTTAAGATTTCGAGTTCAAGGTTTAAAATTTTAAATTTGGTTTTGGAATCTAAAATTTTGAATTTAAGTTAAAAAAAATCAAAATTTTCGAATCAATAACATAAAAAAAATTATTGAAATATTATTAAAAATTAAAAAAAATATAATATAACGTAACATCATTATTTCATATAATTTTTTTTAAAAAGAAATTGTTTTCCCAAGTTCACCTATAAATTTCAAAAAGAAATGGTCAGATTTTCTTTAATTGGTCTATTTGAATATATGAGACACTTATTTTGGATTATCGATCAAAGTGATTATAATATAATTTACATTCAGAGACTTATTAAAATGAAAATTCAATCTGAGTTGAAGAAGAAAAAGAATTGGTCACATATGTACAATTATAATGCAATCACAAAAAGGGCAAAAACACATTTTGCTTTTAAATCAATATGTATATAGTATGGCATCATTCCATGTATTGTGTTCATATAAGGCATTTGCTTTAATGCCTTCCACGAATATTATAAAAAACATTGAAAACTAGAAAAAGAATATTGTCGGTCCAATGTCATATATTTACAGTACACCGATTTTGAATAATATGCTAAAACACTGCTTTTATTAATACCAAATTAAATATCCTCAGTATTCTTTTTGACAAAAAAAAGAAAGAAAGAAAAGCTAACAACATTTATATTAACTAAACTTTTCGTTAACAATCACGAGCAAATAATACCAAAATATTATAAAATTATTACTTTTAATATTGATGAAAATTAATTATGAAGCTGAAAGTTTGATTAAACTTATGCCTGCTAATGTTAATATTGATTCTGATTGTTTACTTAATGAAAGGGTTACAGAGGAAGGTTTGTGGAACCTTCATTCTGATTGTCAATAAAGAAGACTTACCAATTTTTGATTCACCCCTAAGGGAAATTTTAGCTTTTATTGAATCAGACATGTCAAGGGGTTTTTATTCCTTTTCAGAATAACTTTTTGTAATTTAGTCAGGTAATTGTTCTATTTCACCAAAAAAATTATGAACATGAAAGTCAAATACCAACTTTAATTCTTTTTATTTATCTTAATTTATTTTTAAGGATAGAAAATATTGAAAATTTTAAGAAAAATAATTTCATATAATTTTTTTTTAACAATTCAGATTCATAATCTTTCACTAAAATTCAACTTGCTTCGAATATGAAACTTCGATATCTTTTACCTCTCTTGTTAATCTTAAAACCTCGTTGACGGGTAATGGACAATAATCTAAAATGACATGAGCCAATTTCTTCATACTATAATTTGGGAACAAGTCTTACCGCCCTAGATTAGCAACTCCCCTATCTAGATGTTATGACTATTATTATTTACAGTTCTACCTTATTCCCATATAAATCATATAAGCCTTGAAAGTCAAAATCGTTCAAATCACAATCCAAACTCTTTCATGCACATTTCATTCCAAAGTTGATCGCCATACTTTTCAAAGGAGTAAGTAATCTCATTGAAAGTCTCAATAATTAACCATGACATATTTAACTTCCGATGAAGTTGTTGAAGTAAATTCCGAGACTCAACTCTCTATTGTTCATTTGGAGCCCCGTAAAACCTTGTGAGCCTCAACAATATCCTACATCTACCTATACAATCAAATCAATGTGGTTTTCCGAGAAGTTACCCCAATTGACAGTACACCCTTCATTCCATCCCAAAAATAATCCACCTTCACTGCTAACGGAACTCATCTCAATACGGTGGATAAAATCACATTTCTTCCATACCTTCTCTATTCTTAGTACTTGTAGTTTTGTCTTTATGGAAAAAGCTATAGAGGGGTTATGGCACCTCCTCATCGTTAAATCTTATCCCCCAAATCGTGAGAAAGCAGAATCTCCTTCCTCCCTAGCCAGCAATTCGTTGGAGGACTGCCTTCAATAAAATATTGCAATCTAGAATCAAATCTTTCTTCCCAAAACTTGTGCCATGGCTAAGTCACCCATATAAGAAACAAAATGAAGTGAGACTTCCATATAGGAATTTAGTATAAACTTGGGTGTTTTGGGATAGAATAATTTTGTTTTTCCTTTTCAAAAGGACTCTAACATCGAAACGGACTTGGACACGTATATTTCTTAACTATCATAGCAATGAGTTGCCCTAATTGTTTTGCCAAGACTTCACCCATGTAGAAGATAATAAATTTAAACCGCATAAAATAAAGGAATTCACAGCTCCCTTCTCCAATTTATGAATAAACTACAGCTTTGAAGGTTTCTCACCCAAAATTGAAGTAGAGACTCCTCATATAGGATGCCAAATATTTGGCAACGTATTATGCATAAATTGAAAATGAAGAATGTTGATAGTAACAAAATAGCCGACAAGACGATGCTCACAGGCCAGCATCTTCCCTCGTATTGATTTGCCATGATATTTCCTCACCGTCATTAATCATCGACCCCGCCCATTATTGTGTAGATCAGTCTTGACAAAAGAATATAGAAGGAAATTAGGGGTAAGAAAAATAATATGCTACAAGATTAGGCAAAAGAAAGAAAAAACATATATCTCATTTATTTTTTTTAATAGAATTTCTAAATTTTATAAGTTAAAAAAAAGTAATATATATAGAAATAAATAAATTATTAAATAAAAATGAAATTAGAACAATTTTTATTTATTTATTTATAGAGATAAAATATTTTATCAATGAATCAATTGATATCTGTATAAGTTTAAATATGGGATAAATATTAAAATTATACATGAACTTTAATTTAATGTACAATCTGATACTTAAACTTTGATTTTGTACAAATATATTCACAAGATATTTGATTTTGGTGCAAATGTATATACAGAAACTTTTATTTTTATTCAATTGTACACATTTAAAAAAATGAATACATCAATTTTTGTAATATTAGATAAATATAATTATTTGTGTGTGTAATATATAAACGTAAAATGATTCTATGTATAAAATTACACAAACTCAAGATTAATGTATAACTTTATATATTAAATCAAAATTTACTTATAAAACTTATGGCTTAAAAATATGATATGAAATTTTTATATCTAATAAATGCAAATAAATTATATGATTAACATAATTAAGGAACTTGTTATCGGTAGCCTCTCTTTATTTATCAATCAATTAATTATATTATTTGTGAAATGAAAGTGTGGTACAAATTACAATAATAAAAAACTTTCATTTTAATTGATACTTAAATTAGGAATTGCAATTCCTTTTCCTTCCTCTCTTTTATAATGAAAATAATCATATTATTTTTACGTGCACGTGGAAGATATATGTGACAAGGAATCCACGGATAAGGTCAAATGTAAGGGATGAGTCAATAAAGACACGTGTTACTCTTCCAGCGTTCTAATTACGATAAAAGGCAGCGTGAACATATGGAAGTTAGTGCAATAAAGGACAGACGTGTAAGGCTTTAAGACTCTTTTTTTTTTTTTTTTAAATTAAAATCTTTTTTGTCTGAAAGGAAAAAAAAGGTAGTTTGATAACAATTATTTCGACACGTGTTCTAATCGTTTTAGCTCCTAGCAAAAAAACAGAAACTATTATTAGTTGGAGTTTGGTTAAAATTAAAAGGGTAAATTACATCTAATATTAGTGAGATTATGTTTTGATAATTTAATTTTAAAAAGTTATAAAATAAGTATTAAACTATTTAAAAGTTTTTATTTAAGTTAATGGATTATTCAAAAATTTTATTTAAGTTACTGTGTTGTTAATTGTTTTTTAAAAGTCCAACTAGTGAACTCTAAGTGATAATTCGATGATCGGTATGGTGAATTAGTACTCATCAACCAAAAGAACATACCTTAGATCTAAAATGATCTAATGGTTAATGCCAAAGACCAGATGTGATAATTGTTTGAATTTTGGTTTACAGATTCATGATGTTTAGAGTTGTTTCATGAAAAAACTTAACTGTAAAAGAGAAAGGGAATGAAAGCTTTCGTTTGGTGAAGTTAGTGCGAACAAATAACGCCAAGCAACAACAATTTTGAATATGTTTGTGATATTCAAAGTTGTTTTATAAAAAAACTTAGCTGTAGAAGAGCAGGGGAATGAAAGCTTTCGATTGGTGCAGGTGATGCGAACATATAAAGCCGTACAACAACGGTTTTAATAGTTAGTGACTTAAATGAAAATTTTCGAATAATCCAATAAATATTTTGCAATTTTTTGAAGTTGAGTGACCAAAGTATAAACTTACTAATAATTTAATGATCTTAGGTGTAATTTATCCAAATTAAAATTGAAAGTGGTTTACCTACTACCACTTTTGGGTTGAATCTTTCATTTTTTATGTTCTTTTGTTTTCTTTTGTGGGCTCACAAATACCAATTTATTGGTAGGGTGAGATATGGGAACTGTAAAATGTGACATTGCAATTAACAATATAATATAACTATTTGATGATGAAGAAATCAAATTATATTATAACGTAATTGGTGTCTGATTAAAGATTATTTAATTACTCGTTAACATTTTCTTTCTTGTAAATGGTTAATATCCTAACAAATTGACGATTAAATTTAGTAATGTAATAATTTGTGTATTCACATAAATTTTCAAATAAACATTGATGATATAAATTTGAAAAAAAATGTTTTTAATATATATAAATATTTGAATATTTGTATCAAATAACTAATTAAAATATTAAATTAATTTAAAAAAATTAACGTACATTATCTATTTGAATAAGATATAACACAATCACATAAAAAATAAAAAATAAAATGTTGGCATGCTCAGCTCGGATAAACCCAAAATATTCACATTTGCGATATTGGATTCTGTTGGAGAGTAAAATACCAACAACCCAAAAAATGACCTAAAGATCATCAAGTGAAGTTCATGGGAGCCAAGAAGGCCCATAAAAGATAAAGATATCCCCTATTTCTAGTCTCAAGAAGCATTTCATGCACCTCCCAAGTCCCCAATGACAGCATGACACGTGTTATCCATATTACCATTAGTCTTCTTATAAAGAGTATGTACCCTTGCCATTTTTAACTATCCTACAAGTCACCCAATCATAGCTTTCTTTTAAAATTTTTTAATTTCATTATATATCCAATTTGAGTATCGAATCGAATTTGCCTCGAAGGTAAAATCATGGATGCTGATATCGTATTGATATTAGTCAGTATGAATCGTTTTAATCTTAAATTGGTATAAAAAAGATTATGTTTCATTTTGATTAAAATTTCAAAGTGTGTCGATCATTTCGATGTGTTTCAATTTATTTCAATTAATACTGATTTGTATTAATTCATAATGATTAATATAAAATTTTAAATTTTATATAACTACATTAATAATTATTTATCAAACTAAATCTTCAATTTTTGGTTGTCTTAGTAAATTTTCATAGTATTGATAATCAAGGCGAAAGCAAAAAATATTTAAGCGGAGATCAAAATTGATTATAAAATATTGGGGCTAAAAGATAACTTTATCATTATATTAATTCATAATTTTATAATTTTAAATAAAGGTGTTCATGGGCCGGGTCGAGCCTAAGCATGATATTAACGTATTTTATGCTTATCCAAACTTGATCGGGCTTGAAATTTGGGCTTAAAATTTTGTCCAAATTCGCCTATATTTGCAAATAATTAACCCAAGCCCATATTAGTTTTTAATTTTTTTAAAAAAAATTATATTATTTATTTTAATATTTAATAATTTTATAATTTTTTTATTTATTAAAAATTGTTTATAATTATCGTAACAATTTTTTTAATGTTTAAATTATTAGAGTAGTATTATATATTTAGTATAAGTTTATTTTTTAATATGCTTTAAATTACATAATATAGAAAAATAACATATTATAAAGTATTATAAACTTAAAACGAGTTAGGCCTGGCCGGGTTCGAGCTTTGAATGTTCAAGCTTGAGCTTGACCCATATTTTAAACGGGCCTATGTTTTTGCCCAAGCTCATTTTTCAAGCCTAATTTTTTTTGCCCAAACCCTCCCAAATTTTGGGTGGGACTTTAGGTCTGGACGAGTAGCCCGACCCATGAACAGGTCTAATGCTAGAATATATATAAAATAAAAAAATAGGATATTTTGTAGAAGAATAGATAATATACATGAACATTCTAGTTATTAGATATTTGTGAAATTAATGGTAAGGATGTTGACATGTGTCAGCAATCCAATGATCATTAAATTCTATAAATAGGGGTAAAAGCTTTCATTTTTGGGTGTGTGTGTAATAGAGAAGTGTGTGTCAGATTGTAATTGTATTATGTACTAATAAAAGTGCTCTCTTCTCTTGTAATTGTAAGTCACAGTTTAGCCTTAGGTTTCTAAGTATTTAGTGCACTTGGGTTAGCTTTTATATATGGTTGGCTTTGCTGCCTGAATGATATATGGTCGGCTATGCTGCCTGAATGATATATGGTCGACTCCTCTACCTAAATAATATATGGTCGGCTCTACTGCCTGAGTAATTGTATTATGTATTAATTAAAGTGCTCTCTTCTATTGTAATTGTAAGTCACGGTTTAGCCTTAGGTTTCTAAGTACTTAGTGCACTTGGGTTGGTTAGCTCTACCTCCTGAATAATATATGGTCGATCTTACCGCCTGAGTAACATTACTTGTAGGTCTTAGGTCCTCTGTAGTGGGTGCGTTGGGCTCATTGAGTTTTCAACAATTGGTATTAAAGCGAGCGACTCGAGACGATCACTAATGGAGGAAGCTTCGATAAGCACTGGCGCTCACATTAGTTGGTGTGACATAAAGGCTCTGAGGGGAGAATCTACCAGCGCACAGTTAGGAACGTGAAGCTTGTTTGTCTGGGACCAAGTTTACTTAACAACGGGTGTCAATCATTATGGCAGATCTTGAAGGCATGAGCAACAGAATCAAGAAGCTCAATAACCACAACTATGGCTATTGACAGACTTGCATAGAGTCCTACCTACAAGGTCAAAATTTGTGGAAAATAGTCATTGGCACTAACACAACTTCTCCACTGAAGGAAAATGCTGAAGCCTTAAGAAAATGGAATATCAAGGCTGGAAAAGCTTTATTTGTATTAAAGACCACAATCGAGGAGGACCTATTGGAGCATATTCGTGACGATAAGACACCAAAGGCAACCAGGAAATTACTTTGGCGCAATTATTTTCGAAGAAGAATGAAGCACGCCTCCAGTTCTTGGAAAATGAGCTTGCATGTATCTCACAAGGGAACTTAACTATTTCTATGTATTTCACTAAGGTGAAATCTATTTGTCACAAGTTAGAAAATAAAAAGGTTAACCGACTTCATAGAGTTGGTGTAACATTACTTGTAGGTCCTAGGTCTTCTGTAGTGGATGCGTTGGGCTCATCGAGTTTTCAACAATTGGTATCGAAGCGAGCGACTCGGGGCGGTCACTAATTGAGGAAGCTTTGATAAGCACTGGGCGCTTACATAGCAACGAAATCAAAAAGCTCAAAAACCACGACTATGGCTATTAACAGACTTGCATAGAGTCCTACCAACAAGAAAATATTCACCGACACTAACACAACTCCTCCACTGAAGGAAAATGCTGAAGCCCTGAGAAAATGGAATATCAAGGCTGGAAAAGCTTTATTTGTATTGAAGACCACAATCGAGGAGGACCTATTGGATCATATTCGTGACGATAAGACACCAAAGGCAACCTAGGAAATTACTTTGGCGAAATTATTTTCGAAGAAGAATAAAGCACGACTCAAATTCCTAGAAAATGAACTTGCATGTATCACACAAGGGAACTTAACTATTTCTCTTTATTTCAATAAGGTGAAATCTATTTTTCACAAGTTAGAAAATAAAAAGGTTAATCGACTTCATAGAGTTGATGTAACATTACTTGTAGGTCCTAGATCTTCTGTAGTGGATGCGTTGGGCTTGTCAAATTTCCAACAGCCTTTATGTCGCTAGAGAATTATGCAAAACGAGAATACATGTTAAAGATTCCATATGAGATATATAACTCGTGGGTATATCACAAGGGAACTTAACTATTTCTCAATATTTCACTAAGGTGAAATCTATTTGTTGTGAGTTAGAAAATAAAAAGGTTAACCGACTTAATAGAATTGGTGTAACATTACTTGTAGGTCCAAGGTCTTCTGTAGTTAGTGCGTTGGGCTCATCGAATTTCCAACAGCTTTTATGTCGCTAAAGAATTATGCAAAACGAGAATACATGTCAAAGATTCCATATGAGATATATGCATGATTCAAGTGAGTATTGACAAGCTGTGAAATGGATTTTATCATATATCCAAAATACAATAGATATTAGATTGATTTTTTGGTAAGAAGATAATCAGGTGTGGTTGGAAATTGTGATTCAAACTATGCTGGTGATCTGGACAAACAACAATCAACTACTGGTTAGTTGGAAGTCTGCTCTGTAATCTACTTTAATGTAGTTTTCTAATAAATAATTTACTCTCTTTTTAACTTATTGGCACGACAGAAAATTGTGATGCATATAAATATGGAACATATTTCATTTTTAGAAAGAATGGACGCTACACAACCTAATGTACCTCACTTCCAAAATTAGTGATTCTGTTCATTTGTCGGTCAAAGCATTTCAAGGAAAGAGTTAAAGCATTCCTGGCCTTTAAAATGGGTACAAGCAACTCATTTACAAGTAGGTAAATAGATATCTACATGAAGCCAAAAGACTTAAAGCCAAGGAAAGAGCAAGGAAAGTACATCACATACCTCAAATTTGTATATGAATCAGAAACTCCTTAGTAGTCAGCAAACTCAGTTAATAACCACTGCAATGGTCCCTGTAACCTCAAGTTTCTGGAATGAAAATGTTGTGCACGCATTGAAGCCTCAAGGGATTATCACTCAAAGATGAAACTGGTATTGTTGCTTTTCCCTGGACTAATTTCTTCTTGTCTTGGACTTCCACAAAAACAGCATCACCTTCAGTCTCTCGGAAACTAAAAGCACATACAAGTATAAGATTTTTTTACTTTTCAAAGCATAACTCTCATCTCAGATAAGGTCTCTCATTTACACAGCCAAACTATGTTAACTTAGACAGAGTGACAGACGTGACAGAATATTAAGATCAATTATGACATGGCATACACATGACCAGCTTTGATTGTGAGTTATAACAGACTTCCTATCGGCCAAAGCACAAGCCTAAGTCTAAGATATAAATAGCAACTCACAAGACATGGTAATCACCACCCCCCGGATGCAAGCAGATGGCTGAACTTGGTTGAAATTTTGGTATCTTCTGTAGCACTCTTCAGCTGGAGTAAGCAAGACAATGGCTTTGTAAATATGAAAAATAACAAATTAGTTCAGAGCATTACGGTATGGAAGTTCCAACAAAATAGATAATGATACATACAGAATTATCACTCGAAGATGAAACTGGTATTGTTGCTCTTTCCTGGACTAATTTCTTCTTGTCTTGGACTTCCACCAAAAGAGCATCACCTTCAGTCTCTGGGAAACTAAAAGCACATGCAAGTATAAGATTTTTCTACTTTAAAAGCATAACTCTCATCTCAGATAAGGTCTCTCATTTACTTAGCAAAGCTATGTTAACTTAGACAGAGTGACAGACATGACAGAATATTAAGATCAATTATGACATGGCATACACAGGACCAGCTTTTATTGCTTTGACTGTGAGTTATAACTGACTTCCTGTCGGCCAAAGTACAAGCCTAAGTCTAAGATATAAATAGCAAATCACCACCCCCCGAGTGCAAGCAGATGGCTGAACTTGGTTCAACTTTGGTATCTTCTGTAGCACTCTTCAGCTGGAATAAGCAAGATAATGGCTTTGTAAATATGAAAAATAACATATTAGTTCAGAGCATTACGGTATGGAAGTTCCAACAATATGTGTAGTCCCTGTCTTTGGTAAGAGAAGGAGACATGTTGAAACATTTTGTTAGGTGGTAGGTAGATTTCAATTGGTTGTCAAACAATTTAGCTGTTAAAAGTGTTTAACCAGCTTAAGCATAACTTCCATTAAAAAGGGAAACTAAAGTCTGATTTACACTTCTAGATGTCAGTCAAAGTTATAAAATAACTAAATACATTAAATATTATATCATAACAAACACAAACCTTCAGATGCCTCCGGAAATGAGGCTATTTTAAGAGGATTCATGCCGGTTTTCACAAGTGATGAGACATGTCGCACATACTCCGCTCCCACTTGCATGTACATTGCACTTCGCTGAGAGTACATACTCCTGAGTTTCTTCATTGCAATTATCCAACATGAACAACTTAGATTTTAAACTAAAAGAAATCATCCTATGAAAGAGCTTTGATTTTACCTTTCACCCTCAAATTACAAGAGATTAAAAAGATATGGAATTCATTTTCCAAACTAATATAAAGCTATAAGTAATAAAATAATAAAAAATTTATTATAACAAGCAATAATTTCATAGCCCCAACCGTCCTTAAATTTCTATATACATTGATCTTACCTTCTACTCTTATTTTTCCAACAACCCTCTTTGCCTTCAATTAAACTTGTTCTACACTTTTAGTAGTGCTCACTTCTACTGGTTGTACACCTCGTGGTTGCAACAAAAATTTGTGTAGCCTATATATTTAATACACATTGAGACTTGAGAGATCATTGAAAGACTAATAGGAACAAATTTATGTTCCAAAGAAGAGAGAAGGAACTTAATACACATTGAGACTTGAGAGATCATTGAAAGGCTAATAGGAACAAATTTATGTTCCAAAGAAGAGAAGGAACCTACCCAAAGGCACTTCGCAGTAGAAGGCACTTATCACGGAGAAATTCAGGAGCCTCATGCCCATGCAAATAGACATAATCGGATGCATGAATCATAAGCAATTAAAGTCTGCCATGCATATTGACCAATGGAACAATAGAATTACAAAACAAAGAATGTGAGATAATTAGTTTACAACACAAATTTTTCAATAAAGAAAATTAGTTTACAACACAAAATTTTCAACAAAACTCTATGGAGATTGCACCTGGTGTTATAGTGATGCAAGTCATCAGACATGTTACTTTGCCATAAGGCATCTTTCTTTGTTTGTATTTGCAGTTTCATTTACTCTGCATAAGACAATGTTAAGAAATATTAGAAATAGCAGTATAATCCAAACTAAACTAGGAATGAAAAAAGGCCAAAAGACATGGAAGGCTTCCAAGTTCCATGTGAATTGTGCCTTATGAAACTGAAAACTACATCACCTTTCTCCAGCAAGTTCAGGGCAACTCAACGACTTAGATTTCAAATCTGGTAATCCTTCTGCACTGACATCAAAACAATCTGCTTGTACTGGCTTGTATGTTCTATCCTGAATTTGCTCAATTTCTTCTTCATCACTCCTTTCTCTTCCAATATCCAAGATAAGAGGTGCACTTGGTGTCTCCAAATCTTTATCATCTTTAAATGTATTGTTAACATAACCTCGAATAGTTCCCTACAACCACCATCAAGAAAGAGCAAAAAAAAAAAAAGAAGACAAGTTTTAGCCATTCCACTAAGTGACTAGATAATCTTCCATTCATAGCAAAGCCAATCATAGAATAAAATATGATATGAAGTAAAAGCAACAAAACCATATTTGATAGTTTCAATATTAACACCAATCTAGACATATATGACTGTTGCAGACAGGAATTAAATCATTGTTGAAACCATCTTTTTTTGCAAAACGACACGTTTTGAAAATTATTTTTATGTTGGAAAATGAGAGTCGCCACCAATATTTTATTCGGTGTGATTGGATAACCATAAAACGTTTTAAAAAAAAAACCATTTTGAAAACATGTAGGTCTTCGAAATCCAGAAAAATAGGTTCGGGAGTCGGTTACGCATGAGGAAGGATTAGAACCCTCATACGCCCAAAATTGGTACCGTATTGATTATTTTCGGGGCTTAATTTGTAAAATTTTGAAAGCTCGGATAAAGTTTAAAATACGATCCTTGAGTGCATGAGTTAAGTTTAAAGGAAACCGATTTCGTTTGGAAGTCCCGCTATTTCAAAGTGATCGAGGAAGAAAGTTACGTCCAGTGAGTTAGGACACAACGTTTCAAGATCTAGAAGTAACGAGCTTTCCTTCGTAAAACTTTTTAAATCTTTGGGAAAAGGATGTTTGATTATCTCGATTTGAAGAAAGGTTGCACCTAGTAAGTTAAGGCGTAAATTTTCGAAACTCGAAATAAAAGAATATTGTCTCGATTTTAAAGTTTTATGAAAAATAATTTTGAAAACAAACATGCGAGTTTAATATGAATAAGCATTTAATAATGGATATTAAATAACACGAAGTAAGATAAATAAGAAGATAAATGGTAAAAAATAAAAAATGCAAAATACGAGTGCATAATGGTTAAATTCAAATGCAAATATTGAAGATGAAGAAAAAATGATGCAATCGGAGTTGAAAATGAGACTTTTTGGATACTCGGGGGGAAAAATGGTAATTTTAGGAAAAGTTCGGAGTTAAAAATGAAATTTTTAGACATTCAGGGGTAAAAGGGTAATTTTGAGAGTTTTAAGGTCAAAAATGGAGTTTTTGGACATTCGAGGGTAAAATGGTAATTTTTGAAAGTTTCGGGGTCAAAAATGGAAATTTTGGAGGTTTGAGGGTAAAAATGTAATTTTTAGAAGTTTTGAGGTCAAAAATGAAATTTTTGGAAGTTTCGGGATTAAAAATGGAATTTGTTAAAGTTCGGGGGTAAAAATGGAATTTTTGGAAGTTTTGGTGTCAAAAATGGAATTTTTGGATGTTCGGGGGTAAAAATAGAATTTTTGGAAGTTTCGGGGTTGAAAATGGAATTTTTGGAAGTTCGAGGGTAAAAATATAATTTTCGGATAGTTTAGGGACCTCCAGGGCAATAAAACTAAAAAACAAGTGACACATGGCACCCCCTTAGGCATCCTGAAGTCAAATGACTAATTTGAAAACCATGAAAAATTTTTGGGTCAATTTTATAATTAAATAGAACTTGATTTGAGGATTAAATTAAAACAAATTAAAAATAAGAGGGACTGTTTGCATAAATGAACCAAAACAATGACACGTGGCAGCTCCTGATGCTTTTAAAAGTCAAGGGACTAAATTGAAAAACATTTAAAATTATTGGGCCAATTTAAAATTAATTAAAAGTACAGAAAGGATTTGATTAAAAATTTGAGAAAAAACGGAATGTATAAATATACCATTAACCAAAAACATGCGGATCCTAGGTCGGGTTGGATCGAATTCGGGCCGGTCATGGGTTAAAGCTCAAAACGTCGTCGTTTTGAGGCTGAAACTCAGCCCCCAAAACGGCGCCATTTTGGAAACCTATATAAAGCCTACTTTAGGTTTTTTTTTTTTTTTTTTCATTTTTTTCTCCCAAAAAACCCTCAAAAATCTCTCAAAGGCCTCCCCCCTTTCTCATGGCCGGCCAAACTCCGGTCGGTTCTTCCGTCAAGACCTCGATCCTATCCTCGCTGGTGCACATGTCGTTGACTCCGCTTGCCACGCGCCGTCCCCGGAGCCATCCGACCACCGTCTGACGCTTTCGAAGGTAAAACTTTTCATTTTTCGTTTTTATTTTCAGAAAAAAACAAAGATCGTGTTTAGATCCAGTGAGATCCATCTCGGATCTTCTCTTTTTAAAAGGTTTTTTTCTTTTTAAAAAAATCATCTCATTTTGATTCTGTTATCCCACGTTTTAAGAGTTTTGAAATATTTTTTCTTGTTTTCTTGCAGGTTCATGGGCGTAGAGGCGTGGATGATGTTCGATGATGGATTAGGCCGACCTTCGACGACGACGCAATGAGGGAGTGCTTCCGACCTTTCAACTTTTATTTCATTATTTTTTTAAAAAAAAATATTAATTATTAATGTTTATTATTATTATTATTATTAAAAACAATTATTAAGGTTATTAATGAAATTATTTAATACTTAGTATATATTTAATAGGTGCTTTAAAAACAGATAAGTGCAATTAATAGCCATTAATCCTTTAATGCATGCATATGTATATACATGTGGTCAAAACGTTTGAATTAATTAAAACATTAATTAACAATATAGGTAGGTTTAATAAATGCATTAATGTACATTAAGAATATAAGGTACTTAGGAATTCAACTCATGCATGACAGTTATATGCTTGTATTGAGATCGTACCTTAGTTACTTGATGCTTGAAATTTTGAGTCTGACTTGGATTTTTCGTTATTTTCTTCCTCTATTTGAATGTAACCAAAATGAGCTCTGTATATTGATTTTTCAAAAAGGGTTCGTAACCCATTACAAATTTTGAAACTGTTTTTTATAACCAGTATTACAATAATCATCTTTTGTTTTTCTCTAATAAATGTTCATATTGTCTTCTCTCTTTTGTAGGTTCGGCTATGGCAGTGGCGGTTGGAGCAGTTGGTGGCAGTGCCAGTTGGAGCTGAAGGAGGAGCTGCTTGCGCTTACGTGGCACATTCTGAGTGACTGAGGATGGCAGCACCAGTGCAAGTTGGTAGTTTAGGGCTTGGTTCATTTTGTATAATTGGGTTAGGGACATGGGTCAATGGTGTAATGGGTTTAGGCAATTTGGGTCTGTATTTGTGATTGGGCCAAATTGGGTCCAAGATTGTAATTTGGACTTTGTATTTGTTTTGGATTTTTATTTGGGCTTTTAATTTTAATATTAAGTTTTTAAATCCATTCAAATTTGATTAAATTTAAATTTAAAGCAAATTTAAATTTAAAAAGACAAATTTAAATTTAAGATAAATTTAAATTTAAAAAATAAATTTAAACTTAATTTTAAAATCAAAGCTTGATCCAAAATTTGGGCCCGATTAAAATTGGGCTACAACAATCATCATTTCGGATTCAAATGCATTGCTTTTACAATTTGGGAAGTAAAACATAAGGTAACTAGCGCACGCACGCACAAACACAAAAAGATGCCAGAAGGCTCCTTACATGTGCATTATGTATTTGAACTCGTTCCCGAAGTCCAAAACTTACCCCTCTAGTGGCAGTTGAAGTAAGATTTTTCTTAGCAAAATCCCTAATAACCAGATCACCATCAGTAAATCTTTTATTATTGTCAGGCAATTCAACCTTCAAATCCTGCTTTGAAAACCCTCTAGTCAACTTTGAACTACACTTAGTTCTTTCACACATCTCCTCTTCATCAAAAAAAATCCCATTCCGACATCTCCACCGGAAATATCATCAGAAATCGAAGTTACACTTTCGTCATCGCTGTCATCGTCATCTTCATGGAGAGAAGGAACTATAACACTATGAGGTCCAAGCAAGCCAGAGCGGAATTTGAGAGGAGGAGGCAAGACATGGGGAGATAAAAGAGTGCCAGTGTTGTAAATAAGAGGTGATTTGGGGAATGAGTCGTGAGGTGCTAATTTGGGGAATGAGTCGTGAGGTGCTAACTTTTCAGTCAATGGTGATCTAATTCCGGGCTCTTGATCTGTTTCTTTTCCCTGCAAAAAAAATAAAAATTTAATTTAAAATCAAAGGAAACCAAAGTGAAACAAAGAAAGAAAAAAAAAACAAAAGAAAACCTGGTTGATCCAGTTTATTGTAGATTTGTCTAACCCTTCAGTGAACATAACGTGAGAATTGTTTTAGAAAGAATAGTGGAAAGAGAAAGAGAAAAAGAAAGAGAGAGATTTGAGGTATAAGAATCAGAGGAGCGGAAAGTAATGAAAGAGAAGAGATGAAAAAGGAAGGAGCGTGTTTGTTTGTTTTTTTTTTTTTTGGAATCTTTGGTAACTACTAGTTTGAGGAGTGTTCGGTAATGACCAGTTTGAGGAGCTTTCGATAACGGCTAGTTTGAGGAGCGAGTTTGTGTTTTATTTTTTTGAATATTCAAAATTGGTAACGGCTAATTTTTTTGCTTTGATTTATAAAAGGATCCTTTTCATTTATTCTCTCTTTTTACTTGTATTTGTAATAAAAGGAATTAAATTAATATATTATAGTCTGCTAAACATTTTCTTTAATGTGCTACCACTTATATGATCCACTACATTAATTTTTAATTTTAAATTAATATACTATAATTTTTTTTTTCTTTTTTAATAAATTATATTTCTTCTTTTGATATAATGTCTAAAATTATTTATAGTCACTCTAGAGGTGTTCATGTGCTAGACCTATTCAAAATTTTAGGCCTGAGCTTGACCTGAAAAATGGACTTAGAATTTTGCTCAAATCTGATCTGGATAAAAATGCCAAAATTCGGACCTGACCCGACTTGACCCACCCATATTAAATTTTTTATATTACTTTTTATATAATTTTTTTGAAAATAAAAAGAGGATCGACATTGACACCTTCTTGGCAAGGATAGTTAGATCTTGAATGCTCAAAATTTCAAATTTGAGGTTGATTTAATTGAAGAAAAATGGCAACAAGGTAGGGGGAGAAATGGTGGTCAATCTTGGTAACAAAAGAAAGGAAAAACAAGGAGAATGGTGGTGGTAGGTGCGACGGCAACAATGGAGAAGGAGGAAAAGAAAATAAAATAAAGATTGAGAGAGGAGATTAGGGACGGAAAAGGTAGGAGAAAAAGAGAATTAGGGTTAATTATTTTGTATAAAAATTGCATTTATATCTAGGTTAATAAGGCTTGGGCAGCAACACTTAAAATACAAGAGAGTTTTGAAAAAAAATCATTTATTTTGTAAAAGATGAGACTTAAATTTGAGACCTTTACTACTTTCATGTTTTATCCTTAACCAATTAACCATTGGGCTAACACCCTATTATTGATATAATTTTATATTTCTATTGAGTTAAATTTTGAGATGTTACAGAGGTACAAGAATGTATTGATACACTCGAATAGCTTGGAAGTCGTTAAAGCTTTGCATGTTAGCTGCTTGGCCAGTTCGTCCTCAACCTTAATGAGAAGGATTCATTTGTTGTTACAAACTGTAGAGCAATGGCAAATCACGTATATTCCACGAGAGAGGAATAAATTTGTTGATAGGCTTGTTAAGATGGCTTCATATAGGAATGTAGAGGTGCAAGTATTTGATAATTTTCCGAAGATGTTAGATTAATTTGAATTTGATAAAGTAGTTGATTTTTCATTTCTAATTATTTAAAATAGTTGGTTAGTTTTATTTACACACCAAAAATAATAAATTGAAACCAATTTTTTCAACAAAAAGAGAAAAAGAAATATAATCGTACAATTCAGCACTTATAATAGAAAAAAATTACTAATTTGGTTTTGTTAACAAAATTGTAAAATAATTTTATTACTATAAATGATAATAATGTATGTTATTGTAACCAAGACTTATCCAAAAATAGATTTGTTTTACCTTTATAAAAAGTAGCGAAAAAATTATAAAATCACAATATCAAAATTTGTAAATAAAAATATCTTGTATCATAATCAACAAGACAATGGCTCCTCCAAATCAATTATGCTTAGTTTTAGTAGTTTTCTTATCTATCTTTTCCCTTTCTTCTTTGCCAACAAGTGCAATTTTTCCGAAGGTTAATGTTTCACTTTCAATACCGTCATCAAAACTAGTAGAAAATTTATGCAATGGCAAGGTAATTGAACACCGCAAGTTTTGCCTGAAAGCACTTTCCACTCCCAAAGTTATTGCGGCAAAGGATTCAACCCAACTAGGAACCCTCATTATGAAATTAGGAGCAGCAAATGCCAAAAAAACGTTGAATGTATATAACGAAATAATTAAGAAACCAGGTTTACCCCAGGCTTTGAAAGCTCTTAATTGTTGCGTTGAAGCTTACAAATATGCAATCTTATCTTTTGAAATGGTATCTTCGGAATTGGTTGAAGATCCCGAAACCGCAAACTATGATGTTGCTGTTATAGGTCCTGAAATTGAAAATTGTGAAAAGGAATTGATTGGCGCAAAGGTTCAAGCACCTCAACTCTTTGCTAGGAATCGATTTATGAAATATTATGTTTCAATAGGGTATGAGATAACATCAACTCTCGAGCTTGAAAATCCAAATATGTATTAGGAAAAAAATTTAAAGGAATATGTGTAGATAATAATGTGTGACTTTATTACCTTGATAGATACAATATAATATTGATGGCATATGCGTGTAGCCATTGTTGTTGCTGTTGAAACTGTGAATTAATTTAAATGATCATTGTAAAACTATATATATATATATATATTTTTTTTCATATTCCATTATTTTAATGAAGTCTTAGTATTCCAATCATCAACTATTCAAAGGGGACTCAAAATCTAACCAAATCAAAGTAATATCAACCTTCATACCTCTTCCATTTATGACATTTCTGCAAAAACCTCTAATAATTACACTCATTGTCTAGTATGAGGTTTTTATAAGAAAGATGCAGTACTATTTACCATCAATCACCTTATTTGTGACGGACTCCGTTTGTCCTTATTACTAGCCTTAATTTCCTTCACTTTAATCCCTTCTTTTAAATCCTTGCATCTAGGAGTACAAGTGAACTTTCTCTTATTATCAAATTATCCATCGATTCATGGAATCATTACCTCCTCAAGAAATAATAACAAGTCGTATGTAAAGAAAAGATGAGACAAACAAAGATGTTTACATTGGCATTATTAAGATATTTTACTCTGTTTTCGAAAAAAAATGAAGTCACTTTGCTGTATTTTTTTTTAACAAATTGAAATCAAACCAAGGCATCAAATCCATTTAGTTCTTTGGTTTTTTTAACAAATTTAAATTAAACTATCTAGATCAGGGTTAGTTTTTTTCATTTTTTCTTTACGAATGATTTGGTAATATTTTTAAAAACAAATTTAGGATTTGTTTGTTTACCCTATAAAAGCTTTTACAAAAAATGTTTTCAACATTTTTCGATGATTGTTTAGTTGAAAATTAATTCTTACCATAAATTTTTTTTCGAAACTCCAGAAGAAATATATTTTACTCTTTTTCCGTAAGACATTTTCAGTCACCTCTTCACATCCCAATACTTTGCTAAACCCTCCTTCTCCTTTCCCTTTGGTTACAGACCCAATGCTTGCCATCGCTCCTACTGTTTTCATCTGCTTCAAGGTTGCTCTCTCTTCCCGTCTTTATTCTTCTTTGTTTGTCTCTGTGTGTGGGGTGATTAAATTTGATCGATTGGCTTATTTTTGTTGGATTTATTTTGTTAATGTTCGTAGATTTTTGTTTTTGAGATTGATTAGTTCGTGTACAGGAATTTTTCGGTTCCTTTTTCTCTTGCAAGGCTTAAATGATTATGCAGATCAAGAGGAAGAAATGAGACTACCTGCCTAACATATAACTATATCCTTTAAACAAGTTCATTCACCTATAAAACCCCAAGAAATTTTCATGAAAAAAAGAAATGTCTCGTATTGAAGATTTTGTGTGTAACTTGACACTATTATTGGGTTTTGGGTGGATAATTAGTCTAAAAGGAAATAGAAAAGAACTTGAAAGACAAAAAGGAAATGGGGGAAATGGGGTATTATATTTGTAATTGAGAGGGAGAGCTGAGAAAGAAACAATCACACCTCCATTGTTGCCAAATGTTGTTATTGGTTATTGTCTGTTGCTGTGAAGGCTTTCTCTTTCTCTCAATGGGTTCATCTTTATGACATATAAATAAGTTTTCACAAAGTAAAAGAAAAGGAGGAAGCTTTAAGCTTTTCTTAAAGTTGAAGCCAGCAATGGGTTTCAGTAGACATCAAAAGCCTGCCAATGGAGTTCCCACTAGATGGGTTTCTCTCTTTTGCATTGCCGGTTTCTTCTTGGGTGTACTTGTTGTCAACAGGTTATTTCTCTCCTCTAAGTGGGCTATGAATGAACAAGTTCTTGTTTGGAGTTGCCAAACCTTCAACTTTTATGTTCCATTTTAATGTTTTCTTTTAGAAGCTTTAACTATTGTTGCATTTCTCTGCCATCCTGTTCTAGTTTGTACATATTGGAGGTTTTGCTAATTTGATGCATAATTATCAAGCACTTATATCTATGGTTTTATGGTTTCAATTTTTGAAAATCAGTGTCCAGCGATGTGCTTTTTGTTAGATATTGACCCAAATTCACTGGTTCTTGAGCTCTATAAGCCTGTATTATCACCAGTAAACTTGAGATTTACTAAGGTTGCTTTTTATTTTCATTTATTTTCTTTAGGCCATAAAATTTTGTTCTTATCAATTGCATTATATCTTCATTTCTTAATTCACTATGTCGTTGCATTTGTTTGATAATGGTAGTTTTGTATGTAATTGTGCATTGACCAGTGGTGTATGGCGTTCATTTACAGATTTTGGGATCCAGTTGAAGTGGAAGAGGAGGCTTCTTCCGCACCGACATCGGAGAAACGAAGTTCATTCCATGGTTTTTTGTGATAAGGTTAGATCAGAGTACAATGTCGACATAAGCTATACATTACATGCCTAGAATCTTGATGGTGTTATGTATGTTGTAACAGGATGTTTCTGTTCGGACAGGGAACTTTTTTTCTCGAGTGTCACAAACTCAGGGTGTAATAAAGTAAGTTCCAATGTCTTGCCAGAGAATTCTTTGGTAGGTTATGTTACCTTTCTCCGGTAGTTCATCTAGGATGTCAAAAATGCATTTAGAACTTAAGGCGGTTTGCATTATACGTACTTTCAGTACATTAGACAAAACAATCTCTTCATTGCAGAGGCAGCTAGCTGCAGCTCGAGCTGCCAAAGTAGATACCAAGGAAGGATCTCCGATGGTTACAAAATCAGGAAATGAACGCCGGAGAGTGTTCTCTGTTATTGGAATTATTACGACATTAAGGAATAGAAAATGAAGGGATTCAATCCGGGAGATTTGGATGCCTCAAGGTTTGATTCAATACTCTTTTGGCATTCCACCAGGGAAGGGATGTAGTCAAGTACTTATACTTTTCGAGATTATTGTTCTTAGGGAAGGAATTAAAGAGGTTGGAGAAAGAGAAGCGAATTATAATTCGATTCGTCATTGGATACAGGTAAATTTGATTGAAAATCAAAGTGTTTAACATGATAGTTAGCATTTTTAGAATGATAATGAATTCTTGATTGTCAGTTCAACCCCAGGTGGTGCTTTGGATCGTGCTATCAATGCGGAAGAAGAGCAACACAAGGACTTTTTGCACCTGGTACGCTCTCACTTCCAGTCCAGTACCGATTTAGAAACTCAACTTTTGTAAAATCGAATGTTTTGTTTGGCAGAAACATATTGAAGGTTAACATGAACTATCATTGAAAACTCAAACGTACTTTTCCGCAGTGGTTGCAAAGTGGGATGCCGATTTCTATCTTAAAGTCCATGATGATGTACTTGGATAATATTATTAATTTGTAATATTAATTGTAATTTGGAAGCTAATTTACTATTATTATTATTCAACGTTTGCTTTCTTATTTTTTATAACATAATTAAGAATTATTTATTTGCTTTGGTTGTTTTCAATTTGATTATTAATATATTTAATTTGATGTATTTATTTATAAATAAATCGTTACAATATATGTAAAAACAATGTAAAATCTAAATTTAATAGATATAAAATAAACATAATTAAACAATGAAAAATAATAAATTCTCATATGTATATTTATTTCATTTAAATCAAAATTTTGAAATATTTTCAAGAAATCTGTCAAACAACAGAAAATATTTTACACAGATTTATCCAAACATTAAAATATATTAATTTTTTCAAAAAATATTAACTGCTTGGCCAGTTTGTCCTCAACCTTGATGAGAAGGATTCATTTATTTTTACAAACGGTAGAGCGTTGGCAAATAAAGTATATTCCATGAGAGAGGAACAAAGTTGTTGATAGGCTTGCTAAGATGGCTTCATATAGGAACACAAAGGTGCAATTGTTTGTTAATTTTCAAGGGGAGATGTTAGATTAATTTGGATTTGATAAAGTAGTTGATTTTTCATTTTTAATTATTTAGTATAGTTGGTTCGTTTTATTTACACACCAAAAATAATAATTAGAAACCAATTTTTTCAACAAAAAGAGAAAAAAAAATAGTACAATTCAACACTTATACTAGAAAATAAATTACTAATTTAGTTTTGTTAACAAAATTGTAAAATAACTTTATTGTTATAAATGATAATAATGTATGTTATTATAATTAAGACTTATCCAAAAATATCAAAATTTGTAATTAAAAATATCTTGTATCATAATCAACAAGACAATGGCTCCTCCAAATCAATTATGCTTAGTTTTAGTAGTTTTCTTATCTATCTTTTCCCTTTCTTCTTTGCCAACAAGTGCAATTTTTCCAAAGGTTAATGTTTCACTTTCAATACCTCCATCAAAACTAGTAGAAAATTTATGCAATGGCAAGGTAATTGAATACCGTAGGTTTTGTCTGAAAGCACTTTCCACTCCCGAAGTTATTGCAGCAAAGGATTCAACCCAACTAAGAACCCTCATTATGAAATTATGAGCAACAAATGCCAAAGCAACGTTGAATGTATAAAACAAAATAATTAAGAAACCAAGTTCACCCCAAGCTTTGAAAGCTCTTAATTGTTGCATTGAAGCTTACAAATATGCAATCGTACCTTTTGAAATGGTATCTTCAGAATTGGTTGAAGATCCCGAAACTGCAAATTATGATGTTGCTGTTATAGGTCCTGAAATTGATATTTGTGAAAAGGAATTGATTGACGCAAAGGTTCAAGCACCTCAACTCCTTGCAAGGAATCGATTTATCAAATATTATGTTTCAATGGGATATGAGATAACATAAACTCTCGAGCTCGAAAACCCAAATGTTTATTAGGAAATAATTTTAAGGGAATATGTATAAATAATAATGTGTGACTTTGTTATCTTGATAGATACAATATAATATTGATGGCATAGGCTTGTAGCCATTGTTGCTGCTATTGAAACAGTGAATTAATTTAAATAATCATTATGAAACAATAAACTTTTTCATATTTCATTATTTTAATGAAATTTTAGTATTTCAAACATCAGCTATTCCAACTGGACTCAAAATCTAACCAAACCGAAATTATATCAACCTTCCTACCTTTTCCATTTATGACATTTCTGCAAAAATCTCTAATAATTACACCAATTTTCTTAGTATAAGATTTTTGTAAGAAATATCTAGTACTATTTACCGTCACTCACCCTACTTTTGGCATACTCCATTTCCCCTTATTACTAGCCAAAATTGCCTTCACCTTAATCTCTTCTTTTAAATCCATGCATCCAGAAGTATTAGTGAACTTTCCATTATTATTAAAAAACTAATTCATGGAATCACTACCTCCTATTTGAAAAAACTTTTCCTTTGAAAAATTAGTTTATTCAACCTCAAGAAAGAATAATTTGTCATATGTAAAGAAAAGATGGGACAGAAAAAGGTCATTTAACTTGGCATTACTAATATATTTTACTCTGTTTTAATCCCCTTTTTAATGCGTTTTTGGATAATTGTTCGATTTAAAATGGTGAATGTTATGCTCCTAATACTTTAAATTCATGCTTCTATACTTCGGAGAGCATTTAGGAGCAAAAAGAGCGAAAATAAAAAAATTGGAGCAGATTTTAGGAGCCACACGAGCTGGACCATGCCACACGGGCTTGGCACACAACTGTATGAGCCACTCGGGCTGCCACATGGCCATGTGCTAGATCGTGTGAAAATCGCAAACTGCACTCAAAACACTTGGAAAACGTAATTTTTAGGTTTTTCGGGCATTTTAAGACCTATATATGCAAAATATAAGAAGAGAGGAGTAAATCGTAAGAGAATATTGAAGAAAACAACTCGAAAGACATCATTGAAACAAATTTCTATCAAGATTGAAGACCTCTTTTTAATTTCTTTGTATTTTATTATTAGTTTCTTTATTTCTTGTGATTATACTGTCTTTAATATGTTTTTATTTGCTAGCATGAATTAATTTTCTAAATACCTAGGGGAGATGAACCCTATGATAGATTCTGTCATTTGATTTCTGTTTTACTCAATAAATATTTGGATCTTATTCTCAATTATGTGTGCTTAATCATTGGTTTAATATTTCTAAGCTATTAATCCATGTTTGATGTGCTTAAATATAGGAGGAAAAGTCTCTATTTAAGAGTAGATCTAGCATAATTAAGTGGAGTTGAATGCAATCCTAGAAATAGGACAAAATAAGTCTATCGAATTATAGTCAAATCTAATAGGGGATCCGTAGATCGAGTTAATGCGATAACAGGGGTTCTAATTAGAAAGAAATTTTAATTAATCAACCTAGAGTCAGTTGCTCTTACTCTCGAAAGAGATATTAGCATAATTTAGGGATTTCTACGGATCAAGATACTAAGTGAATAGATTGTTTGATTCAGATTGATAATGACAGATGAAATCTAGGAGGACTCTTTCATGGTTATTATTTCGCTTCTTGGTTGTTAATCGTTTGTTTTCTTGATTTGTTCTTTGTCGTGTTGTTTAGTTTATTAATTTAGTTAATTTTAGATTTAAGCAATCACTCCAATTTGTCGGTTAAATAATAGAATGATGATAATTACTAGTATTTTTAGTCATCGTGGAAACGATATTTGTGCTCACTGTAACTATACTATTAATTGATAGGTGCACTTGCCTTTGTCAGATTTTTCATTGGTTTCTACTGCATCAGAATGCCAAGTGTGGGTTCCTTTAGTCTAGTCTCTTTGGTTTAATAGCTTGGCGTATATGGAAAAATAGGAACCTTTTTGTCTTCTTGGGTGTACCATGGAGCTTTGTTGATACTATTATGATTTCTGTAAGCTGGTCGAAACAATACAATCCAGCCTATCAAAGGCACCTGTCTAGGCATTTCGGTATTGATTTTGAAAGTCCTTTCGCAGGAAGTTGGATGTATCTATACACCGAGGGGTTGTTAGGATGGATATAGGTTTTGTTGCTGCTGAGGGGGTTATATGTAAACAAAATGGAAAATGGATCCTTGGACACAACCACTATTTGGGAAGTTGTTCTATTTTTTAAACTAAACTTTGGGGGATTCTTGATGGTTTGACCATTATTCAGAGAAGGGGTTACAAGAATGTATTGATACACACGGATAACTTGGAAGTTGTTAAAGCTTTGCAGGTTAGCTGCTTGGCCAGTCTGTCCTCGGCCTTGATAAGAAGGATTCATTTGTTTTTACAAACTGTATAGCAATGGCAAATCAAGTATAATTCATGAGAAATGAATAAAATTGTTGATAGGAAGATGGCTTCAGATAGGAACACAGAGGTGCAACTGTTTGTTAATTTGTTAGATTAATTTGAGTTTGATAAAGTAGTTGATTTTTCATTTTTAATTATTTAGTATAGTTGGTTTGTTTTATTTACACACCAAAAATAATAATTAGAAACCAATTTTTTCAACAAAAAGAGAAAAAAAAAATAGTACAATTCAACACTTATTTTAGAAAATAAATTACTAATTTAGTTTTGTTTACAAGATTGTAAAATAACTTTATTGTTATAAATGATAATAATGTATGTTATTATAATTAAGACTTATCCAAAAATAGAGACATAAAGGAAAAAAAAGTCAAAATTTGTAATTAAAAATATCTTGTATCATAATCAACAAGACAATGGCTCCTCCAAATCAATTATGCTTAGTTTTAGTAGTTTTCTTATCTATCTTTTCCCTTTCTTCTTTGCCAACAAGTGCAATTTTTCCAAAGGTTAATGTTTCACTTTCAATACCGTCATCAAAACTAGTAGAAAATTTATGCAATGGCAAGGTAATTGAACACCGCAAGTTTTGCCTGAAAGCACTTTCCACTCCCGAAGTTATTGTGGCAAAGGATTCAACCCAACTAGGATCACTCATTATGAAATTAGGAGCAGCAAATGCCAAAGCAACGTTGAATGTATATAACAAAATAATTAAGAAACCAGGTTCACCCCAGGCTTTGAAAGCTCTTAATTGTTGCGTTGAAGCTTACAAATATGCAATCTTATCTTTTGAAATGGTATCGTCAGAATTGGTTGAAGATCCCGAAACCGCAAACTACGATGTTGCTGTTATAGGTCCTGAAATTGATATTTGTGAAAAGGAACTGATTGGCGCAAAGGTTCAAGCACCTCAACTCCTTGCTAGGAATCGTTTTATGAAATATTATGTTTCAATGGGGTATGTGATAACATCAACTCTCGAGCTTGAAAATCCAAATGTGTATTAGGAAAAAAATTTAAGGGAATATGTATAGATAATAATGTGTGACTTTATTATCTTGATAGATACAATATAATATTGACGGCATATGCGTGTAGCCATTGTTGTTGCTGTTGAAACTGTGAATTAATTTAAATGATCATTGTAAAGCAATATATATATTTTTTCATATTCCATTATTTTTAATGAAGTCTTACTATTCCAATCATTAGTTATTCCATGTGGACTCAAAATCTAACCAAACCGGAATTATATCAACCTTCCTACCTCTTCCATTTATGACATTTCTGCAAAAATCTCTAATAATTAACCCATTATCTTTGTATGAGATTTTTGTAAGAAAGATCCAGTACTATTTACCGTCACCCACCTTGCTTTTAGCATACTCCATTTCCCCTTATTACTATCCAAGAAATTTCCTTCACCTTAATCTCTTCTTTTAAATCCTTGCATCCAGAAGTATTAGTGAAGTTTCCATTATTATTAAAAAACTAATTCATGGAATCATTACCTACTAATTGAAAAAACTTTTCCTTCGAAAATTATTTTATTCAACCTCAAGAAAAAATAAATTGTCATATGTAAAGAAAAGATGGGACATAAAAAGGTCGTTTAACTTGATATTACTGATATATTTTACTCCGTTTTCGAAAATAATGAAGTTACTTTGCAGTATTTTGTTTTTTTAACAAATTGAAATTAAACCAGGCCATCGGATCCATTCTTTAGTTTTTTTAACAAATTGAAATTAAACTATCTAGATCGGGGCCAGTGCTTTGTGAATGATTTGGTGATCTTTTCGAAAGAAGACTTAAAGCATGTTTTGATCCTTAAAGGAATTCTTGGTCGCTTCTATAGTTTCTTTGGCCATCGAGTCCATGCCAAGAAAACCAACATTTTTTGGAGGAGTGGATGATGTTCTTAAGAATAGGTGAATTAGTTTACTTCGCTTTCAAAGGGTCCAAGATCTTGGAATGTACTTGGGAGTGTCGTTTTTCCATAGCAGAGTTACTAAATCTATATTGCGGTTTGTGGTGGAAAAGGTGCATAGAAAATTAAGTAATTGGGACACTAAGCAGCTCTCTATAGCATGTAGAGTTACTCTTGCCCATTTAGTGCACCTAGTCAAATGTGTAACCATGATATGTAAGATTTACTTCATGTGCTTTGGGATTGTTCTACTGCTAAAGAGGTTTGGATGCGGATCGTGCTTGCAAACCGTCGACCTCGATTCTTCTCCAGTAGTCTTCTAAATTGGATGGAAACTGATTTGTGTTCTTCAATGTGGATGAGATAAGTGCTAAAGTAACGTGCTTTAATCCCCTTTTTAATGCGTTTTTGGATAATTGTTCGATTTAAAATGGTGAATGTTATGCTCCTAATACTTTAAATTCATGCTTCTATACTTCGGAGAGCATTTAGGAGCAAAAGGAGCGAAAATAAAAAAATTGGACCAGATTTTAGGAGCTACACGAGTTGCACCATGCCACACAGGCTTAGCACACAACTGTATGAGCCACTCGGGCTGCCACATGGCCATGTGCTAGATCGTGTGAAAATCGCAAACTGCACCCAAAACACTTGGAAAACGCAATTTTTAGGTTTTTCGGGCATTTTAAGACCTATATATGAAAAATATATGAAGAGAGGAGTAAATCGTAAGAGAATATTGAAGAAAACAACTCGAAAGACATCATTGAAGCAGATTTCTATCAAGATTGAAGACCTCTTTTTAATTTCTTTGAATTTTATTATTAGTTTCTTTATTTCTTGTGATTATACTGTCTTTAATATGTTTTTATTTGCTAGCATGAATTAATATTCTAAATACCTAGGGGAGATGAATGCTATGATGGATTCTGTCATTTGATTTCTGTTTTACTCAATAAATATTTGGATCTTATTCTCAATTATGTGTGCTTAATCATTGGTTTAATATTTCTAAGCTATTAATCCATGTTTGATGTGCTTAAATATAGGAGGAAAAGTCTCTATTTAAGAGTAGATCTAGCATAATTAAGTGGAGTTGAATGCAATCCTAGAAATAGGACAAAATAAGTCTATCGAATTATAGTCAAATCTAATAGGGGATCCATAGATCGAGTTAATGCGATAACAGGGGTTCTAATTAGAAAGAAATTTCAATTAATCAACCTATAGTCAGTTGCTCCTGCTCTCGAAAGGGATATTAGCATAATTTAGGGATTTCTACGGATCAGGATACTAAGTGAATAGATTGTTTGATTCAGATTGATAATGACAGATGAAATCTAGGAGGACTCTTTCATGGTTATTATTTCGCTTCTTGGTTGTTAATCGTTTGTTTTCTTGATTTGTTCTTTGTCGTGTTGTTTAGTTTATTAATTTAGTTAATTTTAGATTTAAGCAATCACTCCAATTTGTCGGTTAAATAATAGAATGATGATAATTACTAGTATTTTTAGTCATCGTGGAAACGATATTTGTGCTCACTGTAACTATACTATTAATTGATAGGTGCACTTGCCTTAGTCAGATTTTTCATTGGTTCCTACTGCATCAGAATGCCAAGTGTGAGTTCCTTTAGTCTAGTCTCTTTGGTTTAATAGGTTGGCGTATATGGAAAAATAGGAACCTTTTTATCTTCTTGGGTGTACCATGGAGCTTTGCTGATACTATTATAATTTCTGTAAGCTGGTTGAAACAATACAATCCAGCCTATTAGAGGCACCTGTCTAGGCATTTTAGTATTGATTTTGAAAGTCCTTTCGCAGGAAGTTTGATGTATCTATACACCGAGGGGTTGTTAGGATGGATATAGGTTTTGTTGCTGCTGAGGGGGTTATATGTAAACAAAATGGAAAATGGATCCTTGGACACAACCACTATTTGGGAAGTTGTTCTATTTTTTAAACTAAACTTTGGGGGATTCTTGATGGTTTGACCATTATTCAGAGAAGGGGTTACAAGAATGTATTGATACACACGGATAACTTGGAAGTCGTTAAAGCTTTGCAGGTTAGCTGCTTGGCCAGTTCGTCCTCAGCCTTGATAAGAAGGATTCATTTGTTTTTACAAACTGTACAGCAATGGCAAATCAAGTATAATTCATGAGAAATGAATAAAATTGTTGATAGGAAGATGGCTTCAGATAGGAACACAGAGGTGCAACTGTTTGTTAATTTGTTAGATTAATTTGAGTTTGATAAAGTAGTTGATTTTTCATTTTTAATTATTTAGTATAGTTGGTTCGTTTTATTTACACACCAAAAATAATAATTAGAAACCAATTTTTTCAACAAAAAGAGAAAAAAAAAAGTACAATTCAACACTTATTTTAGAAAATAAATTACTAATTTAGTTTTGTTAACAAAATTGTAAAATAACTTTATTGTTGTAAATGATAATAATGTATGTTATTGTAACCAAGACTTATCCAAAAATAGATTTGTTGTACCTTTATAAAAAGTCGCGAAAAAATTATAAAATCACAAGATCAAAATTTGTAAATAAAAATATCTTGTATCATAATCAACAAGACAATGGCTCCTCCAAATCAATTATGCTTAGTTTTAGTAGTTTTCTTATCTATCTTTTCCCTTTCTTCTTTGCCAACAAGTGCAATTTTTCCAAAGGTTAATGTTTCACTTTCAATACCGTCATCAAAACTAGTAGAAAATTTATGCAATGGCAAGGTAATTGAACACCGCAAGTTTTGCCTGAAAGCACTTTCCACTCCCGAAGTTATTGTGGCAAAGGATTCAACCCAACTAGGAACACTCATTATGAAATTAGGAGCAGCAAATGCCAAAGCAACGTTGAATATATATAACAAAATAATTAAGAAACCAGGTTCACCCCAGGCTTTGAAAGCTCTTAATTGTTGCGTTGAAGCTTACAAATATGCAATCTTATCATTTGAAATGGTATCTTCAGAATTGGTTGAAGATCCCGAAACCGCAAACTACGATGTTGCTGTTATAGGTCCTGAAATTGATATTTGTGAAAAGGAACTGATTGGCGCAAAGGTTCAAGCACCTCAACTCCTTGCTAGGAATCGTTTTATGAAATATTATGTTTCAATGGGGTATGAGATAACATCAACTCTCGAGCTTGAAAATCCAAATGTGTATTAGGAAAAAAATTTAAGGGAATATGTATAGATAATAACGTGTGACTTTATTATCTTGATAGATACAATATAATATTGACGGCATATGCGTGTAGCCATTGTTGTTGCTGTTGAAACTGTGAATTAATTTAAATGATCATTGTAAAGCTATATTTTTTTTTTCATATTCCATTATTTTAATGAAGTCTTAGTATTCCAATCATTAGTTATTCCATGTGGACTCAAAATCTAACCAAACCGGAATTATATCAACCTTCCTACCTCTTCCATTTATGACATTTCTGTAAAAATCTCTAATAATTAACCCATTATCCTTGTATGAGATTTTTGTAAGAAAGATCCAGTACTATTTACCGTCACCCACCTTGCTTTTAGCATACTCCATTTCCCCTTATTACTATCCAAGAAATTTCCTTCACCTTAATCTCTTCTTTTAAATCCTTGCATCTAGAAGTATTAGTGAACTTTCCATTATTATTAAAAAACTAATTCATGGAATCATTACCTACTAATTGGGACACTAAGCAGCTCTCTATAGCATGTAGAGTTACTCTTGCCCATTTAGTGCACCTTGTCAAATGTGTAACCATGATATGGAAGATTTACTTCATGTGCTTTGGGATTGTTCTACTGCTAAAGAGGTTTGGATGCGGATCGTGCTTGCAAACCGTTGACCTCGATTCTTCTCCAGTAGTCTTCTAAATTGGATGGAAACTGATTTGTGTTCTTCAATGTGAATGAGATAAGTGCTAAAGTAACGTGCTTTAATCCCCTTTTTAATGCGTTTTTGGATAATTGTTCGATTTAAAATGGCGAATGTTATGCTCCTAATACTTTAAATTCATGCTTCTATACTTCGGAGAGCATTAAGGAGCAAAAGCAGCGAAAATAAAAAAATTGGACCAGATTTTAGGAGCCACACGAGCTGGACCATGCCACACGGGCTTAGCACACAACTGTATGAGCCACTCGGGCTGCCACATGGCCATGTGCTAGATCGTGTGAAAATCGTAAACTGCACCCAAAACACTTGGAAAACGTAATTTTTAGGTTTTTCGGGCATTTTAAGACCTATATATGAAAAGTATATGAAGAGAGGAGTAAATCGTAAGAGAATATTAAAGAAAACAACTCGAAAGACATCATTGAAGCAGATTTCTATCAAGATTGAAGACCTCTTTTTAATTTCTTTGAATTTTATTATTAGTTTCTTTATTTCTTGTGATTATACTATCTTTAATATGTTTTTATTTGCTAGCATGAATTAATTTTCTAAATACCTAGGGGAGATGAACCCTATGATGGATTCTGTCATTTGATTTCTGTTTTACTCAATAAATATTTGGATCTTATTCTCAATTATGTGTGCTTAATTATTGGTTTAATATTTCTAGGCTATTAATCCATGTTTGATGTGCTTAAATATAGGAGGAAAAGTCTCTATTTAAGAGTAGATCTAGCATAATTAAGTGGAGTTGAATGCAATCCTAGAAATAGGACAAAATAAGTCTATCGAATTATAGTCAAATCTAATAGGGGATCCATAGATCGAGTTAATGTGATAACAGGGGTTCTAATCAACCTAGAGTCAGTTGCTCCTACTCTCGAAAGAGATATTAGCATAATTTACGAATTTCTACGGATCAAGATACTAAGTGAATAGATTGTTTGATTCAGATTGATAATGATAGATGAAATCTAGGAGGACTCTTTCATGGTTATTATTTCGCTTCTTGGTTGTTAATCGTTTGTTTTCTTGATTGTTCTTTGTCGTGTTGTTTAGTTTATTAATTTAGTTAATTTTAGATTTAAGCAATCACTCCAATTTGTCGGTTAAATAATAGAATGATGATAATTACTAGTATTTTTAGTCATCGTGGAAACGATATTTGTGCTCACTGTAACTATACTATTAATTGATAGGTGCACTTGCCTTAGTCAGATTTTTCATTGGTTCCTACTGCATCAGAATGCCAAGTGTGAGTTCCTTTAGTCTAGTCTCTTTGGTTTAATAGGTTGGCGTATATGGAAAAATAGGAACCTTTTTGTCTTCTTGGGTGTACCATGGAGCTTTGCTGATACTATTATGATTTCTGTAAGCTGGTTGAAACAATACAATCCAGCCTATTAGAGGCACCTGCCTAGGCATTTCGGTATTGATTTTGAAAGTCCTTTCGCAGGAAGTTGGATGTATCTATACACCGAGGGGTTGTTAGGATGGATATAGGTTTTGTTGCTGCTGAGGGGGTTATATGTAAATATAATGGAAAATGGATCCTTGGACACAACCACTATTTGGGAAGTTGTTCTATTTTTGAAACTAAACTTTGGGGGATTCTTGATGGTTTGACCATTATTCAGAGAAGGGGCTACAAGAATGTATTGATACACACGGATAACTTGGAAGTCGTTAAAGCTTTGCAGGTTAGCTGCTTGGCCAGTTCGTCCTCAGCCTTGATAAGAAGGATTCATTTGTTTTTACAAACTGTACAACAATGGCAAATCAAGTATAATTCATGAGAAATGAATAAAATTGTTGATAGGAAGATGGCTTCAGATAGGAACACAGAGGTGCAACTGTTTGTTAATTTGTTAGATTAATTTGAGTTTGATAAAGTAGTTGATTTTTCATTTTTAATTATTTAGTATAGTTGGTTCGTTTTATTTACACACCAAAAATAATAATTAGAAACCAATTTTTTCAACAAAAAGAGAAAAAAAAAAGTACAATTCAACACTTATTTTAGAAAATAAATTACTAATTTAGTTTTGTTAACAAAATTGTAAAATAACTTTATTGTTGTAAATGATAATAATGTATGTTATTGTAACCAAGACTTATCCAAAAATAGATTTGTTTTACCTTTATAAAAAGTCGCGAAAAAATTATAAAATCACAAGATCAAAATTTGTAAATAAAAATATCTTGTATCATAATCAACAAGACAATGGCTCCTCCAAATCAATTATGCTTAGTTTTAGTAGTTTTCTTATCTATCTTTTCCCTTTCTTCTTTGCCAACAAGTGCAATTTTTCCAAAGGTTAATGTTTCACTTTCAATACCGTCATCAAAACTAGTAGAAAATTTATGCAATGGCAAGGTAATTGAACACCGCAAGTTTTGCCTGAAAGCACTTTCCACTCCCGAAGTTATTGTGGCAAAGGATTCAACCCAACTAGGAACACTCATTATGAAATTAGGAGCAGCAAATGCAAAAGCAACGTTGAATGTATATAACAAAATAATTAAGAAACCAGGTTCACCCCAGGCTTTGAAAGCTCTTAATTGTTGCGTTGAAGCTTACAAATATGCAATCTTATCATTTGAAATGGTATCTTCAGAATTGGTTGAAGATCCCGAAACCGCAAACTACGATGTTGCTGTTATAGGTCCTGAAATTGATATTTGTGAAAAGGAACTGATTGGCGCAAAGGTTCAAGCACCTCAACTCCTTGCTAGGAATCGTTTTATGAAATATTATGTTTCAATGGGGTATGAGATAACATCAACTCTCGAGCTTGAAAATCCAAATGTGTATTAGGAAAAAAATTTAAGGGAATATGTATAGATAATAATGTGTGACTTTATTATCTTGATAGATACAATATAATATTGATGGCATATGCGTGTAGCCATTGTTGTTGCTGTTGAAACTGTGAATTAATTTAAATGATCATTGTAAAGCTATATGTTTTTTTTCATATTCCATTATTTTAGTGAAGTCTTAGTATTCCAATCATTAATTATTCCATGTGGACTCAAAATCTAACCAAACCGGAATTATATCAACCTTCCTACCTCTTCCATTTATGACATTTCTGCAAAAATCTCTAATAATTAACCCATTATCCTTGTATGAGATTTTTTGTAAGAAAGATCCAGTACTATTTACCGTCACCCACCCTGCTTTTAGCATACTCCATTTCCCCTTATTACTAGCCAAGAAATTTCCTTCACCTTAATCTCTTCTTTTAAATCCTTGCATCCAGAAGTATTAGTGAACTTTCCATTATTATTAAAAAACTAATTCATGGAATCATTACCTCCTAATTGAAAAAACTTTTCCTTCTAAAATTATTTTATTCAACCTCAAGAAAAAATAAATTGTCATATGTAAAGAAAAGATGGGACATAAAAAGGTCGTTTGACTTGATATTACTGATATATTTTACTCCGTTTTCGAAAAAAATGAAGTTACTTTGCAGTATTTTGTTTTTTTTAACAAATTGAAATCAAACCAGGCCATCGGATGCATTCTTTAGTTTTTTTAACAAATTGAAATTAAACTATCTAGATTGGGGCCAGTGCTTTGTGAATGATTTGGTGATCTTTTCGAAAGAAGACTTAAAGCATGTTTTGATCCTTAATGGAATTCTGGGTCGCTTCTATAGTTTCTTTGGCCATTGAGTCCATGCCAAGAAAACCAAAATTTTTTGGAGGAGTGGATGATGTTCTTAAGAATAGGTGAATTAGTTTACTTCGCTTTCAAAGGGTCGAAGATCTTGGAATGTACTTGGGAGTGTCGTTTTTCCATAGCAGAGTTACTAACTCTATATTGCGGTTTGTGGTGGAAAAGGTGCATAGAAAATTAAGTAATTGGGACACTAAGCAGCTCTCTATTGCATGTAGAGTTACTCTTGCCCATTTAGTGTATCTTGTCGAATGTGTAACAATGATATGGAAGATTTACTTCATGTGCTTTGGGATTGTTCTACTTTTAAAGAGGTTTGGATACGGATCGTGCTTGCAAACCGTCGACCTCGATTCTTCTCCAGTAGTCTTCTAAATTGGATGGAAACTGATTTGCGTTCTTCAATGTGGATGAGATATGTGCTAAAGTAACGTGCTTTAATCCCCTTTTTAATGCGTTTTTGGATAATTGTTCGATTTAAAATGATGAATGTTATGCTCTTAATACTTTAAATTCATGCTTCTATACTTCGGAGAGCATTTAGGAGCAAAAGGAGCGAAAATAAAAAAATTGGAGCAGATTTTAAGACCCACACGAGATGGACCATGCCACACGGGCTTGGCACACAACTGTATGAGCCACTCGCGCTGCCACATGACCATGTGCTAGATCGTGTGAAAATCGTAAACTGCACTCAAAACACTTGGAAAACGTAATTTTTAGGTTTTTCGGGCATTTTAAGACCTATATATGCAAAATATAAGAAGAGAGGAGTAAACCGTAAGAGAATATTGAAGAAAACAACTCGAAAGACATCATTGAAACAGATTTCTATCAAGATTGAATACCTCTTTTTAATTTCTTTGAATTTTGTTATTAGTTTATTTATTTCTTGTGATTATACTGTCTTTAATAGGTTTTTACTTGCTAGCATGAATTAATTTTCTAAATACCTTGGGGAGATGAACCCTATGATGGATTCTGTTATTTGATTTATGTTTTACTCAATAAATATTTGGATCTTATTCTCAATTATGTGTGCTTAATCATTGGTTTAATATTTCTAGGCTATTAATCCATGTTTGATGTGCTTAAATATAGGAGGAAAAGTATCTATTTAAGAGTAGATCTAGCATAATTAAGTGGAGTTGAATGCAATCCTAGAAATAGAACAAAATAAGTCTATCGAATTATAGTCAAATCTAATAGGGGATCCATAGATCGAGTTAATGCGATAACAGAGGTTCTAATTAGAAAGAAATTTCAATTAATCAACCTAGAGTCAGTTGCTCCTACTCTCGAAAGAGATATTATCATAATTTAGGGATTTCTACGGATCAAGATACTAAGTGAATAGATTGTTTGATTCAAATTGATAATGACAGATGAAATCTAGGAGGACTCTTTCATGGTTATTATTTCGCTTCTTGGTTGTTAATCGTTTGTTTTCTTGATTTGTTCTTTGTCGTGTTGTTTAGTTTATTAATTTAGTTAATTTTAGATTTAAGCAATCACTCCAATTTGTCGGTTAAATAATAGAATGATGATAATTACTAGTATTTTTAGTCATCGTGGAAACGATATTTGTGCTCACTGTAACTATACTATTAATTGATAGGTGCACTTGCCATAGTCAGATTTTTCATTGGTTCCTACTGCATCAGAATGCCAAGTGTGAGTTCCTTTAGTCTAGTCTCTTTGGTTTAATAGGTTGGCGTATATCAAAAAATATGAACCTTTTTGTCTTCTTGGGTGTACCATGGAGCTTTGCTGATACTATTTTAATTTCTGTAAGCTGGTTGAAACAATACAATCCAGCCTATTAGAGGCACCTGTCTAGGGATTTCGGTATTGATTTTGAAAGTCCTTCCGCAGGAAGTTGGATGTATCTATACACCGAGGGGTTGTTAGGATGGATATAGGTTTTGTTGCTGCTGAGGGGGTTATATGTTAACAAAATGGAAAATGGATCCTTGGACACAACCACTATTTGGGAAGTTGTTCTATTTTTGAAACTAAACTTTGGGGGATTCTTGATGGTTTGACCATTATTCAGAGAAGGGGTTACAAGAATGTATTGATACACACGGATAACTTGGAAGTCGTTAAAGCTTTGCAGGTTAGCTGCTTGGCCAGTTCGTCCTCAGCCTTGATAAGAAGGATTCATTTGTTTTTACAAACGGTACAACAATGGCAAATTAAGTATAATTCATGAGAAATGAATAAAATTGTTGATTGGAAGATGGCTTCAAATAGGAACACAGAGGTGCAACTGTTTGTTAATTTGTTAGATTAATTTGAGTTTGATAAAGTAGTTGATTTTTCATTTTTAATTATTTAGTATAGTTGGTTCGTTTTATTTACACACCAAAAATAATAATTAGAAACCAATTTTTTAAACAAAAGGAGAAAAAAAAATAGTACAATTCAACAGTTATTTTAGAAAATAAATTACTAATTTAGTTTTGTTAACAAAATTGTAAAATAACTTTATTGTTCTAAATGATAATAATGTATGTTATTGTATCCAAGACTTATCCAAAAATAGATTTGTTTTACCTTTATAAAAAGTAGCGAAAAAATTATAAAATCACAAGATCAAAATTTGTAATTAAAAATATATTGTATCATAATCAACAAGACAATGGCTCCTCCAAATCAATTATGCTTAGTTTTAGTAGTTTTCTTATCTATCTTTTCCCTTTCTTCTTTGCCAACAAGCGCAATTTTTCCAAAGGTTAATGTTT
Source organism: Kokia cookei (assembly GCA_039519145.1). Taxonomy (NCBI): domain Eukaryota; kingdom Viridiplantae; phylum Streptophyta; class Magnoliopsida; order Malvales; family Malvaceae; genus Kokia; species Kokia cookei. Next base: position 19,775,834 of record CM076902.1, read on the forward strand.
CACTTTCAATACCGTCATCAAAACTAGTAGAAAATTTATGCAATGGCAAGGTAATTGAACACCGCAAGTTTTGCCTGAAAGCACTTTCCACTCCCGAAGTTATTGTGGCAAAGGATTCAACCCAACTAGGAACACTCATTATGAAATTAGGAGCAGCAAATGCCAAAGCAACGTTGAATGTATATAACAAAATAATTAAGAAACCAGGTTCACCCCAGGCTTTGAAAGCTCTTAATTGTTGCGTTGAAGCTTACAAATATGCAATATTATCATTTGAAATGGTATCTTCAGAATTGGTTGAAGATCCCGAAACCGCAAACTACGATGTTGCTGTTATAGGTCCTGAAATTGATATTTGTGAAAAGGAACTGATTGGCGCAAAGGTTCAAGCACCTCAACTCCTTGCTAGGAATCGTTTTATGAAATATTATGTTTCAATGGGGTATGAGATAACATCAACTCTCGAGCTTGAAAATCCAAATGTGTATTAGGAAAAAAATTTAAGGGAATATGTATAGATAATAATGTGTGACTTTATTATCTTGATAGATACAATATAATATTGACGGCATATGCGTGTAGCCATTGTTGTTGCTGTTGAAACTGTGAATTAATTTAAATGATCATTGTAAAGCTATATTTTTTTTTCATGTTCCATTATTTTAATGAAGTCTTAGTATTCCAATCATTAGTTATTCCATGTGGACTCAAAATCTAACCAAACCGGAATTATATCAACCTTCCTACCTCTTCCATTTATGACATTTCTGTAAAAATCTCTAATAATTAACCCATTATCCTTGTATGAGATTTTTGTAAGAAAGATCCAGTACTATTTACCGTCACCCACCTTGCTTTTAGCATACTCCATTTCCCCTTATTACTATCCAAGAAATTTCCTTCACCTTAATCTCTTCTTTTAAATCCTTGCATCCAGAAGTATTAGTGAACTTTCCATTATTATTAAAAAACTAATTCATGGAATCATTACCTCCTAATTGAAAAAATTTTAACTTCGAAAATTATTTTATTCAACCTCAAGAAAAAATAAATTGTCATATGTAAAGAAAAGATGGGACATAAAAAGGTCGTTTAACTTGATATTACTGATATATTTTACTCCGTTTTCGAAAAAAATGAAGTTACTTTGCAGTATTTTGTTTTTTTTTTAACAAATTGAAATCAAACCAGGCCATCGGATGCATTCTTTAGTTTTTTTAACAAATTGAAATTAAACTATCTAGATCGGGGCCAGTGCTTTGTGAATGATTTGGTGATCTTTTCGAAAGAAGACTTAAAGCATGTTTTGATCCTTAAAGGAATTCTTGGTCGCTTCTATAGTTTCTTTGGCCATCGAGTTCATGCCAAGAAAACCAACATTTTTTGGAGGAGTGGATGATGTTCTTAAGAATAGGTGAATTAGTTTACTTCGCTTTCAAAGGGTCCAGGATCTTGGAATGTACTTGGGAGTGTCGTTTTTCCATAGCAGAGTTACTAAATCTATATTGCGGTATGTGGTGGAAAAGGTGCATAGAAAATTAAGTAATTAGGACACCAAGCAGCTCTCTATAGCATGTAGAGTTACTCTTGCCCATTTAGTGCACCTTCTCAAATGTGTAACCATGATATGGAAGATTTACTTCATGTGCTTTGAGATTGTTCTACTGCTAAAGAGGTTTGGATGCGGATCGTGCTTGCAAATCGTTGACCTCGATTCTTCTCTAGTAGTCTTCTAAATTGGATGGAAACTGATTTGTGTTCTTCAATGTGGATGAGATAAGTGCTAAAGTAACGTGCTTTAATCCCCTTTTTAATGCGTTTTTGGATAATTGTTCGATTTAAAATGGCGAATGTTATGCTCCTAATACTTTAAATTCATGCTTCTATACTTCGAAGAGCATTAAGGAGCAAAAGGAGCGAAAATAAAAAAATTGGAGCAGATTTTAGGAGCCACACGAGCTGGACCATGCCACACGGGCTTAGCACACAACTGTATGAGCCACTCGGGCTGCCACATGGCCATGTGCTAGATCGTGTGAAAATCGCAAACTGCACCCAAAACACTTGGAAAACGTAATTTTTAGGTTTTTCGGGCATTTTAAGACCTATATATGAAAAATATATGAAGAGAGGAGTAAATCGTAAGAGAATATTGAAGAAAACAACTCGAAAGACATCATTGAAGCAGATTTCTATCAAGATTGAAGACCTCTTTTTAATTTCTTTGAATTTTATTATTAGTTTCTTTATTTCTTGTGATTATACTGTCTTTAATATGTTTTTATTTGCTAGCATGAATTAATTTTCTAAATACCTAGGGGAGATGAACCCTATGATGGATTCTGTCATTTGATTTCTGTTTTACTCAATAAATATTTGGATCTTATTCTCAATTATGTGTGCTTAATCATTGGTTTAATATTTCTAGGCTATTAATCCATGTTTGATGTGCTTAAATATAGGAGGAAAAGTCTCTATTTAAGAGTAGATCTAGCATAATTAAGTGGAGTTGAATGCAATCCTAGAAATAGGACAAAATAAGTCTATCAAATTATAGTCAAATCTAATAGGGGATCCATAGATCGAGTTAATGCGATAACAGGGGTTCTAATTAGAACGAAATTTCAATTAATTAACCTAGAGTCAGTTGCTCCTACTCTCGAAAGAGATATTAGCATAATTTAGGGATTTCTACGGATCAAGATACTAAGTGAATAGATTGTTTGATTCAGATTGATAATGATAGATGAAATCTAGGAGGACTCTTTCATGGTTATTATTTCGCTTCTTGGTTGTTAATCATTTGTTTTCTTGATTTGTTCTTTGTCGTGTTGTTTAGTTTATTAATTTAGTTAATTTTAGATTTAAGCAATCACTCTAATTTGTCGGTTAAATAATAGAATGATGATAATTACTAGTATTTTTAATCATCGTGGAAACGATATTTGTGCTCACTGTAACTATACTATTAATTGATAGGTGCACTTGCCTTAGTCAGATTTTTCATTGGTTTCTACTGCTTCAGAATGCCAAGTGTGGGTTCCTTTACTCTAGTCTCTTTGGTTTAATAGCTTGGCGTATATGGAAAAATAGGAACCTTTTTGTCTTCTTGGGTGTACCATGGAGCTTTGCTGATACTATTATGATTTCTGTAAGCTGGTCGAAACAATACAATCCAGCCTATCAGAGGCACCTGTCTATGCTTTTCGGTATTGATTTTGAAAGTCCTTTCGCAGGAAGTTTGATGTATCTATACACCGAGGGGTTGTTAGGATGGATATAGGTTTTGTTGCTGCTGAGGGGGTTATATGTAAACAAAATGGAAAATGGATCCTTGGACACAACCACTATTTGGGAAGTTGTTCTATTTTTGAAACTAAACTTTGGGGGATTCTTGATGGTTTGACCATTATTCAGAGAAGGGGCTACAAGAATGTATCGATACACACGGATAACTTGGAAGTCGTTAAAGCTTTGCAGGTTAGCTGCTTGGCCAGTTCGTCCTCAGCCTTGATAAGTAGGATTCATTTGTTTTTACAAACTGTACAGCAATGGCAAATCAAGTATAATTCAGGAGAAATGAATAAAATTGTTGATAGGAAGATGGCTTCAGATAGGAACACAGAGGTGCAACTGTTTGTTAATTTGTTAGATTAATTTGAGTTTGATAAAGTAGTTGATTTTTCATTTTTAATTATTTAGTATAGTTGGTTCGTTTTATTTACACACCAAAAATAATAATTAGAAACCAATTTTTTCAACAAAAAGAGAAAAAAAAAATAGTACAATTCAACACTTATTTTAGAAAATAAATTACTAATTTAGTTTTGTTAACAAAATTGTAAAATAACTTTATTGTTGTAAATGATAATAATGTATGTTATTGTAACCAAGACTTATCCAAAAATAGATTTGTTTTACCTTTATAAAAAGTAGCGAAAAAATTATAAAATCACAAGATCAAAATTTGTAATTAAAAATATCTTGTATCAAAATCAACAAGACAATGGCTCCTCCAAATCAATTATGCTTAGTTTTAGTAGTTTTCTTATCTATCTTTTCCCTTTCTTCTTTGCCAACAAGCGCAATTTTTCCAAAGGTTAATGTTTCACTTTCAATACCGTCATCAAAACTAGTAGAAAATTTATGCAATGGCAAGGTAATTGAACACCGCAAGTTTTGCCTGAAAGCACTTTCCACTCCCGAAGTTATTGTGGCAAAGGATTCAACCCAACTAGGAACACTCATTATGAAATTAGGAGCAGCAAATGCCAAAGCAACGTTGAATGTATATAACAAAATAATTAAGAAACCAGGTTCACCCCAGGCTTTGAAAGCTCTTAATTGTTGCGTTGAAGCTTACAAATATGCAATCTTATCATTTGAAATGGTATCTTCAGAATTGGTTGAAGATCCCGAAACCGCAAACTACGATGTTGCTGTTATAGGTCCTGAAATTGATATTTGTGAAAAGGAACTGATTGGCGCAAAGGTTCAAGCACCTCAACTCCTTGCTAGGAATCGTTTTATGAAATATTATGTTTCAATGGGGTATGAGATAACATCAACTCTCGAGCTTGAAAATCCAAATGTGTATTAGGAAAAAAATTTAAGGGAATATGTATAGATAATAATGTGTGACTTTATTATCTTGATAGATACAATATAATATTGATGGCATATGCGTGTAGCCATTGTTGTTGCTGTTGAAACTGTGAATTAATTTAAATGATCATTGTAAAGCTATATGTTTTTTTTCATATTCCATTATTTTAGTGAAGTCTTAGTATTCCAATCATTAGTTATTCCATGTGGACTCAAAATCTAACCAAACCGGAATTATATCAACCTTCCTACCTCTTCCATTTATGACATTTCTGCAAAAATCTCTAATAATTAACCCATTATCCTTGTATGAGATTTTTTGTAAGAACGATCCAGTACTATTTACCGTCACCCACCCTGCTTTTAGCATACTCCATTTCCCTTTATTACTAGCCAAGAAATTTCCTTCACCTTAATCTCTTCTTTTAAATCCTTGCATCCAGAAGTATTAGTGAACTTTCCATTATTATTAAAAAACTAATTCATGGAATCATTACCTCCTAATTGAAAAAACTTTTCCTTCTAAAATTATTTTATTCAACCTCAAGAAAAAATAAATTGTCATATGTAAAGAAAAGATGGGACATAAAAAGGTCGTTTAACTTGATATTACTGATATATTTTACTCCGTTTTCGAAAAAAATGAAGTTACTTTGCAGTATTTTGTTTTTTTTAACAAATTGAATTCAAACCAGGCCATCAGATCCATTCTTTAGTTTTTTTAACAAATTGAAATTAAACTATCTAGATCGGGGCCAGTGCTTTGTGAATGATTTGGTGATCTTTTCGAAAGAAGACTTAAAGCATGTTTTGATCCTTAAAGGAATTCTTGGTCGCTTCTATAGTTTCTTTGGCCATCGAGTCCATTCCAAGAAAACCAACATTTTTTGGAGGAGTGGACGATGTTCTTAAGAATAGGTGAATTAGTTTACTTCGCTTTCAAAGGGTCCAAGATCTTGGAATGTACTTGGGTGTGTCGTTTTTCCATAGCAGAGTTACTAACTCTATATTGCGGTTTGTGGTGGAAAAGGTGCATAGAAAATTAAGTAATTGGGATTGTTCTACTTTTAAAGAGGTTTGGATGCGGATCGTGCTTGCAAACCGTCGACCTCGATTCTTCTCCAGTAGTCTTCTAAATTGGATGGAAACTGATTTGTGTTCTTCAATGTGGATGAGATAAGTGCTAAAGTAATGTGCTTTAATCCCCTTTTTAATGCGTTTTTGGATAATTGTTCGATTTAAAATGATGAATGTTATGCTCCTAATACTTTAAATTCATGCTTCTATACTTCGGAAAGCATTTACGAGCAAAAGGAGCGAAAATAAAAAAATTGGAGCAGATTTTAGGACCCACACGAGATGGACCATTCCACACGGGCTTGGCACACAACTGTATGAGCCACTCGCGCTGACACATGACCATGTGCTAGATCGTGTGAAAATCGTAAACTGCACTCAAAACACTTGGAAAACGTAATTTTTAGGTTTTTCGAGCATTTTAATACCTATATATGCAAAATATAAGAAGAGAGGAGTAAACCGTAAGAGAATATTGAAGAAAACAACTCGAAAGACATCATTGAAACAGATTTCTATCAAGATTGAAGACCTCTTTTTAATTTCTTTGAATTTTATTATTAGTTTATTTATTTCTTGTGATTATACTGTCTTTAATAGGTTTTTACTTGCTAGCATGAATTAATTTTCTAAATACCTAGGGGAGATGAACCCTATGATGGATTCTGTCATTTGATTTCTGTTTTACTCAATAAATATTTGGATCTTATTCTCAATTATGTGTGCTTAATCATTGGTTTAATATTTCTAGGCTATTAATCCATGTTTGATGTGCTTAAATATAGGAGGAAAAGTCTCTATTTAAGAGTAGATCTAGCATAATTAAGTGGAGTTGAATGCAATCCTAGAAATAGGACAAAATAAGTCTATCGAATTATAGTCAAATCTAATAGGGGATCCATAGATCGAGTTAATGCGATAACAGGGGTTCTAATTAGAAAGAAATTTCAATTAATCAACCTAGAGTCAGTTGCACCTACTCTCGAAAGAGATATTATCATAATTTAGGGATTTCTACGGATCAAGATACTAAGTGAATAGATTGTTTGATTCAGATTGATAATGACAGATGAAATCTAAGGGGTCTCTTTCATGGTTATTATTTCGCTTCTTGGTTGTTAATCGTTTGTTTTCTTGATTTGTTCTTTGTCGTGTTGTTTAGTTTATTAATTTAGTTAATTTTAGATTTAAGCAATCACTCCAATTTGTCGGTTAAATAATAGAATGATGATAATTACTAGTATTTTTAGTAATCGTGGAAACGATATTTTTGCTCACTGTAACTATACTATTAATTGATAGGTGCACTTGCCTTAGTCAGATTTTTCATTGGTTCCTACTGCATCAGAATGCCAAGTGTGAGTTCCTTTAGTCTAGTCTCTTTGGTTTAATAGGTTGGCGTATATGGAAAAATAGGAACCTTTTTGTCTTCTTGGGTGTACCATGGAGCTTTGCTGATACTATATTAATTTCTGTAAGCTGGTTGAAACAATACAATCCAGCCTATTAGAGGCACCTGTCTAGGCATTTCAGTATTGATTTTGAAAGTCCTTCCGCAGGAAGTTGGATGTATCTATACACCGAGGGGTTGTTAGGATGGATATAGGTTTTGTTGCTGCTGAGGGGGTTATATGTTAACAAAATGGAAAATGGATCCTTGGACACAACCACTATTTGGGAAGTTGTTCTATTTTTGAAACTAAACTTTGGGGGATTCTTGATGGTTTGACCATTATTCAGAGAAGGGGTTACAAGAATGTATTGATACACACGGATAACTTGGAAGTCGTTAAAGCTTTGCAGGTTAGCTGCTTGGCCAGTTCGTCCTCAGCCTTGATAAGAAGGATTCATTTGTTTTTACAAACGGTACAGCAATGGCAAATTAAGTATAATTCATGAGAAATGAATAAAATTGTTGATTGGAAGATGGCTTCAAATAGGAACACAGAGGTGCAACTGTTTGTTAATTTGTTAGATTAATTTGAGTTTGATAAAGTAGTTGATTTTTCATTTTTAATTATTTAGTATAGTTGGTTCGTTTTATTTACACACCAAAAATAATAATTAGAAACCAATTTTTTCAACAAAAAGAGAAAAAAAAATAGTACAATTCAACAGTTATTTTAGAAAATAAATTACTAATTTAGTTTTGTTAACAAAATTGTAAAATAACTTTATTGTTATAAATGATAATAATGTATGTTATTGTAACCAAGACTTATCCAAAAATAGATTTGTTTTACCTTTATAAAAAGTAGCGAAAAAATTATAAAATCACAAGATCAAAATTTGTAATTAAAAATATCTTGTATCATAATCAACAAGACAATGGCTCCTCCAAATAAATTATGCTTAGTTTTAGTAGTTTTCTTATCTATCTTTTCCCTTTCTTCTTTGCCAACAAGCGCAATTTTTCCAAAGGTTAATGTTTCACTTTCAATACCGTCATCAAAACTAGTAGAAAATTTATGCAATGGCAAGGTAATTGAACACCGCAAGTTTTGCCTGAAAGCACTTTCCACTCCCGAAGTTATTGTGGCAAAGGATTCAACCCAACTAGGAACACTCATTATGAAATTAGGAGCAGCAAATGCCAAAGCAACGTTGAATGTATATAACAAAATAATTAAGAAACCAGGTTCACCCCAGGCTTTGAAAGCTCTTAATTGTTGCGTTGAAGCTTACAAATATGCAATCTTATCATTTGAAATGGTATCTTCAGAATTGGTTGAAGATCCCGAAACCGCAAACTACGATGTTGCTGTTATAGGTCCTGAAATTGATATTTGTGAAAAGGAACTGATTGGCGCAAAGGTTCAAGCACCTCAACTCCTTACTAGGAATCGTTTTTTGAAATATTATGTTTTAATGGGGTATGAGATAACATCAACTCTCGAGCTTGAAAATCCAAATGTGTATTAGGAAAAAAATTTAAGGGAATATGTATAGATAATAATGTGTGACTTTATTATCTTGATAGATACAATATAATATTGATGGCATATGCGTGTAGTCATTGTTGTTGCTGTTGAAACTGTGAATTAATTTAAATGATCATTGTAAAGCTATGTTTTTTTTTCATATTCCATTATTTTAATGAAGTCTTAGTATTCCAATCATTAGTTATTCCATGTGGACTCAAAATCTAACCAAACCGGAATTATATCAACCTTCCTACCTCTTCCATTTATGACATTTCTGCAAAAATCATTAATGATTAACCCATTATCCTTGTATGAGATTTTTGTAAGAAAGATCCAGTACTATTTACCGTCACCCACCTTGCTTGTAGCATACTCCATTTCCCCTTATTACTATCCGAGAAATTTCCTTCACCTTAATCTCTTCTTTTAAATCCTTGCATCCAGAAGTATTAGTGAACTTTCCATTATTATTAAAAAACTAATTCATGGAATCATTACCTCCTAATTGAAAAAACTTTTCCTTCGAAAATAATTTTATTCAACCTCAAGAAAAAATAAATTGTCATATGTAAAGAAAAGATGGGACATAAAAAGGTCGTTTAACTTGATATTACTGATATATTTTACTCCGTTTTCGAAAAAAATGAAGTTTAACAAATTGAAATCAAACCAGGCCATCGGATGCATTCTTTAGTTTTTTTAACAAATTGAAATTAAACTATCTAGATCGGGGCCAGTGCTTTGTGAATGATTTGGTGATCTTTTCGAATGAAGACTTAAAGCATGTTTTGATCCTTAAAGGAATTCTTGGTCGCTTCTATAGTTTCTTTGGCCATCGAGTTCATGCCAAGAAAACCAACATTTTTTGGAGGAGTGGATGATGTTCTTAAGAATAGGTGAATTAGTTTACTTCGCTTTCAAAGGGTCCAAGATCTTGGAATGTACTTGGAAGTGTCGTTTTTCCATAGCAGAGTTACTAAATCTATATTGCGGTTTGTGGTGGAAAAGGTGCATAGAAAATTAAGTAATTGGGACACTAAGCAGCTCTCTATAGTATGTAGAGTTACTCTTGCCCATTTAGTGCACCTTGTCAAATGTGTAACCATGATATGGAAGATTTACTTCATGTGCTTTGGGATTGTTCTACTGCTAAAGAGGTTTGGATGCGGATCGTGCTTGCAAACCGTCGACCTCGATTCTTCTCCAGTAGTCTTCTAAATTGGATGGAAACTTATTTGTGTTCTTCAATGTGGATGAGATAAGTGCTAAAGTAACGTGCTTTAATCCCCTTTTTAATGCGTTTTTGGATAATTGTTCGATTTAAAATGGTGAATGTTATGCTCCTAATACTTTAAATTCATGTTTCTATACTTCGGAGAGCATTTAGGAGCAAAAGGAGCGGAAATAAAAAAATTGGAGCAGATTTTAGGAGCCACACGAGCTGGACCATGCCACACGGGCTTAGCACACAACTGTATGAGCCACTCGGGCTGCCACATGGCCATGTGCTAGATCGTGTGAAAATCGCAAACTGCACCCAAAACACTTGGAAAACGCAATTTTTAGGTTTTTCGGGCATTTTAAGACCTATATATGAAAAATATATGAAGAGAGGAGTAAATCGTAAGAGAATATTGAAGAAAACAACTCGAAAGACATCATTGAAGCAGATTTCTATCAAGATTGAAGACCTCTTTTTAATTTCTTTGAATTTTATTATTAGTTTCTTTATTTCTTGTGATTATACTGTCTTTAATATGTTTTTATTTGCTAGCATGAATTAATTTTCTAAATACCTAGGGGAGATGAACCCTATGATGGATTCTGTCATTTGATTTCTGTTTTACTCAATAAATATTTGGATCTTATTCTCAATTATGTGTGCTTAATCATTGGTTTAATATTTCTAGGCTATTAATCCATGTTTGATGTGCTTAAATATAGGAGGAAAAGTCTCTATTTAAGAGTAGATCTAGCATAATTAAGTGGAGTTGAATGCAATCCTAGAAATAGGACAAAATAAGTCTATCGAATTATAGTCAAATCTAATAGGGGATCCATAGATCGAGTTAATGCGATAACAGGGGTTCTAATTAGAACGAAATTTCAATTAATTAACCTAGAGTCAGTTGCTCCTACTCTCGAAAGAGATATTAGCATAATTTAGGGATTTCTACGGATCAAGATACTAAGTGAATAGATTGTTTGATTCAGATTGATAATGATAGATGAAATCTAGGAGGACTCTTTCATGGTTATTATTTCGCTTCTTGGTTGTTAATCATTTGTTTTCTTGATTTGTTCTTTGTCGTGTTGTTTAGTTTATTAATTTAGTTAATTTTAGATTTAAGCAATCACTCCAATTTGTCGGTTAAATAATAGAATGATGATAATTACTAGTACTTTTAATCATCGTGGAAATGATATTTGTGCTCACTGTAACTATACTATTAATTGATAGGTGCACTTGCCTTAGTCAGATTTTTCATTGGTTTCTACTGCTTCAGAATGCCAAGTGTGGGTTCCTTTACTCTAGTCTCTTTGGTTTAATAGCTTGGCGTATATGGAAAAATAGGAACCTTTTTGTCTTCTTGGGTGTACCATGGAGCTTTGCTGATACTATTATGATTTCTGTAAGCTGGTCGAAACAATACAATCCAGCCTATCAGAGGCACCTGTCTATGCTTTTCGGTATTGATTTTGAAAGTCCTTTTCGCAGGAAGTTTGATGTATCTATACACCGAGGGGTTGTTAGGATGGATATAGGTTTTGTTGCTGTTGAGGGGGTTATATGTAAACAAAATGGAAAATGGATCCTTGGACACAACCACTATTTGGGAAGTTGTTCTATTTTTGAAACTAAACTTTGGGGGATTCTTGATGGTTTGACCATTATTCAGAGAAGGGGCTACAAGAATGTATCGATACACACGGATAACTTGGAAGTCGTTAAAGCTTTGCAGGTTAGCTGCTTGGCCAGTTCGTCCTCAGCCTTGATAAGTAGGATTCATTTGTTTTTACAAACTGTACAGCAATGGCAAATCAAGTATAATTCAGGAGAAATGAATAAAATTGTTGATAGGAAGATGGCTTCAGATAGGAACACAGAGGTGCAACTGTTTGTTAATTTGTTAGATTAATTTGAGTTTGATAAAGTAGTTGATTTTTCATTTTTAATTATTAGTATAGTTGGTTCGTTTTATTTACACACCAAAAATAATAATTAGAAACCAATTTTTTCAACAACAAGAGAAAAAAAAATAGTACAATTCAACACTTATTTTAGAAAATAAATTACTAATTTAGTTTTGTTAACAAAATTGTAAAATAACTTTATTGTTGTAAATGATAATAATGTATGTTATTGTAACCAAGACTTATCCAAAAATATATTTGTTTTACCTTTATAAAAAGTAGCGAAAAAATTATAAAATCACAAGATCAAAATTTGTAAATAAAAATATCTTGTATCATAATCAACAAGACAATGGCTCCTCCAAATCAATTATGCTTAGTTTTAGTAGTTTTCTTATCTATCTTTTCCCTTTCTTCTTTGCCAACAAGCGCAATTTTTCCAAAGGTTAATGTTTCACTTTCAATACCGTCATCAAAACTAGTAGAAAATTTATGCAATGGCAAGGTAATTGAACACCGCAAGTTTTGCCTGAAAGCACTTTCCACTCCCGAAGTTATTGTGGCAAAGGATTCAACCCAACTAGGAACACTCATTATGAAATTAGGAGCAGCAAATGCCAAAGCAACGTTGAATGTATATAACAAAATAATTAAGAAACCAGGTTCACCCCAGGCTTTGAAAGCTCTTAATTGTTGCGTTGAAGCTTACAAATATGCAATCTTATCATTTGAAATGGTATCTTCAGAATTGGTTGAAGATCCCGAAACCGCAAACTACGATGTTGCTATTATAGGTCCTGAAATTGATATTTGTGAAAAGGAACTGATTGGCGCAAAGGTTCAAGCACCTCAACTCCTTGCTAGGAATCGTTTTATGAAATATTATGTTTCAATGGGGTATGAGATAACATCAACTCTCGAGCTTGAAAATCCAAATGTGTATTAGGAAAAAAATTTAAGGGAATATGTATAGATAATAATGTGTGACTTTATTATCTTGATAGATACAATATAATATTGACGGCATATGCGTGTAGCCATTGTTGTTGCTGTTGAAACTGTGAATTAATTTAAATGATCATTGTAAAGCTATATGTTTTTTTTCATATTCCATTATTTTAGTGAAGTCTTAGTATTCCAATCATTAGTTATTCCATGTGGACTCAAAATCTAACCAAACCGGAATTATATCAACCTTCCTACCTCTTCCATTTATGACATTTCTGCAAAAATCTCTAATAATTAACCCATTATCCTTGTATGAGATTTTTTGTAAGAAAGATCCAGTACTATTTACCGTCACCCACCCTGATTTTAGCATACTCCATTTCCCCTTATTACTAGCCAAGAAATTTCCTTCACCTTAATCTCTTCTTTTAAATCCTTGCATCCAGAAGTATTAGTGAACTTTCCATTATTATTAAAAAACTAATTCATGGAATCATTACCTCCTAATTGAAAAAACTTTTCCTTCTAAAATTATTTTATTCAACCTCAAGAAAAAATAAATTGTCATATGTAAAGAAAAGATGGGACATAAAAAGGTCGTTTAACTTGATATTACTGATATATTTTACTCCGTTTTCGAAAAAAATGAAGTTACTTTGCAGTATTTTGTTTTTTTTAACAAATTGAAATCAAACCAGGCCATCAGATCCATTCTTTAGTTTTTTTAACAAATTGAAATTAAACTATCTAGATCGGGGCCAGTGCTTTGTGAATGATTTGGTGATCTTTTCGAAAGAAGACTTAAAGCATGTTTTGATCCTTAAAGGAATTCTTGGTCGCTTCTATAGTTTCTTTGGCCATCGAGTCCATTCCAAGAAAACCAACATTTTTTGGAGGAGTGGACGATGTTCTTAAGAATAGGTGAATTAGTTTACTTCGCTTTCAAAGGGTCCAAGATCTTGGAATGTACTTGGGTGTGTCGTTTTTCCATAGCAGAGTTACTAACTCTATATTGCGGTTTGTGGTGGAAAAGGTGCATAGAAAATTAAGTAATTGGGACACTAAGCAGCTCTCTATTGCATGTAGAGTTACTCTTGCCCATTTAGTGCATCTTGTCGAATGTGTAACAATGATATGGAAGATTTACTTCATGTGCATTGGGATTGTTCTACTTTTAAAGAGGTTTGGATGCGGATCGTGCTTGCAAACCGTCGACCTCGATTCTTCTCCAGTAGTCTTCTAAATTGGATGGAAACTTATTTGTGTTCTTCAATGTGGATGAGATAAGTGCTAAAGTAACGTGCTTTAATCCCCTTTTTAATGCGTTTTTGGATAATTGTTCGATTTAAAATGATGAATGTTATGCTCCTAATACTTTAAATTCATGCTTCTATACTTCGAAGAGCATTTAGGAGCAAAAGGAGCGAAAATAAAAAAATTGGAGCAGATTTTAGGAGCCACACGAGCTGGACCATGCCACACGGGCTTAGCACACAACTGTATGAGCCACTCGGGCTGCCACATGGCCATGAGCTAGATCGTGTGAAAATCGCAAACTGCACCCAAGACACTTGGAAAACGTAATTTTTAGGTTTTTCGGGCATTTTAAGACCTATATATGAAAAATATTTGAAGAGAGGAGTAAATCGTAAGAGAATATTGAAGAAAACAACTCGAAAGACATCATTGAAGCAGATTTCTATCAAGATTGAAGACCTCTTTTTAATTTCTTTGAATTTTATTATTAGTTTCTTTATTTCTTGTGATTATACTGTCTTTAATATGTTTTTATTTGCTAGCATGAATTAATTTTCTAAATACCTAGGGGAGATGAACCCTATGATGGATTCTGTCATTTGATTTCTGTTTTACTCAATAAATATTTGGATCTTATTCTCAATTATGTGTGCTTAATCATTGGTTTAATATTTCTAGGCTATTAATCCATGTTTGATGTGCTTAAATATAGGAGGAAAAGTCTCTATTTAAGAGTAGATCTAGCATAATTAAGTGGAGTTGAATGCAATCCTAGAAATAGGACAAAATAAGTCTATCGAATTATAGTCAAATCTAATAGGGGATCCATAGATCGAGTTAATGCGATAACAGGGGTTCTAATTAGAAAGAAATTTCAATTAATCAACCTAGAGTCAGTTGCTCCTACTCTCGAAAGAGATATTAGCATAATTTAGGGATTTTTATGGATCAAGATACTAAGTGAATAGATTGTTTGATTCAGATTGATAATGACAGATGAAACCTAGGAGGACTCTTTCATGGTTATTATTTCGCTTCTTGGTTGTTAATCGTTTGTTTTCTTGATTTGTTCTTTGTCGTGTTGTTTAGTTTATTAATTTAGTTAATTTTAGATTTAAGCAATCACTCCAATTTGTCGGTTAAATAATAAAATGATGATAATTACTAGTATTTTTAGTCATCGTGGAAACGATATTTGTGCTCACTGTAACTATACTATTAATTGATAGGTGCACTTGCCTTAGTCAGATTTTTCATTGGTTCCTACTACATCAGAATGCCAAGTGTGAGTTCCTTTAGTCTAGTCTCTTTGGTTTAATAGGTTGGCGTATATGGAAAAATAGGAACCTTTTTGTCTTCTTGGGTGTACCATGGAGCTTTGCTGATACTATTTTAATTTCTGTAAGCTGGTTGAAACAATACAGTCCAGCCTATTAGAGGCACCTGTCTAGGCATTTCGGTATTTATTTTGAAAGTCCTTTCGCAGGAAGTTGGATGTATCTATACACCGAGGGGTTGTTAGGATGGATATAGGTTTTGTTGCTGCTGAGGGGGTTATATGTAAACAAAATGGAAAATGGATCCTTGGACACAACCACTATTTGGGAAGTTGTTCTATTTTTTAAACTAAACTTTGGGGGATTCTTGATGGTTTGACCATTCTTCAGAGAAGGGGTTACAATAATGTATTGATACACACGGATAACTTGGAAGTCGTTAAAGCTTTGCAGGTTAGCTGCTTGGCCAGTTCGTCCTCAGCCTTGATAAGAAGGATTCATTTGTTTTTACAAACTCTACAGCAATGGCAAATCAAGTATAACTCATGAGAAATGAATAAAATTGTTGATAGGAAGAATGCTTCAGATAGGAACACAGAGGTGCAACTGTTTGTTAATTTGTTAGATTAATTTGAGTTTGATAAAGTAGTTGATTTTTCATTTTTAATTATTTAGTATAGTTGGTTCGTTTTATTTACACACCAAAAATAATAATTAGAAACCAATTTTTTCTAAAAAAAGAAAAAAAAATAATAGTACAATTCAACAGTTATTTTATAAAATAAATTACTAATTTAGTTTTGTTAACAAAATTGTAAAATAACTTTATTGTTATAAATGATAATAATGTATGTTATTGTAACCAAGACTTATCCAAAAATAGATTTGTTTTACCTTTATAAAAAGTAGCGAAAAAATTATAAAATCACAAGATCAAAATTTGTAAATAAAAATATCTTGTATCATAATCAACAAGACAATGGCTCCTCCAAATCAATTATGCTTAGTTTTAGTAGTTTTCTTATCTATCTTTTCCCTTTCTTCTTTGCCAACAAGTGCAATTTTTCCAAAGGTTAATGTTTCACTTTCAATACCGTCATCAAAACTAGTAGAAAATTTATGCAATGGCAAGGTAATTGAACACCGCAAGTTTTGCCTGAAAGCACTTTCCACTCCCGAAGTTATTGTGGCAAAGGATTCAACCCAACTAGGAACACTTATTATGAAATTAGGAGCAGCAAATGCCAAAGCAACGTTGAATGTATATAAAAAAATAATTAAGAAACCAGGTTCACCCCAAGCTTTGAAAGCTCTTAATTGTTGCGTTGAAGCTTACAAATATGCAGTCTTATCATTTGAAATGGTATCTTCAGAATTGGTTGAAGATCCCGAAACCGCAAACTAAGATATTGCTGTTATAGGTCCTGAAATTGAGATTTGTGAAAAGGAACTGATTGGCGCAAAGGTTCAAGCACCTCAACTCCTTGCTAGGAATCGTTTTATGAAATATTATGTTTCAATGGGGTATGAGATAACATCAACTCTCGAGCTTGAAAATCCAAATGTGTATTAGGAAAAAAATTTAAGGGAATATGTATAGATAATAATGTGTGACTTTATTATCTTGATAGATACAATATAATATTGACGGCATATGCGTGTAGCCATTGTTGTTGCTGTTGAAACTGTGAATTAATTTAAATGATCATTGTAAAGCTATATTTTTTTTTCATATTCCATTATTTTAATGAAGTCTTAGTATTCCAATCATTAGTTATTCCATGTGGACTCAAAATCTAACCAAACCGGAATTATATCAACCTTCCTACCTCTTCCATTTATGACATTTCTGAAAAATCTCTAATAATTAACCCATTATCCTTGTATGAGATTTTTGTAAGAAAGATCTAGTACTATTTACCGTCACCCACCTTGATTTTAGCATACTCCATTTCCCCTTATTACTAGCCAAGAAAATTCCTTCACCTTAATCTCTTCTTTTAAATCCTTGCATCCAGAAGTATTAGTGAACTTTCCATTATTATTAAAAAACTAATTCATGGAATCATTACCTCCTAATTGAAAAAACTTTTCCTTCGAAAATTATTTTATTCAACCTCAAGAAAAAATAAATTGTCATATGTAAAGAAAAGATGGGACATAAAAAGGTCGTTTAACTTGATATTACTGATATATTTTACTCCGTTTTCGAAAAAAATGAAGTTACTTTGCAGTATTTTGTTTTTTTTAACAAATTGAAATCAAACCAGGCCATCGGATCCATTCTTTAGTTTTTTTAACAAATTGAAATTAAACTATCTAGATCGGGGCCAGTGCTTTGTGAATGATTTGGTGATCTTTTCGAATGAAGACTTAAAGCATGTTTTGATCCTTAAAGGAATTCTTGGTCGCTTCTATAGTTTCTTTGGCCATCGAGTCCATGCCAAGAAAACCAACATTTTTTGGAGGAGTGGATGATGTTCTTAAGAATAGGTGAATTAGTTTACTTCGCTTTCAAAGGGTCCAAGATCTTGGAATGTACTTGGGAGTGTAGTTTTTCCATAGCAGAGTTACTAACTCTATATTGCGGTTTGTGGTGGAAAAGGTGCATAGAAAATTAAGTAATTAGGACACCAAGCAGCTCTCTATAGCATGTAGAGTTACTCTTGCCCATTTAGTGCACCTTGTCAAATGTGTAACCATGATATGGAAGATTTACTTCATGTGCTTTGGGATTGTTCTACTGCTAAAGAGGTTTGGATGCGGATCGTGCTTGCAAACCGTCGACCTCGATTCTTCTCCAGTAGTCTTCTAAATTGGATGGAAACTGATTTGTGTTCTTCAATGTGGATGAGATAAGTTCTAAAGTAACGTGCTTTAATCCCCTTTTTAATGCGTTTTTGGATAATTGTTCGATTTAAAAGGGTGAATGTTATGCTCCTAATACTTTAAATTCATGCTTTTATACTTCGGAGAGCATTTAGGAGCAAAAGGAGCGAAAATAAAAAAATTGGAGCAGATTTTAGGAGCCACACGAGCTGGACCATGCCACACGGGCTTGGCACACAACTGTATGAGCCACTCGCGCTGCCACATGACCATGTGCTAGATCATGTGAAAATCGCAAACTTCTCTCAAAACACTTGGAAAACGTAATTTTTAGGTTTTTCGGGCATTTTAAGACCTATATATGCAAAATATAAGAAGAGATGAGTAAACCGTAAGAGAATATTGAAGAAAACAACTCGAAAGACATCATTGAAACAGATTTCTATCAAGATTGAAGACCTCTTTTTAATTTCTTTAAATTTTATTATTAGTTTCTTTATTTCTTGTGATTATACTGTCTTTAATATGTTTTTATTTGCTAGCATGAATTAATTTTCTAACTACCTTGGGGAGATGAACCCTATGATGGATTCTGTCATTTGATTTCTGTTTTACTCAATAAATATTTGGATCTTATTCTCAATTATGTGTGCTTAATCATTGGTTTAATATTTCTAGGCTATTAATCCATGTTTGATGTGCTTAAATATAGGAGGAAAAGTATCTATTTAAGAGTAGATCTAGCATAATTAAGTGGAGTTGAATGCAATCCTAGAAATAGGACAAAATAAGTCTATCGAATTATAGTCAAATCTAATAGGGGATCCATAGATCGAGTTAATGCGATAACAGGGGTTCTAATTAGAAAGAAATTTCAATTAATCAACCTAGAGTCAGTTGCTCCTACTCTCGAAAATGATATTAGCATAATTTAGGGATTTCTACGGATCAAGATACTAAGTGAATAGATTGTTTGATTCAGATTGATAATGACATATGAAATCTAGGTGGACTCTTTCATGGTTATTATTTCGCTTCTTGGTTGTTAATCGTTTGTTTTCTTGATTTGTTCTTTGTCATGTTGTTTAGTTTATTAATTTAGTTAATTTTAGATTTAAGCAATCACTCCAATTTATCGGTTAAATAATAGAATGATGATAATTACTAGTATTTTTAGTCATCGTGGAAACGATATTTGTGCTCACTATAACTATACTATTAATTGATAGGCGCACTTGCCTTAGTCAGATTTTTCATTGGTTTCTACTACATCAGAATGCCAAGTGTGGGTTCCTTTAGTCTAGTCTCTTTGGTTTAATAGCTTGGTGTATATGGAAAAATAGGAACCTTTTTGTCTTCTTGGGTGTACCATGGAGCTTTGCTGATACTATTATGATTTCTGTAAGCTGGTCAAAACAATACAATCCAGCCTATCAGAGGCACCTATCTAGGCATTTTGGTATTGATTTTGAAAGTCCTTTCACAGGAAGTTGGATGTATCTATACACCGAGGGGTTGTTAGGATGGATATAGGTTTTGTTGCTGCTGAGGGGGTTATATGTAAACAAAATGGAAAATGGATCCTTGGACACAACCACTATTTGGTAAGTTGTTCTATTTTTGAAACTATACTTTTGGGGATTCTTGATGGTTTGGCCATTATTCAGAAAAGGGGCTACAAGAATGTATTGATACACACAAATAACTTGGAAGTTGTTAAAGCTTTGCAGGTTAGCTGCTTGGCCAGTTCGTCCTCAGCCTTGATAAGAAGGATTCATTTGTTTTTACAAACTGTACGGCAATGGCAAATCAAGTATAATTCATGAGAAAGGATTAAAATTGTTAATAAGCTTGCTACGATGGCTTCAGATAGGAACACAGAGGTGCAACTGTTTGTTAATTTGTTAGATTAATTTGAGTTTGATAAAGTAGTTGATTTTTCATTTTTAATTATTTAGTATAGTTGGTTCGTTTTATTTACACACCAAAAATAATAATTAGAAACCAATTTTTTCAACAAAAAGGGAAAAAAAATAATAGTACAATTCAACACTTATTTTAGAAAATAAATTACTAATTTAGTTTTGTTAACAAAATTGTAAAATAACTTTATTGTTATAAATGATAATAATGTATGTTATTGTAACCAAGACTTATCCAAAAATAGATTTGTTTTACCTTTATAAAAAGTAGCGAAAAAATTATAAAATCACAAGATCAAAATTTGTAATTAAAAATATCTTGTATCATAATCAACAAGACAATGGCTCCTCCAAATCAATTATGCTTAGTTTTAGTAGTTTTCTTATCTATCTTTTCCCTTTCTTCTTTGCCATCAAGTGCAATTTTTCCAAAGGTTAATGTTTCACTTTCAATACCGTCATCAAAACTAGTAGAAATTTTATGCAATGGCAAGGTAATTGAACACTGCAAGTTTTGCCTGAAAGCACTTTCCACTCCCGAAGTTATTGTGGCAAAGGATTCAACCCAACTAGGAACACTCATTATGAAATTAGGAGCAACAAATGCCAAAGCAACGTTGAATGTATATAACAAAATAATTAAGAAACCAGGTTCACCCCAAGCTTTGAAAGCTCTTAATTGTTGCGTTGAAGCTTACAAATATGCAATCTTATCATTTGAAATGGTATCTTCAGAATTGGTTGAAGATCCCGAAACCGTAAACTATGATGTTGCTGTTATAGGTCCTGAAATTGATATTTGTGAAAAGGAACTGATTGACGCAAAGGTTCAAGCACCTCAACTCCTTGCTAGGAATCAATTTATGAAATATTATGTTTCAATGGGATATGAGATAACATCAACTCTCGAGCTTGAAAATCCAAATGTGTATTAGGAACAAAATTTAAGGGAATATGTATAGATAATAATGTGTGACTTATTTATCTTAATAGATACAATATAATATTGATTGCATTGGCTTGTAGCCATTATTTTCGTTGTTGAAATGTTGTATTAATTTTAAAAATCATTGTAAAACTATATATTATTTCATATTCCATTATTTTTAATGAAGTTTTAGTATTCCAATCATCAGCTATTCAAAGTGGACTCAAAATCTAACCAAATGTAATTAATATCAGCCTTCCTACCTCTTCCATTTACATTTTTACAAAAATCTTTAATAATTTCACCCATTGTCTTAGTATGATATTTTTGTAAGAAAGATCTAGTACAACTTACCGTCAACCACCTTACTTGTGGCATACTACATTCCCCTTATTTCTAACCTTAATTGTCTTCACCTTAATCCCTTCTTTTAAATCCTTGCATCCAGAAGTATTAGTGAACTTTCCCTTATTATCGAAAGACCAATTCATGGAATCATTACCTCTTAATTGATAAAACCTTATCCTTTGAAAATTACTTTATTCAACCTCAAGAAAGAATAATGAGTGACATGTAAAGAAAAGATGGGACAGAGAAAAATTGTTTAACTTAACATTACTAAGATATTTTACTCTGTTTTTGGAAAAAAATGAAGTTACTTTGTAGTATGTTGTTTTTTTAACTTGACATACACTAAGGGATCTTTACACATCAATGTACTAGTTTATGTTGATGATTTGCTTATTTCTTTGGGAATGATTCCGTTGCTTTGAAAACTTTTAAAGGGTATCTCAGTTCTTGCTTCAATATGAAGGATCTTGGTGTTTTGAAATATTTTGTTGGGGATAGAGGTAGCTCGTAGTTCATTGGTTGTATTTCTTTGTTAAAGGAAATATGCACTTGATATTATTTCGGAGACAGGTCTTTTGGGAGCAAAGCTCGCAGGATCGCCAATAAGGCAAAAACATAGATTGGAGCATGTTATAGGGGCGATTTTGGTTGATCCTGAGTCGTACAAACGGTTAATGGGTCGTTTGATTTATTTGGAAAAGATCAGACCTGATTTAGCATACTCGAGTCATGTCTTATCTCAGTTTATGCATGATCCAAGGCAGGAGCATTGGGACGCAGCTTTGTGTATTGTACAGTACTTGAAAGGCTCTCCTGGCCAAGGGATTCTATTGAGATCTGATAGTGATTTGTCTTTAAAGGGGTGCTCTGATTCGGATTAGGATGCTTGTCCGTTAACTCGGCATTTGCTTACTAATTAGCTTGTCTTTTGGGGACAATCTCCTATTTCTTGGAAAACTAAGAAATAACATACTATTTCTCATTCTTTCACTGAGGCTGAGTATAGGTCTATGGCTTCCGTCACTTGTGAGCTCAAGTCATTGAAGGTCTTGCTATTGAGCTTAGGTGTTCATCATCCTAAAGCTATTCATTTTTTTTTGTGATAGTCAATCTGCATTGTATATTGCACAAAACCCTGTATTTCACAAGCTTACTAAACATATTGAAGTGGATTGTCACTTTGTTAGGGATGCAATTCAGGATGGGTTGATTGCACCTTCTTATGTTCCGATCTTCGTTCAATTGGCTGACATTTTTACAAAGGCGTTTGGTAAATCGCAATTTGAATACCTTATCAACAAGTTGGGCATTTATGATTTGCATGCTCCAACTTGAGAGGGGTGTTAGGATATTGTTATAGGATATTATCTTTTAAAAATATACTGTATATTATTGTATATCTTTTAGGCATATATTATCTCATTAACATAAGTTAGCTATGTAATCAGAATCTTCATGTGGAGCTCATCAGGGATGCATGCAAGTGATGGACCACAATAGCAAACAAATCATGGAAGGTGCATGAACTTTTGATAATTGTTACAAACTAGCAAGTATGGTGAAATATTAGAAATCCACAAAAGATGATCTTGAAAGCAGGCATAAACAAATTCTTTCCTTACTATATTTATATACATGTCAATAAAATTGTATTTAAATTATCCGAAATTGGATCATTGCAGAGTGTAAACTATTCTAAGTAAAAATTGAGTTTTCAAATAATTTAAATTTTTATAGTTAAATATTGAAGAAAACAACTCGAAAGACATCATTGAAGCAGATTTTTATCAAGATTGAAGACCTCTTTTTAATTTCTTTGAATTTTATTATTAGTTTTTTTTATTTTTTGTGATTATACTGTCTTTGAGATGTTTTTATTTGCTAGCATGAATTAATTTTCTAAATACCTAGGGGAGATGAATCCTATGATGGATTATGTTATTTGATTTCTATTTTACACAATAAATATTTGGATCTTATTCTCAATATTGTGTGCTTAATCCTTGATTTAATATTTCTAGGCTATTAATCCATGTTTGATGTTCTTAAATATAGGAGGAAAAGTCTTTATTTAATAGTAGATCTAGCATAATTAAGTGGAGTTGAATGCAATCCTAGAAAAAGGACAAAATAAATATATCGAATTAGAGTTAAATCTAATAGGGGATCCATAGATAAAGTTAATGCGATAACAGAGGTTCTAATTAGAAAGAAATTCCAATTAATCAACCTAGATTTAGTTGCTCTTACTCTCGAAAGAGATATTAGTATAATTTAGGGATTTCTACGGATCAAGATACTAAATGAATAGATTGTTTGATTCAGATTGATAATGATAGATGAAATCGAGGTGGACTCTTTCATGGTTATTATTTCACTTCTTGGTTGTTAATTGTTTGTTTTCTTAATTTGTTCTTTGTCGTGTAATTAATTTTAGATTTATGCAATCACTCCAATTTATCGGTTAAATAATAGAATGGTGATAATTACTAGTATTTTTAGTACTCGTGGAAATTATATTTGTGCTCACCGTAACTATAGTATTAATTGATAGGTGCACTTGCCTTTGTCAGATTTTTAGTTTGTTTCTACTACATTAGAATGCCAAGTGTGGGTTCCTTTGGTCTAGTCTCTTTGGTTTAATAGCTTGGCGTATATGGAAAAAAAGTAACCTTTTTGTCTTCTAGGGTTTACCATGGAGTTTTGCTGAAATTATTAAGATTTTTGTAAGCTAGTCAAAACAATACAATCCAGCCTATCAGAGGCACCTGCTTAGACACCTCGATATTGATTTTGAAAGTCATTTCACAGGAAGTTGGATGCATCTATACACCAGGGGTTGTTAGGATGGATATAGGCTTTGTTGTTGTTGAGGGGGTTATATGTAAACGAAATGGAAAATGGATCCTTGGACACAACCACTATTTGGGAAGTTATTCTATTTTTGAAACTAAGCTTTGGGGGATTCTTGATGGTTTGGCCATTATTCAGAGAAGGGGCAACAAGAATTTATTGATACACACGAATAACTTGGAAGTCGTTAAAGCTTTGCAGGTTAGCTACTTGGCCAGTTCGTCCTCAGCCTTGATAAAAAGGATTCATTTGTTTTTACAAACTATAGAGCAATGGTAAATCAAGTATATTTCATGAGAAAGGAATAAAGTTGTTGATAGGCTTGCTAAGATGTCTTTAGATAGGAACACAGAGGTGCAACTGTTTGTTAATTTCCAAGAGGAGATGTTAGATTAATTTGGGTTTGATAAAGTAGTTGATTTTTCATTTTTTAATTATTTAGTATAGTTGGTTCGTTCTATTTGCACACCAAAAAAAAATTAGAAACCAATTTTTTCAACAAAAAGAGAAAAATAAATATAATTGTACTTATATTAGAAAATAAATTACTATTAGTTTTGTTAACAAAATTGTAAAATAACTTTATTGTTATAAATGATAATAATGTATGTTATTGTAACTAAGACTTATCCACAAATAGATTTGTTTTACCTTTATAAAAAATAGTGAAAAAATTATAAAATCACGAGATCAAAATTTGTAATTAAAAATATCTTGTATCATAATCAACAAGACAATGGCTCCTCCAAATCAATTATGCTTAGTTTTAGTAGTTTTCTTATCTATCTTTTCCCTTTCTTCTTTGCCAACAAGTGCAATTTTTCCAAAGGTTAATGTTTCACTTTCAATACCGTCATCAAAACTAGTACAATGGCAAGGTAATCGAACACCGTAGGTTTTGCTTGAAAGCACTTTCCACTCCCGAAGTTATTGCGGCAAAGGATTCAACCCAACTAGGAACCCTCATTATGAAATTAGGAGCAGCAAATGCCAAAGCAACGTTGAATGTATATAACAAAATAATTAAGAAACCAGGTTCACCCCAAGCTTTGAAAGCTCTTAATTGTTTCGTTGAAGCTTACAAATATGCAATCTTATCTTTTGAAATGGTATCTTCAGAATTGGTTGAAGATCCCGAAACCGCAAACTATGATGTTGCTGTTATAGGTCTTGAAATTGATATTTGTGAAAAGCAAAAAATTGACACAAAGGTTCAAGCACCTCAACTCTTTGCTAAGAATCGATTTATGAAATATTATGTTTCAGTGGGATATGAGATAACATCAACTCTCGAGCTTGAAAATCCAAATGTGTATTAGGAAAAAAATTTAAGGGAATATGTGTAGATAATAATGTGTGACTTATTTATCTTGATAGAAACAATAAAATATTGATTGCATAGGCATGTAGCCATTGTTTTCGTTGTTGAAATTGTGTATTAATTTAAAAAAATCATTGTAAAACTGTATATTATTTCATATTCCATTATTTTTAATGAAGTTTAGTATTCCAATGATCAGCTATTCAAAGTGAACTCAAAATCTAACCAAATGTAATTAATATCATCCTTCCTACCTCTTCCATTTATGACTTTTCTACAAAAATCTTTAATAATTACACCTATTGTCCTAGTATGAGATTTTTGTAAGAAAGATCCAGTATTATTTACCGTCAACCACCCTACTTGTGGCGTACTCCATTTCCCCTTATTACTAAACTTAATTACCTTCACCTTAATCCCTTCTTTTAAATCCTTGCATCCAAAAGTATTAGTGAACTTTCCCTTATTATCAAAAGACCAATTCATGGAATCATTACCTCTTAATTGATAAAACCTTATCCTTTAAAAATTACTTTATTCAACCTCAAGAAAGAATAACGAGTCACATGTAAAGAGAAGATGGGACAGACAAATATCGTTTAACTTGACATTACTAATATATTTTACTCTGTTTTCTGAAAAAAAAAATGAAGTTACTTTGTAGTATGTTGTTTTTTTAACTTAACATGCACTAAGGGATCTGTACACATTAATGTGCTAGTTTATGTTGATGATTTGCTTATTTTTTTGGGAGTGATTCTGTTGCTTTGAAAACTTTTAAAGGGTATCTCAATTCTTGCTTCAATATGAAGGATCTTTGTAACACCCCCTTACCCGATCCGATCATCGGACACGTGTAAGTAGATGTCATGACTATACTAATATAAAAAAATTAATTAAAACCTTACCTTTCTGTTATTAAAGGAGTTATATTATTTAGAAAGCAAAAATGGAATTAGAACTAGAAGATGAGTGAATTTATTTTCGTTTTTAATGAAAATATGAGTTTTAGAGGACTTCTACCGATACTTACATAAATGGGTATCGGTAGTTCAAAAGGCAGTGAGCACTCAGAATTACCTGTAGAATTCTATCGGTACTTGAATGGGTTCTATCGGTACAACCCTGTGTACTACCGATACAAGATAAGTAACTACCGATACTAAAAGTTTCAGAGGCTAAATTAATTTTTTTTCCCTATGACTTCTATCGAACCTTCAATTTCAACTACCGCAACAACTACTATCCTACCGAAACTTGATAAACTTCTACCGACACCAAATAAGTCAGTAACTAATCTACTTATTCCCCTGCACTTTTACCGAAGCTTTGTGGAGTTCTACCGAAACTTCCATCTATCACCAAACAACTACCAGTAGAAAATTTTGACTACTAAAACAATTTATAGAAATTACAGGATTTTTTCCACATTTACATCCAGGAGACCCTAATATTCATCAACCAACAAATTTCCAATTATACAAGTTGATCAAAATGCAAAATACATGACCACCAAGTCACAAATCTAACCATTAAACCCAACTTCATCTAGGTACATGCCAACACAAAAATGGAAACAAAAACTCACAAACACGAAAGAACGAGATTTGAGCTTGGATGCTTAGTCTTGAGAATACCCAAAAGTTTCTAACCTGCGCATGTAAAACAACATATGCTGAGTATAATACAATTGTATCCTAGTAACCTAAACATTAAAACAATGTAATCCTTCTTAAGATTCTTAAAATTAATATTCATGTAAATGCAGCTATATCTTTTCTCTAAATCATATACTCAACATATTATTCATAATTATACTTTCTACTTATAAATATACAGATATATATATATATACGATATAAAATTTCCATTAAAAGTCTAATTCATCTCCGTTTCTCATTTCACATTTCGCATCGTAATTACTTTCTTTACATCATTTCTAATTTCATTTAACATTCACGCTCATGCATTTCATGTACCGTTTTCATAAACATTAACATTCACGCTCATGCATTTCATGTACCGTTTTCATAAACATTAACATTCACGCTCATGCATTTCATGTACCGTTTTCATAAACATTAACATTCACGCTCATGCATTTCATGTACCGTTTTCATAAACATTCCACATATGTCTCATGACATTTCCATTTGTTTTAACATAATTCTCATCATTTTTAATTTCCTTATTAACATGACTCGGACTCTGACGGATACACGGATCCAACCAACATACCGGTTTGGCACCCAATGCCTCATCGGATAAACCGAAGTAATAATCGCACCCAGCGCTATAATAAAGGTGACACCCAATGTCTCATCGGTTAAACCGAAGTAAGTTGGCACCCAATGCCTCATCGACTCATGGTTGAAGTAACCCCGAACACTTCCTATCCTATAGCATGCCATCTATATTCGACTCGGCCCGAACAGTTAATAGGGTAATAATTTTCATTTAACATCAAACCACATTTCATCTTTAAATTTTTATCCATGAAACAATGCATTTAGAAATATAATCTAATAATAATTATTTAATTTATCACTTTTGTAATCACATATCATACAAGTATACATGGAGTACTATATTATCTATAATTTCCTACATAATCAAATTATCCAAATCAATTCTAAGGAGTAGAGAGTCTCATACCTTATTATTCATTCTTTAATTTTATACATTAAGCCACTTATTTAAAAGTTGACAATAATTAGACAAGTTTAGGTTATAGAAATACCAATCGTAAGTTCCGATCTATTCGTCGACGACCTTGTCTTTGCCCTTCCTTTTCGAAAAGTTTGGGTCAATGTTAGCTATGAAAATACACATACACATTCATTCATTAATTTACAAACAATTTAACTCTAATTAAATTCAACTCCCTATTTCTCATTCTCACACTAATTCCCAAGTTTTACAAATTTGATTCTCTCTACATAAAAACCAATGGCCTATTTCATCATTTAATCCACTTTTTTCCTTCTAACCAAAAATCATATAAACCAAATAATCTCAAAAGCTTCATTTACTCAACAATGGTTGCTTTCAATATTCTTGATCATTTTGAAGAATATGACATGGGTTTGATAGCTTAAGGTAATGGAATTCTAAAAATACAAAAAAAAGGCTTGATTACACTTACCAATTTGAAGTTTATACTTGACAAAAACTCAAAGTTTTCTTCCTACTTCCTCCTTTCTCTCCTTCTGCCGATTTTGCTAAGCTCATCTCACACCCATGCCTAATATCATCATTATGCTCCCTTTTTCCTCTCTTTTTTCATTCTTTTAATTAAAGAATTTTTTTGAACCAAAATTTGGAGCCACACAAGTGCACCTAACGGCACTAAGGCTCAAAAGGGAAGATTTGCCCTTTAGGTCCTCCCTCTTAAATTCAATTAAAAATCCCTTTTGTAATTCACACTTTTGCCTTCTATGCAATCTAGTTTTCATGTCTAATTTTCACCACACAATCAAAATTACTTATCCAATAAACAATTATTCTACGATTTGTTTTGATAAATATTTTTATTAAATATTTACGATCTGATTATTAAATACTAAATTCCAAAAGTACCCTTTACTGACAACCCCGAAGTTGGGTCATTACAATCTTGGTGTTTTGAAATGTTTTTTTAGGGATAGAGGTAGCTCGTACTTCATTGGGTGTATTTCTTTGTTAAAGGAAATATGCACTTGATATTATTTTGGAGACGGGTCTTTTGGAAGCAAAGCTCACAGGATCGCCAATAAAGCAAAATCATAGATTAGCGCATGTTACAGGGGCAAATTTGGTTGATCCTGAGTCGTATAAACGATTAATGGGTCGTTTGATTTATTTGGAAATGATTAGACCTGATTTAGCATACTCGGTTCTTGTCTTATCTAAGTTTATGCATGAGCCAAGGCAAGAGCATTGGGACGCGGCTCTATGTATTGTCCGATACTTGAAAGGCTCTCCTGGCCAAGGGATTCTATTGAGATCTGATGGTGATTTGTCTTTGAAGGGGTGCTCTGATTCGAATTAGGCTGCTTGTCCGTTAACTTGACATTTGCTTACTAACTAGCTTGTCTTTTTGGGACAATCTCCTATTTCTTGGAAAACTAAGAAATAACATACTATTTCTCGTTCTTTTGCTGAGGCTGAGTATAGGTCCATGGCTTCCGTCACTTGTGAACTCAAGTCGCTGAAGGTCTTGCTATGGAGCTTAGGTGTTCATCATCCTAAAGCTATTCATTTATTTTGTGATAGTCAATCTACGTTGCATATTGCACAAAACCTTGTATTTCACGAGCTTACTAAACATGTTGAAATGGATTATCACTTTGTTAAGGATGCAATTTAGGATAGGTTGATTGCACCTTCTTATGTTCCGATCTTCGTTCAATAGGCTGACATTTTTACAAAGTTGTTTGGTAAACCGCAATTTGAATACCTTATTAACAAGTTGGGCATTTATGATTTGCATGCTCCAACTTGAGAGGGGTTATGTTGGAGCCCAATTTTGACCGGGCCCAACATGTAAACCAATAACCAAAAATAAATAATAAATAAATTTTAAATTTAAATTTACTTTAAATTTTTAAATGTCCAATACATTTTTAAATTTAAATTTATTTAAATTCAAAAAGTCCATGCCCAAGTTACAAAGTCCAAATACCCAAAACACAAATATCACTAAACCCAAAACCTAAACCCAAAACTCCCTAGACCAAACCAAGTCCTAAGCCCAATAAGCCTAATTTTACAAAAAATATATATATATCTGAAAAAACTTAATCTATTGCAACTTGCTACTGTCGCCCCTACCCTGCCCAATCAATGTCTGCCACGTCAGCATTTACAACCACCATCACCAGTAACTTGCCACCACTGCCATTGGCACCTGCAAAAGGAGAAAGGACTGGCATTAAGTTAGAAAAAAACAAAAGATAATCATTGTATTTTAGGCTATAAAGCCGAAATTGAAATCAGTTGTAAGGGGTTACGAGTTTTCTTTAGAAATCAAAGCAAAATAGAGACATTCGAAATCGGATACAAATAGTGATTCGAAGTTAATCAATACACACAAAGAGTATTCGAAGCAATTAATTTCAAAAACAAGCATTTAATTTCTCTTCTCTAGTTAATAAATATATAAATTTATTTATTTATGTTATAACTGCTCATTTATTACTCTCTTTTAAATTTGAAACGTTTTTAATAAATAAATATATTAAGTAATAATAATAAATAATAAAAAGAAGAAACTTAAAGGACATACCAGCAGTCGAAACGTCGTTGTCACAATCGCGATCGGATTTCGTCCAACCATTGTTCGTGTTCGGGAAAAGGCTCCAATAGGGGATTTTCACCATTTCAAAAAGTGAATATATTAAAAAAAATAACAGATGGGAGGCAACAAATCGTTAAGCTTTTTTTTTTGAAATTTTTGAATAGATCTGGTTTAGATCTAGTTTTGATTTAAAACAACAATGAAGCAATAATAATAATAACAATTTTTTTCAAAAAAAAGTATAACTAAAAGAACATATTTGAAAAAGGGAAGATCGAACGTTTTGAAATTTTCTCCAAGAATTTGAGTTCAATCTGGACAGATCTGAACCCAGATCTATGATTTTTGAAAAGAAAATAGGAAAAGAAGGACTTTTTACCTGAGCCGCCACGGATGGTGGCGCATGACGACGGAGGAGCGACGGGCCAACGATCAGAGATTTTCGGATAAGGGGAGAATGCTTTGAGCCTTTGAGAGAAAAAAAAGAAACCTTCATTAAAAATGTTTGAAAGAAATGAAATTTTTTCAGATTTTTTTTTTGTTTAAATACCTTGGTTAAACGGCCCCGTTTAGAGGGGAGATTTAGTGTTAAAACGGCACCGTTTCGGTGCTCCATATCTGACCCTCATCGGACTCGACCAGGGTCCTCGGGTTTTTGTAAAATGGTCTATTTACTATCGCGATCATTCTGCATTTTTTTAGTTTCTACAATTTCATCCTTTTTTACCTTTTTAATTTATTTCAAATTTGCCCTTAAATTTTAAATGCCTTACAATTTCGTCCCTCGACTTCTGAAGACATGAGAAGCTGCCACGTGTCTCAATTTTTGGGTTATTTGCACATTAAGCCATTGTTTTCTTTAAAAATTACATTTTAACTCTTAAACTTCCCAAAATTGTATTTTGACCCTTAAACCTTTCCAAAATCACATTTTAACCCCAAAACTTCTCAAAATTGTATTTTAAACCTTAAACCTTTCCAAAATCATATTTTGGTCCCAAAACTTATCTAAAATTACATTTCGACCCCAAACTTCTCCAAAATTACATTTGACCCTCAAAATTTTCCAAAATTACATTTTGAACAAACTTTTCTAAATTTACATTTTAACCCCTAAACTTTTCCAAAATTATATTTTAACCCTTAAAATTTTTCCAAAGTTGCATTTTAACCCCTAAAGCTTTCCAAAATTACATTTTAACCCTCAAACTTGTCCAAAATCACATTTTAACCCCTAAACCTTCCTAAAAATCACATTTCAACCCCAAACTTCCCTAAAATCACATTTTGACCCCGTATTCTCCGAAACTTCATTTTCGACCTCGTTTTTTTTTCCTTTTCTTTGATTTTTGTATATAGAATTTAATTATTATTCTTAGTATTTTTAATTAATCCTTTTTTTATTTTAATTCACGATTCTATCATATTTCGTATATTATTAATCTCATGCTTAATTTTTGCATTTACTTATCTGCTTAATTATTATTTAATTCTTCCATTATCTGCACATTCATGTTTAATTTACGCATTCATCTTTAAAATTAAATTTGATTTTTGATTTTCTCTAAAAATACCAATATTTTAAAATCGAGGCAATATTCCTTTATTTCGGATTTTGAAAAATTGTGCCTTAACTTACTAGGCGCGATATTTCTTCAAATCGGAATAATCGAATACTCTTTTTAAAGGTTTGAAATTTGCAACGAAGTAATGCTCGTTATTTTCGGATCTCGAGATGTTATGTCCTAACTCACTTGACGTGACTTCTTTCCTCGATCATTTCGAAATAACGAAAATTCCTCGCGAAATTCGATTTTCCTTCTTAAATGTGTACATCAAATAAATCATGCATTAAAGGATTGTATTTTAAGTTTTACTCGAGTTTTCAAACTTTTAACAAATCAAGACCGGATAATAATCGACGTGGTACCAATTTTGGGCGTGTGAGGGTGTTAATCCTTCCTCACACGCAACCGACTCCCGAACCCATTTTCTGGATTTCAAGACCAAAATGTTTTTCAAAATGGATTTTAAACGTTTTGTGGTGATCCAATCACACCGAATAAAATATTGGTGATGGCTCCCACATTTGTCGATTTTTAAAATATTTTTCGAGTCTCTTTTTCTTTTTTGAAAAAAGACAGTTTCGACATTGTATATTATTGTATATCTTTTAGGCATATATTACCTCATCAACATAAGTTAACTATGTAATCAGAATCTCCATGTGGAGCTCACCAGGGATGCATGCAAGTGATGGACCACAATAACAAACAAATCATGGAAGGTGCGTGAACTTTTGATAATTGTTACAAACTAGTAGATATGGTGAAATGTTAGAAATCTACAAAAGATGATCTTGAAAGCAGGTATAAACAAATTCTTTCCTTGCTATATTTATATACGAGTTAATAAAATTGTATTTAAATTATCCGAAATTGGATCATTGCAGAGTGTGAACTATTCCAAGTAAAAATTGGGTTTTCAAATGATTTAAATTTTTATAGTTAAATTGAATTGAAGGATTGAAATGAATTTAATCCACATTCGAGATCTGAATCTAAATGAACAGCTCTTCTATACATATGCACATACTACATTATTAAAATTAATTACTAAACCAGAAACCCTTTTTTTCCCTCCAGATTACAAGTTGCAATATAAAAGAGAGCAACACCAATGACACCCTTTCATTTCGTATAATATACAAAGCAAGACTTCACATCCACAATTATTTATTATCCTTTATTTTGGCACTTTATTTCTTTATGCAACGAGTATAGACAAGCTCATGTCCCTAATTCATTTTTGCTGTCATTCCTTGTCCCAATGAAGAAAAATGCTGCAAATCATTATTCCCGTTGGCAATTTCCGGAGCATTAACCGACGCAGCCGCCAATGCCTTGATGCACGTTTCAGCATCGGGGCCAATAAGGCTAACATCATAGTTCGCACTCATTGCATCTTCACTCTGTTCATCATTTATCATCCCGAACGACCTGATAGAATTTTTATAAACATTCTGGCACGTTTTGAGAGCTTCTAGACTCGCTGGTGAACTCGGCTTCTTCATCATTTCGACGATGACATTCAGCGTCATGTGAGCTTTGGCCACCGCTTCTTTCATGGCGACATCCATGAGTTGGTTCACGCTCTTCGCAGCATTTGCTTGGGCGTTGGTAAGAGCTTTCAAGCAGAAGTCGTGGTCGAGGATCGCGTCCCCGCTGCATACTTTGGCAATGAGTGCTTTAGAAGCTGATACCCTTGAAGGAGAAAAGACATTGAGAGACAAGAATAATATTGTGAAAATCACATTAATGAAATGACTTTGTGATGCCATTTCAATTTGTGTTTGTATTGAAAGTGTTGATGGATTGCTAGGTTTTGTTTTCGGATGAATGCATTGATTAGTAAGGTTTTGCCTTGGTTTCTTTAATTTTTTTGTTGGAGAAATTGTCTTCGAAAGAGTTGGTTTGGGATGAGCAGCGACAACCACAAATTTCCCCTTCTTTTTATAGCATTAGACTGAACCTCCGCCGATGGCTAGAATTAGTGTACAAGTTCAACCATGAATTTACCGTCTCTGATTCTTATATGTATTTGTTATTATCTTAGATTTTTATTAACGTTTCCTTTTATTAATTTTAAAAGGACTAAATCAAAAAATGATATTTAAATTATATTATATTTCTTAAGTTAATACTTAAAAATGGTATTTAAATTGTAATCAATTATCTCAAGTGATACTTAGACTATACTTTATTATTTTAAATTATCACGGTCTTTAAAAAATCACTTAATCAATCATTTTGTGATGTCAAGCACTTTTAAAATTAAAAAGTCCGAAAAATATATTTACTTTAAGTTTTTTTTTAACTCATAAATCTATGCACGTTTTTTTTCTTCACCCAAAAACTTCGATAAAAAAAAATTCAAGAACATATTAAAACTCATCCGAACTTAAATGTCTGATGATAAATCTCAAATTTTAACATTTTTTTTTTCATTTTTGCACTTCCATTTCAATATCTTTCTCACACCAATTCAAATTTAATATATTATTTTTCTTAAAAATAACTTTCTCGTTCTTTTTAAATACTTTACATAGAATATTAAATGCTAGGTGAACCACTAAAATTAAAAAAAAATCAGAAAAATCATAAAACCCAGATACTAGTAAGAAACTGAATAGAAAGTAAAAAGGAAAGAGTAGCATAAAAAATTTATCTACTAGTTAGAAAAATGCATTAAAAGAGAAGAAAAAGTTTTAAATAATTGAATTTATTTTTTATTATTTAATTTAATTTAATTTAAAAGTATTTAATTGGTGTCTCAAAGAATGTGTTCACCACTTTTTCATCCAATCTAAAATGGTTAATTGTTTCGTCAGGTTCTTGAACGTTTTATATAATTATACTTTATTTTGGTGTCGTCGTTGTCATTGACGACACTCAATTTTTTTTTTTAAATCAGAGGTGGAGACACCAATGGCAATTGTGTCACCGACATTTACTGTTCAAAACGAATAATTTACGTACATAATTTTTAAAGTTAGTCATTTTTATAAATAATTAAAAATTTTGGATATTTTTATAAAAGCCTTTTTATTTAGTTTTAATTATAAAATATTTAAAATTAATAAATATTTTATTAACATTAAAAATATTCAAATGCCTTACTAGCTAAATTGGGTTTCGGATAAGTAATTTTTTTAGTCATAAATATTACAAATATAAATTCATCATGATCATATAAAAGTAAATATTTAAATATCATTAGGAAAGTTGTCTATATACAATCTTATACGAATTAATGATACTAAAAAATTGTTTTCATCATTAAAAACATAGTAAGATAATTAAAATAGACATACAACTTATCATTATAAAAAAATTGTTATACTTCGTTTAAATTGGGACACGTTTTTGCAAAATAAATTATCCGAAAAATGTTTGTAGCTAAATTTTCGATTCTATCCAAATGTTTTGGTGACAAGTCCTTCTGAATCCCTACTCTCTATTCAACCCTTGGTATCAATAGGAACTTATATCACTCACTTCCTTCTGAAAGACCTAAATCTCCTGCTTTTAAGGACAGTTCACCCGCTGGATAAGCATCCTTGTCCGACACTCCTGAAATGTGAACACACTCGTAAAAACCATCATGCCCCATCTTAATATAACAATCTTGTATTGCCATAACAGAATGGATCACACGGTGCACGTCCTTCCTAATGACAACCACTTTGTAATGAGCTATCACGTCACACTAACAAATAAGAAGATTTCTCTTATAAATACATTTCTAAACGATGAGAAAGGGGCCTTAGAGTCCTTAAGTAACTTTTGAGCATTTATCCATTTCAACCTCCTCCTTAGCTACCTACATATCATCTTGTCTTTTTTCAACCCTCGTCTCTCAAAATGAACCGACCTCTTCAGCACCATCACATCTCCTTCCTTATCTTTTTCCTTGTTGTACACTATATCAACAAATTTGAATATTAGAATTTGGTATAAATATGAAGATTAACAAAGATTGTCGGAAGGAAACTTGCAATGAACATGTCCATAACGAGGCTGGATAAAGATGTAAAGTTGCTATGAAGCTGCTTTGAATTACTGTTAGTTCATGTTATGACAGGCACCACCAATATTTTTAAGTTCAATTTTTTTATTTCTTCTTCGTGAATCAAATATTGCAATATGCAAAATAGAATATTATGTACAATACGATTAAAAATAATTGATTATTGATGATTTAAATATTTTTTTCGAGAGTTTACAAGTAAAAATATAAAATAATTACAAATACATATAAAAATTATAAAATAAAATAAATCAATACGAAAATTAACTCATCAAACTAGAACCCATGTACACTTTTGACTCTTCATTAGAAGCAATGACAAAAACGGTAACGGGGTGTCGCGTTGCACCGCGTTTTTACAGTCAAAACGGAGTGTTGAGGTCGGAACGGGCGGGCACTGGACGTACTCTGTTAAATTACCCTTTTTTTTTCAAAAAAAAAAAAGTTAACTCTTGCTCTCCTTATTGGTTGATAAAGGTGAAGATTACAGAAAATTTGGAGGGAAAAGTAGAGAGCGAGCAATGCCAGTGGCAAAACCAGACTCGTCTGATTCCAGGGTGATTGCTCATGTTGACATGGATTGCTTCTATGTTCAAGGTTTTTTATGCGATTTAATTTTATTTGTGTATATGTTACTTAGGTTTTCGACCAGTTCTTCATTTTCCATTTCGTTTTGTTCTGTTCCAATTTCTCAAACTTGTCTTTCTCTTTGGAATCTCAATTTCTGGCGTAATTAATATCGTTAAACATTATACTCTATAGTGGAGCAAAGAAAGCAACCGCAATTACGGGGTTTACCTACTGCTGTTGTACAGTACAATGAATGGAAAGGAGGGGCTTTGATTGCAGTCAGCTACGAGGCTCGTAAATTCGGGGTTAAGCGGTAATTTCAATTTTTAAAGTAATCATTTTCAGGATTCTCAATTGATAATCTGTGTTTTCTTCCCCCCCCACCCCCGGGTCCCCTTGTTTTTGTATCTTATGTGTGGTTTTCAGTTCAATGCGTGGCGAGGAAGCAAAGGAGGTTTGCCCACAAATTCTGTTGGTCCAAGTGCCTGTGGCTCGTGGTAAAGCTGATTTGAGCGGGTACCGGAATGCAGGCTCTGAGGTGCTGGCGATTTGATGAACATTTGTACTCTTTCAAGTATATATTTTCAGTAGTTCATTAGTAACCCATCTTATCGCTGAATTTTTAACAAAATTCACAGGTGGCATCTATTCTTGCAAGGAGAGGTAGATGTGAAAGGGCTTCCATTGATGAAGTGTATCTTGATCTTACTGATGCAGCTGAATTGATGCTAGCCGACAACCCTCCGCAAGGCATGGAGACAATAGATGAGGAAGCTCTTAAATCACATATTCTAGGGCTAAATAATGAGGTTTACTGCCATGCTTTGGATCTTTTGTCATAATATTTAATAATGCTTGATGTTGGAGTTATTTATGAGTAAATGGCACCTCTGTTGATGGACAGATGCCAGCATATGTGATTTAGCTTAAGTGCAATGTCCTTGGAACCTAGATGCCTCTATCGCTACGAACTCTAACAAGTTTGTAGGCTTGTATATGTATCCTGTCTTAAATTTTGGTCTCTAGTTGGGATCATTGTGCACTTTTTTGGCGTTTTTGCAGTGGTAGGATTTTGCACCACCTAAGATATTATACTGTATATGCAACTGTGCAGGACGGAAGTGACGTGAAAGAAAATGTTAGGAAGTGGATGCATAGGCACAATGCTGATCACCGTGATAAATTACTAGCTTGTGGTATCCTCATTGTTGCAGAACTTAGGATGCAGGTTTTAAAGGAGACAGAATTCACTTGTTCTGCAGGCATTGCTCATAATAAGGTAGCTAAAAGTTTTTTCGCTCATCTGTAGTTTTTCTGCCAGTACCATAAGGTTCTGTATAAAGGTAACTTCTACTGACCTATGACATCGTCCTAATGCTGACTTTATCACCAGATGCTGGCGAAACTTGCTAGCGGTATGAATAAACCTGCACAGCAAACTGTTGTGCCTTTCTCATCTGTAAAGGGATTGCTTGATACCTTGCCCATAAGAAAAATGTAAGTTTCTAAAATTTCTGGATGTAACTGAAATGTTGAGTGAGAATTAATTAATTTCCTTGAGGAATGATATAAAAACATCAGCAGCAGAGCAGTTACTTCTCTCCTAATACATGACACATTATTTTGACTAGAAACTTTCTTTCCAGGAAACAGCTTGGAGGCAAGCTGGGGATTTCCTTGCAAATGGACATGGGTGTGAACACTGTTGGAGATCTATTGCAGTTTCCAGAGGAGAAGCTTCAAGAACGTTATGGCATAAATACAGGGTCAATACCTACTATTAATGGGGCTTTTGCACATGTCTGATATATCTCAGATCATTACAGCTTCTCCTCTTAAAATTTAAAAGTTATGCTGCATCAAGAGCTGTTATCTAGTACTTTCCAAATTTACTTTTAGACGTTTGACTTCTTGTTTTAATCTTTATATGGTCAAGATCCACCAGAAGAAATTTCCATTTTAAGATGTGCTTTAACATTTGCTGATTCATTTAACAACTATCTAAATATGGTTCCTAAATACCTATGTTTTGCATGGGATCTAGAACTTGGCTGTGGAACATTGCAAGAGGAATCAGTGGAGAAGAAGTTGAGGGACGCCTTCTCCCTAAGAGCCATGGTTCTGGAAAGACATTTCCTGGCCCTCGGGCATTAAAGACAGTTCCTGCTGTAAGAGTTTTGTCTTAATAAAAAGTGCTCTATGATTTTATCATGACATGAAGTCAATGTGTTAATCTCCTGTGCGATCATTTTTGCGTGTAGAATTTTGTGCAAACTAAAGAGCATATTTTGTGAGCTTAATCCCTAAGTGTTGGAATTTATAAATGATCATACAAATTGCAATGCAGTGCTGTCTAATTATGCAATGCCAGCACTACAGAGTAGTGCTTACAGCCCCTATGGTTCCATAGCTTGTGGTCTATGATGGTGATGTCTCTTCTTCATCTTCAAGGAATGAAAGTATCAAACATTTTACAGTTGATGGAGATATTCCAAGTGTTGTAAAAGTGATAGTCTTAGATCTATCGTGCAATGACTATAGCTTTACCAACTCCGTTGTCTGTGCTGACTTCTGCTGAATTGGTTCTTTATGTGAGTCATGATCGTTGTTAGAGGGATGCTTGACAAGGGGTGGCTAACGGAAAGTTTTCTGCTGCAAAAACTGGTGCTGAAATTGGAGAAATGGTTTTCTCAACTATGAATCTGTGTAAAAAGAAATGATCATAGTTGGTGGAAAGGGAATTGCTTTGCTGCTTTTTGTTTCTAAATTTGCTTACTATCTGCATTTGTTATCTAGCTCTTATATCAATTAGCTTACTAGCTTCCATCATTTAGTGATTCCTTCAAAGCATTTTTGGAACATTTAGCAACTCCCACTAAAGTTCATATTGTTTTAACTTTCCTCTTTATATGTTAACCAGGTGCAACACTGGCTTAATCAGCTTTGCGAAGAACTTAGTGAACGACTTTGCTCTGACCTGGACCAAAACAAAAGGATAGCACACACGTTAACTCTGCATGCTAGAGCATACAAGGTACCCATCTTTTATCCTTTAGTCTGCATCTTTATGTACCTCTGGCATTTTTCTATTAACCAACCCAGATTTTTTTATGCGACGTGCTAACTCCAACATTCTATTTCGCTGATTATGAGTATTTCTACAGTCCAGTGACTCAGATTCTCAGAAAAAGTTCCCCTCAAAATCTTGTCCACTAAGGTATGGGACTGCCAAGATCCAGGAAGATGCCTTCAACCTATTTCAAGCTGGATTACGCGAGTATATTGGATTTTATGGTGTTAAAACTCAAGGAAGCCATTGTAGTGGATGGGGAATAACATCTCTTTCTGTTTCAGCCAGTAAAATCGTTCCCATACCATCTGTAAGTTCCAATGTACATTGTTTGCAGTAAATGATGACCTTAACATGGTTTTTGAACGACCAAACACTTTGTATTATGTGTTATCTTTAATATTTTTGGCAGGGAACATGTTCAATTGCGAAGTATTTTCATGGTCAATCTACATCCCGCTTTTCTTCAATGCAATTGTCGGATAACCTTAATACTGAAGCAACGCTTTCGTTACCCTCAGGTCTTCTTGCTTTTCTGATCATTTTCTGGCCTTGTTTATGATTGTAATGCATTTCTAAATGGGACTAGGTGTTCATTCAGGTAGTGAATGCTACTCAGAGGTGAATTTATCTGAACCAAAAATTGATTTTCCTAAGGAAGAAAGCTGGATTAAGGATACTGTGCCTGATTTGGATCTGCAAGAACACAAAGTAAATTTCTTGAAGATGAAGCTGTTTAGTTTTTTGCAGATTCTTTTCTAAATGACAGTTTTAAGATGATTTATCTCTCGAAAGAACAAAAATCAACGAAGTTTCTAGATGTAGAATATTTAGGAGTTTTTCATTTCCACTGCTAATTTTGAGTTGTATATAAAAATTTGCACTTTGACCAGTGATTTGTTTTTGCAATTCAGAATTTGATCATGCGATGCAAGCAACATAGATCTGTAACTATTGTTATTTTTCCTTCATTTTAGAAAGCAAGATATTAAAGTTTTCTTCATCTATAATGCATAAGCCTCTTGATACGTGTATAATGTATGTTGTGTAAGAACTATTAACCTATTATCTTCCTATTGTTAAATGCTTCTGGTAGTGAACAATCATATTACTAGTTTATTCTGTCTGCAGGATCTATCTAGCACTCTATTAGAGAAGACACAAGATGTGTTCACTCAGGAGGATATTTCACCATTGTTACTCTCAGGTGATATCTTTTTGTACTTGCTGTTTGCGTTGGCTCCCTAACTGCCCTTTCAAGTTCTGATTTTGTAATTGTGTTTATTGAGGAACTTAAGGCTGCTTGGAACAGAACCGGAGTAAACAACAACGAGATTTAACTAAGGATGAAAGTCAGTTTAAGTTAGAATACAAGGAGCGAAAAGGAAAAAGATTGAAAGACAAGGTTCAATCATGAATTTTACTCATTATATCTTCCTGTGTTATTGCTATTTAGTGTTTTTTATACTGCTATCTAGGGAATACTTGCTCATCATGATCTGGTTTGCTTTGATGGATAAAATGGTTTTAATATCTAGAAGTTTAATTTTCATGGCTTTTCAATTTCACATTAACCATTCAAGTATGTTCAAGGTGGAAGCAAAGGGGAAAAAGGAGAAGAATTTTAATGTTTTCTGAAAAAAATCATGATGCAAAGTGATTATACATTAGGGTTGCTCATGTGGAATTGGTTTCAATTTATGCATTTTATAGTTGGCTCTAGTTTCGATTTATGCCACCGACTTTTGCTTAGATTCTTTTGACACGTTGACTCTTGACAGGGAACATATTCAATAGTGGAACTTTTTAAGAGCTACAATGCCAATCCCTGTGGCTCTTTTTTATCCCATGAGTACAACAGAACTGTTGGAGGCACTGATGCTAGTAGTAGCAGTTACAGTAGAGATGAGGAAGAAGGAAGAAGGGAAGCATGGGGTTACAACATTGATGAAATTGATCCATCTGTGATGGAGGAATTGCCACCGGAGATCCAAGACGAGATTAAAGCATGGATGCATCCTCCTAAGCAGCGGCCTAATAATACGGTCAAGCGAAGTAGTACCATCTCTCATTATTTCTCACCCTCCAAAAAGTCATGATTATGGAAACAACGACAATATGTAGGATGGATAGCGTCAGTGTGTATAAAACCAAATGAGAAATGTATCAGAGTCAAATGACACCAAATTAAGAGATATCGATATGAATCTTCTACTTCCATGCATATATATATTTAACCATTTTTATAAGAGCCAATTTTGAATTTTATCTAACGACACTTAAAGCTAGCTTCTTGATGGTGTGGATCTGAATGGTTGGTTGTGTTTATATTTTTTCATATCAGTCGACTGTATTCATTTTCTTAATCTTTTTATAGTCGTACCTTAATATAAATGTGAAAACCAATACTAATTAAAAATAATTCATAGAACTAAATGTTTTTGAAACTATGATTTAGATACTAAAAATGCTTTAAATTGCTCATCAAAATATCAATATTAATCAATTAGATCTTTCTATCAATCTAGTTAACATGTGTATCACATATTATATGAAGTACTTAAATTGGACATGTTAAAAGAAATTTCTAAATTCAAGCTATGCAAAAAGGTAGCTACACATTAATTTAAAATTTTATCAATATGTTTTGTACATACGTCATATTCGAACTAGCATTTAACGTCAAAATTGACGAAATGACTTGATTAATACAGTATTAATATTTTAGAACTCGATTAAAATATTACAATAATAATGATGTAAAATTTGAGCATATTTTGAAGTTCGAAAATTATTTAAAATCGGAATATGCATGACTTGATTCACCACATTTTGGACATTACTCTTTTTTTTTATTCAGATCATGCGGATCTGCAAATTAAGTACAACGACTTAAGCTGCGGTTTGCAGAAACTAATATGCTTTTTTTATACAACGCTTACACATGCTATGTTATACACGGTTCTTCTATTGTTTGGTATAAATCTCCCATATTTTCTGTCTTAGAACAAGTACTATAGAAAATGGATACCTTATCAATTGTGTGGTAAAGCTCGTCTGCTGTTACATTGAATACGCCCTTGTCAACATAAACCCGTCTTTCAGAGGCCAAAAGAGCTTAGGCTACGTCGAGGCTAATATAGGGATGCAGATGTTAGAAATTACTTCAAACTAAATCCAACCTGCTACAATGACCAAATATATATAACCGTAACATGCAAAAATTTCTTATAATGTTGAAAATTATAATGCCAAGCCAAGAATTTGGCTTTGAAATTGAGAATTGAGTCTAACATTCTTATTTTCCATCTGAATCAAACAATAGAAACCAAATGACGAGGTACATATTCAACTTTTGCTGGTTGTAAGACCATCCAAAACCATTAGATAAAGTCTGTAAAAAAAAAAAAAAGAACAGCATTTTGTCTCAATGGCATGTTAGAACCATGACTAAGCTACGGTAGTACAATTATTTAGACTTATGTTACCCGTTATTTCTTTTAACTGTCTAAAATATTCTGCATGTCGGACTCTTGACTCTAATCCTGTATGGTAATGGACGAAATGGGGGCCTCACAACTAGCGAAGTTCAAATCACCAGTAACCAAACTAATCAGGCAAGTTGTGATGATACGGCAAGAATGTAGAGGTAGTAAATTTGTCTTAATATTCAACGGCATTTGAACCACTGTGCCAAGGATCCCACACATTGCTACATCATATTATCATCAGCAGTCTACACCAAGAATTGAAAACCTGTGGGAATCTAGAAAACAAAGCAACAGTATTTACATATGAGAACATGGGGTCAAGGTCCCACAAAGAACTCACTGGAGGTGGAGCAAAGATGATTTCTTACCACAAGAATCATTCTAAAGTCAGGGCACCTATTAATCAGAATTATCGCAAATATGTTTCCGATTCAAGGCCCATCTTATAAGCCGCTCTGATGATGCCAATGAGATATTATAACTTCAAAAACAACTTGAGGATGACATGAAATAGTGTCTCCCCTTTCAGGGATCTTACCTGATTTGGATTTGGCTCCATTATTGGATAAGGCATCTTTGTGCTCACTTGTCAAGAAGCTCATAATCACTCTGCACTAGCCATTGTCATGTTATATGCTGACTCAGTATATCAGCAATGCTTTTCTTCTGTATTTGCTCTACATAGTTTGTAGCAGCCATACTAGAGGCAGATCAATTGTTAATCTTATCTAAGAATTGAATTAGGAGATTATTTGACATTCATCACAGCTGGAAGGAAACATTCTTCTGAAGCATTGCTGGAAGTGCAGCAGTTGTCAGGCATGGACTTCTCCACCACTCTCCTACACTGTCAACCTAAGTCACTAGGTATCTGTGAAAACATCAACAAGCAAAATAACCTTTTGGAAACCATTGCAGTTGCAGTTTTGGCAATTGCTACAACCACTGCAGTAAACAGCATGAAGAAAACTTCACAATTCAAACAGATAG
The DNA here is from genome assembly GCA_039519145.1 of Kokia cookei. Lineage (NCBI taxonomy): Eukaryota > Viridiplantae > Streptophyta > Magnoliopsida > Malvales > Malvaceae > Kokia > Kokia cookei. The sequence continues at coordinate 19,820,249 of CM076902.1, forward strand.
CGACTGCAGTGAATACACTAGTAATATTGTATGTAAGTGATAATTCCAGGGTTCGCTCATGCCAACACATCAATTTGACACTTTAGTTTTTGGCCAAAAGAATAAAAAAAACATCACTGTTATATATTGCTTGCTAACACTTTTCTGATGTATGACAGATCCAGGTGCTTCCTATCCTGTTGCTGCCAGAATGAAATGGACCAAGTAGTACCTAGTAGCTCTTGGTGCCCTTAAGGGGTAACCACTGTCCTTCTGGTAGGGGCACTAGGGCAGGCAAGATACACTAACCATATTGCATGAGAACAAGTGATCGGACCATGGTCTTTTGTCCATCCAGACTGGAACACCAAAAACTACAGTCTCAAGTGGTCTGATTCTTTCTTTTCAAGCTTGGATGTCTTAACAAGTTTGCTATCTGCGAGGATTCTATTCATATTCGTATTGATGGCTGTAGCACTTCTTGTGAGGATATACTATATAAGGGAAGACAAATCAATAATAAACCTCCTGAAGCTCGTAATATTCCAAATGATTATAACTGCTTCCTCAATAGGAACTTCAGCTGACTGGAGATTAAGGCCTCATGATTGGACAGGTTACCTAGTAACAATTCCACTTTGGTTCCTGGGGACGTTGGGAATATCAATTTTCTGCTCAGCAGAAGACGCCAATAGTTTTTTTTAGGGGGGGGGGGGGGGGGCGCAAAGGGTTCCATGTTCTCCATAGTTGTCAATTGCAACAAATATATTCATGATGGGGTCTTTGAACCTTAAGCTTTAATAAGATTTGGAATCTCTGCAGGGGAAATGCTGGTTTACTACATTTTTAGTCTCCATATAACTTATGACGTGGAGTAGGAACAAAAGATGTTAGACCTTGAAGGCTAAGAAGGAATGGATAGGCTTAGTCTATCATGTTCCACTATCCACTCGTCTTTTTGGCGAGTTGTCTGTATTCCACCATCTATCTCTGGTCCATAAGCAAGATTGTCAATAATGTTCAGTCCATAAGCCCTGTGTTTTACAGTTAAAATTAGATAATTACTCTTGTCATCTCCAAAAAGAATCTACTTGTACGATGCAATGAAAAGAAAAATGATATATTAAGGTATATTATACATCTAGACAGCAAAAGATTCCCAGCAAGACACTGAAATCATATCCTGCATTTAGGCACTGAAATAAGCATTTCATAAAGCCTTTTATTTAGTCAATTGGGCTTCTGTTAATGCACCTGTTGGGGTTGGAGGGGGTCGGGGGATGTGGGACATCAATCCTAAGACCTACACAATTGCCTACATAATGATATAATTCAGAGCTAGAGGCTGGTTTTATTTGATTGATATAAAGCCCAATGTGTCTTTGATGCATATTCCAATTCCTAGAAAAGACATAATTTTATGTTATTAAATATCTACCTGATTTTAAAACTACTTTCATGTGGCTAGCCCTGAGTACCTTGGGCATAGCTCAGCTGGAGCAACAGGAAACGGAAATATATGCAGACATATGTTAATGCACATGTTCAAGCTATGTCAAAATGAAGACAAGTGAACACTCGTAAATTAAGGGACCATAACTTGTTTACCTTGCATTGTCAGTCTCCTTCAACCTTTATCAAAGTCTCAAGCATTCTGATTGTGAACTACATTTCAGCAATTTGGAGTATAGTCACAGAAATTAAAAGGGCATGAGAACATCCCCTATCCAAGATACAAGAGAACATGAAATGAAGTTTAAAAGTGAGTTGTAAAGCATATCAAGAAGAAACATTTCGCAGCTAACAGATTGACTTGTATCTCCAATAAAATCCTGCTCAGGATGAAGAAATCTTTCAGAATTAACCACTTAAGGATTTACAAATTCACAAACAAAAGGATCAAGACTCTAGGTTTATCCAACACTTATCAATGGCAGCTTGAACTTTTTGAGGTTTACAGAGCTCTTGGACAACTCTTTCCCAAGTAGATGCTTTTGGTGGCAAAAAATTCTGTAGCATCACTTGCACAATTCTCGAAGCACCAAAAACTCTTTGCCTGTTTAATAACCGGATGACAAGCTCATCTAAAAACTCCCTTCCATCTTGAGGAGGGTCTAGCTTCTCTCTCAGTGTTCTCAAAAATATATTGCATGTGGCTATGTCAGGATCACAGGCCCTATCCAGCATGCCATTTAAGAGATCAATGGCATGGGAAATGCTGTTTTGGTTGCACAAAGCATTGAAAAGTATATTATAGGTGACCACGTCTGGTTGAGATTCAGTCTCCTGACAAAGCATCTCATGAAAAAGTTTCAAAGCCTCTTCTATTGAGCCAGCATTGCAGAGGCCCTGAATCATTGAACTGTAAGCCACTGCATCAGGTTTACAACCTTTTTCTAACATCTCTCTCCACACCATCATAGCTTTGCTGAGATTACCAACCTCACAAAGGCCATGGATCAGTATGCTGTAATAAACCTTGTTGTGAATACATTCATGTTCTGCCATGTCTTCCCATAGCTGGACTGCCTTATGGCTATTGCCCGCCTTGAAGAAACCCTTCATCAGGGAGCTATATGTATAAGCATTAGGGGTACAACCCTTGTCTATCATTTCAGATAGAACTTCCTCAGCTTCATTTGGCTTTCCTTCACAACACAAACCATCTATAAGAGCACTATAAACAACAGTGTTTGGTTTACATCCTTTTTCCATCATTTGAGTCCATAGTTTCCTTGCATCCTCAGACTTACCACCCTTGAACAACCCACTAATAAGGGCTGAGTAAACATATTCATTCACTCCATACCCTCTTTCCTGCACAGAAGTCATTAGCTTAACTGCATCCTCCGCTCTCCCTAGCTTAACAAGCCCATTAATGATGGTTCCATATGTGACGTCATTAGGAATACAATTACTGGACACCATGCGATCCAAAAGACTAACTGCCTTATCCAACTTCCCCTTCATACACAAACCATGAATGAGTGTGTTATAAGTGACCTGGTTAGGACAACAACCTTTGAGAAACATATTGTCCACTAGCTTGGCAGCGCGAACCAAGTCACCCTTTTTGCACAACCCATTAATCAATACATTAAAAATAACAGGAGAAGGGAAGCAACCCTCGGTTTGCATCTCATCCAACAAGGAAACAGCCTCATCAATCCTATCCTCCTTGCATAATCCATCCATCAATGTACAGTAAGTATAGACATCGGGCGGACATTTCCTCAGTGGCATTTCTCTGAACACTTCTACTGCACGATCGACCCATCCCAACTTACACAAGGCTTTAAGAAGCAGATTAAAAGTGAGCACATTTGGAGAAATATTGGTGTTCTTGGCATTAACGGAACGATTATAAAAGTCCAAGGCTCGATGGTAAAAGCCCTCTCGTGTAATGACGTTGAGAACAGAATTAAAGGACTTAACAGTGGGTGTGCAACGAAAATCATGGGACATCCTATAGAATAAATCCACAGCTTTATCGGGTAAATGGGCTCTCCCATAAGCCTTGAAGATGACTAGAAAACACATCTCAACAAAAACTCGGTTTTGGAGCTTCATCCGACATAAAACATTGTCTAAAGAAGCAAAATCAGCAGTATGGGCATAGTGGCGAATGAGGGAATAGAAAGTGGAATCGCCTAATCTAAAAGAACCGGATTCGGGAGTGGAGTTGAAGAGCTGATCGGAGAGAGGCGGGGACTGGGAGGGTCCTTGCCCTCGGGACACTTTACCCGGGAATGAAGAGAGGCCCCTGCAGATTGTGTTGATAACACCGAGCCTTGCCATAGTGGACTGAAGTGCAGACAGCGATCGAAGGACCTAATGTTGGCAATGCATTCAAAATTCAACAATCCACCATTTTTTGAGTTTGAGAAACATACAATGAAGTAGAAGCAAACACAGGGGTCACCGTTGCCCTACCTTGCTTGCTTGTGCTCGGTTTTTTCCCCTAAAATTAGAATATAATTTATTTTCTTTTAATTTATTACAAATTATAAATAGGCTTTATTAATTATGTTATTTTGCCTACCAAATCAGGTGAGTGGAATATTAAACAAATTATTATTTTATTTGAGTACCGATAAAAATTTTAATTACAGTAATTAATTTTGTTTTTACAACAGGAAATGCTTTTCTACCTAAAAATCCCAGAAGACACCTAATTCACGGCCAAAGCGGGACCCAAAAGTAAAAACAAGGTGGAAGAAGTCAGAGAGAGATGAGGTAGAATTTTGAAAAGAAAAAAAATATTACCATTAAATACCATTTTTTTCTTTCTCTCTCTTCCGTTGACTCGTCCTTTCCACGATGCTGCCACCATTGACCTTTCCCCTTCTCCCCTTTTCTGTTCAATTTGCTACCTTATTAGTCACTCTCTCGTTCACATGGCTGATCTTCCTCCTCTTCTCCTAATCTAACTTTTTTCTTAAAAGAAAAAAATTGGGCTTTTTTCCCTCAATGGAGTCAGCTCTTGCTTTAATTGTTGCAACAATTTCCAGCTTCTTTTTAGTATCTTTACTCTTAGCTTGCATCTTCCTAATCTGCAGATCCACCAAAAAACCCGCTCCCCCTAATCCTCCTCAAACCCGTTCCTTAAACCGAACCCGACCCACCCTTAACCCTGCCGCTCTCACCGCATGCGACAGCGCCGCTTTCGATCCATCTCTCACCCGTATCGACATGGCTGAACTCTCCGCCGCCACCAAGAACTTCTCCTCTGATCTCATCATCGGCGACGGCAGCTTTGGCTACGTTTACAAAGCTACTCTGTCCAACGGAGTCACCGTGGCTATTAAGAAGCTCGATCCCAATGCTTTTCAGGGCCTCCGAGAGTTCCGAGCTGAGATGGAAACGCTAGGTAAGCTTCGCCACCCAAACATCGTTAAGATCCTCGGGTTTTGCTCCTCGGGTCTCGATCGGATTTTGATTTATGAGTTCATCGAGAGAGGGAGTCTCGATCAATTGATTTATGGTGAAGATCAAGAAAACCCGGACGGCAGGTTTCTATGTTGGTATACGAGGAAGAAGATAGTTAGTGGGATAGCTAATGGTCTGGCTTATTTGCATGGACTGGATACACCCATCATCCATAGAGATATTAAGGCCAGCAATGTGTTGTTAGATCGGGATTTCGAAGCCCATATTTCTGATTTTGGTCTAGCTCGGCAAATCGAGGAGTCCCAAACACACGTATCCACGCAGGTGGCCGGGACAATGGGCTACATGCCGCCGGAATACCGTGAAGGGAACACGGCGGCGACGGTTGTGGCAGATGTTTATAGCTTCGGAGTATTGATGATCGAGATAGCCACCCAAAACCGCCCCAATTGGCCGGTGAGGTTTGAGGGGAAAGTGATAGGACTGGTAGAGTGGGCTCGACGAATGGTGGCTCAAAATCGAGAAATAGAAATGGTATATCAAAAGATTCCGAGGGATGCGTTAATTGAAGAAGAGGTTAAGGAGTATTTTCGAATTGCTTGTATGTGTAGCAGTGAAGGATCGAAGGAAAGGCCCGCAATGATACAAGTTGTAGAGCTTTTGAATCAAATTTCGACTTGAATTTTACGTTTGCAAATTTTCTTTTTCCCTCTTATAAGAATGTTGTATTATTTTGTTCATGATTCTTTCTTTAATTGGGGATAGGATCATGTGAATTATGTAAATAGGTTATCATCATTTTGCCTAATAACCAAACTTGGTTCAATACTGCTAAATGTTTTGTGAGTAAAATTTGATTCGATTTAAAGAAATTTTTGAATTTCGAATAAAGTTGTTCGATTTTTTTAGTCAACTCAAGTAAGTAATTAGGTTTTTTTTGAGGATGAGTAAGTTAAATTTTATAATTCAAATAATAAATTCGTGTAAATATTATTTGGTTCTTGGTAATTTCAAAATAAGCAAATTAATCCTTCTCAACAACAAAATTACTAAATAATTTTTAAATATTCAAAATATTTATAAAAATTATAAATTTTCATTTTTTTAATTATAAAAACTAAAAATTCAAAAAAATATATTTAAGATTTAAAAACTTTTCAAAATAATAATTTTGAGGACCTAAACAAGTAAATCATCATTTCAAGTTTATCATACTAAAGTATTTATCCTATTTTGCTTTGAAAAAGTTTTCAAATATATATAGTTTCAAATTTATGTGCTCTAACATGAAAATAATTATATTGTAACAAGATTTTTTTGACATGTTTAATTTTTTTTAATTTAACTTGAACGATTTCTCTCGATTTGACTCAACTCTGATTTCATTTCACTTTATTCGATTTGGAAAATTTTCAAATCGAGTTATGGTGAAAAAATAAAACTCGTCAACGTGACTAACTCGAATTTTTTTCATTCGATTCAATCGAATGCTCATCCCTAAATGACATAAGAAGTCGGATTGGTTAAATCATCGATTTTCGAATTAACTATTTTAAAACAAATAATAATAATCAATAAAAACTATAAAAAGTATTTTTAAATATTAATATTTAAAAATATATGTTTACAAAAAATCAAAGATGAAAAATGAACCAAAACACAATAAAAATATAACCTTTTTGTTACAAATAAAAAAATAATAATACCCTATTTTTCGATTGCTCGATTTGAAAGAGTTCTAAGCTATTTCTAGTTATATGTCACTAGTTAAATCGGTTAGACTCTCGATTCTCAATAATTTACTTTATTCTTCTAATTAAATCAAATTAATCTTAGATCATCTCTTATCTTTTCGAGAAAATATATTTACTGCAAGTAATAATTTATGTAATTTAAGTCTCATTCATCATTTTGTCCATTCATTCAAACATCTTATTATGCAATTAGTTTAGAGTTATAGTAAGCTAGTGAAACGACCAATCGAAAATATATAATTAGAGATGAAATAATTTATAATTAAATTTTAACTTTTCTTCTATTAATTACAAAGTTATTTAATTATGAAGTTCGTCCACTAAAAGTAGAATAATCAAACTCATTAATGCCATTAAGAAAGCTACTTATATCAAGTTTTAGTTCAATCACTTTGTCATACATTCTTATCTTACTGTCATCGTTGTATCTTACAGAATAAAAATTATCATTACTTACACCAAGTAATGATAAAATCATTTGCCTCATACAAATGACTCATGATCATGTTTTATTTTCACAATTCATACAATGCTAATGAGATATTGTTAGAAAAAATGTAATTTTGGTAACTTTGAGACATATTCTCGATTGGTAAAGGTGGAGGGTTGAATCATAAAATTATGGTTTTATATTCAACTTCATGAGACCTTTACAACGGTATATCATATGCTCAAAATGGATTAGTGATAAATGAGAAATTGATGCTCAAAATAAGTCACTTGTGAATAATGTTGAAGAAAAGAAAAACTTAGATCCCACATTGGTCAGATACCAAGTGTGGGATATGTATATATATGAAAAAACACTAAGAGGTTATTGAATAATTAAGCTTGAAGCATTATCTTGCATGCAAGGGGTATAGTTCCAAACTTATTAAGGTAGGGGTGCATTTGCATGATGTAGGCAATGTGAAATGTGACCCTATATGTATTTTTTTTCCAATCAAATTGATTTTCGATTTTATTTGATTCTATTCAAATTGATTTAAAGACTCTTTTAAATCAAATTTGTATCTTTATTCACGAAAATTTCCATAATTCCTCCACATTGAATGCCTATAAAAGCCTAAAGAATACTGCAGAATTCTTTAGACACACAACGGGTTCATTTCATTCTCCAAAATTCTTTTCTTTTTCTCTCTAAAAATTTTCCAACATTTCAGTGATAGAGGTACTACTGTTGCGATCATCTTGTTGTTGTATCCTAGGAGACAGACGACCAATGTTTCTCCAAGTACTGTAGGAGCAACCAAATCTGTCTTAAGGAAACTGTGAAAATAGGCCTTAACATCTAGTAAAATTCGATCCTCTTTATTTGATTTCTAGTTTTCAAATCTTGTTTAATTAATTTGTTTTTTAGATATGATGTTTTAAATAAATATAAATATTTATTTAATTTGTTTTGTTTAAATCTGGTGTTTTTACATAAACATAAATATTTATGTATGTTATTTTGTTGATATCTTATATTTAATATAAATATTTATATTTATATGCATTCGCTAACATATTTTGTCCAACAGATATATCATTTACTCTTTTTATCGAGTTATGATTTTACTATTGTTAGTGAAATCATGTCATGCATAATAACTTATATACCCAACATATCAACTTTTAGCCTACTGCATTGAGAGGAAAGATTTAAATATATCAAAGTACATGGTGATCATTAACTTACTCGAGAGGTAAAACACAAATGAATTAATCTATAAACAAATCTAAAACTAATCCAACTTGGATCCTATCTATCATATTTTCAATTCAAACAATCACATCTATACTTTTATTTCATGAGAGCCAATCCAACTTTAATAGACAAGACGACCTAATAGTCTTTGTCAATTTTGATTTATCAAATTTTTAATACAATAACATTTAAGATAAATTTTACATTTTTATTAATCATTTTGTGAAAAAATTATTGAAATCTCTTTAGGCATTCTTAATGTTTTAAAATACTCAAAACAAAACTTTAATAATATGATTTGATACATTTCAAATGCTTTTTAGTCAATCCAAAATTATTTTCATTTAAGTCATTGGGTTATTAAAATTACTACTTTATGGTCTTTTTCGTTTGCACCATTTACACTAGTTGAAAGCTCTTCTTCTTTTTCTCTTCTAAAATTCAGTTTTTTTTTTATGAAACAATTTTGAACATCACAAATTTACGAACCAAAATCCAAATAGCTTTCTTCTTCGATCATTGACACTGACTGTCAGATCGACTTGGATCTAAGATATGTTCTTCTACTTGTCGAAGGTTATTGATCCACTATATCGACCGTCAAATCATCGTTTGGAACTCGTTAGTCGAACTTTAAAAAAAAAAAACTTAGTAACCTAGTGATTTAAATAAAAACTTTCGATTAATTTAATGACTTAAATAAAAACTTTTGAATAGTTTGAATACATTTAAACTACAATTAGAGTTTCACGTGCATAATTACATTAAATCAAAATTCAATTTTGAGATTTATTCCAAAATCTAAAACAAAATTTTGGTTATAAATAATGTATTAAGGGTTTATTCAATGTGCATGCCCTAACAGATTCCCACTATAGTAAAATATCGATTTGCTATTGGACCTGCCCATAAGGGTCCAAGACTGATCGAGTGACTACTTGTAGATTTATTCCGAGTAATTTATCCAAGTAATCCAAAAAATTTTATTATTTACGAAAATGATCCAAGTTCAAAAATATACACTAAAATTACCTAAAATGAACAGTAAAATTTGATATTGGTCATCTAATGGCCAATACCACCTGCCCAATAATTGGTGTTAGACATAAAAATTTGTGTTTTTTGGTGTTGGCCATGCAATGGTCGACACCTATGTATTTTTTAATACGGTATTTTATTGATATACAAAAATACGAGAATTTGAAAAAAAAAAATTGGTGTTGGCCATGCCCCTTTTTTATCTGACAAAAAAAAATTTTGGTGTCGGCCATCTGACAGAAAAAATAAATTTTGATGTTGGCCAATGCATGGCCGACACTCCCTTTTAATCTGATAAAAAATCAATTTTTTGTGTTGGCCATGCCATGGCCGACACTCCTATTTATATGATAAAAAAATCAAATTTTTTGGTGTTGGTCCTGCAATGATCGACACCCTTTTTTTCATATAAAAATTTCAAATTTTTTTGGTGTTGGCTATTGCATGGTCGATTCCTCTTTTTATTTGAATAAAAAATCAAAATTTTCCTTTTTGTCAGATAAAAAATTCAATTTTTTTTTGTGTTGGCCATGTCATGGCCGACATCCCCTTTTTTATCTGGTAAAAAATCAATTTTTTTGTGTTGGCCATGCAATGACCGACACCAACTTTCCCTTATTTCTCTATATATAGGGTTTAAGTTTTTTTTATTTTGAAATTGTAAGTAAGAAATTAAGATAAATTGTAAAATAAAATAAGATGATAAACCGAGCCCGATTACGAGGCCCAAGACCAACCCGAGTACCAGCCGGAGCACCAACCCGATCCCCAATATCAAACATCCGGCTTTTCGTCTTTTTTGCTGCACGATTATTATCATCGTTCTATGGAGGAGATTTTTGGCATCGACCCCGACCTTGAATGTTTATGTTACTCCGGTTCTTCCTCATATCAACCAGAGATCCATCCGAAAGAACGTACACCGACAATGGAGGATATTTTTGGCTCGGCATCTCAGGTCACTCAACCTACTCCCGATTACGTTGACGATACGTACGATTTTACCACCTTTTTAAATACGTCGATCGGGACACCCAATGTTGACACCACCGAGGATGAGCCGACGAACACCAATGTAACGCCTTTTGAACAAACTGTACTACGGTCTTGCCGAGCCCGAAAGAAGCCGAACTGTTACACACCAGCACCGGGGACGTCGCTGAGATCTACTCAAATTTGATTTTTTTCCGTTTACTTTATAAATTTAATTTGTAATTTTTTTTTATTTTAAATTTAATTTCTAATTTCCTGTAATTTTAATTTCTAATTTCCTGTATATTCTAATTAATATTTTTTGAAAATTTATATCATCTTTTTCAATAATATTTATTTCCTCACATTTTGACAACATATTTAATATTTTTGTATATAATTCGAAATTATTTCAATACAAGAAAATACAAATATTGTTGAATATTACTAAGCAACAAATTAAATTTACAGATACAATAAATTACAATTATTTGTTAATATTATTACACGAAATTTAAAAAAAATTACAGATATAACAAAATACAAACATAGATAATGTCCATCTGCTTGAATACCGAGCTACAAACGTTAGTACTGAGAAATTTGTTCGGCTTGCCCTTTTTTCAATTTGTAAGACACAATGTAATCAGTCTCGGTTACCTGTTAAATGACGGAGAAAGTCATCCGACCTTTGACAACATAACCTTTACGGGCTTACCACAACACCTACATAGGGCAACAATATATCTACGTTTGATTAGCTATTCAACAGTATTTTCCGTGATAACAAATTATTCTAACCTAGATAATGTCCATCTACGTTAGACATCTCGGATAGTCTTCAATGGCGCAGAAAATTGTCTTACCACTGAAGACATATCTTTGCACCTTCATATGACAGTATATAATTCAACTCCGGCAATACATGGTAGTATATAGTTTAACCCCGAAATTTGATTGTACACTTCACAACTCTCCCCCAAAACAAAACACTAATCTAATGATAAATAAAAAGAACACTCTCATTTTATTGTTATTTTAAGAGAAATATTTCTTACTTACAATTTCAAAATCAAAAACCTAAACCCTATATAGAGAGAAATGAGGGAAAGTTGGTGGCAGCCATTGCATGGCCAACACCAAAAAAATTAATATTTTACCAGATAAAAACGAGGTGTCGGCCATGGCATGGCCAACACCAAAAAATTTGAATTTTTTATCTGATAAAAAAGGGGTGTCAGCCATGGCATGGCCAACACCTAAAAATTTGATTTTTTTTATTTACCAAAAAAATATCTGGAAAAAAGGGGTGTCAACCATACAATGGCCAACACAAAAAAAATTTGATTTTTTTATCAGATAAATAGGGGTGTCGGTCATGGAATGGCTAACATAAAAAAAATTGAATTTTTTATCTAACAAAAAAGGGTTGTCGGTCATTGCATGGCAACACCCAAAAATTTGATTTTTTTATTAGATTAAAAGAGGATGTCGGCCATGCAATGGCCAACACCAAATTTTTTTTCTATCAAATAAAAAACTGGGTGTCGATAATGCAATGGCCAGCACAAAAAAAAATTGTCAGATAAAAAAGAGAGTGTCGGCCATGCAATGGCCAACACCAAAATTTTTTTTTTCAAATTTTCGTATTTTTGTATATCAATAAAATACTGTATTAAAAAAATGCATAGGTGTCGGCCATTGTATGGCCAACACCAAAAAAACACAAATTTTTATGTCTGACTGTGACATCCGTGTGTTTGAACCAGATTTGGAATAGTGATAAAATATAATAGAGAATTAGAAATGTTTAGTTGAAGTAAGGAAGGTTAGAAAATTTTAAGAATTAAATAGTAAAGGACAGAAAATATAAGGGACTAAATAACGAATTATCCAAATTAAATTTTGAGTTATCATGGGAATTAGATTGATTGAGGAGGGGCAAAAGAGTAATTTGGTGGAAGATATTTTTGGAGGCAAAGTTTTGGGCCAAAGTGTAAAGTTGGAAGGCTCAAGGACTAAAAGTGCAATTTTACCATTTTCTCAAGTGAGATATTTTAAGTGAAAATTCTAGAGAATTTGAGAGAAGAAAAAATGGTTAAAAAGATGAAAACATCATCTTTTTCATATGTTAGCCGTCCATGTCCTTTTCTTCCATTTCCAACTTTTGTTTTTATTCCAAATAGGTCCTTTCATCATTTTTAAGCTTTCCAAACTCCAAAACCTTCCATTTTCTTTGGAATTTTTGAAAGAAAGTCATAAAAGAGAGTTAGTAGACACCTCAAATCTCATATAGAGTTACTTTTGGGGTGTTTTCAAGGGTTAAGGTAAGAAATGGTTAAATTCTCATGATATACATGTATTTTACTGTTATTTAGCATGAAAATTATTGAATTATAGCTTATAGCTTATATGTGTTTATGTGAAATTGAAGAGAAAGAGAAGAGAGGCAAGGATCAAATTGAAGACAAAGGAAAAGAATAGAACAAGGGGTAAAAGAGAGGAAATTCAGCCTTTTTGTTGTAAGTACTACAAGAATTTTAGTTTATAGTCTATATTCCATAATATATTTGAATTGTTAGCATGGAAATTGTTGTTTAATTATGTGTTATAAAGATGATTAAGTGAGGTTAGTGTAATGAAACATGAGAAAGAAAATGTTTTCATTGAAACAGATTGGACAGAATCAGAGGATTAACTTCGAAAATTCACTAAAAATTGTATATAAATAGTTAAGGGTCTTATTATATCTGTAATTAAATCTTATTAAGTGTAGTTTCATATAGAAGAAACGGTGATGGAAATGAATCTGTATATTCTGAGATATAACTGATTTTGTGTAACAAAGTCAGAGTATATTCGAGTTCCCCTATTCTGACTTTGAAAAATTATAGAAAAAATTAGAAAAATAATTAGAGTCTGAAATTTATATGGATAAATCCTTAATGAGTCTATTTTCAAAATAAACAGACAGGGACATCATTTTATCTCTGTACAAAAAGATTGATAATTTTTAGTGAAGAAAGGTCGAAACTGTCAAGCAGCAGAGAAGGGGTAAATTGAAAGTATTTACTGTACAAATTGGCTAAATTAAAAATTCTGAAAATTTTATGGTAAAAATATGATTGAGTGTAGTTTCAGAAACATCAAGCGGATTATAATTCTGAATTCTATAGCTCACGATATAAATAATTTAGTGACTGTGACGCAAGTGAACAGCTTTGAAAATATAAATGTGAAATATTTGATGATGTATTTATGTGAGATATATCATTTATGAGAAATGATGCTAATTGAGATTTTGCCCAAGTAGACAAATTAGAACCATTGTGATATTAGTGGCATGCCATTAAGGAACGCAAGCGCGCTTACTGTTTCGCACTTCGTGTGCTTACTGTTTCGCATCTTGTGTGCCTACGGATATGCGCTATGTGCGCCTACTGATTGCACTGTGTGTGCTTGCTGGATTGCACTGTGTGTGCTTACTGTTTCCCTAGCACTTGTGTGCTTACTGTTAAGTACTTCGGTACTTTCTGTTCTGTTTAACTGATGAGTTCTATAGAAGTCTACATTGGGCTAAATTGTGGAAAAAAAATGTGGACCAAAGTGAAATGAATGTCAATGTGGAAATATACAAGCTATATATTGGTAAGGCGAAAGAGTAAATTACATGAGAAAATTTAAAAGTTTATACTTTGCTTTTGTAGTACTTACTAAGCCTTCACCGGCTTAACGCGTAGGTATAAGGAATACAAGAAGCTAAATCAGGACCTCTCATCACATCACTTGGAGCTCAAATTTAGGTATATTACTTTTGATGTAAAATGACATGTACTATGGAATTTATATGTGTCCTTATTAGAAGAAGACAAAATTGTTGTTTGGAAATGTTTTGTGTGATGAAATGAAATGATGAATTTTGGTTGAAATTGTGTTTTGTACTAAAAATTATATTTTATTTCTTTTAAATTAATTTTAAGTCTCGATTTTAATTATACATGATTAATTTACGATATTTTGAATCAAGAAGTCTAAAATGCATCGTTTGATAAAAAAAAAAAGTTTTACATGACCCGAGTTTTCTGTACTGAACATTAATAAAATACTTCTATATCAAGTTTATACGTATAAACCGGGTATAGAGGTGTTACACTGACACCAATCATTTAACAGGTGGTGTCGACCATTAGATGGTCAATGTCAATTTTTACTGTTCATTGTAAGTAATTTTGGTGTATATTTTTGAACTTGAGTCATTTTCGTAAATAATGAAAATTTTTGGATTACTTGGATAAATTACCCATTTCTTCCCTTCCTACATTCATATTGTCATTAGACACCCACCAAGTGTCTAAGGTTTTTAATATATAAATATTTATATTATTTTTAATTTGTGAGGCATTTTTATAGATAAAACTGAAAATTTAAATAGATTGAGTTGGATAATAACTTTAACTTTTGAGGTACCTTTCATAAATAAAAACCATAATTTTTATTAGATTCAAGTGATTAAAATTTTATAAGTTGATGTAAAAAATGTCATTTTCCACGAATCACACATAGGGTATATTAGAGATAATGTTGGAATGTAAACGTTCACATCAATATTAACTTGAGAGGCATTTTTATTTACATAAAAATTTATATGATTCAATTAATTGAAGTGAGCAATATTTTATAAGTTGGTGTGAATCATAACGTTGTCGTTTGAGAAGATGTCGTGATCCTAGAAAAGAGGAACCATAATCTCATACCGGCTATGTTGATTTTAAGTCTTGAGTTTTAAGTGCTGACACTATTTTTTAACTTGCAAGGCATCTCTTTGAACAAAATCGTGAACGTCAACCAATTGGAGCAAACAATATCTTATAAATTGGTTTAGATTGAGAATATACATAGGTTGTTTCAAGGATGGGGGCTTTTGTAAATGTGGTGGCCTCTCACTTACAAATTGAGAAAGGTGCGCTATATCATAATATTTTCTTCATACCAAGCTTCATGGTAGCAATAATTTAATTTCAAGGAGATACAAGAAAGTAAAAGACTATGTTGGTCTTAAGTAAATGAGTTGCATTGTGATGAAGAATTCTCGAAATCTTTACGTTAATTTATTATTTTGTAAATTTTATAATTTAATTTTAATTTGATTTTGGATTTGTAAAATAGTTTATGTAAGTTCGTATAAGATTCGAAAATGATTATGTAATATATTATAAATGTGTAATATATTTATTTACATGTGTAAATGGTTGCATTGTGCATAACTGATTGTAGTTGCTTCGGGAAACGAATGTGACATCTCTTAGCTCTCTTCTTTTTCTCTATTTTTGCTCTTCTATCCTTCCCTTTTTCGAGGAGCATTCGTTGCCGAAGAACCCAATGTTTTCTAGTTTTCAATGGCGATGCACAATGATCAGTAAATAATTTTTTTTAATATTTTTCTCCCCTTTTTTGAAAATTGAAAAAAAATATCTTTATTTTTTTTATAAAATAAACAACTTCGAAACTAAAAAAAAAATCAATCTTTTTCCTTTTTAGGGTTCACTAGATTTAAGGATATGGTGGCTTCCTTATGGCTTAAGGGTTAAAACCCCTAGTGAGGTGGTTGTCATCGGAGCCTACTCATCTTCTCTGTATCGAGACCAAAATCTTGTTGATAAGAAAAAGAGCAAAAGAATATCAAGGATCGAGAAGACAAAGAAAAGATCTTATTCAAGTTGTTCGATTCTAGAAAGAAAGATTTAAATATGACCTGAAAAGAAGAAATAAATAAATTTAGTAATAAAAAATGAAAATAGTAAAAAAAATTGAGAACAAAGAACAAATAAAAATTATAAATAAATAAGAAATAGAAATTTAAAAAACCAAAGTGGAAGATGGATTGAATAAACCGGAGGATGTGATGAATAGTTAGATATGTGTCTAATTGAATCCTTTGAGATATAAATCCCAAAAAACTCAATTAACGACTCTAATAAACCTCAAAAAAATAATCCTTGACAAATTAAAGGATGAAGAATAAATTCTCATGGCTCGTTGAAGAAAATTGAGAAGAAAACTGCTTCAAAAATTCTCAAAAAAAATCTTACACAAAGAAACTAACCCTCAAAGTTGAAAACTTTATTAAAGAAAACAATTATTGGTCTAATTGACAATAAAGAAGCTTTTATATAGGTTAGTTAAGTACATCCAAATAAAACACATTAAGAACCATAAAACTCTTAAACAACTTAAAATACTTAAACAATATTCAAAATTCGGAATAAATAAGTAATAAAACCTAATAAATACAATATTAGACTCATATATAATAAAAATTAAGCCTAAAAATTGAATTCAATATGATTTAAACTTGAATTAGAAGTCAAAAACTCATAATTTGCATAATAATCCTGTCCATAAATTATGCTCACATAGTCTTCATTAAAACAGTCATAATTTAAACTTTCAAACTCGAAATCAAGTGATTTAAAGTGTATTTCGAAATTAAGAGATAGATCTTCAAATTCCATGAAGACATCTCAATTTTGAAATGTCTAAATTCCATTCAAAAAATTATCACAAGTCGGTTAATTTCTCAAATTTGAAAATTAACAACTTCAATAAATAAAATTTAATAAATTTTTCCCATTAAAATCCACATTTAAGCCTTCAAGAAACACAATAGCTCTTTGAAATATGCTTTTTGGTGTTGTGGGATCTTTGTTTGTGTAACCGATTAATATTCTAAGGACAATGGTATTTGTTTTTGATTGATTTTCCCTCCATCGATTTTTTTTTTTTTTTTTGCGTGTGATCTTACATGTTTTTATAACGCTCAAAAGTTTTTATCAAGATTTTGTTTTACAAATTAAATTCTATACTGAGATTCAAGGTTTTTCATAAACATATTTTTCTTGTGCATCAAACATCAAAGATTTTGTGTTCGTGTTCTTGATCTAAAAGAAACTCGAAATTTTCATTTCATGATTTTTTAAAGGTTTTTTAGTTTTGGTAATTTAATCTTTTGCTGTATTTTTTGCTTCTTTACGGAAACTAAAATAATATTATAATTATATATAATAAATATAACATAATAAGAATAGAATAAAATCAGCGGTAATTAATTTCACTTGAATGCATTTAATGTGCTCCTTGATTTTCTTTCACCGTGAGCGGCGGCTTCAGGTTTTTCAAAATCCTAACTCGAATTTTCATTATAGATTATAGATGAGATGATAATACTTGCCTGAAAGGTGTGAAAGTTAATTATAAATGTATGAAAAACTAATTTATAAATCACAAATTTGCAATCAATAATTCAATTTTCATTCACATTTGCGAGGGTAAATAAAGGAAAATTTATTAGATAAGTCCCTATCTCCACGATCCCTCTAAAAGAATTACCAATATAAGAGTAAATGGAGTTTCCTTCTTATTGGAGACATTTGGGAACACCTTTAGCAATCACCTATTTAAGATTTTAGTCTACGAGTTTGACCATGATTACATATAACATGATAATAAAAGAATTACTAATATAAGAGGATGTTGTTCGTTTTAGAAGTCTCGAGTTCGAGCACTTGTATGTACAAGTTATGTGTGTGTCTTATCAAAAAATTTAAAAAATATAAATATAAATATTACCATATAATCACACTAAAATATTAAAAAAAAATTACGTCTAAACCCGTACAAAACAAAATCAATACATGGTCAACTGCAGTTAATTGGATCTGCTATGACCCTTGCTTGTGGACCCCGAAACTTCGGTTCCTCAATGTTTCCCTGCGAACCTTATCCCAACGACTTGTAGCCTTTGAATCATCTTGTAAAAGAAAATGAGGCGATGAGGCTCCTTCTACTAACCTTTTAGTGGAGGATTTCTGAGAATGTTCAGCTGAGGATGGATTCACCAAGGGTTCACCGGAGGAGGATGCAGGAGTTGCTTGTGCCAGACCCTCTTCCATTTCCATAATACTACCCACCACATCCTCTTCTGGAGCTATCTTCCAATAACATGCGTATGCAGCGACACTAAAGAAAGCCGATGAACCTAAGCTTATCATCGCCAACATCAGAAAGTATCTGTCCAGATGACTTGTGCTACTTTCGTTACCAAACCACCCTCTGCAAACAAATATAGTTAATATAGTAAGAAATTTCCCCATTCCCATCACGATTTTATCGAACGGTAACTCATAATCTTTCATGGATCCTGGGACGAGGTTATAGAAACAACCCTCCATCCCTTCCTCAAC
Source organism: Kokia cookei (assembly GCA_039519145.1). Classification (NCBI taxonomy): domain Eukaryota; kingdom Viridiplantae; phylum Streptophyta; class Magnoliopsida; order Malvales; family Malvaceae; genus Kokia; species Kokia cookei. The sequence continues at coordinate 19,838,812 of CM076902.1, forward strand.
AAGTCCGCCCACGATTCCTAACAGTAAATACTGAGGAGTCAACCACAAGATACTCATCGGAATTCGCTCAACTTCGATTTCGGGGATCCCATATTCTTTGATTAACTTCAATCTGCGAACCTCCACCTTCCAAGCTGTTATGCAACACAAAAACGAAACAAGCATTCCGATTGTAATTCTCACGACAAAAGCACGCTTCTGTTGGTTTTTGTTACACAACTTTGAGGTTACAAAATTAACCAACCCCGCAGTTACGAAGGTTGTTAAGGAATCGAGGACAAGGAAATAATTTAGAGGAATTTTGAAACCGTTGCCGATTCGATCTTCCAGATAGTCGCTTTGTTCGAGGAAGAATGTGGTGCCCGCTGCTTCCACCAGACAATAGACGAGGAGTGTTATCCAAAAGGGGACTAATCTTCTCCAGCTGTTCATGATCTGTAATGTAATATTTCTTTGGGGTGGTTCTTTCCTGTAACACCTGATGTCTAGCACAAAGTAAAAAGAAGCCACTCCAGTTATTATTGATGAAATCAGGATAATTTTCTTCCCTGATAGGTGGCTTAAGCTTGAAACTGTAGTAGGAATGAGGAAACCAAGAAAACAAGCAGTACACCACCAAAACTGGTGTTGAGCGTCGGCCCTTTCCCGGTTCTGATCCTCAGTCTCTGCCTCTGCCTCTGCCTCTGCCTCTGCTACTTGGGAGATCTGGTTCGGACCAAACTGATCTTTGAGAAATGCTTTCAGAGTTGGACTTCGTCCACCCTTCCCCAGGGTTACAAGTAACAGTGCCACGTAAAATATTCTACTGTCGTCATACGCAAAACAGAATATCACTAATCCCTGTAATTATTAAGAGTTGTATCGAATTAGTTCCTCTATACTATCTTATGACAGCTGAAAAGCTAGCTTTCCACTGATGAATAAACGTCCCCACTCACAGTGATGAAAGCTGCAGTGGTGTAACAAACGACCTTGAATCGACCCAAACGTGCGTCTGCTACATATGCGACGATAACTGCAACGAGTAATGATGCGCCTTCTTGGGCATTGACAATGGCGGCAGCTTTTGGGAGATGGTAGCTTCCCCAATGGCTTGTGATGAAAGACATCAGCATAAAAAGAAATGTATTTTCTACAAACGCATGACTGAAAACTAAACCTGCATTTCGTGTACGAAACTTATCAACTCATTTTAGCAAATGAACTTTAAACAGCTAAAATTACCTGAGATGAATAAAGCTTCTTTGGAGAAACAAATATAATAAGACGCCCAGTTGGATACTGCTTGCCTCATCTCCAACGACATTTTAGCTACTGAATCTTAATTTTTGTATGTGTTTATATTTGTAGTAACCCCTACCGTGGAAAAATATTATTACCGGCCACAATGAACTGACCCAGAATATACCCGGTAAGTGCCTGTGAGCGGAGGAGCTTGTTTTTAGAATATGTGGTTAATAGTTTCCAAGATGTTTCCTCTTTACGTACGGTTTTAATTCCAACTACGGACAAGGGAACAAGTCATTCCAAAGTCCTACTTTCAACGAGTTACTCGCTAATATCTCTTAATTCAAAAAATTAACTTACTTATATTTTTAATCAAAATAATATAAATTTTAAATTATTTACAAAAATAAGATGTTCTCTACAGTATCGATGGGTGCTGCTAAGCTATCAGTACGATGACTGGGGGGGGGGGGGAAGTTAATCAGTACGATGAGAAATTTTTTTAAATAATATCGTCTAAAGTCTAAACATGGGTATACACCGACACCGGTTTCTTTTTATATTAAAAAAAAAAAAAAAGACCGGGAGGGAAAGTTGCCGCCAACTTCACCAATCAAGAGGGGTAGGCGGCTCTTTAGGTTTGGATAATTGGCAATTCAAGTATTTCATAGTTTGGTGGTTTTGTAACTTGATCCATAATTTGTTTTACTTAAGTCCATGCACATATAATTCTAATTTTAATACAATTTGAATCACATGCTTATTAAGTTTGATATTTATTCAATATTTATTGAGTGCGCATCTTTGTATGTTTGTATAATTTAGATTTTACAGTAAATTGAGAATTAAAATTCTTCGAAATGATTGTGAAAACTTTTGGAGCATAAATAAATAGGGTTTTTTTTCACCAGGTTGCAAACGATTTACTTGTCATTTGCTTCAAATTGAACTAAAATTGTGTGCATGGACTGAAGCAAAACAAATTATGGATCAAGTTACAAAACCACCAAACTAAGAAAAGCTTGCCAATTACCCAAAACATAAAAACCTGCCTACCCCATGTGATTGGTGAAGTAAAAAGCCTAGGAGGGAAAGTTGGCAATCGCGTGGGTAAGCAGTTTTTTAGGTTTTGGGTAATTGGCAATTCAATCCTTTCATAGTTTGATGGTTTTGTAACTTGATCTCTAATTTGTTTTACTTCAGTCCATGCACATATAATTCTAATTTTAATTCAATTTAAACCACTTGATTCTTTACTTTTGATATGTATTGAATATTTATCGAGTGCGCATTTATTATTTCATCAATGACTGTTATTTTTTTTATAAAAAGTTTACTCTTAAACATTTTTTATATTATTTTTATTCTTTTCACCCTTAGTCACAATATGGACACATTTATAGATTTATGTCATTTTGATATTTTTATTTTTCATTTTGTATTTACGTTATGTAATTATATTGCATCTAATATTATGTTTAACACATTCGTATATTTGCCATTGTTTTGAGTTAATATTTTGTATACTCTTTTTTTTTTTTTTTTTTTAATTTCATAGATAATTTTAAAAAATTAATACGTGTCTTTTTTTTTTAATATTTTATTATATATTTTTTAGACACTTATCAATCCTTGATCTAATTTGTGAAGTCTAAATCTTCATTGGTAGTGTACCAAATAATTTATCGTATTATTTTATGTTACTTATCGTGTTTTATAGTACAATTAGCGTTTTCTATTTGTCTGATATAATCATAAGGTTAGTATTTGATAGTACTGACAATGTATTTTTTTTATTCCCTGATCACTGAATTGTGCTTGTCATTGCTGTACAAATAGCTGAAACTTGAGAGTGCAATCCCCTTAACGCTTCAATGGAAAAAACTGAAGAGCTAAGATTGGAGTATGCGAACCATTATCATTTTTGCCATTTTAGAATTTAGAAGCTGCAGTGCAAGATAACGTGTGACAAACAGAACTCAAGAGGGGCTTCATCCAGAAATTATTAAGTGAATATTTCCCGGCACATAAGCAATGGTCCTATCCAATTATATAATGTAATGTAAGATTATTTTTATATATCATTGTTGACTAAAAAAATAAAAGAATTGTTCAAAAAATTCTGCTTTCTACAACCTTCAACCATTCTGCATCAAACTCTAGAGAATTATCGAAGTTTATTTTCTTCTTTTTCTTTCTTTATTTTTATTTATAGATCTTAAAGTATGAGAAGAAGAAAAAACTAAAAACTTCATAATTAAGATCCAAAATATTGATCTTTCGTCCAAATAAAATGTTTTACTTTCTCTTCATCTTCACTTGTCATTGTCCTATTCATTTCAAAATGATTCCTCTTGCCTCGACTTTCCCTTTGATATAAAGGATTGGAGAATGAAATTTTGAAATATTTGGCAAATTACAAAAATTAAGGGTTTGATGTAAGGCTTAGGGTTAGGAAATAATTGTGGATTTTAGATTTAGTAATTTACATAAATTAGGAACTAAGGATTTCGAAAATTTGAGATTTGGCTTCAACATAAATAAATAACAGAATGAGATTCTATTTCTTTCTCAATTTCGATCACAATTTAAAAAAGATTTTCCATCAAAATTTCACTTTAATAAAAAAGATCGTAAGAATACCAATGGGTGCATGGATGAATTTTTTTTGTTCGATATCATTAAAAACAAGGGGTTTTTTTTAACTATTTTTTCATTTTTATTTTCCAGAAATAGAATGGTTGAAAGAGAAAATAAAATTATTTTATTTTTTTAGTCATTTACATGTCATTATATAATTGGATGAGACTATCGCTTATGTGGTGAGAAAGATTCACCTAATAACTTCTCGGCTTCATCATAGAATGTAGAAAAAGAATCCAATAGGATGCTGGCAAGCCAAGTCGTGATATTCGGTACACAGGAAGGGTGTTAGCCATCTGATGTGGCTAACTTGTCTCAGCTATCAGACAGCTATTGGGAAAGGAGGATCCTCATTCCTCTCACCTGCTAAACTGCTGCTGCTACCCTTAACCCTGAAACTCTCATATTTGGTAGACATTGGTATGTAAGGATTCAATCAACCCTACATTTTTATCTTATAATCTCCTAGATCGTACTTCTTCAACTATGGATCATGGAATATTTAGCAATTGAACAAACTTTGTGAACTTTTGAAATAGTTCTACTACTGTGTGATCTTTTTTGCCTGTTAGAGGCACAAATAGCAACTCGAGTCGGATGGATGGACTAGAAGCAAGCACCCCCACACATTGATTCGAAATTTCACAATAGATTTTTAAAATTGCCAACTTGTTGCATAACATTGCTATTTTTGGCATTTTAAGACAGACCATCATTCATTATGATACTATGCTGCAATTTTGTTTTTTGTTTTTTGTTTTTTTCCCATTTTCCTCTATTCATATGTATTTTATTTTTCTGTAAAAAGCATTTTTTCTAAGTGGCTATTTTTTAATGTCTATTTGATGTGTAATTTATGTCTATTGTCAAGCTGTTCATCATTCATTATGGTAACTTGCATCTATTTACTCTGGTGCTACTCAGCCCATTTTTTCCCACAGAGTTGAAACTTGTTTATATATATATATATATATATATATATATATATATATACACACACATAAAGGTATCCTGCCACACCACTAGCAAGCAATTTCCCCAACTTGAACTCCGGATATAGGTATAGCTGTGAACACCCTTGGCCAATGAACCAAACACTGGGGCTCAGTCTGAAATTTTCTTTAACTTATCGAATTAAAAGTTTCTCCTAGCCTTTTTACATTTTATCATAAAAAGCTATTCAAAATGTTATAAAAACTTAATTGCTTCATAGTCAAATTAATCCCACAATCAGAGGGCTCGCTAACTGATTTAATGTGGTGTAAACATGATGAAATGTGCTCGTTCCTGTGGCAATTCATCACTAAAATTACAAGCAAGCAAGGTGGCTAACATTCTGCAGAAGGAAGCTACAAACATCAAAATGAAGAACTTGAAGACTTGAAATCCAAGCAAATAGTTGAGATATAGCTTGTTATGATTGATTGGTGAAGCAACAAGAATGGCAAACAACTTGCTCAACAAGTTGCAGACAAAACATTGGATATAACTTTCAGAAATCATAAAGTATGAATAACAGCAGCATTGTGGTATACAAGAAAAAGAGTCATTCCAAATCTATTATCCCGAAATTCAAGAGCATGATTTTTACTTGATCGACAAAATCCGAGCCTGTTGCATACTCTGTTAACATCCCAACAGCAAAACCAAACATTGCCCATCTGCAACACCAACATCCCCAAAATCAATTGCAAACAGTAAGTATTTGAATGTCATTACAAGCAGCCAGGATAAGGGTTTTTGAACAAGTTAAATGCAATAAAAAACTAAACAGAATAATGCTTAAAATGTGAAAAGAAAGTTCAAGTTTTAGAGTGTGTCTGTGTTGGCATGTACATACATGCATACATAATATACATAAATATCTTCTTCCAAGGAAGATACTTGGTTGCTTCAATCAAAATCCGGTATTAGTGGACACTTCTGTTCTATGAACTATTCTGTCAAAATCAAGCAATGTGCTCATAACTCATACGCTATGGCTATGGCTATTCTGCTAAAGTTATCAAACAGATTTATAGGGTTTTGAAATCAAATTTTAAGAATATGTTTGATAATATCCATATCCACACACCCCAAATCTCAAAGGAAAATATCATGTCCACACCAATGTAATTGTTGTTCACTCAGTTCTTAATTAAGACAAAGCAAAAATAAGGGTAAAAATAAAGGGCATAAATAAAAATTCCATTTACCTTCCATTAGCAATCTCATTCTTCCCAAGGAACCCAAAGAAAGGCCCTTGACTAGATTCCTCAAGCTTCTTCTGCTTAAAGTATTCTTGCAGCTCCTTTGCCTTCTGTCTCTGAAACTCCAAAGTGACCCCATTCTGGTCCCCAACAGCTGCCGCTGAAGGCAGCGGAGACGGAGGGGAAGAAGAAGAAGGAGGTGTCGGTTGTGGCGGAGGAGAAGCAGAGGGAGAAGAAGGTGGGACGGGTTTCAAAGGAGGTGGTGGAGAAGGTGCCACAGGTCTTCTCAAAGGACCCTCAGTTTGAGAACTCCTTATCGTCACAATATAAGGCTTGGGTGGCACAGACAATCTACAACTGGTTGAAGATGAGGGTGGCGAGGAACATGGAGGTGAAGAAGAAGAAGGGTTTGGGATTTTCAGACATGAGATTGAGGTTGCCATAGACATTAGTATTAGGTGGTTGGTTTTTCTTCGGTTTATCTAAACACTGGGGATTTTTGTGTGTACTTTTTATGATCTGAGGGCGTTAAGATATGTGTCAGAACTTAGAAGTGGAATGTGTGGATAAGGCGTCGCCAAGTTTCAACGGACAGATGGCTTTGAACGTATGTGTACCTGTCCATTTCGACACGAGACCATTACATAGAATAAAATTATTATTATTATATGACATAAAACAGTATAAATAAATAATATAAAATATATTAAAATAGTATGAAATAAAGAATATAAAATATAAATAATAAAGAATATAAAATATAAATATATGTTAGAGATCGACTCCATTAAGTAACGAACAAGTAAAATATAGCGAAATAAATTGAGAAATTGAACATACAAATTTAACGTGAAAAATCCATCTGAAAAGGATAAAAAAATCACGAGCAAAGATAATTTTACTATAATGTCAAAAGAATGAAGACTACAAAAGATGGAAATAAAAACTAAACCCCAAAAAACAAAAAACCTTCAAAACTTAAACACTAAATTCTCTAAAAGTATTAGGAGTTCTAAACTCTAATGAGTATATATAATGAGTGTATTATCTAATATTGTAAAAGAGCCTATTTATAGGCTAAATTTTTAGGTCAAATAATAATAAAATAATCTAGACTAATAAGAGTTTGACTCAAACAAATAAACAGAGTTTAATTGAAACAAATAAACAGAGTTTAATTGAAAGATTATTTCTTAATTTTGACTTGAAATCGGAGTCATAATTCAACAAATCTCCACCTTAACTCGTATTTCCACAATGTCATTTTTGCCAAAGCCTGTCACGGGCCTATCTTGAACTATGCAAGGAATTTATTAAGTCGAATCTGTACTTAGAAGCTGGAAGTCTTCTAGCCTTCGACTTGTGCACTGCTAAATCAAAACTAACTCGAGTCTGATTTTTTCGAATATAGTGCCCTAACTTTTCAAACCTGCATCCAAAAGAGAATCTCTCTTCAACGAAACAGTCATACCTTTTTCTCTCCTATTACCAAGTTGCCTCCATTCCAAACGAGTTGACTTCAACTCCGTAACGAAAGAGGGACATCCGATTTCATCGGTCACTGTAAAACCTTCCAGAATATAAAGATTGTCGGTCTTTTTACCTTTTAACAAAACGAGAGCCCAACGAGACACCTCAATGCCGCTTAACTCGATGTTGATTCTACAACCTTTTGTGTATAAAATACTTAAGGAGATAAGATTCTTTCATAAATCAGGTACATACCTGATATTTGATAGTGTCCTAATTGTACCATCGTGCATCCTAATTTTAACAGTACCAATACCGATTACCTTACTGGATGAATCGTTTCCCATGTGCACAACTCCATCTTCAACCGAACTGTATGTGAAGAATCATTCTCTGTTGGGACACATGTGGAAAGAACATCCTGAATCTAGGATCCACTCAGACGTAAGCTTGGAGCTTTCGCTCGTTGACACTAACAAGAAATCATCACCATTTTTATCGGCCAAATTAGCACCAACTAAATCTTCCTCGTTACTCACAGCAGCCCTTTTATTTCGTAATTTGTAACAATCTGCTTTGACGTGACTTAATTTCTTACAATAGCGACACCTTTTGCCTCACTTCTTTGATGCTACCAAAACAGAAGCTTGCTTATCTGCCTTGCTATCTGAACCAAACTCATTGTCGAGTTTGTCTTTACTTAACAAATGACCTTTCACATCATCGAATAAGAGTTTGTCTCTACCATAGATCAAAGTCTCCTTAAAAGACTTGTATGAAGGCGGTAAAGAACACAATAATAGCATAACTTGATCCTCATCATCAATATGAACCTCAACATTATTTAAATCATTTAAAAGAGTAATGAATTGACTGATGTGATCTCTAAGAAGCTCACATTCGTTCATGCGAAACGTAAATAATCGTTGTTTCAATACTAAACGGTTAGCTAGAGACTTAGTCGCATAAACAGTTTTTAGCCTTTTTCACAAGGTGGATGAGGTCTTCTCCATCAATACCTCCTGTAATACCCTATTCGCGAGGCACAACTGGATTGCAGACAGGGCCTTTTCATCAAGCTCTTTCCATTCTAACTGATCTAGATTATCGAGCTTTTTCTTGGTAACGACCTTTTTCAAGCCGATCTGAACTAGAATTGTCATCATCCGAACTTGCCACAGATTGAAATTTGTGACACCATCAAATCGAATCTTATTGCTGCCATCTCTGAACGGGTTGATTTGTGGAAATCGAACTAGTTCTGATACCACTTGTTGGGGATCGACCCGATTAAACAACGAACAAGTAAAATATAGCGGAATAAATTGAGAAATTGAACACACAAATTTAACGTGGAAAAACCCCTTCGAAAATGATAAAAAACCACGGGCAAAGATAATTTTACTATAATGGCAAAAGAATGAAGAATACAAAAGATGAAGATAAAAACTAAACCCCGAAAACCCAAAAAACAAAAAACACTCAAAACATAAACACTAAATTCTCCAAAAGTGTTAGGAGTTCTAAACTCTAATGGGTATATAATGAGTGTATTTTCTAATGTTGTAAAAGAGCCTATTTATAGGCTAAATTTCTTGGTCAAATAATAATAAAATAATCTAGACTAAGAAGAGTTTGACTCAAACAAATAAATAAAGTTTAATTGAAACAATTAAACAGAGTTTAACTGAAAGATTATTTCTCAAATTTGACTTGAAATAAGAGTCATAATTTAACAATATATTTAACACATTCTTAAAATGTACACCCAATTATTGAATTAATATTTGATACATTAACGCTGTATTTTATTTATTTTACAATTCGTTTTAAAAAATTGTCATATTTTTTAAATATTATTATACCCTACAAGAAACTTATCAACCCTCGAACCATTCTTATGAAGTTTAAAAATTACACTGATAATGCACCATTCTATAATTATTTATTTTTTTAAATGAGATGAATATGCAATTATTTATTTTATTAGGAAATATTATTAGGAGTGAAATTATTTTTAGGGCTTAAACTTGGTAAGTACTTTTACGTTCGGCTTAAACTTTTTTTTAATTTTTGAACTTGGAAATAATTGTTAAGTTTAAGTCTTAATGTAAAAATAATTATCAAGTTCAGGTCCCAATGTAAGAGTGATTGTCTAGTTCAAGGATTAAATTAGGCAAAAAAAAAAATTTAAGCCTCAATGTGAGAACAAATGTCTAGTTCAAATCCCAATATAGTAACCATCATCAAGTTCAAAAACTAATTTAATAACTAGGCCCCAATGTGAGAGTTACAAAGTTTAGACCCAAAAAAATGCTTTAACCAAATTATTGAAGGTTTTTTTTTTTTTATTTCAAGAAAAGTTGAAAGTAGAAAATTGCTTTAGGGACGAAAATGAATAATAATTTTTTAGAGAGTCAAGTGTGATTTTATCATTAAGTTACCTTGTGATTTCACAAAACTAAAAGGGATTATAAGCTAATTTACCATTTTTTGGTGCCAAGTCCATTGCCCCTGTGTTCGCCCCTCGTTTCAAGAGTCTCCACCATACTAAATCCAAATTTATTTTTCTTGAAGTTCTTGGGATGTTTTGGCCTTTTTATTCGTAATTCTTTTTCTTGGATTTGATTTTGTTAGAATTCAGAATTTTTTTTCTAAATAAATCTTGGGTTTGTGTTTGGAGATTCCTTTGGATCATTGGACTTTGATTTCAATTTTTTTCCTCCAATTATTTTGTTGAATTGAGGGAGCTTCGGAGAATTTAATTTATTTAAAGACTGTCAATTCTTTCTACTTAGACTTGTGAAAGCTCTTCAAACATTTTTTTTCTCTTAGGATTTGTGGGAGCGTTAAAGAATTTAAAGAAATTTGGATGCACCACTGGATTAAAACAGCAATGTCGATGAAATTATTTCAATAATAAAATTTAATAATGTGATAGTAAAATTAAATTCAGTAGTAGGACTAAGAGATGTATTTAATAAAAGATTAGAACAAAAAGTAATGCCAGGAAAAAAATGGTAAAAAATAATTATAGAGGGTCCAATTAACACTTGCGAGAATTCAACCTAAAATATCTAACGATTCTAACTCTTTTTTTCGCAAACCGTAATAAATGATATATTTTTATAAATGAGTTTATCAATATAATTGTATTTGTTATATATATAAATTTTAAATTAATTTAATTTTTTTATTATTATTTAAAATATTTTCTATATTAATATATTTAACAGTTGAATTTTTTTTTGCCTAAAACAAATAGTTAAATTTTCTTTGCTTAGAGTAAACTTAACAGATTTATATAAATAAAACATGAAATATAATTTTTAAAGTATTGATAATAAAAAATTTTATTAAATAACATAAAATTATATTAATTTTACATCGATGTAAATGAATTTCTCGAATGACTATATATCAACGATAAAAAGATTTCCTATATCATTAATATAATAAAAGACGCTTTACAACCCAAAACTTCCAAACGGATTAAAATGTTAGACATACCTGAAAAATAAAAATAACATTTTAAATTAATTTGTGAAGTGTTATTCTTTTCCTATACGCAATGTATAAAATAATGATAATAATAAATTTAATCCATTTAAAATTTTAATCAACTTTAAAAAATAAAATTTTAAATATTATCATATCAAAATAAAATACATAAAGATAATCACACGACATGTCATATCAACATAAATTTAATATTCTAATTAATATTTAAAAAATTGATTTCACTCTTTAAAAAAAAAAGTGACTGATCAAATTTGGTTAAAAATTAATGATCAAATTAGCAAAAAATTAAATATTGAAAACTAAATTTACTAAAATAATTATTAGATGATGCTGAATTTTTTAAAACATATCCACTTAACTATTGGTATATGTATGACCGAGTTATGACCGAGTAACTAACTTAACTATTCAAAGAACTCGAATAGACTTGAAAAATATATCCACACAAACTTACACACCGATAATAATACACGTGGAACCTCAAAAAATCCTGAAACCCTCTTTACTATTAATTACTATTAAGCTAAGGCAAAATAAGAATTCTTGAAGAACTTAATAGGTACAATATTATCTCTAAAATATTTTATTCAATTACACATTATAATAAAAAAGACGATGACTCAGACGGAAATTTTAATTGGATAAACCAGTTACATCTTAAAACATCAGAAGAGCGTCATGTAAACAAGTAATGGAAATAATAATAATAATAATAATAAGAGAAACAAATTGAAAGCCTGGGAAGGATGATAAAAATGAAACATCAAATTATTAAATATTTAAATACACACACAAAAATATCATTCCAACTAAGGTGGCCCAGAAAGACAGCTCCTAAAGAAAAAAAAGGAAAAACATTTTGCTTCTTCTTTGCCCAAAATTCAATTGAACATTTCCAACATAATAAGATTAACCTCTTTTACCTGACGTATGCATCATTCAACTCAAGATATGACCCAAACTACATAATTGTACACGAACAACTTCTTTCACTTCCATTATCGAATTCATCGTCTGATCCACCTGTTTCACTGACATTACACAAAAAGGTACAATTTCATCACCATAGTGAATAAAGACTGAAAGAGCGAGGGATTGGCATGCAAAAACATGAAAAGAAGAACTAACAAGGAGGCTATTTGAACAGTTGAATAAAAACAAACAAGAAACCTAGGATCTTCACCGTCTAAGAAGTAAGAAGCAATACCTGGCTATGGAATTACTGCAAACCAAACGAATGTACACTATGGATAACATATTTAACAGTTTTGGAATAAGGAACTGAAAGGAAAACTGGTGGCTTACTTGCTAAAATAGCCATGCCAACGGCATACAATGCACACGTTTCTTGTGAGTCTTTTGACAAAATACTTGGGAAAAAAAACAGAGGATGAAGGAAGACTGCTAAGTCATTATCTGCCAAGTGCTATATAAGAAGACGATATTACCATTCCAAAAATGCATGCTGACATGCATCTAATAACAAAACCACATTCAATAGCTCAACTAAAACCTAAGGGGATATATCTGTCTTAAGTATGCATGTATATTTTACTAGTGCATACCTTGGAATTCTAAATAAAAGTGTAATCCAGGAAGGAAAGCTCCTTCAAGAACACAGGTATGTTTTATAACACAATTGTCTGGTCCTATCATTTTGAGTATGGACCAGTCCTCAAAAACATAAATGCACCATTGATATACCAACCGAACACCCTAATCAATGACAACCAAGCAATGATCCACCATTGATATATCACAACACCTTGAACAGCTTAAAGGCGTTCACACACAGAAAAACCATCAACTCCAATGTAACTAATGTTCAATCTCTACCAACCAAACACCCCTTTGCATGGATGAAAAATAAGATAATCAAATGTCTTCCTGTTTAGTTGCTTTCAATGTGTCGAAATTTGATGACCAATTAAAATTGATATGAAAATTACATACTTCTTAAATCCAAAGTATACATAAAAATTTATTGAAAAAAAGTTCTAAAACTTTAAAATTTTGAGTTGACTTTTCAAGATCCATGACAAATCTAATATCTTTTCTGTAAATGAAGTTGACATATTAGCCACCCAAGTGATACATTCAAGAGTACTTTCTCCTTGTTAAAAAAAAAGATTATTTTTCCTCATAGAATAATCACAGTGATCTCAGTGATCCATGATCAATCTAATATCTTTTCTATAAATGAAGTTGACATATTAGCTACCCAAGTGATACATTCAAGAGTACTTATTAAAAGAAAGAGTATTTTTCCTCGTAGAATAATCTCAGTGATCTTGAGTAAAAACTCGGAAGTATGCCCACAACTTTAGCATTTCTAATAATTTTCTTCTTAAGCTTTAAAATATTTTAATCCCAAGAAATACTTTCATCTATATGATTTTGTAGGTTAATTGTATTTACTCATAGAAATAACACAAATTACCACTTACTAGGAAATAATGATGCATTCTACTCAATTAATTCAAATGATAACTTAAACAGGAGTAGGGCATGTTAATCTCATTTTGAAAGCCTAAAAATATGTGCCGGCTTCTTACATAACCTCAAAAGATCATATATACGTGTCTCAGGTTTCAGACTTTGAGAACCACTGCTCTAAAATCAGATCTATGTTAATCATGAACCAGGAACTATGCAATCAGGCATCATAACTAAGCAAACAGTAGCAAGGCTTCCTATACATTTACAACCAAGAAACCAACCCAAAGTTTGACAAAATTTAGCATCAACAGAGAAGTCCAATTCATATCTATGGGGCATGCTGTAACATCATTCAGATCTAATTTCAAGTTTCCAACATGTTGTTTTACTGTTCAAGAAGTAAATACCTCAAACTCAAATTTTCTATTGTTACCATTCTTTGAAGGAAAACTATGTATCAAAATAGGATTGCACAAAGCTGTTTTGATTTATAGTATTACACAAATTGCAATGGGTGTCAGCAGAATTCAGAGAAAGTTTTAGTATTTTCTCAAGCAAGAAAATTTTGATATGTGAATGATCACACTATTTTACAACCCATGGGGCATGAGTGTCCATAGAATCATGGGGGATGCTATTCAATATTCAAAACTCCCTTAATAACTAGCTATAGAACAATGAGAAGTGTAAGTTCAACATGCACATAAACTAAGACACAGAAAACATATCATGATAGCATATAAAATTTAAAAATATGCTACTGCATTGCTCTAGAACTTTAATTAAGAGCAGAAATTTATCGTACCTGGGCTCAAATTCCCTGATTTCAGCTAGCTCACTACCATGAGCATCCGTCCACTGTACCTTTCTTCGTTCTGGATGACTAGGGATATCACCATCCTTTTCCCCTGAAGCCTCATGGTCATTAACATCCTCAACAGGAATGGGAGTATTAATTGGTCGCTTCTTCAAACTACTTTTAAGGGCAATCTCTCTTACATTACTATTTCCATCATCAAGCTGAGTTGCGTGATCATTAGTTTTATCCAAAACATGAAGTTCTTGCAAGACATCCTGCTGTTGAACAGGGCCAACTTTCAAAGCCGATGTGGCATCAAGTCCAGCGGAAGTGCGACCAAAGCAAACAAAAGAGGTGCACCCGCGGGAGAGCCGGTTCTTGATGGAAGCCAGTTGATTCAGGTCAGGTTCAGATTCTTGGTCCACCAACTGGTAATGATTCCACGGCGAAACTCTCATGGGCTTGTCCTCGTGTTTCTGACCCAAGAGAAGAAGGGCCAAGCCCTTGCTATACCCAGACACTGAAGAACTGAAGAACCCTCCTCCTTCTACTGTCAATAACATGAGTTCTTCTCATCTGGGGCACCCAGATAACACCTTTGTTTTTCTTTTCAACGACCCTCAAGTAACAACAAATTGAAGCAAACTAGCCCTAACTCCTTCATCCACCCATGTCTCACAGTCAGTGAAAGTTATCAAAACTTCCCAAACAATCAAATTTAACAATCAATTAAAGCGAAAGCTCTTAAATTCCATATGTAGTTACTAACGAAGTGCAATCCGAAGCAACCAAAAGTTATTGCAGACATAATAACTATTGATTTCCTTAAACTTATCAACAATGTCAATCCTCTTTAAAATATTTACTACTACACATAATTAATATCCATGAATTTATTAAACAATTATTTAAAATTCAATGCATTATTTTATTATTTTTAAGCTCAAAAGAAAAAAAAAATCAACCAAGAGTTCGTATTTTATACACTGGACCAGCTCACAGCAACACTCAATAAATATAGAGAAACTCTTAAGAACATCCATGGCAAATAGAAAATAAATAAATTTAAGTGTTTAAGATCTGTCTACTTTTGATGTAACAAGGGCCAGCTTAAAGCAGTGCTCTCTGTTTGATTGAAGTGAAACCATTAAAAATGGAACACAGAAAGGTTGATAGTGAACATCTAAAATTAAAAGGAAAAAAAAAATGAATTGCTTTGCTTTCCTTTCACTTTCTCGGGAAACAAACAAGAAATCAGATCAAAAAAGAGCTTTAAAATTTACCTGATGGCGATTAAACGGATCTGCAGAGTAGAAGAAACTCAAGAAAATCAAAATTGGCGGCGCCGGAATGTTCGATCGCGGCTAACGTACGAACTAATGGACGAGATTTTGAAAAAAGGCGAGGCAAAATAGGAAAAAAAAATAAAAGCCGGAGAAAAAAAGAAATATTAGAATAGGGGGAAATAAAAAGAAAGAGTTCATGTTTAGTTGCTAAAGTAATCCTTGTAAATATAAATAACTGAAAAGATAAATATTAAATTATTGAATCAATCATATTTATTAATAATTTTTATAAATAATTCTAAGTGAATGATAAGGATAGTGACATCCACGGCGGCAGAGAGCGATTACCCATGGGTCCCACTTTTTTTCTTATTTATTTTTTTGGATCTTTTAAGAGAAAAAATAAAAAAAGGAAGAGAGAAAGATACGATGGGAAATTGTGTGTTGGAAAGGTAAACTCATAATGAATAGGTATTATGATTTTTTTATCCTTCAACTTCATAAAAAAATTATTTTAATCCTTTATTTAATTTTTTTCATTTATTTTTTATGATTTGACAAAAAAATAAATTTAAGAGATATAAAAAAAATGAAAAGTTCAAATAATTTTTTTATAAAATTAGAGGATAAAAAAATTATTATGCCTAATAAATATAAATATAAAGAGGAAAGCTCGGCTTTGTTTGTTTATATTAACTTTGCTGTTAAGTCTTAATCAGGAATTAAAATTATTAATATTTTACCAACCAAGTCTTAAATGGTTAATCTAATTGTTGTTGTAAAAATTTGAACAACAAGGCTTCAAATAAATTTAAAGCATTCCATTCTAAAAACAGCGGATTATGAATTATTTAAACATTATATAAAAAATTATATATTTTTTATTCTTTGATTAAAACAATTCATATACAACATTTTACTTTTAAAATTTAGAAATTCTATGTTTACTTGGAGACTCTAATTTGGGATTGCAAACTTTTTCTTTTACCAATAACTTGATTGTTGGGTAGATACTGCTATTCAATTGGGACTCAAATTCAATATTAAATACTGATATTGAGACATATTATAATTAAATTTAAATATTCTATAAGTTAATCGATTTCAAATTCAAATATTAACAAAAAAAAAATGGAATAATTGTGTAATCAGTTCCCTCTATACCTAATCAGATTCCATCCATACCTATTATTAATTTTTATTTTTTTTTAAAAAATCAAAATTATTCTAAAGTTCAATTTACATGGTGACCCTTTGTTTACTGGTATCTCAGAAAAATGATGAACAGTGGTGGAGGTCAAAGGAAGGCAGATTAAGGTTACAGTTGGTGGAATCAAGGCATAGCCACATATTCCTAGTCATAATGGTTTGAATAATGAGCTAGTGCTAGGCAGACATGGTCTCAAGCAATAAAAGGTCGTGCATTGTTTTGTTTCTTTTATTATTTTGTCAACCCACTTTATTTTGATGGCTATTTGTCATATTTATCATTGCATTATCAAATTCTTACTGCTACGCAATTTGACTGACTTCTACAAAGATACTTTTGATTTTTGCTTTTACACTCAACAATGGGGCTCGAATGATTGAATAGTTAGAATTAAATCATAAAAAATGTTCAAAAAATAGTTTAGAATATTTATTTGGTCATTGTATTTTGTACAGGTTTTTTTTTCTTTACATAATAAGATATTTTAAAAAAATTTCAGCACAAACCATGTTTAAAATTGTCTTGTATGAAGCAGTTGTAGGATTTCATAGCTTGAACAAAGATTCTACTTGAACAAAATGAACAAATCCAGATAAGCAATCATAAGGAATTCTTATAAAGTAAAAATTGAGAGAATTTTTAACAAGCCCTTGGAAATATTTTTTTCCCCCGAAAAAAGTAGCTGAATTTTGATTGAACAAAAATTGCTTTACCATGAAATTTAAACCCTCCAAGCAAATAGAACTGAAACACGAACCGAGCACAAAGACAACACACTACACTAATCTTTTTCAAACGCCTTCAACTAGTCACCTGTGCCAATGTGCTTTTTATTTCTGTGTAATGTTTAACCATCTTTATGGCATGCTTTCTTTACTTGGGTAACAGCAGCGACAAACAAAACGGTGATGCACCAAAAGCCCTTCCTGATCTTGTTAATCGTTGGGGGTTCAAAAGGGAGTTACCTGGCATCCTCAGTAAGTAGATTCATGAGATGGACTATCGGCATGCATGTCCATTGAGGAGTCATTAGAGCTGAGAGGATTCGAATCCCTAGTCTGGTTTTGGAGAAAGCTAGGTTCATTGTTCCTAGCTCCGTTTCCTGAAGGAAGACCGCCATTAGGACAGTAGCCTTCTTGAGCAATGTGGTAATGCTGGAGACTCCGACGAACAGGACTTGATAAAGCATTTGAGAACACTAAATTTTTGGACTGCTGATCACAATGGTCAGGGCGAGTTCCCTGCCCAGCAGTTTGGCCAGATGAGCCTGTAGGGACCATGAAACCGGTATTCATGAACTGCATTGCAGGCTGGGAATGCTGCTGTTGGCTTGGCGCTCTAGGTGACATTGATGGCTCTTCACCATAGTCTAGTTCATTCTAAAACAGGATCACACAATATTCAGATTTTCAGAATATGATAAAGGTTATCACAAAAAGGAAGGATCAGAAAACACACAAGGGTAACTCGTGCCAAAAGGATCACAAGAAGATCCCCACATTTCAGAAGGGAGAACCAACCCTTGCTATCTTCAAAACAAATATACTAGCATTCACAAAAATCTTTAGAGGCCAAAACTAGATCATAAAACTAACCGTTTTCGCTTTCAATACTGATGTCACTCAGGACACTTGGCATCTAGTTGATTAGTGTGCAAACTTAACTACCGAAGAACATAATAATACTATTGCAAGTCTTTCACCCTTTCAGATGCAAAATATGAGAACTAAACAAAAACAGATTTGTTGTTTAATATGCAGTAAATATATTGAAGGTACTGTTTATAGCAGTGATCTTTGTATAAGCACTTGATTTTGACACTTGAACAACATATATGGCCTACTACATTTTAGAATACAATAGTGAAATATGATGCTGGACATGCGAGAGAGAATTAACAGCAACAGATTGAAAGGAGGTTGCCCCTGCACATCCATGTTCTGTGCTCGCAGCTGTAATGGCAACTATCTTACTTCATGAGTCATTGATCTATAAGTGTTCTTTTTAGTGTAAAAAGAGACCTAAACCAGCCAACATCCTCGGCCAAAATACAAAAACAGAATCAGCATGCTGATTGTGGCATATTTTATGACTAAGGTCACCTCTATATTCTATAACAGTTAAGTCAATATCCTAGGGCAAGTACTAACAAAGATTTCAATGATAATTCGACAAATAACCAAAATAAAGCACTATAATGATTTCATATCGATGTGTTTAGAACCAAAATCATAAAAAATAATGATTTCACCAAATTGTGAAGACCCAGGAAATTAACCAAAGCTTATTACAAAAGTACAAGGCTCTTTTGTTTTATTTGCAGAAATAATCACATCTCAGAGATAAATGCAATAAATTTGAAACTAATACCATTAGTCATAAAAACATGCAAAACTGGATCCAAGATTTTTAAAACTACTTCCCCATGTCAGTACTCTATTGCAACAAGAAAGACTTGCATACTTTCAGCATTGACCAACTTGCATGCAACCAGATTAAATTGTCTACTCCAAGTAAAGGGAACAACAAGATCTTATACAAGTCTAGATAACTTCCTTTGTTCCTTGCTTATAATTTTCCTTCAAATAAAACAAAAAACAACATTGCATCTCACCACTTCCAAACAATTTAAACAAATGTCAAAAGAGTAGTACTGCACAACTTTTATTTCCAACTTCAAGTTTGTCTACCATTTGTCAAAACTCAAAACTAGCTGCAAAATCATTTAGATAGAAATAAGAAGCATGCATGAGTTGATTCAAATGTTGTTTATCTTCTGATAAGAGTCTAAGATAGAATTACAACCAGAAAAAGATTTAACAGACCAGAGAGTTCTGCATGATAAATACTGTAAAAAAACATAATTGACAGAGAAAAGAGGAAGTACTTCGTCATTCAATGTCACAAATATTAACAACAAAGAAAAAGGGGTATGCCATTCAATCTTAAGAGGAAGACTTAGATGAAGTTGTCATGAGATACAATATTCAAAGAAGAAGGACAAACCTGAAGGTAACTGAGGATATCCATTGTTGTTACTCTTGATCCTCCCTCTTGTTGTCTCCAAATCCACTGATAAATTTTTTCCTGAAACAAGTTCAAATAACTGTATTAGCAGAACTTCCAAATCCACTAATAATTCTTTTTCCTGAAAATATGAAATAACCATACTACCAGAACTTCTAACTCGCAACTAGAAGCCCTTTACAGATGACTAATTGAGCAAGTTGACAAATATAGGCTGGAATTGAGCCAAATAGATATAAACGAAAAACTAAACAGCTGAAAATTTATAACTCAGTAGATTTACTCTCAATGTTGTGTGAACTAAGCATAGACCCTTGCTCTTAACAAGGGAAGAGTATAATTTATAAGTAATACAAAGTCCTCGTTGGAAGATAAACTTCAAATTTGAATTACGATTCTAAAGCACGTCTGAGCACATATGAGTCCTTGTTAGAAGATAAACTTCCAAATCGAATTATGATTTTAAAGTAAGTCTGAGCACATATGAGTGAGCTGACATTACCGAAGATTTATAAGCTACTGTCAAGGTGCCGGTACACCCCCTAAATTTCAATCACATTTGTTAACACTAAAAATTTAAAATCAAAACCCCTGGGACAGGTTCTAATTAGTTGGTTACATGACCCGGTGGCTAACAAGGTTTAAGCTCTAAAAGGTATATTTTTGAGGACAAAATATCATGGTTTCATTAGCTTCAGTTTTATGAGGCAGCAGAGACTAAGCTTATCCTTAAACAAGGAAGAAAACCTAATCTGATTCACACACTCCATCATTTTCCCAGCTGAATCGCTGCAATTAGCGAGTACTGAGCTGAAAAAGGAGAAGGGAAATTCTTTTGTTAATTTGAAAACCCTTGTTAAAATGTATCAATTCCCACCAAAGATAAGCTCAACTCAAATTTACCATGACTTATAAGCATCCTCTAGCAACCAGTTCCACTCTTTGCTAAATGCACAACACATCGGCAGCTGCATTTGTTCTTTAAACAAAAATATATTATTATCATTTAGGTTTTTCAGCCAAAACAAAATGCACACTATGTAAAGCACACAGAGACACAAATGCAATATATCCAGAAACACAAGCAAACAATGAGCTAATAAATTTATTCCAAACCAGAAAACCCCAAAGCATATTCGCATTAAAAATATAAAATTTAACAATAAAATCAGGCTTGATTGATCAAAATAATAAACTTTGAGCCGCTCAAAAATACACACGCGATAAAACGCAAAACCCAGATATAAAAGTACATAAAGCTAAGATTGCATGCAAATAAAGAACCCAAAAATAAAGGAATATGTGTATATATGTATATGTATATGTATATGGAGATGAAGAGAGGGAATTATACAAGGCCATGGCGTTTGCCAGCTTGGAAGGAGAGTTTTTGCTGATTCATAGCCTGAGTATAAAGGTGAGACAAGGAGTTAGCGGCGCTGCAAAAGGAGGCGTACATAGTCCGATCAACCTCATCGAGGCTCGTCGCTATCGACTTCCTTTTCTTCCCCATATATCCCGATTCCCTCTCTCCTGCGATCGACAGGGTTTTTCGGTTGCTTTTTGGCGATCGATGAAAAGAGAAAATTTTCACCTTTTCATTTTGTTTAAACTTTTTTTTTACTTTGTGGTTTGTGGTTGAAGATTTGAGAGAAAGCTCGCTTCGTTTTTATACATGTTTTTAATGAGATGATGGTTGAAGCAGGAGGCTTGAGAGACACATCATGGCAATGCATGCGGTCGGGTTGGGCCACTCATATAAAGCCCGTTTAGGCCGCCTCACATTAGCTTAGCTATACCGCACGAGTGAGATACGTAAGCCATGGTTCTAGGAAATTTAGCTCCATTTGAATTGGATGTGAGATTAAAATCACTACATGAGATTAACTCGATATATTTACCTGTTGATCGTTTTCAGGTGTAATTTATGTTTATGTTAATCGTGTTATCGTTAGGATTTTATCATTAAAATATTTAAAATATTAAAATATAGATAATATATTATATATTTATTTGAAATTTTAATTAATATATAATTACGTAAATTTATTTATTATATTCAATAAAATATTGAAAATCTTTAACTTGAAATAATTGAAAGTTAAAATAATAAATAATTTAAATTTTTTTTAATATAATTGAGTTTTAGCTTGATTGATTTAATATTGTTGTCAATATATGAAAACGTAGGTTTGAATATGTTGAACCAGGTTATTATTTTATTTATGGATTGAGGAAAGATTATAAGTATTTAAATTTGAGTATTTGACGTGCAAAGACATCCTTAAACTTTAATTAAATTGAACATTTTAATAAATTTGGATGGTTTAAAATCTTAGTTGATTGTTTTATTTTTATTTAGCATCGAAGTATTTTATTGAAATTTGAAATTAAATTTAAATGTAAATAATTGAGTATAAATAATGAGGCTTGAATATTTTTAATCAAATTTATTTGAGTTTTTTTTTTTGAAACTTTATAATTACGAATAGAATTGTTGGATAGTTGAGAAGAGTCATTTTGCATTGTATAATTTTGGTGTCAATGTAAATATATTTAAATAGGAGCTTATAGAATGTTTTCTTGTCTTTAAGAGGAATCAGTTAGAGAGACTCACTCCTTCTTTATATGTTTGTATGATATATGAAGTGTCTCACTCAATTGATCCAAAAGGAGATTGATGAGGGCATTAGAAACAAATAAAAATGAGCAAAGACGGGTCACTTTTATCACACTTATTTTTTAGCGATGATCTTATCCTTTATAGTAAGGCATCTTCTGAACACGTGAGGTTTGTGTGAGGTGTTGTTGGTGATTTTTCTATTAGCTTAGGACATAAAATCAATAATGAAAATATTCCTATTTTCTTCTCAAAGAACATGCAAGCTAACATGAAGAATTCTATTAATAGTGCCCTTGGTTTTGTTAGTGTTGTAGACTTGGGGAGATATCTTGGTGTTCTTCTTCTTCATAAAAGAGTAACTAATGCAACGTATCGATACATTCTCCAACAGATGCAACAAAAACTTACAAGGTGAAAAGCTCACACTCTCTCTTTTACCGGTAGAGTTACTTGTTAGTGTTGTAGACTTGGGGAGATATCTTGGTGTTCCTCTTCTTCATAAAAGAGTAACTAATGCAACGTATCAATACATTCTCCAACAGATGCAACAAAAACTTACATGGTGAAAAGCTCAGACTCTCTCTTTTACCGGTCGAGTTACTTTAGCTAAAGCGATTCTAAATTCAATCCCCATGTATGCGATGCAAATCGCGGTGATTCCTAAAGGCGCTTGCTTAGAGATGGATAAGATTATTCATAACTTTGTTTGGGGACAGTCAATAGAAAAGAGCGAGATTCATCTTGTCAAATGGGGAGATGTTTGTAGGGTGACTGATTGCGGTGGACTGGGCGTTCGGAGGATGGAATTCATTAATGACTCTTCCCTTTTGAAGGTTACCTTCTGACATAAGACAGATGTTCTCTGGGTGAGAGTGTTACGGTCTAGATGACTTCACGATTTTGAACCTCCTATTGACTATTATTTAATAAGAATTTGGTACCGGATTCACATGTACCAATCATTCAGATGTTAATACCGTTAGGGAATTGGATCGGAATCAGTCCGATAGTTTGCTTCTGTTTACTTGTCTTGCAAAAGTCACAGGAAGCAACACTGCCACCCCGATGTAATGACATCGATAACTTCCCGAGTTGGAAACGGGAGAAGAGCATTTTACAGTTCATTCAACTTATGAAGCAATCATACCTGAGGCTTTCAATAGTCATGATCCATGATGGAAGTTTTTCATGGGAAAATCTTGAAAAATGAAGAAAGGGTGAGAAGACATATGAGTTTTAGTGCTATATGCAGATTTTGTGGGGTGTGCTATTAAGCATATAAGTGATATTCTCAGGAGCTATTTCTGGGCTATTTTGACATGGACGGGTCTAGCTAAGGCTGATAAGGCTAACGAGTTCTACAGTTTGGAGTTTAGGGAGTAGATGGCTTTGAAACTTTCAAAGCCATGGTACTTTGCTGCTAATCTGAATGACAGGGATACGCTGTTTGGGTCCGTTGGGAACTTTGGAAATAGAGGAATGCTTTGTTATTTGATGAAAACTTTGTTGAAACTGAGAGCATTATAGATAGAAGCTTGCGTCTTAAAGATGAAGTTGTTTATGTGTTATAGATGGCATCAAAAGAGGACATGGAGAATGATTCGGTGGGTGCCACCTCCTGATGGGTACATGAAGATCAACTCAGATGGAGCTATTAAGGTAGGAATGGGCTTGGCAACATCGGGTGGTGCTATGGAGGACATCATGAGCAATTGGATATGGGGTTATGCAAGGAATATAGGTTACTGTAATGTGTACGATACTGAACTTTGGGGAGCTTTCGATGGGCTTGATAAGGCAAGTAAAGATAGGTGCTGGTCGGGTTATTTGGAGCTTGGTAACTTAGCGGTTGATAATCAATAAAGGAGATGGTTAGATGATAGTAATGCTAATGCTTTACTTCGACGTATACGGTAGGAAGGGAATGGAAGGTGGTTATCCAGCCTGCTGACAGAAAAAGTAACTTTCTAGCCGACAGTTTAGCTACTTTTGCTACAACTCTTTGTCTTGGGTTCCATACACTAGCTATTCCTCTTGATGGAATTTGGTGGGCAAACGTAAAGAGATTGTTCTGGTCCAACTATTCCTAGACTAGTTTTGATGTAATTTGCTCTTTTTCTTCAAATTTGCATTCTAACATGATATTTTTAATATACTTCATCGTGATGTTTGTGTTTTTAACACTTTTTTTAGGGAATAAATATTAAAATTATACATTAATTTTGATTTAATATGTAATGTTATATATAAAATTTGATTTTGTGCCATTTTATTATCAAATTAGCAACATTTTACGTTGGATATTATATACACAAATAGTTATATTAATCTAATATGAAAATAATATATGTATTCATTTTTTTAAATGCATAAAATTGAATCAAAATCAATGTTTCGTGTGATCGACAATACAAATTTCATGTGTATAACATCAAATAAAAAATTATGTCTAAAATTGTACATTGAAACAACATTTATATATAAATTTAATATTTTTCTATTTATGTTATATCTTTTAAGAAAAAAACGATTTCACGTCCATTACAGATTGGACTTTAAGTACATTTAATAAATATCGTTTTTATCTTTTACTTTCTTCTTCTTTTTTTTTTTATGTTTTTTGAACATGATCATATTAACAAATCGAATTAAAAGCCAATTAATATATTGATTCTGATATAGAAGTTCAACCAATATTTAAGTGAATCTTTTAATATTGATAAATTGAAAATCAAGACAAAAGAAATTCACTAAATTATCTTTATAATTTTATATCTATCTTTTATTATATAATATTTTTTATTATAATTACATGGATAATTATTTAATTATAAAAAAATTATTTTTAAATATTTAAAATAAAAAAATTGTAATTTAAGCACTTACTTTATATAATTCATTTATTTTTATCACCCTCACTAAAAATTCTAATAAAAATTTAATATTATATTTTTTACATATAAATCAATTATTGGATGCCACCTAACATTATTTACCGAATCATAAATGTTGCATACTTTAAACAACTAAAATATAAGTTTTCAATACTAATTATTAAACCAAATGAAATTTGAAAAGGGAATTAACCTCACCTTGCTTGATGAAATTTGAGAACTCTTATATTTGAATTTGCCTCTGATTCTTCCCATTCTTCTATACTTGCTGGTTTTTGCCGCAGAACCCATAAAAGCGTAGCTCCTGCAGCCACAAAAAGTGGAACCAGAGTTCTTCCAACTCTTATTTTATCTACATTTCCTTTGTGGGTTCTTTGAGGTGGTGGCCTGGTGTTGATTGAGGCGGCGGTGGGTGGAAATGGGCCACCTTTGGCGGTGCTGGACCAGGAGCTCGTGCTGGCATTGAGGCCTCAGCTCGAATGTTTGGTGATGGCAATGAATCTGAAAACCATAACCCATGATTTTTTGCTTGAAATTATCAAAAACAGCAATCAAGCTTTCTGCTTATAATTTTTTTCTAGGAAGAAAATTACTTTAGGGTTTTAATTCTTTCAAATTAAATTAAAAGTTTGAAGACTAAAATGATAATTCTTTTATGAATAATAATGACATGAATTTTTCTTTAACCACATGAAAAATAGAAATTAAAAAAATGTAATGTTTGTTTCCCTTTGGAATTTTAACAGGAATGATGAAAATAATGGAATTATATGATGTGAGTGATTAAATTGTAAACACTTTATTTTGAGTACCTGAAGTAAAAATGTTTTATAATTGAATGACTATTTATGTAATTTATCTAAGTATTAAATATGATTTATGTAATTTATATAAGTATTAAATATGACGTACTCTCATAAATTATATTAAAATATTAAAGATGCGAATAAGATATTAGTGCGCCAAGTCTTTATCCACGATCCTTTCATTTTCCAACTAATTTATGAAAAATTTCCTACTCTCACTTTGTTTCTGTTTCTCTCCAACTTTCTGGCGATCCAAACAAACTAATTAAGGCCCCGCTTCATTACAGCACCCGCCTTTCTCACCATTTTCCAAAAATTCATTTTCCCTTCGTTTCTCTCTTTCTCTTTCTTTCCGCGGTGTCTGCCTTTCCCCAACGGTACGATCCTTCGTTTTCGTTTCCCTTTTTGATGCATTAGATCTGTTATTTGCTTTCTTCATTCATTTCAGTTCTGCGATCTTCATTCATTTCAGTTCTGCGATCAATCTCTGCCTTTTTCTTAGATCTATCGTCCAATTCTATCATTTTTTTTCCTTTACCTTATACGGATGTGTCTCTTCATTGATATTTTTTTGGTGAGATTTTTAGTGTTAAAACAGTTCAATGTAGTTGGCTTTGCTTTTATTTTCTTGTTTATTAATTAAGGAATTCTAAATAAATTAATTTAGTTCAATTAACTCTAGTAATTTGCTCCCTTTTTTTTTTCAATCTTGTTTGTTTATTAATGTAGAATGTTACAATATCGGGAAAAAAAATAAAAGGAAATCTAGTAATTTTATGTAAATTCTTTTTCTTCGTTAATTGTGTTCATAAGTTGATCCAGACAGGTAAAACAAATATTATTGTATAACTCAAAAATAAAAAATTGGAGTTGAGTTAATTTCGTGTTTAGCCATCATCGTCACAAAAATATTTTGCTGGTCTTAGTGACAAACCCGTATTTTTATTACATTCATGTTATTTATGGGAGTGTCTTTTCAGCATGTCTTTGTACACTTTTACTAGCATTTTTATTTGTGATTTCAATAGAT
The DNA here is from genome assembly GCA_039519145.1 of Kokia cookei. Classification (NCBI taxonomy): domain Eukaryota; kingdom Viridiplantae; phylum Streptophyta; class Magnoliopsida; order Malvales; family Malvaceae; genus Kokia; species Kokia cookei. Next base: position 19,865,977 of record CM076902.1, read on the forward strand.
TTGTTGTTTTTCGGATTTTTCTTTCTTATTTGTTGATATTATTTGTGTAGAATTTGTTGCTAACATTGTTGGAAACTCTTGGACAACCTATCAACATGGATGGATTACTTGAAGAACGTTGACTGATATATGTAGGGTTATCACTTGCAAAAGATATCAGATGGCTCCAACTAATAAGGCTGAAACAAAAGCAGTTGTAGATGTGGCTGCTTGGATGTTCAATGTTGTCACTTCTGTTGGAGTTATTATTGTCAATAAAGCCTTAATGGCCACTTACGGTTTTACTTACGGTAAATTCCTTTTAAGCTCTTTTTAATTGCTCTTCCCCCCCCCCCCCAAAAAACCCTATCTTCTTTTATGCTACAAACAGTTATGTTGTGGCTGGTTATAGTTCAAATGAATTTGGAATACTCTGTCAAACTCTCTAATCTTTAAGACAAACGTATAGAATCATAGTGGTGAGCTACTCTGAATCTGCAGTTGAAATGAAAACGGATGAGAATAGTTAACTAAAGTTAAGTGATGGTTTAACAGTTGTGAACATTATGGTGGAATGGTTCTAAAAGTTTGAAAATTGAGATCGTGGAGTAGTAAGGCTGCAGAGCACATGAGCGATCTTACAAAAAAAGAGCTGTAGGATTGGCCTCATCATACAAAGAAATGAGCATGAGGTTCAAGCTTAGAATATGTTGGTGTAGGTTTGTGGGTCTCGTAGCTTATAAAAGGTGGAGATGGTGAGTAGCTTGGGCTATGATGACCTTCCCCACAGACACCTCCATTTAATCTGTTCTAGAAGGAGAGGAAATGGATCGAAGTAGTGGAAAATAATTCAAAACAAAAAACAATATAATCATGGGTTGAGATGAAGAGGAAAGTTCGACTTGGAAGTTGGAAGTAGCTTCGGATTAATCATAGGATGATTGTGATGCTGGTATAATAATCATCTGCAAGTAAATAAGCTAAAGATTTCCTGATTTTTGTTACTTCATGAGTATTCCAATTATGCTAACTGCAATAAGGATGTAATAAACTGTCATTAATTCCGTTCTATTTATTTGAAAATTGTTCCAGCCACAACATTAACAGGTTTGCATTTTGCTACCACTACCCTGATGACAGCTGCTCTAAGATGGTTTGGATTCGTTCAATCTTCTCATCTCCCCTTGTCAGAGCTTTTGAAATTTATTTTGTTTGCAAACTTCTCTATAGTTGGAATGAATGTTAGCCTGATGTGGAACTCTGTGGGATTTTATCAGGTAAAATTTTAGCATTTGATAAATTTTACGAGTTGTGTTTCTCATATGATCTGGAAATAAGAGATTCTCTAATTAAATGACAGATTGCAAAACTGAGTATGATTCCTGTATCCTGCTTTTTGGAGGTTGTGATGGACAAGGTTCGGTACTCAAGAGATACAAAGTTGAGCATAGGTGTTGTTCTTCTGGGAGTTGGTGTTTGTACTATCACTGATGTGAGTGTTAATACCCAAGGTTTCATAGCTGCCGTTATTGCAGTTTGGAGTACTTCTCTGCAACAGTATGTAAGTTAGTAATTCCTCTGCATATAAGTTGAAGCTTCTAACATTCTAAACTGCAGTATCATTTAGAACTTAAGGTAGTTATCCTTTTATTGTTTTGTATTTCTGCAGTATGTTCTTCACCTCCAAAGAAGGTACAATCTTAGTTCCTTCAACCTACTAGGTCATATTGCCCCTGCACAAGCAGGAACTCTGTTGCTATTAGGTCCATTTCTGGATTATTGGTTGACAAACAAGAGAGTTGATGCCTATAGTTATAACCTAGTGTCTCTGGTTAGTGTTCTATCCATTTGTATTATTTGCTTTTATGAGTTTTGTGCATGATGGTTGTTCTTCCTATCATTATAGAACAATATTTACTTGTTTCAGAGTTGCTATCAGAATCTTGTTTATGAACAAAGTTGATTGTGGTCGTGGATGTGTATAGTGGAATTCATTCAGTGACCTAGAGTAATATTTAATTTGCAGTGGATATAGTTCTGTCATTGCTTGCTTATCTGCATGCATCTCCTAATACCACTTTCGCGCCATACGGTGTCTTACGCCTTCTAAAACATCTACCTCTACATGAATTTACGCATGCGCAGTGGAAATATTTTTGTTGAGTTCATCCCTATTGAGGAAATCATTTAATATTTTTATGTGATTTAACAACATGTAGCGTATATCAAGAGATATACTCTCCTTTCTCTCTTTAGCTGCTCTGTAAAATTGACCCAGATCGATATAATATTCAAGTTTTTTCTCATTCCAATTTGGTTCTGCTGCTTCATTTGCATCAGCCTGTTACTTTTCACAAGGTGCTATGAATGCAATTCCGATTATAGCATGTTCCAGGAAATAGTTGCTCACATCAGTTTTTTTTTTTTTTTTGGTCTTTGCAGATGTTCATAATTCTTTCATGTACTATAGCAGTAGGAACAAACCTCAGCCAGTTCATCTGCATCGGCAGATTTACTGCAGTATCCTTTCAAGTACTCGGGCATATGAAGACAATCCTTGTGTTGATCATGGGATTCCTTTTCTTTGGGAAAGAGGGTCTCAACCTGCATGTGGTTCTAGGCATGATCATAGCTGTGGTCGGAATGATTTGGTATGGAAACGCTTCATCTAAGCCTGGTGGGAAGGAGCGCCGGAGCCTCTCTCTCCCTACCACCAGACTACAAAAGCTTGCTAGTTTCTCGAATTCTAATGAACACGACGGTAATGTCTAGTTCTCCATGTAGGATAATTTAAGCACACAAGAGTAGCTGATTTCATATAAGTTAATTGGTTATCCATGATTTCAGAAAAACCAACCATAATTTTAAATCAATTTTTTATTCTGATTTTTTGTAAGTCATTCTTTGGTATATTTGGTTCACTAGGGAATGGATCACTTCCAATAGGATTAGATACTTTTGAAAAGAATTTGCCTTTTCAGGAATATAATTTATTTAAGGATTTGTCATGCCGTTTGTTCAATTACTTGAAAACTTTAAGTCTCTTGAGAGTTTGAAGTCATGAGTAATAATTAATCAAAGAAAGTTATTATTATCTTGTATTTTAATTATAAATTGCTTTAAATTATTCTTTAATCTTATCTCTATTTTAAATGCAATTGTCTATCTTTAGCTCTATAAACAAATAAATATTTCTAATAATAAATGAGGTGGAGCCACTTCATAAGCAGCCCTTTATTAATGGCTCCACTTCATTTTACTAATAATTAGTTCAAGTCAGCTATGAGCAAACCTCATAAGCAATGACCAGACAGGCGTACATGAGCAAACCTCGAAGGAAGGATTCAACACGAAGATGAAGTGATGAGGAAACTATTAATGCTACATTTTAAGCATTAATTCGTGTATACTTGAAGCAAATGATAACCTGAGAAGTAACATCATTGAGAGGAAGCACATCCCTGTGCACTGGTCACTCAAACGACTTTCCCATATTAAGAGACAAATCAGAAAGTAAGAACAACCTATGCAAAATCCCAAGCTTACAGGAGCCTGCACTACACTTCTATATTGTTTCGTACCTGTTCTTATCTTTATCAATGTATATAAAGAAAAATCTTATTTCTTCCTGTAATCCAAGCTCATCTGTTTTCAGAAGAGACTAATTGAATCCTTAGTAGTATTCTAGTTAAATTGTATCGTGCACTTCATTAAACAAAACTCGGAATGTGATCAAATCATCCATCAAGGTTATTTTTTAATAAAGGGAGACTCAATTTGAGAGTGGAATAATATGTCAAAAAAGATACTTAATTTGAGAGTAGAATAATATGTGAAAAATAATAAAGTTTTGAATTCTCACATATGAGTCAACTCAATTAAGCTAAGGGCTCCGAGGGCCCAATGTGGGAGCATCTTTAGAGTTTAATTGAAACTTTACTATAGCTGAAAATATGGCAAACCAACACAAATTCCAAAGACAATTATCATTCAAACCAAATTAAAAGCGTTTAATCTAAAAATATTCAGTAATGCAAGTGTTCCTAATAGCAACCGATAAAGACCCAACACTACTACAGTTTTACCACTTGTCTAGAAACAAGAACCAAAAAAATCACATCAAAAACTTGTCTTCGTGCAAACAGTGCTCACAAGCAAGCTAATGAACTCTCTGCAAGACTACATATATTTTTCCAAAATATATATGAAGCCTTCAACGCTTCTTAGACACACCAACAGTCTTCCCTCTGCGACCAGTAGTCTTGGTGTGCTGACCACGAACACGAAGGCCCCAGTAGTGCCTCAGACCACGGTGGTTCCTGCATGACAGTGTGTAAAACGTTAGCTGCCATCTTCATCTCATTACCAAAAGAAAGGAAAGTAAACAAAAATACTGAACTGAATCAACCAAAATGCAAAATACTTCTCAACTATCTCTCAACACCCACAAATGAAACAAAGAGAAAAAAGTAGAAAGTACAGACAAATAATTTTAGCTAATAAACATTTGAACATGTATGACTTTAATAAAAAATAAAAAACCGTTTCAGTTTTTTACTTTTTCATTTTCTATGGTTATTCCATCACGTCTGGCTAATCACATGAGAAATAAACAGCATAATATATTACAATGTTCAGATTTCTAAATTTTTGTCAACTCCGTTCCCAACTTAATCATGATAAAAGATCATCAAGATACCATAAAAATGAACTCTCATCATGACAAAAACCAGCCCACCAACAAGCTATATAAAGTTGATAAGAAACTGCACGTGCATTCCAACAATCTTGCCCACTTGCATATACCGCAAAGGAAACGCCACAAGAAAAGATGATTTTGTCTTAAGCACCAAATGATTCAAATGCAAGGGAGGCAGAAGAGAAATCTCAAATAAACAACCCAAATTATACAGTGATATGCTTGAAAATGGTTATTAACAAAATCAAGAAAGCAAATGATACTAATAAAGAAAGGATATATAATATACTGATCCAAACATATAAACACAATTTAAACAGTAACTCTGGTACTTCAATAGAGTTAGCTTGATCATATCATTTTAAGCATATAACACAGAGTTGGCACATACAGATCGTCATCAGCACACATCACTAAGGACAGAACTAACCTGATCTTCTTCAAACGTTCCAAATCATCCCTCAACTTCATGTCAAGAGCATTAGACACGACTTGGGAATACTTCCCGTCCTTGTAATCCTTCTGCCTATTCAAAAACCAGTCAGGGATTTTAAATTGCCTGGGGTTTGCAACAATGGTCATGAGATTGTCCAACTCCTGTGCAGTCAATTCACCAGCCCTGATAACAAGAAGTAAATCAAATAACACCTCCACAACAAACTATCAAACACCGAATGTCATTCAGCAACATCTCCATGCCAAAGAATCTACTTTACTAGTTGATCTTAAGTAAATTAATCCTTTGACATCTATTCTAAAATTAATCATCTCAACATGAAACACCTAGAGTCAAAACATATATCAAATAAATTTAGAGCCATAAAGCATCATGGAACTAAGCCTAAATGACCTAGAATTGCCTAAAATTTTCAGGAATAAAAAAACAAACCTCTTGTTCATGTCGACATCAGCCTTCTTGCAAACGATGTTAGCGAATCGCCGTCCGATACCCTTGATCGAGGTCAATGCAAACATAATCTTCTGCTTCCCATCAACGTTGGTGTTCAGCACACGTAAAATGTGCTGAAAATCTTCGTTGGCCACCAAAGACTACACAAGCAAGCATTAAAATGAAGTTAAAAGCAACAATCTTCAGGGGAAAAGACACACACACAGACAAAACCAAACTTAATCAAGTAAAACACATTTTAGAAATTCTCATAACAGCCTCCTTCAACCCCCCCCCCCAAAAAAAAAAGGAAAAATTTGAAGTAGATTTAGATCACTGAATAAGATAAAAATAAAGAACCTGAAAAGTGGCGTAAAGATAAACATAGCAATTAATGATAAAAGAATTGGAAGAGAAAGATAGAACCCTAATTACCATAATGTGAGGAGATTTGGGGTAGATGAGGGAAGAGACTCTGGGGGACTGCTGAGCTGAGGAGAATAACCGAAGTAGCCAAACTAGGGTTTTATATATTCATGATTCTAGGTTTTTTTTTTTTTAGGTGAGTGACATTTGCGTTTTCTTATTTTTATTTTATTTATTTTTCAAAATAAAATATCCATTTTCTTTTTTCTTTTTAAATTAATAGTCCGTTTGACCAAAAGAAGTCAATTGTTTATTTGTTTTACACAAATTGAGTTTCAAAACATATATACTCTGAAAATGTGAAGATTTTCAATATATATATATATATTCTGGAAATTATACTTTTAAAATTGAAGATTAATAAATATCCTAAAAAAGTATAATAATATACTAAAAATAAATATTTAAGAAAAAAAATCAATTTTTCAAATTTATTTGTAAAATAAAAAAATACATTATCCGTGAATTTTTTGCGTGAGTTTTTTTTAAATTATATCTCTTTATTAAGTTACAAATAGAATTTTAAGTAATATATTTGGGTATGAAGCGAAAATCAATAACTTTATAATGTTTGAGTAACACAATTAAAATATTTTCTTTATTTATTTTTTTTTAAAAAAATTAATTTGCTAATAGTGATATCAAAATGATTTACCATCAAATTATTAGTTTTAAATATTAATATTTTTAATAGTAATATTAAGTAAATATTAAAATGAATCTCATGTATTGATCTAATGATCAAAAGTATTTATCGTTTTAGGTGTGATTTGAATTCGAGTCACGCTAATCACGGTTTGTAATTCACAAAAAAATGTATATATTTTATAATTAAAATATTAATTACATAATTCTCAAAAGTATACTTTATCTGAGAAATAGGAGGTTCATTGTTGTCTAACACCATTCCTATTATACGTAAAAATGTCGAACTTGATTTGTTCATATTTTGTATATTGACTTTTTTTAATTAAACCCTACACTCTCTCAATTTTTCTTGTGGAATCCGCTTGTACTTCACACATCTCCTTTCCTTTAATTACTTTATTGCACTCTTAAAAATATACATCACTCACTCAACCTTATAAAGTAGTTTTTTGGATTTTATACCATTAATTTTCCAGAATAAATTTATACAATCATGTCCATTTGGAGTTAATTGGAATTGAAGCAGACTATTATTGATCAATAATCGATCCTTCTGGTTGTTATGAAATAGAATTGAACCATTACATTAGGGGTCGATCTCCTTTGTGTTGATTAAAATGCTTTCTTTTAATCTTATAGAGGATGGATTTCACAACTAAAAAAGGAAAAAAATCATAATTAATTTCATCTAACCTCGAATTTAAAAAATAAAAAGAAGATTAAGCAACGAGGTTAATAATATATATATATATATATATATATATATATATATATAAAGCAGCCAAAAGCAATGACTAAAGATTTTATGTACTGATATACGCTGAAGAAGAAACTGAATCATCCAATCAGTTCATCATTCTAATGAAATAGCTAAGTTAAACTGCAATTATATATCGTAATCCGACGAACAAATCGAAAACTCAGTCTAAATATCGTACAAAGCTAAGCTTAAAGCAAAGTAAGATTAGACACATGAAACCTCAGTGTGGCATTTTCATAATACACTAACCTTGCTTGAAGAGTTTCATGGCATTCAAAGCCTTCATCCTCATCCCCTAGGACTACTCGATGAGCTGCATTTTCTGCCCCAACCATGTGGTTCAAGCAATTTGAAGCAAGTCTAAGTCTTCTTTGTATTCTCAGTTTTAAAAAAAGAAAAAGAGAAAGGGTATTTATACTGATAATCCGAAAGTTAATCGATGTTATATGGAAATATTACATCCTAATTCTTTGGCAGCAGTGTCGAGAAACTGTATAGTCATTCCTCTTGCAAGCTGACTATAAGCTTCCCATGTTAAGCACTTTTCGATATCAGTTTGCCAGTTGATGACACCTATATTGAAGAACTGGTAAGAGGGACGATGGAGACCATTTATTTCCACCATAGATTTTGAATTGATTGAACCTATATGCAAAATATTGCGAAGGACTGATGTGCTGAGAGCTCGAACATGTGCACTTGGATGAGAAAGGCATCGAGTCGTTGCTGGTAGACGACACTGCATGGTAAAGAGAGATTATCACATCAGCAAAGATCTTGCGTTGACATCAGGGGAAAGAAGAAAGACTACTTTACTATTTACCCCACATTAACGGGCATTGGAATTTATAATGAACAAGTTCAAAGCATGTTTCGACTTTAAGGTTGAGAGTATATCAGTAACGGGTATTTGCTCACCTTTAACAGATTCGAAAGTCCATCTGCTACTGCCAGTCCTGATTCTCCCCACTCGAGTACTGGCTGAACTGCTCTAGCTGTTGCTTCCAGCAGCTGCCAGTTTTAGATGAGAACATCAAAGATATTAATGAAACTTTGGAATAAAATAAAATGCATTTGGCTTCTTTTTAACATCAACCCAAACTAATTCACGTAAACGGAGAGCCTAACTTGAATATAAGACCATAACACTCGAAAAATAAAAAGAATAAAGTACTCTACTTCAACAAGGGCCACATGTACAACCTCAAAAGGGGTGGACAACAAACAAAACTGGACTTTACATACCCAAACAGGAAACCTAAGACTTAATAAATGCAAGATAAGACCACTTATCACTCCTTGTGTAGCTTTACAAGGGTCTGCATTTAGACAACCTCACAAAGGATAAAACGCAAGGACATAAACACATAAGCTATAATACCATGTTAAGTATCCAATCCAAAACTAATTGGTATAAGTGAAGAGGCCCAACTAGAATACAAGATTATATGAAACCCAAGACTACAAATATGGTATGTTATCACTTAACAACCTCAAAATATCACAACCGTTAAATTAGAAAGACACCAAGATTGGCGAATGACTGTCTATAAGCAGCAATAGTTAAAGACAGTACCTCCAGTTGTGGTAAAGTACAAGCTTCCCCATCAACAAGCATCCCATCTGTGGCTCGTAGAAGTAGATCAGAAGCACTTGCCACAATTACCAATGATTCTGCGCTGTCATGATTTCTCATCAGTTCGACTATCAATTTTACAATTCGCTGGTTGATTCTCCACATCTTCTGACCTTGGTCGTCATCTTTCGCAATCCAAGGCTGCAATTCCCTATCCGCCTAACAAGAACACAAGGCCATAAAAATGACAAATGAAGTTAAAAAACAAAAAAAAAAGTAGACAATGAGGCTATTTATGGCTGCTGGTTTGAACACCATCTGCATGAGAGTTCATCTGACTATACGGAAGTGTTTTATAGCAAATGGTAGTCCTGGATTTTATTATCTTAATTATGAATTGACATCACCTTTTACAAAACATGTGGTGTTCAAATCAGCCGCCACAAAGAAAGCAGGTCATCTGTTTTTCTAATTTTATACTAAAATTTATAAGATGAACAAAATTTGGACCTGAAGTACAACAGCTGTAGTTGCTTTTGTTGGTGATGCTGATACGACATTGCACAACGCATCAACCACCTAATTCCATCCAAGAAGGGTAGTCAGACAAATAAATTTATGTAAAACCATAATGATGCATTTACAGATGAAACGTGGGGCAATTACATGCATCATAGAAGCTACCAATCCACACATGTATAACAAACCATATCTTCCGTTTAGAAATTTAGAAGACAATGAATAAAAATTATGGAATCAGATACAACGAATCTTTTTTTACGAATTTTGACAATTACCTGTCTCCATCCCTGCTGGGCAGATGTGCTTTCGGCACTGGGTTGTGTTTCAGGCGCTGCTATCAGCTTGTGCCACAGTAGTGAAACTACAGAGAAACATAACTCCTGTTTCTCCGCAAGCACTGATCTCAGAAGAATTTGTGCACTGCAATTGAATCCTATGTGCCGGTCCCTGGTGAGAAAATTGGCCAAATCTGAGGCATCTAGTGGGAAACTTGCTATACCTTTGCCCAAAGAATTTCCTAAGCCTTCATCTGATGCTAACAGTTCCTCAGATCTGAGATTATTGTCTGAACAAGTTGAGTCTTCACATTCTGAAGCAGATGATTGCCCAGGATCAAAGCAAGTGACTCTTGAACACTTGTTTTGTTTTCTGTCATCTAAACAAGGGGAACATTTTCTAACAGGTGCATATATCAATTGTGCTTCTAATGGTTCAGCCTTGTTAACAATGGATGCAACAGCCTTGCTGTGAATATCAATGAGATTATATAACGATGATGCCCTGGTGTAAATTTCATTGTCCCACTTGCAGCGCATTAGAACAGAGAGTGCATACATGCAAGCCTTTGACCGCCTAAATAGTTCAGAAATATGAGCAGCAACCATAGCTGCAGCAACTATTTCATTTGAACTATAACCCCATGAGGTGCCAACAGAAGATGGCTTCAGCGAAAAAAGTGCCTCTAAAATTGCTAAGATTCTGTGAGTATGATGAATGGCAGAGTCAATACCATGTCCATACTCTATAGAAGATCCATTTACTTTTGCAGGGTTGGCCATAGCTTGAACATCTTTAGGAGTTGAATGAGTATTTCCTCTTGTAACTAAGGGGAACAACTGAAGCTCGCAGGCAAGAGCACAGACAGCAGCCAGCACATAAGAATCAAACGCAGCTACAGGCCCTTGTTTTTTTGCTTTTCTAGGTTTAATGTCTTTCAGCTTTTCAGATTGTGCCCGTGACTCCTCAACGCCCTCATCAGGAGGATAACTTTCTTCACCTCTTGGTCTCTTACTCCCACTGAACTGAGCCTCATGACTAACACACACAGTTAAGACAACAAAAAGTAGGCGTGAAGCGAGCTCTATAGAAGCACATGATTCTAAAAACAGCGAATGCACCATTGTACGAAGCTCTGCCACAGCAAGATTTTTTGAGGCAGAACCTATGCTGTATCTTGTTTTTTTGGTTTGCTCCGTGGGGGATTCAGGTGGAAATGTTCTCTGAAGAATAGCTTCTACAGTCGCCACAAATATCTTCATGAGACATGCTTCAGAAGGACTTCCACGTGGAAGGTATTCGAGCACCTTAAGAAGAGGTATGTATAGATTCCATGATAGTATGGGAGGCTGCAATGGGGTTGAAACAATAATTTCTGGAAGATCAACAGCTGAAGAGCTCAAGGGAATCAGGCCATAAGCAGCTTCCCATATTGTACATATTCTCCATTCCACCTCCGGTCCATGAGCGCAAAGCATTGATGCAATCCCTTGAGCAGTAGCTTCAATAGTTGCTTCAACTGCAGGCACCTCAATCTGATGAAAAAGTATTTTGAGACAACTTTTTCAGTACTTGTGAACATGCATCATTAAATGTATAGACCCATGCATATTAACTACTTAGCAACAAAAAGAAACATAAAAGCTAAAGATTGGAAGATAACATGCAAAATTTTGAAGGGGACAAGTAATACCTGCTTTCTGTAACATGAGATATAACCACCAGAAGGTTCATGTTGAACTTCTACTCCCTCAACTTGTCTTATTGGAGGAAAAAGCAGTGCGGGCTGTGAAAGTATGCGAAAAAGTAAAGCTGCAGCAGCATCAGCAGCAATGCCTGCCCTCATAGACATTGCAGTCCCAATTGCCCGCAAAAAATGCAAATGCATCCAATTTCGAGGAAGCTACGATAACATCCACAAAAGCAATTTGCTAAGACAAATAGAATGGTGATAATTGAAAGAATTATTGTAGCATTTTTTAAGAAATATAATTATATGTTATTTTCCTAACAAACAATTGGCACCAGAGCAGAATACTTCCTCATAAAAAACTTTAAATTACGAAATATGTCATGCACTTAAGTACTTTACCTCCTGACATTCACATAAGATTACAGTCTACCACATTGACTAATAACACCCACCTAAAAACCATCAGGTTCAAAGTGACAACCATAGGTTTTTTAAGCATGGGCTTCACAACTGTTAACTGGACTAACACCCATTGGGTAGGTTAAAAGTTTCTTGCAAGCCTTATATTCAAGGTTTTCCTCAAACAAAAAAAATAATAATATAATCAGGATCACGTCTCAATCCATAGTCAAAAGCTTTTAAGTTAGATCTGAACAATAGCCATGTTATATAGTGCAGCAACCTCTAATGAAAACATTTTTATACAGAATGGATGTGCAAAACATAGTTCTCATGCATCAAGAAATACCTATTCAACCCATTTACACAAGTGTTTCATCGGAGGTGAAAACTGATTTTCAAGTTTGAAATGTTAGTAATAACTAATGGAGAAACCATGATTAGTGGATATAATTTTTTCTTCCATTTTTTAATGGCTGGGATAACGAACCCCCCCCCCCCCCAAAAAAAAAAAAATTAAAAAAAAAACACTAAAAACCCCCAATGGTAGAACCACCAAACTTTGTTATTAAGGACTATATCTTTCTTATCCATATTAATCTCGTTAAGATTAGCCACCACCTTCACGTAATTCTTTTTAGCATGTGGTTGAACAATATATGCTGACAAATTTAGCACTTTCATTAATCTAATATTCATAAATTCCTCTTGGATCTCACAATTACGGATAGCAAAAATTCAATATGATGATGATAAGATCCATATAAAATTATAGTTTGATGTTGCAAAGTGTCATTTTATATTCAAATACATGCAGTGAAAAACATTTAACTCACCCTTATACCAGTTGCATAATCTTCGGCAGCACGAAGAAGTTCCACAAGTTGTACAGCAGCATCAAGTGCATCAGGAGCCCATGATGGTGGTGCTTCAAGAAGCCCAAGAAGAAGTCTTTGGGTCGCACTTGGAGTTGCAATGGCATAGTACCTGAGAAGGAAATATGAGATAATTGCTAGAAAAATAAGAAGAAAACTAGATCATTTGGACACTTATACCAATTAGCAATTGGACATATCAGGCATTCATTTACATGATACCTTTGTCAGTTACCATATTACCAAGCACATATTTTAATCAATGTTAATATTTTGCGCACTAACACGGACTTCTGCATTTGCATTTTATAAACTCTTCTGCTCCAAATGTATGTCCTAGTATGAATTTCGAAAGATCCCAAAATATTATTTCTTACCTTTTTGAGATATTCTAAAATCCTACCTTTTTCCATACCTGTAACAGGTATTACATATTTGCTTTAAGAATATCAAATGTTTGCACTACAGAAAACTCTTAAGCTTAAATCTTAAGAAGAAGCCCAGAGGTTTTTGAAGAAACCATGTGGAAGGCAGTTTCAGATAGAAGGTGCATGTTTACAAAAGCACACTAACACTGCAATCTCCACGCAACCTAACTACTACCCCTTCTCAGAAGAACACAAAGAAACAGTTATTCAAACATCCACATTCCTGATGTAAATTTGGAAACGCGTTGCTCAGTTCCCAGTAAACAAAGCAAAAGCCAAGATTTACAAGCTATGAATATGTACACCTACCACAAAATGAAAATCCTTGAGTAATGTTGTCAAAGAGCGCTTGAAGGTTCAGCAACTTACCGATGAAATAAACGTGCATATGGTTCAAGAGCAGGTAACCCAGCAACTAGATGCTCATCCAAAGCTGTTGTTGGTGGAGGAAGTAGAAGTGCAGGGACTGCTGCAGCCGTTAAACTAGCAGTTTCGTAGCGTGCAACCTCTTCGTCACATACGCTTAAAATGACACCAGCGCCATTTGCAACAGCCCATCTTGGGGTTGATGGCATAAGCTGAGGATGCTTTCCAGATCCTCGAGAAGAAGCTATTGAGAAAAAAATAGTCAACTGATGAATCCTCAGGCCTAAAATATCTTATCGTTGTTAAGAAAAAATCACTTAAGGCCATCTTTATTTGAATATCTTGATAAACATCCACAAGTCCATCCATTATTATGGGTCTATTTTAGTATTTCTCACATCAATTAGCACCAAATTATGAAACTGGAAACAACATAACCAGACAGTAACAAGTAAGGCCACTAGTGACACTTTGAAGATATACCAAACAATGAATTCTCACTTATGCCTTAAGCCTCATTGTAACAAAAGAAGACAGGAAATTTACCCAGTTTGCTTATAAAAATTAGCATAGAGACTGGACTGCAAACTAGCTCCTACTAAGCAATAAGTGCATCAAAATAAATTTCTTTACATAGTCTTTTCAAGGGGAAGAAGAATATTTATTTTGAGTCATTCTACAACAGAAGCTGGGGCATCGGTAGTCAAGATACAATGTATTTACTGTCAACATAGAGACAACCAAAATTTTCAACTTATCAAGCAGACACATGCAAACTACTCTTTAGAAAATGCATATAGTGCTTCATTGCAGTACAGAATTTCCAAAACTACATCCTGTATGAGCCTTCCACAGATTACCACAAACATAGTTTATATAATCATTTGTAGTTATAGTTATATATAGCCGGTTAAGAAGTGAGATATATCTTATTCCTATTATTTATACCCGAATTCTGATTGGCAGGAATTTTTAACTGTAATCACATTTGTAATTCTAGTTTTTATTGATGATTTTTGTAGCATATATATGCACTATGTATAACATAAACAAAAAAATTATTTTCATGTTTCAACTTAACCTTGCATTTCTACCTCTTCTAATTTTTCATATCTGTAAGAACTTTTTCAACCATTATAGAAAGCTCGAGTTAATAAAATCTAGAAAATATTCATATTTAAAAACTTGAATTTCCCAATTAAAGAAACAAGTTTATAGCAAAAAAGAAGGGTCAATGCCTGAAACTAAATTTATAGTTTGGAGAAAAGCTCACATGCAAGCATGTGAAAAAATAGCCACTTCACTTAAATGTCACAAACAGAGTTAAAATATTATCTTATATTCAAGCCCAAAATATGTAACTAACCAGTAGTAGGTGGCTTGAGGTCTCCAGCTGCATATTTGCCCATAACACCACTGCACCTGTTAACACATTTAAACAACTGTCAGCTTCAGACATAACCACATAAAGTTCTATGCAGTGAGACCTACTCATAGGATGAATCACGCAAAGGCATTTAAAGTTGATGACAGTTATATGATAAATTGAAGTAGTATCTAGTTACTTAAAAGCAGCTTTATAACTCAGAAGCACACCATCCATAGATGAGCAAATAAAAGTCTTAAGCCAGTACTGAAGCCTTGGCAAAAATGTTTAGGGGAGAGAGAAAGAGTTACAGAGCAGTTTGAAATAATCATAGTGCTTATGCAACGTAATACATGCTATAAAATGTGAACAAGCTGTAGCATCAGCAAAACAAAAAGATATCCAAGGCAGACAAATGGAAATTGTATCCAAGCATGTCTATTCATATGTATCTTCCAATAAAATGAAAAAGAGTTTCCTGTCCACAAAAACACTTGATACTTTCATTCTCAACAAATTCTTAAAATGATTCCAATAAATAACCTGTTTCGAACATCTGTAGATTTCCCGTCACAGAAGAACTGTAGAGTAATAATATACACCAACAACTTCAATAAGAAATATTATGTCAACTTCCAACATGCATTCTTTTATTTGCCAAGACTAGAGCATAAATCACGACAACAGAAATTTACCAGAATGCCCTGGCAACATATTAGCTACAATGAATGGACTTAGATATGGGTGGCTCGCATAGGTGTCTAACTGTCAGACTCGTTATTTGCTACTTTTGGACTTACAGAAGCAGATAAAAGTGTACATAAGATATGGTTATGCAAATGTCATGAAATTTTATAAAGATAATATTATATGTAAATAAAACTTATTTTATATTTTACCCTTACAACAAAACAAATGTTCATTTTCTTTTCCTTTCACTTTTAATAACCTAAAGGGCTCAAACACACCCATCACTTAGACCAAAAAATTAAGAAAGGGCAAAAAAAAAAGAAGAAGAAGAAAACCCAAGAGATGATCCTCAGCAACCAAACAACCAATAAATGTTTTCGATCTTACATTGCACAATTCACTAGATGAGACAGGTAAAAAGAGCCAGTCAATAACTACACAAAACCATGCCTGAAAACATCCTAGCTTGGCTTGCATAGGCACCATAAGACATCACGAGGAAGAAGAAAAAAATTGAAATAGTTGCCACCAAAGGGCATTTGACAAGGCATATCCATAAACTTTTTTAAAGTGTGAGTGAAATGCATCAAACTCTCGCATTAGCTCATTTGCCTAACCATAATGGCAATCTTTACTACCACGCATACTACTTATGAAGCAAACTTTTCTGCTGCTGCTCGTAAGCCAGAAAACATACTACTCTCACAGTTCCCTGCCTTCTACTGATTGTTATTTATTGCTCACATTTCATCAAACTTACAAAGCAAACTTTTCTGCTTATTATACTAGTTTCCCTTGCAAAACCAGTAAGAATCACAAATAGAAAATAACAGATAAAGTTATAATTCAACCAACAACATGCTTTTAGTATTGAACTGTTACCACTAACACCACTTTTATCTTTATAGAGGCGAACTGATGCTTCAAACTACTCAAACATGTCAACATTAAGCTATACAGAAAGCACTCACCAACGGAAGTAATCACTTCTTATACCCAAAGGTGCAGCGAGCAATATATCAGTAATCCAGGGAGACAAAGGCCTTAAAGGCTTCCTCTCCTGTTGCATCGAAGGTATATGAAAGGATGGTTCCCCATCTACAGACTCACTTGTTGTAGCTTGGCTGCTGCTGTGGCTTCTATCTGTTTCATTATTTTGTGGCTCCATTTTATATATTGGACGGTTGTAATGAGTCAGAATTCGCAAGATCTCTCCACATGCTAGAGCCCACTGTTCAGAATACTCATTCTGTGAAAAAAAACAAATGCCACAGATATGCCCTTGGTCAGCCTCAATGATTCCTTATATAGTTAAAAAAGGAAAATTAAGGAAGGCATAGAGAATCTAATATCTAAAAGGAAAACAGGGAAAAAGAAAAACAGTTTGAGAAGCAAAGACTATCTTCCTTGTTGAAAGAACTTTTGTATAATACCTCACTACTTGGGCAAACTAAGGAGATGAATGACGCGAAAGGCAAGGAACTCTTATCATACACCAGCAAACCATCAATGATGCCTGAAATAATTGGAAGAACAACTGCATGCCCATGTTCTGGATGGTGAAGGACAAAAGTTGCTGCAAACCAATTATTTTAAAGAATTTATCATTCTCAGTTAAATAACATAAATAAAAATATATGAATATATTAATTTAAGAAGAAGAAGAAGAAGAAAAAACCAATACCCAGAACATCATCAAAAAGGCGTTGCTCCTTAGATGGATAGCGGCTACGAATAAGCTATTACAAAACAAGCAAATTTTGTTAGATATATAAATCTTTAACCATAAAAGACTTCCCTCTGTTAAAATATTGAAAATAAACAAATTCGTAAAGCATCTTTTCCTTCATAGTTGGCAACTGTGAAAAGGCTGCAAAAAATAAACATACCTCAGCAATATCCTCAGGGAATTGTTCTGATGTGAACTGACCAAAATACTCAACATATGCAGTAATTTGAACCTAAACAAGGGGAAACATAATAAAGCATATGAATTTATATTAGCAAGAGATAATCATGTAAATTCAAAGAACCAGAAAGACATGGATGCATCAACACAAAATTAAAGAAATTCATGTAAGTGATATGATTCAACCAGGATACAATTTACATGCATGAACTTTCCAATGATTCCTCAAGCACATTACCAAATAAAATGATCCTTTATAAAGCCAAAATTTTCATAGATTGTCCTCAACGTCTTCCAACCATAAAGCGAATTCTATTATGTTCTCTTCTAATACCAATATAAATAATTCAACTCAAGTTCAAGATATATTCCTTGTTCAATAAATCACAGTCTCCAAAATGAAGTTTTATCGTAGTTAAGAAGTCAAGAAGAGTCCTGAAAAAATAACCATGATGTATAGAGTTTAGCCATGTGCATCCAATCCATGTCCAAATACCAATCCAATGTTTTGCACAAGATAGATTTGTAAATCACTCAGAGTATCTGCCCCAACCATACCAGGAATTCTACACGGCAAATCCTTCCTATGAATTAAACCAGTAAGAGACAGAGCTGATCTTCTCATTTCAAGCTTCATATTTGTTCCAAATTAATGTTAATTCTCACTTAAATATATCTTTTAAATTCTAATAAGAATAAGTGAGATTGCAAACTGACTTTCTTCTTTGCGGTAGTAGGAAACTAATTATCCTCTATTTGCCCCAACCATACCAGGAATTCTATACGGCAAACCCTTCCTATGAATTAAACCAGTAAGAGACAGAGCTGATCTTCTCATTTCAGGTTTCGTATTTGTTCCAAATTAATGTTAATTCTCACTTAAATATATCTTTTAAATTCTAATAAGAATAAGTGAGATTGCAAACTGGCTTTCTTCTTTGCGGTAGTAGGAAACTAATTATCCTCTATTTGCTTCAAATTGAGCCGTATCATAGTGTATGTTCCACACAATATCTACTGTAGCTAATATTCAGTAACATATTCAACTTTCGCCACCTATTTCACCAACCAAGGTTTGAGGTAAACCAAGCATGAAAATAGAAGGGGCATTTAAAATGATTGGAAGATGCAACAAGTATCAATAATCCAGAAAGTTTCATGCAAAGAAAACAACCATGCAGTACCTTTCGTTCTTGAGGGTCTTGTGGCGGCGGCCAGAACAGCGATGAGAACTGAAGACCGTCAATCCAACTCTTAGATGGATTAGCCATTTAGACTAAACAATATTTATCTTCCAAGTATACGTTTTTGAATCAATCACCAGAATAATCAACAACAACACACCAGGACCTATGCTTCCACTCTGCAACTGCTACCAGTCAAGAATCAAGATTTCGTAATTCAACATCACAACCCTGTCAAGCCCTCAGATTCCCACAAAATATACGTTAATAGAAGAAAATTAGAAGAAAAAAATGAACCTGTACGAAATTCAACAGAAGAAACTAGTGCATCTCTCTCTAAAAGGATTGAAAATTCACAACAGTATAATTAGTGTCTACAATGTCTCGGCCTTTAACTGTCCAAAGCCTTATAACACAACTACTTTTAACTTATAATCAGAATCTCTAACTTGACTGCAAAAACAAAGAGAAAAGATTAAACAGAATTTAAAAAATAGTAATAATAATAATAAAATTTATTAACATGAGTAAAAATTCAAATCACTTGAACATGGGTTTATAAGAAAGCTAAGAACATTGTCTATACAATAAACCTACCTAAACATTCAGATTAATGCATGAACTTGATGGTTAACACTCAAAAAAAAAAATCTTCAAACTTTACTAATGATAGAAAAGTACAATAAGCGATTATTATTTTAAGATAAACACACACACACATACAGCAAATCACCAAATCAATCAAAGAAAAAACGAAGATTCGATCCAAGACCCATTTTTAGAATACTTTTATAAAAACATAAAGAGAAATAGAATGAAAATTTCCAAACTTTGATATTAAAAAGATAAAATAAAAAAAAAAGTTGGAAACTGAGTAAGTACCTGAGCTTCGGTTATCAGATGCTAAATATTTTCCTGAATTAATTTAGATTTAACGCTCTGTTATAAGCAAATGTGACAGTAAATTTAAAGGAAAATAAATAAATTTTATGGAAAATATGAGGAGGTGGTACAGTTTTTGGTGAGAGAGAGAGAGAAAGAGGAGATCTTTAGAAGGGCTGTTCGCTTAAGATTGCTGACGACGTGGCAATGATATTTTCCTCTCGTCTCGCAGACTCCCCATGTCATGTCACCATTCATGATACCCCCATCCATACATGGCATGTGCCCATGATGGTGGCATGAATCTTACATAGCTTACATACGAGGTTCTGAGAATTACGGTGTTGGCCTTTAACGTGTTTGAGTTGGGACATTAAAAAATAGAAAAAGACAAACCAAGTTGTAATAAAATAATAAAGAAAATGATGGGATTGTCCGACTTCCAATTATTTTGAACGTCTGGGTTTTTTTAAATGGTTTTGTCGGAAGATATTTTGGGTGAATTGTTTGGTGAGGTGTCTTGTTGTTTTTGCTCTGTACGTCTACTATTAATCACCTTACGATTTTGCTCAATCATTCATCCCATGGTTTTCACTGGACACCTATTTGAATTTCCATTTTAAATTGGATTGATATATAATTTGGTACTTAAGTTTTATGTTAATTTTTAATAAAGTACATATATTTGGCAAAAAAATTATATATCTTGGTATTCGAAGGTAACAATATTAATGTTTTAGTGCTTGATTTCGATTTTAGAATTGATATAATGAAAATTTGTATTTAATTAATAATATTAATAATTAATTTTTATCAAATCAACATTAAAATCAGTAAAAAAAAAATCATGAAAAATTCAAACTTATAATATCATACTTTCACCAAATTAACCTTAAAACCCAAATTAAACGTTAAAAAGTTAACATTGTTACCTCAAGATACTAAAATATATAACTTTTGTCAAATATAAATATTGTGTTAAATAAAAAAAAAACACATGTGACACGTTAAAAAAGTATCAACTCGAGTATCAAATAAAATATTAAGCCTTTAAAATAAAATGTTGGATTTTCCAAACTAATAAAGTTAAAATACAATAAAAATAAATAAGATAATTGTATAATTCTTAGTTTAAAGATTTTTTTTAATATTCTCATTATAAGTTTTGATTATATCTATTTTTTACATAATGCA
Organism: Kokia cookei; assembly: GCA_039519145.1. Classification (NCBI taxonomy): domain Eukaryota; kingdom Viridiplantae; phylum Streptophyta; class Magnoliopsida; order Malvales; family Malvaceae; genus Kokia; species Kokia cookei. The sequence goes on from CM076902.1 coordinate 19,886,738, forward strand.
TAAAATCATCCATATCTCCTCTCCAACCCATAAATACGAAAATAATGTCTTTCAGCACACTCGAACCCACATCTTCTTACATTAACGATAATACTCGTACTAATCAAACTAAATTTCAATCAACCCTTAATTTAGTGATTTAAACACCCCTAATTTTATTTTACTATTTATAACTTCAGTTTAGATAGGTTTATGTACTTTCCTTCATCTAAGACTATGTCATTGGCTCTTTTCTTTTTCTTTTTCTTTTTCTTTTCTTTCTACCATATCCTAAAAATTTCACTAATAGCATGTTAAATAATAGTTTAAAATCAATTATTTTTTAATTAAATATTTTAAGAAAAGCTGAGAGATTGAACTCAAACTCACATATTAGGGTTTTTTATTCAAATATTATAAAAAAAATTATTAATAACCAAAATGATATCTCCAAATTATTATTTATCAAAAGTGGTATGTTTAGTTAAATTAAGGGACTCTAAGTGACGGCACAAAGGGGTATTTCTGACACGTGTTTTTTTATTTTTTTATTATTTTTGTATATTTAAAAATAAAAAAATATTATTTTATTAGTGGAGGGACTTAAAGTGGCGACACTCGGGTTTTTTACAGAAAAATACGAGAAAAAATACTTGACACCCAGTGGAGGAACATGAAGTGGCGGCACCAATTGAGTGTTTTTAAGTGGCGGCACTAAGGGGTGTTTTGCCACTTGGCAGCACCCCATTGTGCCGTGTGTGTGTGTTTATTTTATTTTAATTGTGAAAATTAATTTAGGTGGTTGGAAATTTTTAGGGTTTGTGATAAAAATTAAATAAAATAAAAATTTTGTTATAAAATAGGAAAGGGGAGAGCAAATAAATTGGAAAGAAAGAAAGAAAAGAAAGAAAGAAAGGAAGAAAAGAAAAGAAAGAAAGAAAGGAAAAATGAAAGGAAAGAAAGAAGGAAAGAAAGGTAATGTGTTTATTTTTAAATTTATTTCAGCATGATATCTTTTTAAAATCGTATTTTATTTATTAAAATTTTATTTAATTTTTAACAGATTTATTGAAGATGGATAATCAATTTTTTGTATGCATTTATTTTGATGGAGTAATTTTGAGAACATCGGTTGGATGTATATTTGATTGTCGGGAACAAATAGGAATGAGATTTCGTCGAAATATCTCGGTTGATGATATGAAAGCAAGGATTAGTGCAAAAAATTTTAGACGTTGTGGGAGAAGAATCTCGAAACTTTTCTACAAGTTTCTAGCTTCGACAGATCCCATCAAATTCACCGAGATGGAACTTGTAGACGATGAAGACGTGGAGACAATGATTGCTCTTTATTGTTCGAATCAAAGTGACTCAAATACACCGGTTCAATTATTTGCCAAGTTAGTTGATGTGGAACCTGTACAAAATGAAGATACAACTCCATTAGAAAATGAAGATTCAACTCCATGTATGGTGGTTCTAGTATCGTACATTGAAAGTCAATAAATCGTACGTGGGCTAGACATCGATCTTAATGCTGCTGCACCCGAGAATGATGCAGATCAAGATGGTGGATATAATAGTAGTATTCCTTCTGATAATGAAGTCGATATTGATAGTGATCCGGATGTGGATGAGGTCCTAGATGATATTGACGATGAAGGGGCGAATGACGATGAAAATCCATTCGGAAATCCAGTTTCACATATTGTGATGCACAATAATCCTTCTGGGGTACACATGTCGCTTATAAACCCCGATGCGACACATTCCAAGTTCGCGAAATACCTTGAAATAGTACATGCTCACCGATTGGCCATAGTAGCAGATTGTGAAGAGTTGTTTGTGAGTCAAAAATTTGAATCTAATGAAGAGTGTATATTTGCTATTAAGCGATATAGCATGAATCTGTCGATAGATTACAAAGTCGCAGTGTCTAAACCGACATTATATATTGGGGAGTACTGGAAGTCAACGGAAGGTTACAAGTGGCGGGTGTGAGCTGCATTTATCCAGAAGTCGCAGATGTGGGAGATAAGAAAAATTGATGGGCCTCACACATGCAGTTCAACACGTTTGTCAGAAGATCACCGGAAACTTGATTCCATAATCATCTGCACACATATCATGCCAATGGTAAAAGACGATCTGACCATCAAGGTTTCTACACTGATTGTGGACATGCAATCACGATTCCATTATCAGGTTTCATATCGAAAAGCATGGATTGCGAAACAGATGGCAATGGAACAATTGTTCGGTGATTGGGATGTATCATATAATGAGTTATAATTATGGATAGCCGCAATGCGACAGTACGTGCCGAGGACTGCGATTGAGTTGGTGACACGACCTTATTATGGCTCAGATAACAACATATAATCGGGAAGAATAATTTTTCAGTATATATTTTGGACTTTTGATCCCTGCGTTCGAGCATTTCCTCACTGCAAGCCATTTGTCCAGGTAGATGGGACGTGGCTATACGGGAAATATACACAGATCCTACTAATTTCAGTGGCTCAAGATGGGAATCAAAACGTGCGCATTCGCTATTGTGGACAAAGAAGACATGAAATCTTGAGAATTCTTCTTGAGAAACCTGCGGAGGCATGTGATTCATAACGATAATATTTGCATCATCTCTGATAGAGAGAAGAGTATTATTACGGTCATTAAGCGTACTGGTGTACCATGGAAATCGGTTTACTGCAGCCGACACATTACGACTAACTTTCAACGAGAATATAAGAATGCAGACTGGCAAAGACAACTTGTGAAATGGGTAAAAAAATTAAGTTCCAAATTATATTTTTAAGGTTTTAATTTTAGACTGTAACTTATGTTTTCTTAATATTCCTGCAGCGTACGAGCTAAAGTCACACTGATTCCGACAAAGAATGACCAGACTTGAGCATGACATGGAAGGTCAAACGAACAAGCCTCTACGCGAGTGGTTGGGTACCATGGAGCCGTGACAATGGTCTCAAAGTTTTAATGAGGGGTATCGATATGGTCAAATGACGACAACCTGACAAAGTCAATTAACAGTGTGTTTAAGAGAATACGACATCTTCCGATTTCATCCGTGTTCTCTGCTACATTTTATAGGCTAGCTACCTTGATTCCAGTAATGGGGATGCGACAAATCGATCAAATGAACGCCGGACACGTGTTTTTTGAAGCTGTCAGAAATGCAATGGATGCAAACCATCAGAGTGCGAGGACGATGAACGTTAAAATGTATTCACGACAGTTTCAATGATTTCAAGTTACTGAGAGCATTAGGCTTCGACCGGGTATCCCACCTAGGTCATACGGGGTTGATCTCCAAAACAGACACTGCGATTGCAAGAGGTTCAATACACTTCGTTATCCCTGTACGCATGTCGTTACAGCTTGTGCTAAAGTGTCGCTCAATATTGAACAGTTCATCGACCCCATTTACACTCTCCAGCGTACGTTACGTATTTGGGAAAATGAGTACCCCGTCCTGCCTGACTTGTCCACATGGGAGGTACCTCTGACGAATTTCGAGCTTATCCCGAACAAAGGTTTACGAAGGAATCCGAAAGGTCGTCCACATATCACCAGAATCCGCAACGAAATAAACATTATGGAGAAAACAGATGTCGGCAAGCTGTGTGGACTGTATAGGCTAACTGGGCATACTCGGCGTAATTGCCCTCAACGAACCTATCATATTGGTCAGTCATCCGGATCGAGTAGTGCCTAAACTCGGTTCATCATCATATACCTCTTACTTTTATTTTCACATTAATTTTCAAAGTTGTCCTCTTGCGTCACAGTCACTAAATTATTTATATCTTGAGGTAAAGAATTCAAAATTATAATCCGTTTGATGTTTCTGAATTAGACTCAAATATCTTTTTACCATAAAAATTTCATAATTTTTACTTTAGTCAATTTGTACAGTAAATTCTTCCAATTTATCCCTTCTCTATTGCTTGACAGTTTCGACCTTTCTTCACTAAATATTATCTATTTTTTTGTACAGAGATCAAATGATGTTCCTGTCTATTTATTTTGAAAATAGACTAATTACGGAATTAACCATATAAATTTAAGTCTTTAATAATATTTCTTCAAAAATATCTCACTTAATAAAAATGGTAAAATTACACTTTAAGTCCCTAGGCCTTTCAACTTTACAATTTGGCGCAAAACTTTGCCTCCAAAAATATCTTCCACCTAATTACTGTTTTGTCCCTCCTTAATCAATCTAGTGTTTACGGTTTAAAGTTTCAAGCCTAGTGTTTACTATTTAAGGTTTTAATAATCAAATTTAAACACTATTAGATACAACCCTAGTATCCATGATTAGATATTATGTTTCTCGGGGTATATCTTCGTGGTGGTCGGCGTCTACATCGAGGTTGCTCGTCAAGTTCATTGTCATCATTAGGGTCCATTTGCCCCGGAGGAGTAGAGTATTGCCTGGAAGGAATAGAGTATCGCGGTGGCTCATCAAACTCAGCCTGATATCCTTCCCTTGAGTATTGTGGTGGCTCGTCAAATTGAAGCTGATATCATTGGCTTGAGTATTGCGCTGGCTCGTCAAACTGAGACTGATATCCTTGGCTTGATGAGCTATGCATATGTGACGATCCCGAAAAATTAGGACGATAAGAATCATAGTCATCCAATGCCTCTTCATCCTCCTCTTCTTGTTACTCTGGCACTGGTTGTGGCTCTGGGGTAGGTGCTACATGATAGGGGCGATCTTGTCAAGACATGTATGGGGGAATTATCGTCAATGAAGCACCAAGTAAATATGGTTTCCCAACCTCAATGAACAACTGCATGTACTGCACCAATGGCTGTAAATCTAGAGTGTACTCCATCGGAGGTACTCGCATCATTCGATTGTTCCACACATAAACATATTGTCCTTACACACTCCCCCAATCACAATTTGCTTTCCCCTTCTTATCCATCCCATGAAAAGACCCTAATTGGAATGACAGCTGCGGGATAGATTGTTTACAACCAAACTGTCGGAGTACTCGGAGTACTCGATCCCCAACATACCACTCCACTGTTTGAAAATTGATTATCGGTGCGTTAATGCACCATTGGTCTGAGTGGAGGAATGTCGAGGCGAGAATAACAGCGGTAATTTCTAGTTGTATATATGGGGTCCAGATGAACTGCACAATTAATAACATGTCAAGATATTAATAAGAGTAAAGTAATATAATTTAGTAACATGCAACCATATTAACACGAGTCAAGTAATATAATTTAATATGTTAATAAATAACATACCCCTTCACTGACATATTTCTCGAGCGTCAAACGATACATGGGAACTGTGTACTGCCTCCCGATCCCCGATTTTGTTTTTCATCTAAAAAAATAAAAAATAATTTGTTAGAATAATATAATTAATAAAATATGTCAATTAATTAAAATTTAGGGTATATGATAATCACCTGTTAACGAGTGGAAAAACATACGTTTGGTGCCTAACGGATGCCAAAAATGACATTCGATATAGTGCCCAAGATTACAATAGCACTAAGCATCCACCTATATCCCGGAAAGAAGGGTTTGTGACGTGACAAAGTTCTCGATATATCATGGCAAGCACCGTAGATCCCCAACTATATTCATGAATCTTTCGCAAATCTCTTAGTAGAGGCAAATACATCAAGTGGATCTTATTGTTATTTGTGTCCGGCATGAGTATGCCCTCTATCATTAGCAAAATATAGGTTCGAAAGTACCAAAAAACCTCCATTTCAGTTGCGTGTTTGGGCAAGTGCTGAAAATTGCTCTTCAACCATGTAAATAACGACGACGTGAAGTCATTGTTATTACTAAGTGAGCGACCTAGTAACTGGATGCACATCGTTGCCGGCTCTTGAAACGAACTAATACCGATGACTGGTACACCATTGATTGGTAGTCCTAGTTGGACCGCAACATCCTCCAATGTCACAGTGCACTCCCCACAAGGCAAATGAAATGTATGGGTCTCCGGGCACCAACGCTCCGCCAATGCACTGACTAAATCATATCTTAACTCAAAATTTTGGATCAATGCCGCTAATCCAAATCTGGCATCCCACAAGTACGGAAACAGACGTTCATGAGGTGGAAATTTGAGGCTCTGTGCACAACCCCTCAATGAACGATACGCGAGCTCTTCCTATTAATTTACAAAAATAGTTAGTATAACCAAAATTAATTTTGTAAACAAATAATAATATCGTGAATGACATAATGAACAAATAATAATTTTTTTACATTCATATTGGTTTGGTGTGTATCTGCATTCACCGATTTGGCTATGTGAGGATGTTTCGAGTTAATTAATGAAGCCATTCTGCAACTTGAAAAAAATTATCAATTAGATCAATACATAAGTTTACCAATATAATACAAAAATAATAATTAAATACCAAAATGTGTTATTTATTAAAATGGTACAAAATATATATTTATTTATATACCAAAATAGCATCCACACACCATTATTTATTAAAATGGTACAAAATATATATTTATTTTGTATCATTTTGGTAAATAATATGATGGGGATATTATTTTGATAATTAATTATTTTTTATATTATATTTTGGTAATTAATTAGCTAGGTTTAACATTTTGTGAATTATTAAAAATATCTTATTTTTATAAAATAATAAATTTATTTTGGAGTATTTTTATCTTTTTATATTTTATATAATTTAAATTTAAAACATACATATATTCACATGATATCCAAATTAAAATTATTAATTTTACCATTTAAATAAAAAATATTTAAAATTTTATATTAATTTTTTATAATTTTATTATATAACTAATTTTACCCGTATTATATAATTATTTTATAAATATACTCTAATATTATTTCAATTAAATTTTTTAATTTCATACTTGTAACTAATTTTAATTATAACTTAAAAATGGATTATAGTTTATTTTATTAAACACTTGTAATAATTTTCTTTCATATTTTATTAAACAATCTTATGACTTGTATAATAAAGTTACTAATTAACAAAATTTAATCATTATTAAATTTTATATCAATAAATATGACCAATATTTTTACTTACTACTACTAACAACAAAATAAAATTACTAACTAGCAAAATTAAATTAAAATAAATTAATAATAACATAATAATCAAACTTACATTTTTTATTCTCCTCTTAATTTACTCATCAACTATAACAACATTAAATAACAAATCAATTTAAAATTAAATTAAAGAAAACAAAAAACTTAAAATAATCAAAATTAACTAACAAATTAAAATATTTTAAAATTAAATTTAAAAATAAACACATTACTTTTTCCCATTTTTCCTTCTCCTTTTTCCCATTCTTCCTTCTTTCTTTCTTTCTTTCTCTTTTTTCTTTTTTTTTTCTTCAATTTTCGTTGGTCCCCCCCTCCCCACCTATTTTACAACAAAAAAAAATATTTTATTTAATTTTTATCACTTACCAAAAATTTCTAATCACTCAAATTAATTTCCACCTCTTAAAAAATACACACAAACACAGACGGTACAATGAGGTGCTGCAAAGTGGCAAAACACCCCTTAGTACTCCATTGGTGCCGCCACTTCGTGTTCCTAGGTGTGAGGTATTTTTTTCTCGTATTTTTCTGTAAAAAAACACTGAGTGCCGCCACTTTAAGTCCCTCCACTAGTAAAATAATATTTTTTTTATTTTTAAATATAAAAAAAAACACGTGTCAGAAATATCCCTTTGTGCCGCCACTTAAAGTCCCTCCACTTAACTAAATATATAATTTTGGTAAATAATAATTTGGGGTATCATTTTGGTCATTAATAATTTTTTTTGTAATATTTGGGTAAAAAACCCCATATATTACACAACACAATCATTTTGTTATTATACCAAATATTTATTTTAAAAATTTTCAAAATTACACATAATTACTGCAACTCTATTCAAATTAGTCCCTAGTATATAATTTTTTTCCCAACCGACCCAGTTTGAATGATGGTGAGTGTTAGTTGACTTCTTCATTTGCTGTAAACGATCACTCTCCACTTTTGAGTGGGAACAACACCCAGTTTACTTTATTTTTTTTAAACAATGTAATTTACTAAATTAGTTCTTGATTGTTTGGAATTTTACTACACACATCATCTATATTCATCAGATTTTGTTAATTTAACGATTCTATTTATTTAAATTTAAATACAGATTATTTATTTATTTTTAAAATGTATGGGAGTGTTTTTTTTCATGGACTTGATTGCAATTTATTTAATTTGAAAATAGTTGTTGTATAATTAAGTAAATGCAAAATTCGAGTAATTAAATCCCTTGTCTTTACTACTGTTTTTATTTGAATATAAAGGTTTCTCAGTGTTTCTATCATTTTATTCAGTTACCACCTTTTACATATATTGCTATTATTTTTAAATATGTAATACCTTTTCTCATTCTGGTATTGTTGTCAGTATAAGAGAACGTGAGTTTGACTGCATTGAAGTACATTATCTTTTTATTTAATGATCGAGGAATAGAGAAGGACTATAGGTAATTTTTTACATTGTATAAAAAAATAATAGATATTATAAAAACTTATAATGAGATTAACGTTAAAAGAATAACTGCAATTAATATTATTTTCTTTTTAAAAATTTGACATATTTTGCTATAGGGACACTGGAGAGATGGAGGCAAGGACATAGTGCAAGATGATGAATGCAGTGAGTGTCTTATTATTTTATTGGAAACTTTAGCTAAAACACATTCTTTATATTGAGAGATATATTTTATGTAGGGGGTAAAGTTGCTGACTGATAAGATTAAGACTAAAGAAAAGATTAGAATAACATAATCATCTTAAAAGCATAACTTTAAATTCACAAATCCTAAATTTTAATTTCAATCATTGAATATTAGTTTAATTTGTATGGATATTATTGTCAATGCAGGAGAACGTGAGTTCAATTGCGTTGAAGCGCATTATCTTCCTATTTATGAATTGAAGAGAGATAATGAATAGTTCTAAATATTTTGTTAAAAATAACATATATAATTAGAACATATAATGATGAGATTGTTCAAAAATAAAAATAAAAACTTCACATGAAATTTAGTGAATATAATGGACGTTAATCTCCATTTTACCCTCGCCAGTTAGTTTTTAGTTTTTATTATTATTAACATAAATATTTTTATTTTTTAACGTAAAATTATCTTATTAATCGTTATAAACATAATTAAAATATTTTTTAATGATTTATTTCTTAAAATAAATAAAATTTTAATAATTGATTTGTTTATTTTATATATACCTGTTAAAATGAGTTTTTTAATATTATTTGACAAAGTTTTCATAAATATTTATTTAAAAAAAGTATTTTTTTTAAGTAAATATAAAGTAATCAATCGTTTTTATATAGTATTTTTTTAGAAAAATATTTTTATATTAAACTTTAAGTTATTTTAACTATTTTAAATATACAATATATTTATGTCATAAAAAGTAATTATAAATTGAACAATAATATAAATTAATTCAATTTCGAGTAAATGTTATTTTTTAACTTACATTTTATAACCTGTCCAAACACATTGATTTGAGTTGATTTTTTATTTTTCTTACCCAACCCAAGTGAAATCATTCCGATAAAAATAAAAATAATAATGATAATAAGATTAATTACTAGAGTAATAAAATTTGATACTATAACAAATAATATTAAAATTAATAGTAATATATTTGTTTTTGGATTCAAACATAGAGGTGACGGCCTACTAGCAACGATAAATAAAATTTATATAAAATAAAAGTTGTAACATATTTGAAAAGTTAGTAAATATTTAAAAATTACTACAATTAAAATAAATATAAAAATAATATATTTGAATTAATTATTTAAAGGATATATCAAATTACAAAGGTTCTCAAAGGAAGCTTAAGAAAGTTAATTATCGCACATAAAGAAGACACGTAGCTTCGCTGGAAGGTTCTAGACCACCCATTGCGCATTCGACAGGTAAGCTGTTATCATAGTTGGCTTAAACATATCAACTTTTTTAATTAGTGAATGATGCTTTTTTAAGAGTAAACCTGTAACTTTATTCTAATTTGATTTTACTTGGTTTTTTTAATAATGCAGTGATTAAAGTAATTTATTTAATAGTAAAAAAATTAATTTGATTATATTTTTATAGTACAGGGATTTTTCAAAAAGTATATTCACCTTTTTAATTGTATTATTATTATTATCTTTCATGCTTCAATCTTCTCACTTTAATTAAATTTCAAAGTGCGGCTAATAAAATTTTGACATTGTCAATAAAGATTAAAGTCTTAAATCGTTGAATACTAAAGTTCAAGGGTGTGGGTTTGGAGTCTCATTCATATATAAAATATGTTAGAATATATTATTTGATTTTACTTAATAATTATTTAAAATTTTGGCATCATTGACTCCATCCAAGTCAACTCGTTTGACTCTATTGCCACTTAATCGATTTTGGCATATGTTCCCACTACTTCATTTTGCTGAATTCCAATTGGTTTCCTTGTCTTGTTTAATTGATTGGAAGGAATAACTTAAGGGGAAACAAAAAGAAGACACGGCAATAGTGTCCAATTAGACTTCAATGTTCCAGCTGGAATGTTCATTAACTTTCAAAGAGAATTACATTTTTAGATCGGTACAAAAACCTTTTCAATTACTATATTAAGCAAATTGGTATTTTTTTAAAATTGAAATAATTTAATCTCTGTTAATTTGAAAAATGAGCAATTAATAATAATTAATTACAGTGTTAATATGTTTCATTAATTCTATATAAAATCGACTAGTATAATAACAAATTTAACTCTTATAATTTACACATTCTTTCAAATTGGTCAAGATTTAACAAATTTAGCCTGAAATATTTTTGTAAATGTGTAAATGTTGAAGCTCAATTTGTTTAACTTTTTAGAATAAATATCAAATTAACAAAATAACTAAACATTGAAGACTAAATTTGTTATTACACCAATCAAAATTATGCATAATTGACAAAAGACATTAATGATGTGATTCATTATCCTTAATTGCTCGTTTTCAAAATTGGTAAAGATTAAATTACTCCAAAAAATTTTAGAGAACCAGAGAGTTCTTTTTAGTGAGAAAGCCAAGATGAAAACGAAAAAAAAAACATAAAGATAAATCTAATGTTTCTCTATTTTGGCATTTTGATCCTAAATTTTTAGCTTTTAACCTTCAAAATTTAGTCAATTTATCTTGTTTTGAACAAAAAATGAATCGAATTGTTAAAATTTTAATTAATTATTTCGCACACTTTAATATTATCATCAAATTTGTCATCAAGTCTTAGTTAAATGGCAAGATTGAACTCTTAAAAATTTTAAGGTTTTATGTTCGAGTATAATCTTACGTAAATATGTGAGTTTTCCTTTAAATTTAGTTTTATTATAATGAGTGAATTTTTTTAAATTGAATTAATTATTTAACCACATTTTTAATGACTGATTCTTATTTGAATTGTTAAAAATATTTATTGTCCCCATATTTTTAGAATAAAATTGTACTTTCTTCAATATTTGCATGGTTACACTATTTCATTGATGCTTGGCATAAATAAGTATAAAATTTCGAGTAAACATCAAAATCGGTTGAGGGTTTCAAATAAATTAAGATTTTAAGAAAAATTTAACTTGTGTGAAAATGTATTTTAGTACGATTATTTGTTTTATTAATAATAGAGATTTTTGGCTTTACAAATAAGATTTAATGATATATGTCTTGTTTCGAATATTGGCTTTTTATTTTGTTATATTTTGTTTTGAATTATTACCATCTACAATGTCATTACGAAGAAAAAGAATTCCATAAATAGAATCAAGATGATGACATGTGTCCAATTAATTAATTTTTAAAATATAAAATATATCTCAATAAACAGATGTCATTTATTATTTTTTAAAAATTATGGCAAGTTTCAATGAAGTATGAGAAATTTTCGTTACATTGAAAAAAGCTTCCGCACTTAATTTTCTAAATACGTTTAATCATTATAATAAATTTTTGGTTAATATAAAATCTTTAAAAAAAAAAGTTAAATGGAGATAACTGCGTATTTTTTGTTGTTGAAAATGTTAAAACATCTTATTTAAAATAACTTATTTCCTTAATTTTATTAAAAAAATAAGTACTCAAGTTATTATTTTTTAACTCTTATCCAAAAGTACTCAAAATAATGTAAAAATTACATCGAAAATATTAAAGCCGTGAACCAAAAAATTTACAAAAATCAAAATTTATTATTATCTAATCACATTCGATAATTATTTTTAATAATATATTAAATGATTTTATAATATAAATTCAATATTAAAAATGAATATTTTGATTTTTTAAATTTATAAACCAATTTTATGGTGTTTAAGTTTATCTAAATAAACAAAATTTACAAAATAGGAACCAAAAAAAGATTTTTTTGAGCATTACATCACAAGCTATAAGAAAATTTAAAAAAAAAGAAGCAAGTTGAGTTGAGTCGGAGGTAATGAGCGGAGTTACCGAGTTAGATACAAATGCACAAACATCAAGCAAAGCAAGCATCAGATCAGATCGGATGCTTGAGATTCCATTTAGGTGGGGCCCAGCAAATCAAAAACCTCTGGGGATTGATCCTGCCCGAATCATCGAACCATTATAAAAAGGCCACGCGTAACGCTCAGTGGCGGAGAATTTAGGGGCAGTTTGAACGGGCAGCTCCAAAAATATCTGGTTGCCAGGCACACCGATTTTAGATATTTTGGCTTCCTCACCTAAACCAAAAACAGCCAATGAGGGGGTAGGAATAGATATATACACGTGGCAGAATGACGTGCTCTTATTCTCGTTCTTTCTTGCCTTGCTTCTTTTTTATCTGGTGGGTCCCACTCCACACACATGTTATGGATGGCATTCTCTATTCTCCATCCATCCCATACATGCCTCCCATGTGATTAACGGAGTGGCGGTCAGCTGACGGCATGTTTAGACTGCTCAAAGCGTGTCCATTTGTAATTGGTGGGTTTTACTTTACTTTTCTTCTCTTTTTAGTTTTATTTATTGTTCGACTCCATCTATATTACTCGTTATAAAATACAAGTTGGCCTATTTTTAGGACGAAACTTCAAATTCCATAAAAAAAATTTTTTGGAAAATTCCATAAATTTACAATATCATTCATAAATTCTTAAATAAATCATTATTAGTAATGCAATATCTCATTTAACTTGGATCCTTATGCATTGAGATTCAAAAAATTTTATTTTGATCTACGATTCAATTTTAGTTCAGTTGATATTAATATTGTTACCAATATAAATAGATGAGGGTTCAATTGCGTTGAAACATATTATCTTTTTATTTTAATAGTTGATCTAATCGTATACTTCAATTTTTTGTTTCTCATAGTAACACATTTATTTAATGGTGAAGTAATTATTATTTAAATTGTTTAACGTAATTCAAATATCTATATTATAAATAAAATTATCGATTGAGTTGATATCACGAGTTAATCAAATATCAATTTAGTTAGAATATATACTTCTTTATTAAATGACTGCTATTATTATTTTGATGAAATTTTTGTTTTTACATATTTTTATATAAAAGAACTTTTAATCAGATACCACGTGTCCATGAATCGAACTCATGTTTAGTAAATATATAAACAAAATTGTTACCACTACACTAATAATGATTCTCGAATAAACTTTTTAAAAATAGCTTTTGACTTAAAATGTTTTCTCTCACCGTGTATATATACTATTAATAAAATCCTTAATTAAGTCGACGTCACGTGTTAATTAGATAGTAATTCGGTTAGGAAATAAACTACTATACCCTTATATTAAATGATTATTGTTATTATTTTGATGATTTTTTTTTTTTATCTTTCTGTACTTTTATATAGTTTTAAATAAAAATAAATTAATATATCTAAAAATTAAACCCGTATTTAATAAAAAATTTGTATCTATATATTATTAAAAAAACTCCAAATTAAATTAGTTTCACGAGTCAACTAATGCAAACTATCATATTTTTTAGGACATTTTTAAATATACATGTTGAAGTAAATCCTATACATTTTAGAAGATATTATACCATATTTGAAAAATGAAAACTATCATCAAAAGGAAGATCTTATGAGGAACTAATGCAAAAGGCTCATTGAATAGCACTTCAAAAGAATTAACTAAAACATGCTATGGATTAACAAATAAACACTTTGCATTAATTTTAAAATTTGGATTTCCTTTATATAATAGCGAAAAATTAGTTGAGATTATAGATATATGGATTTGTCAAATTTAGAAATATTTAAGAATTTCAAAATCACGAATAAATAAACATCTAATAAATACATGAATTGAAAAATTATCATGAATGTTACAGTTCTAATTACTCAATTTTACACTATTTTAAGATCCAAATCCAAATTCTAAAATTCAAGTACCGCAATATCAGTCACCTAAGCAGAACAAAAATGGTAACATGGCTATTAATAATAGTTACTCTTGCTTGAGATAAAATGAAGTGTGATTTTCCGGGCGCTTTTTGGCCAGCATTTGCTTCGTCTTTTCAAGAACACCGAAGAAAATCGAACCACCAATGCCTATCCACAATACTCTCGGTCCAATACCCTGCACGAAATGATGGCAGAACACGAGAAAAAAGAGGTGATTGTGCTGCAACTTTCACAATTTCAGTCGCCAAGACAATTGTTTCCAACTCCAACACGACCTTTCAGTGTTTGTTAACGAAAAGGCCATTAATTTCATTAGGCGCAGCAGGGACGAGGAAAGTAAAAATAGATGTTCAAACCTTCAAGAAAGCATGGGCTCCTTCTTCACGCATTATAGTCCTTACACAGTCAAGAAGCCCTTTGTACTGCTTTGATGATCCCTGAAAGAATAAAAAAGAAAGTTATGGATTTGAAGCAGTAGGAAGAAACTCTAATGCCTTTCACCAAATAAGAAGGGAAAGGTGATTGACCTGGACCATTAATCGAGTTTTTATCACATCTAGAGGGTTTGTTACAGTTCCAGTTATTGCCCCTGAATATGGAAACGTTAGACTTGCAGACAGTAAACCGTCTTGTTTATGTATAGACAGTACGTGTTGTACCAGAAGTTATCGGTTCTGATGGATTTATGAGAACAATTCTGAAAGTACGTGTAACTCCTAGGATTCTTATGAAGAACAGCAGCCCCGCAAAATGGAATTACGATGAAAAAGGATTCTAGTGATAAGATAATAAAAGTGTATGTTTTCTGGAATTATGATCAAAATTTACGCCATGGCAGTAGTAATTGCCTATCACCGACTCTAAACGCAAGACAAAAATTAAAATATACATATAATAGAAATCTTAAACTGCTGAAAACAATTTACCAGCAACAGCACCAATTACGGCATTCTCAGGATCATTCAGGTCTCTTTGTGCCTGTAAAAGGTAAATAGAATTTATGTCAAATTAGTTTCCCGGTTTACCACAAATGAAAAACGGCAAAGGATGCTTTATTTGGGTACTTTGTATATAAAATAAAAGTCAATGTTGATCAGAAACAAAACAATCAAAGTTGACGGCCACAAGGCGTACTCTAGGCGCTAGAATCATTGCCTAAGGCGCGATACGTATAAGTGTGAATATAAAAAAAGCTCAAAATATATAATTATGACAATTAACAAATACATGTAAATACTGAGAGGTAGCAGGTTTAATTTTCTTCCTTTTTTCACTATTAAAGTACAATTAATGGAAACAATGAAAAGAGAAAGAAATTTGAAGAGAACTTCAATTAAATGGTGTTTTTATTTGCGCCTATCACTTTATAGAAAAGGGCACCTAGGCATACTACATGTGTACATGATCAAATGTGCCTTGCTTGTAATGGTATGAGGTGCATTTGTTGTCTAACACTAAACATCGCGTAAGCACACCTAGATACACGCCTTTAAGGCTTTAACAACACAAAGAGTGATAGAAAACAAAATATATAAATGAGTAAAATGAAATTGCTGAAGCTCTATGAATATTTCAGTGTTTTCTAACACAGAGCAGCATTGGGGTTTCCCCGGTTAAAATTCTCGAGGAAGACTTCAGAGTATGGTCAGATCTGATCACCTTTATCGTTGCTTTGCAGAGAGACAGTGTCCTCAGTTACCCAATAATGGAATTCAATTAACATGGGATGCAGTTATAAACTTTTTAAATTTATTGCATTTACTTTGAGTGAGATTTAGAAGTATGCACTTTCTATTTGAATTTCAAAGAGAAAGATAGTGCTTACTGCCAACTTATACCCTATTCGGAGTTGTTCGTAGATGCAAAACTGGATGGCATCAAATGGCAAATCTCTCAACAAGAAGGATCCATATCCCTAAATTTCAGAAAGTGAGGTCAGGACATACGCACAAAGCTCAACACACAGAATATTGCATTCACATGCAGATTAACAGCTAGATTTCGGCAAGTAGCAATCAGATGCATAAAATATACAAATAACTTCAGAAAGCAATGATTGTATCGCTTCGAAACACAATATCAGACAACTCTTAGAAAACACTCTTCTTAACAGCCTTCTCTTTTTTACTAAGCCAAGATTACATACAACCATAAGAATGAAATTTCAGGTCGAATCTCAAGAAAGATGCTTAATATGAGAAAACAAGCTTCCATACCGCATATAGACCTCTAAATCCCTCTTTAGCAACAATAAGACGTACAGCAGCAGGGGCAGAAGCAAATTGCCCAGTTTGCATCCTTTGCTTAACAACCTGGAAAACATCCAATGAGCTGGAGAGAGAGAATTGAATGGAGAGAAATAAGTGACACTAACTACCTCTGTTGGAACTCGAACAAGGGAAGATGCAGCACCTCCTAGAGCACCTGCAGTCTGAATAAACTCTTAACAAATTATATACAAAGAAAGGCATCATCAGTAGATCAAAACATGGTAACCCTCAATATCTTAAATGGAAAGGGTCTAATATTGGGAAATGTGGGGTTATCACTTTCCATACCACCATTAATCAACTAGACAGATTGACAAAATATATTGGTACCAGGCTGGGTTTTAACTAAAATAATATAAAAAATAATTTATTTACTAAAATAATATTCCCACCCCATTAATTATCAAAATGGCATGTTTTGTGGGGTGGAAGATACTAAAATGGCGGTACCTTAGGGTTTTTCTGACACTTTTTTTTTATTTTTTAATAATAATAATAATAATGATAATAATAATAAAATATTGGTGGAGGATATTAAAATGGCGGCACCAAGGGGCAAAAAATACGAACAAAATACACGAAAAAAAATACCTGACACTGGTGGAGGGTTTGAAAATGGCAGCACCAAAGGAGGGTAGTAGAATGGCGGCACCAAGGAGAATTTTGGACACGTGTCGAGCCCCTAGTGACCCGTGTGTGTGGGCGGGGGTGTGGGAAGCAAAGATGTTGAGGGTTGGGGGAAATTAATTTAGGGTATTATTTTTTTTTATAAAAGAGGGTTTGGAGGGACCAACGGGTATTATTTGGGAAAACGAGTTTCCCGTCCTGCTTGCCTGCTTACAATGACTTTTGAGCTTATCCTGTTGATCCCCCCAAACCCTTTTTTATAACAAAAAAATAATACCCTAAATTAATTTCCCCCAACCCCAACATCTTTACCTCCCACACCCCCCCCACACACACGGGTCACTAGGGGCTCGACACGTGTCCAAAATTCCCCTTGGTGCCGCCATTCTACGACCCTCCTTGTGCTGCCATTTTAGTATCCTCCACCAATATTTTTTTTTTATTTTTTTTATAATATATAAATATAATTAAAAAAAATGTGTCAAAAAAACCCTAAAGTGCCGCCATTTTAGTGTCCTCCACCCCACAAAACATACCATTTTGGTAATTAATTGGGTGGGGATATTATTTTGATAAATAAATTATTTTTTTATATTATTTTAGTAAAAAACCCTACCAGGCTAGACCCATTCATGAAGGTTAGTTAAAATGGTTTGCAAAGATGTTGCCAGCAGATGAGTTCTACATTAGACTAACAAAGTAGCTCATGAAGCCCGACCTTGGACGCTCTTCCTTTCTGATACCTACAACTCTCATTTTTTGCATGAGAAGAATAATGGACCCCATGCAGGTGTGTACATTTTGAGTGAGTATATATATAACATGATGAAAAAGATTTAGAGGGGAAGATTTTGAAAAAGAAGAATAGTTCTATAAATTATTTTTTTCTTCCAAAATCTAGATAGAAGCTAAAAGACTCAAAGGAACCAAAAATAGTTTAAAACTGTAAAGTCAATGAATCAAATTTTACTGATACTCATCCACCAATTTGCTGTTTGTTAATAATAAAACTTACCAAATGAGCAAAAGCACTCAAGTTTTCAGGTAAAGCTTTTAACAATTTCTGCTTTGCAGGTTCATATACACCAAGAAATATAGCTGAAGCCCTGTGGATAAGAAAGTCCATTGGTCAAAATGTCAATCAACCAAAAATACAAAGTCGAAGGTGCAAAATTCCATGCATGAAATAACAAGGATTATAAAAGTTTGCAACTAGAATACTCACGGCAAAACACCAGCAAGGTTTCCACCCAATCCAGAATAAAGACCCTTTAAAACAACTTTCCCTCCGCCACGGACTGCCTACCATAAGAACAGGATACTTGATCACAGGTATTCGAAGAGGAAACAATTGATTATGGGCCCTTGATCACAGTTATTCAAAGAGTAAACAGCCAAAAGTTAAAAAGAATACTAGAGGAAGGCAGACAAGAAAACAATTTGTTAAAAAATAGTTAATAGGATAATGCAGGCAAAGATAGTGGATATATTTCAGAAATACCATCCCGTAATTTCATAATAAAAAACCTAAAAAAAAGTGTTAAGATAAAATTCCTTTCAAGAAATGATTAAATACAGAACCATTAAGTCAACTTACCTGGACTCGAGTTTTTACCGTATCAATTGGGTACAGAGCTGCTTCGACGACTACACCAGACGTAGCTCCAGCTATGATACTTTCTGCAAAATACATAAAAGATCTTTACTAAGATCTGCTTCCAACCATGCTAAAGTTCAAGAAAAAGACATTTCTCAAAAAGCAAATAAGGGCATTCCCACAAATGACCGGTAAAATAGGAAAATCCAGCAATGAGGGAACCAGATTAAATGCGATGGAAGGAATTCAGGACACTTGGTCAAGATGTAGAATAAGCAAGCAGTAAAATAGTGCCCAAATTTTCAAGAAAAATATTACCACTGGACAAATGTATGCCTACTTTTCTGTTGAAACAATTCAACCACTTAACAACAACTAGCTATAAAGAAGCTGCATTATCATGTAAATAAGCAAACTATTTTAACTTATTAGCATAACAAAAGTCAGCCAATCATTTGTTTAATTACTTATTTTACACTAGAGTTTCCAAAAGAGAACTTTGAGCTAAAATGAGCAAACCATTCTAAATTACTAGCACAACAAATACCTATTGTTTGATTGCAGTTCCATTTAGACTTCCCAAGAGCAAAAAAACCAGCTGATAATTTTAATTTCAATATACAGTATTGTATCAATCTAGTAAATTCCATTTCCTTGGTAGAAATGTAGCCTGTTGGATCCGACCTTTTCAACCAGAAGTCCGGTAGATTTGCCTCTACCTAGGACAATATTTATGGCTTAGATAAACATTCTCACTGGTTAGCATAGTCCTGAAAACATTAAGTCCTAAATGAAATGAAACCACGCTTTTTCTGTCTCATTAACGAAAATACTGAACATCTCAATAGGACTAAAAAATTTACTAATCAATATATGCACTTAAATTTCAATGTCATAACTTTTTAAGGTATATCTGCACTGAATGCAAGTTGGTCTATCTTATGACAGTGGGAAGAAAGTTTCATAAAGTTCCTTAGATTAAATTAGCTTAAAAGCTTAAATGAAATTAAATTTGAATTCATTTCATGTTTTGACAGTTTGAACCACTCGAATAACTTTTCCTTATATTCCTGATTATAAATTATAACCAATGTCTGTAAGAGCACCAATTATAGTTTGCTTCAAGACATGGTTCAAATAGTAAGCACCAACATTGATGAATCTCAACTCTCGGGTATTAAAAGAGATTTGGAGCAACAATCAAAGAAAATAAGAGGTATTATAGTTTGGGATTACCACAAAAAACACGAAAAAAATCAAATGGGTTTTCCTCTTTTAGAAGAACTGAATCCAGCAACCTATTTTCTTCTTTCATCGGACTACATTTCTTATAGTTCAATCCAACTGCAAAACAACAAATAGCTTCAAAATAACCAAGTGAATAATGGGACATTGCCGGAATGAAAAATCAAACAAAGTTTTTTATTATTTGGGTTCTTTAAAGGATTCAAATTAATCATTGATTATACTGGGACATTCCCAGAGTGAAAAATAAAACAAATATTCAAAAGAGCACGAAGTTTACTAGTTTGGCTCCTCTTAAAGGACTCAAATTTATCATTGATCAATAAGGATCAAAATGAAGGAAAAGAAAAGAGAAACTAAATAATTTCAAATCAAGAAGATAGTTAAAAGGAAAAAGCAACCAGGTGAGATTGTGTGAGAAGTTGACACACTGGACGACAGCGTTTGAGGATCCATTAGCTCCAAATGCTTGAATTCTTCAACTTTCAGTGGCAGGGATAAGAATGGATTTGTTTATTTGTGTACTTCGGAGTGGGCAAACCACACGAGGGAGAAACGAAGCTACTTATCAAAGGGTTTTGGCTGGGGGCTTTTCAAAAGGAGTGAATTTACGCAACCACCCCTGTTTTCTCTGGTTGTATTCATATATTTTTGAGGTCAAAGAAATGGTCACCAAATTGTCAGCCTCCAACTTCTAATTTTTTTCATTTAATTATTAAATTATTCAAAATCAATTTAATCAAACATTAACCTATATCTATGAAGTTATTTAGTTGATTTTTTCAATTATTGACCATAAGATAATGAAATTTATTTTCATAATTGCATCCAATGTTATCAATCAGTCAAATATGCACCATGCAATTCTAACATATTTTGATGAACTTTTTTTCCTCTTTTTTAAGAAATAATTTGCTTAGCCGATTGAGTGGGGAACAAAAAACAAATGAAAATCTACAGAAACCCAATCAGAAAGTGGGGAACATGGGAGGCAGCAGCAATGGTTGAATCCAAGTTGCAGAGAGGAACTCCCTTGCATGATATAGATGTGAAATTTGTGAATGCCCTCCTCCATCCCTCTTACACACTTGGTGTTTCTCTTTCTCCAGCAAATAAGAAATATTACTACTATCCTCATTGTCAAGAAACATGGACATCTGAATTGTGTTTTTTATGTTCTGTTCCTTTTGAGTGGAACCCTTTGTCCAACCCTTTTAGCAAGCTTAACCACATGTGTGCCCCAACCAATGTGTGTATTGGCTTCATCGTCTGTGAAAAGTTTGAAACATATGACGTATCCATTTTCTCCCAAATAGTATAAGGAGTTTGTAACACCCCTACGCCCGGTTCACATGTATAAACCCGGTATAAGAGTATTACATATAGTGTCAGAGAATTAAACATGATTATAACAAAATTTTCTTTTAAATAATGTGTAATTGAACCGCTTTACTCAAAATATCACAAAATAATCAATATAATCAAAATCGAAACTTAAAACCAGTTTGAAAATAATGAAAATGTAATTTTTACTCAAAACAGGGCAAATATCGATGCCACAATAAAAATATTGATACCTTTGTTCTAAAATCAATAAATATAGCCGAAAACTTAGTAATAATCCCCTGAAACAACTTAAAAACTTCCCCAATATTTCAAATCAGTCCAAAACACAATTTTAACCATCTCATTCAATTCATGTAAATTTTCAAAGCAACATTGATAACTCATTCATTAGAGACACATAGGCATACCATTTGTAATTGTCATTTCACACAAAATAAATATACCTTATCTTGCAATCTTCCGATGTTGATGTAATTTGATGAGAGGCACCTAGTCCAACCTTAACTTCTCGGAGGTCTTATACCTACGCGTTGAAATAAACGCGTTAAGCTGGTGAATGCTTAGTAAGTACTACAAGAATAATTAATCAATTCTAAACTTTTTTATTAACTCATTTCAACATACATGTGAATATTCATTAATATAAAATACATATCTTTCACATATTTATCATTTAACTTCTCTTGTTATCACATTATACAGATTCATCCACTTTTTACAACTTAGCTATTTTAGCCGAAGCAAAGTGGTACCCAGTACCTCATCGAATCTATCCGAAGTAAAATAATGACACCCAGTGCCTCATCGACTCGAGGTCGAAGTATCCCTGAACTCTTCCAATCCTATGGCATGCCAACTATATCTGATTA
Organism: Kokia cookei; assembly: GCA_039519145.1. Classification (NCBI taxonomy): domain Eukaryota; kingdom Viridiplantae; phylum Streptophyta; class Magnoliopsida; order Malvales; family Malvaceae; genus Kokia; species Kokia cookei. The sequence goes on from CM076902.1 coordinate 19,909,189, forward strand.
AGCCCGACTAGTTAATAGGGATTTTCAATTTATAATTCATATCACTTTTAATTCCACTTTCACTTTCACTTTCACTTTCACTTTCAATTTTGATCACAAATCATTCACAACTTAAACATCATATATACATTTTTCTTCACATATACATAATTATGTATTTCTGACCTTTAATTTCTCAAATAATCCACAATTTCACCAATTAATCACACAATCAATCTTTATAATTAAACACATAATATTTCACACATATATTTTTCTCACATATTCATCATCATATACCTCTTACTTTTATTTTTACATTAATTTTCAAAATTGTCCACTTGCGTAACAGTCACTAAATTATTTATATCTTGAGCTACAAAATTCGAAATTAAAATCTGCTTGATGTTTCTGAAATTAGACTCAAATATATTTTTACCATAAAAATTTTTGAATTTTTACTTTATCCAATGTGCACAGTAAATTCTTTCAATTTACCCCTTCTCTGCTGCCTGACAGTTTCGACCTTTCTTCACTAAAAATTATTTATCTTTTTATAAAGAGATCAAATGATGTTCCCGTCTATTTATTTTAAAAATAGACTCATTAAGGATTCAACCATATAAATTTCAGTCTATAATAATTTTTCTATATTTTTCTATGATTTTTCAAAGTCAGAACAGGAGAACTCGAATCTATTCTGACCTTGTTACACAAAAACTAGTATATCTCAAAATATACAATTTCTTTTATTTCACTGTTTCTTTCATATGAAACTAAACTCAATAAGCTTTAATTACATATTTAATTCAACTCTTAAATATTTTTATACAATTTTTGGTGAATTTTCGAAGTTAGTCATCTGTTCTGTCCAAACTGTTTCAATGAGATTAATTCCTTTCTCATGCTTCTTTATACTAAATTTTATTCAATCACACATAATTATCATACTTATAATTAAACATCTCATTTTCATCATGATTAATCATATATATTAAAATTATAATCACTTAACTTAATTGTTACTAAGTCTTTTAATACTTGTAGTACTTACCTCACTTGTAGATAATTTCTTCTCACACCTTAGCTTTCTCCTTTCTTTTTTCTTCAATTTGGTCATTCTCCTTCTTTTCTTTCTCTTCAATTCCATACAAAACACATATATTCACATTAAAATCATTCTAACATATAATAATCTATGTTTCTAAACCAAAACTAACATGTATTTAAAGAGGAGTTTAGCTTTCTTACCTTAATCACTTGTATTCAACACTAATTCCCATTTTCTTTCTCCTCCAAGACAAGTATGGATGCATTTCTTTTAACATGTATTCACATTAAAATCATTCTAACATATCATAATCTATGTTTCTAAACCAAAACTAACATGTATTTAAAGAGGAGTTTAGCTTTCTTACCTTAATCACTTGTATTCAACACTAATTCCCATTTTCTTTCTCCTCCAAGACAAGTATGGATGCATTTCTTTTAACAATTGGATAGCTACTACACTTCTCTATTAATTTTATTCACTAATCTTGAATAAATTTGGAAGAAACTAGCTTAATTGGTTTGTATTTGGTGAAAAATGACTAATTTGTAAGAAAAGCAAAAGTTGAAATGATGGAAAAATGGTGGCTAACGTGAAGCACCATGGCTGATGGCTTTTATAGCCTTTTCATCATTTCTCTAGATTTTTCTGTCAATTTATCTTTATAAAAATATCTTTCTTTAATAATAGTAAAATTGCACTTTTAGTTCTTAGGCCTTCCAACTTTACACTTTGGCCCAAAATATTGCCTCCAAAAATATCTTCCACCAAATTACTATTTTGCCCCTCCTTAATCACCATAATTCTCATAATGACTTATATTTCATTTTGGCTAAATTGCTATTTAGTCCCTCATGCTTTCTCACAATTTCTAATTAATCCTTAATTTTTCCTAATCTTCTTATTTTAATCACATATTCTAACTCTTAACTCGACACTATTACTGTTCAAACTCCGGTTCAAAAACGCGGATGTTACAGAGTTACCGTCAAATACTAGGTTGGTAAAAGAAGGATGTGGGAATGTGGCAGAATGAACTGTGATCTTAATCCCGTTGTTGTCACCTTGACCCAAATACCATACATTTGTTACCCTTTGCTGTAAATTTCGGATACAAAATATTTTCCAGTTTGGGGAAGTGAGAGTACCCAAAAAGCAAAACCCATCAACCGCTTCCATTTGCCTCAAATCAGGAACTTGAATCCTTGTTCTCGTGAAAGGTTAGAAGAAGAAGATTGAACTTGGAGTCTTTGTAAGGAGAAGCCAACCTTTACTAGAGAACCTAACTTCACATTTCGGAATACTAATGCTATGTGTCAAGTTGGTAACGGGATCATACTAAAGTAAAACCCAAACGCTTCTCGATTTTGAATGGTGGTTCCTCCAAGAGGATAGGCTGTTATCAGGCAAGCTAAAGGAATACAAGCATTCATTATCATCATCATCATCATCATCGTAGAAATAGATTGCATTGTCTCTAACGTTGATGCCTTGTTCCAGGGTAGAGAATGATGTTAAATAGTTACCAAACAAACCAAAGCTTGTATGGAGACCCAAGTTGGAACCCTTTCCCATCGGTCGCCACAAAAATCCATTCTAAATACATCAATCTCCATAGTTGACTTTCTCCGAACAAGAAACAACTGGCCACAAGAGTCAACCAGCTTCATCTTGGTAAAATGATAACCTACTGGTAATTCTGCGTGATATCTTTTGAAACCATGTTGAGGCTCAAACTAAAACTCACCTAATCCCTCACTCTGGACAACTGCATAATCTTTTCCATCACATAAGCAATCACATCACAAAGAAAAATAACCTTAGCTTGAAAATAATCATAGCGAACCCTGTTTGTCGGTTGGACGACAGAACATAATAGTCGGTGCCTCTTGAATGAAAAAACAAATTACACATTCGGGAGTGGTAGGTAGGGTTGTAAGGATACATTTAACAATGTTTAGAGGTTCTTCCTCCACCCTACAAACCACTTTAAGATGTGAAACCTCCTTGTAAAAGGAGTTATCACACCGAAGCTTTTCCATGCTTGCTTCCGATTCACATACATAAAGCAATGTTCTTGCTTCTGTCTCCAAGTCCATCAGGTGGCATGCAACACTACTGAAAAAAGAATATGACTAGAAGAACTTTTTAACAATTTCGAGGCTTTTAGCTTCTTTCAGAAAGACATAAGAGAACATATCAAAACATATAGAAGTAAGAATCTAACAACTGAAATTGTTATGCATGCTTTTTAGTTGGAGTGTAATCTATCAAGAAAGCATCATCCAATGCCGCAATCTGCACAGAATGGAAGAGACAACTTGAGCAAATCAGGTATTCATGCCACAATTTATCAAAAATCAACCTTGAAAAATTAGCAGGGAAGCCACTGTTAATAATCTGACAATTTGTAAGAACCATTCAAGTATTTATCTTTCATAGTGAAAGCTTACCCCTTACAGCCTAAAAGCAGTGTTGAATTATGATTCTTATTTCAAGTCAAATTTGAGAAATAATCTTTCAGTTAAATTCTGTTTATTTGTTTCAATTAAACTCTGTTTAGTTGTTTGAATCAAACTCTTATTAGTCTAGATTATTTTTTTATTATTTAACCTAAGAATTTAGCCTATAAATAGGATCTTTTACAACCTTAAATTGATACCCATTATAATTTAGAACTCCTAACACTTTTGGAGAATTTAGTGTTTAGTTTTTGAGGTTTTTTTATTTTAGAGTTTTTGGGGTTTAGTTTTTATCTCCATCTTTTGTACTCTTCGTTCTTTGCCATTATAGTAAAATTATCTTTGCCCGTGGTTTTTTATCCTCTTCGGAGGGGTTTTTTCACGTTAAATTTGTGTGTTCAATTTCTCAATTTCTTCCGCTATTTGGATGATGAAAGTGATGATGATTTCTTGTTAGTGTCAACGAGCGAAAGCTCCGAGGTTACATCCGAGTGGATCCTAGATCCAGGATGTTCTTTTCACATGTGTCCCAATAGAGAATGGTTCTCCACATACAGTTCAATTGAAGGTGAAGTTGTGCATATGAGAAACGATTCATTCAGTAAGGTAATCGGCATTGATACTGTTAAAATTAAGTGCACGATAGTACGATTAGAAAACTATCAGATGTCAGGTATGTACCTGATTTACGAAAGAATCTCATCTCTTTAAGTATTTTAGACTCAAAAGGTTGCAAAATCAACATTAAGTCGAGCGGCATTAAGGTGTCTCGTGGGGCTCTCATTTTATTAAAAGGTAAAAAGACTGACAGTCTTTATATTCTGGAAGGTTCTACAATGACCGGTGAAATCGAACGTCCCTCGTCCGTTATGGAGTTGAACTCAACTCATTTGGAGCGGAGGCAACTTGGTCATATGAAGGAAAAAGGTATGACCATTTCGTTGAAGAGAGGTTCCCTTTTGGATGCAGGTTTTGAAAAGTTAGGGCATTGTGTTCGTAAAAATCAAACTTGGGTTAGTTTTGATTCGGCAGTGCACAAGTCGAAGGCTAGAAGACTTCCAGCTTCTAAGCACATATTTGACTCAGTTAATTCCCTGCATAGTTCAAGATAGGCCCGTGGCGGGCTTTGGCAAAGATGACATTGTGGAAATATCAGTCAATGTGGAGATTTGTTGAATTATGACTCCTATTTCAAGTCAAATTTGAGAAATAATATTTCAGTTAAACTCTGTTTATTTGTTTCAATAAAACTTTGTTTAGTTATTTGAGTCAAACTCTTATTAGTCTAGATTATTTTATTATTATTTGACCTAAGAATTTAGCCTATAAATAGGGTATTTTACAACCTTAAATTGATACCCATTATAGTTTAGAACTCTTAACACTTTTGGAGAATTTAGTGTTTACGTTTTGAGGGTTTTTGGGGCTTAGTTTTTATCTCCATCTTTTGTACTCTTCGTTCTTTGCCATTATAGTAAAATTATCTTTGCCCGTGGTTTTTAATCCTCTTTGGAAGGGTTTTTTCACGTTAAATTTGTGTGTTCAATTTCTCAATTTCTTCCGCTATTTTTAACCTATTCGTTGCTTAATCGGGTCGATTCTCAACAAGCAGAAAATAATGACATGAAAACCAATAAATCTAACTTTTCATCTATGCTCGATATATTGCAATTACTACTATAAACCCTTTAGGCTTCAATGCAATAATAACTGGGTGAACTTTTATATTACCATTAGATGAAAGAGGTTGTCGGCAACTGGACGAACATTAATTTAACAAATTAATAGAAATGCAAGTAAAAATAGTAGAAAGGATTCAACATAAACAATTCCAAGTAGTTGAGATAATCAAACACATTGGACTGGAGTTTTTTGTAAAAAACTGAAAGCAAACCACAAGCATGAACAATAAGAAAGACTTATATAAACCTGTTTACTATCTTATTACTGCACTGCATAAAACTTTGACATTTTTGGGTGTGTGTTGCTGAAATGGAGATGAAATAATGAGGGATATTAGGTCTAGCCATTCATGTTCTATAAATGTGATCTACCTTTTTAATGTTGGCCTAATAATTTGTGTAATAGCCTACATGTATTTCATATTGACATGACATTATTTCTCTTATATGTCACATCAATAAAACATGAATTATACATAGATTGTCATGTTTAAAAATTTAAATTTTAATTAGTATTTTCATTAAAAAAATTCAATTTGACTCTATTTAAAAAAATTGATGGTTGAATTTGACTCTTTTAAAAAGTTTGAGGGCCAAATTTAGCTCAAAACAAAATAATAAGGACCCAATTGACAAAAGATGTAAAGTTAGGAATTAAATTTGTCATTATGTCATTGATGTATTCTACTTTAATATATGTTATTGATGGTAAACAAAATACAACATAATGACTTATTTGACCCTCTAATTTTACCAAAAAAAAAAATCAAATTAGCCCTCCATTTAAATTTTGTCGTTAAACTTACATTGTTTGTCAAATTACTCTAAAATGGATGAAAAAGTTAATGTTTGTTAACTTTGTTGAGGTGACATCCATATGACAGTCCACATTAGCAATTAATTTATTTAAAAAATTTTAAATATTTTTTTACATTTTTATACTTTTAAATAAATTTTAGTTTTTTAAAGTAAAAAAAAATAATTAATTGCTGACAAGACATTCACGTGTAAATCATGCCACGTCAGCAAAGTTAACAACGTTGACTTTTCCATCATTTTTGGATTATTTCATAAACAACAAATTGTTTAAGGAATAAAAAAATGTGAAAAATTAATTAAAAGGCTAAAATAATTTATTTGTAAAGTTGAAAAGTCAAATAAATCATACCATAGAGAAAAATAGTACAACAACAAAAAGAAATAATTTGAAAACGGTAACTTATCACATAAAAACATAGATAAATTGTAATTAAAAAAATTAAAGAAAGCTCTAAACAAAAAAGAGATAACAATTATTACCTCTTACTCATAATTAAAATAAAACAAAATAAAACTCAAATTAAATAAAAAGTAAGTGAAAAAATTAAAATATATCAAAGGTAAAATCATATGTAACCAAATCATAGTATTAAATATTAATATTTAATTATAATACTAAATACCAATAAAAATTAAATAGTTCGATAAATTTAAAAAATAAATATTAAAAAATTAATTATTGAATTTTTAGTGCTGGAGTTAATAGGTGGTTAAGTTTTAATTTTATTTACTAAAAATAATGTGTTTAATGTAAATATATTATTCATATTATGAAAGCTAAAAGTATATATTATTCAATATATAAAAAATCAGAATTAAAAAAAAAAAAAAAGCATTACAAGAAGAGCATAAATTACACGTGAATTGTCATATGAGTTGTCGTATTTAAAAATTTTACATTTTAATTAATATTTTTATTAAAAAAAAATCAGTATAATTTTTTTTTAAATGTTGATGATTAAATTTATTTTTTTAAATTAAAAGTAAAATTTAATTAAAGAAAAACAAAAACGAAATTAATAAAAAATTTGAACTTTAAAAAATAAAGTTATTATTATATTTTTTATTGAGAATAAGTTTTAATTTTGATTAAATTTCATTGTCCAACAAAAGACACATGTAAGCGTTATAATTATTTGTATTAAGTTCCAAAGGGTAGTATTGAAAATTTTCACTTACTCCATTTTCGAGGTAAAACTCGACTTGTAGATTAAAAAAAAGCAAAACAATTATTTTATAAAAATTGTGTGATTGAATATTCATTCTAGTTTTTAATTTACAAAGTATAATAATCGAACTTTACAATTGTTTTAATATTGGAATTTGTATTTTTTTTTTCAACTTAAGTTTTGAATTTGATAATTGTTTTTATATTAGGGTTTGAAAATTTTTGTTCAAGTTAATTCGTGATTTTTTTTGGCTTAATATTACATTTGGTACATAAACTTGATACTTTTTCCTAATTTAGTACCTAAACCTTTTTTGATCAAATTTGGTATTCAAACTTAACACTTTTTTCTAATTTGATACCTAAACTTGACACTTTTTTTTAAGTTGGTACTTAAATTTTTTGGGGTCTAATTTGATACCTGAACTTAACTATTTTTTCTAATTTGGTACCTAATATTTTTTAATATTAATTCGTTAAGCATAGCTCAATACCTATTTTTAACATGAATTTTCTATAAAATTGACAATATTTTTGTAGCATAACAAAAAAATTTCAACACCGTTATTGTTTTGCGTAATTTTTATAATATTTAATAAATTTAGGTACCAAATTGAATCTTAAAAAAAAGCTTAGGTACCCAATTAGGAAAAAAATGTCATGTTTAGGTACCAAATTGGATCAAAAAAAGTTTAGGTACCAAATTAGTAAAAAATGTCAAGTTCAAGTACCAAATGTTATATTAAGCCTATTTCTTTTAATACCTTAAAGTTCAAGCCTTAATACGAGAACAATTGTCAAGTTCAGGGATTAACTTGGACAAAAAAGTTCAAGTTCCAATGTGGAAACAATTGCCTAGTTTGAGCCTCAATCAAGGAATAATTGTCGAGTTCCGGGCCTACTTTGGATAAAAAAAATTCAAGCCCCAATATGAGAATAATTATTAAGTTTAAGCCCCAAACAAAGACGAATCTAGAAATTTTTTTATGAGAACGTGATTGAAATCATAAAATTTTGAGAGATCAAAATATATTTTTATTACGTATTAATTTATGATTTCACTATTTTTAAAGGATTTAATAGATTTTTTTTCATTTTAAGGGGTCAAAGTATAATTTAATCATATACTAATTTATAATTTAAACCTTTCTTAAGGAGGTTGCATAACAAATTTTCATTTGGGGGGAAAGTCCATGCTTGCCCCTATTAATTTGGCATTTAATCCAAAATTTTAAATTTATTCAAATTGATCCTACCTTTCGGAGGAATGTGGAGTGTGGTAGAAGAGACTAATACTCATCATGTTGAAGTGGACCAAATAAGAAATAGGAACTTGAAAAAGATGAAGACAAAGTAATCTTTGAACAAAACTACTTTGAATCTATTTTAAGCCGCAAATAGAGCATATAATTGCCAAAAGGTGCCACTATGTTTATACCAAAAAATATTCAAATATTGTGGGGCTGGAAATTATAACTTTCCACACAAAAGCAATGGATGCTGATGCAGTCATTGATTGTGATTAAGACGTCTTTAAGTTGACTCAACTGCCTCGTTGTAATACTAATCTCCCTTCACTACGTGATAACAAATCAGGTTTTAGGCTTTAATTTAATATTTATACATTTTTTAAATATTTTACGTGAAAAATATCTAAATAATTTTCTTAATTAAATTATCTCCTGACACTAATTTAATTAAATAATTTATTATAGATATATAATATGACCAGCTTTTTTGCTTTAATTACGATCATGGTCCACTGCCCATATTCCGTTCTTTGTGATTGTCCTTCATGTAACATTGCTCATCAATACTTTTTATTTGTATTTATTTTTTTATATTTGATGTGCTTAGGGTCAAGGACGAAATTAGAATTTTTTTGGGAAGATTAAAATTAAATTATAATTTTTATGATAGTAAAAATATAATTTTGTCATTTAAATAATCTATATTTTTTATAATTTTTAAAATATTAAATTAATTTTTTATCATTTTTAAGAGGTTAAAGTATAATTTTATTTTTATTAATTTAAAATTAAAAAAATACTTAAATAAAAAATTTTCTATTTTAACATAATAAATAGTACCTTGAACCCGACATTAATACTTCAATCAATCTTGTAACGACATGATAAATTTTTAAACGATGTGAGAAATATTGATTTTCTCTCAGAAAAATAAATAATGTTGATTTAAAAATATATTTCATTAAATTTAGACTATGAATATTAACATTTATAATTCAAACTCATAATGTGAGTTTTATTTGAAAATTAAAAAAAAAAAAAGGAGAGATTCTTTATTACCGTTTTGGACAAACGTGAGAAAGTTTAAGGCATTGAGAAGTTGTACAATAAAAAATGACTATAAACTACTAATATATGAAGGGATATGTTTGTATTGTTGCAATAGGTACCTCTATGTGCACAAAATATCAGTCAATAGTTAAAAAACAACACGTAATACCCTCAAACTTCAAAAACTTTTTACTAAATATCGAAACTCCTTCTAAAATACAAATAGCCATATTTCATAATTTTCTTTTATTTCTTAATTATGTGTTTTAAAGTTCCATCCTTACTTTTAAAAAGAAAATATATTTTGTGACTAATTATTTATTTTTTGGAAAATATTTGCATTAAAAAAAATTAATTATTATTAAGAGGTGAATATTCTTATTATAAAAAAGAGAGAAAAAAAAAGAGAAAATGTTCCGTTTGTTAGGTTCGGTCTTAACTAACAAGATATATTTAAAATATTATTTATCAATTTAATAAAAATAATAGGGGAAAAAGAAGGAAAAGGAAAAGCATATTTTTGTTGGTAAGGAGGAGCCAAGACCAAAACGTGAAAAAGAACATATTCTTAAATTAAGAAAAAGAAAGGAAAAGTGAAGAGGTAAACAATCCCAAATAAAAATCTCACTTAGAGTGGGATGGTTGTTGGCGCCTCAAACTAATTTAATTAATCATCAAGTGGGGGTGAATATTGAGATTTGTGGCACTTTGAAATTTTTTTTATATAAATACTTTTGAAAAGTCATTAATAAAGTTTAATTTGGTATTTAATTTTTTAAAATTTAGTACTTGAGTTTAATTTCAAGGTTCACTTTGATATTTTAAGTTTTTTTTATCTCACTTAAGTACTTGATTTTTGTTTTAATGTTCAATTTAATATTTAATTTTTTTTTTTTCCTCAATTAAGTACAAGTGTTCTTCTTAACTAGAGTATATATGTCAAAGGTTCATCGAGTTATTTGGTCTGGATACTAAATTGAACATTACACCCACATTCAGGTATTGAATTGGAACAAAAAAATTCAAATATAAAACTGAATATTGAAACTAAGTTCAAGTACCAATTAGTATATTAACCCTAAATATGTTTACAGCGCCGACAATTTTGACGGTGCTGGTTTTCTTGCTTAGATGGTAAATGCTGACGATGTCCACTGTAATCTTGCACGCACGTTTTCAACACACAATGAATGTGAACACTGAAAATCTTTAGGAATTATATCAACAACTATTTTTTTATTACTATAAATGTTTAAGATGATCAATGTGTGGTTCACGTGATTTCTTTTAAATTTTTTAATTTCAATAAATTTAATAGTTACAAAATATTTATTTAAATTTAGTTTATATTAAAATTAAATAATAAAATTATTTTTAATAATAGTCAATATTAGTTAACCGTCATTAATTCGGACTTACCCAATAAAAAATAAATTTGGACAAGAAAAAGAATATAATTCGTGGACTTATTTGAATATTAAAAAAATTAATTATAAATAAATTAAACTTTCACATTTTTATAAAAGGAATATTTTAACAAATTAATTATTAAATTTAATATATAATTATATTCATATCCATTATACGTGTAAAGCTTCAAATTGATTCCATGAGCGAAGCTAGAAAATTTTTGTAAGGAATCGAAATTAAATTATAATTTTTATAATAGTAAAAATATAATTTTTAAATGATTAATTCAAAATTTTATTATTTTAAAAGGGTAAACTGCACTTTTATCTTTATCAATTTTAAAAATTTCAAAAATCTAAATGAAAATGTTCTCGTTTTAAGGTTGCGGGGCCCCTACCTGCTCCATGGATTCGTCTCTTATCGAGTCAATATCTATATCAAAATTCTACTTAATAAGTGAACTTGAATTAGACAAATAGAAACAATATAAAATGTTGTCCAAACTCGACCTAGATAAAAATATTAAAATTAGAGCTCGATTTGGCCCACTCGAATTACTTTTTTTATATAAAAAATTTTAATAATATAATTCATAAAAAAGTTAAAACATTAAATTAAATGTTTTTCAAGAAATTGAAAATAAATTAAAAAAATATTTATACTTAATTAACATTAAAATATGTGCAACTTAATAAGCAAATACTTATAAAATAATAACAAAATTAACAATAAAACAAGAGTTATACAATATCCAAACAATAAAATAGTAGTAACATAATAGTGAAATAATAATAAAACAGTAGGAAAATAACAAGAAAATAACAGTTAAACAACAAAAAACAACATTTTTTTATCTTGTTGTTAATTCAGACTGAGCCCGAACAAAAAAAATTTATCCGAGGCTCGACTTGTTTTTTGAACCTATATTTTTATCTAAATTTCTTTTACTTTTTTAGACAGACTCTCTACTCGATCCGACCCATTATATATATTACCTAAAACATTTTATAATAGGTAAGACATAACATATTTAGATATTTAACTCAATTTTGAAAGTGCATGTATTCACCCTTAAATGAATTACCAAAGAAAATGATTACCATATTTGAAAATACTGATGATGAGATTGAAATTAATGATAACATATGTTAAATGAATGTGGAGAAAATAAAATGATTATTTATATATTTTAACATACATATTTGAATAAATAATATTTATGTTTAATTATTATTTTAAAATGCGTTTAGATGTGAAAGATTATTATTTGTTTTTAAATAACGCCTATGTGTACATTTTTCTTCCAGGTCTTTTGAAAGAAAATGCCACTTGACTTTGCAATCAACAACTCATTTATTTGTTATTTCAGAGAAATCTTATCCAATGAAATACAGATGTCATTTTTTGATAGGCTGGAAGACTTTGACCTTACCATAATTCATTAAACCGGTGGAAGATTTGAACCGACCAAATTCCAATTAAGAAGCAAAATGACAAAACCAACCGCCACAACACTCGTAATTGATACCAATTTTTCAAACACACGCAATTAACAGGGAGAAGACCAGACCAAGCAAACTCCAGCTGGTCAGTCCACGTGTTTTTCGATGATTGGTCCGTGTAAAATTCACTATTTCGAAGTGTGACAGAGAGCGCGTTTAGAAGTTGCTCCTCCCTATAGAGATTCGGCCGGAGAGGTTATTGTTATTATTATGATCACTTTCCGCATCACAGCACAAAAAAGTGAAAAAAGTAGACTGACTTTTTGGTTTTCGCCTCTATAAATAAAAGCATACAATCAACCCCCAGTTTTCATCAAACTTTGTTTTCTTCCAAGACTTTTAGACCTCACATTAAGGAAAAAGAAAAGTTTTGCAGTGTCCGTTTGCAACTTTCTTGGATTTTATCGGTCTCTTTGGTGGGTTTTCTTTTTTTTGTTTCTTTCTTGTAAATTCCATGTTGTTTGCTTGATTTTTTTTGTTTAGTTATATTGCATGCATGGGGATCATTCACATAAATTTCCCTTCTTTTTATGAATAAGCTTGAAGTTTTGAAATATTTTGTGTGAATTCTGTATTGGTTGAAGTTTGAATTGTTTGTTATATCAGAACTTTGAAGGCTTTACTCAAATGGGTTCTTTAATTCTCTAAGGTTAATTTTCAAGAACTCCTCTTGATGAAGATTTGAAATTGATTAAAGTGTAATCTTAGCTTGGATCGTTATAGCTTTTATTTACTATTTCTGCCGAGTTTTGTTTTGATCTTTCTGGATAAATTCTGTTTTCTTTTCCCTGAATATAATTGTTTGCATTATAAAGTTCTCTTTCAGTTCATAACTGTGTAATTTGGATTACAGGTCTCTTGAATTCTATTTATTGATACACACACAAATGGCCATAAAGAAGAACGGGTTCATTCCAAGCTGTGCTCCAGAGGAACTGAAGAAAGTTTTGAAAGCAGTGGCATCCGAGTGGGGAGATATGATAAAAGATATGGAAGAATTTCACGTGATTCCGTTGAAAGGAGCCATGACCAACAAGGTTTTCCAGATAAACTGGCCGACAAAACATGGCGATCTTCATCAGAAAGTGTTGGTCCGGGTTTATGGTGATGGTGTGGAGGTGTTTTTCAATAGGGATGATGAGATTAGGACCTTTGAGTGCATGTCCAAGCATGGTCAAGGACCTAGGCTTCTCGGTCGCTTTTCAGATGGAAGGATTGAGGAGTTCATTCATGCCAGGGTATGTCAAATCTTTGTCTTTTTGTCATTATCATGTCTCACTTTTGCAACTGTTGTTTTACTTAATGATCTCTATGATGTCTAATTTTACCAGACACTCTCTGCGGCCGACCTCCGTGATCCTGAAATATCTTCCCTTGTAGCAGCCAAATTAAGAGAGTTCCACAATCTTGACATGCCTGGTCCAAAGGATGTACTTCTCTGGAAGCGATTGAGGTACTATTACTAATATCAATATGCATATGTATTGTTTGATGCTTTTATACTTCTGAGTTGAAAGATGTAAAACCCTTTTTGTTCCTTACCAGGACATGGCTTAGTCTGGCAAAGAAATTCTGTTCCCCGGAAGCCACAAAAGAGTTTGGTTTGGATATTCTCGGAGACGAAATCAGCATCCTAGAGACAGAGTTATCACAGGGCTATCAAGAAATCGGGTTTTGTCACAATGATTTGCAGTACGGTAACATAATGATGGATGAAGAAACAAGAGTAATTACCTTAATCGTAAGTTTCTGATTCGGTTATTATCATTTGCTAATACAATCTTCTATACAGCACTTCCCTGTTAGCGTTGTAAAAGGGTAGGCTGCTAAATTTGCATATGAGTTGAATATATATGGCCACCATGTTCATATCTTTACATTTTATTGCAACATTTCTGCTTGATTTAATGGTAATTCTGTTTCATCTGTATGCTAATGGCTGGCCAAGTTGGAAATAGTCAATTGAGCTGTTTATTCACGTTTTTAAAAAGTAGTATTCAAATGCCCTGTTATAATATTAGTCTTAAGACCTTGTTTATTTTCTAGATTTTTTGTAAACTGAAATTGCAGATGAGGGGTCTGTATGTGGGGTGAAGCTTCAAGTCCACTGAGCATATGAAACAAAAAGAAAAGCAAAAGATGAGAAGCCAAGGGACTTTGGTCGGCCTCTTTTGTGAGGTTCCTATTTATCTCTTAAATAAGACTATCTGTTACATAATGATTTAAAAAATTCTAATATTTTATGGGCAATATGGTTCAATATCTAAATAACCCCTTAACCGTGCATGCAGTAGGAAAATTATTATTTGTTGACCTTTCCATGTTTCCTGAATTTCGTGAGCTTTTTTTATAGTACTGTTGAACTTTCTGGTTCTCCCTTTGCTTAGGACATGTTCTTTGTTGTCCATATTTCACAGCATTTTAGCATATATATTTGTTCCACTTCCATATTCCGACTATGCATAGTTCTAAGGAGTTATTTGTTCCCATTTTTTTTCAGGACTACGAGTATGCAAGTTACAACCCTATTGCTTATGATCTTGCAAATCACTTTTGTGAGATGGCAGCAAATTATCATTCCGAGACACCCCATATTTTGGACTTTAGCATATACCCTGGTGAGTACCTGATTTGATTTAGGAGTAACTGTCCGTTGACATAAAAAACTATCTGGCATTTTAGGGTCTAATTGTACCTCTCTTCCTTCCGTATTTTGACAACAGATATGGAGGAGCGACGAATATTCATCCGTGCATATGTAGCATCTTCAGGTAATCAAGTCAATCTGTCTGTGTGTACCTTAAAGAAGAGCATTCGGCGCCATTTACATGTTGTAATTGGTTTCAACATACTTGAATACAGGTAATGAACCCAGTGATGCTGAAGTGGAGCAGCTACTTGTTGATGCAGAGAAATACACTCTTGCTAACCACCTGTTTTGGGGCTTATGGGGAATCATCTCGGTAACTGTTTTCGGCACTATATTTCATTTCATATCGGTTATAGCTTTGTCCGGGTTGTGTGGACTAATTCAGGGGTAGGGTGTATATGCAGGGTCATGTAAACAAGATAGACTTTGACTATCTGGAGTATGCAAGGCAGAGGTTTCAGCAGTACTGGTTTAAGAAAACCCTTGCGCTCGAGTCCCTCACTCTTTAAGGCAGCCTAAGCATGGATTGCGGCGGGTTAACAAGGAAAGGCTATAGGTTTACATAGTATTTCTTAGAATAAACCTAGCCTGTTGATAGGGGTTGGTGAAAAATAATTTGTAAATAACTGTTGTAGGGTTACTTCTTCCATGGGTGTATAATCATCGCTTTTGAAGTAACGTCTATATAATGATTCAAATTCTTCTACGGTCTTGTGTTCTTTCAATTACCGATTATATTATATCCTTGGATTAGATGTACGTTTAACGGTTGATAACCGCATAACACAGACAGTAAAACGGTAAAGAAATTTTAAAAAAGGTAAAATATAAAATTTTAATGGGAAAAAATACAAAAATGGAAGAGCTAGTGATTGATGAAGGAAGTAAAAGGTTTTTTGATCGAGGAGATGTGACAAACTAGTGAATGATATATTTTGAAAGAAGGCAAAAAAAAAGATCGAAGTAAATCCGCATCGGCAGATGGTGGTTGGTAAGGTGGAAAGAAGGAAATATAGTTGATGATGATAAGGCTAAAAAAAAAAAAATTGAGAGAATTTTAGAGTGAACTTTGAGAGTTAGAGTGCTAAAAATTGCTTCACTAGTTGTGAAGGACTCTATTTATAGATTTAAAAAAATAATAGTTAAATGTTAGGTAATTAATACTAGCAATGAAATTATATTTAAGTTACACTTGCATTAACAATTAAGAGAAGTAATGGTGAAAGTTTTTAGTGAGAAAGAATTAAGTTTTTGAAAGAGGAGAAAAACACTCGATGTTAAAATAAAAAGTTGATAGGAAATCTCTTAACTACCTCCATATCTAATCCATCAAATTATTCTCTTCGGAACATCTTAAGAGTGAAGATGACATAAGAACACTGTCATATTTCAAGGTTTTTTTCACTTTTTCTATTTTGGTGAATCGGTACCCCATACCTTGTGAAACATTTATCGCAAAACATCTCTTAGAATGCAAGGCGAAGGATGTTCTTAACGAGAGTTGTTCTTGAATAAAAGTTATTTGACTTGTTCCAAATGTAAAGGTTGTTTCGCATAAGAGTTGTTATGTGGTGATACTTCTCTCGGAAGAGCTTATTTTGAATAATGATATTTCGAGAAAAAACACAATGGTTTAAAATAAAGGTTGTTCCAGACGATTAATGTAGATTCGTGATGTTCAAAGTTGTTTAATGAGAAAAAACTGAACTGTAGAAGAAAAAGGAAAAATGAGTCTTGGATTGGTGCAGGTAATGCAAACGAAGAAAACCATATAACATTGATTTCAACAATTCAATGACTTAAATGAAAACTTTCGAATAGTTCGATGGTCAAATTATAATTTTTTTTAAGTTAAATAACTAATGGTGTAGTATACCTTAAAAAAATAAGGATAAAAATGTAAATATTCAACATTTAATATTATTAAATTGTTATAATTTCATTGATAAATGGATGTACAAGTAACACTCAAAAAATCAAATAATTTATTCTCTTGTAATCCGTATAAAAATTATAGAGAATATTAATTCTTTTATTTATGTTTTTATAACCTATGATAATTGAGATCCAATGATATGTATAAATTTTTTTTATCCTAAATGAAAGTTGAATTATCTTTCATTTTTTTCTACTGTTTTTTATTGTTTTTATTATAATTCGTTTAATTTTTGTAATATGAAAAATATATTTACATTAAACGATTAAATTTAGTCAATAATATTTTTTATTATTGACTAAATTTTTTATTGGTATTTAGTGTTATAATTAAATACTAATATTTAATATTTAAAATTATGATTTGCTTAGCAAAGCAAGCTGTTCCTCTTTGTACAACGGGCTAGTTTTCTAAATTGAATTTCAAATTATTTCTCTTTCTGTTATTGTACTATTTTGCTCTATAGAATAATGATTTAGTTGTTTGTCTAACTCATAAAAAAATTATTTTTAACTTTTTATTTATTTTTCATTTTTTAGTATTTAAATCGATGTTGTTTATCAAATAAACTCAAAAATGATGAATAAATTAACGTCTATTAATTTTGTTGATATGGTATACATATGGATGTCACACCAATAATTAATTATTTTTTAATTTTAAAACATATATTAATAATGTATTTGTTAATTTTCAAATAGATATATTGTTAACGTGACATACGTGTGAACTATCATATAGATACCACCTCAAAAAAGATAACAAATATTATCTTTTTCATTTTTTTTGATGTTATTTGTCAATCAATACAAGTTCAGATGTATGAAAATTTAGATTGAGAGTTAAATTGACTTTTTTTTATAAAATTAGAGAGTCAAATAAGTAATAATGTCATATTATTTTTATCATTTATAACATACATTAAAGTAAAATACATCAAAGGCATAATGACAATTTTAATTTTTAATGTTTACATTTTTTGTCAATTTCATCATTTTTTAAAGTTAAATTTAACCTTAAACTTTTTAAATAGAATCTAATTGAATTTTTTAAATGAATAAAGTAATTAAAATGTTAAATTTTTAAACAAAACACTCCACTTGATCATTTATGTACAATTCATGCTTTATTAACGTGATATATAAAAAAAATAATATCATGCTAACTTAAAATACACGTAAACTGTTGAATCCAACGAGTGACTCCAGTGGTAAAGAGGATATTGTTCATCTTAAGAGTCCCGGATTCGAGCACCTGTATGTATAAAGTGTGTGTGCATTGTAAAAAAATATAAACAGATATTATTATGTAATCACAAAAAATACATGTAAACTGTAAATATTATGTGTATGTTATATAAATTATAGAAGGTGATTTAATTTATTGATTAAATTATTTAATAGGAAAATAATTTAATAATAAAAGTATATTTTGATACGGAGGTAGTAAAACTAATGATATATTTTCTAGTACTTATTATTTTATTTATGATTACGTTATCGTCTTCAATCGGTGATGATGTGACAATAACGTCGGTAATCGATATAACATGATCAACATTAGTAAAATAGTTTATTTTGACCAGTTTATTAATTCAAGGCTTAATATGGTGCCTAAAAAAATAGAGGGGTTTATTTGGATTTTTAAAAAAGTTTGAGAGTTTCTTTTACCAATAATCCTAAAAAATAGTTTCGAAAAACTCAATAAAGAAAACCCCAATATATCGAAGATAAAATTAAAAAGCCCAATATGTTATTTTACCTCTATAAAACTCCTTAAAAAAAATAACCAATAAATAGAAAAAGAGGGTTATAATTAAGAGGCTTGCAAGGTACACAACCCGACCGTTTTCTTCTTAAATAGCCTTTGCTTTGTTCTCCTCTTCTGCTGGACAATGAGTTGTCTGACTTCCAAGTGCTATGCTTATGTAAATCAAAACCCAAAACCCAAAACCCAGTGAAGACAAGAAGCGATAGAAAGTGAATGAAATAAAGCAATGTTTATTTCGAAGTGCCTAGTCTCAAAGAAAGGGCCATTAGGTGCCATATGGGTAGCTGCTTATTTCTTCAAGAAACTCAAGAAATCTCAAATATCTGAGACTAATATCTCCTCTTCTGTTGGTTAGTCTCTTTTTTTCTTTTCATTTTCAAATGCCCGTTACTCATTTGCTTTTATCTTTGCTTCTTTTGATTGAAAAATGTAACCTTTTTCCTTGGAATGTAACAAAAGAAGAAGAGAAAGCTGAGACTTTAACAGAGTCATTTTTTCAGGCTCATTTATTTGTTTGTTTCCTTGTTTCAGTCTTTTCCTTTTTTGGTTACATATGAAGTGAATGAAAGATTATTGTTGTTTTCTTCTTTTTGGTTGGTTTTTTTGTTGTTGTTGTTTACATGAGATGAGAAATGTATAAAGGTAAGTTAAATATTAGGTGGTTAATGGGAATTGTATGATAAATTGCCGCAAAAGGTTTTTCATTTCTTTTTCTTTTTTAAATTTGAAAGTACTTATCACTGTGACCTAGTGTCTGGGTGCTTGATTTCACATTCTCAATCCTTTACTACTTTTTTAAAAATTAAAACCTATTGATTAGTTAAAGGAATTGTGATTCAAGTTAAAAGGATATCAAACTATCTCGTGCTTAGTAGAAATCAGGTAATTTAGGCATTTCAATTTTCTGGATTCCTATCTTCTATTATGCATGTTTTAGCAATTTAATTGAATTTCTTTTTCTCGGTTAGACATTCTATCAGGATTTTATTTATTTTGGTGCATACAAGAATAAGCCAAATAAGCCTTTGTTCTCATCTTTATTGAGACAAAAACTTGTGAATGTAATATTGTTGTGTTCATGTTTTTATGGTGTTGCAGATAATATTTTGCAAAACCAGCTTGAGATTCTGGCATATAGAGTTTTAGCCTACCTCCTCCTTGGTGTTGTCAGAATATACTCCAAAAAGGTTGAATTTCTCTTTGATGACTGCCAAGAGGTGCTGATTAAGATAAATGAATTGGTGGTTAGAGAAAAAAATAGAGCAAAGAAGGAGGCCCTGCGATCGGCTTCTTTCTCGATTACTCGACCTGTGTGCTTTGAGTTGGATGCATTTGATCTGGAGGTACTTGAAGATACTAGTAGGTAAACTAATCTACTTTAATTACAAACTTCATGTTATTTCTGTTTCCTGTAGTCATGCTCAAGATTCTAGTTCTTCTTCCAGAGACAATGAGGTGCCTCGTGAAGAAATAACTCTGAAAGGTATTGGTTTTGCTTTGAAATAGTTTTCTACCTCGTTTTGTTTGCTCTTTGTTTGTTAACTAAACTTTGATGAAACAGATGTAGCTTGGAAAAATGCTGGAACAATGCAATATTCCCTAGATAGGGTAAGTAATTTGATCATATTGCGTTCATTTTAATTTGATCAAAGTCTACTGAGCTTAACAGGTTTATACAAGTCTTTCTTACTGTTCATGCTTGTGGTTTGCTTTCAAATTTTTTTAAAAGACTCGATTCCAATTTGTTAGATGATCTCAACTACTTGTAATTGTTTATGTTGAATCCTTTATATTTCACTAAAAGTTTATCGCTTTTCTATTACTTTGTTAAAAGTTCATTCAGTTTCCAACAACCTCTTGGCCTAGTGGCAAGATAGAAGTTCACTCAGTTATTATTGCATTGAAGCCTGAAGAGGCTTATAGTAGTAATTGCAATATACCGAGCATAGATGAAAAGTTGGATTTATAGGTTTTCATGTCATTCTTTTATGCTTTTAGGCAGTAAGGGGTAAGCTTTCATTATGAAAGATTGTTATTATGGAACATGTGTGACCTATACGCGCAACATAAATACTTGAATGGTTCTTACAAATTGTCAGATTATTAACAGTGGCTTTCCTGTTAATATTTAAATCTTGATTTTTGATAGATTGCGGCATAAATACCTGATTTGCTCAAGTTGACTCTTCCATTCTGTGCAGATTGCAGCATTGGATGATGCTTTCTTGATAGATTACACTCCACCTCAAGAGTATGCATAACGATTTCAGTTGTTAGGTTCTCAGTTCTATATGTTTAGATATGTTCTATCATGTCTTTCTGAAAGAAGCTAAAAGCCTCAAAGTTGTTAAAAAGTTTTTCTAATCATATTCGTTTTTCAGCAGTCTTTCATGCCACCTGATGGACTTTGAGACAGAAGCAAGAACATTGCATGATGTATGTGAATTGGAAGAAAGCATGGAAAAGCTTCGGTGTGATACCTCCATTCACGAGGAGGTTTTACATCTTAAAATGGTTTGTAGGGTGGATGAAGAACCTCTTAACATTGTTAAAGTTTTTGATAAAAATGAGAGAGAGCATTTGGAGGGTTTTGACATGTCTGGTTTGGAGAACTGTACAGTCCAAGAAGCAAATAGAGAGAAGTACAATGATAGATTCTTGTCAGAAGAATGTCTGAACGTTCGTTTTGAGGCTGTGGAGGATTCCTCAGGTCCTTTTAAACTTAATCCATTTGCTAAAGATCAAACTACTAGTGAAATGATTAAGGGTCGAGATCTATTAGAATCAGAAAATGAAATGAACCAGGCGATGGAGGAAGATCATGCATGTGTCCTGGAAGCAAGTGCATCGGTTCCGGACCTTGCTGGCTTATCAAGCAGAGAGAAAAGCAATGATAGGTTCTCTTCAGAAGAAGGGATGAACCTGCATCCTGAGGCTGAGGAGGAACCTCTAATCCCGGTTGAATCACTTGTTGAAGATCAAGTTAATAGGGAAAAGATGGGTTTGCATCTGCCACAATCTGAAAATGAAGTACACCAGGTATTGGAGGAAGATCATGTGAGCATGAAAGCAAGTAAGGAGGTTCCAGGCATTGCAAGCTCAGAAAACCGTATAGGAAGAGAAGCAAGCAGGGAGAATCATAATGATGAATTCTGTCAAGAAGAATCTTTGAATCTTATTGTTGAGGTTGAGGAGAAATATCCAGCTTTCATGAAATCTTTTGGTGAAGAACAAACTAGCAGAGAGAAGAAGAAGGGTTCAGATAGGGCACAACCAGAAAATGAAGTACACCATTTTATGGAGGAAGGTTGCAACTCGGGAGCCAGTGTGAAGAAGCTCCAGGCTGAAGGTTTCTCTCACATGGACCTTCAGGAACCTTCCCCACTTGTCAGACCACTTGCTGAAGAGAATCAAACTGATGCAGAGAATGGGAAGTTTCCAGCAATGAGAACTTCCAAGGATGGAAAATGTCAGGTCGCTGCTAAAGACCATCCTTTGTCAGTTACATTGGACACAAATCCTCTGTCCATGTTGCCAGATGCTTCAGGTACAAGGAAAAATTAAGATGGTATCTTTTCTAGCCCCCCTTAAGAATATAACCTTTCTTGTGTTTGATGAGTTGGCCAGTTAACGTGATTCCTGTTTTTTTGACAGTTACAATTTTTTTCTTTGTTGCTCAAACTCTTACTCTTCATTTTCAATGATCTACCCCATGTCTGACATATCCAAAGGACGTGGTATGGAGGTCTAACCGTCATATATAATGGAATATCATAAAAAAATATAATGTTCCCTTTACAATATTTGGCCCCAAGTTGAAAATTCCTTTTATGTCATAAATTGTGTTAAAACATTTCTCTAATATACAATTTCTCTCCTTTAATGCAGGAGCTACTACCCCTCATTTTATGCTTATCCCAACTCCTGCTAAAAGGGAACGTGCTCGGTTTTCTCGGAAGAGAAAATGTTTGTTTGATGAAGTGATAGTTTTCCCTAACGAGTAAGCTATGGTTACCGCAAAACTCTATGTAATCAGTTCAAGTAGTTTTGCGGTGTTAATCTACTTTATAGGCTAGACATTGTTGGGTAACATTGTATATTGTGCTGAGCATCATTGTTGCGTATGATAGCTGTATGTATTTGTTGCATTCTGGAGTAGTGTGATTGGAATTTATGATGTAATTGGAAATAACATGTGTTGTGATGAATGGTGCTGATTATTAAAATTGGGCGATGTTTGGTTTGATCTTTACGCCCTAGATATTGTAACATGATGATGTTTCTTCGTTGAGATGCACATCTTACTGCTGCAATATGAGCAAGACAAAAAGGAATTTTATGGTAAATCTTAGCATGCTTTTTCATGCCTTGGTCTGGTAGGTGATTCTGCTATTGTGTAGAATACACACACTATACACATATATTTGTATTTCACCATCCCAATTCGTGCTGTCTTTTTTCATTTGATTTAATAAGTGTGTCACCTTTCTATGGGAAACAATACAGTATCACTTTTTAATTTGGACATTGGTTATTGGTTAAAATGTTAAGGGATAGAAATAACAAATAACACAGCTTCTATCATTTGATTTCATGTTCAATTTTTTGCAGCATAATGCTGCAATGGATAAAAGATGCAAGTGATTTGGTCTCTAAGGGGGGAAAGGATGATCGTACTGCTTTGGGTGCAAGGAGGACTTGGATTTCCAGCCTTCCCCAGAGTTTCTTAGAGCCTTCGGTTCCCTGTAATTGCTCTATCAGATATATTTCTACATGTTATTTCTCTAGTTATGCTTCTTTGTTAATCATACTCTTGACAGGCACCTCGGAGCTTAAATCTGTTTACTCTGGAAAGAGATTGCGAATACTCAAATCTGTTAATATCATAAAACCCCCAAAACAGATGGACACTTCTGAACCTCCTGCAGTTGATGGATCTTTTGAGCAAGCAGAGATTACTCCAGCAACTGTTGAAATGAGGGATCCTCCAGTTATGTTGAACCTCTCAAAATCTCCTCCATTTGATGGATCCTCAGAGCAGGCTGGAATTGCTCCACAAACGCCTATTCGGCAGTCCACTTCCCTTGTTGTTGGAGAACAGACTGAAATTGCTCCACAAACACCTGTTCTGTACTCTAAATCATTGAGGCCTTTTGGGAGCCCTAAGGATCTGAAATTTGATAACTTGGATGTACGACCAGAGAATGTGGATCCTACTCAAAGCATGGAGAAAGAGCCTTTTCTGAATGAAATTGTAGAGGAGTCTTCCCTGAACAAAAATGAAGACCTTGATCTTAATCTGGTGAGCAGGGTGAATTTATGATTACAAGTAGCTGCCTTGATGTGATATGGATTTAGAATAACCACCTGACCGGGCAATTATATTGATGCACACAGGCATTGGTTTACACTTAACCATTAATCATGCATTGCATCAACTTATTCTGTTATGTTTACACATAACATATGTCAAAGTAGATCTTAAATCATCTAATGCGTGATAAGGTTGGACTTTGGAGCACAAACCATATTTGGGGTGTCTCAAAGAATTGTATCTATCACATTACATTTTGTTGTTTGTTGTCTTCACTACTTGAAACATCCTCAACTGGTTATTTACTTCACTAAGATTTTGGGCAGGACATGCATTCAAATGAAGATAATAACCAGGGACAGGGTAAGAGCTATTCGTAATGTTCTTAATTTAAACCTTGATTTCTTTGGCATCATTTTAGATTGCATGTTTTTCGTTCACATGCGGTATTCTTACCCGAACTTTTTCATGACTAGCAGATGGATGGTCTTCAAGAACCGGGTAAGATATATACAGCCTGTGCAATGTTCTCGTTCAACTTGAGCAGTTAGTGTGAACCCCTTGCAATCTCTTGCAAAACTTTGCTTATTACAAAGTTGAATCTTTGATGCACAGAATGGTGGCAAAGAGATTGCAGATGAGTTTTCTAGATCAAAGGGAAAAAAAGGAGGAGGAAAAGGTGAACTTATCACAGCTTCTGGAAGGAAAAACAAAGAAAGCAAGCGTGAGGCACTTTTATGAGATACTGGTACGTTGTAGTGTCCAACAACGAAAATCAAATTCTCTAGCAATGGTCATTTTTACTCATTTGTTCAGTCTGGTTGCACTGACTTGACTGGTTAAATTGCCATTGAAGGAAAGCTTAAGCTTGTGTATGTTGCTATGCTTGAAGTATATTCATATTTGGCACCCAAGTATGTGAGTGTGGGGATATGACCTTGAATTTATGATGGAAATGTTCAAACAGAAAGCTAAGTAGGTTAGATTTGTTGGTGCAAAATTTGCAGGTGTTGAAAAGTACAGGGCTTGTGGATGTGCAGCAAGAAGAGGCGTTTAGTGACATTGTTGTTGTGAAAGGTCCAAAGTGGGACGAATGGGTTTGCTTGGGAAGGCATGTTAAATGAGAATTAACTCTGTAAATGTGTGTTGTAGTTATTTTAGCTGATATGTGAAGATCATGTTATAAGTTGTTGGGAAAATAGGATGCAACTACTTTGTTTCTTATTCTGATAGGATCTTTCTTTTGTTTAACAGCCCTTTTTAATTATTGTATAGACTTAACCCCGAGTTACTGTGCCATTCCCCTTCAGCTGCAAAGCAGTTAGAAAATTTTGGACTTTGTTCTAGTTTACTGGCAAAATTATATCTGTTAATACTAATTTTTTTTTTTTTTAATTCAGCTTGGGTCTCGAATCGGTAAAAATGCATTTATTTTACGGAAAAAATGGAAATATAGATATATATAGTAAAATTTGAGCTTAAGTTTGTAAATTTTAACATTTTTATTTTACGGCTATTCAATTAAAGTTTCTCTATAAATACATTTATTATATAATTTTGTTTTTGTGTTTTTCACCACGTTATGAGTTGGTGTATTAAATTATGTGTAAATCTGTTTCTGCAAAAAAAAAAAAAAAAAAAAATTGTAAAAAAGGCTGCTCATTAAATAAATTATAGGTAGAGTGAAAAAGGTTTTGCTTCAGTGATTCATTTTTAAAATTTTATAAATTTATCACCATTTTTTTCAAATATAATAACTTTTAATAATAAGTCGGAATAATAAGCAACGGATGATTCAATAAAAACTGGTAAGAAAAGTTTCAAGTGAGAATTCTTTTTTGAATTCAGGCAGTAAGTTCATTAACTGGTGTGAGTTTATCTAGGTTCGGAATTAAGGTTCGATTTGTAGGGTTGTCCAACTCAAGCAACAGGCTCATTGACCGGTGTGGTAGAGTATTATGTAAAATAAAAAATAAAAAAAAAATTCCTTTTTTTAGTTTTTAGATTTTTATTTGTGGAATTCATCATAAATAATAAAAATTTTGTCATATTTAAATATGGGTCACTGTTATATAAAATGACAGTCCAAGTCAAGCCCATTAGCCCAATTTAATAATTGAGTGCATATCCAACAACTCTGCTCCCTCTCTCGTCTTTGTCATCTCAAACCCTAGATCAGGGTTTAAAGATTTTTTTCCTTTTTTTTATTTATTTTTCAACTAAAATTCCTCTCTTGATCGTCTTCGATTATTATCTTTTGATTGTGGCTGAAAATTACATAAAAATGGCAGCCCAAGCAGCAGCAACCACTTTCAATGGGAACTTAAAGGCTAGTTTTTATCTTCATCATTATCTTGCTTAATCTTTCATTTTTAATCAAATAATCCATAATTTAGATTACCTGTTGTTGCAAAAATCACCTTGCATGGCAATGCACGCTAACTGTTCGTAATATTTACCGACTTAATTATCACTTATTTTGGCAATATGATGCGTAGTTTGCAAAAGTTCCGACTTCATTTTGATTGTTTACATACAAGTGGTGTAGGGAGGTGATAGTTGGAAGATAGAAACTTTGCTGTAATGTTTTCAACTGAAATAGAGTGTACTTAGTTGAGTAAATATGCTGCGATGAGAAAACATGAAAAAACATCTTCTATGGATTTTATGTGATTTTGCTGGGATCCCATTGAGTTAAATTGTCAACTATCCAAAAAGTTCTAGATGAATGAGTGGTTTGTAATCCTGGGGAATTTCGTATTTCAGGTCCTTGAGCTTTTAACCTTCATTTATGGAGCGTGGTTTAGTCTAATCCAGTAGTTCTAAAGATTTATGCGATAAAAAATGTGACAGGGACCTTACAATTTTCTGAACTAAAAATTATTCTAGATAAGGATTTCTGATTGTAGTGCAATGTAAATTGTAAATACTGCTCAATGACAAACACTAGCTCTTTTTTTTTTTTTTTTTTTTCTAATTTTTGCTTTTAACTCGTGCAGAAAGCACTTGCTGGTCTGAGGCGAATTAATCTGGAAGGTCTGAGATGGAGAGTTTTCGATGCTAAAGGCCAGGTATCTTTATCCTTTTCTGAGTTCTTTCAAAGATAATTAATCCTTTTGGTATTGCAAAGAGGACTTAAATTTGTGAAACTTGTTTTCTGGAAGCCAGAGATGTGGGGGCTCGGAACCCTCCATCCCTGTATCTCTCTTTGAGAAGTGATAATGATAAAACACAGGTGATTTTATGGTTTCACTCATTGTGGTTTCTCAATGCAAACCTATTTAATAGTATGTTGAACCATTTATTTTAACATGTTTATCCTGCCTGAGGTTGAAAGCAACTAGAATGAAGTTGCATACTTTATTTTGACAGGTTCTCGGAAGATTAGCTTCTCAAATTTCTACTGTTATTCAAGGAAAGGACAAGCCTACTTACGCTCCAAATCGTGATGATGGGGATATGTGTATTGTGATCAATGCTAAGGATGTATGTGTTACTGGGAGAAAACTTACAGACAAGGTTTATTACTGGCATACAGGGCAAGTATTACTTTTCTGCTGTTTCTTTTAATGAATTGAAGCTGATTGCATAGTGTAACTACATGGAAATTAATGATATTTTTGAGTTTAAGATGGTATTATGAATTACAAATATCAAAACATACATACTTTTTGAGTTTCTGTAAATACAACTGGAAAACTTGACTTTCTTAATGTAGTTCTCTGAGATCCTCCTCCTTTATTAGTCCCTAAATATATGGTTCTTGAGATTGGATGCATCAGTTAGTGTTGTTCTACTACATTTCCTTCTATTTATGAATCATACTTATCCTTCAGCTATGTCGGCCACCTCAAAGAAAGAAGTTTAAAGGACCAGATGGCAAAGGATCCTACAGAAGTCATACGAAAAGCTGTTCTGCGTATGCTTCCTAGAAACAAACTGCGTGATGTAAGTACTTTAGACCTGCTTAAACTATAACCTGTCCTTATCATAAACATCTTAAAGTGCTTGGTTTATTTCTGCTCTCTTTTCACCGTTCTCTTTCGAATGTTGCTCAATTGGATAAATCCTAGTGGTATGTTCTGTTATTTGCTTTGTAATATTCAAATTCTCATTTACTTCTGTTAGCCCAGCTTTTTTTCACTATTATTTTTTTGTGGCTCAGTATAATTCAAATTTCTGTTTTCTTATAGATTATTGCAACTTATGAATGCAGGATAGAGATCGAAAATTGAGGATATTTGCTGATAGTGAGCACCCCTTTGGAGATAGGCCCCTTGAACCATACATGATGCCTCCCAGAAAAGTGCGAGAAATGAGGCCTCGTGTAAGAAGAGCTTTGATTCGAGCTCAAAAGAAGGCACAGGAGCAAGAACAAGGTGGTAGCCAAAGAAAAGGCAGAAAGAAGGAAGCCAAAACAGAAGTGGCAGCATGAAAAGTGATTTTTGTGTTCAGTATGGAAGAACTGCAACTGCGGGTGTAGGTCACTTTCATTAGAATAATAGTGTCTTGCTCACAGGTTAGCCAAGTTTCTTTATAGCTCAAACATAGCATTTACTGTTGTTTTGCTTTTTGAGGTACTAGTAGTTAGGTGCAGCAAAAGACGTGGCTTTTGCCTGCATTTGTTGGCTGCAGCCCTCTGGTTCCCCAAAGTATGAACTCTTTTAAACACAAATTAAACTATTTCTTTGTTTAGTACTATCCACTCCAATGTCATTTTGTGATGTAGGAACTTGTCGTTGTTTTCATAGTTTTTTGGTTGAAAAACTCCATGGTCTTTGAGCTATCAATTATATCCTAGGTCTTTTTTTAGGTTTAAGACCCTCGATATCCGATAGCCACGATTCAGAAGTTGAGCTCCAAACGGGAGGAAGCTCTCCGGTGCCTACTTTGTTTTCACAACTTGGAAACGGGACATTGTTTAATGGGTATTGAACTCTTTACCACTCAACCAACAGACGTCAGTTATTTTAGGCCTCTTTGTTGCTTGGAAAAATCAACCATGGCGTCATGAACTGAAAATTTTTGAGAATGACCCTCGGGTTTAACTGGTGTGTATAACCCAAGGTCCCTGCAAAGTGATTCCAGAAAACTAAAATGAAGTTGAAAGCTTCCGTCTTCCAGATGCGTTGATGCTTATAACTTGGTTGTTATGATGGAATGATTCCATAATAAAATAAGAGCGGAGTTGAATTTGTTGGTTCTTGGTACACAAATTTGTAGTAATTCGAATTTTTTTGATTCTCAGATACCAGAGTATTAAACGGAACAACTACAATTGGAACTCGGGTATGATATTTGAAACTTTGAGAGGGTTAAATAACGTTGACATTTATATTATCGTACCCCTCTAGCTATCAGAGCCAGATCATTTTCTAACTCAAAACTCAAATTTCACGTTAGGGATAGACTGGGAAAACTCAAAACCTCAAATATAAATATTGTGACTAAATATGAAATGCAAACTTGACTTCTACTAATACCCAATTTGTTGATAGCCAATCCACATTGAAGACCTGAAAAGCGCTTTTCAAAATCAAAGTGCAAAAGTAATTTTAAAAAGTTTGATAATGTTAAAAGAATGTTTGACAAAAATAAAATATCCTTTCCAGATAAAATAAAGGTGAAAAGGCAATTTCATTCAAAGGTATTCTTTTCAAAAAATTGACTGCTACTTGGCTTGGGTTAAACTCTGGGTTAAAAAAGTTTTATGTTTACTCTTTCTTTTAATTTGAAATCGTAGTTAACAAAACCTGAATAGACTTGAATAACTTTCCTATCTCGAATCAAACAGGAGCCATGAAATGAAACCGAATTGAGCTTAAACTACGGGCGAAAAGACTCAAAATGGCGTTTCTTTTGCAGATTCAATGGCGGAGGGCACCAGCACCAAGGCAGAAAACCGTAGTAGTGTTGGTCCGTAGAAAGGTCCATATAACCAATGACATAAATGAGGAGGAACTAAGACAATCCGGAAATTTTATATTCAAAGCATCTCCCACCAATATTGCATATCTTTTAAGTTCAATCAATCCTTCAAATGTAAAACTAAAATCAAACTCACCTGCAATTCTACAGTTTTCAATTCTTAAAGTTCCTTCCTACCAAAATAAAAAGCTAGTGGCAAATTCTGTTTTCAATCAAGGGAATTTAGAATACATTGTATTCAAAAAAATTGGATAAGAATCACTGGCACCAAAATATATAGACGCAACAAGCAACCAAGAAATAAAAAGAGTTTGGCTTGTAATCAACATGCACAACCGCCTCTTTGCTCAGTTTCGGTCACAGCCTCTGGTATGCCCTGGAAATATCTGCAATCATATGCACGTACGATATCAGTCAAAAAAATTAAATCATAAACTGCAGAGCCTTGTAGTCAATCTTAAAATGTTAAAACCATCTACATAAGAAGACCCAATATTTTTGAAGGTGAAGAAGTGGAAGAAGAAACAGTTTATTACGGTAATTTCGGAAGTTAATATGTATTTTGGCACCATTGAACAAATAATATGGAAACAAAAGTGCTAATGCGAAAGAGTGATAAAAAGGAATCACATTATCAAATTTAGAATATAACTACATCACAAGAAGAAACATGAAGATGTATATCCTACTAAACACTATACAAGTAAATTTTCATCTTTATCAATTACAGTCAGTAGGCATATGAGAAAAGCAACATGCTTCATTGCATCACTGTCATAGCTTTTAAATTTGACTAAAGAAAGCAGAAGTTATCTTGGTTCTCATGAAAACCATTTCCTGTGAAGTTCTAATTCTTGTGATTTCCACTGCTCACTTAAAGGGCTTAGGTCAGCATACCAAATTGAACTATCTAAAAGCAGCTTACTCTTTAATTACATAGCTTTCCTCATCAAGCACACAAATAGGATTATAGTAGCACATTTCCACTGTTTATTAATGAACCAATGTCCAAAGGAACAACCCTGTTAAGGAATATGGGTCTACCAAATACTGCCTACCCTATTCTTTCAC
This sequence comes from Kokia cookei, assembly GCA_039519145.1. Lineage (NCBI taxonomy): Eukaryota > Viridiplantae > Streptophyta > Magnoliopsida > Malvales > Malvaceae > Kokia > Kokia cookei. Next base: position 19,940,231 of record CM076902.1, read on the forward strand.
TAAATGTATATGTTAAATTTATGACTTCCACACTATGAACAAAAGATATATATGTTAAGTTTGAGACTTCACACTACCAATCAGATAAGATGAGGTAAATCCAGTAATATCCTAAACAGGTTAACAAGCAACTGTACCTTTTACGCTCCTAACATAGTCCAAATTATACTCTAAAAAACATCCTCTTTCCCTAACAATTATAATGCCCCAAAGCTGTGTTAAAATGCAAGACAAGAGCATGATTATCTCTGAATCAACAGTGGTTGATGAAACAATGCATCTTCTTTGTCAGTAACACCATGTTGGAACAATACTAATGTAACTGGCAAAATTCGCTACAACCAGGGAATAGACTTACATGTCCTGCTCGCGCTCATTTGCTAGAGCAGTTTTGGCAATACAAAGGAATGCAGCATCAACATTGATATCTTCTTTTGCTGATGTTTCAAAGTAAGGCATGTTTCCTTTTGATGCACACCAGTCTTTTGCCTTCTTCTCTGAGACCTACATGACTCAAGACATCACCTTTTAGGCAGCTGTGTGAAGGTAAAAGAAAACTTTAAGTGTAGATACTATATTTCCTTACCACTCGGCTATTACCACCATCTATATCTATTTTGTTCCCAAGCAATATAAAAGGAAATGTCCTGGGATCAGTTGGATTTGCCTGCCATGAAAATGAAAACAGAAACCATATTCAGCATTCAAAACAGATGGAAATCACTTGTTCAAAGAAACTAAGATCAGTTTAGAGGAATGAAAACATAAACATAAAAGAGTAAGCAACAGCAGAAATTAAATCGGCTGCTAGGAAGGATCATGCACATTGAAAGGTCAACATGTCACATATGTCTCATAATCAATTCCTAACTAGACAAACATTAGCATGATGCAACTAGGAACCAGAAGGGAAAAAAATTGATACTCCCATGAGAGTCACCAATCCTTAAAGGTGCTGTTCCCTTGCCCATAATTACTAATATCCTCTTTTGATCTGGTTACTTAAACCCATATTGCTTCTATGAACCAGCTTTGACTAGATGACTAAGCAAAGAAATGTTGGGAAAATACACCCATTGGTGACCAAAAAAAACAGCAGAAGGGCAAAAAATTAGCTCAACTCAGAAAATCAGAATGCACATTTGAGGTTATATCACTCGCTCTAGTGGCTAGAGGCAATTCTCCAACACTTCTAAATAAAATTGTATGTTTCATACACATTCTTTCCGGGTGCAAAAATGAATAACCGTGAAATGAAAAAAGATGAAGACAAATTGACAAGGGTAACCAAAAGAGAGTTATGAGACCCATTTTTACCTTAAAGTGGAGGATAAAATTAAATCAACCTGTGTCCTAAAATCAAGTCATCTAATGTCAGCCCTATAATTAGGCAAAGAAAATATCTGCTTACTGTATTTACAACAAAAACAATAGATAATAGGAAGCAATCCAAAAGAATTTATGAGCGCAACCATAATGTGTCAAAGCTAGGCTGAATAATGTATTTGAACTTATGAAATCATTGGTAATTCCAATATCATAAGTATTTGAAAGTAGACACTCGTAACAAGAAGTAAACCCATGCATTTCTTCTTCCATTTGGAAAATAAAAGAAACAAGCCTTTGGTCAAGGTCACTCAATGATTCAGTTCTAAGGATATTGAAAGATAGTATTTCTTTTCATAAAAGGCTCCCTTTGAACGGAAAAATTATTCCATGCACATTGCTGTGCGCACATCTTGTATCTTCTGGCGCAAGATGGCCTTAACAAGAGCTATTTATACAACCCAACTGAAATAAAGAGCTTGTTAAATTCAGAAGTATACTCCTCCACTAACAATCCTTTTGCCTTAACAAGAGCTATTTATTCAACTCCGTTGCATAATCAGCTCGTAGGAATTGCTCAGCAATTTCGCTTCCATGGGTTCCCAAGTTGATATTAGGCTTACCTTTATGTTCACTTTGCTCTTCAACTCTCTTCCACCCTTGCAGCATAGTGCCTTTCAATTTTAGTTTCACATACAAGATCTTCCTAGCCTCCACCATAGGTTTTCACTCAATACAATTCTCCAAACTAGCTTCCCAATCTTTCCCAGCCTCCAGCATAGGTTTCCACTCAATATAATTCTCCAAACTATCTTCCCAACCTAAGTAATCCTCCACATGCATATTTCCATGTAAATCTGCACCTCCAATCCACCTCATTCTACACAATTTGTGGGTCCAGCATCATAAAGGCGGTTTCCTTCCTTGCCATAATCAGATTCAGCAGGAAGACTACCTTTTGGTACATCAAACTGGTTGTTCACACCTTTTGTAATCTCCATCTGGGTTCTGACTAGTTCCTATAGCGGTTCAGCATAAATGGCACATGATAATTCTTCAAACACACATCGTATCACAGCCAGTTTTGTTTCTAGACCCCGATTTCCTCTTCCTCAATGTCTACCACATTGAACAGTGGCTTAAAAGCAAATCCTACTATAAACTCTAGGATCTAGTTGGCATTTGATATATAATTGGTGTGGTTTAGGGAGAAAATAACAATAAATCCAGAGATGAGAGAACTAAGGCTGAAAAACAAATAAGATTGAGTTGGAACTCTAGAAAAACATAAGGTTATAAAACCTCTAGTTGTTCCGTCCTTTAATTCAAAGGAAATAATAATGTGACTGTAAAGCTATTTTACAGCTTATTTATATAGGGCTACAAATAAAGCTTCAATTCTAGCCCTAGATAACCCTAAAGATCAACTTATAATCCTAACTATCTGTCTGTATGTCTGGTAGTAATTAATAAAAAAGAACTAAAATAACAAAATAACTAATAGTGAAATTGCATAATAATAGTAGCTACTGGCGTAATTTTAACAGCTAACTTTGGATCCTAGACAAATCATGCATATTAGCCATAAAAAAGGAAGTTGTGCATGTTTTGTAGGAAAAAGGTGGACAACTCCTTAGATATTTTATTAATAGAATTATATATATCTGAAGCTTTTTTGTATTCTATATGCGCACACACAAACAAACACATGTTGCGCATTACCTCACTTAGGGAACACCCTTTTTTGCACCTTGCATCCTGTGCAATATACAAGTTCTAGCACATCAAATGTGCAATGTGCCCTTGACAACACAAGTGATAAGGATGAATGTCTTGGGTTAGACTTTTTTCTAGACTCACAAGATATATGTGACTAAAAACAGCTGTTATCTCACACTTCAGCCTTCCACTGGTCTATTTTAAATCATTTAAGTAGGCTACTTTAAAGTTAGCACATAAATTGAAGAACTTATGCCTATAAAGTAAATGAACCAATTTAAACTCAAACATGACTTGAGTCTAATGAACAAAAATCTAGTAGACAAGGATATGTGGTATCAATTTGAACAAGGCATGCGCATACCAGAGAGACGAAGAGGAGAGATACCTTAAAAGATATTAAAAATATAGAAATAAATACATTTTTTATAGCTTATTTATAACTTGCAGTGAAACAGGATAAATTTCATATTCAGCAAGGTTGGCAAGGTTTAACCAGTAGTTGTAGAATAAGTTAATACATAAAGCATTGCTAGCTGACATCCCTTGACAAGAAGGAATATATTTCTGCTGACCAGATTTATCATGGCAGGGGTAATAAAAGCAGTTCAGCATGCATTACACATTCTTCTGACATGTTACAACTAAGTAAGTTGATGTTATAGAGGAACAAAAACAATTTAAAGTGAAGCATATCGTTCAATAGGACATGCAAAGCATAATTCACTAAACAACTAAAACCAATAAGAAAAAGGAAAGAATAGAGAAAGGGGGAAAGGAAACCTGTTTAAGAAACTCGTCATGCCAATTATCAAGGGTATCAAATGATTTCATAACATTAACATCGTAAACTAGCACACAGCAATCTGCACCCCTATAGAAAGCAACACCAAGACTCTGAAACCGCTCCTGTCCCGCGGTATCCCATATCTATCCAATGCAATCCAAATAAACCATAAACATGGCTTCCATGACAACTTCAAAATCAAGCCATAAGAACATAAAAATATCCAGAAATAAATAAAAATAAAATAAAATCTCTACTTGCAGAGTGACAAGGCGATCGTCAATCTGGAGTTCCTTAGTGACAAAATCAGCACCAATTGTCGCTTTATATTGCTGACTGAACTTCTTATGAACATATCTAAATTCAAGCAGTTAGTTCTAACAAGAATGCTCCTTTTACAGTAAATAAACAACATGTAAATGAGTTGAGATTGTTCAGATAAAAATTAACATTAAAATCAACTTAACCCATAATACAAAATTTAAGATCCAAAAATTAACCCCCAGAAAAATAAGAAGATTCAAATACAAATACTGTTGAAAGGATACTGATTCATCAAAGACGTCTTGCCCACCCTGACATTGACAATAGCCCATCAATTACAGAAATAATACAAAATACTTATTTAAAAGAAGAAACTATAAAATTTGAAAACTAACATACCCGCTGTCGCCGAGAACAATGACCTTGAGCAACGTTCGTCTTCTCATTGACATGGCGGTAAAATTAAGGGAAATTTTTCAGTTGTGGTTGATTGATTTGAAATTGATTTACGTCTTTTATAAATCTTTTTTCAGAAAACTTAATTTTTACACTTTTGTTTAAAAAAATTTGTTTTGCCCTTTTGGATGCTTTATAGTACTGTAGATGCAAAGAAATTCTTTTCTGTGCTGTCTCTTCTTTCTATTGTAAAAATAAATTTGTATTTTTTTTAATTGAAAAGGACACGGAACTTTTCCGATCGCTTATTTAATTAATTAAAATTTCTGTTAAATAGTAATAAATAAACAAGGAAATTTTTGTTAAAATTGGGAATTGCGGTGCCGGACGGTTGCCGATTGCTTGAAGGAAGTGACTGGGCATGTTGGTCTTTACCCTTTCGGAATGTACTACTTTCAACTGACAAAGTCACAAGTGGCTGCTTTTTTATTTTTAAGGGTTTTTATTCAAAAATATTCAAATTTTTTTATTAATTCCGAAAGTAATCCACTTACAAATTTACGAATGAAGATGATCTATTTGTTATCATGAACTTCAGTATCGTTATTGTTATTGATGATACCACTCTTAATAATTATCCAATTATTGATCGATTTAAAAATGATGAATTTTTTAAGTGTCGTCATTATTATTAGCGGTATTTATATTTTTACACATAATCTCGTTAAAATACTCATATTTTAAAGAAAAAAAAATGAAAATTAATATTTTAATAATTGTACCCATTGTAAGTCACAGTACCACAAGTGTATATCCATGCTACTGGATTATTGCAATACTTTTTTGAAATATATAAAATACTATCTCACATAACAATTTAAATTTTCAAAAAGAAATTACGAGAATTCAATAATAAATACTTACGGGTAATAACTACAATAAGAACTCAGAACTATGAGAATTAAAAATGTTTTTAATCCTTCAATTAAATGAATAAATTTGACTCTTAAATTTAATATTTAATTTATTTCGTTAAAATAAATTTCACAACATTCAAAATTTCTTTTTTTTTTTTTTCTCTTTTTCACAAAAGAAATAAAATCTGAAAGCAAGAGATTATCTAAATATTAGCAAGGGTTTAAAATATATGTTACTCATTTTAAAAGGTCTTATTAAAATTGTAATCAAATAATATATATTCAATCAATTAAAATTAAAATCGATTTAATATAATTTCTTATACATGTTTGGTCAAGCAAAATTAGAAACAACTCAATACAAAATACAACGAACCGAAAACTAGAATATATGTAAGCAATACTCTATCTGAACTAAATTTAGAATAATTCGAAAAAAAACTCACATAATATTCACATATAAAATGACTCAAACGTAAACACTTAAGTTCTCATAACTCAACTATTATCAATACTACTAAATCCTCATTGAAAAGTTTATAATGTATTTTTATATATATTTAATTTATTTTTGGAATTTTATGTAATTCTTTTAAAATTTTAGATGATGAAGTCGCTTTTAAGATAGTATTACATTGTCATCTCTTACTCTTAAAATATTCTCTTATTAATATAATAGATTTATTTATGGCGAGCATAGCATGTAGAGTAGTGTTGAGTTTGTCTGTTTCTGTAACTCTTTTTCTCAGTAAAAGAAAAACAATGAGAAAACATCTCACCCACCATTTTCACGTTTAAAATATTCTCTCCCTCACTTAAAAATTAAAATATTACCATTGACTTTTGTTTTTTTTTTCTCTTTTTAAGCATTTTAATAAATGGGGATTAAATTTTAGTTTTATTGACATTAGTATTATTGTAAATATAAGAAGACATAAACTCTAACACGCTGAAATGCATCATTTTTTTTTAATATAATAGTGTGATTATATGATAGTATCTGTTCATATTTTTTTATTTTTTGACAACGCACATATACTATGCACACACAAGTGCTCAAACTCGGACCCACTCGTTAGGTTCAACGTATTATTTTTTTATTTATAGATTGAGAAATGATTATAAATAATTCTACGTATTATGTCAAAAAGAACAAATATAATCATAAATAAATTATAATGATATTGTTAAAAAATATTTTAATAAGTTAAATTAATATATATATATTTAGAGACTAATTCAAATTTTAAAATATATATTTAAAAACTTTATCAATAACAAATTTAAAATAATAAAAAATAATGTTAAAAAATTTATAACTGAAAATGAAAATGCCGCAATTTTAGTAAGACGAGAAGAAGAAATGGAAAAACAATGACATGCTGAAAAGGTTCCCTCACAAACCCGCAAGAAATTGAAAGAGCAAAAGTTTGGGCTTTCAAATTGAAATCTTGAGACCATTTGTGATAGAGAAACATTAATTACAATTTATTTTTTTTTTATTACTAAAGGTATAATGACAAAATTAGTTTTTAACGTTTGGATGTTGTCATTTTGGTCTTTATGATTTTTTTTGTTCATTTTCATACATAATTTTTGTTTTTTTAGTCAAATTGATCATTTTTTAATGGTCTTATTGACGTGACCGTTAAGAGATTAATGACGCTGACATGACAAATTTTTTTTTCAACTGGACGCGTCCATATAAGCATTTTCTGACGTAACACTATTTTATCTTATATGTTACGTCAACGAATGATTTTAAAATTATTTTTTTTAAATATAAAATTATTAAAATTATTTTAAAATTATTAAAATTATTTTTTTGAAATAGTAAAATTATTAAATAATATTAATTTCTAATTTCTTCTTCTTCTTCTTTTTCTTCAATAACAAGAAATTCTAGATTTTCTTACATTTTTTCATCAACCAAACACCCAAAAAATTTTGTTTTTCTTGCATAATCCCATGCTTCCTCATTTTCTTTCCCGAAAACCCTCCAAATTCCATCATTTTTGTCTTCTATTTCAAAATTCCTTACTCTTTTCGTCCTCGTAGCTTGTTGACCCTTCAAAATCAAATAAAACTCAGTTAAGGTTTTGAAGGGTGAAACCTCATATCAGGGAAATGAACCAAGAGTTCCCAATTTGATCCTAGAGGCTGCAAATAAAGCTGCGTTGCTGACTTTACTTTTTTATTCCTATAACTTCAAATATTTTCATAAACATGTTCCCTTGATCCTTTACTTCTTCCATATTTATCTTACAATTCAGTTTTTGTTGGCTGTGGCTACAATCCCAACTCAGATCTCGCTTCCTGGTGTGGAACTCGAACCACAGTTCAATGCACCAGTTTGAGTCACAACATAGATGGAACCTTAGGGTCTCAGATGTACTTCGTCTGACCATGTACAACCTTATAAAAACCATTTCTTCCCGTGTCATTGGATCCAGATGGGTTCATTGCCTGCTGTTCTTGTAGCATTTATCACTTCGGGAATCATGCATGAACTGATATATTATCATATAATCCGCAAAAAGCCTACATGGGAAATTACTTGGTTCTTCATTTTACAAGGAGTTTTGGTTGATATAGAGATTGTTTTGAAGAAAAAGTCGGTGGCCACCGAGAAGTTCCGGCTACACGAGGCGATTTCAGGACCCTCGGCGCTGGTGAATATAACACTCACTGCTGCCGAATATAACAACTAGGGATTTTGAAATAGAAGACAAAAATGGAGGAATTTTGGGGGTTTTCGAGAAAGAAAATTATAAAGCATGGGATTATGTAAGAAAAATAATTTTTTTTGGGTGTTTGATTGATAGAAAAATATGGGAAAATCTGGAATTTTATTATTTCAAAAAATTAATTTTAATAATTTTATATTTTAAAATCATTTATTGACGTAGCATATAAGATAAAATAGTGTCACCTCAACAGATGTTTATATGGACATGCTCAGCTGGAAAACAAATTGTCACGTTAGCGCCGTTAGTCTCTTTACGGTCATGTCAGTAAGTCCATTAAAAAATGATCAATTTGACCAAAAAAACAAAGGTTATGTATGAAAGTGAGCCAAAAAAACATAAGGATCAAAGTGACAAAACACCCAAATGTTAGGGGCTAATTTTGTCATTATGCCATTACTAAAACACAATTTTATTGTATTTTACTTTATTTGTTAGGATTGTAAAATTGGTTTAAATTTTTCATCAGTCCCTGTACACTTCCTAAATTTAGAATTTATTCCATGTACTTCTATTTGCAAAAAATTAATCCCCATACTTTTCAGGCTTAAAAAAATTTAAGTCCAATTATTAACACTGCTAAACTTTTTTGTTAAATTTGTTGGTGTTACATTTTGAAATAAAAAATATTCACTTAATAGCCATGCAACTAAAAATAGTGTTGTAATGAACTTGAATTTAACAATGTTAACAGTTGAACTTAAATTTTGGAATCTAACGCACAGAGAAATTGAATTTCTAGAAATAAAAGTACATGAACTAAATTTTAGATTTGGAAAGAATATAGGGAATGATGGTATACATTTAAATTATTAAATTCGATTTTCTAGTCAATTTGAATATTTAAATAATAAAAAATATTAATTTAATTGGAATTGTTAATTGTGTAATGGTTTGATTTTGTTGGACCCATGGGTCAAATAAAATGGAGCATTTCTCTCTCTGGAAAAAACCAATCAAAGAATTTCATTATATCCTTTCTCAAATCGTTTTATTTCGTTTGATATTTCGTAAGGAAAAGTAATACACGGATATAGCAAAACCTATAAAATCTATGTTTGTTAATTACTAGTTAATATAGTATTTGGTATATTAGCTTGGCTTCAATGTTTAATTTGATACTTGAGTTTATTTATCCTAATCTAGTATTTGAATTTGACTTCAAAATTCAATTTGGTATCTTGAGTTTTGTTTTTCAATTTGATAAAATTATTTTTTCCCAATTAAATACTTGAGTTTGATCTCAATATTCAATTTGATACTTAAATATTTTACCCTCCAATTAAGTAATTATATTTTTTAATAAAATACACATGTCGAATATTTATTATGCCACATGATGTCATTTAATCAGGATACCAAATAAAATATTGAAGCCAAATAAATGCATAAAAAATTATATTTGATGCATTTATCAATTTATATACCATTTTGATGGGCATTTTAAATGATTTATTTATTTATTATTAATGACGCTTGATAAAAATAATGATATATTAAATACAAATCCCAAAAGAAAAATAATGCGAAGGCAAAAAGTCTAAAATACGTGGAAGTATGAAACGGGAGACTAACTTCTTCCGCAAGGAAGTTCCCATGAAACCCCTTCTTATATATGTATTTTTTATTTTTTATTTTTGTTTACAAGAATCTTAAACGAGCCCAAATTAAGGGCTGTCGTTATAGAGTGAACCGAGAAAGGAAGAGAAATTTCCAGCTCATTTCATGTTGTTTTTCAATTTTCGAAGATTTTTTTTTTTTCCACTCACACCCTATAATACGTCAAGCTCCAACCTTCCTATCAGCAGCACCCAACTCAAACCCCCCTTTGCACTCACACCATGGAGCTTAACAGGGATGATCACCTAGCCTTTCAAGATTTTCTAGTTCTACCTCACCTTGAAACTCACATGGAAACTGCCGCTACTTGTTCTTCTCTTAAAGCTAAACCCTCCATCACTCTTTCCCCAGTCAATGGCGGCTGCCGGGACCTTCCAAGCAATACCTTATGTGTTGATTATATGCTGCAACAGTAACGAGTTTTCCTTCAGATATTTATGTTATGATGTGTTGTATGATTTTATGTTAATAATTATTTATATCTATGTAATTCTTTCTTTTACTGATTCTTTTAATTTCTTTTTGGTCCTTAGAAATTATGAGGGTTATGTTGTGAAGAGAATGGAGGGGGAGGATGCTGGGAATTTTAAAATTGCATTCAGAACCAGGTCTTGTCTTGAGACAATGGATGATGGGTACAAATGGAGAAAATATGGGAAGAAGAAGATTAAGAATAACCCTAACCCAAGGTATTTAATTATGTACAAGTAGCTACCTAGCTATAGTACTCTCAGAGTTGCAAACCTTCAAGTTTAAGCATGTATATGAATCTATTAATTCATGATATAGCTACAATCCTTTATAACCATGGAGTTAGAAAATGTTAGTCCTCTCATCTTATTATCATCCAACATCCAATATATATATATATATATATATGCTTTGCCAGAATGGTTTTTCTTTAGTCGACTGATATAAATATCATATCCACATGCATGCAATCATAATAGAAGACTAGTTTATATATGTATTGATGGAGGGGCTGACGATGTATATGTGGAAACGCAGGCACTATTACCGGTGCTCAAGGGAAGGATGCAAGGTGAAGAAAAGGGTGGAAAGGGAAAGAGAAGATGAGCAGTTTGTGATAACAACCTACGAGGGGAAGCATAACCATGAAAACCCAGCTGCTGCAACCTCTCTACCTCCGCATCAGAATCCCCTACCCTACCATTAATGCCTCTCCTGCACTTTACACACCCTTCCAGTATTCTTCATCAACCCTAATAAACTATATATGACTAGAATTAATATTGCTAGATCCGTACATGCACTTGTTTAATCCATCACTCTCTCTCATATATATTGCTCTTATCTTCCTGATTAATGTTGTCTGATGATACTCAATTAAGCTGGTGAATGTGGTAATGGAGGATTCTGGCATGGAGAACAATAATTAGATATGTATGTTTGTCAAATAACTTTTGGTATATATATATATATATATATGTTACATACCTCTTCTCTCTCCCCCCTCTCTCTATATACACACGTACATATATATGTATATTTCATATATTTCCTACTGAATATAGCAATTTGATCTGTCCATGGATCAAGTGAGATTGAGTTTTGGGGATTAAGACTGGTATTAGTATAGTATATGATTGTTGAACTCTGATTTAGGGAAAATATTTTATATACGATCAATATATGATTTTTTATCACCATTGAATAAAATAAAAAAACAGCTAAAACTTTAATTTTTAAACCTTAAATATTGAACCTTAATATTAGATACCCTAAACTTGAAAGTTATTAACATTCATTTATAATAGTTATAATTAACATTTAATTATGTTTAAATTATTAGTATTTATTTATGAGCTTTCCATTTTTTGGTTTTATTTAATGTTGAGGTGCTATATAATTATGGCACGACTCGAACCCAGGCTACACTTGGGATAATGAACACCCTTAATCATCATGCCAACACACGAAATTTTATAAAAAAAAATAAATATTGATTTCGTAAAAATAAGGTGATGAAAAATAAGAAAATATTATCAATGATAATATGAAAGTGAATGAAAATAAAAATTGTTCAAGGAACATTTGTATGGCAAACTTGAATTTCAATCTTATATTTGTTCTATATTATACTATTATATATTTAACATAATATAACATAACTATAAAAGAAACATAAATTTTCATTTACATGATTCTAAATTAAAAGTTAAATAAACGAGACACATAACAATTTCTAAACTCTATTTATTCAAGTTTTAAAAAACTCCAACACCAAAGTATTAAATAATAAGCATAATAAATTTTTTGACCTTCCAATTTCATTTGTAATTTTTTTTTTTGTGAAAATTACTATAATTTTGGACTAAAACAAAAAAAAAAACATTAGACAATATGATTTATGTATAATGGTTTAATATGTAATCTTTGACTATTTCTCTTAATTGGTTACTATGGAACATGCAGGATAAAGAAGGCTTAATCACGTTGGAAAGGATTTGGCCAACCTTATTTGTTGTCCTATGTTGGTTTGTCTGGAAGACAAGGAATGAATTTATTTTTTCAGGAAACCATAGAAATTCTAAAACTATTGTGGACAGAGGGCTGTCATGGGCAAGAAGTTATAATGAGATTGAGGGTAAGATGAACTTGAGTAGTACGCACAGTATGAATATAAGATGGATACCATCAGCAGAGGCTTTGATTAAACTAAACTTTGACGGGGCTATTTGCTTTGGATGGTCAGAGAGCATCTATTGGTGGTGTGATACGGATTCAGAGGGACGATGGTTGTGGGGGTATGCCATGAATTTTGGTAGTGAGACAATGAATTTTGGTAGTGAGACAATCTTCAAAATGGAATCAAGAGCTATGCTTGAGCGTTTGTTTCTTGCCTGGGACAAAGGGTTTCGCCGTGTTGAAGTTGAGAGTGACAATGCCTTGTTGGCGGAGCTACTTCAATCCGGGGGCGAAATAGATAACAACTTGGTAGAGGTGCGGCTTTTGCAACAATTGTTACAACGACATTGGGAAATTCGTATCGGACACGTTTCAAGAACTACTAACGTTGTTGCGGATTCATGTAACACCCCTATACCCGGTTCACGCGTATAAACCCGATATAGAAGTATTACATACAGTATCGGAGATTTGAACACGAGTATAATTTTTTTTTTCTAACGATGTGTTTTATGTTATTTTATTCAAAATACATCATTTCAATTCATCATCTCGTAGTAATCCAAAACAACATTTATAATCACCCATTGGAGACACATAATAGTACCACTTGTACATGCCATTTTTACCAAAAGTAATGTACCTAAACTGAAGTCTTCCAATAGTGATGTGATGTGATGAGAGGTCCCTTAGCTTGACCTCAACTTCTCGTAGCTTTTGTACTTACGCGTTAAAATAAACGCGTTAAGCCGGTGAAGGCTTAGTAAGCACTACAAAAGTAATGAATGATTATTTAAGTACTCATGCATATAAACTTCTTGCTTTACTTACATGTAACCTGTAACTTACCACAATGGCACAACTTACACTTTTATCCACTTTCTGTAGTTTAGCCCATAATAGACTTTCATAGAACCATTAGGATATACGAAACAAACAGAGAGTACCAAAGTACTAACAGAGAGCACATAAGTGTTGGGCAAAAAAGAGCCCAAACAATGCTAAACAGAGAGTACACAAAGTGCTAATCAGAGAGCACACAAAGTGCTAATCAGAGAGCACACACAGTGCTAATAACAGAGAGCACGAGACGTGCTAAATAGAGAGCGCGTTAGTGTTCCTTAATAGCATGCCACTAATATCACAATGGTTCTAATTTGTTTACTTGGGAAAAATCTCAATTAGCATCACTTCTCATAAATAATATATCTCACATAAATACATCATCAAATACTTCACATTTATATTTTCAAATTCATTCACTTGCGTCATAGTCACTAAATTATTTATATGTCAAGCTAAAGAATTCAAAATTATCATCCGCTTGATGTTTCTGAAACTAGACTCAATCATATTTTTACCATAAAATTTCCAGAATTTTTACTTTAGCCAATTTGTACAGTAAATTCTTTCAATTTACCCTTTTGCTGCTGCCTGACAGTTTCGACCTTTCTTCACTAAAAATTATCTATCTTTTAGTATAGAGATAAAATAATGTTCCCGTCTTTTTATATTGAAAATAGACTCATTAAGGAATTAACCATATAAATTTCAGTCTCTAATAATTTTTCTATGATTTTCAAAGTTAGTACAGGGGAACTCGAACCTACTCTAACCTTATTATACAAAAACTAGTATATCTCGAAATATACAATTTCTTTTCTTTCACTGTTTCTTTCATATGAAACTAAACTCAATAAGATTTAATTACATATATAATTAGACCATTAACTCATTATATATAATTTTTGGTGAATTTTTGAAGTTAATCCTCTGTTCTGTCCAAACTGTTTTACTAAATTACATATTAATCCCTTCATTTTATCATTGTAAACATTCAAATTAGGTACCTATATAACAATTTTTATGCTAATAATTCACATACCATTAGAGAAATTAAACTATAATTCAAAACTCTTGTAGTACTTACAACAAAAAGGCTGATTTCCTTCTCTTTTCTCTCTTTGCTCTTCTCTTTTCCTTTGTCTTCAATTTGATCCTTGCCTCTCTTCTCTTTCTCTTCAATTTCACATAAACACATATAAGCCATAAGCTATAATTCAATAATTTTCATGCTAAATAACAGTAAAATACATGTATGTAATGAGAATTTAACCATTTCTTACTTTAACCCTTAAATTCAAAATTTCTCAATTTTAATCCCTATGCTCTCTAACACCTCAAAATGAATTCTATAAGAAGTTTTAGGTGTCTACTAACCCCCTTCTATACTTTTCCTTCAGGAATTTCAAAGAAAATAGGAGATTTTGGAGCTTGGAGGGCTTAAAAATGATGGAAGGACCTATTTGGAATAAAATCAAAAGTTGGATGGAAGAGAGAATGGTATGAACGGTTGAACTATGAAAATAGCTTATATTTTTTTTACTTTTAATTGATTTTTTTAACCTTTCTCAAATTCTCTAGAAATCTCACTTAAAATATCTCACTTAATAAAAATGGTAAAATTGCACTTTTAGTCCCTAGACTTTTCAACTTTACACCTTGGCCCAAAACTTTGCCTCCAAAAATATCTTCCACCAAATTACTCTTTTGCCCCTCCTCAATCAATCTAATTCCCATGATGACTCAAAATTCAATTTGGATAATTCACTATTTAGTCCCCCATATTTTCTCTCCTTTACTATATAATCCTTAAAATTTTCTAATCTTCCTTACTTAAACTAAACATTTCTAATTCTCAATTCTATTTTATCACTCAAATCCGATTCAATAACGCGGATGTTACAATTCATTGGCAAAATATTTGAATTTCAACGATTCTTTGCTTCATCTATTTCAACATCCACCATCTTCAGTGGCTCATTATCTACTTCAGGATATGTACGGTGTTGGTGATCATTTGATATAGTTATCTTTGTAATCGCTTAATTGCTGTCTTTTTCTACCAAAAAAAATTTTATTTTGTGAAAATACATTGCATGTTTGCGTTGCCTTTTTCCTTATGTAAACGTAAATTACAATTTATTATTAATATATAAAAGTAAAATGACTTATTTGACCTTTTAACTTTATAAAAAAAATATTTCAGTCCTCCATTTAAATTTTAATCTTTTTTAACACTTAAATATGTATTTTTGTCAAATCATCTCAAAATGGATAGAAAAATTAGTGTTTTTATAACTTGACGTGTATGGATTGTCATGTGGATGACACGTCAATATTTAATTTTATATTTTTAAAAATATATAAAAATATCTTCAAAAATTAAAAATAATTAAAATTATTTAAGAAGTATAATAATTATAAAAGAATATTTTAATATTTTAAAAATTTTAAAAAAACTAATTCACATGTATAATAATTAAATGTTGATGTGTCAACCACATAGCATTTCACGCATATGAAACATCAACAAAGTTAAAAAAAAAAAAACATTAACTTTTTCATCAATTTTAGGGTGATTTGACAAAAAAAAAACATGTTTAAGGGCTAAAAAAGTGAAAATTTAAATGGAGGGTTAAAATGATTTTTTTGTAAAGCTGAAAGACCAAATAAATTATTATGTCATATATATAAATTATATAGTTTGTTAAATAATTATGACACCATAAAATGAAAAGTGAAGCTATAAATAAGAATAGCATAAATAACATAATTTGTTAAAATTAATTATTTTTAACCTAAATAATTCTTTAAAAAAGTATGATTGTTAACAATTAAATATTTATATTATTAGTTTTAACATTTTTAGAAAACGAATTATTAGTCAATTATTAAAGATTTATTATAATGTATTCTGAAAGGAATTGTTTATGATAAGATTTTTTAATCAAATCTTTAATATTAAGTATGTTAACATCTTTTTTAAAGCAAATTTAAATTACCCAAAATGCATGTATAAGGTTTCCTAAATTTTAGCAAATATGTATTAATAATAATTAAATTTTGTTTAATATTGATTTTTCAAAATTAAAATATAAATACACATGGCAAATTATTAGAGTGCCAAATAACTATATATAAACTATGCCACATTGAATTCCTAATCTGTAACTTCATTTTGTTATGGTATATATATTAAATTAAAGACATGTTAAGATAAATAAAAATAAATAAATAAATAATTTAAACCTTCAGCTTCCACTTGAGTAAAATTTATATGCCCATATATAAAAGGAAGATGTGAACATTTGGTATCACTCACATGTCCTTTTTTTGTTTCCTAAAAAAATCTAAAATGATTATACGTTTTAATTTTTAATATTATTAATTAGTTCACTTGACACTTTCTTTTCCTTTTGTTTTTGTTTTGCTTTTTACATTATAAGATATCCGTCATATTTTAATTTTAAACTTATATAATCTTAAAATTTAAGATTTAATTTATATATTTTATTTTTTCAATTTTCTACTTTTATAATTTGATTCAATATTATTTTTAGTGTTATATGATTATCAAGTGAATTTTTTTTTTATTTCAAAATGTCAAACAAGTGAATTTAGTAGAAGAATTTTAATAGTGATGACTACTGTACTTTAATTTTTAAATTGAGAAAGTAAAAAGGTTAAATTTTTGGAAATAAAAATAAAGGACTAAATTCCAAATTTGCAAAATACATAAAAGATTAGAGCATATATTGACTTTCAAAATTTTACACTATAATTTGATAAAAGAATCAGTCAATCCAACATGCGCAAAGCATGGAAACCATTCTAGTACTAGTTTAGAGTAAGGAAAAAGAATATTTTGATTTGAAGCATAAGTTTGGAATGCCAAGTTGCTGTTATTCTTAGTTCAATTTCCTGAGCAACCAAAAATGGTAAATTTTGAAGCTCAAAATGTAGATTATCTTTTCTAATATGAAGGTCAAATCGTTCATGTACATAACATAAGCATCATTAATGCTGTATATACATCAGTCTGGGTACAATGCTGGGCTGCAAATAACTTAAATGATTCCAATACCAAAATTAAATCAAACTCAACTTTAGGATTTCCGAGCTTCCAAAATTTATCCTTCCCATCAAGGCATAAGTGAGCCAAGTCCCAAGGTGGTCCAGATAGAAATTGAACCAAAAACTAGGGCATTACTGAAATTCCCTTTCTTCTGTTTGGGTCCAAATACAATTGAAAAAAAAATAATAGAATTCCAATTTGTAATCGGTTTTGACGAATAGTCTTTCTTATCATTAAAGGAGCATCTTGTATTTCATACAAATAAATAAAATTTGAGTCCAAAGTAATCCTCATGTCACGTGAGGACCATGCGAACTACATTTAACATATTTCTTTCCAGCATTCAGCTCATCAATAGTGGTACACTGTATTTAAAAAAAAGACTTGAAAGAAGAGAGATAATATATCATGATGGAAGTAACTGAATCCCCTCTACTTCAAAATCTCACAAGATTAGGAAAATGAGTTTGATGGAATTTTAGGGAATTACCACAACATCTTTCTGGAACTATTATTACATATGTGTGGAAGTGTTCCACAACATCAACCTATTTTATAGGTCAAAAAACTTTTGGTAAGCACAAAGATTTAACAATGATAAGTATCTTATCTGGGCTATGAAATGGCTTCAAGGGTATCTCCATTCACCAACCAAGCTTCTTAAACAAATCCTTCGTTCTCTTCCTCATGCGTGTAAAAACGATAACTACGCAAGCGAGGAGCCAAGGAGGGAAATCTCCACCCGAAATCTTTAGTTTCTTCATCCATTCCGGAGTATCCTTCACTACCAGAGTTATCAGAAGTGTAATAGCTGCTACTCCTACCAAGATCTTGGTTATAGGTTTGATTAATGAATCCTGAAATTAAGAGAATGAAAAGAGGCATGTGTAACTATTTCCAGCCATCAGCCAAGATCAATACATTTAAAGCAGTCCAGGCTCCATGGATTCAGAAATATGCAGGAAATTCAATGTCTATCTGCACTTTGAAGATCTATTTAATTGCTTTAGATGAACAACTGATTGACCCTCTATTACATACATTAAATATTGGAACACCGGAGATGCTGAAAGCTAGTTAGAATCATCAACATGGATCAAAATCATGTTCATGGGAAGGTTTACACAGTCTAGGGGCACATACGTAAAGGAAATGACAAAATTTTTTTACTTGATTGTATAGGAAAGCCTTTTCATCCAATATTCACTCTCTTATCTCTTTTGACTTTCTTCTTTTAATATCGTTCTCCTAAGTAGTCAGCTTCTCATGAATTTTAAAAAGATCATTGTATTTAGCTATGAATACAATGACATAAAAACATTTCCAATGAAATTAATTAGAACAAACAAAAGATATTCAAATATAAATCATTTATACAAATTTATGTCAATAAAAGTACAAGTAAATAAATATATTTACTTACAAATAGTAATGTATTATTTGTATTTATATAGTTTTAAGACGTTGTTAAAAGACATTATTATAACATGCGTCCACGCAACCTAATTTTTGGATCCATTTAGCTGCCTCTATGAGTCAAAAGATTTAAAAAAAAGACAAGCTGAGACATACAAGTATCTGATACTGGTACCTCAGCCAATGTTTAAGTAGGTTTAGCAAGAGGTGTCAACAAGACACTTGCACTTGCAAGCTCCTCAAGTTGAGTCTAAAAAAAAAACTCTAATTTGACTAGATCATTGTAGAGTTAAGCTCAACCTTTGAGTGAATCCAATTCGAGTACAATTTTTTATTTCCAATTAGTATTGAAAATTTTAGATTCAAACAAAACCTCAAACACAAATAATCGAGCTCATTTTTTACTAGATAAACAAACCTAATAAAGTGAACTTAGTTTGATCATTATCTCATACTCAATTGAGCTATCAGGCTCAAGCTTGAGCTGAACTTTGAACCTCGAAGTGTGAATCTAACTCCAGCTCGAACTTCTTATTGCTTGAACTAGATTAGACTTGATTAAAACTCCAAATTTAGGGATGTAATCAAATACTTGATTCGTAATTTGCTAGACAAGTTAAATGACTTTTAAGCCTTATCACCCAAAGGTTTAATCCAAGGATTTGAAAGCCATGACAACTGCTTCTAGGCATCTGCGATGACTTGGTTATGCTAATAATAGTTACAAATACAAGCATAATTACTGTATATAATAATAAAAGAAAACCTATTTGGACGAGGCTTGCGTGCAGATCTCAAATGGTTTGTCATCCTAATGACCCAGCTTTTCAATAGTTCACTTTTTTAACAAGTTGCTATAAAGCAAATACAGAATAGCATAGAATCATAATGGCTTAAATGACCATATGATCAGAATACAAGCAACACCATTGCTAATACATACATACATATATATATTACTTTCTAAATATAACAATTATGACAAAATATGCAAAATATAGGATTCTCAAACATAACAAGAGAAAATTTATCAAAACACAAAATGACAAGAAAATAACAAAAACACAATACAAACAATGAAAATCATCAAACCAATTATCAAAGTTCAAAATTTTATACAAATTTATAATATTTTGTATCCAATAAATTAATTTAAACACGAAAAAAATAACCTTAGGAAAACATGAATATGTGAACAAGCCAAATTTTACATAAAACAAGTTAATATCCTGTAAAAATTTATATAAGTTTAAAATATTTTGAATGCAAAAAAATATCATGAATACATACAAAATAAATAACATTATCATGAATGCGCGACAATTTTTTTCTCCCACTTTCTTTTCTAAAACCTTAAGAAAAAAACCTATCTAATCCCTCCAAACCCTAATACCTAAACTTAATTGTCCCTAAAAAAATAATCACCAAAAATTGAAGTTGGGCATTCTCCTTGGACATCTGATATGGTATAGATTTGGATATAAATAAGACAGTAGTTTCATGTGAAAAAACAAGGATTACTTAGAAACATAAAGTTTGATCCTTAATTATTCAGAAACATGTACTACTTTATACGCGAAGTAACTTCTTTGTTCAACTCAAGATCAACAATATTATGATATAAAAAATCGATGCAAATATATAACCTAAAATAGTTAAAAGTGAGAAATTCGAAATTACCTGTGGCTCGCCGTCAATGTGAACCACCGATCCGTCCTTGTATCCAAGAATAGACCTCCCATTTCTGGGATGAAAGCGGATCGGGACGCCACGACCCGACTGGGGACTGAAAGCGTAAATCGATTTCAAGCCGTATTTGTCAAGTATGTCTCGAACCTCAAGCTGGTTCTGGTCCCATCCACCCAAGCTCGACTTGAACACGTCGATCGGACCCTTGCCTTGTCGATACAATCGGATCTCTACTTCGGGGACTCTCGCTTTCACGGTGGTCGGATTCGGGTTGGGGTTGATTTCGGATTTAGGCTCATCCATTGGGTCCTGTAAGAGTGGTTCGATTTCTCCGGTTTCTTTAGAATTTTCTGTTTCCATTTTTGTCAAAAGCAGGCCGCTCACTTGACTCGCGGTTGCAATTATTATTGTTTTTTAAAGTTGTTTTTTATAGTAAAATAAGAATTAGATTTCATTTTATTTTTATAAGGATGTTTTTCGTCTCTTAATTTTATAAAAAAATTATTTTAGTTTTTCATTAAATTAATCATTATATGTTAAGTAAAAGAATATATTATTCGTTTTTGTTAAAAAATTGTTTTCATTTTTATTGTTAAAAATTAACATTATCATAATAACCAGATGTTTATATATGACGTGTCATATGTATTTTATTGTAACATGCATAAATCAATTTTAACAATACAAATTGATAAAATTTTAAATGAAAGATCAATTTACTCTTAATCTAATATATAATGATTAATTTATTCAAATTTTTAACAAAAAAAATAAAATACACTCTAACTTCAATAAAAATAAAATACAATATAACGTTAATAAAGATCCTCACAATACTTCTACCATTTATTATTATTATTTTTTTAATTTTCTTTTTTATAGTTAGAATAGAAATTAACTTCATTTATCACACTTATCCATACTTCCAGTGTTATTGTCTATCTTAATTCTAGCATTATTCATAGAAATAATATTGCATTAATAAAATCAAATTTAGACAAAAGATAAAAGCATACCAAAGAGTACTGTTTAGTATGTAATAAAGCCATCCTAGCTAAAGAGTTAAGACACTTACCCTTTAAATTTAGCGTAAAACACATTTTTTTTTGATGAATTACAAATGAAAAATAAAATATTAATAGTAATGCGATTCAAATTTAAGTAATACTTAAAGTGATGAATATTTTTAATCATCAAGTTAATACATGAAATTTAATCTAAAACACATTTAAATCTTATGATTTTGCATAATGCACACTTACTCTGTTTATTTGATAAAAAACTCATAAACCAATCATTTATTAAGCAAACTTTAAATAAATAGATTACAATCAACCTTCTTTATAAACCCCCCACAATAACAACAGTTCATTATAACAATCAAGAATTTAGAAGAATTGATTTTTTTATGTTTTATTTTAACCTCTCATAAATTCGTTTCATTTATAATAATAACATCCATAATTATGAATTACGTTTTTTATTGAATTAGTTCTCTACATAGTCTAGAATTTTAAGTAAAATTATAGCTATTTGATTATTTCATTAAGTGGTTGGCTGCAATGGTAAGATACATTGCACTCCCAACGGAAAAACGTATGTTCGAATTTTGGAGATGATATTTTTGATAGAGACAGCTACGAACCCGTAACGAGGATGCAAAGTACTAAGATTAAATATAAGCAAATCTATTGATTAATTGAACTCGTTAAACTTATGAATTTTATAATTCTCTATGAAAGAATGTAAAATAAAATACGTATAAAAGTAATAATACATGCATCTGTTATACATCTTTTAATTTTATTGATTTGATTCTCATTTTTTTAATATAATTTTCATTTTTTTATTTAATAGAAATTCATGAAATAAATTATAAGGTAAAAATTGGGTTCAGACATATAGATGGTGATGGCATGATATATGATCATCGATGAGCTGGTTGCTTTAGAGGGTTTTGGTATGATAGCAACACTGAACTGATGAGGAGAAGAGAAGGGAAAAAGCTTTGGACTAATTATAAGGAGCTCATTCAAGCTAATGTGCCACGTAAGTAGTCTGTTAAAAGAAAATAGAAATTTTAATTATTACGATTAATTTATACTATTATTTTATTTAGGGTAACTAAATTAAAGAAAGAATAAATGATCAAAATAGAATATGTCTTATTTTAAATAGACTATAAATATAATTTATCTTTTTATAATAATATAAAAATTAAATTAGTCAATTTAATAATACAGGACTAATTTAATATAATCCCGAAGATATACCAAGTCCATTCACCTTTATCCCATCGGATCTATGGAATTTTACATGGAAAGGCTACAACCAAATTTTATTAAATTTTTAAAAATAATTATAAAACATAAACATTAATATATAAAAAAAATACTTTTTAAAGGTAATGCTAATAAGCAGCTCTCTAATCCAATCCAAGAGCGCTCTAATTAAATTATGATAAAACTTTATTGATGTAAACAGAGGTGGTGGTGGTGGTGGTGGTGGTGGTACCTCCTTACCCTGAGAGAGACTCGGATCAAACAAACAAGCCACTCCTTTGTTTTCCTTTTCCTTTTCCTTTTCCTTTTCCTTTTTAAAGTTTTTCCTCATTTCTCAAAATTCAAATACTACTGCTAATATCCATTATCTCTTTCGCTTCCAACTCAAACCAGATAAAAGAATTACATTATCTGCTTTTCTTGTACTTTCCCTGTTTGGATTATACCGTAATAAGTCGAGTTGGGCGGGCGAGGAAAAAACATGGAGGCAGCCATGGGACTGATGCGAAGAATGCCGCCTCGTCACTCTGAGACAGCACTTTCCGCTCTTTTAAGCCTTTTGCCTCACAACTCCTCCGATCTCCTCTCTCAAGTTGATCTCCCTCTCCAGGTCATTTCCTTTGTGTTCTTTTTTTCATTTTTAATTTCTCCCTGTTTCTCCATTTTTGTAGATTTCGCTCTTTAGTCTTGCTCGAATCGATTATTTCCTTTTTTAAATGGCTTAATAATTTTTCTGGTTAAAGAATGGAGTAAAGTTTAAGATATGAATCGTTTTAGGGTTCATTTTTTCCGGAGAAATCTGTGTGGACATCATTATGGAAAATGTACCGTGAAAGATCGATAATGGAGTACAAGATTTTAAGCGAAATTGTTTTTGGTGTTGCTCTTTTTTTACCAAAAGAAAGTGTCCGGAAACCATAGCAATGATCTGTATTAGAAAATAAAAATTTAAATCTTGCGTGAGTGCTTACATTAGTATGAGTTATATTTAAGATTCGGTTATTTGAAGTATTAAAGTGAACAAACACTGAAATTTTATTTTTTGACAAGTTTTTAGACAAACTGTGTTTTTTAAAATGGAATTATTGAATGTTCTATATTGTTTTTTAAAATGGAATTATTGAATGTTCTATACGCATTCTTCCATCTATGCTAGTTTGAAGTCATGGCAGTCGCTTTGAACTTTTAAGCAATGCATTTCACCGTTTTGCATTTGGTTACTTGATTTCTTATAGCTGTGGAACAAATGTATTTAGCCATTGTTGTCAAATGATACTCTTGTCCCATCTACTGGGAGGAACCGAGCAATTTGACCAAATAATTGGATGAAGATACAATTGAATGGGATTTAAGTTCTTTTGGACCTTGATCTCATCCTACATTCAGATACGGGATAGAGTGTCTTTGTCGTCTTTCTCATTTTTGTCACCAGCTGCATGAACTTAAATTGTTCTCCAAGAGATACTCCTGCTTGATAATTTCATATTATAAGCTCATTGCATTGGTCTTTTGATTATTAAAGAACAAATTATTCTTATGTTGAATGTTTATTTATCATTCATAAAAATTGCCATGTTATAGATCCCTAGCTCCACTTTTTCCCTCTTGATCCATTATTTTGTTCAATTTGTGATGTGTATGTGTGTCTGGTTCTGTCTGCATCTGTAACAGTAATTAGTTTGATCTCCTTGCCATTGGTTGTCATGATGTGATGTGAGCTATAAGAGTAACACACACTATAATGATTGGCTATTTGTGTCTTGAGTTCAACTGTATTAGCAATATTTTTTCTCACTTTGAGCTCTTCATTTTGTCTTCAAAGCTAGTAGCTTTCTATTTTGTACTGTTCCCCAACCAAATAAATTTGTTGCTTTATTAGTTTTTATATCGTATATAATCATCCCTTTGCTGAAAATTTTCAATTCCCGTTTTCTAGCAGTTGATTTTGTGGTATCCTCTTGCCAATTTGTTACATACAATCTTATTCACTGACCTGTTGGTTTTATTGCCACAGAAAACTTCTGATATGACACATGTAACAACAAATGAGTTTTGTTCCATTGATTTGGATGAATAAGTTGATTGGATTTTTTTATTTGACAACAGGTTTTAAGTGATGATGACAGTGGAAAGAAGTTCATTTTGTGCGAATACAACAGAGATGCTGATTCATATAGGTAGCTTTACGCTTCTGATTAATATATCTATATATAGGTTATATCCTGAACTTATTTTGCCCTTGCTATTGTAGCCTAAGCCCCCTTAAGCTATTTTTATGTTCTTGCCTGTTTGTATTTTTATTCTGATTTGACATCAATAAAAAGGAAGGTCCTCATTTATCTTGCCTAAACAATAGTGACTATATTAACAATCTTTTGGAGGTTTTATTTATTTATTTTCTCTTAATTCCTATATTGAAATTGGGTGAGGGATTATAGATTTGGCAACTCCCAGGTCTCCCCTTAATTGTTTATAGAATCTTGCACCTCTAATCCATAGCACTGTATGTTTTTAAATATGTTGGCTTCTCCTGCGGCATTTTCCCTAGAAAATGTTTATGGTGAAACAGTTGTAAGTTTTAATGGTGGAAGAAGCTTGCACCTATAATCCAGAGCACTTCACATGTCAGCATGATGTTGAATAAACATTATAGAATATTGGAATTATGCCAGTGTTTTCTCTCCTCTGTGTTTGTTTACATGTATTTGCCTGTTCATTATCTATATATGATATACTCAAACCTAAATACAAGCACTAGCTCCAGAATCAGAGTTTTCCAAAGTCGGTACTCCTTTTAGATGTTATGAATCATGTCAGCAGCAAATCAGTCTTACATCAAATGCTGCTCCTTCCGTTTCATGTCTTGTATGATGCTTTAAGGCCATCTTTTGAGTTACATTGAGTTATTTTTCACATGCAGAATGGCAATTTTCAATCATAATTTGTGATTTTGTACTGTTTGTAGATCACCTTGGTCAAATAAATACCACCCACGATTGGAAGGTGCGCCTTATCCATCTTCAAAATTGAGGCAACTGGAAATTGAAGCTAACGAGATCTTTATAGTCTATTGTGACCAGTAAGGTTCTTACTTACATTGTGCTTTGTTTATTAATATGCTATTAGTATGGGTTTGATTGCAATTGATTTCTATCTGCCTTATGCTTTTCTTTTTAAAGTGGTTGGATATGGGGTTTTAAGGCATAACTCAGTCAACTTTTGATGCATTTACTTTATGCAGTATTTGCTTTATTACCATTCATTTATTTATGTTTAACCAATAAAAGAATAGGTATTATGAAGGTGGCATCTCATCTGTCTATATGTGGGAAGATGACAATGAAGGCTTTGTAGCCTGCTTTTTGGTAAAGAAAGGTAAGCAGCTTATTTTTAACCTAAAAAAACTAGTGACCGTTGTCAGTTCTAATTTGCTGTCATTGGCTATTGGAGAAAGATGGTTCAAAGACTGGACAAGGGCGGAGAGGTTATTTGGAGGAGGGAACTTGGGATGCTATTCATGTTATAGAGGTAAACTCAATGCGTCGATACAATTAGGGTAGAACTTCTATTCTTATCTCAGGCCTTTCTATCCTCCTCTTCCTTTTTGGGGGTTTATTTTGTGTATCTATTTACCATTTATTCCTTTATGGACAGTAAGTTTGTTACTTTATTCTGCATTCTCTTGCTCATGTTGCACTCTAACATTTTATTTAGGTTGGACCAGAAGAAGAAACAACTCGATATTGCTTGACTAGTACAGTCATGCTGTCTTTGACTACAGATGATGTGTCATCAGGCACTTTCAGTTTGTCTGGATCTATCAGACGACAGGTAATTGGTGGGATTTTTTTATAACATGAAGAGGTGAAGCTTTCAACCTAGTGAAAAGCAAATATATTGTTGGAGAATGCAGCTGTATGTGGGTTGAGAGTGCTTCATAGATATTTAACCACTTTTTTTTTTTACGATCCATTAGTATCCGTTCTTATTTTGAAACATTGGGAAGTTGAAACAGGTTTTGGAATTTCTTCATCCCAAGTGCCAATGAATTAAGGACCTTGGACATTAGGGGCGATGATTGTTTAGATCTAATAGGAAAAAAGGTGCATAACTAGTAATGATCATCTGAAATCCTGTGCAAGTCCTTCATGAGTTTTCTTTCTTTGTGCTATTTATATGAACGAGACGTTTCATTCCAAATCATAGACTAGTAAGATGGGACAATCAGAATTATGTTTGAAAAGGCTAGCTTGCCTTGTTAATGCAGATTTTTTTTTTGAAATTGTTGATTTTCACATGTTTTCCTTCTCTATTTGCTATCTTGATGTATACAGACTTTTTGGATGGGGTAAGGCAAGAAATTTGTCACCAGCTCCACAAACTGTAACCTCTACCTGAAAAACCCCTAGTACTGAACAAGATCTCTGAAACTATGTTACCACATAGTCGGATCAAAATAGTTCTAAAGCAAGAAACTTAGTTAATAGGTTGTTTGAGCATTGCATTTGTAAAGTCAAATACACTTGGTTCAATTTATTTGTCTCTGATATTATAATGCTTTTCTGTATAAATTGCAGGCAGAACATTAAGTGCCTCTTGCTATCCATGATAAGTGGACTTCAATTTTTGTTTTCACTTGCCCCCAAAAAATCAGATTGAGTCTTACAATATGGTGTCTGGTTCGCTTTTTACTGTTTGACACTGATGTGCTATGAACTGAGCATAAGTTATTGTTTACTTGAATGTATTAACTCTACGGTTACCTTAATGCTTAATGCATATCATCTGTGTATGTTTGTGCACTCATATGTGAAGTTCTGGGCAGGCTCTAAAATCCCTTCTCACCTTTAACCTTTTGTGTTCATAGATGAGCATGAACCTCCCAGTTGCTGATGGGCATCTTTGTAATATGGGAAGGATGATAGAAGAAATGGAGAGTAAGCTCCGGAATTCATTGGATCAGGTATGTCTACTACTTTCTTCGTTTGAATTGCCTTTGCACGTCACTTGATAATTGTGTTCAGTGCCATCATTCATTATGTTTACATATTTTGCAGGTCTACTTTGGAAAGACGAGAGAGATGGTTTGCACTTTACGGCCACCTTCCGAGGTGCTGCCGATGAGATTGCCTGACAGTTAATATGGATTCTATGCCATAAGAAATTGAAGCTTGTGTCATATTTGCATTACTACATTGACCCGAGTATGCTTTGTGTATGGTATGTGTTGAGAAAAATACAAATGACTGTATGACTGACTTATTTCCAGTCTGCGTTTACAACAATACATGATATTCTTGATGAGATTTTTCCTTAACATTTCAATCTGCAAATATTCATCGTTTTCCTTCAATTTGGGTATTTGCTCAGATGGTGTGAGTGCATGTGCCCTAATTGTAGTATAAATTCAGCTAGGAGATGATATAAAGAGACCATTCATATGGGACTGCAATACGAGCAAGATTTCAATTTCACTAATTCATATCCGATAAAAGGACATGAAAACTCTCACAATCTCATAATGACCAGAGTTTTCCACTAGAAAGGAGGGGCTCAACAAGTGAAGGAAACATTAATAAATAGTGTTGTTATGTATCTAAAAGCATGCAACTCAACTAGAAATACGACAACGGACCAACATAAAACCTTAAACGCTTTTGACTTCAGGCTCAGCAACAGATGATGAGGCATCTTTCTTCGGAGCTGGTATTTCTTCCACATTCTCATCTTCAGTATCACTGTCATCATCTGCAAGGATAAAGCATTGAGATGCATTGAATTAATATGGAGATATAGGAACAAGCTACCAAGTCAAGATCCTGACAGCAAATTCACACACTCGAATCAATACCGGTTAGATTACAAAACTTACCGTCTTCACCTTCAACCGCACCAAAGCCTTCAGCACCACCCATGTTCATTTTCTGTAACAAAAGGGAAATAGAAGCAAATGGTGTTAGTCCAGTGTAGACATACTTTGATCATTAAATATTAAGTGATAACATTGGCACTCACGGAAAAGTCGAAGTCCCCAAAGTCCGTATCAGGTCCAGCTGGCAACAAAAAATCCCCAGTGAGTCAAACTAAAAAAAATAAGCCCCTTGCACCATGAAAACAAAGCAGCGAAAAACCCATATGAGAATTGAGGGAATAAGTCTTACGCTTAGTGTCCAGATCGTCCTCATCTTCATCAACCCATCGATCCCAATCAACTTTCAAAAACACAGGAGGTCTCCCTTCCTGTTTCAGTAATCTGCTCCACCACTTGCTCTCGGCCTTTTTCACAAGGTAACAGATATTTCTATTTCCAATACTAGCCTTGCTTCCCTGCAAGCATATATTAGAATGACATATATTAAACTATATAGGCAATATGTATTAAAGGTTAATCCTAAGAATTGAGACTTTAGCTGCCGACATACATCAATGTCAACTTTGTCATGCAGGTCCAAATCAACTTCATAGGGAATTTTGTCCGCTCCACTTTCGGCAGAGAAGAAGAATTTTCCTTCGGGCTCTAGTTTAAACTTTACATCCTGAGCATCAGGAAGCTCAATAGTTATGAAGACGTCATCCAATCTCTGGGCCCATTTCACTAAGGGATGTCGGCTGCAACATAAAGTATGTCCAAATTAAATAAAGACTACTACAATAGATAACTTACTTCCAACACAAATATTTACACCACTATCATGTAGAAAAACAATGCCGACATTGGTCTGGCATAAACAAGAAAAACTACATTACATATGTTTAATAAAGATTGATGATTTGAGAGAAAAGTGGCACAAGGCTTCACAGCTGATATAAAAGATATGCAAAAAAAACAATGGGTAGACGCTAAGATGAGGTCATGATGATCTAACAGCGAAGAATCCATCCGTCATGGCAACATCGAAAATCCCGGAGATCTGGCAGGTCTATACTCACGCTTAAACAATTAAACAGGTTCAAACCTCATAACATAGAAGATTATGCGCACTATATCAATAACTATGAGCAAGTTCCTTCCTTGAAATGATAGCATCATCAGACTTCAAAAAGTTTCAAAAGTTAGAACCCTTACAAGAATCAGAACAGGTTGGCAACACAGGTGACTGAACATAAATGCCATGAGCCATTTCCTAATATCAAAATACACTAAAGTAGAATAAATTTTCAATAAACAACCAAAGCAATCCCACATATCCCCACTTTTTCAGCAGAAAGAACATAGATATCCAACACTCCATTGTTTCAAAACCCTAGAGACTCAAAAAAACAAGCAACATCTATCATCAACCTCCTCTAACTTAACACCACAAACAATAGGTATGAGAATGAGAGTATTTGATTTACTATTTCAAACCATATCTAACAAATTGGTTTCCTATTATCATAGAGTTTTTGCCTTTTAATGAAAGTTCAAGCATTAAACAGCATCCTAGTATCATCTTCATATCAACACCTCCCACAAAACCAATATTAATTAAAAAAAAAAAAGGCTTAATCCCTTCAAGACTTCTCTTTGCAGCAGAATGAAAATAACAGAAACCCAGAGAAGACCCCAAAATATTCTTTTAATATTAAAAAAACCCAAAACAGTTATAGCCTGAAAAGCCCAAAAACAAGGGTAAACAAACAATAGTGGCAATGGAAGTCGATGTTCAATTTTCTTTTTCTTTCATTCCCTCCATAATCTAAGCGACCAAACAACTAAAAGCAAAAGCGTCTAATGGAAAATAAGAAAAAAAATTAAAAAAAAATAAAGAGAGAAGGTGAAGAGAAAAATACCTCATGTTTGGGCGATTCACAGCTTACTTTTAATAAATAGCTTGCTTGGTTCCCTCAAAGAGCAATGAGCGATGATGATGCAGCAGACTGGTAAAGTGTATAATGAGGTTTGGAATATATTTATAGGCTCTTTGGATAAAAAATGAAAAAAAAAAAAATGTTTTGGTAAAAGTACCATAGAGGCCCTTATACTAGTAGTTAGATTGTATTTTGCCTAATCTACTCAGAAAATGGGCAAATTAGTCCCTATATTTTATATCAAAGATCAAACTAGTCCTTTCTGTTAAAAATGTTATCCATTTGTACTATTGCAAATAGGTTTGGATGATGGAATAATCGAAAAGTGACATGTGATGTGCTATATGTACTTCATGCTGACATACATGAATCGATATTTAATAATGTATATGAATTTTTTAATAGAAAGATTAGTTTGCTTATTAATCTAATGTAGAGAAACTAATTTGCCTTTTTTTTAGTTGATTAGGCAAAATACAATCCAATTCTTAGTACAAGGACCTCCACGATACTTTTACCAAAAGTTATGCTACTTGTTAATATATTATTATTGCTTTTTTATATTATCTTTTTATGGTGATTTTTACTAGGTCGAAATGATATTAATAAAATATCTGAACTCAAAATTCCAGACATGAAAAGCTCTGAATCCAAAAAGATTAAATTTGAGATGTATCTCTAAAATTCGATTTTAAAAAAGAATTAAAGTAATTAAAGTTTATTTAAATATTTTATAAATAAAATATAAATTGATATTTCGTCTTGATATTCTTTACTAATTAATTAAAAACTAAAATCTTATATAAATATTTAGGGATGAGTAAAACTCGATTGAAAAATCAAAAAAGAAATTAAATTTTGAGTTAATAGAATCGAGTTATTCGAATTATTCAAATCAACTCAAATAAGTAATTTCAGTTTTGAGTTCGAGTTAAGTTGAAATTTACAATACAAATAATAGATTGATATAAATACCTCTTTCATCTTTATTAATTTTGAAAATGAGCAAATTGATCTCTCTCAACAAAAATTACAAAAAAAAATCAAAATAATTTTTAAATTTCAAAATATTTATAAAAATTACAAAATTTATATTTTTTAAAAATTATAATTTTTTTTTAAATTCTAAAAATATATAAAAAAAATTTAAAATTTAAAATAAATTAATTAATGATTCAAGTTATCATCTTAAATAAGCTGATTAGGATGATAAAATAGAACTCGTCAATTCGATTAACTCGAATTTTTTTCACTCGATTCGACTCAATTTAATCAAATGCTCACCCAATAAATACTTATTCAAAAAAATATATAATATAATAGAGTCTAATAAATGTGGTATGTTTATATGACATATAAAATAAGTATAAATAAATTTATATTTTATCAATTTATTAAACTTCAACTTTCAAAAGGAAATTACAGAAATCCACTTGGGGCTTGAGAGGAGTGATAAAATTTTATTTGGGTTCTTTTTTTTTTCTTTTTTTTTTTTTTGGCGAATATAGTGTGCATACCCTACTATGGATGCGTGAAGACTAACCTTTTAATAGTACATTATAAAAAATATTTTAAAAGACATGATAATTTATTTCGTCCTTCAAATTAAAAAAAATATTTTAACCTTTTATTAAATTTTTATTTTTTTAACTATTAAATTTGTATTTTTTTTTTATCAAATCATACTATAATAGATGAAATTTTAAATAATTTTTAATTTTATTGACATGGCATACTCATGAATTGCCTCATGGATGACACATCAACATTTAATTAAAATTTTTAAATTTTAAAAATTAAAAAAATATAAAAATTATTATAAAAATTAAAAATCACTAAAATAATTAAATACTAACATGTCATTCATGAAACAATCCACATGTATGTCGCATCAGTAAAGTTAACCAATATTAATTTTTTTCACCTAATTTTTGGTGATTTCATAAAAAATGCAAGTTCAAAGATTAAATGAAAAGCTAAAATAATTTTTTTTTATAAAATTGAAGGGCTAAAAAAATCATTATACTTTTTCAAAATTACAATTAAGTTTAGAGATAAATACCAAAACTATACATGAACTATGGTTTAATGTGTAATTGTATACATGAAATTTGATTTTGTGCAATTTTATACATGAAATTTTGATTTGATCCAATTCTTGTAAATTATTACACAATTATTGATATAACATCATTTTACATTTATATATTACATACATAAATAATTATATCTATCCATTATAAAAACAAGTTAATGTATTTATTTCTTTAAATATGTATGATTAAATCAAAATTAAAGTTTCAAGTATACATTTGAATCACAATTAAAATTTTATGTATATAATTGGACCAAATTAAAATTCATATATATAATTACACATTAAATCAAAATTTATGTATAATTAAAATAAAAAAATCATGTATAAATTTAAGATTTATTCCATAAATTTATTACCAAACACCCAGGAATGTATGCAAAATTTAAAATTTAAAAATCATGTATAAATTTAAGATTTTGCTTAATTTTGTAAATTTTAATTTTTTATTTTCACATAGGTATTCAGTGCATTTCTCCTTTTGTAATATTGGATTGCTTTGCGGTGACCAACCATTAGATTGGAAGAAGGTTCACTCACCATTTAAAACATGTTTTATTTTCAAAGGAATCACAACAAACTTCCCATCTCATGAAAACCAATTTTAGGAACTCACCGAGTGGAGTATTATTTAACCCGTAAATATTTAATAAAAATTATTCAAATTTGTTGAATGATTAAAATTGAAATATAATCTATTAAAATATATTATATAATAGAGTGATATAAGAAAATACACAATAAAATCTTAAAATTAAATTTATTGATCAAAAGTATTTATCTTATCTTTAATATGTGAGATCGTAAATATAACCAATGTGATAGTTAGTAGTGTGCGTGTGTGAGTATGTAAATTGTACTTCAATGATATAAAAAATATATTCTAAAAAATTAAAACAATTAAAAAAAAGCTTACCTATAAATTATCACCTAAATCATCTCCTTTTTTATAGTGGTACTTCAATTTTTTTTACTCACAAGTGGTATTTTTTTTCTCAAGTTGGTATTTCCGTTAGTTAAATTAGTAGTAAACCATTAAATTTTTTAAGTTTGTTTGTTTTTTTTTAAATTTAACCCATAAATTAGTACCTAAACTTTTAAAGAAGTTATCTATCACTTTCACTTTGATTTTGTTTCTCTTTTCATTTGCATCTATTATTATTTTGATTTACCTAAGATAGAATTTTATGGTTTATTGTTTACCTTATCTGTTTTGAGGTGTCTTTAGGCTTCAAGTATAAATGTTATATTTATAGCAAAAGGTTATACTCAGAAAGGAGATATTGATTACGAAGAAATCTTTTTTCTGGTTGTCATGCTCAAGTCAATCCGCATATTGTTATCCATTGCAGCGACTCTCAATTACGAGATCTAGCAAATGAATATCAAGACAACGTTTTTGAATAGCTATCTTGAATAGGGAATCTATATGACACAACCCATCGGATATATAATTAAAGGAAACGAGTATAAAGTTTAGTACTTAGATCCATATATGGACTTAAGCAAGTATCTACTCATGGAATCAACGATTTGACCAAGCGATCAGACTTTTGGATTTGAGCAAAAAGTAGATGAACATTGTGTTTATAAATGTTTAAGGGATGAATGTGGTTTTTCTCGTTCTATATGTCGATGATATTCTACTAATTGGAAATGATGTAGGGACATTGTCATCGGTTAAATTGTGGTTAACCCAATAGTTTAGCATGAAAGACTCGGGAGAAACTAATTTTGTTCTAGGCATTCGAGTCCTAAGGGATCGAAAGAACAAAGTGATAGCATTGTCTCAAGCTTCGTACATAGATAAGATATTGGAGCATTATGCAATGATCGATTCAAAGAAGGGAAATCAACCTTTCGTATTGAGATTTCATATTTCTTTGAAGGATTGTCCTAATACAGCGGAAGAAAGAGAGAACACGAGAAAGGTTCCTTATGCTTCGGTAGTAGGAAGTCTCATGTATGCTATGTTATGCACACGTTCAGATATTTGTTTTACAACGGGGTTGGTAAGTTAATATTAGACGAATCTAAAACTAAGACATTGGCAAACAGTTAAACATATACTCAAGTATTTACGAGGAACGAGAGATTATATGATTGTTTATTCTGGAGAAGATCTTACTCCTATAGGATATATTGATTCTCACTTCTAAATGTATCAAGATTCGAGGAAATCGACATCGGATTCTGCTTTTGTCCTAAATGACGGGTCCATAGTCTGAATAAGTGTCAAGCAGGTTTACACTACTAACTTCACTGTGGAGGGTCAAATATGAGACATGAAAAAGCTATGGCACTGTAGCAATGCAAATATAGCTAAATCTAAAAGAACCAACATAAGGACAAAACACATTAAGTGAGACAATAGTATTTGACGAAAAAATGGATGTAGTTTTAAGATCGCATATGATGACAAACCTTGGAAATTTGTTTTTCCAAGACTCTATTAGCTAGAGAGCTGTTTGAGAAACATAAGTAAGGGCATATGAATGCGAAACATGACTCATCCACTTCACTAGGGCAAATAGGAGACTGTTGGATCTGGTGTCTTAAGTATAGTAATTTTGTCTAAGTACACTTGTAATATCTCGAACAGATTAGTTAATAAAACTATTCATGAATTACATTAATACTTTGTATATTATCTTCAAATGGTTTTTGCACGCAAAACAAAATGGAAGCAAATGTTGCTCACTAGTTGTCTAATATTTAACTAATATTAAGTGATATTACGTGGTCGGATCGTAATATAGAAATACAACTTGTATTAGTAAACGAACCTAAACACGTCCTTAGTCTAATCGAAAATTAGCAAACCAATTGAAAGACTAATATGTCGTCTATCAAGTCTAATTTGGGAGATATTTTGTCTTGGACATTAGAGTGATAACTCCTAAAAGATAGAGTCATAGATGTAACTAACTAGATTGACAGTACATCAAACTGGACTTAAGAAGAATAGATCTTGAATCTATTTATGAATTTATTCACTTGTGATGTTCATAGTGTGATGTACATAAATCCTGAGTGGATGACGATTTCACACTCTCGTTTGGTGAGCCGATTCAATTTGGGAGACTATACTGACGAATGTCGTCTAAGTCATGAGACTTAGATCGTATAATAATACGAATCTCAAGGCCTAATTTTAGGCCTATGAATGTGATGGGCTTACACTACTTCAAGACGCAATAACAAGGTTAAAGGTCAAGCAAATAAAATCAAGATTTGACCAATGCCAATATGTGAGGATGAATCTTTTTGAGGAAACGAGGAATGATACATGCATGGAATGAGTGAAATGTACCAAAGTCAATTCAACCAAGCTGTCATTTTTCAAGTAGAAAAGATTAATCAACTTTTGATTGGGATTCAGACATTTCTGGATTAAGATGTCTTCATAGAGTTCGAAGATCTATCTCTTAGCTCCGTAACACACTTTGAATAACTTGATTTCGAGTTCAGAAACTAAAGTTATGATCGTTTTAATGAAGACTATGTGAGCAAAATTTCTAGATATGATTATTATGAAAATTACGAGTTTTAAGTTTAAAACGTATTGAGTTTGAGTTTTAGGCTTAATTTTTATTATATATGAGCTCAATGTTGTGTTTTTCAACTTTTATTATTTTAT
Organism: Kokia cookei; assembly: GCA_039519145.1. Lineage (NCBI taxonomy): Eukaryota > Viridiplantae > Streptophyta > Magnoliopsida > Malvales > Malvaceae > Kokia > Kokia cookei. The sequence continues at coordinate 19,976,487 of CM076902.1, forward strand.
TATTTTAAATTTTTATAATTATTAAGTATTTTAAGCTATTTAGGAGTTTTATGTCAACAAAAAAAATTAATTTAAAACTATTTATTATTCAAGTTAATTAGAGTTCTAATATATTTAAGAATTTTATTTAGATTTATTTAACTAGTCTGTAGAATGACCTTTGCATTGCATACAATTAAATCAATTTATTATTATTCAACATCTTTAATTTTTTTTTTTCAAGTTTTGTTTATTGAAAGAGAAATTAGAGCCAATTGAAAGGGGTTAAGGATTCTTTTTGTTTCCAAAACTCCTTACTATTTCTACATGTCACATTCCATATTTTCCATCTATCTTATTTGTTTTATTTTTTATTGTTTTAATATTTAATTTATTGTTCTGTTTTATTTATTTTAGTAATTTATTTTAATTGTATTCTTTAATTTTTTATTTGACTTAAATTTGTTTGTGTTTTATGTTGTGTCAAAATCTAAGTTTCTTTCTAAACGTCTAGATCCCTAAGTTAAATCCGTGATTTGGACAAATTTACAATCCTCATCCGCTTTCATCCTTATCAGATAAGGTTGGTAACTTCGTGGTGGAGTACTTTGTAGAACTTCTCCAATACAACGGAGTTCCACTTTACGGAGTGACGAGTTCTTGATTGTGGCGAGAACCTAATTAGACGGATCTTCTAATTTGATTTGTTTTCTTAGTTTATTTTTGTTAAGTGTTATTAAGCATTTGATGGGATTGATGTGATAGTTCGAAAATTGGTATAATAGTAAATTTAACCATTAAATTTAACATGATGCGTCAATTTGATCATAAATTTAAAAATTTTAACTCTTAAATTTTATGTATTGTCTCAATTTTATCTTAATTATAAAAATTATATATAAAATAAATATTGTTAGAGAATTATAATATAATTGAAAAAAAAATATTTTAATATTTTTAAATTTTAATATAATTTTCTTAAAAATATTTATATATTATATATTGAATTTTTTTAAATTTAATATCAAATTGAGATAATATTTAGATATTAAGTATTGTTTTTTTTTTTTTTAAATTTATGATTAAATTGACACATATAAAAAATTGTAACTAAATCTATTATTATACCGATATTTGAACTACTATCTCACCTTTTCGTCAAAAACTTAACTACACTTAATAAAAATGAAAAAATAAAAAACAAACTCAACTAATTGAATAACTATTTGAAAGTTTTAAAAGTTGACAGTTAAAAAAGAAATTTACGTAGAATTTTTTGTGATGGTTTGATGATTGAAAACGTTCATTACTCTTAGATGTAGTTGAGTTTGAGTTGTACTAATCATATTTAATGTTCGTGTTTTAACCTATTCGAGTTTTGTCTTTATCAAAAATTTTTAAATATTTGAACAATCATATTTATCTTTCTATTTAAAAGTTAATTCAATTATGATTTCTTTTCTTTTATCAGCGTGTAAAAACCATAGTTGGATGAACTTAATCGTAATTTACTTGTAATAAAATATAAAATTTAATTCACGCACCATTACGTCACATATCTTATTTTCAATGGAAGGAGGTTTCCAGGTAATAACCTAACATCTTCTTTTTCTTGTGGAAAATGCCTTTGGTCCATTAAATCTCCTTCCGATTTTTCTTATTTGACTGCAACTCTCTCTCTTTTTATTTTTTTATCCCCAACCCTCAAATTTTTGCTTTCTTGTTGAGGAAGTTTTTTTTTTTATCATAAAGAAAAAAAAAGATCTTTTTTTTATCATCAAGAGAGATGACAGTGGCGGCGAAAGCTGCGACGACTGATTCATGTTTTGGCGAGGATCAAGTGTGGCCACCGGGGTTTAGGTTTCACCCAACTGACGAAGAGCTGGTTCTTTATTATTTAAAGAGAAAGATCTGTGGAAGAACGCTCAAGCTTGATATCATAAGGGAAACTGATGTTTACAAGTGGGATCCTGAGGAGTTGCCTGGTAAATTTTTCTTTCCCTTTTTGTAACCCTCAAATTATTCTTTGATTATCGACTACATGTTTAGTTTAACTGATAATTGAGCAAATATATCCGTTGACTTCGTTTCTCTTTTATTAAATTGCTTTTTCCTTTTTGTGGGTTTGTTTTGATTTTATCTGTGATTGTTTTGTTTATCGTATGGGTTTGTATTGTGAAGAATATGTGGCTATTCGTTTTTGTATGTTGAAATTGCTGTTTTTATCTCTTCATTTTTTTCTTATTCATTTTAGAACATCCTTGGATTATGTTGACTTTGGTTTGTGCTATAATTCTACTGTTTGTTTGTATGATTTTGATGATGGAACTGTTGTCCTATATGATTTATTCAGGCCATAGTCCTTAAATCAGATTAACCAATGGGGTTTCAGATGCCTCAATGATTCGTTAGAACAGTGGTTTGTTTTTGTGTTCCGATTCGAGGCTCTTGATTCTATTTGTCTTTTAGATGGATTTCTTGTTTGAAAAAGTTTAAGCAGGAGCTAACGTTTGTTGGTTTCTACTTTTTGATTTTGCTTTATTTGTTGTATTAGCGGCTTTCTAATGAGCGAAAATATGTTATACAGCACAATCAATACTGAAGTCTGGAGATAGGCAATGGTTCTTCTTCAGTCCAAGAGACAGGAAATATCCTAATGCAGCAAGGTCAAACAGGGCAACTGGACACGGGTATTGGAAGGTAACAGGAAAGGATCGTACTGTTACCTGTAATTCTCGGATGGTTGGAGTCAAGAAAACGTTGGTTTTCTACAGAGGGCGTGCACCTAATGGCAAGCGAACTGATTGGGTGATGCATGAGTATACCCTTGATGAAGAGGAGCTCAAGAGATGCCAGAGTGTAAAGGTATGCTGCTGAAGAAGTTCGCCAAGAAACTTTTCTAGTTTTTGTCCTGTATATTTTTTATTTATTAATTCTCTGTTTCTCTTTTGCATTTCAGGACTATTATGCTCTTTATAAATTGTACAAAAAAAGTGGACCTGGCCCTAAAAACGGAGAGCAGTATGGGGCACCATTTCAAGAGGAAGTATGGACTGATGAGGAATGTGCTAGTAAAGCAGTAGATGTAATCACCCCTGTCAAACAACCAAATGAGGCCATTCCTGATGACAACGTAAAAGCTAAAAATCAAATTCAATCGCCATTGAATGATATTGAAGAGTTTATGAGGCAATTCGCTGCTGAGCCTGCACTTCCTCAGGCACAAGCTCATTTTGACAATATATTGCCTCGACTTGCTGGGGAAGAAGAGATACAAAGTACTTTGCTGGAGACATCTCCTAGGGATGTACTCTTTCCTAAGCCACTTGAGGTTGTACATGACCATGCAAGCTTTGAACTCTCCCAATCACCTACTTCTCGTTTGCAGTTGCAAGAGGCACCTGAGGTCACATCTGTTTCTGATCAGTTTGGACAAATTCGACAAATATGTGCAGAGGACTTTCTGGAAATTGATGATCTCACCTCCAATGTTGAGATACCTGTGGAGAATGGGCTGCAGTTCAATGACTGGGATGGACTGGGTGAATTCGATCTGTACCATGATGCAGAAATGTTTCTACAGGGCAATGGACCTATTGAACAAGGAATAGTTCCATTCTCATATACTGAAAATATGATAAATCAGGTAAGTTACCCATTGGAACCACAATTGCAACACCAATCAAATGCCAATCATATGGATCAAGAACTACAGTTCCAATTGAATGCCACTGGTGTTCATTCACAGTTGCAGCTTCAACTGAATGCCTTTGGGAATAATCAACAGGTGCAGTCTCAATTGAATTCAATCGGTGATAATCAGCCTCAATTGAATGCCTTTGAGGATGGTATATTAAATCAGGTTGGTTACCAATTTCATTCCTCTGCAAATAACATGATGGATCAGCAATTGGTACCCAATTCAACTGTGGATCAGGTGGATTACCAGTTGCCGTTCCAGTCTTTTGGAAACGCGCTGGAGCAAGAGCTCCAAATGGATCAGACCAATGGTTCAATTTGGACAAATGATCAGAGTGGTGATGTCTTTACTCCATCAGGATCGAATCTTGGGAATGCCTCTTCAAGTTCAGGTAGAACACGTGCGGACATCAATGTGCATTCATTTGTGAAATTATCTTGCATTCACTGAACTGTTCTTTTGTTTTGGACAAAGTTGTTGTCTTAGCCCATCCTTGCAAAGTTCTTGATGAAATGATTAGTTTGGTAGACATGCCAAAAGTCCGCATGGCAAAAAGCCTTTCTTAAAATTGAAATTTAAGCCCGCTTCAAGAGCTCTTCTGATACAACTATTTTCATTTATAGTCGCTATAAGTGATTAGAATGCAAATATTCAACTACTTTTTTGTCATTGGAAAAGCTAGTCACTCCTTTACTGCTTAACTGTTAAATTTTGCTTATATATGGTTATTTTGGTCGTCTTTAGGTTTGATGTACAATGGTAATAATCAAGAAGAAGGTGACAAAAATGGCAAGGGTGCAAGCCAATTTTCTACTGCACTGTGGTCATTTGTGGATTCAATACCTACTAGTCCTGCTTCTGCATCTGAGAGTCCTTTGATAAACCAGGCCTTTGAGCGAATGTCTAGCATCAGTAGGTTGAGAATGAATGTTAGAAACACCAATGCGTTGGCAGCCAATGGTGGCACAACTGCTCGGAGGAGAAGCAGGAATAAGGGGTTCTTTTTCTTTTCTATTTTAGGTGCATTGTGCGCTATATTATGGTTTCTGATAGGGATGGTTAGGGTCGTACGGAGTTCGATCTCCTCATGAAGATATAATGTAAGTGGGAAGTTTTGTTAGTTATGTTCTACTGGGAAGTTGGTGAAATTGTTGCATAGTGAAGTCCAAATTTGTCATTAAATTAACTAGTTTTTAACGTCTCAGGAAGAAGTGTTAGCAGAAGGAAAACATAATAGGTACCTTGAAAATTCTTTCTAGTTGGCGTCCTTGTGTGTCGTAAATTCCGTATTCATATGTAGTTATCATGTTGAAACCTTTTCTCTATTTTCGACAAGGGGAATGTATGAACTGAAGCAGTCAGTCAAGCAAATTTTTCTGCCATGCGCGGCCAGCTAACTACTATGATACACCATCTTTATCTTTAACATAGGTAATTAAATTGTTTGGATCCGGCATGTCATTGGGGAAGGGATGTTAATGGTCTGTAATTGATAGAGATCTGGTGTACTGCCTCGAGAAAGATAGGAAGGATATTATGTTTCAGTTGGTTTGGCCTGTGAAGGTCTTGTCTTGAACAGGAGGTCAAACATTTGGATGGGTCTGATTTAGCTCGAATTGTAATTCAATAATAAAAATCATTTTAATTTGGTTTTAAATTATAAAAATATTAATATAAAATAACTTTAGATGATGATGATGATAATAATAAAGGTAATTAAGGTTTGGGCATAAAATGACACTTCTATTTGATCTGTTCCATGAACATATTTCTAGACGTGGGGCTCATTTACAATAATTTATTGAGACGTATATCTTGTAGTTATAGTCCTTGGATCTTTGCTTTTGATCCTAGGTAATCGCCGGTTATTATAACTCCAGAGCAAAAAGACAGACAAAATACAGCATTTATATCAACAGAGGGCAAAGGACCTGATTCGGTCTGACTGACATATCATGATGCATGTAAAAGTTTAATATTTTGGTGCATTTCCCACTCAATTGAGTTGAATAAATTAAGTCCGTTTCACAGCTTACGAAGGGAAGAGATGAGGCTATGGATGCCTCTCTATACCCTCATTTCAATGCTTACTTTAATGAGTTTTCTCAATAATATATATATATCTCTAGATAAAACTTCTCAACTTCGAGAGTCTATAATATATAATATCTCTAGATAAAACTTCTCAACTTCGATCTTAACTTCCTTAAAGAATAAATACCTCTTCTTTCTATCTATATAGTCTACGCATCATACATCCTGCTTTTACTCTATAATATAATAAGATTGTAAAGGTGCTATTGGCTATGGAGTCTACGAGGTTATTTTCTATGTCTGGCCTTTTTGTTTTGACACTCGTGGCACTAATGATACCGGCGAGTATTGGGAGGAGTTGGCAAAGATGCAGATTTCCAGCAATATACAACTTTGGGGACTCTAATTCAGACACTGGGGCTTGTAATGCGGCAGTGGCAGAGATTCCATCACCATATGGCCGAACCTTCTTCAAGCAACCTTCAGCACGAGCTTCAGATGGTCGTCTCATCATTGATTTTTTAGGTTAGTGGTTGGCTGCTTATATTCCCACTACTATGCAAATGGATATCATCCCTGAATTTTTCTAAGAATCGACCCGAACTCAGGTGGTTAGTGTTAGGCTCTTTGCAGCTTATATTAGGAGCATAACTAGTAAATTCATATATTATTGACAGTTTCTTTTTTGTATTACCTTGTGCAGCTGAGGATCTGGGATTACCATACCTGAGTGCCTACCTGGACTCAATTGGGACAAATTTCAGGCATGGTGCTAATTTTGCAACTGGTGGGTCTTGCATTCAACCTGCATGTGGATATAGCCCATTCAACCTTGCAACGCAAGTTTCTCAATTCATACACTTCAAAGCTCGCACAACTGCTCTCTACAACCAACTCTGCCTCAACCGTGAGTCTTCTGTCACCTTCTCTGCATTTTTTTCCATAAAGCACTTTATCATATAAAAGATAGTAGAGAGTAGGTGGAGTTTGCAGGGTGGACCATTCATGCGAAACCCTTGGGGACGGGGTAGCAGGCAGAGTGATGATGGAGGGGTTGGTATCTCTAAGAAATGAAATATTTGAATTTGTGAATGTTGGTATACAGGAAAGATACCAGCACACTGTATTGATCTTCCAAGACCTGATGACTTCTCAAAAGCTATATACACATTGGATATTGGACATAATGACCTAGCGTATGGTTATCTTGAACATTGGGCCGAAGGAAGAATTCGAGCTTCCATTCCCAATATGCTTACCCTGTTTTCCCAAGCAGTTCATGTAAGAAAAAATGGAATGCTTGTTGAGGCTTGCAAAAAATGTACGGTTTGTAGTAGTAGTATTTACTTACATTTGTCTATGTTCCAGGTATTGTACAGTGAAGGGGCTAGGATATTTTGGATACATAACATGGATCCAATAGGGTGCTTGCCTTTCAGTGTTATGATGTACCAACCAAAGGCTCACAATGTGGACCGAAACGGGTGTGTGATGCCTCAAAATGAGATGGCTAAAGAGTTCAACAGGCAGCTTAAGGAGAAAGTGTCCCAGCTGAGGACACAACTTCCTTCAGCGGCTTTCACTTATGTCGATGTCTATTTAGCCAAATATGCTCTAATTAGCGATGCCAAACAACAAGGTAACTGTCCGAAAGTTGTCACAATCACACAGATCAAAGTGGTTGGCAATGTGATGGTGGTCTAACTGCCATGGTTTTGGTGATTGCAGGATTCGTAGATCCTCAAATGTTTTGCTGTGGCAGCTATGGACACCATGGTCACCATGTTGATTGTGGGAAGAAAGTTAATGGAACAGTTTATGGGAGTTCATGTAGGTACCCATCAAGGCACATTAGTTGGGATGGAATACACTTCACTGAGGCAGCCAACTTGTGGGTTGCAAATCGCATTCTTAATGGCTTTTTCTCCGATCCCCCGGTTTCTATCGACGAGGCTTGTCATCGGCCACAACCACAACTATAGGTTGTTGCTACAATTAGGCTTCAAATTAAATATTTTAACTGTAGTTCTCTTACAAAATCAAAACCAAAACAAAAAATATTTCTCTTAATATACGTTATTATCAAACTCTTGTGTTTTTCCATTTTTCTTTTTAAAGAAATAAGTGGCTTCATTTATGATTAATATTGTTAAAAAATTGTGAGGATATTCTAATTTTTCCGTGCTTAGTTCGCTATAATAGAATAGGACTATAATGAAATATTGCTCTGTGAGGTTGAAATAAAATTGAACCAAATAAAATGAGCATATAAATAGTTTGGTTAACTGAAATGCATTGAATGTTGTTATAGAATTATTATATTTGGTTCAATGAAATTGATACTATAAATTTTAAAAAATATCAAGTCAAACTAAGTGTAATCTAAATAGAGAGAAAGAGAGCAAGATGTTTTTTTTTTTTATTTAATTATTTTTATTTAATATTAATATTAATATAAATTTATTGTTATATATTTTTGGAAATATTTATTTATTTTTATATATTTTAAAATATTATATAATATTTTTTTGTCAACAATCATGTTTTTATTTTTATATACTTTTTAACTTTATCATTATATTTTTTTGAAAATATTTTCATTTTTTTAAAAATTAAGATTAAATTGAGAATGTTTATAAATTTTGAGGATTAATTTTTTAAAATTATGACTAAATAGATATAACATAATATTTGAGAATTAAATTTATTATCATATCGATTTTTAAATGTTACGTCAATTTGATATTTGTGATTTTAACATAGTAATCGATCAATATTTAAATTATTAACTTTTATTTTAAATGCTTAAAATAAAAATCTTTAATAATTGAATAACTATCGATATTCTAGATACTTAATTTCTATTTTAATACGTGTGCCATAAAATATTTATATTTTATAATGATAATATAAGTAATTCTAAACAGGAAAAAACATTGTATTCCTCCTAATTATATTCCATTAACTTTTTGAATTTAAATACCAATACTATTTATGATTAAACAATCATTATTGTTTTAGGAAAAAAAAACAGAAAACAAATAAAAGGTAGGCAAAGCCTCCAAAAATTGAAAAGAAGAAAATTACTGAAAAGGTGATTAAGCAGCAGCCTGCCTTGATTTCCTTTTGGCTGGAAATTTTGTCGTTCAGATTTCACAGAGAGAAGCAGCAAATCAAGATATTGTTTTTTTTTTTTTTTTTTCACTTTGTCGTGACTGAAAAATACAGATAAAACGAAAGCCAAATCTTTGGAGAAACCAATTTAGCGTCCGCCCATTGAATTCGAAAAGAGGCGGAGGAGAAAGAGCGATGTGAAGGAAGAAGAAGATGAAGCCGCAGCGCCGCTTCACCTTCTTCTCCTACTGATTTACAGCCCTCTCTTCATGGCCTCTTCTCAGCATCGCTGCGTTTTTGGTCTCTCTCTCTCTCTCTCTCTCTGATTTGCTTCTGGTTTTCTAGATTGCTTTTCTGTTTAATTGCTGATAAATTTTTTAACAACTAATCACATGATTTTATTTTTGTTTTCATTTTTTAATTGATTTTATTTCGAAGGCTTTTTTTCCCTCTTAATGAATTTAGTGAAATTTGGTATTTTTTTTTGGTTGGCAGTTGGGAATATACCATATGATGCTACTGAGGAACAGCTTATAGAAATATGCAGGGAGGTTGGCCCAGTTGTTTCCTTCAGGTTTGGGATTTTCTTTTTTAATATTTCAACATTTGAAAATCAATTTGCTTAAAGGGATTCAGCTTCAATTTCTCTTCAAGTTCAAATCTTTTATGTTTATAACTATGCCAGAAAAGAACCGGTACCTGTTATTGAATGCAAATCCCTGATTGTTTTAACTGCTTAGTTTTCATATTTGATTGTGATGGTTGGGACTAGTACAACGGCTATGTAATTATGAGGATATGATAGTTGAAAATTTAAAACCTTTTGACCTTGACAGATATGATGTGATCTAAGTTATTGAGGAATATGGGGAAAAAAAACCTACACACTCAATTCACTAAGCATGCAGATAGAAACATTTATACATAATAGCTCCCTTTGCAAACTAGTTTGGGTGCATGAACTACAAGTTATCTTCATTAAGAATCTTTGTTAACTTAATTTGAGATGAAATTGCTTTTTGGAAGATAGATATATTAATGTTCTTCATTTCTAATTAACGCTCTTAATTTCAGATTGGTTATTGATAGAGAAACTGGTAAACCGAAAGGTTATGGGTTCTGTGAATACAAGGATGAGGAGACTGCTCTAAGTGCACGAAGGAATCTTCAAGGTTATGAGATCAATGGTCGGCAGTTGCGAGTTGATTTTGCTGAAAATGACAAAGGCTCTGATCGGAACCGAGAACAGGTGTACTCTTTTTTTCTGCATCTGTTTTTTTTTTCATCTGGGTGATAATTTAGCACCGTCATAGTTTCTCTTCTCACAGTGACATTGGTTAGTTGTGATTATATGAACATTGGTTTTGATGACACAGGCAGTGTAGGTAGCTATTTAGTATTGATTAATTTAATTTAAGCCTATAAATACCCAATTTCCCTCCATTCCAAACTGTTTATATTTTTATTTTAAAGTATAATTTCAGTTACCTTGGCAGAGTATGTTTCCTATATGATATCTATACATCTGAATTGGTGCTAATGGATGGTCTATGCAATTTTTATGCTAATGCCTAGGCTCTCATGCATGAAATTTGTTGGATGATATAAGAAAGATGTCTGCTCTTGTGTATGTATTACTTGATACAGTTCAGGTTACGCTTATAAGGTTTTTAATTTTTGAATTCCTGTATGTTTTTTTATTTTATTAGGTAATATATTCTAGTTCTTAAAAAAAGTGATAGAAAGGGCAAATAACCTGCAATGAACTTGATGTCATGGACTAATGTCTCCACATTCACATCCCTGCTGAAAGAAAGAGAGATTAATGATTATATCTAGGGCAAGCCTTCAGCCTTCTATATTGGATTGTGAAATTATAGGAAAATACAAATTGTGATAGAGTTATTTATGCTTATGTTAACGCATAGTTGAGATGTGCTTGCAAAGATATGTTTGCTAAATATTTTAGAGACTTTTAAGTTTGTTATTTGGCTTGAACCATTCTATTGGATGATAGATCTACTATCATGCTTCATACTGACAATCTAACTCTGGTCTATAACCTTGGTGGTAACTGAAGCTTATTCCATTGCAACAAAAGCCCATGTACATGCACCATCCTACTGCTTAGGATGATATTTCTTCAATATAATGGTTTTATTCCTTCTGTTTGGTTTGATATTTTGGTTTTTCAAAATTAGATTTTATTTATAAGCTTAAACAGTGAATTTTGTTTTATTGCAGGGCCGTGGTGGACCTGGAATGGCAACAAACGTTGGTTAGTATTTATGTTTCTTTCAGAATATATTCTTTTTTGAGGAATAAAAGCTGATTTTCCCCTTTTTAACTGATACATCACAGACCCTCAAAAACAACTAGGAGGCCAAGCAGTCCACGGCGAATCTTTTCACCTGCAGCCTATTGGTCTCCATTCAGCTATAACTGCTGCTGCTCTCATGGCTGAAGCTCTTGGTGGTGTGCAGCAAAATCAAAATGCTTTGCCGGGTCAGCAAGTACCAACCAGTGACCCACTAACACTCCATCTTGCCAGAATGTCTAGGAACCAGCTGAATGAGATTATGTCTGAGCTGAAGGTAAGCTTTGAGCAATACATACTGTTATAAGGAGCTTTGCTTCTTTAATTAATTGTATTCTTTCAAGTCTTCTCTCAACAGAAAATGGCTACACAAAATAAGGAACTAGCTCGTGAGCTATTGCTTTCAAAACCTCAGTTGCTGAAAGCTATTTTTCAGGTATTTTTAACTATCTGGTGTTTCTTTAAAAGAAACGATGAAGAGAGAATATTTATCTTAGATATTTAATATCTATCTCATATATTTTCATCTAGTGTCCCTTAATTAAAAATGGTCCTTTAAACACTCCAAATTCCGAAAAAGAAATGAGTTTATTGTTATAAATTCAAACCTTTTATGTTTATAAGCTGCATGAAGAGAGTTCTTGAATGCATCTAATGTGTTTTGCAAGGATATGTTAAGTATTTTTTCATAGCATTCAAGTTATTATTTATTACCGCTAGTTTTCTGACATGTTCATTTTTGCATATGACTATTATGCAATTTAGTTTTTATTTTTTCACAAACTGTTGTTGAGATAATTTTTATTTGAACTATCAAATGTATAAGTTAGAAAATCAAAGTATTTTTGTTAAGAAAATGATACTTTAGTCTACAAAACGTAATAATGTTGATAGTTCATCACATGGTCTTGAATTATGTCCTTTATTTTTTTAACAAAATCAAAATAGAAAGGTGTTCTTTGTCCTTTCAGAAGTTTTACACGTTTTAAGACACTTAGATAAAGATATAGATTGGGTCTTACTTGTTTGCCTTTGCTTTTGCTTTTCAGGCTCAGATTATGCTTGGAATGGTCACCCCTCAAGTGGTTTGTTTCATTGTCTCAAAAAAAAAAAAAAAATTAGCTGTTTGTTCAGTGCTTTGAAATTATGTTGCATAAAGAAAATTTTATTTTGAATTTTGCAGTTGCAGATGCCAAACATAAGACAGCCTCTTGGTCAACCTGCACAGATTCCATTACAGGATGGCTTGCATAGTCTGCAGCCAACAGCACAAACTCTTTCTCCGATGGTTCAGGCTGGCTTGATTCCTAAAGTACAAAGTCAAATAGCTTCTGTGCCTATTAATTCTTTAGCTCGCAACCAAGTTTCTGCTACCCTACAATCAACTTTGCAGCCTCGGATGCAGCTTCCACAACATTCGAGCAATTATGTTCTATCACCAGCGGCTGCACATTCTGGAGTTCCCAAAATTCCTTCTTTAAACACCTCTGTTAGACCACAAATTCAGGTAGCAAATTCTTCGTCTTTGAACCAGCAATTGCAGCCATCATTGCTGCACTCAGGACAGCTTGCAACTGCTAATTTAAGTCACAGCGGTCAGATAGTCTCGCCAAATGTTGTCATGCAATCAGCTCCTCTGCGTCATCCTTCCTTTTCAGATACCAGCTTCCAGGTGCAAAAGCTTCTTTCACAAACTTGACCTAGTCTAGGACATGCCACTAGAGAAGTTTTAGCAATGGTTTATGTTAACTAGAAGCATGCATCTTTAGATTGTGTTCTGATTTGTTTTAGTATAAGGTTTTTTTTGGAGAAACTGTCAAATTATTAAATTTAAGTTTAATAATTTAACAGTTCCAAATGTATCTTTAGGTTGTCTTTTGAATATTTAATAATAAAACATTGTTAGTTCCGTTGTTTTGAAATTCAATCAGTCAAATCCTGCCAAGAGATATTCACTTCAAGTTGGGTTTTAAGAAAATCTCTCTTATGCACGTGCGAAAAAAAATGTAATGAAAAGATGGTGAGTGGTCTCCATTGAACTCATATCTTCTCTTTCCTATTTGTTGAAAACATATCGATGGATCCTTGCCCCCTTCTTTGCCCTCCCTTTCCGCAAACAAACTCCAGTTCTCTCTTGTGATCTTTTTTGAGTATGTTGCAGTAGACTGTATGTTTCTCAAATTAGTAGAACACTGGTTTTTATTTCTTTCAATGTCCTAGTATTTCATATTAACTTATTTTAAAAAAAAAAAAAAACAGCCTGGTCCCTCAATAACACCTGGCTTTGCGGAGAAATCAAACATTGTTCAAAATCATTCTGAAGCAATAAGTCAGCCTCCAAAAAAGGTGAAATTAGAGGGGGGAAAGAGCGGTTCTTCCTCAGTTGGGTTGAATGTGACCAATGTAAGTGGATTTAAAACATTGCAAACATTTGGTGTTGACTCAGCACCCGTTAGTCAAGTACCTAGAGCACAAGAGGTGCAATGTGCTGAAAAGCAGATTTCTCAGGTACTGTATTATGCTTGGTGATATCAAATTTTAAATTATATATTACTTTGCTGTGAGCTCATTTCTCATGCATCATTGCTTCAACCTTAATGGCAGAAAGATCATTCTCAGAGTTTCAATGGCAGGGATTAGATAGGTTTCATGCAAAAGAAATATAGTTCCTGAAATGATATCTTTTATTGATTTAGTTGCTGTCAGGGCCAGATGTTTGTATTGCCTTCCTGATGTCTATTTAATCATTTTGGCAATTCCCAGAAATATTAATATGAAACAAGTGATGAAAAATTACACTTCCCAGACATTGTGTTGGCTGGGTTGTAATTTAGATGTCATCCTATGTTAAGCTTTGATCTCATTGTTCCAAAAACTTGATTGTGTGCTGCTTTAGTTGTGTCTAATGAATGGGGAAGTAAAAGCGTATTAAAGTTCAACCTGCTATTGAATGTAGAGTTTTTGAAGTACTTGCAACATTTAATACCATCAAGTTCAGTGCTTTGTCTAGTTATCAAATGTTAAGAAAAAACGTCATTGGTATTTTCTTCTGTCTTCTCTTCTTTTCACTATTGACCAAATAACAGAGATAAGATTTGTCCCAGTATCTTTACCGAAGTACATTTAAAGGTTATTGTTAGGTCTGGAGGACTTTGTAAATGCTTGCAGTCTTCTTCAAGAGTAAGTTTAACTATTCAGTTGTGCACATCTGACATTTTTGAGTATGGTCGGATTGAGACAATAGGGTTTTCCAGTAGTTTTTTACTGTAATGTGTATCTTTGTGAGTGATTGTATACATAAATGGTTGATCACTGGTACATGTTATAGTTGACTGTCAGGTGAACAACGATCAAGTTATTTGGAAGTTAAAATTTAGTAGTCTCTAGTTGATCTTTGGCACTTGAAAAATTTATATAGTAGTGGCCTGAGAGGTTAGAAGTAAATTTTACTTTAAAGGACAATTGAATTGATTCCTAGATCATCAATTCTAAAATATCTGAAGGTACCTCTCCTTGTAGTGTGGTTCAAATAATACTTTCTTGAAACTACTTTGTATGGTGATAAATAGCCAAATGCATGCTTAATTGCTTGACAAACCAAATCAATTGGGGGACAGTTTGATGTGGATGTTTTTATTGGACAACAATATCAGAGAAGGAATAGGAAATAGAAACAACAGAAATTAGAGTTTTAGATTAATTTAAATTTCTTTATTATATTAGGTTTATTAAGAGTTTTAGTTTTAATTATTCTCCTTATTATATTAGGTTTTTATTTCCCTTATAAACTCTAAATTAGGAATTCTATTAGGACTTCTCTTCTGTTATTAACCCTATAAAAAGGCTGCCATTAGGAAATACAGATTAAGCAATTTTTCTATTAAGAAACTTTATTTTTAGAGGGGGTTCAGTCAAGGACGAATCTGCCTTTTGAGTAACCATAGGTCGAAGCAAAGCTTCTTTCTCGTCTAGACCTGTGACTAGATCCTACGCCAAGATTCTTAATAACTTGGTATCGGAGTCAGCTGTCATGGGTGACAAAAAGACTTTGACAGCCAAGCTCAAGGCTTTCATGGAACAAATGGCTACAAGGCAACAAGCATTGGAGGAGCAGGTGGCAATGCTATCTCTGTCGGTCCAAAAGACAACGAAAGGAGATTCAGAAAAAAATGAAGAACAGGGCAGTAGCGGAGGCAGGAAATGAAATTCAGATTAGCAACATGGTGGGTACATGGTGCCTCGATAGTCTAAAATGGAATTTCCCACTTATGATGGTGTTGGAGATCCTTTAGGGTGACTAAAAAGATGCGAAATTTTTTTTGGCAATTAAAGAACTAATGAAGAAGATAAAGTCAGCTTAGCTTCATTCCATCTCTTAGGAGAGGTACAGCTGTGGTTCGATCAAATGGAAGAAGAGGAAGCCAATCTTAATTGGGGGCGCTTCAAGGAGTGTTGTCATGTACGGTTCGGGCCACCTATGAGTAATAATCCATTGGGGGAACTTGCAAACCTGAGACAAACGGGGACTGTCGAAGAATATCAACGCCAGTTCCAATCACTACTAGCCAGGATTACTGATCTTAGACCTCGACAACAGGTAGACCTTTTTACTGCCGGGTTGGTAGAGGAACTTGGAATTGATATTGAGATGCAACAACCGGGAAACCTTGGAGTTGCAATGAATATGGCTTGAGCTTTGGAACGTAAACAAAAAGTCTCTTCCAAAATGTTATCTCGAACCAATCTAAACTGGCCGACAACTACGAGCTCTGCAAAGGGAGGGGAACAACCAACGAAACCAATGGGAAATAATAGCAAAATAGGTTCTTCCGCACCAGTTATCAAGAGATTGACACGGGCAGAAATGGCGGAAAGACGAGCTAAGCGATTATGTTATAATTGTGAGGAGTCTTATTCTGTGGGACACAAGTGTAAACGATTATTTTGGATCGAAGTACCAGATATTGAAGATGAACAAGATGACGATACAATAGATGATCTTGAAATTTCTTTACATGCCATCAGAGGGACATGCAATTCATCTACTATGCAACTAACAGCACAAGTGTCAGGAAAAACAGTATTAATCCTTGTTGATTGAGGCAGTACGCATAACTTTCTACGTGAAAGCTTAGTGCCAAAATTGGGGCTAAAAATGCAAAAAAAATCTGGGCTGCAAGTATGTGTGGCAAATGGCGAACGTGTTCCTAGCATAGGCATTTGTAAATCAGTACAGTTCGTGGTGGAAAATGACAGCTTTCAAGCTGATTTTTATACAATACCATTAGAAGGATTTGACGTGATTTTGGGGGTTAAATGGTTGTGTACCCTTGGTCCAATTTTATGGGACTTCAGCTCTTTGACTATGCAATTTTCAGTCAACAAAAAGAAGATACTATGGCAAGGGCAGCACCCAGAGGAAGTCCCACGACTTAGTCTGATGCAAGGACAGGATTTAACTACTATTGTCTTGGATAAACTACTGGTAGACTTTGCGCATTTGTTCCAAGAGCCGTTTGGGTTACCTCCTAACCGCAAATGTAACCATCGTATAACTCTTAAACCAGTATCTGGACCAATTGTAGTCAGGCCTTATCGATACCCACATTTTCAAAAAGATGGGATTGAGAAGCAGTGTGATCAAATGTTACAACAAGGAATCATTCGTCCCAGCAGATCACCATTCTCTTCTCCGGTACTCTTGGTAAAAAAGCATGATGGATCATGGCGCTTTTGTGTTGATTACCGAGAGCTTAATGCCTGCACAGTTAAAGACAAATATCCGATTCCTGTCGTGGATGAATTATTGGATGAACTTCATGGGGCAAAACATTTTACCAAGTTGGATTTACGATCGGGATATTTCCAAATTAGAATGGCAACTAAAGATGTGGAAAAGACAGCTTTTCGAACCCACCATGGACACTTTGAATTTCTTGTCATGCCATTCGGGCTAACCAATGCCCCTTCAACATTTCAGAGTTTGATGAATGACATTTTTCGCCCCTACTTGCGTAAGTTTGTTTTGGTCTTCTTTGATGACATGTTAATTTACAGTAAAACATGGACTGAACATATGCATCACGTAAGACTAGTTTTTGAACTCTTGCGCGATAATATGTTGTTCTTAAAAAAATCCAAGTGTTTCTTCGGAGAGTCTCAGGTAATCTACCTTGGTCATGTCATCCATGGTGAAGGAGTCGAGGCTGATCAGAATCGATTGGCCAACTCCTAAATCTACCAAAGCTCTACGAGGCTTTCTCGGGCTGGCAGGGTATTACAGAAAATTCATCAAGAATTATGGACAAGTGGCTGCACCCTTAACATCTCTTCTAGAGAAAAATGCCTTCAACTGGACTAAGGAAGCTGATGTTGCCTTCACCCAATTAAAAACTTATCTTTCAGCAGCCCCAGTTTTGCAATTACCCAACTTTGAGGAGGAATTTGTGGTTGAATGTGATGCTTTTGAGAGTGGGTTTGGAGCCGTACTGCACCAAAAGGGACACCCCATTGCCTTTTTCAGTTGCAAGATTGCAGAGCGACACCTTAAGTTGGCTGCCTACGAGCGAGAACTAATAGGTTTGGCAAAGGCAGTGACTCATTAGAGACCCTATCTTTGGGGAAGGCACTTCCTCATCCGTACTGATCACTTCAGTTTTAAGTTCTTGTTAGACCAGCGACTTACGACATCCCCACAACAGCATTGGATCAGCAAACTAATGGGGTTTGATTTTTGAGTGGAGTATAAAGCAGGAAAGTTGAATAGAGCTGCAGATGCTTTATCTAGAAAAGACGACGACTCACAACACCTCATGATTGTTTCCTTCCCTCAAGCTGAAATTCTTGAGGCCATTAGACAAGAAACGAAAGCTTCTCCAGAATTATTACAACTCCAGCAAAGAATTCTACAAGGAGAATTGGGGTCAAATTGGATTGCACAAGACGAGCTGCTTTTCTTCAAAGGGAGGTTGTACCTTCTACCTAACTCTCCACTTATTCCCACTATTATTTCCTCTATACATGCTACGGCACATGAAGGAGGACTGAAAACATTGCATCGTCTTCATCAAGATTTTTTTTGGAAAGGAATGAAGCTTGCAACCTCAGAGTTTGTGCAAAATTGTTTAGTATGCCAACGCCACAAATGAAAAAATTTACAGCCTGCAGGTTTACTTCAACCTCTTCCAATTCCACAAGAAGTTTGGGCTGATATTTCTATGGATTTTGTCGAGGGTTTACCCAAAGTTAAAGGGAAATCAGTACTTATGGTGGTTGTGGACAGACTATCAAAATATGCACATTTTTTACCCTTGGCCCATCCGTTTACTGCTATATCTGTTGCTACCGTCTTCTTTGCAGAGGTCTTCCGACTTCATGGCTTGCCAGAATCCATAGTTTCGGATTGTGATAAAGTTTTCCTTAGCTTGTTTTGGAAGGAATTATTTCGTCAGAGTGATTCTAAGCTCGCTTTTTCTTCAGCATACCACCCTCAATCTGATGGTCAAACAGAGGTAGTTAATCGGACAATAGAAATGTACTTGCGATGTCTCTCTAGTGATCGTCCACGACAGTGGGTCGATTGGGTTCCATGGGCTGAATATTGCTACAATACCTCCTATCACACCGCCCTAAAGGCCACCCCTTTCCAATTAGTATATGGTAGGGATCCACCTCGACTTCTCTCCTATTTAGCTGGTTCTACAAGGATTGAAGCTGTAGATAAGACCTTACAAGAGAGAGATGCACTTTTACGAAATGCCCGAGAACGACTCTTGCAAGCTCAGCAACGAATGAAGAACACCTATGATTTGGGACTCAGAGAGTTGAACTTTAAAGTAGGGGATTGGGTTTGGTTACGGCTTCAGCTATATCGACAATTGACAATAACTAAACAGAAGCATCACAAGCTGCTGCCAAAGTATTTTGGTCCTTTTAAAGTCTTGAACAAAATAGGAACAGTGGCCTACCAGCTTGAATTACCTACAGGCAGCAGAATACATGATGTTTTTCATGTTTCTTTCCTTAAAGAATACAAGGGACCTCAACCAGATACTGTGGGAAACTTGCCCCTAGTGGATGATGACAAGGCCGTGCCTACTCCACAAGCCATTATTCGTAGCAGGATAAATCGAGGTCGACAGGAACTATTAGTGCAATGGAAAGGTTGTCCTCAAGAAGATGCCACCTGGGAGCCATCTGATTGTTTTCAAGCAGCTTATCCTGAATTTGAGCTTGAGGACAAGCTCAACTCCGAGAGGGGGAGTAATGATGTGGATGTTTTTATTGGACAACAAAATCAGAGAAGGAATAGGAAATAGGAACAACAGAAATTAGAGTTTTAGATTAATTTAAATTTCTTTATTATATTAGGTTTATTAAGAGTTTTAGTTTTAATTATTCTCCTTATTATATTAGATTTTTATTTCCCTTATAAACTCTAAATTAGGAATTCTATTAGGACTTCTCTTCTGTTATTAAGCCTATAAAAGGGCTGCCATTAGGAAATACAGATTAAGCAATTTTTCTATTAAGAAACGTTATTTTTAGAGGAGGTTCAGTCAAGGACGAATCTGTCTTTTTGAGTAACCATAGGTCGAAGCAAGGCTTCTTCCTCGTCTAGACCTGTGACTAGATCCTACGCCAAGGTTCTTAACGCAGTTATGGACATATGGTATATGATTTGGTTTGGTAGACATTTAAAAAATCCTGCAGTAAGTTTCTATAACCAAGTTATTATAATCGTTGTGCATGGTTTTACAAGCTTATGCAATCTCTCTGCCAGTTCTCTGTTAATGTCAATATAGCTTTTGACCACAACAGTGGCCAATGTGAAACTCTTTGCTTACCTATAGGAGAAATATTTAGCATTATTTATTTATTTAAAATTTTGGAATACTTTGTGCAATTTATAGTTCAGTGTGGTTGATTTGATAATAATTTTGAAACTCACGATTCAAACCATTGTTTGTATGTCAGCCACAGCTCGCACCTGATGTTGAGTCCGTCTTACTGCAGCAGGTGTTAAACCTCTCACCAGAACAGCTGAATTCATTGCCACCTGAACAACGCCAACAGGTCATTCAACTCCAACAGGCACTTCGGCAAGAGCATATGCAGCAGCCATCATAGCAGGTAGGCTTCCAACACCAACTGTCAACAGTGTCATCTTCCATCATTTTTTAAACTTTCTGGAAGAAGTGCTCTGCTGTGGGTTCATTCAAATTCTCGGTGCTTGTAAAATTATGATTTATTCTAGATACGTTTAGCAAATGAATATGTCTCATTGATGTCACATTATGAGCTTGTTTCTTGAATACATGACAGAATCGGTGAGAGGAAAAAGGAAAAGAAAAAAATGGAAATGAAAATTTTGTCTTATCTTCTCATTGTCTGCCCCTGGAGTACTTGTTAGTGTTAGTGATGTATTAATTGCCTTTAACTTGGCCTGTGGTTTACATGGGGAGAGGTGATTTTTTCTCTTTTAACTTCTTTTTATAGCCTGGAAAGATAAACTTGGTATTACTTGCTGGATTTGCTAAAAATTTTCTGAATTTCATTTTCATTCTTGGATTATGTTGGATGTATGTGTTGAGTGTCTCTCTGGTTAAGCTATGTTAGCAATGATATGCAGTCTTGGTAATTTAACCCTTCCAGTATAATCTATATACAAATAGATTATTCACATATTAAATATGATTATGACATGAAAAAAATATAAAAAAAAAAACCTGCTGTTCTGGTGTTAGGTTTAACACAGGTGTTTGTAAAGAAAGGCCTGCTGTTCATTCTGTTCTGCATATAAAACAGGTGTTTGTATGTCAGCCACAGGTCGCACCTGATGTTGAGTCCGTCTTACTGCAGCAGGTGTTAACCCTGTTTTATATAAAAATAGTAAAAGAGGAAAATACCATTATGTTAATATTCAATGTTTTATTAGAGAAAAGGCCTGTAACTAATTTTCTTTGACCAAATTGATATCAAGTTGATTCTCAATACTAACTACATTATATATACTATAAATAGATATTGTATATTGTGGTTAAATTTATAGATAACTCTTAGTCTTTATAAAAAAATATTAAATAAAATTATTTGTTAAATAATATCATTTTAAAAAGTTATCTTACATGTCAAAATGGTAAAAAGTTTCACATAAACATTCAAGTCAGCATTTGTTAAATGAAAACTTGTATATATCTTGATCATTTCTTCCAGAAGTATATTTAAACAGAATTTGATCACTCTTAAAATTGAAAACGAAGTAAGTATTACTTGGCAAGACTTCAACTTTGATGACAGAAAAGGGGCAGCAAAACTTTCCATTGCGCCTATTACATAAAACAATTGACGAAATATTTGGGAAATATTAAGTCATTATATATAACTCGTATACTTCAACCGAATCCTTCTGCAGTTTGTCCTGATCTCCATTCCGTCCTGTCAATGGGCTTATGTTTCCCATATTGATCATGGATTGAACAAAAGCATCGAAGAAGTCGCGTTGTGTAACATCCCTACACCCGATTCACATATATAAACTCGGTATAAAAATATTACATACAGTGTCAGAGAATTAAAAATAAGTATAACAAAATTTTCTTTTAAATACTGTGTAACTGAATCGTTTTACTCAAAATATCACAAAATAATCAAGTATAATTAAAATCGAAACTTAAAACCAGTTTGAAAATAATGAAAATGAAATTTTTACTCAAAACAGGACAAGTATCAATGCTTTTGCTTAAAAACGAAACCAATGGGCATTCTGGAATTTTGGTATCGTTACCATCTTAAAATATCGATACCTCTTTCTCAAAATCAGTAAATATAGCCGAAAACTTAGTAATAACCCCCTGAAATACCTTAAAAACTTCTCAAATATTTCAAATCAGTCCAAAACACAATTTTAACCATTTCATTCAATTCATGTAAATTTTCAAAGCAACATTGATAATCCATTCATTAGAGACACATAGGTGTACCATTGTACGTGCCATTTCACACAAAATAAATATACATTGTCTTGCAATCTTCCAATGTTGATGTGAATTGATGAGAAGCACCTAATCCAACCTTAACTTCTCGGAGGTCTTATGCCTATGCGTTGAAATAAACGCGTTAAGCCGGTGAAGACTTAGTAAGTACTACAAGAGTTATTAATCATTCATTTTTTAATCACACATTTCAAACTCATTCATATATTTATTTATTCATTTAAAATACATACCTTTTATGTGTATAACATTTAACTTTAAATAGTATTATGAATTCACATATTCTTTCTCATTTCACATTTTAGCCATTCCAATCTCTTAGCTTAGTTTTATTATTCTTTGATTTCTTATACATATATTGTACTTACCTTTCATGCGATTATCATTTCACTTACCTCAATATCACAATTTGCACATTCTTTCTTTTTCACATTGTTTGCCCTATTAACAAGACTCGGACCTTGGCGGATACACGGATCCAACCAAACACACCAAAATGGCACCCAGTGCCTCATCGGATAGTTCGAAGCAATAAAGTGACACCCAGTGTCTCATCGGCCTAGCCGAAGTAAAGTGGTACCCAGTACCTCATCGAATCTATCCGAAGTAAAATAATGACATCAGTGTCTCATCGACTCAAGGTCGAAGTATCCCTGAACTTTTCCAATCCTATGGCTTGCCAACTATATCCGACTCAGCCCAACTAGTTAATAGTGATTTTCAATTTACAATTCATATCACTTTCAATTCCAATTTCACTTTCACTTTCAATTTTGATCACAAATCATTCACAACTTATACATCATATATACATTTTTCATCACATATACACTCAAACTCACATCCTCCTATATTGATAACAATGTCCATGTCAATCAAACTAAAACTCAATCGACATAACAAGTGAATAATTTTGTTAGATAAATGGACTAGTATCTTAAAAATAATTAACTTTTATTAAAAGTATTATATAAAATAAAATAAAATAAAAATCCCTACAATTATATGAATTTGAACTAAGATAATTTATTGGGTAGTTAAAAATTGTTGGAAAGAAAGAATAATTTTGTATTTATATTAGTCTGAATTGAAGTCAATTCATTTCAAAATGAAAACAATATGGTTTTTATTTTTATTCAACCTTACAAAACATTCTTAATGAATGAAAACAATTTTTTATTGTTGTTTTCTATTTTCACATATTTTTATTTTTCAAAAATAATTTTTAAAACTTTTAATCAAATACATTGTTTAATGTTTTTCAATTTTCAAGAAAACAAAATCAATCTCTATTTTTTAAACCAAATGAAGCCTAATTATCTCTATTATATATTTTTATAATCAGACACTAATTAATTGGACAACGACTAAAATCATTTTATTTTTACAAAATAATCGATATTTCTATCTTTCTATAATTTTTTAATAAAAATATTACTATTATAAAATCAACTTAACTAATTTCAACCAAAGTCTTATTTAATTGTGATGTATGTATATATATATATATATATATATTTCCCATCATAATCTAGTATTTTTTAGGGATAATATAATTTTTAGTCCTTGAATTTGGAATTAGGTCTACTTTTGGTATTTGTACATTTTCTTTGGTTTTTGGTATTTAAATTTGGAAATTAAATTCATTTTAATCTTTGAACTTTGATAACTAAGATTCAATTGGTATACTAGTCTAAACAAATGGGTTGAACCAACTGAATTGGAAACCGTATAAAATTGACAAACATCTAAAACTAAGACAAAAATAAGTAGTTGAAAGGTTGGATTAGTTTAATAAATTTTTTTTTTTTTTTTTTTAAGATTTTAAAATTATTTATTTAATTATTGTTGGTGTAGCCATTGAACTAGTGATATGATCGATTCAACCACTAATTTGATTATTAAAACATTGCATGCGATACTTTAAGATTGTATTATATCATTACTTGAAAATTTATATAATTTTTTTAATTTTCAAATGATAACGTGACATAATCTCAAATAATAAAACTTTTATATTTTTTAAATTTAAGACTAAAATAAATTTAATTACAAAATTTAAATGACAATGCAGCTTATTTTACACAAAAAAATTCATATTATCAATATTTTTTTTTACTTTCGTCCATTGAGTTAACCAACTGAATTAATGCTCATTTAAGTTAACTGTGCCAGTCAACCAAGATTTATTTAACGGCGTATACGACCATAGTTCGAACAACAAATTTGAATTTAAACCATGACCTAGCCCAAAAAGCATTACAATTTAAAAAAAAATAATTATAACAATTATGAAGATGAAATTTCAGCAGAGATTTATCAGCACCGTGGCATATCCGGTGGCGGAGGCAGTAACCTCTCTTCGGGCTGGTCTCCGTCTTTTACTATGAACACAGTCTTCATTCCCCAAGTCATATGCCGGTCTATATGGCAATGCAGTAACCAAACTCCTACAATATCCACCATATAATCAAATTAGTAACACCAATCATATATAGTTATTATAATTATGATAATGGAGAAAGGGTAGAGCAATAATTTACCAGGGTTGTCTGCCTTGAATCTCACGGTGACCCAGCCATTGATGGGTACACTCACCGTGTTTCGAAGCGGGGGATCTTTGAGGTTGTACGTCAAAGGATCCTTGTATATGTCGAAATTCCCTAACCCAGATCCGACAATGTAAAAGTTGTAACCATGCAGGTGAATAGGATGATCAATCCCGCCCATCAATGCCGTCCCTTGAAGAACAATCTCCACCGTGGTGTTATAGTCCAACACCATCACCTCGGTCCCTCGTTTCGGAGTTTGTAAGTTCAAGGGAAGAAATAAGTCAGTGAAATTGAATAAAAAGGGTGGCATGTCGGGAAAATTATCCCCATACACCCCATTGGTGTGCTGATAGTAAGCTTGGAGCAAAGCAGTCGATGGATTAACAAAGCTAATGTTGTTCATGCTAGCAGCAAACCTAGTTCCATTAGGACCAGCACAAGTGTTATTGTGTTGACAAGGGAAAGAGTTAACGGAAATCGTGATGAAAATTCGATTTCTGATGTGTAATGGGACATCAATTGGATGTTTTTTATCGGATAAGCTCTTGAGACCACCTAGAAAAGAAAAAGCCGCATTTGTATCATTGTAGAAAGGAAGAGATGGCAACGACGAAGAAGAAGAAGAAGAAGAAGAAGAAGAAGAAGAAGTTGGATTGCTGTATTTTCCTTTGTATTGAACGATGGCAGTGGTGGTAGTGTTATCGAAATGATGGTTGGGACCAGTAGAATAAGCCCTAGCAACCATGTAATATCGGTCGGGTTTTTGGTTGGCAGATAACAGGGCATCCATGGTCTGTCCAGGAGAAATGGTAACATATTCACTGCTGAGTGGTTTGGTGTAGCCTGCATCTACGCCCACAACTGTGAGATTATGTTTCTTTATGGCAAAGAACAAAATGATGTTCATTGCAGCATTTATCAAGCGAAGTAGATAAGTTTTGCCTCGATCCACCGTTAGCTTGAATGTCCCTGCAGCAATAAGCGAGGAGACATTGTGATTTATACTCTTTTAACAAATGCACTAAATACAAACCCGAAAAAGAAAAAGGTACCTTGTTTAGAGCAAGGGTAAAGATCACCAGGCTGACCATTGATTGTAAAGGCATCAGAGATATTAGGGTCCCCTCCAGTGTTATGCATTCGCTGGAGAATCTTTGTTAGATCTTCTTTCCACCATTCACCTAATATTATGGGCACTTCTGCATCGGGTTTAGGGAAAGGGTACCTACTTCCAACCTTTGGGTGGATGATAATAACTCCATAAACAGTAGCCCTTGACCAGTCACTGTGAGCATGCCACCATAGGGTCCCTTCCTCTGTTGAAAATATAATCTTTTGCCTGAATCTTCCTCCAGGTCTGATAGGGCATTGTGTGATGTATTCCGGTCCATCCGCCCAAGGATACCTCGGCTGTAGAACTCCATGCCTGTCCCAAGATTTACACAAACACAATGATCTGCTCCAACATTCTCTAGCAACAAGGATATATATACACATATATTTTCATTGAATTGGTGATCAAGTTGAGACATACCAGTGAATGGTGATGTTTTGTTTGCCTTGGTTATAAACGTTGACATAAATTGTATCTCCATGCTGAGCTTCTATAGTCGGCCCTGGAAATTGTCCATTTACAGTTAAAATCTTCTTTGTACCGCACAATCTTGTGTATGAAGTTTCTTTCACCTGCAGAGATACATGAATACGTATCTGTTAGAAAGTAAGGCAGTTTACTAAAGCAATTAACCTAACAAAAGATGTATGTATCCAATGTTTAGTGGAGTTAATTAGTTTATGTTAAGAGTTGGAATCTCGATATTTACACTCTTATCCCCAAATAAAATTACAATCTCTTTTATAATTAGAACTTACTACAAATTCATATTCATCTATTGCTAGGGAGCAAGGTTGGTGATGAAAATAGAGTACTAGGAAGCAAAGTATTTGAATAAGGAATAAGCTTTTCTTAGGTAAAATCATTTTTGTGGCAGAACTTTGGCATGAACCCTTTTCACCATAAATGCAGAAAGGCATTTCCCAAGGATTTTATAATGAAGTTGGAGAGTAAGAAGAGCATCAAATAGGTGAAACGGATAGACTTTAATGTCTGTCCAAGAAGTTGGTAAGCTAGATTGCTCCAAGAAGGATAAAAAGGAAGAAAGGCATCCAAATTTCGTATCTTTTTTAAGACCTTGATTAAGACTATTTTCCTTCAGCATTTAACCTTTTATGTTCCTTCACAGAATTAAGTAGGGTTAGAGAAACTACCATCTAATCACTTCTCATTTTACTTTCATAAATCATTGCCCTTTAAATTTACTTCAAGAGTCATGAAGTGAAGTTGTGGTGAGATTAGGGGTGAGCGTTCGATCGAGTCGAGTGAAAAAAATTTCGAATTAATCGAGTTCACGAGTCTTATTTTATCATTCTAATTCAATTCGAAATTTTTTCGAATCGAGTCGATTGAAATGAAATCTGAGTCGAGTCGAATCGAATTGAGTGAAATTATTCGAGTTAAATTAAAAAGTTTAAATATGTCAAATAAAAATATTGTTACAGTATAACTAATTCCATGTTAGAGCACATAAATTTGAAACTATATATATTTAAAGCAAAAAAGAAAAAAGAAAAAAAAGATACTTGATAAATTTGAATAGTTGGTTAAGTCCCAAAATTATTTTTTTAGAATATTTTTAAAATTTTAAATTTTTTCTTATATATTTTGGAAGTTTTTATAATATCTATATATACTTAAAAATATAAATTTTGAAATTTTTATAAATATTTTGAATTTTAAAAATTATTTCAAATTTTTGAAATTTAATTATTTTTTTTGTAATTTTTGTTGGGAGAGACCAATTTAGTTATTTTTAAAATTGGTAGGGACCAAAAGGGTATTTACACAGATATATTATTAGAATTATTCGAGTTATTCGAATTGTGAATCGAATTGAGTTTTGTTCACCTCTAGGTGGGGGATTAATTCAACCATTTGTGTCATCTCATAATCTTAATATTAACTTTACTATTATTTAATATTAACTACTTTATTAAAAATGGATTGTATAAAACTGTGATTTCACGTCATCCATATCCCTTTCCAACAAGAGAAAGACAAACTTTTTCCTCCTGAAAATGCTAAAAATCACAAAGAAAATTCTGATTTATCATTCTCCTATTGGAAAGAAGTATGAATGATGTGGAATCACAGTTTTATACAATCTTTTTTCCCAGTTTATCACATACAACTATTACAATCATATTGCCAAGATATTTGTTTTTTTTTTTTTTTTTTGCAACACTTCAATTTCACATTGAAAAACTCCGCGGATTTGCTATGAAATATATGTAAAGACTTGCATTCATAATTATGAGACGTTTTTTCCAAAACAAATAATATTATCTCATGGGTTGAGCATATATTGTCACAACAAATAAAACCTCGAATTATTATATGTAATTGGAAACTCAAATTTCAGGGAGTTTGTTGAAATTCATGAGGTTTGGAACAAGTGGAATATTGAACTGCTTGATGGATGAGATTATACCAACAAGGGTCAGCACACCAAAAGATGATCACCATAAGTGGAGCTTTGAGCCTTCTATGTGCTTCAACCTTTTGAGGCGAGCACTGTTATTGCTCGAGGAGTTGTTTTTAGCCCAAAGTGGAAGGAACGTGCCACAAACAAATGGCACTCTAATCAGCATCGTTTCGGCCTTTTTGGAAACCCTAAAACATAGATCTCCAACAATCTTTTGATAAAGATGACGCATTGCTCAACTGGAGAATAATATTTCATTTGAAATCTTGGGCTGATCAATGTTTTTTCTTTTTCTGCCTTCGCGTCAGTCTCCAAAAACCCAACTTGGTTGTGGATTTTAAGCACGCAAGAAATATACTACTAACGGAAATATTTGTTTAAAGCTCCCTTATCTTTATCTACGAAAGAGATATAAACCCTAACCCTAAATTCAAACTCGTTATGGAATCTCATCTCAATTTAAAGAGTAAACGTTGGATATAAGTACATGTCCGGTATGTATGATATAATAAGTGTAGTTATGAAATTTTATAATCTACCAGAATACATTGTATGTTATCTGCAAGCTATTATGGTCAATTTATTGACTATCAAGAAAAGTGAATTACAAGAGGTGGTCAAAATTTTAACAGCAATACGATTAACACGGTTCGAACCCAGATCACATCTAGAGCAGTGAATATCCCGACCATCAAACCAACACACAAATGGTTGTAAATAAAATGTAAGGAAAAGTGGGGGTTGTTGAGTTAAAAGGAAAGCCAGAATTAGGTATCGAATTAGGCAAAAAATGAGGTGATGGATGCAATCCTGGGAAAAAGAACCAAGGGACTGATTTGGCTAAAACATACTTTTCTTTCAATAATTAGGGAGAAAGCAGATCTAGAAGATTAGGATATTCAGGCTATAATTAGGTTAGAATTTAGAAACAACTAGGATAGGGGTTCCCTCATTTTATATTGATTTCAATTACAAGCAACTCTCCTGGAAAAGAAATTTCATTAAAACCAAGTCATTCTCTCTTTTCGCCTACATTCCATTTAAAGCTAAAGCCAAACCTTGCTCTTATAAGTTTGACGTTAATTCACTACTAATTTTATTAAAAAATATGTCATTTACTCTTAAAAAAAAATAAACTATCCATACTTAAAACTGCCAGCCCATGATCTATAACAATAAAATAATTACCATTACAATTTATCTTAAATTTATTAACAAATTTTAATTATTTATTTTCAAAAAATGAAATAAGAATTCGAGGTTACATAAATTTAACAATTACCTCAGGTCAGGGGCGGACAAGAGGGGTTCGCAGGGGCTCTAGCCCCCTAAAATGGAAAATTTTTTCATTTTAGTTCTTTACAATTTTAAAATCAGTAAAGGTAAAATTACATTTTGATTCCCTCTAAAATGACAAAAATTTGATTTAATCCCTTAAAAATTATAAAGATATAAAGAATTTAATTTCGCCCCCTAAAATTTTTTCCTGATTTCGCCCCTGCTTTAGGTTACAGTTATTTTAGAGTCCGGCTCCAAATAATAATAAAAAAACTTATTTTCTCCGTTCATAATATTCAAAACAATTATTTGAATTTTCTATATTACATAATTGCATGCATGCATATGAAGCACTATCTCAGAAATTTAATCCCAGGCACGCCAACGAATGCATTGAACTCTCAAACATTCTTTAGAAAGTAATATTAAAAATTATAAAAAAAAAAAGGACAAAAATTGAAAATTCCATAAACATGTGATTGAACCAGCTAATAGTATTCGTTATTACTTTTATCATATATGAACATTCATTGTTTTATTTATTGAAAATTAATAAAAAGAATATATGATATTGTAGAGGATTGTCTTTTTCTTTTTCTTTTCCTAAAAATACACTGAAGACATGGCGTTTTTAGCTTTACAAGTATCTTCAAACACGGGTTGGGCTAGTATCGATGAAGAAAATTTCAAAGAAAATTTTTCAGCCTAGTGGGGATAACATCCAACTCTCATGATATGATCACCATAGCAGAGACAACCTGCACTGCCCTCAAGGGTCAGGACTCAACTGTCCTAAGCAATTCATCAATGGCGATGCCATTCATAAACTTTCCGACATCCTCTACTACCAGTGCCATCAATAGTGTAAACAACGTGTTTCTCTAATCTCTGACACTGATCGTCAAATATACTTGGATCTAAAAGTTTTTCTACTTGTTGATAGGTATCGATGTACATACTGATTATCGAATCGTCGCTTGGAGCTTGCCAGACAAGACCTTAAAAGAAAAACCTTAATAGTCCAGTGACTTAAATTAAAACTTTCGAATAATTCAGTGACCATTTTTTGTAACTTTTTAAAGTTAAGTTACCATATCGTAAATTTACTAATAATTTAGTGATATTGGATGTAGTTTACCCTTATCATATAAATATTTAAAAATTTAAAATCAAATCAAGTCAAAATAATTAAGTACATAATAAATTACACTTTTTATATTAATTTTACAGTCTAAGTCTAACTTTATTCGGACCGAAATGGTATTCAAATAAAATCCTTTCAATAATGATGATTAAAATTTGAACTCAATCTAAATACCTCGAAAAAAGTTTACTACCACTTCTTCCAGTAAGTTAAATTTTTTTAATCCATATACATGACACGATTTAGATCGTCCACATTCGACCATTTTTTTGGCAGAAACTTTGGCGATATATATATATAATTATAGAAAAGATTTTGAAATTTGTGTAAATTGCTTTATGTGATTATACATCTTTCATTTTTTACTTTATATTTGAAAATTTTGTAAGATAAAAATAGTTTTTTTTAGCAAAATTTCCTTTGATTTTTCTAAATATATAAAGTTCTCTATATTTAGAAAAGTCAAACATTTAAGAAAAAAATATATAAGTACTTTTTATACAAAATAATATATAATTACTTCAATGCTATATATATTGTATATTTTATATACATACATCAAAATTATGTTTTTTCCTTCTAATTTAATTATATATAAATATATAATTATGTCAATATATATAGTACTTGTAATGGTAATTAAATTAAGTAATTCGATTTTAATGTTTGAACCATAATTTTTGTTTAAAGATTATTGATGCTATAATTTAAAAAAAAAAAAAAAATCTTAATGCTATAAAATATAACATGTTTTTTTTATTTATTAACTTTGATTAAATTAAAATATTTCAAATATAAATGAAAAATATGGAATTTAAACTTATTAAAAAAATAATATGACAAGGCTGGACGCTTTCAATTTCCTTTCCTTTTGGTTGTATTTATCTTCAAAATCTTCATTTCCTTGGGAATTTAATGGCAGCATTGTTGAATAAAGGAGCTTCATTTCCACAACTTCATCCATGTCTGAAATATTACAAACTCCG
The DNA here is from genome assembly GCA_039519145.1 of Kokia cookei. Lineage (NCBI taxonomy): Eukaryota > Viridiplantae > Streptophyta > Magnoliopsida > Malvales > Malvaceae > Kokia > Kokia cookei. The sequence continues at coordinate 20,008,127 of CM076902.1, forward strand.
CCAAAGTTGAAATAAAACAAGCTTTTCCTGTTTTTTCAAGGATTGGACTTTCAGTATTTATATTTTTGGTATTACATTTCCATATGGGAATCTTATTTCGAATAAAATTTGATCCATTAGTTTATTAAAAATGTAAATCCACAAACTATATCCACTTATTCTATCCTTCTACTGCTTCTAGGTTCCAGGACAACGAGGCATGGTAGACGGCGGTGGGCGGATGCTGGTTTCCGTGGTGCTACCATTCCTCACAATGAAAACAGTGTCCATTCCCCAGCTACTATGCCTTTCGAAATGGCAATGCATAAACCATACCCCTGAAAATATTATATATCAAATTTGTTAATACTAAAAGGAGGACGGAAGAGAATGAGATTTTTTTTCTTTCTTCTCTCTAATTGAAAACTTACCAGGATTGTTTGCAAAATATCTGAGTGCAGCCCATCCTTTACCAGGAACTTGGATAGTGTTAATGAGTGGTGGATCAACCAGGTTGTAGGTGCTTGGGTCTGTCTCATTGTTGAAATTTCCTGTACCACTTCCCACCCAATAGAAGCTGAAACCGTGCAAATGGATTGGGTGACTTCCACCACCACCCAGTTGGGTTGCTTGCAGCACAATCTCAACTGCTTCCCCATAGTTTACCACAACAGCCCTCGTCCCTAACTCAGCTCTCGTGTTGAAACCAGTCAAGTTTCCAGTAAAATCGTAGAATACTGGTGGGTTAAGGGGAAAATCTTCGGTGAAAACACCACTGGTACTGCTACAATAATAGAAAAAGTTACAAGAATACAGCAATGAAACAATATTTTCCCCTAGCGGTGTTAAAATTGCTATACCTGTTGTAGTATGCCTGGAGAATGTCAATACGTGGGAAAACAAAGCTAACGTTGTTCAAACTTGCAACAAATCTAGTAGGTAGAACACATTGCGACGTGTTGCAAGGCACGGAGTTGGTGGCGATTGTAATGAACACTCGTCTATCGATATCCGTTGGCACATTCAATGGGGGATTCTGGGTGACGTTGGTGTTTCTAATTCGGCTGATGAAGCTATTGGTAGCATTTGTATCGTCTCTCACGGGCAGTGTTATCAAGGAAGCATTCAGTCCGCCCTCGCTGTTCGTATATTGGAAAATGCCGGTTGTAATGTTGTCAGGAGGCATAGCAGAGGCATCAGAGAAAGGCCTGGTAGCCATGTAATATTGGCCCACGTTTTGGTTGGCGGAGACCAACACATCCATGGTTTGGCCAGGACTTATCAATATATAGTTGCTTGTGAACCTTTGAACGTAGGAGGCATCTTGGGCGACGACTGTGAGGGTGTGGTTCATGATGGCGAAGAATTGCTGTTCGTTCATTGCTGCATTGATTATGCGGAGAAGGTACATCTTCTCATAATCAACTTGCATACGGAATATTGTATCTGCAACACCCAATTTACAAGATGTTAGGTCAGTTTACAGAGCCGATAAACTCGATCAGGACTTGGTAATTCTATATGGTACCGTTAGTGCATCCGTATGTGTCTCCTAAATTTCCATTGATAGCATAAGCATCTGGTTGGCGAGGAGGGACACCGGTTGCAAGTGCTTGATCGATGATTTGCTTGTAGTCCCCATTGTACCATGATTCTGTATATACGTACAAGAAATCAAATTATGATTCATATGGTCATACGAGTAACACAACCAAAAAATCCAAACATATGCTTACGAAGTATGATTGTTTGATCCGCGTCTGGCGTGGGGAACGGATAAGTTTCGTTCTCGGCCGGCAAAATGATGAAGGCTCCCTGGACGGAACCGCGAGTCCAGTCACTGTGTGCATGCCACCAAAGGGTTCCTATTTCGTCCGATAATACGACTTCGTACGTAAAGTTGGTTCCTGGTTGTATAGGGCACTGCGTTATGAACTCGGGACCATCGAACCATGGATTCCTTGGTTGTTTCACGCCATGCCTGCAACATGTTTAATTTATTTTAATCACTAATGAATTCAATTCTTAGGGAAATTATCATTGGAGGAATGAATTATAATTACCAATGAATGGTGAAGCCATAGTTTCCTTGATTGTGGACATTAACGAAGACAGTGTCACCTCTTCGAACCCGAATCTCAGGCCCTGGATAGCTGTCGTTTACGACCAGCAATGTCGTCGTGTTGCACAGCTTCGTAAAGTTTGACTCTCGCACCTGCAATAAAAAAAATAACACCAAATGATATCTCATTACTATAGAAAAAAACAATAGTAGTTATTTTGCTGTCTGAAAAAAACCAAGCCAACCGCAATGATTAGTCAATAAATTAAGTAGGTTTAAGATTACTCAACCTAAGATTCAAAAAAATCTAGACGAAACAACCGTGACATGTAAGAATATATATGTAAAGGAAAAAGGATACTCACAAAGAACTCATAGTGATGTACATCAGCACTGCAAAGGAGCAAAGTGCTTAGAAATAGAACCCCTGCAAACCATGTCACTGTATCTTGCTGTAAACCCATATTTTTTTCTCTCTCTACTGCGTTCTTAGTTCTCCCCTGAATTTTCTTATCTTTGGGCCATAAAATTCAACCATTTATAGGAAAGGAAGCCAGTTTTTGATTCACTTGGAAAAAAGATTAATAAAAGTACAAGTGTTCCAACATACATATAAAAAAAAAGGGAAAACGAAAATTGCAATTTTGAATAAAAATTACACGGAACATGACATGTTATCTAGTTAAGCAAGTAGGATTTTTTTTAAATAGATTTTTATGTTCCAATTAGACCATGTCAACTCAGGCTTCGTTTATGATATTAGTTAATAATCTTTTCATTCAACTTGTCCATTGCTGTCCTTGTTTAATTTAATAATATTTAAAGTTACTGTTGAATAATTTCCCTATAAAATTAAAATTGTTTTTTATATGATGAGTTTATTTTTTATATTTGTTTTGTGGTTCATGAAAATGAATTTTTTTTAAGGTTAATATCCGTCCCATCTCAATAATGTTATTTTCGAATTTAAAACTTGAATTCTCTTAATTTTTAGAAATGCCTGCACCTAACACTTATAAATAAAATTAAATATTTGAAACTTAAGCAAAAAGGTGAAATTATTAAACATATGATTAGAATGATATGGGTAATTATTAAGAGAAAGGTTTTTATTTCACAAGTGGGCTCTTATTTATTTTTTAAAAGATATATGATAAAATCTAAAAATTGATTTATAGAATTAAAACTTTTCACTCGAATGGTTATCCATAATATATTACATAATTTTTTAAAACAAATTAATTAGTTAAATAGCATTTAAAAAAGGTTTATCCCACATCAACATTTGAGATATATTAATAAGTTTCATTAGTAATTTAATCTTTATGCCTATGTTTTTTAAGAAAGACATAAGGATTAAGTGAGGTTGATACAGAATATGAACTTCCCAAGTACTTTGGCCTACAACATTAACAAACAAAGATATCCTTAAACCAAAAAAAGCAATTGAATGAGTAGTGGGATGGACCCAATTTGGTAGGTTTGTTAACAATAATGTACATCTTTCAAATTCGTACTTTGGAGATTATCCAAGCAGCTAGCCTGCCATTCACGACTTTGTTAATCGCTAACTTTGAAATAATTAGTTTGCGTCTTACCGCGTTCTCTAGAAAACGATGCAAACTTTTCAATGGTTTCTTACAACTCCAAGAAATGTTAGCCATCCATGTCTGAAAATAACAGACACATTACGGATTTCTTCTTCTTCTTCTTCTTCTCTTATTTCATTCTCCCATTTCTGTTTTTATGCCATTATACCACAATTGTCATCTTGATTAACTTAGGACAACTTTTTCTATGCATTACCTATTATTGTTGGTTTTATATGTCCAATTTTTATGTTCTAGATGGTTGCGATTATCATGATTATTAGTATTTGCTTTTAAGGCATTGATTCTGCCATGGCACAGTAATTGCTATTTTATTTATTCTCAATTTGACTTCTTGTCAGCGTCAGCAGTTTTATTTTGCAGTAGTATATTTTCAACATGTAATTGTAGTTCCAACGTTAATTTATTTTTTATTAATTAAGAAAAGGAAAAAGTTGCAAGTAAATTAAGAAAACGTAAATCAAAAGTGAATAAAACCGATGATATATCATGTTTTCAATAATCAATTCATATAACCTTAAATAAAGTTGTTAATTTATATGGTTTAAACGTTCTAAATTAAAACTAAGAGAAATTTAATGAATCTATAACTTTTTATAACAATGATCTAAATATGAAAGATGAAGTCACAACTTAAATTCTTAAAATATTTACTTTAAATATAAAATTAATTTAGTAAAAATTTATTGCAGTTACGTGCTATGCACGTGAAAGTGAAAGAAATATTTAATCCACTTTATTCAATGCTTGGAGTAGGTCTAGGTTCCAGGACAACGAGGCATGGTAGATGGCGGTGAGCGAATGCTGGTTTCGGTGGTGTTTCCATTCCTCACAATCAAAACAGTGCTCATTCCCCAGCTATTATGTCTTTCGAAATGGCAATGCATAAACCACACCCCTGAAAACATTATGTTTTCAATTACTTAATAACTTTGGTAGGTAGAAAGATGGACGAAAACGAGCACTGTTTTCTCTAATTGAAAGCTTACCGGGATTGTTTGCAAAAAACCTGAGGGCAACCCATCCTGAAGCAGGAGCGTGGACAGTGTTAATAAATGGTGGATCAACCAGGTTATATGTGCTTGGGTCTGTCTCATTGTTGAAATTTCCGGTACCCATTCCCACCCAATAGAAGCTGAAACCGTGCAAATGAATTGGGTGACTTCCACCAGCCCCCAACCGGGTCGTTTGCAGCACCATCTCCACTGCATCCCCATAATTTACCACTATTGCCCTCGTCCCTTCCCCAGCTTTAGTATTGAACTCAGTCAAGTTCCCAGTGAAATTATAGAATACTGGTGGATTAAACGGAAAATCTTGGGTGAAAACACCAGTGATGTTCCTGCAATATTACCAGAACTTTAAGAATTAGGTACAGTAATAAAATTATTTTTTCTTTTCTAGCGGTACTAGAATGGCTATATATACACACACACACACCTGTAGTATGCTTGGAGAATGTCAATACGTGGGGAAACAAAGCTGACATTGTTCAGACTTGCAGCGAATCTGTCATCTGAAACACAGTCTGATGTGTTGCATGGCAAGGTGTTTGTGGCGATTGCCATGAACACTCGTCTATTGATATCTTTATCCGCCGGTATATTTATGGTCGGGTTTTGGGTGACGTTGGAGTACCGAATTTGGCTGATGAAGTTAAGCATAGCATCCGTATCGTTCAATGCGGGCAGCGGTATCAAGGAAGCATTCAATCCACCCTCGTTGTTTGTATATTGAAATATGCCAGTAGTAATGAAGTCACTAGGTGGAGCAGCCGAATCAGAGAAAGGCCTAATAGCCATGTAATATTGGCCGACGTTTCGATCAGCACGGACCAAAACATCCATGGTTTGGCCAGGGCTTATCATTAAATAGTCGGTGGTGAACCTTCGAACGTAGGAGGCATCTTGTGCGACGACAATGAGGGTGTGGTTTGTGATGGTGAAGAATTGTTCTTCGTTCATTGCAGCATTGATTATGCGGAGAAGGTACATATTCTCAGAATCAACTTCCATGGTGAATATTGTATCTGCAACACCCAATTATAGACTCTTAGTGCAAGTAAGGGATCCCTAGGCATAGAAACTCGATTCCGGTTTCTGTAATGCGGAGAGCGTGTACCGTTGGGGCATCCATATGTGTCTCCTAAATGTCCATTGATAGCATAAGCATCTGCTGTGCGAGGAGCGACACCAGCTGCAAGTGCATCGTCGATAATTTGCTTGTAATCCCCATTGTACCACGATTCTGTACATACAGACAAGAATAAAATTAAGTTCCATATAATTATACACAAGACACACAACCAAAAAATCCAAACATATGCTTACGAAGTATGATTGTTTGATCCGCGTCTGGTGTGGGGAACGGATAAGTTTCGTTCTCGGCCGGCAAAATGATGAAGGCTCCATGGACAGAACCACGAGTCCAGTCACTGTGTGCATGCCACCACAGGGTTCCTATTTCATCCGATAATATGATTTCATAGGTGAAGTTGGTCCCTGGTTGAATCGGGCACTGCGTTGCGTACTCGGGACCATCGAACCATGGATTCCTTGGTTGTTTCACGCCGTGCCTGCAACATGTTTAATTTATCTTTATCACTAATGAATTCAATTCTTAGGGAAGTTATCATAGGAAGAATGAATTGTAGTTACCAGTGAATGGTGAAGCCATAGTTTCCTTGATTGTGGACATTAACGAAGACAGTGTCACCTCTGTGAACCCGAATCTCAGGCCCGGGGTAACTGTCGTTTACGACCAGCAATGTCGTTGTGTTGCACAGTTTCGTAAAGTTTGACTCTCGCACCTGCAATAAAAAAACTATGGCTTCACTTATATATTAATCAACAAAAACAATATAAAAAAAAAAGGGAATCATTTTGCTGTCTGAAAAGAACCAAGCAACTGTCTAAGATTAAAAAACTTAAAAAAATCCAAAATATGTAGACGAAACAACCGTGACATGTAAGAATATATATGTAAAGGCAAAAGGATACTCACAAAGAACTCATAGTGATGTACATCAGCACTGCAAAGGAGCAAAGTGCTTAGAAATAGAACCCCTGCAAACCATGTCACTGTATCTTGCTGTAAACCCATATTTTTTTCTCTCTCTACTGCGTTCTTAGTCCTCCCCTGAATTTTCTTATCTTTGGGCCATAAAATTTCAACCATTTATAGGAAAGGAAGCTCCTGCTCCTTTGGTTTCTTTCTTTGTAACTATTTTCTCCCTAAAGAATTATACAAAACAGATTATTATTTTTTTTCAATAGTTTTAGTGATATTAGTACTTTCATTGTGAAAAAAATCAATTTTAAATTTTAAATGAAATTATTGATGTAACATAAAATTATTCGAAATGAGTAATACCTCTATTTCATACAATTTTTTTTAATTTGTATACATTGACTTGAGGAAAAAAACAAACGTTCCACAATATATATTTAAAAAGTGAAAAATGGGAGATTAAAATTATGTAGAATGTGTATACATTGACTTGGGGTAAAACACAGACGTTGCAAAATAAAATACGCTAGGGGGAGTGGGGGGGGGGGGGGGGTTAACAACTTATAATTTAATTTATTTTTTAAAGAAATTTTAAAAATATTATTTTATCATTTAATATATTTTTCTATTTAAATGAGGATTTGTTTAATTTTTTATAATAATTTATAAAATAAAATATATTTTAAAAGTAATGAAAATAAAAAATAGAAACAACTTATAGTAAAATAGTAAGTAATTAAATAAAATAATTTAATTTAAATCAAGCATAAAATCAATATTTAACTAAAAATTAATTAAACATTGAATTAATAGATACATCTATTAAAACAATAAATGTATTTGAAATTATATAAGAAAGTATCATGCATCACTCATCTTAATAGTTCATCAAAAATATGAATTTTATTTATACTAAATTAATAAACACGTTTAATAATGATTAAAATATAATTTTTGAAATTTTAATTTCTTTTCAAATCAAACAAATACTGGATTATCAATTTTAAATGATGGCAGAAAAAGATATATTTTTTATTATCAACTTCGATGATTCCTTATGTTTTGAATTCTCTTAGTTCGGAAGAGAATGAGAACGAATCTGTTGTCACAATCCGAGAAAGGTAAAAAATGGACAATGTTGATTACATGTGCATAGACCACATATTAAATGGTTTATATGATGGTTTGTTGAACGCATACTAGAACAAAACCACAAGATACATGATCGAAGATGCTACAAGTAAGAAATTTCTTATTAGTCGTTTCAATAATTATCACGTGATTGATGGTCATTTTGTTATGAATAATTTCGTGAAATTGGAAAAATGCTGAATTCATTTATGCAATATAACATGACAATAGATGAAATGATTGTTGTATTCTCCATTATAAACAAACTTTCTCCACCTTGTAAAGACTTTAAAAGAAGTCTAAAACATAAGAAAGATGATATATTTTTTGAGGTTTTGACAAATCATCTTCAAGTTGAAGAAAAATATAAAAAGCAATATCAGAACCTAGATTCTGAAAATATCAAAGTACATATTATGGAGGAAGGACGGACTATTAAACCATCCAATAGAAAGTTTGAACAGACTGTTAGAGCACCTAAGTTCAAGAAGCAATAAAAGAGCTCGTGTTGTCATTATGGTAAGCTGAGACATTTCAAAAATGAATGTCGATTTTTAAAGAAGAATATTACTTCTAAGGTTAACAATATCGAGAAGTTTGTTTTCATAATTTTTTAAATTAATATGATATAAGATGGTAATGCATGATGGATTGATATTGGAGCAACCAAATATACTTTCAAGGACAAAGGTATGCTCCCAGAGTTCACACAATGTGAATATGACAATGATTTGTACATGAGAAATTCTTTCATCTCAACAATCAAAGGCAAAGAATTTGTTGAACTACGATGCATTTCTAAAAAGATTTTAACCTTAAATAATATATTTTATGTATCACACATTTATTATTAAATTATTTTCGAGCGTAAGTAAAAAAAAGTCTAGTTGAGTGGGTCAACCCTGTAAATTATGATTTTATTAATTCAAAGATGGTTGCATTTCTTTAATTTTGTTATCATTATTTATTGAAAACGTGATTTATGGTTGTGTTATAAGGAGAAATGAGATTTAATTTTTACGTATCAAGGGTGGATTTGGGGAGTGGTTAGTCCAATTTTTTTTTTTTTTTTGTGAATTACAATAACGAGGTAAAGTTCGAACAACAAACGCGATTAATGCGACTCAAATTCAAGTCATACTTGGAGCGATGAACACCCTCGACAATTAAATCATCATATGGGGTTCTAGTCCAACTAAACTTTAGTTGCTAACAAAATGATTTAGTTGTAATGGATCCTAAGTAGATATTGCATTTCCCTGGTTTCTGAAATGTTTTAACAAGTTTTTCCTGGGGGCGACTTACTTCACGTTACGTGAATGATGGTATTTAAGACTTTCGGAATGAGAAAATTACCAGAAAATGGTGACATGTTGTAGGAGTAGGAGAAGAATTATTGGCTCACAGTTTCTGACTCTACATTTGCTGTTAACTTTCCACCAACATTTCACACTCACTCTATCTTTATCTCTTCTATTATGCACCCAGTTTTACCTCCTTAGTCACTTTCGCACGTTTCATGCATTTGTTTTTTTATATAAACTTTTTTCATAAAATTTCAAAAATTATTTAACATGATTGATGTAACATAAAATTATTCGAAATGAAATTAATGGCTCACAATTTCTGACTCTACATTTGCTTTTAACTTTCCACCAACATTTCACACTCACTCTATCTTTATCTCTTCTATTATGCACCCAGTTTTACCTCCTTAGTCACTTTCGCACGTTTCATGCATTTGTTTTTTTATATAAACTTTTTTCATAAAATTTCAAAAATTATTTAGCATGATTGCAGGATTTTTTTATTTAATATAAATATAATCGGTATCTACAAGTTTGGTACAAAACAAAGAGAGCATTGGCACAATGATGGAAGGAAAAAGTTTATTCTAGACATTAAATAGACTTTGTTAATCGCTAACTTTGAAATAATTAGTTTGCGTCTTACCGCGTTCTCTAGAAAACGATGCAAACTTTTCAATGGTTTCTTACAACTCCAGGAAATGTTAGCCATCCATGTCTGAAAATAACAGACACATTACGGATTTCTTCTTCTTCTTCTTCTTCTCTTATTTCATTCTCCCATTTCTGTTTTTATGCCATTATACCACAATTGTCATCTTGATTAACTTAGGACAACTTTTTCTATGCATTACTTATTATTGTTGGTTTTATATGTCAAATTTTTATGTTCTAGATGGTTGCTGACTATCATGACTACTAGTATTTTTCTCATATGCGTATGTATGTAAAATTTACATATTCAAAATATATGCGCGTGTTTAAAAATAACATATTGTAGTATGATTTGAGTATGCAATATGTACAAAGTTAAAATGAAAAAAATTAGTTTAAAGTGTGAGTAAAGAGAGATTTAAATAGGTAAATGCATCATATTAAGAATATTAAACGTATTGCGATTGCATTTCAACTCATATTATAAATAAAATGTCAAAATATCATTATGTTGGTGAAAGGAAAATTCAATATTAAAAAAATCATTATAAAATATTCAATATTGAGTTGACTTGTAAATTTAACTTAATCGATGATATTATCTATACTAGATTATGACACAGTCACAATGAACGAGAGAAAAAATTATATTTATAAAATATAAACGTTTAAATTCAATTTTTATGTGCATATTTCTTATCTTCATATTTTCTCTCTAAATGGCAAAATAAAAAGAAAATGCGTTTCGTGTAGTATAGGAGAAGAACGGCCCTCCATTTCTGACTACATTTTGCTGATAAACCTGTCCACAAATACTTTGTCAATGACTTTTATCTTCATCTCTCTTTATACATTAGACTTTCTGTTGTTAACGACTTTTGCATGTTTCCATTTTTTTAAAATTATTTTATTGGTTTACTTTTTAATATAAATTTATTTATTTGTGTCAAATTATAAAGTAAAAAATTGAAAATTAAAATATACTCTAAGCAAGGTTTTCAGAACCAGACCAACGGTCGAACTGGTCAAGTCACTAGTTCGTAAGGTTGGATTAAATAAATCATTAAAAGATCATAAATATAAAATATTTTGAAAAATAAAAAATTGTTTCAATTGATTTTATCCTTATTCAATCGATCCGTATCGATTCATAGATCAACTGATTTGATGCCTCTCTCCAAACGAATACATTGTCGGCTCCTGGTTAGATACCCCGACCAATTTTTTATCTAACCAATTCGGTTCATGATTATATTATTATATTAGTAGCAATCACAACAATAAAAAAAACTACTAACAATCTAAAATGATTAATCTATATGATCATTAAATTTTTAGTAAATTTACGTGTTGGTCACTTTAAAAAGTTATGATATAATCATTGAATTATTCGAAAGTTTTTGTTTAATTCACTAAATTATTTGAAAATTTTAATTTATGTCACTAGTTTGTCAAGTTTTTTTTTAAGTCAACTAGTGAGCTCTAAGTGACAATTCGATAATCGCAACTATAGATCAATACTCATCGACAAGTAGAAGAACATATATTAAATTCACAAAATCAAGATGTTCAAAACAGTTTCATAAAAAAACTGAACTATAGAAGAGAATAAGAAAAACTTTCAATTAGTGCAAGTGATGCGAACAGAAAAAGCCATACAACAATAATTTTAATAATTTAATAACTGAAGTGAAAATTTTTGAATTATTCAATGATATTTATAATTTTTTAAAATTAAGTGATTAAAAATAAATTTATTAATAAATTAATGACTGAGTGTAGTTACCGAACTTGAAATCCAAAAAATAGAAGAAGAAAAAAAAAAAGGTGACTACAGTATGTCGTTAAGTTGTTGATTGTATTTTAAATAATTGTGGTGATCCTTATTAGAGTATAGGGATTTTAGCTCTGAAACTTTTAGTTATACTTTTAAAATTTTAAAGTGCTTTAAAAATTTTAAAAATTATTATTAAAATTTTGGATTTTTAAAATAGTTTAATTAAGCTCTTCAATTTTTTTAATATTTTAATAAAATCTTTAAAATTTCAAAATTTTTAATTAGACTTATCAAAAATTTTAAAATTCTCATTAAAACCCTGAAATTTTTTAAAAATTTTAGCTATACCCCTTAAAACTTTAATGCAAATATCCGTAATCGAGAGGAATGGGTATTCGTCCATGTGAGAAATGAAAGATTCCATTTGCAGTGGTGGAACGTAATGGAGATCCAATGATCACGACATCTTTTAAAATGACGAAATTTTAATTTAGACCTTTTGTAATTTATAAAATTTTAAAATAATAATGATAAAATTACATTTTAATATTAAAATGATAAAATTTTAATTTAATAAAAATATAAACTATTAAATTAATAAAATTATATTTTTACCGTAGTAAACATATACCATTTAATTCCTCACTCCTTGAAAAAAAAAATGGAGACTCCGCAACTTTCCACTTGCTTGTAACTTGTGTTACCTTCATAATTAGCCTTCATGAAAAAGTTCATTTTCGATGACAAATTAGGCTGGGTAGAGAATACATTACACAATTTTTTTGTCTGACTTTGACTATGATTTGTATTTGATAAGTTCTGTTTTTTGGGTAAGCTGCGTCTAGAAAGTTGGAAACCTTTAATCTTCTATAGCACACACTTTGACTTTGAAATTTCGGTAGGGTAGGTTTAGTGATTTCAGAAACTTAAACTCACCCCTAATCAAATGAATTGGACCAATGCCTGTTTCTTCTTCTTCTTCTTCTTTTATAAATTAGTAAGAAATCGACAAAAACCGAAAACATTACAAAGAGAGGGGAGACCCGAAGAACACAGATACATTGAACCAAGAAACTGAAAAGCATGGGTTCTGAAATGCAAGGGTTTATATGGTTATCAGGGCTTTTGTTTCTGAATATCCTTGTCTTATCCACTGCTGATGTCCATTATTACGAGTTTTTTGTAAGTTGCTTTCTTCCCTTCTCTGTTTGGGTTTGCAGTGCTTAGTTTTGATATTGGGTTTTGTTTCTTTGCTCTGTTTAAATTAGTTGCAAGAATCCCAGTTCACTAAGCTGTGTGGCACGAAGAGCATCTTGACCGTCAATGGCAGCTTTCCAGGGCCTGAGATTCGGGTTCGCAAAGGGGACACAGTTTTTGTCAACCTCCACAATCAAGGAAACCATGCTGTATCCCTCAAGTGGTAATATATACATACATGTATATGCTTACACGCCTTGTTTATGATGAAACAATTAATCATATACTATGTTTGTGGGTTTGTAGGGAGGGCGTTAAGGATTCAATTGATGGTTCGAATGAGTTGATTCAGCCGGGGAGAAACTTCACTTACGAGATAGGGTTAGAGGATGAAATAGGAACTCTGTGGTGGCACGCTACCAGTGCTTGGGCTGCTGCAACCGTCCACGGAGCCTTTGTCATTTTGCCGGCGGCCAGTGAAGACTATCCTTTCCCCGCACCTACTTCTGACCAAACAATTATACTTGGTACATCTGATTAACATGTTTGATTCATAGATTTTGCAAATGAATTGCTTATATGAATCTTTTGGATTATTATTCCGTCAGGGGAATGGTTCAGGGAAGAGTTAACGGAAGCTAATCAAACCATAGCTCCTGGCTCAGCAGATGCTTACACTATCAGTGGCCATCCCGGAGAAACTCATGGATGCAGCAACGGTATGCATGCACTCTTCTTTATATTCTCAACATTCTCAACTTACGACAAAATGAAAACTAGGGATATTTACTATTTTTAAGAAATAAGTCTATGGAAAAAATTACAAGTCTTTTTGCCTATTTAGATTTTAACTTATAGTAAAAGGATTTACTAATTACATTATAAAAGTAAAAGGAGAAAATTATGACAAAATAAAGTAGAGAGATTAAAAGTATAAAACCTTTTTTGCTCACCATTAAAACTATAATTAGACCCTGATTTTCAATATATATAATAGTTTTATAGAACATAAATTCTAGTGTATGCAGACACATATGAGTGGTACCATTTTGTCGTTAATCCAATAAACTTGATATAATTGCAGATACAACGTATGAGCTGCAAGTAGACTACGAGGGTCTTTACCTTGTTCGAGTAATAAATGCTGTTGCCAATGAAACAATGGTGTTTGGCGTAGCATCCCACAGCTTCACCATTGTTGGACAAAGCGGGGCTTATAGCAGACGTTCCTTTACAAATTCTCTAACCCTAGCACCCGCCCAAGTTGTTGATGTTTTGTTGTGTGCAAACCAAAATGTTGGACATTATTACATCACAGCTCGACCTTCCTCCGGCGCACATATTACCAATGGAATTCTACGTTATACCACCACCACTTCTTTAATTTAGTCAAACACTTTCCCTTCATAAACATTAATAATGTTGATGTTCAAATAAGAAGACTACTCAATTAAGATATACTTGTGTGTGTTAACTTGACTTAAATTTTAATTCAATAGAATTTTTAATTACTATAAAATTAGTTCTAATTCTAACAAGAATTGCCATTTTAAAAATTCATTTCACTAAAATGACAATGTTTTTAAATAATTTTTTAATTAAGTTATATATGAATTATTATTTGATACCTTCACAGTTTATATTTATATAAAAAAAAATGATGTCGTGTTTGGATGTGTAGATAAGAGACATTTTCTTGATATTGCCTATAACTGGAATATTTATTATTATTAAGATTTATATTTGATAAATTGATAATTTATAAATATATATTATGGATTAGTTCTACTATGGGAAATTATATAAAAATTAAAAATAAATTTAGATGACTTTATTTTTATGATATACCATTATTTGATTAAATAAATAAGATAAGAAAAGAAAAGATGTTATCATTACTGGTTTGTTTAGTTAACTTTGATTAAATTTTTTAGAATTCAAGTTAAAATAACAAATTTTATAAATATTAAAAATTAAATTTATTGAATATTTTACATTTAGAATTAAATTGATAAAAATATTTTATTTTGAAAATAATTAAATAAAAAATAATAATTTAGTGACAAAAATTAAACAAGGGCAATAATTTAGTTTACTCTTCAATTTTTGCAATTCAAGCTTCTCAGTATATCGGGGGTACTTTAATAGGTTTTATATATATGCAATAATTTGGTCACCAGCTTGAATTGCATAAATTGTTATTGTATAATAATATAATTCATAAATATATAAATTCTAGTTGTAATATATATAAAGGGTAGTGTTATATAATTAATATGAGTTAATAAAAAAAAACTACATAAATAACAAAACATATCTGCAATATATCATTTGACATATGCTTATCATTTTTATTATGTTTCATATATATATTAATTTTTTTTATTAATTTCGTAAAGACAACATATTTTAAATGTTTATTATGTACATATACTTTAATCTAATCTCTTCCTAATAAACATTTATGTAACAGTAAAAATATATGACAATTTTAATATATAGATCGATTTGTTCTTTGATGTAATGTATATAGATTAATTTATCATTTTTTTAAATAAAAAGAACAAAATACAATCTGACTCTTAATATAAATATGCTTTTACGGTATGTTATCCATACGTATCTATTTGTTCTATCCTGGTAATAGTTCTAGGTTTGATGACAACGAGGCATGATAGATGGCCGTGGGCGGATGCTGGTTTCAATGGTGCTACCGTTCCTCACAATCAAAACAGTGCTCATTCCCCAGCTAGTATGCCTTTCGAAATGGCAATGCATATACCACACCCCTGAAAACATTGTATTATATATAAATATCAATTAGTTAATAACTTTGGCTGTAAGCAAGATGGAGGAAGATGAGCTTTCTAATTGAAAACTTACCGGGATTGTTAGCAAAAAATCTGATGGCAACCCATCCTGTACCGGGAACGTGGATAGTGTTCATGAGTGGTGGATCAACCAGATTGTAAGTGCTTGGGTCTGTCTCACTGTTGAAATTTCCAAACCCAGCTCCCACCCAATAGAAGCTGTAACCGTGCAAATGGATTGGGTGACTTCCACCAGCACCCATCTGGGTTGATTGCAGCACTATCTCAACTGCATCCCCATAATTCACACAAATAGCCCTCGTCCCTACCTCAACTGCACTATCTACACCAGTCAAGTTTCCAGTGAAATCATAGAATACTGGTGGAATAAACGGAAAATTTTCGGCGAAAACACCTCTGATGTTCCTGCAATTTTACAATAACTTTTAACAATTAAGCAGCTACAATAATGAAACTACTACTATTTTTTCTTTTTTTCTTTTCTAGAGGTACCGAAATTGCTATTACACACACACACGCACGCACGCACGCACGCACACACACCTGTAGTATGCTTGGAGAACGTCAATATGTGGGTAAACAAAGCTGACATTGTTCAAACTTGCAGCAATTCTGTCGCTTACAACACACTTTGAGTTGTTACAAGGCAAGTCGTTAACGGCGAGTGTAATGAACACTCGTCTATTGATATCCGTATCTGTCGGCACATTTATCGGCGGATTCTGAGTGACATTCGTGTTCCGAATTCGGCTGATGAAGTTAAGCATAGCACCCGTATCGTTCATCGCGGGCAACGTTATCAAGGAAGCATTCGATCCACCCATACAGTTTGTATATTGAAAAATGCCGGTAGTAATGAAGTCAACGGGCGCAACAGCGGAATCAGAGAAAGGCCTAGTAGCCATGTAATATTGGCCGAGGTTTAGATTGGCAGAGACCAAAACATCCATGGTTTGGCCAGGGTTTATCAATATATAGTCGCTCTTGAACCTTCGAACGTAGGAGGCATCTAGGGCGACAACTGTGAGGGTGTGGTTCATGATGGTGAAGAATTGCTGTTCGTTCATTGCAGCATTGATTATGCGGAGAAGGTATGTCTTCTCATAATCAACTTCCATGCGGAATATTGTATCTGCAATACCCTATTATAGGCTCTTACTATAAGGGACACCAAGGCGTACAAACTCAATCTGGTTTCATAATGCGGAGAACGTACCAGTTGGGCATCCATATGTGTCTCCTAAATGTCCATTGATAGCATAAGCATCTGGTTGGGGAGGAGGGTCACCGGCTGCAAGTGCTTGATCGATAATTTTCTTTAAGTTTCCATTGTACCATGATTCTGTAAATACATACAAGAAATCAAATTAAGAAGCCGAAAATTCAAAAGATATGCTTACCAAGTATGATAGTTTGTTCCCCATCCGGCGTGGGAAATGGATAAGTTTCGTTCTCGGCCGGCAAAATGACGATGGCGCCATGGACGGAACCGCGAGCCCAGTCACTGTGTGCGTGCCACCACAGGGTTCCTATTTCCTCCGATAATATGATTTTGTAGGTGAAGTTGGTTCGTGGTCGAATCGGGCACTGGGTTATGAACTCGGGACCGTCGAACCATGGATTCCTTGGTTGTTTCACACCGTGCCTGCAACATGTTTAATTTATTTTACTCACTAATGATTTCGTTTCTTGGTGAAATTATCATTGGAAGAATGAAGGAAAGGTAATGATTACCAGTGAATGGTGAAGCCATAGTTTCCACGATTGTGGACATTAACGAAGACAGTGTCACCTCTGTGAACTCGAATCTCTGGACCTGGATAACTATTGTTTACGACCAGCAAAGTCGATGTGTTGCACATCTTCCTAAATTTTGACTCTCGTACCTGCAACAACAAAAAATTGACCACCAAATAAGATCTCAACATTATTATTATATATTGATCAACAACTGTAAAAGAAAATAATACTCATTTTGCAGTCTGAAAACAAAACCAAGCCACTGCCATGATCATGTCTGTAAATTAAGTAGGTTTAATAAGAGGTTTAAGATTAATTCATACGAAACAACTATGAGATGTAAGAATATAAATGAAAAGGAAACAGAAAAAGGCACTCACAAAGAATTCATAGTGATGTACGTCAGCACTGCAAAGGAGCAAAGTGCTTAGAAATAAAACCCCTACAGACCATGTCACTAAACCCATTTCTCTTCTTTTTTCCCCCCTAACGTGGTCTTAGTTCTTCCTTGAATTTTCTCCTCTTTGGGTCATAAATCTCAATAATTTATAGGAAAGGGAGATTGCGGTCCGTAAGCTTCTTTCTTTGCAAGTATAATTTGTATAAGTTGACCCAAAAAAGAAAGAAAGAAAAACGAAATTTGCATTTTCCAGTAAAAGAATTACACATCATGCACATAACATGTTTCTAGTGTGTTATTTTTTTTTATTTTTCATTACATAACAGGTTTCTAGTTAAGCAAGTCGGATGTTGTTAATATATAGTATGGATTTTTAATGTTTATGTACCCAGCAGAGCCACGTTGAGGTGAAAGGGGTGATGCTTCCAAAGTTTAAATTTTTTAATTTAGTTTTTTTGTCAATTTATATTATGATCTTAAAAAATATATATATAAGTTCTACAGATTTAAGATTTTTGTAATTTCCTCTTTTTTATATATATATATTATAGTCCTCTTAAAATGGTAAAATTTTAATTTAGACCCTTTATAGCTTATAAAATTTTAAATTAGTAATGGTAAAATTGCACTTTGACCCCCTAAAAAATGATACAAATTTAATTTAACCCTTTCAAAATAATAAAGATATAAACTATTAAAATGATGAAATTACATGTTCAATTTAATTTAATTCCTGAATGGACCTCATGATCATCATGATACTTCCTTTTCACAATTCAAACATTGCCCAGAAAAACATGTTCAATTTATTCAACCTTTTACTCACATTTCAAGACATTAACATTATATTCCAAATCATTTGCAGAATGGACAACAAACACTTCTTTTTCTGACAGATTTCATTCTTATCCAACCAACACAGATGCATTGAATTTGATTCAAAATTCCATTCTATGCATTAGTTGCTCAATAATCCATAAAACCTCAAATTAAAATTCTTAAATGTAAAAATGAAATAATAACAACCAAATGTCCTCTTGGAAAGTTTTTTCTTTAAAAAGTAAAATTTTATGGGGTGACCACAATTTTCATAATAGCAAGGATTTTAAATAAAGCCAAAAATGCTTTAAGAATAAAACTTCCAAGTATTACGGTACCACCAATATGCAATTTCTTCAAATAACAAGTTTAGACATTTCTAATCTGCTTTATATTTTATCTGAGAAGACCCTTTTATATCATTCAAAAGAGGAATAAATTATGGGTGAAGAAAGTTTGACTTTTCATTAAAATATTAGGTTATTTTTTCCATATAAAATTTAAGGTTTTGCTTATCGGTTTGCTCTTTGAGATTTTGAATTTTATATTCGAGATTTTGGGAATTTAATCTTTTTATTATTCAGGTTTTAAATTTTTAGGTCCTATTATTTTATTTTGTTAAAATTATGTTTATTATAACGTCATTTTTTAATTAAATAACTATCAAGTGAATATTTTTTTATTATTTTAAATTATAACATTAACAAATTTAACAAAATTAATAATTAAACTTAAACTTTGAAATAGAATAGAATATAAAGATTAATTTTTTAAATGAAAATAGAGAAACTAAATTACTAAAATGATGGCATTTTTTAACTTGCTTTTATTCACTAAATGTAATATTTTCCTTTAACGTCCCTCCGCGTTTTCATTTATATAAGTCCTCAAATTCAGGTTTATATATATATATATAACCAGTCTTTCTGTGTTTTTACTTCTTTTTAAGGACCGTTGCTTTTTACATTTACACTTCCAGTCCTTCATGTTTTTCAAAATTAGGTTCTTCCGTATTTCACTTTTCCACCCATTTATTACAAAGCAGAAAATGCATGAATGTATGAAATGTTGATAATGCAAAATAATATTTTCATAATATTTTCAGTTGAGAAAAATCTTCTAACTGTTGTAGAAAATATTTTTAAAATATTTTCAGTTGAGAAAAATCCTCTTTTATTTTTGGAAATTGAAACTATATAAATAGAAGGTCATTCTTCTCATTTTATATAGAACACAACAAGAGAAAAACAATTTCTCTCTGTTTTTTAAATTATGGTGTTTTGCAAAATTACACGAGGAAAATTCTGTCTAGGAGATTAAATTTTAAGTGGGACCGTCTGTGATCCCTCCAATCTTTTCTGCAAATTGTTCCTATTGTGATTTCTCGAGAAGAGCAATGTCAATTGTGTTCCACCTTCTTTATTCGGGTGTACGAATATTGAAGTACTGTGTTAACCTTGGGGAGCAACGTCCATTACACGATTACACCAATCAGGGCGAATTTGCTTTTAAGGCAGTTGTCGAAACCGATTTAAAACGATGTTTCGAAAAATTATTTTAAATGTTGGGAAATGGGAGTCGCCACCAATCCTTTATTCGGTGTGATTGGATCACCACAAAACGTTTTAAAAACATGTAGGTCTTCAAAATCCAGAAACATAGGTTCAGGAGTCGGTTACGCATGAGGAAGGATTAGCACCCTCATGCGCCCAAATTGGTACCGTATTGATTATTTTCGGGTCTTAATTTATGCCATTTAAAAGTTTAAATAAAGCTTAAAACACGATCCTTGAATGCACGAGTTAAGTTTTTAAAAGAAATCGAGTTTGTCTGAAAATCCTGCTATTTCAGAGTGATCGAGGAAGAAAAGCTATGTCCAGTGAGTTAGGACACGACATTTCAAGATCCAGAAATAATGAGCTTTCCTTTGTAAAACCTTTTGAAACTTTTGCGAGGAGGACATTTGATTATCTCGATTTGAAGAAAGGTTGCACCTAGTAAGTTAAGGCGCAACATTTTGGGATCGAAGATAAGGAAACATTGCCTCGATTAAGGGTATTCGATTATTTCGATTTGAAGAAAAATTGCACCTAGTGAGTTAAGGCGTAAATTTTCGAAATCTGAAATAAAAGAATATTGCCTCGATTTTAAAGTTTTTATGAAAAAAACAATTTCGAAAACGAGCATGCGAGTTTAACAAGAATAAGCAATCAAAGATGGATATTAAATAACGCGAAGCAAAATAAATGAGAGGACGAGTTATTCACGAAAGAAAACAAGGATGCAAAATGCAAGCAAAAAAAAAAGTTAATGAGAGAGAAGAATGATGTAATCTGAGTTCAAAACGAGACTTTTCGGATGCACGGGGGATGCACGGGGGCAAAATGGTAGTTTTGGAAGGTTCGAAAAAAAAGGGATTTTTGGAAGTTCGAGGGTAAAATGGTAATTTTCGAAAGGTTCGGGGTCAAAAATGGGGTTTTTGGAAGTTTGGGGGTAAAATGGTAATTATTAGAAGGTTCGGGGTCAAAAATGAGATTTTTGGAAGTTTAGGGGTAAAATGGTAATTTTTGGAAAGTTTGGGGTCTAAAATAGGATTTTTGGAAGTTTAGGGGTAAAATGGTAATTTTTAGAAGGTTTGGGGTCAAAAATGGGATTTTTGGAAGTTTGGGGGTAAAATGGTAATTTTTAGAAATTTTAGGGTTAATATGGGATTTTTGGAAATTCGGGGCTAAAATGATAATTTTTAGAAGGTTCGATGTTAAAAATGGGATTTTTGGAAGTTTGGAGGTAAAATGGTAATTTTTTAAAAGTTTGGGGTAAAAAAATGGGATTTTTGGAAGTTTGGGGGTAAAATGGTAATTTTTGGAAAGTTTGGGGTCAAAAATGAGATTTTTGAAAGTTTGGGGGTAAATGGTAATTTTTAGAAGGTTTGGGATCAAAAATGGGATTTTTGGAAATTCGAGGGTAAAATGGTAATTTTTAGAAAGTTTAGGGTCAAAAATGAGATTTTTGGAAATTCGGGGGTAAAATGGTAATTTTTGGAGAGTTTAAGGACCTCCGGGGTAATAAAACCAAAGACGGATGACACGTGGCAGCTCCTCAGGCATTCTAAAGTCAGAAGACTATTTTGAAAACCATGAAAAATTTATGGGGCAATTTTGAAATTAAAGCGAACCTGATTTAAGGATCAAATTAGAACACATTAGAAATAAAGGGGACCATTTGCGAAAATAAGCCACAATCATGATACATGGCAGCTCCTGGTGCTTTTGAAAGGTCGAGGGACTAAATTAAAAAAAATGAACATCATTGGGCCAATTTAAAAGTAATTAAATGTACGAGAAGGACCTGATTAAAAATTTGGAAAAAAGCGGAATGACTAAATGCATAAATATACCATTAATAAAAAACACGCGTATCCTGAGTCAGGTCGAATCGGATCCGAGCCGGTTTTAGGGAAACTACGCCGTTTTCATGCTGAATACCCTCACCAAAACGCTGCCGTTTCGGTGAGGGTATTTAATGCCTAAACCCTTTGAAAACAAAGACCTTTCTTTATTTTCTCAAATTTCAGAAAAAAAAAAACTGAAACCCCCCTATTTTCTCTCAAATCCCCTCCGCGGCCGGCCAAACTCCGACTAGTCGAGCTGGTCGGCGTCCGACGCACGTAGGGCCACACGCGCACCACCGATCCCCGCGCGTGGTCCTTACACATCATCGTCGGGGATCCTCCGGTGCTCGCGCAGTTGTTTTCCACGCGCCACGCGCCTCCGTCGAAGGTGAACAGTCTCTTTTGCCCTGCTTTTTTTTTTTATACTTTTTTAAACGGAGACTAGGGTTAGATCTGGTGAGATCCAGTCGAGATCCTTTTTAACAGATTTAAAAAATCTTCCCCATTTTTTTAAAAACGTGTTTATTATCAAACGTTTTGATTTTGTCCTTTTTTATTCTTTTGCAGACCCGAGCACGACGAAGCAACGGGGAGATTCGGGGTTTCAACGGAGGCTCCGGCAACGCAGATCAGGGAAGTTTTCTTTGACCGTTTGCCTCCCCTTTTTTTTATTAATTATTAAATAAATATTATTATTAATATCATTAATGTTATCAGCATCATGTTTATTATTATTAATGTGATTATTAATTAAAAGTTTGAAATTAATGGGGGCATTAAAACTGACAGAATATACATTAATATGCACTAATGTATATCGGAAACTGATGGATTTAAAGTTCAAATAATAACTAAGTTCATTGAATATACCTGTATGCTTTGAATGATTCTGACTTTGGCTTGTATTCCTGATCTCGGTATGATTATTCGGACCCCTTGATTACTAAGAATTCTTTGCCTTTTGATAAAACGACTATTGCTTTCCCTAATCTTTTAGTTCGTAACCGTTTACAAGATTCTTGCTCTGGCTTTTATAGCCAGAGTTTACAATCATACTATTTTGTTTTTATAACATAAATGCATGTCTTGTTTTTCCTTTTGCAGGTCGGCCATGGTAGCGGCGGTTGAAGCAGCTGGTGACAGTACAAGTTGGGGCTGAAGATGGTGACAAGCTGCTGATGACGTGACGGCCTCTGGTTGGCTGAAAGGGAGGCAATAGCAGCAGCACTTAGCGAATTCGGGCCAAAACTGTAGTCTGGGTTTTGGATGTAATCGGTTTTAGGCATTTGGGCCTTTGGTTTATTAGGGTCGGCTCCTGTTTAGTTTTTGGGTTTTATTTAGTCTGGGCCTCAATTGGGCTTTGTAACTTTGGACAATTAAAATAAACTTTAAATTTAGATTTATAATAAACATAAATTTCAAGCAAATTTAAATTTAAAATAAAAATAAATTTAAGTTTACTGGGCCCAGACAAAATTGGGCTTCAACAGCTGCCCCTCTTTGCTCGTTACTGTGTAACAGGAACGGAGCAAAGAACTAGGAGGATGCCCAATTTGTCAAGTCTTATTTCCTTGACGTTCTTTCTTCCATTGGTCCACCTTCCATTTATTGAATGTTATTTTTCAGCCGTATCTAACTCTGCATCTTCTCCTTCAGGACTCCATCTCGTTCTAAAGTGATCTTCAAAAAGACAAAATTTGCTACTGGGACTTTTCCCTATTCCTTGGAATTCGTCATTCTAGTTTTTGAGTCTGGTTTCCTTAACTTGGCCTTCTTCTCAGTATCTCATCTGGAAAATGACCGCGTTGCTTGTTTCGATCCGCTTCTCTATATCCCATCAGGAAGACGAATTTGGTTCATTTCTCAGTATCTCATCTGGAAAATGACCGCGTCGCTTGTTTCAATCTACTTCTCTGTATCTCATCAGGAAGACGACTGCGTCGCTTGTTTCAATCCGCTTCTCTATATCTCATCAGGAAGACGAATTTGGTTCACTTCTCAAGATCTCATCAGGAAGCTAACCTTTATTGCTTCTACCTGCTTCTCAGTGTCTCATCAGGAAGCTGGGTTTTGAAGATTTCGCTCACTTTGAGCCTCGTTTGGGTCTTCTTCTCGGTATCTTGTCAGGAAAATGACCGCGTCGTTTGTTTCAATCTGCTTCTCTGTATCCCATCAGGAAGACGAATTTGGTTCACTTCTCAGTATCTCATTTGGAAAATGACCGCGTCGCTTATTTCAATCTGCTTCTCTGTATCTCATCAGGAAGACGACCGCGTCGCTTGTTTCAATCCGCTTCTCTGTGTCTCATCAGGAAGACGAATTTGGTTCACTTCTCAGGATCTCATCAGGAAGCTAACCTTTATTGCTTCTACCTACTTCTTAGTGTCTCATCAAGAAGCTGAGTTTTGAAGATTTCGCTCACTTTGAGCCTCGTTTGAGTCTTCTTCTCGGTATCTCATCAGGAAGATGATCGCGTCGTTTGTGTGTATCGTAATCTACCCCGTGATTGGGGTAAAGTTTTGGATTCCCGTATCTCTTCAACCTTTTCCTTGGTGGTCTTAATGATTCATCTCGTCATGTAACGAGGATGTGACCTGCGAAATATGCTTCTATGGGCCTTTATGTAGGCCTGTATGAGAAAGTCATGATTAGAATGAATTAAACGCTCCTAACTTGCATGAATGTGCATGATGAATGTCAGATTTGTTTATTAGGCCGGCATGGTTCGTTGCCTGTCCGAATTCTACTTTTGATGTGCTACTCTGTCCTTTTCGGGTTGTTGCTTGTTTTTAAGCTCGTATTCCAGTGGATGGTCTTGTTTTCGGGCTTTTTGTAATTTCTGAAAACTCCAGAACAATGCTCATAACTTTTTGTGTGATTTATTAGTTCATTACCCGTTATTTAGATGCAAAATGCTTGGACAAAACTGTACATAAACAAAGTCATTTTCCAAGAATTCTATTAAAAGAGGATCGAAGGAAACAATTATTGAAAAGGAGGATTAAAGGAAACAATCATTAATTGAAAATTGTCAAGTATACAAGGAAGAATAATTGGTTGCCGCAGATATCGCAAAATGAGCTACTCTGCGCCACCTTGTTTGAGAATCACTCCTAATCTCCGATGTGTGCTTAGAAGATCTAGAGTGTCTTGTTGATATTTCCAGTTGTAACCTTCCCTTTTCTTGTCGACCCGTTCTTTGGACCTGAGCCGCCCTTTGCGGGTTTTCAACTCAAAGTTCCCTTGGTTTCGGGACGCCCTTTATGAGTTTTCATCCTGAACCTCTTTTTTTTTTTGAATGCCCTTTGCGTGTTTTTATCTCAATTTTTATTTTGTTTCTAGGCGAAGTATTTTTTTACCGAGTCTGAATTGACGGGGTTGTACAGCTCCTTGCCATCCATCTCTGTTAAGATAAGAGCTCCTCATGAGAAAACCTTTTTTACCACGAAAGGCCCTTCCCAATTGGGCGTCCATTTCCCACGGAAATCTTTATGTATGGGAAGTATCTTTTTCAAAACTAAATCTCCCTCATAGAATTCCCTGGGACGAACTTTTTTGTCGTAAGCTCGCATCATTCTTTTCTGGTACATTTGGCCGTGGTGAATGACTTTTAATCTCTTTTCCTCGATTAAATTCAATTGGTCATGTCGAACCTGGGCCCATTCAGCCTCGTCAAGTTGAAGCTCTGTTAAGACTCGAAAGGAAGGTATTTCAACCTCAATAGGCAAGACTACTTCCATACCATATGTCAACGAGAATGGCGTTACCACAGTAGAAGTTCTGACCGAAGTTCTATAGGCAAAGAGAGCAAATGGTAGTTTTTCGTGCCAGTCCTTGTAAGTCTCAGTCATTTTGGCCACAATCCTCTTGATATTCTTATTAGCTGCCTCCACAGCTCCATTCATTTTCGAGGGATAGAGAGAGGAATTATGATGCTTAATTTGGAACTGTTCACAAACTTCTGCTATCGTGCTATTGTTCAAATTAAGGGCATTGTCGGATATGATCTTTTCGGGCATCCCATATCGGCTTATGATTTCCTTTTTCAGGAACTTGCTAACCGCAGACTTGGTAACATTTGCATATGAGGTTGCCTCTACCCATTTAGTGAAGTAATCGATCCCCATAAAGATGAATCTATGGCCATTGGAAGCCTTTGGAGAAATCGGCCCGATGACGTCCATGCCCCACATAGAAAAAGGCCAGAGAGAGGTCATGACATGAAGATGTGATGGAGGTACATGGATCTTGTCTCCATATATATGGCATTTATGGCACTTCTCGGCGTAATTGATGCAATCTCCCTCCATACTAGACCAGTAATACCCAAATCTCATTATTTGTCGGGCCATCGAGAAACCATTGGAGTGTGTCCCACAAATGCCTTCGTGAACCTCTTCTAAAATCTTTTTAGCTTCAATTGCATCGACACACCTTAGCAACACTTGATCTTTTCTCCTTTTGTATAAGATTTCCCCATCCAGGACATATTCACTGGCTATTCTTCGTAGTGTTCTTTTTTCGTTTTCTGAGGCTTGCTCGGGATACTTTTGATCTCTCACAAAATAAAGAACATTCTGGTACCACGGGTGATCATCTTTTTCCTCTCCATCCTCTATTTCAACATTACAACAATAAGCAGGAACTTCATAGATACTCATCTGAATGGGCTTTACATTTTCTGTCCTACTCACCTTAATCATTGAGGCTAGAGTGGCAAGTGTGTCTGCCATCTGGTTCTCTTCCCGTGGGAGGTAATGGAATGTGACGCCATCGAATTCAATGATCAACTCGAGGACCAACTTGCGATAATCCATTAACTTGGAATCCCTTGTTTTCCATTCTCCTTTTAGTTGATAGATTACCAGTGCAGAGTCTCCATAAATCTCCAAAATTTTGATTCCCCGTTCTATGGCCGCACGGATTCCCAATATACATGCTTTGTATTCAGCCATATTATTCGTGCAATCAAAATCAAGCTTGCTGATGACAGGGTAATGATCTCCCTCTGGTGATACCAAGATTGCTCTGACCCCATTACCTGTGGCGTTTGAAGCTTCATCGAAATTCATCCTCCAAGGTCATTCTTTCGTGTTTTCCTCTTCAGTAGTCGCAACATACATTAAATCCTCATTCGGGAAATCGAAGTCCATAAGCTCATAGTCTTCTAAAGCCCTACTTGCTAGGAAATCTGCTATCGCACTTCTTTTTATTGCTTTCTGATTGACATAGACTATATCAAATTCAGAGAGCAAGATCTGCCATCGAGCTAACCTCCCATTTAATGCTGCTGATTCCATCAAATACTTCAGAGGATCCAATTTCGAAATCAGCCAAGTCGAATGATATAGCACGTTTGTCTTAATCTACGTGTAGTCCAGACTAGTGCACAACATAATTTCTCAATAGGTGAATATCGTGTCTCACAATCAGTGAATTTCTTGTTGAGATAATATATCGCCTTTTCTTTCTTTCCAGATTCATCATGTTGGCCTAGTACACATCCCATGGAATTTTCAAAGACTGTTAAGTACATGATCAATGACTTATTACGAGTCGGAGTTACCAAGATGGGAGCCTTGGATAAATAGTCTTTGACCTTATCAACGGTTTCCTGATATTCATCATCCCATACACTCGGGTTGCGCTTTCTAAGCAGGCGGAAGATGGGATCGCATTTCTCAGTTAACTGTGAGATGAACCGAGCAATGTAATTTAGTCTTCCTAAGAACCCTCGAACTTCTTTTTGAGTACCGGGCGGTGGTAATTCCTGTATAGCTTTGACCTTATCCGGGTCGATTTCAATTCCTCTTTTGCTGACCACAAAACCTAACAATTTTCCTGATGTGGCCCCGAAAGTGCATTTGGCTGGATTCAACTTTAGTTGATATTTTCTCAGCCCTCTAAATAACTTTCTCAGGATTCTTACATGTTCCTCCTCTGTTTGAGACTTCGCAATCATGTCATCAACGTAAACCTCAATCTCTTTGTGTATCATATCATGAAACAGGGTCACCATAGCCCTCTGATAAGTTGCTCTTGCATTCTTGAGTCCGAAGGGCATCACTTTGTAACAAAATGTTCCCCATAGCGTGACAAAAGTGGTTTTGGTCATATCTTCCAAGTCCATCCTTATTTGGTTATACCCAAAGAAGCCATCCATGAAGGAAATCAAGGAATGTCTTGCCGTATTGTCAACTAGAGTGTCGATGTGGGGCAAAGGAAAATTATCCTTTGGGCTAGCTTTATTTAAATCACGATAGTCCACACACATACGCACTTTTCCATCTTTTTTGGGAACGGGGACTATATTAGCTACCCATTCAGAGTATTTAACCACTTGGAGGAAACCGACGTCAAATTGTTTCCTGACTTCTTCTTTTATTTTTAACAACACATCCGGTCTCATCCTTCGAAGTTTTTGCTGTACAGGCTTGTTTTCTTCCATTATAGGGAGTTTATGCATCACAATGTCAGTACTTAAGCCGGGCATATCTTGGTAAGACCATGCAAAAATATCTTGGAACTCTTGAAGCAGCTCGACCAGATTCCTTCTAGTTTCTGCTGAGATACTTGTCCCGATTTTCACCTCTTTCTCTTCGTCTTTGTACCCCAAATTAATAACTTCCACCGGGTCAGAATGAGGTAGGATCTGTTTTTCTTCCCGTTCCATCATTCTTAATAGATCCGAAGGTAAATCACAGTCTTGCTTATCTTCAAAGTCCTGTAGTTCTTCCAAACACATATCTTGCTCGAAGTGGGGTTCCAAGTTAGCGTCAAGATTGCTCATATTATTGATATCCGAGGATCTGTCAAAGAATGAAAGGAAGGTCCAAAGAGCGAAATGAATTTGCGAAAGAATAACTATGTGGTATATGTATGTGTATGCATGTATTGAACCTTGTTTATTAGATATGTACGAACGATTTATTAGGCCGAATTTAAGAAATGAAAGAGTAGTTTTGGAAAGAGTATAAAATGGAAAAGTGCACTTCATTCAAAATAACCGAGTAATGACCATGAGCCCCTTTTACAAAAAGATCCATATTACTTTCGAGCCTAAAGCAATAGGTGTTTTCGAGCATTACTCTGAGGAAATCTTAAAAATTACATGGAGTTCCTCCACAGTCCAATTACTCAAGGTGCTTCCTGGCGCACACGGGCCGATCTTTGACGGATCCCTTTCCTTTCTTTCATCGAATATAGCATTAACGCCTAGGTCTTTTACGATGACTTCCTTGGTTCCAATTGTCACTTGCTTCTTTTCCTGCTGGTTGATCACCTCTCCTAAGATGAAAGTCTCATGGATGTACGGGAAAATCATGGGTTCCCACAAGATGTCCTTTCCAGCTAGTCTAGCCCTCCTTCTTTCTTGCCTCTTCTCCAACTCTTTTCTCTTTTGTTTTGTATCTGGCTTGTATCCCAGGCCATAACGATCTCGTTTTTCTATTAGCATCGGCACATCAACTCTTCCTTGGAGGTATTTTCCCAGTCCTTTCCCAAGTTTCGCTCCTTTTCCAACTATCAATTTCAAAACCATCCTGGTGGTCGATGATATTGTAGGCATCTGTATTCCCACGTAGGGTGAATCGCTTATTATGGACGCGATTATTTCCTCCTCAGCATTAATCGTGATCAGCAGCCCTTCATTTATCAGCTTCACTTTCTGGTGCAAAGAGGAAGGTACTGCCCTAGCTGAATGGATCCATGGTCTTCCTAGCAGACAATTATAAGTGGGCCTAATATCCATTATTAGGAAATCTACTTCATACGTGTTTGGTCCAATTTGAAGGGGTATTTCAATCCTCCCCATTACCTTCCTTTCTGTCCCATCAAATGCTCTTACTATGTTATTACACCCTTTCATGTGAGAGCTATCGACTGGCAATCTTTGCAGTGTAGCTAGTGGTAGCACATTCAGGGTTGAACCGTTGTCTATGAGTACTCCTGGTAGCGTATACCCTTTACAGCGGGTAGTGATGTGTAAAGCCTTGGTAGATCCTATTCCTCCCGTTGGTATTTCATCATCGCTAAAAGAAATGAAGTTATCAGCACTCACATTATTGACCAATCAATCTAGTTTGCTGACGGAGATGTCATTTGCTACATAGGTTTCATTTAGCACCTTCATTAGTGCGCTTCGATGAGCTTCTAAGCTTAAGAGCAATGACAAGATTGATATACGAGTGGGCTGTTTGTGTAGTTGCTCTACCACGCTATATTCACTATGTCTTAAGAACTTTAAAAACTCCTTTGCCTCATTCTCAGTCATAAGCTCGGTGATGGGTGCTTCTGGCTTGTTGGTTGGTCCTTTCTCAGGCTCACACATTCTAGCTTTCTCTTTATTGACCTCTTTTTCTTTATTCTCAAGGTCATAATTCTTACCGCTTCGGGTAACAAGGTTAACGTCCTTCATATGTTCCCCCTCCTTTGGCATTGTCACATTGCAATTGTAACTCCAAGGGACCCTCCTACTGTCTTTGTAAGGAAACGTTGCGGGCTTTTGTATAATAATGCGGGGGGATGTTTGTTCTCTTGTCATGCCACGGATAATCACCTTGGGACAATTGCTTCCATAAGTCTTAGATGTCACGTTTTCAGAGGCGCAAACATCACTAGCTTCCACTCTCTCTTCAAAGAATTTTAGCTCTCGGTTATCCATCATCCTTTGGACCACGACTTTGAACTTGATGCAACTTTGAATTTTATGCCCTTTGACGGCGTGAAATTTGCAATGGTCATCATCTCCGATTATTACACTCTTTTTATTGCTCAAGATTATCCCTTCTTTAACCAGCTTCTGCCATACCCATCGAAGTGGAGATTGGATTTCTTCAATATTTCTCTTAATTTTTCGAGCTCCTTCTTCCAGCAAGGCGTTCACCCCTTGCTCTGGGTGATTAGGCATAGGATTTCCAACTATATTGGGTTTTACTGGCTCTTTTAACTTCACGATCCCATGTTTTATGAGTCCTTCGACTCGTCTTTTAAAAGCGGGACAGTTTTCAATCGAATGCCCTTTTACCCCTGCATGATATTCGCAGTGAGCTTTTGCATCATACCAAGCCGGAAATAAGGGTTTGTATGGTCTTACATGCTGATGAGCTACCTTATGTGCATCGTATAATATTTTGTAGAGTTCCCCATATGACATTGGAAGGGGAGTATATTAGATTTTTTCCTTATTCAACCTAGTACATGTCTCCTGCCGCGGGGCATTTTGATAATTGCCTATTGGAGTCTTTGGCTGACTTGTCATGAAGGGTCTAGTGTAACCAAGTCTGTATATGCTTGCGTTGTTGACCTCGTAATCCCTTCTCCTAGGGGCAGGCCTCTTGGGGCTTTCTTCGATCTCAATCTTACCAGCTTTGATCGCATTTTCAATCATTTCCCCCGACATGACCATGTCGAAGAAACTCTTGGTAGCGTTTCCTAGCAGATGATTTAGGTAAGGAACCTTAAGTGTATTGACGAACAACATTGTTGTCTCTTTTTCTATTAACGGTGGCTGTACCTGTGTTGTCACCTCGCGCCACCTCTGCGTATATGTTCTAAAGCACTCATTTGACTTATTTTCCATGTTCTGTAATGTAAGCCGGTCAGGGGCTATTTCTATTACATGGTCGTATTATTTTAAGAAAGCTTGTGCCAAGTCTTTCCACGAATGGATTTTTGATTGGCTCAGCTGATTATACCATCTGATCGTCGACCCGACCAGGCTGTCTTGAAAACAATGAATTGACAGTTGGTCATTATGTACATGCCCTGCCATCTTTCTCCAGAACATGGTTAGGTGAGCTTCAGGGTAGCTCGTCCCGCTATATTTTTCAAATTACAGAGCTTTAAATTTATGAGGGAGTACTAATTCCGGAACCAAACTTAGCTTTTTGGCAACCACCCCATAGGCAATTTCAATCCCTTACATCGCGTCAATTTTCTCTTCTAAACGCCTGTATTTTTCTTCTATTTGCCTGGAAAGATCTTCTTTTATCATTTCGTCAAAGTCCGGAACACCCAGATTTGCGGCATTATCCTCTGGGTTTGACCCTGATCTAGTTGGATAATTAGCCGGTCGTGACGTGTCTGTGGCTGGTTACTGTGCCTTTATGGTAACAGTGGGCTCTCGTACCGGTATTTCTTGCGACACTGAGTTATGAAGGGAAGCAAAGCCTAGGGGACCATCGGGTCCTCTTCTTCCTCAATGGCTGGGCTTTTCCCTTTGTCAGTCATGCTTTGTTTTACTTGTGATAATTCGTTCATCAGGCTCTTTTGTGCTTCCATGAATTGATTTTTCATTTCTCTACACATCATGCTCATTTGCTCTTGGATGTGTTCTTGCATCTGGTCTTGTAATTCCTTCTAAATTTGTTCAAGTCTCTGTTTCATGGCTTTAGTTTTCTTTCGAGTATTATAACGGTGTGAGTTTTCAATAGTTACTGATGTAGCTCTGTATCGTGAATTTTAATGAGTTAGGATTGTTATGCAGAAGTATACAAAATTGTGACGTAAATATGATGCATGCATGTAAGAGAAAGGTATTGACTTACGATTCACTTTCCATTTAGAAAACTTTATTTGGATAACAAGTTCCTTAACATAAAGTAAATTTCATAAACGGTTTTGCTTTGATGCTCAGTGCCTTGACTTTTCTAAGGAGTTTTGACAGCTTCTGTCCTCGTTCGGTCTTCATCTCGTACTGTATGCTTAACTCTTATGCTTCAATTGCCAGGGTCTGCACGTGGTCAGCTACTTCGCGGATTTGATTTAAAGCTTCACCCATGACATAATCTCTTTCTCTGACTTCCTTTTGAGTTTGCTGAAGATGCCAATCATTTGTATCCAACGTTCTTTCCAGAATCTCAATTCGTATTTCACTATTCTGCAAAGAGGCCTGTAATTCTTTCACCCTCTCATTTAGTCTCTTAATCTCGGCTCGGCCCGCCTTTAACTCCATTACTGAATTTTGGCTACGATGCCTATACAAGGACTCTTCCAACACTCCTACTCGAGCTTTTAATTCAGCTACTTCGGCTCGGCTTTCCAGAAGGTTGCCTTTCATAGCATTTTCCTGGACTTGGGCGTCTTGGAATTTGTTTTTCCAGTGACTTGTTTTATTTTTCTCTTCGTGGATTTCCTGTTGCCATTGCTCTGATGTCTTACCCAAACCGGCGGTTCTCATCGATAATCGAAGTTTTTTATAGTGCTTCTTTAGGCTGCTCAGATCTTCTTCAGCCTTATTCTTCCCTTTTCTTAATTTTTCCACCTCCAGCTTCTGAACATCAACGTCTAGTCCTAAGAGCACCTTCTCTTCTTCCAGTTTTTCTATCACTTTCCCCATCTCAGTATTTTTCTTTTCAAAATCCTGTTTAATTATCTCTAATTCAGTCGAAACTACCTGCAAGTGTTCTTTAATTGGGCGAAAAATCTCCGGGTTCGGCACGAGAATGTTATCATTAATCCTTCTGTTTCTCCACCAATCATATTCTTCAGTCATCAAGGGATTGGTACCGAATGCTTTCATTTTCCGGACCTGGTTCCACGCATTTGAGATTTCCCGAATCCTTTTCTTATTGTTTCTCCACGGTACACGAATTCACATTGAGCTATCCCCTGCGTCGCGGGTATGAACTGTCTTGATCTTTATTATCTTGAAACTAGCAACGGTGCATATCCAGTTGCTCCCCATATCCCGGCTAATGGGACCTAGTCGAGATCTCCACATCGATATAATATTTCATCAGGAATAAACCATGGTGCTCGCCACTCTATGTCTTCGTCTTTGAGGCTTTGAAGTATGGCCATCCATTTTTCTTTTGAGAAGCTTTCTTGTCTTTGTGTGACACAAACTCTTTCAAATGGGAGTAATCTTTAGACAAGTACTGATATGAGACTTTTTCTGTTTTCCAAAAGTGACTATGAAACCATACCATCAATAGCGGTGCGTAGGCGATAAATCGACCTTCGCCCTCCTTTTTGCATGCATTCAGGGATCTAAAGGTTTTAGCTAGTATAACCGGGACATGTGTCACTCTTTTACTTAATCTATCAAACAAATCTATCACCGCGTCCTCTATATGTCCCAAGGCTTTTGGAAAAATGACCAACCCATAGATACTTAGGGCTAAAATGTCGATCTTCTTCTTCGCATCTGGATGGGCCCATATTAAATCTCGCAGGCTCTTCCATGTGATGCACTTGTTATCGCCATTGACCTTAACTCGAGCTGCAACCCACCGTTCGCTCATGCCTGTGATGTTTATTAATCTTTTAACCATGGTTGGAAGATTTGGAGCTCTAGAGTAGGCCTTATTTACTGACACCTTCGGACAACGGAGCAGAGTGGTGTATTCTTCTATCTTCGGTGTCATGTCTATATTCCCGAAGGTGAAGCAATTGTAGGCCGAATTCCAATACTGTGTTAAGGCTCTAAAGAGGGATTTGTCCACCTTAACTTCACACAAGTACGGTAAATCTCCGTATTCTTGGTAAAAGGTTTACTTCATGTTATTATCCCAACTGTCCCAAATCTCCTTCAATTCGAGCATATTGTTTTGAGCCGTGCTGATCCTGGTGTAATCCCAAAGCTCAGACTTATATCCTTCCACTAAGCTGTCTCCATTTTGGCGTTGAGTCTCCTCCGACCACATGCGCACGACCATATTGTCCTATACTTTATCAAAGTACTTGTTTTCCATGATTAATTCTCTTATCGGTAACTGAACTTTTGAGTCTGTACCTTCTCTATGTATGATGATGAAATGCGATGCAGAAAGAGACAAAAATAACTCAGTTAGCGAAACGCAACAATATCAAAATACAAATGAAGCATAGAACCTAAGAGTCTAATTTGAGAGGTTGCTAAATGGTTTAACACAACTCCTTTTAAGGCAAGTTTCTATATCTTACTACATGTGGTTTTAGGCTCTAAAGTAGAGGTACCCATACCAGCAGATTCCTCAATCTTCACCCATTACAGGATCATACGGATGAGTTCGGTTTAGGGGGACGCATTTCCCACATGTTTGCACGGAAGTGAAAACTTCACGAAAATAAGGGTACTTTGTAATCCCGAAAGCAATCCACTATCTTGCACGGAGGTGAAGACCTCACGAAGGAGTAGTTTCAGGCTTTCACTTATTAGGGTAATATCAATATGCAGATGTATGCAAATATACACTAGCAATATCACATAATATAGTGTCACAAAAAGGTGTCGAGGATCGCATATCAAACAAAACTGAAGCTTTTAAAAGTTTCTAAAGAATACCCGAAAATAATCAATTTTGGCTTGACTTTCGTTTATTTTAAATTCCCCAGCGGAGTCGCCAGCTGTCGAAACCGATTTAAAGCGATGTTTCGAAAAATTATTTTAAATGTTGGGAAATGGGAGTCGCCACCAATCCTTTATTCGGTGTGATTGGATCACCACAAAACGTTTTAAAAACATGTAGGTCTTCAAAATCCAGAAACATAGGTTAGGGAGTCGGTTACGCATGAGAAAGGATTAGCACTCTCATGCGCCCAAATTGGTACCGTATTGATTATTTTCGGGTCTTAATTTATGCCATTTAAAAGTTTAAATAAAGCTTAAAACACGATCCTTGAATGCAAGAGTTAAGTTTTTAAAAGAAATCGAGTTTGTCTGAAAATCCCGCTATTTCAGAGTGATCGAGGAAGAAAAGCTACGTCCAGTGAGTTAGGACACGACATTTCAAGATCCATAAATAATGAGCTTTCCTTTGTAAAACCTTTTGAAACTTTTGCGAGGAGGACATTTGCTTATCTCGATTTGTAGAAAGGTTGCACCTAGTAAGTTAAGGCGCAACATTTCAGGATCGAAGATAAGGAAACATTACCTTGATTAAGGGTATTCGATTATTTCGATTTAAAGAAAAATTACACCTAGTGAGTTCAGGCGTAAATTTTCGAAATCTGAAATAAAAGAATATTGCCCCGATTTTAAAGTTTTTATGAAAAAAACAATTTCGAAAACAAGCATGCGAGTTTAACAAGAATAAGTAGTCAAAGATGGATATTAAATAACGCGAAGCAAAATAAATGAGAGAACGAGTTATTCACGAAAGAAAATAAGGATGCAAAATACAAGCAAAAAGAAGTTAATAAGAGAGAAGAATGATGTAATCTGAGTTCAAAACGAGACTTTTCGGATGCATGGGGGGCAAAATGGTAGTTTTGGAAGGTTCGAAAAAAAAAGGAATTTTTGGAAGTTCGAGGGTAAAATGGTAATTTTCGAAAGGTTCGGGGTTTAAAATGGGGTTTTTAGAAGTTCAAGGGTAAAATGGTAATTTTTAGAAGGTTCGGGGTCAAAAATGGGATTTTTGGAGTTTGGAGGTAAAATGGAATTTTGGAAGTTCGGGGTCAAAAATGGGATTTTTGGAAGTTTGGGGGTAAAATGGTAATTTTTAGAAGGTTTGAGGTCAAAAATGGGGTTTTTGGAAGTTTAGGGGCAAAATGTTAATTTTTAGAAAGTTTAGGGTAAAAAATGGGATTTTTGGAAGTTTTGGTGTAAAATTGTAATTTTTGGAAAGTTCGAGGTCAAAAAATGGGATTTTTTGATGTTTGGGGGTAAAATGGTAATTTTTAAAGGTTCGAGGTTAAAATGGGATTTTTGGAGATTTTGGGGTAAAATAGTTTTTTTTAGAAAGTTTAGGGTCAAAAATGGGATTTTGGAAATTCGGGGGTAAAATGGTAATTTTTGGAGAGTTTAAGGACCTTTGGGGTAATAAAACCAAAGACGGATGACACGTGGCAGCTCCTCATGCATTCTGAAGTCAGAGGACGATTTTGAAAACCATGGAAAATTTATGGGGCAATTTTGAAATT
Source organism: Kokia cookei (assembly GCA_039519145.1). NCBI lineage: Eukaryota > Viridiplantae > Streptophyta > Magnoliopsida > Malvales > Malvaceae > Kokia > Kokia cookei. Next base: position 20,044,878 of record CM076902.1, read on the forward strand.
AAAGCGAACCTGATTTAAGGATCAAATTAGAAAACATTAGAAATAAAGGGGACCATTTGCAAAAATAAGCCACAATCATGACACGTGGCAGCTCCTAGTGCTTTTGAAAGGTCGAGGGACTAAATTAAAAAAATGAACATTATTGGGCCAATTTAAAAGTAATTAAAAGTACGAGAAGGACCTGATTAAAAATTTGGAAAAAAGCAGAATAACCAAATGCATAAATATACCATTAATCAAAAACACGCGGATCCTGAGTCGGGTCGAATCGGATCCGGGCCGATTTTAGGGAAACTAAGTCGTTTTTATGCTGAATACCCTCACCGAAACGCTGCCGTTTCTGTGAGGGTATTTAAGGCCTAAACCCTTTGAAAACAAAGACCTTTCTTTCATTTTCTCAAATTTCAGAAAAAAAAAATTGAAACCCCCTATTTTCTCTCAAATCCCCTCCGCGGTCGGCCAAACTCCGGCTGGTCGAGCTGGTCGGCGTCTGACGCGCGCAGGGTCACACGCGCACCGCCGATCCCCGCGCGTGGTCCTTACACGTCATCACTGGGGATCCTCCGGTGCTTGTGCAGTTGTTTTCCACGCGCCACGCGCCACGTGCCTCCGTCGAAGGTGAACAGTCTCATTTGCCCTGCCTTTTTCTTTTATACTTTTTTAAACGGAGACCGGGTTTAGATCCGTTGAGATCCAGTCGGGATCCTTTTTAACAGATTTAAAAAATCTTCCCCCTTTTTTTAAAAATGTGTTTATTATCAAACGTTTTGATTTTGTCCTTTTTTGTTCTTTTGCAGACCCGAGCACGACGAAGCAACGGGGAGATTCGAGGTTTCGACGGAGGCTGCGGCAACGCAGATCAGGGAAGTTCTTTGACCGTTGCCTCCCCTTTTTTTATTATTAATTATTAAATAAATATTATTATTAATATCATTAATGTTATCAGCATCATGTTTATTATTATTAATGTGATTATTAATTAAAAGTTTGAAATTAATGGGGGCATTAAAACTGACAGAATATACATTAATATGCACTAATGTATATCGGAAACTGATGGATTTAAAGTTCAAATAATAACTAAGTTCATTGAATGTACCTGTATGCTTTGAATGATTCTGACTTTGGCTTGTATTCCTGATCTCGGTATGATTATTCGGACCCCTTGATTATTAACAATTCTTTGCCTTTTGATAAAATGACTATTGCTTTCCCTAATCTTTTAGTTCGTAACCGTTACAAGATTCATGCTCTGGCTTTTATAGCCAGAGTTTACAATCATACTATTTTATTTTTATAACATAAATGCATGTCTTGTTTTTCCTTTTGCAGGTCGGCAATGGCAGCTGCGGTTGAAGCAGCTAGTGGCAGTGCAAGTTGGGGCTGAAGATGGTAACAAGCTGCTGATGACGTGGCGGCCTCTGGTTGGCTGAAAGGGAGGCAATAGCAGCAGCACTTAGCAAATTCGGGCCAAAACTGTAGTCTGGGTTTTGGATGTAATCGGTTTTAGGCATTTGGGCCTTTGGTTTATTAGGGTCGGGTCCTGTTTAGTTTTTGGGTTTTTTTGAGTCTAGGCCTCAATTGGGCTTTGTAACTTTGGACAATTAAAATAAACTTTAAATTTAGATTTATAATAAACTTAAATTTCAAGCAAATTTAAATTTAAAATAAAAATAAATTTAAGTTTACTAGGCCCAGATAAAATTGGGCTTCAACAGCAGTGATTCTTCCATGGCATAGTAATTGCTATTTTATTCACTCTCAGTTTGATTTCCTGTCAGCATTAGCAGTTTTGTTTTGCAGTAGTATATTTTTAACATGTAATTGTAATTCCAACGTTAATTTATTTTTTATTAATTAAGAAAAGGAAAAGGTTGCAAGTAAATTAAAAGTGAATAAAACCGATGATATATCATGTTTTCAATAATCAATTCATATAACCTTAAATAAAGTTGTTAATTTATAAGGTTTAGAAGTTCTAAATTAAAACTAAGAGAAATTTAATGAATCTATAACTTTTTATAACAATGATCTAAATATGAAAGATGAAGTCACAACTTAAATTCTTAAAATATTTATTTTAAATATAAAATTAATTTATTAAAAATTTATTGCAGTTACGTGCTATGCACGTGAAAGTGAAAGAAATATTTAATCCACTTTATTCAATGCTTGGAGTAGGTCTAGGTTCCAGGACAACGAGGCATGGTAGATGGCGGTGAGCGAATGCTGGTTTCGGTGGTGTTTCCATTCCTCACAATCAAAACAGTGCTCATTCCCCAGCTATTATGTCTTTCGAAATGGCAATGCATAAACCACACCCCTGAAAACATTATGTTTTCAATTACTTAATAACTTTGGTAGGTAGAAAGATGGACGAAAACGAGCACTGTTTTTTCTAATTGAAAGCTTACCGGGATTGTTTGCAAAAAACCTGAGGGCAACCCATCCTGAAGCAGGAGCGTGGACAGTGTTAATAAATGGTGGATCAACCAGGTTATATGTGCTTGGATCTGTCTCATTGTTGAAATTTCCGGTACCCATTCCCACCCAATAGAAGCTGAAACCGTGCAAATGAATTGGGTGACTTCCACCAGCCCCCAACCGGGTCGTTTGCAGCACCATCTCCACTGCATCCCCATAATTTACCACTATTGCCCTCGTCCCTTCCCCAGCTTTAGTATTGAACTCAGTCAAGTTCCCAGTGAAATTATAGAATACTGGTGGATTAAACGGAAAATCTTGGGTGAAAACACCAGTGATGTTCCTGCAATATTACCAAAACTTTAAGAATTAGCTACAGTAATAAAATTATTTTTTCTTTTCTAGCGGTACTAGAATGGCTATATATATACACACAGTATGCTTGGAGAATGTCAATACGACAAAGCTGACATTGTTCAGACTTGCAGCGAATCTGTCATCTGAAAGACAGTCTGATGTGTTGCATGGCAAAGTGTTTGTGGCGATTGTCATGTACACTCGTCTATTGATATCTTTTTCCGCCGGTACATTTATGGTCGGGTTTCGGGTGACGTTGGAGTACCGAATTTGGCTGATGAAGTTAAGCATAGCACCCGTATCGTTCAATGCGGGCAGCGGTATCAAGGAAGCATTCAATCCACCCTCGTTGTTTGTATATTGAAATATGCCAGTAGTAATGAAGTCACTAGGTGGAGCAGCGGAATCAGAGAAAAGCCTAATAGCCATGTAATATTGGCCGACGTTTCGATCGGCACGGACCAAAACATCCATGGTTTGGCCAGGGTTTATCATTATATAGTCGGTGGTGAACCTTCGAACGTAGGAGGCATCTTGTGCGACGACAATGAGGGTGTGGTTTGTGATGGTGAAGAATTGCTCTTCGTTCATTGCAGCATTGATTATGCGGAGAAGGTACATATTCTCAGAATCAACTTCCATGGTGAATATTGTATCTGCAACACCCAAATATAGACTCTTAGTGTAAGTAAGGGATCCCTAGGCATAGAAACTCGATTCCGGTTTCTGTAATACGGAGAACGTGTACCGTTGGGGCATCCATATGTGTCTCCTAGATGTCCATTGATAACATAAGCATCTGATGTGCGAGGAGCGACACCAGCTGCAAGTGCATCGTCGATAATTTGCTTGTAATCCCCATTGTACCACGATTCTGTACATTCAGACAAGAATAAAATTAAGTTCCATATAATTATACACAATTAACACAAACAAAAAATCCAAACATATGCTTACGAAGTATGATTGTTTGATCCGCGTCTGGCGTGGGGAACGGATAAGTTTCGTTCTCGGCCGGCAAAATGATGAAGGCTCCATGGACAGAACCACGAGTCCAGTCACTGTGTGCATGCCACCACAGGGTTCCTATTTCATCCGATAATATGATTTCATAGGTGAAGTTGGTCCCTGGTTGGATCTGGCACTGCGTTGCGTACTCGGGACCATCGAACCATGGATTCCTTGGTTGTTTCACGCCGTGCCTGCAACATGTTTAATTTATCTTTATCACTAATGAATTCAATTCTTAGGGAAGTTACCATAGGAAGAATGAATATTAGTTACCAGTGAATGGTGAAGCCATAGTTTCCTTGATTGTGGACATTAACGAAGACAGTGTCACCTCTGTGAACCCGAATCTCAGGCCCGGGGTAACTGTCGTTTACGACCAGCAATGTCGTTGTGTTGCACAGTTTCGTAAAGTTTGACTCTCGCACCTGCAATAAAAAAACTATGGCTTCACTTATATATTAATCAACAAAAACAATATAAAAAAAAAAAAGGGAATCATTTTGCTGTCTGAAAAGAACCAAGCAACTGTCTAAGATTAAAAAACTTAAAAAAATCCAAAATATGTAGACGAAACAACCGTGACATGTAAGAATATATATGTAAAGGCAAAAGGATACTCACAAAGAACTCATAGTGATGTACATCAGCACTGCAAAGGAGCAAAGTGCTTAGAAATAGAACCCCTGCAAACCATGTCACTGTATCTTGCTGTAAACCCATATTTTTTTCTCTCTCTACTGCGTTCTTAGTTCTCCCCTGAATTTTCTTATCTTTGGGCCATAAAATTCAACCATTTATAGGAAAGGAAGCTCCTGCTCCTTTGGTTTCTTTCTTTGTAACTATTTTCTCCCTAAAGAATTATACAAAACAGATTATTATTTTTTTTTCAATAGTTTTAGTGATATTAGTACTTTCATTGTGAAAAAAATTAATTTTAAATTTGAAATGAAATTATTGATGTAACATAAAATTATTCGAAATGAGTAATACCTCTATTTCATACAATTTTTTTTAATTTGTATACATTGACTTGAGGAAAAAAACAAACGTTCCACAATATATATTTAAAAAGTGAAAAATGGGAGATGAAAATTATGTAGAATGTGTATACATTGACTTGGGGTAAAACACAGACGTTGCAAAATAAAATACGCTAGGGGAAGTGGGGGGGGGGGGGGGTTAACAACTTATAATTTATTTTATTTTTTAAAGAAATTTTAAAAATATTATTTTATCATTTAATATATTTTTCTATTTAAATGAGGATTTGTTTAATTTTTTAAAATAATTTATAAAATAAAATATATTTTAAAAGTAATGAAAATAAAAAATAGAAACAACTTATAGTAAAATAGTAAGTAATTAAATAAAATAATTTAATTTAAATCAAGCATAAAATCAATATTTAACTAAAAATTAATTAAACATTGAATTAATCGATACATCTATTAAAACAATAAATGTATTTGAAATTATATAAGAAAGTATCATGCATCACTCATCTTAATAGTTCATCAAAAATATGAATTTTATTTATACTAAATTAATAAACACGTTTAATAATGATTAAAATATAATTTTTGAAATTTTAATTTTTTTTCAAATCAAACAAATACTGGACTATCAACTTTAAATGATGGCAGAAAAAGATATATTTTTTATTATCAACTTCGATGATTCCTTATGTTTTGAATTCAGACGGAAGAGAATGAGAACGAATCTGTTGTCACAATCCGAGAAAGGTAAAAAATGGACAATGTTGATTACATGTGCATAGGCCACATATTAAATGATTTATATGATGGTTTGTTGAACGCATACTAGAACAAAACCACAAGATACATGATCGAAGATGCTACAAGTAAGAAATTTCTTATTAGTCGTTTCAATAATTATCACGTGATTGATAGTCGTTTTGTTATGAATAATTTCGTGAAATTGGAAAAATGCTGAATTCATTTATGCAATATAACATGACAATAGATGAAATGATTGTTGTATTCTCCATTATAAACAAACTTTCTCCACCTTGGAAAGACTTTAAAAGAAGTCTAAAACATAAGAAAGATGATATATTTTTTGAGGTTTTGACAAATCATCTTCAAGTTGAAGAAAAATATAAAAAGCAATATCAGAACCTAGATTTTGAAAATATTAAAGTACATATTACGGAGGAAGGACAGACTATTAAACCATCCAATAGAAAGTTTGAACAGACTGTTAGAGCACCTAAGTTCAAGAAGCAATAAAAGAGCTCGTGTTGTCAGCTGAGACATTTCAAAAATGAATGTCGATTTTTAAAGAAGCATATTACTTCTAAGGTTAACAATATCGAGAAGTTTGTTTTCATAATTTTTTAAATTAATATGATATAAGATGGTAATGCATGATGGATTGATATTGGAGCAACCAAATATACTTTCAAGGACAAAGGTATGCTCCCAGAGTTCACACAATGTGAATATGACAATGATTTGTACATGAGAAATTCTTTCATCTCAACAATCAAAGGCAAAGAATTTGTTGAACTACGATGCATTTCTAAAATGATTTTAACCTTAAATAATATATATTATGCATCACACATTTATTATTAAATTATTTTCGAGCGTAAGTAAAAAAAAGTCTAGTTGAGTGGGTCAACCCTGTAAATTATGATTTTATTAATTCAAAGATGGTTGCATTTCTTTAATTTTGTTATCATTATTTATTGAAAACGTGATTTATGGTTGTGTTGTAAGGAGAAATGAGATTTAATTTTTAGGTACTAAGGGTGGATTTGGGGAGTGGTTAGTCCAATTTTTTTTTTTTTTTTTTTTTTTTGTGAATTACAATAACAGGGTAAAATTCGAACAACAAACGCGATTAACGCGACTCAAATCCAAGTCATACTTGGAGCGATGGAGAGAGAGATTGTGTTTTAAATTTTTATTGATTACTACTGTCTTCTGTAATTCTTCTTTTGTTGAAATTAGTGTAGTAATTTAGCGAGGGGCAGAGGATTTGCATTCTGATTTTCCCTATAGTTCGAGATGGAGAGAGAGATTGTGTTTTAAGTGGTTGGATGCATACGTCAACACTTTTATGTGGATGAAATTTTGAAAAGATCAAAATTTCTATTTATGCAAGAAATCACAGTAATTGAAGCAAAGAAAAATGGAGGTGATGGAGATTGATTGTGAGTAGTGGTAGGGTGGGTAGACGGGAGGAAGTACAGTTGAAGATTTTATTCAATGGCTGCAGTTAAAATATTATTTTTAGTCATTTTCAATCTGTTGCTGGACTTTCAAAAATTATGAATCTTTTAGCTGCTTCTTTTTAGTCATTGGTGGTTGGATTTTTTCCGATACGAGTATTAGTTTTTCAGCTCACGTTATTCTTGTCTTTATTGTTTTTTTAACAATATGTTATCTAGAAAAGGCCAATGGTTTGGTATACCAGGGTCATCTTCTCAAGTGACCCATCATTGGACAATTGTTTTCTTCTGCGGGAATCTTTTTTATTGCGGTATCTTTAGGGATGAATGAATTTTGGGTTACTCTGAGAGCATTGGATATTCAACTGAGGTAGAGTCGAAACTATAGGTGCTATTAGTTGGCTTGCAGGTGGCATGAGAGGAAGGTCATCCAAGAATTTTGGTGGAGTTGGATAACTTGACGACCTTTAATCTTATTAATGGTGTTTGGGCTATGTCAAGTAGTCTCTCTTTGGTCCATTTTATCTAGTGTTTTAAGTAACGAGAACGGCAACTTTAATTCTGACCTGTTGGTCGTGAAAATAAAATAAAATAAAAAATCCCATTAACAACTATTTTCATTTGGGTCACCCGTTACTAATTTGAGATAAATAAAAAAAAAATTACTTTACACACATTTTAGTCATTTTCATTTTCATCACTCAATTTTCTTTTTAGAATTTGTTTTATTTTTTTCCCAAAAAAACCGAGGAATAAATTGATTTTCCTGTAGAAACCCAAGTAATTTCCTCAGGTTTTTCCCTTTTGCCGAGAGATTAAAAGAAATTAAAAAGATAAAATAGTTTTTCCTCGTAAAACCCCCGATAATCTTTGGTGAAACCTCAAGTTTTTCTCTTTTACAGAAAAAAAAAACTAAAAATAATTCTAAAAAGATAAAAACCCAAGTTTTTTCCTATAAATACTGATATGTTGACCAAAAGATATTATCATACGTCGCAATTGTTAACCTTTTATGTTGATTTCACAGTCTTTTTATTGTGATTCCATAAGAGATGATTCTCTGTTTTAAATTATTAAGTTGGAAATTATGGAGCTAGCTAGCTAGCTACCCTGTCTTGCACGACTTTGTTAATACCTTTTGAATCGATTCGTATAGATGCATGAAAAACAAAAACAATTAAAACATCTCATACAGTTTTGGTTGTGTTAGTGCGTTGTCTGGAAAATGATACAAACTTTCCGTTGGTTTCTTACAATTCCAGAAACATGATCCAAGTCATGTAGCAATGTCTGAACTTGTAGATAAATAACTCATTTTCTTCCAAGTCATGATACGACATTTTGCTCACAGAAACACCTCACAATAATTGCATCTTTCTACGTGAAGTTTCAAATGGTTAATGACTTCTGCATGTGTCAAGTTTTTCTATTTTATTCTGTCCGAAAACATTTTCATTGACAATTACGTTGGCTAAAGAAACATGTGAAGTCTTGTGTCTGATTATGTGCGTCTAGAAAGTTGGGAATATTTTACTGCGCAGACTTCGAATGTCCTACAGCGTACGCTGATTCCAGAAACTATTAAAAATCAAAAAGAAAGGGGAAACCTGAAGAGCACAGATACATAGAAAATATAAAAACCTTGGGTTCTCTTTACGAGGATTTCAGGGCTTTTTTATTATTTTCTGAATATCCTTGTCTTATGCAGGCCTAAAGTCCACCACTACAGCTTTTTTTCGTAAGTTTGTAGCATCTTGCCCTCGTTTCCGGTTTGAGCAGCGCTGAGTTTTGATTTTGGGTTTTGCTTATTTATGTCTGTTTAAATTAGTTGGAAGAATCCCAGTTCACAAATGTGTAGCACGAACAACATCTTGACCCTCAATGGCAGCTTTCTGGGCTCTAAGATTGGGGTTCGCGTAAGGGACACGGTTTTTGTCGATGTCCACCATCAAGTGGTAATACTAATATATGCATATATGTATATGCTTACACACCTTGTTTATGATGAAACAATTAATCATATATATGTTTGTCGGTTTGTAGGAAGGGCGGTTTGAATGACTTAATTCAGCCAGACAGAAACTTCACTTACGAGATTGAATTGAATGATTTTAATCTTGCTACGTTACTTTAGTCTAAATCCAAACTGTTTTCGTTAAAATGATGATATTACTATTATTTGATATGATTGGTTAGATTTTCATTTGATTTTGATTGAGCGACTAAAACATAATAACTAAAAAAATTCATGTCATTACTTTAAAAACAACAATTAATAAGGTTATCAATTTAGATCTATTAACGACATTATAAAAATATGATTAAACATTGTTGGTAGGAGTTTATTAGAAGCTCAAATCGAAAAACGGATAAAAACCCTTACTAACAAATGTAGAGAAATTAAAACCATAATTAGACTGTGGGTTAAGAAAAGAGACAAATATGCAGCTAAACAGCTACCATTCTCGTCCATGTTAATCCTTGCATATCATCGTGTAGTAGCCGCAGCACCCTTGAAGATGGATCTTGAAAATTCTGCAGATCAAACGATCGTCCAATAGATACAGCAGCCATCTCATCTGCTATGTGGGAGGCCTCTTATAAACAGAGTGAAGTTTCATTTGCATAACAACCCAAAAATATAGAAAAAAGTTTCTTTCTAATCTATCACCATATTTTATATTCTTAGATTATTCTATAAAGAATTATTGATGAAATTTTTTATAAAAATTGATATCCTTGTTATGCTCCGTTCAGTGCTCAGTAGACTATTTTCGTTAGTGCAAAACGTAGACAATCATTAGGTTTTATTGTACCCTCAAAGTTTATTTGCTAGTAACTTTTTTGCACACTATATATAGAGAGACGAATAAAACCTTAAAGAAAGTGACATTACTATACGTTTTGAAACATTCGTTAATTTTTTATAAATTTATTTTTATCCCAACACACTAACGCTTAAAAGTTTCACTTTCAATTGCAAATACTTGGAAAAAAGTTTCAACGCCATTTAGAGTAGGAATAAAAAAAAAAAAAAACTTAAATATTTAATCCAAAGATGATAACTAAATTTAAAAGAAAAATGTTAAAGAATAGCCGACAATTCCGACTTTGATTGTATTGGTTTCATCATATTGCAAGTTGGTATTTGTTATTACAGTGTCGTATTGGTTTAAAAGTTATATTTAATATACCTTAAACTATGGCTTAATTTTATGCGAAATTCGTTAGTTATGCTGAAAATTAAACTGTTATGTTTTGACTTACCCTCCCTAACCTATTGTATCGTAAGATTAAGAAGGAAATATTTTTATAAAAAAATAGTATATTGCATAAAGAGAGAAGCCAAAACCATATTTAACGTAAATTACCAAATTTGAATAATTTGTAGAAAGTTAAACTGAATTACGTTCGCATATTATTAAATTCAAATTCTTGTTTTATTATGGATGTTGATGAGTCGAAAAAGAACGTAAACTGAATGATGGTGGTTACCTCAAATGAGTTTATCTTAAAGGTTTTCTACAAATCAAAATAACAGTTGGTGGGAGACCATGTCAACACACGTGGGAAGTCTATTTGTCTTTATCTTTATTATCCTTTTAATAAACAAGATAAAAGTCGTCTCTATATGACTATATATTATTTAATTGGGATAAGTTAATTTATGATTAACTATGTAAGGATGTTGTTTATTATGTAATATATAAATGTAAATTGATGTTGTGTTAATAATTTGTAAGAAGTGGATTAAATTAATATTTTATGTATATAAAATTAAATTTTAAACCAAAATTAATACAGGTTTTTTTTATTTAATTGGATAGAAAGTTCTTTTAGATTAAAAACAATTTAAACTTTTTTTATAATTCAACACGTGCTAGAAAATCGGTGAGCAAGGTAACGGGACACGAAGAAGGATGAGAGGAATTTTATTATTAGAGAAGTGAAAAATCCTCTGCCCTTTTAGTGCCCGTGTTGTATCCATCCAATCATTTTTCAGACACGTGAGTAATGTTTTTTTTTTAAATTTAACTCAATTTTGACATTAAATTTTAGTAATCTTCTATTTCCAATTAAAAACTAAAAATAAGAAATTGACAGAAGGTAATAATAACATTATTGTCAATGTAAAATGATATAAATTTACGTGCGTTTGAATGTATTATCCTCTTATTTAAAGATTGAGAGAGAATTATGGGTAATTTTATGTATGATAAAAAAAAAATAAAAAAAAATTATCTTCATTCTTTAATGTATGTTATTTTTGTAAGCAAGAAGAAATCAAAGGCGCTTTCCCTTCTTTTATTGTTTTTGCTTGATTTGCTATCATTGAAGTCGTGTTTTAATAGACTATTGTAGAGATTAATTTATGTGAGGTTGGTGGACATAAAGGGCACCAAGAAGAGGGTACAGGAATTTTATTCTTATTTAAAATGTAAATCTAGAAACTACTTGTACGTATGTATGTTCGTATGTGCTAATTGTGTAGTTCTAGTTTCCAGGACAACGAGGCATGGTAGACGGCGGTGGGCGCATGCTGGTTTCGGTGGTGTTACCGTCCCTCACGATGAGAACAGCGTCCATTCCCCAACTACTATGCCTTTCCAAATGGCAATGCATAAACCATACTCCTGAAAATATTATAATTAGTTGCAACTTTGGTCGTAAGAAAGATGAGCTGCTTTTTATTTAAAAAAATTTCTAATTGAAAAACTTACCGGGATTGTCAGCAAAAAATCTGATGGCAACCCATCTTCTACCAGGAACATGGACAGTGTTAATCAGTGGTGGATCAACCAGATTATAAGTGCTTGGGTCTGTCTCGTTGTTGAAATTCCCGAAACCTGTTCCCACCCAATAGAAGCTGAAACCGTGCAAATGGATTGGGTGACTTCCACCAGCCCCCATCTGGGTTGCTTGCAGCACCATCTCAACTCCTTCCCCATAATTTACCACCATAACCCTCGTCCCTCTATCAACAGGGGGATTGAAATTAGTCAAGTCACCAGTGAAATTATAGAATACTGGGGGATTCAATGGAAAATCTTCGGTGAAAACACCACTCATGTTCCTGAAATTTTACCAAAACTTTTAACAATTAGACAGCTACAGTAGTGAAATCATGATTTAAGAATTGCTATGACCATGGATATATATAATATACCTGTTGTAGTATGCTTGGAGAATATCAATACTTGGGAAAACAAAGCTCACATTGTTCATACTTGCAAAAATTCCGCTGCCCGTAGTGCAGGTGTTGCAAGGCAAGCCGTTTACCGCAAGTGTAATGAACGCTCGTCTTTTAATATCCTTATCCGCCGGCACATTTATCCGCGGATTCTGGGAGACTTCCGTGTTCCGAATTTGGTTAAGGAAGCTAATCATAGCATCTGTATCGTCCATTTCGGGCAACGTTATCAAGGAAGCATTCAATCCACCCTCACTGTTTGTATATTGAAAAATGCCAGTAGTGATGTTGTCAATGGGTACAGCAGAGGAATCAGAGAAAGGACTAATAGCCATGTAATATTGGCCAACGTTTCGATTGGCAGAGACCAAAACATCCATGGTTTGGCCAGGGCTTATCAATATGTAGTCCATCGTGAACATTCGAACATAGGAGGCATCTTGTGCCACGACTGTGAGGGTGTGGTTCACGATGGTGAAGAAAAACTGTTCGTTCATTGCAGAGTTAATTATTCGGAGAAGGTATAACTTCTGAGAATCAACTTGCATACGGAATATTGTATCTGCAACAACCAACTATAGGCTCTTAGTATAGGGGATCCAAAGCCCCACAAACTCAATCCGGTTTTGGTAATTCTAGAACATACCGTTGGGGCATCCATATGTGTCTCCTACGTTTCCACTGATAGCATAAGCATTTGGTTGGCGAGGAGAGAGACCGGAGGCAAGTGCTTCATCAATAATTTGCTTGTAGTCCCCATCGTACCATGATTCTGTAAATCCATTCAAAAAAATCAAATTAAGATGCGTATAATTATACACAAGTAACACAACCAAAGAATCAAAAGATATGCTTACCAAGTATGATAGTTTGATCGGCGTCTGGCGTGGGGAATGGATAAGTTTCTTCCTCGGCCGGCATAATGATGAAGGCTCCATGGACGGAACCACGAGTCCAGTCACTGTGTGCGTGCCACCACAGTGTTCCTATTTCTTCCAATAATATGATTTCATAGGTGAAGTTGGTCCCTGGTTGGATAGGGCACTGCGTTATGAACTCGGGACCGTCGGACCATGGATTCCTCGGTTGCTTCACACCGTGCCTGCAACATGTTTAATTTGATTCAATCACTTTTGATTTCAATTCTTTGGGAAATTATGATTGGAAAAATGAAATAAAGGTTATAGTTACCAGTGAATAGTGAAGCCGTAGTTTCCTTGATTGTGGACATTAACGAAGACAGTATCACCTCTGTGGACCCGAATCTCGGGCCCTGGATAGCTGTCGTTTACGACCAGCAATGTCGTTGTGCTGCACAGCTTCGTAAATGTTGACTCTCGCACCTGCAGTCAAATCTCAACACTATTATTGTAAAGGAAAAAAAGCCAGTGCCATGATTAGTCTTCAATCTCAGGCGCTTAGCCATGTTTTCAGGAGACATTTCTACCATTACTCTGTAATAGTTAAAGCGAAGATGTTGTGTCAGACCTGAACGTTTTGGGTTTAAAACAGTGAAGGAAAAAGTAATTCATGACCAGGCCAGGTAAATTACGTAGGTTGAAAATGAGGTTTAAGATTATCCATACGAAACAACTATGACATGAAAGAAAGGGTACTCACAAAGAATTCATAGTGATGTACATCTGCACTGGAAAGGAGCAAAGTGCTTAGACATAAAACCCCTACAAACCATGTCACTAAACCTTGCTGTAAACCCATTTAATGTGTTCTCAGTTCTCCCCTGAATGCTCTCATCTTTGGGTCAACCATTTATAGGAAAGGAAGCAAGTGCTCCTTAGGTTTCCGTCTTTGAAAGTATACGGGAATTGCATTTTCCGGTCAAAAGACTACACTCCGAACATGATGTTTCTAGTTTTTATATCTATTTTTCTCGTTACGTAACATGTCATGCCGGATTTTTTTATTACATATTTTCAAATTTATTTCCAAGTTAGACTATGTAATATTAAGTTTATAATAGTTTGTTGATGTTACTTAAAATGTTAAAAATTGTTAATGCAAATCCAAGGTTGGATGGCAGCTTCCTCACTGCTGTGCCGGTTTAATAATATTTTAAGTGGACTAATTTTCCCTACAAGTTTTGGAATGAGAGTGATAAAGATTATCTTAAGTTCTTGGACGTGTATGTGAACGCATTTTATGACGGTCAAAATTTTATTTGAGCTTAAATTAAGTATTTTATTATTTGAATTCAATATTAATGTTTTAATAATAAATGTTTTATAAAATAAATATAAATATTTTAACATTATAAAATAAATTTCAATTGTCAAACGAAAAAGCTACTATACGTCTAATATTTTGTAGCAAATATATTAATGTTGTGTTCGTTTTACTAAAAATGACTTTTAGAAAATAATTTCAAGAAAATTTATCAAACAATGAAAAATATTTTACACAAAATCATTCAAACACAAAAAAATATCAACTTTTCCAAAAAAAAAATCAAACTACTTTCTAAAAAGCATTTCGTGAAAATTGTTTTCACCGAAATCATTTGTTTATCATATAGTAAATGAAATATTTAATTAGTGAAACTATAAAAACGGTTAGATAAGTTAATATAAACGTGAAGATAAAATATTTAAAAGTATGATAATTATTAGGGATCTACCCATATAAATGATTAAATAAAAAAGTAGAGAAGATCGAACACAAATATTTTACATAAAAAATTCTTTCGAAGAGAAAAGAAATCACGGGTAAAAGAGGTTTCAACTTTTTACTAAATGAGTATATAAATGAGAGTACAATATGAAAAAAATAAACTTAAATGTATTAAACCTACTTGCTCGTCACAACGTCGGGCTTGTTTTGGCCCTTCTTCCGATTATTTGTTGATTATTGTCTTAAGTGCTTACAATTTTTTCGATAAATGCAAGACACACCTTACAATAATGATATATATAAAGTAGAACCAATAAAATATCTAAAAATCATGTTCTTCTTCAACATTATCGATATCTAACCTGAAAAGTTATTTTAAAATATTTGTAGAATGTTAGTATAAAAATAATAATATAGTGACATAATTCAATAAATTAAAAATTTTAATGTAATTCTTTTGAAATGTAAATTTTTTAATAATATAAAAGTTTCTTTTATAAGGTTGAACCATCTTTCATAATATACAATCTATTTAACCATCAAGTTTAAGATTTATTTTTTGCCTATTTATTACAATTAATTTATTATATTTTAGGTGTCACAGTTAACTTTCAATTAAAACAGTATATAGTTATATATAATTGGAATATCCTTATAATTTTAGAGATTGACACGTAATTTTTCAATTTCTTTTAGATTTGTGTCTTCTTTTTCTTACATCATAAGATGATAATCAAATTTCAAATTTATCTTTAGATAATCTTGAAACTATGTGGCACACACCCACCTGCTCTATTTCTTTTTGCATTTTAAAAATGGTTAATTTTCAACAGGTTTAAATTTGAGACTTAATTTATATACTTTAATTTTTTACATAATTTGATCCATATATTTTTTATAATTTTAAATTACTCCAAATAGTTAATATAGTTGATTTTTTGGTAAAAATATTACATAATTATATATAATTTAAATACCCTTAAAGTCTTAAAGATTGACATGTGACTTTCTATTTCTTTTAGGTATTTAATCTATATATTTTAATTTTTAACATAATTTAGTCTTTCTATTTTTATAATGTCATTAGTTAGTTTGAATATTTAATATTGTTAACTATTTCAATTAAAATATTTATGTCAATTTTTATCAAGAATAATATTCCAACAAAAATGAGTGTTTTTAAGAAAAAATATTAGTAAGTATTTTTAATATTATTTTATTGTTACGTGATTATTAAGTGAATTTTTATTAAATGATTTAATAGAAGAATTTTAATGATAATAATAATTAAACTTAAATTTTTAAATAAAAATAAAAAACTATAAATAAATAAAAAAAGGAAAGGATTAAATTTCAAATCCAAAAAAAAAAAAAAAAAATTGATGTATATCTAAAAATAATATAAATAAATAATTAACTTAACGTGAAAAGTAAGGTAAAAAGACCGTTGGGTAGAATAAAAAAAAAGGAGATGGGAGACCATGTCAAAACACGTGGGAAATCTATTTGATCTTTCCCATCCTTTAATAAATAAAAGTATAAAACTAATGACGGCTGTACCTGACTATCAACCATGACCATATATTATTTAAATGCCATAAATTTTATAATTAGCCATCTTTCATTTATGGTTTTAATATATATATAATTTTAATTTTAATTTAATTATGCATATTTTAAAAAATAAATATATTAATTTATTTTTATATTTGATAAATTTAATTATTTGTTATGTATATAAACATAAAAAGATGATATATTAATAGTTATATTAATAATTTGTGAGAATTGAATCAAATTAACATTTTAAAAATAAAATTACATAAAACCAATATATATATATATTAAACCAAAATTTAATTATAATTTTAAAATTTATTTTTATTTAATTCAATATATTTTTTCTAATAATTTCATTATAGATTCTAATGATATCTGTTTTTTAAGATAATACCTATAATTATACATAATTTCTCTTAAATCTATAAAAAAAAAATACGTTTCAACGTACTGAAATTTACATCCTCTTATATTAATAATAATACTAATGACAGTCGAACTCAATAAAATTTTTTTAGATTAAAAAAGAATTTAATTTTTTTAATTGCACACGTGCTAAAAAAATTGGTGGGTCACGGGATAGGAAGGAGGATGAGAGGAATTTTATTATTAGAAAAGTGAAAAATCCTCTGCCGTTTTAGTGCTGCGTGTTTTGACTACCCAATCATTTTTAGAGACGTGATTAATAATTTTTTGAATTTAACTGAATTTTGACATTAAGAGTAAGGGAGGGTTTGAATTCCTTCCCTTTACCAAAAAGTTCAATTTAATTTTTGAAAACTTTATGAGGAGATTTTTGTAGGGATAAATATTACATTAATTATGATTTAATGTGCAATTGTATATATGAATTTTGATTTTGTATAATTTTATACATAAAATTTTGACTTGATGCAATTCTTATAAAATATTAGCACAATTATTGATGTAACATTATTTTTTGTTTATATATTACATACATGAATAATTATATTTATCAATATAAAAATAAATGAATGTATTTGTTTCTTTAAATGCGTAGGATTAAATCAAAATTAAAATTTTAAATATACATTTAAATCACAATTAGAGTTTCGTATGTAGAATTGCATCAAATTAAAATTCATGTATACAATAAGTTAACGTATAATTTTGAAATTTATCACTTACTTTTATGTTGAAGTTTTAACAAGAGGTTCAAAGATTTGGTTAACCTATTATCCAAAAATCAAGAAACTATCTTCATTCTTTAATGTTTGGAATTTTTGTAAACAAATCAAAGGCAAATTGGATGAAATCTGAAATTTTTTTTTGCTTTCCCTGGGTTTCTTCTTTTATTGTTTTTGCTGTAATTGAAGCTGTGCTTTAACAGACTATTGTAGAGATTAATTAATCAGTTTTAGTTGATTTGTGAGGTGATTTTGAATTTGTAATCGAATTGAAGCGATGAAGGTGAACCATGTTGTTTGTTTTGAAGTTTTGGATTCCGTTGTTGCTAAATGCATCACTCCTTTTGATTTATGGCAAGAAGGAAAAAGAAAGGTGATTTCTTAAAATTGAAATTTAGATGATGAGTTAAAAGAATACATACAGCCCAGACCCTAATGTTTTCTGGACACCAAAAACAATATAAACTCTTTTCACTTAGTTGTACACGTGTTAAAAAATGATTGCCGGACCAAACAGCAATTTTATTCTTATTAAAAATGTAAATCTAGAAACTACTTGTATGCATGTTTGTATGTGCTAATTCTATGCTTGGTGTAGGCCTAGGTTCCAGGACAACGAGGCATGGTAGACGGAGGTGGGCGCATGCTTGTATTCTTGGTTTTACCATTCCTCACGATGAGAACAGTGTCCATTCCCCAGCTACTATGCCTCTCCAAATGGCAATGCATGAACCATACTCCTGAAAATATTGTAATTTCTTAATAACTGTGGTCGTAAGAAAGATGAGCTGCTTTCTATTTTTTAAAAACTCCAATTGAGAACTTACCGGGATTGTTGGCAAAAAATCTGATGGCAACCCATCTTCTACCAGGAACATGGACTGTGTTAATCAGTGGTGGATCAACCAGATTATAAGTGCTTGGGTCTGTCTTATTGTTGAAATTTCCGAAACCTGTTCCCACCAAATAGAAGCTGAAACCGTGCAAATGGATTGGGTGACTTCCACCAGCCCCCATCTGGGTTGCTTGCAGCACCATCTCAACTCCTTCCCCATAATTTACCACCATAACCCTCGTCCCTTCCTCAATAGGGGTATTGAAATTAGTCAAGTTTCCAGTGAAATCATAGAATACTGGGGGATTCAATGGAAAATCTTCGGTGAAAACACCACTCATGTTCCTACAATTTTACCAAAACTTTTAACAGTTAGGCAGCTACAGTAGTGAAATCATGATTTAAGAATTGCTATAACCATGGATATATATAATATACCTGTTGTAGTATGCTTGGAGAATGTCGATACCGGGGGAAACAAAGCTCACATTGTTCAAACTTGCAACAAGTCTGCTGCCTACAACACAGGTGTTGCAAGGCAAGTTGTTTACCGCGATTGCAATGAACGCTCGTCTTTTAATATCCTTATCCGCCGGAACATTTATCCGCGGATTCTGGGGGACTTTCGTGTTCCGAATTTGGTTAAGGAAGTTAATCATAGCATCTGTATCATTCATTGCGGGCAACGTTATCAAGGAAGCATTCAATCCACCCTCACTGTTTGTATATTGAAAAATGCCGGTAGTGATGTTGTCAATAGGTGGAGCAGCGGAATCAGAGAAAGGCCTAATAGCCATGTAATATTGGCCAACGTTTTGATTGGCAGAGACCAAAACATCCATGGTTTGGCCAGGGCTTATCAATATATAGTCCCTCGTGAACCTTCGAACATAGGAGGCATCTTGTGCCACGACTGTGAGGTTGTGGTTCGCAATGGTGAAGAAAAAATGTTCGTTCATTGCAGAGTTAATTATTCGGAGAAGGTATAACTTCTGAGAATCAACTTGCATACGGAATATTGTATCTGCAACAACCAACTATAGGCTCTTAGTATAAGGGATCCAAAGGCCGACAAACTCAATCCGGTTTCGGTAATGCTAGAACATACCAGTGGGGCATCCATATGTGTCTCCTACTTGTCCATTGATAGCATAAGCATCTGGTTGGCGAGGAGAGACACCGGTGGCAAGTGCGTCATCAATAATTTTCTTGTAGTCCCCATCGTACCATGATTCTGTAAATACATTAAAATTTTCAAATTAAGATGCTATAATTATACACAAGTAACACAACCGAAGAATCAAAAGATATGCTTACCAAGTATGACAGTTTGATCGGCGTCTGGCGTGGGGAACGGATAAGTTTCTTTCCTGGCCGGCAAAATGATGAAGGCTCCATGGACGGAACCGCGAGTCCAGTCACTGTGTGCGTGCCACCACAGTGTTCCTATTTCATCCGATAATACGATTTCATAGGTGAAGTTGGTTCCTGGTTGGATGGGGCACTGCGTTACGAACTCGGGACCATCGGACCATGGATTCCTCGGTTGTTTCACACCGTGCCTGCAGCATGTTTAATTTGATTCAATCACTTTTGATTTCAATTCTTCGGGAAGTTATTATCGGATGAATGAAATAAAGGTTATAGTTACCAGTGAATGGTGAAGCCGTAGCTTCCTTGATTGTGGACATTAACGAAGACAGTATCACCTCTGTGAACCCGAATCTCAGGCCCTGGATAGCTGTCGTTTACGACCAGCAATGGCGTTGTCCTGCACAGCTTCGTAAAGTTTGACTCTCGCACCTGCAGTAAAATCTCAACACTATTATTGTAATCGAAAAAATGCCACGGCCATGATTAGTCTTCAATCTCAGGCGCTTAGCCATGTTTTCAGGAGACATTTCTACCATTACTCTGTAATAGTTAAAGCAAAGATGTTGTATCAGACCTGAACGTCTTGGGTTTAAAACAGAGAAGGAAAATGTAATTTATGATCAGGTCAGTGAATTACGTAGGTTGAAAATGAGGTTTAACATTCTCCATTCGAAACAACTATGACAGGAAAGAATATATCTGAAAAAGAAAAGGGTACTCACAAAGAATTCATAGTGATGTACATCTGCAGTGGAAAGAAGCAAAGTGCTTAGACATAAAATCCCTACAAGCCATGTCACTAAACCATGCTGTAAACCCATTTTCCCCCCCTCTCTAATGTGTTCTCAGTTCTCCCCTGAATTCTCTCATGCATCTTTGGGTCAACCATTTATAGGAAAGGAAGCAAGTGCTCCTTAGGTTTCTTTCTTTGAAAGTACACGAAAATTGCATTTTCCAGTCAAAAGATTACTTTCAAGTAACATGTATCTAGTTTTTACTTCTATTTTTCTCATTACATAACATGCCATGTCGGATTTCTAGTTGTACAGTTTTTATTATTGAGAAGAAATTTTCTAGCTTCTAGAAAAATGGACATAATACAAACGTTCAAATCCTGCTTATCCTTTTACTGTGTTATTATATACGACAGGTTCAAATTAAAAAAAAGAAAGAAAACGACTGTCAAACACTCACAACAATGCAAGATTCAAAGAACAGAAAGCCAATATTTAAATTTTATAATTTATAAATTTTAATAAAATGAGAAAAATATCTTTTTATAAAATTTTATGGTTTTTAATAAATTAGATTGTATAAAGATTTATGGTTTTTAATTAATTTCTAATAATTATTATAAAATTGTAATGGTTTTGATTAGTAGTTTTTATGTTTTTTAAGTTAAGAAATGGTTTAAATATATATTTAAAGTTTTTTATTTTTGTAAGTGTGGCATCAATCAGCAATGATGTGACACTGCTACATAAACATTCAATAATTATGTGATATTGATCCATAAGTAAATAATATTGATATGATATTTATTAATGATCATGTCAAATTTATCGTTAATTTTTAATGGTCAACGATAATCAAAAGAATTTATTTCACTTTTTTTTTTTAATTTAAGAGTTAAACCTATTTATTTTATTGAAATCGATGACCTTGTTTATTACATTAGTCGTCCATTAAATCTAAAGTTAATTGGAGTTGGACTTTAACAAAGGGGTAGAGTTGTTTAGCTATTATTTTTATCCGTAAGAGTTGAGATAATCATGCTTAAGAGATTTCAATTTTTTTATCACTCAACGTAATCATATTTTATTTATAATTTTAATTTTGTATGCTTTTGTTTTAGAAGTGTAAGGATTAAATAATCGTCCTCGTAGTTGATATATTATATGAATTTCCTTAGTAGATAGACCTTTATTAAAATATATGAAAAATCATTCGACCAACTTTGAAAACGTGATTAATTCTTCTTTAATTATTGGATTTGATTCCAACTATTTCCAAAAAAAATCATACCCCAACCAAGTTTTTTAGTGCCAACTGTACCTTTACAGGTAAACAATTTGGATTACTATGTAATTTGTGTTATTTTTACAGAAAATTTTTAGATTTTTTTTTTTTTACATAAATTTAAGGATTTTTAACAATAATTTAATGGATTAGCAATTGAAAAGATTTGGATTCTTTAGAAGACTACTCTTAAAGGATCCTTGATTATTTCATTCCCTTATTAAAAACTTATGTGAAGCAAAATTCAAAGAGATGTACTCTCATATTGATTTTAGTTTTTACGAGCCTAGAGCACCTATTTAAAAGACTTGTTTATTTCATTACACAGGACGGCACATTGCGAGGAACTTAGTTTTAGTGTAACTCATTGTAAACAAATTGTTTTTCATGTTTAGTTTGTATCTAAGCTTCCAATGATAAACTCTTAATGGAGAGAGTAATTTAGTTGATGTATAGGGGTGAGCTTGTAATTTGGTAAGTAAATTAAACTTTCTATCACATTCCGCACCAGGGGTTCCGTTTTATTCTTTCAATTGTTAGAATGAGTTGCAACTCAATGTCCAACTGCAAGGTAAATTCAATCAACTCTCAAAATCAAGGAAAAGAAAATGTGAATTTTAATTTAGTTGGCATCGTTATTATTGTATTAATCAAGAAGATATAGTTTTAAGCGTGATTGCGTATTATATTTCGATTTAAGAGTTACTGTTTATGTGGAATACGAATTGTATAAAAAGAAAAACAAAATGGAAATTTCGGCTAACTACCAAAAGAAAAAGGTAGTGGCATGGGCCCAAATTCGGTGGGTTTGGTAAAGAGAAATTAAAAAAAATGATTTGGTCAAATGATTATCACTTCCAAATTATTAAATTGGAGGTTATCCAGCCAGCCAGCCAGCCATGAACGACCTTGTCAATAGCTTTGAATCCATTAGTTTATTGTTAAAGCGCATAAAAATATAATTAAAAACTTGCATAATGCACTTTGGTCTGGTTAACGCGCTTTCCAGAAAATGATGCCAACTTTCCGTTGGTTTCTTACAATTTTCCTGTAATATGACCCACAGTTTAAATTAGGTAATTATCCCAAACAGTATGTTGTAAATCAACCTAACTTAAAAGGAATAAATTCGTTTTCTTTTTAAATTTGTTTGTTTGTATCCAGTTCGTTATTGTTAAGGATTTTAAAATTTTTATTTATGTCCGTCTGTTTAATGTTTACATAAATATTAAATAAACACGTAATTGATCATGTGTACGAATAATGTTCATGAATAATAAAGAAACAAATAATATATATTATTTAGATATAAAATAGTTAAATATAAATATAAATAATTATATCTTAAATAAAAAACATACAAATCAAAATAACGTTATTAATATGTACTAAGGAAACAATAAGCGAGCTTTAAATAATTTGTTAAATGAGCTTTAGACGAACAAAAATGAATTTATTCATGAACATAAATAAATGGAATAAGCTTTGTTCATGTTAAGTTCGTTTAATAAACGAGTTTCAAAGTCTTGTTCATGTTTATTTATTTAACTTAATAAATGAGCATAAAAAAATCGAATTGTTCATACATTATTCATTCACTATTATATTCATTTACGTAGTAGATGCATGAAATATCCTTTTAGGACACCTTTTATCAGAAAATGGTCTCGTGTAAGAGAAAAGTGGCTCGCCATTTCTAACCAAAATCGTGCATGAACACTTATCTGTAGCTCTCTTAATTATATATAGGGGGAGCATTCAATCGAATCGAGTCGAATAGAATAAAAAAGTTTCGAGTTAGTCGAGTTGATGAATCATATTTTAGCAACCGAATTCAATTATAATTTTTTTTTGAATCGAGTCGAATCAAGTCAAAAAATTTCGAGTCAAGTCGAGTCGTGTTAATGAATCCTATTATTTATACTCGATGTTGCATTTACATGGATCATTATTTAACTAGTAGACGAAGTACAAGATTATTTAAATACATAAACAATATAATTTACTTAATGATTACATGTAAAGAACTATTTTAAACATATAAAATAACTATGTATAACGTTGCAAGACGATCCTTGTGGTCACAATTAGAGTCAACTACATACGCTATTATACTACACGCAAAGTTATATTTACATGGTGCATAGTTATGTGTCAAGAAGTATCCTATATACAATATAACAAAATGATATACTACACAAAATATAATTATAATAAAATGATACACCAAAAGTATGAAATACATGGTGTAACACTTCAAGATTCGAATTCAACAAAATACATCTAAGCTTCCTACTCAACAAAATCAAGACAACGTCGTTTTGTCTTTTAATTTAATGGTTTTGACTTTTAATTTAAAAAAAACTAAACATTTATCAAAATGACATAGTTTTGTTTTTTCTTATTCGAATTTTTGGATAACTCAAATTGTGTAATTCATATTTGAGTTAAACTGAAAATTTTTATTTTTTTATTCTAGTTGATTTGAATAACTCGAACTATTTAATTCAAAATTTAAATTTTTTATCGAGTTTTTCGAATCGAATGGAATTTTACTCCCTCTTAATTATACATGACTTTTGCATGTTTGAAATTATTTTATTTTATTAATATAAATATAATTTAATAAAATTTTCAAATATGATTTACCATAAATAAAATTGCCTTTACCTGGTTGGATTCCATAAAAAAAAAAGGGGATCCAAGTAAAATATTCTGTCGATTTTGTCAGATTATGCGTCTAGAAAGTTGGAAATAGTTGACTGCGTAGAACTTAACTAACCTCCTCAGCAATTGGCTTGGACTAAAAGCTTTTTTAAAGAAAAAAGAACAAGAAATGGATAAAAACCAAAAACATTACAAAGAAAGAAAGGGGAGACCTGAAGAACACAGATACATTGAACCAAAAACAGAAAAACATGGGTTCTGAAAGGCAAGGATTTAGATGGTTATCAGGGCTTTTGTTTCTGAATATCCTTGTCTTATCCACTGCTGATGTCCACTATTACGAGCTTTCTGTAAGTTCCTTGCTTTCTTCCCCCCGCCCCCTTCTCTGTTTGTGTTTGCAGTGCTGAGTTTTGATATTGGGTTTTGTTTCTTTGCTCTGTTTAAATTAGTTGCAAGAATCCCAGTTCACTAAGATGTGTAGCACGAAGAGCATCTTGACCGCCAATGGCAGCTTTCCAGGGCCTGGGATTCGGGTTCGCGAAGGGGACACAGTTTTTGTCAACGTCCACAATCAAGGAAACTATGCTGTATCCCTCAAGTGGTAATATATAGATACATACATGTGTATGCTTACACGCCTTGTTCATGATGAAACAACTAATCATATACTATGTATGTGGGTTTGTAGGGAGGGCGTTAAGGGTTCAATTGATGGTTCGAACGAGTTGATTCAGCCAGCGAGAAACTTCACTTTCAAGATAGAGTTAAAGAATGAAATAGGAACTCTATGGTGGCTCGCCACCACTGCTTGGGCTGCTGCAACCGTCCACGGTGCCTTTGTAATTACGCCGGCAGCCAATGAAGACTATCCTTTTCCCGCACCTACTTCTGACCAAATAATTATACTTGGTACATCTGATTAACATGTTTGATTCATATATTTTGCAAATGAATTGCTTATATGAATCTTTTGGATTGTTATTCCGTCAGGGGAATGGTTCAAGCAAGAGTTAACGGAAGCTAATCAAACCATAGCTCCTGGCTCAGCAGATGCTTACACTATCAATGGCCAACCCGGAGAAACTCATGGATGCAGCAACGGTACGTATCCACTATGATTTATAATCTATTACTATATTCCTTAAAACTGAACTTAAATTCGATCCTACGCATTATACAAACACCTCTACAGACAACTAAAAGCAACTTACAGTCCTTCACCAGAAAGCTTTAAATAAGGATTCCATATAAGTCCCAACATAGAAGAAGAAATTGCAATGAGAACCAACCACCCATCTCAAGCACTACCAACTTTGCAATGGAACTGTGAGTTGCAGAATTTCCAATAGGAATTTCTATAATTTCTTTCTCAACCCGTGTTAATGTTCACTGACATATCCAATGACTCAACCAACTACTACCCATTAGGCCCTATCCAGGGAATGGTTGATCGGACATGACTCTTCAACTTCTCCATCTTCAGATGCCATACTCAATCCATCTTCATCTTGAAGCTTCTGTTTATCTGTCAACATTGAATCACAATAGTAGTTTCCATTCCCCCACTCTCTAATTGTAAACTTCTTCCCCATGGAGATAGTCTCAATCGTCTCATCAATTCTATCCAAATCTGCTATCATAATTACCATTGACGCTTTCCTAACATCATCATATAACCAAGTTTCGATGTCAATATTCAACACTAAGACGCTACATTAGAGAGGGTAGAGTGGCACCATACGTGAGCCGAGATTCCATAGCAGCATAATCGAATAACCTTGTGATAGGATTTGACTAAACCATTGTTTTCAATATAATATTTCTAGAATAATATTTTTTTCTCCCTGAGTGTAATAAATTCTAGTGTATTATGAGTGGTAATAATCCAACAAAATTGATGCTGCAGATGCA
Source organism: Kokia cookei (assembly GCA_039519145.1). Lineage (NCBI taxonomy): Eukaryota > Viridiplantae > Streptophyta > Magnoliopsida > Malvales > Malvaceae > Kokia > Kokia cookei. Next base: position 20,071,199 of record CM076902.1, read on the forward strand.
AGTTTTGAGATGCAAGTAGATTACGAGGCCCTTTACCTTGTTCGCGTAATTAACGCCGTTGTCAATGAAACAATGGTGTTCGGCGTAGCATCCCACAGCCTCACCATTGTCGGACAAAATGGGGCCTACACCAACCGTTCCTTTACAAATTCTCTAACCCTACTACCCGCCCAAGCTGTTGACGTTTTGTTGTATGCAAACCAAAACGTTGGCCACTATTACATCACTGCTCGACCTTCTTCCGGCACATATATTACCAATGGCACTCTACGATATCGCACCACTAGTTCTTAATTTAGTCGAACAGTTTTTCATTGCTGAAGATTAATAATGTTAATGTTCAAATAAGAGACTGTGAAAATTGTTGTATTATTTAAATATGTATAATATATTTTAAATAAAATGCATATTACTTATTAAAGTTTTGAGGAAGGATCATTTTTCATTTTAATGCATAGAAATTAATCCTTCTAAATTGAGATGACGAGAGGAGAGAAAATGAGAGAGATTTGTATGTTAGGCTGTTTTGTTTCACTGAAAACAGTTTTTGAAAAATGAGTTGATTTTCTAAAAATTTTAATGTTTAAATGATTCAGCGTAAAATATTTTCGTTGTTCGATAAAATTCCTGAAATATTTTCTAAAAGTTATTCTTAGTGAAACGATCACAACATAAGTATATATCTTATGAAATATTATAGTGCAATTTCCTTTTAACAATTGAAATTTATTTTATAATGAGATAATATTTTATAATAATCAATATCCATATATAAACTTAATAATAAATCATGCTTAATTAATACTTAATTTAAATTAAATGTATTACAAATATGAGAGTGCATATTGACACATTAGAGCTATAAGGGATAAATGAATCTAAGCATTATTTAAACAATTACTCATATTTATATAATTTAAGTATTCATATTTTATATTAGGTTAAAATATGTTGTTAGTCCCTATACTTTTCGTAAAGTTGGAATTTAGTTCTTGTATTTTAATTTTTGGAAATTTAGTCCTACTTTTTGGATTTCAAAACTCGGGTCCGCCTGCTAATACTATTAAAAGTATTTTGTTAAATTCAAGTTCATTACGTCTTTGTTACATGGCTACCAAGTGAATATTTTTATTTAAAAATATCACATCAACAAAATTGAAAAAAAAAATTAACAATATTAACAATTAGACTTGAATTTTCAAATATGAAAAGTAGAGGGATTAAATTCCTGAAAATAAAAATATAGAGATTAAATTCCAAATCTATGAAGAGTACATGAACTTATGGAATATTTTAACCTTTATACTGTAAAACATTTATTATCAATATATTTATAATTGTAATATATATTTATTATTAAAATAAAAGTGTAATATCAAATAATTTATTAAAATAGTAAATTATATTAATCATATCAATAATTTATTATATTATTAAATATAAATAATTAAATATGTATGTTTAATAATATTGGAAATTATAGTATTTGATATTAATATTTTGAATATTTTAAAATTATTATTAACATAATAACATTAAGTTTTATTTAAGTTAATTTTTATATAAAAATAAAATTACTCATAAAGGACTTCTTTTTTGAAAATGACTTATGCTTTTCAAATGAATTATTTTCCGTTGACTTGTAAGTCATTTTATATTAACTAAGTTATTTTCCATGAAACAAACATAGAAAAATGTAAAAAAATATTTTTTGTAAATCATTTTCTATAAAACAAACGCACTTCAAAATTATGCACTCGTCAAATTCTTTATTTTTCTATCCTTTCATTTTTTAATTTTACCAAGCAATGGAGGGAAAGGAAATTACTTTTTCTTTTCATAGATACGCTGGGTAAGAAGGATGGAAGAGTGAAATTTATAGCCCGAAACACGGGTAAATGATATTCTCTCATTGGCATATTACATGGTTGATGAAAAGTAAATGTGGTCACGAGTCGTTCGTCTTTGTGATGAATGACTTGATTACTATTTGATAATAATTTACTTTTAATGGAGGAAGATGTAATAGTTACCATGAGATAAAATAAAAACATATTTGGAGAACGGATATTATGCCAAAAAGATTAAGGATATCCTATGTAGGTAACACACTTATGACAAGGTCATTGGGAGAGCATTGATCGAGTTGCTTTTGTAATAGTATGTCGTTGGGGAGAGTTCAATCACGATTCTATAGTAAAATGACTTTGTGACTAAATGAGTTTATAATTAATAGGCGAAAAACTAGAACTTAATTATAAATCATTTCAATCTCAATTGAATATTTCCAATCGGTCCCTCCATTAACTCATTGAAACCATAAACGAATTGCATGTTGAATCAAATTGACAAAAATGAATAGAAATTATGAAAATGGAGAAATGTGAAACATTTGGAAATGATTATGATTTTCTCCTAAATGAAAATAAAAATGAAGAAATGATATTATTTACATATAAATGTGATTTTCTCCAAAATGAAAATAACTTGGAAATGAATTTATGTTTTTTAAATTAAATAAATTTCGAAAATTGAAATAAATATTTGGTCATAGTGAACCATTGAATATAGAATTATTAAATATATTCTCATAGATTCTTTTACGGTAAAGTTGTCATGATTTTAACGTAATTAGAATTAGGTTGAGAAGATTATTTAATTGAAAAGATATTGAGATTTTTATTTTGGGAAATAGAAAAACAAATATCGAGTTGGATCGAATTATAAAGTATTGGGTTAAAAATCTAGGAAGTATTTGTACTTACACTCGATATGAGAGAGGCCGTAAAGCCCCTCATGTTAATAATGAGGACGACAAATCCTAGCTAAATTAGGACATCGTTTTTCTAGTTGAAATAAACCTTTACAATTTAACAAGAGTTTTATTTTCTCTTCTTATAAATAGATAGCATCGGTAGGACTATTTACACAACTTTAAAACATTGTTACTCTACCCGAAAATAAAGAGAATTTATTCTCAACTATTAAATCTATTTTTCGAAATAACAATGTCTGTATTTTGATTCGAATCGTTCGAGTTCACACTCGGAGCAATTTGTAGTACAAAAATAGTAGAAAAAGTTATTTGGTTGAAAGTCGAAAATGACAAGGATTTGTCTAACTGAAAACATAGGTGTAAATTCGATTTAAGTTTTATTGCCATAAATATTACAAATCGGCTCAGTTTTGAAAATTTTATTTTTGGTTGTGTAAAAAAAATTTTATAAAAGAGTAAGGGTTTTTTTTTTTTTTTTTTCCATCTGCTAGTAAGGTTGGCTTTTGCGTCAGTCGCTCTCTTCTCTTTAATTTCTGGCGTAATATGCTTGAGATTTCACACCAACTTTTGACCGTTGTGATGAAGGTGGGTTGACCCCCGATCGCTATGTGGATCTTCACACTTTTGTGTGGTGGTCTCCATTTTTTTTTCAAGCTTTGCATTCTCTCCGTTAAGCCTCTGATGCTCTTGGCGCCATTTTTGCTTGGGCTCTTTCCAAGCCGGAGTTTCAAGTTCTTGGATTTTGTCACATCAAACACTCAGGTTAGGTGGTGGAAGTCACTTTATGGCTAGAGGACACAGGTGATGGTTGTAGCCGCATGGCTTCTTGCTTCCTCAATATCCTATGACATTTCCTTTCTCTCCTTCTCAGGCGACGACAATAGTGGAGTTTTTTAAGGGTTGAGGTTTTAAACAAAATGGTTTGGATTGGATAGGATCATATCAAAAATCAATCGGGTATCAATTCGAAGAAGGGTATTGAACTGATTGATTCGAAAATCGCTATGGACAAGTTGAATAAAAAAGGGTTAGATCAGATTTTTAATATTTTTATTTTTATGAATTCTCTAATGATTTATTTAATTGAGTCAAATAAACCGATCGTACCGATCGAATCAATTCTAAAACCATTGATTTTATGATGATGGCTAGACTTGGGTTCTCGGGTTTTATTTTTGGGCCATTTTGTTTAAAGATGTATCATGTTTTTGAGTATTTTGGGCTTTATTACACATGTGCTCATTCTATTAGTCAACGGTTTATGTTTACCAAAATAAAACCCCAAAATCAGAACATTAGCTTGTAATATAGTTGCCTTGGCGCTGTACTATTTTGGACCAAAAATATGTGTTGTAATGTTATTTTAATTCAAATTCAAAAAAAGTTAATATTTTTTTTAAAATATATGCAACTTCAATATTTATAAAAAGATAAATTTTGATTTTTTTAAAAACTTCAGTCAGAAAGGGTGGCTTGGAGGGGAGTGGAAGAAAAGGTTTTAGATTGAAGGCTGCCATTTCATTGGTGGCAATTGGCAAACAAGTTCAAAATTTGGCCATCAAGGGTGTTGGTTTCACCCTCACCCACCCATTTGCATTCTCACTGTTTTTATACTTATCCCTGTAATTCCTGAATGGACCTCATGATCATCATGATACTTCCTTTTCACAATTTAAACATTGCCCCAAAAACATGTTCAAATTTATTCAACCTTTTACTCACATTTCAAGACATTAACAGTATATTCCAAATCATTTGCAGAATGGGCAACAAACACTTCTTTTTCTGACAGATTTCATTCTTATCCAACCAACACAGATGCATTGAATTTGATTCAAAATTCCATTCTGTCCATTAGTTGCTCAATAATCCATAAAACCTCAAATTAAAATTCTTAATTGGAAAAATGAAATAATAACAACCAAATGTCCTCTTGGAAAGTTTTTTCTTTAAAAAATAAAATATTATGGGGTGACCATAATTTTCATAATAGCAAGGATTTTAAATAAAGCCAAAAATGCTTTAAGAATAAAACTTCCAAGTATTACGGTACCACCAATATGCAATTTCTTCAAATAACAAGTTTAGACATTTCTAATCTGCTTTGTATTTAATCTGAGAACACCCTTTTATATCAATAAAAGAGGGATAAATTATGGGTAAAGAAGGTTTCGACTTTTCATCAAAATATTAGGTTTTTTTTTCCATATAAGAATTAAGGTTTTGCTCATCAGTTTGCTCTTTAAGATTTTAAATTTTATATTCGAGATTTTGGGAATTTAATCTTTTTATTATTTAAGTTTTAAATTTTAGATCCTATTCTTTTATTTTGTTAAAATGTCATCTTTTAATTAAATAACTATCAAGTGAATATTTTTTTATTATTTTAAATTATAACATTAACAAATTTAACCAAATTAATAATTAAACTTAAACTTTGAGATAGAATAGAATATAAAGATTAATTTTTTAAATGAAAATATAGAAACTAAATTACCTAAAATGATGGCATTTTTTAACTTGCTTTTATTCACTAAATGTAATATTTTCCTTTAACGTCCCTCCGCGTTTTCATTTATATAAGTCCTCAAATTCAGGTTTTTTTTTTTTTTTTTATATAATATACAACCGGTCTTTCTGTGTTTTTACTTCTTTTTAAGGACCGTTGCTTTTTACATTTACACTTCCAGTCCTTCATGTTTTTCAAAATTAGGTTCTTCCGTATTTCACTTTTCCACCCATTATTACAAAGCAGAAAATGCATGAATGTATGTAATGTTGATAATGCAAAATAATATCTTCATAATATTTTCAAATTGAGGAAAATCTTCTAACTGTTGCAGAAAATATTTTTAAAATATTTTCAGTTGAGAAAAATCATCTTTTATTTTTGGAAATTGAAACTATATAAATAAGAGGTCATTCTTCTCATTTTATATAAAACACAACAAGAGAAAAACAATTTTTCTCTATTTTTAAAATTATGGTGTTTTGTAAAATTACATTAGGAAAATTCTGTCTAGGAGATTAAATTTTAAGTGGGACCGTCTGTGATCCCTCCAATTTTTTCTGAGAATTGTTCCTATTGTGATTTCTCGAGAAGAGCAATGTCAATTGTGTTCCACCTTCTCTATTCGGGTGTAGAAATATTGAAGTACTGTGTTAACCTTGGGGAGCAACGTCCATTACACGATTACAACAATCAGGGCGAATTTGCTTTTAAGGCAGTGATTCTTCCATGGCACAGTAATTGCTATTTTATTCACTCTCAGTTTGATTTCCTGTCAACGTTACCAATTTTGTTTTGCAGTAGTATATTTCCAACATGTAATCGTAGTTCCAACGTTAATTTATTTTTTATTAATTAAGAAAAGGAAAATGTTACAAGTAAATTAAGAAAAAGTAAATAAAAAATGAATAAAACCGATGATATATCATGTTTTCAATAATCAATTCATATAACCTTAAATAAAGTTGTTAATTTATATGGTTTAGACGTTCTAAATTAAAACTAAGAGAAATTTAATGAATCTATAACTTTTTATAACAATGATCTAAATATGAAAGATGAAGTCACAACTTAAATTCTTAAAATATTTATTTCAAATATAAAATTAATTTATTAAAAATTTATTGCAGTTACGTGCTATTCACGTGAAAGTGAAAGAAATATTTAATCCACTTTATTCAATGCTTGGAGTAGGTCTAGGTTCCAGGACAACGAGGCATGGTAGATGGCGGTGAGCGAATGCTGGTTTCGGTGGTGTTTCCATTCCTCACAATAAAAACAGTGCTCATTCCCCAGCTATTATGTCTTTCGAAATGGCAATGCATATACCACACCCCTGAAAACATTATGTTTTCAATTACTTAATAACTTTGGTAGGTAGAAAGATGGACGAAAACGAGCACTGTTTTTTCTAATTGAAAGCTTACCGGGATTGTTTGCAAAAAACCTGAGGGCAACCCATCCTGAAGCAGGAGCGTGGACAGTGTTAATAAATGGTGGATCAACCAGGTTATATGTGCTTGGGTCTGTCTCATTGTTGAAATTTCCGGTACCCATTCCCACCCAATAGAAGCTGAAACCGTGCAAATGAATTGGGTGACTTCCACCAGCCCCCAACTGGGTCGTTTGCAGCACCATCTCCACTGCATCCCCATAATTTACCACTATTGCCCTCGTCCCTTCCCCAGCTTTAGTATTGAACTCAGTCAAGTTCCCAGTGAAATTATAGAATACTGGTGGATTAAACGGAAAATCTTGGGTGAAAGCACCAGTGATGTTACTGCAATATTACCAAAACTTTAAGAATTAGCTACAGTAATAAAATTATTTATTCTTTTCTAGCGGTACTAGAATGGCTATATATATACACACACACCTGTAGTATGCTTGGAGAACGTCAATACGTGGGGAAACAAAGCTGACATTGTTCAGACTTGCAGCGAATCTGTCATCTGAAACACAGTCTGATGTGTTGCATGGCAAGGTGTTTGTGGCGATTGCCATGAACACTCGTCTATTGATATCTTTATTCGCCGGTACATTTATGGTCGGGTTTTGGGTGACATTGGAGTACCGAATTTGGCTGATGAAGTTAAGCATAGCATCCGTATCGTTCAATGCGGGCAGCGGTATCAAGGAAGCATTCAATCCACCATCGTTGTTTGTATATTGAAATATGCCAGTAGTAATGAAGTCACTAGGTGGAGCAGCCGAATCAGAGAAAGGCCTAATAGCCATGTAATATTGGTCGACGTTTTGATCGGCACGGACCAAAACATCCATGGTTTGGCCAGGGCTTATCATTATATAGTCGGTGGTGAACCTTCGAACGTAGGAGGCATCTTGTGCGACGACAATGAGGGTGTGGTTTGTGATGGTGAAGAATTGCTCTTCGTTCATTGCAGCATTGATTATGCGGAGAAGGTACATACTCTCAGAATCAACTTCCATGGTGAATATTGTATCTGCAACACCCAATTATAGACTCTTAGTGTAAGTAAGGGATCCCTAGGCATAGAAACTCGATTCCGGTTTCTGTAATGCAGAGAGCGTGTACCGTTGGGGCATCCATATGTGTCTCCTAAATGTCCATTGATAGCATAAGCATCTGCTGTGCGAGGAGCGACACCAGCTGCAAGTGCATCGTCGATAATTTGCTTGTAATCCCCATTGTACCACGATTCTGTACATACAGACAAGAATAAAATTAAGTTCCATATAATTATACATAACCAAAAAATCCAAACATTAATGCTTACGAAGTATGATTGTTTGATCCGCGTCTGGCGTGGGGAACGGATAAGTTTCGTTCTCGGCCGGCAAAATGATGAAGGCTCCATGGACAGAACCACGAGTCCAGTCACTGTGTGCATGCCACCACAGGGTTCCTATTTCATCCGATAGTATGATTTCATAGGTAAAGTTGGTCCCTGGTTGAATCGGGCACTGCGTTGCGTACTCGGGACCATCGAACCATGGATTCCTTGGTTGTTTCACGCCGTGCCTGCAACATGTTTAATTTATCTTTATCACTAATGAATTCAATTCTTAGGGAAGTTATCATAGGAAGAATGAATTGTAGTTACCAGTGAATGGTGAAGCCATAGTTTCCTTGATTGTGGACATTAACGAAGACAGTGTCACCTCTGTGAACCCGAATCTCAGGCCCGGGGTAACTGTCGTTTACGACCAGCAATGTCGTTGTGTTGCACAGTTTCGTAAAGTTTGACTCTCGCACCTGCAATAAAAAAACTATGGCTTCACTTCTTATATATTAATCAACAAAAACAATATAAAAAAAAAAAGGGAATCATTTTGCTGTCTGAAAAGAACCAAGCAACTGTCTAAGATTAATAAACTCAAAAAAATCCAAAATATGTAGACGAAACAACCGTGACATGTAAGAATATATATGTGAAGGAAAAAGGATACTCACAAAGAACTCATAGTGATGTACATCAGCACTGCAAAGGAGCAAAGTGCTTAGAAATAGAACCCCTGCAAACCATGTCATTGTATCTTGCTGTAAACCCATTTTTTTCTCTCTCTACTGTGTTCTTAGTTCTCCCCTGAATTTTCTTATCTTTGGGCCATAAAATTCAACCATTTATAGGAAAGGAAGCTCCTGCTCCTTTGGTTTCTTTCTTTGTAACTATTTTCTCCCTAAAGAATTATACAAAACAGTCTATTATTTTTTTTCAATAGTTTTAGTGATATTAGTATTTTCATTTTGAAAAAAATCAATTTTAAATTTAAAATAAAATTATTGATGTAACATAAAATTATTCGAAATGAGTAATACCCCTATTTCATACAATTTTTTTTAATTTGTATACATTGACTTGATGAAAAAAAAACAAACGTTCCACAGTATATATTTAAAAAGTGAAAAATGGGAAATGAAAATTATGTAGAATGTGTATACATTGACTTGGGGTAAAACACAGACGTTGCAAAATAAAATACGCTGGGGGGGGGGGGGGGGGTTAACAATAACATCAAACCACCCGTCGACTACATTTTTTAAACCTTTTTTCAATTTATTTCAGTTTTTGTATATTTTTAAATTTTGCTTTTTAAAGAAATCGACTGCCATGTAATTCAAAATTCGTATTTAATCCCATTATTTTATTAATTTTTATTTTTAAAATATGTATTTAAATTAAGATATGTGTGTTGGGTAACTGAAATTTTAAAAATATTATTTTATCATTTAATATATATTTTCTATTTAAATGAGGATTTGTTTAATTTTTTAAAATAATTTATAAAATAAAATATATTTTAAAAGTAATGAAAATAAAAAATAGAAACAACTTATAGTAAAATAGTAAGTAATTAAATAAAATAATTTAATTTAAATCAAGCATAAAATCAACATTTAACTAAAAATTAATTAAACATTGAATTAATCGATACATCTATTAAAACAATAAATGTATTTGAAATTATATAAGAAAGTATCATGCATCACTCATCTTAATAGTTCATCAAAAATATGAATTTTATTTATACTAAATTAATAAACACGTTTAATAATAATTAAAATATAATTTTTGAAATTTTAATTTCTTTTCAAATCAAACAAATACTGGATTATCAATTTTAAATGATGGCAGAAAAAGATATATTTTTTATTATCAACTTCGATGATTCCTTATGTTTTGAATTCTCTTAGTTCGGAAGAGAATGAGAACGAATCTGTTGTCACAATCCGAGAAAGGTAAAAATGGACAATATGAATATGACAATGATTTGTACATGAGAAATTCTTTCATCACAACAATCAAAGGCAAAGAATTTGTTGAACTACGATGCATTTCTAAAAAGATTTTAACCTTAAATAATATATATTATGCATCACACATTTATTATTAAATTATTTTCGAGCGTAAGTAAAAAAAAAGTCTAATTGAGTGGGTCAACCCTGTAAATTATGATTTTATTAATTCAAAGATGGTTGCATTTCTTTAATTTTGTTATCATTATTTATTGAAAACGTGATTTATGGTTGTGTTATAAAGAGAAATGAGATTTAATTTTTAGGTATCAAGGGTGGTTTGGGGAGTGGATAGTCCAATTATTATTATTATTTTTTTTGTGAATTATAATAACAGGGTAAAGTTCGAACAACAAACGCGATTAATGCGACTCAAATCCAAGTCATACTTGGAGCGATGAACACCCTCGACAATTAAATCATCATATGGGGTTCTAGTCCAACTAAACTTTAGTTGCTAACGAAATGGTTTAGTTGTAATGGATCCTAAGTAGATATTGCATATGAATTTCCTAAGAAGTTTGAGCTAAGAAGAAATCATTAAACAAAGTGTGAATCAAACGTGAGTTATGGAATTTAAGTCTAATCATTTCCACAATAAGTTCATACATCAATCAAACCAAGTGGAAGAAAATGTAAAATGACAAACAAAATGCAACTAATGTTCACCCAAAATATGATCCCATCTGATAAGATTATTATATTATGTATTTCAAAGTCAAAATTAACTTGGACATCAGCCAGCTGCCATCCACGACTTTGTTCGTAACTCCGAATCAATTATTTACGGGAAAAGGCATAAAAAAAAAACAATTAAAACGTTGCATGCATGCAAGCATGCAGTTTAGTCTCTATAGAAAATGAGACATTACCAGAAAATGGTGACATGTTGTAGGTGGAGTAGGAGAAGAATTATTGGCTCACAGTTTCTGACTCTACATTTGCTGTTAACTTTCCACCAACATTTCACACTCACTCTATCTTTATCTCTTCTATTTTGCACCCAGTTTTACCTCCTTAGTCACTTTCGCACGTTTCATGCATTTGTTTTTTTATATAAACTTTTTTCATAAAATTTCAAAAATTATTTAGCATGATTGATGTAACATAGAATTATTCGAAATGAAACTAATGGCTCACAATTTCTGACTCTACATTTGCTTTTAACTTTCCACCAACATTTCACACTCACTCTATCTTTATCTCTTCTATTATGCACCCAGTTTTACCTCCTTAGTCACTTTCGCACGTTTCATGCATTTGTTTTTTTATATAAACTTTTTTCATAAAATTTCAAAAATTATTTAGCATGATTGCAGGATTTTTTTATTTAATATAAATATAATCGGTATCTACAAGCTTGGTACAAAACAAAGAGAGCATTGGCACAATGATGGAAGGAAGAAGTTTATTCTAGACATTAAATAGAAAACCAAGTCAAATTAATATGCAGCCAGAAACATCAAGAATATCTAAAAGTTAATTTATTTTAAAATAATAAAATTTTGATATAATAAGTGTGATTTTTTTATTAAAATAGTTTTAAAATACATATTTTATCTCTAGTAATAAAATTTTCATAATGTAAATATTATTTGATATAATACATTACTCTATTAGATTTATTTGGTTAGAAAGTAAGATTTTATTGTTTAATTGTATAAAATATTATTCGTGAGGAGTCGATAAATCTCGCAATAGATTGGTATTGTCTCTAACAAGAGTTTTGTCTCCTGAATCTTGAAATAAAAAAATAAAAAAGAGATACAATTAGCCATGAAAATGAATGAAAACACTTAAATTATTTTCTATCAAAATTGATGAACTTGGAATTGGAAAAAGAAAAAGTATCTCCGTTTCCGTGTTGATTTGATCTTTCCGTTTCCGTCCATGTGGGAAATGAAAAATTCGTTTTGCATGTAACCTGTCTTTTCACCTGTCCATACCACAAATTATAATACGTAATACATAAAAACAAAATGGCTACTTTAACTCACCTCCTTTGACAACTGGTTGTTTCTTTTTTCTTTTTCTTTTTTTTTTTAAATAATTAAGAAATGGATGAAAACCAAAAACATTACATAAAGGAAGGGGAGAACTGAAGAACACATTTACATAGAACCAAAAAAAAAAAAAAAAACATGAGTTCTGAAAAGCTAGGGTTTAGATGGTTATCAGGGCTTTTGTTTCTGAATATCCTCGTCTTATCCACAGCTGATGTCCACTATTACGAGTTTTCTGTAAGTTCCTTGCATCTTCCTCCTTTTCTGTTTGTGTTAATAAGAGAGAACAGTGCTGAATTTTGATTTTGGGTTTTGTTTAAATTAGTTGCAAGAATCCCAGTTCACAAAGCTGTGTAGCACGAAGAACATCTTGACCCTCAATGGCAGCTTTCCAGGGCCTGAGATTCGGGTTCGTAGAGGGGACACAGTTTTTGTCAATGTCCACAATCAAGCAAACCATGCTGTTTCCCTCGAGTGGTAGTACTAATATATACATATATGTATATGCTTACACTCCTAGTTTAAGATGAAACACTTAATCTTATATATAGATATATGTTTGTGGGTTTGTAGGGAGGGCGTTAAGGGTTTAATTGATGGTTCGAATGATACAATTCAGCCAGGGAGAAACTTCACTTACAAAATAGAGTTAGAGGATAAAATAGGAACTCTGTGGTGGCACGCTACCAGTGCTTGGGCTGCTGCAACCGTCCACGGTGCCTTTGTCATTTTGCCAGTAGCCAATGATGACTATCCTTTCCCTGCACCTACTTCTGATCAAACAATTATACTTGGTACATCTGATTAACATGTTTGATTCATATATTTTGCAAATGAATTGCTTATATGAATGTTTTGGCATAATATTCCGTCAGGGGAATGGTTCAGGGAAGAGTTAACGGAAGCTAATCAAACCATAGCTCCTGGCTCAGCAGATGCTTACACTATCAATGGCCATCCCGGAGGAATATACGGATGCAGAAACGGTACGTATCCACTGCTGTTTATACTTTTTCTTTTTCTGGTATCTGATACTCATAAGACTAAGATCCGAGATGTTAGAGCCGTGAAATCTTGATGATTCATTTGATGTTGCAGATACGACTTTTGAGATGCAAGTAGATTACGAGAGCCTTTACCTTGTTCGCGTAATAAATGCTGTTGCCAATGAAACAATGATGTTTAACATCGAACACCACAGATTCACCATTGTCGGACAAAATGGGACCTACACCGGTCGATCCTTTACAGATTCTATAACCCTAGCCCCAGGCCAAGTTATTGACGTGTTGTTGTGTCCAAACCAAAATGTTGGTCATTATTACATCACTGCTCGATCTTCCTCCCGCACACAGATTACCAATGGAATTCTGCGATATACCACCACTACCACTAGTTTTTAATATAGGTAAACAGTTTCCGTTGCTAAGAAATAATAATAAGGTTGATGCTGAAGTACGAGATTAAATGTGGGTGTGGAAATAATGTGTGTATGTTGATCAATAATTTGTTGTGATGACTTTTCAATGTTGCAATGGGAAGATGTTCTTTAATTAAAATATACAATGTGATTTATTCATTATTGCAAAAACTCTTCATATTTTTTGAATCTTTGGTTACAATTCAATCACTTAAAAATACTTGCAATTGCAAAAGAATAATTTAAAAATACTAAGAAATAATATTTTTCTTTAAAAAACCAAATGAAAAATTCAATTACTAACATCATCATCCATCGTTAAACATCGAATGGGCAATTATTAAATGGATAGTAAACCTTCTTCGTTCAGTCACCCCTCCATTTAATTTGTTGCTATTTTGCTCTTTGAATGGAAATGTAACTATGAATGACAACACTGGCTGCTAATAGTTTAGTGACTTCCATAATCCAAGGCTTTGGGTACTTCTCAATTATCTTATTAAACAAAATCAAAGCGCTTTTTTCGGTTTCCCCTTACTGACATTTAAGTTTTACTTGAAAGCTTCGACGCGGGTAGCAATGGTGTTAAAAGAACAAGAAAAAGAAGAGTGTAACTGGAAACACTCCTTCCACCATTAACAATTGAACGAAGAAATAATGAAGAATTGAGCTTACCCATATCTAGAAATCCAGCAAAATGAATGAAAAAAGAGCTACCATATTTAACAGTGCACACAAGAGAACCAGAGAGGGAGATCTCAAAACAAACAAATCAAACTATGAACATCAAAACCTAAACCCAAACGATAATGGAAGATTACGATCCTAGAAAGAAAATGAAAAGTCCGGTTTTGATTACCGGAAGGAAACAAACGGTACAGGTTACGGTTTGGGTTGGTTTCTTTTGGGTAAAAAACAAGACTAGTAATTACGATAATAAATTTAATTATTAAAAATAATTTTTATTTTTTCTCTACTCTTTTTAAATTTCATGTAAATTTTAAAAAAGATTGCTGCCAGAGTCACATGGTAACTTATAATATTATAGTATTTTGTTTTACATCAACAGTAAATGCAGCGCTGATTTAAATTCACTTTAAATTAACTAAAAAAATTGTTTGAATAATTATTTGGGAAAACAATATAGTTTAATAGTACTTTTTTAATTAAGCCATAATAGAAATTAAATTACTTAGATGGATATATCAAATTAAAATTGGATCATTATCAATGGATCTTTCCTCTATCTGTTTGAGTTGCATACAAAAACTAAAATAAAAAGTATAGCTTCCCTCTCTTAAGGTTATGCAATAAAGAGGAAAAAGTCAAGAGAGAAAATTAAATTTGTCATGTTCTTCTTCATCAATTCTAATGATTAATTTCGATTTTGCATCAGGTAATTTTTTCTGTATCCGTAAAAATCATATAATTCTAAATATAATAAAATTATTATTTATGCAATATTAAGTCTTTTGTTTGCATAATATTATGATCTTGGAAATTTTACTCTACTTTCTACTTCGACTTCTTCTAAGTGGGTAGAGTAAATGTAAGATAAGTGGAGGTGGCAAGAATGGTGGAGAAGGAGGTTGGGCGGAAGGCAACCGTGGTAGTGGTGGTGAGAGCGGTGGAGGAGATAAAGGTAAAATTTTAATAATTTTTAATTTTTAATTTATTATGTTCCTTTTTGAAAACCGACGGCAGTAGGCATGAAGGACAATTATAAATTCCAGTAAGTCGGGAGTTTGAGGGTTGGGAGAAGTAATGGATGGGGACTACACTACACTATACAAATATGTGGAGATAATTAATTTCATGAAGTTCGTGTATTTGAATCAAGAAATCAAAATATACTTCAAAGCATCACTACGGGAATTAAAGGTTATTTATACTTACCAGTCACCATCTGGAAGAATTTGATTCTTCCATTTAAGTTAGGAGGTATGCTTTTATTTATGTGCTATTTTCCATATTCTTCTTCCTCATGTCTTACTACTGGCATTTCCTTTTGGCTTTGACTGGTGGATAGACTTTGGCATTTGTAGTATAGAAGAAACCATATGCGCATAAGCCATTGCTGGGATCACACTGGAGTGTGAAAATAACTTGGTCTCCACAGCTATTTAAAACTGATAAGAGCTGCCATTTGCAATAGTTACAGAATAGTTCTTTCGAATATGCAGCAGCAGTAATTCCAGAGGCTGATAGCAGAAATTCAGAAGGAAGGAAAAAAAAAAACACATAAATACAACAACAGGAAAAGGCACCAAGATACAAATTGATAGCTGAAACTTTTCATTGATTTTACATGATCAGTCTTCCAATAACCCCGGTCTTTACATTCTCACTCGACCATACAAAATTATGAACATAAGATGAATGCTAGTTGAAACTATCCCCACAAATTTGCTAAAAATTGCATTATAATGGGGTTGGGTATATATATACACACACACACACAGCATTTTTCAACTGGCTATAAAAAATGAGGGCTAATTCAAAGAAAAAAATGGGAAACAAGGAATACAAGAACTAGGCAGAAATGCCATCTAGGGACTTGGTTTGAGACGAGGCATCATTTGGAGTGCCACAAAGTTGGCAAGGGTCAGAGGATCCCTGTGAGCACCAGTGATCAGGGACACTCAAAAAGTAAGTTGACATAAACTTTCTGAATCTTTTCTTATATTCCTTGGGAGAAATCACGGTTGGCAACAAATTCCTAGGAACAACCAATGAAGACTTAACCCATGTCTCAAGTTGTTTGTCCCAAGTATACTGCCTGAGATAATCAATGATCCCACATACAAGCTCCCGCCGCTCCGTATCCACCCCAACAAGTAAAGAATAATCCATTACATTGATTGACTGCAAAAGAGAACACAACTCAGTCAACACCTCATTCCAAATTTGAGGAATATAACATACAAAGGAAATATATAGATGATATATGGGGTTGATGGGGAGTGCTGAATACTATAAGGGCAAAATTTATTCAAGAAAAGAGAATGTATCTAGTCTGAGCAAGGAAAAGTCCCGTAGAAAGAAATTAAAGCTCACATTGAGGAAGGTTGTGTCATTCCATACAGCTCGTTGCAAGAGACGCTTGGCTTGATTACTAACATATAATGGAGAGGAATTCATGTCATTTACAAAGTTCTGATCCAAAAGAACATCTCCAGCACCCTCAGCAGCTGAATTGAATCGAGCATGCAAGGCCCCTTTAAGATCATACTGGCGAGTAATATTTCTACCAAAGGTAAGATTCTCCATCACCATAAGATCATGTCTTGTCTCTTTCCCTGTTTTAGGCTGTCTTACTATTACCTGCAAAATGTTTAAATGGTCAAGAAAAAAGAGCAAAGAATAAAGCAATCGCATATTTTTTAAAATGAAAATGAAAACAAACCTGATAAATCCCAAGAACTTTAGCAAGGCAAGTTTGGCTTACAGACTCAAATGATTGGTTCATGTGCTTGAAATAATGTAAAGCAAACTTCTCAAATGATTCATATTCTGTTTTCTTGATTTCTTTGATAATAAACCTATCATCAAGTGTTTTAGCAAAAAAGGACTTGCTCTTCCCTCCTTTGGCATCCCAATTTCTGCATCGGCTAAGGGAAGCAATATAATCAAGCTCTGAAGGGCAGCACCGCTCTCGAAGATCACGGAACTGGTTAGCATATAAACAAAATACCGAGTATTTACCCTTCCCAAGTGATTTTGAAACCCCTAGAGAAACCTCTATGTTATGAGCATCAGGAGGAACTAGAGAATCCAACAAACTTAACCCATCAAAACTGGAGAAGCGCGACTCTTCTGAAGAAATACTCAGACTAGAGACAGATTCTGAATCAGAGGAACCACTGGACGACCAATGCAGGGATGTTAAAGTAGGAACACGACTTAGGCTTCGTAAGCTTTCAAATAGTCTATCTCTCCTCCCATCGTCATTGGACACTTCAGTTGCAGCAGGCAGATCTTTCAGCAACGCCAATGCACAAGCAATTATACTCGAGAGTTCACCTTCATAATCTGACACTATATAATCATTAGGTCCTAGAGGTATGCGTAGCCTTGATGCTTCCTCCCTGATTAATTGACAGCCTGTGGGTATTTGTGATGGAGTATAACTACTGATGGATTCAAACTTGGGGACATTTCCTCTTTGAAGATCCTTCATATATATCTGTCTGATTTCAGAAAAAGGCATCCAGAACCATCCATTTATGTTTTCTAAACAGGATAGTAAGGAATGCGGAGATCCATCAATCTTTGATTCGTTTGAATCAATCATAGAATCATTGTCATCAAGATCAGTGGAAATTGAAATTGTTCTGTCCACTTGTAAAGGACCTGATATAGGTGCATCCTCTGCTTGATAGTTCTCATCACCAAAACGGGAACAAACAGAAATATCATGTGCCTCAACAGAATCTGGTTTGGATGATTTCGTAACAGCATCTACTTTTGGCTTTTCAATGTTTTCAACCTCAGTGGAACTCCCTTGTATGCTGTCACATCCTTCAGAATTTTTAACAGGAATATTTGAAGATAATTCATCACCAGGAAATTCATTACCTCCAACCAAAGAACCTGAATAAGCTTTCATATTTCCAGTATTTTCAGAACCTTTATCACCATCTATAGGTTTACTTTCTCCACCACTGTCCTCTCCATCAGCACTATCAGTATGCAACTTCAGTTGCTCCACCACTGCTTTGTTGTTGGCACCAGCAACTACTACTGTCGGATCAGGCAACAGCAGAGAATGCAGGCGTCGATCCCAAGTGCATGCTTCCAGAAGAAGGTCCCACCTTAGTCTGTTCAAGCTGAGGAGTTTGTGAGAACCCAAGTTTGCATTCCCATTATTTGCAACAACATTCTGAATGTTTAGCTGCATTTTTTTCCCAATGGAACATATAAATAAAAAGTAAAAGCAACAGCACCCAACAACATATCAGAAAGACGAAGGGAAACCAACCTCAAATTTGGAAGCTTCCAGTTTCAGCATCTCTTCAACATCAGAGAATACTTTTAAGGAATCTTTAAGGTTTAAAGTTGAACCCACAAACTGAGACCTTATCTGAACCAAAAAGGTTGCAACCTCTCTGAACATTACTATTCCCTTTGTGTAAACCTGAAGAAAATAACACCAATTCAAACATATTAACATGCTTGTGTTTATAGTTTACCACATATTAAACATTAGGTCATAAATCAAAGCACAGTGAGAACAGAATATCCACATACATTCTCATATTCTTCCTTCAGCCAATCTGGTCTGATTGACCTGCTAAACTCCAGCTGTTGTGGAGGCACGGACACAGTATAAGTGGTAACCGAAGAAAAACTAAACATTGCAACCATAGGGCCTAACCTGCAGTTACATTAACATTACAAGAAATAAGGGAACAAGCCTCTTAGCATAAGAAAATATAAACCTCCCCAACCCCTAACCAATAAATATAGTCATAAGCTATTACCACAAAACATAAAGTGCCCAAGTCTCAAACAGAGGGGACAAAATTTCCTGCTCAATAATACATGTGAATGTAGTTCATTGTTAAATGAAAACAGAAAGAGTTATCCATACCCAAAGAAATATAGAAAGTCCTTATGTGGAGAATGGCCACAGCTGGATAATCCACAGGATGTATTATGTTCAGAAAAGCTGAGCTCCAAGAACTTTCCAAATGAGAGAAAACGAGCAGCAGTTGAAATTAGCACTCTTTTTGTAGATTTTGACATTCCATTCTCAGTTTGGCACTTGCCACAGCGACTCCACATCCAGAGTTTTCCCTCAGCTTCCCCAGGTAAATGCTTAGGAAGCCGTTTAACTTGTATTGTTAGCTGCTTATTATGATGTGTATAATAGTAGAAGTGAGCTTCTGGGAGTTCACCGCATATAGAACATTGGCTTCTCTGCAAAAAGCAAAAGTTTCTATCAGCGGAAACTGGAAAACTCAACAGTACCAAGGATTGAGAAAAGTTATGTTTTCAAAAGCAGTCTACAGCATTATAGAGTTAAGTGTTACCTAAGATACTTTAGAGCAGTGGGCAACCTAATAAAACTTGACTCACTTTCAATAAAATCAAAATTGACTCATAAGGAATCACAAACTGATAAACCTGCAAAAATATTCCTTTATTTTTAATTTTTAAAAGGAGAACCCAGAGACCTGATTGAGTAAATTATCCTGAAGGAACTTCCCAAGAGGAACATCAAAATTCCTGTAGAACACTATATGGCTAAAATGGCTTTGCTCACATATAGTCCCCTTTAAGGCATTTCGGCTAGACATAAGAACCAAAATACTTTGTGAATCCAACATTGTGTTGATGCTCTCCTTATTTTGCATTTTCTCTCCATTATTATCACCACTAGCATTCAAGTTAAGTAGTGCTTCAGAGGAAGCTGGAAAAGATTGAGGTTGTCCATCATCAAGGGATTTATCTTTATTGGGACCAAATTTAGATTCTGCATCAAGATGCTCTGAGCCCTCAAAACTTTTCATTGCAGGAACTGCTTCTGTGAGCTCAGATTCCACCCCATTTAACCCAAAATATGTAGACAATGACCGATATGGAGCAGTGGATGCAAGAGGAAAATTGCTTCCAATTACTTTCTTCAGAGAGGTAGAAATGGATGACAACCCAGACAAAATGGCTGGATTATATGGCTCCAAAGATAAAGCAGAACTACCGTCTAATCCTGACTTCACAGTTTGATCACCATTTACATGGTAACCTTCTTCATGGAATCCATTGGAAATGGGAATGTCAATTTCATGTGAACCAGTTTCCGCAGTAGACTCATCAAAACAAGTAGCATTCATGTTGCAAATTTCTAAGGCATGGGATTCACGATCAGCTGGCAACACATCTGCTATTCCAGTTAGAGGAATCGTAGAGAACATTGCCTTTTGATCAATAAGGAAAGAAGTTTCAAGGACTAAATGATATGCCATGACAACAGCATATTGCACGACACACTTAATCTTTTTCAGTTCTTCAGAATGGCTTCCTTTCAGCAAAATCTGCAACATTATGATATCAAGTTAACAAGTAAACAGACAGGAATATGCCGTTGATATCTTACCAGGAAAAAAAAAAACAAAGGAAGAGGAAAGCTTGTTATCCGGTAGATAGCATCAGTTCAAACATCTTAAGACCAGACATCAACCACAAGTTCTTTTTGAGAAACAAGATGATAAAAATCGATTTAACTAATATATACATTTTAACAAAATAAACATACTCGGACAAAATTGGGTTTCGACATAACTAATTAAAATATAAGTTGAAACTTTTTCCAATAAAAAAATTCTTATGGGACTACTACAATAGAGAAAATCTTTTAAAAGAGTTTAGGTGAGAACTTTCTTATAATATCAAAAAGATCGATCTGGTGCATACTGGGGAAAAAAAAATAAAAAGGAAAGAAAAAGAAGACTAAGTCGTCAACTTACAGTGCAACAAAGATGTTTGGGACAGCCCTCAAGAAACATCAATGTTTTACTTGGTCGTTTTCCCCCTTCACCAGAGCAAGCATGTTCTTCAACAAACTTTTCTATATGGAAGGAGTCACACTGCTTATAGGAGTCATTCTGCTTTTGCTTTTGACCAATCAAATGATCGGACGGTATGATTGCTGAGCCAGTGCAGCACGCAACTCTCTTTAGACGATGTTGCTTCATGTCAAACACCAGTGTGATTCCTTTGGCAAGAACACTCTCTTGAACATCACGTGAAACAGTTTTCTCCACCAATATCACATTTGGATGACACATATCTATCATCTCGCTTAGAGATTTCATATGACCTTTTTCCTGTTTTCAAGGGCCAATGATCAGAAACATAGAGTAGAAAATTTACTGCATTACAAACAAATAGAGTTTACTTTTGCCATGGTACCTCATCTAGTGAATCTAATGAAGACAACCCACTAGAAGATTGACCAAGGGCTCCCTGAATTAATAACAGCCTTGGATTCCTGAACTTAGTTTGCATGTGCTTATGAGCAGCACGCTTTTTGAAGACCAAGCCCTTGATTAATTGACTGCAAAAAAATAGGTTAATATATAATAGTTCAAGAGACAAAATTCCTGTAACACCAATAGCATTAATTTTCTATTATAAAGGTGTTTCAAATAAAGCGCAAAAGATGTTGATTTCCACGCATGCTCATACATTCATTCAACTAAAAAAAGAGAATGGCTTTTTGCATGCTACCAGTTGAAGAAGTAACCAATACTCTCTTAATGAAATAAATTTTACAGATATAATAGATGTTTATAAGAACTATCTGAAGATGATACTTCAGAAAAGCACATTACCATCACCCGTCAATCTTTAAAAATAAACACCCATCTGTCTCTTCAATGAGAAATCTAAATTAATTATAAACTAAATATCCACAACTAGAAGCAATATAACTTTAAACAGCATATTGAAATCATATCACCTTTGACTGCGAGAACCGGTTGCAATGCATTTCACTTTCACATATCCGTCTGGACGCATTGCATTGCCATCAATAGCATCAGGCTTCAAGAAAAGAGCAGCTTCCAAAGATAAAGAAGTAACTATATCCACCCAATTAACATTGTCACTCACAGAACAGGCAACACCTACAGATTTAAGAAGTTGACTGACAATGGCTTTGAACTTCCCATCTATCACCTCTTTAATTGCCCTTTCCTTTTCCTCTTTAAACCTGTAGCGTCCATTGCCCACATCTGTATGACTCAAGGAACTTGGTTTTCCCCATTTTGTGCCATCTCCACATTCATCATCTTCGTCATCATCATCATCATCATAAGCCAGAGAATTCTCCAAGTCGTCCTCTGGATCTTCAGGTTCTGGAGGTTCCCAAATTTGATTATCTATTTCACCATTAATAACTTGAGATACTCCACTCTCTTTGAGAAAGGGTCTAGGAGAATTTTCGATAACATTTTCTTTTGCTTGTTGTTCATTACCAGTTTGTGTTATCTCACCATCTCTAACTATGTCCATATCGTTTCTATCTTTCTTATCTCTCAAGTCGCTTTCAGACATCAGATTTGAGCTATCAAGTCTCTTCCCAGGGCCTTCTGAGCACGGGTTTCGCCCATTTGGCAGACAATTGAGCTCCCCATGACTATTTTTTGAACCAAACTCTTGGTCACCCTCAACCCTGAGAAATATCAAATATAAGTAATGTTCATATTCATGGTCAAACATATATAGAATTACAAGATTCCAGTTAATAACAAGTAGTATAATAGCACCACAATGAAAAGAAGGGCACCTACCGATCACATGAGTTTATTATATCAACAGAAAAATCACCTGATGGAACAGAATACAAAATATAAAATAGTTAGCTCAAAATGAGATGGAAATAAATTAATAAATAAAAACTAGATAGATGCTTACTGCAGCTGGAATACGAACGATCACTGCTAGACAATGAAGAAGTTGGACTGATCATTGGTGTTGAGTATGGAGTAATACAATCTCGTTTTACAAATTCTCTTCCATGCCTCTCCCAACATAATTTACACGATCGAATTGGGTCTCCAGTACAAGAGATTAAAGCATTACCATTCTCCAGTTTCCTTTTGTCTTCACCGGTCTTTGTAATTTCAGCACCACAGTAATGAAACATGCTATACATCTGATGAAATAAGAACTCCAACCAATTCAATCACCTATTGGATAAGAATGGGAGATAAGATCCTTGTGTAAAATAATACATTTTTTTCTAAATCACTCCAGTAAACTCCATTTAGACATCAAGGTCTTCATATTGTGCAAACCAAACACTTCTGTAAGGCACTCATAAGATTTGATCTACTTGCAAAGGTTGAAAATTATCTAAGAGAAATCTTTAATTGAAGTTCTTTTCATTCAGAACCATAGCATAAAAGAAAAGGAAAAGTACCAATTTCTACAAGAACTAAACTAACCAATTTCTTCCCTGTTTTACAAAATGGTTTTTTTTCCTACCCTAGTATTCAAAGAAAGCTCATATCAATCCAGTTGCATTTACACGTACGAAATAGTTCAAGTTAACTAGCAGTACAAAAATTATGGGACTGCCAAGTTTCGGTGTCCTAATTTTGCAAAAGCTCATACGTTGTTGTATCTGTATCGTATTATGCATATCCGTGCTTCCTAGAAATAAACTAAAAACTGCAGTAATTCTTCTATCTATGTTCACAAATAAACCTGCAATTCTACATGCGTTTCAAAAGTAAAGGAACATAAAACACTAGGATAAATTACCAGAAATTCCAGAGAAAAAACAACTTAATAAAATATCGAAGAATTGTAATGACCATGAACTAAATCCATATTTACAATCAGATAAAAAAAACATTTTGTTATGTCAAAAAGAAAACCAGAGTCCAAAGCCTGAGAATTATAGGTGTTTCTAAAACAATCAAATACATTGGAACAAAATAGGCTGAACAGAGAACATAGTGTCAGATCAAACATAGTTCATTGGAAACAGTGACAACATACTGCAATTTCAAGACGGATAAAAAGAAGTCAATAATAATAAGCATATACCAGAACAAAAGGAAAACGATGAAACCAACATCCAAGGCTGATTTGCAATCTTTCGCAAAAAGAGGAAATTGATTTTCAAGGTCAGATGATCCGTGCAAAATGGATAAAATCACCAAAGCATCAACCTTCTGAATTTCCAAAATGACAACAGTCTTAAATTTATCCAAAACAAAAGTTGCCATATATTCAAGCTCCGAATTAAACAATATAAAAAAAGAAAACTAATTAAGTCAAACTAAAAAAAAAAACAATTCAATGAACCCAAAATTAAGGCAACAAATCTGGAAAAGAAGAATCAGAAATATTAATACTTACTGTTAAAGCAATCCAAAGAACAAAGATTTGGGTATGATGACCACTAATCCAATCCCAATCATAATGTAAACTTGTTTATTGGGTTTCTTTTCTTCTGTTTTCTCTACCCAGAAAGCAAGGACTTTTTCCTTCAGAAAATAAAAAATAAAAAGCAAAGAATACGATAAAAATGAGACCTCGAAAAAGAGAAAGAATTGAGAAAGAATGAGAATTAAAAGAAGGGAAATGGATTTGAAGAAAGGTACTTATGAGTGGGATCCACCCTGTGTTTCCTCGTTCACTGTCCAAATGTTTTCTTTTCTGGGATTAATTTCTTCATACATCCTCAAATTATGCTCTAGATTATAATTTTTTTTTTAATTAAATCCCGATAGTATTACGAGTCTAGCCATTAACCTTGGCACTCAATGTCAACTTGGGTTTGGTGAAGTATCAAACTTCAAACGCATGTGTATCAGATCTGAGGTATTAAAAAACTACTCTTTAAATAATTTGGGGAAGTCCAAAAAAATTAAAATAATTTGAGGAGTTTGATGCAAATAATTTTTTTTTTTTTAAATTTAGCTGTTATCAGATTTTGTGTCCAAAGGAGTTAGATACATGTTTTTTTGGAGGTGGGAGGGTTAGATGCACATTTATTGAAGGAAAAGAAAATTGCAATCATATCCCTGCTGTATTTATTATTATTCTTTTCACATGAAAAACCAAAAAATAAAAAATAAAAGGGATAAAATCTCATGCGTGAACCACTGTTTTCAAGCATGATGCATGACTGTGGACGAATGTAACAAAAACTTGGCTACATAACCTTAATTCATTAATTACCTAATTATTATAATTTAAACCATGGTTAATTGGTTTTGTTCAATTGGAAAAGAATTTCAACCATTTTCTGAACATCATAAATGAAAAAAATCAGAAGATATTTTTTTTTATCCATTAAATACTGTGATAAAAAAACACATGGTGTTATGGCAAGCAAAATCTGATATATTTCCATTATTTGATAAATAATTAGATTTATAAATATATAATTTTTTTTGGGGGGGGGGGAATTTTAGAAATATATTTAACGTACCCTTAAATCTGTAGGATCCACATTCCAAGATAATTAATGAAGTAGTCGTCCAAACATGGAACGACAGGCGGCATTTTGATATTCGTTAAAATCTAAGACGACCTGAGCTGTTAACATTTTTCAGACTGTTATCGTCACCGTTAGCCACGTGGAGAAGAATGAAAGCAATGCCTTTATTCCCATGACGTGCCCAGAAATGATTGGGCGGAGAGTGGACACCTCTATGAACGGATCCGTGTATTAGACGGAAAGCAACAATTGCCTACTCATCACTGCACAACCGTCTTCCCTCCTACCAATCTTCAGAATGTTTTTTTGTTAAAACTAATTTTTCACTTCCAAACAATTATATTTGTTAAATATGAAAATAATTAGGTCTATCTTTAATATTAGAAATCCAGTGTGAATTTTGCTATCAATGTGGTCCCTCTTGATATTTCAAAGGAAAAAATTTCAAAATTTGAAAGATAATTAATTTTGACGTCCAAACAAAATGGGAAAGTGGATTGAGAAATTGAAAAATGGGTCCTCCGTGAGAGAGATAGATAGTGAAGGGGCCGGAATGTATATATGATTGAAGTAGTGCCATGTTTTACGCGCCTTATCCCATCAAAATATCCATAATTCTCTGTCTTCACTCTAACCTGATTCAAATCCTTTGCGTTGCTTTTTTCCCATTTTCCTTTTCTTTCTTTGGTAACTCCATGATGTGACGACTAATTATTTAAGCATTAACTCATAATTTAAAGGTATAATCTCAGATTTAATCCTTAATATTTACATCTTTTTGTTAATTTAATTCTTATCTTTTTTGAGCTATAAATTTAAAATTTAATCTTTCAAAAACAGCTTACTCGTTTTTTAACAAGCATAAAGTACATGTAGACTGCAATATTTAAAGTTTTAACATTTTAGTTAATATTTATATTAAAATAATAATAATTCAATTCTTTTTTAAAGGTAGATGATCAAATTCGATTCTTTTAAAAAAATTAAAAACCAAATTTAACTAAAATAAAATAATATGGACCAAATTAACTAAAGATATAAACTTTTTTAAGACCTAAATTTGACATTATACATAATTTAAATCAATATCATACTAGATAAATAATTTTTTAACATAATGTCTAGAACTACCCATAGTAGGGGCGGACAATGGCCTCCTCCCCTTTTAAAATAGAAAGTTTTCTACTTATGTCCTTTAAAATTTTTATAATTTTAAATTAGTAAAGGTAAATTTTCATTTTAGTCCCCCTAAAAATGGTAGAAATTTGATTTAATCTTTTAAAAAATGTAAAGATATTGGCTATTAAAATGGTGAATTTGCATTTTTACTATCATAAAAATTACAATTTAATTTTGGTTCTCCTAAAAAAAAATTTCTGACTTCACCTTTAACCCATAGCTCTCCTCAACCCATAAATAATAAGATAATGTGTTTCAGTGCACTCAAACTAACGTCCTCTTACATTAGCAACAAATATTAAAACGCACTCAAACTCACGTCCTTTTGCATTGATAGCAATACTCATGCTAATCAATCTGTTTTAGAGATTAAACTCAATATAGATTTCAACTAAAACTTTAACATATACCTTTTATTAGGATAAATAAAAGGCTTAAACGACAAAATGGTGCCTAAACTATACTAGTTTTTCCAAATTGGTACCTAAACCTTTTTTTTGGTCAGAAGTGGTAATTAAATTATTAAATCGTTATTCATTTTACCCCAACTGTTAGTCCCATTAAAAAAAACCAATCATAAATTGTCATGTAGATCTCTATTTTTTTTATTCATTTTATTTTATTTTCTTCTCATCAAGCAATTTTTCAGATTTTCTTACATTTTCTCATCAACCAAACACCCAAAAAGCTCCCACCATTTTATCATTTTCAAGTTTCAACTGTTACTACCATCTTCAACTTCCTTAACGCTTTAAGCCCAAAAAGAAACCCCCGGTATTAGCTTTTCTTAGTTTACGGTTGAAGCTTGAAAATGATAAAATGATGGAAATTTTTTAGGTGTTTGGTTGATGAGAAAATGTAAGAAAATATAGTAAAAATTGTTTGATGAGAAGAAAATATAAGAAAATGGATAAAATGGCAAGTTATGATTGGCTAAATTTTTTTTTTCTAACGGAACTAACAGTTGAGGTAAAATAGATAATGATTTAATAGTTTAGGCACCAATTTTAATAAATAAATAAAAAATTTGAAAAAATTGGTATGATTTATATACCATCTTGTTGTATAAACCTAAATAAAATAAAAAATGAAATGAAGAGATAAACAAATGTATCCTTGCGTGGGGATTTGTTACGGTGGTTGAACTATCCCAAACGCTAGCAAGTTGGAGCAATTTTGTTTTTTCCTCTTTATAATTTCTTATTACCTAAATAAATTATGGTATTGTTGGATAAGAATGTGAAAAAAAAGGCTCAAATGAGCAATAAAATTAAAGTTGACTAAGACCCCTTCAAGTTTTAAAATTAATTATTCAACTATATTATATAAATTTTAATTTAAGCTTTGAATGGATGTGTTAATTTTATGTTGGGTCATAGGCAAGTTGAGCATAAGACAACCAAAATTTGGGTGCAACTTTCCTTTTTCAATTATCACCGAAGAAGCAAAGTCCAAAATTGCAGAGCTGAAAAACGTAATTAGTTGTTGACATTCTCTGTGGTTTGAATCTGAAGCAGAGTTGCCACCTTAAATGATTCCCTCCATTAATTCAAAACAAGACAAAAGCCTTGCCTTTTAAAATTTTAAAATTCGGCTCCCTATTCCCAATGATTTTATCTTTTTTTATATAAACATAATTGTTAGATGGTCTGCGTAAATATAATTTAATTATATTCAACATATTTAGAGCATTGTTTCGTGTTTATTATATATATCAAAACTAGGAAACACCATTTAGCCGTACTTTCCAACCATTTAACATTTATTTATATATATAAAAGAAAACTTTTTCGGGATATTAGTTTAGTTGGGTCGGTTTATCTATTCAAGTATGAAGGTTCACTTGAAATTCGAGATGGTTTGGGTACAAATATCATGTCCGAAAATAGGTTTGGGTAAAAAAATTAAACTCATTTAAAATATGGATCAAACTTGATCTTAAACATTTAAGGCTCAAACCTGGCTCGGCCCGACCCATTTTTAGTTTATAATATTTTATATTATGTTATTTTTATATATTATGTATTTTAGAAAACATTAAAACAATAAACATATACTAAATATATAATACTACTCTAATATAAACATTAAAAAATGTTAAGATAATTACATAAAAAAAAAAATTATTAATTATTAAAATAATAAAATATTATTATTTTTTATAAAAAATTAAAAAAACAATATGGACAGGCTTAAAATGAGCTTGGGTTAGTCTTTTGTAAATATGGACAGGTTTGGATAAAATTTTAGGTACAGATTTCGGATCGGATCGGGTCAAACATAAAGTATATTAATATCATACTTAGACTCGACCCGGTCCATGAACACCTCTAGTTAGGGGTGTGGGTAATTTGTGTTATTTTTTCAGTATATTTAAAATATTATAAAAGTATATATTCATAAAATTAGTAGGAAATTTTGATTTTAAAATTTAATTAGAAAATTAGGTTTTTTTCTCAAATTTACAAAACTTTGAACTAAGTATCGATAGCAAAAAAAATAAGTACTGATATTTTGTGATAAAGTTTCGTAAATTTTCAAGTTGGTCCTTAATTTATGCTCGATTCTATTAATCTATGTTTGTATGTTCGATTTAATCCCTGATGTATTCTTAATCTGTATTATGCATGTAATTAAAGTGATTAATGATTTAAGATTTGATTAAATGCTATCAAATGTGTTATAATGTTTCGGTAATTATTGTAACATTCTGTAACTCGGGTCCGACGATCAGTTTGAGTATGGGGTGTTACACATGTAATCCGGAGAGGTCGCCAAATCCGGTTGAAGAATTGGTTCACGCATAGGTATGAAATCGTACCTATGTTCCTAAATGTAGATATATTCCGCATGGAATTTAGGCTAATCTTCATCAGTTCTCCCTCACAAGTCAATCTTGTGAAGTTCATCGAGCTCCTAAGGTGACGACGGAATACTTTGCATAAATTCGAATTGACTCATCACTCATTCAAATTTGTGCATCTCAATCGTTGCAAAAAACTTTCAATGACACTTTAACATGCCATATATTGCGATTAGTCAAAAATTAGATCGAGATGCATTCTTGAATTATCGGATTAGAGTATGACATACATTCAAAATACAATACGAAATTCTAAATTTTATTACGTACTTAATATTAAAGTTTAAATCATTACTTAAATTTTATATAATTGAAATTTTCAAAAACTAACATCAACTTTTTATTGTTGATCTAACAATAGTCGAATTTCTTCGAGCTCATCTGGTATACCCACATGACTCGCATAATTGTTCCATCTATTCAAATAATATGTTATTTCAAAAATATAATAATGAAAAAATAATATGATAATTATATTATTAAATGATTTTTACATTATTATTAGTGAGAATTCATAATGGGCGTTTATTCGGTGACATAAAAATGGTAGGCGATACCATGCCCATGACTGAAGGAGTATGCAACCATCTTTTTTTTTTTTTTTGTGCTTTCATTGCTTGACACATTAACTGATCCTCAACTGAGTCACCCCACTTCTTTTAAGTCAACTAGTTATAGGAGCCACATTAAATGTACTAGATTTCGAGATTTATCTAGCATTAGAAAGTCCTCGATTAACCTCAAGATAAATGCTTGCGTGTATTGGTGTCTTTCAACGGCACTAACAAAGTTGTTGATATATGAGAAATTGTCTTCTAACCATTGCATCTCTATCCAGCTACCATTAAACTTGTCTGGCACCTTGCCTAATAGTTGCTTGCAAATTGCGCTCCAATCACCAATGCCCACTATCCTGTAACGACTACCCCATCAACCGACAAACTAAGTTGTAATGCTACATCCTTGAGTGTAATTGTACACTTATCGCACAAAAGATGGAATGTGTGTGTCTCGGGTCTCCATCTTTCCACCAAACGCTGATAAGTGCGGGATCCAACCCGAGCATACCGAGACACATGCAAGAATCCCGCCTCTTGTGTGTGTTGTTCAATATGCAGTGCCCTCACACTTAAATTGTATATATATGTCTCGATAATAATCTTCGGTCTGATTATATAAATATAAAAAATTAATAATGCTATCAACTTAATAATTATATTAATTAAAATAAAAAATTAATAATATTTTCTTATTATTTTCAATTAGACATCGAAAATGTGTTTATCACCCAAACAAATAAAAGGCATTGTTGGTTTTTTAAAAATTATTAAAATATGATAAAAAATTACGAAATATAAAATTAAGAAAACAAGAATTTGAGAGAAATTGAATGAAATGTTGAGAGGATTGAGAGAATTGGATTTAAATGGTAAAGAAAGAAAATGAGTTGAGTATGTATAACAGATAAATTAGCTGTTATAAAAAAAAATTAGCCGCTTGAAAAAAAAGAAAAGTTGAAAATTAGCAGTTGAATTTTTTGACCGCTACAAAAAGTTTGTATTTTGCATGCTAGTATTAGTTAGTTATGTTTAGAGCAACAGCAATGGGTTTGGGCAGGCTGTGCCTTTTGCTGAGTTGGTGGGCTGATTTATGTTTATGACTCGAAATGATCCGATATATAAGCTCAAACCCAATACTTTTATGACTTAAATATAGGAATTTTGTGGCTAAAGGTTTTAGTATGTGTAATTTTGCATTCCTGTATTGCTACGTGGCACTTAAGAGTAGAAATGTTATACCCTACCAGCGTGGATCCATGGCACTACAAGACGAAATTTGATAAGATTTGACGAGTGTCCCTATATGACCCTCCGCCTTATATCACTTAGTTAATTTCTTATCTGAGTCTCTTATCTTGTATCACTCGTGTGATTAGTCATTTAGATGTATTGTCCTTCAAGTCACCAGTTTTTAGTGGGAATGTACTCACTTTCAAGAGAGGATCATCTGACGTAACAACTTTTTATTATCTCAACAAAAAAAAAAAATTATTAAGCGTCATACTACACCCGAAACAACTCATGTACAACAACCTTGTCACCTTGCCAATCATACGATCATCATATCCCGGATTTTTCGTTGATGTGGCATTACTAAACACCAAGGGAAAATCTAGGGAGTTGGCAGAGGCCCTGACCTCTCCCTAAAATAGAAAATTTCCTATTTAACCATTTGAAAATTTTTAAAATTGCACTATAGCCTCCTAAAAATGATGAATTTTTTATTTAATCTTTTAAAAATCACATTTTTACCATCATGAAAATTATAAATTAATTTCGACCCCCTAAAATTTTTTTCTAACTTTGCCCTTACTAAACACGAGACCTGCTTCATTATAAATACCCCGTAGAACAATAAAAGAGGGACTATTTGAGCCTTCTCAGCAACCTTAAGCACCTACCTTTTTGCACCCAAGTTCTTTACTCTTCTCACATTCCCACCATTTTGGGCTCTCCATCTATAAAGATGAATTTATCTCTTTAACACCACCGCTTTCTTCATCTTCCTCCCTCCTTGTTGATACCTAATATCAATAACACTATCATCAATTTTACTAATTCCAAGTTTTTTTAATTATTTATTTATAAAAATAATTACGTCTGAAAATATAATCTGACGCAACTAAAAGGAAATTTTTAAACCAACATACTTGAAATTATCAACCCAACAATAAAAGTCAATTCAAGGAGGAAAAAACGAAAAAAAAGAAAAAAATTTAAAATTTAGTGTTCATGTTGCTAATTAATTTTGGTTTAGGTTGGATGGTTGGATAATGTGATATATTAATTTGGGTTGGGTTGGATATGGTTATTGGATTTAGGCTTAGGTTAGGTATTAAATATTGAAAGATTTGGGCTTAGGTATGGATTTTGAATTTAGTAAATATTTTAACAATTGGGCTTGGAAAAAAAAATACATAGACTTACAAGATATTTTAACTAGAGTTGTTCGTGGGTCGGATTATCTGTCCAGATTTGAAGACTCGTTCAAAATTTGGGAGGGTTCGAGTAAAAATATAATACCCGAAAAATGAGCTTGAACAAAAAATTTAAGCCTGTTTAAAATATGGATCGGGCTTAAACCGGAACACTTAATATCCAAACCCAACTAGACCCGACTAAATAATTTATGTTTCATCAACACACGAGGCAGCAGTGAATGGGATTGGCAGATGAAGAAGGCGGTTCAGTTTCCTCATGGCTGAACGTATGGTGATATCAGAATGTAATGATTAGGGAGATATATGTTTGAAAATGAGCGACTATGTGCACGTGTCATGGAAGAAACATCCACGGTTAGCAACTAGACTTGCATGGTTTTTGACTTGAAAATGATGACAAAAAATGCAAGTGAGGAGGGGAGCCCTGGAAAAGCATTTACTATTTGCAAAGTCAATATTGGTTATTATACATCACAAGATTTGCTTTAATGGGTCATAAATTAATGTACAGTTTTAAAATATCAGCATAATTAAATGCTGATAATGAATGCCATGGATGCTGCGAATGGGAAGGGAGTTTGATGCAGACGAATCCTATTCGGAAGAATGAGGTTCTTTCAGCCCACCACATACTTAAAAACAACTCTTTTTGGAGGTCGTTGACTCTTTGGAGTTGCTCATTATTCATTGATATCCAAAGGAGACTTCTCCTCCAAGCCACTTCTCCTTCCTTTTCTCATTGGGTTTTCAACTCCCTAACCATCAATTCCTTGGTTGAATGTTGGATAAAGACAACGGAATCCCAGGCTTTTGAGTGGTGTACCCAATGCCCAACATCTTCTCTTCTTTTTTATATTTCATATCTTTTACACCTTCCTTCAACCCTATATCTTGTACTCCTAAGTAGGGCATGTTCCATGGGTTCTTTATGATACCAGAATTCATCCAATGATGTGATTTCTAATCACCTTCAGTTTTTCCAACTTTGTTATGATCCGATCCACAATTTGAATGGATCTGAGTCGAATTCTACAAGATTTGTATGTTGAGCTCGCACATCGAGCTTGCATAGTGCTGGGTGTTTGCAGAAAGGAAATTTACACTCTTCTGCGAGGTCACACGTAAGATTGCGCATTTGATCATATAAACACGTGTTAAATCTAAAAAAAAAATACGTGCTGATATATCTAAGATATCACATCAATAAATAGTAACGATATCATATAAATATATAACATTATCATCTAAAAAAATATATAAAAAAATAACCAACAATTTACCAATTAATTTATTCTTTTGTCAAACAAACATAAAATTCTTAATCAACCAAACACATGATTTTATGAAAACAGGGGAACATAAAGTAAGAAAATCATGCAATGTCTGATTGGAGCAGAGAACATATTGGTCCACTATTATTTAATTTTGATACGTAAACTTTTGGTGTATTTTAAAATGTAGAATCTATTCCTTTTTGCAGATGAATTTTCAAACAGGTCGATCCCCTCTTTCTATCTATATAACCTGCCTATTGTCAAAGCTTGATCATATCTACGCTTAGTAAATCGAAAGGAAAAAAATGGGGGTAGACATACAGAACAAGATCCGCCTAGCTCTTGGGTCAATGAAGGATCATGCATCCATCGGTAAGGCCCTGATATACAACCACCACGACGGAAAAGCCTTTTCCGATATAGACATCGCTGTGCTGCGAGCAACCGGCCACGATAACGGTCCCATAGGGGACAAATACATGCATGAGATCCTTTTCCTCGTCTCCAACTCGCCGGGGTCCATCCCTTTCCTCGCCGAAAGGATTTCACGGCGCCTCTGCAAGACTCGACACCACCTCGTTGCTCTCAAAACGCTTTCTCTCATCCACCGTCTCTTGCGGGGTGGCAACCGTTGCTTCGAACAACAGCTGCGTTGCGCTCATGTTTCGGGTCATCTCCAGATGAGCACCAACAGTTTTCGCAAGTGTTCGGATCCTTGGTCTTCGTTCCTGCGTAGCTACTCGGCTTTTCTGGAAGAACGAGTGGGATGGGCCATTAACCAAGCCGGGAAACTCGAACCGGTTATGTTCAACGGCTTGGAGTTCGGGTGTTACGAGGAGAAGTCAGTGGATATGGTGTTTCGTAAGTTACCCAAATGTCAAGCGTTTATAGACAGGGTCTTGGATTGTTCGCCGCGTGATATCGTGCCTGTTGCAGACAGCTTAGCTCAAGCGGCCGTGGTCAATACCTTGAAAGAGAGCTTCCAGGTTTACATCCTGCTTTGTGAAGGCATCGAAATCCTCATCAACATGTTCTTCGATTTAACAAGACCAGCCAGAGCTTTGGCCTGCGACATACTCAAGAGAGCTTCACGCCAAAGCAAGGAGCTTCACGATCTGTATGAAACCTGCAAACGAGTTATGGAAAACAAGAATCTCGAGTATCCCAATGTGCAGATAATCATCATGGATCATGTTTTGGCATTGGCACAGTGCTCTAGCTTTATGTCAACGAGCACCTCAACAACACCTCCTCCACTCTCCGATTGCCTAACAGCGTTGGGTAAAGAAATTGAAAAGGAAGGGAATGGAGATAATGGGTCATCATCAACTCAGTTTTCATGCACTATGGAAACCAAAATAAGCAAGGTTTGGGTTGTTTTCGAAGAAGACGACGGTGAATTACAGGTGCCTATGGCTATGGATATTGTTTAATGATAGAGAGAATAATTGAAGTAGCAGCTTTGTCAACGCCCATTGTTAACTTACATGACAGACGACAAGTCCAATTTTGCGGGTATGAATCTGAACCGACCATTCCTTTCAATCGAAAAAGAGGAAATTCTTGTGTACCTAGCTGTCAAATAAAGCTTGATTGTTCTTTGAGAAATTTATAAATATATACATGATTTAAAAGAGTTATGGTACTGCTATGATCCAACTTAAAGTTCGAATCAGTTTATGTTACTATCCACAATAAGATCCAAAGCTTTGTAAATCTGCGTGGCTATACCACCAAGAGTGTATACATATATATATATCTTGGAGATGATGAAGCCACGGCAAAGAGAGAATGATGAAATCGTCGGCAGGAGAAGACAAGAGAAAAGAAGTGATGAGAAATGACAGAATATTCTCTGAAAACGTGTAGTTGTAAATCGAAAGTGTTATCAATGCTATGACATTCAAATAGAACAAAAGAATCAAACCCCATTTTCCCCAAATGTAATTCCTAGTTGAAATATGCCCAAGACAATAAAAAAAAAATGTACTGATAATGCACATAGACTAGTTCTAATTAACCCATAATATTTGCCTAGGAAAGCTGTAATTATGTACTTGTCACATGATGAAAGTATTATGATACTTTTGTGGATTGATAGTGCTTCGACTTGATAAGAAGTAATTATATTGTATGAGGAGTATCATGATTTGATTTCTTCACAAACAGGCTCCAAATTGGATTGGATGTGCCAAAGGAAGAGTGAATTTGGGTATTGTTAATAACTTTACTATATTTCATAGAATTTTTCGACTTAGAACTCTCTATGTTTTCTGTTGAATTTCTTCTTTTAAATTTGGGTAGTTATTAATTTAAATCTTTATAAAATTCTTTGGTGAAGAGAAAAAACATTACAAATAAGTGAAAGAAATATATGGACAAAGTGGAAAGAAAAATCAGCATAAATCTTATAACATTGAGTGCAATAATCAATGGTGATTTGTAAGAAGAAGAAAAAAAACTAAAAATTAAGTTAATCAAAGAGAAAGTTTAAAAATGTTTTAGACATAACTTTGGGAGTTAAGATGCTAAAAATGTGTCCTTTCACAGATTGTGAAGGGCTTCTACTTATGTCTAGTAATGGAAGTTACAAATTTAAACATTAAATAGGAGTGTAATAAGGAATAGTGTGAGTTAAAAGGCATTATTTTCATTTTATAATGAAGAGTTTCAAGTTATAATGGTGAATGGTGGAATAGTGAAATCCTGTTCACTATGTTCTAGAAAGAAAATGGGGAATCACTTACTGTTCCAAAAAAAAAAATTAAAATAAAATATTTTAATTACTTTCATATTTGATTCATATAATTTAAGAGTGAAGACAATTTAAGAACATTGTTATGTTTTGAGATTATATTTCATCATTTTTTTTTATTTTTTATTTTTTATAATACACTTTTTTTTTTCTATTTTGATGTAGTCCGATGTGAAATATATTCCATAAAACATCTATAGAATATCTTAATTACTATTGAAGAAGAGTTGTTCCTAAATAAGGATCATTCTAACTTGTTGAAAATAATTCAAATGTGAATTATTTTTAACATAGTTGTTTTTAGTAGAAGCTGTTCGGAACAATAATTATTTTATGGTGATGTTTTTCTTGAAAAAGATTGTTTTAAATAATGACTCTTCTTAAAAATTTAATTTTTGGGTGAATTATAATAACAGGATAAAACCCAAACAACAAACACGACTAGAATGAACATCTTTGATCATCGGACCATCACATGAGATTCTCTTAAAATTATAATTTGTTCTAAATAGAAGCTATTATCCTAAATCGCAGTTATTCAAAACAAAAACTTTTCCAAATATTAACTATTTTGAATAAGAATTGTTCTTAAACGACGGCTATGCTGGATAATCGTTATTTTAAATTGAAACAATATCTCAAATTACTCAAAACATGATACCAATAAATAAGAACAAACACATAATAATCTAGGTACTAACATATCAATCTAAAAATGGGGATATAATTTAAGAATTAATTTGCCACTTAAAGCCTATCTGATAATACAAATTTATTTTTACAAAAAATATTAAATTTATTCATGTTATATAAAAATTATTTTATTCTTTTATATCATGGATTTAAAGGTGTATCCCAGAAAGCCCATTCCATTTTGCATTGTATTCATCACACTATATAAATCCTAATTTCTTTCTTAATACCTGTATTTTAAGGACTAATAAACGACCTTGCCAGAGCTAGTAAACCAAAAAAAAAAAGCAGAAACTTTTATTTCCAAAGCAAAGTTTTTTTCGACTATTTTACAAATAAAAAGAAAGATGGACACCATATCTGGAAACTGCTATGATTTAAATCCAATCAACACAAGCCCACTGTAGCCGTAACGAGTAGGGGAATTATGTACGTTTAAAAGAATCACCAGATCCAAAAAGGTTTGGATATAAGTAATCATCATTCATAGACGGCAATCTCTGCGGCAGTTGTTGATGCTGCTCTTGTTCAACTGCATCGTCTCTGGAAACCAGTGAGTCCAAACCTTCTTTAGATTTGCTCACTGAAGGAACATCTGCTGCCTCAAATCCCTTGTGCTCCTGATCCTGATGTACCGTGTTGGAGTCCGGTGAATACAGAGCATCACTGGGATAAGTAAAAGAGTGTAGATGATCAAAACTCGGGTTTTCCATACTAGCTTGTTGATGAGGGATATTTGTATGAAAATTGTTTTCAGAGCTACCCTCATTGACCTGGCCATTCCTTTTCTGTGTAAGTTCCGCAATTCTGACTTGTGCAAGACTTGCTGCTGCCCGAGCTGCAGCTGCAGCGCGCTCAGCAGTTTCAGCAGCTGACTGAGCAGAAGCTAAAACATCCTCCAGATCTATGTTGGCCTCACTATTTGTTTTCAAAATCGCGGGTGTTGGATTGCTTGGTCTTTCAGAGATTGGTGAAGCAGATACGGGTGGAGGAGAAATGAATGGCAGAAACTGTTTATTTTCTTTGGCTCCAGCTGGATCATTGGGCATTGTACTTTCTTTGGTTAGTGAATTTTCTTGCATCATATCGCAAGCTCCAGAATGTCTAGATGAATGATCAATTTCAGGTTCTGGAGCAGCTGATGACGGTGGGTTAGTTACCGGTGCTGATGCAGCATCAGTGCTTGGCTTCAACGACACATTAGGAACTTCAGGAAAATCTAATGGGTCAAAGTCCGAATCAGAATCAGGCTGCTCGGTTTGGGCACGATTAGCGGCAGAAGTGAATGCTTCATCATGTTTCTCCGCAGGAGGGGGTAACTTAGACTCAGTCTCAAGATTTGTTGGGCCATTCTGAGAACAAAAAATGGTGTCTTAATGATACGGGAACAGAGAACAAGAAAACGCAGTCTAAATTTACTTACCAATAAATCTTCATGTGGTTTGAAAAACTCAGACTCAGTAGCAGCTGGATCCCATTCCAACTCATGCTCTTCAGCAATTTCTTTCAGAATCTTCAATTTTACTTCAGGTGAAGGAACACGAATAGATAACAATTCTATCAACTGCATTTAAGAGGATGACACCAGAAGAATGAAAATATAAAATGAAAATACACAACAAATCATAAAACTTCTAATACCTGACGATTAACACCACAATCTGGCCTCAGCTCACTTGCAGCTGATACAAATTCCTTCCCGTACTTGGAAGCAAATAGCATTTGAACCTGCAGCAACTCTGGTAGATCGGCACATCTTGGTGCAGCAAAACAAACGCTAGATATTGCTTCCTTCAAATCTAGAGGACATTCCCTGAAAAAGGATGATTCTTCAAATTTTTATTCTACAGAATGCAGTGTGCTTTTAACACTCTCTCTTCTTTACTTCAATTTTTTTTATAACTTATCAACTTCTTGTGTGAACATACAAGATTTCCAAATTAAACAAAATTCAAAATTCTGCAAAAATGTCATTCATCAAGGCAACAAAGTCACAGCAATAAGTGCAGAGAAATTTATAGGATTTCATTGACAGGTGAAAGTGCACCTAGTAAAGAACATCAAGTGTAGCTTTTACATTACTTAGGTAGGAAACATGTGCTGTTTATAACCTAGGCAAAGATTGATCTACCCCCAGAAAGATTCCAATGCTTCACAAAAGCAAGGCACCCCAAGATTCTAATATTGGCACGGCAATGCATAGGAGAAAGGTATTATGAGAACTATGGAGACTTTACAGAACTAAACATACAATGAAACCATATTAAAGATAATAATTTGATGTTCATGACTTATGGCAGTTCACCAACTCCTAAATAATGAAACGATATAGAATGAGAGATTTTTGTTCTCATCACAGAACCCCAGGCCTAAGTTACTTTTCCTTTAAAATGTAATCCTCAACCTGAAGAATTTGGTCAAACTACTTTCTACTCAACTTCCAAAAGCCTTTACAAATATTTGGCCCCATCCTTCAACCTAAAGCTGATACCGCATTCTAGCCGGCACTTTGCAAAATTCATCCTACCCAACTGGTTCGGTTTAGACCCAAAGCAATTGATTCAAATTCAAAATCATAAAAACAAATTCGAGAGTTTTGTTCTAGTCACAGCACCCCAGTTTTAAGTTACTATTCCTTTAAAATGTAATCCTCAACCTGAAGAATTTGGTCAAACTACTTTTCACTCAACTTCCAAAGGCCTTCTACAAATATTTGGCCCCATCCTTCAACCTAAAGCTGATCCCACAATCTAGCTGCTGCTACATTGCAAAATTCATCCTACCCAACTTGTTCAGTTCAGACCCAAAGCAATTGAATCAAATTTGAAATACTAAAAACATCAAGAAACAAAAAAGATGAGAATCCAAAAATTTCAAGCAGTAACCTTTGAGTCTCTATGATTGGAAGCCTGACGGCAATAAGCTCGCAAAACAGTTCAAGGATCTCCTGAGCAGCCATCATGTTCCCTTCCCTTATTATATGCTCCACCTGAAATGTAAACCCCCAAGCATTGCCTCATAAGAAGCTATCGACTAATTTTTCAAGTAGCACCGAAAAGAATTACAATACCTTCTAAAAACAGCAAATTTAGAATGTACCAGAAAACCTAAATCACTTCATTAAATACTAAAAAAACAGCATATTTCGAGTATCAAATATATATATATATACTTTGATAAACAGTGAATTAAAATAAATATGTATATATACACATACCCGAATTCGAGCAGTAGCTTCTTGGCCAGTCTCAAGAAGCTTGGCAATGTCGCGGCGCATCTGCTTTATCTGAATCTCTCTCCTATTCCTTAATAACTTTATCCGCGGAATCGTTAACTTCAGTAAAGTTTTGCTGCAATTCCCCCCCCCCAAAAAAAAAAAAAAAAGATCAAACTTGAAACTAATTAAGCTAAATCTTCAAACTGATCAAACTAATAATTATGAAAAAGAAGAAAGAAATTATTCATCAAATAAGATCAACAACAGAGAACAAGAAGCAGAAAAATCGATCAATTGAAAATTGAACGTAAACATGAATATGAATATACTGAGAAATTAACAAAAAAAAAAAAGAATATACTAAGAAATCAAATGAAAATTGAAAAAAAAAAGAGAGAAGAAGTAAATACCATTTAGCTGCTTTGAAGCCTTTGTTGAAGAATGAATCCATGATGGTAAGACGAGATCGCACAAATTAAAATGGAGACCTAAATTTTAGGAAAAGGAAATATGGCTTGAAGGGTTTAGTATTTTATATGATTGGAATTACAACAAGAGAAAAAATAGATTTATTTTATTGTACTTGTATTTTGGTTGCCAGGATAAGACGCGTCATCTCGTCGATGCAAAGCAGCTTGCTTATGTCCTAAGGCTTTTATTTAAGGTCAAATGTTGTTATTAGTCATTGTACTCTGTATAAATTATGAATTTAATCCATATAAATTAATTTGATTAATTTTAGTCTTTTATTTTTTGAGTTGATCAATTTTAATCTGTTTTTTATTTTAAAATATGTCAATCCTAACTTAAATGTTAACAGTTAAATTTTTGTAAAATTGTAAATTCAGTTCATATTCTATACTTTTATTATTCCATTTTTGACATAAACAATAATCGTTAAATCTATTGATTGATTTTCTTAATAACCATGTGAAAATAACAAGTTCATATGATATAACACATATAATAATATGTTTATCACGTAAGATTTTGGTAATAGAATAATTTAACTTAATGAATTTAATGACTTCTTTTCGTTAGTAATGATATTTTAAAATTTAAAATATACATAAATTAAAAATATCAAATTAAAATACGTAACTTACACATAAGGACTGATAGTAAAATTTAACCTTTGTTTAACTCTTTTAAAATAATAAATAAATAAGTTCACGGTAGCAGATGGAATCGATGAAAATACTAAACCCGGAGTGGTTACCGTTTCACGTAAGGATGAAATCACAAAACGCTAGCATGTGTATTAATATAAATAAATTTTTTAATTAAATTATTTACAAATATTATTATACACACTCATTCATATATAATATAATATAATATAATATGTTCTTATATAAATTTACATAATTAAAATTTTTCATTAAATTATTTAAAAGATAATTTGAAAAATTTTGAGTAAAAAAAGCATAAACAAAAATTTAAAAAGCTTAAACCAAAAACCATAATAAAAAAAACTTAATAATGTCATCTCATTACTTTTTTAAAGACATAATTTTGCTTATACCAAGTTTTTTCAAATTATTTTTAAATAATATAATTAAGAAAATGTATTCATAGCCCATACCAGATCACTTTAACTCGTGTGATTAATTTCGATGAAATTAAAAATAATAATGGTGATAAAATTAATTATTATAATGATGAGTTTAAAATTAATAATGAAATATTTGTGTAGATTTAACCCCATTCGTAATAGTAAACTGAAAGTGTAAAATGTCCATTCAAAATATTATATTAACATGGAAAATTGAACACATGAATCCTAGCCCTTGAAAGTGGGATTTTTTTTATGCCATCTTATTTTGTATCATAATGAAAATGTTGACAGAAAATTATGGCCCTTGGATTTGCTTGAATATAGAGAATCAATCTTATCCATAGATTAAAAAAAAGGGTGATGGATAGATTATTATTATGTTATAATATTTTATATTGTTAAATTTGAAAAAAAAAAAAAAAAAAACATAAATGTTATCAATATCTCAACTCTCGGATTTAATTAGAAATGAGAACAAATTGTAGCCATTGGATTAAAATCATTAAAGTTAGAGTATTATATTATATTATTTATTATTTTAATTAGATATTGTATTGAGAAAGATGAAGAATTTTCTTCATCATTCATTTTCTCTCTCACGACACTTCTTTTCTTTACAAATTAGTCCTCCCTCACCATTAATGCCCCTTCAAGCCAAGAATCACCAAATTGTCATGGGAATCCTTGGTGA
Source organism: Kokia cookei (assembly GCA_039519145.1). Taxonomy (NCBI): domain Eukaryota; kingdom Viridiplantae; phylum Streptophyta; class Magnoliopsida; order Malvales; family Malvaceae; genus Kokia; species Kokia cookei. Next base: position 20,113,880 of record CM076902.1, read on the forward strand.
AACCAAGATACCCACAACCTAGCAAGCTTAGTTTTTAAGATTGAAGTGGTGTGCTCATGATAGAGAAATTTTAAGTGTGAATAATATTAAAACAGTTAAATTAATATTTATGATAATATTCAATGTGATAGAGATTAATAGAAATGATAACATGATTTGAAAAATTAATTGCTAAGTGAAGTGTTATGTGTGATAAAATTTGTAGTAGACAAGATTAAATTATAAAAAAATATTATGTGAATTGATATAAATATGTGAAAGGGTTTAAGTGAAGTGTCTAAATGAAAATGAATCAAACACATAGTGTTGATGTATTGGTTATTGAAATTTATGTTAATAAGGACTAAACTAAAAAGTGCGTAAAAGTTTTATTTAATGTTTAATATATGAGTAAATTTGATACAAATATTATTATCATTGCCCATGTAGACAAGACCAGAACTCGTTGAATATGGATGACATGCTATTAGAAAATTTTAAGCGCACTAGTAAAAGTGACACTTCGATGTAATTTCGTGGTTTTGACATTATAATGTTTTAACGTGATCTTACACTTTGGTGACCTATCGTGATTGAGTACGTTCGCGTTTACATTTCCAATGATATTCTAAATATCCTACTCGTTCTATCAAATTTACTATGGGCTTACATTCAAATGGTAAAGAAATTGAGAAGTGAAATAGTAATTAGAATTTTACAAATAATTATGTTAAAAGCTAAAATTATAATGCATTTTTTAAAATGCATTTATTATATAATGTTAATTGTATTTACATGTTAAATTAAATAAAATAAAAGTAAACTTAAATTCTCCGAGTAATTACCAAGCTAAAGCAACATTGTAACTTGATGCATTATTTTCCAAGGCTCCAACTAATAAATTATCACAATTTCATTCAAATTTCTCAATCTTAACCCCTCTCTAAACTTGATTTCTATCCGTTATATCTCAACAAAACTTTATTAATTGAATAATCTACTAAGTGGGCTGGCTTAAACTAACACTCTTAAGAAAATGGAGGGAAAACGAAGTCAAAATTTTCTCTTCTTTGTTACTTTGCTTGCCGTGTATGAAGGAGGAAGAAATAAACATCTCTCTCTTTCATGCTTTCTTTTATTATAATTAATTAATAATTCTAATTAAAGGGCAATCAATGATTAGAAAAGCAACAGTGGAGATCTATGGCTATGGATGGTCTCATCCACTATCTCAAATTTAATTATGGATTAATAATTTTAAGGCCATGCTAAAATTGCTACATTAATCCTTCCCGTTTATCCCATCCTTTGATAATTTCTTAATTTAACCCCTGTACTATTTATAACTAACGATTTAATTAAACTATTCATCGATTCTACTTTCCAACTTTGTACTCATCTCACTAATTTATTGATTTAAAATATTGAACGGCTCCGTTAAGAAAATTCAGTCTTGAATTGAGTTTTTATATATAAATTTTTTTTTGAATTGTTACAAAAAAAAAAAAAAATTAAAAATACAAGTACAAAATTCACAATTTATATAGAGTAGATAGTCTAACTAGATTACCCGGGTTATTTGAAATGAACAAATTTGGAAACCACTTAAATGTAGAACTATTCATGGATTGGGTTATTCGTCTAAGTCCGAAAGCTCGCTTAAAATTTGAGAGGATTCGGAAAAAATATTAGACCCAAAAAATGAGTTCAGGTAAAAAAAATTTGGTCAATTTAAAATATGAGTTGAGTTCGAACTTGAATATTTAAGGCTCAAACTCGACTCGACTCAACCCGTTTTAAATTTATAATATTTTATACTATGTTATTTAGAACACATTAAAAAACTTATATTAAATATCAAATACTACTCTAATGTGAACATCAAAATAATTTAAGATGGTTATATAAAAAATTAAATAAATAAAAAAGGTATAAAATTATTAAATATTAAAATAACATAAAATAAATATATTTTTAAAAAATAATATGGACGGGTCTAAAATTATTTGGGTTAGATTTTTGTAAATTCATAGGTCCGGATAAAATTTTAAATCAAATTTTAGGTCTGATCGAATTTAAACAAAGATAAAATATGTTAATATCATACTTTAACCCAACCTAATTAAATGTGAACCCCTCTTTCTGCCGCTTGATTCCGTACCATATTACTTGTCTAATCCTCCAAAACTTCAATTAGAAGTAACCCTAAGAAAATAAAGATTTTATATTTAGAGAGTAAAACTTTATTATAACATAATACCAGTGTTGGAATTAAATTTTGATTGGAAGAGGTGACCTAAGGTTAAACCCGCAGGACATCTATCTGCACTATTCACCTCACATGAATGGGCTTTGAGTGAATAACATCCACATAAAAGAGATGTGGGACTCAGATCAAATGCAAATATGCGACATCACAATTGAGATAGCACATGTTAAGACGTTATCCAAAACCCAAGCATGCAATCCACAAAGAGCAGCACCATGATCTGCCACCTCAGCAGCGCCCTCCTATCAAACTCCAGCATCAGATTTCACGTCTTCCACTGCCCACCAATCAAAACACGTGGACCACAATCCTGAGTGGCCTCTCCACACCCACCAGCTCCTGCTTATAGTATCTATCCTCCCCATTCCCCCATTCCCCACTTCTATTAGATCATCACCCACCATTGTTCCAAGTTTGTTGTAAACCAAGCTAGAACCAGCAGCCAACATGGCCTCATTAGCAGCCTCCACCGCTGCCGCCTCCCTCGGCGTCTCTGAAATGCTCGGTAACCCTCTGAATTTCAGTGGTGGAGCTAGGTCATCGGCTCCCACACCGTCCAACTCATCCACTTTCAAGACCGTTGCTCTTTTCTCCAGGAAGAAGGCCGCTCCTCCAAAGCCCAAAGCTGCTGCCGTCGCCCCGGCCGATGAAGAGCTGGCTAAGTGGTACGGTAAGTGCAGTGGACCTACCAATTCAGTTCAAGTTCATCAACATTCTTTTCATTTTGCCTATATAAAAAACCAAATTCTAAAACAGTAAATGCATGCATTCTAATAATCTATGCGTAATCAGGTCCGGACAGAAGGATTTTCCTGCCTGACGGTCTGTTAGACAGATCGGAGATCCCAGAGTACTTGAACGGAGAAGTTCCCGGAGAGTAAGTACAAATTATAATTCACATGACATGAAGAGGACTGCGCTGTTATTTATTTGCTAAAGATAATTAACTTCTTGTTGCTTTGCTTTTTTATGTTCATGTGTTCCATTTAGCTATGGATACGATCCGTTTGGTCTGAGCAAGAAGCCAGAAAACTTTGCAAAGTATGTTCTGTTTTATTGTGTTAATTAACATCTAATTCATTAGTGTACAACAACAATAATGATGACAATTACTTGATGATTGGAATGCAGATATCAAGCATATGAGTTGATACACGCAAGGTGGGCAATGCTTGGTGCTGCAGGGTTCATCATCCCTGAAGCCTTCAACAAATTTGGTGCCAACTGTGGCCCTGAAGCCGTTTGGTTCAAGGTTAACTTTTACTCACTTCTAATCAAATATTCACCGATTATATAAAACGATTAACTTGATCTGGTGATACGTGCAGACCGGAGCTCTTCTCTTGGACGGTAACACCTTGAACTACTTCGGGAAGAACATCCCCATCAACCTTGTGGTGGCTGTCGTTGCCGAAGTCGTCCTTGTTGGTGGTGCTGAATATTACAGAATCATCAATGGCTTGGTATGCCATGCACTTTATAAATTATAATAATTTACTACCAAAACCAGACATTATATGTTCTGATCCCTTCATGGATATGTAAATAGGATCTGGAGGACAAGCTTCACCCTGGGGGACCATTTGACCCGCTGGGGTTAGCCAAGGATCCAGACCAGGCTGCTTTGCTGAAGGTGAAAGAGATAAAAAACGGTAGACTTGCGATGTTCGCCATGCTCGGTTTCTTCTTACAAGCTTATGTGACCGGAGAAGGTCCGGTGGAGAACCTTGCGAAGCACCTGAGCGATCCTTTTGGCAACAACTTGCTCACGGTCATTGCTGGAACTGCTGAAAGAGCTCCCACCCTCTGATTTTAATATCTTTGTTTTCTGGTTTTCGCCGCTACTTGCTATTGCGTTTATGCATTTTGTTGTACATCAAACTTATCGGATAATTCCCGAGAACTTTAGTCTTGAAGGTTTCACCCTCCAATTTACAAATCTTTCTTGCAAATGTTACGACGTATCCACCTAAAACACTTACATAACCTCTCAATTGCATTGCTTAAATCTATTGAGGAGATTTTTGCCTAATGAGCTTCAAGAAGAGAGATTTACCAGGACATCTGAACATTTCTAACAAATGATTGTAGAGATCCTTCATTTAATCTTTGTTGAATGATGTTGAACTGAATCTTCAATTTGCATTGAGATGTACACTGCCTCTTGTGTTATGGGTATGCGATTCTTGTGCATAGTTCCTTTCGTGATTGCGTTTGGATGTATATATTTTTATTTTTAAAATTTCAATCTTTATCTAAATGATAGTTATTAAATTCATTAAATTAAATCATACTGTTTCCAAAATTTTATATGCCTAACATATTATTATATATATATATATTATCATGTCGATTTACTATTTTTAGATAATACTTTAAAAAATCGTATTATTTTAATTATTAAATTTAATGACACTAAAAAAATTTAAGAATATATAAATTAAAAACGATCAAACTGAAAAACATGGACTAAATCCACCACTTATACACGGTATATGATTAATGGTAAAATTTGACCTACCATATTTGACTATTACTGCTTAGAGCATGTCTTGAATTTTAAATTCAAAAAATGTACTGATTAAAATCGATAAATTAAAATACATAGATACACAATATAACATGACGAATATCAAAATTTGATGAAAAGAAAAAGCGGAAAAGGGGATAAAAAAATTTTAATTGCGTTATGGGCTTGAAAGGTGTCGGCCTAAAAGAATTTTTTAAAGATTTACAATGGCCCAAAAGATTTTTATAATCAAGCCTATCTGACTTTTCATATGTAAAAGGAGTTCAGTGGTCCAAAAAGAAAAACAAATGAAGCATTGTGGGCTTGATGACTAAATCCACAACTGACTAATACTTACAAGATCAGCCTTTAAGCCTTCCACCATTAATGCATTCTTCAGTTTTGGCATACCATGAGCAACAAGTGTGCATTTACCAAGTATATTGCCTTTCTTGCCATCTCCAAAAGTAACTCAACCACCAAGACAGTCTTCAAAATCGATCATATAGCTTTGATTGCCTGTCATGTGCAAGGATCTATGTGCTACTAACAAGCACTTTGGTTCCTTTTTTCTCCGGACAAGTTTCTGCTTCCTAGCAGTCAATGTGCCACGTGTAGTGGGCACTGCAGCTAGTATTGCATGTTCCATATCAAGTCATGTAGCATTGTGAAACACTTTGGTCTAATGTGTCTAGGTGCACCACAATAACGACAAATAACTCTGGAATGTGTAGGTACCGTCTTATGTATCTTGATCAGCATTGGCTTGGTTGAGCATTCTTCTGGTTCAACTTGATTCGATCCTTTCACGAGTACAGTAGAACTCTTCACAATTGTATTTCCTCTGTTTGCAAACCCAAGTCCTCCTTTACTTGGATCTGTTCTACCGACAGCGAATATTTCATCAAGTAAGCATCAATTTGGTTTCAGCCAACTCCTTAGTATTGACAAGACCGTCCAATTCTCTGGTCAAAAAGATTCCTTAGCCTCGATTTGCTTGGTCAGCTTCATGTTTTCTCCCTTTAGTTGAAAGTTCTCTTGTGCCAGTTTGATATTAAAATCACATACTTGCTCCCATTTTCCCAACATAGTTTTGTGTGTGTTCAGAAAATGTTCCTCGGATCCTCCTGTAGAGTCTCCATTTGTTTCTTCTTCTGATTCAAAAATCACACTTGAAGTAAAAGCCACATAAGCGTTCACCTAATCCTTGTTAAATTCGGAAATGCTAGAAGAGTCTTTATCACTCCAAGTAACGCACAAGGGCTTCCTTTTCTTCTTTAGAGTGTTAGCACACTCAGCCTGGATATGTCCGTAACCAAGGCATTCATGTCATTAGATTCCCTTTTTATTTTCTTGCTCAGTCTCCTTTTTGATAACCATACCTTTATTCTTGGCTTTTGGGTTGTTCTTAGATGCCTCAAACTTCTTGAATCTCTTAGCTTGCTTCTTAAAGGCTTTGTTGAAATTCTAGGTAAGCAAGACAATTTGTTCATGAAGTTCTTTTATTGCAGTGAAATTGGGAGTAGGCACTTCATCAACCACTTGGAGTACAGTACTTCTTTCTCCCTTTGACACGTTTCTCTTAGATCAATCCAGATTCATCTCGAATGTTTGTAAGGACCTTATCAACTCATCTATCTTCATAATTTCTAGATCTTTTGCTTCTTCAATATCTATAACTTTGATTGAGCTAACAGTGATTTCTGAACTTTTCTCTTCTAAAGCAAATTCTTTGTTTGACACGTCACATAACTTTGCATAAAATTCACCAATAGTTTTTGAATCTTGCATTCTCAATGTCTCAAAAGTGGTAGTTAACACTTGCATGTTGGATTGTTTGACAATATTTGGTCCCTCACGAGAAGTTTGTAGAATGTCTCAGACTTCCTTTGAAACCATACACTTGGAAACCCTTTTGAATTCCTGAAGATCACTCTACTTCTGTGGTTCAGACCGTAAACAATTAAGGTTTACAATTCGATTTCGCTCACACAACCAGCTCCTCAATGAACAAATAAAGTGTTCTCAATATAATCTTTTTCATAACCTATACAAGCCCCGAAATATACATATATATTTTAACTTTGACTTGCTAACATAATAGAGATTGAATATAAAACAATTCCTTGAAATCAGCAGCTACAAAATAAAAAATATATATACTAATAATGTCCAAATCACAATTTGATGGAGATACAGCCTTCTAACAAAACATCAATTCGATTTGAATAAATCTCTATAATTCAAGGGTTGTATTAATTCAATCCACACCAATCCAATCTTTATAGGCAATGAATTGGTTTCCGTAGATGGACCGCCGTATCATTAAAATATCAACTCAATTAACAACCCAAAGATTTCGTTTGTACGAAATTGCCAACACCATATATGAAAAATTTTGCTTCGTTTCTGTAGCAATAGATGACGGTAGGCACTACCGAATGCCACTCATAATGGTGCTTCAAAACTTGCCTCAACAAAAGAAAAAAGAGATTAAAATTAAGTGATGGGGAATGTTGGGATGGTGAAGGAGGAACTTGAACATGATTAGAGTTGAGTAAAAAAATCGGGTTAACAATTAAACCGAAGCAAACCAAACCATTTAATTAAAATTAGTTGATTCAGTTGGTTTTTCAGTTTATTCAATATAAGTAATTAGTTTCAATGGTTTATTTTGTTGTTTTTTTATTTTGAATTTACAAACCAAATAAATTGATTAAAATTTTTAATTAATAGATCATAAACCCTAAACATACCTATCATCCCAATACCCATATAATATCCAACCTAACTTAATTCAAAATATACACCCAATTATCCAAATATTTTGTAATCCAACCCAAAAATAAAAACAAAAACTTTTAATTAATCTAAAAAAATATTTACATTAACTCATAAAATTTTTAATAATTGCAATGATATATTTTTTTTTATGCTTAAAAAAACCTAAAATTGAAAAAGAAAACAACCAAATCAAAGAAGTTTTGTTCATTTACTTCAAGTTTGGCTATAGAGTTAGTCAATTTGGTTTGGTTTACATAGATTAGTTAATTTGATTATTGATATTGATATATAAAATTCGAATAGATGAAATGTGCACTCTTAATATGATCCGTCATTTATAGGTGACAAGATCAATATAATATAATAAAAAATTGATTATTCTAGATTCTAGACAGAATTAAAAAAAAAATTAAATATTAGATTCTTTTTCAAATCTAACCAAAAATGAGGTGGACCAATCGAGTTGAAAGACTAAACATGCCTAGTCTAATCTAATCCCCGGAGGAGGAGAAATATTGAGGATAGAGAGAAGAAAAGGAGTTTAATGGACAGAAATGAAAACAATTAGAAACCAAAGGATATTCCTTGAAATATCCAAAAACACCCTTTCTGATTCTCCTTCTCAATCTCTATCTCATCTCTCTCTCTCAGCCTCATATACATTAAACATCAAAAAATTTAATTAACATATTGCCAATGGTGCCAGCCAACCCCATCTTCTTCTTTCTCAATGCTTTCGATGTAACCTTCCCGATTCCATTGTCCATACATTTTTATCTCTTCTCTTTTTCCTCTCCATATATGCTCTCTCATACCTTTTTTTTTTTTTTACTCAAAATATCCAATCTCCTACTCCCCCCTACTTTATCTCACCCTCTGTCTATTCCTGGATTTATTCTCCCTTGTATTCCCTCTTTTTTTCACACTCTTTCGGCACATATCCAAGTTGGGCTAATATTCTCATTTCCATTAACTCAAGGGAAAATATTATATATAGATATGTAGGATTATGATGCTTCCAAACTAATAATATTCTAAGTTTAAATATATATATATATATTATTTTATATAGAAGGATTTGTAATTTTTGTGAAAACAAATAAAAAAAAACCCAATTTTTTTAGTTTTATTTTATTTTGTTTTTCCATTTTCATATTTGTTTTTGTCTATTTTATTTTTCTCTCCTATAAAACTATTCTCTTTTCTATCTCCTCATCTCTTCTCCTATTCAAAGCACCAAAAATTTCATAAAAGATTGTTGGTATGAACAATGAGATAATAAAAGTGGGAAAGAACAAAAATAAATATTTTACGTGAAAGACTCTCAAAGAGGGAAAAACCACAGGCAATGAAAGCTTCAACTTTTTACTAAATGAGTAAACAAACAAGTGTACAATATGGAGAAAATTAACTTAAATGTACTAAACATACATTATTCAAAACCTTGAATACAAAATTCAAAATCTCAAAGAGCAAATCGATAAACAAAACCTTAAATCTCATAAGCACTCGCAAAAAGGATATGAAATACTCCCCATAATTACCACAAAACTCTCATAAAAACTCATATGCGACTATATATTGTCGCTTTTAAAGAAAAGCTTTTCTTTTTATTAGCTTTTCAAAATAAAGATATAAGGTCCCCTTTAAATAAGCTAAGAAATAGTAATGTGCTTCATTTATTTATTTTTAGTTTTAATTTTAATTAAGGATATTTGACAATTTCTTAATTCCACATGTGGAATTACAAATTCCACCTATGGTAAAAATGTATCATTTCAAAATGCTAATATTTGTAATTATTTTGTTTGAATAAAGACTTTTAAAAGAAATCTTAAGTTTGTTGAGGGGGTTCTGATTTCATTGGATTGTCGGACCCCCTCAATAGGTTTAGTATTAGACTCAGGATGTCTATTTTTATTTTATCCCTAAACTTTGTCTCAAACCTTTATCGAGAGCCTCAACGGGTTTATGAAGTAGAGCGCTTTCATCTAGTTGTTGAATGAGTATGGTACCACTTGATCACTTGATCTAGTTATATGCCATGTTAAATTACACGTATTTACAATGGATCCCTCTTTGATCCACTTGTGTACTTTTTTTTTTATGCAAGTGAACAATTACATTACAAGAGGAAAGGGGGAAAGAGTTTACAAACACAAAAATTGAATTTTGAACCTCATGTCAATCAACTTAAAAGCCACACAAATTTATTATTGAATCGTGATATGATTGACAATTCGCTTACATACTAAATTGCATGTACTTTTATAAATATAATTATAAGATTTGAATCTATACTGCTATAATTATTTATCAAATTTGTATTTTTTTAATTATCAAAACAATATCTCATGTTAAATTTGTATAATACATCATAATAAATTGAAAACGTTCGTATTTTAATCTAATAGAAGTATGAGAAGTACTTAAAAGAAAGAAATAAGAAAGTTCAATGCACACTTAATTTTGTATTAAACTATTAAAGATATAGAAACTTGATTATTATTATTATTATTATTATTATTATTATTATTATTATCAAATATAGAAATTTATTAACACATTAATCAATTTCATTTTGAGTGATTTAATAGAAGAATAAATAAAACTGAGTTGTATCACATGTGTTGATCTAATAGTTATGGTGTTTACTTTCTTAGGTATGATTTGAGTTTGAGTCTGCATTGTTATTAGGGTTTTATCCTCCTCTAAATTCACCAAAAAAATAAATAAAGAAAATTGAGTTCAGAGGTGTATCTAGGGAGGTTGGCAAGGGCCTTGCCTCCTTTCTAAAAAAGAATTTTTTTCATTTAAATCTTTTAAAATTTTTAAAATTTTAAATTAATAAAAGTAAAATTATATTTTGCCCCATAACAATAATAAAAATTTAATTTAATCTTTTAAAATTATAAAAATATAAACTATTCAAATAGTAAAATGATATTTTTACTATCGAAAAAATTATAATTTAATTTCAACCCCTCTGTAAATTGGTTTTAGTTTCGCCCCTGATTGAGTTTAGTAATAAATTAGATTTAAACTAAAAATATGACCAAATTTCAAAATATGTCCCTATAAAATTGTTACGTTTTGATTTGCAGTTGTTAATTTTTAAGCCTATTGATAAAGATGTGTAAATATTTCAAACTTCATATATTTAAAATTAGTAATTTTAGTTTAAAAAAAAAAAATCAAATTCAGGTACTTTGATTAGGAGAGATAGTAGACTTGTAAAACTGATGCGACGGATTCTTTCTAGTTAGTTAAAGAAGTTTTTGCCGTTTACTTCAAAAAGAAAAAGAAAAAAAATCCATTTTTCTTTGTGTGTGCATTCATAGTGAAAGAAGGTTGGATAAGATTAGTTATAAGTTAAAGAGGCTGTGCTTATTGAATTCCGTTTTCAAATAAACTCTCCTAATAAGAGGGCCTTTGGTATTTCAGTTTGCCAAGCTAGGTGGCTGATGATACAGCAACCAAATCTCCTCCCTTTCATATTCATTTAGTGATTGAGAGAGAATTGAAATGGCAGGAAATGAGTGGATAAATAGCTACTTGGAAGCTATTCTGGATGCAGGAAGCAGCACCAAGAAGAGGGATGATCATGTGAAGCTGACCAAGGACGCCAAATTTCAACAGCAGCAGCTCCTGAAAGAAGAGAAGCCCCTTAGTACCACCAGGTACTTCATGGAAGAAGTCATTACCAGCTTTGATGAATCTGACCTCTACCGGACATGGATTAAGGTAATTCCTTCATTTCTTACCTCGCATCTGAAGTTTAAACTCTTGTTCATCTCCACAAGCAAAGAAGAGAAAGTTTAATTAATCAGCCGGGGGACGGGGCGGTGAATAAATTAATGGTGGCCACGTACGTACGTACGTAGTGCAGGTGAGAACAAGGAATAGCCGTGAACGCAATAACCGGCTTGAGAATATGTGCTGGCGCATTTGGCATCTTGCCCGCAAAAAGAAACAGGTCTCTCTCCCCCTCTTCCTTTTTTTTTTCCTTTACATTAATATTCTCACACATTTCTCTCCTTCTCTTTCCCTTTATTGCTTTTATTTCCACCTATTTCTACACCTATTCATTTGTTCTCTCTCTTTTTTTCATTAAAATGAAAGGAGAAAATAATATTGGAAGCATTTTCTCTTTTGATTATGAAGAAAGGATTATATGAAATAGTGATATTATCATTTTTCAATAGTTTAATGTCACATTAATAATCTCATTTTAAATTTTAAAATTTTCATTTGAATTTAATTTTTTTTCAAGATGAAAATGCTGAAATTCAAAATAAAAATATTGTTATGATATTAAATTATTGAAAAAAAGATACATATGATGTAATGTCATTATTTCATACAAACATTTGCTTTTATTTCAAAATTTAATTCAAAATTTAATCAAAATTAAAGATAATTATCGAAATAAATCTCAACCTAATAACTATTGTAATTTAATATTCTTTCAATTTTACAGTTTTTTTTCTTATATTTATTTTTTCCTACTTAGACGAAATTATCAATATCAACCAAACAACATTGGATCTAATTGTATGCACAAGTGACCAAATATTCAATTAAAATGTTGCATAGTAGACACTAAAATACCAATAAATTGATTCAGTAATTAATGCTTAAAAATTATTGGAAATCATGATATATAAGCTTAATTTATATATGTTGATATAGATTTGAAATATTTGAATCTAATAAGTGATTTCAATGAAAAAGAAAATGTTGTTCATTTTAAGAGTCTCGGGTTTGAGCGTTTGTGTGTGCAAGATATATGTGCGTTGTCAAAGGGTTAAGAAAATATGAACAGATACTACCATGAAATCACACCAGTATATTAAAAAAAATATTTGAAATATTTGACTATTTTATTCTAAATAAATTTATTGTTTTATCGAGATATATTTAATTATTTATTTAAACTTTTTTATTAAATTATAATACGTATATAATTTAGATAATAAGTCATTTAGTTAAGGCATAATGATAAAATTGACTTTTAACGTTATATCTTTTGTCATTTTAATTATGAATCTTTTATTGAGTTAAATTTAATCATTAACTTTTTAAAAATTAAATCAATTTATGTTAAAAAATATTTATTTTTAAAATTGATTCAATAATGAAATATTTTCTTTTAAAATTGATTCAATAAGTGGAGTGGTAATAATATTTTATTTTAATACTATTAAACATGAGTTTAATTTTAGGATTTGTAATTTTCAAATATTTTATTTAAAAATTATATAAAAATATGAAAAGATAAAAGTGTCATAATAATAATATTAATTATAATTTAAAAAGAATGAGTATTTCGTTAATGATAATATCAATTCAAGCTTAAAATATAAGTATTAGATATTAGATTAGATACAATCTTTATATGCCTTCAAGACAATTTATTTAATACAAAAACGTGCTTGAAGGAAATAACATTAATAGGTATGTATGTATTAGTGGCGTATATAGGGGGCTGACAAGGGTTTCACTTGTTAGGGGTGAGTAAAATTCGATTTTATTTGAAAAACTCGATAAAAAATTTAAATTTTGAATTAAATAGTTTGAGTTAATCAAGTTATTCGGATAAACTTGGATAAAAAATAAAGTTTTTCTATTTAATTCGGATATGAATTATACAATTCGAATTATCCGAAAATCTGAATAAAAAAAGACAAAACTACATCTTTGGTAAATGTTTACATTTTCTAAAGTTAAAAGGCAAAACTATATCGTTTTGATAGATTTTTACCCATTAAATTAAAAAGAAAAATTATTATATTGTTTATGTAGTTAAATAATATTGTACTTTGTTTACTAGTTAATTAATCGGTCTATATAAATGCAACATTGAGTATAAATAATAGGATTCGTTAACTCAACTCGACTTGACTCGAAATTTTTTGACTTGATTCGATTCGATTCGAAAAAATTTCAAATTGAATTCAATTGCTAAAATAGGATTCGTCAACTCGACTAACACAAAATTTTTTGACTCAATTCGACTTGGCTCAACCGAATATTCACCCTTAGCACTTGCCCTTAAAAGCTCTTTAAAAATTTTAAAATTTTAAATTAATAAAGGTAAAATTGTATTTTAATCTCTTTAAAATGATAAAAATTTGATTTAGTCTTTTAAAAATTATAATTTAATTTCAGCTCCCTTAAAGAATTTTCTAGCTTCGCCTTGGTATGTATGTATGGTATGTAGATTGCTACTAGCATATGTTATAGGCTTAATGATAAATTTTACCACTAATTTTTGTATGTTTTGTCAAAATGACCCTAATTGTATTTTTGAGCTTTTTGGACCATCAATCTTTGACTTTTTTTTCAAATTTTTTTTTAACAAATTTAATGAATAAATTCAAAGTTTCGATTTTTCTTTTTCAAAAGGTTTCAATCTTTCATAGGTTTGTTCAGGGGCGAAACCAAGGGGGCTGGCAGGGGCCCTGGTCCCCCCTAAAATAGAAAAATTTTCATTTAGGTTCTTAAATTTTTTTAAATTTTAAATTGGTCAAGGTAAAATTACACTTTGACCCCCTAAAAATGATAAAATTTTAATTTAATCCTTTAAAAATTGCACTTTTACTATCATAAAAATTACAATTTAACTTCAGCCCTTCTAAAAAAAATTTCTTTTTTCGCCCCTGGGTTTGTTTATCGAGAGGATTTTCTACCAAGTTAATTTTTTTAGATAATTACCGTCAATTTTCTTTAAATTAAGAGTTATTTTTTAATTTCATTTATGATTTATTTATTTTATTATTTTTCACATGTAATTTTCTTATAAGATTATTTAAGTAATAAATTACACCTCATTAAAAATATTTCACATATGAAATTCCACGTCATCCTCGTTAACTTTTTAACAGTACTTTCATTAAATTTATTAGAAAAACAGTTTGAAAAAAAAGAACAAAAATTGATGGCTCAAAAATATTAAAAAATACAATTAAAATCATTTTAACTAATCATGCAAATATTAATTGTCAAATTTATCATTAAACATATATTATAAATACATGTGAGTTTGTATTTAATATGCTGTTAGTGAATCACATAATAACTTTTCACAATCGATTTTTAAAATTATTAATAGATAACATTCGCAATCTATTTTCCTTTTTTTCTCTGACATTGACAATCTAAAAACAGATAGCATTAAAAATAAATGAAATGACCGTATAGTTTGTATAATTACAGATAGCATGGGATGATGCACGAAGGCTAGCGAAACGACGACTGGAACGCGAGCAAGGCCGTAACGACGCCGCGGATGACTTGTCCGAGCTGTCCGAAGGTGAGAAAGAAAAAGGTGATCCCAATGTTTCTGAACCAATGAAGAACTTGTCGAGGATCAACTCCGACACCCAAATTTGGTTTGACGACGCTGACAAATCTAAACATCTGTACATTGTCTTGATCAGGTTACATCACACCAAAGTTTATTCACTTGTCTTAACAATGGGAACAAAGTCATTACATTAGCTGTGCTTAATGTTTGATTGGCTGGCTGCAGCATGCATGGGCTGGTCCGTGGAGAAAACATGGAACTTGGAAGGGATTCTGATACAGGTGGGCAGGTGAAATACGTAGTTGAACTTGCTCGTGCTTTGGCAGACACAAAAGGGGTTGATCGAGTGGATCTGCTGACCCGACAAATCACCTCACCCAAGGTTGATTCCAGCTATGGCGAGCCTACAGAGATGTTGTCCTGCCCCTCCCATGCTACTGGAAGTTGTGGAGCCTATATTATCCGCATTCCTTGCGGCCCTCGTGACAAGTAATTACATTACACTAGTCTAACAAAAGAAACTAATTGATACAGCACTGATACTTTTTCTTTTTCAGGTACATAGCCAAAGAGTCTCTTTGGCCTCATATTCCTGAATTCGTTGATGGGGCTCTAAACCACATTGTGAGTATGGCGAGGGCTCTGGGTGACCAACTCAATAGAGGGAAACCTACATGGCCTTACGTGATCCATGGCCATTATGCCGATGCTGGAGAGGTGGCAGCACACTTGTCCGGGGCCTTAAATGTACCTATGGTTCTAACAGGCCACTCCCTTGGCCGGAACAAGTTTGAACAACTGCTCAAACAAGGAAGGCTGTCTAAGGAAGCCATAAATGCCACATACAAGATAATGAGGAGGACTGAAGGGGAAGAGTTGGGACTGGATGCTGCTGAAATGGTGGTGACTAGCACAATGCAAGAGATAGAAGAGCAATGGGGATTATATGATGGCTTTGATCTTAAGTTAGAAAGGAAGCTTAGAGTCAGGAGACGACGCGGAGTGAGTTGCCTTGGACGATACATGCCAAGGATGGTGGTATACCCCATATTCTAGTGCTTAATTTCGATTTCTACCAAACAATGATCACATTATTGACAGAAAGACTGACCTGATAAGGGTTAAGTAGCAACATTATCTTACATGCTTAATTTCTTTTATGGAATTAGGTAATACCTCCTGGCATGGACTTCAGCTACGTTACAACACAAGATTCGTTGGAAAATGATGGCGACCTCATGTCGTTGCTTGGATCCGATGACAGAGCTCAAAACAAAACACATCTACCTCAAATATGGTCCGAGGTCATACACTATTCTCTTTCTCCAACCTGAATGTGATCCAATAACTTTAATCGTAAATACATACAATTGTTAACAGATAACCATACTCGCATTTATGCAGATAATGCGTTTCTTCACAAATCCTCACAAGCCGACCATACTGGCATTGTCTCGTCCAGACCCCAAGAAAAACGTTACTACGTTACTCAAGGCTTTTGGAGAGTGCCAGCACCTCCGAGAATTGGCCAACCTGGTAAAACTAAGCTTGACTTCAAAACAGGATCCAAGTGTATATGCATGATAATTATAAACACCAACTTAATCTGTTTACTGAGATTGTATCCTATTGTTTACAGACATTGATACTTGGCAACAGAGATGATATTGAAGACATGTCCAATAGCAGCTCAGTTGTGCTGACGACTGTACTAAAGCTCATCGATAGATATGACCTGTACGGTCAAGTGGCCTATCCCAAGCATCACAAACAATCACAAGTTCCTGAGATTTATCGCTTAGCTGCCAAGACCAAAGTATGTATATTGCTAAGAATTTCGTGTTTCTGCAACCATAAAACTGTTAACATTGACCTTTTATGGCAACTTAAACTTGAAGGGAGTTTTCATCAACCCAGCTCTTGTGGAACCATTTGGTCTTACTCTCATTGAGGTAAATACAAAGCCTTTTGACTCACATATGTAAGCTGGATCATAGTAACATTCAGATTTCAGCATTTCAAGGTAACCAATAACTCTACATTTATTAATTCTCGTTTCTGATTTCATCTTCCCAGGCAGCAGCTTATGGCCTACCTGTTGTTGCCACCAAAAATGGTGGACCAGTGGACATCTTGAAGGTGAGATGCAATATGTGCCTACAAGTTTGGTTTTCATCTTCCAGTCCAAGTGATATAGGTTACTGAGAAAATATGAAATTTCAATGAAAATGATGTGTTTCCAATGCAATAACAAACGAGAGTTTATTCACAGGTACTGAACAATGGCCTCCTAGTTGATCCACATGATCAAAACGCCATAGCAGATGCCCTCCTCAAGCTTGTTGCCGACAAGAATCTATGGGCTGAATGCCGAAAAAATGGCCTGAGAAACATACACCGCTTTTCATGGACAGAACACTGTCGTAACTACCTCTCACGTGTTGAACATTTCAGGAATCGCCACCCTACTAGCCGTCTTGAGATCATGACAATTCCTGAAGAACCAATGAGTGATTCTTTAA
Organism: Kokia cookei; assembly: GCA_039519145.1. NCBI lineage: Eukaryota > Viridiplantae > Streptophyta > Magnoliopsida > Malvales > Malvaceae > Kokia > Kokia cookei. The sequence goes on from CM076902.1 coordinate 20,131,252, forward strand.
GGGATGTGGAAGACATATCTCTTAGATTCTCCGTAGAGGGAGATATCAAACTCAATGGAGAGATCGATGCAGCAGCTAGACAGAAGAAAATTGTTGAAGCCTTTACTCGAATGGCTTCTTTAAACAGCAACACCGGCATTGTTTACAGTCCTGGTAGAAGACAGATGCTATTCATAATAGCAGCTGATTGCTATGATAGTAATGGAGAAACTACAGAGAGCTTTCAAGCAATGATCATGAATGTGATGAAAGAGGCAGGCTTATGTTTCGGCTTAGGAAAGATAGGCTTTGTATTGCTAACCGGGTCAAGTTTCAGAGAGACCATGCAAGCATTAAGTTGTTGTCCGGTTAATATTGAAGATTTTGATGCACTGGTCTGTAATAGTGGAAGTGAAATGTACTATCCATGGAAGGACATGGTGGCAGATACGGACTATGAAGCTCACATGGCGTACAGATGGCCAGGTGAAAACGTGAGGTCAATGGCAATGAGGCTTGCTAGGACGGAAGACGGAGCAGAGGACGACATCACAGAGTATGTAGCTGCATGTAGTTCCAGATGCTACGCTTATAGCATCAAACCTGGTGCAAAGGTGAAATATGCTTAATACTAAAATACTAATACTATAGAACTACCTACTCAACATGTACATTTCAAATGTAAATTAATGAATCCAAGTTGTGGCAGACTCGAAGAATAGATGACCTTCGCCAAAGGCTTCGTATGAGAGGCTTTCGATGCAACCTTGTCTACACTCGTGCAGGTTCAAGGCTAAATGTGGTGCCATTATTTGCATCAAGAATGCAAGCACTAAGGTCAGCTGGATTCTTTTGTACCATTTGCACATAAAACATTGCTACAAATGGGTCCATGTTCTATGCAGGTATCTTTCAATAAGGTGGGCAATTGATCTTTCCAAAGTGGTCTTATTCGTTGGGGAGAAAGGGGATACAGACTATGAAGACCTGCTAGGTGGCCTACACAAGACCATTGTTTTGAAAGGTTCCGTAGCGTACGGCAGCGGGAAGCTCCTTCGTAATGAAGAAGATTTCAAAAGAGAAGATGCAGTGGCTCAAGGCAACCCCAACATCAAGTTTGTGGAGATCAGTGAAGGCCAGAATATAGCAGGAGCTTTGGACGCTCTAGGGATCAAATAACACGCTCTCTCCCATTCATTGCATCTTAGAGCAAAAACTTCTATACATAACCCAGTAGCAAGAATGTGGTTAAAGTACATATATCAAAGCATATACACAACAACCAGCAAAATTCTCTGGAAAATTTATATATTTTTTTAAAGTATAGCAAATGGTGCAACATGAAATATTATACATATGTAACATAAAAGCATATAGACATCAAACAACAGTCTCAGACCAATCTTTGAAATGAGCTAAATTTTACGTTTTACCTAGAAATTGAACTACTAGCTGAATTCTACCATATTTTGATTCCTTCTTCAAAGAGAGGGCTTAGTGGTAATGGATTTGTTAGAGTTATGTGACTCGAATTCATCACTTATTTACGGGGTGAAAGATTGAAGCACAAAACTGGACAGAGATTTCTATTGACATGGATTAGAAAAGACTCTTCAACTTTTAAATAGATATAGTCAAAACTTCGCATTCGATTTTCAACATTAATAAATTTTTTTTTCGTTCTGTTCGGGGTTTTTTAAAAAAAAATTTTCACATAAAATTTATATATTCTTATTTTTTATTATTATTAGATAATGCCATTATCAATTTTTATTCTAACAGGATTCATTGTTATAAAAGGTAGAAAGGACTGGTCATTGTTTGTGACCAAAGCTTCCTCGTAAATTGAGTTTTGAGTAGGTGCCACGTCACCCAAGTTAACTAACTTTGTTTTCATTTGTCTAATTGTGAATTTCATCCTTTTATTTTGTTCGAATTGAAAAGTTATCCCTCTATTTTAATTTTCAAATCATAATTTACTGAGAAGTTAGTTTAATTGGATAATATGGTTAAATATGGCCCTTAAATCAATAATTTGAAAATCAGTAGTTTAATTTAGAATTATAAGAAATCAACATTTTGATAATTTATAGGTAACAAATTAACAAAAAAAATCAGTTGTTCAAGTATTTGCCAAAACTAATTTCACGGAGACTAAATTTTTAGTTTTCGTAAAATAGAGGGATGAAATTCAATACTAGACCATTCTGTTATGTTGGGCCTGCAGCCACACAGCCCAGAGCATATATATAAGCATAAAATAAGTTGGTGGGAATTGTACGCGCTAGTAATTGAAATGAAACAACCAGTAGGAAGAAGGCGCAGCCATGGAACCTCTCGCTTTAGATTTTCTTCCTTCTATACAAGACTTCGTTTCATCCTTATTCTTCTTGCTTTCGTCGCTCTTTTGCCTCCCGTTTTCTTCCACTTCAAGCTCCGCCGTTTGCATCAGGTTCCGATCCCAATCTTTTATTTTCTTGAATTCCTTGATTTCTACTTTTGATCAGATCATCAGAATAGGAGGTTTATCAATTGATTTTTTATGCACCTATCAGTTAAAGATGTGATTGTTTACGAGCAATTATTTCCATTTGATTTGATTTTTTTGAACAAAATTGAAATTCCTCCCTAGATGACGTTGGCGTTGGAAAAGTAAAGGCTTTCTGAATTAATTGCATTATTTGATTTTTTCAACATGTTAAACATTGTAGCAAATGTTGAGAAACTTACACTATAATTTCAATCTAAAGATCTGTATTTCAAATAAAGATATATATACTAGTAAAAGTTAAAAAAATAAATTAGCAAGTCCAGGAAGTTTCTCTAAATAATTTATATGTGATCATATTTGCTTGTAAAATCAGAGCTTTTGTGATATCAGTCATTATGTTCCCTTGACATGTAGTTGATTTATTTTCTCTCTCTTTTTCGTGCTTTTATGACTTTGCCTTATTAATGATTTGAGTTATTGCTTGTGACTGAACCATCTGAAATGTTTCCCATGCTATATATCTTTGATTTGATATTTATTAATCTACTATGTGCTATAAATGAAACATATGAACATATAAATGTTTAATTGCTTTAGAACTTGGGTCTAAGTTTTGTCTTCCTTTCATTTAGTCATGGAGAAGATGGTGGTAGGTATTCTGGCTAGTTGGAGAGGAGTGTCTAGGAGACGCAGGAAAAACTTAGTTTGGACGATGGTGCCACTTTATTTACTTTGTTGTTTGTGGGGTGAGAGATATAATAGAGCATTTGATCGAGTGAAGTATTATGTTTTTAACTCAAAGGCCGAGGTTTAAGGAAATTTTTTCTTGTTTTTGATTTGCTCTTTCCTAATTTTACAGAATTCTTTTATTTTCCTCTTTGGATTTCATTTAGTGAAATTTGAGGCATTATTGCTGCTTTCCCTTTTAGTTTAAGCTTGCCTTGTTCTCTCTCTCTCTCTCTCTCTATATATATATATATATATATATATATAAATTCTATGCACGTGTTTCTTTTTTCTATATTTTCTTAATAGACAATAACAAGGCAGTTTTCAAGCATTTTCGAGGTTATTCTACTTAAGTTGATATTCACCCTATGATAATATTGAATAGGCTCCTAAATTATTTAAATATATTTTTTCCTTCTACATGGTGAAGCATATGAGGCTTCTATATTGAAGAAATTTTTTTCTTTTTGAATTCTAAATTCTAATCATGTCAGTTTATTTTATTCCTCAGTTGAATGGGATAATAGTCACATATATAGGTTCTCAGTTACTAGTATGATTTTATTTTCCAATTTGCAGACGAAATTAAGTAAGTGTGGTTGGCTGAACAATCCTCCCCTTGTGTGTGCTCATGGTGGTGACTCAACCAATGCTTTCCCAAACACAGTAGGCATCTCTTACTTTCTGTAATTGCTTTATCTGACTATTATGCGTGACTTTCCAAAGAAACAAACACCAGCTATTAAGCTATAAAATTTGATATATCTTATAGGGATGTAATGACCTTGTTCCGTCCTGCACCTGGTTCTAGGTTTCCTTCGGTTTCTTCTGTCCAACTTCTGTTTTTGTGCCTTAGAACTTGAACCTATGCTAAACTTTGGCCAAGGCTAAATTAGCAGAAGTTAAATCCTTATAACTCATGATGAACTGGTTATGTAGATTATCGTGACCTGTAATTGAGCTAGCTTTTTCTTTACTTATGGGCCCTTATTATTTTTGTTGGTTGATCTGTTTACCATTTGCTCTTTTTTTCTTTTTTCTTTTTTGACCAGATGTCTGCATATAGTTTTGCTCTTCATTCTCAAGTAGACTGCATTGAGATTGATGTTTCTCGCTCATCAGATGGAGTTTTGTTTGCACTTCATGACAGGTATTTTCATCTCATAATCATATAAGAACTCCCATAAAGGATGTGGCTTTCTTGTTCATGTGTATTTTACTTCCTTGAATAGTTTGAGTGGTAATGTATGTTTTGTTTTTTAAATGCTTGATTAGTTTGTTGAGTTATTGGTTTTATTCTCTTGTGTGTAATGTTATACTGATTTCAAAATTTCTTGATGGATCAGAATTATATAGAAATATTCAGAAATCCAATGCATGCATTGAATTTTGACATTTAAGTTGTAACCAATACCATTTCATTTATTCTCAATATTCCTCTCAATCCAGGTCCTCTCATCATTTGATGTTAAGATACTTATAACTTAGCTAAATGCCCAAGAAAAATGTAAAGATGTCCTAATTCAAGTTCTATGGCAATTATATATTAGTCAAACTTTTTGGAATGTTGATTCCAAAACTTCAGGTTATTCAAGCTTCATTCATTATCTTTCTTCTTTTTCTTAAATAAAATTAAAGATTGTCCATCATCTCTGCATTTAGTCTTACTGTTGATAATTTGACATATAGATATAAAGCTGCTATGAATTGTCTTCATATGTTACCTAATATATCATATTGTATTATTTAAATGTGTGTACTGATAGTTTAATGCTATGTACATTCAGGACATGGTTTTGGATTGTTCATTAGAGTTGTCCTGATTCTGTTTTATTAGATTCCTGCATGATATCAGTGGGTAGTTTTCCTGATGTTACTTTTTTTGTTCCTATATTTGCAACACTATCACTCTTTGATCTTTTTGTAAACTCAAAAGTGGTCATCTTCACTGGTTTTTTAGATTGAGGTGTAAGTAAAAACATTACTAGAAAGGTAAGTGAGTTTTTAAGTGGGCTGATAATGCATTTTGTGTGTGGGTAGTACGAGGAGGGCTTAACAAAATAACTAAATAGATCATGTGTAATACTTGATACAATAACTCCTTGGTCGTGTTAGAGTACAATCTGGTCTTTTGTCCTGCATCTTTATTGCAAACTTATGTTGCAGCTGTTTGGAGACTTGATTTTTACATTACACAGGTAGGGATTTGCAGCGGATATCTGGTAACAGCACTTCTAAAGTTGGGCACTTTAGATCAAACGAGGTGAAAATATTTCTGACTGGATCTTCTCTTTCACTGTTGAGTTCTAAGGAATCTATATTTTACATGCATGACTTATGGAACATAATTATTGTTCTTTGTGTATGCCATGCATATGGGGAGAGACAGGGACACAAACCAGAAAGAAAAGATGTTATCTGTTTAATTAAGATATTTTCATTTCTTTCTATCCAATTTGACAATTCAGTTTGATCTTGTTAATATGTTTATTTTCTGGCATGCAGTCTTCCCATCACTAATTATGATATTAAATTTTCTGTGGTTTTTCCTTGTAAAAAGATTGGATTGAAGAAAATGTGTTTGACTTAAGCTTAAGCTAGGAAATATGAATTTCTTAATGAATTGCATGATCACCTAACATTCGAGTCTGAGCAAGAAGAATCAATATAACTTGTGGAAAACTCTATCTGTATATGAGATCCTAATTGATCAGTTGATTTTTTTTTTGGGCATTAGTGTGTCTCAAATATATGCTTTTTATGGTAGTAAATAGTATCAAAATTTTGATATTTTTGATGATATCAGTGTAGGAGGAGGCTTTAACATGGTTTATTCTATAACATTTTCCTTTTCTGAAAATATAAATTTACTGGTGGAACTTTGTTACTTTGTGTTTGCATCAGCGGCAGCAAGCAATGGATGCTCACATTGTTATCATTACAGTGGCAGGAATAGGCAGAATATAGTCTCTCTTTTTGTAGTTTCATTCTATATAGCTATGTGTTATGTACTTTGGCGTAGGATCTAATCACAGGTCTAGACGAGCAAGAATTCTTGCTTCAACCTATGGTTACTCAAAAGGCAAATTCGTCCTTGACTGAACTCCCTCACAAAATAACGTTTCTTTTTTATAGAATAATTGCTTGCCTCTTTATTTCATATTGACAGCCTTTTTATAGGCTGTTAATAACAAGGGAAAGAGTCCTAATAGAATTCCTAACTTAGAGTTTATAAGGGAAATAAAATCCTAATATAATAAGGAGAATTAGTAAAACTAAAACTCTTAATAAACCTGATATAGTAAAGAAATTAAATAAATCTAAAACTCTAATTGCAATAAAAGCGTCCATATCACTATGTTGCGTAAGTGAAGGTATAATTTATTGGTAAGTGATAGTTCAGTTCAGAACTTCAAAATTTACAGGCTTGGTATTTTTTTCTTCCTACTCAGAAAAGAAAAAGTGGATGGTGAATTTCTTTGGAATATCATTGGAAGTTAAAGGTGTTTTTGATGGTTGCTTTCTTTACTTGGACAGCATTATTTTTCCTAAAGCATGAATAATCCTATTGATAGAAAGCGTAGCATGATGTTTATGTTAGAATAATGGTAAGATTGTGAACCATAATGTGGCTCTTCTCCATTGCTTGAAATTTATTGTCTTTATTGTAGCCTCTCGCTGGAGTTCCTTTTAATTTCAGGAATTGTTATACTTTTTTTTTTTTTTTTTTGAGGGGGGTGGGTGTCAGCGAGAAACGATATGTTGTATTACAATGTTTGATTTTCATTCATTCTGAAAAAAAAAAAAGAGGTATGGTTAAACATTTGAAAATTTATCTTGATAACCATAGGTGAAGTTTTACCTTTCTACCTATGTTTGTTCACATGTTTGTGTGGCCATACATATGTGTACGTATAGTCAAATAGATTATCTAGTTATGAAAGCAAAAAGGTTAAATAGCCTGTAAAATGAACTTGAAATGCACCCCCCCCCAACACCCTTTTTTAATAACTTGCTTTCTTCTTTTGAGCAAATTGGCCTTATTTATTTTATTTCAACAATTTATTTTGCGGGCTTACATGTCTTTTGAGTTGGAAATAAGCTAAGGACCTACTTGTCTGGGGAATACTTGGCATACCTGTTTACCAACACAGTAGCCCCAGTTACTGTATAGTTGTTAATTGTGTAGCAAACAAGATACCATGCTTTTTGAGATTTAACAGTGCACACTTCTTTTTGTATATCAAGGTTTTGTTTCCCTTCTTTGCACTCTTAATATATGATGTATGTGCAAAATGATTAAATGGTCTGTAATTCTAACTTGGCTAAGGGTTACCCTCCTAATTGGGCTCACTTTCATGAGTGTTTCTTGAACTTGCTCTATAAACTGACTTGTTGTTGCTTAAACTGTCTTAAGAGATAGTTGTCTAAGAATGCTAGAGATAACCTTTGTGAGCATCCCATAGATGATTGGTCCCTTTTTCTTAGTTTTCTTATTGTAATAATTGTCTAGAGTTTATATCATCTATGGGTTGTAAGTCCTTGTAAGGTAGGTATCAATCTGCCAAAATTTTATCAATTCAGACAATTTACCAAAAGGAAATGGTGCCGGAAACAAAAGACTTGATTTAGATCATTGATTTAGGTTAACAAGCTCTTTGGTGGATCCAGTGTCTCTCCATGAGAATATTTGTGCAGTAGTTTTCAATACCTATCCAGATAAAAGACAGATGTCTAACTTTATTTTAAACTGTCACAATTTCTTGGTGGATTATAATAGTCGTTCTATTAACAATAAACTTTACTGCTTATTTGGTCTTCAGCTTTCATTGTTTTAATATTTTGGAAATCCTTGAAAACAATGATCCATTTCTTTCTTTTTCTTCAGCCCCTTTTTTCACTCGAAATCCTACAGTTTTACATAAAATACGAAGTAAGATATTTAGAAATGTGGATCTCCTAATTGGATTGAGTTTCTGCTGTTTATAAGACTTGGAGCCACAAAGATCTTGGCTGTTGCTTAAAGCTTTTGCTCTTTTGTGGGCACTATTTGTAAGGGTGAATCTCACCATGAGTTGATACATCAACATGCATGCAATCTGGGTGACTTCCAGACCTTACCCAATGATTTTGAGAAGATAGGTAAAATGGAAGTGTTGAGAACTTGAACGTATATTGGTTTGTGTAAATTTCATATTTTAAATATGATAAAAAAAAAAATTTGTATTTTTCAGGGGAGTCCTTGAATTGGGACCCTATCTCCTCTTCTGTTAAGATATTGAAATAGAACTTAAAAAATTAATCTTAGTTAATGAAGAAGTGACGGCAAATTATTTCTCAATATTTAATTCAATCTGAACCATTTATTATGAAGTGGATATATGTTTTTCATCTGAATTTGTATTGAAAATTACTAGGCAAATATTAAATTGCAGGGGAGCTGGACCTTGGTTGGGTTTCTTTGTATTGACGATGTACCAATCCAAATGTTCTGGACCATTTTGTCTTTGCTTTAAAATGCAACAAATTAAATAGTGTTGTATGGTATTTAAGAACTAACAGTTAATGTCATCTAACCTTTGCACCAATTTGGTTTGTCCACTGACCCTTACTAATTTTTATAGAGAAGAAAAACCTACAATAAAGGAGAAGGGTTCTCTTATTTGTTGGTTAAATTCTTTTCCAACTTTAATTTTCTGTGATGTGGTGGAGTTAAGAGTAATGGCCTATTTGAGCTCGAAAAGTGAACTTTGGGGGACCGATTGTATTGTTTTCAGTGATGTTTATTTTCTCTAGTGTAGGTTACCGTGTGTGATCTATTTTTGGAACTATAAAGGGTTAATCTCCAATTGAAAGGAAATTCTATAGGACCATTCTGAATTTGATCATGTGAACTACGTTCTGGTTTTATCACAAACATCTTATATCCATCTCATATAAGGAAAGCTATTTGCGAGTAATGTGGATTGAAACTATGTTTTCTTGTAGCTCAAAGAACTAGATATATATCACCAGTCGGATAATTCAAAGATTCCTACAATCGAAGATGCTTTGAAGGTATGTTCGGGATAGTGTTTCATCTAAATACTATGTTCTATTATTGGTAGTTTCTTCTATCAAAAGGTAAATGGTCAATATCTGATTCTGCTTCATCTGAATATTCAGTTGATATCAGCATCAGTTCGGCAGGTCATTCTGGATGCCAAGGTGGGGCCTCCATCATATGAAAAGGGGCTCGCAAATGATATTCTTTCTACTGTGAGTTATTTTGCCTCTCTTCCTTTGTTTTGATTTCTTTTAAATTTTTATTTAGAAATGTGCTAATGAGGCATTAGGCAATACACATATCTTTCTTCTAAAATTTCAGGTTGAGAAGATGCAATGTAAGAATTGCCTCATTTGGGCTAAAAGTGATAGTTTAGTAAGGGACATAATCAAGCTCTCATCAGATGTTGCGGTGAGAAGATAACTGTCCTGAGCTCTTTTGGATTTTCTCTATAAAAATAAATAAGTGTTGAAAGGGTAGTTGTTATGTCTTTATGAATGACTATCTTATACAATATCAGTAAGATTGTGTAGTATACATTCTTTTTAAGGGGAAAGAAAATTTTATGTCTGGATGAATTGCAAATTGTCATATGCTACCTGATAGTCATTTGTGCTATAGAGGTGGCAATAGCTGATTTGCTTTGAACAATCAAAATCCGACTTACCAGCAAGTTAGACCAGTTGTTTCAAACCCAGGATTCCCGAGCTGCCATAGCGAAACACAAAGAACTCTTTACCTTTTGCAACTTTTTCCCCTCTCTTCTGCTTTCCTTTTTCTTCCCTTCCCTTTCCCTTCTTTTCTCACTGATCAATGCTTGAAATTCTATTAGATTTTCAAACTGAGAAAAAAAATATGGCTAAGAATAGACCTGGACCACCTGGTAATTCATGTTGGCAAGTCGCGTTTTGTGTTGCGTCTTTCTCCATCCTTGCAGGATCCTATTTTTGGCTTTAGAAAAATATTTATTCTGAATTATTATTCTTGAACTTAATATGGATATTGACTAGGGGTGCTTTTGCTCTAAAAGTGTTCCATTTCAACCAAGGCTATAATGTGAGAGTTGTTGAAAAATTTTTCTAACCACTTTGTAATGTATTTGATTGGTTTGTGGATGAACTCACAGGTAGGCTACGTTGTTATGGTGGATCCCCATACTGGCACTCGAACTAACTTGTTGAGAATGAAAGGGGCCAAGGTGGCTGGCGTATACCATCAATTGGTTGATGAAAGAATGGTTAAGATTCTGCACGGGTATGAAACACAATTTTGAGCCTGATTATTGGTGTAATTGATGTGAATGCAGTATGCAATTGTGATCCATTGCATGATCTGTTGGTCTGAACAGGAGAGAGAAGAAGGTATATGCCTGGACAGTCGATGATGCCGATTCCATGACGAGGATGCTGCATATGCGTGCGGATGCCATCGTTACTAGCAACCCCACTTTACTCCAACGCACTATGGAAGACAAAAGAACACAGTGCCTTGAAGAAGGTTTTTCTTTAACACGATGACCGTGCTTGATTTTTATTGATTCCAAGACCTTATTAGTGATATGATATTGTTGAGCAGTTGCATGTTTTCAGTGCACCTTTTTGATTTGATGATTTGCGTTTTTTATCTTTTGAAATTTCGATCTTATAATTTATCTATTCAAGAAGACACTTGACCCCGAAAGAAATAGGGAGCATTACCTTCATTTAGATTACTTAGAATATTAGTGATAATGCCAAATTCTCTTGTTTGAGTTGATTGGAATGTATAATTTTTGTGTTATATATGTGTCTGTGTGTGTGAGGGCGCGCATGTATGCATATGTCCTATCATCACCTCTAAATGTGTATGCTGTGAATCCAGCCCCCATTTTGCAATAAGAATTATTTTACAATGTGCTTAAGCTAGACTTGTTCAAAAAGAATATTAATTGTCTTTTTCATAAATATTTCTAAAAATCAACAATTTTTCAAGAATTTTTAAATAATTTTCACTATTTCATATATAAAATATTTAAATTAATTATATATTAAATAAAAAATTGGTTCGGTTTTCGATAATTGTAATTTTTTAACTTACATTTTATAAATTGTTAAAATACCTTAGTTTGGACTGTTTTTCAATTTGATCAGTGTTTTTCTCAACCCTACTTATAAGCATTAAATTAATCTCTTTGCTATGAAGTGGGTTAATTTAATTTTTGTATTATTAAAAAATAAAATAAGATTAAATTTTGACATTTATTATTTTAATAAGGATAAGATATTTTTTTGGCATTTGAAGTTTCTCTAAGTAAAAGATTACATTTGTATAATCATAAAAAAAATTCAAACATTAACTCTATTAAATAGCATAAATGATATTTTTCTAAAAAATCTTTAGGTATAATTTCTTTTCAACCTTTAAATAGGAGATAAACATGCTTATTGTAATCAAACTTACATCTTTTTATATTGGTAACATATATTGATAATAATGTTGATGTCAATTGATTTAAAACTTAATTAATATATTATTTTCAAGTATCCTCTTTTAAGGTATAATGTATTATTTGTTGTTTAGTAGTTTTCAGAAACTTAAATTTAGATTTTAAATTTAGTTTCAAATTTTAAATTAAAATTTATGATTTGAATTTTTTTTATTCGGAAGAATAAAGATTTTCAAATTTAAGATTATGAGTGTGATTTGGATCGAAATATATTTAATATTTAAAATATAAAAAATAATAATATTTTTTGGGTATTTTTATATTTATTTTACGGTCCATGTTTGGAGTTTGTGAGTATTCCCCCTCAACAATGTCTACTCTAAGGTTCAAATTGACGTCTTCCCTTAAGAATGCAATGTGTATTACTATAGCATCTAACAGTAGTTGCTAAAATAAGAATAATATGATATTACTAGATCTATACTTATTAATAAAGTCGCTAATTGAGTTGGTGTCACCTTCAATCGGGTCACCAACTCGGTTCAAAAGTTATGAGACTATCTTTTTGTAATTAAAACAAGTAATATAATTAATATTACCACTCAATTAAAGCTTTATTTTTATTTTTTTTTTATACATTTTTAATTTTATTATGCATACTTTTTTTTGGTAAAATTATTATGCATACCTTATTACCTTTATTAGTACTATATTTCTATACTTTATTATTTTTTTATTAATAGAACTCCTGACGAAATTAGTGTCACCTTTAACTAAGTCACCAACTTGGTTAGGAAGCTATGAGAATGTCCTTTCATAATGAAAATAAGTAATATAATTCGAGGATATTTTAATCTTGTCACTTCAAAAAAACCAATAAAAATATTCATTTTGTGGGATTTAAACCCATACCTATTGCATTTATAAAACCTTAAATTTACTATTCAACTAAAATTTTATTTTAATATTTTTATACATTTTAATTTTATTATGTACACTATATTACCTCAATCAATTGTAAATATTAATAATATATTTAATTGAGTTGGTGTCACAAATTATCTCGACATCAATTTAAGATTGTTTGCAACACCATAATAAACAATTTAATCTAATTTTTTTTCATTTTAGTAACGCGCATATTTTATATTTTATTGTTAATTAGTTTCAAACCATACATTTCATTATTTATTATTTGTTATTTTTAAATAGATATTTGTGTTGTAAATTTATTATTTTCATATGTATACGCGTGTGATAAGATTTCTAGTAGAAATCGAACTTTGAATAAAATGAATTGATTAAAATTTATATAAATGATTTTGTTAAGATATGATGATGTGACATAAATATTGGCCTTTTTTTGGGTAAATTAGCATGGGGTGATGTGTATTTAATTCCATCAAAAGATTATGTTTCATCATTTTTTTTTATACAATGTTTAAAATTATTCATAATCTTTACTCAACCTTTAAATAGGAGGATCAATGCGCTTCGACACGCTCAAATTTATAATTTCCTACATTAACAATCATATTGATATTAATCGAGCTAAGACCATAACCATTCTTCAACTCTTAATTACATCAAAAGAATAGGCATCATCACTTTGACAGTAACAATAAACAATGCTAGCATCTTGAACCCATTAATAACATTATAGAAGACTAAATTTTAAATTTCAATATAAGGAGGGACTAAAATCAAAATTAGACCTTAAAAGTTGGTGGCTAAAAACAATACTAAATTTTTTTTTTTGGTAATTAAAGAGGCAATTTATAATCTTCAATCATATAAATTACATAGAGTTGTTGCTTACAGCATCTTGTAACAGCAAAGATCGAAGAGCAGCATCAGGGACATCAATAATTCTAATATTCCACATCCTCATAAGCACAAGTTTTAGCAAGACGGTCAGCGACCATATTGCATTCCCTCTTGCCATACTGAAATCGGACCATCTCAAACTACAGTGTTAAATCCGTTATGCACTGAGCAATAATATTTGACAGCGAGCCATTCAAACATCCATTCACCATTTTTACTGCTACCAAACAGTCACTCTCAATGATTATCTTACTGTGGTTTTTCAATCTTGCAACTTGCAAGCCATGCAACATACCCCAAAGCTCGACAACCAATACTAAACTTTTTTAAATAAATTTTTTAATTGAAAACAATACTGTAGTATTTTATAAATTTTTAGAGGATAAATCTCAAAATTATATATTAACGTTAATTTAATGTATGATTTGACATATAAATTTTTATTTAATGTAATTATACACATGAAGCTTTAATTTTGATTCAATTATACACATTTAAAAGAATAAATATATCAATTATTTTTATATTGAATTAATATAATTATTTGTGTATGTAATATATAAACGTTAAATGATGTTACATCTATAATTATATTAATAATTTATAAGAATTTGATCAAATTAAAATTTAATATATAAGATTGTACAAAATCAAAATTTATATATAAAATTACAAATTAAACTAAAATTAATGTATAATTTTAAGATTTATTTATTTTTAATCCAATTAATATGGTGTAATATTAAATTTAGTAGTAGCATGATTGATAGAGTCTAGATTTTTTTTTTTTAATTTGTTTGAAATTTAAATTGATAGTTGAAACAAGTTGAAGTTAAGACAAGTGAGGTTTCAAAGACATTGGCTTCATTTTTGTTTTTAACATAATGAATTGCCTTCAAGTAATAACAATAAGACAATGGAAGAGACAAGAGATGCTATGGTTTAAGTGGTGCAGGAAATGTGGGTGTTGTTGGAAGGTGAACTTTTAGAATACCTTACTCAATAATACTGTATTAATATATTATTTGATATTTGAGTTTAATTTTAATATTTTAGTCTTTAATTTAAAAATTAAATCTTTTTTAATTTGGTATTGAAGTTTTTTCAATTTGATACTTGAGTTTTTTCCTCAATTAATTATTTAAAAATTTTGGTTTTAATATTTAATTTGATACCTGAATTTTTCAAACTAATACTTATGTTCTTTTTACCGAAGTACATTTGTCAAACATTTGTTTAGTCAATCAATATTGTTTAGTCTAATTACTATGGTTTTATTTAGTATTACGTCTCAAAAATATTTTTGGGGATAAAAAATGCTTTTGAGATAAAAACATTATTAAATAAAATGCTTTTGAATTTTTTAAAAGTATTTTTGGCACAAAAAATACTTTAAAAAAACATTTTTTTGACCAAAAGAAAATGAAAAAGCATGACTAAACTAACCCTATATTAAAAATTGAGAATAAACTCATATATTAAATTAAGATAAAAAAATTAATTAAAAATTGAAATTAAACTCAGATACAAAACGATACATTAACTCATCAAAAATTTATATTAGTAAAGATAGAGCAATCATGAAATAAATTGTTAGTTGTTGAAGGTTAGAGACAATAAGACCCAAAAGTTGGGATTATGCGTCTTATTTACAGGATCACGTGGTGCAATTTTCACAAGCAAACCTAGCAAACGAGAAAACGGTGCCTTGGCTTGTTCTTTTCTTCTACATATTTCCAGTTTTATTTCTCATCTCAAATTAATATTATTTAAAGATTTCAATAAAAAGAAAGTTTTATCTGTCTCAAATCTAGGTCTAGGAGAGGAGAAGCAAATTTCCCCAAAAACCCAATTAAAGGATCCCAGTTTTTTTTTTTTAATTATCATTATGGCATTGACGCTGTGGTTGAACAAAAAGATAGTGGATCCCCTTCTCCAGATCCTCCGCAAGTAAGCTTTAGCTTAGAATGTGATTCCTACATTTTATGCATAAATCTGATTGTTTTGCACTTCCAGGGGAGCAGAACCCAAGCAGTTGGCCTTCTCTTCAGCCTTGGGAATTACTTTGGGAATTTTCCCTATATGCGGTAATGTTGTTTTCTTCCTATTTCTTCTTTGCTTTTCTTTTGATTGATTGAGAATTTGATCTGAAGGAAAAAAAACACACTGCAGGGGTTACGGTGTTGCTTTGTGGGATTGCAATAGCGTTGCTTGGATCTTACTGCCATCCTCCAACTGTAATGCTTACTAATTTCTTGGCTACTCCGATCGAGTTGAGGTGATTTACTCTTCTTCTTCTTCTTTTTTTTTTTTTTTCATTCTGAATTTTTAGCTTTTTCTTTTGCCCCTTCATTTTTGGAGTGCTAATTTACTTGCATTTTGTTTTATCTATGGATGTATCTATGTTGTCGTCTAGCTTGGTGGTGCCCTTCCTTCGCTTTGGGGAAGTGCTATCTGGTGGACCTCATTTTCCCTTAACTTCTGATGCCTTGAAGAAAGTTTTGACTGGCCAAGCTTCGAGTGAACTCCTCTTTAGTATTGCCCATGCTGTAAGTGCCCATTTTCTGCTCCTTCCTTGTTTCACTTGTTACTGCTTGCTCTTTATTTGATTTCTTCTTTTAGATTTGATTTTCATTTTATGGTAGATAGGGATAACAGTTTCAATGTTGTTGAATAAATAAACTGTTGAACCAATTTGACCTTAGAATGCTGGTGTCTGAGTAATAATTAGTAGCATTTATGAATTACTGTTTCATCAATTAGCCATCTGAATTTGTTAAGTTTCTTTCTCAACTTTGCCTTAACTTGTTATTATGTATTCACCTATATCTTGTATTCTCGACGATCAGGTAAAAGGCGTGTGTGTCTCCATGCGATGGTTTTCTTTTCTCAACTTGTATGAATGAAATTTTGCTTACAGCACGCGTGTTTAATACAAAACATGGAAACTTTCTTTGTAAAGATTTATTTATTTGATTTTCTTATGAGAGTAAATCTTTGATCTCGTTGAACATCATCCGTGGGGCATGTATCAGAACATCATCTAGAAATAGAGATTGAGTGAGCTTGTCATACTGTTCATTTCTATCTAAGAACTTTAAAGTGAAAATCGAAAAAACATTGTCTTCTACTTTTTGATGTGGCTAGTATGTTCCTATGTAACATTATAGATATTATGATTTTGTATGATTAAATTGTATTTTACCACTAGTTAAATCTCCCATGTCTGCAGCTATCCTGTAGATATAGAGCATTGGTAAAACACTATGCAAGACTGAACGCATTTTCTTAACATGAGTTTCCTTGTTCAGTTTATGCTAGGCTAGTCCTGAACATAAACCACTTCATCATACTTGATCTTCTAGCTCATTGTCTATACTTTTTCAAAAAATGTTCACTGCTTATTCTGGCCAATGGCTTAGCGTGATATATGTTGTTTAGGTTTCATAATATGTAGCTGATGTTGCCTAATATAAAAAGGGTAAATTACATATTTTCTACTTGAATTATAGTGAAATTATCAATTTGGTATCTGAAGAAAATAACTTTGCAACTAAGTACTTCAACTTTTATTCCCTTTGTGTAGATTGAACACCTTACAAACCCAGTTAAGAGTGTAGTTTCAAACAAGCTGCTCTGTTCACTGCGTTGACATTAGTATATATATTTGGAATAGTTGTTGACATTAGAATGGTTTGAGGTGGAAAGGTTCTTTTTTACCCTGTATGCTACAAATACAGAGTATTTTTGCTTAAGGTGATGGAATTTTATCAAAAGATGGGACTGTGGACTTTATGTAATTGTACATTAGTTGAAACATGCCTTGTCAATATGGAATTACATTTGAAAATCATCTTATGGAAATTTGTTGCAGTTGTTGGGATGGCTTGTTGCGACACCCTTTGTTTTGGTCACACTCTACATACTATTTTTGCCAATTTTCAAGGTCGTCGTCCCCAAGTTTAGGAGTGTTCCTTCGAGCCCAAGGAAACATCTTCTTTCACCTTCAGAAGTTGGGCTTAAGGTGAGGCAGGTTTGATCGTTGTAATTTTGTATATTTCTTTCACAGAATGCTTTGACTGGATACTGCAATTATACATGTTTCTCACCTAATGGCATGTGTTGTATATATGTAATTACTGGACGCTTAATCCATCAATACAGAATGTGGTTTATGAGCTTTATTGCGTTGAGTATTGTTAGTGAGCTTGCATGCATCCAGATACGTATATTTATACATATATGTGTATTAAAATAGGGAAACTAATGGTTGAGCATAACATTGAGTGTGAGTTTGAATGACTAATTTTATGCCTTACTTAGCAATGAAAAATATCCGAATTCTAATGATTTGTTTGATGTTGTGTTGTGTTGTGTTGTTAGCCATTTAATTTATAATAGCACCCTCTTCTCTAGAGCTAACTTGAAATAGAATGTCCGATGCAGTTCCATTTCTATTCATTAGGTTCCAAGCAAGGTTTTAAGGATTGTTTATTCAACCAACTGAACTCAATATGTTCAGGGGCAGTGCTTGTTTTACTCTAAACAAAATGCACCTAATTTAAAAACGAATTGGATTTAGACACAAGATTGATAGTGAACTTTTAAACACACACCAATTGAACGCAAACAAATTGTAAAAAACAGATGGACCTTGAATAGACTACTGTTTGTTGAAACATAGTTCATTTAGAGGCCTACACTTGTCTTTGGGCAGTGACACAGCCCAGCAAGAGCAACGGATCTCCCGCATCACCCCTCAACGTCTGATTTCTTGCTTACAAAAACTATAAATTAGGACTGGAATGCAATGTTAATGATAGTAAAAAAAAAAAATTTATAAAACTTGAGAGTTTAATTGAAATTTTTGTGACTAATGAGATTTTTCAAAAGAATTTAAAAAAATAATGAAGGTATAATAAAATTTTCAAAAATTCGAGGGCATCTAATTAAGATTTTCTAAAAACTTCCAAGGGAAAAATGAAATCTTTCAAAAAATTCGAGGGACCTAATTAAAAGTAATCAAGATTTCCTGAAAAAAGAAAAATCTGCCCTTGATGTTATTTCTTGTGAATAATTATAATGATTGTTTCTTTTATGTTAAAATTATTTATTTGTTTGAATTTAGATGATATATCTTACTAAATATTGAATGAGGTAGGTTGCGGCTATCATAGTGCATTCACAAGGGATCCATCCGCTGTGAGTTTTTCCATTCAAGAGTCTCTACCGATCTCTGGTATGAATGAAATGAAATTAACTAAACTACAGCCAATGGTTTTACTTCAAATTTAATAATTAATTTCAAATATCATCCTTCTAATCCACCAAATAGTTCATCATGTCTTCCTTTTTCAAGTAAGTGTCCACCATTTTTTTTTTTTTTTTTGTGAATTAACTGCCCACAATTTTGATTGTCAGTGAAAGGCTGATTAAAGTGAACTGAGAGCAGAGCTCCGCTAATATATATATATACACACTCAAATTCTGTTGTGTGGAATGAGGGATGTTTAATTTTTAATTTCTTTCGTAATTGAAGAGTCTTATATTTGTTCCCAGCACATGTTAAATATGTACAACTTTTTTTGGATCTCTTATCTAAGCTCGTTGGATCAAATCTAAATAATCCGTTTAAAGTATACAAGTCAAGTCACCGATACAAGATATTTATATATCTTTCATGTGCTAAATTTAGCATGATTCTTTCAAGATTATGCCAGATTTTTTATTTTTAGAGTTTGACAATTTCTAAATCTAATTTTTAATCAACCATTAATTCTGCACTTCCTCAATTTGGCTCCTTTGTTTGCTCCTCGTTTCAATTTAGCTCAATTTGCTTGTTTATTCAAACTTCGGCATTTCAATTGCGTCCTGACAAGATTTAGACAAGAAATCACAAACTTGATAGCATTCTATTCAAAATTCGACCATGATTAAGTACATCAATCACACAAAATTAACTTGCTATCAATTATTTTAAATATTTTTATATTAACATTGATGTATTTTGTAATTAAGTTTCACCGACACTACTAATTTTATTAGACAAGTCTAATTTGAATTAAAAATATCAATTTTTTTTTTTATTAATTCAAGCACTCTAATTTGTCAATTTTAATTTTATATTTTTTTCAAAATTTAAAATTAACTAACATCAATTAAATTTATTAGATCAAATTCTACTATTAGTTTTGTATAAATTTCTTTTTTCGATTTGATAATTTGTAGCTTTTATACTTTTTCGAATATGAAATTTTCGATCTAGTGATCGGTTTAATCTTTTAACTAAAACATGTTTTTTTACAAGTATTGTATTAAAAATAGCAAGTTGACATAGCATTGTAATATATTTGCCACATAAAATTTTGGAAACAATAAAATTTTGTTAATTTAATAGTCACCATTTGGACATACTAAAATTTTAAAATTCGAAAAATTAAATATTAAAAATGATCAAATTAGTGTATAAAAATTAAGTCCATAACTTAAGTATGGTATGAACATCAAGAATTCAGCTTGCACAGGAGTAGATGAAGAACCATATGAGCAAAAGGTGTTGGGTCAATACAAGAAAACAGGGTTTTAGCGGCGTTTTTTTTTCGGTCCTATACCGGTCATCGTAGTTATTTGCAGCAGCAATTGCAGTGTGGGGGGGGGGGGGATTAGCATTATCGATTGATGGTGAGGAAAATGATCATGGTTAAAACAGAGAGTGAGGGTGAAAGTGAAAAAGGAAGAAGATAGAGACAAACGATGGAACTGAGCTTTGGTCTTTATTGGTGAAGACAAAACATTGGGTTAATAATTCAACGCTGAATTGTTTAGTTTCTCTTGTAGCACCCACGTGAACCCCCTCCCCTCCCTTTACACACCCTTCACCCCTTAGGTCCCTTTCCCTTTGCTGTTTTTTCTTTACTTACATAATCCATGTTCAAGACCACTACTTGTCTTCATTTCTTTATTAAATTCATGTTGTTGTACCTAATCACTTTATTTAGTAGTTTCCCCATTGCTATGACTAACCACTTTGGTTGAAAAGGATTCACTTAGAGGATTTGTTGGATGTTCGTGTGGACTATCACTAGATTATGCTAAGATTCATTGATTATTATAATCATATCTTACAAGATCTTGTAGGTCTATATCTTTGACCATACAAGAGATTTCTCGAATCACATCTTAGTAGAGCATTTCATGATTCTACATGACAAAACTGTTATTTAAAAGGGAACTGAAGTCAAACTTCTCTATGTAGACCTCTTCGTCTCCAAGAAGACTCCAAACACTCTCTAATTACTTAAATTTTGTTGAATTTCTTTCATCCTTCTACACTATTCTCCAACCTCCACTAATAATTTCAAACATTACTATGTAAATTACCTCCGGAACTCGTATCAACAAATATATACATATATATATATATATATATATATAACGGAGATATAAAACTAGGGAGAGGAGACAAACGGTGGTGGAGGAGCTTTGGATTGGTCGGTCTGACAGTTTGGAAGTCCGAAATCCTAGTCGTCTTGGAAGCAAGCACACTGATGGGGGATGGGGGGCTCACACATGTTTTCACTTCCCTTCCAACAATAATTGTCAACATCATTTCCATTTAAAATCTCCAAATCTATATATATATATATATATATATATTAAATTTTCAACTCACTCATTTCCATTCCATCCTACATATATAGACAAAGAAAGACATAGAAAAGTTCAGTATTTCTGCAAATGCACAATGAAGGCTAGGCCTGCATATTTCATCTTATTATGTCTCTTCACAGCTGCTTTCTATCTACTTTCTTCTTCTTCTTCTTCTTCTTCTTCTTCTTCTTAATCTTGCTTACAGGAAGGAGATCACTAGAGATGTCATTGCCTCACCACAAATACATATATCCCAAAGCAAAGGTAACATTCATTATTTATGAAATTATACAAGTTTTGAGATTGAAGATGGCTTAAGGTTTTTTTTTTTTTTTTTTCTGAAACAAAAGGAATTGAATGGTGTGAATGCAGGTGGTTGATGGTTCATTATGGGAAGGTTCTAATGGACATATGGGTGATGAGATTGTTAATTACCACTTAGATTACCATGGAGTCACCACTCATCCAACCCCAAAACATCCTAAGCCTTAATTTTTTTGTTGTTGTTTATTTTTGCCTTCTATTTCTCTCATATGAACAATGCAACACACTGCATTGATGCTTAATATGTACCTCATCTGAAATCAATACATGGTTTGGGTTTTTCTCTTATATTAGTTTTTTGAGTTTTTATGTGATGAGATTTCTGTTACTTTCTTTACTAAGTCAAAGCAAATTCAAATAGTTCAACTTTTATTTTGAATCAAGCTCAAACTTTAAAATATGAAATACAATTAACCAAGAATCGGGTCTCCAAGCAATGATTTTTTGAATTTAACTCGACTTTCTCACTGTTTCGACTTGGTCCGACTAGGTTTACACATACAGTGCAAAGAGAAAGGTGGTTGGTAACTTGAGACGAATGAGGAGATTTTTATAAGATTAGATGAAAAATCACTGTCATTGTATAACATAATATAGATCATATGCAGATGCAGTCAAATAGAATGCAGAGATAACATTCCGTTCATATACTGCTTTCTAACCTCCTCATACTTTTCATGCAATAGCTTATAGTTTGCAGTAACGTCATCATATGATACCTCAGTACAGAACTTCAATTTCACATCCATGAACACCCTTTCGGCCATCTCTTTGTATTCAACATATACATCAAATATATCTTTTATCTCTGTTGATCCGACATCCCAATCCAAATCCCAATCATGTCCTTCAACACTTTCCCTCTCTTGGTTCAGATATCGTAACCAGTTGATCCGCTGAAACGGGTTTTCATTTCTCTCAATAGCTGCTTTAACACTCTTCAATGCTTCCTGGAACCTCGATTCTCGGCTAATTTTGTTGATCAAACCGCTGAAAATTGTTCTTTGGCATTGATCAAGCCAGCTATTCGTGTTTGATTGCGAAGAACCAGCAGCTACCAAGCATGCCTTACGGAAGGCAGGATCGGAATTACCAATTAAACCGATAACTATATGCAGAAGCCTGGTTGACATGACATTTAAAATTCCAGATAATGACTTTAAAGAAGGATGACAATGGTGTTGAGTACGGTTCCAACAAAACAGTGCTATGTGCATAAACCCCTCCCACCTGCGTAAATGAAGGAAAGAGTGTATGAGTTCTAATGTGGTATTATAAAAAATTACAACTGCCAGACCACATAAAACTGAATTCTAATTTAACGTAAAATAAATCATTATAAAGTGATACAGTATGCATATGGCCAAGCATAGCATACGTTTCAGCCGGCATCCCCAATTAGGAGGGTCTGGAGTTCCCCTAACCCAAACAAACAGAAAGTACCAAAAGAGAAATAAATTATAAATAGCATCCAAGTAAGATCCGTTGTATCATAGAATTATGGCAAAAAAACCGAACTTAATGAATCCAGTCCACTCAAAATCAACATAAACTCAATCATGACAAGATCAAATATACAAGAGATGCCCAGAGACATTACCAAATAAATTGTCCGAATGTCCCACAGACAATTATGTCTGAAGTCTAAACTAAATAATTTTGTCAACAACATGGGTCAGTCCACATGCAATGTTCAACTATCAACTTTTAAATGGTCACCACAATCAATCAAAATCATTTTTAATCTATATAGGAATTTATATTAAAGAGAAGGAAAAAAGGACGTTATTTTCATATTAGCAACAGCCACCTATATCTATCATGAAAGTGTATAATTAATTTAGAAACAATGAAAACTGGAAAAAGAAAAGTAAATACATTCGAACGTCCTTTATTTTTTTCTTCTTGATAGGGGTAGGGGTAGAGGTTGTTCAAAGATCGAACTCATGATTGGTCTAAACTAAAAACTCGAATATAAGTCCTTTGCCACTCCCCATGTGGTTCAGTTGACAAAAGTCCAATTATTAATACCTGATAAAACCTAGAATTGCTAATCTAGTTAAAAGTGATGAGGTACCTGCTTTAAAACCGAATTAAAACCTGACCTTAAAATAACCAAAAGAAGGGTGACCAAGTAATGAAATAGAACTTTGTCACAATAGCTAAGGTATGCAAAAGAAAAATTGAAGAACTCCAAGAATTACCCAATGGTTTTTCATCATAGAAACCTAAGTTCTCCAAATTAAATGATATGGCAAACCAACACATACACTCACTTTGACCAAACATATCATCAGTTGTTTTCTATTGCTAAAAGCCTCAATATTGCTTTTTTTGCAGCAAAATGTCCAAATCACCTGGGCACATGTTGCAATCAGTCGCTCATTAAATAAGAAATTAGATCTTTACCATGTGCACAACAAGAGGAAAACTGAAGACCAGAAACGGGGACTACCTCACATGCCAACTGTCTAATAAAGGAACCTAATCACCAACAAACTAATAAATGGTAATTTTTTATATGAATTACTTCCCATGCAAAATTTCCAAACAGATAAAGAAAACGGATTTTGGAGTGGTGTGTGGTATATATGATATATGATATAAGATTGTTATTTGAAACATGAGATAAACAAGTTACAAGTGTTGTTCAAGTTTATATAAAACATGAAAGACCAAAAATTATCTTCCATGCACATGATTACAATTTGGATGAGACAAGCAGTAAATGAAAATCTCGGCTTCAATTCATAGAGTTTTAGTAATAACTTGTCATATCATAAATGTTAACATTTTTCACTGTTTTTTCCACAAAGTAGACAAACTGCAAAAGTTTTCCAAAAACGAGAAAAGCTATAAAACCTGTGTTAATTAAGTAAATTATTACCAGCAAAACTTCATCTACAATTATAAATTATTCCCTCATTCTTTTAACACACTCTGTTCTCAGGGAGATATGGTAATCTTTAAGAAACTACAGCACAAAAAAATAGAAAAAAAAATAAACAAAAAGTAAAGCAAGAAAGAACACATGTCGAACCTTTATGAAAATCTAATACAACACCATACAAAAAATTAAAAGGCCAAATTATCTGGCAAGAAGCAATAATGCCTATTGCATTTATTATATATCTGATGATAAAGTGAATAATATTTTTCTAGCCAAATCACAATGAAACTAGAGGAGTGAGTTTCAGTCTGTCCTAGAATATACAGATAGCATGTGACACTAATATCATGAAATAATCTCAGAAACCTAAAATGATTAATCTACATTAAGCAATAAAAAGTGAAGAGGCATTATTATTTAGGATGCAAAGCAAAATGGTTCATGGTAGTGAGCCTATACATTGACTCAATAGAATTTAAGAAACACTTATCAAAAGTTGACTTACTCGAATGGAGGTTCAACCTCAACTCCAAGAGTTAAGTGCAGGGAAAACCCAACAGATCCATCTTGCTTTTCGTAATGTGTACATGCTTCATGAGGACAACCCCTGGGGATATATAGGACATCACCTTCATTAAGAAAAAGGTTATAACAGTCTCTTGTATTATCAATGGTTTCATTATTTAGAATGTTACAAGGGTCATATAATCGAGGTAACTGCCCATTTGGCTGAGAAAATATTTTCCACTGCTTAGATCCAAAAATTTGGCAGACAAATACACAATGGTCATCATAATGACGAGCCAACCCTTGAGAATTAGGTGGAGTTAAGTACATATTAGCACCTGCCGATGGTTGACCAAAGATTGAAGCTAATCTGTCTACAATAAGGGCAACCCTTTCAAAGCGGAACTCCATTCCACGTAAAGCTACTGTATAACCATCATTATATGCTTCTTGACACTTTAAAATATCATCTAAACATAAAATATGTGGAGTCTTGACACCGCAAGAATCTGAATTTTCTTGAAAAAAGTGCACTTCTTGTTTAAATTGGTTATCTGTTCTTAGAACCCGTAAGTCTTGTTCATTGATAAGAGGACATCCCAATTTATTTCTAACCTCCATCAGGAAATTAAGGATGTCTAACTCATCTGAATCAATGGGCAAGCAGGAAATTAGATCTTGAAGGATAGAAGAAAGAACCGAAGGGAATGAATCTTTAAAACAAAGAGATTGCATAAAGGATGTGAATATTTCATCCACCTCAAATGAAGCACTTGAGAACCTTCTTACAACACAAGGTAAGACCTCCCACTGGTTTAATATGAAATGTCTAAAATCATCCTCACTAGACCAAAATATTCTTCTTTCAACAATATTACTGGACATAAGGGCTGGAAATTTATCAACATTAATGGAAAGCCTAAAAATGCTTTCCGCCAGATCACTGATGGTAATATTGCTGAAATATAAGTTCATCCCTTGGCCAGCTCCCAAAATATCACTGTTTATCATTTTTTTGTGAGCTTCTCTCCACACTTCTTTCAAAGAGACAGAAAAAAATTCAGACAGTTTGCACGGGATCTTTCTTAATTGCTCAATGTTGCATGTGTTTATGAGAATGATGGCAGCATTAAGAAGTAAAACTGGGAGTTTACCTTTCTGAAAGACTATCCTGAGAGAAGCAATATTTACATCATCTCCAGTGCTTAAAGAAATCAGTGTTGATGATCCCTGAACCTCAAGGAATGCAAACCTGGCAATGATTTAGTACCTCAAGTTATAATTTTTAACAAACCTAAGAGCAATATATGCAAATATATATAGCCTATAACAACTTTTCAAAATGAAGGGACAAATTAATAATTGGATTCTTCTTCTAACATATTGATAAAACATGTCATTCGAAATATAAATGTGAAACCATAAGGATTTTGAAGAAAGAAGTTAAATTGCTTTGTAACATTTCCATTCTGCAAGAATCGGAAGAAACTAAGTCCAGACAGTGTACGTCTAAAAATTATTTATTATATGTTTTAGTCACTTAAATCTTACATTTCGGAGGAAATATAAAAAACACTTTGCTTATTATTATACTCATTAAGCGGAATATACTTTACTTATTTTTTGTGGCTATATGAGCCAGTGCATATGCCATTTATTCACTATATCATCCCCCCCCCCATTTTACAGTAAATGTAAAAGTAAATAAATACCAAATCAAAGGGCATTGTCAATTTCTATAAATTTAAATAGCTAATTCTAATTTCTCAACATCAGAATGAAGTTTTAAGCGAATATCTAACTACATGTTTACCAATTATTATGTGAATAAACTATGGAACTGACTATAAGAGTTTATCCACAATGGCAATGTAAAACGAGAAAATACATAATTGTGGTTCACATTTCTTAGTTTCATCATCTATACCATACTATGCATCGCAAAGCCCCTAAACAAAACTAAATATGCACTGCAACCACCCTCAATGGCCTTTGTCAATTTATTGTTTTAGTTTATCACCAATATTTCTCTACATATTTGTATCTATCATCTAAAGGTTCAAAGTACTAAATATAGACAACCACTTACTTCATTTTTCTTTGCTCTAAATGGTAAGTTTGCAGTAGTCTAAACAGTAGTAGCACTAAGTTTGCAGTGATCTTAATAGGAGTAATAACTTGAATGAGTGATACAAGCAAAGCAAAGTAAATAATTGCAATAAGATTACTCGTTGGGCAATTATAAAAGAAAGAAAGAAAGAAAATACTGACATGAGAGTTTCCAAAGCAGAGAAATGGAGCAACCGTTGTCTTCCAAGACAAGTAGAGCATATATCCAGAAGGGCATCGCAGGCAGCCATGGAGACGGCCTTTCGAGAAGTGGGTATCAAAGAAATCAAAGCCTTAAGCGTGTGAGAGTCAGAGACGACCCGGTGATTCATTTCAAACGACAGGAGAGAAACCGCCCCGACAAATTGGGCGGTGAGGGTGGCGATGTGAGGGTATTTGGAGCGGAGAAGGAGAGGGCAAAAGGAGAGAATACAAGTGGCTTCGTGGGGTTGGATTGGATGGGAAAGGAATTTGGTTAAGCAATCATTCACAACTGTATGAGTATTGGTATTGGTATGAGAGTGAGAGAGAGCGGCAGCCATTAACAGAGGGAAGGTTGGTGTATTACTCCTGTGATCAGTATTGCCTGTATTGGAATGGGATTGGGACTTTCTTTTGCGGTTTCCATTGTTGTTCTTCTTCTTAAACTCCTGCAAGTCTTCCATTTCCGCAGCTCTAGAGTTTCAACTCACTGTGTATGTGATGTAAATGTTGGTTTCCTTCCGTCATTTGTTTGGGCTTTCATTGTTTTTTATTTGGATTATCCATTTTCATTGTGAGGTAATTTAATCTAAATTAATGCTACTGAACTTGGCTAATTATTCTTAGTTGATATTATACATGTGGCATTCACAGCCAAATCACCTTACACTAACCTCTGGAATTAGTCCTTTTTCAACAAGATTTTGATTTGATTTATTTAATTATTTTTAATTCCACTCGAAAATTTTATTTAGTTTAAGTCTCGTCACTAAACATAATTTAAAATAATTTCAATCAAATCAGATCTTAGAATAAGATTCATCACATTTATTTATTTTAATATAGATTTGAATGTATCTTAATTTTCAATTCATACTAAATTTGGTCATTAGTTGATTACTTGTCTAGACTCGAAGATTTGTCCGAAAAATATTAAAATTTGAAGAAAATATAAGTTCGAAAAAAAAGTATGGAAAAAAAAGTACGGAGAAAAATATCCGTTTTTTAAATCAATCGGGTCTTGGGTAAGATTTTTTTAGTTGGGCCCGACTCGGCCCAAATTTGCCTAAATTTTTTTTTGTTGTTGTTTGCTGTCATTTTGATTTTTTTTTTTTTGTGAAAATTTTGCTATTATATAACAACTGTTTTGTTGTTATTATTTGGATATTATACAACTCTTATTTTATTATTAATTTTACTACTATTTTTTTTAATATTTTTAATTTATTTGATATATGATATTTTTTAAATTTGTTTTTATATAAAAAATTAATACGAACGGACTGAATCAAGCTCGAGTTTAACATTTTTTAACTAAATCAAATATAAATAAAATTTTAATCTCATTTTTTAAATCAAACTTAAACCTGAAAAATAGATCTAAAATAAAATTTTAATATCCTGAACTATAATAAGATGTAATCCATACCTTGCTTATTCTAGTCCAGATTTGAATGTATACTAGTTTTCAGTATTGAGTTGCTACCAATGCCTATTAAATGTGCGTTGACTCCATACTTAATTGAAGTTTTAAATTTGAATATCGAAACATTCGATGAAAAAATTAAAAAATATGGGCAGAAAAATGATAATTTGAATGACCAGCCTACCAGGCCTACACCTGTCAGAAGTAGTAGGAAACCAACCGTATGGAAGCTTGAATGCTTGACAAATACAAACAATAAGTGAACTATTGATTGTCTTTCATTTCATTTTCTTTTTTTGAACCATACTTTGTCTTTCATTTCAAGTAGACTTGGAACAGAAACAGATAAAATTAACTTGGATTTACTAGTTTTATCATCGCTCAATTACAGTTACAGTTTCACCATCAATTAGCATTACAATTTCCATAACAAAAGATAATAATACAAGATGAATTTCTCGAAAACCGTAAAAGAAAAATGGTATCGAACATGTCAGCAGGAAATATCACAAGAGCTATCTTTCTAGTGGAAATTCAAGTTCAGGCATGACCACTCTGAAAACTGCATAGTGATGATTTAAGCTTTTCTCACCCTGTAACCTATGAACGCTTCCCAATGCCCCAGTTTCAGGATTCGGAATTGCATAAAATATGCGCCTAATTCTTTGATGAACAAGAGCCATGGCACACCTTCAAAATGCAAAACCAAATGTCCACGTATCAGATAATGGCATCACTCCCAAAAGTAAATTGTCAGCAGTATAGGTAAGCAAAAAACTTTTCTCTTGCACAAATAATCATTTCCTTCAGCAAAATTTACAGCTCGGATTAAAAGTTTATCATAGCCGCTAGTTAGCAATGCACCAATCAAAGCCTTAAGATGATTTTAATGATCTAAAGAATAAAAAGTCAAAAGGTTTTACCAGCCAAGTTTAACCGAAGAGGCTCAAGTGGAAGAAATCTTTTCCACCCTAGCTACCATCTTTAGCATAATGACTATTTCAACTTATGTTACTTGGACGTGCGTGCAAATGCTGGCATGTGCCCAAAATGAGGTATGTTCTTCCAAGTTTTTCCATGTATTGGACAGTCCTTGAAAGGTCATATTTCCATAACCATGTCCAAAAATGAGTTAGAAAATACTTCAGAAGGGAAAAAAAAAGAGTTGGAGCAACATGGATTTCAACTCCTAAGGACGAGTACTTGGTAGAGACTCATCAAAAAGATTATAGCTAAAATTCAGAAGACACGACACAGCAGGTAGTTCTAGTTGCTTAACCAACAAGCATGCTCTTGAAGAGAAAAACATGCTCTTGAAGAGAAAAATAGCCTATAATATAAGGAAAAGCAGTCCCTTGATCAAATCTGTTGTGCTTTTATCCAGACACAAGCAAGCAACCACAAAGCAAATCTCATCCATCAATAGAAATTAACAAGGGTTGGTGTTTGCAATTAAATATTTCTAATCTTAATCTCAAATTAGATTAAATTAGCTACATTTAATTTATTCTTTTCTTTGAAATTATTTTATATAAGGTAAAATGTAAAAGGAAGAGAGAAAAATTCTGTTAACGACTTACATTGCACAAGGCTCCCAGACAAGATAGATGTCATAGCCAGTGCACAGATAAGGCCTTCCTAAGGAGTTTAAAACTTCAGTATTAGCATCCTGCTCCCCACTATTTTTTACCTAAAACAAAATCATTAGATATGACTTTGGATTTGTCTTGTTGTGTAAGACCTATATTTCAAATGGTATTCTTATGAAAAACTAGTAAAAACAAACCATTCAAAGAACAAACTTTACCTACTTCACGTACATTTGACAATTCGCTATTAATGATCAATAAATTGTTATTGTTTAGAAAAACCCAATCGGTATATTTTTTGTTAAAGCCTTAAAGTAAACCGCAAGGAAAAACCATAACATCTGTTTTTGTTTGATAAAAGAAACCTAGAAAAATCATAACATGTATATATTTGCATACAGCAAACAGATACTTCACCAGAATTCTAAAACAAAATTGAAGGATATGCCCCCATCTTAACCTCTGTTTTTAAGGATCACCAAGACATAGATTCAGAAGCAGAAGAATGTTAACTCACATTTTCAAGGTCGATCCTTTGTCTCTTTGCTTGAGAACCTGAGGAAGAAGAATTACAATCAAATCCATATGACTTCTCATTATGCCCAGAACCAGGGAACAAATATCTGTCCCTGGCAGCAGAAGCTTCTATAGCAACAATGGCAGCATGTCGTAATGGGTGACAATAACAAGTGCTTGAATGGAATGATAGCTGTGCGAACCACCAAGGGTTTAAACAAGATACTGCCTTGTAACATTGTTGGAGATTGTTAGATGACCCATTTGAAAGGAAAGTTATATCTTTTGCTGTGTTGTTTGCATCAACATGAGAAGTGAATCCTTCTAACTGTTTAAAGTCACAGGTTTCATTCTTTGCTTTGCTAGTTCCCGTATGCCAAGAGCAGACTTCATCACATGCACTTGCAATTATCTGCCCAACTAATGGATCCACTATCATAGCAGCATTGACAATCTGCAGAAAAATGCTGAATTAGACAAGAACAACATAATATCCACAACAAAAAGAAACTAAGGAACAAAACACCACCGAAAATGGATTACAAGGAAAAGTGACTGATTTCTAATTGGCCTTACTAATTTAGGTTGTACTGTATGTGGTTTATATTAGGGAAGAGCTCATACGCATAGCTTATTCTGCAACATCTGTTGCACTGACCCTTGACAATTTGAACTACAGACTTGAGATTTAGAGGTTTCCATTGAGTTTATCCTTTTTCTTTAGCTTTCTTTGTTTTCTCAACCTTCTTTCAATTTTACTATTGACATGGCATTGTCAAGATTGCAATCAACCATACTAATTGAAAAATGATAATATAAGTGACAAGGCAGGAACTAAAAGAACTTTTACGAAAGCTATCTCCTAAAGGTGATTTCATAAGAAGCAATACACAATTCATTAATAATCACATGCATAGAATCTATTGTCTAGTGAACTCTTAGGTCTTAGCAGAACAGCACATCATACCAAGAATTCGACAAAAGCAAAATCGCGCAAAAAAAATAAAATGCTACTTAAAGATACATAATACAAAGGTATAAGTATAACAATTGTAGCCTTTATAAAGTCCTACATCAGCAAAGGCTCAATAGACACCATAATACTACACCTTTCTGACACTTGTCTTGTTTTACCTTGATACGCAACATAAAGCATTACAAAGACTGTAGCCCCTTGTTTAGGGTGCAAGGCACATTCTAGGTGCTAGAACCTTTATATTGCCTAATGCGAAAGGCACAAGAAAAGCATCCACTTGAGTGAGGCCAGGAGCAATAAGTATGTCTGCATTTTATATAATCTCCAGTTTATCCTACAAAGATGCAAACTTTCCTTTCTCTTTTGTTGGTCAACATACAGGATTTCCTTATAATCCTTTGTCTGCAATTGAATACTCAAATATGAGAAGGCAGAAAGTTTGGTATGTTCCCCTTTCTTACTAATAAAGGTGAAATTAATGAAAATAAAAAAAAATAGATATCATCTATGATCTATCATCTTACAAAGTATGCATAGACTCACCAAGCATGAACCTTACCGAATAAGACCTAGAAAGGGTCTTCAGGACTTTTGTTGTTTGATGCTAAGGGACAATGCCTAACTAGTAACAACATTGGTCTAGCGTTACTAGCAACCTCTGTAAAGTGAAGTGTCATGTCTTGGCCAATGTTGGTAATGGTAGAGTGGGGCTTGGGTACAGATTTTACATTCAAACCTTAGCACAATTCTCTCATATACATAGGCTATTTTAGATTTTATTTATATTTATTAGAATTTCACCTATTTTCCAAGTATTAGGACTGTGGGGTTTTATTTCCTAGTGTGCATTTTTTATGTTTAATGTTTAGTAAAAAAATGTCCAGGTCATTCAGATTAATATATATTGAGATATAGAGAGTTTAGATATTTTGATATTGAATTATTGGGACACTTGAGAATTTTAAATAAGATTTCAGATTACTGGTTGAGTGTTTCGATTTGACAATACTTGTTCTAGATCAAGCATCTTATGTTATCTCGAGGTCCACTTCAATAAAACAATCATAGGGTCCTAATATTGTTAGCCTACTAGAAATTAGTACGAACTCCTATATTCTAAAGTACTTATAGAAGATATCTATTGTATAGGTTCTGTTATTGCAAATGGACTGGGATTCATGCATTCAAGTATCCCACACCTATCCTCAAATAATAAAGCTGGCATGAGAAAAGAAATAAAAAAATTACCAAATGATCACCAAATTTCGCCAACTCTACTGTAGACTTCATAAAATTGAAAACTGCTTTAGAATCCTCCTCACTAAACCCAGTAATGCCGGGAATATTGCTGCAAATGGAACAACAGGGAGAGAAAAAGTAAGCATATAAGGAACATATTATAGCATGTGGCAGAAGCAAAAGATACCAACAAGAGACAAAAAAATTATAGCACCACAAATAATTAGAAGTAAACATTAAGAATCCATGCAACATTTCCAACTCTAAAATCCCACCAATTAAAGGTAATGGCCAATACACAGTTCAAAATATTCCACCTGTAACCAAAGCCGGTACTTACATAGTGATTATAATCCACTAAAATATCCCTTAGTTTGAATAAGCACATGAACACCATTTCCCATCTTTTACATTTATTTTCTCAGCAAAGCATTTTATGCATCAATATATCAAACAAGGAAGAAAATTCAACAAAACACTTTTTTAGGCTATTGTTTCACACTATTAAAGTATTAGCATATTTTGAGTACTAAATGACATTGCAGGTCACAACATTTAGATCTCAAGGGAGTTCCTCTATGTAACAATTGCTATTTTTTTCCTCAAATATTTGAAACCATTTTAGCGTCTTATTAAAACTCAATAAACAGTTTTACTCCTAATAGTGGAGTTGACTAGTCAATAGCCCAAACTTTAAAGCGCACATTTAGATTGTTGTAGCTTCCTAAGTTATATGATGTGTCTGACTATTGCCACTTTTCTTTTTTGGTCATCCAACTATCAATTTTTTTTAATTTGGTCACCCAACTAATCGAGATTATATTTATGGTCCATTTCCGTTAAGTGCTGTTAAATCTCTTATGGAAAGTTGACGTGGCAGTTAAAAAATGGGTATAATAATAAATTTAGCCCTCAAATTTTACATATTATATCGATTTAGTCATAATTTTAAATAATTAACCCTCAAAATTTACAAATGGTCTCAATTTGATCCTCAAATTTAAAAGAGTTTGGTGGGCGGTTGTTTATAGCTATTTAGTTGAAGGAAACACAAAGCGAAGAGTTTTGAGCATAACTGACATTTAGCCTTGTTTGATTCAGCCAATACCGTTGTTGTTTTCCCTCTTTTCTACACATAGAAGGGGTTCCTTTTTCCTTTTCATGCTTCCATCTTTTGGGGGGTTCTTCAAAGAAACAACAATCTAAGAACAAAAAAAACGGAGAGGCATGCTTGTCTTGATGAATATGAAAAGCTTGTTATAAGGATGAGTACACCCAGGTTCGTATTATGTTTGATTTTGATTCTGGGTTTAAAAGCTTCTTTTTTTACTCATTCAAGTTCCTGTTTGTGGCTTTTTTATTTTCATCAGGTTGATAGTGCTAGAAGACATGGAATTTTTTTGGATGCTGTTCAGGTTTTAACAGATCTGAATCTTTCAATTAAAAAGGCTTATATTTCATCTGATGGACAGTGGTTCATGGATGGTAAGCTGAATTTTTTCATGATAAAGATTTTGAGGATGAATTTGAAACCATTTTGTAAATTTTGAGATTTTTTAAAATTATGACTATATCGATATAATATGTAAAAATTGAGGGCTAAATTTGTTATTATACTGACTTTTTAACTGCCACATCACCCTTTCATCAGAGATTTAACGGCACTTAACGGAAATGGACCAAAAAAAACATATCGATTAGTTGGTGACCAAATTAAAAAAATTGATAGTTGAGTGACCAAAATAGAAAAGAGACAATAGTTGGGTGACCTGTGGTGTAGTTTACCCTATAACTTAAAGACCTTGAACCACAAAATTCTACACCTCAAATTTGCAACAGGTCACTATATGGTTAAATATTTAAATTGAAAACTGTTCACTTCTTCACAGTTCATACAATTTCTCAGTAATGGCTATCAGTTGCATACCCTTTCTCAGCTTCATATCAGTGTTTATAAATTTTATGATTAATGGCTACCTGACTTTAACTCAAAAAACTGTAAACCAAAGATGTAGGCCTTACTAGGTTGGTGGATGATATGAGGTTGGCCATAGTTTGCACTGTTCTTCCCACTCTTCCTTTGATAATGCAGCATATTTGTTAACCTACAAGTCATTTAGGTAAATGTGAAATATAAATAATAGCTTAAAAGTAAATCCAAAAAGCCATGCCTTCAGTAGAGGAAGCTTCAAATAAAAACATTTGACAAGAAGATGTCAAGGAAAAGAACAAATTGTTCAATAAAAAGCTTCCAACTTCCCTTGATTTTAGCCATATGAAATGATTAACAAAAGAATGAGAAAATAAATGAGAGATTCTTACCGAATAACTTAGAAAAGCACAATGTGGCAATGGAGTAATAACAACAGCAGACAATGACAAAGTGGGAGAGAGATACATATAGAGGTGCACACACAAGCACAAGAGAAACAATGGAACAAAATATAAAGGGTGCAAACTATGTCCTAAGTTTTGAAACCATTCCATAAAGAGCGCCAAGAGGGCAATGAAAAAAGCTATAAAAGAAACAAGTTAAAAGAATCAATTGTTGATGACACCTCCATCGCACATAAAGCAAAGGCAGTAAGCCATGGCTATTATTTGTTGTTACACACAAACTTTAAAACTCTTTTGATTTTGTATTAGATGACCCACTGGTCAGAAATAAGATGAGTATTAGAAAAAATAGTGTTACAAAAAAAAGAAGAAGATAACCCACTTCAGTAATGAAAGGAGTCAAATGGTAGGAATTGACGATATCTTCCACATCCGATGGCATTCTATTGGATTGTGTTTCATTTTCAGAAGCTAAACATAATATGACATACAACTCTGGTTTTCCTGTCACATGAGGCAATTGTCACGAACATATACTCAAAAGAGAAACTTAACTCCTCCAACAATTGAATATAGCTGGTATTAGTTATTATGAACATTTGAATGAAGGTCTGTTGATATGGAAATGAAATAAAAGGAGAAATTTTCAAATGTACACTTTTGTAAGAACAAAGAAAAGGGATAATATTAGCATTACTAACCCCCTTGGAGTTGCTTTTTTTGAATCCGCTTCAAATGCTGGTGATTTTGAAGGGGTACAATCTGATTAAGCCGCCTACCATTCCCATTCCATCCAATTCCATTCACAAGAAGTACTATTAGTAAATACTAATACAATCCATAATAATAATAATAATAATAATAATAATAATAATAATAGAGGTAGTATTATTACCTTACCTTATGATAGTATTGGCATGCTTCGGTTCAATTAAGGCAGCATAAACCTTTTCTGTATAGTGTATATATCAGTAAATAATCAGAAAATAAAAAGAAAAAGAAACGAGAATTGATGAACTCACCAGTGGGTTGGTGGGTGGGGGAAACAGGTGGGTTGGGTGGAATATGGATGATTTGCTGCAGCTGCTTGTTCATTGTCAAGGAACCAATATGAGCTTCTCCAACAGAGCAGCTGGTTCCAAGATTTCAACTTCAGCAAAGGCAGAACAGAACTGTGTTTGTGTTGTGCTGCCCAAAATCCCTAGAACTTTGCTGTAACTGTAATATAACGAAATAAAATAAAACAGGCTGCATTCACCAGATACAATAAAATAAGGTTTTTTTTATTAAAGTATATTAGAAGTCTTTGTATTATACTGAAAATTCATTTTAGTCTTTGTACCTTACTAAAAAGCATCATTTTGACATTAAAATCGTTATCAAAATTGGTTATTTCTGAAATAGTTTAAAAATTTATTGTATAAAGAGTGTTAAGATCAAAAACTAAAACTTAAAAAGTGAAGAAATATTGAATTTCACCAAACGCAACCATAGTAGCTATTTACAATTGATAGACTCAACAAACTAAATTCTCAACCATCTACAAATGGGTTCAAAGCTTCCGAATGAATGTTCTAAAAATCTAAAGGGACTACAAGATCCCGAGGCTTCGCATTCGTTGCTTTCCGTGATAAGAAAGCTACGAGGGATACTACCGAAGGAATGACAGGTCAGAATCTTGACGGAAGGAACATACCGTGGGAAACGGCGGTGTACTTCGAGGAGGAAACGGTGGGTACAACAGCGGTGGTCCAAGGCGGCTATGACGGCGGACGCCTTGATGGTGATGGTGGTTATGGTTACTCAAGAGGCGGCGCAGCGGCGGAAATCAAACAGGAAGGTCTTGAGTTTAGGGTTTAAGTGGGCTTGGACTTCAATGTTAGGGGGTTTGGATTTAGCGGTTTTCAGGTTCTTTGTTTCCAAAACTGGCTGGCATCTCTTGAAACATAAAAATGAATGTAGTATAATACATTCTTTTAGAGGGGGGAAAAATCTAAAGAGACAGCAGCAACCAGCATGTGATAATGGGAGCTAAGAACTAAGAATTTGGTCTCATTCTTCATTTGCCGTAAACCAGGCTCTGATTTGCATGGTATATTATATGATATCAAATTCATTTATTACCCGATTATATGTATGTATTGCCATTTTCTAACTCTGTAAACCAATTCAATCATTGTAATAATCTCAATCAATAAGAATGTGAAATTGGTATCCAATAATTTAAAATATATAGAATTTCTTAATAATTCTAAAAAATAAAAAATATATAATTTAAGGATAATCATTAATTTGTTTATATAATTATGGATTAGTATTTAACACGTTAGTAATATATTTTTTTAATTCCACAAATAAATTTAAAAATTTATTATATGCCCCGCTTTTTATTTATATTTATATTTTTTAATATTTTATTATACCTTATATAAAAACATTTGTTATCATCCTAATACTGCTTACAAAATCTAAAAATTCTATTGCATCAAATATATATTTTTATAATCATAACCATTAATTGTTTTAAATATTTTTGTAAATTCGTAATTTTAAATTTTAGGAATTGAAATTTCATGAAGTGTTATATTGAAAATATTTTATAATTTACATGGTGTATGTATTACATTTCGAACTTGTGAAAATCTATAATGGCATTAGCATATGATGAAATAGGGAAAGCTACGTACACTACCAGATGAGATGATTTCTTCCTCGTATTTTTATACTAATTAACAAAGCTACGTACACTTCAAACTATAATAACAATAATAAAATTTTAGTGCAAAAGCAGAGAAAGATATTCAATGGGGAAAAACAGTGGGGGATCCCTTTCCCTTGGCATGGTCATCTGCTTCTAGTTCATCCTCCATGCCATCCCCTTCATCCCATTCTACTTTGTTTTTGTTCTCAATCGATCCAAAAACCCGAATACATAGCAAGTAATAGAAGACATTGATCACACTAAGGGCTGTAAGAAGCCAATAATAATAGTCATAATGACCCTTATTAAGGCTGTTTGACACCCAGCTCACTTTTCCATGTGTTTTGGTCACATTATTCAATATAGTAACAATAAGACTCCCAATCAAGTTCCCCACTCCCATGCCAAGGGTAAAAAGAGCCACTCCAAAGCTGGCCATGCTCTTAGGGAACTGCGAGTAGTAGAACTCTATCTGCCCAATTGCGTTGAGTCCCTCGGCTAACCCAATCAGGCAGTACTGCGGCACCAACCACATGGCACTCATGTGCACCATCCCATGGGAATTATCAGCCAATCCTTGTCTTATTGCCGCGGCTCGACGCTTGTTCTCCACCAACCCTGCCACCGCTGTTGCCACGCAGGATATTACTAAGCCCAACCCCATTCGTTCTTTTAGGCTGAGTCCTTGTGACCGTTTAGTGAACTTGGATAGCAAGGGAACTATGATTCGATCATAGGCAGCGACCCATATTGTCAACGTGATCATTGCAAACACACCGAAGGAACCCGCGGGGACTTTTAATCCTCCAGGAATTAAGTGCCTGTCCATGACATTAGCTTGGAGCACCGGGAACGAGTGTTGGCTTATGGTTACGGCGATCACAATCCCACTAGACCAAATGGGGAGCACTTTGATCAATGCTTTCAACTCTTCCACTTGTTTGACGGTACATAGATTCCATGGATTTAAAGCCCTCCCATCCATGTCTATGTCCTTGGGGCTTCTAATCATACATGCCTTGTTAAGAAACCTGACGTGAAATTTGACATAATCAACTATCTAGCACAGTGTTCACAATATATGTATTTGTGTGCGCGTGCGAATGTATGTGTATGGTACCTCAGTTTTTCTGTGGGTGTAATAAGCTTGGAGCCTTTGTGAAAGTGCCATATGTCTCCACCAGATTCCATTGGTGGCAAAACGACGTCTCTATTGTTCCAAGCGGCCACCGTGACTTGGCAAAAGCTTGTAAACAAACTCTTATTCGGCTTCAACTTGATGTAAAGTGGTGAACCCAATAGGAACATGACTGTGGAGATGAACATGAGCCCTACAGGAACTCCGAAGCCTACAACCCACCCGGCTTTATCTTGAATATAGACAATAACAGTTATTGAAATCATGATTGCAAGTCCGACCGAAGCATAATACCAGTTGAAGAAGCTCTGCATGACCCTCTCGTTCTTGGGGTTGCTAGGATCATAGAGCTGATCAGCACCAAAGGCCAAGGAACATGGCCTAATGCCACCAGCTCCGATCGACATGAGAAAAAATGACCCAAATAGATGCGCCAACTGCGCTGAGTTTGCTTTCGCACAACTTCCTGTCATGGGACTGACGCAACGAGGAGGCCTTGCTTGTGGAAAGACTGCAGTTAACCATAATAAGCTCATTCCCTGCCCACAGCAATCATACATAATACGTTAATAAATCCGTCCTTTGTTCCCTTACGGATTTATAAGAAAATATTTCGCTTACAATAAGGCTTGTGACCGTCGCGAGTGCAATAACAAGAAAGCGGCCGAGGAAAGAATCGGAGAGAAAAGCCCCAAGGATTGGCATGAAATTGGAAATTGCAGACCAGATGAAGAGAACGTTAGCTCCTGTGGCAATGGACATGTGATATTCAATCGTTAAGTACAAAATCATATTTGGTAAAAGACCAAAGCTTGCAACTTTCTCAAACGTCTCATTTGCTGCACAAAAACAATCACAATTTAATCAGCAAACAATACCCAAATTCCTTTACATCTTAAAAAAACCAAGAAACAAATCAATTCAAGCCTTACATATAACAAAAGGCATGGTCTTAAGACCACCCAGTTTCCTGGTGACATGCTTCTCTTCATCACCACTTTTCGTTTGATCAGGGTTCTCCATCGAAGCCGTCCCCTGCTGGTGCTGCCGCAAATGCAAAAACCAGAGAATGAACTTGCAAGTGTCTTGTAGGCATCAAATATAATCATCTTGGCTGCCTAATTTTCGTCTCATGCTATTAGGTACCAGAAGGCTCTGCCGTCTCTAGTAATTATTCAACTAAACCAAGTATATTCAATATTATATTCCTATAAACTTCGTTGAAATTAAGTGATTCGTTTTGTATTGAATTGTTGGATGAAGTTCATGAGACGAAACAAAAGCTTTGTAATGAATTTGTAATAAATACGACATGTTATGTTTGTTGATGCATTTTCTGTGTGCACAACTAATTTTTGCTAAGCACGTCTTGAACGAAAAGATTACCCGTAAAAATGATCTCGTAAATTTAAATATGAAAATGCTTTAGGATAATATTCATGTATATTATGTAGATTTACCATCACCTCAATCAATTGATAAATTTCAGAATTAACATATTATTTTCTTTAAAAAGAAGGTGAAAAGCTTTTTTAAGGATTGAAATTAAATTTTTATTTTTATAATAATATAAATGTAATTTTACTGTTTAAAGTATAATTTTATTTTTAATAATTTAAAATTTTAAAAGATTTAAATAAAAATTTTACATATTTGGCAACCCCTTTTTTCCTTTAATATCTACTATTGACAAAATCTTGATGATACAATCAAAATCTTCTGCGATCCTAAAGTTACATAAATGGTTTTTTTCTCATTTAATATTTCATATTTTTCCTTCCTATTTTATATTATACTGAATATTGTCATTAACTGGTCCATGTTTCCTAGACATTCTTTTTTTTTTCAGATTTACCTGCCAAATATTCTATCTTAATAATTAATAATTACCTTAAAAAACGTAACACTTACTAATAATTTCTTTAATGTAAAACTATAGTTTTTTTTTTTTGACAGATTACATGCTTTAATATTATTTGAATATTTTAGTAAATTACTTTTTTAGTCCTTGCCTTATAGTTTTTTAAGGTATTTCTTGCTTTTTGTTTAAAATTTTTATATGTTAAATATAAAGTCAAATTTTAAATAATTTATCTTTATATTAAGATTTTATTTAATTGAATTAACTTTTAATGTTATGATATTAAAATTAATGAATATTAATTTGTTAAGCTTAAAATATAGTTTTGAAAAAACACATTATCACAAAAAAAACATATTAATAACATTAGTCGAATTAAATTTATATTTTTTTAAATATAATAAGAGTTAATTATATTTATTGATTAAAGTAA
Organism: Kokia cookei; assembly: GCA_039519145.1. Lineage (NCBI taxonomy): Eukaryota > Viridiplantae > Streptophyta > Magnoliopsida > Malvales > Malvaceae > Kokia > Kokia cookei. Next base: position 20,172,646 of record CM076902.1, read on the forward strand.
ATAAAAATAAAAACAAAATTACAAAAAAAATCAAATATTAACAATTTTAATATTAAAACTATAAAATAACCTCTAATAAACTATTAATATATTATTTAAATTATTAATAAGCATAATCCATCAAATAACTGATCATACATGAACACACGATCATCCACCAAGGGAACATGAGTGTCTTCGCTCTTAATGAGATTTGAACATGTGACTTAAGATCTATAGGTCATCACCTAAGAGAAGTGGTACCTTATGTGTAAATGACCTATGTGCCTTAAGATTAAGTCCCTTCGAGCAAAGGTTAATGATTTTCATGATTAATATTATGCCCTATACTAACGTCACTCTCATGAACTTTGAAGATCACCAACTGAGACACTCTCGACTCTATGAACTATGCATCTTTAAGTAGCCTATTGAGGAACATTGGCTCTTGGTAGAGTACGAGAGGACAAAACCCTCAACGGAGGACAATACTTGACATTGTTGGGAGTCTAACCGGCTACATAACTAATATTACACACAATGTTGACACCTCTCATGTAAGCTTTGCAGATCGTATATCCATGATCTCCACCAAATTGAGGCACTCCCAATTCTGTGAACTAAGCCTCTTCAAGCAACTTCATAAGGCACGCTAGTTATCGATAGAATACGAGGGACAAAACTCTAAAATCCGAATTGATTTGATGAAAGTTAATTACTAATATTATTAACTAATTAAGAATTTTCATCAAATCAATTTTAAAACCCGAATTAAATATTAAAAAAAAATCAAATTCAACTACTAAATATTTCATAATTAATAACTACCAAAAAATCAAATAACAGAAACATTAAGTAATTACCAAATAATCAAATATGGAGTAATATTAAGCAAACTTGTTAATGAAACAAAAAACATCCCTCATGCTAGACTCACTTCATCCGAATTTCAATTTATAAAATTGATTGATTGCTGACTTCACAAGTAAGAGCATAACCATATAAAAGCTTAAGAGTTTTATTAAAACATATCCTATTTATTTTTAATAAAAATACAAAAAAAATATTATAAAGACTTTATCACTAAGTCTGGACAAAAAGGGCCTTTAGTAAATATAAAATCCTTTATATACATATGGAGTTAAAATAATAAGTAATAATTAGTATATTGTTTGAGATGAAATTAATTTAGAGTAAGAGTTGCTTTAGAAAGCGACAACGAAAGTGCATAGAGAGGTGCATTAACGTTAATTTCCACACACTAAAGTCGGGCCAAAAACAGCATTTGCCATTGGAAATGCCACCCAAACGTCAAACAAATATGTCAACTGTCATTTACACATATGCCTGAAAATGAAGACGTTTGGCTAAACAATCAATGTATGCCAATCTATTGCTTGCCTTCCTTCTTTTCTTTTTCTTTTTTTTTTAATATTTATAAAAATATTAAATTAAATACTATTATACAAACATAGTGAATATTGTTAATTTCTCAAGGAATGTGGAGTTGTTTCTTGGATCGACCCACTGTCCTTTGAAATTCCGAACAGATTCCCATGCACCATCCTTTGGCAGCCAAGTTCCGTTGTAATATGTTTGTAAGCATCAAAAATAGACAGCGGTGTTAGACCCTCTTAAAATGCAGACACTAATGGTGGGCAAAATAATAATTTGAGTTTTAAATAATATGTTAGCTTTTTTTTTGTAACTTTTATTTTAAAACTCAAATTATTATTTTATTCGTAATTTTAAATAATTGAAAGAATATTGTAATATTAGGATTAATTGAGTAAATACTAAAAAGTGGAAGTACTTAAAACTGAAAGCAGCGAGGGGTTTATTTGTAAATTAACCATTCACGCAACATTTTCTTTTCAGAAATGCTATTTTTGGTGTGAATTAGGAAAAGAAAAAAAAAGTATGCATATTAAAAGTGATGGCATCAATTTATTTGGCTCAACCACTATTTTACATTGGTCACGTCAAATATATTGATTCTTTTCAAAATTTATTTTTTGTCCCACGAAATATACAGAAATATTCGTATTGAAAGTGTTAGTTATACAAATCACATCAAATAAATTCATTCCACCTAAACAAATAATTTTTTTTTTTAATTCTAGCCGCCAATGATTGGTTGACTTGATAAGTGGGTGGCTTCAATTTCTTTGGTTCTGCCAACTTTCATTATTTATTTAAAGTTATTTGCTTACATAATAAAAAAAGTGAGTCATTTTTATAATTAATAAAAAATTCAAGTTATTTTTATAAAAAGTCAATATGTTTGTAAGCAATAAACACGGATAAAGTTTAAGTGTTAGACCTTTTTCAAATGCAACGAGTAACGACAGGCAAAATACTTGCAATTTTAAGGATAACCGAAGTTGGAAGGTATGTGGCAAATAGCTGCCGACTTTAATTTGTTGCTTCATTAGTCATGGGCTATTTTACTCAAATGGCCCCAAAAAATTAATATTTACGTAAATGATCTTTGTTGAAACGTTTATTTTTGGGAAAACAAACAGGTCTCGAAAAATATTTTAAAAACCGAAAAAATAGGAGTCGCCACCAATCTTTTTATTTGGTGTGATTGGATCACCACAAAACGTTTAAAATCCGTTTGAAAACATTTTGGTCTTCGAAATTTAGAAGATGGGTTTGGGAGTCAGTTACGTGTGAGGAAGAATTAACACCTTCACGCAGCCAAAATTGATACCACGTCGATTATTATCCGATTTTGATTTGTTAAAAATTTGAAAACTCGAGTAAAATTTAAAATATGATCCTTGATGCATGATTAACCAATTTAATATTATTTTCAGAAATCAAACTTTGCGAGGAAGACTCGTTATTTTGAAAATCAAGAAAGGAAGTCGGGGCCAGTAAGTTAGGGCTCGACACCTCATGTTTCCAAAAATAACAAGCAATCAGATTTTTTAAATCTCATGTTTATTATTTTTTAAAGAAAAGAGCATTCGAATATTTCGACTTGAAGAAAAGCCGCACCCAATAAGTTAAAGCTCGACTTTTCAAATCATGAAATAACAAACATAATTTTACTTTCAAAATCATTTAGAGCATACTTATTATTATATTTTTTTAATGAACAATATTACATATTATGCATGTATAATAATATTACATGATATGACTTGAATATTGTAACACCCCTATACCCGATTCATATGTATAAAACCAGTATAGAAGTATTACATTAAAATTCAGTATAGAAAAAAAATCGAGTCATGTAAGAAATTTTTTTTCATCAAACGACGTATTTTTAGACTTCTTGATTCAAAATATCTTAAATTAATAATGTATAATTAAAATCGAGACTTAAACCCAATTTTTAAAAAAATAAAATATGAATTTTAGTCCAAAACACAATTTCAACCAAAATTCATCATATCATTTCATCAACTCAAAGCATTCCAAATCAACATTTTTCCTTCCATTAGGGTCACATGTAAGTACCATTTGTACATGCCATTTTTTTTCAAAATAAATTACCTAAACTTGAGCTTCAAGAGTTATGTGATGTGATGAGAGGTCCCTTGCTCGACTCTAACTTTCCGTAGCTTTTGTACCTACGCATTAAGCTGGTGAAGACTTAGTAAGCACTACAAGCATAATATATGATTATTTATTTATTGCTTGATTTTATCAAACATTTAATTACTCATGCGTATAAAATTTCTAACATTTCTTGCATGTAACATTTAACTTACCATAATGTCACCATAACACACATTCATCCTCATATTCCAACTTACCTCAATGGTAGATTTTACATTTTCATCCTTTTTTCACAATTTAGTCATTTCAATCACATTAATTCACTTAATTATTAACATTTAATTACACATATACATATAGTACTTATCTTTCATGTATTCATCATTTCACTTTTCTCAAAGTCATAATTTGCACATTCTTTTACTTTTCACATTTTAGCTATCATAGCTTTCTTAACCATAGCTCACTTGGCTTATTTATCCACTTGGCCTATAGTAGACTTTTATAAAACCCATCAGATAAACAGAACATAAAGTACCAAAGTACTTAACAGTAAGCACACAAGTGCTGGGAAACAGTAAGCACACACAGTGCAATCTAGTAGACACACAGTGCAATCAGTAAGCGCACATAGTGCAAATTAGTAGGCACACGAAGTGCGAAACAGTAAGCATACATAGTGCTGAACAGTAAGCGCTAGCGTTCCTTAATGGCATGTCACTATTATCACAATGGTTCTAACTTGTCTACATGGGCATAATCTCTCATATTCATCATTTCTTATAATTTTATATATCACATTTACATTTCTCTTCACATATACATAATCATGTATTTTTCACCTTTATTTACTCAAAAGCTTACACAATATCACCATTTTAATATAATCAATATTCATAATTAAATACATAATATTTCACATATACATTGTTCATTACATATATATCATCATATACTTCTTTACTCTTATTTTCACATTAATTTTCAAAGCTGTCCACTTGCATCACAGTCACTAAATTATTTATATCTTAAACTACAGAATTCGAAATTATAAACCGCTTGATTTTTTTTTCTGAAATGAGACTCAAATATCTTTCTACCATAAAATTTTCAGAATTTTTGCTTTAACCAATTTGTACAGTAAATTCTTTCAATTTACCCATTCTCTGCAGCCTGACAGTTTCGACCTTTCTTCACTAAAAATTATTTATCTTTTTGTACAGAGATCAAATGATGTCCCTCTCTATTTTATTTGAAAATAGACTCATTAAGGATTCAGCCATATAAATTTCAGTCTCTAATAATTTTTCTACATTTTTCTATAATTTTTCAAAGTTAGAACAGGGGAACTTGAATCTACTCTGACCTTATTATACTAAAACTAGTATATCTCAAAATATACAGTTCTTTTTCTTTCACTGTTTCTTCCATATGAAACTATACTCAATAAGCTTTAAATTACATATATAATTCGACCATTAACTCATTATATACAATTTTTGGTGAATTTTTGAAGTTAATCCTCTGTTACTGTCCAAACTGTTTTGAAGTGAATTTTTCCCTTCTCATATTTCCTTTACACTAAATTTCATTTAATCACACCTAATCACCATATTTATAACTAAACATATCATTTTACTCATTTTTATCACAATTAATCATATACTTTAAAGAGAATAAATTTTCAATTTAAAATCTTGTAGTACTTACAAAAAAAAGATTGGGTTTCTCCTCTTTTTACTCCTTGCTATTCTCTTTTCTTTAGTCTTCAATTTGGTTCCTTTCCTTCTTTCCTTTCTCTTCAATTTCACATAAACACATGTAAGCTAAATGTTATTCAATGATTTCTATACTAAATTACAGAAAAATACATGTATATCATGAAAATTGAACCATCTCTTACCTTATTTCATGAAAACTTCAATCCCTTAACTCTTTAACACCTCAAAAGAGACTCTATATGAGAATCAAGGTGTTTACTAACTCTCTTCTATTCCTTTCTTTCAGAAATTTCAAAGAAAATGAAGGTTTTTGAAGCTTGGAAGGTTTAACAATGGTGGAAGGACTTAATTGAAATAAAGGAAAAGTTGGGTGGAAGGAGACATGCTTGTGATGGTTGTGAAATGAGAAGAAAAGATGATATTTTCATCTTTTAATTTTTTTCCCTTTCTCTAATTCTCTAGATTTCTCCACTAAAAATATCTCTCTTTAATAAAATAATAAAATTACACTTTTAATTCTTGGGCCTTCCAAATTTACACTTTGGCCCAAATCATTACCTCCAAAAATATCTTCCACCAAATCACTCTTTTGCCCCTCCATAATCAATCTAATTCTCATGATGACTCGTAATTCAATTAGGACAAATTACTATTTAGTCCTTCCTTCTTTCTCACAATTACTAATTAAACCTTAATTTTCTAACTTTTTTTCTTATTTTAACTATATAGTCTAATTCTCAATTCTACTCTATTACTATTCTAAATCGGGTTCAAGAATGCGGAGGTTACAAATACATATGATCATAAATACAATACAAAATGTCAATATAAACATGTGATAATATACAAGTAAATATCTAAATTTACATAAAAACCAAAAAAGAAACAAAAATCAAGATGATAAAAAATTTGAGAAAAACGAAACTCAAAAGAATTAAAAAGAGATAGCAAAAGAAATTCCTCTTTTTTTTAAAAAAGACTTAGAAAATGTAGAACAAAATAAAAAGATACATATTTAAAATTCCTAAAAGAATAGCTGAATGGAAAATCCCATGTATTTTTATTTAAATGTGATTTGGGAATTTAAAAAAAATTGTCTGCTAATATAAACAAAACAGATGGACCAATTGAGAACAAAGCAAAACACAAAGGGGCTTGAAGAGAAGTTTGACCTTTTTATTTTTAAAACAATAACTAATACGTTGTTGCTTCACTGTTCTATATAAATGAGAAATTAAACAAAAAAATTCATTTCTCTTCCATTTTAAAAACAAAAGATTTTAAACCCATTCTTTTCTCTGAAATGCTTTGGAGTATTCTCCGTCCATGGAGCCATCCTTTCGGCCACCGCGGCCCCGTCGTGTCCGACCATCGCCATCCACCTTGCATGACAGCCCAAGTACGTAAATCCATCCCTTTGCTTTTATTTTTTTATAAGTGGGTCCAAGTTCAGATTTACAACTGTCGAACTCAGATTTTGAAAAAAAAAAAAAATGTTTGTTTTTCTCTTTTTTGATTTCTTTTGAGATCTGCTTGTTCGTTTTTGAAACCGTTCTTATATTTTTTTTAAAAAAATGATCTAGATTTAAATTAGCTCTTTTTGGATTTTCAAGGAAAAACAAAGAGATCTTTCAAGATATTTATTTTTTTTCTTTTGAAATCTATCATTTTTTTATTGTTATCTTCTAACGTGTATTTTGGAACAGATCTGAACACCAAAGTCCCTCACGACAGGAGGAATTCCGTTTGCGGCCTCATCAGCGACGATCGGATCTAGGTGTGTCCTTAAAACTTCCTCCTTTATTTTTTTGTGTAAAAACGCTTCTAAATAAATATTTAATAAATGATAATAATGGTAGAATAAATAAGTATATTATTATATAAAATAACGTTTCGAATTTCTAATAATAAATAAACATGCATTTAAATTATACCTTGAGAACTGGTATTGATTGAAATCTGATCTTGAATTTTTGATATTAACTGTTTTTTTATTGCTCATGAAATTTGGAAGGGGAGCCCCTTTTGTTACAAATCGGATGTTTTTTTATAGCCAAAAGATTACAATGTGGTGGTGATGTCAGATGCAAGTGGCAAGGGCAAGTTGTAAAGGAAGGAGGTGGCAGCACGAGGGTGAGGGGAAATTAGAGTTTTCCCTCTTGAGTTAAGGTTGTGGGCTAGGTTTATAGTAGGCTTAAGTTTAGTGGTTTGGGCCTTTGGGTGTATTTTGGATTTTAGGTAGTTTAGGTATTTTGGGTCATGAAAAATGGGTTTGGGTTTTAGATGGGCAATTTGGTATTGGATTTTAATATAATTTTGGACTCTATTAATTTATATGTAGAATAAATTTAAATTTGAGAATAAATTTAAACTTAAATTAAATTTAAATTTAAAAACAAATTTAAACTTAAGATAAATCTAAAACAAAATAGGTTAAGTCTGGGCTCGGACAAAAATTGAACTTTGACTTTATTATTGCCTGATGTGTAACATCCTTATATCTGGTTCATATGCATAAACCCGATATAAAAGTATTATATTAAGATAAATCGAGTCATGAAACTTCTTTTTTTTTTCATCCAAAATACCTCATTTCATTTCGTCACACAAAACATTTCAAAACAACATTTTCGTTTTCTAATAAGTACACATATAAGTTCCATAGTACATGCCATTTTACATCAAAAGTAATATACCTAAATTTGAGCTTCAAGTGATGTGATGTAATGAGAGGTCTCGATCTAGCTTCTTGTATTCCTTGTATCTACGCGTTAAAATAAATGCGTTAAGCCGGTGAAGGCTTAGTAAGTACTACAAAAGTAAGATATAAACTTTTAAATTTTCTCATGTAATTTACTCTTTCGTCTTATCAGTATATAGCTTGTATATTACCACATTGACATTCATTTCACTTTGGTCCACATTTTTTTTTCCCCACAATTTAGCCCAAAGTAGATTTCTATATAACTCATCGGATAAACGGAACAGAAAGTATCGAAGTGCTTAACAATAAGCACACAAGTGTTGGGGAAACAGTAAGCACACACAGTGCAATCAGTAGATGCACATAGCGCAAATTAGTAGGCACACAAAGTGCGAAACAGTAAGCGCGCTAGCGTTCTTTAATGGCATGCCACTATTATCTCAATTGTTCTAACTTGTCTACATGGGCATAACACTTCATATTCATCATTTCTCATTATTTCACACATCACATTTATATTTCAAAGTTGTTAACTTGCATCACAGTCATTAAATTATTTATATCTTGAGCTACAGAATTCGAAATTATAATCCGCTTGATGTTTTTGAAACTAGACTCAATCATCTTTTTACCATAAAATTTCCAGAATTTTTACTTTAGTCAATTTGTACAGTAAATTCTTTCAATTTACCCCTTCGCTGCTGTCTGACAGTTTCGACCTTTATTCACTAAAAATTATTTATCTTTTAGTACAAAAATCAAATGATGTTCCTGTTTATTTCTATTGAAAATATACTCATTAAGGAATTAACCATATAAATTTCAGTCTCTAATGATTTTTCTATATTTTTTTATGATTTTTCTAAATCAGAACAGTGGAACTCGTACTTACTCTGACCTTGTTACACAAAATCAGTTGTATCTCAGAATATACAGATTTATTTCCATCACCGTTTCTTCCATATGAGACTACACTTAATAATATTTAATTTCATATATAATAGGACCTTAAACTTTTTATATACAATTTTTAGTGAATTTTCAAAGTTAATCCTTTTTTCTGTACAGACTGTTTTACTAAATCACACATTAATCCCTTCATTTTATCATTGTAAATATTCAAATTATGTACCTATCTAACAATTTTTATGCTAATAATTCATATACCATTAGAGAAATTAAACTATAATTTAAAACTCTTGTAGTACTTACAACAAAAAGGTTGATTTCCTTCTCTTTTACCCTTTGTTCTATTCGTTTCCTTTGTCTTCAATTTGATCCTTGCTTCTCTTCTCTTTCTCTTCAATTTCACATAAACACATATAAGCTAGATGCTATAATTCAATGATTTCCGTGCTAAATAACAGTAAAATATATGTATATCATGAGAATTTAACCATTTTTTACTTTAACCCTTGAATTCAAATTTTTTCGATTTAGTCCTTTATCTCTCTAACACTTCAAAATTAATTCTATAAGAAGTTTGAGGGGTCTACTAACTCTATTTTATGACTTTGTTTTAGAAATTTCAAAGAAAATGGAAGGTTTTGGGTTTGGAAAGCTTAAAAATGATGGAAGGACCTATTTGAAATAAAAGCAAAAGTTGGATGGAAGAGAGAATGGCATGAACGGTTGATCTATTAAAGGAGCTGATATTTTTGACTTTTAATTGATTTTTAACCTTTCTCAAATTCTCTAGAAATCTCACTTAAAATATCTCACTTAAGAAAAATGGTAAAATTGCACTCTTAGTATTGAGCCTTCCAACTTTACACTTTGGCCCAAAACTTTGCCTCCAAAAATATCTTCCACCAAATTACTCTTTTGCTCCTCCTCAATCAATCTAATTCCCATGATGACTCAAAATTCATTTCGGATAATTCGCTATTTAATCCCCCATATTTTCTCTCATTTACTATTTATTCCTTAAACTTTTCTAACCTTCCTTACTTCAACTAAACATTTCTAATTCTCTATTATATTTTATCACTATTTCAAATCCGGTTCAAACACACGGATGTTACATGATGATTATGTTAGGATTTTTAAAAAAATATTTTTTTTTGCTTTGGGACTTCAATGGTCGGTATCAAGGTATTTTTTTCACATCGTATCATATTGGTATACGTTTATACTAGTATTTCAAAAAAAAAAAAGGTGTTGACCATCAAAATTTTATGACCTTTTCAAATCATTTCCTTTTTTTAACTGACCATTTAATTAATCTGATGAAAAGCTTGAATCTAGCCACTCACAGAGCAGTTAAATGGTAAGTTAAAAAAAGGAAAATGACTTAAAAATGTCATTAAATGTTGGTGCCGGTCATATAATGGTCGACACCCAATTTTTTTTCAAATATTGGTATAAACGTATACCACTATGATACGGTATGAAAAAAATACTCTGGTGTCGACTATTGAAGTCCCAAAACAAAAACAAAAAAAATCATTTTTTAAAATATTGACAAAATCATTAGACAATGATTAGGTCAAGATTCAATGTGGTGTCGGCCATTAAAGTCTCCCGACCCAATTTTACTGTTTATTTCAAGTCATTTAAGTGATTATTTTGAAATTACGATCATTTATGTAAATATTAAATTTTTTGGGTCATTTGGGTAAAATAGCCTCTATCATGTCTAGGACTCCGGCTTCTCATATAGTTTCATCAATGTTAAGGTGAATCTAAGATCCAAAGGGCCAACATTAAGAATCTAAGAATCATATGAAAATCGATTTCTACATCCATCCAATGACAAAATTATTGCACTTTAGATCAACCCAAATTCTTGAAGTACAACCCCCAACATATGAGGAATTTGATCTCTCAATATTCTCTAGACATTTTCATAATGTGTTATAAACTAGACATAACAATCAAAAACAAAAGGTTCAACTAATCGGGATTGAAATCAATGGTTTTCCTAAACAGGATTAGAAATAAGAATTTGACACATTCTTAGATTTCAAAATATAGTTATTGGTCGAATGACGAAATGCGTATATTATAATTCATTGGGCTTGATGTTTTTTCAAGGATTCTCAATTTCTATTCAAAAGATTTTTAGAGTCTAAAAGTGATATCATTAATCGAATTGTTTGATTTTATTATTTTCATTGTTAATTTTTAGCGAAAACAAAAAAAAACAAAACTTTCCAAACGATCATCTAAATATTTTTCTTACCTTATTTAACTCATATTTTCGGAAAATCTCAGTGATTGAACTTACCCTATTTCAAATAAGAACTTAAATTATATAACTGTGCTCCTTCCATTGCCTTCCCCATAAACTTGAAATAAAGAAACATTGCTCAACTTATGGTAAGTGAAAACAAAATATCTCCCCTGAATGGCATGGCTTATATATTTCTTTTTTTTTTCACAACACTCAAAATTTGCCTAATATGTCTATTTAGGGCGAAATCAAAAAAAAAAATTTTAAGGTAAAATTAAATTATATATGTTTATGATAGTAAAAATATAATTTCATCATTTTAATAGTTTATATTTTTATAATTTTAAAAAATTAAATTAAATTTTTATTATTTTTGAAAAGTTACAAGTACAGTTTTACCATTACAAATTAAAATTTTTATAAATTATAAAGACTCTAAATAAATTTTCATTTTAGGGGTCGAGGCCCTATCTATTCCTGTGTCTATTCTCTCAACAAGTTTGGGCCATTAATTTGACTTTTATTATATCCAACTTTTTAAAACTCGATATTTTTACAAGATGTAATCTTACCACCAAAATTTTCCATACAAAATGTTAAAATTTGTAGTTCATAAACAGAGCGAAGTCATAAATATTTTTTAGAGGGTGGAAATTAAATTATAATTTTTAATAGCTTATATTTTTATAATTTTTAAAGGATTAAATCAAAATTTTATTATTTTAAAAAGTTAAAGTGCAATTTTACTTTTATTAATTTAAAATTTTAAAATTTCTCAAGAGTTTAAATAAACAATTTTTCATTTTAAAAAAGTCGGGATCTATCATCCCTCCCTAGCTATGCCCTTGTCGGTAAAGGGAGAAAAAGAAAATAGCGGAGGAGGAGGGAAATAAAGAAATAAAAGGAAATAAAGAGTTAAAATAAAATTTAAAAAAACTAAATTACTCAAAAAGGGTTAACTGTGTAATTTGACCTAAAACTTTTTATTTTGAAATGATGATATGAGATGCCACCTCAGATTGCCGTGGCGCCATTAACATTTATTAATGGCTTACTGATGAAAATATAACAAATCAGTAAGGTTTATTGTAACTTTTCAAAGTTTAATGATAAAATCTTAATTTAAACTATAGATAAGTGATTAAATGTGCAATTTACACTTTTCTCTCAGTTTGATTTGATTGGGCAATCGACGTGTGTTAAGTTAGCACATTAAGGAATCAACTTAGCTTATTAATTAGTATACATTTTTGTTTATTATTTATTCCAAAAGTCTCTTAATTTTCCCGACAATACAAAGAAAATCTTCTTCGAATTCTTATATCTCTAGTAATTTCATCATACGTACTCCTGGCTCTTCTTTCCCTCTTTGATTAGGTACGCGAATTGGAGCCTTTTCTTTTTCGCCTTTCACTCTACTCTTTTAGATTTATTAATTGTTAGATTCTCTTTTCGCTTCAGCACACTCTAACTTTGATTCATTCAACTTTCTTTTTCTCTGTTAATGTTCAGGAATCTCAAACATCAGCGCAATGGCTTCCTTTGAAATGAACGACCGAAAGAGTGAGCTCTTTTTTTTTCCTTGTTGATTTAATTTCTGCTTTCTTTGCTTCTTTTCATTCGGTTAACGCATCTCTGAATCTGTAATCTGTTATTTAAATGACACTTCTGTTGATTTTGGTACTTGAAATACAGTTCAACGTGCAATTCCTAAAAGTTTTAGTGAGATATGAATTTGCTTCTTCGAGTTACTCTGTAGGTTTTTATTGTTTTTATGATTGCTCCGAGATAGGAATGTGTTCAAATGCTCGTTCTATTTTACGTCGAGTCAATTAGCGAATAAATTGAATTTTTAAGTGTTAATCTATTTCGAAGTTTTGAACATGTTTGATGAAGTCGAGTGTGAGCTTTGTGTGTACTTTTTCATAAGCCATCTTTACAAATTGCCTTAAAAGATGCATTAATAGTGATTCTATGATATTGATGCTAGCCAAAAACCAAATTAAAACCCTCTAGGGGATCACTGCTTAGGGTAAAATATTTTTAATTAATATGCATCGTTCTTCCTCAGCTATGTTTTAGTGTTCTCATTCTTCGAAGTTCAAATGCATTAGACAGTTTGTAGGACGTAGTTCTAATTGTTAACCTTATCATGTATTTATTTATACTCGGTGACGTATGTGCACTGTGCTTAATTGACAGTGCATATTGTTTAAGACACACAAAGTGGTAAACCCTCTTGCATTTGAATTTTCAGTGGAAAATGCTAATCAAAAACAGTTTGGTGTTATGGAATATTCGTAGGAGTACTTCAAAATGATAACATCACTTTTATATAGTACATGAGATGATTTGGTGAAAAGTAAGAACTTTACCAATGACTAAACTGTATGGCATATGGATTATTTAGTTAATTCTGGATTTTTGTAGAATCTAATCTTTTAGTTTAAAGCCAAAGGTATTTGCTGATAAAATTGTATGCTCAATTATATGGATTCTTGAGATTGAAAATGCTTGGAGGCAAGTAGGAGACGTTTGGTACTCTAGCATTTGATTCACATTGACTTGGCAATTGGAGACATGGCTCTTTATTGTAATCAATATATCTGGGAAAAAGCCAAAGTGGCAACTTCTGTTTTTATTTTCATGCTGTTAACTTTCATACATATTAATTCTAGAATTATGAAAAACAGAAATTGGGCTAGGATTAACCGGATTTGGCATATTTTTTTCATTTCTCGGAATTATCTTCTTTTTCGACGAGGGATTTCTTGCCATGGGAAATGTAAGCTAAATTTATTACATTCTGTCCTCTGTGCACAACTCTTTTCTATTTCCCCCTTAAATCATACTTGACTAAAACTGCCTTCTTTCCTTTTCTGTTAATCAGATCCTTTTCATATCAGGAGTGGCCTTTACTATTGGTCTGAAGTCTACCATGCAATTTTTCATGAAACGTCAAAATTTTAAGGTTTGATTTATCCTCTTCCTCTCCCTTTGTGTCACACATATGCACATCAACACACACATACACACACAATTATGTGTTCATCTCTTGTTTTCATTACAATTTATTGCTATTGAATGCAGGGAACAATTTCGTTTGGTGTTGGCTTCTTTTTTGTTGTCATTGGATGGCCTGTCATTGGCATGGTATTGGAGGCATATGGGTTTATTGTGCTCTTTAGGTTTGAATTTTTCATTCCCTTGATTTAATAAAAATGCTTGGCTTCTATTAGTTTTACGCTTCTCATTTGGCATTCAAAATTTCTTTTGCAGTGGTTTTTGGCCAACACTGGCAGTGTTTTTGCAGAGGATACCTATTGTTGGTTGGTTGTTCCAGCAACCATATATTAGATCGGTATGTTTTGTTTCTAAGTTAAGTACTTTTTTTTTAACTTGTAAACTTCTGCTGGACATGCATACTTGTGATCTTTTATTTTGTTGGTTCTTGGTTGGTTGTTTACTTGATTAAATCAGTTTGAATTTCTAACAGCTTCTTATAATAGCCCTAAAATTTGAAAAATGAGCAATGATCTTTAGTGATCTCAAAGTATGAAAGAAAGCCAAAAAACAATCTAAAACTAAGTTCATATTGAATATTTTTGGCTAGCTGAAAGAAGTTAGGTCCAAAGCCATTTTATTTTGCGTTCAACATGTCAGCAACTGAATCAACATCCATTCTTCTTGCTGCAAGTAGTGAGTTAAATAGCTATCTATTTCAGTGTGACCGAGATTGGAATATTAGAAAGAACCAGAGCTTAATATTAGAGTGTTTAAGTTACTAACTTCATTATGTGGAATCTTTGTTTGTGATGGTTTGTTCATTTATCGAGATCCTTTTATCCTACCTTCCAAGGAAACTAATATAAACCTTGTTTCCCATCTCTCCCTTTTTTTTCTCATGTTATTAGAGGTAGGGGTGAGCAAAACTCAATTCGAATCGAAAAATTCGAAAAAAATTTCGAATTTCTAATTATTCGAATTGAGTTATTCGAGTTAAACGAACCGAGTTGAATTTTTTTTTCGAATTTCAAGTTCGAATCGAGTTTTTCGAATTCGAATAACTTGAATAATTCGAATAAACCGAATAAAATTATATTATTTTTAATTTTAAATTTATATTACCTAGGTCCAATTTACTTTACCCCATTTTCCCCCAAAGCCCAAACCTTTTACCTTACTCAATCTTTTTCCCTAAAAGTTAAAACTCTTCCATAAACTAAACTCAAATATTTTTAATTTTTAACTTTTTACCTTACCCAAATATAATTTCGTTCTTACAAAAAACTCATAAACTAAACCCAAAATAAATTTCTCTTCTTAAAAAAACTCTAAATTAAATAAAAATATTTTTTAAAAATTATATAAAATTAAACAACACCAAATTAATTTTTTAATTTAACTCGAACAAATATATTCGATTCGATTCGAATTTTATCTCACTCGACTCGATTCGTAAAAATTTCAAATCGAATTAGAACGATGAAATAGGATTCGAAAACTTGATTAACTCAAAAATTTTCTATTCGATTCGATTCGATTCAATTCGATCGAATGCTCACCCTTAATTAGAGGGAATATCTTCACAATATTGCCAAGTGCACATTTAGGTGCTCAGGTCAAGTGTGTTAAGGCAATGATGACTTAAAAGAAGTGATTGTCAGTGGAACCTGCCCTTGCAGCTCAAGTGATACAAAAAGTGCTTGTGCCAAACACTTAACTGACTTAATTTTTGTGGAATCTTTTATTCAGCAAATGTCAGTCCACTAAGTTATCAAATCATCAGCTGTCCTCGGGTCTGTCTTCTAACAAGAGTTTACCTGAATAATGAGAGAAAGAACTTTCATGGATGGACATCTTCTTAATTGATTATAAATATTAATGAAAAATATCAATATTTTCATTTTTTTTAAAAATCATCGCTGCTTGTCTGTGTCATTTAGCTCAAGTCTATGACCCCTCTAAATTATAGAATCGGTTGCTTGCTTCATAAGTAAGAGCATAACGATGTGTCAGTCTCAACAATTTTATTGTTGTCCTATCTTGACAAGGCATTGACTAAGAATAATATAGGAATAACGTTTTGTTGTAAGGAAAATCTCATAATTACAACTTATGATTATTTACATTTTGTAAAAATTATTTATTCCGTGACTTTATTAATATTAAATACGTATGCAAATATTGTAGGTAAAGAATCTGTCTATGACAGTGACACCTACTATGACATGTATGATGTATCACATAGTTCAGTCACTCTTAGAGCACATGTTACTAATTCAAAGGAATCTGCCAGTCCAGCATCTGGCTTTAATTTCAGAAGTATAGATCTTAAGCATACAAAGAGCTTGTAGGCACTGAATGGTGTATGACCAAATGGACATAGACTAACATAGCTTTGGTCTGGTCTTGGGGCGAGCTGAAGATTGTACCTTATTACCACCATTCGTGTTATGCTCATGCTAATTGCGCGATGATCTGAAGTGCATGATGACTAAAATGTCAATTTAACTGGCATTGACTTGAAATCCTAGAGATGGAAAACAACTCTCAGTTATTTCACATTGTCTGCAAGAAAGATACATTTTCTTTAAGATAATGGCTCTCTCTATCTCTTTCCTCCCCTTTAGTAGGCTTAATTTTTATTCATGTCAGCTGCTGAAGCGATTGATGGACCACCTTTTATATCTTTCATGTGCAGATCATGTTAAGATCGTAAAATATTTTTCATGCCCGCATCTATATATTGACTTGCTAAAGTTGTTTAAGGAAATTATTGAACTAATTTTGGCCTTCTTTCTTCTTGGTGCAGTTGTTCGACCGATACCGGGGCAGGCGGGTGCCAGTATAACCTCGTATGTATCAGAATTTAACACGCTCATGGTTAAGAAAAGGTGATAGATGGTTGTTAAATGACTTGTTATCTTTCTAACTAGGATGCCAAATAAGACACCAACTTGTACAAGTCATAGGATTATATGATTTTTTTTCTCTTCTTTTAAACCAAAGTTCCCTTTCTTTACCATATCTTGCCTCTGTTGTGCAAAGCTCTTTTATTCAGTTTGGGCATTTTCTTCCATTTCTTTGAATCCCGAAACTTGCATGTTCAGCATTTAGCTAAAATATTTTGAGTAAGAAGAATAGAACAGAAGCTTGAAAATACGAGTTATTCAGCTGAAAATGGTGCATAAGAAATATGAGTTACTTCGAGAACAAATTTTGGATCATTGAAGCATCACCGTTGTATTGGCTCCTTGATAACCCCAAAACAAAACCAAATGGGTCTGTTGTTGGGTTAGCGAATGACCTTTTAATCTTCTAATTTTGGTAATAAATGTGTATATTAACTCGTGCATGAAGAGTGCTTTATTCGATAATGATGTTCATCTCCACAGCAACACGGTATTGTTGGCAGAGTTTTGGGCATTAGACTGTTGGTTACTTGTTTTAAAAAAATTTTCCCTCTCTTGTTGGTGGTTATTGTGAGGATCTGTAAGGTTATATAAATTAGCTGCTATGACTAATGTAAGAGACAAATGAAAATACACAGTGAATCTCTATCTAAAGGAGCAATGGGACAGTAATGCAATATTTGAAGCACTGTGCTTTGACTACGTCATTCTACTCTTGTCAGTCCTCAGCAAATCGGTAAGTTGGATTCAGTCCATGGGTAGCAACAATGTTGGGTGCGAGTAGGACTGTAAATGAACCGATTTTAAACGAATAAATTTCTGTTCGTGTTCGTTTGTTTATATTTTAAGTTGTTCGGTTCGTGTTCATTAAGAATTTCAAATTTCTTGTTCATATTCTTTTATTTAAAATTATGTATGTTAATGTTCATGTTCATGTTCGTTTGTTTAATGTTCACAAATATGTTCATTTAACTTAACATGTTCACCAACATTAAACGAACATGTTCATGAACAATGTTAATGAATAATAAATAAAATAAATAAATACACACAAATATTATTTTAATATTTTTATAAGAAAATATCATTAATTCATAAAAGAGTCAATAAATGAGTTAATAAACGAGTTTGTTCGTGAATATAAACGAATCGAACATATTTTTGTTCGTGTTCTTTCGTTTATTAAACGAACATAACAATTTTATTCAAACTTGTTTATTTAGTTTAATAAATGAATATAAACAAACGTTATATGAACGGCTCACGAATAGTTCATCGAATGTTCTGTTCATTTACATCTCTAAGTGTGAGTAATTGTTGCCCCGTCATTATCTCAAAAGGATTGATTTGTAACCTCATTTCATTGAAAGTTATAAGAAAATTGAGTCACATCCAACAATTTTGGTAAGTCCGTCTGTGTAGCACTCACATCGTGTCAAAGACAAATCTCCAACAAAGCATTTAATATCTCGGTTTGTCTATCAGTTTAAGGATGGATGCTAGTCGAAAAGTTTAAGTTTAACCCTTAGCGTTAGTAATTATTTGTCAACTCAAGATAAGACTGTAATTCTATTACCTTAGTTGGTGGCTCTCAATCAACAATAGTTTGTACACCACAATGTTGTTAAGATAAACAACTACAAAGCGATCTAGAAAATGTTGAAGTACCTTATTCATCAATGTGCAAAATTTCGCTGGAGCATTAGTTGATTTAAAAATCATTACAAGGAACTCAAACGAGTCATAACGAGTCACGTAAGCTGTCTTTGGCTCATCGCTTTTGGCTACTTTGACTTGATGGTACCTTGATTGCAAATCCAACTCGGTAAAGCACTTTGCACTACCAAGTTGATGAAACAAATTTGCAACGAGTAGGATTGAGTATTTGTTCTTTACAACGATCAAGTTCATAGCTTGATAGTTTATCACAATCTCAATGACTCATCATTCTTTCTATGAAACAAAATTTGTGCATTAAATGAGGATTTGAATGGTCTAATGAACCCAACATCTAAAAGCTTCTTCAACTGCTTCCACAATTCCTCTAAATTTGGAGGTGGCATTTGGTATGAGGACTTGGTTGGAGGCTTGAAATTGACATTAACTCTATCATGTGATCCATCTCCTTTTTAAGTGGCAATTTCTTAGGCAACTCAGCAAGCATAGCATCTTGAAAATGTTATAATAATTGTGCCACCTCTTTGGGGATCTCATCAATGGGCACACGAGTTTCAATAACCTTCAAAGTTGTTAAGTAAGAAATCTCATCTCTACAAACCCCCTTGGCAAATTGTATTGCGAGCAATCTTTATTTTTGCACCTGCTTCACAGTTAATCGGTACCACACATTGATGGTGCAAATCCAAAATACACATGCAATCAGAAAAAGGAACAAGAAGTGCATTAATTCACTAAAGTCTTTGACATATTAATTCACTAAAGTCTTTGACATACTCTCAAACAATACCTTATTGCATAAGCCAACTAACTTAACCAAGCTCCCTCCTCGGCATATTGTAGGTAAAATTGTTACTTCAACTCCTTTTATAACTTTTCCCAAGTCTCAATTTTGGTCCATTCATGTTTCTCATTTGTGGACTATAATGTCATCATAAGATAGCAATATTAGTAAAATAAATTGAAGTAGTATTTACCTTAGTGACTTCATCATCAATATCAATTGCTCGAAAATATTGTTTCATCTCTCAGAGAAAATTGTTCACATCCCTTGCGGACCTTGTCTCCTTAAACTCTATTTATAGTAACTAAATCCAACAATACAAATTGAATTACATCAATTGTTGAAATTAATGTCTATATACAATATGAGATTATTAAGATATTTAAATTCTATACATTCTTAACAATTTGGTGTTTTAAATATTAATTTTGATAAAAATACAAGTTATTGTTGTGTTTAAATTTCAATCATGATTCAAGTAGATGAGTTTTAAGTCTCTTCCAAATAATGAGCCAATTTTATCGAGTTGAATAACCCCAATTAAACATGAAAATCTACAATGTGTTCATCGGTCTGAGTTCTTTTGTACGGCCCATAACACTTAAAAAACTACGCAAGCGAAGAGGTCAAGAGATATCATAAATAATACACCATTGTCGCTCAAACTCTTTATTGCTATAATCGCTAATGTTTGCTCCAATTTCATTTTCACCATTTTGTGATATTAGAAAATTTCTTTCCATTTATGAATAAGATCCTTTTGATTTAAAAAATTGATAGAAAATTCTTAACCAAAAGGATGCATTTTAACAAGAGAATAAGCCTTTTGCTAACGAAGTTACTTTCTGGAGGAAAATTGAAGAATCAAATTAACTGTTATTTTCTCTTCAAGTGCCAAACCAAATAAAAGTACAAATGTAAGGGTCAATCAATTATTTAAGATTTACCCAATTGTTTATCCATGTCATCAAAATTACGCATCACAAATCATATTAATTCCCAATTTGACAGCGGAATGCAATTCAAAATATTGAAATAAAACTTGATTCAACATCGATCCAATATAACATTAACATTAGACTTGATCATGGGCCGGTCACTCGACTCGACCCGACCCGAAGACCCGCCCAAAAATAAGAGGGTTTAGATAAAAATATAAATTTGAAAAATGGGCTTGAACAAAAAATGAAGTTCATTTTCTAAATGAGCCGAGTCTCGAGTAAGAGTTTTTTGGCCCAAGCTCGGCTTGGCCGAACCCGAATAAATTAACCATTTTTAATAAAAAATTATATTATTGTTTTGGTGCTATTTTTTGCTGTTTTGGTTGCTATTTTTTGCTGTTTTGATATTGTGTTTTTACTGTTTTTGTCGTTGTTTTTGGGCTATTTTTTTTTACTATTTTGGTGCTGTTTTTATTGTTATTTTTGTTGTTATTTTTGTATCATTTTTGCTACTGTTTTGATTGTTATTTTGGTTGTTTGGATGTTATTTTATGCGTTTTTATTATTGTTTCACTATCTTTTTTAATATTATTTGAATATTATAAAATTTATGTTTTATTGTTAATTTTTCTACTGTTTTATTTGCAGCTATCTTAATATAAAAAAATTTTAATGAATTTTTAATTTGTTTATTTTTTAATGTTTGTTTTAAAATTTTTAAGCGTATTTGATATATTATATATTTTTTAAATTTGTTGTACATAATAAAATAATCTAAAAAAATTAATATGAGCCAAGTCAGATCGAACTTGGACTTGACTTCTATAATTCGGACTGGATTTAGACAAAATTTTAGACTCATTTTGAGCCGAGCCGAGCTTGAACTTAGCAATTGAACCTAAAAATTTGTTGAAACCCAACCCAAACCCGACCCAACCCATGATCAACTCTAATTTACATTCACTTTCACTGCTGTAGACCACAATCTGCAAAATAACGAATGTCCCAAAAAATTTATTTATTTTTGTTTCTCGTTACAAAAATTGAGGACTCAAACAATTATAGTGCAGTGCAGGGGCAACACTAATTGAGATAACACACACCTCTTACATGTAATCCCAATTATAGTAATACAGTTACAAACAAGCCCATATCGATGCTATGATATATATATATAGTAAACAATGCCATCTGCGGTGACCATTTATGACTGTCAACCACAGATGTATAAATTTACTTTCAGGGATCTGACAAAGCGTTATGCAGAAGAGGATGACTGCTCTATCAAATCATTTTAAAAGAGATAAAATAAAACAAGTCACTCTAGTAGAAGCAACTCCAAGTATCAAAGTAAATCTAAAATAGGTGGCTGCTGAGATGATGATTTGGCATGGGTAGCCCTTGCTCTTCCCCTCCCTCTTCCTCTACCCACAGCAGTCGAGGGTGGTGGTGCGAGTTTTGGAGTAGCCTGCTCATTTTTGCTAGTGCTAAATATAGAACCAAGATCTAATGATTTCTGATTATTATATGAAGAGCTCATCGAAACTGAATTCCCTTGATTCTGTTTCGAGAAACCAATAGAATTCTGGAAGCCCTCACTATTCAAAATACTTCCACTCGAAGTTGAATCCACAGGATTTGGTCTTAGTAGCTCCCCAGAGTTTTGGTTGCTGAAGGCCCAACTGTTGCTTTTGTTCTCAGGGAAGGTACTTGTGATAGAACTGGATCCATAATTGTTTGTGACTGGTCCCATGGTGCCATTGTTGAAGGTCCCAAAATCATTAGAAGCACTAGTCCGGGGAGGCCAGTTTGAAAAAGGATCTAAATCATCAAAATTTGCCAGTGATGATGTTCCAGAATTGAATTGCTTCTCGACATTGCCTGACTCTGCAGTAACACCTAAAGGTGCATGAGGAGGCCACTCGATGTCAACCACAGCACAAGAAACAGGCATTTGCTGGCTAGATACAGTAGATATCACGGACGGCTCTGTTTGTATGGGTGCTGATTGAATTGATTTATCACCCAAGACGGGATTAATGGATGAGTTGTTTTGTGAAGCCTGCTGAACAGTGGCACTGACACTGGCACCGGCATTGGCAGTTCCTCTTGCCGTAGGGCCCCAGTCTTCATCCCATGAGGGGCTGCTTTTTGCTGAAGCCACAGTTCCACTCTTTTTGTTCAAGGCTTGAGACTGAAGCCCATTCGCAGCAGTAGCATTTTTTACCTCTGGGATCCCAGAATCAGTCAAAGCAACCCCCCGTTTTTCTTCAATCTTGCTGAGTTAACAAAAAATTAGAGATTCAGCAAGGGATACTAAAATAAATTTTTCATTACAAAATCACAATGGTAAACAGAAATAGGATCTGAGGGAATTCAACAATCACAACAATAACAAATATACCTGAGAATATCCTTAACAAAGTGCATATATTTAGCAAACTGCTGAATATTCAACTGTTGGGCAGTGAGAAGTGGTGTGAGTAGCGGGAGGACGTGCTCTGCGGTGAACTCAACTCCATACTGAACAAGATGAATGGAAAAGACAGATACTGGGCAGTAAGGCACCAGAAGTTCTCGACATACAAAAGAAAAACAACCTAAGCAACAAAAAATAGAGTTCTCATTACCTGCTTGAGAATTGAGCTTGAAACTGCTAGGGTACACATAAGTGTGGGAGCTGAACGATCAACAGCTATACAACGTTGAATGGTTTGTAATACCTCCAGCACAGCATGTTTATTTAGTGTTTGAACAAAATCTGCTAAGCATAGCAATGCATTGACTCTGACCTGCTCAAAGGAACTAAGAGATTCAGAAGAAATCAATAGAAATAGAGTAGCTGTGTTCTTTTAAAAGGCACTTTTAAAACTGCTTTTAGAATAATATTCAACAAAAATAAAAAAGTTACTAACTCCACAGCTTTGAAAACAGTTGTATCTGCTACATTCAATTCGGATGAGCATTATGAATACTATTGAATGACAAGAAAGAAAATAGAATTTAGATGTCTTCCTAAAAGCAATAATGAAACACATTTCACTATGCCCATTCTTCCTTTTTCCAATATGCTAATTTCATGAATGGCCTAAACTGATGTTCTTCAAGAGGCTCAAATATCTTTCCAGGAAACTAGTAGGGATAATGCACAAAGTTAACCTAAAGCAGCTCTAACATATGCATTGAAACAGACTAAATATTCAAAGGCGGACTTCTTTTTTTTTAATAAATTATATGAAATATTGATGAAGAATGTCTCTCTATTTGGATTAGTTGGGCCTTATTTCCTCACGGGCTTAACACCAAGTTATGAAGCTTATGTAAGTTATATTATGTTAGGAGGTTGGATTTGGGTAACAGAATAACATAGATACTGAAAATTATTCTGGAGAACTTCTACTACATCACATGGCAGTGTTTATGCATATATATATATATATATATTGCATATTATTACTTCTAAAAAATATGACAAAATAATATAATTAAAGTTAATTAGCAAAAATATGCATACATACCGCAGCAACTGTTGTTTTAAGAGCTAAGGCATGAATACGAGGCAGAATGGCTTCTTTCACAAGCTGAACATAAAGAATAATTAGAAACACAAAGTTAGTACTTCAACAAGGCTATCATGATGAATACAATAACAAAAAAGAACAACAAAAATATAGATGAAACTTACAAGGTGTTCGACACCATACTGTCTAATCCATATTTCACGACCTACAAATTCCTATTTTTAATACATTTACAGAAATAACTGAAAAAACTGCAATGCACTCGGAATAGCTCAAAGATGCTTGAACAAAATCCACTATGAGGTAGATTAGCTTGTTTCACAAGCTGTAAAGCATAAAAAGTAATCTTAAATAACCAGCTGTTAGTTGTTGGCACTTAACACAATCATTATAGAAATATCAACAAGAATATAACAGCTAAAAAGAACTCAAAACATGACGATCATGCTTTCTCTTTCACAGTGATCTGGAAAATTAAATTTGAGCTAAAATCCACTACGAAAGTGTTGATGGAGACAACTGCAACTTACGATAGGTAAAGACCCACTATTATGACTACAAAAAGGAAATGGAACTATGCTATAGAAGAATAAAATTATTTGCCTGCCAGATCAGAGTATTTTTTTTAAATAATAAAATAAAGAGAATCATCAAAATTAAACATGGAGATCCAGCACTATAAGAGTTGAAGAACAAAAGTTATCTGACAAAAAGTGCTGGATATACTAAGAATAATTTTTATCAATTTCTCTATTTTTGTGGCACAAGCCAATGACATTTCTTACATTAAATTACTCGAGAAGTTGGTCAAGCATGCGAGCAATTAATAAAAAAATCAAGCACAATCATTCAAACAAAATGCTGAAAAGTTGTAAGTTTTGGTCTCTTCATCCATTGTTTCAACTTTCAACTTCAGATTTGACTCATTTCAAATCCATATTAAATGCAGCTAATGAAAAAAAAAAGGGTGTGATCCTTCTGCAACGATGGAATTATTTTATCTTATTTAGAAATTTAAGGCAAAGAAGAGATCTGAGTATGAAGCTGTACATTCCTCTTAGTATCTAGAGTCTAAGGAATAATTTACACCATCCAACAATCAACAGGTACTAACGATTGCCCCTTTTTGTGATATCCAATAACAAGCATAAATAACATCCAAGTCAAAGATCTAGCAAATATAAATGATTCTCTTCTAAAAGATGTGCAATCAATTTATGATTATTATTGCATACAACAAAATATGAGAAGGTAAACTTCTTAAAATAACAATCCATTAAAAGAAAACAATGCATGACAGTCACCTGCATATCAAGCTGTTTGGCAAGGAATAGAGATTTTCTCAAAGCCTCTTCTTGTATACGAGGATCACTGTCATCATAAGCTCGAACAAGCATGGGCATTACATGGGATACTCGATGCTCCGAAGTTGTCTACAGTAATTGGAGTAACTAAATTAAATGATTGAGCATGATCCATGATGAAAACAAGCCTCAGAAGAAAATGTGAAACATGACATTGCCATTTCATAAAGGATCCTTTTCAGAAATTACCATACGGTGGAAGGAAGTGAAACACAAAAGCCCAGTAAAATTGAATGGCATATCTGAAAGCAATTCAATTATCAAGCTTCTTCATTTACATGATACGATATCTATGTTTCCACAGTTCTATTGACCTACTGGTTAATAGCAGTAAAAGAATGACTATCTATAGAAGTATTTATCAGTACCTAAACATCAGGTGGCAACCTTGAAACCTTAATAAAAGCTCAAACAAAACGCCCAAAACAAAAAAAGGACTGGGTGTGTGTGTATGTTGGGGAGGGGGCAGGGGGCTATTAAGGATGCAAAGCTGATTGACACATTGAAATTTTCTTTGGTTAGTTAGGGAGTTCTGTATTAGTTTAATTGTAGTTTTGAAGTTCTAAGGCTTTACAGTTATATTAGGATGTAGGTTCTTAAGTGGGCTTTTCTTATCCTATTATGTTCTGCTATAAGTTTAGTTAGTTTTCTATCTGGAGTCTACGCAGTTGTTAAAGTCCAAATTAAAGTAGAACTTCTGTTCCTTCTAGGAGTAAGGATGTTTGGAGTTTATATTAATCAATTTACTCTTTCAATTGAGATAATTGTGTGATGCAATCAACCATAGGTGTAAGGAACCCTGTTTGTTAAGCTTAGGATCTTTTTATTACTCTTGATTGTCTGCTGTGGTCAACCTTATGTTTGACTCCAATGGAATCTTTATCAGTTTTTTCACTTATTTTATTTTCTTTGTTCTCTTAAGAATCTCATATCATAAATAAAGCCTCACCACCTAACTTTAATAAATCACTGAGATTGAGAAAACTTCGGGGTCAGGGAGCAAGAGATATCCAAGAAAACCAACAGAACAAAATGAAAGAAACCAATATCACCCATTTAAATGGCTTTCATGAAATTCAAAAAGAATGTACACCTAAAATAACCATCAAAGTAGAATATTAGTAAAATGACCAGTTTTTTTTCTGATTTTATCTTTAAAGATACGGAAAAAGAAAAATGGAACTTTTGACCCTTGGGAGCATTCTTTGAAGGAGCAAAATACTAGTTACCTTGTTAGTAATAAGATCTGCATGCTTCACCAGCAACAACAGTGTCTCTCCTGCAGCAGTGCTCATGACAGGCACAAGAGCTGGGAACGTAACTAACTCGAAATCAGTTTTATCCTACGATACATTTCAAGCCATCAGCTCATTAGTCAAACAAGATGATTATAAAATACTAGATATAACTATACCAGATTCAGTATTACATGCGGTTTCATCACGATTCAGTTAACAGAAAAAAGAGATGAACTAAGGGAAAAGCACTTCCTCCACATTACCAAATGATAAAGCTCAAACAGACCTCAAATAGATGAAGGAAAAAGCATGTTGGCAAGCCAACCAAATGCGACAACTTTGAGAGAAAAAATTTTGGCATGGTTTTAACATTATTTATTGGTGCTATATTACGTTTGGCATTCAATACGGATTGTTGATTCAATACAAGTAGCTCCATTTATAACCCAAATGCCAGTAGAAGTCGATTAGATCATTTTCAGTAACAATAAATGAAATTACCCTTTTAACATTTCATTTGGAATCCAATTAAAGCAACATAGCTTGCACTTGTTAACCTTTTGCTATATGTTAAACTTTATTTTCACAGGAAGAAACTATTCCTAGAGAGCTTCCTTTTACCCATAACTAGGATATGGTCCAAAATTGAGCATAACATGCTTTTTCAGTATTCATCATAGATCATACACCAAAATCTTAATATGCTTATTTGAATGTAAATTACAACATTCACTATAAATATAAATAACATATATTTAAGCATTTACACATATTCGTGACTATTATTTGATATGTTTATTCATTGTTATTGTCATGATTAGACAGTTCAGAAAACACTGAAGTATCTTATTTAGTAGCAGAATTTTTTCTTATGAAAAGATTTAGTAGATGGAACAAACAATTTAAGTGAAGTAAAAAGCTGTGGACCAAGAAACAGCAGGAAAGAGAAACGCAGGCTATACTATATTTCAGAAAACTAAGTGCAGGCAATTTATGTGAAAATTGCAGATATAGATCTTGAGAGGCAGGAAAAGGGTAATCT
Source organism: Kokia cookei (assembly GCA_039519145.1). Taxonomy (NCBI): domain Eukaryota; kingdom Viridiplantae; phylum Streptophyta; class Magnoliopsida; order Malvales; family Malvaceae; genus Kokia; species Kokia cookei. The sequence goes on from CM076902.1 coordinate 20,200,223, forward strand.
AATATTTAACAGAGAAAATATCTAGCACATTGAAAATATCAAAAGACAGACCTTCATTAACAACTAATCCAGAAAGGTTAGAATGGAGATACTTCAAAGGCCAATACAATCTCCAATCAATTTTTTTTTGAATTCCAATTACGAAAAATAAAACATGCATTCTGTTAAATACTCCAAAACCTTCGTATGAGTAAAACAAGCACCTGTGACTCTGCAATCTTGAGAACCATGGGCACAATCATTGGCTGCATAACCAGATTCCTTAGTTCTGCACAAAGAGGCGGAAGTACCTGCATTTAGAAATCTTATTTACTTGACTTGCTTCGGCCAAAAAAATGCAATCCATAATATCATGAACCACTAATGTCTCCTCATTAAGCTCGTGAACCAGAAATAGCAACAAATAAGAAAGGGAGAGAGATAACATTTGAAGATCTTGAAGCATCACCCCATGAGAGGGAAAGAGTCTGGAAAGAGGAACGCACATATGTTAATCACTTTAAGAAATCAAGAACTCTGATCTCCGATATATCTTCGTTTATTGTCTCAAATATCCTAAAAAATGGGCCCTAAATAACTATAGTAATGCACTTAAAATTTGAACTTGTATTACACACCATACAATATTAGGGAAGAAGCACTGAAAGAGACAAAATAAAACCTCAAACCTTATATTGCAACACACGGGAATCAAAATCTTTCCACATATCAGATAAAGCTTTTAGAAACTCAGACTTCTGCATGTTATCTCTTTCCTGTGAAACAAAATCGTCATCCAGGAATTTAGCAATTTTATAGCACTTATTCAAGCAAGTTGCTTCTAGATGCTGCAGTTAATGAGCATGTGTTAGACAAGAAAAATTCAAATACATACAAGCATGTGGTCAAGGAAGCGAAGAGCAAGCAACCTAGTGTCATCCCGGAAAAATGGAGAGCCTGAAAAATTCAATAAATTAATCCAATTAGCTGGACAAACATCAGTATCTGAAGCAAACAATGCCACTGTCTTTTGAGAGGAAGTCCATATTTTATGATAAACAGAGAATGCATGATTAATTGCTTTTCACATCAACTCAATGACCACTGAATATGCAGTACAGCTCATAGTAGAGAGATGAAAGCAACCTGATACATTCTCTTAAAATTATTTAATTCTAAATAAAATTGGATACAGGAAACAGACTATTATTCTAAGGTATTTTCCATTTTTTCTTTTTTTGAGGGCATAAAAGAAAATTGAAAAGGTTTATTACCCGTAAAAACCAGTGCTGATGGCCTGGTAGATTCATTTGCAGAGAGCATCCTTTGTAAGTCATGGATTAGTTCCGGTGGGATAGAGGAGAAGGCTTCACTGGATAAGTACGTCAATGTATTCATATACTGAAGGAAAGAAACACCACAATCAACCACTAGAAAGACAAAAAGAGAAGAATAAGCATATCGCCAATCTAGTATGCTAGAATAGGATATATCTTCAAAATGTGAACTTGTTGAATTCCTGAGTCTCTAAATTAGTCTTTCACACAAACCTCTCTAATTTGCATGAGGGAACAAATGGATGGAAGTAGAGAGTTTTCAGAAAAGGCTTTTTACATGTGCCTTGCTAGGTGCCAACAAAATTTGAATAAAATGGGAGAAAGCATCGATATAAATTTAAAAATGGGGAAAAAGTGCGAGGTGTAAAACATTGACCGGGTCAATTGTTGAACAACAATGTCTGGATTCATATAGTTATAAATCTTAAGTTCACTAAATCTAAAAAGATATCAACATTTGGTAAACTGACTACTGAAATATATATAAATGCAGGAATAGTGGGAAATTTGTTATGAAGTCAATAGGTCAGATAAGAGGAAGACTTCAAAAGACTTTTAGCACAAGCAAGAGGAAAGATACTGTTTGAAAGAATTAACGCCATATAATCAGTGGCCATGTGGTTACCATTTCTGAGTCACTAATTTACAACCCATTGGGTTCTCAACTGAAATAGATTTGATGATAAGTGCAACCTTAAGCCAGGTTGAACAGGTTTGTACTAAGTTTCTCAGTCCAGCAAATTTCAAAAATCAAAAGATCCAAAGGAAAGGTAGAAAGCTTACCTGCTGAACCAGTTAGTCCAGAATAATAACTCAATCCTGAAAACTAAAATGTTGGTGTACACTAAAAGAATGATTGAGTTTAGATGTGTTTTATTACACAATATATACTACTTTTGAAATCTAAACCCATCTGTTGAAATTCAAGTTCCAAGTCAGATTGGAGGACTTCCAAGCGATGCAGGGAGTGCCAGAAACAGAGGGAATGATAAAGTCAAATAAGCATCAACCGTTGCCTTCTCATTTAGGTTGAATTAAAGTCAATGTGGATGCTGCTTATAATTCACTGAAGATAGAAATGCAAAGTTATTCAGAGGGTATTCTGTTGTTTTGTGCTTTTACTAAAGTGATACATTGTGAGAAAACATGGATTTATGTGTTTAGGTTTTGAAAGTGATATATTGCTGGATATGAAGAAAATTTTCCAAACAAAGATTGACCTTTGGGAATGGAGTAATATAATTTAGACATTTAGGGTTTAACTTTGGAATTTAGTAGTTGTCAGTTCTCTCTATCATGTTAGGAGCAGCGCTATCATGTGATGAAGGAGAACAGCAATTCCGGTACAGAGCTCTCCCTACCTCCTTGTATAATCCTGCCTTATGTTAATATAAATGGTTTTTGTTTTCTACTTTGAACAAAAATGAGAGAAAACCCCGTAGGCATGATATAAAATTAATAAGAAAGTAGTTTTTCTTGTTTAGAAAACAAAAGAGGCAATAGGAAAAGGATAAAAACTCTAATTAGTAAGTACCATCTTGACATTGTTGTTGCAGTCAAACAAAGGCTTTCGAGCAACTAGATGGTATGCGAGGCATCCATAACTGAAAATATCAGAAGACCATCCAACTGAAGATGATTTACTACGAACCAACTCAGGTGCAGTATAATTCAACAATGGCTGAAGAGGCATGACAGAATCTTCAGTGTCATATTCCTGCAAACAGACCATATCAAATTAGAATATTAAAGCTAAACGTATATCATAATTGCACGTGTAAATCCACCCATCATGATGAGTGAAGTGGCAAAATATCATAAGGAGCACACTACTATTTGCAAAGACCAAACAGCACATGGCCAACAAGTAAACATGAATAAACCAAAGAAGGGCCCAAAGCCTAAAATGTAGAAAGACAGCTACTAAGAGCAGATGTATTTATGCCAAAGAAATAAGCAATTAAAGAATGGAGTTAAATGACATTCCAAAATGCACACACAATAATGAATATTTAATTATGTACGACCATGTACCTCATCTATGACATATCATATTAGAACATAAAATAATACATGGCAAGATGGCATGCATATCCACATTGCAACGAGGCTAACCTAATGAAAGATGGCATGACAATAAGTAAATTACAAATAGTAAACTAAAGTATGTTACTTATGCTCAAGGGTGAGTATCATATATGCCTACTAGCATGACATTCAAAATTTTCATGCTTTTCCCTATAGGTGAACAGTCAGACCTCCATGCCCACATCCATCAAAAATGTGTTGAACGAAGTTATTTCATAGAAAATGAAGTCACAGCAACATAGCCAGAGAAAATGTGCCGATTTCAGTTGGTCAATGAATTAAGTTTTTTTTCTTCCAGTATAATGGAAAGTATCATGGCTTGAACCTAGCATTTCTTCTCAAACTCTACTGACAGTTACAATTTTGAGCTAAATCGTTAAGATATCAAAAGTCTTCTTACAGAATAATGGAAGGCCTTCACAGAATCACGAGAGGCCTGATCTGTTGAGATAGCAAAACCAAACCCACCAAGTTTCCAAGCTCCACTTGATGTAATTAAGACATTCTGCAAAGTACAAACTCATTTGTTAAACACATGTCAAGCAGTCAGGTTCCCCGCCCACAATTATCTACCATGTAAGCTCAAAAGGCGACATAGTATCTGGTTTCAACAATCGAGAAAGTATGAAAGAAGCAAACAAAAAGTTACCAAAAATTTGTAGGCCTAAGCCTACTAAAATTGATAAACAAGCCAAAAATTTTGAAAAATCGGAAGGTTAAAACACTATACAGAAGATGGCCCATAAATTATCACTAGTTCTTTATCCCAACACATCAAAATAACTATGCAGAGAAGAGAGATTTTAAAGCAATATCAGGATCATATTAATATAAGTCAAGACAACATTATTATTAAAACAATAAAAAGAAGAAAAAAAAACCAACCTCAGGTGATATAGCTCGATGAATAAGCCGTGCATTGCTATGAAGAAATTCCAAGGATTCCGCAATCTGAAGCAAACCATGCTTCACCTCCAACAAACTCATTTCCTGTGAAGAAAACACACTTCTAAGTTTGCTATAATCATATAACATATGAGGTGAATGCATAACAAGATGGTGATTCAAGCATTCAGCATTCCCGGTGAAATCTTAAAGAACAACTTTTCATCTTATACAAAGACATATCAAACATTAGAAACATGCACATCCAACATCTAAAAGAAACAATGGGTTAGATTTCAAAAACTAGCAATATCTCAAGGTGAAAGCAATTTGTTCATGTAGAGGAGACGTAGAGGAGGCATCGTGAAAAGTACAATTTTGCCCTTATCCTATTTGAGAACATTTTCTTAAAAGGGAGAGGATATTTTTTACAGTGAAACTAACCCCTGAAAACATCACTTTAAGTTTCCCAAAGCCGAAAGGATTCAAAAGTATTCCACATCAATGTTTATGGTTGATATTCCCTTTAAACCCTTAATAGTGTCATTTAACAATAACCACAAGACAGGTTATAGCAGTTATAAACCTACAACTTTAACCTTCATTTTGTCCACTCTGAGAAAATTTAGAAGGAACGTTTTTAATACTCAACTCCACTCCGTTAATTTCCCCACCCATTTACTGTAATCTCTTCCACCTCCAAACTTCCCAACTTAGTGTTAAGGTTGAGACCAAATAGAAATTAAATATCAGAGCATCTCAAATGCATGCCAAACTCCAATTAAGCATGGTGAAAAAAAAAAAAGCCAAAATTCAAACTATATTTCTTTTCTTTTCTTCCTTCTGTTCTTTTCGTTTTTTTTTTTTTTTTTGGTGGAGGGGGAAGATTATGTGGCTACTAAGATGTTAAAATACTTACCATATAAGGCTTAGACTAAGCTCTAAGTTTTACACCTTTGTGCAAGGTTGAACCATTGTGTGACACAATTTGTGTCTACTTTGCAAGTGAACCACATTCCATCTTAACTACAAAACGCATGGTCCCTCTAGGTGTATTATGAATAAAATCATTGAACTTATATTTTAACATAAATTCTTTCAAGGGATAAGCAATTAAGCATTACTGCAGGAAACTTGCACAACAAGCTTTATCTAGGTAACAACTGCTAACAACTATTGCTCAGCGTTTTGTTCTTAACTCTTCCAAAACCACATTTCAGATTTATAGTTTAGTTATATGGAATTGGTTATTCCTTTTACTCCCATTTTACTTTAGAAAAACAGATTCTGTAATACTACAAAACCATAATTAAAATAATATTGCATCAACAACTTGTTTAAATAAAAGTATTCTCATTTGAAGCCAAAGGAGACAATTAGGGTTTTCTTTATTCTTATTGATAGTTACTCAGCTGTTTAATTCAATACTTCAATGGTTTATAGTAGCCACTAGTATTTGAGATTTTCTATTTTGTTAAACAGATCTTGATCATGGAATATCAATACCACAATTTAACCATTTTCTTACATTTTGTTTATTATTTCTAGAACTTAAAAATCTTACCCTCATTCCAATCTATATTCATAGATCTTTCCCATCTACAATCTGAAATTTGCAAATTTAGTTAACTTCCATGATGACATAGATTATGGACCAAGTTATTGGACAGCTTAATATATATTTTTCAAAATCTCCTCTTAGTAAGGGCAGCAAATGCTTCTCTCAGCATGGTTTGCCCTCCTCATTTGAAATGCATATGCAATCTACTTTTCTTATATCCTTCAGACCCTCTAGAGATTGCATGTATCTTCTAACCAGTTCTTGATAACAATCCCCCAATTTGAATTAAGCCCTACTATTTTACAAGGTAAAAAATTTCACTAGCCTGTTTCCTTGCTGCCCACCTTTTGCCTCTAAACAAAGTAATACGTTTAGATTGAAAAGTGCTTGACCAACAAGTAAACACAATTGTAGCACTTGCAACTAACCATATTTGTCATTCCTAGTCCAAAATGCTTATTCCTTTATTTTAGCAACTCTTATTCTTAAAGCTAGGATACTTCCACAGCTTTGTTGACATAAAACACAAGAAACACACAGCTAAATTATCTACGCACCCAAATTAGTATAAATTCAAAATACCTATGTAGTAAACTATACAGAAATTATAATTCAACATTTACAGTAAATCTAGTAAACTGGACAAACCGATTACAGTATCACCATCATGCACAAAACTGATCCTAGAGAACTACATCATTGAAAATAGATATTATCACCTAGTAGAACAAAAAGTGATTTGCATAGATAAATTCAAAGATTTGGATCAAATATACCTTTTAAGATTCACTCATTTATACAAAACACTGGAGCAACTCAAAAATTGAAACCGAATCAAATTTGAATTCGATCAAGAAAAGGAGAGTAGAGGACGTACAATCCCTTTGAGATCCTTAGGAACTTTGGCAACATTCTCGACATTCCCAATCGCATTAGCCACCGACGCAAACAATGGCTCCGTAACCATCGCCATGGCATTCTTATTCTCATCCAAAGCCTGCACCACGTGAACCACCCCTGGATGCCGCAGTCTGACCAGCCTCGCCGCGTCCGCACGTATCAGATCGAAGAATGAATCCTCAACGATCTTGGAGAGCCCCGCCCGCGCGCGCGCCTCCGCCAGCATCTTCTTGTCCAGGAGCCAGACGCAAACGGTAGGATACTGGTGGGGACGCGTCGCATCACGCGCCTTGGCCGAGTACAACTTCCAGGCAAGGCCAGGGCCAGCGGAACCAATCTGGTGAAGGAGCTCATAGTCCAGGAGCGCTTTGGGTCCGGAGACCTCCTGGACGGTAGTTTGTACGGTTTTCTCGATGACCGCAGCGGTTTTCGCGAAGGCTTGGGTTAGGGTTTTCATGTTGATCGACATTCTTCCTTTTGTTTGAAGTTAGTTTAGCAGAAGGAACAAAATTGAATGAATTTTATTAACAACGTACAATAGAAGAAAGGAGGAGGATGAAGGAATGTGGACTTTTTCCTTTTCCGGATTAGAGACCATTTTATGTTCACCTTAATAAAAAAATAATCAATTTAATAAACCTTCTAACTAATGCATCTATGGAGCCTCTTGTGAATTTACCAAAAAACCCATTTTTAACATCTCCATAAATGATATCGTAATTATATTTTTGTCTTTTAATTTTTTATGTAACACTTTCAGAATAAAATAAAAAAGAGGATTGTATTTAAAGGTCAAACTCTACTAGGAGTCCTTATATTATTATGTAAATTTCATTTTAGTCTCTTCACTAAAAATTCTTCAGATTAATCTTTGTAAAATAAAAAATTATCCAAATCATGACACCGTTACAATTTATCATTAAGTTAATGATAAAATAAATAAAATATATCATACCTAATTAATTTATCCATAGCTTGATCCGATCTGATCCATAAAAAATTCAACCATCCAAAAAAATTACATGTATTTTTGAACTATTGTGTGACTGAAAAAATAAAAAACATAAAACATTTTTTAGCCATGTAATAGTTCAAAAATATGTGATTTTTTTTGGATTTTTATGGGTTGGGTCATGGATAAATCGGTTAGATATGATATATTTTGTCTAATTTATCAATAATTTAACTACAAATTATAACAATTTCATAATTTGAATAAATTTTTCATGTAAAAGTATTAATCTAAGCTTTGAACGTGTTTAGAAACTGATATCATAATTAGATTTAGTGTAATCGCTTTTGATTATACTGTAATGACATATTTGAATAACTATTATAATTAATAAGTCACTAATTTGAGTATAATTGAATCACTCAATTATTTATTTCAATTTTTCTTTCTATTCTATACTATTTTAAGATGTATTTCTTTGGCATTCCATATGAACGATTTATTGGTTGTATTGAAATTGTTGAATCAAACTCAAAATGTGCCATGAATAATAACTAAATATTTTAATGGAATAGCATATTTGTTGAATAAGTGAAGTGATATGTAACACTCCTATACCCAGTTTATACGTATAAACTCAATATAGAAGCATTATATTACAGTACGGCACAGAAAGTCGAGTAACAGAAAATTTTCTTTAAAAATCGATGTCTTTTAAGACTATTCGAGTCAAAATATCGTATACTAATCATTTCATTTCATAATTCATAACATTCGAGATAATATTTTTCTCACTCATTAGGGATTCATACAAGTATTACTATACATGTCATTTTCTTTAAAATAAATACTTATATTTGAAGTCCTCCAAGGATGATGTGATGTGATGAGAGGTCATTGAACTCGACTTTACTCTTTGTAACTTTGTACCTACGCGTTAAAACAAATACGTTAAGTCGATGAAGGCTTAATAAGCACTACAAGCATAATAGACGATTATTTATTTATTGCTTAATTTTATCAAACGTTTAAATACTCATGCGTATAAAATTTCTAACCTTTCTTGCATGTAACATTTAACTTACCTTAATGACATTATAACGCACATTCATTTTCATATTCCAACTTACCTCAATGGTAGATTTTGCACATTCTTTCTTTTTTTTTTCATTATTTACCCTATTAACAAGACTCGGACCTTGGCAGATACACGAATCCAACCAAACACACCAGAATGGCACCCAGTGCCTCATCAGATAGATCGAAGCAATAAAGTGACACCCAGTGTCTTATCGGCCTAGCCAAAGTAAAGTGGTACCCAGTACCTCATCGAATCTATCCGAAGTAAAATAATGACACCCAATATCTCATCGACTCAAGGTCAAAGTATCCCTAAACTCTTCCAATCTTATGGCATGCCAACTATATCCAACTCAGCCCGACTAATTAACAGAGATTTTCAATTTACAATTCATATCACTTTCAATTCCATTCACACTTTCACTTTCAATTTTGATCACAAATCATTCACAATTTATACATCATATATACATTTTTCTTCACATATACATAATCATGTATTTCTCACCTTTATTTCCTCAATGGCTTTCACAATATCACCATTTTATCATATAATCAATATTTATAATTAAACACATAATATTTCACATGTACATTGTTCATCACATATATATCATCATATGCCTCTTTACTCTTATTTTCACATTAATTTTCAAAACTGTCCATTTGAGTCATAGTCACTAAATTATTTATATCTTGAGCTACAGAATTCGAAATTAATATCCGCTTAATGTTTCTGAAATTAGACTCAAATATCTTTCTACCATAAAAATTTTAGAATTTTTACTTTATCCAATTTATACAGTAAATTCTTTCGATTTACCCCTTCTCTGCTACCAGACAGTTTCGATCTTTCTTCACTAAAAATTATTTATTTTTTTGTACAGGCATAAAATGTTGTTTCCATCTGTTTCTTTTGAAAATAGACTCATTAAGGATTCAACCATATAAATTTCAGTCTCTAATAATTTTTCTACATTTTTCTATGATTTTTCAAAGTCAGAACAGGGGAACCGAATCCACTCTGACCTTGTTACACTAAAACTAGTATATCTCAGAATGTACAATTTATTTTCTTTCACTGTTTCTTCCATATGAAACTACATTCAATAAGCTTTAATTGCATATTTAATTCAACTCTTAACTCTTTTTATACAACTTTTGATGAATTTTCGAAATTAGTCTTCTGTTCTGTCCAAACTGTTTTAATGGACATGCTTCCTTTTTCATGTCTCTTTACACTAAATTTCATTCAATCACACATAATTATCATACTTATAATTAAACATCTCATTTTCATCATAATTAACCATATATATTAAAATTATAAACACTTTAACTTAATTAATTCTAAACCTTTTAATACTTGTAGTACTTACAATTCTTGTAGAAAGCTTTCTTTCCCTCTTTGATCTTCCCTTTTCCTTTCTCTTCAATTGAGTCCTTCTCCTTCTTTTCTTTCTCTTAAATTTCATGCAAAACACATATATTCACATGTAAGCTAAAAATTCCAGCAACTAATATTTTCATGCCAAAACATGAATTAAACATGTATAACATCCTAATCTCTCCATTACTTACCTTGACACTTGAAAATTCCAAATTACCAACTTGAGCTCTTGCTTCTTAACACCTCAAATATGGATTTTCTCATGAAATTAAGGTAGTTTATAGCTTAATCTTATGATTTTCTTAAAGAAATTCCTAAGAAAAATGGAAGATTGAAGCTTGGATGCCTTAGAAATTTAAGAAGAAATGGTGAAGAAGTGATGAAGAAAATGAAAAGAATAAATGGGTGGAGATGGGGGTAATTACGGCAAAAGCAAAGAGGAAACGGAATCATCCCTTCTTTAATTCTCCAGACATCTCGGATGGAATATCTCAACTTACCAAAAATGGTCTAATTCTCCTTAGGTCCTTAGACCTTTCATCACTTATACACTTAAGTCCTTTCTTCAATCATTACTCATTTTAAAAATATCAAATATTCTAAATTACCATTTTACCCATCTCTAATCACCATAATTTCATGATGATCTCATCATTTATTTTGGACTAATTATCCATTTCGTCCTTCCTTCTTTCTCATCATTACTAATTAATCCTTAAACTTTCCTAATCTTCTTATTTTAGCTACATATTCGAATTCTTGACTCCTTCCCTATATTGTTCCAACTCCGGTTCAAAAACGCAGATGTTACATGATAAGTCACACACTAGGAAAATAAGTTTTTAGCAGAGTTTTTTTGGGCCTATAGCGACACTTATAAGTGCTGCTAAAACATTTAGCGACGCTTTTACAAGCGCCGTAAAAAATACCGCTAAAGATAACACCGTTAAAAATCGCGGCGTTTATGAGGAAAAATGCCGCTATAGAACATGATCTTTGACGATATTTTTCCCACAAATGCCACTAACATTAACAAATTTTACCAGCTCATTTTAATTCATATAAAACCCGAATTTTCAATATTTTTTCTGTAAATTCATATTCATTTTCAATTAAATTTTTACTCAAACCTTTATAAATTTATTGAAAGATAGAGCCTTTTTAAGTGTTAGTGATGAAGTCTTGCAAAGCTAGAATATGTAAATACATATAGATAACTTGAAACATGTGACAGGCTAAAATTATATTTCACAAGCAACTAAATATCCAAAAATCTAATAATTCAATTACAACTAAATATATATAGATAACTTAAAACATGTGTACAGTGAAAGGGGAATGAAAGATTTGATAAAACCTTTAGAGGATTGGTGAGCTTAGCTTATATGGATATCCAAAGCCATTGGTTGACTTTATAAGGGGAGACTTCAAGAAGATAATATTCGCAAATGGCTTGGTTGAGGGTAGCTTATCTAAGGATAGCACATTACTTTGTATCATATCTCAGTATATTTTTATCAACTTCTCTCGCATCACCTCTCCACCATACACTAAACTCGTGGGTAGTCTTTGGCACGATGAAAAGTCATCACTTTCTTGAATATTTAATTAGTTGGAAAGTAATTCTAACATTTAATATATCAAGTTTTATATTTTGAAAATATTTTAATGTTTGATATGTCAAGTTTTATAGTTGGAAAGTATTTTTAATATTTGGTATGTCAAATTTTATTTACTTTTATTGAAATCTAACTTCTCTTTATAAGTTATTTTTCTATGAATATGACAATGCGATTCTCATGATAAAATGTGAGAAAGTTACTTTATTTCCCATGTAAATTGAAAAGTTAAAAAAATATTAAGACAAAATTAACCATGTTTTATATTGATTTAGGGCATTAATCTATCAATAAAGAAAGAAAAAAAAGGTTATTGTCTCAATTTTTTTTTGAATAATATGTCGGCTGAATTTATTAGAAATTAAAATCGAAAAGCATTCCAAACGAAATTAAAATGTAGTCGAAAAATAACAAAACATCAGACCAGCAAAATACGTTCAATGAGCTGCAACGACAGAGATGAGATGAACACTGGAGAAAGGAAGCAGGAAACAAAACTCATTGTTTCATGCACCTACACATTTAAGGATCGAAGTAGGAGTGATGAGCGAAACTAACAATCTTGTAGGCTGCTTCATAAAACATATTTGATTACATCGACAAATGAACCACAAAAGCGGATCAAACCACTGAAAGACCACCGATAACCGCAAATCAGAGCCAAACATTATGAGAAAATTATTCACGAACGCAGATCTACCACAAATGTAGATGAAAACATTCCGCAAGGCAGAAGCGTGTCGCAAGGCAGAGAAAAAGCGTGCCACAAAAGTAAATAAAAACTAGAAGAAAAACAAACTATAAAAAAAAAAACTGAATATAAAAAAAAAAGGGATAGAAATACTAACGTTTGGCGACCAGCATTAAAGCTGACGTCGTCATCGACTAATCAAGAACAAAAAAAAGAGATAGAACGACATAGAGAAAAAATTCAAAAACAAAATGCTTACAAATTAGAAAGAATGCAGCCTATTGTCTCAATCCTTCTACTTGGTTTTCTCTATCACTTCAATAGATTTTTAGCAATAAAGTTTTTTTCCTGATGTTATTTTTTATATGCATATTTTTTTTGGTAAGATTTATATGCATATTTAATATCTATATAGTATATCGTTTGCATATTAACTTTATTTTCTATTATTTTTTCCTTTTTTCTTTTCAGTATATTAATTGAAAAAATCAATTTTATTGTAATCTTTATGAATATTTACAAGCAAAAGGGAAAATTTTTTTTAAAATTTGGGTTTAACTCACTTATTTAATCATAATCTTTTTACATGATTTACTTTTAAATTATTTATAATTTTGCTTAGAGCAATATTTAGAATCTAACTTTTTTATGTTCTTGTGAGTTAGAATTTAGTTAAAATAGAAAGTGAATTCGAACATTTTTTAATTTTATTCCAAAACAAATTTATATATACTTAATTTTACATATGCATTATTATATTTAGAAATATATATGCAAGATAAATTTAAAACAAATTTGCTTTCAATTAAAGTTATAGATTAAAAAATAATTTAAAAACTATCAATTAAATTTTATTATTAAATATTTAATCCAAAAATTTTTAAGAATAAAATTTATTATAAAAATTAAATACATAAATATTATTTTTTATTTAATAATGTTAAATCCGTAAATTAATAAACCAAATATGATGATATAATTTTTTTGAAATTTTAATCAATAGTTTCTAATGTATACAAAATATTGTAAAATAACATTGTCAATATCACATTTCAAGGAATCACATTCCATTGAAATCATGACATGATAAAACCAAACGCTACCATTGTCTCTTGAACCTCTTATTCAACAATTCTTACAATCTTATCACCATCATACTTCAAGTTCTCCATTAAAACTAAATTAAACCTTCAAAATAACAAAAATATATATATATATACTTTCTTCTATTTTTAAATTTTTTTTTTGAATTTTTTAACACTTCTAATAGGATTTTATAACTTTTTAAACAATTTCTATAAATTTCATATATTTTTCTATAACTTTTCTTCATAGTTTTTTAATATTTTAATGGAATCTTTTTTAGTTTCTAAACTTTTACATTATTTATATAATATTTTCATATTTTTCACAACATATTATTACTATGTTATAATTTTCTATTATTTTCAAAATTTTATAATATTTTAACAATTTATTGACAAATAAATAAATAAAAATTAATTTAGCCTTCGTCAAACAATTAAAGATCAATTAAGCCTTTCATGTCGATATTTTTCCACATCATCTACCATGCCAACCACCACGTTAGCTCTCAAGTTAACACTTGATGATTTGTTAGGGGTTTAGACGGAAAACCATGTTACATAAGCTCAATTAATTGCACTTTCTACTTAGCCAGTCAATTGATTTTTTTTAATTATTTTACAATAGTTTTTTAGTGCTTAAGCTTAACATTGATAATAATAAAAGAAAATAATATAAAAAATTAAAGAGTAAATTACCCATTTAGTCACTTTAAAATTAGGTCATTCTTATTTTGTTCAATTTTTTTTTTTTTTTGTTAATTTGGACACCACCAATTAAGGGTGTTCAAACAATTAATTCGATTAATACTCGAACCGAATTACTATTAATCAAATTACTTGAAATGTAAAAATCTTTAACCGTTAATCGAATCAATTTTTTCAAATACATTAACCAAACCAAAATATATATGTTATTTCTTTTGGTTAAAATAAGTATAAAAAATACATTGCTAATGTTCATTTTCTTTTTTTTTTAATAGTTTAAAAAATATATTATATATAATATATATTATTTATTTCGGTTAATATAAAAAATAATAGTTCAAAAAATACATTGCTAAAATAAAAATATATTATATCATATATATTATTTATTTCGGTTAATTCGTTTAATTTGGTTAATTACTTTATTTCAAACTGAATTAACAGATAACTGTAATTCCAAAAAATTATTAATCGATCTCCAACTGAACTAAATTCGACCATTGATCAATTAACCGAATTAGATTGGTTCAGTCGGTTAATTCGATTTTAACCGAACTATGAACACCCTTGCCACCAATTGTTACAGGATTTCAACAAATAGGAGAAAGTGATAGGATAAGGGGGTCGATTCACTTGTGACAAGCGAAGAGTCGGAATTCCAATGTTCAAGGAAAAGAAGGAGAATGAAAAGGCTAATAATTATGGTTTTCTTGGGGAAGAAGGAGAATCCTTAACACTCGTGCTATGAGTATATACAATAGGATCACCCCTTGTCGTGCGGTGTCGCATAACTAAAAATACAGGGGTAAGCATCATCATGTGGTTAGTCAGATGTCACCATATACCATATTGTGTGGCCTTGCTTTAATAGTCTCCTCCCTAAGGTTGTACGATGTTATTGCATTAGTGGTCCCCACGAAGGGTGCACATTGAGGGATCCCTTAGTGGTCCCCATAAGTGAGGACTAGTCGATCATTCTAAGCTAGTTCAAATAGGATACGCGGAGGGTTCCTTGTAGATCGTTTTAGGCAAGAGATCCTCATGAACAATTCTTAACATGGGTTGTGTGTGGATCATGCTCAGTAGAGGGTCATCTATAGGTTGGAAAAAACCCAGTTTGAAAACGTTTTTTGCATGAAGAAAAATAAAAATTTTGAAAACCAAACCAGTTTGTGATATTTACAGCAATAAACTCTTTACCGAAATTGCACATGTGTTCTTTGCTAGACGGATCCTTGTCATTCCTAACTTTCAATTGAATGCCTTTCTCCGTTATTCTAGTACCATGAATTGCTTTGAGTGTGGGCTCGAATGATTCGAATCAAATACAAACCCAAAAATAGTTCATTTTTTCCCATTTCTCCATTTTTTCCATTTCTATCCATTTTTGTTCATTTGATTCAACATGCAATTCATTTATGGTTTCAACGAGCTAACGGAGGGACCGATTAGACATATGTGATTAAGGCTTAAATGATTTATAATTAAGTTTCAACTTTTCATCTATTAATTATAAACTCATTTAGTCACGAAGTTATTCCACTATAGCAATGTAACTGAGCTCTCTCCAACGACATACCATTACGAAAGCAACCCGATCAGTGCTCATCTAATGACCTTGTCGTAAGTGTGTTACCCTTGTAGGATATCCTTAATCTCTTTGAGATAAATTCATTCTCTCAATATGATAATATTTTATCTTATGGTAACCATTACATCTTTCTTCATGAAAATTCAATTACTGTCAAATAGTAATCAAGTCATTCGTCACTAAGATAAGCGATCTGTGGTCATGTTTACTTTTCATCAACCATGTAATGTCAATGAGGGAATATCATTTACCCATATCTCGGGCTATGAATTCCACTATTATGAATGACGCTACATACTGCAAAAGTCATATACCTAACGCAACAACTTTCGGGTCTTTATCTATTTGAACTCAGGTTTTTACTTACATTAGAGTATACAAGTCACTCATGCACAGCCCGCCATCCACTTAGGATTAACGTATGCTACACTTTGAACGTCACAAGTGAATAAATTCATAAACAGATTCAAGATCTATTCTTCTTGGGTCCAGTCCAATGTACTTCACTCTAATCAGTCATATCTATGTTTCTATTTTTTAGGAGTCATCCGCTCCGATGCTTAAGACAAAGTATATCCCAAATTGGACTTGATAAATGACATATTAATCTTTCAATCGATTTGTTCATTTTTTATTAGATTAAGGATATGTTTAGATTTGTCTACTAATATA
Organism: Kokia cookei; assembly: GCA_039519145.1. Lineage (NCBI taxonomy): Eukaryota > Viridiplantae > Streptophyta > Magnoliopsida > Malvales > Malvaceae > Kokia > Kokia cookei. The sequence goes on from CM076902.1 coordinate 20,216,761, forward strand.
AATTATCTTTCTGTGTTATAATTTGATCATGTAATACCGCTTAGTATTAGTTTAAACATTAGACAATTAGTGAACCAATATTTGCTTCTATTTTGCTCTGCAAGCAAAAATCACATAATTATACAAAGTATATTAATGTAATCCATGAATTGTTTTATTAACCAATCTGTTCGAAAAAGTTACAAGTTTACAAACAAATATACGAATATATTATGCTTAGGGAACCAGATCCAATAATGACACTGCCATTAAAGAAATTGATCAAACTAATTATTCAACCATTGAATCCATCTCTTCCACAGTTAAATCTATTTTTTAATTCATTTGTTCACTTGTTTTTCTCTATCTCTTCTTCTTTTGTTGTTGTTCTTTTTCTCCATTCTAACCTAAAAGCTCTAGTCGCCACCTCCCTTAAATATGTTATTATTTTCATTGAACCACCATCGACGAGCTCAAAAGTAGAAAGACATTTCAAAATTAGGCCATATAGATAGAGGGGTTAGGAGAGCTGAGCATGAACATTCTAAAGTTTTGGGAGAGACTTCACAAATTTTAGGGTTTTTTTAATCTAACCCTATAGATTCGAATAGGAGGCTTTGAGCTTCACTTTAGTGGTTTTGGATTGATAGCATGACACCAAAGAAGGTGTTGGATGATCGCAACAATGACGATGAGAAGTGGAAGCCGTAAGTAAGTAGGAAAAAGGAGAACGAAAATAGGGAAAATAAGGAGAAGAAGAAGCATCCCTCTGTGTCATTCATTAACAAGACCATGTTTGACAACAATGATTTGACAAAGGAAGAGGCGACGGTTAAGGTTTTTGGATTAGAAGGGAAAAGATGAAAAAAAGTAAGGAAGAAAAAAAAAGAAAAAAATTTAAAAAAAAGAAATTAAAACGGAAATGAGACTAAATTTAACGGTGAAATGATTAAATTGATCAATTTTTAATGAAAATGAGAATAATCTAATTTTGGAGGGACTAATAGGATAGTTTATTCTAAATTTAAATATAAACATCGAGAAAAATAGGATTTATAAAAAATAACAAGGGAAAAGTAAGCTGCAGATTTTTTTCCCTAAAAGAACTAATAAAATGTGTTTTTTATTTTTATTTTGTTTTTCATAAGAGAGAGATTTTGCTTTGACCAATTCCTCAATTACTCCCTATGTTTTTCTCTTTTCTTTCTATAATTGAGCTATTTGTTTGTTTGGCGTTAACAGCGACAAGAGAAACTGAGATGGAAGGCAGCTGCCTCTGACTCAAACTCTGACACCCCCCTTTGGAACTGAAATCTTCTCTCTCTAACTTTCTCATTTTAATTTTAACATACATTTTATCTAGGATCTTCCCTTGGTTTTGCTGTTGTACTGATCTCTTCATCTTAACAGCACCATCGTTGAAAACTAAGACCCTTGTACTTTACTCTCTCTCTTCTCTGGTAAAATTTGTATGTTTTTGGTTAGTGAACAATAGAACCCGGCATACCTTTTGATTTTCCTATCTTCTCAGATCCAACCCTTTATCTATCTCTCCACCTGGTAAGCTTATCTTTTATTGTTTTTGGTTATATTGAACCTTTTTTTTTTTTATCTCAGAGTTCTGATTATTTTTGCTAATGGGTATTTGGATCCTTACAGGGGATTCTTTGTTTTAGTCAGCGCAGTCAAAATCATTTTACTTGTTATGTTTCTAATTTGGGTTTTGCATGTTTTTTAGATGCTTTGAGCTGGGTTTTGTGCTGGGTTTTGTTCATTCTTCACTGCTTTATTTGGAATTTGTATTGATGGGTTTTCCTCTGTTTTTGCTGTTTTACAGTTTGGTGAGACTTGGTGTTAATGGACTGGAGCTTAAGTATGAATGAAAATTGGTACTCTGAATGATTTGCTGGGACATGGGTTATCTTTAGGTTTTGACTGCTTTGATTCAATAAGTAGCTAGGGGTCCTATTAGTTTTGTGGGAAGTTAGCAGCTTTGATCTACATTGTATCACTGCTTTTATAAAAAGTAAGGAAGCAGTGTTTGTTCTTGTACATACTTGAGCTTCTTGGCCTTTTATGGCAAATTTCAATTAATACTGAAGTATAAAATTTCTCGTGATAAGCACAAATGGGTGGGCTTTGCTCGAGGAGATCCACTGTAGATAATGCTCCCAGTGGAGGCTTCCCACATGTTAATGGCCATATTGGTCAAGGGATTAGATTAGATTTTCAGACCCGTGAACTGCCAGCTAAGATAAACGCCAAATCAAATCCCCCTCCAGCTGAGGATAATGCAGACAAGGTGTCTGGAGAACCGTTCTCCTTCCCAGAGATCCGTACAGCTCCATATGGGACAAGTGCAGATGATATCAATGATGGAATTCCTCGTTTGTCAAGGGTGCTATCAGATAAATCGAGATCAACAAAATCTAAGCAGGTTACTGCAGCAAAAGTAAGCTCAAATTCTACTTGTTCCCATACAAAATTTAGTTCCAATTTTCTGTTTTCTCCATAGGTGCTTATATTGTATCAGCATAGACCCTTTTCTTAGATTGCTTTATACTTATGTGAGGGCTTAGAGATGCTGGACTAGGTCTGGCTATTGTTGTCTGCAGTCTTAGTCACAGATTTTTCACTTGGAAGGATTTTGATGCAGAAGGTGTTGACCAATTGCAAAAGGATGTAACGGTTTATATTCTTGAGTAGATGGGGCTGGGAGGTTATCTTTTCATTGTCAACTGCTCTTGTTCTCTAGAGTGCGTTTGCATGATGAATAAAAGGGGTTTACAGCCTAATTCCTAGAACTGTAATTTGTGTGTTAAATAATCTCCTCTTTAGTCAAGGCCAAAAAAATGGGCTCTGTCGTTCCAAGATGATAAATGGCGTAGTCACTTGTGGTTAAATAGGCTGTCTGTTTTCCTCCCATCTCTTGGTCAATAGTCTTTTTGCTAGATATAGGACCGAGGATAGGCTTTGACTTTTGAAAACTAGCTGAGTACAATTTGTGACAACATAGAATGTGCTAAAGGTGAAATTAGTTATGTAAATTAAAGACTAAGAGAAGTTACTTAGTAATTAGCAGATGCTGTTTTATTGTGCTGTATCATGTTGTCTGTAAGCTAGCTATCCTCAGCCAAGGGTGAAAGTTGAAATGCATGCTTTTTGAACTTCTTCTAAGACCACATTAGCTGTAAGAATGTATGTCTGTTACTTCTTATTTTCTCTATTATATATACTGCTTAGTGAACCTTATCTTGGTGCTTATGTCTAATTTCTGTATATGATCAGAGTGCGTTATCTCTAGGTTTCACTGAGGCAAACTGATGATTTTTTCCCAGTTACTTTTGTTTAGGAAGAAGCTTGTAAATATGAAAGTATTACCAATTTTGGAATTTGTACGATCAAGGGTATGAAAGTTGTTTATTTCCTTTTCAATTATGCATATGTGCACTAATTGAGATGATGTAAAGTTGCTTTACAATGATATTAATGAGACAAGCTAAGTTTATGTTGCAACTCTTGCAATGCTGTGAGCTTAATTCTATTATATTTTTCCTTGTAGATCTATTATTGCACACTGTTCTCTAGGTGTGCTCCTTAGCGCCAAACAACAAAAGTGCCTCAAGGGCAAGGTGCATTTGATCAAGTGCACACCTGATCCACCTAGTGCCTTTTTTTTTAATAAGGTGATGGGCATATGAGCACGAAAAAAAAAGAACTCGATTGAAGTTCTCTTTAATTATTTTATTTTAAACTTTTTCCATTAGGTGTAGTGTTATTAGTAAGAAACAGGATAATATGTAACTTCCTACTTATTAGTTGAGTATTCTTCAACAGACATGATACCTAAAGAAATGGTGCTTATTGGCCTACAAAAGAAAAAGAAGAATTTTATAAATAAACTGGAGCACTCGTAGAGTTTATTGTTATAATAATTATATATTTCATATATACACACAAAGACACATACGAAAGGAATACAAATATGCTTATTGTGCTTTCACTTAGTCGAGCCTAGGGGTGTAATCGAGCCAAGCCGAACTGAGCCCAAATATGGGCAGGCTTGAGCTCGACTTGAAATTCGGAGCTCGATACTTAAGTACAGCTTAATTGAACGTTTACTTTTAAGCTTGAGCTCGGCTTGAGATATAATCGATCAACTCAAACTCAATTAGGCTCATTTATCAATTTTCATACTCAAGCTCGAACTTGAGCTTGATTATGCTTGTATATATTCAAGTTCGAGTCCGAGCTCGGCTTGTTAATTATTCTTAGGGTTAATAATATATACCAAGGGCAATAATGTAATTTAATAATATAAAAATATTTAAAATATATATTAAAAATGAAAAGCTCAATAAGGCTCGCTAGCCGTTTGAGCTGGCTATTTCTAAGCTAAAATTTGACTCGATAGATAGCTCTAGCTGCTTGAGCTCGGATCAATATTACTAAACTGAGTTGAGTTTTTTTTTTTTGAGTTAAACTTGAGTAGCTTGTGAGCACTAGTGTCTTATGTGCACCCTTAAGTGAGCTCTTTTTCTGTTCTTTACATATCAGGCAATACAAGGGTTTGAGTGCCTAGAGTGTGCATTGTGCCCCCTTTTCTGGTTACATATTATTTTTGTTATGGTTGCTGTATTGATGCATGTTATTCGTCAAAGAAGCTTAAGTTTTTATTATATTTTATCTTTATCTTTTTTTAGGGAGGTGGAGGGTGGGGTGGGGTTGGGGTACATTTACAACCTGTAATTATACGAAAGCCACACGGACATATGGTAACTTTGGAGTACAAATTAAAATATAATTTCTTAATGACTTCTTTGATGAAAAATGTCTTAGGCTTGATGCTGTGAAACTCATTATGTTTTAGTCATATTAATAAACTACAATTCAGGATTTCTAATGTGCTTTTTGCTGGCATTAACTCATGCTTCTCTACCTAACTGTGGATTGTATCAATGAGATCTTTTTACTGTCACACTTTAATGGAGATATTTCTAACCTTAATGACTGAAAGAAATGGATAATATGATGTAAATCCATGAAAATTGTGTTTCATGATAGAAGTCAGGCTTTTTGGCAAATGCCTAAGCTTTAATCTTTTTCTATAACATAACAGACCTGGATATTGGCAATTATGATAACTTCCGTTGTTTCTTAAATATGTTAAGAACTGATGGAATCTTTTATGCTTGCTAATCATGGAAATATCTAAGATCGTTTTATTTGCTAGGACTGAGATTGTTGGGGTGGGAAGAGAAATATGCAAGAAACCATTAGAATTTTAGCGGGTTACTCTGAACCATGGGCCAAACTCATATCATGATTGAGATTTTGTTTTTTATGAACAAATTTGCTGCTTTTCTGAATTTCATGTTTGTAGAGGGAAGGTTGATGATTATTGTTCTGATATTATTAATACTGTGGAGTGTGAATTCTTGCAGTATATTCACTGGTTATAGTAATCTGCCTACTAAATTGGAGCAAAGAAAGATACCTCTTGTTCTACTATTATCATTTTGTTTCTTTTATTGGGTTGCAGATTGCAGAAAACTTATTTGATATCGTCTACCAAACACACTTTATGATTGTTGAAACAATCCATTTGTTGCTTTCCTTTTGCAGGTTTCTGAGGTTGGCTTTCTTTTAGGTAGAGCTGGTACTGCTGGGCTTGGAAAGGCAGTGGAAGTTTTGGACACCCTTGGTAGTAGCATGACAAATCTGAACCTCAGCAGTGGCTTTACCTCAGGGGTAACGACAAAAGGGAATAAAATAGCAATTCTATCTTTTGAAGTTGCAAATACGATCGTTAAAGGTGCCAATCTGATGCAATCACTTTCTAAGGAGAACATCAGACATTTAAAAGATGTGGTCCTTCCATCAGAAGGAGTGCAAAATTTGATATCAAGAGATATGGATGAACTCCTGAGAATTGCAGCTGCTGATAAGAGGTGAATAAAAATGCCATGTTGCTTTGAAAATGATTTTGTTGTTATACAGTTTGTTAATATCCTCTCTAATGGTGGTTAAATTTTAAGGAATGTGAAAGTTTTGAACATTTTTTGTTATCCATTTCCAACAGGGAAGAGTTAAAAGTTTTTTCTGGAGAGGTGGTACGTTTTGGCAACCGTTGTAAAGATCCTCAGTGGCATAATTTGGATCGTTATTTTGAAAAGTAATTTTCCGGCATGTTGCACTTTTTAAGTGTTATTTATGACATTAGTGCAGGATTCTAAAATCTTTCATGCTGTGTCTTTTGTAATATTTAGGTTGGGTTCTGAGCTTACACCTGAGAAGCAATTGAAAGATGAAGCAGAGGCAATAATGCAACAATTGATGTCTTATGTTCAGTATACAGCTGTAAGTATCGGTTCCTACCATTATTCTGAGAAAGCTTAGAAGTTGCAGTGTAAGATTAATTTGTTTAAAACTGAAATTTAGATTCCATCTTTTCCTAAGCAGTAGAGAAAATATTTCTTTTTTCCTTTTATGTTTGGAGACATTGTATGAACCATAAATCCATGTGGCAAAGATTTTATTTCTGTTGATTCTTTATCCTGCAAGGCTTTAGAAGTTTTCTTCTTAAATTATCTATTGCATTATTGTTTTTTCCCCTTTATATTTGGAGACTTTGTATGAACTACATATTCATGCAGCAAAGATTATTTTTTAAAACTATTCTCTGTTGGTTTTTTCTTTTGTAAGGCTTCAGAAATTTCTTTCTTAAATTATCTATTACAATATTTTAAGTAATGATGATGCTGTTTTGTTCTATTGCATTTTAGCATGTGAATCAATCTTGCAATATGTTTAACACTGTTGAAACTCTAGAATAAGTCGTGGGCATTCCTACTGTTGCAGCATTCGTAAAACTTGCTACCTATTCCAATTATTTGTTGATTCATGGCTTTCTTACAGAACTTTGTAGGAGTGATTTGCCAATGACACTAATTTCCATTGGCTTGATATCATCCTCTCTTCTCCTTATATAACACTTTTGCTGCTCCCATATTTTGCACCCACTTCTGAAATTCTGTTTTTTCTGCCTTTTGTTATTATTACCTATATTGGATAATTTATAGTGGTTGAGAGAAATTTCGACCTCAAATGTTGGTGTGCCAGGCAAACTGTAAAATATGGTGGTTTATTCAAGGATGGTAAAATCAGTGTTCAATTCAAATCCAGTAAGGCTTGATTCTCAAGCTTTTAGAAAGGAATGACCGACCTACATTTTTTACCTTGGAACTTTTAAGAACCAGTTGCTTTATTTTTGCACTTTAATGCAGTTCTTTGTCTCATACGGCAGTTTTACCTCTTTAAAGTTTACTGTGATAATGGTATAGCGCTTTATTTTTCTGAAGTATGAAAGAAATCTGTATCATCTCTTAATAGTATACACTTTTTCCCCCAATTTTAATGCATAAGTCAAGTATGACGTAGATCTCTAGCTTCCCTGCACTTTTAAGTTGAAAAACCAATTATCTTCTTTCCTTGATGATTCACTAATGGGGAATAGTTTGCTGCTCTGTGCAAATTAAAAACTGCAACTGCATGAAGGCATATTTTATGAGAATAGTTACTTTCTAAGGATATCTTAGAGAATTGTTAGTTTAAGCTGATTCGCTCTAGGAACAAAAGAGGATATAAATTCTATTTATAATGGCTGATGGTACAGAGTTTTAGATTAGCTAAGATTGCTGAAAATTTTCATGCTTTCGAATTTGCTGTTCTGATGCATTTCTTATGAAAGAAGGCATATGAATAATGGTACAATTCATTGATAATTTATAACTGATTTAATCATTTAAGGAGAGAACTGTTCTCTTTGCAGGAATTATATCATGAGTTGCATGCCTTGGACAGATTTGAACAAGATTATCGACGGAAGCTTCAGGAAGAGGATAATTCAACTGCTGTTCAAAGAGGTAACCTCTTTCTTGGATCTTTATTTTGTTTTTCCTTTTTGTGGCATTGTTTACTTCTGGATTAGTTAGGTCTTTCTAATTTGTTTTCTTCATTAAAACAATGCGTGAACCCAAAAAAAAACTGCTGATATGTAAAGTAACAATTTCTTTTTATGTATTTCCATTCAAACCAATATATGTTCAATTCAGTTTTATTTTTAAGAGACTGTTAAGCTTAATCATGGCCCTTGGGCATGTTAGTGCTTTCTAATGACATTTCGTTTGCACAATTTATATGAGTGCATCCCATACTAATTTTGAATTTATTGGACCTCTCATATTTAGATTGGTGGATGCTACATTCCATATTTTGGCTGCCCAGCCTGGCATTTATATCTTAGTTTTCAGAGGCCTAGGTTGAGTCAAACTTGATATTGTTTGTGACACTCTCGGCAATTATTTGCTGTCTCAGTTCATTTAAGATTGAAGGTGCTTTACAAAATTACGACCAAGTGTTTCCTCCTTCCTTGGTAATCTTATGGGGTATGGCTAATTTTATGTATGACCCTATGGTACTATAATTTTGATTTTTACATGCAGGAGACAGCCTAGCAATATTAAAAGCAGAATTAAAGAGTCAAAAAAAGCATGTGAGAAGTTCGAAGAAAAAATCTCTTTGGTCAAGGATTTTAGAAGAGGTACGAGTTAGTAAATTTCTATCCATTTTCCTTTCAGTATGAGCTCCTAAATGACTGTTAGTGTTCTTCATCCTTTTTTCCTTTCCATGGATTTGGAGTCTAAACTATGCAAGCTTTTTGCACATTTAGTTGTTATTATTGAAGGTAATATATATTTGTTCTGGAATGAAGTTTTATATCTTACGTTCATAGGTCATGGAGAAGCTTGTAGATGTAGTTCATTTCTTGCACTTAGAGATTCATGAGGCCTTTGGCAGTGCTGGTAAGAATTTAAAACATTTAACTGAAAACATCTGGAAATGGTATTATTTTATGGTAGAATTTGTGATGGTTAAAATATGTAGTTGCACTTGCTTATAAAACTTGAGCAAGGATGTGACTCGAGCAATTATCAAAGCTTTAATCAAGTATAATTTCTCTTTTGTCATTGAAATTCTTAATTTCCTCGGGGGTAAAATGTTGAACATAATTTCTATTCAAAGCTAGATCTACATTAGGTTATTTCCTTTTCATTGTGCAAGGAAAGCTATCTTCTCTTGTTGATTACATGTATTAAGATGACATACATAACATTATTGCTCTTGCACATTTTCTATCATGCTTAAAAACACAGCATTTGCTATTTTTCCTATTTATGGAGTGGTATTGGTTTTTGTCTGTGACCTTGCAGGTGGTGATAAACCTATTAAAGCTCCTGTTAGTAGTCATAAGAAGTTGGGATCTGCTGGTCTTGCATTGCACTATGCCAATATCATTACTCAAATTGATACCCTTGTAAGTTTAAGATTTTCTGCCTAATAATGGCTTTTCTTTACCTCTTCTGTACTTTTTGAAGATTTAGAATGGATCACTGGTTGATCTCTTAGCAGTCATTTTGAGAGGACATATTGTCATAGAGATTAAGGATAGTGGATCTTTTGTAGTTCAAATTTTGGTTATACACTGCAGGAGCATTTCATGCATCCTTTTGCTATCCTTTCTTACATATCATGATTGAGATTTACAATAAAGTTCCAAACAAAAAGGAAAGGAAGAGTATTGTCATTCAGGGGATGAATAAGCGTCAGGGAAAATGCTTTGGAGAAATTGGAGGAGAACCAGAAACAGACCTGATGAATTTATTCATTCAACTTGATAAAAGCTTTATAAGTGTTCTTGGTATTTAAGTAGTGGTATCCTACATTTGTTTAGATCTTCTTGGGGGCTTGTGAGCCTTATATTCAGGGTGTGCATATAAGCAAGTGGTTTTAGGTTTGATGCTTTACATGATCCAACTGAAACAAAAAGAAAATCATGAATTGCTTTTGCAAGCTCTATGGCTGTGAACATAAGAGATGCATACCATTTTCTCCGCTAGTGTTGTACGTATAACAACTAAGCTACTTGTTCCTCTTCTACAATATTTCACATGCAATGATAAGAATTTTCTCTTCTCCAAATTAAAGAATATCTTTTTGCTGCTTTACTTTCAGAATGACTACTATGCATCTTCTAAGCATTTTGATGATTCTATACCTATTGAAAGAGCTTTTTTTAATCATAAAGACATCTGAAACTCTTTCAACCATAATATTGTTATTAGAGAATAGAAAATGAGTAAACAAATAACATTCATCTTACAATTAGGTTTTTGTGCATTGACTATTATCTGAAATTAAGAGGCGGTTCTGGTTACTCTCACTAGCTTATTTATATGTGGACTTAGTTGTTTTCCCCCTTCCCAAGGCAGATAATCCTTTAGGGCATATGATGAATATGCACCAACTAATATATTGTTTAGTTCAATCCATGTGCAGAACAACGTTTAACATGCTATAGATTATACAATGAAAGCTCAGCTATTCAACTTATTTTTTCTTTTGAAGTTGTTTTCTCTATATTTCTTTTGAAACTTGCTAATTAAGAAGAAATTTTCAATATTGGTGAGGAATGTGCCTAGGGAATTATTAATGATTTCCTTTTTTAGCGTGGCTTGGAAAAACAAATTTAGAGGGGATGATGTGTAGGCTTGGTCAGAGTCTCTATGTCCTTTGTTTCTTCTAAACCAGTTTTGTGGGATTTTCTTGTGGAACTTTATAAAGAAACTGATAATCTTGTCAAATAGGGATATACTGGAGTTTTAGGCAGCCCCTTTTCTATTCCTTCCTCTCAAAGCATAGGAAAAATTTTGAGGTACATTTATTCTTATATTCAGTAATAAGAGGGGGACTTTGATAAGTTAATTTTTCAATGTACTCAGGTGTCTCGGTCAAGTTCTGTGCCCCCTAATACAAGGGATTCATTATACCAAGGTCTACCGCCTACAGTAAAGTCTGCTTTGCGGTCCAGACTGCAGTCATTTCAGATAAAAGAAGAGGTGCTAATTTGGATAACCTTGATGCATGAAATATTACTTACCTACTTGCTCATCTATTGTTCACACTACCGTTGGTTTGAAGATGCTGTCACCCTGTTGCTTATTGTTGGAAATATTTACTCCTAATATGCAGCGACTGACAAATTCTCCAATTTCTTTTCAGCTAACTGTCCCACAAATCAAAGCTGAAATGGAGAAAACATTGCAGTGGCTAGTTCCCATTGCCACTAACACAACCAAGTAAGCATCTTACAGTACCCTATTTTTGTGATAGACTTTTTGTTGTTTCTGTTCATAAGGCATGGTTGGGATACCTTCTCTGCAGTTTTTAGAATGAAGCTGTTGTCCACTAGTTTCTATTCTTCTAAGTGTATTTTCCAATTACTGATCCTTGTTTCTATTGTACCAATTTGTTCCAACTAGAGCTCATCATGGGTTTGGCTGGGTTGGAGAATGGGCAAATACTGGGTAAGATCTGTATTTATGTATATTTTTTCTTTACTTGAAGTTAATGCTTTTTGTTACTCAGCTTTTATGAACAAATTTTTCAGGTCTGAGGTGAATCGTAAACTTGCTGGCCAAACTGACTTGCTCAGGATTGAAACGCTGCACCATGCAGACAAGGAGAAAACTGAACTTTATATTCTCGATTTGGTAGTGTGGCTTCACCATCTTGTTACCCAAGTGAGGGCTTGCAATGGCGGAATCAGGTCTCCTGTTAAGTCTCCAATTAGGTCCCCTAATCAGAAGATGGTTCAACTAACTCAGAAACCTGCATCACCAATGTTGACAGTCGAAGATCAGGAGATGCTTCGAGATGTTAGCAAAAGGAAAAACACACCTGGAATAAGTAAGAGCCAGGAATTTGACACAGCAAAAACTAGGTTAAGCAAGCACCATAGGTTAAGTAAAAGCAGTAACCACTCTCCTACAAGTGAAACTAAGAAAGATCCCTTCCCTATTCGGAGGCTGTCTTCAGTTCCTTTCATCGACTTTGATATTGACCGGATCAAGGCATTGGATGTCATTGATCGAGTTGACACACTCCGGAGTTCGTAATTACATGTTGAATTGAGATTCCTTGGCTAAAGAAGCGGCCTTTTGCTGGTGTAAAGAGTCCATCTGCTGCTCCATTTTCCCATTTGGCGTCCTAAACACCAAGTGGTTTGCGGTTGGCTATATTTTTGATGAGTTACCAGCAGATGGTGCTGTGCGACACAAGCTGTTAACTATTTTTTTCCTTTCGCATGTGAAAAGTTAAGGGGGAGATTAAATGAATTGTTCAAGCCTCGAAATCAAGTGAAATTAAACTGTTTCAGAATTAAACTGAATTCAAGGCTATAGTTAGTTTTCTCTTTAGTTCTGTGTACAGAATATTTTATCACAATAAGTAACAGTTTCTGCTCTTTTGTCTTTCCTTTTATAGATGGTAGTAATTTCCTACTTAATGGTTCTCTGATTAGTTTACCTGATGAGCAACACATTACATGTTTAGGCCTTCTCGAACTCAAGCTGGGCATGCATGTCCAAACTAGGTACTTATTTCCAAGGTTGTTAAAATTGGACTAGGTTGGATCCAGAATAATTAGTTGGCCCATGAATCGATGTGAACCGGTTGAACCAAAATAAAAAACCAATCATATTTTAATTTTTATGAATTTTTAATAATTTATTTAATTAAAATTGGATAAGAGATTGGTGGTTTGATCGGTTTAATTACCGACTCGGTTTGAGAGAGTTGAACTAAATATCAGGGTATGTTTTTGCTATATAATGGTATGGTATCACTTATAAGTGCTATCTTTGATTGATATGAACCAACCATTCGTTAGATGTGATGGTGTGGTTGTATGTGGTAAGGTTGAAGACAAAATATAATATGCTCATGTTTGGAGGAAAAGAGTTATGAGCCAAGCCTTTGATTTCAAAGCCGACAAGGGAGACTTTATTTTCCCATCTCTTTCTAACACCAGCCACCAAGGAGAGAAAGGATGCAACGTCGCTTGATCGATACGGGCCTTTAACTCATGCAGTCGCTGCCTCGACCACTGGGCTCACTTGTTTTCTTTGGCAATACGATACAAGCCTTCAATTCTAATCAAATCTTGTTTTGCTTCGTCGAGATTGATCTAGTTTTTTCTTTATTAGTATGTTTGTGGTGCTCCTCGGTCGCCCCTTCATGTGATCTTCTTGTTTTGCCGATGCTGTTATCAGCTTCGATTTTGTTTTTTAAGGATTCGAGTTTTGATTTGATAGCATTTGAGGGGTGAGACTTGTACTGTTATCGTGGGTATTTTTTAACATTTGCTTTGTTTGGAGTTTTTTAATAAAAAAGTAAATGAAATGGTGATTTCAAGTACTCAACTCAGTGAGAAGGATGGTCAACTGAAATAATGTATATATATAAACTGGAAGAGAAATAAAGGGAAATTAGGCTTATAGTAGAGAAACAAATAATATTTATTAAATTATGATACACGGGTGTGAGTTAAAAAATATAAATAATTTATATAAGAATAAAATGAAGCTTCAGTAGTAATACTAAATCTGAATGTTTATAAATCATAGTATATTAGGCTAAAGTGAGTTTTTTTTTTTTATTATATAAAAATATAAAACGATGAAAACATTTTTATAATAATATAATTTATTTTATAAAAAGAATTATTTTTTAATCATTTTTCAATTGAATTGATATTTAATTAACTCGTGATATCAATTCGCTTTAATACATAATATGCTATATTATATCATAAAACTCAAAAGTAAAACCGTCCACAGAAAATATCATAAAATATCTACTGCATAGTTAATATGAAAAAAACTAAAGGGAGCTGTTAAATATTAAGAACAAGGGAGCAAAAGGATCCGAACACCGCAAAGAATCAGGGCAAGATAGCCTGACACAGTCAAAACGAGACAAAAGGAGAAAATGAACGAAATAGGAGGATAAACCAATCTCAAGGCACCTTGAGCCACAAGCTAAAAAAATTGTCACGTGAGAGATAATGCGAAGCCTTAGAGGTGAGCATAAAAAGGTCTTTGGGGATCCCTCTTGGCTATGTTCAATACTCATCATCTTCAATCTTTTTATTCTCTCCATAACCTTCAACCTTTTGTTAACTTAAATATTGGAGAGTGATCCTAGTGTACACTTTGACCCCCTTAGCTCTTTTTTTTTTTTTTTTTTTTTTTTTCATTTTTGCAAGTCTTTTCACTTTCACGATTCAATTATTGGCTCATATCCATCTCAATCCCAATGGATATTAATACTTTAAATGGTCTTAAGATTAACTCAAAGGTATCCAACTTTTCGTTCGATACCTAATGATTAGGTATCAATACGTAGCCTTAAAAATACTTCAAAAACATTTTTGAACACTTTAAAAGGTCTCGGGATTAATTCAAAGGTATTTAACATGTTCGTTTTACAGTTCATGTTCAATATTCGTGATTATCTCTCTCAACAATACCATCTCTAAAGTTTAAATATATGTTTTCCTTTTAAAAATACACTGTATCTAACTATTACACTCAATCAACTTTAAAATTGTTTTTTTTTTTTTATATAGATAACTTGAAATGCATCAATTTTAAATTTTGTTTTTGTCGTCCCTAATCACATGAAATCGTTATGTAAAAATTAAAAACTATATTTAAAAAATATTAAAATAATTATAAAATTAATAGTTTTTTTTTATAAACGTATAGGAGGATGGATCTACCTAAATCCAATCTAGATCCAAAAAAATTCAATTAAAAAAGGTTATCTCATTGTGAAACCCGTTTATTTCCCTTTTTTCAATCTATTCCTATAAAATCCGGCCAAAATGAAAATATGATTTTTCCCGCGTGGAATCATTAGGTAGGAGACAGGCTCAAAAGTTAAACCGGTCAAAATATGCCAAAGTCCCTATACTTTTTTAAAAGTTAAAATTTAGTTCTTATTTTATTTTTAAGAATTTAGTTACTCTATTTTTTAGATTTCAAAATTTAAGTCCAACTATTTTAACACTGCTAAAATTGTTAGTGCGACATTTTGAAATAAAAGAAAATATTCACTCGGTAGCAATGTAATTAAAAAATAACATTGTCATTAACCCAAAAAAATATTTAACTGTCCAAAGGTTAAACTAGAAATTTTTTTTAGAGGGGTTAAAATTAAATTGTAATTTTTACGATTGAAAAAAAATGTAATTTCACTATTTTAACAGTCTATATCTTTATAATTTTTAAAGGATTAAATCAAAATTTTGTTTTTTTTATAGGGGCCAAAGTATAATCTTATTTTTATTAATTTAAAATTTTAAAGGATCTAAATAAAAAAAAATTCATTTTAAAGGAGGCGGGCCCTGCCATCCCCCCTAGTTTCATCCCTGACCGTGTCAACAGTTAGACATGAATTTTGAAATCTAAAAAGTAGATGGACTAAATTTCAGAAATTCAAAGAGTACGGGGTCTGATGGCAGTTTTTAACCATGTACCGAAGAATGCAGGTGAAAATTAGCCTAACGAAAAAAACGAGGTGAAGTGTAGAAGGTTGACCAGGTATTAGTTGACCACCATGCTTGCTGATGATGACCTAAAATCACCCTGGAATTCCAAAAGAGCCTTTGGATTTTGAATAAAAAAAGCAGAAAATGATATGAATAGTGACGTAAAAAGTAGCTCCTACCTACCCAATCCCAACCCTATCTTTAACTAACCACTTTGCGGGGTTTTCTTTTCTTACCAACTTTGGTCAAATCCCAACCCCATCTCAACCCCCATTTAAATATTTACAGGCTTATGAACTTATCCCATTCCCAAGTTGTGATTCAAAAGATTTCATGGGACGGTCACCCTGTTGTGAAAAAGCACAGACCAACAAAGGTGCTTGGACCAAAGAAGAAGACCAACGCCTCATTCATTACATCCGTGTCCATGGTGAAGGTTCTTGGCGTTCCCTTCCTAAAGCCGCCGGCCTGCTTAGATGTGGTAAGAGTTGCAGGTTAAGATGGATGAACTACTTGAGGCCTGATCTTAAAAGAGGCAATTTTACTGAAGATGAGGACGAACTTATCATTAAACTTCACGGTTTACTTGGGAACAAGTCAGTTCTCTTTTTCTCTTTTAATATATTCGCAGCTTTTTAGATTTCCTTGTTGTTGAATCAACATATCTATATATGCCAGATGGTCTTTGATTGCCGGAAGATTACCGGGAAGAACAGATAACGAGATCAAGAACTACTGGAACACCCACATCAAGAGAAAGCTTGTTAGCAGAGGGATCGATCCGCAATCTCATCGTCCTCTGAACGGAACAGCTAAAGCCACACCCACCGAGTTGGATTTTCGAAACGCAGCCACCGTTCCTAGAATAAAATCCATTACGACCGCAACCCCATCTTTGAGTTTCAAATACGATGAGCCTCGAGTGAAGGCCATGTCAGATTCCCTTGAAGGAGGAAACTGTACCAGCAGTGGCATGACTACAGATGAAGAACAACCGAGTAGCAGGCTGTACGAGTTAAATTTGGAGCTTTCGATTGGGTTTACTACTAACTCAGCCAACTCGGCTGAGTCCGAACCAAAGGTGGCTAAGCCTAAGGCAGTATGTTTGTGTTGGCAATTGGGTTTTCAAAGAACTGAAATTTGTAGTAACTGTGAAAATACAAATGGGTTCTATAGATATTGTACAACTTTGGGTCCATAGGGTCAATTTTTTCTTTTTCTTTTTTAATTTTCTTTCATAGTTTTCATTTCTACGTAGTTGAAAGCTAATTACAAAACAGTATGTTTTCTATTCTTTTGATTTAGTGGAAGAACCAATCATAAAAAACCCTTGTTCATATTTCTATTTGTATTTTATCCCTTATACCCTAAAATTCATCAACACTTTACCATCATATATATTTGTATCAAATATGAATTCTAATTATGTATTCAATTTTGCCGATTGACTCTTAATTTAATTGATATGTGCATTGTTGTTAGTACAGAAGAATATGGGTTTGAATGCGCTGGAACGTATTATCCAATTATTTAATAGTCGGTGAAGGGCTATGGGTCTAGGTATTGTATAAAAAAAATATTATATGATCAAAATCTGAAATTATTCAAAACAAAAAATTATGTATTCAATTTTAAGTTAAAATTTGCTACTGGGCCTTATAATTTTTGCACCATTTACTTTTATTTCAAAGAATTTAAGCCATCTATTTTTAATATTTAAAAATGTTCAAGTCCAATTATTGATATAATTAAAGTTTTTTCTATTAAATTCAAGTTTATTATAACGTCAGTTTTTTGTTACATGATTATTAGATGAGTATTTCTTTTATTTCAAAATGTCCCACTAGCAAATGTAACACAAATATTTTAGTGGTGTCAACAGTTGATTCCAATTTTTGAAATCTAAAAGGTAGGACTAAATTTATGAAAATCAAAGGAGAAAAACTAAATTCTAAACATATGAAGAGTAAAGAGACTTTAATTATATTTTAACCTAAGACATTAATTGTACCTAATAATCCAAACAAGTTATAAAAATGAACCGGTTAACCACGTGAATTAAGGTGAGATGTCAATAATCTATCTTATTTTAACAAATGATCAAGGGTTTTATTCTCGTCTTATATATGAAGCAACTTTAAAATTCGTTATTAATATTTACGAATCTATTGAGAAAAAAAATGAAGCAATTGAGGTTAAGAATAAGAAGTGTTGCAACAGCACAGAGAATATTGTCACGATGACGATGGTTCAAATATTTCAAAGAAAACAATAGTTTAACTATTCAATGATATAAAATATAGTTAATTTTTTAATCGTATAATGCACAAATTAATTGAGTACATTATACACTTATAATACTAGGTCGAAAGCAATTATATAATTTCAAATTCAACTTTAGGAGATGGAAACTATAGAAACTATCAATAATTTTAAGTATAATTATCGAAAATATCCTCGTTATTTATGGGTTTTTGGATTTGGCCCATAACTTCTTCTTTTTATTGATATTTTCAACATTATGATTTTTTCATAAATCAATCTAATTTTAACAACAAAAAAAAAACATGAGTTGACTATCAATCAAACCGTTGGTCAACAAAATAGTCTATGTGGGGGTTGGGACAATGAAGAGTGAGAGGGAAGGTGACGGCGGTGGTGGAGGTTGGACACAACAGCAACATCAATTAGAGGGGAAGAGAGGAGGAGAAGAACAAACAAGATTAAAAGAAAAGAATTTTGTTTTTATAGATGATATCATCCATGATCTCGTGCTTATGTGACATGTCACATAGGCTACTTCATTGATCGACAGTTTGATTGATGATCAGTTTACGTTTACCGTTAAAATTTGACTAATTTTTAAAAAATCATAACGTTGAGATTATCAATCCAAAAAAATAAGTTAATGGCTCAAACCTAAAAACCCATAAATATTAAGAGTATTTTAAAAAATTATGCCATAATTTTATTCTAAATTGATTAAGACTTCGAGAGAAATGTAATAAAATACCTTTCACAAGCCATATGCACCACCATTATCCAAATTTTTAATTATATAGTAATGATAAAGTTGCTAATATTAAAGAGTGCCCTTAATTTAAAATTTTCATTATTGAATTATTTTTAAATTATTATAATTATGATTTGATTTGTGGATTTTTTTAATTAATTGTGAGAAAATTACGCGACCTAGAAAATTGACAAAAAAATTGTACTTTAGTGTAATTGGTTTTAATTGACTTTAAAGAGGTCATATAATATGCTTGATTTAATACATGTGATATAATATAAAAATAGAATTTAAGAAATAATATGATAAAAGAAATTAAAATTTAAACATAATATACGATTGATTGTATTTATTAATAAAAATATATTAAAGTTTATTTGTTTTGATAAAGTGTATATACATAATGTGATCAAGAAATTCAATTTAAAAAATATATCTACAGATAGACTCGTTAAAATGATTTCAAGAAGCAATTCAAAAATACAATTGTTTGTTAAGATCTCAGATAAGTTCTTCGATGAATGATAGCGTAATTGAATTTTTTATTGTGATTACTTAGATTAAAATTTATACTATTTTTTGCAAAAAAAAGTCAACAATAAATATAGTTTAGAATATGGTTTCAAAACATAAAAATTATTTTGTTTTTTAAAAAAAGTAAACTCATCAATTTGCAAGGTACTATTAAAATGAGTCACCTTATATCAATATATTTCTTTTAACACTGCTAACAATATTTATTTAGGAACACTTACACAAACAAACATAAATAGAATAATTAATTAAAAATAAATAAGATAACACTAATTAAATAATCATAAGGTTCAAATTGAATTAGAATTAGAATAACATGCGCATGGCCTAAATTGAACAAAAAGAGGAACTTTATTGAAAAATATGAACGATGAGGGACTTAATAAAAATTAACCCAAGACCCTAAAATATCTTACCTACCTACATGTGATGGGTTAGAGATGGCCCGCAAACTTTCCCATTTACAACTTTTGGAATCTCGTTGGGATAAGTTTCAAAATTATTCATCGATTTTAGTTTAATATGTAATTTTATATATAAATTTTAATTTTGTGTAATTTTATATATGAAATTTTAATTTTATTCAATTTTTTCAAATTATTAATATAATTATTGATATAGCTTCATTTTATGTTTATGTATTGTATATACAAATAATTATATTTATCAAATATAAAAATAAATTGATATATTTATTTATTTAAACGTGTATGATTAAATCGAAATTATATACATTTGAACCGCAATCAAAGTTTTATGTTTATAATTACATCAAAATAAAGTTCATGTATAAAATTACACATTGAATCAAAATTCATATATAATTGTTAGATTTATTTCATTTAGTTATTATTAAACTTACTAATTAATTTCTTTTTCTTTCCTCTTTACCCTAAATTAAAATTTCATTTGTTTCATTAGAAAATGATTTTTTTTTAAATTAATATATATTTTTTAAGTTTAGATAAATTTATGAAAAATATTTTCTGTTGTTTAACAAATTTCTTGAAAATAATTCATAAAAATTGTTTCCATACACTTTTTACTGCATGCAAGTATGTAATGAAGAATTAAAATATTTTAACAGGCTGAAAACATAAAAAAAAATGAAAATAAAATAACAATATTGAAAATTTAGGCATCAATTTGTTCTTTGCAAATCATGCGGCAACCAACCATCCGAAATTTTAATCACCAGTCGTCAATTTTAATTTGACTTTTGCAAAAATTATGACCAAAAAATATATAAAATTTGAGTGCTCCCACTTGGCAATCTTGTAACAATTATGCCAAATAAGCTTAAGTTTTCAAATTAGCAATCTTGATACATGAGAAATTAATTTATGAACCCTTCTTATTAGATCATCAATGGTTATTTTTTTAATGATTTAATATTATTGATACATATTTTTAGTAATTTTTTATTTCAAATTTCGAATCTTGAACACTAAACTTCAAATTCACTTTAAACTCAAACCCGAATCTCAAAACTTAAATTTTTGAGTTCAAGTTTGTAATTTTGAATTTAGGATTCATGTTCAAGATTTAAAATATTATATTTGGAATTCAATGTTTAAGCTAAAAAATATCAAAATTATATATCAATAAAATAAAAAAAATATTAAAATATTGTTAAATAATGTAGTGAAAATGATTTATAAAATAATTTTTCCTTCATATATATGATAATGGAGTAATTGACTTACATAGGCTGCCGCCAAGGCTGACTTTGGTTTTGATGGCAATGGCGTAAGAAGGTGAATTAATAATACTACGTACAAATACTGGCTGAAGTTCTTTGTTTTTATTTCTGCAAAATGTGCATTGAAGGGAACACCAATTTCTTTAAAAATAATTCACTCTTTCAGGTTTCAGCATTTTAATGTATTTTACATTTATATAACATTTACACTACGTCCAATTTAAAAGCAAAAAAAGTTATACTGTTTTTCGAACACCATGTTTTAATTTTGTATATAAAATATTATTTAAAGAATAATTATTTTACATATCATATTTTAAATATAATTATTTTATGTTTAATATTATTTTTCTCTTTTCATTGGGTGAGTTTAGATGAACAATGTGTTTATCTATTATTAGTGTAAAAAAACGATGATAATGAAATTAGATATTATAATGTAAAATAAAAAATAAACTAAATAAACTACACTGTCCATTCAAATCTGCCCACCGTATTTAAAAATTTTCTTGGCATGTACAAGAGATACGTAGGCTGAGTAAAAATTTTATTTAAATTGATTTGACTATAATCTTCTATGAGGATATTCACAATAATTAATTTTATTTACAAATTTTAAAACATATTTAAAATATATAATTTTTTAACTAAAATCCAAATGGTTAAATTTATATTAGTCTCTATATTATGTAAAAGAAATGTGAATTTACTGTATGTATTATAATTTGATCAAATTTAGTTTTCGTATTTTTTAAATTGATTAATTTTTTTTTTGAATTTTAAAATTTTAGTCTTGACTTAAACAATAATTGTTAAATTTATTTGTTTGAATTTAATTATTAATTATATACAATGCGTACAATTGTAAATTTAGTTTATTCTTTAATTGGATTATTTTAAGTCTTTATATTTTTCAAAATTTGAAATTTCAATTTTGATGCAAATTAATGTCACTAACCCATTAAATGATCTTTTAGTGAGAAAGATGTGAAAATAACAAACTGACATGACATTACATATATAATAATATGTTTGGTATATTAAATTTTAAAAACAACAGAACCTAACTTAATGAATTTAACAGTTATCCTTTAACAATGACTGAATTTTAAAATTTGAAAAATATCAAAGCTAAAAATAACCAAATTAAAGTACAACAACTAAATCTATAACTTTTACAAAATACAAAGACTAATAGCAAGGTTTAACCAACCCAAATCTAATTTCATTCTAGGGGTGAACATTTGATTTACCCGAGTCGAATCGAATAAAAAATTTCGAGTTAGTCGAGTTGACGAATTCTATTTTAGCAATTGAGCTCAATTCGAAAAAATTTCAAATCGAGTCGAATTGAGTAAAAATATTTTAAGTCAAATTGAGTCAAGTTAACAGATCCTATTATTTATACTCAATGCTGCATTTATATGGACAAATTATTTAACTAGTAAACGAAGTATAAGATAATTTAACTACATAAACAATATAATGGTTTTTCTTTTTAACTTAACGGATAAACATTTATCAGAACGATATAGTTTTGCCTTTTCTTATTGGGATTTTTGGATAACTCAAATTGTATAATTCATATTCGAGTTAAACCGAAAATTTGATTCTTTAATCGAGTTTATCCGAATAACTCTATTAACTCAAATAATTTGAACTATTTAATTCAAAATTTAAATTTTTTTATCAAATTTTTCGAATTGAATCAGATTTTGTTTTTTTCATCCAATAAGCACCCAAGGTTAGTTCCTAACTCTTAACCGACCTAAATCCACATGTTAATCAATTACATTAGTTTTTCTAATTTTTAATTGAACAAAATGATTACTTAAGGACCTCACCTAACGCAACCAAATTTTGGGTCGGTTTACACGTAGATAGGATTATACAAATGTATAATTGAGCTAAATTTGCACATTCAATCACAATTACTAAAAAGGTAGGCAACACAAGGCATCCTCCGTCACCATGCATCACGTCATTGTCTTCTACTTTAATCTAATACCGAAGTTGTTCACTTGAATCTTTTGAAATTTACTTTTTGGTACATGTCGTTCAATTTATATCAATTAACGTATTCAACTCAATTACCCTTTTTTAGTAATATATAGTGAGAGATGAAATATTAATTACCAATTCCATGATTAAAAATTTGTTTGAAAATGAATAAAACATTCTTATAATGTGAATTTCAATGAATTTCCAATCTCATCCTTATCAATTGTATGAATTGAATAATTGATCAGGGATAAATATCAAAATTATTCATGAACTTTGATTTAATGTGTAATTGTATACATAAATTTCAATTTGATGTAATTTTACACATAAAACTTTAATTATGGTTCAAATGTATACTCAAACCCGATTCTGGGATTATTTGAAAGTGCAACCACTCTGAGCTCAGGGTTGGAAGGGGCTCAAAAAATATTTTTCAATTTTTAATGTGAGAAAAAAAAAATTCAAACTAAAAAAAATTAATTAAATGTTTAAAACTTTCAATTTTTCATTATAAATAATACTTCATCTCCTTGGATCCCAAAAAATTTTCAATTTTTATTGTATTAAATTTTATATTTTTTAAAAAATTACCCAAATTATTGTTTCGCTTAAAGCTCCAAAGATGTCAAGAACAGGTATGTGTATACTTGAAATTTTAATTATGATTTAGTCATACACATTCAAAGAAATAAATACATTTTTTTATTTTTATATTAGATAAATATAATTATTCATGTATGCAATAAATAAACATAAAATGATATTATATCAATAATTGTATTAATAATTTACAAGACTTTGACTAAATCAAAATTTCATGTATAAAATTATATATAAAATTAAAATTTATGTATACAATTATATATTAAAACATAATTCTTGATATTTATGTGAATTTTTATGAAATGAATAAAATTTAAATAAGGGAAAAAGTCAGTGAAATAAAAGCGGTCAATTCAACTAATAGTACATGTGCAACGCCCACAATCTTATGCTTGCATTACAAAAATCAGGGTTCATTGGAGAGTGGAGACCCTTGTTTAGCTATGCAAGATAGTACTTCTTTCTAGAAACCTCGTATTACACATTCTCTACGTGGTTTTAGATTTTGTTTGATTGGTTCTTTTTAAATCTACTTTTTCAAATAAATTTTGTATTTAATATTTATTTTAAAAAATATTATAAGGACACATCCCAATTAATAATTAAAATTTCTTCTTTTTTTCTGATCAAATTAACTTATTTTGTTGATAGGTAAATTTGATCATAGATCGAGTTACTCATTTAAGTTAAAATATTCGTTCGAAAAATGAAATTTTTTTTATAGAAATATAAATCCTAAAAATAAGTCTAAACAAAAAATAAAATATATTTTCTAAATAAATCAAGTCTCGAGTAAGATTTTTCAATTATTAAAATAGAACCAACCCTAATCCATAATTAGTTCTATTTAGGTATGGAATGCCAACCAACTATATCAATTAATTAATCAAATGATATGATGCGGTGGTTGTTGATGAAGTTTTGAGAATTTCATACTAAAAATTTCATCGGGTGTGAATTTGATATTTATATTTGAGTTATACGGATATATTTTTATTTGTAACTTTAAACTATATAAAAACACTATTAATAATTTTTAACATATTTTATAATTATTATATTAATAAATTGACAGTATATAAATTTATGTAGAACCAATAAATTAAATATAACTTCAAAAAATATATTATAAGAAAAAGTTGGCACCGTCAAAAGAAAAATATGGTTGGTATTTTAAATTATATATTGGACTACATTCAAAGAAAGAGTTCGATCGTCAGTGGATGACGTAAATACTAGTTACTGTAACGACTTTATGTAGTTAGCTGAGCTCGACTCAGATCCTGGATAAACTTCTTTTTTTTTTAATAGCAGAAATTAATTACATAAACGTAGTTTTTAATGAGAAAATTTTATGGTTTGAAGTTGTTAAAAATCAATCAACAACAATGTTTAAATACTCGTTAAAGGTTATTTAAAAGTACAATTTCTATTTATATCTTCAATAGTATTTTTTTTTTCTTGAAATGTATCAAAATCTAATTTACTAATCTTTCACAAAAATAAAGAGGGAATAAATCATACCTTTAAAAAACTATTATCTACTGTATAATTATTGCTAATAATATGAATTAGAGTTAATAAACTTTTTTTAACTAAGTACTGTTTAATTACATAAATTAATTTTAATTTAATTCTGAATTATATTAAAAAATTAACATTCTAATATACCGTCATACAATGTTTTAAGAGAAATTTTTAGTCCAATATGAACTAAATTATTACTATGAATGGAATGTATTTGTGTAAAGTTGAGGGGTAAATGAAATGAGATGGTTTAAGAATTAAGACAATGATTAAAATATTTTATTTATAAAGAAAAAGTCAATGACTCCGCAACCACGATAAGTATATGTTTTAATTTTAATTTTATATTTTTAACTATAGCTAAAAATATAAATATAAAATCTAAAAGAATGGATCTTTTGTTTGTTTGACTGCAGGAAGAGAAAAAAAAATAAAAATAAAACCACCAACCAAAACTCTAAAAGTCACAAGTGATACGTGACATCTTTGGAAGGGAGGTGATGTTGGTAGGTAGGGTTGGGTACCCCACATCATCCGTTCTACAACAACAATAACAATAATAATAATAATAATAATAATAATAATTTGATATCTATGAGAGTTAAAGTACTCGTAAAAAATAAATATTGCAGGAATTAGCCTTTTTTATAAGCGTATTTCAGTAATTATTTTTTGCATTACTGAAATTTAAAAAAAATCTAGTTATAACTTATATTTTTTCTTTAATTTGAATTATTATGTTGAATTATATTAATATAAGAGGAATTGAGACACAATTCAATATGAAGATACAAAATTTTCTTATATGACAAATATAGACTAATCCAAACGGGATAGGTGTGGAGTATGTCTTGCATTCTGACCAAATTAAGATACAAACAGAGAGCAATGTAAAGATGAGGAGCCATGCAACGTCCTGACGACACAACAACAAAATAGGGAGAGGTAGAAACAACGTTGTGATGTGGCGACGTGTCATGCGATTTTCTCGATTTTCTTCTGAGTCAAATTCTAATTATTTATTTCAATCGAACTCTGATTAGTGTAGATTATTTTAAGTATTAGTTTGTAAAAGATTTCAAATAATTTTGTGTTTAAGTTTCGAGGGTTCTTATTTTCGGGTTTTGAAGTTTAGTTTTTTATCTCCATTTTTGCCACTTTAATGAAATTATCATTGCTCGTGGTTTTTTATTCTCTTCAAAGAGATTTTTCTACATAAAATTTATGTGTTCGATCTTTCCAATTTCTTCGTTACTTTTCTTATTTGTTGCTTAAACAGATTTATTCCCAACAACAGAGGTCATAAACTCCCGTGATTAAAATGATGCACTTCATTTTTTGTTTATTTTAGTAAATTAATAAATAAATTTAAGCTCTTTTTAATATAAAAACTTTAGCTTCGACTCAACTAATTTATATTTTTGTCCCGACCCCAAAAAACTTTTTGACTTCACCACCGATTATAAACTATGAAACTTGCACAAACAACACTGCCTAAGAAGGCTGCACAAATTATTCAAACTCCCCAAGATAATATAGTATAACACACCCATTGGACAAAACAACCTACATTTCCCTCAAAACCCTACACTTTGATATGAAACATTAAACGATGATATGTGCTGCAACAAATTTTTTTTTTATGAATTATAATTACAAGATAAAAACTCAAACAACAAACACAATTAACATGATTCAAATTCTGTGTAACACCCAAATCTTGAACACCATTGTCGGCTAGGATTCCGGTGTTTCTACTCATTTAACTTTGTTCATCTTTTAGGATATCATAATATTTAATCTTTATTCCATACAAAATTCACCTGTCATATCTCGAGTCATTATTTAATCATAACACAATTTCATCAAGGGGAAAAAATGACATTTCCAACATTTTAAGGGACTTCGACCGGCACCTGATGGTCAAGTATCGGTAATAGTCAATTCAATGTACAATTTAGAACTGTGTAGACTTCTACCAGTACCTGTGCTAGTTCTACCGATACAAGTCATGCAACTACTGATACAAAAAACTCCAGAGAGTGCAACTTCTACTGATATAAGCATTCATACTACCGATACATCAGTACTATAAACTACCGATACTTGTAGTTCAACTACCAATACAACCCAAGTCAGAGAACAACCTCTCTCCTACCCTGTACTTCTACCGAAACAAGTATGCAAAATCTCAATAATAATGCCAAGATACAAGTTTAATGTCTCAAACACAACCAATACAAGTTATGCATTAACATCACACAACATACATAACTTCTAAGTCTTTACAAGCATTATAAGCTTAAGCATCTAAGTTATACTTCATGCATTTACACAATCAAAATAGAAGGATTTCAACATCTTTAGTTCAATATCAAGGTTAATATCATCCTAGTACATGCCATAAGACCAAGTGATGCAAAATCTACCGACAAACTCCGCGATAGTGTACTTCAGGTGATGTTGATGCTCCAATCTTCAGCCAGCAAACGATATACAAAACAACAACAATAATTGTGGTAAGCTTTATAGCTTAGTAAGTTCAATAGTTAAGAATTAGCAACATGGTAACAAGCAACAATGATTCCCTCGAGCCAATGTAATTTCCATTGCTCTTTGAGTATTTACAACTCCTTTTCCTGTTTATATCTTTTTGATACCCATACTCGATGCTGCTAACACGAGTTGTCAAGGACTCGTAACTTACGTGGTACCCCAGCCATCAGTATGGTGTCTATCTGTACTGTAAACTATTTCCTAATGATGTTGCTCACACGAGCTGTCGGGAGTATACATAAAGCTTAAGTCCCAACCATCGTAGGACGTGTAAT
Source organism: Kokia cookei (assembly GCA_039519145.1). NCBI lineage: Eukaryota > Viridiplantae > Streptophyta > Magnoliopsida > Malvales > Malvaceae > Kokia > Kokia cookei. Next base: position 20,244,408 of record CM076902.1, read on the forward strand.
CCATATAGGATCCATATCTCTTTTTCGAGTCACGATACTGCTCACACGAGCTGTCAAGGACTCGCAACACATACGGTACCCCAACCATCGTGTCGGTACTATTTCAACGGCATAAAGCTTACCATCTCTTGTGTAATGACCTAAATTCACGGGCACCGGAAAAAAAGTGAGTTATAGGGCCTCCGTCTTAGTAAACCAAGTTCGTAAATAATTATTAGGAGTAATTATAAGTTTAGTAACGTGTTTAATTAAGCTTTGATTAGGTGAATTTAATTTAACTTAGAGTAATTAATAAAAAGGACTAAATTGAATAAAGGGTGAAAGTCTAATTATAGATTAAAAGAAAGAAAGAGGGACTAAAATGACAATTATGCCTATTGCATAAATTGAGGTGGCAAACAGAGAAAAAATTTAAAGATTTTTTCTTTATTTTAATTTATTATTAATTAATATTAAAATATAATAATATAAATTATTATTTAATTGGTATTATTTTATTATTATTAACTAATATATATATATAAGAAATAAAAGAATAAAGAAAGAAAAAAAAAAAAGAAACAAAACAAGGAAGAACAGAGGCTCAAACGAAACAGGGGAAAAAGAAAAGGAAAGGAAAAAGAAAAAGGGGAAATTAGGATTTTGAAGCTTTAATCTTTAATTGGTAAGTCAATTAAGCCATTTTATCTTAAATTAGATGTTTTAGAAGCTTTAGAACAAAGTTTTGATGAAATTAAGTTGAGTTCTTGGAAGTTTTAAGGTTTTTGAACATAATTCATGTTGAACAAAATAGTGAATTAGGGATTTAATTGAATGAATTTCAAGTTAGAATTGATAAAGGGATTAAATTGTAAAAGAAGCTATAAGTTTTGTGATAGAGGGATTAAATTGAAATAAATTTTAAATTAAGGTTTTATTATGAACATTAGATAGTTAAGTTGAATATGGAAGAAAATTGAATAAAAATAAAGTATGAATTGAGTTAGAAAAAAATAAATAAGTTAATTAGGATTAAATTGGAATTAAGGTATAAATTGGATAGAAATTCAATTATTATTATAAATTAGTGCTGTAATTAATAGTGTAAATTATTATTATTATTTTTTTTGTAGCTAGCAAAGAACCGATGCATGGGCACAAAAAGGAAAGGAGAAAGTTATCGAGGAGTAATCCCGAAATCTGGGTTTGTATTACTATAATTTAAATTATTCATTATTTAATGTTTATTTCGATATTTATATTTAATAAGTGAAATTGAAATTGAAAGTGATATGAATTGAAATTGAAAGTCCCTATTAACTAGTCGGGCTGAGTCGGATATAGTTGGCATGCCATAGGATTGGAAGAGTTCAGGGATTCTTCGACCTTGAGTCGATGAGACACTGGGTGTCATTATTTTACTTCGGATAGATTCGATGAGGTACTGGGTACACTTTACTTCGGCTAGGCCGATGAGACACTAGGTGTCACCTTATTGCTTCGGACTATCCGATGAGGCACTGGGTGCCATTCTGGTGTGTTTGGTTGGATCCGTGTATCCGCTAACGTCCGAGTCTTGTTAATAGAGGTAAACAATGTGAAAATTAAAAATTGAATGGAAATAAAAAATCGAGGCATATCAAGTGATATGTAATGAAATTGAGAAATGAGAATGAAATGGTTAAATTGATTTGATATTGATATGGAATGAAAGTGGTGTATAAATTAAGATAATATGTGTTCATGTATTATATGATTGATTATGTGAAATTTATTTGGTTATTTATAATTTGAATTATAGTAATACCATTGAGTATGAAATACTCAGCGTACGGTTGTTTTCGTGCGCAGGTTAGTAGAAATTAAGGTCCTGGTTCAGCATCCAGATCGATCCCGACCTCAGTATAAACTCGATGATGTAATTCTCCTCTTTTGGTAAAAGTGGCATGTACAAGGTGTTGTATAGGTTACATGTTTATGCTTGTAGTGTTGGTTGTAAAAAAATATATATATATATACACTATATTTTGATATTAGTTTAATAAAATGGTAAAGAGTATATTATAAATTTTGACATTATGTTTGAATGAAAAAAAAAATGAATAAAGTTATTAGTAAATTTTGAATAATATTAAGAATTTTAATTATTGAATTAATATGTTAATGGAATGATTATGATTTAGGTGAATTTGATTATAAATTGTTTTGGTTGTGGGTTGAAATTGCAGGGAAGGTTAGATGTTTATAAAATGTGTTATATCGCGTTTGAAAAAAAAATTACGAAAAAATTTACGGAGCACCAAAACAAGTCCCAATTCCCTTTTAATACGTGTTTTGAGCCTCGAGGGTTCAATTAAGGAATTTTATGATTATTTTACAGTATGTTCATTAATTATTTATTTATTATTTGTAAGTTATCCGATATGTCTGGTAATACCTTGTAACCCTATTCTGGCGAGGGTTTAGGGTTAAGGGGTGTTACATCTTGAGTTTCATTTCTTCGATCATCTTCAAAGTCGAATGTTCATGATTTTTTGTACATTGACAATATATATACATGTACAAGGAATATTAAGTAAGATTTATTCTACGAACTTACCGAACTGGATTGCAGTTTAGGAAGGACTTCAAGGATTAACCCACCAATTTCCCTTTTTCGCGATCTGTAGCACGATCGTAGTCTATATTCACAAGTCATTCAATTATCACATTAAGTTACATAATTTATTCATTCCACACAATTTAATCCTTTTTGGGAAAATTACGATTTTACCCTTACTAGTTTCCTTTTATTCAGTCTAGTTCTTTCAACACAAAACATACAAAATAACCATTTCCTCCCATAACTAATCATAGCCAAATTTCTTGGGAGCCCATTCAACCCATTCACACTTTTATTCACAACAATTCATGTAATTTCATCATTTTTCACATTTTAGTCTTTAAACCTTAATTTCATTAAAAATCACTTTACAAAAAGATTTAACCCAAGTATCAAACATTCAAATACATCAAAAGCTTTCAAGAACAAACAATTTCAACAGTGGCAAGTTTTTTAATACTTGACAGATTCACAAATTTGTCCCTGTATAAGCTAGATTAAGCTAATACGGACTCGAAAACATAAAAATTACTAAAAACGATCAAGGTTTCTCAAATCAAAGCTCGAAGATTGAAATTGAAACCCTAAGTTTTTCTCCTCTTGTTATCGTGTGAAGAAGAAAGAAGAAGAAAATGGGATGAAATTCTATTTCTTTTCTTTCAATTTTCATTTATATAATAATGACATTTTTGTAATTTTTAAGACTTCTAACATTAAGCCTTAATTAATCATTTTTTTAACCTTAAAAAAATATTTACACTTAATATAAACCATACCATTCCACTAACTAATTCTCCTTTGGTCAATTTATTCATTTGGTCCTTCTATTTAAACATCAATACTTTTACATTTTTTCCTTTCTATTCAATTAACTATTTAATCTATGAAATTTTCAAATCATAATTTCATACGATGCATATATTACCAGAAATATTTAAAAAAATAAATTTACGACTCGACTTGTCAGAGCTATGGTCTCGAAACCACTGTTTTCGACACCACTGAAAAGCGAGTTGTTACATTCTAGTCACACCTGAAGCGATGAATACTTTTAATCATTAGATTATCACATAAAATTCACTTCAACAATTCTTTGGCAAACACATAAGAAAAGGAAGCTATAAATTGAAACCCAATTGAGAAAGCATTTAAGGGATTTGAAGAAAGTAAATCTTTCATAACTTCCTTTGGAAGCTTAGGCTTAACTAGAAAATACTCTCTTTCAATCAAACTTTTCTTCTCAATTAGAAAATATTCAAAATATAGATTAATTCAAATCAAATCTAAAAGCTATGAAAACGAGACATTAAAAAAACTGTAATATATAATTTTAGGGTTATATATAATTGAAAAGTGATGAACAACATGATCCAAACTCGACAATTGATATGCTTACATTCCACGTCTAATATAGGTGTTATTATATAAGAACTTGAGTTGCCCATGGCCGGGTCCGGGTCGGGCCCTTATAAAATTCTAGGCCCGATTGATAGAGTTGGGCTTGACTCGAAAAATAGGCATAAATTTTTGTCCAAGTTCAATTTGGTCCACCCGTATTAATTTTTTATTTTATTTTTATATATATATTTTAAAAAATATATAATACATCAAAAACACTAAAAACGTTAAAATAAATAGTTTCCAACAGATTGAAAATAAATTAAAAAAATATTTATACTTAAAAAAACACTAAGATAAGTGAAACTTAATAAGCAAATAACTCTAAAATAGTAGTAAAATTAACAATAAAACAAAAGTTATATAATATCTAAACAATAACAATAAAATAATAGCAACATAATAATGAAATCACAACAAAACAGTGGGAAAACAACAACAAAACAATATGTTTTTTTGTTTTTGCAAAGTCAGGTTGGGTTGGGGCCCAAAAACCATACTCGAAGCTCGACTTGTTTTCTAAATGAGCCTTTTTTTCAAGCCCATTTTTCGAGCCTACATTTTTACTCAAACCCTTTCACTTTTCGAGCGGAGCTTCATGGCCTGACTCATGAACAAGTCTAATGAGAACCTTGTTTCAACTTTTTCTTTATTCATCTCTCGATTTTTTTCTTTCCACCTCCCTAATTGTTTTCTTTTTCAAACTTCTTATCTCCAACGCTTACACGTAGAATCAATGTCTACCAAAGGCGGAGTCAAGGGGGCTAATAGGAGCTCGACTTCCCCTAAAATGAAAAACTTTCCACTTAGGTTCTTTTATAATTTAAAAATTTTAAATTAGTAATAGAAAAAGTATACTTTGGTCCCAAAAATGATAAAAAAATAATTTAATCTTTTAAAAATTATAAAAATATAAATTGTTAAAAATGATAAAATTACAATTTTTACTATTATAAAAACATAATTCCAATCCCATAAAAAATTTCTAGCAATTAAACAAGTACATATATATATATTTTTTCATGGCATACCATTGGACACATGCAATTCGTGACATGCTTAACCAAAAGCCCAACTCTTCTGCTATAACTAACAGGGACTTAACCCAATAACAAAAGAATGGTTAAGAGTTTCTAGAAACGCCCCCCTCCACAAGTAAGTTAGTCTTAAGAGTTTAAAGCCCAGTCCACTTAACCCAATCACACGTGTGAATTATAGATTATTTAGACAGTCCGTCGGAAGCCTTCGGTAGTAGAATTGGAAGAAAAATAAGCCACCGCTTTGTGGAAACAGCAGCTGTCGATTGAGGGTTTTCTTTGGTGGAAAAAGCAAAGCCATGGCGTTGAACGGTGGTCTTAGATCGGCTTCGAAGTTTCTGACTTCGTCCTCTCAATCACTTCTCCACAAGTCTGGTCAGTGACCCATTAGCGATTTTTTCTCTTGTATTTAACTTTTGTTTGGTAGCTGAGAAAATACGGAAAAGAATGGAAGATGAGCATCTGGGTGCTATGAATTATTTTCTTATTAGCTGAAATCGTAGGTTCATAACTGTTTATGTAGATCTGCTTAATTGGTACTTGTGATTTTTTCCCTTTTTATTCGTTTGTTGCTGATATATGTTTGTAGGGGTTCTTGATTGGATTAAAATATCATATGATTTGATTAACTTCTGAATACCCATGTTTTACGTAGCGAATAAATGAATTTTATGTTACGAGGGTCACAGTTCTATAATTGTTTTTAAGTACTCTTTCTGAAAAGGAAAACCTAAGGGAGTTATTAAATTGGTTTAGACATCGATTGTGATTTTCTTTATGATCATAGTATGTTGATTTCTAGGGTCCTTAATTAGCATTTGCTTATACATTTTGTTTCAAGAACCTCAGTGACTGCTATATGATTTTTGTATCAATTGCAATGATCTTGTTATCTTATTTTATGTGGAATGCTATTCCGATGTGAATAATGTTGTTGACTTGACGTTTTCATGGTTACATTTCTAGCAAACTGCATTTGAATTAATTTTTTTATGCTTTTGGTTTTGGTTTGTAATCCTAATGGATTGTGTGGGTTATTGAGGAGTCCTCCATTTGCTGTTACTGTATAAACTCCGGCAGCTACCATAGTACCCTAAACCTTTGAAAGTTAATTTCTTCTTTTTTTGGCTAACTCCTTTTTCTGATTACAGTGACCACTGGCTATTTTCAGCACGGCATATTTCATTTTTAATACAATTCCCAGGCTGTTTTTGTTTGATATTGCTTTTATTATAGGCTTATAGGAAGAATTGTACGGATGTCCTTACACCATTTTTGGGTAACTTGGAAATAGTTTTCTGTATCTACTTTCACATGTCTTGATGTATATTGGTCTTTTAATTTATAATTGTGTTCTTTTATCCTCTTTTTTTCCTTGATGGGGATTTAGGTGTGCTATACATTTTCAAACATTTTTAGTAGTATGTGCATGTTAAATATGCTGTTGAGGATTTATAGGAGCAACAATAAAAGTGGAATTTGTTTCAAAAAGATGAAAAATGAAGGAGTGAACAAAAGGTAGAGTAGATGACCGGATAACCCATGTTCACTAATAATTTTGGGTTTTAGGCTTTCTTTTAGCTTACTTGTTCCTAACTGGAAGGAGAACAAGGAATTTCCCCTTGATCATTGTATTCTGCAAAACTGAATGATCCGCCAATTTTTCCCAGTTTAAATTGTTAACTTAGTTGATCTCTCCCAAATGCTCTGGCTTTGACAGTGATGCAGAATCCACCCATGACTTGTGGGTGGAAGGTCTTCCGATTAGGAGTGGAATACGATTCCATTGATTCTGGAGTATAATTTGGGTTCGAATGAGAATTTTAAAAGATCCTATACATGGATGTTAATATTGCAAATTGGTTGTATTTGTTTTTGCTTGTTGGCTTATTCCAGAATTTCCCCTTGATCATTGTATTCTGCAAAACTGAATGATCCACCAATTTTTCCCAGTTTAAATTGTTAACTTAGTTGATCTCTACCAAATGCTCTGGCTTTGACAGTGATGCAGAATCCACCCATGACTTGTGGGTGGAAGGTCTTCCGATTAGGAGTGGAACACGATTCCATTGATTCTGGAGTGTAATTTGGGTTCGAATGAGAATTTTAAAAGATCCTATACATGGATGTTAATATTGCAAATTGGTTGTATTTGTTTTTGCTTGTTGGCTTATTCCAGAAGCCTCAAATGTCGAAAGGAACTTTTTAGGAATTTAGCCTTTGTCCTTTCTGGTAATTATATGTGCAAAACTCAAAAAATGAAGAGCTAAATCCGTTGTGGTTGTGGCAGGCAATAGAGGGTTTCATTCAACTGGAGTGAAGAGAATGGGGGGAGGGCATGGGCATGATGAACCGTATTACCTCCATGCTAAACATATGTACAACTTGGATAGGATGAAAAATCAGAAGCTGACAATGTCTCTTGGAGTTTTGACAGCCTTCAGCATTGGTGTGTTTGTTCCTATCTATGCTGTCATTTTCCAGCAGAAAAAGACTGCATCTGGTTGATTTTTATTTTTTATGCTTGCCTTCATGGCATGGTCTGGCTGCCTGCAATAATGGAAGCAACTGCCTTCGTGAATTGTTCTCTTCGGCCTTTTGAGCTGATGCAGTTTGATGATTATGATGTTACTTGCGGGCTTTTAGGATTTCTTTTGACAAACACCTGTTGGTAATTACGGGAATTGATTATTTGATAATAATAAAAACAATATATTTGGATTTGCATGGAAAGGTAAGGTAATGGAATTTCTTTTGTCTAAACCACAATATTGAAGTTTTCCTGAGCGAAATTTCTACTCATTTTTTAAAAGGAAAAGTAGGCAATGTGATTTTGATGTTGTGGAGGGTAATTCTATCGTTTGTAAATGATGAGCGAGGAAAATGCAAAATGAAATGAAATAGAGAAGAAAAGAAGAAAGAAGAAATAAGAAATGTTTATATTAGTATTCATATTTTTCAAAAAATGTCAGCATAAATTGTTTTTTTAAAATAGTGTTCTCACGATTAAAATTTTAATTACAATATATATGATGATTGGGTTCTTAAATAATTAAATATAAATTTAAAATATTAATTATTCGATAAATTTATTTAAATTATCAAAATTGAAATAATAGGCATGCGAGTAAATCGATACCCTTGTCTCTACTGACTCTAATACCGATGACAATTCGAATTGAGAATCTAGACATCTATGGATGTCAAGGTTTGGTTTGTTTAAATAATATAAGAATGGTTACAATTTATAGTTTTTAAAAATTTTACAAAGACTTTTGGATGTTGAAGTCATACTAACCGTTACCCTGAATCCAATTGGGCTAAGAAAACATGATGGTGCAAGGCATATAACGAAATTCAACGCTCATTAGTGTTAAGATTTTAGTTTTTAAATTTTAATATTTAAGATTTTAAAAATTTTAAAATATTAAATTACCTTATTAAATAGATTAAATTTAAAATGGTTGTCATTGACACCATAAGTCCCTTTGGGGCTCACTGTCTGTGGTGTCGCAGCCCTTTGTAAAAACACATCGACACAGAAGTAAATTAGTCTTTAAGAGTTTAAAGCCCAATCCACTCAACCCAATCACGGGTGTGAATTATAGATTATTTATAGACAGTCGGCCGGCAGCCTTCGGTAGTAGAATTGGAAGAAAAAGAAGCCATCGCTTTGTGGAAACAGCAGCCGTCGATTGAGTTTTTTTTTTTTTTTGGGTGGAAAAAGAAAAGCCATGGCGTTGAACGGTGGTCTTAGATCTGCTTCGAAGTTTCTGACTTCGTCCTCTCAATCACTTCTCCACAAGTCAGGTCAGTGACCCTTTAGCAATTTTTTTTTTCTTGTATTTACCTTTTGTTTGGTAGCTGAGGAAATACGGAAAATTACGGAAGTTGAGCATCTGGGTGCTTGGAATTCGCTTTTTTTTTTTTATTAGCTGAAATCGGGTGTCAATAACTGTTTATGTAGATCTGCGTAATTGGTATTTGTAATTTTTTTCGTCCGTTGCTGATTTATGTTTGTGGGTTCTTGATTGGATTAAAATATCATATGATTTTGACATGACAAATCTCTCTCTCTATAGATTCGCCCTTATGCTTTTCAGGGATTGAGGATTGGGTGGTTTGATTAACTTTTGAATAACATTTAACGAATAAATGAATTTTTATGTTACGAGGGTAAAAGTTCTATAATTGTATATAAGTACTCTTTCTGAAAAGGAAAACTTAAGTGAGTTATTGAATAGGTTGACATCGATTATGAATTGCTTTGTGGTCATAGTATGCTGATTTCTACTGGTCTTTAATCAGCATTTGCTATGCATCTTGTTTCAAGAACTTCAACGACTGCTATATGATTTTTGTATTAATTGCAATGACTTATTTTATGTGGAACACAATTCTGATGTGAATAACATTTTTGACTTGACGTCTCATGGTTACATCTCTAGTAAACTGAATTTGAATTAATTTTTTTATGCTTTTGTTTTTGGTTTGTAATCCTAATGGATTGTGTGGGTTAGAGAGTAGTCCTCCATTCAATGTTACTATATAAACTCCAGCCGCTACTATAGTGCCCTAGGCTATGTTTACATTTGAAATTGGCTGATTTTGCAATTAGATGGCTACAGGAAGTTTCTATGTCTTTTACATGCTGAGATTTTGTTTAAATGATAGCAAAGTTCTTTCTATGTTTTCGAGTATATGAGATGCTTTCTTATTTTGCATTTGTTTGACCTTGTCTCTTGTGTTTTTATGTGCTCTACCTATGAAAGTTAACTTCCTTCGTTTTCTGGTAAACTCCTTGATCTAATTGTGGTGACCACAGGCTGTTTTCAGCACTCTGGTTGAATTGATACTTTGTGTTTCTTCCTCAGCAATAGAAATGTAGAACATACTCGTACATGATATTTGTTTGGACTCTATGATATTTACGTGCTTTACCCTTTTTCAATTTGTTTTAAGTGTTTCATATTTAGACTCAATAACATATATTCTCATAAATAGAAATTTCAGGCTATTTTTGCTTGATATAGCTTTTACAATAGGCTTATTGGAAGAAGTGTATGGATGGCCTAGCACCATTTTTGGGTAATTTGGAAATAGTATTTTGTATCTATTCACACATGTCTTGAAGTATATTGCTCTTGTAATTTATAATCGTGTTCTTTTATCATCTTTTTTTCCTTGATGGGGATTTAGGTGTGCATGTTAAATATGCTGATTAAAGTGGCATTTGTTTAAAAAAAAAGATGAAAATGAACTAAAGATGGAGTAGATGACCGGATAAGCCATGCTCACTAATTATTTAGGTGTTTTAGGCTTTCTTTTAGCTTACTTGTTCCTAATTGGAAGGAGAACGAGGTATTTCCCTTTGATCATTGTATTCTGCAAAACTGAATAATCCACTAATTTTCCTTAGTTGACCCCTCTCAAATGCTCTGGCTTTGACGGTGATGCAGAATAAACTACCATGACTTGTGGGTGGAAGGTCTTCCGATTAGGAGTGGAACATGATTCCATTGATTCTGGAGTATATTTTGGGTTTGAATGAGAATTTTAAAAGATTTTATACTTAGATGATAATATTGCAAATTGGTTATGGGTATAAGTTGTGTTTATTTTTGCTTGTTGGCATATTCCAGAAGCCTCAAATGTTGAAAGGAACTTTTTAGGAATTTAGCTTTTGTGCTTTTTGGTAATTATATGTGTAAAACTCAAAAAATGAAGAGCTAAATCCGTTGTGGTTGTAGCAGGCAATAAAGGGTTTCATTCAACTGGAGTGAAGAGGATGGGAGGAGGGCATGGGCATGATGAGCCATATTACCTCCATGCTAAGCATATGTACAACTTGGATAGGATGAAAAATCAGAAGCTGACAATGTCTCTTGGAGTTTTGACAGCCTTCAGCATTGGTGTGTTTGTTCCCATCTTTGCTGTCATTTTCCAGCAGAAAAAGACTGCATCTGGTTGATTTTTTATGCTTGCCTTCATGGCATGGTTTGGCTGCCTGCAATAATGGAAGCAACTGCCTTTGTGATCTTCAGCTTTTGAACTGATGTAGTTTGATGATTATGATGATACTTGCGGGAATTTAGTACTTCTGTTGACAATCACCTGTTGGTAATTATGGGAATTGATTATTTGATAATAATAATAAACAATATATTTGATTTTGCATGGGAAGGAAGCTCTCAAGAAAAATTAATCAAGTACTCAATTGAACTCTTGTAGCTGAAAAATTAATTAAGTCCTCAATTAATGTCGACCAACGTTGGTCACAAAATGGCGTTTCACTGGCGAAGCCAAATTTGGACCTAAACACTGATGTTTAAGCACATGCATGTAATTACAAGCGTGCAGCGATTTCCATATTGTCATTTTTGAGGTTATCTTACACACCCTCGTTGATTGGGTTGTGTATGGCAATTTCGTGAAATTCATGGGGCAATGAAGGTCTTCAGCTGGTGCTGTGATCAGAGATAGAAATGGTGCATGGTTCATTGAGCAAGGACGAAATGCAAGGGTTTGCACGGTGGGCTATGGGTTGTGTTCGATTCCTGACGTAGAATATATGGGTCAGAGACGGGAGCTGATAGGGGCTCGGCCTGGGCCCTTTAAAATAGAAAAGTTTTTATTTAAATTTTTTAAATTTTTTAAAATTTAATTTAATTTTTTAAAAATTATAAAGATATAAATTAATAAAATAGTAAAATTGTATTTTTATCATTGTAAAAATTATAATTTAATTTTGATCTTAAATTTTTTTTTTTGATTTCACCTTTGATAAGAGAGCGACAGTTAGGGGCAGCACCTCAAGTTCTTTAAAATGGAAAATTTAACTTTTGGTCTTTTATCATTTAGAAAATTTTAATTTAATATTTAGTAAAAATACACTTTGACATTTTCAAAAATAATAGTTTAATCTTTTATTAAAATAGTGAATTTGCGCATTCCAGAATTATTCTATATATGGGAGATAACTTCAATTTTAAAATTCACAAAAATATCCATTTATATGTTTTTAAAATTAATAAAAAAAAATCAGAAATTCCAAATCAGTCTTTTTTTTTGTGTGTAAAATTTGGAGGTTTTTTAACACAAAAATAATTCATTTATAAAGTTTAAAAATTAATAAAAATTCAGAATTTCCAAATCGATTTTAGAGATTTTTAAATTCTTTTTATTTGTAAAATTTGGAGTTTTTTTGTTTTGTTTAATTTTTTTTTTGAATATCTTCAAAATCCAAAAAAAAAAAAAAGTCCTTTTTTTGTAATCTTTTCCGAAAAAATTGGACCTATTTTGTTAATTTTTAATCTTTTTTTAATTTTTTTTCAAAATTCTAGATTTGTAGAGCTATTTTCCTTTTTTTTTTTCCCTAAAATTTGGACATTTTAATCAAAATTTTAAAACTTCTGATATTTCCAAAATTCTAGAATTTTTCTATATATTTATTTAAAAAATTTAGAGATTTTTATTATTTTTATATTTTTTTGAATATTTCCGAAGCTATATATTTTAAAAATCATTTTTATTACCTTAAAAAAATTTTAGTTTACAAATTATGGAATGAATAATTAACTTGTTAGATCATCACTATAATAAAGTAAACTAAAAAGATACCAAAAAAATATTATAAACTAAAATATATATACCCTCTATAAAATGGAGACAGAAAGACACCAAAAACATATAATAAACTAAAAAGATACCAAAAAGCATAGTAAACTATACCATAAGTCCCTCTAAAATAGCATCATTTATATTTTGGTCATTCTAATTTTTTTTTTTGTCAATTTAACTCTAGTTAAGATAATTGCTTGAATTGATTACTGCAATTAAAAAATTTAGTTGATCCGATGATGGATTGTTAACGTGACATTTCTTTTACTTTCGACTAAAGGTGGAGATCTCTCTATAATTAGTTAAAAATACATTTTTTTTTTGTTATTTGCAACATAACAAAAGTTTTCTCTTTTTCTTTTCTGTTTGTTTCCTACGAAAAGTATCAAAGGAAAATGAAGATAGTTAAGGCTTGCTTTATTTCCTGGAAAATTGAATTCACAAGATGAGTTTGATTAGAATCCCATGGCAAACAACAATGCTAGAAACCAAGACAAGAGAAACGGTGACGAGAATGTCAACTTGAGGGCGAGAGTGGGGTTGGATTGTTTTAAAAGAGTCAAAACTATCATAATTTTCCTATGTTGTTTTTTTCAAGAAACAAACAAGAAGAATGAAAAACAGAGAACTTATAAACTTTAGTTTTATGTTGCAAATAAACCAAAAAAAAAAAAAAAGTGTTTTGGACTAATTACATAGAGGTCCTTAACTTTAGTCAAAAGTAAAAAAAAATGTCACGTTAACTTTAGTTTTTTAATGGCAGTAATCAATTTGAGTAGTTATTTTAATTAGAGTAACTGAATTAACAGAAAAAATTAGAGTGACCAAAATAAAAATGACACTATTTTATAGTGATCGCAGTGTAATTTATCCAAAAATATAATAAACTAACAAAATTAGAAAATCTATCACATGCATATGTATGTGGAAACCACGGATTTAAAATACATATGCATGTTTAAAATAAAAAAATAATTTAAATTATGGTTAAAATTGAAATTAAACATATAAATACATCATACTAACAAATCTAAATGTGCTATAACTGTTTATCATAATATTGTCATCAATTGTGAGTTAATTGACTTGTGACATTAACTCAGTTAATAACATTATTTTTTATAATTGGTTGTGGAGAATAGAATTACTTTAGATCGAAACTAAATTCTCATGTTTACAATATAATGCTGCTGTCATTAGATAGATCAATTAACAACATTATTAATAACGGAGATAATAAATTGTACGTATTAAAATAAAAATAAATAAAATTTTAATATAATACAGCTTTAAAAGATCACAGTTTTAAAAGTACATAGTTATTGATGATGCATGAACTCTGTCGTCTCCGAAAACAGTGACAAAACAAACGGAGAATCGAAAATAATTGTGATAAAACTAAAAAAAATAAAAATAAAATAAACAATGAAAATCACACGCAAGAACGATGATTATGATGAGATCGTGAACTGATTTCAATTTTTTTTCATTTTAATCTGACCCCCAAAAAAAGCATCTTTCCTTTGCAACATCTGAGATCAGACATTCAGCTGCCTTGCTTTCAGGTACAATTAAGAATTCTTGTTCGGTCGTGTTATTTTTCCCTTACAAATGTGTCTCGTCGCATGTTGTTTTTGCTTATGTCGATAAATTTCGAGTTCTTTTGTTTCTATATGCTTTGAATCATATTGGGATCTCTATCAAGTCCATTCCCGTGTTTGTATTCGTAGCGTTTGTTCATTTGCTTCATTGAACAATGGATGGGAAACCACCCAAGAGGAGGACAACTATAGAGAATGGGGAGACAGGGGAAGACTTGGTGCTCGCAACTTTGATCGGAAATGGTGATGATTTAGGTCCCCTCGTTAGACATGCCTTCGAAATGGGGCGGCCGGAGCCGCTGGTTCAGCAACTGAAGCATCTCATGAAGAAGAAAGAAGTGGAGATCGAGGAGCTCTGCAAGACTCACTATGAGGAATTCATTCGTGCAGTGGATGAGCTCCGGGGCGTCTTGGTCGATGCCGAAGAGCTCAAAAGCGACCTCGCCAGTGATAATTTCAGGCTGCAGGAGGTAGGGAGTGCCTTGCTGCACAAACTTGAAGAGCTTCTTGAATCTTATTCCATTAAGAAAAGTGTCACCGAGGCTATTAAAATGTCCAAGATTTGCATTGAAGGGTTGCAGCTTTGTGTTAAATGCAACACTCACCTTTCAGCAGGCCAGTTTTACCTTGCTTTAAAAGCTGTGGATTTGATCGAGAAGAACTACTTGAAGAACATCCCTGTGAATAAAATCAAGATTGTTATAGAAAAAGCCATTCCTATAATCAAAGCACATGTTGAGAAGAAAGTGACTACACATTTTAATGAGTGGCTGGTTCACATCAGGAGTTCTGCTAAGGATATTGGACAAACCGCAATAGGCCATGCCGCATCGGCTCGCCAGAGAGAGGAGGAAACAATCGAACGACAGAGAAAAGCCGAGGAAATGAACATGCACAGGATGGAGTTTGTTTATACTTTAGATGAAGAAGTTTCCGAGGAATCTGCTTTGAAGTTTGATCTCACGCCTCTTCATCGCTCGTATCACATCCATGCCTGCCTTGGACTCCAAGAGCAGTTTCGTGAATATTACTACAAGAATCGAATGTTGCAGCTCACTTCGGACTTGCAAATCTCTTCTTCGCAAGCATTTGTCGAATCGCATAATGTTTATCTGGCTCAAATTGCAGGTTACTTCATTGTGGAAGATAGGGTGTTAAGGACTTCTGGAGGTTTGTTGTTGGATGAACAAGTCGAGACAATGTGGGAAACAACTGTGGCTAAAGTGACATCGGTTTTGGAAACACAATTTTCTCTAATGCGTTCTGCAACACACCTTCTCTTGGTGAAGGACTATATCACTCTTCTTGGGGCAGCTCTTATGCAGTATGGCTACAAGGTGGGTTCGATTCTCGAGGTATTAGACAAGAGCCGAGACAAATACCATGACCTTCTTCTCGAAGAGTGTCGCCAGCAGATTTCTAACATCTTTTCAAGTGATACCTGTGAGCAGATGGTAATGAAGAAGGATGCAGAGTATGAAAGTAATGTTTTGGCATTTCATCTTCAGGCTTCAGATATAATGCCGGCTTTTCCGTACATTGCCCCATTCTCCTCTATGGTGCCTGATTCATGTCGTGTTGCTCGATCATTCATCAAAGGCTCAGTCGATTACTTGTCTCATGGAGTGAATTGTAACTTTTATGATGCAGTGAGGAAGTATTTAGACAAACTCTTGATTGATGTGCTTAATGAAGTTATCATTAATAAAGTTCACAGCACTGGCCTTGGTGAGTCTCAGGCCATGCAGATTGCTGCAAATATATCGTACCTAGAAAGAGCTTGTGACTTTTTCGTACAACATGCAGCCCAACTGTGCGGTATTCCATTTCGGGCGGTCGAGAGGCCTCGAGCCAGTTTGACAGCCCAGGCAATCTTAAAGACATCAAGAGATGAAGCTTATCTGGCTCTCCTGAATCTGGTCCACAGTAAGTTGGAAGAGTTCATGGCACTAACAGAAAACATAAACTGGACATCAGAAGAGGTAGTCCAAAACAAAAACGACTACATGAACGAGGTGGTTTTTTACCTCGAGACACTGTTATCGAAAGCACAGCAAATCCTACCACTGGATGCTTTATATAAGGTCGGGAGCGGCGCTCTCGAGCATATATCCAATTCCATAGTTGCAGCATTTCTCAGTGACAGCGTGAAGAGGTTCAACGCCAATGCAGTGATGGTAATCAACAACGATCTGAAGATGCTAGAGAATTTCGCAGATGAGAGGTTCGAAAGCACGGGGCTAAAGGAGGTATACAAGGATGGTAGTTTCCGTGGTTGCTTGATCGAAGCTCGACAGTTGATAAACCTATTGTCTAGCAGCCAGCCAGAGAATTTCATGAATCCTGTAATACGGCAGAAAAATTACAATGCCTTGGATTACAAGAAAGTGGGTATCATCTGTGATAAATTCAGGGATTCAGCTGATGGCATCTTTGGAAGCCTTTCTAGCAGAAACACTAAAACAAATTCACGCAAGAAATCCATGGACGTCCTCAAGAAAAGATTGAAAGACTTCAACTGACAAAAATTAGGAATTAAAATGTTGTTTGCGTGCATTACAAGGCGGAGAAGCCCTTGCTATTTCTATTTCATCCTTTTTTTTTGAAGTATTATTATGTTATGCAGCATCAGAGTTTTTTCTTTCAATCCAACATCAGAGCTAATAAAATATTTAAATGTCTTTCATATAATTTTTAACTTCAAATTTGATTATTTATACTTGAATTTAAGTTCAAATGTAAGAATTTATTAGGACGTGTGCTATAAAGCCAAGCATTATACTTAAATTCATTCGTATAATTGTTAATCACGTTTTGATTGCACTACTACTCATAAAATATTAAAAAATATATATTTCTATTAATAAAATTTGTATCACGAGCTAATCGTATATCAATTAAGTTAAAAATAATAAAATCATTTTTAAGAAATTAATAATAATTTTTTTTTGTTCTTCAATATTGTTACATACAATTTATATAGACAAAACAGCTATTAACTACTAGTTGAAAAATTATCGTGACTATTTTATCTATATTTGTACTATTATTTAAGTAGTTAATTAAATTGAGGTCATACGATTTTAATTTAATAGAGAAATTATTATAATTTTTTTAGAAAATAGTAAACATTTTTTATATAATATTTAGAATTATCTATAAATCACTAGTCAATCTTTAAATAAGATAATAATATATTTCAATATATTCAAACTCATATTTTTTTACGCTAACAATAGCACATATATCAATCGAAGTGAAATTCAATCAGTAAAATAGCAAATATTCTTAAATCACCATAATTTTTATTCCTTATATTTCAACCAAGAGATTGTTTATATCAATTTTCATAAACATATTTATTACATATCATCATATATAATATATAAAATATAAAATTTTATGGTACCTTAATGAGAATTTTGGGTTCATTTAACTTTGCTTTTCAAAGGTGATTTTGGGGTTAAAAGTGACTTTTTGCTAAGAGCAAAAATAAATGAGTGCAAAAAAGAAAAGGCCATCCCACGTGATGCAATGCTCTCTTTGAACAACGCCATACAGCTCAAGGCCAAGGCGCCTCTTCTGCTGCATTCCTTCACTCTACCCACCACCAAAATCACCCTAGCGTTTCGCAGCGTTTCAACTCCCTTAAATGCATCTGCCCTATCTCTAAATACCACCACACCCAATACCATACCCTTTCTTCCCTCGCCGTTTCTTCGCTGCCGAGCAGCCATGACGACTACGGCCTGCGTTCAAGTCAGAGAGCAAATTGAGTTGACAGAGACGGAGAAGAAGATTTTCGATAGGCTTTTGAAGACCCTTCGCCATTTCAATCTCCAAACTCAGCTTCGAGTTGCTGGTGGATGGGTTCGCGATAAGGTGATTTTACTTATATTTTGAACTACTTACTGTTTTTTTATGGCTAATGTGAGTAGTATTCAGTGTTCAAAAGGGAATGTAACAAATGAAAGAGAATAAATAGGAATTTATGGTTTTATGAAATCCCGATAGATGAAATAAATTTTTTGGAGTAAAATACAGTTTGATATCATCTAGTTTTGAGTTTCTAGCTAAGGGTTGCCCTTTTTCTTCGAAATCTAGTTGAATATACTTCTATTTAGATAATTGCTTTGCTAGAATTTTGATTTTAGATTATTAGGCTGTAAAATTGCATGGTGGAAAGTGAGGATGTGCCTATAGGTTAAGAATTGGATGCTGTTGTAAATCGTGAGTCAGTAAAGCATTATCAATGGAGGATAGCTGATTACTATTTTTCAATATGAATTAGCCACTCATAATGAATGCTGAGGATTTCCATTTATTATTAGCATCAGAAGGAATTGAGATGGAAGGAATTAAGGCGAGTGGTAAGGCAAAAAAAAAAAAAAAGAGAGTGTGGTTTTGACAATGTCAGATTAATGGTTTAAGTGAAAGTTAATTAAATATTTTTTATATAAAATACTGTAGATTTTAACTTATCTGTTTTGCTGTATTATAATCTTTTGAGAATTCTGTTTCAATGTATCCTTATTGTACCATAATTCATAAGTTGCATCCTCTGTCTGTATGATTGCTTTATGCATGGCTTCTGATGTTTCTATAGATTTTTATTAGTGGCAGATAGCTAATGTTGGGTTTAATTTCCTTTACAGCTTCTTGGCAAAGAATGTTATGACATTGATATTGCACTTGATAACATGTTGGGCAGTGAATTTCTTGATAAGGTTCAGGAATACTTGTCATCTACAGGGGAAGTTGCACAGGGCCTTGCTGTCATTCCACGGTACATCATTCATTGTACAATTCATGGCATCTTTTCAATGCCTTTTACTAGCTGAGGCAGTCAACATGAGACTCTTATTTTGTACAGTTTTAACTTGCTTCCTTTTGTTTTATAACCTCATTTGGATCGCTTTTTTTTATCAAAATTTGCAACTTTTGGGATGGTACAACTTCATCTGGATAGTGTATCGTGTATATAATATGCATCGTAGTTTGTAACTTTTATTTGCCTAATAAGCTTCTAGTCTTTGTTGGCTTCCTCTGATATAATTATATATTGAATCCTAATATTTGTTTTTTTGTTTATAATTTTTTGTATTATTTCTGGCCATTATACAGTTTAATTTCATTTTGCAGTAATCCTGAGCAATCTAAGCACTTAGAAACTGCAAGGATGCGCCTTTTTGATTTATGGATTGATTTTGTGAACTTGAGGTGTGAAGATTATAGTGAGAACAGCCGCATCCCTACAATGGTAAACAAATATTTTAACTTGTTCATTGCCGCATAAGTAATATGCTCTCTTAATTAGTTCATAATATGCCCTCTATTGAATATTACATTTCCTAACTGTTGCATTTACAAGTTTTATTGTTCACTCATGTCTTGAATTAGAAATTTGGCACTGCTGAGGAGGATGCATATAGAAGAGATTTGACCATAAATAGGTAAGTTTCTTTGCTCTTAATCACATGTTATAGCTAGGAATTGATCTTATATTTCAATGGATAATTTAGCAGTTTAGCTTTTAGAGAATGAGTAATACAATAATATTTCTGTGAACTCTTTTTGTCTTTTTATCTTCCTTGATATCATTTGTTGAGCGCTAGGAATTAATGGAGTTTTCTTTTCATTTTTTAGCTTGTTCTACAATATTAACACTAACTTAGTTGAAGACTTCACTAAAAGAGGTAATACCTTCTTTCTCCTGATTTTACTTTTTCGATGATTCCACATATTTGTAGGTTACTGTTATGTTTCATTTTTATTCCTTTTCATTGAATAAACTACAGGGCTTGAGGATCTACAATTTGGAAGGATAGTGACTCCTTTACCTCCAAAGGCTACATTTTTGGATGATCCCCTACGGGTTCTTCGAGCTATTCGTTTTGGTACTTGTTTCCATATTTCCTTTAGCGTCCTTCACTCTTTGATAGGTTTATCATGGAGGAAATAATATCTTTCATTCTTGTGCTCTTTTTCCTCTTAAATGAAGTTTATTAGCATTGTAATTTATAACCATGAACACAGCATGGAAGAATTTAGAGTGGGAGACATGGAAATTCCAAGTCTTAGGCAGACTAACTATAACAAAAATGTTGTGCTGCTGAATGAAGGCTTCTGAATTATATTTGAATGGCTGTTTTAATACTACTTATAAACAAAATAAAGAAAATAAAAATAAGAAGAATGTATAAAATACTTCGTTTCTCAGCCTTTTGCAAAGCAGGCTAACTTTCTAATGCTCCTTGCAACTTCCTTGTGCCATCAACTCTGCATGGTTACCCATTTTTCTGTTGATTGACCTCTGAATATATGAACACAAAAATAGATGCCTTACATAAATTTATTTCATTGATTAGGTGCACGGTTTGATTTCGCGCTGGATGAAGAATTAAAGAAAGCTGCTGCTTGCGATGATGTCAAAACAGCTCTTGCAGCTAAAATTAGCAGAGAGCGCATTGGAACTGAAGTATGTTATTTCATGCATAGCATTGTTGCTGCTCCATATGAAATTATATTTTTTTGGATATTCATGGTAATTTGTTCATAGGTGATTCCCTACTATTCTATGTACCTTGTTGAACTTACTACTTGTTCCTTTTCCATGTTGCTTGTCTTCCATGCAGATTGATCTCATGATCTCTGGAAACCAACCTGTTAAAGCAATTGACTACATTTGTGATTTGACATTATTTTGGGTTGTCTTCAGTCTCCCTCCAAAGGTTGAGCCTGCTGTGTCAGAAGAATGCTATAGGTTTGTTAGTAATTTAATAAATTTTATGTGCAATTCATTCTAGGCTTAGTTTTTTCTTAATATTATTTTTACTTTTTAATGAAACACAAGTTTATATTAACTTCATAAATCCATGTTTAATAGCCAAAAAAACCATACAATTAGCTTTTAATAATCAATTGGAGAAGATAGCCACAATTTGCCATTTTGAATAATTTTCTCTTTTGCATCCGCATGGTATATATGGCGATATTTTCTTGCATGGTACTTGTTAACTTTTATTTTCTAAATTTTAGCATTTAGATTATTCTATATAATTTCAACAACTGAATTTCAAGAGTCTTAAGTGAAGCTGCCAAGGCAATTTGGGGGAAGGTACAATGACAATAGATCACCCATCATATGTTAGTAGTTAATGTTTCCATGTGGCAAAGTTCTTGTTTTACATGATTCCTATGTTAACGGAACTCTTCACTTAACATACTTATGGTGAATGTCAAACACCTCAAATTGACAAAATATTAAGTTGCACTTCTCTAAATATTAGGAAAAAACAGACTAAATGATTGAAGGTAATTATGACAGACATAAATGTATTAAGTTATGTTACTCTAAATCTAGAGGGGGGGGGAATAAAAAGTAATTGAAGTACTTGTGACAGACATATGTGTTCATGACTGTGCCTTGTCCATTCAATAAAAAGTCTTTGGCTGGTGCTTGCTTTATCTATTGTTGGTTAGGGGTGAGGTCGAAGCTGGCATTTGTGGATATTGTTTTCAGTGGCCCAGAAGAATGCTCAAGTGTAGTGAGCATTCTTTTTGAAATTTCTGATTTCCTACTCATGTATTGTTCCTTTTACAACTATACAGGCTTTCTTCTGCTTATTTGGATGCTTCATGGAAACTTATTCAACTTATTGGATGCTCCAACTTTGATGTGAGTAACGAGAGTGTTAAAAGAATTTTTTTTATTCTCTCCTCAAGTGGTTTCTATTACCCTCATTTGACAGCAGTTTCATTTTTTATTTGCTCTATTTTCTCCATGTATGTGTTCTCTTGTTATCTTCTGAATCATGGCATGTGAATTTGTAGGATGAACAGAGAAGGCTCTGTTTGTACTCTGCTTTATTTCTTCCATTGTGCAGTGCCGCATACAAGGATCGTAAAGATAAAAAGGTACCCATTCCATTCCTCCCATAAGCTTCTATGTGTGAAGGCACATAAAGTTTTTAACATTTTTTCTGTTATTTAGGTAGCATTGTGCTGGATTCTGATAGGGTTTGATGTGTATATATATAAAGAAATTGTTCTTTTCTCCTACATATTAAACATTTACACTTGCTTAAAAGTTTTTTGTTGAACTGAATCTGGATTTTGATGGGTTCAACCTATTCTTCATCCCGCTTGGTTTTATTCAAAACTTTTGTTTATGATAAATCCAAGAGCTAATGTCATGCACTAAACCTGTATAACTGGACTGCAGATTCCTGTGGTCAATTATATTTTCTGGGATTCTCTTAAGCGAAAAGCCAGTGATGCTGACACAGTGAGTCTAGATTTTCTCCTGATTTCTTGACACATTCTTTGTTTTTGTTAGGATTGACTTATTATAAACTGAATTGGCAGCCTTCTTGTAGCATTAACTACAATTCTCTTTGCTTTGTAGGTCATGAACATCCACAAGTCTCTGGAGAAATTCTTATCCTTGATTCCTTCTCTTTTATCAAATGAGGATATCCAACTCAATGAGGTTGACTGGGGAAGAGAATTTGATGATGTCCCTTTTACTTCAAAACTGCGTGTATTGACAGGTTTCTGTTTTAAGATTTTCTGTGTATAATTGTTCTCTCTAAACAGAGACTTGCCTGAATAATTCATTTTAATTAGTTCTTAAGAAAGCTGACCTTTCATTTTATAACCATATAGTGAGAATTTATATATTGTATTATATGTAATAGTATAATCATATTTGTGAACAATTGCAGTGTTTGTATAATATGAAACATCAAACTGGATAAAACATTGGCTCACTTGTATAGAAACTAGAACTTCCGGAATTGGAGGCTGGAGTGTTCCATGAGAAGGATGCTACTAGACATACATTCCAGATTTGGAATCATGAGCAGTTTGAATGCGCAATCATTCTCCTTTGATTCTAGCTATTAGGATATTTCTGCTTTCTCATAATTAGTTTTGTATTGAACTTTTTGCTCAGCTTTATAGGTTTTACTCTATCAACCTGACTTCTTTTCACTGTAAAACAGTTCAACAATTAGAATGTTCTTGGATTTTTTGTTAATTTATTATTCTTATATATACAGGGTTTCTGCTCAGAGAAATTAAAGATTTTTGGCGAGTTGCTTTGTTGATCTCTACATTGTTATATCCCACCGGTACTGAGTGCAGTCAGGACATTATAGACAAACACTTTCAACTGGACAAGAGAAAAAACATATTTGTGTCAGTCGAGAATGCCATTATTAAATTAGGTATCAACATTCTCTTTTTCCTATTTGTATGCTTTGTGTTTAATCTTTGCGGTAACTCCTATTCTTGGTCTCATTAGTTACAGGAGTTAAACAATTTAGTTTCAAATTGTTCATGTGAATTCTTAACTTGGACGTAGATCTTGTTCTTAATGTTTTTTAGCGAACAAATTTACGACACTTCTCCAGTTGCTTCTCCTCATGTAGTTCTTACTTCCCTGATTTTGTTTTGACTTAGAAATTATTACAAGACCTAATTTACAGCGCTTCTCCCCCTGCTTCTCCTCATGTAGTTCTTACTTCCCTGATTTTGTTTTGACTTAGAAATGGTTACAAGACCTAATGTCTGGTTGCCGACTAATTGAGCTTTATAAGACAAGATACTTGTATGCTCTTTACCGTAGCCCTTGGGCATTATTGCATTAAAAACTGTTTCAGTGCTTCCTTACCTGATAAATCTACTTTGGACCTCTAGTGTACTGTCAATCTGTCAGGCTGGATTTTGAGCATCTGATTCTCAGTTTTTGCATGAATGCAGGTCTTGAGAAAGTTTGGGATTCAAAACCATTGGTTAATGGGAAGGATATCATGAATGTTTTGCAGCTTAAAGTTGGAGGGCCACTTGTTAGAGAATGGGTAGAGCATATTCAGCTTCCCTCTAATATGTGTATATATATATCTAGAACATGAAATTCTAATCTGTTCTTTCATTGACAGCAACAAAAGGCTCTCTCATGGCAGCTGGCACACCCTTCTGGGACTGCGGAGGAATGTCTTGATTGGATGAATGAAACACATTCCAAGCGCATGAAGATGGAGTAACTGACCAATCAGTCACCGTTTCCCTGAGTACTAGAATGGCTGGTAAACTTTTTCTGATCATACACTGTTCTGGATGTTTTGGGACCTCGATTACCGTACAGCAAACTCTCGTCTTCCGCAAAGGAAAAGGGATAGTTAGACCTGAAGTTATGTTACTCCAAAATGATGCATCTGTCATGGATTCTAGGATGATATTTGTATCTTTATTAGTCTGTACATAAAGATTAGATCCATAAGCAATTTGCTTATGTTTTCATTTTATTGTCAGTTTTAAGCTAGGTTACTTGAATTATTCATCGTGTTTTTCTAAATTATTAGCGTTGGACATAGATTCCGACAGGTTGAAGTATCAAGGTAGTCTCTGTTATATGACTAAATGCAGTTCAATTCCTACTGTGCTATGCAAATAAGTACTTTAATCTTTATGCATTTAATATTGGTGCAAACAAGCAAAACCATCTAATTGTTGATGCAGATTCATTGAAATTTGACAATGTGGAATTCTAGATGGAGCTAAAGTAGCAAAATAACTTTTTCCATTATTAAGGACATATATTTTGTTAGCATTTAGATGGTTTTTTTAAAATTGATTTTATTTGTTTAACACAGGATTAAATTATGGATTTATATTTAACGCACCAATGCTATATTATCAAAAAAAGTTATAAAATTAAATTCATTTGCTTTTATTTTAAATGATGTGGCATCTAGTGTATAGAATTATATAGGATTAGCACATAAATGTTAAATCTTAAATTGTGTAGTTATTTAGTATAGACTAAATCATTATTCCCTTTTCAAATATATAGAGAGAAGCAAACATATATTGGTATCCTATATTCACATTGAGTTTTGGTATGTTAGCAATGATGGATCTTGAGGTTATAATTAAATTTTTTAAAAAAATTGTGTGTTTTTTTATTAAAATTTTCAGGATTTTTATAGGATTTAATGTAAATTTTTAAAAGTTTTGACTATTAAAAGTTTTATGAGGCTTAATTGAATATTTAAAAAAATTAAAATGACTTATAATAATTTGAAGATTTGTTTTAATAATGTTTTTAATTTATTTATAATTTGAATAATTATTTTAATATCATTTTTAATTTGTTTATGGCATGCTTATGGGAAAATGGAGTTGATTTATTAATGAGTGTAGCAGAAGTATTATAACTGTTCCCTCAGTGACTTCACCATTTTTCTTTGGATTATTTATTTATTTATTTTTATTTTAATGCTGTTAAAAAAATTGTAATTTGAACTTCCGATGTTAATTCTCGGCATGATATTGTCATATTTGTTTTACATATTTCTTCTACAAAATTCTTATAAGATAATGTGAAAACAAAAACAATAAGAGAAATTATTTTATTTATCATTAATAATTTTTTTAAATAACCAGATTATTAGGACAAACATTCTTGGATAGACAAATTATTAATTAAATTTATTTACCATTAATAGATATTAATTAAAAATGATATTATGAATTACTTAGAAAAATGATTAAAAAAGAAGTCATGGCATAATGTAATACATAATGGCCTTGGTCAACTAACTAGTTGTAGACCTCAGTTGTTAGGAAAAAGAAGCGAAAAACCCAAGAGACACGTAGCCTGCCAATGCCATTGCCAGGGTGATCGGTGATGCTTCGCAGTTGCCTCTTCCTTTCTCACCCATTAATCAACAACACCTTCCAATTTTAGCTTTGCGCGCAAATATGACTTGGTTATCAATTTTGTGCGGCTTGCTCTTGCTGTTATGCACCTTGAAACCCGGAATTCGTTCGTCGGCAGATAGGTTAGATGGGAGAGTGTTGGAGTTGGACGATTCCAACTTGGACTCCGCCATTTCCTCTTTCGATTACATCCTCGTCGACTTCTACGCTCCCTGGTGCGGCCACTGCCGACGCATTTCCCCCCAGGTTTGTTTCTGAATTTTCCTTTTTGAAATTTATATAGCCTTTTATATGTACGTATATATATGGCTTATAGATCGATTCTTCTTTTTAGGAATTTAACGGGACTTGATTGTATATATCCTACTCTGTTTCTTGGATTGCAGTTAGATGAGGCTGCCCCAATTCTTGCTGGATTAAAGGATCCCATAGCGGTGGCTAAACTAAATGCTGACAAATTCACCACTGTTGCTCGTAAATATGAAATAGAGTAAGTATCTACGCCTTCTGTTTATATTTCGCTTTAAAAATTTATTGGCATTCATTCGTTAGCCTCAATACCTTGGCTGTTATAAAGATGAAGCATGGAATTTGAGACAGAAGTAATGGTATTCTTAACATGCAGCTAGTCCAAAATCCAAATGCTAAGCTGGAATCTGTTCTACAATTTATGTAGGTAGGAAAAAGTCAAATTCCCTAAGTGAAAGGCCTTGGTAATTGCTTAATATGATTCAGTGTGCTTTTCACCTCATACTTTTTGTATGTGATTGGTTTGTTTCAGTAAAGAATGGCCCTAGGGTTATGGTTATAATGTAATGCTAATTTTGCAGTGGATATCCTACACTGAAGCTCTTTAGGCATGGTGTTCCTGTAGACTATCATGGCCCGAGGAAAGCACATAAACTTGTTCCTCATCTCAAGAAAATTGTTGCTCCTGATGTCTCTATTCTTGGTTCAGACTCTGCCATTAGTGATTTTGTTGAAGCAGCTGGTACTTACTTTCCTATATACATAGGTTTTGGCTTGGATGAGATGGTGATATCTCATTTTGCCATCAAACACAAAAGGAAGGCATGGTTTTCCGTTGCTAAGGATTTCTCCGAGGATGCCATGGTACTGTATGACTTTGACAAAGTTCCTGCTTTGGTGGTTTTTCATCCCAATTATAACCAACAGAGTGTTTTTTATGGTCCCTTTGAAGGTTAGTTCAGTTGGTTATCGGAGATTAACATTAATTCTGATACTAAAGTCTTCTCAAGCCCTTATCACCTATTTTTGTCAGTTCCTTTATGGTGATGCATATTAATAGTCTAATAAATTTGATTGATTTGACTTGGGCTAGGTTCTATAATTAGAATATCTAATGGTTATGATTCAAGGTTGGTTTTACATGTAAAAACTCAGAAGGAAACTGAAAAAGAATAGAAAAAGCAGATATCTAGGGTTCACACCTTGGATTTGGCTGTCAATTGGAACAATGAAAGATAACATGCCCTATTCAATACTTTGTAACTTGGACTTCAGTATGAGTGTTAGTTAATGTTTTTCCATGTATTTGAAGGGTGAAGGGTCCTTGAAGCTCATATCCCCATAATCATGTGTCGGAAACTAGTGTTAGATATAGGTACTTTTAAGAAAATGAAGAGTTGGAGCAACATAGATTCAATATGTTATATCAGAAAAATAATGTTAGATATAGGTACTTGAAGCTCATGTCCCCATAATCATGTGTCGGATACTAGTGTTAGATATAGGTACTTTTAAGAAAAATGAAGAGTTGGAGCAACATAGATTCAATATGTTATATCAGAAAAATAAATCACATATTATGTCAAATGAATTTTAAGCGCTGACACTTAAGTTGGATTTGTCATGCACAAACTTTTATGTCTCCTAAATTGTGTTCAAGATGTTGCCACTAGTCATATGTTGACAGGTCCATCATTTGTGCATGCACCCAAAGAAATCATTTATTTTCTTTCTCCATCTTTGTTGCCTATAGTTTGCCATATGCGTTAACTACTCTGTGTTAAATGGGTTAACATCATGAACCAGTCAATCCTATTTTCTTTTTTGACCTTACTGGGTTTAGCTCATACATGACAAAAAATTTTAGTCAAGTTCATGTTAAACTTCAAAATTATCAGGCTGACTGCTGCCCCAGCCTCACCAATGATCATTAAGTATGATGATCTGATCTATTTTTAAGTTTTACACTCTTGTCAACTCTCCACCTTCATTCGTTTTCTTTTCTGGTTAAATTCTCGAGTGCTTTAGTTTTGCTGATTATTATGTAAACATTTGTTTCTGGCTGCATAAAGAAAAGCTATCTTACTCATCTTGCTCCAATGATGCAGATGAATTTTTGGGTGGTTTTATAAAGCAAAATTTAATCCCTCTGGCTGTGCCCATGAACCGTGAAACACTGAAACTATTGAGCGATGATGATAGAAAAATTGTCTTAACAATTATGGAGGATGAAAACGAGGAGAAATCACAGAAATTGATCAAGTTATTGAAGGCTGCTGCCTCTGCAAATCGTGACTTGGTATTTGGCTTTGTCGGAGTTAAGCAGTGGGATGAGTTTGCTGATATGTTTGGTGCCAATGAGAATACAAATTTTCCAAAATTGATAATCTGGAATGGTGATGAGGAGTACTTTACAGTAAGTTTTAAATCTTCATATAATATGTTTAGTTCTTAATGCTATGGGTAAACAGCAACTGGTTTTGTTTAGTTCACAATGCTATTGGTAGAGACTAGAGAGTAGCTGGTTATCTTCTTGAATGCAGTAATAGATCATTCGTAATCCATTTGAATAAATGTTTGTGCTGCTCTGCATTTACTTAACATTATTACAAGATAGGAGACAATCTTTTATATGCTAATGTTCATCAAGGATTATGCAGCAGCTATAATTGCTGTTGTTTTTGGACTTATCTGAATTCATGGGGCTTCACCATTTCTTTGCTAAAATCCCAAAATTTTCATCCTAAAGCAATTTTCGATACCCTGATATAAAGTATCTTTGGGATTTCTCGGGAGTTATGTTGGTTGACTCTTAATTAGTTTGTTTCTCTTTTTATTCGTTTCAACTAATATATTTGTTTGATTACAAGAATAGAACACAATAACTCATCTACTACATTTTGCGGAAGGTTATTGGTTATGAAAGCCTTGATGAAGAAGAAGATCAAAGTTCTCAAATCTCACGCTTCCTGGAAGGATATAGGGAAGGAAGAATGGAAAAGAAGAAGATTAAAGGGCCATCAATTATGGACTATATGAATGTAATCGGCATTGCAGCTGTGTTTATAATTGTGTTTTTGGTTGCAATTCTGATAATTATCCGAAGGCTAAGCATGCATGATGACAATAAACCTCTCAAAGACATCGATGATGACGATGACGACGATGAAGGTGAAGAAGAAAGCTCTGCTCAAAGCCCTGAGTCTGATTATGAAGTTCGGAAGAAAGAAGATTGAAAGTGAGACATGTCTAGTGGTAAAGATAAAGCTCTTAAGTACAGATTAGTTTCGAAGGTTATTTTTCATTGCACTTCTTCTGCTTATTGCATGTACTATGTATAGAGAAGAGACCAATTTATTTTTGTAGCTATAGTTTGTACTTGTATTGATTAAAAGTCCCTTTATTATTTTGGAGCTTAGCTTAGCTTAGTTTATTTTTATATTATCTTTTAAAAGCAATAAATTAAAATCCAGAACTATTCTTCAAATTATTATTATTATTATTATTATTATTATTATTTTTTTTTTTATGATTTCTCAAATAAATCCATATACTAACTCAATGACAAAAGCTTTAATTTAGTAGAGTTCTCATGAGTGTTGTTTTTTCTCTTTAAAGGGATAGGACTAGGATTATCCAGAATCAAAATCGGTTTGGTCTCAACTAATTAACTAATGACTTGAAAAAAAAAAAAAGATTTTCTTTCCGTGAAAGGTTCACTCCACTAATTTTTAATGGATTATGTATGGGTAGTTTTTAGGGGTTGTATTAGTTTTTTTTATATACAATTCTTATTAAATCAGAAGGTAAAATGTGTTTAAGATTGTTTGAATTTGTATTCTCCTTTATGTGGTAATGATATCTATGTTAATTGAGTAAAAATTCAACCGATAGTGGTTATATTAATTTCTTTCATAGGGTAAATTATTATTTTTTGTTTTAAAATTATAAAAAAATATCATTTAAGTTTATATCTATTAATAATGTTTTTAAATTTTTTAAATTTTAATTTTAATCTCATAATCTCTCTCCAACCCATACATAAATAAGAGGATAATGTGCTTCAACGCACTCAAATCCACATTCTCTTACATTGATAACAATGCTTATACGAATCGAACTAAGATTCAATCAACAAAAATTATAAATAATTACATTTAAATCTAATTACCATGTGAATTTTCAAACATGTAAGAACATGATTTAAGATATTTTATATAAAAATAATATTTTTATTTTAGGATATATATTATTTTTAAAATAATTATATGTTATTTTATTAATTTCATTTAAGTAATTTGAAAATGTTAGCCATAAAAAAATAATTTCGTATACATTTTGACCTACTAAATAATTAAGTAAATTTTATAGTATTTGTTATTATTTATATTTGATCAATGATTAATCGATGATAACAATAAGTATATGTTTCATATTAGAGAATAACTCAACAAATATGAAATGATAAAATAATTAGATAAAATGTTTATTTTTCTTATTAATTTTATTAATAATCGTATTATCGAATACATTTTTTAACTAACCTAGTATATACAATGATTTGGACTAACCTATTATATATAAAGATTTGGTTTTAGGTTTAATTATTTGTTTAGAATTTTTTTGAAATATTATAATAATTAATACTAGATTGACTGAAAAAATATTTTATATTAAAAAATTAATAAATAATATTAATATTTTTGTATTAATTTGTTGGTATTGAGTTTGATTTTAACTATGCGTTGGGACACATAAGCGATAATTGTTCTTAATAAAGATAAAGAACAACAGTAACTCAACTTTGAGATAGCTAACAAAATAGTAACTCTGATTTCAATTCAATCACTCAACTTTTGAAAAATAAAAAAATAATTCTTTTAACCATTTTCCGTTACAGACGTAACGAAAAAGTGACATGGCAGTTAACCAACTACCACGCTATTTCCAACTCAAAAAATATATAAGGGTAAATGACAAAACAATCACTCAACTTTCAATTTAGTCACTCAACTTTAAAAAAATAACAAAACAGTTCTACTAATTTTCAAAAAACTAGACACTAAAAAAGAAGAACAAATAAAACCCTTGAATGAATTCTTCTTGTTCAGGAAAAAAGCAGAGAACCATGACTTCCTCATTGTCATTAAACCAAAATATCATTTTCAATATCCTTTCTAGATTATCCTTTAGGTCCGTGACCTGATTCAAATCTCTTTCCAATGATTGGGCTTACCTCACCTCAACCTCAACTTGCGTTGCTGACCATCTCCGTCACTCTTCTTCTAATCCATCTCTCATCCTCTTTTGCTAAAATACTCTGTCCAATTTCGACTTTGGGATATTGTTAACCATTGACCTGACCCAAAATTTCACTTGCGACATTTGGCTGTCTATTTGGAGGACCCACTTCCTTTGTTCCCGAAAATCATGAGTTCAATCGATTCTTTGGTTTGTCTGGATGTTCCTTTTGTTTTGCTTTTGAATTTGTTTTATGCAACTTGATAATGTTGACAATGAAGTTAGTGTTGTTTAGCTTAATCAACGACCCTTTTATTTATATCATAATATCCCATGAAGATCTCGATAAATCCAAGTCGTTTTGGTTCTTGAATCGCTTGAATGTTGTTTTGGAAGATTTTCTCCTCACTGGTTTGGTTGTGAGCATTGATAGTTTGACCCAAAATTGTCTCCAATCACATTTCGATATGGTTTTTCAGAGTAAATGGCTTTGGGTTGCAGAAAAAGACAGGTGGATCCCAACTGTAATGACTCCTCTATTTGGGGGGTCGAAAAATAAAAACAAAAAAAAGGATAGGGTGGTGGTTTGGTGGTCAATGGTGGTGGAGCCAAAGATCATTGTGACGGAGGTGGTGACAACAAGATTGTTGGGATGGAGAAAAAGTATAAACATATTAGTTCATTTACGCAAAAAGTAAAAATATTGAATAATTTATTAAAAACGAAAAAAGAAAGACGAAAGTAAATGGTGACTCAACTTTATCTCGTTTAACGTGATAAATTAACTGACCACATCAACTAATTTACTAGTCACGTCACCTGTCTCATTAGGCTTGTAACGGAAAATGTTAATGAGTGATTGATTTATCACTTTTCGATAACGTTAGTGATTGATTTTTTAGTTTTTGAAAGTTGAGTGCTGAATTGAAACTTTACCTCGTCCAACGTGACAAGTTAATTGACAAGTTAACTAGTCACGTCATCTGTCTCGTTAGGCCTGTAACGTAAAGTGTTAATGGGTGATTGATTTGTCACTTTTAGATAACGTTAATGACTGTTTTGTTATTTTTTGAAAGTTGAATGACTGAATTGAAATTAAAGTGACTGTTTTATCAGTTAACTTAAACTTGAGTGACTGTTAGTGAATTTACCCTAAAGAAAAACCTGTACCCAAACACTGCCTTCTCTCTCGACGAATACGATTTGATCGTGTGATTGAAACAGCATTCCAGACAGTTCTGGCAGAATCGGGTTAAAAACAAAAAAAAGCCACCAAACAGAGCAATCAAGAAGATTAATTAAAGAAAAAAATCCCAGAAATTGGAAAATTCTTGAGAAAATTGAACAAAGTGTAGTTGCGATGGAAAAATCAGGAGGAGGAGGAGCACCGTCGTCGTCGATAGAAAGTTCTGGAGAGCTACAATGTGTAGGCAAAATGGAAATTGTAAAACCGAAGCCCGTCGGTTTTCTCTGCGGTTCGATCCCTGTTCCCACCGATAATTCCTTCCATGCTTTCAACTCGGCTCTCGTCCCATCTTCCCGCCCAACGTAAATTTACTTGTTTTCAATTTCTCTCTCGTGTTTTTCCTTTATCTTATATAAAAAATTTGTGTTTGAGGTTTCTTTTTTTTGTTTTGTTTCAGATTAAGTGCGCCGAGGTATCGGATGCTCCCGATGGAGACCGACTTAAACATGCCGCCGCTCGTTACTAATTTCCCCGAAAAAGTGCTTCCCGTTGGGGCTGTACAGAAGGCTACTGGAGGTACCTTTATTTTTTTCTTACTTTTTAGAAAAAAAATTTAGCTATAATTTTGTAGTTTGATAGAAGTAAAGAATTACAAGTGGAAAAGGAAAAGGAAACCATTTCAGATTTTATCAAGGAAAACCGTTTAGTTAGCGTAGTCAGAGTTCTGAGGCTTTGTTCAAGGTAGAAGGATAGATTATATCACCAGGAATGCAAGGTGCAAAAGTTGCAAGCAGACGTTTGCTTGAAATGGAGTGTTAACATTTTATTGGAAGGAGCTGCTTACTGTTGGATATGTCTGAGAATTATTGTTTAACTTTCTGTGCTATTATAGTTTCTTGAAATTTGACTCAAAAAAAGATAGTTTGTTCAGAGTCTGTTTTTCTATGGGCCTATAAATTCCTTCATTGAGAATGAATCTATACATATAAAACTCTATTTTATGATTGAATGATCTTTTCAACAACAAGAGCAATCTAAATCCTTCATTTAGTGATCTTTGTTATTGTTTGAATCATTTCAGTTACTTACTGAGAAGGCTAGTTTGTATTTGGGAGACTTATAGGTGAAAGTCTTTCTATTTTCCTCATATTGGCTTTGTGCACATTTTATTTTCATCACTATTGTCTTCTCTAATTTATCTCTATTGTTGAAAGCAAGAATCATCTATCCTGTGTTCTAGCATTCTTGTTAATACTTTTTTTTTTTTCTAAAATTGGCTGGGCCTTTTGTGGCAATTTATGTAATCAGATGCCAAAAGAGCAAGCACGTTATAATCATCTGATTATTTAAGTCACATCAGCTGTGCTATCAGTCATGACTATTTAATAGTTGAAACCTATATTAAGTATATAGCTACTGTTTGGCTTTTCTGGAAGTTTCATAGATCCAGTGATTTCAGCTTAGCCTTGAGCCCTTGACCACATAAATACTTAAATGATGTGTGTGCATGAGAGTCAATGAGAGATAGTCAATAAAATGTTAAAACTTTTTCCGCTTTTTTCTTTCTAATTTGAAATGTCCTTGTGGCTCTCTTTCCTCCCGTGATTATTTCTTGTACTTGACATGTCCTGATTCATTTTGTCCATCTTCTGTATTTCTTCTCTCTTGAGTTTGAAATGTTTGCAACTTTTGATCTGATTTTATGTTATTCTGGGACAGATATAATATGGGAGGATGGTGCTATTGCATCTAATCTTAGTAGGAAATGTGAGGCACTTGCTGTGTCTGGTTTGGTGGAGTATGGGGACGAGATTGATGTTATCGCTCCAACTGATATTCTAAAGCAAATATTCAAAATACCATATTCTAAGGCTCGATTATCGATTGCTGTACACCGTGTTGGACAGACTCTAATTCTGAATACAGGGTTTGTATTGTTCTGTTGTTGTTTTATTTTCTGTTCTGTTATAAGTATGATATAATTATGTTTTGGCATTTTGCAGGCCTGATGTTGAAGAAGGAGAGAAATTGGTTAGAAGACATAGCAATCAAGCAAAATGTCAAGATCAATCTTTGTTTCTGAATTTTGCTATGCATTCAGTTAGAATGGAAGCCTGTGATTGTCCACCATCTCATCAAGCACCATTGGAGAGGCAATCAGATTCTTCTGCTCTTCCTGGGGGGGAGATGCCAAAATTTGTGGCAGAGAATGATAATATTTCTCGAAAAGATGGAATCAAGCACCATTCAGAGTACTCACAGGTTAAACAGGATGGGTTCTTTTGGGGAAGTAAGAAGGGTCACAGAAACAAGAGCCGTGATCCTATCAAGAAGGCTGCACATGTAGGTGAAAAGCCCAGATGCTCTGTGCAAGAGTCTGAAAAACATAGAAGAGTTGGGAATAACGGGTTCTTGAGAGTGTTATATTGGCAATTTCACAATTTCCGAATGCTTCTTGGCAGTGACTTGCTTCTGTTCAGTAATGAAAAGTATGCTGCTGTGAGCTTGCATTTGTGGGATGTTACACGACAGGTTGTTTCTAGTAATGGGAATTTTATTTTATTGGTATTTTTTGTGCAACTTTTTAATTTGTTTTTGGCAACCATTGACAGGTCACACCATTAACCTGGCTTGAAGCTTGGCTTGACAATGTCATGGCTAGTGTCCCTGAGTTGGCCATTTGTTATCACCAAAATGGTGTTGTCCAGGGGTATGAGCTTCTAAAGACAGATGATATATTTTTGTTAAAAGGCATTGCTGAAGATGGTACTCCTGCTTTTCATCCCCATGTTGTTCAGCAAAATGGACTTTCTGTTTTGAGGTTTCTTCAAGAGAACTGCAAGCAAGATCCTGGTGCTTATTGGGTATTGTTATATTTTCATTCTATGAAAAGAACATTTCTTGCACTTAAGTTTAATAATTTGCTGAGTGAGTGGTGTTTATCATTGCTTTTCTACAGCTATATAAAAGTGCTGGTGAAGACGTAATTCAACTTTTCGATCTTTCTGTCGTTTCCAAGAACTGTTCTTCTGGTGATTGTGATGATAGCTCTAGTTCTCTGCCTTCTCTAGTACATAGAGGGAGAAGTGATTCTTTATTTTCACTTGGAACGCTCCTGTACCGCATTGCTCACAGGCTTTCACTTTCAATGGTTTGTTGAACATATAACTCTTTCGTCAGTTGATTACTCCACTTTGTGTAATGATCTGCTAACTATATAGATGTTTTTGGCGCAGGCAACTAATAACAGGGCCAAGTGTGCAATTTTTTTCAAAAAATGCTTGGATTTCCTGGATGAGCCAGATCATCTGGTATCTCTGCTTTCTAAAATTTGTATTTTCGTCTGACAGCAGTTAATTAAGTTTGTTTTTATTTTATTTTTCATTTATGATTGGAAAGCAGCAATCGGTACTTATTATTAAAATTTTCCTAAATAGGTTGTACGTGCATTTGCCCATGAACAATTTGCCAGGCTTATTCTAAATTATGATGAAGAATTAGATCTAACATCTGAATATCTTCCAATTGAGTGTGAAGTTACGGCTCCTGATGCTGGTGAGGAATCTGTGAACCATGACTTCTCTATCATTACCAATAACAAACTAAAAGAGGATAAAACAGATTTTCAAGATTTAGCATCTGATGTTTCTGCCATGATGACTTTGGAGGCGAATATTTCTGCCCCGAACAAATTGATAGCATCTAATACAGAATTTGGAAGTGAAGAAATTACATTGCCAAGTGTTCATGGTGATGAAAACTACATGGTACTCGACATGGCTTCTACATCTGATGATGTTGTTCGACCTATTACTGATCCAATCTCCTCTAAGCTAGCAGCAGTGCATCATGTGTCTCAAGCTATAAAATCTCTCAGATGGATGCGGCAGCTACAAACCTCTCAACCAGAGTTGGACAACCGGGATATTGGTATTAATGGTCAGCTACCTTCATCTATGAATTTTTCTGTTTGTGCTTGTGGTGATGCTGATTGCATTGAAGTTTGTGATATTCGAGAATGGCTTCCAACATCCAAACTGGACCGCAAGTTGTGGAAACTAGTTCTTCTCCTTGGGGAATCATATTTGGCACTTGGACAAGCCTACAAGGAGGATGGTCAATTGCATCATGCTCTGAAGATAGTGGAATTAGCTTGCTCTGTTTATGGATCTATGCCTCGGCAACTTGAAGATACTAGATTTATTTCCTCAATAGTTAAATGCTCACCAGCCGGTACAAAGTTCAATGACAGAGAGGAAAAGAAAAATTCATTTATCAGCGACATAAAAGAAGTTAAATCCAACTCTGCTGATAACTGTTATGTTCTTGAGCAATTCTCATCAACATATCTGTTCTGGGCAAATGCATGGACACTAGTTGGAGATGTGTATGTTGAATTCCATGTAGTTAAGGGTAAAGAGTTCTCTGCACAATCACAGAATAAACCTTCTATCAGAGAGTTGAAAATGTCATCTGAAGTTGTGAAGGAATTGCAAAGGCTTACAAAGAAGCTGGGCCAGTATAATCAGAAATGTAGTTCATGTTCCTTGGTGAATTGTAGCTGCCAAAGTGATAGGGCCAGCAGTGGTAATAGTGCAAGCAGCAGTGGTGGAGATGCACATGCAGTAAGTTACAGCAGAAAACAATGGCAAGAGATCGCGTGGTAAGAATGTTCCTAACTCACTCTCAAGGGACAATGAAGGTAATAATGTTCGTCAAAAAGTAAAGAATAAACAAGTTCCTGATAGTGGACTATTCCAGCACATTGGAGATGGTGGCAACAAAGTAAGAGCTTCTAATTCTTGTACAGATGAGCCTGGAGTAAATGCAGTGGAAACTACTAATTCTGAAAAGGTGGAGGCTTCGTTTGGAATTAATGACAAAAAGTCTGAAGCGACCATTGAGAATGAAATTGCTTCTAAGGAAGCTCACAAATTGAAAGATGGTGGCATATTCAAGTACCTTAGGAATAGGAATACTGTAGTAGCAGATGCAGAACACAATCTCTCCTCTGCCTTGAGCTGTTATGAAGAAGCAATAAAGGCTTTGGGTGAACTACCTTCTGGTTTAGCAGATCTGCAGTCTTTATTGAAAAAGAAAGGATGGGTTTGTAATGAACTAGGTCGAAACAGGCTTGCGCTGAAAGAGTTAAACAAAGCTGAACTTGCATTTGCAGATGCAATAGATGCATTCAAAGAAGCTTCAGACTACACCAATGTAGTATATATATACTGTAATTTGGGTCATGGCAGACGTGCATTAGCTGAAGAGATGGTGGCAAAGATGGAAGGTCTGAAAATGCATGAAGTTTTTCATATTGCATACAAGCAGGCTTTGGAAACTGCAAAACTGGAGTACAGTGAAGCACTCAGATATTACGGGGCAGCAAAGTCTGAAATGAATGCTATAGTGGAAGAGGCATTCTCTGACTCTGAGTCAAACTTGAAGAATGAAGTCTATACTCAGTTTGCTCATACATATCTGAGGCTTGGCATGCTTTTAGCGAGAGAAGATATAACTGCTGAGGTTTATGAAAATGCAGCTCTTGAAGAGCTATCTACGCCACATCTTGGAAGAGCCAGGAAAGATCTCAGAAAGTATGAAATAACTGCCAATGAGGCCATAAGGGAGGCGTTGTCAATGTATGAATTACTGGGTGGATTACGCAAGCAGGAGGCTGCTTACGCTTATTTTCAGCTTGCTTGTTACCAAAGAGATTGCTGCTTGAAATTTTTGGCACCAGATCATAAGAAAAGTGGCTTGCTTAAGGGTGAGAATGGCATTCACCAGAGGGTGAAGCAATATGCTTCATTGGCTGAGAGGAACTGGCAAAAGGCAATAGACTTTTATGGTCCTCAGACACATCCTACCTTGTACTTGACTATTCTTATTGAGAGATCAGCTCTTTCGTTAAGCCTCTCAAGATCATTGCATCTAAACGTGGTATGTTATATGCAGTTATCATTTACTAAACTGTCAGTTGAATACTTGTATTGTTTTTTTTTTTTTTTTAATGAATACTTGTATTGTTTTGCTTAAGGTGTTTTCAGTAACTTTTATATGGTATGTTATTGGCGAATGTCAGTTGAATATTTCTAGTACGCTTGTGCTAACTCACCTTATCCTTGTCCATTATATTTTGTACACTTCTATAAAGCAGGAAAAAGCGCTGTCTACTATATATTTACATGATCCATTTACCACACTAAAGATGCTGATAAATTGCATTTTTCTCCAGATGCTAGATGCATTGTCCCGCCTACTTGAAGCACGCTATGTATCAGAAGCATTCGCAGATATATTTAGTACAGAATACCCAGAATTGCACGCGAAGTATTGGAGTCAGTTGCAGATGCTTTTGAAGAAAATGCTGGCTGTGAATCTCTCTGTATATTCAAATAAATCTTCTTCAACAGATAATGTGTCAGCTACAACATCTAACAGGTCCGGAGATGCTGGAAAGCTCAGGGAGCTTTACAAATTGTCTTTGAAGTCAACTGACATTCGCCAATTACCTGCAATGTACAACTTGTGGTCATCATTATCTCTAATCAAGAACAAAAACATGAACCCTGTCGATGTTTCATCTTAAATTTTTGTTGCATCTTATAGTTTCAGACAGTTATAGTGGCCAGATGGCTTATAAGATCGGTGTTCTTGGATTACAATAGAAGAGGAGATGCAAAATGTTCTACTTTGTTTACTGCTTCTGCTGCACCTTGCTGTTTTGTGATGGCTGTGAACAAGGATGAAGATGTATATTCATGACTGCTCTATATGTACGTACTCATGTTTTTTTTGTTTTTTTTTTTTTATATTCACTGGCTTGGTTCAACTATTTTTCAGTTCCTTTGCTGGTTCTTTGCTTGAGCTTAATTGTTCTCCAAATCGGCAATCCAAGCTTAATTTAAAATAGAATTTAAATATGAGGTAATATAATGTTAAAATAAATAAATAATTTTTTCAGCTCTTGTCTATTTATCATGATAATCATGTTGCACAAAATTTCTCTATCAAGTGATCAGTAACATTTATCTATTTATTACATTTTTTAAAATAAAAATTTTATTCTTTTGAATTATTAAATATGTGTAAAAGATTAAATCATTAAAATTGTTAAATTTTTAATTGATTTTTTTCAACTATTTATCAAAGCTGTGGTAAACTTGAACTAAATTATAAAGGACGTAGGTAAGCTTTAACCAAATTATCAAGGCCATTTTAGTCAATCGACACTTAAAACCCCAGAACAACCGCAATCCTTCTGTTCTTTTTCGAATGAAAGTCCAGATACTTAAAATGACGATGATATAAACGCGAACACTCTGCCAATCTCATCGTCATTTCCTCACTGTTTGATCTTTTTCTTTTGCTCGATCTGAATCTGTTTAAAATAACAGAAGAACAATGGAAGAGCTGAGATCAGCTGTGGAGGAGCACATGGAATTAATGGCGGATCTAGTTCAGAAGCTATCCTCG
The DNA here is from genome assembly GCA_039519145.1 of Kokia cookei. Lineage (NCBI taxonomy): Eukaryota > Viridiplantae > Streptophyta > Magnoliopsida > Malvales > Malvaceae > Kokia > Kokia cookei. The sequence continues at coordinate 20,284,527 of CM076902.1, forward strand.
GAGCTTCGTTCGGGCCTCCGACCCGCCTATGATAACTTTATGGGCTTCTTCCATGCAATCGACTGGAAGGTCCGCTTTTTGTCTATTATTTTCTCATTGGTTTCCCTGCATTTAGGGTAAAGTTTAGATCCAGGGGACGGGGAAAGAGAGATTTAGAGGATTTGACTGTTTGATATTTCGCGTGTTTGAATGTTCTATTTTCAGCTTTTTCACAGTAACCAAAGTGAATTCTATTATGAATGCCCGTGTCAGATTTGAGATGCACGAATTTTCATTTTAGTTGGTGATTGGAACAATGCTAAATCCAAGTTTAAACTCTTAATAACGCCTTACTGTAGTTCTTCATCTGATCTGCCTAATATAAAGGCGGTTTCTTGTGTTAGATCGTTTGTCATGCCTGATTTATGAGTTTAACTTGTGTTACTTTGAGCATTTGTAATATTTTAACGTATAAGTTCAGCTATTTCTAACAGACTTTTAGTTTTCATTTTATGCACGATTGAAAGTAATGGAAAGTTGAAGCTCTTCAAATGGGATGCTTAAAGCCATAAATCTTAAATGACTTGTTGTTTAGCATCAGGTCTTAGGCATAGTCTTTATATTGATTCTACTTGTGTTCTTGATCCACAGTCATCTATTGGTAACAATTCCCTAACCTTTTCCCCGCTATTTGGCAGGAGCCATGGCTAATGTGCTTACTGGCATTCCATGTTTTCTTATTGATAGTAACAATCTTCTCAAGGAAGAATACTAACTTCCAGATGTGTTTGTTCCTTCTGGCATGTAAGTTTGTTGTTTCTCAGTTATCTGCAGTCATCTTCAATATACGAGTATTTAGAACTCGCCCTTTGATTATAGTAGTTTGTTACTGATCCTTTTTTTACTTGATTTATTTAAATGTGAAGCTTCTCAAATAAACTCTCTTGTGGTTGAATGGTTGATGACATATGTAATATTGCATGTTAATATCTCATAATAACCTTGCGGTCCAATTATGGTTAGCCTATTAGCTTGGTAGTTAACCTTGGATATTGATAGAACTTAGCAGCTTCACAGTATTTACAAGGACCAGCTTCCCAGCTTCTCTCAATAAACAATGATTTCTTGTGCCCAACTTGCCCTTGAATAAGTAATGCAAGGCTATTTAAAAAACACTTACACTTTTGTCTTGCTACAAAAGTTGATTTGGATTCTTTCAATCTTAAACTCCAAAGCTGAGAACCAAATGGTAGATGACTTGACAAGCAAAAGAACCCTATTCACTTCCATATGTTAGGGTACGCATACCTCCTTCCATGTTTGTTCCTGGCCCCCTAGTCTTGTAACCTCGATAGTTAACTATATAGTGGGACATAAAGTAGCAATCTTTGCTACAAATTAATGATTTAATTATTACCTAGGATGTCTGGTTCTTTGCTTCAAGCAAGGAATCCAGGATAGGACTTCTCATTTCGGAATTCATTTTAAAGTTTCTTTAGTGAAGCCATCTGCAATTCAGTTAAGTAGGGGTAAAAGTTGAAATGGAACTTGGACAAGAGTATAGATGGATAAGTGTTAAACCTTTATTGCTGCCATGCTTGGAGCCTGTGAAGTAGAAACACAGCTAAAACTTTGGGATGAAGATCATCATGCCATTGAAGGGGTCACGAGGGGAAATAGTTGAAGTCATTATAGCTGTAACTCAATATTGAAGCCTTTCAATGTTATCAAGCATTCCAAAACAGTGAGCAGGGTCCTAATGCAGATCTGCATAATAAGACATAAGTATTGTTTTCGTTCTGGCAAATTAGTCAGTAATGTTTCATGCAACACCAAATATTTCTGCAACGAAAATATTGAAGCTCAATTTATTTTGAACATTCTTTGCAATTCTATCTTATTTGCTTGATGATGTCCTGTAGTGCTTGGTGTTTATTTTGGGGAGTTACTGAATGGATTCCTTGGTGACAACTGGAAGAAATTTGCATACCAGAACTATTTTGATCCAAGTGGACTTTTTTTGTCAGTACTCTGGTCTGGTCCTCTTCTCATTATCGCAATCATCATCTTGGTCAGTGTTCAGGAGCTCCTCCTGTGCCCTCTTCCTTGAAACTTCTTTGTTTTATTTCTTTCTTTTTTTTTTTTCTAAACATCAGCATCTGCTACTTTCTGCAGATAAATACTCTCTTTTCCATGTGTTACCTAATAGTTAGATGGAAAAAGGCCGAGCTCAGGCACCGTGCAAGGCTTGCTCGTAACAAGCAGGATTGAAATTGCCAAGTGCTGCCTCTTTTAGCACGATAAACAAATGCAATACATGTTAATCTCATTTCGAAAGTTTCTTGTTGTTTTCTATTTCTTATTTTAAAGGTGTTCTATACTTCTTTTCATATGTAGAATTGTTTCCTTGCATCAAGGTCTCCTTTCAGGATGTGTAAGTTAGTTCAAGATAAATTTTTCATTTCCTATTTCATCCTTGGTTAACTTTTAGTGTTATAAATCATTAAATGGCCGGGCATTTGGTCTTTAGCTTTGTTTATCATCCTTATATGCCTATTGCTCAGGGAGGAATATATAAAAAGGTTTTAATATTATTTTATCTGGTTCTACTAAATTAGGGATCTATAAGAAGGTTTTAATTTTGGTATTGAAATGGTGGTAGGTAGGTTTGGTGAGGAAATAGAGGTTTAGATGTGTGATTTGGTGTTGGAATGGGGTGTAATGGACCACAGCTCGAGTTTAACTTGAAACTCAAAGCTTGAAGCACGGCGCAAGCTCAACCAAGCTTTACTTTTAAAATTTAAGCTCGATCTGAGATAAAAATCGAGTTACTTGAACACATTCTGCTAGGCTTGATTCAGCTTATTAATTTAGTAAAAAAAAATGAGATTGATTCTCATGCTCAATCTCAAACTCTGAATACTTATTCTTAAACTTGAGTTCAAGTTTGAATTGAGATTTTTCAATACTAATTCAAAGTTTAAAAAGAAATTAAGTTTGGCGAGATAACCGAAGTGAGAACTAAGAGACTCAAATTTGGTTAACTCGACTCGGCAATGATTGAGTTGAATTTGTGGTTTTTCTTTGAAGCCAAACTCTATTAACTGTCACATCACATGTTTGGTGTTTTAATGTTGTTGTTTATTGTTTCCACTGTGTACAATAGCACTATTTATAGGTGACTGATAACTTTTATTTCAAGCAATTAAGTACATAGCAAACACAACGAGGAATCTTGAGATTAAGGACTTAATTACATTTTTTAAAATTTCATAAATTGTTCAAAGAAAAAGATAAAAAAATAAAAGATAATCGGATATCCAACAAGAAACATAACAAATATATTTTATAATATAAATTCAATATATAATTTTTCCGACAAGTTCAAAAAAGTTTTACACAAATTCTTTTAGTTTATTAAAAACCGCCATAAATGATATGGATTTTTTTTTCCAACACTCAGTCTGTCTGTTATTTTAATTATCCAAAGATAATTAATCACTGATTCTAATTATGATTTTTAAAATTAGTAATTGAATCCAACATAAATAAATCATAATATGATTGTATAATGGACGAAAATTTGTTTGAAGTAATGATGAACACTTAAAAGAGATAGAGAAGAAAATGAGGAGAATTGAGGTTATCAAGAATTTTTGCCGAAGGGATCAAATTCAACAATAATATGATGTATAATTCAATTTTTGTAAAATGAAGAGAATTGGTCAATTGAATATGTTCTTAAAAGAAAAATGTTGAAATTGATCGTATCGTCAAGTTGTTTTTTGATAAGGAAGAGAATTTATCGTCGTTTCTCCCTTTAATTCTCTCTAACTTTTTGTAAAATTTTTCTTTATTCACCAAAAAACAAACAAAAAAATAAAGAGATTCAAACCATGTTAATCACAAGTAAAGTAAATTGATAATTAATTTGTTATCAGTTTCTTTATGGACAATAATAAAATATATAAATAAAATTAAAGTTATCCATAGACCAGATCATAAAATGGGAGGGCTTGAGAAAAATATAAGCTCAAAAAATAGGTTTAAGCAAAAAACAAGACTCGTTTAGAAAATGAGTCGAGCCTCGAGTAAAGTTTTTTTTTACCTGAGTTTACCTAAATTTTCAATAAAAAAATATTTTTCATGTTTTTTTGTTTTCACTTTTTGTCACTGTTTTGTTACCATTTCACTATTATGTTGTTGTTATTTTGTTATTAATATTTTAATTTGTTGAAAAATACTTATTTTAATATTTTTAGTGTATTATATTTTTTATATAAAAATAAAATTAAAAAATTAATATTAATTAAATTAAAATCAAATTTTAATATTTTTATTCGAATTAAATTTAAGTAAAAATTACAATTTTTTTTAATCGGATCGAATCCAGATATAACAATTGATCTAAAATTTAGTTAGAACTCCACCAATAGACAAATCTAATTAAAATCCCAAATTGAAGCCGGGGCATATAGCTACCCGCAGGTGAGTGACAGCCAAAGCCCCTAAGTGGATAATGCGATAAAACCCCCCGCTCTGACTCTTCCTTTCTTTCCCTCAATACTAATTTTCTTATCCCAAGCAGAGAAAAATGGCTTCAATGTCATCTCTAGTATTACCCCCATATCTCACTAAACTCTCCTTCAAACCCCAATCAAACCAACACTTGCTCCAATTCCTCCAACCCAATTTGCCTAAAAATCTCACCTTGAGTTCACGTCCCAGAAAATTAAGGTTGTTTGTCGCGGCAGAAGAGCAAACCGCAACGGTGGCGTCCCCTTCTTCCGAGGCCGTCAGGAGGCTCTACGTTGGCAACATACCTAGAACTTTGAAAAATGACAAGCTGACAAAGATTGTCGAGGAACATGGCGCTGTTGAAAAAGCAGAGGTGCTTCCTTCCCTTCTTTTTCATTTCTTTTCCTTTTTTTTATAATTTATAATATCACTTAACAATAAAAGAAAAAGGATTTTAAAGCCTTTCTGAAATGCTGCTTTTCGTATGGATGTAAAATTGCAGGTGATGTATGATAAGTACTCTGGAAGGAGCCGCCGATTTGCTTTTGTTACCATGAAAACCGTGGAGGATGCTACTGCGGCAATCGAGAAACTAAATGGCACTGTAAGCCCAAACCCCTCATATACGAGGAGACGTAGCACATGTTGGGGTATCTGGTTTTCATGGTGATTTTTTCTTATTCTTTCATGTATTGCAGCAAATTGGAGGGCGGGAGATCAAGGTAAACATCACCGAAAAGCCTCTGACGCAAGTGGATTTGTCTCTCCTTCAGGCGGAGGATTCCCAGTTCGTTGATAGCCCGCACAAAGTTTATGTGGGAAACCTTGCGAAGACGGTAACTTCAGAAACACTGAAGAAGTTTTTTTCTGAGAAAGGGAAGGTAATGAGCGCCAAGGTTTCACGGGTCCCGGGGTCCTCCAAATCAGGGGGATTTGGGTTTGTATCATTCTCTTCAGATGAGGAAGTTGAAGCTGCCATCTCTTCTTTTAACAATGCTGTAAGTTGTTCCCCATTTTTTCTGCCTTTGCTTCTGCAATATACACCCTTATTGTATGCAATGGTTTCAGTGACAGTTTTTCTTTTTAATGTTTATGAAATCCTGTTCTTTCTTCTTATTGTTATTACGAGCAAGTTTACACCTTTTGAACGAGAGGCCTTTTACATCTGTATATGCGATCCTGTTGCGAAATGTTTTTGCAGCATTTTCTTTCATGTTTCCTGTATGTATTGAGGGGAAGTATTTATTTGTTGGTGACTGCAATTAGCTTGGTAGTTGCAATTCTATGTTGCTCTGACACTGTGTCTAAGAGTATGGCCCGAAAAATCGTTTAAATACACCCGAATACATACTCGTGTGTGACACATCTGAGTCCGAGCAACATAGGTTGTGATTTCCTTTTTAATGATGGAACTTTTTGGTTTGATTAGATAGTCTGAATCTGTCAAAATATTCATCCGTTGTTTCATTCTTGGAAGTCATGTGTGCTCATTTAGTTCTACTTATACATTGTATGTCATGGACTCACTGTTTCTAGCTCTGTCTGCTGGTACTCTTCATTTTTCTTGAAGTATTCATTCATGTCCCATAAATGGTTATAGAGATATGGCCTTCAAATACATGAAAGAAGTTTAAGGATGCACACAGGGTCATACCTGAATTGGAGTAATATAGGTTTTGTGGGATATGAGGAATGTAAGTATTACTGATATAAAAGGGTTGGTGAATGCAGATGTTGGAGGGGCAAGAAATCCGTGTAAACAAGGCATAAATTGGGGTGCTCCATGACATCCTGTATCCATTTCACATTCATTGCAAAGTAGGGTAGTTGTTTTGTTACTGTTGAATGGACGATCACTCAACTTATGAGGTTGTTGTAACTATAGGAGGCTGAAGCTTAATTTGTGGAACTGGAAAAGGAGAAAGAGGATAAACACTTTTTCGTTTGGGAATGCATATTATACCATGTCATTTTTCCCTGTAACCTTTACGTTCTGCTATGCCTCCTCCCTTTTTTAGGCTTTAGCAAAGTGAATTTGAAATGCTTCTCAGAAGAAAAAAGGACTATATTTATTTATACATATTTAATTATTATTGTTATTATTATTTTCTCTTTTTTAATTTAATAATTGGTCAAATATCAAGTAATTTCCTAAAATTTTATCATTAGCCTAAATATGCCGATTTTTTTAATTGGTCAAATAGGTTTTTCTTTTCAATATTTACGAAAATAGGTCGATTTTGGAGAGAATGTGTAAAAACGCATTCAATTGGACGAATTTTCTATTGACATGTTAGGGAAAGCGTGTTCAGTTGGAAGTGTTTTTCGATTGTTACAAAGAAAACGCGTCTAGTTGAGTGCCTTTTTCTTGACATGTCAGCAATAAAACTCGTCCAGTTGGATGCGTTTTCCTGTCAAGTGTGCAAAAAACGCGTCCAATTGGATTCATTTTCACACTCCCTCTTTAAAAATGATCTATTTTGTCAAAAAATCTTGGCATATTCAGCTAATTTAATTTTAGCGCTAAGTTGTTATTTGACAAACTAAAAAGTTGTGTTGAATTTTTAATATTGAATTTAATAAGTATTCAGCATGAATTGTAAAAATTGTTTGGTTTGATATTGAAAATTAACTATTAAATATATTTTATTGTTTTATGAATGTAAATGTTAAAATTTGAAGAAAAAAAAAATTCTATTAATTTAATTTGAATTTTAAAAAATGACTAGGCTAAATATAAAAATATCATAATTAAAAAAAAAATTTAACTATATTCAAATTAGAAGTGTTCATGGGTCGAGTTGGGGTTAAACATGATATTAACAAACTTTATATTTGCCCAAGCCTGGCTTGACTCGAATTTTAGGCATCTTAACATTATTTTATATTATTTTAAAAGAATATTTATTTAATTTAATTTAATTTTATTATAATATTTAATAATTTTATTCATTTTTATTCATTGAAATTTTTAGTCATCTTAACATTATTTTACATTATTTTAATGTTTACATTAGAGTAGAATTATATATTTAGTATATGTTTATTTTTTAATGTGATCTAAATTTTTTAATATATAAAAATAACATAATATAAAGTATTATAAATTTAAAATGGGTTGGGCCGGGTCAGGTTCGAGCTTGAACATTCAAGCTCGAGCCCGATTCATATTTTAAACGAGTCTAATTTTTTTCTCAAATCCATTTTTCGGGTTTAATATTTTTGCTCAAATTCTCTCAAATTTCAGACGGATCTTTGGATCTGAACGGATAACCCAACTCATAAACAGGTCTAAACCAAACTAATAATAAAAATAACTAATTTATATTTTGTGAATTGATTTGTAATTTAAAGGAGAATACATCATGTAAAAGAAAAAATTAAAGTATAAATTGATAATCTTCAATTCATCAAGTGATTAATCACTCCTTATGTACTTATATTTTCAATAGTTTTTCTTTGAAAACTTACATAAAATGGTATTCCATATTTGTTATCACGCATTTAAAAACTTAAACTGCAAGAAATATTAATGTTTAATAAATTAAAATTTTCAATAAATTATCAAATCAGGCCTAAATATATTCATGGTTGCATTTGAGAGTTTTTTTTTTTTTTTACATATGCTAATAAAAATAAAGGTTAAGATTCAAATTTTTAATTGTAATTAAAAATATAATATTAAAAATACAAATTTGTAATATTAAAAATATTTCTAAGCTTGATTTTTTTTTTTGCTTAATATACACTTTTTTTTAATGTGGTATTTATGTTTTTTTTTTTTTTTTGTCAATTTGATAAAAGCTTTGTATTTGACAAAAATTATATATTTTGACATCTAAAATTAACAATATTATCTTTTTAGCGTGTAATTCAGGTTTTAGGATTTGATGAAAGTTAATTATAATATTATTAGGTTTGAATTTTTCAAGATTTTGTTAATAGAATAAAATTAGTCTTAATTGTAAACTTATCTAATTTATCAAATACAATTCGATGAATATGATTTAATTCAAATTTTAAGATTAGTATCAAAATGTATATTTTTTATCAAATATTATTATTGATTTTGAATGAATTTAAGATAGATAAATTAGGATGTAAAGAAATTAAAATTTTAGAAGTACTTACAAGGTCAAATAAATGGAGGAGTTTGAAGAGAAAATTGACAAGTAAATGAAAAAAAATTAAAAGGTAAAAACACGCGAGGCGAGACGAGTGAAGTTTGAGAATTGCAGCGGTTGAGTTGGGTTTGGTTTGGTTGGGTTGCATCCTCCGCCCTTTCTTTTCTTTGTTTCGTTTCGATGCTTTCGAGGAACTTTTTAGGCTTTTAACTTTCAGCTAAACTATAGTAACCAACATATTTCCTTTCAATTTTCCACCCTTTTCTTCTCATTTCCTTCCTTCAATGGCTAACGTTCTACAGACTTCTTTCCTTCCTTCTACCTCTTCCCTTCGCCGGCCCTCCATTTCCGGTTCCAAAGGGAAGTGTCAATCCCTTCAAGTGAAGGCCAAGATACGAGAGATTTTCATGCCGGCACTCAGCTCTACAATGACGGAAGGTAAGATCGTGTCTTGGATGAAGTCGGAAGGGGACAAGTTGGCTAAAGGGGAGAGCGTTGTTGTTGTGGAATCCGACAAGGCTGACATGGACGTCGAGAGTTTCCACGAGGGATTCCTTGCCGCTATTATGGTGGAGGAAGGCGGCGTTGCACCCGTCGGTTCTGCAATTGCTCTCTTGGCTGAGACCGAAGACGAGATCGCTGAAGCCAAAGCTAAATCACAATCTTCTTCGAGTAGCACTCCTCAGGTAGTAGAAGAAAAGCCAAAGCAAATTGAAGAGGCGGCTCCGGATGTTCCGGCGGCTGCTGCTGCTCCATCAGTTCCGGTCGCAAAGACTGTAACTTTGGGGTCCGCCGTGCATCCGGCTTCGGAAGGAGGGAAGAGGATAGTTGCCTCGCCGTATGCCAAGAAATTGGCTAAGGAGTTGAAGGTGGATTTGGGAACAGTGGTGGGGAGTGGACCGTTGGGGAGGATTGTGGCTAAGGACGTCGAGGCAGCTGCAGTAGCAGTACCGGTGGCTGCTTCTCCGGCGAAGCCAGATCCGGTGGCTCCTGGGATTGAATTGGGGACAGTGGTTCCTTTTACCACAATGCAGGGTGCTGTGAGTAGGAATATGGTCGAGAGCTTGTCAGTGCCTACTTTCCGAGTTGGGTACACCATCACCACAAATGCACTTGATGCCTTGTACAAAAAGGTAAAGCGTTTTGTTTTGTTAAGGTGCTTTAAAATGATAACAATCTTTTGTTTTTGTACTTTGAACCCTTTTTTAAATTGATGATGCCATGGATGATATGCATAGGACTTGAGATAGTGCATTTAGTTCGAAATGGTGAATTCTTGACAGTGGCATATGAAAAAGATGACTTTTCTAGAGCTTAAATTAAATATATTTTCAGGCATTATAAGCGTTCCAGAAAAAGAAATCCTTACACTAGAAAACTTACTTGAATAAAAGAAACTTTTCCTAATTTAGGGTCTTTAGAATATTTTTGGGACATTTTGCCGGAAAAGATGTTTATATTCTAAAATCATTCATTCATTGTAGATGAATAGTACTGTTATGTTGTACTTATCGAGTTTCTTTTCATTTGTTTGTGAACATTGGTTGATATAAGTTGTAATTATTTTGTTCAGATCAAGTCCAAGGGTGTAACAATGACAGCATTGCTTGCAAAGGCAACTGCACTTGCATTGGTTCAACATCCAGTGGTGAACTCCAGCTGTAGGGCTGGCAACAGCTTTACATACAATAGTAGCATCAATATTGCTGTTGCTGTAGCTATAGACGGGGGGTTGATTACACCGGTTCTACAAGATGCTGATAAGGTTTTCATTATTCTACTTCTGAATTCTGGCATTATATGGTTGTAACAATGTATGTTCTAAGGACTTTATTTCTTTGTATTTTAGGTTGACATTTATACATTGTCAAGAAAGTGGAAAGAGTTGGTTGATAAGGCACGGGCCAAGCAACTGCAACCTCATGAATATAATACAGGTATGTTATTTCATGTTAGCACTGTTCAGCTTGATGATATAGATGCTGGAATCTTCTTTGGTGTCATGCTGTTTGCCTATCTCATATGTTGATTTGAAATGCTTATAAATTTTCTAGGGGATGAATATTTTTGTACTTGGTTGTTGGAAATATTTGATAAGAAGTAGCAGAATAAGTGGAAAATGTTAATGGAATTATGAAGTCTTACTTGGATGATTATGCTTGTAAAATCACAAGGTTTTAGAAAGTACTTGTTATACTTAAGGGCATTTTTTAACCTTTATGCCAGGGCAGTTTAATGTCTTAACTAATTTAATGTGACAATCTGCTAGGGTCTTACAATTTCCCACGCTTGTAACTGAGAATGTTTTGAACTTTAAACATCAGGATTAAACTTAAGAATATGAAACTGTTTGTTAATGTTCAGACTAAAGAGTTAGCTGATAGGCCACAGATATGTCACTTTTCCATTTCTTAGCTTCTTTAGGAATAACTAGCTCCTTAATTTACAAATCCAAACATTCAAGTTTGATTATTTGTTGCAATATAATTGACTGTTCTAGCTATCAAAGTAATTCTTTCTTTTGTTACTGTCTAATGTAAGGCATATTTGTCATACCCAGTTGAACGTTTTGACTTGCGCAGTGAATGAGTAGAAATTTCTCATGCAATTTCATGCGGACAAATTTTCATGAAAAATTATTTTGTAGTGTCTCTGGAACTTAAATTCAATTCATATTTGAAAAGTGTTTACGCAACTCAACAAAGAGTATGCATAGTCCAATGAGGGCAATGCTCTAGTTATGATAGGCAGCCAGATCTCACTTTTCTTGATTTAGTTAAGGTAGAGCATAAGTTTGGCTCTTCTGTTTCATTTTTTCTCTTGCCTCTTCTTTATTAGTTTTTATTAGTTTTCCCTTCCTTCTCATTGCTTGGGCTGAAAATACTAACTATATGGTCTATATTTATCATTTGCGCAATCTTAAAGTGATGCATAATAAGAAATGGAAATCAGGTATAGAGAAGTGAAATGAGGAAGAAGAAAAAATTTGAAGGAATATATAAGAAATCGGTTTAGAAAGAGACAGAAGCCGTAGGAAACCTCAATTCTTTATTTTAGTTTTCATCATATTATATATAGTCCATATAAAAATTTCAGTTTTTGCGGTGAAGTTACTGCAACGCTTGGGTTTCTTTCACGAGTTATCCAGTCCAATTCCACTTGAATTTGCTTCTTGTGAATGTCACCCTCTTTTTTCATCCCTTGTTGGTGGTTAAGATTTTGACATGTCAGCAACCAACTGGCCAAGGAAGTTGCTGCAGTGCAAGGTTTTCTTTTATTTCCTATCTTCACAACTCCTAAGAAGTGAAGAGCTCTCTTATAAGTCTTCTTTATAGGAAGCTTAGACCCCTCATATAAGTCAACTTCTTTATAGGAAGCAAAGAACTCTCTCTTGGCAAAAGAGACATGCAAGGCTGCCAAAGCAGCAATCTACTCAACATTTGGATCCTCACGATTACTACTACAACTTGCACAAATTGGTGTAACCGAATCATCACCTAACATTGTAGCAGCCGCAGCAGTGCTCTCAGCATCCCCCTGTTTCTAATTCTATTAACCTTTTCCTCTTGCTTCACAATCCTATAATTTTTCATCGTCCACCTTTTTCTAACTCTTTTCACCTTTCTACTCTTGCTCCGAGATCCTATGATTTCTCTCCAAATATTGAGGTTTCTTGTTGTAAACACACTGGCCTTTTTCCTGGACAAAGACCTTCATCAAGACTTATTGGAATCTCTAGGTCCATTGTTCTCCCCACAACCCCTATCTTCAGTGACAAGGGCTTGTCCATGATCAACACCCTTCTCTTGCCTTTTATTTATTTATTTATTTTTACATCAAAGACACTTTCCCTGATCATTTCAAAGTAATTTTTACCTCTAGTTAACATTTTATTAAAACCATTAATGTTTCCTAACTATCTGTTTGAGAATTCAAGAGACTGTGTGCTACTCATCATCAAACACTATATTCCTTATGGAAAGCTTATTCACAAGATCCTGAAACACATCTAGTTCTCAACTACATTTTCACTCCTTGTACTTAAATTAGCAAGCCTTCTTAACATGAAGATTTTGTTCTGTGCACTTTTTCTCTCATAAATTGCCTCCAAATTTTGCCAAGTTCAGTTACACTAGTCTCGTTCAGAAATGATGAACCAGACTAATTTCTGTCAATGGTGCCAATAATTTTCCTAAGCAGCTTTTCCCATTTCTTATCTGCACATAGCGAAACAGTGTTGGATCATACCAGTCCCTAAAATAGATGAGATCCCCCGTCATTGTCTTTCAAATTAAGTTATTCATTGAAGCCAGTTCAATTATGGACCTTCTAGCAGTATCCATTGTCTTTTGCCTATCCAAGAGCTCTTATATCAGTTGATCGGATTCAATTCCAAGTCACCGGATGCAGTTAAGATAATCAATTAGCTAAGCAACAGAACCAAGCAAAAATACCAAATTTGCATTGAAAACATTTTAGCGTAGAGGGGAAAAATGATAGGTAAATTAGCAACAAATCCACTAGCAAGTAAATGAAACAATGTTCTTGCTTAAGTTTTTGCCTAAACTTGAGACTCAGAGTAATTGGAACAGTATCAATATACTTGTAGGAATTATAGAACTAGATTTCACCAGCAGGATACTGAACATACAATTTCTTTATGATTAAGTCCTTAATCACTCTAGGGTGAGCATTCGTCGAATCTAATGAAAAAATTCCAAGTTAATTGAGTTGACTAGTCCTATTTTATCATCCTAACTCGATTCGAAATTTTTTCGAATCGAGTCGAGTGAAATGAAATTCGAATTGAATCGAGTGAAATTGTTCGAGTTAAATTAAAAAATTAAACACGCTAAATTAAAATCTTGTTACAGTATAACTAATTCCATGTTAAAGCACATAAATTTGAAACAATATATATTTGAAAACTTTTTCAAAACAAAATAAGAAAAAAATACTTAGTGTGATAAACTTGACAGGGACCAAACGGGTATTTACACCAATCTTTTATTAGAATTATTCGAATTGTAAAATTTGACTCTAACTTGAAAACTTGAATTACTTATTCGAGATGACTCGAATAACTCGATTTTTGATTAACTCGAAATTCGATTTTTTTATTATTATTTAAATCGAATCGAGTTTTGCTCACTTCTAATAAAAAATAACTTCAAAATTACTGCTTGTTGTGTGCCAAGAATCTCTCTCCCTAGAGCTCCCATTTTTGTTATCTTTTTCTTCCCCTTAGTTGCCACATGTCAACTTGCCCTAGAACCGTTGCAATTTTGACTATGCTTAATGAGAAAAGAAGAAACACTTGTGTTGCTAACTTTCTTTGCCCTTTTATCTATTTATGCGTAGTTGATTCTAGAAACTTCTACTGAATCCTTTAAAATATGTTGAAGTTAAGTTATTCCTACAATAAGCTTGATATCATCCATCATCACCAAATACAAAGGCTGGACAAATCCTAGGCATGTTAATATTAGGATGATTCAAAATCCTTCTAGTTCTGCTTCTAATGACTGATTATAAGTCTGAGCTTTACACGGTATTTTGATGGATCTTGTAGAATCTTGAATTGCAGTGGTTAATTTTAATGCAATAATTGTTGGTATGTGTGTTTGATATATAACAACTGAAATTTATGGTCTATGGTTGCCGAAAAATTTGTAATTAACCCCCCCCTCTTTTTAATGTACCCATAAGCCTTCCAGCTCTAATATGCTTTCAACGTAGCTGAGGCCTCTACTTAATCTGATTTCATTTTTGCCGATGTTTGCTCCTTTTGCAGGTACTTTCACCCTGTCTAACCTTGGGATGTTTGGTGTGGACCGGTTTGATGCCATTCTGCCACCTGGAACTGTAAGTTCGTTTCTTAATTATTAATATTTCTCCTTTTGCCGGAGTCTCTAGAACACAGTAAGATCTGCTGGATTGAATTGTGTGGCGCTAGGGAATCTGTGGATATTTTATCTAATCATGTGGGTGTGCAGGGAGCAATTATGGCGGTTGGAGCTTCTCAGCCTACCGTCGTGGCTAGCAAGGATGGCCGCATTGGCATGAAGAACCAAATGCAGGTAATGAAAATATGGTGTTTATAACAGAAATGGAGAAAAAAAACTTATCTTTGTCCAGTTCCATCGTAGAACAATTAACGTTTGGATAGAATAAAATGACATGGTGTTGAACATTGCAGGTAAATGTGACGGCAGATCACCGAGTGATCTACGGTGCTGATCTAGCTGCATTCTTGCAAACACTGGCTAAGATTGTGGAGGATCCTAAAGATCTTACCTTCTAGTGTGGGACAAGTTGTCGTTGGAGCATGCTCCCCTAAGTGTTCATGTTTTTGAAATCACTTGCACTCTACTTGAGATGAAAATTTTTAGGCGTTATCCAGTTGAGAAGAAGACAGGGACTTTACCCATTTCAATACTTGAGACTTTATCCACTCTTTTTTTTTTCTTTACTTTTCTGTTTGTTTTCTGATTTTTGGATCATTACATAAACCATTATAATTAATTGGTTCACTGGATGATTACACAAGCAATCAAATTCAATTATTTAAGTTTAAAAAGTTATTTTATATAATAATAGTGTTTTCATTTTAGAATTTTTTATTTTTTTGAAAATAAGTATATGTCGTTCTCTTAATTTCATTTAAATAATTTAAAATTTTTATCAAGGAAAGGAAGCTTTTAAATATTTTGATCTGCTAAATATTTAATTATTTTATATAGTATTTATTTTTTATACAAGGATTTACTATATAAATTTTTTATACTAGTTTTAATTAAATTGCATAATATTTAGGTTTCAATTATTTATATTTGATTTTAAATTTGGTTAGGAGAATTTTTTCTAAAATACTATTGATAACTTTTATTAATTTAATAATTAAATTTTTTTATTCGATTATGATTTAAATTTCATTTAATTATTTTTTAGTGAATTATAATAGGAGAGTAAAGTTTTAACAATAACGCGATTGATGTGGTTTAAATCCAAACCACATCTGAAACAATGAATATCTTTAACCATCAGGTCAACATACGGGATTTTCCAACTATTTTCTTTCAAATGAACATACAATCAAAAAGTTACAATTTAATTAATTTTTTAATAATTAATAATTCAAATGTTCGTCAGTTAGTACTTTTCGATCACCGACTATTTAATTGAACTAGATAGATGTTTACACTGCAGACATGTTATTGAATTTGTTATAAAATATAATTAATTTAAAGTAATAAAAAATAAGATTAAAGATGGCTGAGACAATAATAATTTCAACCATCATATTGAAAGTTATTTGAATATGTATAAATTAAAATAAAAAAATTTCAACCTAATATAATTATGTGGTGATAGAAAATAATGAATGAATGAATGAATGAATGTACCAAAATTTACATAAAATAATAATATAATAATTTTACATAATATAATCATAAATACTATTTAGGGCAATTATGACTCTAGTTACGGCGGCAGTTGCCACTTGAGGCATAATGGATTAAAACAAAACTGTAACCAATCTTTTAAGCCTTCAACTGTTGATTTCGTGGAAGCATTTGTGGCCCACCTGTGATGTTTGGTTTAATGCAGAAACAAATCTCAAAGGATCAAATCCATGAATATTTCAATTTGAGTTACTTAATTCACAGAGATTGAATTGTGTAAACTGAATAATATCTTGAAGATTTCAGTACATACTCCAACTTTTATTAAGATAATTGTAGTCCTTTTTGAATGGTTACTTTGATGAGTAAGTTTTAAAAGTCTTATACATGACTAGTGCGTTTGTTCAAGAGCTAACACTTGAAATTTTGTTCGGTATTAGTAAAATTCAAGTGAGTTGCTTGTTTTCACAGCTAAGTTTTCAAAGGGAAAAAGTCTCAATAAAAAGTGATATAGATTTGTGAATGAATGTGGGGTTATACATGGTGAGTTGTTGAACTTAAAACGCTACTTGTGCACACAAATGTATATTTCTCACAATTATTACGGGGGAAAAAAAGTACTACATACACACAAATATATATTTCTCTCCTCTTTTCCTATTATTTTTCTTTCCCCCCCCCCCATCTTTTGGTTTTATTCTTTTTCTCAAGATATAAAAAAATTATTGCAATACCTTAATTACCCTTCAAAATTCAATAACAAAACTCAAAATGAGTACCCAAAATACCCACTTACATCGCTCTAAAATTATTTTGTTTTATGCGCTTTCCTAATTTCTTTTTACTATTATATTTTAACAATTAAACATGTGCATAGCCAAAAGAGCAGGCACATACTTAACAATTAGCACCCTTGCTAAATAAAATAAAAAATTTACTTTATAGCTTTTTAATTAAAAAATTAATTGTCTTTTCTAAATTTTGATTAAATAAATAAAAAATAATTTTAACTATTTAAAAAATAATGATTTAATTTAAATCATTTTTACATCAAATGGTAGGTTAACAACTCGATGGAAGTGTGTAAATAGTCATAAATTTTACCTGTTTTCTATTATTGGTTTCAGTAGTTGACGAAATAATATCAATTGATGTTTTATAATGCAATTAAAATAATTAAATATGATAATAAAATAGCATAAATATATATATATATATATATATATTGTAAATTTCATGTAATAATATGATAATTAAGTCATCAAAATATTCACAATCTTAAGTATGATTCGAATTTAAATTACATTGATCATATTTATTATTCGAATTTGTGTTATTTTTATAATTTATCAAAATAAAAATATTGTAAAATAATAATGAAATAGAAACATGTCAACTACCACCACCGAATCAACTCAACTTAACCTCTATAGCTGTCCAATTGTATGTGTACGGAATCTCGTCAGGTTGGCAGTGCAATGGAAACAGTTGTTATTCTCAATCTCACTCACTTTCAATTTTATATACGATTTAGAAGTCGATTCGATTTAAAAATAAAAAATAAAATCTTAAATTAATTGAATCAAATTATTTGAGTAAGCTCGAAGTAAATTGAGTTTCGAATTCGAATCGAGTTGAATTTTATAATTTAAATAATAGATTGATATAAATATTCTTTTGATTTTTGTCAATTTTAAAAATAAACAAATTGATCTCTTTCAAAAAAATTAAAAAAAAATCAAAACAATTTTTAAATTCCAAAATATTTATAAAAATTCTAAAATTTGTATTTAAAAAAAAAAACTAAAGTATATAAAAAGAATTTTTAATTTTTAATTTTTAATTTTTTTAAAAACAATATTTTTGATAATTAAATAAGATAATTAATGATTGAAGTTTATTATGCTAAAGTATGTTTTGAAAAAGTTTTCAAGAATTAATTATATATTATAGCTAGATTTTAATTTGAGATGTTTAATTTTTTTAATTTAATTCGAATAATTTTACAAGATTCGATTCGATTCAAATAATTATTATTATATTTTTATAATTATGAAATTCAACTATCCCTTAATCATAAAGTCGGGAGTTTAATTTTCGTCCATGAAAATAGAGTACATTTCATGACCAATTATTTCTCTCTTCAGAGAGAATTCACGGAAAAGAGAATTAAACACCTTAATTTCGAAAAAAAAGTTGTATGGATCCAAAGTTTTATATCATATTAATAACGATATATATTTAATATACTCAAAATTCTTCATACATAATCTAATAAAATATAACAAAAACATATATTTATTATATATGTGTGTATATAGAAAGATTTGATGTTAATTGGTTGGCTGTGAAACCAAAGCTTGTAAATTGTAATTCAGTGGGAAGAAACACATATGGTTTTTGTTGGTTGAAGGAAGTGGCTGTGCTTAGCTGCAGCCGTTTCTATTTGATCCCATTTCTGTTGGCGCTTGATCTGCTCACGATGAGCTTCGGATTCCCGGTGATGGATTTCTCGGAGGCACTTATCGTACAAGGGTGGATCCATTTCTTCCAACATGGCCTTCACATTTTCCGTCAATTGCTTTACGCTTTTGCTCCAATGCAACTTTAGGTTCCTCTCCATGCCTTCCACTACCACCGGAAACACTTCCTCCATGGCTTCCGATGCCATCTTCACGAACTGCTCGTTGTTCCACACATACAGTGCTCGCTCTGCTACCTGATTCATGTGATTTTCAATTGTACATAAAAAAAAGGGTTAATTTCACTGGAAGTACCCAAATTATGGTCCACATTCTAAATTAATCCCCAAACTTCAAAATGTTTCAATTGAATCCTTAAACTAAAGCATCATGAAGCTTTCAAGTGATGTTGCAGAGGAAGTAGCATCATGAAGCTTACCTGTGAGTTGCAGCTGTTGAAACATAGCGTAATTCGAGAGCATAACGGCAAAGCCAACTTTCGGTACTGATCGGGATCGATATTCTCGACGAGCTCCTCCAATTCGCCAATAAGTAGAACTTCTTTGTGACAATTAGTGATGGGCCAGTACCTTAAAATCCCCCTAACCACGACTCCTCCAAGTGCAGGCTCTTTTTGCACGAACTGAGAAACGCAATAGGCCAGTTGCCGATGGTAAACCTGCAGGCCCTTAGGCTTATGCAACGGAAGCAGCACTCTCATTAAGAAAAGCTTGTGCTCTTCTTTTAACGGAACACCGAAGCCATTAATGATGCTTCCCCATATCTCTAGCAGCTCGCCGATCCCACAATGCTTTTCGGTCTCGAAGACGTAATGCAAGAACACATCGTTCATAGCTTTCCTCATAAACGATCTGTAAGAAGTGAACCTCGAATATATACTATGGAAAACGTTCTTCAAGCTCTCTCTTTCTCTAGGGTCTTCGGATTGAAACAGGTAAAGAAGATTCCGAATGAATTGGTGGTCGATGTAATCTTTTAGTTTCTTGGAATCCACGTTAAGAACAAGCCTAAGGAGAATATCGTAAACAAGCTGCAAGTGAGGCCACAGAGGTGTGAAAGTGGAGAGTTCTTCATCATCAGGTAAGGCAGAGACGATGGAAGTATTGGAAGGTGGAGGAAGTGGCCTGAAGAGATTGACAGACACCATGGACATTAGAGGTGACAAAAGCTGTTCGTGCAACGGCTTCTTTGGTGATTTGAGCAAAGAGACGACATCCATAAGCTTAAGCCGCTTGAGATCTTGCTGCGAAGGCGATTCCAGAGGATCGGTGAAAGTGAAAACCGAGTTGCAATAAGAGATAGCAGACAGGATTCCACCGTGTTCGGAATCAGTGCCACCACCAGCACGGCGGGGACTGGGAAGGGTACTTCCAACATAAGGCTTGGGATCAAGATCAAAGAGATTCTTGAGCGTAGTTTTCTTCCTGGGTGAGTTATTGGGGGAATCCCTCCGAATGCCCATTGTTTCTCCCTTTACTTGGCTGGCCTTTTTTTGCTCTTAATGTCACTAGGTTGGCCCAAGGAAAGAAAGAGTAATAGATAGTAAGCAGCAACAAAACAAAGGCCAAAGGACAGTAATATGATTTAAGGACAAGACATGAATGTTGTAAAATCCGACGAACAAGACTATTGAAATGTCGCCCAATAGCACAAAAGTTATATATTAAAGAAGGTTGGAAGGAAGGAATCTTAATGGTGGTCATCAAATCATCTTTCATGTGATCCATTATGTGCATAGTTAGGGGAAGAGGACAACATCCAAAGTTAAATCCCTATGCAATGCAAGTCATGTGGCTCACCAGCCCACTGCCCAAAGCATTTCTTTTTGCTCTTTGGGACCATATTTACATACATCACACGACATCAAACACACCGGATCTTTTACAACACCAAAGCATTTTTTGTCACTAACAACTCCATGAATATATTAGATATGATCATTCATGTTTTCACGTGTCTTCGCTTCAACATTTTACCTTCCCTCTCTCTCTCTCTCTCTTACATTTTATAAATCTTACTAATATTAAATCTTTTATTAAGTTTGTTGCAGCCAGTTAAATTAGTCATATATGTCGTTATTTTCTTTTAATTAGTCAAATAAATTGTTTTTTTTTTTTTTTTTTGAAGATTTAGAAAAACATGCCAATTTTAAAGAAAAAAAAACGTGTCCAGTTGACGAGCTTTTCACATTATTGTCAGGAAAGCTCGTTCAGCTAGGCGAGCTTTTCGCACAGTTGTCAAGAAAACTCGTTCAACTGGACGAGCTTTCTGCATAGTTGGCAAGAAAGCACGTTCAGTTAAACGAGCTTTTACTGACATGTTAGAAAAAACACGTTCAGCTAAAAACGTTTTCTTTGTAATTTCTAGAAAATGCTTCCAGTTGGGAGCGCTTTCTTGACATGTCAGTAAAAGTTTGTCCAGTTAAACACGCTTTCACACTCTCTTCAAAATCAATATATTTCCCTAAATCTTGAAAAAAAAAAAAGAAGTTATTTTTCCAATTAATTAAAAAAAAAAAAACAACATATATGCACAATTTAATCCCGCTAATTGACACTAATTTAATTGAATAACAATAAAAATACTCTTATTTTATAATTTTTTTATAAATATATTTACTACATGTTTTTGTTTCTCACATTATAAAAATGCCATAAATCTAGTATAACTATAAGTATGAGTATGCTATAAATAAAAATATTATATATTTAATTAATTAAAATTAGAATCATCTCAATACAAATTATTAAAATAAATTTAAATTCAAAATAATCTCATAACTTACACCACAATCCTAGCCTTTACCAAAAATATCAAGTTCTCCTCAACAAATTAGGTTGTCTTTAGAAAAGAAAATACAAATAGTAGCTTTTTTATCTACTAGTCCCTGTCCTATTCTCTCTCATTTTGTAACATGACTAGAGTAAGTTTCAACAGATAAATTAATTTCCTTTTACGAGAATCGAAATTTTTTTTTTTTTTTTTATAAATAAAGAACTATTAAAATGCTTAATTCTTAAAAAACAAACAATTAAGACAGCGAGAAATCATCAGATAACAGTTTCCTCATATGAGTGTTAGGAATATTTGTTATTTGAAATGTTAACCAATATTTATAATTTATCCAACCCAAAAAACTATTTTTTTTATTTTTCAAAATATTAATTAATTAATTAAATTACTTTTATAATTAAGTTATGAATTTTTATCTGTTAATTACAATATTATTTAATTATGAAATCGTTCCATTAAATTACCATAATTGAACTCTTTCTTGTTATATATTATTTTAAAAGTAACTTAATAAGTGCTTGTTGAATGATTTTTTATTCTTTGCCAAAAAATAATATTATCATAAGTGTGTTCATTCCCTTATCACATTTTATTTCATTGTAATATTAATTCTTTTAAAAATTAGTTTTAAATTTTTTAATTTTATCTTGACACGTGACATCATAGTGTGGTGCCACATGCCACACTTGTTTTTGTTAAAAATGAAATAATTAATTTCTATTTTGGAACCAGACTTCATGACCAGAGAAGTATGTCACATCACCTCATATATAACAATGTTAGTGATAAGTATTAGAATATAACTTTAAGTATTTGCTTAAAGATTTTTAAAATATGGGGTTATGTTGAAAGTTCGTAGAATTTTTAAGGGTGAATCATATCATTAACTCATCCGATTATTAATGTATTCTTATTTTGATCATTGAAATATAAAAAATTTTAATTTCGTCATTAATATTTTTCATCGGTTCTATTTCAGTCACATTCTATTAAAATCGTTATCTTTTTTAATTTGTATAATAATATATTTATTTTTCAATACTTATACATTCTATCCATTTTATTTTAAATCTAAAAATTCAACGAATTTAACTCACCATATTAAAAATTTTCATCAATTTGGTCCTAAAAACACATTTAGTCCAATCCTTTCTTTTATTTACAAAATTGTCGACATGGCTTGCTAGGAAAAATGTGAAAAAAAAGTTGTTCAAATTGGATCCATCGATCGAAATATCGATCCAAAGAGAAGTGCTAGACTGGTTGATTTGCGAATTGCTCGAAACCTGTTAAATCAAACTAAAATTAATTTAAACCTCTTGTTTCTATTTTAAATAATTTTTTATTTTTATATTTTATAATTTTTAACAAATTTATTTAATTAAACTCAATAAATTAATTAAATCGAACAAATCGAAAATCAATTATTTTAACCGATTTCAGCATTGATTCAATTTTAAAAACTCAAAATATTCAAAAACTAAAAAAGTATTGCTTTTCTCAGTTAAAAATTCATTTTAAAAATATTGCTTCCTTGAATGTGATTGTGAGCAGAGGCAAGATAATAATCGGTGATGAGATTACTAGAGGCGTCCAGAATAAAGCTAAAAAAAATAAACTTTAACTAATAATAATAATAATAATATAAAAAGGAATCTTGAATAGTTTTTTGAAAAATTCACATATTTGTATTTCTTTTTTTTTTTTTTTATGTATTTCTAAAATGACATTATTATATTTTTAAAATTTTTTAAAAATTTTACGATATTTTAAATTTTTTGAGAATTTTCTATTTTTTTTCTTCTTAATATATTTTACAATAAATCAAGCGTGATGTGACGTTTTCACAATGCGCCACGTTAACTTTTTTTGGTAACCAAAGAAAGAGTTGGAGTAATAGTATAATAAATTGCAACTTTAGGACCAAACTGAATAAAAAATAAATAAATATGAATGTAATTTTAAGATTAAATCAAACATTTAGCTCTAGATTCTATGGTTTTGATGTTGTTTATAAACCTACGAATAGGTCGGACTCTGGTCACTCAGCTTGCATTATTATGTAGTGTCACTTATCAGACATTTCTATTGTTTAAATAAAATAATAATATTTTATTTATTTTGACACATGACATAATAATGTGGTGTATTACTGACAGGTAATAGAGTAGTAGAGGAAATGAAATATCAAGTAGACATTTCTAAACTAAAAGGACTATTCTGAAAATTCGGATAAACTCCAGATTATTCATGTTATAAAATTTGGACATGTTCGACATATTTAGGTTCTAATATCAAGCCTTTCCTTCTCTCTAAGCTCATCTTCAACCCAATGTAGGGTGATTTTGAATGGATGGTGCAGTGCGATACGTTTAATTTTTTTTTATCTCACGTTATAATATTTAATTTCACCGTCGTTGTTGTTTTTACACTAATCGAAAGTAAACGTACCGTCCATCCAAACCCATCCTTACTACGCAACTATTGTTATTGGAATTTTTGGAGGATCTTTCTTCCAACTGATATGTATTTGCTAGTGTAAACCATGTTATGTTAAATTCATACGTCAGTATGGGAAAACTGGCATGCAATGAAACTAAATATAAAAAATATGGAGCTTCAGCTACTTCAGCACACAAACTTTCCAGCCTCTTTTGATTTTAGGGCTAAAACAGCCATTGTGGCTGTTGATACAGTTTCAGTACCTGGCATGATGTACCAAAACATCATACCTACAATGCTTACTTAAGCAACCATACACACACACTTACATTCTTCTTTTTTTTTTGAGTTTAAACCTAAAATGGCCATTTTGGCTATTCATACATTTTAGTACCAAAATAAACCATTGGAGCTAAGCCTTGGCATTTCTTTTACATTAAAAAAAATGCCGGTTAGGGTTCTTTGTTCGGTGTTTTATATAACAACAAAAGAAGGGAAAGATGGAACTACAGGATGCACAACTGTTAGTGAAAGCTAGCAGTTACAGTCTTGGCAGCAGGGACATCAGGGGGTAGAGATGGGAGCAAGGTTAGGGCAAATGTTCCACTTGCAGCTGCTGCAATTGCTCCTAGTACAAATGCTGGAAGGTTTCCACCACCAAATATTGCATCAAATGGTCCACTCCCCAGTGACACCAATATCTGTAAACGTCAAAATCAGTCCCAAAGTTGCAATCACATGTTTCTCTATTACATATTTATTTCAATATTTCCATGTACTTGAAGAATTCTTAGATGATCATATTCATATATCAATATCTTGATATGGCATACCCGTAGAAACAGCTAGAGTGCAGTGATGGATAATATTACCTGTGGTACTACTATAGCAAGATTCAGCACTCCCAAAGAGAGTCCTGTTTCAGAGTAAACGATAATCATTTTTAGTTTGAAAGGAGGATTGGGCTATATCATGTTATTTTCAGCCTGCCTGGAAAAAGCATTATAGCAAAAATTTACCTTGGCCTGCACCAGAGGAGCTAGAGAATATAGATGCCATTGCAAAAGGGATGCTGTAAGTTATCTGCAAAAGTAAAACAGGAAATTATTACCCTTGAGCTTGTCGATACATTCATTCATCTAACAAAAACCTTTCCCTTATGGAAAAGCCTATTATTTCACAATGAATTCCAAATGAACTGAAAACATTTTAATTTTAATTTTACATTAAATTAATGTTTAAAAAAATCATCAAACAAGAACAGCATCCACTGGTCAGTTACTTTCAACAAGAGGAAAGAAACAAGTGATGTACAGAAGAAGACAGAAATTGACAAGGAAAATGAAATCCCATATATTAAAATGCAATAAATGGCCATCGAAAGTATCAAAAAGTAGTATGCCTATATACCCCCAAACATATTTATAACACATTGAGAGGTATCTAAGAACAAACAAAAAGAACTAGTTCCAGATCCTTCAAAAGGAATAAAGAAACAAAAAAGAACTAGAAAGATTGTATTTTTATGGATGAAATGAAAAAGGCCCAAAAGTTTGATGAGCAATGCTAGGGGAGAAAGTCATCTTCGTTTGGATGCGTGGGCGGTGGGCCGTGGGGCAGCTCTACTGTGCCATACCTGCATTTTTTGACTGGATCACTAAGAATCTAGTCACGTAACGACAGCACGGCACAGTAGCATCACGCAATCAAATCAGGGGTAACCATGCCGCGTTCTAACTACTAATAGCAAGTTTATCACTTTGATGGGGACTTAGAACAAGAGATAATCAGCAAAAGAAGTATTTGAAGTTTAGAAACAGAAGCTCTCTTGAGCATTTAACCGAACAGAAGGTTCGCAAACTCCCGTAAAACCTAACAGATGCTTCCACGGACCACGATGATTTCAATTTTCAAAGTGGGTTAATCAATATTTGTAACTGAAAAAAGAGGTAAGTGGAGAGAAGAATGAACTCACAGCCAAGGGTACCCCCAGTACTGCGAATAGAGATAATGCACCGGCCTTGACACCCGCTGGTGGCGGCAAAGGGACTGTGACACCGTCCACGGTGATGAGCCGTCGGTTTGACTCAGCCAATTTGGTCACCAAAACTGTCATTGCTAAACAAACTGCAAGCAGGAAATTGACAATCCCCCAAAGCCTATTGACCCCTCCAACCCCACGCGCCAAGAGCTCCACAGCAAGGGACGTGAAACCCAACACCACAGAGTTCAACATGAGCCCCAACGCGCCTGCATGTACCCCATTATTGTACAGCTTCAATACGAGGATGTTTCCCTGTGAATCCCCACCGTACACCTCTCTGCCCATCCAATCAGTGTCGAACAACAGGAAAGGGAACCATGCAATCCAATTGAGACACGTCACCGCGAGGAGAATCCACGTAGGTCTTTTCAAGTCTTTAAGTGCACCGAATATTTCCCCAAACAAGGGAACCGGGGCCGTCTCTGCTGCCGCTGCTTCCTCATCCTCATCCTCAATCTCACCGCCACCTAGGTTACCAGCATTTCCAGGTTCCGGCGACCAGGGCTTTTCATGCACGTATGTGAGAGCGATGGTTGTGAGGGTCAGCAAAAGCAGAATTGAGAAAAAGAAACAGCTTTTGAGATTCGCGCAGTAAACGTCACAAGCTTTCGTGGTGGTGAAAGGGAAGATGTTATGGAGGTGGGTGTATGAACCGGCAGCGAAACCGAGCACGTTCCCCACCGCCATGAAAAACGAAAAGAAGGCGTTCGCCGTCCGCGTTTTCTTCTGGCTGTTCCCGGAGATATCAGCCAGTAACGCTCTGCATGGACCTTGTAACATGTTGTTAGCCACGTCTAGGATCCAAAACCCTATGACGAACACCACAATGGCCCGCGGCTTCGTCGCGGTAGCCAGATTGTCCCCAAAGAGATAACCTAAGTCAGCCGCGAAGCCTATAAGGACCACCGCAGTAGCCACCAGGACTGCTCCTGCAGCTATAAAAGGGCGGCGACGGCCGAAACGGGAGGTGCAACGGTCACTGTGGTAACCAACGATGGGTTGAACCAGCATCCCAGAGATGGGTCCACAGAGCCAAATGAGAGAAGCCCATTTGTGAGGGATACCGAGGAGTTGAACGTATGGCGTGAGGAGGGATAACTGCAAGGCCCACCCGAATTGGATACCGGCGGCAATGGAAGCCACAAAGATAATACTTTTTATAGAGAAAGGACGTGGAAGAGAAGGAGGAGGAGGAGGTTGATTCTGAAGCTGAAAAGAAGATTTCTTGCTAGGCTCACCACTCTCCATAGCTAGTTTTTTAGCAGAAAAGGGGGGAATGGGATGTTTGGGCGATGGAAACAACAAGTGAAATGCATGGGGAATTTATAATAAATTGAAGATAAAACATAAGGCTTAATCCATGAATAATGAAACTGGAGTATGATAGTCAACGTGTAAAACTGCCTTAAATTCTGTTTTCCATCTTTAGGACAGGAAATTGAATTCCTTTTGTCTTTTACTCTCCCGTATTTATTAAGCCACGTAATACATGAAAGCTATGCTTATCTTCATTCTTAATTTTTTACTATAAAAGGAGTCTATAACTGCAATGGCATTGAGAAGTTGATCAAAATTTACTTTTACTTATAAATCTACAACTTTTCACCATTTTTATTTATCCTCTTCAAATCTCTCTTTCAAACTATATATAATTTTTATGAACTGCAAAATTTATTATATAATTTACACGATTCAAATTCAAATCACATTCCTAAAATTATGAATATCTTAATCATCATCTCAAATTATATTCTTTTAAATGTATAAGCATTGTATAAGTATATTTTTAGTTAGTATTGTGCTTTTAATATTTGATTATAATTCATTCACATATGCATTATTTATAATTACAACTATGATTGTGGTCATATTTATACTTGTAGATTCTTTAAAAAATTTCACAAGAATTGAATTCAACTGAGCAATGTGATAAAATTATTTTATGAATTAATGTAATTATATATGTACAATTTTGATTCGATTCAAATATAAGTATTAAAATTTATTTTTATTTTTTAGATAATTAAATTTAATTTTTATTTAGTTGTAAATATGTTTAAAAATTTTAATAAATTAACCAATAAGATGTTAGCATTATTGCCAAAGATTGAGATCAATAAATATGATCATTAAAGTGTATAATAAATAAACTTATACGTGGATAATTAATATTTACAGTATAAAAAATTAAATTAAAATAAAAATTACGTATACAGTTACATAAACATCAAAATTCACCTTTTATGTTAAATACTGAAAATTTATGTGTAATTTTGTTATTTACCCAAAAAAAAAAAAATAAAGGTAAATTTTGATAGAGTTACGTCACTATTTACAAGTAAACCTAAACTTGAATAGAGAATCTAAAAAAGTTGTACTAATCATTTTAATAACACATTATATTGTAGTACATTCACTATGCGACTAAAATTGATATAAAATTAAATGAAATTTTATTTGAAATAGTAAAATTAAGAATGTTCTATCTCTACTTGTAATGAAAAAATGTGGTAGCGCAAGTGACTAGCAAGTATTTGTGGATTGTCTTTCACCTTACGTCTTCAACAATAGCCATCTTGCTGGCTCTCAGGATACCATCAATGATTGTCATTTGGTTGTTCATCCATTACCAACCATCCATTGTTCGTCACTTATTTTTATTTTCTAAAAGGGATCACTGAAGAATCATTAAAGCATAACGATTGCGTATTACCTCAATAAAAAAGATGTCAGAATAATATCACACCGTATTATATTTGACGATAACTGACCCTAGTCGATCACATGAATAACTTACCATACATATTATCAATGATATGGCACTACTAAACAAAGGGACCTCCTATATACCCTGACATATAAGATATCAAGGATCTTCTTCTTCCCATGTATTCATCACCTCATAATTTTGCCTTCTCCTCTCTTTTTCCATCCTCCCCTCTCTTCTTGGCTCTTCCCCTGTCACAACCACCACCTTCCCCTCCTTACTTCTTCCTGACTGATTCTCAATATCCATAAAGGTATTAAAGACCATGATGATGTTTTAAGTTCAAATTCTATCATTTGCACGTATTTTCTACATTTTATATAAAAAAAAATTTATAAAGACAAAAAATCCTCAAATAATATTTTTTATTTTTGTAAAATTAATAACTTCCTTTTTTTTATGATTTCACAATTGAATTGGACCTAGTTGAAATATTTTATTCCACTAACAACGAATAGAATAATTTTTCAAAAAAGATGATTATATTGTCTTTTATTCCACTAACAACGAGTAAATTGCTTGAATTATTGGAGTTGTTCCAATAGCTCGAACGATTCAAATCCAAGCAAAAAGTAATTTATTTTGAACTATTTGATTGAAAAATTCAAATAACTTAAAACATATAATTTAAAATTTAAATTAGTTTTTATAAGAATGCAATATGATTTTATTCACTTCCAGTCACTCATACTATGAATCGTTTGGACGCAGTTGAACTTATCCAGGACCAAAGAGAAAAATGGCTAGCTAGTTGACTTTTTTTCTATTTACTTGAAAGGTAATAAATGTAGTCACCTGGTTATTAAATTGGAACTTTAATTCGATTCCCAGGTATTAAAACACAACACACATTGGGATTTATAAGCTCTTTATTACCCTTTGGTACCAAATATCGATTGAGATAAAAACAAAAAATGATTTCAGTGTTCCCGTTGCATTGCCTCACTCATTTCATATTTTATTATATCTACATCACTTTATATTCATCTCTATCACTCTCATTACTCACCACTGATTACGATAATAATATTTTAATTTTTTACAATTTTTTAATAAATCTTTACTCTTCACTGTAAATTTCTTTATTTAATGACAAAATCACTATATTATAAGGCATATAGGGCTGGCAAGTTTCGACTCCTAAAATAAAATAAAAAATCTATTTAAAATTTTTAAAATTTTAAATTAATAGAGATAAAATTATATATTATTTCATAAAATGATAAAAATTTGATTTAATTTTTTTTAAAATTTTAAAAATATAAACTATTAAAATAGTGAAATTATATATTTTATTATATTTATATTAAAAAATGGTGAGAATTCAATTTCAGTTGACTACTCCCTAACAATAATACAGTTTGAACGTCACTTAAGAATATACATTAAAAAATAATACAGTTTGAACGTTACTTAAGAAAATAAATTAAAAATGCGACTTCTACTCTTACTTATTATTTAATAATAATAATAATAATGTTTTGTCAAAATAATAATAATAATAATAATAATATTTGAAGCCATTAAAGAAAAAAAAAAAGTAAAATTGGTCCACATTTTACCTTCTTGCGTGCATATGTTGAGTTTTTGAATATTTAAATGCAATTATGATTTGTGGGTCTTTAACAGTGACGTATTTTGTGTTTAATTTTAAAGGGTTTAATTGAAATTTTTATGAGATTATAGGAATTTTAAAAAATTTAAGGGGATTTGCCCCTCTCATCTCGGGTTTTACCAAATATGTCTTTTGTCTAAATTTTATTGTGTTTTGTATTAATTTAATCATAATTTGCAATTATGTATTTATATTAATCGTAGAACCGTGAATGTAATTTATTTGTAATTAGTAGTTGATCTTAGAAATATCTAATAATTTTATTTTGTTAATTCAAAATATAATATATTAATAATAAATTTTAGATTGTAAGAAAATAGAAAATTAGGAGGAGATGGTGAGCAGCAGTGAAACCGATGGAGACTGGAAGAAACAGGGACAGAGTCAGAGACAGAGACAGATATTGACTTTTGAAAACACAAGGCAAGAGACGGCAGGAGGCAATAGCCTATAGCCAATTCCTTTATCCACTTCGATTAACGTACCCTTCCTTTTACCCTCTCCTCTCCGTCGCTTTTTTTTTTCTTTGCTTTGTATAATTTCATCTTATCATTTGTAGATAATGTTGGTTTTCAATTTATTAGGATTAATGTTTTAACGATTTGATTGTTGAATTTAATAATATATTTATATTTATTAAATATGTAAATTTTAAATTGATTCGATATGTAAATTAATATTTATTAAATGATTGATTTTTTTACATAAAACTAGTTAAATTTTTTAAAAATTTACATTAGTTTTGACATTCATAATTTATACGATTAATATTTTAATACTTTGATCGTCATATTTTATTTATATAGATCATGAATATCAAAATTAATATAAATTTTTTTAAAAAAATTAACTAGTTTTATGTAAAAAAAATCAATCATTTTAACTATATATAATATTATTAGTTTATCCTCTTTAAAGTCAAGTAGGTAAACTTGTATTTAGTTTCTATTAAAGTCATTAATATTTTAACATATATTATCTTGATTATGTGATATCTTTTTACAAGTGTACCTACTTTAATGACTTTAATTTCTTTCACTTAGACCAAAATGAAATAATAGAAACTAAATAATTACATTTTTTTTAGTTTATATATATATATATTTGTCTAGTAGCATTTCAACTATATATAATATTATTAGTTGAGGAAAATTAACGTTTTATCTAGTTTAAAATATGCTTCAAGTCTCTATATTTTTTTTATATTTAAAATTTAATTTCTCTATTTTTATTTTTAGAATTTTAATCACTCTATTTTTTATATTTCAATATTTAGGCTTAATTAAAATTTTAATTAAATTCACTGGCGTGGAATTTTAAATTAAAAAAATAGTTATAATTTTGAATTAAAAAATACTCATTTCATATCAATGTAATAAAAAAAAGGTATGATAATGAACTTAAATTTAATAAAAAAAAAATTTAACAATGTTAACAATTAAACTTATTTTATTAAATATATAAAAAATAAAAGCCTTAAATTACTAGAAATAAAAGTAAATAGACTAAATTATAAATTTAAGAAAACTACAAAAACTTGTAACATATTATATTATATTATATTAAAAATATTACTTTTAGAATATATTTATTATTTTGGTCAAATTTTCTCTTAATAATAATAAATAAGTTTTCGTAAAAAAATGTATTTTTCTTTCTTTATTTTTCATGCCACTTTGATAAAAGTAGAAGTCCAATTGTTACTCCCTAATTTCAGTCTATTTATATGGTAAAGAAGATATGAAATTATTTTACAAGAAAAATGAATTCTTCTATTGGTTAATAAAATATTATAAGCTTTAATTATTTGTAGTAAAAAATTATATATATAAAAAAGTAATTTCTATGAGGACGATAATAAAATATATTTTTAAATAATTTTACATTTTGGCAATCAAATAACAAATGGTTTTAATTTTTTAATGTGATTTAATGATAACATGTAACGATGATGATATTAACATGATGCCAACATTTTAAAATTTAAAAAATATTTTTAAAATCTGAAATATTAACATGATATTAACAAATGATTTCAGTGGAAAAGAGGATGTTATTCATCTTAGGAGTTTGGTGTTCGAGCACTTATATGTGCAAAGTGTGTGTGCCTTATCAAAGAGTTAAGAAAGTATGAATATATACTATCATGCAATCACACTAATATATTCAAAAAAAATTATATGATTTTAATGAAAGAATTTAACTGACTCAACGATTAAAAAATTTGATTTGTTTTTTAGAACCATATTTAAAAATGGTTTTATCTTTTTCTTATTTTAAAAAAGTATATTTTTTATAAAACATTATGAAAATTGATTTCTTTTATTTTTTGGTTTTAATGAGACATCCTAAATATTTTTTTAATCTTATAATTTAAATTTTTTAATATATATGTTTATTTTTTGTATAACTTTTATTGATGGCATTATTGTCGCGTAGTCATCGCCACATTTCAAATGTTCAGTGAATAATATAAAAAAGTTAACGTTGTTGGGCTTAGGTGCTATTTTGAAACAAAAGTCAAACTTAGGTGTCAATTTGAAAAAAAAAAAATTGAGTATCCAATTAAACATAAAAACTAAACTCAATTATTAAAGGATATTGTAACACTTTTTTTATTAACTCCTATATCATGTTATGAGTGACGACGTCAGAAAATTTTTTTAGAGGGTAAAAGTTAAATTGTATTTTTATGATAATAAAAATATAATTTCATTATTTTAATAGATTATATATTTATAATTTTAAAGTATTAAATCAATTTTATATCATTTTAATGAGATTAAAGTGTAATTTTATTTTTACTAATTTAAAATTTTAAAAATTTTAAAAGATTTAAATGAATTTTTTTTCATTTTAAAAGGGAATGGGCCCCTGCCCTCTTAGCTACCCTGCATGTTATTGAGTTTTTAATTAGTTCTTTTAAAATTTACAGTTTATTAAAAGAGATAAATATCTTTATAATATCTTCATTATGTTTTGAAAAATAATCTCTTAAAATATTTTCAAAATACATTTGATAGTTAATTAATTTATATCACTAATTTTATCAAAATTCTCACGATAATATAAATTTAAGTGTAAAATATTTTTTGAAAAGTGAGAAAGAGAAAATTATTTAAAATTAAACACAATTTCTTACATCATACAAACCCGACTCTGAGGGTCGTCTGGAAGCGCGATTGCTCAAGCTCTAAAGCTGCAAGGGTCTATTTTCCAGTTTTTAAAGGTTCATATTTTTTAATTTTTAAAAGTCAAATTTTTTTTTACCAAATTTAAATTATTTAAATTTCGTTTTCCAATTACTAAAGAACCTAAAATTTAATTTATTATTTTGTTTAAAGCCCAAAAATATTAAGAACGAGCCTAATATAATATAACACGAAAATCTTATCACTAGATTAGAGAGCAGGGCCATGTAATACTCTAAATTAAAAGGATTAGAAGGTAAATATAGAAGAGATAATATAACATGGGACATATGCACCACAATGATTAATAAAATGTTAGTAAAATTGTCGGTGGGTCTACTCGTTTTGCCGACCCAGGAAAATGTAAGGATGGGGGGTTTCTAGACCAGATAGAAGACGGGAGATGTTGACTTGGTAACTAAGATAGTAAATATTCCATTCTTATCAAGGCGAAAACAGATGTTGGGAGTTTGGTCGGCTTTGAAACGGCTTCTTCAATTTGTGGTTCCAATTTTGGGAATACACGTACACGCCTTCCTTACTTTGCCTTTGACCAAACATTATCGTTTTGTTTCTCAGATAATGGCCACGGTCCCAACTGTGTGATCGTGACTTTCCAATCCTTTTTGGGTTCATCTATTTTTTGGGAGTCTCACAATGGTTCCCACGGTAGGCTCTAATTATTTTAATATTTAAATTAATCAATTATTTTTATATTAATATATGAAATAGGCAATTAAAAGATGAGAAATGGAAGGTGAGTAGTGTGTAAATAGTTTACAAAGAAGACGGCGTGTAGAGATAGGAATAGGAGTGATGTGATGTGTGGGTACAGTTGAGTTACTTAGAGTGAATCCATTTGGAAAGTGATAGGTCAGAGATGGGTGACCTCATACCCTCTTGATCATGTGGATTGCTCACGCTTCACTCGCATGCATGTGGCTTCCACTTCTACCTTGTTTTCACGATTCTTCTGACTTTCACTATTCGAAATAAAAAAGACAAACTAACTGCAATTTGAGACAAATAAGACTTTTTTTACCCGAACAACATAAATAGATAATTAATTATTGACGATAGGTAAAATGCAAAGAATTCTATCGGTGTCGCCTAATCAACCGATGATATCATCCCTATTTTCTTCAATAATGCTTCAATTATTAGTTTTAAAAAAAAAAATTAATGTTCGTCATTGTGTTAGATCATATTGGTAGGTAATTTTTGAAAAAATATAATTTAAATATATTAGAGTAAAAAATATATATATCTTAATAATGTCATCGTCGCGTTAGGTGATACCGAAGATAATTTTTAATAATTTATTAGTTGAAAACATTTAAAAAAGAAAAAAGAAAAATCTGAAAAAAGCTTAAAAGTAACAAACATAAAAAAAAATATTAAAAACTATTTTTGGTGCCGCGCAACATGATTGCAACACTATTAAAAAATATTTTTTTTAATTTTGATATATTCAAAGAAATACGAATATTTTTTCAAATAATACATATTGATACTACCTAACATAATGATAGCACAATTTTTTTTTTCAAAACTATAATGATACGACATGATTGGGAAAATTGATTTCGTAATTAATTTTTAATTTATTTTAATTTAATAATTAATTTTTTTTTATATTATTAGAGTAAAAAATCCACAAATAAAATATGATATAAAATGTGATACATAGAATAATAAATATAAGAAGTAAATTGCAAAATGAATACATAAATTGTTAAATTTACTATAATAAATAAAAAAAATAAAGCTTTAGATTACAGTTAGAAACTCATAAATAAATCAAAATAATATATACAGATATAAAAGCAGTTTAATCCCAAACGATTTCATTTTCCTTTCTTAATTATAAAAAAAAAAAAAAAATCGTCAGAAAAAAAAGTCAAATAATTATTTATTGGGCTCTTAGCTATTCAGACTTCAGCCTAACATTTTTTTTACCTTTTTCTCTTTA
Organism: Kokia cookei; assembly: GCA_039519145.1. NCBI lineage: Eukaryota > Viridiplantae > Streptophyta > Magnoliopsida > Malvales > Malvaceae > Kokia > Kokia cookei. The sequence goes on from CM076902.1 coordinate 20,319,861, forward strand.
TACTATTGATTTATTAGATTCTTGTAGTCACTCACTCGTTATGATGTAAATTGTTTAGGAGAATTTTAAGTTTTCTACATTTTCTTTTTGCATTTATACTGTTTTTGTTTAGACAAAATAATAAAATACTAAAATAATTTTTTTTAATTTTAAAATCATTAAAACGAAACAAGTTAAAAATAAGGCTCATAGACAAAGCCAATAATTTAAAATAGGGCCAAAATAAAATTTTCAAATTGTTGGGAGATCAAAATTAAAAATTTTATTCTCAAAAACCTTGTATTGTCCCATTTCAGCCAGCGCCTTAATCTCAGCTTTTTTCTTTAACCCATTAATTATTTGACCAAAAAAGAAAAAAAAAACACAATTACTTATTGGGCTCTAAGTCATTCAGCCCAAGGTGTTTTAATGTTTGCTCTGAAGTATTTTTATGCCTTTCCTTTTTTTCTTTTTTTAATGAAATTATTTACTTAAATGATATTTTGGAATTTTTATATTTACTTTCCTCAACTCATAAATAGGAAAATAGTACATTCTAGTGTCTATTGAACTCATATATTTCTGCATTAACAACAGTATCCATACCAATTGAATTAAGATTTAATCGGCATCTTGATATCTTTTTTAATTTCTTCAAGACAATTTTTTAAATATTATTATTGAATTTTATTTCACGGGAAATCCAAATAAACGGAGTGATTCGATGTAAGAAATTCAATTTGTTTAATTAGGGTCTTGATTTTGTCTTATTTAAAGGGATAAAATGTAAATTTAAACTCTTAAAAAATATCTATTTTAAACCTTGTAATATATATAATTTAAATCACTGCAAGCAAAATGTATTATTATAAAGTACAATTTAAACATAATTTAAATCAAAATAATTCTGAATAAAATCTAAACATTATGAAATTTAAGCCGAAATAAATATACACAAAGCCTATGATTTATATAAAATGGAACTTATAAATTGGCTGTGAGAATTTTTTTTTTTCAAATAGTGAGTCATGATCTTTTTTCAAATGATTCATTTAGTCAGTATTCCTAAAAATACAAAAAATTTGATGATGATAATCTATATTTATATTTAAGCACTTGCAAGGAGAAACCAAAAATATTGAAAAGGGTTAAAGGTATTTATATAAAATAGAATGTTTAAAGCAGATTCAGTATTTTTAAATTTAGGATCATTTTTATGGGTAAAGTAAAATCATTATATTTTGGTTAGTCAATTATTATTATTTTGATTTAGTCATTAAAATTTTCGAAATTAAATATTATAGTCACCTTTCTATTAGTTGTCATTGGATGAGTGATTGGAAATTGATCGAGTCTTTTTTTGTATTGATCTAATAATAAATTTAGTCTTTAATATCTATAAAATTTATCATTTTGCTTCAAATTCTAAAAAATTCAATTAATTTAACCTTGATTTAGACGGAACCACATTCTAAGATTTTTAAATAAATTCTAGATTGGTCAAAATGTTGACCGTTGATGTTTATAAGAAGATGTGAATAGTTGATTTTTCCGTCATGGACATACATGGAACATAAGCATATTCATCTTGACAGTAACTTGTCGCATTGTTCATTAGTTTCCTTTCTGATACACTTCAACAAGTACGTGGGGTTGTGAGTGAAGTAATTATTAATAGGGTTAGTAAATGAATTGAGCTTGAACGAATAAATTTATGTTTATGTTTGTTTGTTTATTTTTAAGTTTGTTCGTGTTCGTTAAAACCGTCAATTTTTTTTTGTTCATGTTCGTTTATTTAAAATTATTTGTGTTCACGTCCATTTGTTTAATGTTCACGAACAATGTTAATGAATAATAAACAAACAAATAATAAATACATACACGGATATTATTTTAATATTTTTGTAATAAAATAACATTAATAAATAAACGAGCTTGTTCCTGAACATAAACGAATCGTACACACCTCTGTTCGTGTTCGGCCATTTATTAAACGAACATGAAAATTCTTTTCATACTCGTTTATTTAGCTTAATAAACGAACATAAACAAACGTTACACGAACAGTTCATCGAACGTTCTGTTCATTTATACCCCTGATTATTAATAACACTGAATATATAACCTCTAGAATTGGTGCTCTCACATTCATTTTCTATCCAAGTTTTGGAAACTTGTAAGTGGTTTCCCCCTTTTAATTTTTTCGTAACGTCCTTAGGGATCTGTTATTTATTTATTTATTGTTCAATAGTCCTCAGGGATCCGTTAATGTAAGAGAAAGATGTGCAACAGTAAAACGTAATACTATAAGCAGTCTAATTTACCTCTTTCCTCCCTACTTGGGCATAAAAGCACTAACATTTCGTCCCCAATCAACTACACATTTGTCACTATTTTTTTTCCCAGCGTAATATTTTATTGATTTTGACATCAGTATAGAAATATATAAAAGATGGCAGAAATATTAATAAGCTCAACAAAACTTACAATCAAAGACACGATATAGACGCTTAATGCAAAATCAAGTCGTACAAAAAAAAAAAAGCAACAACATTTGTATCATGTTTTCACCGTCTAAAAAAAACAAAGCAGAACTCAAATCACATTGTGAACGTGTCAAATATATCAGGATAAAAGCTACCAGCAAATAAAGCAATGCATAAATGCTTGAGAACTAAATTTATTAAAATTTTTAGAATTTGAATTAAATAGATAAATTTTGTAGACATGAAAGTTAAATTTGTTGTTTTTTATATTTAAGATCAAATTGATAGAATGTGTAAATATTAAAAGGTTCAATTTGTCATTAAACCAATAAAAAAACTAAAATATTTGATTTCGAAAAGTTAATTGAATAAAAAAACGATGCTTGAGTGACCAAAATAGAACGAAGTCTATAGTTTAGTGTCTATTTTTGTACTTTACCCAAGTGACTTTTTTATTTAAAAAATCATCATTCACCACCAACAAATTTATTAAAAAATATAATTACCTTGAAAAATTGGAACTAAATTTTGAAATTTGAAAAAAAATATAAACTTAATTCGTTACAAAATTTAGTAAATTATTAAAATAATCATTCTTATTTATCACATGTTATATTTTAGTCACTTATGTTTGAAATATAATGTTTTTTTAGTATATTGGTGTGATTACTTGTAGTATATGTTCATATTTTCTTAACCCTTTGACAACGCACACACACTGGTGCTTAAGTCCGGATCTTCTAGGATGAACAACATTCTCTTAATCACTAAAGCCACTCGTTGGGTTTTTGAAATGTTATGTTTTAGTCACTTACGTTATTGCGTTGTAACATTTTAGTCAATGAGACGTTAATTACCGTTAATGGTGTAATGATAAGATGATGTAACATATTAAATCATCATTTCAAACAAAAATTTTAGATTAATTTATACAATCTGTCCCTATATTTTTTTGTTTTAAGCAATTTAATTTTTTATGTTGTTTTTTAACCTTTTTTTTTTCATTCTCTTTTACTTCTCAGTTCTCCTTTTGTTTTCATCCTTTCTCCATTCATTTTAATGTAATTTTTTTTATGTTTTTCATTTGTCTTTTCTCCTTTTCTTTTAATGTAAATTTTTTATATTTTAAATTCGTTAATACTAATTCTTATACTTTTATTTTTTGAACAATTTAATTTGTTCGAATGAAGTAAATTTATGGATTAATTTAAACAAATGAAAAACCATAATAAACACAAGTCTAAATATATATATATTTGGTAGAATTTACAGATTCGAATTAATTTGCCAATATTTTAGTTATTTATATGATTAAAAACCAAATAAATTGGTTACTGCTCCCATTGATTCAACCGACGAGTCGTTCCTCTGTGTTTAATTTTCGGTTCATTAACAGTCGAAGAAATGGCTTCGATGAGAAGCAGCAGGACCAAGAAGCATGTAAAGAACCCCACTTCTTTCAACTTCCAAACCCTAATCTCCTGCCTTTCTTCTCCTCAGGTACCCTTTCCCCTTCCGAATTTTTTCTCTTTAATCCTTTTAAATATTTATTTTACCGATTTTAATTTGGTTGATTTTAGGGTCTAAAACCAGAAATAATGGAAGGCTTGTATTTGCTTCTACTTACTTTATGCTGCTCTGATTCTGAATCCAATTCGACTTTCTGGGAAACCCAATTCAGTTTCAACGAGTTCAAACTCAAGTTCAAAGATGTTCATCAAATGTCGGATGTCTTGTTCTGTAAACTCAATGCCAGGTTCGATGAATTGTTCTCTGCTTTGGCTGATGTTTCTGCCCACCCGGTTCAGCACTCGCATTCTATTTTCCATGTCAATGTTAAAGTTGCCATTAAAGAGCTAACCTTGCTTTTGAGATGCTGCATTGTTGTTTTCAAATTGCTTGTGTTGGATCAGAGGCTTCTTGTCGAAAAAGGTCGAATTCTTTTAGGGATACTAAGGAAATGTGTTTCTGTGGAGTTAAACGGAGAGAATGAGAAACCTTGTAGTAGTTTCGAGAAGGAGGTTTCGCGTGAATGTATGTATGTTGGGAATGGCTGCGCTACTCTTCTTGCTGAGCACTTGGTTACTCCCATAACTTCGTTAAGTTTCACGGAACTTTCTAATCCATTTCAGGCCATTTTATGTGCTGTGCTTGAGGTAATTTTGCATTTGCTTTGATTCAAAATCCAATTATTCAATTGCTTGTAATGTTAGTGCCTTTTGATAATTACATAAGTTCATTCAACTAGGTTTTATATGTTACAAACCATCGAGTTAAATGAACAAATTTTTAGTTTTGATTCAGGAAAACTCATAGGGAAAAGTTAGTAGCCTGGCTAGATAGATTCTTTGAAAATTTCTTTGTTTTTGCATATTGTGAAGTTATCATCCATAGGTCCTTAAGTTTTAGATTTTGCTATGGATTGCGTTATTAAGCTGCCTTTTGGTTTAGCCATGATATTCACTTCATATCATGAGGCTTGTATTATTCTTTATCAATGATTTTGGACATGATCCTGTTCTTGGTCTCTGCATTGAACTGTGATTTGTCCTCATGGATTGCTGATATTACTCTGCCATGCATATGGCTATAATTTTTGTGTTCTTCTATATTGGTGGCACTTTGTTCTAAAAAAATATGGCAACTTTTCAAACTAAATGATAAGCTCGTCTTTTAGGTTTCTGGCTTCATTTATGCTCTTTTAAAGTGACTTTATTCTCATCATATATAGTTTTTGATAGTTAGGTTGCTTCCATGAAAAACTTACTATCTGGATATACTTAAGCAGGAAAAGAGGGACATAATACTAAAAGTACCATATGTAGGTATTCGCAGATGAGCTTCTGATGCATGAACCAGTGAGGCAATACCTTTTACTTGTTGACTCTCTCTCGTGCGGGAATGAATTTGTATTCATACGTCACTTTGGCCATGGTAATATTGGAAGTGTGCTGGAGGTTCTTTCTGCTCATTTTATAGTCTCCATTTCTGATGACCAAGTATTTAAGAATTTCCTTAATAGATTATTTTGGCTTCCTGACAATAACTTCAGAGTTCCTGAAATGACTTTGACTACAGTCTTGTCATTGTTGCTTAACCCGATCATGTTGTCTGCGCCCAAAATGTTTCAGGCATACCTGATTTTATTGGTTTCCGAGGTCATTGGAATTAGCATGTCTTCTGAGCATTTGATTCCAAGCTGTGAACTGAGAGCATACCTATCAGCATTTGAAAGGTCTATTGCCTTGTACACCACACACATGTCCAATTTGCAAATGAAAGGCTACCCCATAGTCGACAACGATTCTTTTGTGAAATCACATTTTCGTGCAAGTTACAGTCAGGTGGATTTTGAGTCTTGTCTTCTGCCAGCTACAAAAGAGAAAATTCATAATTTGATCACACAATCTGATAACTTATGCAATTCATATTTAAGCAGCACTTTACTAAAAGAAAGGTCTGAGCTGGTGGCCGCATCTGTTGCATACACAAAAGAGAGCCTTCTTATCGTTGAGGAATCCTGTAGAGATGAAATTCTATCAATCATAAGCTGTATTACACTAAGGGGTTCTTCTGATGATGTTGATGACACTCTACTGCATAAAAAGGAAGATACTAGCCCTCAAGATATTTGTCTTCTTGCATCCATTTTGAAGCTAATGAGTTCTGCAATGTTACAAGCTGTAAGGATTCTAACACAAGGCAGAAATTCAGGGTCATTGAAAACATTGGAAAATGTTGCATTAAATAAGGAGTACGATTTTTTGGCCTCTACTTTTAATTGTTTTGAACAGTTCGGTATACGTCTACCAGTTCAAAAGTTCTTACATGACATGATGGAAATTCAGCCAACAAGGCATAAGAAATCGAAGTGGATGTTTTTTCATTTGTCAGGCTTGTTGTCACTGAGTTATGCTAGTGGACTTGATTTTCTAGTTAAGAACTGCATATTTACATTGGTAATACTGTTGAAATTATTTGTTTACGAAGCGGGAAATCTACATGCATTCAGATCCATATTAAATTCAAGGATAAAATCTCCATTGCGTGAATCTCATGTTGAAGTCAGAAAACCAGAATCTTCCCATAATGCTAGAGAGGTGAGGTTTTCTTTTTCTTTTTTGTCATTTGTGAAGCTCGTTATTTCTTTTCCTTATGAAAATAATTGCAAATGATGATGAAGTTGCTTGCGGATCGGAAATCTAGCCATGCCGTTGCACTAAAATTTCAGAAAATTCAGACACTGTACTTGGGGTAGGTGACATTTTTTGTGTTCATCTTATAAAAAGTTCCTGCTGATTATGCCAAATGCCTAACTGAGCCTATTTATGATTTCATATTTGTCTCTGACACATATTCTGACATAGATAAGGGAATACTTATCAGACATATGTCCATACTAGATTTAGAGTCCAGTAGTGTCTATAGTAAGAAAATCTCATTCGCATTTTTATTTATAGTTGCAGAACTAGATCTCAAACAAGCTCTAAAAACAGAGGTCAAGAGCAGGAACCAGGAAGTTCAGAAAAAAGCCATGTGCTGAATCATGTTGAATCAGCTCTCAGCATAGAAGAGAGAACCGGGGAAACCTGTAATGGTGAGATTTTTCTCCAATGCGTATTAGAAGGCTCCCGGGACTCATCTGCTGTTGCGGACTTAGCAGACTTCATAGAGTGCAAGCAAGGAAAAGATTATTCCAATTGGCTGCGGTGTCGAGAAAAATTTAGACGATGGAAATCCGAAAAATTGGCAAACGTTAGGTGGAAGAAAAAGAGAAGAGCTTTTCAGAAGAAAGCATAAGTTATCCCTATTTTTGATGTTGGGGGTTGGCTTAAAAGGCTTAATGCCACAAAATGTAGATGAATTCGGATACCTGCAAATAGTGCGGATTCGAATATTATATTCACTATTTACGGTGGATAGATCGGATGATTTGATTATCGGCTTTTTCTGTAAAATGTAGATATTTACACTTATGAAGAGAAGCTAACATTGGCTATGATTAAGCATTAAAGACTATGAAGAGAAATTACCTTGAATTTTGGCACAATATATCAATAGATATTTAAAATTGCTTGTGAAATAAAAACTACACTGTCAATATACCAACTACTAATTTATATTATAGTAACCTACCGAATACGCAAATGAAAAATGTATATCATTCGAGAGAGCCTCATCTGGATTCAGAAGATTTTGAAACTTTTGCATTTAAGTTTGTGAAGAAAAGCTTACAAGCATACGGAGAAACACAAATATATCTTTTTTTGGTTAGGAACCCTAAGGGGAAGGGGGTGCTCTACTCTCTATAACCAATAAAATCACTTAGAAATTCTTATGAAGCTACTGATGATATGGACAAAAGATATTTAACGAACAGCTGAGGGATGCAAATTTACACATATGTCAGCTACCACTTATGTCTCTCTACTGCTGTTAAGAAGCCGATGCAAATGGAAAGCTTCACCCTGACCGTCATTTGCCGACCTTCTCTCCAAACAACATGCTGTTAGCTGCCGGAGTAGTCTCTCAAGATAGGATTGTATGCAGCCGTGCACGTCTTTCATTTTAGGATTTGTTGACAATATCATTGCATTAACTGTGTCCGCCACAACATCTCGATGCGACTCTTCAAGAAGATATCCAACAGGGGATTCCTGTGGACGTTCATATGCCAGCAGAGCAACACATTTCTAACATGAAAACCAACTTAAAATATTAGCTTCGGGTGCAGCTAAAATACACAAGGATCTGGCTCTAATTTTCCTATGTAAGTGTCTCATTTGGGCATAAGTTAAAAATGGGTGTCTCCAAGAAACTAGACAAGCACACCAGACTAAATGCTTGTCAAATTTGCCTAAAAGCAAGTGCAATGGGAAAAGGCAGTCTTGAATCTTAATTTTCCTAAAACTATGCACTGAACTGGAAAAACAAATTATATCAGCTTGTGTTTGCAGTTATGATGAACTAAAAATGCTGATCAGCTGAGTTAACATAAGATAAAAGTAAAGCAAATACTAGCACATACCCAATATCATTGAAAAGTTAAAGAAAAGAATTCTCTTACAACCTGCACTAAATCGTCAAATGGTTCATCAGCTTCGGCTGACCCAAAAAATTTATATAATTCAATCCTTCCATGCTTGACAGCCTCTTCCAGTGCTCCAACCTACAAACAAATATGGCATCTTTTTCCATCCATATCACCAATAAATAAAGGATAAACAATACTGGTATACTGTTTACGGATATACAATAAAAAACACACAAGGATAAGCTATGTAGTTCTGGAATCAATATCCAAAGGTCATAAACATGCAGTTTTTTTTTTTGCTTTTTTCTTTTTATTCAGTTTTGGTGGTATCTAGCCATGCAAGGTTATTACCCATGCTAGCAATATGCCCACAACTTCAGGTCTCTTTGGGAAATTAGATCAAAGAAGCAACACAATGTTTTTATTATAGGCTGTCGATGTGGAGAATAACTTTTATGATCAATTTTAATTAGCCTATCATGCAGCATATACTTCAAACAAGATTAAGAAACTTATCACATGATCAACAACAGAACTGCAAGGCCCCCAGAGATACAATGTCAATTTTTATTACACACACCTATCTATTTCGCATTTACCTATTAGTTTTAACTTTTAAGTTAGGTTACCACAATTTTTTATAGGCTTAATGACAAATTTGACCACTAACGTTTGCATGTTTTGTCAAAATGGCCGTACTTGTATTTTTGAGCCTTTTTTGGCCATCAATTTTTTTTTTTTCAATCTGCTTTTTCTAACAGATTTAATGAATAAATTTAAAGTTTCAATCTTTCTGTTCTTTCAAAAGGTCTTAATATTTCATACATTTGTTTACTGAGAAGTTTTTCTACTGAGTTAATTTTTTTAAAGATAATTACATTTATTTTCTTTAAATTAAGTTATTTTTTTAATTTAATATATTATTTTATTATTTTCCACATGTAATTATCTTATTGAGTTATCTAAGTAATAAATTACATCTCATTAAAAAATTCCACATATGAAATTTCACATCATCCCTGTTGACTTTTTTAAAGGTTATTTCATTAAATCTGTTAGAAAAAAAGCAGATTGAAAAAAAAAAAAAAAGAGGTTGATGGCCAAAAAAGGCTCAAAAATACAATTAGGGCCATTTTGACAAAAGATGCAAAACATTAGTGGCCAAATTTTTCATTAAGCCTTTTTTATATGATGTCAGATTTCATGTTTGTTTCTTCGTGCACTTGTTATGTTATTTGCTTCTGGAGCTTACTGCTTAAGAACATTTGTTTTAATGTTGGATTGAGCCCACACAGAAGGAGGGAGACAATCAGGTTAGACCAAATCATTTATGGAATTTCTAGTAGCTATTCAGAATGTCTCTAACCTATTGAAAACGAAGAAGTCAGGTTAGAATAAAATTTGAAATAGACGACAATGTATCACCACTAAACTACTTTCCATCAGATGTTAAAACCTGAGGAATCTGTGCTTTTCTGTAATCAATACTTTTAAGTAAAAATGAAAGATATACAGGAAAGAATACATACCCGGATCAATTCAATAAATTTTTGGCAGTGCAGCAGAAAGCATGCAGCTGATTTATCGTCCTGCATGTAAGTGGACATAACATTATGCATCAATCCAGAACAGTCTAACCATATCCAGTAAATGGAATAATGACCAAGCAGAAATAAAATCTTGACCCAGCACAACTAAATCTGCTTCATAACAGTTCTCTTACCACTTAAAATTTATGTGCAAGAAGAAACAATCACAAAATTTTAGCTAATGTAACATACAATTAGTAGCAAGCTACAAGACAAGGAAAATCATAAATGTTGTGACTTAATATCCAGGCAACCTTAAAGGCCAAAGGAGAGAAATTAGGAGTTTTTAATGTAATCCCACTGAAAGTAGAATAATATGCAATTCGTCCCTCTCTGTTTTCTTCCAGGGATAATGACATGAACATTAATATGTTCTGCTGAATTCCTGGTGTAAACTGCCAGAGTTTATACATCCTTGAATAGCATATAATCCAGAGAGAAAGAGAGAATTAAAAGAATTATAAAAGTAGAGGCAATGTCGAGGTGGAATTCGGAAACGGGAATTTGCAAGTGCTGGGATCGAACTAGCCTTGCTGGAATCTAGCTCTAAGCCCTAGCCCCCAGGTCCAGAATGCATGTCAGACCTGATAGCAACAAATGAAGCCCATCTCATCGACAAAACTTCTAAATCCCAAGTAGGTCAGCTTAAGGTCCCAATGGGCATAGATTTGATAAAGAACAATCAGAATAAACTGAAGCCAAAAATTGATGGAACCACAAAGGAAAGAATTAAGAGAGGGAAGGATGCCATAACAGAACAAATTTTCTAGAATAATGTTAAATGAAAACATACATGCTTTACCGATGTGTACTAATTGACAACATAATTTGGTCCTCTTCTGACAGTCTATTTATAATAACAATAGTAGAGAAATTGTGTACACACCTTAACAATCTGGGGATACCAATCACGGAGTTTGTTCATAGCTGCATCAATCTCGCCATTCCTGATTAGCTTCACCGGCAAGAAAAATACAAAATCTTTAATTTAACTAGAACAGTCAAAAGAAAAGAATAATGGTTATAAAGTTCCAAATATTCAGAACTGAATACTCTTATCTTCTAAAAAGATAGATAGGCAAAAAAAGAGAAAATAACATGAATAGCTCAGAACTGCCAGAAGAAAAATGCATAACTAATAACGGTAAAATAAAAATGCGAATTGTCGAACTATACCTGTCGTACAGTCTTTCTCTGATTTAGTGCATACACAACACCCTGCTCATCAAAGCCGTTTTCTTGAGCTATACAGATAGGAGGGATAGTGCTTTTACTAGCCAGATCAAATGAATTGAGTGTATCTTCATAGCCATAATGTAGCAAGTAGGAACGAACAAGTCTGTTGAACATGATAAAAATATATACATTAAATATACAAATACATCATATTACACTACTTATTAAGTCTAGTGTGATAGGGCAATAAGGTATCAGGTTGACTTTTAAACCCATCCAACGAGTGGCAGACAACATCAACAGCTCTACAATGAAGACTCTTTATTTTGAGCTTCGAGTTCAGGACTACATGTAACTTGCATGCATGTGCTTTTATTTTCTAGATTTAGCATGACACTGTATCTTCAAGTGTTAAATATTTTATCTTATACTCATACTGCTTCTGGTGCTTCAAAACCTTTTCAAAGTTCTGCACTGCCTTTTTACACAAGGCATTGCAATTAGTATTATCACCATTGCCTAGACCAATTATCAAGAACCAACAGCTTGCAATTAGTATTATCGCCGTTGCCTAGACCAAAGGTTTCAATAGTACAGCAATTGTTATATTATAAAAACAGTAGCCTAGATTCAAATAATTCAGATGCTTCTTTAACTGCAAACATCAAATCATCCAATAGGTAATCACATTGGACAGACATGTAAAACAACAGAAAAGAAAACACAGTGGCAAAAGGGAAAAAAATACCCATAACTAATATTAGGTGGTAGAGATATCTTTTCAATAGTCATCTGCTGCTTCAACCTTTCTTGAGCTTCATATCCCTGATATATGGCATCAAATATTATATACAGCAAAGCAAGATTCAAGAAGCCACTTAATATGACAGATTGAGGTAACCAAGATATACTGAAACTAAGGATACCATACACATATGCAGAAAAAGAAAGTATTACTTGCCTGCACATCAAAAGCAAACTTCTTTTGCCCAAAGTTGACATGAACCCTGCGCATTTTCAAATAAAAACAAATGAGAACAACTTGAAATCATTACCACTTTAACCATAACAACTTGCATAGTGATGAAACTGTGTAACAAATATCAAAGCAAGTAGTAAGGAAAATTCGAAGTAGATAAGATATGTCATAATTGAGTTTTAGGTGCATTTAACAACCAAGGCACCAATCACCCAGCTTAAAATGTTACTTCACCAGCTTAGAGTTGTATAAACCGCCTTTTGAACTGTCACTACCATGAAATAAGCTTTAACAACCTCAAGCAATTTTTAGCTTACGTTACAGCTCAAAGTAATTTTACAAGGCCAGACAATATGTTGGAAAATGCCAGAAACAAGGGTGTCATAACTAACACACTGCACGTTCATTGTAGAGAAACCCCAATGTAGCAATTAAATGCAACTAAAGAGTAAGGAATGCAAAGAAATGATATATCCATTATTCCTATGCTTCACTGAATGCATATGGGTGCCTTGTAACAACATATAAAATGAGAGAATTCATATAAATACACAAAAAAGAAGGTAAACATACTCCTCATTTTGACTGTGAACAGCAATTGTGGGAAATAAGCGTCCCTTCATTTCCTTTTCCTTGCTAACAGTTCCTACTATTGCCCCATTTTTACTGGCATCAACATATGAGCATACAAAATCATGAGAATCTTCATAATGAATAGAAATTCACACATAAGCAGCATAGACACTTGAGTCACAAGTGCTCCTAATACAGCACATGATAAACAACTGTACTAACGTGAAAAAGAATTCCTGTGAAGCATAGTTCATGCCACCACCAACCGTATCTCCCGTTGTATATGTTGGGCCAAAAGCATCTCCCTTCCCTTGCCCACGGTATAGCAATCCATCATCCCCGTGATACCCGCAACTGTTTACTTCCCACCTGCCATAGATAAGGATACATTAATATTCATATGTACATATAAGAATTTAAGACAAATAAAATATTTCTTATTTTCAGACAGATTCTCAGAAAATTGACAAATCCCAACCAGAAAAACTGAAATAAAAGCTGTCATCCTACTTTCATTATGCTTAGAAAAGCTTGTGTTGCTGGAAATGTTAGAAAAGAAAACCCATTCCCTTGTTTTTTCTTTTCTTAGTTCTCTAAATACTCAACCTTCACCAAAACGAGACATAAACCCAATTGATCTGAATGAACAAAAATAGAAACCCTCAACACAAGATCATTTCTTTTACATAGGAGATTCTCCATAATCTCTCATAAAAAAGAGATATAAACTAACTGAACTGAATGAACAAAAATGGAAAATCCCTCAAACACAAGATCAGTTCTCTTTCTTTATGCAGCAAGGCACCACACTTTCACTTCCACTAAGACATACTAAGACTGACTATGTTTCCTTTTCCCTCTTTTTCCAGACTAAAAAACAAACAGTTCGAAGCACAAGGAATGAGACGAGACACTGCCCCGGATTTAATCTTCTTATGCATTGTTTTCCATTCTCAAGCAGCTATACACAATCATACATACTGTTAAACTATAACAAGAATGAGGGAAAAGAAAAAAGAATCACTACGAAGTAAAAGTTTAATGTTTTTCTAAGTTGCACCTAATAAACTTAGACATAAAGTAGTGAAAACATTTTCTTGCCCCTCAATTCTTATTGAAGCCAAAAAAAGGTTCAACAAATAAAACAAGAAATCATCAAAAGAAATTAATTCTCACTCTATCCACTAATTACTTTTCATTTCATCAACCAAACGCAAACTAATTCAAATGAACAAAACCAAACTCTAACTTTGAACTATAATAAACACCAAGTACCCCAAGTAAAACTCGTATTTAACAGCAGTATCTAGAAACTAAGAAAAAAAAAGCCCTAGATTACCCTGGTTGCCTTCGCATCTTGAAGCCTTCATTGGTGAACCCAATAGCAATCTGTCCCTTAGCCCCAGCGTCCTTCACATAAATCTCGAAGTAATAAAGCAGACGCCTCATTGGAGCCGGCTTATCGGCTTGAACCACACCAACGTCGTGGCCATGGAGGCTTACGCTCGTATACTTCACCGACAACTTATCAGGCGCCACAACCAAGAACCCTCCTGAGCTATTTATTGTGTTGAGCTCTTTGGGTGCCTCCTCCTCATCCTCCTCCATCTCGACCGGAGCCTTAGACGAGCCCATCCGAGCCAACTCCAAGAAGTGTAAACCGAGATCTTGGTTTAAATTATCGAAATTGCTGCTCTTACCGCTGTTGCTTTGACCATTGTTGCTGTTGCTGGAGTTCATTTTTACCTAAGAATAACGTAGCTCTAAAATTTCCTTTCAAATAATCTTTCTGATTTTTGAGTTTTCTTCTGTTTTTTCTTTTTTCTCCTTGCTCTCCAGTTTTTCAAGTTTCAGTCTTTATTCCCAAAGAAGATTTTCAGATGGAAAATTACGGGGCTTTTTATTTTATTTTTCCTTTTATTCTTTTATTTTCATTTTTAATCCAATAAACAAATAAAAAACAGAGAAAATGTTTTTAAAAAACAAAAAATTCATATTTCTATTTGGATAAACTACGCCAAAGGTCACTCTAAAAAAATGTTTGTCCTATTTTGATCATTCTAAAATTATTTTTTTCAATTTGATCACTTTAATTAAAATAATTATTAAAACTAGTTACAAAATTCCCTTAATCTAACCAATTGAATGAAGACACATGAATTTTTTACTTTTAACTAAAGCTTAAGGACCTATATGTAATTAATCCAAAAACACTCTTTATTTTCTTTTACCTTCCTTACACCTTGGACAAACAAATTCAATTAAAACCTAGAATTTATTAATTAAAATGCGTATTTGTTACTTTCACAAAAAATATGTTTCAAGGAACTAAAACTCATGGTATAAAAGAGTATATTGTATTCATTAATTAAGGGAGATAAAATGGGATTATAGTTAAAAGTATTTTTCATAAAACTGATCACATTGATAACAATACTTCAATTTCAAGATTATTGCCCCTAACAACGATATCATCAACATAAATTATAATAAACACGACACTCGAATCAATTTATTGTATAATAAAAGAGATACAAATGATCTTTGAGCTTACTGAAAATAAGTTCGAGGCACTTGTCAAATATCATATAGAGATGCACACTAGTTTATTACCATTCTCATCATGTTGTTAAAAGCCTGGGTTTGTTGCATATACATCTCCTTTATTAGACGGGTGAAATGGATGGTCAATATAATCTAAGTCGTAATAAATATCATTTATTATGATTTTTATTAAGATTTTAATTTAAATTTAAGTATTTTTATTGATTAAGTTGATGTGAAATTTTTTTATAGTATAGATTTATAAATTTAGCACTTCATACTAATCTTATAAAGGGATATGATTCAATACATTACAAGTTTTACAAGTTTATGAATTGCATTGATTGAATCTTAACTCGGTTGATATTGACATTATTGCTAGTACAAAATGACGTGATCTCTTGCGTGCTGAAACACATTAATCCTTTTATTTAAAAAAACTTTTAGATACTTTCATAATTAAATTAGGTTTTATTTGATTATATCCGTTTCAATGTTATAGGTTTATCATTTTTACTCTAATTCTAAAATTTAATTTTAATTTTTTATAATATTAATCTCATTGTAGTTTCTTTTATCATATCAGTTTTTTAATGCAATGTCTAGAGTTAGACATAATCTCTCCCCAATTATTAAATAGAAGATAATACGTTTCAGCACACTCAAACCAACATCCTCATGCACTAACAACCATGCTTGTTCCAACCGAAATAAAACTCAATCGCTCAATTTCCCTTATTTTTTATTAGTTGGTATGATGTTTTGAGTAATTTTTTAAGGAAAAACAAAACTAAATTAATAGTGTTAATATCATTTTTTATTAAAAAAACTTTAAACCACATGTCGAATGAAGCCTGAGTTCGATTCCCACTGGTTATAACTTTGCCCAAAAATAATTATAATTTTTATTTCACGTAACTTTTTTTTTTTCTGTGAGTAAACTCTCTGATGGCCTTTTTTTAGTTTAGAAAACTGAGAGTCAATTTTAAATCGAGTATCTGATATAATAACGAATTTGATCTCCACCACCGTTCCTAACCGGACCCAAGCTGCACATAAAACGAGGGAAAAAGGGAGATCGGGTCACCCGCGGTTGCTACTCTTTTGCTTTGGTCTACGAAGCAGGAAATGCATTCGTTTTCGCTTAGAATCTGAATCTTTGATGAGGTACGGGCCTGGTATTCGATTTTTTCTCTTCTTAGATCTGTTGTATTTCTTTCAGGTTTACAAAATTGAATTATGCATATTTCCTTGATTTGTTAGCTACTCAAGATCCGAATCTAACGCATCGAGTTAAATTTCAAATCTTCCTTTTTTTGTTGTTGGTTAAAAACAGGGAAGAAACTGATATTGGCTGTATTTAATTTTATTTCAGTTAGAGGGTAGCTACTGAGCTATTGAGTGTCGGAAAACATGACCGAGGTTGCAGCAAATAATGCGGTATATTTTTTAAGGATGCAATTTGCTTGAGATTTCAGGGTTGAGATTTTAGGTTTATTGTTGTCATTGATATGTTAGCATTACAATTCTATCTTTATCTCTCTTTTCAGAATCACCCATCTGAAACCCCCAAAAATGTGTTTGATTTTGGGGCATTTGTTGGAGACTTGATTGTTGAGGAAGATGCCAGCAGGTTCTTTTTAGGGATTTAACTTCTTACAACTCTTGAATCTGAAAACAAAATGACTTCTTTATTCATAGGCTAGTTAACGTTTTAATTTAATTTTTCTTGTTTGTAGTGATGATATATCACTAGAGGGGCTTCAGGAAGAGTTGGAAGAATGCAAAAATGATGATGTAAGTAGATATTGGTTGCTTTCATACCTAATGTTTTTAGGCTATCGATAGACCACACATTTAATGATTCAAAAGGAAAAGTTTTATTTCTTAAGCTGTAGAGGCTTATATGTTTTTACCCACATATTTGATGTAGGTGGTTGCGAACATATTGTCTAAAGGTATAAAGTTAAGGGAGTACACAAAGGGGGTTGAGCACAACCTACGCAAAGTTGAGTTGGATTCAATTCAGGTTTGTAATTACTTATAATCTGTCTCATTGCATACATTGGATATGGTATATTGTTGCTAGAGCATCTTAATGTTTGGGCCGTACAGTAACTGTGTTTCTTTTGTTGTTTTTGCTTAGCCATGCTTATAACATGTAACAAAGAAGTGCTAGTTAGAAGTTTAGCGCACATTATTTCTTTGGAGGCTATTTGTGTTGTATGTTGCATGGTTGCTATTCTCCAAGCCATTTGTTCAAGTTTAGAACCAATCTTCGCACAAGCACTCTTTTATTATCTTCAACACTCTTATTTTATATAGTTTTGTTTTGTGTGAACCATCATTGTTGTCAATATTTTTGCATACTAAGGCAAGGATATTTCTATTAATTGGTGTTCCAAGTATTGGGGTGATGCAGGATTATATAAAAGAAAGCGATAATCTAGTGTCCCTCCATGATCAAATTCGTGATTGTGATAGCATCTTGTCACAAATGGAGACCCTTCTCAGTGGATTTCAGGTATGCTAGTTCTTGAAATACAGTTGAGGTTTTTGTTGCTATTTGTACCATTAGATCATCTTTTCAAATATATATGCTTTTCTTTCCTTTTTCCGGGGTCAATAACTAATTGGTGAATGTGTGAAGTTTGAATGTTTTAAATACAATGAAACTTCTCACTTTTCCAGATTGATTGTAAACAGCTACTTTCAAAAACTTAAGTATGTAACTAGATATCACTTGTTCAAATTAATATACAAATAGTGATAAATTACATTTGCATAAAGTGACAACTAGAGATGAATATTGATTTGATTTGGTGTCTATTACATCATTTGAAATGATTTTCAAGCTTGTTGCCTGGCTAGTTAGATTATGGTGTAGGTGGCTTTTAGTTAATTTCCAATTGGGAAGGCCATTTGAAGTATTACTTGTGAATATCGACTGGAAATAAGTTCAGGAAAGATAAGCATATACTAAGATGTATTTAAAACTTAACATAGGGGGCAAATCCAATGACTCCATCTGTTTAATCTTCTTGTCATGCTTTGATTTGGTTGTGACAGATTTGATGGGCATATTATCGTGATTTGCTATTTAACTTTTTATACCTTTGTAAATCAGCTTTACCTTCTCTTATTGGCATTACAAGTCTCTGATGTTCACCATTCATACTGGAGTTGTTTATTATGACGATATTTGTGTGACCTTAATAGTTAATATGCTCTAAAATTGTGCCAGGTTGAGATTGGTTCCATCAGTTCAGACATAAAAATTCTCCAAGAGAAGTCTATGGATATGGGTCTAAAGCTAAAGAATCGCAAGGTGTGCTTCCTTTAGAAAAAAAAGTTCCTTGTTTGATCATTAGATAAATAATAATTGTTATCTTGTATCTTGCCTCAAATTTGCAAAAAAGAAAACTAACCTTTAAGAAGAGAGTTTGTAGGTATATGTGCTTTTCATGTGAAAATCTGTTTTTTTTCTTATCTTACCCTGTGTTCCCTTCTCCTTTCTCTCTCATTTTTTGGAATGGTGCAACCTGCAAGATCTTCAGATTAGTAATCCAGTTCATGCTTATTAATGCTCCTTGAAATATCTTACTAGCATTGTGTGGTTTATGCAGTTGTCCAAACTGGTTGAGGATATATGTTATTTTTTTTATTGTTTCTACGTGCTTTCTTTTGATTTATAGTCACAAATGTTTATCTATGCATGTTTCATGCATCAAGGGTCCTTTAATAGCCAATAGTTAGGTTCTTTTCTTTCTTATATCATTAATTTCATTTTAAACCATATATCAAGATTTCCATAAGAGAATATTTAATGTCCTTTTTGACTAGAAAGATTCAGACTTATATAGCTCTTCAAACAAAAAGGAAAAATAAACCACCAGTTTTTGTATTGTTTGGATATTAAGTTCTAAAATTCCTTCTGGAGTCTGAAAGGTCTATTCCGCCTGCTCTCATCTTCACTCTAGAACGGTGATATCTTTTCATCACTAGTGGTTATCAGTAAAGCCCTTATATGTACTCGACCAGCCTTTTCAATAATTTCCTTTGTTCCTTTGCCTTCATTTTGCACTTCACTTGAATATCATATTAAAGTTTCTGCAAGACTGCAAAATGATATTTAAGTTTCTTCGTTCTTTTTTTTCTAACTTGGTTATTATAATATCTCATTCGAGTCTGTTGTCAATATGTGCTCTTCGTTGCAAAAACATGCAGACTGCAAGATGCTATTATTGTCTTTGTTTTCGTATTAACTGAATGCAAATAAACCTGAAAATCAAGTAAAACAAAATTTACTGCTACTATGTTCAACTCTCATCTGGTATGACACAGTAGACTAGTCTTCTTGAGTGTCCTTCCTTTAAATCTTTTGTCTTTCCTTTCCATTCAACAGTAGTTTTTTAGGTTCCAATATGGTGATGCTAATTCTTATTGTTTTCGGAGCAGGTGGCAGAATCAAAGCTGGCTAAATTTGTTGAAGACATTATAGTCCCTCCAAGGATGGTTGACATAATTGTTGATGGAGAGGTATTTATGATTTCTTTTGTCCATCTACTCTAAGGTGCAAATTATAATTTTAACTTTCTTTTGATATTTCTTGCTTTGTGGCTTGCTCAAAACTGTCTTTGAATATTGTCTTATGAAGAACAGTATTGTCATGCAATTATTGGTTGTCTCAGTTGCCTAATCTTTCTTGGGGATAATCCTTTTAAGACTCCATTAGGAAATATGGGCTGAAGAATGCTCCATGTAGGTTAGCAAAAGTTCTAGATCTGTTGTTAGCTTTCTAAAGCATTTGTAATGAAGCAAATTGTGTGGTTTTT
This sequence comes from Kokia cookei, assembly GCA_039519145.1. NCBI lineage: Eukaryota > Viridiplantae > Streptophyta > Magnoliopsida > Malvales > Malvaceae > Kokia > Kokia cookei. The sequence goes on from CM076902.1 coordinate 20,340,056, forward strand.
TACTACATAGCAAGCCACCTACTTAAGATGAAAAAGAAAAGAAAGGAAAAAAAAAAAAGTTCAGAAATTTACACAATACTGTTTTACCGTTTCTCTCTATGATACACACACCTGCCAATCCCCAAGTATATTTTCTTTTTCCGTTTGTAGTTGTGATATTAAATGAATGCCTAGAAAAAGGTGGGAATCACTCAAATTCATGAAAAAAAAGTTGGAGATGTGTTTAAGTTGGTTGGACATATGAAATGAAGGCCTAGTAACGTCTCTGTCAGAAGATGTGGGAGTAAGGATGCCATGTCTGAAGGAGGAGGCTAGAAAAGTCATAGGTGCAAACTAGAAAAAGAAGTCTTGCCTTCATGTATCATACTTTAAAAGCATGGTTCTAAACAGAGCACAATGGTGTAACATGACCCATGTATTTGAGCTCACATGGAGGGAAACGACTTGTTTGTTGTTCTTTATCTGTTTTCTGGATGAGGTATGTCCTTTTGATGCTTGTCTGGACGGAGTAATTGTATCTGCTCTATGTTTGATTTTGGCTTGTAATAATTCCTTAGTTTAGTCCTCTTGTACGTCTTTCTGAATTCAGCTATTAGTGTCCTTAAATATTCTAGTGTATTATACTTCATTTTCACTAATGTACTTGCAATTATTCCTTTAGGTAAATGATGAATATATGAGAACTCTCGACATTCTAAGCAAGAAGCTAAAGTTTGTTGATACGGATCCCATGGTTAAAGATTCAAAAGCACTGAAAGATGTTCAGCCTGAGCTTGAAAAATTGAGGCAGAAAGCAGTATCCAAGGTTAACTTAATTCACTTAATGCTTAGATCACATCATTCATATCATACTGAAATTATCCACACTGAAATTATCCAGGCTCTTTTTTTTTTTAACCCTCTATCTGCCATCATGCATATCATTCTGCTTGTGGTGATTCTATAGAGGCCATTTTTAAAAAAAATTAATACTGATGGAACATTTTTCTTCTGGAGGTCCATGGGAAGATTTTCTAGTTGCTGAACTTTATTTACTTCTAACACTGAGCATGCTTAATTATAGGTGCATGTACTCAAAGTTGGTTCAAATCCCCTCTCTCCAAATAATAAAAAGGAAAACAGAAAAGTGTTGTGTACAAGTTTATTAATGTGTAGCAGAAACCATCTTGATCAGAAACTGAAATATATTTCCCTTGTTTATTTATAGTTCCATGCATCTTTCCATACATGGTGTGAAATTTCAATATTTAGAAAATTCCTCTGTATTTTTAGTTTACCAGTGCTATAATATATGCAAATCAGTTCTGTTCCCAAAACTTTGTGATGTTGTTGATTTGGTGTTAAATAAATTTAATTGTTATTTTAGTTCATCTATGCTTTTAAGAGTCATTGCATTGAACATGAAAAATATGAACTATATGTTATTTAAAACTGTAATCACCTCAATATAACCATGTCTGGATTAGAAATGATGTTTTCCCTTAATGGTTAACAATGTCAGGTGCACAATTTGATTAGCTCCTTCAGGACCATGCATGATGCCATTTAAATTGGCACTTACCTTTTCTTTGGTGGGGCTCTCTCTCACATAAAACTTGAAGGTTAACTGATTATTGAAACATACCAACTCCTGCATGTTATCTTAAGTTAGCGCCTACTTCTTATCCTGCAGATTTTAGATTTGCTTTAACATTGATCTTGTTTAAGAAAACTAAGAGTTGGAATATGTGTTGCTGTGCATTTTCGGGAATCTGATCTTACTTTTTAACCAGATAAAATGCTTTGTTCAGTTTTTGTTGAGCATAGATTGATATTTACAGTATTTTTGAGTTTATTTATATGTTTTTGAAATAAATCTTGTCATATGTTTTCTGAGTGCTATATTGATGTCAATTTGGTATTTAGCTGTTAAAAGATGCCAATTAATCATGTAGTACTGATCTGTTGTATGCTCTTTAAACTCAAAATTTACTATTAATTTATTAATAATAAGTATAAAGAAATACTCTCATATATGTTTATCCTTCTGTAGGTGTTTGATTTTATTGTTCAAAAGCTTCAAGCACTGAGGAAACCAAAGACAAACATTCAGATTCTTCAACAAAATGTTCTTTTAAAATACAAGTATTGTTCTTCTAAGAATTCTTTTGGTGGCTCATTTATTCTTCCTATTGTGATCAACACTAGGATGCTCAGATCTACCTTAGTATATGAATTTGAAGGAAAACCGTGAATATTCTCTGTCACACTCCACCAAACTGTATAATTGCATTAAAACAAAAGCCAATTGGCATGTTTTTAGTGTGTAGGTATTGTGTGATATTGACTTCACTTGTTTCTATTGCAAGCCTATCTCACTGGGTTAACAAACAAGGCCTGTGACTACCTGGTATCATGCTAAATTAAATTATGGTCTAATCCAACCTAAACAAGTAGTCAAATGGTTTTAGATTGTTGGTTCACAGTTGGATGCTTAACAAGCTGAAAGTATTGTAGAGTGTCCAAACTCCCCAAATGTCTATATTTGTCTCTTTTATTGCTCTTTTTGGCCTAGTGCTTTTCAACTGCATAAGAAACTTCTAGTGATGCATTCATGTTGCATATACCACGTATTGTCACTGAGTGAATTTGTATCATATTCATATCTATGATCTCACAAACTGACTCTGGACACGTGCATAAGCACCAATTGCATGCATCATGTATGCCTGCAGTCCATACTGATGCAACCTTGCACACCCATGAACACATGGGTTGTGGCTGATCCTATTAGTTGGAAAATTTTTTAGGTTACATTAATATCATTTGCATAAAATTTAGTAAGCTGAGTTGGATAAAATTTTGCCTCAACATTTACCTCATATATCTAACAATATAGTCCACTTTCACGCTTATATTTGTGCCTGAATTTTACAGTTTGCTGAGTTTATTTTATCCTAATGCACATATTTTCCATAATCTGATGGACAATAACCTGGAATTTAGGTATGTCATTTCCTTCCTAAAAGAACATAGCAAGGAGGTGCACCTCGAAGTTCGTGCAGCGTACATTGATACAATGAATAAGGTGAAGGCTTTTGACCTTTGATTTCTCTCAATGTTCATCTTTTTTGTTATGAAAATGATAAAGGTTAAGCTCTTCACCAAAAGGGAAAATGATAAAGGATAAGCATAATCGACTTAGTGTGAGTTGTAATTTATTGGTAACTAATATTTGTTGTTATATGCATTGCACATGAGTACTTTTTTTCTTTTCTTTTTAAATTGTAAGATAACAATTATACATAAAATACAGATGTTTTAAATTTTAAAGTTTGAAATATAAATAATTAAAAAAATGTTATAGTAATCTTTAAGTTATTCAATATTATTAGTATTAAGAAAAAAATATTTAATCAGAGTCATTAATTGTAATTTGAAATTTTATTTGCCAATGGGATAAATTTTTTAATATTTTTAATAAAAAAGATCTCAATGATGGCCAATAATGCTGATTAGGACTCTAATTTACAAATTGAATAAATTTGATTAATACTTATTATAAAAGTATATTAAATGGAAATTTTGAAATAAAATGAATGGATATGTCCTTTGTCAATCCAAAAATTTTTCCTACTGTACTTTTGTAAATAATTTAGGCAACAAAGAAGCTTTATGTAGCTCATATAGATCTGTACTGTTTTAGGAACTAGGAAGGGAAGAAATGGGGGAAGGGTAGAGGGGGAAAGAGGTATAGTTCCCCTTGTTTTGGCTTTACTTAAAAGGGTGCAGGAAAAAGAAGGAAACCAAACTATTTTAGCTGAAGAGTGGGAGAGAAAGGAAAGCTTATATGTTTAACAATTCCATCTTTTCAAATTAGAAAAATATGTTGAACAAGGACTATTTTTTCAATAAATCTAAACCTTTTATGAGGAATTTTTCCCTTTTAATTATTTTAAAAAAGGGACTTCGTTTTGGTAGTTAGGTTTTACTTGAAATAAAAACCTTTTCTGGAGGTAGTTGCTTCATATCTTAGAACTCTGGTGGCTCTACCAACTTGGAAGTTGAGAGTTTTCTCATAAGCTTTATGACAGTTTTTCTAGATTACTTATATTTTGTTGTAACTGGCCTTCTCACTTTGTATGCACTTCCCTCCATTCAATCTTGAAAGGCATTTCTTTTCACTGGTTAGAGCGTGTGATATATTGGCACCCTTATCTGAGCTGAGGTCCTTTGGTGTGGCCTAACAAGCTCTAAATCAAGTTTAATCTTAGTGACTATTGTGTAATGATCAAGACTAACTGGTAAGCATGCACTTTCTGTGAAAAAAGTGACTCTGCAATTCTTCCTTTCTTTCTTAGGTTAATCATGTAGCAATTTGGTTAATATGAGAATAGAAGACTGATTTAGCTTGTTCACTGCCCTTCACTCTATGGAAAGCCTTACCATACTTAAATATTAAGTAGCTTGGATGAAAATGTTGGCAGTTGTATTGTCTAATTTTAGTTTTTGATCAATCTACTTCTATCACATTCCCTCTTTTAGCTTTACTGTTAGTTAATAGCTTACTCAGTTTGCATGTTGTGAAAGATAAGCTTATTAGTATCTGAGATGCCATGGTACAAGTGATTTTCTAAGGGTTGAATGATTTTGCACATTTTGCAGGTTCTAAGTGCTCATTTTCGAACTTATATTCAAGCATTGGAGAAATTACAGTTAGATATTGCAACATCTAATGATTTGATTGGTGTGGAGACCAGAAGCACTAGTCTTTTCTCAAGAGGAAGAGAACCACTAAAAAATCGTTCTGCTGTTTTTGCATTGGGGGAAAGATTAAATGTTCTAAAGGTTCTGACTGTCAACCTAGTTATAGGTGTCATATATTTAATAGTTTGCTATTAACTTATTAATATGCCTTTGAATGAACAGTTTTCAATTTCAAGTCTTTGAGCATCATTCTTTTTCTACCCTTTCAATGATTATCTGAGAAAGTTTTCAGCAGATTTATCCTTTACATAACAATTTATGAGTATAATAAAGAATTTGACATGATAATTAATTGTTTAGATGTAAAGAATTTTTATTCTTTTTTACTTCTATGTCATCGAATAAATCCACCAGACACTGTAGATGTAGAAGTGCTTCACACAGTTTATTATTCCTAACCATCTTATTCATAAGGCAAAATGACTCTTAAAAATGCATTACTATTCTATATCTTTATCTGTTACTTGGTCTCGGCATGTGCATGTTTGTGAATGCATATACATTTTAAGTTTTATCGTGTTTTTTGAATGGTGTTCTTTTCACTATGCTTGTTAGCATTTATTCATTTCCTTTTTTTATGTTTTTAAATCAATTTCACTTTTAGGATTTCTGCATTGCTTTTGTCTTCAGATAATGAAGGTGTATTGGACAGGTTTAGTATAGAAGTTCACTTGGAGCCTAGAGTTGTCAAAAGGATGGATTATTCTCATCTTCTACATTGCTAACCTGTGGTTCATTAAATTCAAGATTTATTGTTCAAATCCTTGTATGCTGATTGCATACTTCTACTCTGACATGGCTAGTGAGAAGTACTTGTGAGCATTTGAATTTATTAGGGTTTATTGTAATTCATTTCTGAGCTTGTTCCTATTTCATGGGACAAAAGTTCATTGACTCGTTTCCTTATCTGATTTTGGTTTTATGAAAATGGGCAAAGGTAAAGAGAGATCTCCTTCCAATTTGAATCACCTTGATTACATAGGTAGATATCAAACAATGGGAGAGTAATAAATAGTTTATCAAGAAAGTTTCTCTTCCATGTTTTACATGTATATAACCTGGGAAGATCATGGATATATCATTGATTGACTGAAACTTTTGGAACTTATCTTTGCGCCTTTAATTTTGGCCCCAAGTAGCACTTTAGTGAAGGTTATAAAGACCCTTTTCCATTTTTCATGTGCCAACTTCTTGCAACAATCAGCAACTCTTGATACCTAGCAACAGTGGCTTTAGTGAATCATGCAAAAAAAAAGCTTAGGGTAAATCTCTTTCATGCTACTTTAAGTGCTTAAGTCCTGTGGGTTAAGTTTTGACCAAGATTCTACATTTAATTAAGCCTTTATCCTAAAGCTGTTGAAGATTAGAAACCTGCATGTTACATGAAATATTGGTGTATGTTGTTTCTAGACTTGTAGATCCTTGATTTGATAAGCACATGGTTTAAAATTGATTAGATTCAGGAAATTGATTAACAAGTATGGTTATTTATGTTGCAACACTTAGAACTTCTGTTTGGATTGATTCAATGCTTACATTGTTTTACAGGAAATTGATCAACCTGCACTTATTCCACATATTGCAGAGGCAAGCTCTTTAAAGTATCCTTATGAGGTCCTCTTCCGGAGCTTACACAAGCTGCTTATGGACACAGCAACTTCTGAGTACCCTTTCCTCATTGCTTTGCTCGATTGTCATCTAATTTTAAGTCCAGAGTTCTATGCATGCTTACATTTTAGTTTTTTTCCCCTTTCTCAATGTGCAGGTACCTTTTTTGTGATGAGTTCTTTGGGGAGGAGTCCATTTTTTATGAAATTTTTGCTGGTAAAGTGCAGATTTCTAACATGCATGACTAGGACTATTGTCTGACTTTCATAGACTCTTGGACTGTGGGTTTATGTTGTTGCAATCCGTCATGTGAGCAGCTGTTGTCACATTTATAGGGTGTTATGAGTGATATTGAAACCTTATGTCATGATATTCAACAAGTGGTGGAAATTTATCAAGCTTTTATAAACTAAAAAAATCTATTGTTGAAAACTAGAAAAGGGCACGGCACTAAACCCATTCTTATACCTTCAGGATTACAGAGGGGGGTTTCTAATGGCTTCTTTGGTATTGATTTGTCTTCAGGTCCTTTTGCTGTCATTGATGAACACTTCAATTCTATCCTTCCAAATTGTTATGATGCTATTGGCCTAATGCTTATGATACGCATAGTACACCAGCACCAGGTGATTGGTTCTAGTGGTCTTATATTCATATTTCTCCTTAAGCTATTTGTTGTTTTTGGATCTAATGGTTGTGTTTAAAGCTTTCGTGCTGAGCATACATTTATAGTAGACTCCTATACTACATGGTTAAATTTAATTTATATCAAGGAATTCGTGAAGACTAAACTGGCTTTGGTTTGCGTATGTATGAATGTATACGTTTCTGGTGGCTATATGATGAAAAATTTACTGTGGTGCTTGGTGGGTGAAAGAGAACCACAATTTGGATATATGCAAAACAAAGTAAAGCCTTTAAATTACAACATTCTTTCTTCTGCTTACACGTGTGTTTATGCGTGTGATGTGCTGCACCAATTTCTGTAGTCTTAACTGTGCTTTTCCCCAATACTGATGCCATAACGTGGGAAAGATTTTAATTTTTTACACTTAAATAGTGTAAGCTGTCTTAGTATGCCTACCATAACAGTTTCTTTTTTCTTTTTGATTCATAATGCTGCTTTACAGCAGATTTGTAAGGTTGAATCTCATTCATGATTCATCCATTTAGGTTTAAGCATACTTTGAATCAAACTTCTGGGTTCTCTGTTCCCTTCCCCTGTTCAGTCATCTTTGATTTAGATAACCTCTGGTGGTTTACAGTATGTTAAGTGCATTTTTATTAGGTTCATTGATTTCTGCATCTGAACTTGAACCCATTTCATAACCAGTCAGGTTTAATCTTTTTGCAACTTGTTCTTTGACCAGTTTAAGCTATACCTTGTAATTTTAATCTGTCTTTTGGCCGTAATTTCCAATTCTGACATTTTGGTTTTCCTTTCTAGCTTATTATGTCTCGGCGAAGGATTCCATGCTTGGATTCATATCTAGACAAGGTCTGTAATCTTCTGCGGTATTCATAGAAAATAGCTTCTATGTTATGTTAAGGCACATATTTATTTGAGTTTTTGGAGGCAATAAACATTGTGATATGAAAACCTAATTCAAACTATTTATTTTACCATAATTGGAATAGAAATGAAGGAAAGGAGTTACCATGGAACTTGTATTTGTGGATAACATCATAACAGATGGAAGTGTTTGTTTCATGATGCTCTGTTGGCTTCTGTTTGCGAAAATTCTGTCCAGTTACCTTAAGCTTCTGTGGTGTCAAATTGATCCTAAAGCTAAGTGCCAACTGAATCTGAACAGGTTAACATTTCTCTCTGGCCTCGTTTTAAGATGGTATTCGATATGCACCTCAGCAGTCTGCGAAATGCAAATGTGAAGTTGTTATGGGAAGATGATAGTCATCCTCATTATGTCATGAGGCGTTACGCTGAATTTACAGCTTCTCTTATTCATATCAATGTTGAATATGGAGATGGGCAGGTTGGAGACATTATAATTCGTCATAAACTGTTGTATTATGAGTCTTTTGGTAAGCATAATCATCTGAAATATTTACCCTGAAATATGCAGCTTGAATTAAACATGGAACGGTTAAGAATGGCTGTTGACGAGCTCCTTAAGAAGCTTGCAAAAATGTTTTCAAAACCAAAATTACAAATCGTGTTCCTCATAAACAACTGTGACATGACAATTGCAGTTCTGAAGGTAAATATTGGTTCTCAATTCTTGTTTCTTCTTATACTTCATCTATAATGTTATAGAGAGGTTGAGTTCCTCACAGTTTCTTTTGCTTTGAATGCCTAACTATTGACAGAAATATCTGTTTGTATTAGATGTTAAAGAGCTGCAATATCTTAACTGTTTTGTTTTCTTTCTGTTTTCACTTTTTGTATTGGAATCCAGGAAGCTGGTCCTGAAGGCGGGAAAATTCAACAGCACTTTGAGGAGATGCTAAAGAGTAACACAGGATTATTTGTAGTAAGTGATCAGTTCTGATATGTATTTAAACCATGTGCATTTGCATCATAGTTACTTTTGGTTGATTGGATATGTGGTTAGAGTGTGCTTGCATGATTACCCATATCCAAGTTTTTCTAAGGTTTTCCATGTATTTGAAGGGTCATATATTCATATTCATGTCCCAAAATATTTAAGGGCAGGACACTTCTAGAAAAATGAAGAGTTGGAGCAGCATAGGTTGAAACTTTAGTCTTAGTATAGCATGCCTTTTCATTTATCAAACCGAATATACTAGGCCATTATCAATTATTACTTTTTGCTATTAGAAAATTTTACTTTGTATGAACGGGCCTTACATTCTTACTTGATGGTGGCCACTGGTCCAATCTCTTGCTCTATGGTTCAAAAGAACTATGGTGGCAATCTGCAGGTTTTAATCGTGTTGAACCTGCGTGTATCTTGCCTATGGGAATTAGCATATTTGTTGTTAGAGGTGGCAAAAGAAGCTGAAAGGCCTGAACTTGAGAAAACCCGATGCTAAAATGATCCGGACTCGAATAATGTGAATCCAAAACTACCCTAACATGAAAAATCCAGCTCAAATTGGACCTGAACTCGAATTGCATGCTGAAAAACTAAACCTTTTGTTAAAAAAGTAAAACCCTTGACTAGCCTGGTCCAAACCCAACCAAAACAAGAAATGGCATGAACCAAGAATGAAATACACTAGAAATAACCCGAAATAAAAACAGTCCAAATCTGAACCTGGACCAAAAATGGCCTAAATACAAAGTGTCTGAATCTGCTTGTTTGTCACCTCTACCTATTGGTAAAGGGCTTTTACAGCCATTTTGCTTTTCCAGATTTAGACCACAAGAGGTTTTAGGACAGATTCTAGGATACATAGTGGGATGGAAGGAAGAGGGATGGTTCTGATGCAACATTTTACATTTTTGTTATTCTCAACCTTTATTAGCAGCTTATTTTTAGCTTCATCCATCCACCTTGCAGGAGGAACTTCTGATGGAGCATTTTAGCAATTTGATAAAGTTTGTGAAAACTCGAGCCTGTAAGTATTAGAACTCTCTATTACTCGAACTCAAGTTGGTGGTGAATAAGTTGAGACTGCATATTTTCCAAGTTAAATCCAACTCACTAGTGGAAGTTGTTGTTTTTTACCAGCGGAGGATCCCAACAGTAGCAACGAAAGGCCTATAAGTGTGAGCGAAGTGGAGCCGATAGTGAAGGATTTTGGGAGCAGATGGAAGGGTGCAATAGAATTGATGCACAAAGATGTGATCACGTCTTTCAGTAACTTCTTGTGTGGGATGGAAATCTTAAGAGCTGCATTGACTCAACTGCTGCTTTACTATACACGACTTTCGGATTGCATAAAGAGAATCAACGGTGGGGCTGCCCTCAACAAAGATCTTGTCTCCATCTCATCTATCATGTATGAAATCAGAAAATACTCCAGGACTTTCTAGATTTACTCTTCAGAAATTTTACCAAAACCTCTTTCCTGTATCAAGCAAGTTGAGTTGGATCAATATGTTTGTGATGGTACATTACGGATACTACTTGGAATTTGGCAGCTGAATTTTTTTTAACTTTTTAAAGAGAAGGAAAAATACATTGGTATTTGATTTGTTTCAAGTAAATTGGGGTTTCTTTAGAGAGTAATAAAGAAGATAGTTTTGTTTGATAGAAAATGTGGGCATACAAGTATTCTTCGAAGTAAAAAACAAGATAAAAGATACCCGCAATTTTATGCTTCGTTAAAATAGCTTTGGGCTTTTCTGTTTATTTTCAATCGAGTTGGGAGTCTGTTTTTTATTTGATGAGTTTTTTTAATTAATCTAATCTAATATATTTTTATTTTAATATCGTATTATTAATAATTAATTTCAAATAATATATTTTGTTATTTTTAAACATACATTCATATTCTAAATACATGATTTCTATGCGTGTGGTAGAATTTTTAATTTATTAATGATTTTTTTATAGTTAGATTACGTCATTCACTGTATAGTTTAATTTATATTTAAGTAAACAATATTTTTTTTGAAATAGTATTGTGAAAAAATAAATTATGTAGATATATATAGTTTAAAGACAAATTTTAAATCTGTTTATGTAATACATGTGCTTTGAAATTTAATTTAATTTAATTTTTATAAATTGATATAGTATCAATTTATGATTGATTACATACTGAAATTTTGTTTATCTAACATGAAGATCAAATGTTGTATTTTATTTATTTATTTGAAATATGTACAATTAAATAAGAAATCAAAGTTTGATGTTTTTGATTGAACTAATAGTAAGTTTGATGCGTATAATTGTATTTAATTAAAAGCTGTGTACTAAATCAAAGTTTTTATGTAAATTTGAGATTTATTTTTTTTAAATGAGTAATAGTTTTTAAAAGGAAAATCAATTTCTTTCTAAAGAAAAAGAGTGTTTGGATGAATAATTTTGAAATTTTGAAGAATTTTTAAATTGCTCCATTCAAAGTGCTAACAATTTTCGGATAAATAATTGTTTTAAAAAAAATTAAATTATTGGATAAATAATCTAAAAATATTCGATAGGTATATATAATGCTCCTAGAATTTAATAATATTTTTAATAAAATATAATTTTTAAAAATTATATTAGAATAAAATAAAAATGATTTGGAAATTTTAGTATTTATTTTATAGTGGAATCATGTATATTAAATGAAATAAAATTTTAAATTTCTTTTACCAAACAAGTAAGTACTTTGTTTTAGAATTTTAAAAACTTTGATACAAATAAAACTCCTCCAAATCTCACCTCCAAACACAAATTTTTTTTCAAAATAGTTAAAGTTTGTTAAAAAAAATGTTATACAACAATTAAAAGACATCAATATTCTATTATATAAACGGATTTTTTATTAGGAAAATAAATTTCTTAATTCGCAACTGAGTTAATTACATTTCACTGAGTTGATTCGGACAGTAATTCATAATTTTAGCCATGTAAGAATTAGGTCTGTTCTTGATATTTTTTGGGCCTAAGCAAAACAATAACGGTAAAAAAATTATGAAATATAATACAATAAAATAAAAAAATATAGTAATAATTTTATTGAAATAATACGTTTTATCACATTAAGCGAAACAGTACATTTTTTTTTTGAATTCTTTTCAATTTTGAACCCTGAACAAATGTATTTCCAAACAATAACAACACCTTTTATATTATTCTATATCTAACAAGACACCCATCCAAACATTATTTTATATATATATTCTTTATTTGATTTGGCTAGTAATTATCTTGCTTACTTTGTTTGTCAAGAATTGATGTTACTCGGGATCCCATCGCAACATAATTCTTTATAAAACGATTTCCATCGTAGAGTCGGGGTGCTTGAACCTTCGCGTCAGTCAATGCCTTCTCACAATTTGTAATTTCAGGAGCAATTACGGATACATCATAATTTGCCGTCATGGGATCGTCAACTAATTCCGTAGATACCATTTTAAACGATTGGATTGCATATTTGTAAGCTTCCACGCAAGATTTAAGTGCTTTTAAAGCCTGTGGTGAACTCGGTTTCTTAATCATTTCATTATACACATCCAGCGTTGCCTTCCCATTCGCCGCTCCTAATTTCATGATGAGGGTTCCCAGCTTGGTCGAATCTGTCGCATCAACAGCTTCAGGGGTGGTAAGCGCTCGCAGGCAGAAATTGCGATCGATTGAGTCGCCTTTGCAAACCCTTTCTACTAGTTTTGATGGAGACACAGGTAGAGGGTTTTTCGCATTTGGAAGATTAATATTAACTTGTGGAAGAATTGCACTCGTTGACGGAAAAGAAAGAAGAAAGAGAAACAAGAAAATTGGTGAAAACAAGCAGAAGTGATTTGTTGGAGCCATTTTGCTGTTGGTTATGTTAAAAGATGTATTTTTAATTATGGATTTTGATACTCTGATTTCCAAGTATTTATAGAGATGAAATAAACCTGTTTTTGCAGTTGTCTTTTAATTGGAAGAACATCCATCATCAGCAATGTTCTTCCATTACAATTCAGTTACCAAAACTAAATTAACCAACCTCTGCTCTAAAAATCGATGTTCAGCGGTATGCTTGTCTTTATATGGTTTGAAATTATTTTATTTTAATGCAATTCTGAATCTCTATTGTTTGGGCAGTTTTCTCAACATGTGGCGAGAATTTAGCAGAGAAGAAAACAGAATTTACACCCACTATTCTGATGAAAAAGCGTGTATTAGTTGTAAATATTCTATTTTGAAAATTGTATGTATTTCTTTTGAGGTTAATAAAAGAGTAACTATTTCAAATTTTAACTTCATTTAATCGTTTTTGTTGGGATCAACCAGTATAAACAACGAGATAATAAAAATGAAAGAGAACGAACACAAATGTTTTACGTGAAAAACCCTCAAAAAGAGAAAAATCACGGGCAAAGAAGACTTCGACTTTTCACTAAATGAGTAAATAAATGAGAGTAATAAGAAAATAAATAAATAAATAAACTTAGTGCTAAACGTACATTACTCCAAATCCCAAATATAAAGCTCAAAATCTCAAAGAGCAAACCGATAAGGCACTCAAAAAATGTATAAAATACTCTCCACAATTACCACGAAACTCTCACCACAACTTATATGCCACTACATCTTGTCGTCCTCAAAAAAATACCCTTTTTTTGATTGGCATATCAAAATAAGAATACAATGGCTCCTCTAAATAGAGTAAGATTAAAATTCTAATTATACTTAAAAAATAAAGAGTATAGATGTGGTAAAATCATAAAAATATATGTCTTTTGTGAATTTGATTCTTATTCTATTTTTGAGCTAAATTTGACCTAAAGTTTTTTAAAAGAGTAAATTTAATAATCAACCTTTAAAAAAGAATTAAATTGTTGTTTTTAATAGAAATACGAATCAAAATATTAAAATTTTTAACATAGTAGACAACATAGCAATCTACGTTTATTTTTTATGAACTTATATATATATATATTTTTTTTTATTTTTTACATATTTTTATAATATTTAAATTATTTATTAATGTGAGATGTCAACATAAAATACATTTAGCCTGTTATGCAAGTTGTCAAGCTATTAATAAAAAAATAATGTTTTAATCAACACTTTTGTTAAAAAAGTGATTTGATTCTTTTTCAAAGATTATTGGTTAAATTTAATTAAAAAATAATAATGATCAAATTTAACTAAAATATAAAAAATATAAACATTAAAAGAAATTTATCATTTTACTAAATTAATATTTAAAAAAGTTAATTAAAGTTTATGTTGACAAACTTAATTTGAAGAGTTCAGAAAATAATTATTAACTATTAAATAAATAAAAAAATGTAAATAATAAAAGGAGCTTTAGCTTCTTTTTTTTTCAAACATGGAGTTTTAGCATTTTTAATTTCTAACTCAATTTTAGCATTTTTAATCCATAGTTACATATACACAAATTAAGTTATTTTCTTTTGTAAAGTATATATTTCATGCTTAATAATTTATTTAAATTCTTTCAATACGAGTCAGCCTTTAGATTTGATTGAATAGTTGGATGTTTCAACAATCAAACTGTCTCATTTTACTAAAGGGTAATTTATAATATTTACAAAATTATAGGTAAATTTTTGTTTTAATCATTTAACTAAAAAAATTATAATTTGATCATAAAATTATTGGAAAATTTTCACTTAAATCACCGAATTATTCAAAAAAAAAATTAATTTAAGTCGTTAAACTGTTTTTTTTTTTTTTTAAGTTTCACCAACGAACTCTAAGTGACGATTTGACGGTTAATACGATAGATCAATACCATCAACAAGTAAAAGAGTATATTTTAGATCCAAACCGATCTGACGATCAATGTCAATGATTGACTAAAAAAAATGTTTGAATTTTAATTTCTAAATTTATGATGTCTAAAATTATTTCATGAAAAACATTGAATTATATAAAAGAAAAAGAGCTTTTGATTAGTACATTAATACACAAAAAAAAAAAACCATATAACATCGATTTTAATAGTCTAATGACTTAAATAAAAACTTTAAAAATAATTCAGCAACCAAATTATAACTTCTTTTACTTAAATCATCAAAACAAAAACTTACTCGTAATTTAAAAACTACCTTCCACAAAATCGGGGTATTGGTTTGCGAGTGAGGAGGGGACCATTGCAGAGACACTGGGTCCATTTTTGTAAATCAAAGAACTGGGGATTATTCCAGCACCCAATTCAATGGGTGTAAAATTTATATTTATTTTTAATATAATTAAATAGTAATAAAAATAATTAATCAAAACCCATTAAGTAACAACAAAATACTTATGTTGAAATAAAATCCAATTTGGCATCAAATTTCGAGTTCAATATGAGTATGAAATGATATTCTAGAAACCCTTTTAATACATTATATTTAAAGAAAAAAAATAAAACACACCTAAGTTCGAGTAAGGAGCAACACAGTTGTACAACACTACACTTTACGCACTTTATAACTACTTGGAACGTATTTGAAATTAATTCAATATCCATAAAACTACATATTTCCAACTCATTATGCTGAGTTTAGCTTTCTCTCAAGAACTAGTAACCTTACCTGTATCAATGCCCCGATAAACTTCAAGAACCTCCGTGACGGGAGTATAGAACAGACCGATAGATGGTGGCAACATGGAGAAAACCGACGAGAGCTATAAGAAGATCATCCAAAAGGCCGACTACCCCCAAGATAGCTATCATTTGACACCAAGCATTTACGATATCAAGCCACGTTTGTTACCAAAGGAATTTCTCAAGATAATTCAACAAAATATGACATACCTTCAGGAATAATGTCTATGGGGCTGAATATGTAGATGGCACTTAAGAACATCTGTGCACAAGGTAAATTGATAAGAGAGAATTATTTTCCATAAATAGCCGAGGCAATGAACTGAAACATAAATAGAACAAATTGTTCATTTTCCTCTAAAAGATATAATTTATTGGCAACATAATGCTTATGCCGTAACAAATTCAATTACAACCTTTTGATGCTTGAAAATTGCAATAGGCATAAATGAAGGCATTCAAGTGGTAGAGCTTGATCCAACTCGACCTTGTTTATTATACTGTGGCCAAGCTTAAGTCCATATCTAGGCTCATTTAGAAAATTAACCATTAGTTTGAAGCTACCATATCGTTAAATGGTCTCCAAGTACAGGTATTTGATAGAGGCGTATATCAGAACACCCTGACTCCCTTCTCATTCAATATTTTAAATTTGCGGAGTCTGCTAAAAAGAATATAGAAATAGGATACAGAGATGTGTAGGCACTAAACATTCACAAATGCTCCATGGCCATGCTTACAAGCATTAAGCCACAGATTCTGCAATAAATCTAAGACATCTGGTAATTCAAGGAAAAAAACAACTAAAAACAAAAGGCTCCATAGAAATCAATAAAAAATATCATCATATGAAAGCACAAAAAACACAGAGAAAAAAAAGAAGAGTAGTTCTCCAATGAATGCAGATGTGATGAGGTAAACCAACTTAACTGCAAGATATATACGAGCTCTGATAACAAGAGGAAGAGTTCTTCGAGGATCTGTTATTTCTCGTAACAATCTGCGAAGCAGAAAAGGAAGGTCTTGCAGTCTCTGCATACAATAAACCCGGAATCAGATATCAGCTTAGAGTAGCTCTGCAGAAAAGTCAAAAACATCAGATGTCTTAACAACTGTCTACGAATTTTGCACTAATAGGTCAGACCTAGGACGAAGGAGTATGATGCATATAAACTATAAGTGCAAGAGAATGTTAACACCAAGAAAGTTCGAGTAGCTAGGTTATGTACAGATTACTGGAAACAAACTTAAAGTTTAAACATGCAGATCTGGTAAGTGAAACAAATAAGTTACAACAGAAGTTTTCATGATATTCCTTGCATAGGCCAGAAAGAACCATTCATCCAGTCCTCATTTTATGTTTAAATATGTTAGGGACTACCAGTTTGATCATCCTTGCAAGTTTCCTTTAATTTTGAAAGTTAAGATTATTACTGTATACTACAGTGTTATCAATTATGAGCAATGTAGTCGCATCTAGTTCTTACTTCAAGTCAAAACAATAGTGACACTTCAAAAAAAAGAAAGAAGGAAATCCTTATTATCCAGAAATTTGATAACTTCTATTCCTTGATCAAGAGCATATTTGAATGAAATAAAATTAAAATAAATAGTCAAAGATTTCTTAATCAATGCATACACTTAACCTGGGACTCTATTTACAGAAGAGATGAGGAGTAAACAGTTTTACACACTTGTAAGGACATTGGGCAAGAAAGAAAGAAGATGGAAAAAGAAAAAGTGTGAATAACATTCTGTTAAGTAAATACACAAATTGGAATTAAGGCTATGTCACAGAATAAAGTTTGTTAAGTTGCAAAGCAATTCAATAGATGCAAACATGCACATACCTGAACGAGACCATTGGATTGTCCACCAAAGTAACGGTTGTATTTTTCAACCTTTTCCAGAATCTCAGAAACTGCTGGATTGTGACGCTCCCTTAATGAGGCCTCACCAGGAACTAACAAAGTAATCTGACGCCGACACAGAGGGCATTTACAAGTTTGAAATGGGGATCCATGTTGCCAAACAAGCATAATACAGTTCCCTAAATAATAAAAGGGAAACAGGTATAATTATTTCATCACAAAACAATGGTTACAAGATACAATCACGAAGTCCAAATTTAAGCAATCCTACAGAGTCCTAACAACATGGCTTAATTAATGTCATAACCACAGAAAATAAAGGCTTAAAAGCAATGTTACTCCAACACTTCATTCTTTTCAAAATACCCTTGTACAATGCATATCCAGACATGGTTATGGGGATATGATCTCCATCCTCCAAACACATGGAAAAACTTAGAAATATTGAACATACACTTGTACTCAACACACTTGATTCTTAGTAACATAGCTTAAAAGTTTGCAACTCAAACAAAAGGAAAGTTTATTATGTATTGGAATTGATTTCATTGCGGATGGAGATTGAAAGAGTAGTTGGAAAGCAAAGGTTTATCATATATTGAAGCCATTTTAGGATCTGAGTCAGGGCAGCTGAATCCATCCCTAATTGTGGATAATCAACATCATGTGCCACCCTTCAATTTGCCTACCTCACTAACTCGAAGAATTTTGACTATTTTAATCTCATTTCAATTGTCCGCTTTGTCAGCTAATTCAAGTAAATACCGAAGAAACTCTCTAATCCTACGAGCCCTAATTTTCATTTGATTTTCTTAACTCTTGTTTAGCTGTTATCTGTCTCCTAACAGCATCAAATAAATGGCCATCAACGGTTTAAAAAAAAAAAAATCATACACCTGGTGTAGATAAAATAAAATTCAATTGGAACATGTGTAAAAAAAGGAAGGTGAAAAGAAAGGCACCGCAGAACCAATGAGAACAATTGGCTTGGCAAGGAACGTTAAAGGATCCATGGCAAATAGAGCAGCAGTCGTTGGGCGGAGGCCCCTCCATTGTCTTTGCCTTTCTCAATTCTGATTCCTTGACATTATCAAACACTGGAACCAAGTTTGGTATAAAAACGAACAATGGAGTCTCTGTAAACATATGGGCCGTAGCCGTACCATTCGCCAAGCCCAATCAATTTCTTAACCACCAAGTATGCGCTTACTTAATACATTTCTCTCGGCCCAATTTGGTAAAAAAAAGTTTAATTTAAAATATATTTAGGATTTTGAGCTGATTTCGAATACATCAACTCTTTTGGTTAAAATATAAATGTGAGTAGACGAGAAATTGAAGATAAAATCACAAATATTTGATTATCTAATCAAAAGAGTCTCGTAGGATGTCTTTTGAATTAAATTGCACTATCAAATAAATTACACCGTTGATATATCAAAAATTAGAAAATGTGTTCTGTAAGATACGTGAAAACACGTTTTCTCTCTCCAAAATCAAATTATTTCCCTAAATATCCCAAAAATCAATCTCAAACTATATATATATAATCAATATTTTTATCAAATTTGACCCATTTCTCTCTCTAGTAAGAATAATTTTCTATTTCAAATAAATTTTTTTAAAAAATAATTAAATTGCAGTACCTCTTGGCTACAAATTTTTTTTTTTTAAATTAAAGATAAATTAATATCATTATTTTTTTTAATTGAGTTGTGTTACACCCAAGAAATAAATATTAGTAGTGATTTGGTTGCAACCTAAACCAATATCTAACATACAATAATCAACGAACTTTTAGTGTCTTTTTGGGAAAAAAATTTGTAATAACCATAATCATCAAGTGAATATGCATATGAAATGTGCTTTAAATTCATATGTAATTGCATTTATTTAGAGGTATTTATAGTCGGAATTTTGATTATATTTTTCAAATCCACGACTTATTTTATTGTTTAAAAATAATATAAATAATAAAAATAAATTTATATCAAATTTAAATACAAAAATATTATTTTTTAAAGAGTAAAACAAATTATTTAGAGAAGTCGAGCTTAAACTTAATTTTTTTAAAAAAGAATTTGGCCTTCAACTTCTACCTTACCTGACTTATATTAAAAAACTAAATTTATTAAATCTTTTAGATAAAAATTGTTTAGAGATGATATTCAATATCGATGTTAATTGAAAATTTAAAGGAGTTTTAATAATTTTTAATTCTTGCCAATGAAAACAAAGGTGGTAATGTCAATGTGAGAAATAATTAAATCAAAAGTTTAATATATAAAAATTTTAATTTTTTAATGGTTGAATTAATAAAATTTTAAATTTAATCGAGACTCGATATTATTGTGGTTTATTTTTTTGCCTCCATTTATTTAGAGATATTTGTTTTTCGTATTTATAAGATATGGTTCTCTTGACATGACATGTTAGGGAGGTAACTAGATGTCTTGCATATAATTCTGGACAACACGTACCTCCTTTAAGTTTGACACTTATCATAAACGTGTCTTTCTAATAGGATTTACACTCAAGTATCATCATACATGTTCACGTGTCTCGCCTCGCATGGTGGCGAGTTGCATTTGCATGTCTTTCTCATGAGGGGTTGATATTTCATCTCGTGATACACATTGATGTTCCTCTCGCGGGATCACGAGGGTGCCAGTTAGAGGTCAGACTCTGGGTCACAAAGGTGTGTTTGCATGTCTTCCTCGCGAGGGACTGATATTTCACCCTGTGATACATATTGACGTCCTCCTTGCGAGATCGCGAAAATGTAATCAGTTAAGGGTCATATTTCGAACCATAAGACCGGATTGAATTTCGAGTTGTGAGATATTCTATAACACATTCATACTAATATTTTCATTAACTAATAAAACAATTTCAAAAGCAAAATCCAAAAATAAATATATATCCATATTTATGTTTCTTTGTAATAAGTGATACTCCAAAAACAAGCACACAACAAAAGTAGTCACAGTTTTACATCACAATAGTTGTCATTTCCTTATTTTATATGACTTTCAATATATAATATGATATAACATATTATATTATGGAAAATACCATTTTCCATATTTGTTTTCTTCAACTCCTCTACCTGCAAACAATCATCATTCTCATTAGTTCCATACAAAAGATTCAGAGTCAAAATAAAATGCATTAAGGAAAAAAAAAAAAAAAAAAAAAGTACCCAAGATGGAGAATCTTCTTGTCAGAGGGATGAGAGTAAGCAGGTGGAGGCTCAATGACGTTGGGGCTAAAGAAATTGCGAGAAGCTAAAGCTTGAATAGCATTCAGCTCATGTCCACTCACCATGTTTGCCTGCTGAAGCCTCTCTATTTCTGCAATCTAAACGTTTTAATATAAAATAAATTTCCAACAAGTGTAATTATTTCTTTTTCTTATCCAAAAAAACCCTTATTTTAGTAAAAAAATTCGAAATTCGTGGACTAATTATCATAGGTGAAGCATTAATCAAATCAAAACTCAAATCTATCCTTGCACGAAAAAGTATGATCGATCGAAAATAATTCAAACCCCATTTTCATTTTGTGTGTTTAATATATTTACCTTGGTTCGGAGACAAACACTTTCATTTTCCAATTCAATTTCCTGTGAGATATAATGTATAAATATAGCTACTAATTAGCCAATTAAGTCATAAAAAATTGGTAGAAAATAGGAAAAATATGTGAGAACTAATCACCCTTTTCTGCAAAAACTCTATTTCAGCTAGCAGCATTTCGTGCTGTTGCACCAAACAGGAACAAATTAAACAAAACGGCGAAAAAATGGAATATAAATGAATAAAGAAAAAAAATAATGAAAGGAAAATAAAGTTTACCTTCTTGGACCTGATCCTAGTAATTCCTCGTTCAAGCCTGTTTTCTACCTGCTTCAACTCCTTCACGGTTAAGGAACTCAAGGAATCTCCCATTAGGTGCCTTCAAACAAACACAACTTAATCTCAAGGAATTGTTCATCCTTAGTTATTGAATGATATTCTATATATAGTGTTGAAAATAAAGTACCTGTTAGAATTCTGTAACATTTGAATCTGCTGTCTCAACTTGGCTGATTCTTGTTGATAATACTACATGGTACATTCCCAGTTAATGAATCATTATATATACACGTATATATGTATCATTCTCTTAATGCAAATGCTAACATATGATAATATATATACCTGAGCATTGATTTCAGTGACAGTGTTTGTGTTAGAAGTATCTGAGCAAGCCTTCTTGTACCTATCTATTGTTGATCTTATGCTGCATCAAATAAAAAGGAAAATTGTTTAAAAAGATATATATATATATATTTCAGAGTTTTATTTTTGGGTCAATTCTATAAGTAAAATTCATGTACACATGAATCAAACACTTCCGATCCAATATGGACACATACTCTTAGCTTAGGGAAAAAAATCACACACACTCTTAATAGCATGGTAAAATACTTCAGTGAAATATATAGTCAATATTAACGATGGTCATTCACGGAAAAGATTGTATAAAATAATAACGTCATGTCATTTGTAGCTCTTTTTCAATAGTTTAATGCCACATTAGCATTTTCATCCCGAATGAAAATCCTAAAATTCACTATGAAATTACTGATACGACATTAAACTATTAAAAAATAATAAATCTCTATTTTTGGGAAAGAAAAATTAACTTATTAATTTTTGGGAAAGATAAAAAAATACAATTATTTTTATTTAATTAAGAGGTTAAAAAGGTTTAGATCGAATTATCAATTTTTAATAATTATTAAAATACAATTTTTCTATTTAATCAAAGGGGAGAAAACCTTGTCTATCCCTAACTTTGACCCTAGAACAAATCCATAAATTTGAAAAACAATCACAAATGTTACCTTTTTGAAATTTAAATCCCAAATACTACTTTAAAATATATTAAAAAAGAATAGAGATGGATTGGATTGCGATTGAGAAGACACTAAGAAATATTATGTAGTAGTCATAGTCATAATCTATGGAGGGTTGAATGTGGAAGGTTGGGTAGTCTCTGAAAACACACCTAACCAAAGCCATGCCTTAATGTGTTGCACTTGCACATGCATCACATGTATACCCCATATATATATATATATATATATGTAACATATCATATATTAAGGTTTAGATTTGAGAAATAAATTATATTAGTATCATCTTAAAAATCATAATTTTTAGGCATCAATGAAATAATATCATATCATTAAATTTTAAATATAACAATATATTATTATACACTCATCTATATCTAATATCTTTTCCAACTTAATTTAATTTTAATTAAATTACATAAAATTATTATTTTTTAAATTATAAACAAACATATTTTCTTATTTTACAAATTTTAATAATTTTGTTTTTTCATAAATTAATATTTTTTTTACTTTTTGCAACCAATTTTTTTTTTTTTTTTAAAATAGTATTTTTTTTGTACAATTTTTTTCCATTGACACATAATCTTGATAATTATTTTACATTGAACCTTGAACTCGAACCTTGAACCCCGAACCCCAAGGTTCAATGTTTGGGGTTCAAGGTTTGGGGTTGAGTATAGGGTTTAGGGTTTGAATTCAAGGGTTCAAGTTTACGAGTTGTGAGTTCAAGGTTCGGGTTTGGGTTTAAGTTTTTGAGTTCAGGATTCAAGATTCTAAATTTAGTGTTTAAGGATCGGAGTTCAATATTCAATGAAATGGAAAAATTTTATTGAAATATCATCGTATAATTAGAAAGAGACCATGAATAATGTGATTGGAAGGGTGTATAAAATAATTTTTTTATGGATGAGTGTGTAATAATAATTTCATGTTTTTAAAATTTAATGATGTGACAAATTTTTATTAATACGAAACAAAAATTTTAATTTTCAAAAACATCCTAAGTTATTCCTTAGATTTTACCTTTTCTATATATGTATTTCAACTCTAATATGTTGGATAATTTAATTGTTAAGCATTAACCCCAAAACAAATTGACCTCATGCATGTATAGTTCAAAGACCCTACACGTATACAACTTCATCGGAGACTGTCAATTGCTTGGGTTAGACGACCAAACCACTGGACTTTTTGTTATTATATTAAAACCTAAAGTTAATTAATGATATATGAAACGCCAAACCTTAGTATAAAAATACGTCATAAACAATCCAATACTAAACCACTAATTGGTATTGCCAATCCCAACCTACTATGAAAACCAATGATCGTTTTAGCTTAATGTTCCATCTTTCAATCCACCATTGACGACCTAGCAAGCTAGCTAGTAGGATGACACTGTTGGATCATGAAGGGTTAAAATCACACTTAAAATATATATTCATGCATGCATTCTCTAATACTTTAATATTGTGAAGCAACAAGAATGAAATATCACAAATATAGCAACATGTTAGAATGGATCGTAATGCTTTTTCTTTTCCTTTCTTTCATTCAACATGAACAAGTAAACAAAAACATTCTAAGACCAATTATTTTTAAAAAAGGGCAGTAAAAGATTTCTGGGAATCTTGAAAGGAATAGTACAATGAAAGGCTCTTTTTATGTTTTAATAATCCTGAAATCAGATTTTCACTTGAAAAAATAGTTTAGAATCTTTAGAAGAAGAAGAAGAAGAGAGATTAAATAAATGATTTGATGAAGAAGATTACGTTGACCAATGTCCAAAATGAATGGAAATGTAATGGTTTTATGACTGTAGACAAACTGAAGTAGTACTCATAATCTTTAACCCATATTGGGAAAATAGCTTCTGACAATCCCTCAAATACCCAAAATTCTCAACCACTTTAACTTAGCATTTGCCTCACTTTCTTCTTTCAGCTCTCGAAACAAAGCTTTTCTTTCACAGGAAAAGTTGTTTCAAATCATATGATTGACATTACACACACACATATATGAATGGCATGAAAGAAGAACCCAGAAATTCAACCCGAATAATGAAAACAATAGCATGAAGATATATTACTTGTTGTTGGAGTACTCATAGAGGCGGCCTCGACTGGAGAAGACAATGAGAGCAACTTCAGCATCACACAGGACTGACAGCTCGTAAGCTTTCTTCAGCAGCCCATTCCTGCGTTTGCAAAAGGTAACCTGACGATTTGTGGTGTTTTCGATCCTCTTTATCTCTATTTTTCCTCTTCCCATTCTCTTTGATCACTTGTATCTGCAAACACTACCCGATCTGCCTGTTTAGAATAATATTTACCTTTTGGGAAATAGATGATAAGTATGAATCGATGAAAATATGAGGAAAAAAATGGTGTTTAGATGAAGGAAATTGAGAGTATAAGAAGTAGATCCATTAGTTTTGAGACGTAAATAGAAATAATAAAGACTGGAAAAAAAATAGACTTTTGGGTATGGAGGAAAAGTTAGCCATTCCTATCCCCATACCCTAGCTTCAATTCCAAGAAACTTACAAATCTAAAGGCTAGTAAAAATGAAAACAAAGACTTTTTGGGTTTTTAATTTATTTCATGGATGTACTATTACTTTTATGGTTGCATATTATTACTCCAAAAAAAAAAAACAAAAAAAGGGCTCAAGTTGAAGGGTTTTTTGGAAAGATCTGAAACACAAGTAGGGATGAATATTCATGAAATATGAAGAAACCCATCATGTATTTTTGTATGATTATGGTGAAGAAAGAAAGCAAGAAGGGAAAGAAATAGAACAGAACAGATCTTCATCATGCAAAGAAGTAGAAGGTTCTGACAACACAGATCTAAGAAGATGAGAAAAAAAGAAAGGAAGCATGCATTTATGTAAAGAAATAAGAGTTAAAAAAAAGTAAGTATATACATATTTAACAGGATCTAACTGAGACCAATTGCTTTTGTTTTTCTTCATTAAAAGAAGATGATGAAAAGAAAAGAACAGAAAACCCTCAAACCTGAGGTATTTTGGTAAGAGTTCCGGCCAATTCAGCTTTCGGAAAAATCACGAATCCCAAAGAAAGTAAAAGTGTTTTGAGAGTATATATTTAATAACTTTCCTCTGAGGAGGGTAGGCCTAAGCTTATAGGTGATATTATAGGGAGGGAGCTTAGAGAGATGGGGTGGGAGACTCACTCAAGTTTTCTGAGTTGGAAAAAGACCTTGGAATTGTAATTTGCCGAAAGGGTTAGGGAAGAGGGTGTAGAATTAGCAAAATGACAAGAGCTTTGCAGGTGCAAATTCCCACCATTTTTAGCAATGAGGTTTCCATATTTTGTAATCCTTATTTAAAGTCCCTGAACTCACTAACGTGCCTTTCTCGAATCTTTTCCACTGTCTCCATTTAATGGGCGGTGTTTAGACTCAGTCCCAACCTTCACACTCTCTATCTTTGCCTTCCATTTCTATGGAGTTAGGGTTTTGGTGCCATACACGTATTCCTGCACTACGTACACTCTGTAATAATCCCCCCCCCCCCCCCCAACCTCATTTTAAGCTAATATTCTACAATTTCAGTACCACATTAGGGGACCTATTCCTTTTAGCTTGGTATTAGTAAGTATTGGTATCAATCTATCAAAGTTTATCAATATTTTTTCTAAAAAAAATTCATACATATAGTTTATTTTCAAGTTTATTAATAATATATAAATATGAGAAGAGGTTGTATGAAACTATGATTCCACGTCATCCGTATCCCTTTTTCATATGAAAATGACAAATCAAAATTTTCCTTTAAATCAGGAGAAAAAAAATCTGATTTGTCATTCTCCTGTTAGAAAGATATATGGATGACGTAAAATCACAATTTCATGTAATCATTTCTCTATATAATATATTTCAATTACATATATTTATATGAAAATATTACAAAATTAAAGTTATATATATTTAGTGTCCAAATTTTTTAAATATCAAATAAGTAAATATAAAATAATTTCAAATATACTGATTATTAATTATAGATGTGGTTAATAGAAAAATAACCTAATTTAATAATAGTATTTTATTATAAATGTAATTATGATAAAAATACTAAAAAAAATAAAGATAAAAACAATTAAAAATTTGTTTAAAAAATAAAAATCTCGGATCAATTGATATGGAACACTAAGTATTTGTACAAATTATAAGTATTCGATCGGAACATCTCATTTTATGTTAAAACTAATATATTGTTAGTGTAAGCCTTGCAAGTCAATCGAGATTTGTTTATATGATATAAAATTGATTGTATAAATAATTTTTAAAAAAATTTGAGATGTTTTTTGTTCATGAATAAATAGTTTCATATTTAGATTTGTGTGAATAAATCCCATGAAACATAAAAGACTTTGCAAGAGAATGGTAAGGAAGTTAGAACTGCAAGATCCTAATGCATCAGAGCAGTGATTCCTAATCAGCTCCTGATCATTGTACTTTTTAGATAAGGCATCGACAATGCTCAAAGATCGGCATATGCAAGCCTCCTTGCATAGGATGCATGAGTGGTGAAGGAAGAAAATACAACAGAGTATGACAATGCAAAAGAAACGTGGGACAAGCTTAAAATCACATTTGATCAATGTTTTTAAATCGGATCGGTAATCAAACCGATCAGATCATTGGTTCGTTGGTCTGTTCGATCCGTTTACAAAATTATTAAAAGAACAGTTAAATTGGTTATTTTAATTGATTTAATCAGTCCATACTAATTCTCAATCTAATCGATTCAAAATACCTTTTTGAATCGGTACTCTAACAAGTTGATCTGATCTAATTCAAACAACATTGCACATGACTGTGATTCATTGATTTATTAAAATTTTCAATTTTTTTATTTTATTTTTTAACGGAAATATAAAATTAAGGTAACAAGATAAACGAAATGTATAGTAGAAGTTCAAAATAGGTATTAAATTTGATTAAGAAATTACTTTGATTTTGTGAATATTACAACGTTAATAAACTTCGCTGCATCAATCGTCAATTCCCGAGCAACATTGCGACAAAGAATGGAACATTGTAACAGGGATTTAACTGTAGTGTTCAAAATGTCAGAGATGTGTTGGATATGGACACGACATAGTTACATACACGATAACAATATGCTCAGGGTATACATTTTGAATATATATATTTACATTCTATATACTTATATGTATTAAATAAATCACTTTGAATTAAATAGATTTATTTTAGTATTTATATTTTTAATCTTTTTAGTCCTTGAACTTAAAAAAATATAAAAGTTTGATAATGTGGCGCTTTGAGATTATGACACATCATCGCTTGAAAATTAAAAAAGTAATACAAATTTTCCGATGATGTCGTGGTACAATTTTAAAGTGATACATATAACGTTCTAATAATAAGACCATTGGTTCAACCGATTAAATCACTAATTTTCTATTCAATTGAGTTTGATCAATTCAATTCCTAAACTAACAATAATTAAATTAAAAATTCATAAAATTTTAAAAAATATTAAATCGATTTAACTACTGATTTTTATTCCAATATTTTATTTTTATCGATTTCGAACTGTTTTCGAGTTCACTTATTAAGAAAAAAAAACATGAATTTAAATTGAAGGTTGTTGTTTTTTTTATTTTTATTTTTGTGAAAACCAAATATCAAATATCAACACTCCATCATTCAAGATATGTATACATACTAAAATCCTTAGGATCCAAGGACCTTGCTTCAAATTGGGATTATAGAGTATTGCCAATCAAAGAAAGAGCACAACTTAAAAGCAAAGTTTAGTTTGATGTACAATTGTGATTTGTGAAAGATGTGTGTGCATATATATGGGGAGGAATTTATTTACGTAGAATTACAGTAATGTTACATATTTTCGTATATTTCATACGATTAATACCTTGATAATTCAATTGGTGAATTTAACGATATAATTGTACTTGTCATGCATTTAAATTTAGTTAAATAAAGAACTCAACAAGTGGCTCCAGTGGTAAAGAGGATGTTGTTCATTTTAGGGGTTTCGGGTTCGAGCACCTGTTTATGCAAGGTGTGTGTACCTTGTCAAAGAGTTAATAAAGTATAAACAGATACATTACCATGTAATCGCACTAGCATATTCAAAAAAAAAATTAGTTAAATAATTTATTGGGTAAAATACACCTAAGGTTACTAAATAATCAGCAAATTTACGTTTTGATCACTCAACTTTCAAAAGTTAAAAAATAATCACTAATCTATTTTTTGAACAATCTCGTTATAAGTTCTGATCATATGTAATCTTTTTGACACAATTTTTAGAATTACCTATAGCCCCTCTCTAATTCATAAATAAGAAGATAATGCACTTCATCGCGTTTGAACTCACGTCCTCTTGCATTGACAATAATGCTCATACCAATCGAACTAAAACTCAATCGACAAGTTCTATACAGGAATATAAACCTATGCTTTCGCCTAGAATAATTATTCAAGTACAAATAAAAAGATTAAGGCTTATTTAGCTCTAAATATATATATATAAAAAGCTAATTTGAGTAAAGTAGATTAAGGGTTCTTTTGGATGGACAGTGCGTTTATATATGATTAGTGTAAAAATAACGATGACGATGAAATTAAAAATTGTAGTAATATTATCACGTGAGACAAAAAAAACACTAAACGTACCGCACTGAGGTACATCCAAAAGGGCACTAAATCTTTTGTTACAGAGTCTGTGGTTGAATTGTGTCGTGTGCAGCTGCTAGTTGAGAAACGAAATTTGGTGATGCAAACAGCTATATCTGACCCAAACAAGAAGGTATATTTTGGGCTTTAAAACCCTAAGAATGGGTCGTATTACGAAGGTTTAAATTGTTTAGAAGTTATAAGGATTCATGCATCACATTGAAATAGAAATTTTTGTACGGATTCACGTGCATGTTCAAAATATTAAATCAACAATATATCCTATTTTCAATGCATAAAACGATGCGTATTTTGGGGTTTTCTACAACAATTTTTTATTGCTTTGGGATGGCATGCCACTGCCACGCTTGTCAAAAGTTGGAGGGACGAAATCAAAAAATTGTTTTAAGAGAAATAAAAAATGAATAAAAAATTTTAAAGATTAAAATGTAATTTATTATTATATTAAGTTATAATTTCCTAAGAATTAAAAAGATTTGATAACTTTTTTATGCGAGTATAGTTTCTATAGCATTTTAGGAGGTAAATTGAGCATTTTGGCTAATTTTTATTGCATTTTATAATTTTTCGGGTTAATTATGTTTTACTTGAATTTTGTTTGATTTTTATTACTTTTAGAATCAGCTCAGATTTACTTGCTATTTTTTTTCTCTACATGTAAGTTTCGGATGAATAATGGAAGGTTTTGGAGTATTGAGTAAAAAGTAGTGAAGAGAAGTCTTCCGTCTTACCAGATTTTAGTGCGGCGGAGCACAATCTTCAATTCAGAATTTTCAAACAGCAAGCAATCCACTCCACAGCAATTCTACGTTCAATGGAGCGAAATGATTAAAACCTTAAAAAAACAGGTGACATGATTTAAGAGGAAAGAGGGAGAAGTGTAAAAAAAAATCAACTTGGAGATTAATGAACAATTCTCTCACATCAAGGAGAACTACAAGCTTGCAAAGACGAGAAGAAAAAGAGATCTGGAGCTCTCGACATTAGTTTGATAATTATTTTTCTCTCTAAATTATTTCTTTTTTACTTCCTCTCGGTGCAAGTTTGTTTTGAATTTCTTCTTGTGATATTTTCTCAGATCAACATGAACTAAACTCTATTTTCTTGGAACAATGATGGATCCTATTTTTAGATATATAATTAGTTTATTTTCTCTTCAATTGTTTCGATCATCATTAATTATTTATTCAATCCCGTGCATATTTAATCTGCTTGGCTGGCCATCGAGTTGTATTAATTTGATAGTTTAAATTTGTCTTGGAAGAGAAAATTAACGTTTAGATCTGGATTGAATAGATTATGATTAACTTTAGTAGCGTCAACGAACGAGTTAATTTGTGGCTAGGATAGGAATATACCTGATGCCCTAATCAACTCAATAGGTTTGTTCGTAATTACTTCTCTTAACTTGCCTAGCATAGGAATATAACTAGTAGGAAAGGAAAATTAAGTTAGCTAGATACCGAAAGGGTCTAGTTAATGCTATTGAATCTTGGGTTAGTAATTATATAGATTGAACAATTGTACAAGAAATAATTGATTAACCGGAATATATTAAGTTTGAGTCCAAGATCTTAAAAATTGACTGGGAAACTAGTAATTTTCGTTGTTTTAGCTTAATAGAATTTTCATAATTTTTGTTGCTTAAATTTTAACAATGGCACCAAACATTATGAGGCTTTGAGGGATATTCACACTTTCACTCAATACGATGGGAAAACTTGTACGATGCATGGGAAAGGTTCAAAGAACTTCTCAGAAAGCGCCCACACAATGGTTTGGAAAGTGCTCAGCAGATCCTAATATTTTATAATGGACAAAGAGTCAAGTTGACGGTGTATCTGGAGGTTCATTGGTGCGAAAATTTGCGAAAGATGCCGATGCAATTTTAGAAGAATTAAGCTTCCAAAATTATGAAGTTTATGTGTTGTTATTAAACTCGCGAGGTAAGATATCTTTAAGGAAGCTTAAATCTCGATGGTCGGTACCATTTCGAATCTTGAAAGTCTTTTTGTGTGGTGCAATAGAGCTCATTGACGAAAATATCAGAAAAACCTTTAAGGTGAATGGGCAACGACTCAAACACTATTGGGATGGCGAAGTCAACCCACAAGTTTCTATCCTTAAACTCCGTGACCCTTAGTGATTATAAATCAGGCGCCTCTTGAGAGGTAACCCAAGTTTTTAAATTCAAAAAGACGATATGTTTCCAAAGAACTCAAGAACCTAAGTTTTACATCGTACTTTCTTCTTGGATTTCTCATTTGCAAATTGTTGCTAATATTGCTCATGGATTGGTGACTCGAAAATATGGCGTTTATGCATTTGGGGTTGTGATTTTGGAGCTGTTGAGTGGAGAGGAAGCTTTGAAGTTCTTGGTTGATGAAGAAAGTGGAGGGTACCGAAGAATGAGTGTTATAGATACCGCTAGGGAGGTGGCAGTGTCAGGGTGAGGAGTTGCATGTAGCTAAGAAGGTGTTTTTAAATTGTTAATAAATGATATGGATATTATGTGGAAAATGTAAAATTAAGTGTCATTTACTTAACTGCCATGTAAGCAAATTGTTAGTGTTTTATTGGCTTTGGACTAAAATAAAATAAAAAATCAAGTGGCCATTTTATAGTTTTTTTTAAAAATTGGATGATCTAACAAGAAATTTTCTAATAATCGGATGGTCATTTATGTAATTTACTTTTAATTTTATCTATTATTATCGTAAGCATATAATGTAAATTAAACTCTAATCTTGATTCTCAAAAAATAATTGAAGGTTAATTTTAAGATAAATACATTAATTAAACTCTAATTTTTTTTTTACTGAATCAGCAACTAACTGATCCCCTCAAGATCCGATCATTCCACAACCAACTCTACCTTAATCCTACAAATTTTTTTTTTTTTCCTTGATGGTGAAGGGACTAATCTCTAGTTGTTTTATTATAAAATTGGAAAAGAATACTATGATAATATCTTTTTCCAATTAAATATTTTTATTTTGAATAAATTTCATAAAATTTGAAAATCATTAGAATTAAATTTTTTAAATAGCACATTTTTATTTTATTTTTAAATTAAAAAATATATTTAAAATATAAAATATCAAAAAAGAGTTTTAATAATAAAATTAAAAAAAAATTGAAATTAATAAACGCGTGTATTCACATGCATCGCACGTCATGTTGAAAACTAGTCAAACTAAAAATTACAGCTATAAAATTGATTTACTGTTATTAAATATTTAAATATTTCATCCGATTAATAGCTTTAAGAAAACCTTCAATCCTCGTTGTTATTTTCATTTTGAATTTAATTACGATTTGGAGTTTCATAATCAAATAATTTATATATTTTAATTAGTATTGAAGGGAGAATGATTTTTTTCGAAAAAGTTTTCAGAGTGTCATTCGTTAAGTTCAAATGTTCATATTTTTTTGTTTGATGGTCATGGTCACGCACAATTCGATTTAACAAGACACTCCTTGTTTTGATGAATTCATTGTCTCTTAAAGCAGTCTTAGGCACTCAAATTTTTTGCAGAGTCGAGGGATAAAATCTCGACTAAAGATAATATCAACTCATTTCGAACAACACTTCGAGAACTTTTTTAAAAAGAGTTAATTTTCCCTCAACAATGAAGTTCAAATTACATGAAATAAAAAATTATTATTTAATGATTAAAAAATAGAATAAAAAACTAATTATATTTATATATATTTTTTTTAAAATTTAAGAAGGGGAGTGGAAATGAGGTTGAGGATGTATGGTGAAGAAGAAGTTGAATCATGCGTTATTCATTTGGCTCACAATGAGATTGCATGAGACAATATGTATTTCATGTGCAGACGGACCAATCAATGTGTTTCTTTCTCCTTCCTTCGTCATCCTCGATGCTTTAACCTTTTATAATGCCGCCTTTCTCCACTGTCTTTCCCAGCTGGCTTTTTACCATTTTAATGATTCCCAGTCTGTAGGGATTTTTTTTATGGATTTAAAAATTTATAGACTATTCATAATTAGATATTTTAATTAATAACCTTTTAAATACATATCTATCTTATTTCAAGTAATAATAAAAGTTTATATTTGAGACGTAAATAGAATTAATTTAAACAATCATCTCTTCTACATTTTAATGATACATGTAGAAAAACAAGACCTTTTTTATCATATTATTTATGATTTAAAAGTTTAATTCATAAAATAATATGATGAAAGAGGTCGGTAAAATAATTCTCCACATTCATCTTGCAATGTAAGTAACATTATATATATTAGTGGTGGGTGCATTGGCTTTCTCAATGTCGAAAAAGATTAAAATCAAATACATTTTCGGTCAAAAACAAAAACCCATCCCTCCTTAATTGAGCCCCTTTTAAAGCTGGATATATAAATAGTATATAATAACATGACATGTCTCTAATCCCAATGGTTTTTCTTTGATTATAAGGAGGTCCAACAGTGGAGATGAATGGTGGAGGGATTGCAGTGTGGAGTTGAATGTTGAGAAATAGAAGGTAAGGGGAGCGATGGAGAAAGGGGTGTTGGTGTTAGGGTTAGTAGCAGTGATGGTGGTGGTGGTGGTGGTGGTGGAGAGTAGTGTTGGAGGAGACGAAGTGAGTTACGATGGGAGATCCTTGATTATTAATGGACAACGAAAGCTTCTGTTTTCTGCTTCTATACATTATCCTCGAAGCACCCCTGAGGTTTGTTTCTTCATTTCCTTGTTACCACCTCTTCCTCTTCCATCAATATTGCTTAAAAACTAAAACCCAACATTCTCAGTTAGGAATTCTCTTACAGCGAGTTATGTCACTGCATGATTTTCTTTCTTTCTCAATAAACATGTAATTCATTGATTCAAGAGTAGGGTACATAGACAAGTCATAAATTATAACTATTACAGTAAAAATACCGTGGAAATGAAAGTTTTTGTACTAAAAGTTGGATTGTATTTTTATCTTAATATTAAAAAAAAAAGAAAAAGGTAAATTAGTCTCTATAGGTTAGATCAAAGAGTAAATTGATCACTCTGTTAAAAATTGGCCTATGTACGTTAACATGATGTACACGTAATATGTGTCACTTTTTGGCTATTCTTTCAGCCATGTCAATTTTTAATAGTAGAAATGAATTAAATTTTTAACAAAAAAAAAATTAGTTTAATCTTTGATCTAATGTACATGGATTAATTTATTCATTATTAAATAAATGAGATAAAATATAATCTAACAACTAATACAAAGACTTCCATAAAATTTTTAGTACTAATATTACCGCTCATTTTTCTAACGCATGAACATAGTGATTCCCTCCCCGGAAAACGATATCACCATAGGAATTGCTTTTATATATCTCTCTTCCAAAATCTTTTAATGCTTTATTGTGGAAAGGTGAAATATATTTATATATATTTTATTTCTAACAAAAAATGAAATTTTTTCTTTTTGTTTATTACATGGTAAGGGTGGGAAATTTTAGAAAGACGTGAATTAAATGATTATAATTAAAGTTTGATGTTCAATTAAAATGTAAATATATATGATAAATATAAACATGATGGGCAACAATCTTGTAATTTATTTTGAGTAAAAGTGAAATATTGACATCTTTTTTCTACTGCTTATTATTTTTTTACCGAGTAGAGTCTTAAATGTTGGAAATTTCAAATTTGTATAATATTTCATGTTAGAACAATTTTTAGTCGGTTGTCTCGTTAGTCAATTCATTTTTTTTTCCTGGTATAAATGGTTAGAGTACAAAGCAAGAAGATTCCATGGTGAAGAAGGAAAGAATAAAAATCAAGATTGCCTGGAGATCAGCCCCCTTCTAAGAGTCTTTAGAAATATATAAGGGGTTTTTCGGGTTGGATTAAGATATATTTTATAACAATTTGTCCCTTAATTTGTTAAAAAAAAAAATGTTATAAAGTGATTCTTCTGAGTTAGATTTACACGTGTGAAGTGTGTAATTGAGGGCTTACCATGTAAGTTTTAACTTGAAATTTTATTGTCCGACAGTATGATACAAAGAGTTAAAAATTATTTCTACGAAAATACTATGAGTTGTGTTTATAGAAATGTCGCGAATTATATTATAGAATACTGCAAAGTGTATTATAGAGAAACTGTTCCAACATCTCATTAAAAATTAATTTATAATTAAAATGAGTATATATAACTCCAAATTTGTTAATTAATATTGACTTCATTTATTATAAGGGGTTAGATCAAAATTAATGGGGAAGAAGAGAGGTGAAGTTGACTTTACTGAAGATTTGTGGTTGAAATTATTGCAACTTAAGATCCAATACAGGGGACTGAAACTCTTGCTTCTAAGAGAACTCTTATGTTTGGAGTATTTGCTACATTTGTTTCCAATAGGCAATCACCTCTCTCTGTGTTTTCTAATCTGAATTTCGAGAAATAGCATTGAGAAAACCCCAAGTTGCCATTCTTTATCTGGAAAAAGAAAATCAAAATTACACCACCAAGTGCAGACTTCTTTAATTTTTTTCATGTGAAGTGCAGATGTGGGGATCATTAATAGGCAAAGCTAAAAAGGGAGGGATCGATGTGATACAGACATACGTGTTTTGGAACCTTCATGAGCCTGAAAAAGGGCAGGTCAGCTCTTTTTATATATTTTTTACTAAACCCTCTCGTTTTATTTAATTAAGATAATCCTTGGTAATTTGCAGTATGATTTCAGTGGAAGAGCTGACATTGTTAGATTCGTCAAGGAAATCCAAGCACATGGCTTATACGCAAGTCTCAGGATCGGTCCCTTTATCGAGGCCGAATGGAATTACGGGTAAAACACATATTAAAAATCCCAGTTTCCATCCATGCATGCCGGATTCAATATTTATTTTATTATTGCAGGGGATTACCTTTCTGGTTGCATGACGTCCCAGGCATCGTCTACCGATGCGATAATGAACCTTTTAAGGTATATATAATAAAAACAATGGCCGGAAAGCTATGTGTATGTGTGTTACTGGTTGACACGTGGTTGATGTGGATGATGTACAGGTGCATATGCAGAATTTCACCACAAAAATAGTGAACATGATGAAATCAGAAAACTTATATGCTTCACAAGGTGGACCTATCATACTATCACAGGTAGACTTTGAAATAACTAAAAAATCTAAACCATATTCTAATCGGAACTGTTTGAAAGGTTTACTTATGTTGAACTGAAAAATGTAGATTGAGAATGAGTATGAAATGGTGGAACGTGCATTCCATGAGAAAGGACCACCGTATGTGAGATGGGCTGCACAAATGGCGGTTGCACTTCAAACTGGGGTTCCCTGGATGATGTGCAAACAATCTGACGCTCCCGATCCTGTGGTAACCATTTACTCCCCCTTACACCTTGGGGCAGGCTTGCTATTCATTTCTGTCGACATAAGATTCACTTGATATTTTCGTGTGTAGATCAACACTTGCAATGGGATGAAATGCGGGGTATCATTCCCGGGGCCAAATTCACCAAACAAACCATGGTTTTGGACTGAAAATTGGACAACTTGGTATGTTCATCAGGATTTGTCTTTGTTATAGTCTAGAGAGAATGATATAATAAATATTTAGGGTCTAATCCATGTGGTTGCTACCGTCGAA
The DNA here is from genome assembly GCA_039519145.1 of Kokia cookei. Taxonomy (NCBI): domain Eukaryota; kingdom Viridiplantae; phylum Streptophyta; class Magnoliopsida; order Malvales; family Malvaceae; genus Kokia; species Kokia cookei. The sequence goes on from CM076902.1 coordinate 20,376,657, forward strand.
AGGTATCGAGCATATGGTAAAGAACCAGAGACAAGATCTGCCCAAGACATTGCTTTCCAAGTTGCTCTTTTTGTTGCAAGAAATGGGACATTCGTCAACTATTATATGGTATTCACATTTTATATATATATATATAAATAAATCCCATTTGATAAATCACATAATTACATGTTAATGCACATAAGAAATAATTTCAGATTTTAAAACATTGTTTTTCTTGTTTCAATTGTTAGTATCACGGCGGAACAAATTTTGGGAGAACAACCTCGGCGTTCACAACGACAAGCTACTATGACGATGCTCCCCTCGACGAGTATGGTATGTCTTTCATTTCTGATATATGTATGCATGTACACAAACCATGCACTTCTTTGTTTAATAAAAGTACATGTTCTTTGTCTGGGGTCGATCAAAGTAGATCGAAGTTACTGATTAAATCAATAAATATATATCATTATTGATTTAAATTTTAACTTCGTTCGTTATAGTCTGAAAACATAAATTTGTAAGATGAATGTACATAACAGGGTGACTTGGTTGTTGTAGGTTTCATTAGACTGCCGAAATGGGGGCACTTGAAGCAACTGCACGAAGCAATCAAATCATGTTCAAATCCTATATTATTTGGAACCCAACTTACACTCTCTCTTGGGCAACAACAAATGGTAGCAATTGATACCAAACTTTATTTTTTGTTGCAGTGAAATCCATCCATGGATCAAACATGTTTGAATCTAATTGTTGTTATGTAGGGGTACATTTATCAACGAAATTCAGGAGAATGTGCTGCTTTTCTAGTCAACAAAGACGATACGAAATCCGTTACTGTGATATTTTACAATTCTTCGTATCAATTGAGTCCAAGTTCAATCAGTATTTTGTCCGACTGTAAGAACATAATTTTCAACACTGCCAAGGCAAGTCTCTAAATTTTCAAGTCTTTTATTTTTATTCCAATTTAAATTTGATGTGAATATATGTATAATACAAATATGTTGGTTATTTTTTAAAAAATCTCTTACATATTTTGGGAGTCAGGCTTATATCTCCATACTCATGCTTGAATATCTTTTGTTATTCGAATTCAAATATAATTGACGAACACAAATCTCTATATTTCTCTATATATTTAATATTTTTTGTTAGATATAGATATGTATCCGACACAAATATGTTTAATATTTTTTTACATTTCTCTATATATTTTGAATAATTATATCATTTGAGGGTGTTTTGGGTTAAACAGATAAATGTTAAGAACAACACGAGATTGATAACAACAGGCAAGAAGTTCAACGAATCCGAACTGTGGCAAGAATTCAAAGACATTATTCCTACATTCGCAGACACATCAATGAGATCCAACACATTGCTAGAGCATACGAATACAACCAAAGACATGTCGGATTATCTTTGGTACACTTTCAGGTATTCATTTTTGGTTTTCTTTTCCCATTTTTTCAAAATTTATTTTTCAATATTAGATATTCCATAAAATAAATGAATTTTTGACAAATTAAATATCGTTTTAATCAAATATTTCATTTAGAAAGAAATTATTTGGTACGCTACAGGTAAATGATTTGATTAATAGTTTACGATGTTTGATTTCAGCTATCAACATGAATCATCAAACAGTAAAGCAGTGCTTCGTGTGCGCTCGGCTGGCCATGTTTTGCATGCGTTTGTCAATGGTGCTTTGGTTGGTATGTCTAATTCTACTTTAATTCGATTTAATAGGTTTATATAATCATTTTTAATAAATAACATGTAGAATTTGAATTCCGACATCCTCAATTTTGATTTTTTATTTTATTTTAAGGAGTTATAATTATTTCAATATTTTAATTTTGATAGGATCTGGCAATGGAAATCACGAAAAAATCAATTTCACGTTAGATAATATAATTACATTAAACAATGGCAGTAACAACATCTCCCTTTTAAGTGTTACGGTTGGTTTACCGGTACGATCTACTTTCCAATATTTCACATCTCGATTTTATATAAATTCATCATTAAGTTTAAGTTTTGAATTTATGAAGGATTCAGGAGCATTTTTAGAGAGAAAATCGTTGGGGCTTCAAAGAGTAAGGATTCATGATATACAGAATTCAAAGGATTTAAGCAATCATCAATGGGGATATCGAGTAATCTTTTATCTTTTCTAAGTATTTTAATTTTTTTTTAATACTACTACTTGCTTCATTATGAGATGGATTTTATATGAACCTCAATATTTATATCTATCTATTTATATTATATATAATGTAATTGATTGAGATGTTATTGGTGAATTCAATATTAATTCGATTAATAAAATTACTTAAAATTTATTTTTAAGAAAATAGTAATGAATATTAAATATAATAGTGCTTTTATTTTATTTTTTATATGTGACTAGAGATTGTTAAATAATTATTTTTATAAATATATATTTAATATTAAACTTTTCCTTCATCCACATCGTATTTATGTATAATCTTATATTTTTTTTCTTTTAAAATAAGATTCCTTTTATAAAAAAAAAATAGTTTTTTCTTCTTTCTTCAACAAATAGAATTTCATGAATATTTATACATGTATCTTTTTTCTTTCATTTGTCACGTTCGTTATTCCAATTTCTTCTCCTTTCACCGTTTCTTGCTTGATTCTTTTAGATATTTATTTTTTTTTTTTTGGGTCAGAATTAAATTGTATATTTTTACATAGTAAAAAATATAATTTTATTATTTTAATAGTTTATATATTTATTATTTTTAAAGAATGAATTCAAATTTTTACCATTTTAAGGTCAAAATACAATTTTATTATTATTAATTTAAAATTTTATAAATTATAAAAAAAATATAAACGAAAATTTTTTCATTTTAAGAAGTGACCCCTACCTTCACCTATAATATGTATAATTCATAATTGTGTGGATATTTTTGGTACCTTATCATTAGATGCTGTTACGTCCTAATATTGCATTTTGGTGTAGGTTGGAGTATTAGGAGAAAAATTACAAATATATATGGAACATTCCTCAAGCAACGTTCAATGGACAAATTTTACTTCTTCCAACAATCCCCTTACATGGTACAAGGTATATTTTACCATATGCATGGGAATGTTTTTTTTTGGGTTTAACCACTTTTATATAACAAATTCCACCATTAAAAATCTTTTTATAATTGAGGTTTTAATAGAATACAATGTTAACTATTGACGCATAGATTTTAAAATAATGTCACGCAGATTAGATTTGATGTACCAATAAAAAATGAATCTTTTGGATTAAACCTCGGAAGCATGGGAAAAGGTGAAGTATGGGTTAATGGGCAAAGCATAGGCAGATATTGGGCTTCATTTCTTACGTCTCAAGGATCACCTTATCAAACTTGGTATATATGTTCTATATTCTACTCTCTCTCTCTCTCTCTCTTATATATATATATATATATGGACATGCCACTAATTTTTTGCTTTAGTGATAAATATATTATGTTGGGAGGCACGGAAATTTGGATTCAACCACAAATAATTTTCTATAAAGAAAAAGTAATTATATACTAATATAGGATGTGTTGATTGATAGGTACCATGTGCCAGGGTCATTCCTTAAACCTAAAGACAATTTGCTTGTTATTCTTGAAGAGCAAAAGGGGTCGCCTCTTGGAATTTCCTTGGACATCATATCAACCATTTGACACATTTTTAGTTTGAGAAAATTAGAGAGTTAATTCTTCAAATATCGGGAAATGAATTTTAGCTGAGGCTATTTTATTTCTAACGTCAAGATCTTTTTTATTTGTTTTAAATTTTTGATGTTATTTCAATAAAAATATATCAGTTAACATATTTTTTATTTTATTTGTTGTCACGAACAGTACGGTTTTTTTGAGATAAAGTTTAAAATTATTTATACTCTCTTCTCAATTTATAAATAAAAAAATTATGTGCTTCAACTCATTTGAACTCATATCTTCTCATATTAACAACAATACACATATCAATGAGTTAAAACTCAATCGTGTTGTGATGTTTATTATAACTTAGTATTGCTATTATGTATGATTACTACTTGTATGCACAATTACGTAGGTAAAAAGCAATTATTGGTCTTGTAATATGTTTAATTTTGTGTAATTATCCGATGATCCTGATTTTGAAAACATAAATATGTATATTTATTTTTATTTTTATTTTTTTTAATTTTCAAAAATATGGAAAAATTTTAGTATTAGCGAAATTGATTAAGTCATTGTCAAATTTTTTGAACTCGTTTTATAAACATCAAACACAAGTGAATACAAATTATGCTTTTACGATTAAAATAAAAATTATGTGCTTTAAAAATTTTCGCATTTTAAAATTTATATTCAATTCATTAATAATGTGTATTTTTTAAACTTTATAGGGATCATGATGATAAAGAAAGCACATGTTAAACAAGATATTAAATTTTGGGGTTGTGGCAGACCCACTAATACTCACGCCTCAAATATTTTAATTTAGATATTTTATAATTTATAAAATTTTAAATTAATAAGAATAAAATTACATTTTAACTTTAAAAAAATAATAAAAATAATTCAATTCTTTAAAAACAATAAAGATATAGAGATGTCAATTGGGCGGGGTGGGTGCGTAGAGTGCCCCCACGCACCCATCCTTGCCAAAAATTTTCATCTCTATCCCCACCCCTTGAGCCGCTGCGGGTACAAAACCCAAAACCATCTCCACCCCACCACCCAAGTGAGTTTTCAAACCCACCTAATCTCCGTTATATCCGCCCTGCGACTTACTTTATATAATATGTTTATAATATCAATTAAATAAATGTAAACCAAATTTTTTATGGAAAAAAAAAAATGAAATACCCATCCTTCGAACTCCCACCACGTATGTAACATTATTCCAACTATCACCATTTAAAAAAAAAAATAAGTTGTCGCGACCTTTTAATTAGTAAATAAAATATAACTTCAACACGAGTTTAAAAAATTCAAAAAATAAAGTCTTCACATAATATCCAAATACAAACAATGTCTCAAGTACATCATAAATGTCTCAAATACATCATAATATGCTTATTATATTATACGGGGACGAGGCGGGTACAAAGTCATACCCACGCCTGTCCCACCACCCACGACGGATTTAATTTTTATTTTCATCCTCACCCCATTATCCGTGAAACATGCACCCATCCCCGCCCAGTTGGGTGCGAAGTGAGGTGGAGCCCCGCAAAAACCTCCCTACTGATATTCCTAGATATAAACTATTAAAATAATAAAATTACATTTTTACTATTATATTTAATTTCGATCTCAAAAGAAATTTCTGATTTCACCGCTAATAATAAATTTAGATGGTCAAAAATAACCTCGAAATGGCTAGGTTCCGAGCTGATCCTATTCAATAGGTTCAATTTTTTAATCAAATTTTGGGTTGAAATCGGGTGAAACGTGAAACGATCTTACCCGGGATATTTATGATATTTTCCTCCTCTACTTTTAATATTAATTAGATTAAAAATCCTTAGAATGTACTACAACCAGCATCATTTTAGAACTTTTACACCCATTTCACACCAAATTCTTTCTTCTCCTAGTTTATTTTCCCAAGTCTCCTCTCCCTCTCTTTTGCATTTTTTTTTATGTGATGTAAACCTTGAAAAAAATAAAAGAACACGACAAATTCCATGGGAAAGTGGTGCCATTTTGTTTTAATTTGATTAATCACAATTTCAAAAAAAAGTTAAACTTAGGTGAGCATACAATTAATTTTTCGGATTTAGAGCGGAATATATTTTTCAGGATAAAGAGGATCAATAAATTAATCGAATCCGTCTCATTCGATTCACCATTCGTACTCTCAATTCAAAACTTCTTTTGATTTTCAAAATACAGATCAAATAATTATTTAAAAAAGAAGAATATAATTTTATGTATATATGATCACAACTAATTAAAAATTTGACAACAACTCTTATTTTTAATACAACCTCGTATTTTAAAAACATAATTAAAATTTTTTCATACATTTCCCTAATACTACTAAGCTAATTTTAATTAAAAAAAAATTATTTCAACAATCACACTTCCATTTACCCATATAAAGGATCCCGTTTAATTTTTTCACTCTTTGTTCCTAATTATAAAAAAGTAAAAAAAAAAAAAATTAGAAGCCCTGTTTTTTAGTACATAAAATGACAATAGCCTTAAATGCAATTAATACCGATGGTGAGGTGTGGGAGACCAAAACACCCAAATCCTTCTAGAACTGAAATCAAAGTAATCTGATGAGTTGGGGACAACTTTATTGTCATCAAAACTTGTTAGGGTCTATCTTTTTGAGAAGAGCGCATGTTCTTTGAGTCAATTCCCATCTCACTACACTCCACAACGAAATTTGGAATATATACTTACCTGCAAAGTAAAAGTAATTCATATTTGTTGATGGAGTGTTAGCTCGATTAGTATAAATATAAGTGATTAAGTAGTTAATCAATTTGTTAATCAAAATGTGTTAGTATTAATCAAATTTTTTAATTTTTTAACCGTTAATCGAATCGAATTTTTTTTAAAAAATTAATTAAATCGAAATATTTCGATTAATTCAATCGGTTAATTAAATTAATCGAAATTTATATGTCTTGTTTTTTCATTAAAACAAGTATAAAATATTGAGAAATAATAATATTAAATTGATAATGTTCATTTGATCGAATTAACCAAATTAATCGAATTACTAATAACCTAATACGTTAATATTATTTATTAAGTTCGATTAATTACTCAATTTAGAAACGAATTAACCGTTAATCGAAATTCCAAAAAAACCTTTAATCGATCTCCGACCGAATTAGATCGATTCGATTGGTTAATTTGGTTTTAATCAAAATTTGAATACCCTTAAACATAGGTATTATTGGCAATAGAGGAGAACATGGACTCGAGTACGCTGAAGCATATTATACTCTTATTTATGAGTTGAAAAGAGATTATGAATAGTTTTAAACATGTCAAAAAAAGCATATATATTAAAATCTATAACCCAAAAAGCAAGGGCGAAACCAGGGAGACTGACAGGGGCCTTGGTCCCCCTAAAATGAAAATATTTTTATTTAGGCTCTTAAAATTTTTAAAATTTTAAATTAATAAGGATAAAATTACACTTTAGCCCCTTAAAAATGATAAAATTTTAATTTAATCCTTTAAAAATTACATTTTTATTATCGTAAAAATTACAATTTAACTTCAATCCCCTCTAAAAAAATTTCCTAACTTCACCTCTGCTAAAAAGAATGGAATTCCAACAAGTTTGAGAAAGAAACAACAGTTGATCAATATTCGAATCTTGCCTCTTTCAACAATTGTTTGAAATTCAAAATACTGGGAGGAGAAAGAAGAACACTAAAAAACAAGTAGATGTGGAATTTTTAGAAGTGGAATGATTCGAAGCTTGATGGGACTATTGATGGTGGTGGTGGTGGTGGTGGTGCGTGGGAAGTAAAAAGAAGGCACCTCGAAAGGTGAAAATGGCCTTTCCATGCTTATTTATACCTTTTGCTGGTGGTGTGGTCCTCCACAACCGCATGCCTCTGCTTCACATTTCACCATTTCAAGCAAAGTATAGAATCATTGTAAGAAGAGAATTCTTGGGATGTAGGAGACTGACAAGTGTCAAATGGGTCACTTCTAACACAAGTGTTCACTAATGGAGCGGATTGCGCTCTTATCACAAGCTTCAAATAACTAAATATCATCCAAGCTGAGTTGGATTTTTGAGATATAAATTATTTTATATGAATGCTAATTCTTTAAAAATTTTTGAGATATAAATTATTAAAACAATAAAATTATATTTTTAATGTCATAAAAAATATATAATTTAATTTTCACTCTCAAAATATTTTTTAGCTTCACCGCTAATTTTATACGAAGTTTTAATATATAGATTAACTCTCTTTTTTTTTTTTTTTATCTTATTGGTCTTTAAAATTAGTATTCATTATATAAATTGGTTTTTCTGGATAATATGTTAGTTTCTGTAAGGTTTAATATGTAAATTGGTCTATGAACTTGAAAACTTTTCTCATATTGATCTTTAAACTTTTTTTTGATATATCGGTCCCTAAGATTGGTATCCATTTCTCATATTGATCCTTACACTAATATAGTGTTTTTGAAGAATTTGTTGATGAGAACAAGTATGGGGCGACACATATTTAATCATTCTTAAAATTTTTATAAAAAAAAACTTAAATTTAAAAAAAATTAGAAAAAATTTTAAATTTATTAAGAGATATTATAAAAATTCAAAAAAAAATTGAATATATATAAAATAAAAAATGAAAAAATAATGAAAAATTGATCAGGTATTGACTGAAGTTAATCGGGCTTGACCAGCACTGGCAAGTAGTTAGCCAATGTCAACCGGTCAACTTTTGTTTCTTAAATGCTTAAAATATTTTAAAAATTATATTTTTACAAAAAAAATTTTGCAATTTACTAAAATTTAACCAAAATTATTTAATATTTTATTTTTAAACATATTTACTTTTTTGGATTTTTTGAAAACTTAACAAAATTTGTTATTTTTATTTTCAATTTATATATATTCTTTTTTGAAGTTTATATTTTATATATTTTTTATAACTTTTTAACAATTTTTAAAAAAAATTAAAGATGAATTCACGTGTCGTCCCATTATTTTTTCACGTGTTAATTTCATGCTTATTCATATTAACAAATTCTTAAAATAATAAACAGTGTTGTGTAGGGACTAACCTGTATAATAGAGATTAATATGATCCAAAAAAATATTTAGAGATCAATGTGAGAAATTTGCCAATTTAAGGGTCAATTTATCTATTAAACCTTTATATAATTTTTATAAAAAAAATTTATGTTTTTATAATAAAGTATAAATATGAATATTTTGTTATTGTCAAAATAAGGTTGATAGCAACCATAGGAAAGGTATAGTGACTAGTGGGATAAATGGTTGGGTTGGGGAGTTTGAGACGGCACTGCCTACTCTATGTAATGTCACCCCCCAAACTCTCCTGTAAGCTAAACCCCAATTTGTATTTCTCTCTGCCCATTTGTCCCCATTATTCTCTCTTTTCTTTTTCCCCGTGTCTCAATCAGATTCTACGGATATCCATTCAAATTAGTTATTTATATTAGTTGATCGAGTTTTAATTCGATTGATATGAATATTATTATTAATATGAAAAAATGTAGATTTGAGTATGTTGAAGTGCATTATCCTCCTATTTATGAGTTGGAGAGAGACTATAAGTAATTCTAAACATTGTGTCAAAAAAACAGATATGATCAGAACTTATAATGGAGTTGTTCAAAAACAAATTACTTATACTAAATTATCACACAAGATGAAAATAATGATGTACTATTTTTATTAAAAATTAAATAAGATTTTGATTGTAATAATAAAGATAAAAAATGAATATTATGATGTTTTGGATTCAAAATCCTATTATATGTATATATTTTTTTATTTTATATAAAAGGATAAAAATACCATTTAAATATTACTTGTTACTTTGTTAAAATAATGGTTTTGTAATAATTTAACTGTTGAGATTAGACCCGATTATGAGTGACATAACTCAGTCAAAATCTTAATATATTAGTATAGAAGTCTAGATGCAAATTATAAGTACAATAAATTCTATCTCGCACGTATGTTGTGAAAATTACATATTTAAAACGTATAATTTAAAACTAATTAATAATGCACATCAAAATAATCAATAATAACACATGAAATATATACGAGAATAAAATAAAAATAAATAAATTGTGAGTAAAATAAAATTTAAACATGTAAATGCATTATATTAATAATATTAATGCAATGCAATTATTTATCACAGTGTTATCAGCAAGCAACAATATCATCAATATATACAATTGATGGAGTTAATATAATATACATAATAAAATTAAAATGTAAATATTATAATAAAATAAAATTTTAGTATAGTGATAAAGTTATTGTTTTTTTTTTTAATGTAAGAAACAGGACTTAAATTTAACCACATGAAATTTTTTATTATTTAAAAAAAAAAGATAAAATTTCATCAATAATATAACTTAGTTTAATTTTAAAAGAATATTTTCATAGTTTTTCTGATCGAGTTGGTGTTGGATTGATTTGTGACACCAATTCAATGAGAAGCTTAATAGATTATATCATATTTATTATTATATTCCAATTGTGTTTTGATCTTCTTGTTTAAAAATGAATAATTTGATCTTTGTACATTAGAGAAATGAATAAATTGATCTAAGTTTAAGTAATAGTAAGTTTGATTTTTTTATATATAAGATATAATGATAATTTAACTCTTGATGTTTACACCTTTATCCAGTTTAATCCCTACTCTTTTATTTGAAGAAATTACCCTTAACTTTTTGTTGTTAACATGAGAAAATAATTTAAAAATTACAAAAAAATCATAAATAATAATTATAATTTGAAAATTCATGGAATAAAATATTTTCAAAATTTTAAAAATAAAAATCTTTTAAAAAAATAAAAAATGCAATAAAAAGTTACAAACTTTTTTAAAATCCCTACCTTATCTTTCTTCTTAGTTTTTAATTTTTAAGCATAATAAAAAAATTTAATCTTTAATGTTTATAATTTTTTTCATTTTAATTATTATTCTTTTTTTTAATTAAATTTGATCTTCAATCTTTAAAAAAATCGAATTTGGCAACCTTTCAAAAAGAATTGAATTGATTTTTTTAATAAAAATACTGACTAAAATATTAGATTTTTTAAAAATAGCAATTCACATTTATTTTTTATTTTTATTTTTAAATATTTTTATAATTTTAAATTATTTATTAACATAAAATATACGTAAACTACTACGTTGATCATCACACCAACATCGTTGAATAATTAATGTTTTAGTCGACATATCCATTAAAAAACAATTTAATTATTTTAAAAATACTAATAGTGAAGTTTGACTAAAAATACTAATATTTTTTTTATTTGCTTTAGAAAAAATAAATCTACAAAGGAAGACAAAGACGAGGCATTCTTTCCCTTTTTGTTTACTACAATTATTCACTACTAACCCTAAATCTAAATCATCTCCACAAGGATGTACACATAATCAATTTATTTCCAAAAATTTTAATTAATCCTCCAAAACAAAATAACAATCATAGACTAAAACAGCAAGCTGGTAAGAAGGTTGAAAGCAATAAACAAAATAAAAAGGTTAAAGATTGAGGATTAAATTTATTATTAATGATTTATTTAATGTATAAGGAGATAAAAAATTAAAATACAATTTAGAATATAATAAATATTTTTACCATACAAAATATCATTTATTTGAAAAAGATGTAATGAAATCTTATCCAATGTTTTAATTAATTATTTTTTAATTTATTTTATTTTATGCATTTTTTATTTATAAATTTTAAATATTTAAATTCGAAGATAAAAGAACTCAACAAGTAGTTTCAATGGAAAAGAGAATATTGTTCACCCTAAAGGTCTTGGGTTCGAGCATCTGTGTGTGCAAGGTGTGTGTACATTGTCAAAGGGTTAAAAAAGTATGAATAGATACTATCATGTAATCACATTAATATATTCAAAAAAATTTAAAGATAAAACACATTTAATTAAGCTTAAACCCATACCATCTTAATTTTTATACCGGCAACAATACTAGGTGAATGACAATTATTTATTATTTTAAAACTAACATTTCCTTAAAATATTTTTATGTTATATTTGAGGATATTATTTTTTTCAATTGAGTCTTAATTGTATTGGCACCAACATTTTTGCAAGTGAGAAAAATGTGGGTTCGTTGCGCTGAAACGCATTATTTTTCTATTTAAGGGTATAGAGTAAAAGTTTAAATGTTAAAATATATTTTAAGTCCATATATTTCGCACGTTTGAAGTTTAACATTTTACTTTGGTTTAATATAACATTTCTAACTGAACTTGACACTTTTTATTAATTTGGTATCTAAACTTTTTTTGGTCCAATTTGGTACTCAAACTTGATAATTTTTCCTAATTTGGTACCTAAACTTGACAGTTTTTTTAAGTTGGTACTTAAACTTTTTGGGGTCCAATTTGATACCTGAACTTGGCTCTTTTGGTACCTAATCTTTTTAATATTAATTTGTTAAGCATAGCTCAATACCTATTTTTTAACATGAATTTTTTCTAAAACTGACAATATTTTTGTAGCATAACAAAAATAAAATTCAACACCGTTATTGTTTTGCGTAATTTTTATAACATTTAATAAATTTAGGTACCAAATTGAATTTTAAAAAAAGCTTAGGTACCAAATTAGGAAAAAATTGACAGGTTCAAGTACTAAATTGGGTCCAAAAAAAGTTCAGGTTCCAAATTAAAAAAAAGTGTCAAGTTTAAGTACCAAATTTTATATTAAATCTTTTACTTGTTTATTTTTAGAAATAACCTTTTTTCTTTTCGAATTTAAAAATTTAAGATCAATTATTATCATTATTAAATTTTTTGTATTAATGCCAAACAAAAATTATTATTATTATTTATAGTTTAACTCCGAACAAAAAAATTTATTTACAAAATTATAAAAACTTAAAATATCAACTATGTTAAATAGTAAATCACAATTTTTAAACATTAGATATTAATATTATTTAATTATTTTAATAATACTAATAATTCAAAATCCATAACTCAGGAATGATACAACAGTGCCTGTTAATAACTATCGCTGAACCACCGAATAATAAAACCACAAGAAAATTTAGAGAATCAAAAGTTAACCCTTCTATTCAACTTATGTTATTTTTATATTTATAATTATATAATTTATGTCATATAAAATATATGAATATGTATCGTTAAACTATAAAAAATAAGTTATATAATATTTAAAATTCAATAAAAATTAAATTCAAATCAGAATATCTTTTAAAAAAGAGGTTTGAGAAATATAATTGATACCGAATTATGGGATCAAATTGAATTTGGAGAAATAAATATAAATCCAAAAATAAACAGTGTTAAGTATATTTGTGACGGTGACATGATGTTGATAAACTTCGTTGATTCAGACGTAATCAATAATTAAGTTGCGAGGGAATTTACAAACATATTGTTAATCGAATTGGATTTTGATAATTATTGAATTCATCTCTTAATCGTACGAGTAAAAATTGTTGGGAAAAATAAAAACATATTTCAACATCAACCATTTATTTTTTTCGGAATGAAAAAAAGAATCCACCCCAACAGCATTACAGCAGAAGCATTCCACCTATGCCACATTGTCAGTCTAATCTCAAATCATTGACGCGTCGATACAATGAATGATGCTTACCTTTTCTCCTATCAACCAATCTTCTCCACAATGCGCACTCTGTCCCCGTCTCTTTCGCTCTCAAAAATATCATTCGAGTCACTTCTCTTTCTTTTCTTTTCACTGTTTATTAAGCCATCCATCTGTTCTCTGCTGTGAATTCTTTTTTCCAGTTTCTTTGTAAAAGAACATCATCCCATTCCGAAATCTGGGTTTTCATTTACCATCAAAATTCAGAGGTAATCAAAACCAGACCGTTTCTAATCTTCTTTTAAAAACCAAAAAACCCATCCCATCTAGCTTAATGAAACTGAACCTTTTTCTTGCTAACTTGGTGAACAGTTGTTCTTTTTTCTTGGGAAACTAAACACTTTCTCACCTGCCAAAAGAAAAGGAGAAGAATTCACGCTTGGATTTCCTGGAGGTACGTAAGGTAACTTTGAGTTGGTTGTTTTTTCTTGCTCACTTTCAAATTGTTTGCCTTTATGTCAAATTTACTATATTTAACCCCGTTTTGTTTAGGAAAAGATAAACCTGAAATTCTCTGTTAAGATAGCGTAAAAGAATGAAGATATGGGTTGGAGTAAAAGAGACAGAGGGAAGGTTGAAAAAGCAACTTTTAAAATGGAACATAAGTCCAACAATTGACAACCAGTGTTTAGATTATGTCAGTGATTTGTGTTAAACATTCCTACCTTTTTCTTTTTCTTAATGATGAGTTGTTCGAAGTGAATCTTGAGTTAAAAGTTAATCGGTATCGTAAATATTTTTTTTATGTTCAAAAAAAAAAAAAAAATTATAAATTTTTTGTCATCAAACTCCCATTTTTATTTATTTTTTAATAATAGTAAGGAGTCGATATATGAGAATCTATAAAATGGAATATTTGAATATTTAGTTGATTAACTCAAGCTGGAGTGCGGTTAGATTAAGTGTACAAATAAAAGACGAAAATCGACGGTTTTGTCTCCTTTTATCAGCAAAATCTACTTTTTAACATCGTGTTTGTTTTATGTTAAGATTTGTTTCAATAAAATAATTCAACCTTTTTTTGTGCATGGAATTCTCTTTTTCAGCTGTCGCCAGCCGGTGAAGTACGGTGTAATATTGGAATTTTGTTCAATAATTCAGCTTCCTGTTCTGATTGAACGCCAGTCATGATGCCCTTCCAAGATTCCACAATGACTAAACATTGGTTTCTACTGTTTACAATCATGGCTTCTGCTCTTTTCCCGCCTTGTTCCGCCATTGATGTTGAAACCCGAGCTCTTCTAGACGTTAAAAGCAAGCTCAAAGACCCTTTAAACGTCTTAGGTTCCTGGAAAGAATCAGATTCTGCGTGCAAATTCTATGGAGTTACTTGTCATCCTGTTTCGGGCAACGTCACTGAGATTTCACTTGCTGGAAAGTCTTTGTCCGGCGAGATTTCACCTTCCATCTCCATGCTTAACAGTCTTGAAACCCTTTATTTGCCTCTTAATTCCATTTCTGGGGAACTTCCTGACCAAATAACCCATTGTTCAAACCTCAGAGTTTTGAACATATCCTGGAATAAAATGGTTGGAATTATACCCGATCTTTCTGGACTTAAGAGTTTGGAGGTTCTTGCATTGGCGTTTAACTCGTTTTCCGGCAGGTTTCCGAGCTGGATCGGAAACTTAACCGGACTGGTTTATCTTGGTTTAGGTGGAAATGATTTTGATGAGAGTGAAATTCCGGAGAGTATTGGGAACTTGAAGAACTTGAATGCCCTGTATCTTCGCGGCTCCCATCTGGTTGGGCAGATTCCAGAGTCCATTGTTGAGCTGAAGGCCTTAAAGATATTGGATTTGTCCTGGAACAAGATTTCTGGGAGTATCCCAAACTCAATTTCAAAACTGAAAAACCTTAACCAGATTGAGTTGTTTTTCAACAATTTGACAGGGGAGTTACCACCAGGGATAGCTGATCTTCCTCTCTTGAAACAAATCGATATCTCCTCGAACCAACTGCATGGGACATTGCCAAAAGAGATTGGAAAGATGAACTTGACGGTTTTTCAATGTTACAATAACAGCTTTTATGGAGAGATCCCTGCAGGATTTGGAGATATGCAGCATCTTATAGGGTTCTCAGTCTATAAAAACAGGTTTTCCGGGGAATTTCCAGCCAATTTCGGTCGGTTATCCCCTTTGGTTAGTATTGACATATCAGAGAATCAATTTTCAGGTGGATTCCCGAGGTTCTTTTGTGAGAGGGGAAAGCTACATATTTTACTGGCTCTTGACAACAACTTTTCAGGAGAGTTGCCGGATTCTTATGTTGAATGCAAATCACTGGTAAGGCTCAGGGTGAACAATAACCATCTTTCTGGAAATGTTCCTGATGGATTTTGGGCACTTCCACATGCCAATATGATTGATTTCAGCGATAATGACTTCACCGGAGGAGTATCCGCCAGCATTGGATCTTCCATCAGCTTGAATCAGTTGTTTTTGCATAACAATAAATTTTCGAGCTCTCTTCCCTCCGAACTTGGTAAGTTGACGAACTTAGAGAGGCTTCTTTTAAATAACAATAACTTTTCCGGCAACCTACCGGCTGAGATTGGTGCGTTGAAGCAGTTATTCTCGTTAAGTCTCGAGCAAAACTCGTTAACAGAATCGATACCTGCGGAAATAGGTAATTGTGTTAGATTGGTGGACTTGAATCTTGCTGATAATGATTTGAGTGGCATTATCCCACCAACAGTTTCATTCATGAGCTCTTTGAACTCTCTGAATCTTTCGGGAAACAAACTCACCGGTCCAATTCCGAAGAATCTCGAAAACCTGAAGCTAAGTTCCATTGATTTGTCTGAGAACCAATTGTCTGGAAATGTTCCTCATGAGCTCTTGACCATAGGCGGAGTCGAAGCGTTTCTTGGTAATAGGGGACTCTGCATTGACAAAATGTTCGGAAATAATATGAATGATACTGTGCTGAATGTTTGCAGGGAAGAGCAGGGTCGGAAAATGGTGCTCAGGGATAAATCGGTTTTCCTCATCGTAATAGTAGTTGCTTTAATTATGGTTCTAGCTGGATTATTGCTTGTGAGTTACATGAACATCAGGCATAGCCGACAAGACATGGAGAACAGTTTGGGAGGCAACAAGGGAGTAAATCCGAAATGGGAACTTACATGTTTCCGCAACATGGATATCGATGCCGATGAAATATGTAACCTAGAGGAACAAAACCTGATCGGAAGCGGCAGTACTGGAAGAGTTTACCGCCTGGATTTGAGAAAAAAGGGTGTCGTGGTCGCTGTGAAGCAACTATGGGATGGGGAAGGCCTTAAGGTTCTGGCAGCAGAGATGGAAATTTTGGGCAAAATCCGTCACCGAAACGTACTGAAGCTCTATGCTTGTCTAATGAAAGGCAGATCGAGCTATTTGGTACTCGAATACATGGAAAACGGCAACGTGCTTCAAGCACTTCACCGAGTGAAAAAAGATGGAAAACCCGAATTGAACTGGCATCAAAGACGTAAGATTGCCTTAGGTGCTGCTAAGGGAATTGCTTATCTGCACCATGATTGCTCTCCTCCTATCATTCATAGGGATATAAAATCAAGCAACATTCTACTTGACAAGGATAATGAGCCGAAAATCGCCGATTTCGGGGTCGCAAAGGTTGCAGAAAAATCTCTCAAGGGGTCTGAATGGAGCTGTTTTGCAGGCACCCATGGTTATATCGCTCCTGGTGAGTTTCAAATGACTCGTCTTTTCAGCAATGTTTCAAAGTCTACATATATTTATATCCGAGTCCGAGTGATATCTGTATATCTTACTTTTCAAACCATAATTTTCAACTGCAGAGCTTGCCTATACACTAAAAGTGACTGAGAAGAGCGATGTGTACAGTTTCGGAGTAGTGTTACTTGAACTAGTGACCGGAAGAGCAGCCATTGAGGAGGAGTATGGAGAAGGGAAAGAGCTTGTATACTGGGTTTTAACTCACCTCAATCATCATGAAAACGTCCTCAAGGTTCTTGACAGTAAAGTAGCCACCGAAACAGCCACCGTGCGAGATGACATGATTAAGGTCTTGAAGATTGGTATCCTCTGCACTGCCAAGCTTCCAAATTTGCGCCCCACCATGAGAGAAGTAGTCAAGATGCTTGTTAATGCTGAACCAGCCAGTTCCACGTCTCCAGATAGCCAATCTGACAAAAATTGGTAAGGGTTTTGTTTTAAACTATGTTATTGTGGTTGTCGGATGCGACTGTGTTCGACACGTGTTTAGTTAAGTTTTTCTAAGCCTTTTTTTTTTTTTTAAATCATATTGGAATATTGATGTATAAGATAAATAAAAAAAAGGGTTGTATTTAATAGTTTTATGAGGGAGTAGTGTTGAAGAAGTTCAAAGCTTTTTGGTGCAAAACATCTTTCCAATTTTTGGATTTTGACTTTAGTTTAAAATACATTATTCGATAAAATCTCGTGTGTTGATATAATGATTAAAATATTTTTTACTTTAAATATGATTCGAATTTAAATCACATTAATCACGTTGCTGTTAAAGTTCTACTCTCTACCATTAAAAAAAAATGCTTTATCCAATACTGCAACGCGAAAGTCTAATTTGACTCTTCCAACTTCTAAAGTTGACACTTCTTTCTTCTTGATGAAGCTTCTAAAGTTGGACTCAAACAGTTGTTAGACTTTTCATTAAATGCTTACTAGCGAGAAAGTTATTGACCAAAATCATGATCCATTTTCTTAAGGTTAAAATGTGCAACAAGTCCCTGTATTTTTTGAAAATAAAAATTAAATCCTTATACTTTTTATTTTATGGAATTTAGTTTCTTTACTTTTCAAATTTTAAAATTCAGGTTTAATTGTTAACATTAATAACTTTTTTTTTGTTAAATTCAAGTTAATTACAAAGTCATTTTTTAATTACATGACTAACAAGTGGATATTTTTTATTTGCAAAATATCATAACAATGAATTTAACAAAAAAATTTAATTGTATCAACAATTGGACCTGAACTTTAAAATCCGAAAAGTAGAGGGATTAAATTCATGAAATATAAGTACATGGACTAAATTCTTAGTTTTCAAAAAGTATAGGGACTTGTGGCATATTTTAACCTTCTTTTAATTTTGCCATCAACTCTGCATTAGCAAAGGTCAAATTCTTCTATCAGTCCCTATACTTTACAAAAATTGTGGATTTACTCTCAATATTTTTATTTGGTTATTTTTAGTCCTTTTACTTTTCAAAATTTAAATTTTAGTCCTCACCAAAAGATAATTGTTAAATTTATTAAGTTCTGCTATTTTGAAAATATGATATATGCAATGTCATGTCAGATATTTTCACATATTACTCACTAAAAATCCAATTAATGGATTAATGGTTATCATTTGTGTCAAGATTAAAATTCAAATTTTAAAAAGTATAAAGACTCGAAATAATTCAATTGAAAAAAATGAACTAAATTTACAACCGTACACATAATACAAGACTAATAATAGAATTTAATTAACATATTTAACTACTATTTTTTGAGTCAAAATTAAAATTTTAAATTTCAAAAAATATAATGATTACAATTAACTAATTCGTAAAATATAAGAACTTAGTCCACAAATTTTATAAAATACAAACCTTAGCAAAATTTTAAGGTAATCATTATATTACTTAAATCGAGTCTGGTGAAATTCATACTAATGAAATGGGTTGTGAATTTTTTTTCCTTTTTATTTATATTTTTTTTGGTAGAAATGAAATATGCAGTGCCTAATTACAAAGAAAGCTACTTATTATTAGATTCTATATGAATACTAGAGCGAAAGTCTTTGTCTAATAAGGTTTTGATCTCGGTCGTTGATTTTTCAAGTAACATTAAGTGATTAATATCGTTGTTAATTTTCTTGGCTAGTCTGTCTATCACTTTATTATTTACTCTATGAATGCATTTGAAGGTTACTCTCCAATTTCTATGACACAAATCATTAATCATTCGAATTTCAGTAACATTACTAACCGTTGTAAGGTCAATTTGAATAATTTCAATAAGCAAGACGTTGTCACTCTCCACTTCTATTTGTCGAAAACTTTTGTCTCAGGCTAGCCTTAGACCTACAAGAATTGCTTTAGCTTCCACATGGAAAATATTTGCTCTGCCGACTGTCATTTGGAAGCCGAATAACCAGTCACCACTCGGACCCCGTGCCACCCCACCGATTGCAAGTCTTTGACCACCTCTAGCCAATGACCCGTCAACATTTATTTTGACTCAATTGACTTGAAATAACATCTATATTAGGTAGCTTTTGGTATGATGGAACATAATAACTCTTTTGAAAATTTAATCAGTTGAAAAGTAATTATAATATTTAATATGTCAAATTTTATCTATTTTTCTAAAAATCTAACTTTCCCTTATAAGTTATTTCCTCGTAAACTTGAAAATATAATTCGCATGAGAAAATATTGGAAAGTTACTTTCCCATGTAGTTTAAAACATTAAAAAATATTAATTCAAAATTAACTCTTTTTATATTAGTTTAAAGTATTAATCTATTAATAAACACAACTATAAAACCCTAAAAAATCACAACAGTCAATTAATACTTAACAAATTAAACAAATTCACAATTCACTTTTAAATTATTTTATTATCAATACCTTAAAATACCACAAATATAACTTTTGCGAAATATACATTAAAAAAATGGCAAGCACCCCATTAGAAAATGTTAAATGTGAACATAATTTTTAAATATAAAAGGAAAAACCCTAATTTGGTCGGCTGCATGGCAATTCATATAGTCTCTCGGCTTCTCACTACCACTATCCTTAGTTAACTAGGTAATGCTTGAATCTTTGAAATCCATTAATTCAAAGAAACTTAACGGGAAAAAGATATTGGAATCAACTTGGAATCAAAGATATCGAATCTTTGGGTTAATGGGTTTTAAAGATTCAAATTTTGAGACAGATTTGTAACTAAAAATATTGGAATCAAAAGGGAGGAAGATGAAGATGAAGATGAAGAAGAGAGGTGTGTGGAAATGATTTTAGGGTTTTTTTAAATTAAGGTTTAGGGTTTAAAAATTTTAATTAATTAAAAATTTAATCTCATTCCATTTGGAAATCTAAGTTGGCACTTAAAATCTAGTTGGATTGCCACGTAGGATTACCGTTAGGCAGATAACGGAACTTAACGGCACAATGATCACTTCGTAACAAAATACTAACATAAGTGACTAAAATGTAACATTTCAAACATAAATGATTAAAACGTAACCTGAGGTAAACAAAAGTAACTATTTTTATAGTTTACCCAAATAAAAAATTTATAATTTAAGCATTCACATTACATAGTTCGATCATTTTGGTTATTCTCATTAAAATCACAAATGACAAGTAGAAGTGACAATTAAAAAAATTAGTATGATAAAAAATTTAACCCTCAATTTTTACATAGTATATCAATTTAGACATAATTTTAAAAAATTAACCCTCAAAATTTACCAATAGCCTCAATTTGATCCTAATTCTAAATTTTTTTAAAAAAATATATAAATAAATAAATATTTTCAAAAAATACAATAATAAATTTAAAATATATAAAAGAATTATTGGTGATAAGATTAATATAATTTAGGGTAAATTACACCAACAGTCACTCAACTTTGATATTAAGAAACAAACAGTCACCGAGTTTTCATTTTTGTCCCTCAACTTTGAAAATATGACAAAACAGTCCTTTTTCACGTTTTCCGTCACAAACGTCACAAAAAAGTGACATGTAGTTGATGGCGTTGGAGGAGTGTGGAAAACGTCCAGCTGGCTTATTACATTTAACAAAACAGTCACTCAACTTTTAAAATGTGACAAAATAGTCACTAAAGTTATCGAAAAGTGACAAAACAGTCTTATTGGTTTCTTTCATGGCTCCAAAACTGAGTGGCAAAACCTAACTCCACCCTCTCTTTGATCTAACCACCAGCGACGCTATATCCTCAAATTCCTCCAACCCTTCTTCCACAACGTTAACCGTTTCATCTTTAACCCTTTCCATTAACTCCTTTTCGTTGTCACTGCTACTCTTTTCAATCTCTTCGACTTCCTTTGTAACATCCGCGTTCTTGAACCGGATTTGGAATAGTAATAGAGTAGAATTGAGAATTAGACTATATAGCTAAAATAAGAAAATAGTTAGAAAATTAAGGATTAATTAGTAAGTGTGAGAAAGGAAGAAGGACTAAATAGTAATTTATCCAAATTGAATTATGAGTCATTATGGGAATTAGATTGATTAAGGTGGGGCAAAAGAGTAATTTGGTGGAAGATATTTTTGGAGGCAATGTTTTGGGTCAAAGTGTAAAGTTGGAAGGCCCAAGGACTAAAAGTGTAATTTTTCCATTATTAAAGAAAGATATTTTTATAAAGAGAAATTAATAGAAAAGTCTAGAGAAATGAAGAAAAGAAATGATGAAAAGGCTATAAAAGCCATCAGCCATGGTGCTTCACGTTGGCCACCATTTTTCCACCATTTCAACTTTTGCTTTTCTAATAAATTAATCCTTTTTCACCAAATACAAACCAATTAAGCTAGTTTCTTCCAAATTTCTTCAAGATTAGTGAATAAAATTGATAGAAAAGTGTAGTAGTTATCCAATTGTTAAAAGAAATGCATCCATACTTATCTTGGAGGAGAAATAAAATGGGAATTAGTGTTGAATACAAGTGATTAAGGTAAGAAAGCTAAACTCCTCTTTAAATACATGTTAGTTTTGGTTTAGAAACATAGATTATGATATGTTAGAATGATTTTAATGTGAATATATGTGTTTTGTATGAAATTGAAGAGAAAGAAAAGAAGGAGAATGACTCAATTGAAGAGAAAGGAAAAGAGAAGATCAAAGAGGGAAATGAAGTTTTCTACTAGAGTAGTAAGTACTACAAGATTTCAAATTGAAGATTTATTCTCTTTAAAGTATATGATTAATTGTGATAAAAATGAGTAAAATGATATGTTTAGTTATAAATATGGTGATTAGGTGTGATTAAATGAAATTTAGTGCAAAGGAAATATGAGAAGGGAAAAATTCACTTCAAAACAGTTTGCACAGTAACAGGGGACTAACTTTGAAAATTCACCAAAAATTGTATATACTGAGGCACATAGAGGCGATGTCCTCGAGCGTATAGCAAGTCCCCTTCAAGCCAAAACTTTCTGGTTCTCCCTTCTTTGGCATAGTCAATGAGCATTTTAACTGTTGGGTCATGTGACAACCCCTCTTTGATGCGCTCCAATAGTTGTCCCTGCGGCAAGCTAGCAAACTCAATGTTGTATCTTCGGCTTAGGGAATCGGTAACGGAATTCACCTTTCCTAGTTTGTATTCCATGGAAAAATCAAATTCTGTAAGGAATTCCTGCCATTGGACCTGCTTTGGAGACAACTTCTTTTGGGTTAGAACATAATTATTGGCAATATTGTCTGTGTATACCACAAACCTGGACCCAAGTATGTAGTGTCGCCAAGTGCGCAAGCAGTGCACTACTGCAGTAATTTCCTTCTCATGGACCATGTAATTCCTTTCGGTCTCATTCAGCTTCCGACTTTCAAAGGCAACCGGATGTCCTTCTTGCATAAGAATTCCACCAATGGCAACATCGGATGCATCGGCGTAAATCTTGAATGGTTTGGTGTAATCTGGTAACACCAACACTGGTTCACTCACTGTGGCCTTATTCAATTCTGTAAAGGCTTGTTGGCACTCGATGCTCCAATCTCACGCATCGTCCTTCTTTAATAACTCGGTAGGCATCACATCTTGAATTTTACTAACATTTGTCCCACCTCTTTTGGGACCTCGACGGACTTGGTAGGTTGCTCATCAACCAACGCAACTAAGTAACTTGGTTCCTCCTTCCGCACCCTCTTGCTAAGCTAGATAGCTGATAACATCTTGGTTTCAACTCCGACCTTTCGAGTTGTCGGAATAATGCATTTATGTTTTGGATCCAAAATGCACAAACAATCGGCAAAGGGAACAGGGAACGCATTAACCCGATCAAAGAAATTAAGTCCAATCACGAAATCAAAGTCATCTAAAGGGATTACCTTGATATTTTCCTTACCGATCCAACCTCCAAGGTTTAGCATGACTCCTTTTGCCACCCCCACAATCGGAGCCTCTTTAGAATTGACGGTTTTAATAAACCCACTTACCTTCTCAACACGAAGGTCAAGTCTCTTGGCAGTCCGCTCGGACATGAACAATTCTGAGGCATCGGTGTCCACTAATGCACTCATCTTTTGGCCTGCCACGGTGATGTCGATGAACATCAGTCCCTTCTTCTTATGACCCTTCTTAACCTCCATGGAGCTAATAATGGAGTTAAACTTAAGAGTCCCTTTCTCTTCAACATCCTTTCCTTGGATGACAGCGGCTTTCTTATTTTTAGGATAGTTCCTCGCCAAGTGCTTTCCTCCATAATTGTAGCACTTGAAAGGCTTGTTGTTCTTCTCCCAAGGTTTGCGAAACTTGATATTACTACCTGTCGGCTTCTTAGACCCCTTCTTGGCTGGTATTTCCTTATCTCCCCCAACATTGCCTTTGGATTTTGGCTTTGGTTTGGTAGACTCAGACTTTTTAGACTCGAACTCGGCAATGGACTCAACTGCGAAAAAAGCTTTGGAAAGCTCTTGAACCCCCATACGCTTCAACTCCATTTTGGCCCATCGTTGGAGTCCATCCATGAAGGCAAAGAATCTTTATTCCTTACCCAACTTTGGGATTTGAAGCTTGAGCTCGGTGAATTGCTTCACATAGTCTTGAATTAAGCCAATATGCTTGAGTTGTCGCAACTTTGCTCGGGCTTCTAGTTGCGCATTTTTGGGATAAAATTGTTCCTTGAGCTCAGATTGGAACTCACTCCATGTTGTAATGAGAATTTCCCCATTCTCTTTCTCGGAACACCTATGTCGCCACCATAAAAGAGCGATATCAGTCAAATAGACAGAAGCAGTGTTTACCTTTGTTGCTTCGTCCTTGACCCCCATGGCTCGAAAGTGTTGCTCCATGGCCCAAATGAAATTCTCAACATCTTGGGCTGATCGTGTCCCTACATACATCTTTGGCTTTGGGACATCGATCCTAGGTGTTGGTGCCGCTGTTTCTGACATCATGCTATTCTTTACGGCTCTATTGTAAATGACAAGCTCACTTCGAAGATCCTTGATCACCTCCACCAACTCGACTTTGGTAGCTTCCCCTGTTACTTCAAGGGAATTGTCCCTTTGGTCTAACTTCTCATACATATCGTCGAGAAGTCCTTGAACCGCAATCATGACTTCTTCTTTAAGAAAACCTACTCTCTCAAAGTACGGTTCTGTCTCTTCCTAGGCCTCCTTGACTTCCTTCATGGAGTCTTCAAGTCTAACGACCCTCCTTTCCAAGGCTGAAATGATGTCCCTGGAACTCTCTCTCTTCTTCTTCTCAGCAGCAATACGGGTCTCTCGTTTAATTGTTGGAACCTCGCTTAAGTTTTGTGGTGCCATTTCTCTCACTCGAACAGGCTCTGATACCACTTATCACATCCCTAGAACTTGAATCTTGGAGCGTGTGGCCTTAGACGCTTCTCGATCAAATAACGCCTAAGTAAGCCTGGAACTTGATTAAAGCTAAAGTGCTTAGATCCTAGCGAAAGCAAAGGAACTCTGAAAGAAAAAGGCAAAACAAAAGATAAGGAAGAAATTTGAGTGAATGCTTTGTGTATTCCTCAAAAGTGAAGTGTTTTCAAGTACATTGAAGTATGTAAATAAGGTGGGGGTAAGCCTCTATTTATAGTTGAAGCCTCCTACATCCAACGGTTAAGATTAAAGTACATCGACGGTTAAGATACAATGGTAAGAGTTTACAAAGTTATGGAAAGAATAAAAAAGGAATATTCTTTATTCTATGCTACTTGCATATCTTCTTTGAAAGGCTCTTCAATCCTAAGTGTTGGGCTAAGTGGTGATAGGCCCAAAATGCTATGGAGTGCTTCTTGGGCAGCTTGATGTGTGCTGGTCTCGGGCCTCGGTGCGCGGTCCGTGACATTTGGAACATGATCTTCCATGGCGTGCGTTGGTAAAACAAGAATCTCTTACCTGATTATTGCAGTACAAAGAAGCAATTTTTGGAGTCAAACAGAACAACACCTAGACTTCCCTTTCCTTTCACATCTCACAAGGCTTTTACCAAAATTTTTCGAGAAAATTCAAGGGAGAAAAATGAATAGTAAGTAGAGGAATATTTTGTCACTTTTCGATAAATTTAGTGACTGTTTTGTCACATTTTCAAAGTTGAGTGATTGTTTTGTTAAATGTAACTGGCCAACTAAATGTTTTTCACACTCCTTAGACGCCGTCAACTGCCATGTCACTGTTCCGTGACGTTTGTGACGGAATACATGAAAAAGGACTGTTTTGTCACATTTTTACCAAATAATCTCTTACCTGATTATTGCAGTACAAAGAAGCAATTTTTGGAGTCAAACAAAACAACACCTAGACTTCCCTTTCCTTTCACATCTCACAAGGCTTTTACCAAAATTTTTCGAGAAAATTCAAGGGAGAAAAATGAATAGTAAGTAGAGGAATATTTTGTCACTTTTCGATAAATTTAGTGACTGTTTTGTCACATTTTCAAAGTTGAGTGATTGTTTTGTTAAATGTAACTGGCCAACTAGATGTTTTTCACACTCCTTAGACGCCGTCAACTGCCATGTCACTGTTCCGTGACGTTTGTGACGGAATACATGAAAAAGGACTGTTTTGTCACATTTTTACCAAAGAATCTCTTACCTGATTATTGCAGTACAAAGAAGCCATTTTTGGAGTCAAACAGAACAACACCTAGACTTCCCTTTCCTTTCACATCTCACAAGGCTTTTACCAAAATTTTTCGAGAAAATTCAAGGGAGAAAAATGAATAGTAAGTAGAGGACTATTTTGTCACTTTTCGATAACATTAGTGACTGTTTTGTCACATTTTCAAAGTTGAGTGATTGTTTTGTTAAATGTAACTGGCCAGCTAGATGTTTTTCACACTCCTTAGACGCGTCAACTGCCATGTCACTGTTCCATGATGTCTGTGACGGAATACATGAAAAATGACTGTTTTGTCACATTTTTAAAATTTAGGGACTGAAATGTAAACTCGATGACTATTTGTTTTCCAATACCAAAGTTGAGTGACTGTTGGTGTAATTTACTCTATAATTTATGTACAATATAATTATATTATTAAAAAAATAAAAATCCCTTCGGACCTCCCCCACCCCACCTTGTATTTCCCGTGGGTCAATTTACCCTTTAAATAAATATTAGGAGGAGGAAATCGAGTGGTGGACTACTATGACAACTGACGCGTATACTGTGGCATGCACCCATTGATTGGATTTGGCACGTGGCGCTTGGATTCTACGCTTATACGTATCAATTTTTTTCTGTAATGTTTTTGGATAAATATCAAAATTACACATAAATATTGATCTAATATATAATTTGATACGTATCAAATGTATACATAAAATTTTAATTATAATTAAATTATACATATTTAAAAAAATAAATATGTCACTTTATTTTTATATTAGATAAATATAAATATTTATTTATATAATATGCGAATGTAAAATAATGTTACATCGATGATTTTATTATTAATTTATGAAAATAGAATTAAATTAAAATTATATATATAAACTTGTAATTTATATATAATATTACACACTAAATCAAAATTAATGTATAATTTTATAAAAAAATTTAATAGAAAAATGCTAAAGCCCATCGTTTGTATTATATAAAGGACTTTTCCTATGATGTTCGTATTGTAAAATAATGTTTGTCCAAAAAAAGTATTATAAAATTGTGACCTTTTAAGTTTTAAAGGATGGGACGATTGATAATTTCAACACAAAATTTTTATTATTTTATTAGTAATTAAATGGACTTAAAAATAGCGAGTTCTTCAGAATTTTAATCAATTTATTATTATTATTATTATTATTATTATTATTATTATTATTTGAATTGACTTTATTTAAATAAATTATCTATTGAATATTTAAATTTACTAATTATCAGAAATCCAACAAGTGGCTCAAATGGTAAAAAATATATTGTTTATTTTAAGGGTTTCGGGTTCGAGCACCTATAACACATTTCCTTTTCTTTTACTTACATATACTATCAATTGATAATTGATAACATATAATAACAGATTTAGTTCTCAATACTTATATATTCTATCAATTTGATCTTAATTCAAAAAAATTTAACCCTTTAAATTTATAAATTTCATCAATTTGATCATCACCAAAACTTTCAACTTTTAAAATAGAGGAGCTCCACATCTATAAACTTGTAAAACTCCAAAAAAAAAATAAAAATTCTTTCAACTAATAAGTTATTTTCCGAGCTAAACCCTGATACCAATGAGTTTATCTTAAAAAAAAAAAATTTCTTGTTTTTTATTAGTTTTCTTCAAAATATAATATATTATAGCCCTTTAATTAATAAAACTTTAGCTAAAGAAAATGAAAAAAAAAACTTTTAAAAAAACATTTTAGATTTACTTTTGTTGCTAACAATATGATATTTCCTTCAAGGTATATTGAAATAGACCTTGAAGTTGATCATTGAAATTGAAATTTACATTAATTAAAAAAAACATGAATTTAAAAAATCCAATTGTTCAATCAATAATTATATAAGAAAAAATTATGAACATTTAATTTTTCATAATAAAAAAATGTGAAAGAACTAATTGAATTTCTTTTTTTACATCGATAATGATTTTTTTTAAAATTTATAAAATGGTTAATAGATTATTATGATTTTTAATTATTTGTTTTAAATTTTTAAATTCACAATAAACCATATGTATCACTAATAATTTGATTTAATGTCAAATCATTTACCAAGTTAATTAAAAACTAAAATTATGCTAGCCAAAGTGAAATAATATTTTTTTACAAATATTAAATTATTTACATAATTTTATTATATATTATATTTTTTAAATTTGTATTTTCTATTATTTTTAATGTTGTTTAGTTAATTTCTAACACTAACTTTTAAAAATATAAACAAAAAGGGTTCTGAATCAAATTGGATAATTTCAATCATAAATAAAATAATTAATAGATGTAGAATGCATTTGTTTAAGTTGAAAGCTTTGATTAGGAAAATCGAGGATCAAATTGATAAATTTGTTAGTAAGAAGGGTTAAATTTATTGAATTTTTTAAAAATTATGTTCAAATTGTTAGAATATATAAGTATTGAGGACTAAATATCTTATTATATTGGTTAGAAAAAGGCTTCCCGTTATCAATTTAATGACAGGTGATCAAAGCAGGAGCAAATACAAACATTAATGTCTAAATTGAAAATTTTTTAAATTGTGTGACCAAAATAGAAATATAAACATAATTAAATGATCATTTATATAGTTTATCCAATAAAAAATTAAGTCAATATTTTAATTTTCATTTTTAATTCAAATTTATTTCAAAATTTGTCACTTTAAATCAATGTTTTAAATTAGATTTTATCACGTAAAATTAACATTTTATTTTAAATTTATCACTTCAAAACTCATTTTTAAATCAATACACTTTAAGACAATTATAAATATTTTAAATCAATTTTACGTAAAAAGAAATTCTATATGTCAATTAATTAGATAGTCCACTCGGCAACAAAATAAGCAATCAAAATCAGTTGCGAGCATAAAATCTTATAATTTGATAATATATATAATACGATATGATTTGTTTTACTAAAGTAGTCAGTACCATACAAGTAATCATACTGTTTTTTATTGAAATTGTTACATATTTGTATTAATTTGTTTTGATGTATTATTTCAAATTTACTATTATTTTTAAAAAATATTTAATATAAAAAATATTTAAATATACCAAATGAATTAAATTAAATAATTTTGGATATAAAAAATATTAATTGATTATATAAACACTTATAAATAAACTTCACAAATAAAATTTCAATATTTAACAAATTTAAATTTTTTCTGATGAATTTTAACAAATTTAAATTAAACAAGGAAAAAAACATTTCATACATTAAATAATAAAATTGTCCACAATATTATTTTAAAAAATCTACAATAAGATCATCTCATATTAAATATATAAAATGAAAATTTAATAAAAACATATACAAAAAGTTGTGTTCGCAGAATTTTGAAAAATTATATATATATATTTTAATTTGTTTGACATATAAATTCTTTATTTTTTTATTTTTTACTAAACTTTAAAATTCTTCCTTTACTTTCGTTAAAGTTTAAAATTTAAATTTGCTTAATAAAAAAGTTTAAAGTTGGTAAAAAAATAATTTTATCTATTTTTTAATATTATTCATTCACCGATCGATATACAATGTTTCGGTTAGTGTAATTGAAATTGGTCGGAACAAACGGATATAATCGGTATGGACCGAAATTTACATCAGTGCAGAAAAAAGAAATGGTCGTTCTGATTTATTATTGGAACGATGCGTCGAAAGCAATGCAAAATCGATTACACTTTTATATCTTTTTGTACTATTAATATTTTAATGATATAATTGTTGAAATTTCATATTTTATTCATATAAATAATGTACGTCAAATTTGATGTAAATTAAAAATATCTAACTATTTGTTTTATGTAAAAAAACTTTCAATCATTCTATAAATATTAATATATATAATATTTTAGATCGATATGATAAAGATATATATCGATTCAAAAAAAAATATGCATGACAATTATATTGATAAATTTAATGATCTTATTATTAAAATATTAATCTCAATAAAAAAACAAACAGCGTAAAACTACTCTCCGGTGCAAGCCCGACTCTGGAGGTTGTCCAGAGGTGCAATCGCCTAGGGTCCAAAATTAAAAAGGTCTAAATTTTTGTTTTTTTTTTTAATTTTTATGGAGCCCAATTTTTTTTTTTTTTTATAGGTTAAAATTTTTTTTATCAACTTTTAAAGGTCTTAAATTTTTTTTTTAGTTTTTAAGAGGACGAATTTATTGTTTTTACTAACTTGTAAGAGAACTAAAATTTTTTTTCTCAAGAACCCAACAAGTAGTTCCAGTAAAAAAAAGGATGTTGTTCATCCTAAGAGATCTGGGTTCGAGCGTCTGTGTGTGCAATGTGTATGTACGTGTTAAAGGATTAAAAAAATATGAACAGATACTTATTATATAATTACACCAATATATTTAAAAAAAAATTTCTCAAACTTTTATTATTTTGATTAAATCCTCAAAAATGTTAAAAACGAACTTACTCCACTGTAACTGAATTTTTTCCCATATTTGAATATTTATATTAACATTAAATTAAATTGAAATTTAGAAGATTTAAATGGACAAAAATAATTAAAAGAAATATAATGGAAATTCATAACAGGAACGTCGTCATCAACAATCGCAGATTAGAAAACGTAGTTCATACAAATGAAGACCTGGTCTCGAGTCCACACTTTAGAAACTCCATCAAACCGCGTTTTCCTTTTCCCTCAATGGTCCATTCTCTCAAACATTTTGGCCTCGTATAAGCCCCCTTCGCCCTTTTAAACCCCATAAAATCTCTTTCTATTTTCCCAATTCCCACCATGAAATTATTCTCACACAATTTCCATGGGTTTTTTCTTTTGTAAATCCCACCACTGTTCCCTCTTCTTATTTTCCTTTCTCTGTTTTGCTTCTTTCACCTTTTCTTTATCCACTGTTTCAATCTCTGAAACTTCCAACCTCACAATTGTTTGCGCTTTAGTACCCTCCAATGGCGGCCTTCAACCAAATTCTCTCAACTGTTCTACCTTTCCAATTCTTGGTATAATTCAAACCCCTTTTAGTTCCAACGATTCGTTTTCTGGGATTGTCTCTGGGGATGGATTTTTATGTGGTTTGAGACCCTCATCTTCGTCATCCAATGTTTCGGTCATGCATTGTTGGAGATTTTCCAGCAATGGTTCTACTTTAGGGTTCAAAAGGATTTACAGGGGTCCAGTTTTTAACCAGCTTGAAGCAGGCAACACTCATATTTGTGGTCGTAATCAGACCAACGCTCTTGAATGTTGGCAGTGGTCTGAATTTAATCAAACAGGTGGTGTTCAGAACTTTTCCGATATTGCTGTTGGCGAAGGATTTGTATGTGGGTTATCAGAAGATGGAACGACGATAAGATTCCTCGGAAACTTCACTGGTATCACTGATCGAGACATTATAGGTTGGAATTATAGCATGATTGCTGCTGGTTTCAGACATGTTTGTGCCATCAATTCAGATCATGATTTAGAGTGTTGGCCAAACCGAACCACTGTCGGTGATATGCCTCAGGGAAAGTTCAACTCGCTGGCTCTGGGGTTGAATCGAAGCTGTGCTGTAAGGATTAATGGAACAGTTGTCTGTTGGGGGATGAACAATTTCAGTCTGCCACTGGAATTGGGAAGTCTTGAGTTTATTACAATCAAAGCAAAAAGGAATATTTTTTGTGGAGTTTTAAAATCGAATTATTCACTGTTATGTTGGGGTGACTCTAATTTCAGCTCCAATCACATGGTTTTCTCAGAAGTTTTACCTGGACCTTGTAGGAATGAATGTTCCTATGGTCTATTGCTAGGATCAGGTTCGTTTTGCAGCAATGGTGAGTCTATTTGCCAATCTTGGCCTTCAATGCCAACAACTCCAACACTGCCACCATCTCCCTCGTCCCAACCTCAAAACAGATCGACAAACAATGATTTGAATGGCAGATTGATAGCTTTTCTAGTTGTTGGTTGTGTTGGATCCTCCTTGTTCTTGATAGTCGTTGGTTTCTTTGTCTTCAGATATTGCAAAGATAGAGTGTGTCGAGTCCATGATTCAGGCCGGCTCGATGAGACTGGTGCCCCTGCCAATGGTGATCCAGAATCAAATCAGCCCCAAACTCCCCAAGCCCCACCTGCAGTGCTCGAGAAGCGTCTGAGCCAATTGACCAGCATGGGTACCACTGGTCGCTTGGAAGAGTTTTCGTTTGAAGACTTGGTTCAAGCCACCAACAATTTCTCCGATGATCATAAGATTGGTACTGGTAGTTTTGGTTCAGTCTATTATGCTACATTGGATGATGGGAAAGAAGTGGCCATCAAACGAGCTGAAACAACGAGCACTTCATCCTATGCAATCGGCACCAGGCATCAAGAAGATAAAGACGACGCCTTTGTGAACGAGCTCGAGTATTTGTCCCGTGTTCACCACAAGAACCTCGTCCGACTCTGGGGATTTTACGAGGATTTGAACGAACGCATACTTATTTACGAATACATGAACAATGGCACACTCCATGACCATCTCCACAAGTTACAAAAGTCGCCCTTTACATCATGGGCTATTAGGCTCAAGATTGCATTAGATGCTGCAAGAGGGATCGAATACCTGCACGAATACGCGGTTCCACAGATCATACACCGCGATATCAAATCTGCCAACATTCTTCTCGATACAAACTGGTGCGCAAAAGTATCGGACTTTGGATTATCATTGATGGGTCCTGGAGACGAGGAATCACACCTTTCACTGCGTGCAGGCAGTCGGATACATGGATCCTGGGTATTACAGGCTCCAACAACTGAGCACTAAGAGTGATGTTTACAGTTTTGGAATAGTTCTGCTCGAATTATTATCCGGATACAAGGCGATCCATCGGAACGAAAATGGGGCGCCAAGGAATGTGGTCGATTTTGTGGTTCCATATATTCTTCGAGACGAAATTCACAGGGTTCTGGAC
This sequence comes from Kokia cookei, assembly GCA_039519145.1. Lineage (NCBI taxonomy): Eukaryota > Viridiplantae > Streptophyta > Magnoliopsida > Malvales > Malvaceae > Kokia > Kokia cookei. Next base: position 20,409,845 of record CM076902.1, read on the forward strand.
CCGAATGTCCCACCGCCAACCCCTTACGAGATCGAGGCCGTTGCGTATGTAGGCTATTTAGCGGCGGATTGTGTGAGACCGGAAGGCCGAGACAGGCCTTCGATGACTGAGACTGTAAATAACTTAGAGAAGGCGTTAACAGCCTGTTTGATTCCCCGAGCTTTATCTCGATCCACTACACACTCTTCCACATAAAATGTACAGCAAAATTTTTCAGTCAATTTTTCCCCAAATTTCCCCAATACATTTATTTTTTATTCTCAGTTCTTTTCCCCTCTGATTTGTTGATTATTCAACTAAAGCAAAAAGTGTGTGATGATTGATGGGGTTGTTTACCTGCCAATAACGAGGAAAAAAATTGTCTCGGACCTGGCAGCCAATGTATTTTAAATTTGGGATAAAGCAATATTTAGTCCTTAAATTTGATAACTTTTTTCAATTTAATCCCTGAATTTTTTAAACTTTACAAATTTTTAAGTAGTGCCCATCATCGGAACCCAAATTTAAAACTGATGGGGGGGGGGGGGGGGGTTAGTTTATTTGGTTTGACAAAGTCAATTATGAATATTTCCTTGAACAAAGTTTGGTTTTGAATTTGCCCACACGAAGACTTGGAAGGAAGAGTAGCAGGTCAAAACAAAGGAAACGAGACTAGAAGCCTTTTGATTATTAATATGAAATGCATGCATGCTTGGTTTGTGGTTAAAAAAATCGCATATTACACGTTGATACTTTTATTTAATTGGTTAGTCCAGATGAGACGTCTTCTTCTCAGCATCCCCAGCCTTATTATTATCACTAAACAAAGTTGGACCACCAAGTCGATTTCTTCAACAAATTTCTATACACCCGAATCACAAAGTGAAATGATAAAAAATTAAGCTTAATGTATAAAAGCCCTTCAACTTTTTCAAAAAATTATTCTTTTGCACTTAATTGAATTTTTCATCTGAAAATTTACATTAAATAGATTCTTTGATTAACGTTGATATTTAAAAATTGATAAAACTAATGACATGATAATTACATCTATTAAACATTTTTAAGATATTACATTAAATATGTATAAATTTTTCCGACATGGTTTTCTTATTATTATTTTTTTATTTTTATTTTTTTATGTTTCAATGTTTAAAAGTTAAAACTTTTAAATTTTGTAAATTTTCCTCCATCAAAACTTTCATCTTTTTCACCATCCACAAGTTTAATAGTCATTTTCATAACATTCATCCTCCACTCACTGCTTATTTGTGAAACTGAGATAAACCCATCCCAAACAACCCCTTCACTATTGCTAAACCAATTTCCACCCTCACCACTAGTTAACCTCTAGCATCGTCCTTTTTTAGCAAAAACGAACAATAATCATACTCTCAACAAAACCCAAATCATTAAGCCAAATACAAATGTTTCAAATGTATAAAATGTTGAATTTAGTGTCTAAGTATGGTATTTTCATTTATGTATACTTGTAATTTTTCGAACAGATTCATTAATAAAATTATTCATGAATTACATTAATATCCTTTATATATTGTCCTCATGTGATCTTTGCTTGTACTGCAAAATAGAAGTAATTATTAGTTCATTGGTTTTTTATCTTTAATTAATACTAAATAGTATTATGTGATCGGATTGTAATACGAAAAGACAACTTATATTAGTAGATGTATACCAAACATGGCTTTAGTCTAATAAAAAAGAGCAAACCGATTGAAGACTAATATGTCGTCTATCAAATCCAATTGGGAAGATATATTGTCTTGAGTATCAGAGCGAATGACTCTCAAAAGATAGAGATATAGATGTGATTTATCGGACTGATAGTACATCATATTAGACTCAAGAATAGTAGATCTTGAACCCGTTTATTGATTTATTCACTTGTGACGTTTAAAATATGACATACCTTAATCATAAGTGGATGACGGATTATGTATGTGTGACTAGTATACTTTGGTGTAAGTAAAAGTTTGAGTTCAAATAGATAAGGAACCGAAAGTTGGTGCATTAGGTATACGATTTCTATAGTATGTAATGTTATTCACAACAGTGAAATTCATAGCTCAAGATTTGGATAAATGATATCCTCTAATTATCATTACATGGTAGATAAAAAATAAACGTAGCTACAGGTCATTTGTCTTTGTGATGAATAGTTTGATTATTATTTTATAGTAATTGACTTTTCATGAAGGAATATGTAACAGTTACCATGAGATAAAATAAAATCATATTGAGAAAGATGATTTATCTTAAAAAGATTAAAGATATCCTATGAGGGTAGCACACTTATGACAATGTCACTGGACGAGCACTAATCGAGTTGCTTTTGTAATGGTATGTCATTAGGGAGAGTTCGGTCACAATACTATAGTGGAATAATTTTGTGATTAAATGAGTTTATAATTAATAGGTAAAAAGTTAAAACTTAATTATAAATCATTTGAGTCTTAATCACATATGTCTAATCGATCTTTTCGCTAGCTGATTGAAACCATAAATTAATTACAAATAGATGTGATTTTCTCTAAATGGAAATTACTTGGAAAATGAATTTATGGTTTTTTGAATTATTATTTAATTTATCAATTAAATAATTGAAATTCGAAAATGAAAATAAATTAATTGGTCATAGTGAATCCGTTGAATGTAGAAATATTAAATATATTTTCTCATAGATTCTTTTTCGGTAAAGTCGTTATGATTTTGATAGAATTAAAATTGAGTTAAAAAATTATTTAATTGTAAAATTATTTTATTTAAATTAATTTTAGATGTTTATTTTGAAAAATAAAAAACAAATATGAAGTTAGATTGAATTATAGAGTACTGAGTTAAAAATCTATTTGTTGGGGATTGACCCGATTAAGCAACGAACAAGTTAAAAATAGCGGAAGAAATTGAGAAATTGAACACACAAATTTAACGTGAAAAAACTCCTCCGAATAAGATAAAAATCACGAGCAAAGATAATTTTATTATAATAGCAAAGAACAAAGAGTACAAAAGATGGAGATAAAAACTAAACCCCAAAAACCCGAAAATAAAGAACCCTCAAAACGTAAACACTAAATTCTCCAAAAGTGTTAGTAGTTCTAAATTATGATGGATAAGTCTAAATGGGTGTTTTATAAGGTTGTAAAAGAATCTATTTATAGGCTAAATTTCTTAAGTCAAATAATAATAAAATAATCTAGACTAATAAGAATTTGACTCAAACAACTAAACAGAGTTTAATTGAAACAAATAAACAGAGTTTAATTGAAAGATTATTTCTCAAATTTGACTTGAAATAGGATTTATAATTCAACAAATCTCCACCTTGACTCATATTTCCACAATGTCATCTTTGCCAAAGCCCGTCACGGGCCTATCTTGAACTATGCAGGGAATTAACTGAGTCGAATTTGTGCTTAGGAGATAGAAGTCTTCTAGCCTTCAACTTGTGAACTGTCAAATCCAAACTAACCCGGGTCTAATTTTCACGAACATAGTGCCCTAACTTTTCAAAACCTGCATCCAAAAGAGAATCTCTCTTCAACGAAACAGTCATACACTTTTCCCTCCTATAACCAAGTTGCTTCCGCTCCAAATGAGTTGACTTCAAATCCGTAAAGGACGAGGGACGTCCGATTTCGCCGGTCACTGTAAAACCTTCCAGAGTATAAAGACTACTGATCTTTTTACCTTTTAACAAAACGAGAGCCCCACGAGATACCTTAATGCCGCTCGACTCAATGTTAATTCTGCAACCTTTTGAGTCTAAAACACTTAAGGAGATGAGATTCTTTCGTAAATCAGGTACATACCTGACATCTGATAGTGTCCTAATCGTACCATCGTGCATCTTAATTTTAACAGTACCAATACCGATTACCTTACTGGATGAATCGTTTTCCATGTACACAACTCTACCTTCAGTTGAACTGTATGTGGAGAACCATTCTCTATTGGGACACATGTGGAAAGAACATTGTAACACCCCTATACCCGGTTCACACGTATAAACCCGATATAGAAGCATTACATACAGTATCGGAGATTTTAACACGAGTATAACAAATTTTTTTTTCAAACGATGTGTTTTAAATTATTCTATTCAAAATACATCATTTCAATTTTTTAACTCGTAGTAATCCAAAACAATATTTATAACCATCCACTGAAGACACATAATAGTATCATTTGTACATGCCATTTTTATTAAAAGTAATGTACCTAAACTGAAGTCTTCCAATAGTGATGTGATGTGGTGAGAGGTCCTTTAACTTGACTTCCACTTCTCGTAGCTTTTGTACTTACGCGTTAAAATAAACACGTTAAGCAGGTGAAGGCTTAGTAAGCACTACAAAAGTAATGAATGATCATTTAAGTACTCATGCTTATAAACTTCTTGTCTTACTTACATGTAACCTGTAACTTACCACAATGACACAATTTACACTTTTATCCACTTTCTGTAACTTAGCCCATAGTAGACTATCATAGAACCGTTAGGATATACGGAACAAACAGAGAGTACCAAAGTACTAACAGAGAGCACATAAGTGCCGTGCAACAGAGAGCACACACAGTGCTAAACAGAGAGCACACAAAGTGCTAATCAGAGAGCACACAAAGTGCTAATCAGAGAGCACACACAGTGCTAATAACAGAGAGCACGAGACGTGCTAAACAGAGAGCACACTATTGTTCCTTAATGGCATGCCACTAATATCACAATGATTCTAATTTGTCTACTTGGGCACAATCTCAATTAGCATCACTTCTCATAACTGATATATCTCACATAAATACATCATCAAATACTTCACATTTATATTTTCAAAGATGTTCACTTGCGTCGCAATCACTAAATTATTTATATCTTGAGATACAGAATTCGAAATCATAATCCGCTTGATTTTTCTGAAACTAGACTCAATCATCTTTTTACCATAAAATTCCAAAAATTTTTAATTCAGCAAATTTTTACAGTAAATTCTTTCAATTTACCCCTTCGCTGCTGCCTGACAGTTTCGACCTTTCTTCACTAAAAATTATCTATCTTTTAGTACAAAGATCAAATGATGTTTCCGTCTATTTCTATTGAAAATATACTAATTAAGGAATTAACCATATAAATTTAAGCCTCTAATTATTTTTCTATATTTTTCTATGATTTTTCAAAGTCAGAATAGGGGAACTCGTACCTACTCTGACCTTGTTACACAAAATCAGTTATATCTCAGAATATACAGATCCACTTCCATCACCGTTTCTTCTATATGAAACTACACTCAATAAGATTTAATTACATATATAATAAGATGCTTAACTCACTATATACAATTTTTGATGAATTTTCGAAGTTAATCCTCTGTTCTGTCCAAACTGTTTTACTAAATCACACATTAATTCCTTCATTTTATCATTGCAAACATTCAAATTATGTACCTATCTAACAATTTCTATGCTAATAATTCATATACCATTAGAGAAATTAAGCTATAATTCAAAACTCTTGTAGTACTTACAACAAAAAGACTGGTTTCCTTCTCTTTTCACTCTTTGCTCTTCTCTTTTCACTCTTTGCTCTTCTCTTTTCCTTTCTCTTCAATTTGATCCTTGCCTCTCTTCTCTTTCTCTTCAATTTCACATAAACACATATAAGCTATAAGCTATAATTCAATAATTTTCATGCTAAATAACAGTAAAATACATGTATGTCATGAGAATTTAACCATTTCTTACCTTAACCCTTGAATTCAAAGTTTCTCAATTTAATCCCTATGCTCTCTAACACCTCAAAATGAATTCTATAAGAATTTTGAGGTGTCTACTAACCCCCTTCTATACTTTTCTTTCAGAAATTTCAAAGAAAATAGGAGATTTTGGAGCTTGGAGGGCTTAAAAATGATGGAAGGACGTATTTGGAATAAAATCAAAAGTTGGATGGAAGAGAGAATGGCATGAATGGTTACACTATGAAAAGAGCTGATATTTTTTACTTTTAATTGATTTTTAATATTTCTTAAATTCTCTAGAAGTCTCACTTAAAATATCTCACTTAATAAAAATGATAAAATTGCACTCTTAGTCATTGAGCCTTCCAACTTTACACTTTGGCCCAAAACCTTGCGTCCAAAAATATCTTCCACCAAATTACTCTTTTGCCCCTCCTTAATCAATCTAATTATCATGTTGACTCAAAATTCAATTTGGATAATTCGTTATTTAGTCCCTCATATTTTCTCTCATTTACTATTTAATCCTTAAAATTTTCTAACCTTCCTTACTTCAACTTAACATTTCTAATTCTCAATTCTATTTTATCACTCAAATCCGGTTCAAGAACGCGGATGTTACAAACATCCTGAATTTAGAATCCACTCGGACGTAATCTCGGAGCTTTCGCTCGTTAACACTAACAAGAAATCATCACCATTTTTATCGGCCAAAAGCACCAGCTAAATCTTCCTCGTTACTCTTAGCAGCCCTTTTATTTCGCAGTTTGTAACAATCTGCTTTGACGTGACCTAATTTCTTACGATAGCGACACATTTTGTCTCGCTTCTTTGATGCTACCAAAACAGAAGCTTGCTTATCTGCCTTGCTATCTAAACCAAACTCATTGTCGAGTTTGTCTTTGCTCAACAAATGACCCTTCACATCCTTAAACGAGAGTTTATCTCTACCATAAATCAAGGTCTCTCTAAAAGACTTGTATGAAGGGGGTAAAGAGCACAACAATAGCATAGCATGATCCTCATCGTCAATCTGAACCTCAACATTATTTAAATCATTCAAAAGACTAATAAATTGACTGATGTGATCTCTAAGAGGCTCACCTTCGTTCATGTGAAACGTAAATAGACGTTATTTCAGCACTAAACGGTTAGCCAGAGACTTAGTCGCATAAAGAGTTTCTAGCCTTTTCCACAAGGCGGATGAGGTCTTCTCCATCAATACCTCCTGCAATACCCTATTTGCGAGGCACAACTGGATTGCAGACAAGACCTTTTCATCAAGCTCTTCCCATTCTGACTGATCTAGATTATCGGACATTTTCCCAGTAACAACCCTTTTCAAACCGGTCTGAACTAGAATTGTCATCATCCGAACTTGCCACAAATTGAAATTTGTGTCACCATCAAACTTCTCAATATCAAACCTTATTACTGTCATCTCTGAACGGGCTGATCTGCAAAAAACGAACTAGCTCTAATACCACTTGTTAGGGATCGACTTGATTAAGCAACGAACAAGTTAAAAATAGCGGAAGAAATTGAGAAATTGAACACACAAATTTAACGTGGAAAAACCCTTCCGAAGAGAATAAAAACCACAGGCAAAGATAATTTTACTATAATGACAAAAAACGAAAAGTACAAAATATGGAGATAAAAACTAAACTCCAAAAACCCGAAAATAAAAAACACTCAAAATGTAAACACTAAATTTTCCAAAAGTGTTAGGAGTTCTAAACTATGATGGGTAAGTCTAAATGGGTGTTTTCTAAGGTTGTAAAAGAGCTTATTTATAGGCTAAATTTCTTAAGTCAAATAATAATAAAATAATCTAGATTAATAAAAATTTGACTCAAACAACTAAACAGAGCTTAATTGAAACAAATAAACAAAGTTTAACTGAAAGATTATTTCTCAAATTTGACTTGAAATAGGAGTCATAATTCACCACTATTAAATACTTATAATTAGATCTAATATGGGTGAAGCCCAAAAGTTCTTCATGCTTAATGCTAGGGATGGCAAACCCTAATTTATTTAATTAGGATTGTGGCCCTACCTAATCCTAGTTAGATTAAGAGTTTGTTTTTCTATCGAAACAAACTTCAACAATTTTAACAAGGGTTATACATAGATAATACTGGTTGGCTTAAATTCTGCATGGAAATAGTGATAATTTATTTTCTTAGTAGAAATTTGATTTTTATCAAAGAGAGATTTGTTTTCTCATTGAAAGTAAAGTAAATAATTTTTTATTGTGTTTGATTCAAATTTGTTATAGTCTACACTCGAAGTAGTTCGTGATACGAAAATAATGGAAAAAATTATTCGATTGAAAGTCAAAAACAACAATAATACGTCTAGACGAAAACATATGTACGATTTCAATAAAAATTATTGTTATAATATATTTATTATATATTATGAAAATAAATATATTTTAAATAATTAACAATAATACAAAATAATTCAATCTTTTTATTTTAATTTCGAGATTCACAAAAATTAACTGATAAAATTAATTAAATCGAGATCGAAATTATTCAAACTGCTCAACCCAACGAAAAAAAAACCGAAATAATCACTTGTCTTGGTTTTCCGATTAAAACCAGTATTGCTATTCCTAATCACACACTGAAGCCGAATATTATATCTGCTAAGAGGAAAGCGTTATTCTTGCAACCAAACAGAAAATCTTATCTTGTTTTTGCCATTTTAAGTTGGGAAAGGAAAGAGAAAGAAAGCAGTGAATTGAGGCACGAATGGGAAAATCAAAGAAAGAGCTGCTAAGCAAAGCGCCCTGGAGGGGAGACGACCATGACAACTCCAACAAATTCGCAGACGCCAAGCTCAAGGTTACCAACCAGCCTGGTTCCACCCCCAAAATGCACGTCCCTCACCGTAAGTCCGCCGGTTCCCGACTCGACGACGACGACGACTCCCTTGAGATTGACCCTGAACTCCGTTACAGCTTTCAGCGCAACCTCCAGGTCCCTTTCTCTTTCTCTTCCGTAATTATATTTGACCTAAAAACAAACCCACTTTCAGATATTGATGTTAGCTTCGATGGGTCTGTTTTTTCTTTTTTCAGAATTTGTTTAACCAATTTCCTCTGGTTGACTAATTGTGGTGCAGATTGAGTTTTTTTTTTTTTTTAAATTTCAGAATTTCGATAGGATAAGGTATTTTCATGTTCAAACAATTTAAAAAAAAAGAAGGTTGGAACACCAATTCGAGTTATTTTTATTCTCAAAGAATAGATGGTCGGAAAACAAACTCCTGTCGCGCCAAGTGGTAAGGAGCTTCGGCGCTTCCTTAAAAACATCTCTGAGTCTTGTGAACCCCTGTTTGGAGTCTGACCCTAATCGACTTTGGATTAGTCTATAGGAGGTTCTTAGACAAAAAAAAAAAGGTTGGAACAGTCCTATTTCTTATCTGACTGCACAAAGTTTAGAATTGAATCCTATATCAAACAATGCCCTATAACTAGAAAAAAGGTTAAGATTTAAGAACCTGGATTCAGTAGTTTTGAAGGAAGTTATGATAGTAATCTCCATAAGGTTCCAAACCCTCGGTGCAAAAAAAATATTCACAAGTCAAGATTCTACAATCTAAGCCAGTCTCATTTGTACTTGGTGTAAGTTTTGGATTCAGATATGTGCCTGACACGAGTATGCTCAATTTCTCTTAAGTTTTTCCATATACTTGGGGGGTCTTACCTCCATGTCCATGTCTGGGTTTCTATTGGACATGAGTTTTAGACATGGGTATTTCAAGAAAAATGAGAGACGCAATATAGGTTGTAGTTAATTAGCAAACTTATATATTTTGATCACAAGATATCTGCAGTCTTGATCTCAATATGGATTGTCTTGTTCAATTTCAAACTGCAGAGTGTGGTCAGTAATTTCTGGGGTTTTTTTTCTTGTCATGGTTCAACTTTTAGCGAAGATCTAGAAACAGATTGGTGCATGTGCAAGTCTGCAAATAACTTGAAAACTGGTTACAGTTTAGATAAACTTGTTCAGGTATATATCTTGCATATTCCATCTATGTTAGGGTAAATATTGGTCATCTTGGATGAATTCTACATTCAGGTTAGATACATTAGTACTTTGCATGCATTAGTTAGGGAAATAAAATGTTGGCTCTACTTGTAATTTCAATGTTTCTGAGTGAGAAGTGCAATTATGTTTGATGCCACAACGTGATACAGACAACACAGGTATAATATATGTCAAGGAAAATTTACAGTATGATCTTTATTTGATCTTAATTTAGGTGTTATTTGAGCTATAACATATGTTAAGGAATCATATTTCCATGTTTTCTTTAGCTAGATGGTCATTCATTTTATTATTTTTCCTTGACTGAGTTTCAAAATGTGGACATTTCATTGATTTTAGTTGCTAGATATTGCTTTTCAGCCTTAGGATTTTACATAAAGTTAATCTTTGCCTTTTCTTTTTTAATTAAAAAAGGTTGTTCCAAGTGAATTACTTTTTTGTATTGCAACCTTCACAATATAGGACTAATTGAGCTCTATAAATAACCACATAACTAAGTTATGTGACTCCTATTCTCTACACCCATAAATAGTTCTCACAACTAATTCAAGGACTTTTGAAAACTTTTTGGATTGACTGAAACTTTCTCTCCAACCCTTTAATCTGAATTCTCTCTTTAGCCGTGTTCTCCACCTGTTTATTCATCTTTTGCTAGCAAATAGTATAAGGCAATAATTGAAGGGGTACTTGGGTGTCAGTCTTCCTTTTACTAGCAAATAGTATAAGGCTCCATCAGGTCTTACAGTATATCACTTATTGCAGGAAGTCGTCTGAAAATGCATTTTGTTCAATGGGATCTTGGTATCAGCAAAAAAGGGAATTAACATAAAAGTCCACAGCAATTATAAACTTTTGGAGAAATTTTGGTGTTAAAACTCAAAAGAATGTTTGGTAATTGTTAATATCGCTGAATTAGTTAATTTATACTGCACTGTTTTCTTAATTACAGTTCAAAACTATTGTCAAAACAAATGAAAGTTCGCTGCATATCCTACTTCCATTTGTAGATAATGAGTCTAAATGCCACTGTCTACTTTTTATGCCTTCAATATTTCTTTATAGAAGGTAAATTTTGAACATATTTCTTGGCTACTATGAGTTATTATTGTTCATTAGCCTCTTTGACGAGCATTCTAATAGCTCCATGTTCATACAGTTTCTTCAACGAGTTTTTAGCATAGACACTGTTGTGAAGCCCCTTCCACCTGCAATGGCATACAATGTTTCCCGCAACTTGAGCTTCTTCACACGTATATTCACCCAGTTCTTTGGTGAGTTTTTATTTGTCAAAAAGGTATTGGTAGCTAAAAGGTTGAACATTAATATCCATGAATTATATGCACTGTATCAAGGTTTTCCAGAATTCCCGTGCTTTGCACTCCGAGTGGAGATGCATTGCTATTTAGGCAATGTTGTTCAAACTTTTCATATTGCTTGAAGTGCCTGTATCCGACTCTTATTTGAGCATGGATTTAGGGTCTAGAATTGACATGGGTACTTTATGAAACATCAAATGTCGAGTGATGTAGACTGCAACTCTTAACTTTTCGGAATCGTTGTATTGCAGATCCAGAAGGTATTGCAAATGCACAAAAATCACTGGGGTTGGGACAGGAAGAAAAAGCTCGTCGAGTACGTTAACGAGAATAGAAGGCATTTGGGATTTTTGTGGAATCTGAAAGTGAATTTATGATTTGATTTCTTTATATGGTTATCTTTTGTATCCATGACCAAAGTGTAGAGACATGGAAAAGGAACTCTCAAATCTTTTTTGAAAGTCGTAGAGTTATTCTCAGTTATATTTATTTAAATTATCAAAGTAATGCCAGGAAGTACTAACTACTGACCTGAACCAGTGCCTAGTGCAACTTGCCATTGGATTACCTCTTCCAGCTCAAAGTTTTATATTCGAACTTACTAATTTTGGATGTCTAACCTCTAAGGCTTTTCCATGAAATTTGTGAGAATAAATGCGTTTCAATATGCAATTATTTTGGTTAATTAAATGTAGAGAGAGGCTTGTAAATGATCTAAATGAAGGCATGAGAAATTCTATATTCTATCTTTTATCATTTAATAATTTTTCAGTATATGCTGTTTCATTTGATTATTTTATATCTTTTTACAAGTCATACTTCCGCCGTTTTTTATTTTAAGAATATTTTTTAATGAGTTACAAGAAAAAAGTAAAACCTTATCGATAACATAATTAGCTTGAGATTGTGAACTGTGAAGTTTTTATTTTAAGATTATTTGATACCATAAAAGCTAAAATAAATTATAGGTTAGACTCTATATTAGACTGATAGTTCATGTTTGTATATTATTGTGTCAGGTATTTTTTTTAATTAAAACATTTAAAATTTAATTTTTATATTTTTCAAATTAAAAATATAAATATAATTGATAATATTAATAAAAGAATAATTAAATAGTATTATTAATAATTAGATTTAAATTTTAAATTTTAAAATATTAATGGATTAAATTGCATATTTTCATGTTTGTGAATGTTATTTAACAAGTTAATAGTTTGTATTATACATATTTTAACATATTTGTACTTGATGTTCAGTCATATTGTGATTTACTTATTTTTTTCACGTTGTGTAATCTTATCATGTTCAATATTACTAGGTTTGCTCTATCGATTGAGTATCATACAAATCTGTGCTCAAGAAGAGTATATTTAAAATTTTAGAAAATAAAAAATGGGAAAATATAAGAGTAGCAATTTAAGGTGCAATTGAACCAAAAGTGCTCTTCGTTTACAATCAACCAGAAAATGAAGTACACAAAGAAAATAAGCCAGATAATGGCTTATTTATGGTACTAATACAAAGATCAAAGATTGGCAAGCTGCTGAATGTTGATGGGATAAACAATGGAAGGATCACCATTGAAGGCCTTCCTTGCCATTATGATGTTCACTTTCTCAGTTGGATGGAATGCATCCCAAAACACGTATTCATCTCTATTTTCACATGGTGTTTGGAATGGAAGACATGTGATTTGCCCTCTGTTCCTCCCAATCCCACAACACCCTCGGTTTACAACACTAAATCCTGCATATATATATATATATATATATATATATATCCATCCATCCATCCATCAACAACAATTCAAAAACCAGAAAATCCAATTTCTAATCATAGTTTACGCACCGTATGTTCTAGCATTGGCGATGATATCTTCAAAAAGGTGAGCAATGTCGACGTAGATAAATCTTGCGCCCGGAAGGTTAGCATTAAGGCTATTCATCATGGTTTTCACATTGGCATTGAAAGGTAAAACCAGCTGGTTCACTTCCTCCGAGCAGCTTCCCGCAGTGCTTTGAGCTAAAACGCTTGGGATACACCCCATTCTTCCTAGCCCTGCTAGTACAAACTTACGTGCTCCAAGATTGTAAAGTGTCTGCAACATAACCAAAAAAAAAACCTAGTATAGGTAATGCTGCAACAGTGTTGAAGTGGGAATATTAGCTTGTGGATGAACTTGTTTTAACGTACCCTTAGTTGTTGATTGTATTTTTGGACCAATAGCTCAGCATATTGTTGGCCGTCGTATTGATTCCGAGTTGGAAAATTGGGCATAAGGTAGTTGTTGAGATAATCATTACTTCCCATTCCAACAAAGAAAATACATTTACCAAGTGCTTCTGCTGCTTCTATTGCCCCAAGGTTATCTGCAAGCTGATCCAGTGTGGTTTGGAAATTCTGTATTTGTCGATCAAATGGTATTCGCCCCACCTGATTCAAACATACACACAAACATTTACTTTTCTACTCATGCATGTCCACTTTGAAGGGAAAGATGGCAGACAAAAGATGGGAGTAATTAATGCACAACAGTTTGATTTATATATAGGTCAGTCAAAACCTGCATTTATGATTCAAGCGGCAAGACTGCATGGAGATGCAGACTGTTTTTATTTTAGATGCACTATCAAGTATGGCAAAGTTAGAATGGTAATAATTGCCAAACATCCTATATCACGAGAAATATGCTTACAAAATTTCGTCCGGTGATGTCAAGGATTCCGGCAGCTGCTGAGGCGTAGTTGACACCATGAAGAACTTGATCGCCGGAAGCTTCAGAATATGCAGGAATTAAAGGAAGTCCTAGTAGTTCAGCTGCATGTGCAGACACAGTTAATCCATGACGTACACTCGAATATGAATAAAATAAGTAGAGAGTTACTAACCGATTTCATCAACCATGGTGTATCCATTAGAGAAGCGACCAGTAGGACCGCCATTGAAGTCAATACCATAAGGGAAATAATTAGCCTTAGCGAAAGAAGGGAGGTCGTTGTTATTGCCATTGTCAATAAGAGAATCTCCAAATATGAACATAGCAGGCACCATTTCTCTTCTCCTTCCACCATCTGGCTCAAAAGGGTTTTGTCCTTGCCCTGAAGCCACGTTGTTCAACGCCATACCTAAACAAACAAGCAAGCAATACATCCACAGCTTCGCCATCGCCATTGCCAATGCCTGAGAGATGAAACACAGCGAAAGGGAAGTAGAATGAGAGCGACTGGGAGGTGGAGAAGCTGGTATTAAATAACAGGAGGTAAGGTGGGTAGTTGGAAAGCAGTAAATGAGTTCATCTGTTTTAGTCCAGTGCAGTAATTACCTTATATTCATAAACCCAACTTTTTCAACTTCCTTCTTTTGCTCCTATCGATGCCATTGCCATTAACGGTTTCATGCAAAACCACTGCCTATTTCACGTTTCACACTTCACACTATTCAATATATATAACCAAACAAAGAAGATAAGCAGTTAATGAGTTGCAAAGTCAACCGGGCAAGGTGAGGAAATTGACCATTCAATTTCATTTTAAAATACAAATTTGATGGGAGGCGCATTCCGCCATTCCAGGCTCAACTGTATCTCAATATTAATTATAGCCAAATAACTCTAAACCTATCCAATGGGCTAAAACTCATATTTAAGGCCCAATTCCCAGAAATTATGCATTAAATCCAGAAACTCACTTTCCAATCCCAAAGTTGATCTTCACTCCAATTTTTTTTATTTATTAAACTACAAGTAGAGTTATTCGTGGATCAGATTGTGTTTTGACAAAATTTTAGATCCGATTGGTAGGTTTAATTTCTATCTGACCAAAAAAATAGATATAGTTTTGTGTTCAAGCTTGACTCAAGTCATATATATTAAACCTAAGTTTAGACTGTCTCGGCCCAAATTAAAACCTATAATATTGATAAATTATGGAAGAGCATTAATCGTATAAAACATCATGAAAGAGTATAAAATGATTCTAGTTTTACACCGATATAAGTGGATTCCTTCTTCTTCTTTTTTTTTGATGATTTTTAGCTACTAATTGAATGAAAACATTTAATTGTTGATGATTATGTATTTTGAAGTAACAATTAATAAAATTTCAATTAAAAATGGAATAATCTAAAATGTAATTCAAAATATCAAAATAAAAATAAAATATTATGCCAATTAAGTTTTATATTATTGAAATAGAAGTAAAAGTGCAACTCAATTTGAATAATTTAAAATCAGTATTAACAGTTTAAATTAATGTATACAGAAATGTAAATTCAAATTTAAGAAAAAATATTTGCAAATTTGAGGAATTGTGGGAAAGGAGGGGATATTTGGTGGGTTCCCATTTGGACAGATTTGCACATAGAACTGAGTAAAATAATGTTTGGCAAAAAAAAAAAAAGTATATTCTTAAAATTTTGATATTTCTTAATTTTTTTTAGGAATTTTGGATAATTGTTAATGTTGTACTTTTGAATTATATATAATTTTAAGATTTAAAAAATATATGTAATTTAGGTTTTTTTTAGATATTTTATTTTGAGATAATTTCTTTTAGAATCAATATTAAATTAAAATTTTGTAGATTTGAGAGTTAAATATATTGATTTTTTAAATAATGGTCAAATTGATAAAAAGTATTAATGCTGAGGACTAAATTTATTATATATTAAAGTAGTATAAATTGATGAAAAGATTGAATGTTGTGATCAATTGTCTTAAGTTGTTCTCTTTCGAAATTAATAGAAATTAATTTTTTTTTTTTTTTTTTAAGAATCAAATTGCTTAGTTTTGAAATTTGGAAACACCGGAAAGGACCTTTCCCTTTTGTCATTTCAACTAAAACTTCAAAAACAATTAATATCATTATTGATATAACATAATTTTACGTTTAATTGTTACATATAGGGGCGAGGTTAAAAAAATTTTGAGGGGGGCGAAAATGTATTTTTCTACTATAATAAAAATACAATTTTATCATTTTTAATAACCTAAATCTTTATAATTTTTAAAGGATTAAATCAAAATTTTATTATTTTTTGTAGATCAAAGTATAATTTTACTATTACAAATTTAAAATTTTAAGGAACTTAAAAGAAAAATTTTCATTTTAGGAGGTCACGAGCCTTGCTAGCCTCCTGAATTCGCCTCTGGTCTCATACACAAATAATTATAACTATTCAATATAAAAATAAGTTGATCTATTTATATATTTTTTTATTTTTTTGGTGAATGATTTTTTTTGGTAAGAAATCTATTTAGTTTTTAAATGCATACAATTAAATTAAAATAATATTTTTATTTGTATATTTAAATTAAGATCGAAGTTTTTTAATATGAAATTGCCAAATTAAAATTAATATATTAAATTTTACATTAAATAAAAACCATGTACAGTTTTTATTTTTATTTTTTAACCCACATAGTATATTATAATCTAATAGATGTATATTTGTTGGATTTTTATTTTAAAAACAATATACCAATACGTATTCAGGTGTAAATATTTTTCATTGACTATACATACATTTTATTATAATAATAATAAATTTAGCTCTTTAAAATTTATATATTTTATTAATTTAATTTTAATTTAACAATTTTAACTCATAATATTTATATATTTTAACCAATTTAATCTGGATTTTATAAATTTAATTTGTAATATTTACATAGAATATATAAATCTAAAGTTAAATTTGTTATTATAATAATTGAAATTTGGTATAATTTCTTTTTTGAGAGGGACTAAATTGAATATCAAAATTGAGAAGACGGGGGCATTTTTTAATTATTGTTTGAACTGTATGCTGGTGGTGTTACCAAAGCATAAACCCAACAAAACCCTGAAAGAAAGAAGAAGGCCTCTCGCCGCTCCAATTCCATAACCACTGTTAGCATGAAGTTCGCGGTGAAGGCATGGAGCAATGGAGGGGCACGGGCGGGCGTCCTCCATCTGGGCACCTCCACCATCGACACCCCTTCGCTTCTCCTTTCCACCCGTAAAGGCCTGCCCCACTTTATCTCCCCTGACCTTCTCTCTTGCCTCCCTTCCCCTGAGTCCCGTCTCCTCCATGTCAGCCCCCTTCACTTGTAAGCTTTCTCTTGCCTGCTTCAACTATATTTTCTCCTCTATTCTCTGCTTAATCTTTTGCATATTTCAGCTTGGAAGGCCTTTCCATGAAAACTATCTCCAAGATTGGGGGGCTTCACCAACTGCTTGGTTTGCATGACCATTGCTTCGTTGCTGTTCCAAGGGATTCCATTCAATGCCTTCCCGAAGCTAATTCCACTAACAAAATCGGGGCCTCTTTCGAGACCCCTTGTGGTCGTCTTCTGGTACTATCTATCTATCACGACTGATGTATTTAGCGGTGTCCATTACTCGGCTCTAACTGAATTAACCATGCGAAATTTAAATTTTAATGTGTTTACCAGATTAAACCCGTTGAATATATGGAAATGATATCTTCCACGAGACCTGAGTTGTGGGCTACTTTGGCTGATGAAGTGCCTGCTTGGGTGTCTGATAAAAGGAACAAAACCTCAGTGGACCGGACTATCAAATGGCTCGATGAATGCCTTTCACTAAGCCATGTAATTTTCTTTATTGCCTTTTTTCAGTATTCTTTTGCTTACTACAATTAGAATAACATGATACTGGATTTTTGCAAATGATAAGCATCATGTATATTACTCCGGGTGTTCATTTTCTTTACTTGTATTCAGTTTTGGTATAAGGATACGACCCTCCAAGTATCCTCCAAATCTATGTTAAAACTTACAAAAAATTAAACATGCACTTGTAGGACATATACCTGTATTTGACACTCACACCCAAGTCATCCTTTAAAGTATTGGTGTCACTACTAAACACTATTTCTGGTGCTCTTTTTGTTAACTGTAACTTCATCTTGCATTTTGGAACCTGCGCTGAATTTTGAAATGTTTTTGGTTTTTGTTTTCTAGTTAGTTTAATTTTTAGCAAGTTAGTTTCTAGATGAAGTTTATGGTTGCATTCTATTTGAAAGATGTTATAGTTTTAGAAGATGAAAGTAAGCGTAGGGTTGATCTTTGGTTAGAATATTGAAGGACTACCTAAGAGTCTAAGGGGTTTGATGTTATACTGGATGAGAAGAGAAGAATTTTAGTAAAAGAAATGGATGAGGTCAGCAATGAAGTTAAAACTGATTTTCAGGAGATTCCTGAGAGTGCCTATATTAGCATTATGGATAAAGAAAGTAGATGTAAAAGAATGTTGTTTACCATAACAAAATGGATATAGATTAGATGGTTCGTTGAGTGTTACAAGGGTTTTTACATAATCGTAAGATAGCATTGGATATGAAGTATGATTGTAGTGGTAGTTAGAATATGGCTTGCCTACAGGTTGAGTATCAGTTAAATAAGGTTGTTTCAACAGGTATCTCATCATGCAAGAAGAGATCATAAAAGATAAAGTCATATTTGTGAGAATGTAAAGTAAATTTGATTCTAGTAAAAATAATAAAGAGAGGTAGAGGTTGATCAATTAGTTGATCTACTAAATAAAAAGGGTTTGGCATCTTTGGATGTTTGAAAGGACCTGGATTTTTAAGTGCACTAATGAAGTTGTGTTATTTTTGTATGTGGAGACCTCAAAAATGTCCATTGAAGAATTGGATAACGGGTAAAGCCTGCAAAAGCCACCTTTTAAATACCTTCAAACCTAAAGGATCTGAGAGTAAAACCTTCTACTCATAATTATTGCGTGAGGTCATGCTATTGACTGTGGAAATTCTCTTTTGATAACTATTCTAAATTGATGAATATTGTAATAATATGAAATCCCTTCGCTTCATTCTATCTTCCTCGCCTATTTTGATCTACGAAGATATAATTGTATCCTTTGCTCCAGCTTGATTCCTTTTTTTCCTCTCCTTTTACTCTATTCTTTCTTTATACAACATAATGGTCAAATCTTGGTATATTTAGATCAAACCATGTTTTTATAAGAATGTTAAGGTTACAAGCCACTTGATTATCTTTTAAGTCAAAGATGATGCTGATTTGCTTAGTGGGAAGGTAATTAACTAGATGAAAGCATTGGCTCTTTAAAGATAAGAATAATCTAAGGGTTCTTATAGGTACTTACTGAAACCATGATGGGGTTTTGATTAATGAAGTTATAATGTTTCTTAAGGAATATATTTCTAACATCTTCTCCCTACAGAGAAAAGATTTAAATATCTGGTTGAATGTTAAGTTTTTGTCATCATTGACTGTGGAATGCATTTAGCTTTAAATTCATTGAGTAATAAGTATTCCAAAAGGACATCAGCAAAGCTTTTGTCAAAGAATGCAATAGGATATTAAGTTTGATTGATATAAGCTTGTATTAACTCATGGAATTTAGGCAAGTGGAGCTGTTTTCGGAGCTATTGTTGGAGGTTCTAGTTTGGAAGAAAGGCGACGATGTGCCCAAGAGGTAGCAACAAGAAATGTATCTGGTATATCTATGAACAAGACTTTTGTTTGTGCTATAAAGTCTTAACACAATTTTTTGCTTGCTAATTCTTTCATACACCTAGCATTATATTGGATATCATTATCGAATACAATCCTGTTCACAATCTTACTTTATCCCATCTTATCCATAGTTTTTGTACACCAAAGGTGCCCTAGTAATATGATATTGATGTCTAGCTTAAATGTATTTTCAGTGTAAAGCTCCTCAGCATATTTAATTTGGTTTTAAGCTGGAAACTCAAGACCATCTGCATGAAGGACACACCATCGACACCAGGCACAAGCTTTGACTGCGGTTATAAAGACTCCTTAGTGTCTTAAGACTACAAATAGAATAGCTCTTTTTTTTTTTTTTTCGTGTGTGTATATATATGTACTATAGTTTTAGTTGCTATGTTGGCCCCTTATCTAGCGACCTCAAACACGAACACAAGTATGACAGATATGGATATGATCATGAACAAGTTTCTGAACTTAGAACGTTTAATAGGATATGTCATTGTAATTAAGAATATTCTTACATGTCTTTTTAAAGTAACTAATTATTAAAATATTTTATTGTCTTCAAATATAGTTTTGTTAATTATCTAAATGGGCATAAATTTGGGGTCTTCATGATATCCTGGATCTGATGCCAAATCTGCGCAAATCTATTTGGTCAAGGTGGTACCATTGTGGTTACTTTGCTGGAGATGGGATAACTACTTCCCTTACGTGTTAGTCTTTGAATTTTAACTGTTCCTCCCTATATCCAATTTAAATAATATGTATTTTTTAAATATTTCATCTGTATCCAAGCTGTGTTGGTTACATATTCTAGCTTATACATAACTGTGGTACATATGGTTTCCTTATGTCTTGGTGCTTATTAGCTCCTTGGACAACTTATCTTAATGTATATGCATGCTTGCTACCTTGAAACCTAGATCTTTCCGATTCCGTAGTATATATTTAAATGCATCTGTTTTCGATTGCGTGTTCACTCTTGTTATCAAATATTTAAATACTGATTCTGAATATAAATTATGCAGGTTATTGGGTTGGAGGGTTAGGGCTTGGGGAAAGCATGGATGAGCGCCCTGCTCTGCTTAATGCTATCATTGTAAGTAGTTTAAACCATAATTTAGGCAAAACTAATAATCAGTTTAACTTATATTAATATAAATTTTGATGCATGATTTAAAACTCAACGAAGTTTGGATCTGTTGATCAAAGAGGAAAAAAGTAGAAAAGATATAGCTTTTGTAAGATTCACTATTGGTTAGCTTTTGTTTCTTTCAGCTTGTACTTTTCTTTTAGCTAATGGCAGCAAAACAAATACTAATGGAAGAAATGTGATAAGAGTAGTGCGGTAGTCTAAGTCTCTTCCTCTAAGCCAAAGGTAAAAACTGTCTAGTTATGATGACAAAGTATACAAAGTTCAAGCCTACTCAGTGTAGCCATTGAAACACTCGACTCATTTTTCTTCGTTGCACAGTTGGGAACTGTAATTTTATTAATTTTAAACCCTATTTTGCTATGTTATTTTGTCAACTTTAGTTTATTCTAGGAGCTTAGGTTATTTTCTTGGAATCTAAGTCGGTTTTTTGTTTATTAGTTAGTACACTTCAAGTCTGATCCTATTGGGTTAAAGAATAATCAAGTTGATGACTTAGGACATACATTTGGAGTAAATTGTTTACTTAGGATTTATGGTGTGCAGAAGCTAGAAATTTCGGAATTTTAGGATTCATGGCTATGAATGGAATTAGGGTTAGGATTTGCTAGGCAAATTTTTGTTTTATGGATCAATTGCCGCAATAGAGTGGCAATTTCACATTCCCATTGTAATTTTAAGTTCTAACAGTGTTAGTAATACTCAGGAAGCCTTGCCAGAGGGAAAACCGCGGTTGATATGTGGGCTTGGACTGCCAGGTACCAATCATTTCCGTTTTCTTCAGTTTCAATCCATTATTTTCTTTCTTGTTCCCTGCTTTCTCTTTCTCTCTTACTCTCCAGATCTCTCATGGTGGTGGTTGATTTGGGGGGATGAGGGTTTTTTTTGGTGGGAGTGGGAGTGGGGGTGGGGTGGGGTGGGGGAGTGGGGGGGATAATTGTAACATGAGAGCCTTTGTTTACTTTTTTATCATTGTCAGTGGACTTATATTTCAGAAAGCACATTTGCATTCCTACTATATTGGTATGTTTTGTAATCCACGTCATCACGGATTAATTTGTTTTTTAATGTCATAGAGGAAATATTGCAGGGCATTGCTGCAGGTGTTGACCTCTTCGAGTCGACGTATGTAGCTCAGTTTACTATGTATTACCATCTAACCTGTCTTTTAACTATGCTAATCGCTTTCACGACTATTTATAGGTATATTTACCATCTTACTCTTGGAGGCTTTGCACTCACCTTTCCACTAGATAGAACACAGATAAATGCATCGAATCTTGCCCCAAGTGATGTAGGAAGCGACCCCAGAAAAATTAATCTGAGAGCCACAGTGTTCAGGTAATTTTCAAGATTACTTTTACAATTTAACACTTTTGCTCAAAAATGAAAATTTGATTGGCTTGGGTTTAAGATCGAATGTTTTTAATCATATTATCAATAGTTTGAATATTTTGTAAAGGTTTCTATATGCCTTCTATTACAATTTCTATTATCTTGAATGATCCTGTGAAGCATAGGAATACTAGTATTTTATATTACATCTTTGAATGCTTATGAGATTTTGTTTCTACTTCATGAATGCATTTATACATGGTTGAATCATAACATTTGAGGTTCTTACTTCTTAGTTGTTGTCACCTATATTGCTCTGATTCTTCATTTTTCTTGAAGAACCTATGTTTGACACCAGTGTTTGAAACACATTCAGATTCGGGTATGGGGATAATACCATGTTTTATAACTACAAGAGAGCAATATATGTAGATGAGCCATTGTTTGCAATAGATATTGGGACCCATGTTGATCAGACATCGGAGGATATTGCATCTAAGTGGGAATCTATTGCTTTCACGTATGAAATTTGGATAAAATTTTCCTTATTATATGATATCTTTTTTTCCCCTCCTTTTCAGGAAAGACACAACGCCCATTGTTGAAGGGTGTAAGTGTTATACATGTCGAAATCATACCCGAGCCTACATTAATCATCTACTCAATGTCCATGAAATGTTGGCACAAATTTTGCTGGAAATGTATGTCCTTTTTCTTTATTTGTTTCTTCCTTTTGGTGATACAAGCTTTGCTTTCAATCATTTTTATGTTTACTAGTTTATTTGATCAATTATTGATGTCTGTTCCTCACCGTTTGAAATAATACTAGTCCTTTCTAGCAAGGTTTCCACTATGAAGATAGTAACAGCGTTTAGGCTTTGATGTTGCAGACATAACACCCACCATTTTCTAGGTTTTTTCCGGTTGATAAGGGAAGCTATCAATGCGGGCCGATTTGAAGAATTTTTTAAGGAATTTGTTCAAAGAAGATGGCGCTGAATGTGTCTTAGATGATACTTGTTTGATTAATTGAGAAGTTATTCCTGGGATCATTTGTAAACCGTATAAGATTACTTGTTTCTGAAGAAATACCACAAATATATTTGCATATTTTCTTGCAACTTGGATTTTCAATTCAACCAGAAACTTGCATTATTTGTTTTCCTAGATAAAAGGTACAAGTTTCTCACATCTTAGGAATAACGTGACCAATTGCATCATATGAATAGGGGCAACGGATCAAATAATAATATTTTAAAATTTTAATTCAATTGGCACTACCTTTGTCTGAGGCTTTTGTACATGGCATAGATGAGGGTACCTTATACAGCGGCTGCCGAGTATGTATTGAACAAATATGATAATATTTTCTTGTAATCACCAACTTGAGTTTTTGTATTCGGATCGATTATATAGGGAACCTGCAAGTTGCAATTAAACTTTATGTTAATGATTCAAGCTAACTACCCATTTTGTCAAAGTACATGTAACCGACTTGTGTTTGACGCATAGATACGAGCACATGACCTTCAAACATCCTCCAAATACATGAAAAATTTTCAAAGAAAAATCTGATCATACTTGGTGTTCGAATTCACACCTGAGTAACACAAGATTCAAGTGCTCCAATAATCTTATATTCTGCAAATTTTCGTTTATGTCGTATTGTTCATTCAATATGGTAGGGTTTCTGCTCAAACTGGGGCATGTGTGAGATAGGGTTACAAAAGTATAAGCTAGTGCATCAACTCAAACTTGATTTTGAGTGTCGGACATGGATATATACAGATTTGTTTAATTTGAAAGGTCCTTGTAAGATTATATCCACATATCCATGTCCAAACATGCATCGGATATGACTGCTGGATCCAACAACATAGAGCCAAGGTTCAAGTGGCTCGATACTATTAATGCATAGGACCTGAAGCTTGTTGCATGAGCCAGCAAATGCTATATATCAATTTCACTACTTTGAGGAGGAATTTGTTTTAAGTGAAAGATCATATGAATTTATCAGGAGCTAACCTCTTTGGATCCAGACACCTCAAGGAGTAATTTCGTCCGTCGAGATCCTTCTCCCACATTGTGAAGGATGTAAGGAAGTTCGAGTTCACAAAGTGCCTCTCGTACAATTCGTGAATACTGTCAAATAAAGAAAGAAGAATGATAACATTTGAGCATTTAAAAGTTAATGCTTCATTAGCAGAACCAATAGATGAATATTTTATCACATTCTTTGTTGCTCTAACTCTTCATTTTTTCCCTGTAAATAGTCATGTCCGATACATGCACCCAACATGGGTATGGGGTTCATATGACCCTCCGAGGGTTCCAAATGTACAAGAACCATTTTTTTTTTTTTTTAAAAAGAGCATATCCGTGTAGGACATGTACCCCTATTTGATACTCATCTAAATCCGAGTAACATAGCTCATAGGATACATCTCAAACCTAAGCAAAAGAAAAACAGCAATGAAGATAGCATCAAGAATATGATAGCTTACTGGATCATTCTCATACGAGAAAAGTTCAAGCTTTTTTGGTGGTGGATCTCGTCTTGCCTTATCCCATAGCATCATTCCTCGACCTGCTCGAAGAATTGTTGGCATCCATCCAGTGAACAAGGTGCTGCAAAATGCAGCATTGTCGGAAAACTAATTAAGAATTTAGACAGGAACTAAAGTTCTTACAAATCAATGGAACACTTAAACCACGTGGCCGAACATGTTCAATTAAAGTCCATATCTAAAATTAAAGCACCTTCTGATAAAAATAGAAGAACATGCTGCTCAAACTCATTTTTCTTGAAGTTCCCGTATTTTACATGAGTACAAAGATATTACCCTCCATATACATGGGAAAACATAGAAAAAACTGAACATACTTCTATGAGGCACATACCTGTATCCAACTTTCATATTTTAGTTCAAGTAATATAGAAGTATCCATCATTTGATTTGAACCATTTGTACTAAAAACTATGTACAATATGCATCTACATTGCTCACTCTTCATTTTTTTTTAAAGTACCCATATTCGACTTTCATGTTTGACACATGGATATGGAGATATGACCTCCAAGAATCCTCAAAGGCAAAACTAAGAAATATCTAACTATTACCCGTATGTAATACACACCCATATTTGATGCTTGTAGTCAAGTCCGTGTGACATAGATGTGTATTACATTGACTTTGTTTTGAAAAACTCATGATTTAATCTGAACCAGATGTTTCCCTCTTCTTCGCAAGTCAATAACATGTGTGAGCCCCATCTAGATTTACTCTGGTCTAAGTCCAGATATATTGTGATATTCAGACCATTGTGCTATATATGGAGCTATTCTAGTTCTAGTTGATTGGACACGTATTATATGCGAGTTGTAATTTTTTCTGTAATTGGACTTGTAAATTCCCTTTTTTTTAAATGACAACCTAAAGAACGCAGTAAGTAAAATTGCTAACTTTTATGTTTCCCTTTTTTCTTTCAATTTTTGCTTTCGAAGATACAAGAGAACATTTTTGGTAATAAAACAAATAGCACAAAACTTCAAAATCAAACATATCTTTGCAAATTCCCTTGACAAGGCCAAGACTCATGTAGTAGATCTATAAAGAATGTAGCTATTTGTTAACGGCACCAATGTTCGAAACTTTTTTCAAAGGGCCATGGGAACAACAGATCATTGATTTCAATGGTTCAATCATTTCCAGAACTCTGCTTCCATTATTATCACTAATACAAACGAAAGCAAATAGCTCACTGAATACGTTTCTCCTTCTATCTTGCTACCACTTTAAAAATGAACACATAAAACTCAAAATCAAAATTTTCAAAGTAACCCCCAGAATCTAGTTATTCAATTTGTTTTTCTCTCGGACTTTAATGTACTCTGCAATATATTTTCCTCTCCCCTCATAACGATAAAGTGGGGATTAAAGTACTAGCATACGTCAAGCAACTGAATACATACGCACATATCAGAAAAATATTCCAGATCCAGGTTTAAGGTTTGGGGTTTAACCAATTTAAACACTTGGACAGATATTTGATATATGCAAACGTTGTGCCTACATACCTTTCTAAAAGACCCGTTGAGGGGCTTCTTCCTTTACCATAGTGCTTGAACAGGTATTTGACAATATCACCTATCAGAAAAAGTAGAAGGAAAATGAATGTTCAGCAAATTAAGATATGGACAGTAAAGAAAGCATATAATCAAATCATCCATAAGTAGTGCAGATGCAGGCATACATCTACTGTCTTACAGGTTCCCATATAAAATAATTGTACAAATACTTATAAATAAGAGCAGTCTGTAATCAGGGTCATGTTAGCTTTCGTTCTCATCAAAATAGACATGCAAAAAGCTCCTGATGTGTTCATAGGAAACGAATAAGATTCCACTCAATCAGCAATCAGTCAAAAGTTGCAGAGGCAGAACTTTAGACACATGTTCTCTGCTTGGAATCTCTCATTGATTATCAGCATCTTTAACATCCACCATTGATGGAAAAAAGAAAAGAACAAGATATGGACCTGTGAGTAAATCTATATATGATACTTGGTTCAATTCATTCAAACAAGGTTATGTTATGAAGCAAAGTCAAACAAAACAGGAGATCATTGCAGAAGAACTTAATGGCAGTCAATGCTGCAATAACCAAGGTGAGATAGAGCTTCACAACTTACCACTTTCATACATTGATATTCCAGAATTTGGGTCAATGAGGAAGGGAAACCTGCATGATAACTCCATAAACTTTAAACTTCCATAAAAGGAGAGAAGGAGAAACACTTAACAACATTACTTGTTCCCTTTCCCCCCGAGAAAGTTTCATATAAAATTGATAAAACCAAGACCAATTATGCTCAGGAAAGTAAGTTAAATGTTAATACAAACACAAATTTATGCATCATGTTCAACATATGAAATTGTTAATATTCAAGACATCTCAAATTTCGATCCAACTTAAAACTTCCAAGCAACAAACCAACCAAAAATCAATAAAAATAGTACTACAATAAGATAGAGAACTACATACTGCTCTTTTCCACCAAAGCTTCTAACCATTTCTCTATGTCTTAAAGAACCTTTTGGACAAGGATACACCTGTTCAAAAATGGTAAAAAGTCTGCATCATGATGCATGGAAACTAGATAATAGCAAAGCATCAAAATGGGCATGATAAGTATTATGCATGTGATATAAAGTCCTATGCATTATTCCATTTATTCTCAGATGAAGCACATAAACCGTAGATTGAGGTAACCAGAATCTGTTCTAATCATATAAAGAGTGCACTAAACAATGAATACCCTATAAATCATCCAAAGAGGTACATATTATTCAATTCAGTTTTTTCTCCCTGGCCCATTTGTACAGCAGTAGTCAACTCAGAGCAGCAACTTTTTAGCTAAAAGAAATATGAATTCTTAAATTCAGACTCTTATCTGAAAACAAAATCTAATAACCATAATAACTCATCAAATATAAGATAGATTTTTTAACTTATGACACGACATGCTGTGAGAATTGATATTTTCTGGTTATGTAAAACTTATATACCCTACACAAACTCTACAATACTAAATCAGCTAACTCGTGTCTTCTAGGTTGACTACAGATTTTCATTATCAGCCAACCTGACTAAGCTATCCAAACCAACCTTGCAATAGTCTCCTCCTCCTTCCCTCTCTCTTTCTCTCTAATGAAAATGAAATTGTGCTGTTTACATGGACTGTTTTGAATTTGAAAAACCCTTCAGAATATGTTCAGGACATAAATGTTTTATAAAAGAGAACAGCTGCTAATAAAACTTGGTCAATTGTGATAAACAACAAATTTTTCTAAAATATATCTAGCATTTCTCACCTCTACAGAAAGATCCAGCTCTGTCAATGCTTCTCGAACCCTTCTGCAAAAGGGGCACGCTTCTGTTTACAAAATGCAAATACTAAATAAAGTGAAAACCTTCAGGTTCAGAAAATACCATTTGAAATAAGCAATTTATTCAAACTTTGATCCCAAAAGTAATGATAATTTTTACAAGGTGTAATAACTTGGTTATTGGAACATGCTAATTTACTTGTTTTCAGAAATTCTAATGTTCATTCTTCCATCCACTTATGTAGCCAAAACATTGAACCAGGAAAACTAAGACAAAGCAAAGTGAAATGCAGAGGAAAACAACTTTTCACATTTTGGCCATTTATAAGCATATGATGACTAAGCCTTATTTAGCAAGACACTTACCAAATTCAAAGAGTTGCATGCGAATGGGAGGATCAGAAATGGTTACATCTTGGCTCTCTGATCCCTCTGCTAGTGATTTTGATCCCCAAGGAAATCTTGCCAAGGTGGATAAAGAAGATGTCGCTACCTACTATTGAGCCAGAAAAAAGTAGAGAATTAAAGCTATCTGCATATGCAAACATTGAAGAAAGAAACATAAAGAAAACATGACTCTTTAAACGGGACTCTAGAAAGGTAAATAAAACATTGAAGAAACTTATGAAAGGTAAAAGGAAAAAGGACAAGGACAATAGTTTGGGCAAAGAATTAAATGATATAAGAGTGATGAGAAAAAAGGGTGACTCTTTAAAGAGGTTACCTCCAGAGCATCATTCCGTTCTTGGGAGGGGTCTCCTCCCTGCAAACCACAATATCGGAAGCATTAATAAGGAAAAAATGAAAAGTTATAGAAAGGACCACAAACTTATAACCACGTATGCTAGAAATAGAAATCAATTCCAAGTACGAGAATAGAGAAAAGGAATTTTGCTTAAAGCTACAGTAGCTCCTTTCCTAAGTGTTAATGCATAAAAAGCACAGCAGTCAACCCATCAAAGGTATTATCTGCCAATGGATCAAATCTATGTTAGTTGGACTCAGGTGTGAGTGTCAGATATGCGTACGTATCAGACAAGGATATAGTTAGATTTTTCAAAGAGTTAATGAATATGCATCCCATGTATCGGACACGGATACTTCAAAAACAATGAACAGTCCAAGAAACATACGATCAAATTCAAACAAAAAGCATAGGCAGGAATCAAATGAAGAAGAAAGTTGATAAGGAAACCTGAATCTGAACATTCAGACAATAGAAATTCTAGCATTTGGATATCTGGTTTAGTTGTTAAATGATATATGCTGTGTGGTATGAACAACGATGGTCTTGGAAACCTTGCATTGCATGCTAGAGAATCTTTTTCTACTGAGGGGGGCAGTTAGAGTTAATGGCTTACTATGCTTGACTGACTTGACCAGCAAGGAAGATCACAGAGTTAACGGTGAAGTACATGGGGTGGAAAATACCCAGGAAAATCAGTACATAGTTACACTTGCAAAACATAATAAGCATTTGTAGGTAGTTAACACCAAGCAAAGGTAATGAGCCTTTGAGATTGGTAAAACCCAACAAGAAAAGTACCAAGAATAAAATGTTAATCTTATATCATAGCCAAAAACAATAGTCAACACATGCAAAACAGAAAAGAAAATGATACTCAAAATAACACTACACGGGAACACGAAGGTTTGTAGATCAAAATCGTTTCCTGACAGACAAGGTTCCAAATCTTCAACTGGAAAAATGATAATCATGAAGCGGAAAACATTGAACCATAGAAACCAAATCATATCACCAAAATTCATCGGCTTACTACGCTTTTGCAATTAAATTCTAAATGACAATAATTGCATGCTTGTTTCTTAGTTATTTATACAAACCGATAAGAAGCAAGAACATAAAGAACCAGGATACCAAGCTGATGTCCTAATCATAATTGGTTTTAATCCATATTTTTAGAGGAAAATATAATAAATGATATGAGAAACATGCATCCACAGTTAATCTTGCCTTTCTATTGGTATTCCGCAAGAGAGACATAACCTGCACTTAAATCTACTCAAAACTGCCAGTTTTCTACAATTTTCAGCCACTCATCGCATCCGTAAGTTACAAAATAATTGTACTGATTATATTAAGCATTAAATTATGTTTACCTGAAATGTTAACAAGGTGAAGTTGAAAATAAAGAAACATGTAATTGATGAGTTGTTTGTCTTTAATTCCATAAAGTAATGCTGAATAGTACTTAAGATGTGATTTTATAGGCATGACAAGCTCAAAATTTTTTTGTTTCAAGAAAGAAATAAAAAGACTTACAGAGAATAATCTGAGAAGAGGACAAAGTATAGATAAGTAACTGGTGGATGCATTGCCAGCATTTTGAGTTGAAGCTTGTGGGGATGGTCCCGTCGTGTCTAAATCATGGTCAGTTGGTTTCGCCGGATAGAATCTGTTTCTGCGTGAGACCCATTTCTTGTTTCTTGACAACTTTGGGGGAAAAGATGAGAAAATAAGCTTCGAACCTGGAAGTGAAGCAGTAGTTAGAGAAGGAGGATTGTGGTTTGAGGGAAAGAAAGAGGCGAGGGAAGGTAAAGGAGAAGCCATCATCCTTGCTTAGTGTATTTGCCTCGCAACCAACCACAACTCAACTACCATACGGCAACGATCATTCTTATTGGGCTGGGCTCGCTTTCTCAATTCTATCAATTTTGGATAAATATTTTAATATCGAATAGGGTAATTATTTTGTACCATTAGCGGTCTAATAATCTAATAAATAAAAACTCATCAGTTAGTTTAAGATATTTTCATGTACTTTCATCTGTTTGGCTCTTTATGCTCTAATTTTCATCTTTTCTATTTGATTCTCAATATTTGGTTCAGTTATGTAACTATCTCTATTTGAGTAATTTTTTCAGCTGAGTGATCTAATATCTGTTTTTAATGGTTAGGGTTTAGTCATAAATATTGTCATATCACGGATAATTTTAAGATAACTCTGATGGATCTGGAATACTTTTTTTCTAGTGTTTTATCATTCTCATTATTTCTTGTTGATAAAGTTCTAGCCAAAAGTCTCATGAAGGATCAACATCAAGTGTTTAATCATTTCAGTATGTCACGTCACTCTATGAGATGACGACATTGCGACGTTACTCTTGTTTTTTTGACTACTTAACTCATTTTGATACCTAAATTACATGTTTTCAACCAAATCATATTGTTACCAACATTCATTTGATAATTTCACTTAACATACAATCCATGCCATTCATTCAAATTTAATTTCATCATTTACTTATCTAACCATAACAATTTTACTTACCTTAGATGAATATGTGCATAACTACTCATTTTGGTCTGCAAGAATGTTAGTCTTTCCTTTAATATGTTTAGTATCAAAGGAAAACTTAGAGAACCACTTAGACTATCAAAGAAGCTGTGGGTAAGGGACATTTTTCAGCTTGAATTTTAACATTTGTGGAAATGAGGACAAATCCATTTCTACAGAGAACTGATGTTTTATTAGATGAAATTCAAATTTTGAGATACCTTTCTTTACTGCCAGGATTTCCTTGAAAGTGGTGTGGTAATGAATTTCTACATCTGTGATTCTTCCACTTTTGAAATCACATAGATGTCTCTTCCCATTTAACTCTTCGAAAAGAATTGCACTCCAATATTTCCGTCTAAAGAATTCTTTTTCCATCAGAAGGTATCTGTAATGGTGGCAAATCTTGGAGATTTTGTTTAAGCTTTTGGACTGCTCTTGTTTGAACTTCTTTCCATGGAAGGGATCATTTTTCAACATCTTCCTCAAAGGATTGGTATACTTAGAAATTTTTGGAACAAAATCTTTAAGATAATTGACAATCCCTATAAATTGTTAGATCTGCTTCTTTGCAATATTTTCATCAGGAGATTCCAGTAATTCTTGTGCAATATGGGGGACCAGGTATTGTTCATGCCCAAGAATTCTATCTCTGATTTGTGTGTTTGCATCTTTCTTTCTGATAGAATAATTCCATATTGAAGGACCAACTACTTGAACTGATTCAGAAGAGTAATATGGGCTTGTTCATCTGAGTTATACAAAGGACGTCATCAATATATATCAATGCATTATCTATGACGGGCTAGAACCTTTTGGAATAATGATAGAGCTGTTTTCAAACCAGAAGGCATTACTGTCCATTGATAATGCTAATTTGGTATGCAGAAACCTATCTTAGGCCTCTCTGCTGGCTCTATTTCCAGTTACCAAAATCCTGCTTTGAGATCAAATTTATAAAAGATCTTAGGTTTGGCTAGATTGGAAAACATTGAGTTCCGATTGGGTAATGAAAATTTATCATCCTGAAGAAAATGATTAAGTGGCTAATAGTTGATCACCAATCTGAGTTTTCCTCTAGCTTGCTCTGCTTTTTTGTTGAAATAGAATGCCTCACATGCCCATTGAGAGTTTGAGGGTTCAATCATATAGGAATGAATCAATAAAAGCTACTGAGAACAGGGATTCAAGATCATCAGTCATCATGTTTGATCTTAATCTTATCTTACTTGAACTCGAATATGTGTTGAATACTAGTAAATGTATAACATGAGTAAATTAATTTCATTAAAAGTTTTTTTTTTTTTTCATCTCATCTCTTGAATATTTCAGAAAAAAAGGAAGGGTCTAAACAATATAAATCTTATTTAGCTATAAGATTGCTAGTAGCATTGTCATAAGTTTAAGCTAAATAGAAATGAAACATCCAAAGACCTTAACATAGAAATTTAAGACAAAACTTATCATTTTGACATCTTAGCAGCCAGTTCTCTTACAAGCTTAGCAGCAACCATTGCAGTCATTCCGTCGACGGTGTCACGTTGTGGATTGAACTCTACTACATCGGCAGCAACCAGATTTCCTTCGAGATTGTGTAGGATATTGAGAACATCACGAAAGGAAAGGCCTCCCGGTTCGATGTGAGATACCCCCGGTGCAAAGGCTGGATCAAGACAGTCCACATCTACTGAAACATACACACCCTTTACTCCTTCCCCTAGTTTCTGTCAAAGTACATTATGCATTATTAGTCTCAAATTCTAATTTTCTTTCACTTTCCATCAAACCAAACAGCTTTTTTAGTTTCCAATTCTAAAACAATCTATTTTAAGATTCCAGGAAACCATTTTCGGCAATCTATCAGTAAGGAAAAGAGGAAGAGAATGAGAGGGACCAGGTTTTCCAAGAAATGACAGTCTTTTGAAAATGTTCGCATTTCGTATTGCTCCACTCCGAACCTTTTTCCTTGTTCGCGTCCTTCAGTTGTTATCGATCTGATACCGACCTACCATAATAGCACCCTCAGTCAATTAGATGCAAAAAAAGATACATCATCCCTTTCCTGCATTTTGGTGATAACAAGTTTATAAAATACTTAGAGAAAACTTAAACAGACATTTTTAAATTTACCTGCAAAAGCCGCCTAGCATAACCACCCTCCATAATTCGAGCAAAAGACGATGCATGTGAATACTTATTTCCTTCAAAACAATCGTAAATATCAGGATGGGCGTCTAAATGAAGTATATCAACAGGTCCACCAAGCTTCTCAGAGACCGCTCTTACAACAGGAAAGGATATCGAGTGGTCACCACCTAAAACTAATGGGCGTAATGGATCCTGCAAAGTATGGACATAAGAAAAGTTGAAGCTAGCATCATGATAAAAGGCTACCGCAACACCAACGATCTTCCCTCGCTCGCCAAAAAGCTCGGGTGAGAAATATTTAACAGATCAAAGACTTCTAAAGAGGACAACCGGAAAACTAGTGGAAAAGCAAGATTCGACCTATTTCAACACATAGATAATGATGAGATTGTTTCCAGAACAAAGTTCAGCAGTTCGGATTCTGCATAAATCAACCTATCAAAAATCTAGTTATGCAAGCAGTTCAACACAATAACAAACATATTAATCTGTCAAAGTAATTCTGAATAAAGAATTTAAACCAAAAAAACTAGTGGAAAGCAAGATTCAAACTATTTCAACACATAGATGATCAAAGATTGTTTTTGGAACAAAGTTTTCAGCAGTTCTATTTGTGTATAAATCATGAACTGTTTATGCAAGCAGACCACTACAACAATTATCCACATAACGAATCATAGTACTGAAGAAAGAAGCTAAACCAAAAAATTAGTGAAAAGCAAGATTCAACCTATTTCAACAAATAGATGATCACAAGATTGTTTCCAGGACAAAAATCAGCAGTTCAGATTGTGTGTAAATCGAAAGCAGTTCAACTTCAACATAACAACAATAATCATAATCAGTTGAAGTAATTCTGAACAAAGAAGCTAAACTGAAAGACTAGTGGAAAACAAGATTTAACCTATTACAACACATAGATGATCACAAGATTGTTCCTGGGACAAAGTTCTGGAGTTCGAATTGTGTATAAATAAAGACCTATTTATGTAAGTAGTCCAACACAACAACTACTATCACAATTAATCCATAGTAATTCAGAAGAAAGAAGCTAAACCAAAAAACCTAATTGCAAGCAAGATTCAACCTATTTCAACACATAGATGATCACAAATTGTTTCAGGCACAAAGTTCGGGAGTTCGAATTGGGTATAAATCAAGACCTATAAACGTAACCAGTCAAACACAACAACAATCATCATAATTAATAACAGATAATTAAGAAGAAAGAAGCTAAACAACAACTCACCTCCTCCATTACTAGCTTGACAGATTCACTTATGACACTCATCAATCTATCATCATCTACACCACAATCGCGTATTTCTTGGACAGGGACATCACCAACATCAGTTAGCACCCTTGGATCATTTAGTTCCTTGCCTGCAGGACCAAGGAACACAGGTTGAGAATATTATTAAGAAGTTAGTTCGGGAACTGCTTATATTTTAGATTACAAATGTCAACTAAATCCATTACAATGATGAAAAGAGTAGTGGAATCCTATATTACTTGGATTCTGAAGTAAGGGTCAGATACGGCTGTGTGCAGGACATAAATATGTTTTAACTTTTCAAGTTTTAGCATGTACTAAGAGGAGAATAACCTCACAATCATGTCTGAAAATATGTCGGGCACCAGTAATTCAAGAAAAATGAAGAGTTGCAACAAAATTATTAAAACTTTCTGACATCAGACATTCATGTCATAATGTCAGATGGAAACAGCCAAATCAAATGAAGAGATAGGAGTCAGTACCACTGTTGTTCTGACTTTTCATTCATTTTTCTTGAAAATCTACTGTAATGCATACCCAGACATGAGTCTATAGGGGGATATCACCCTCTAAAACCATCAAAATACACTGAAAAACTTTTAGAAAAAAACTAAACATATCCGTGTCAAACACATACCCACCCTTACCAGAGTCCAGAGCAACATGTCACTACCAACAATCAAGAAAAAAAAAAAACATTTCTCATGCCAAGGATATATAATAACATCCATTACTGAAACGATGAAGAGCGACCTTCTTCAGTGGCTGAGTTAGTGCTGCCACACCAGATAGCCTCCCGAATACGAGGAGGAGCAAAAGCGGGTCCTTGAAGAAACGATGAATTATGTCCTAAAGGAACTCCAAGCAGTGATGTTGATGCTAAAGCACCGCCCAAAGCACGTACAAGTTCTCCCTAGTAACAATATTATTATTATAAATTTCAAAAGCCTTAAAAATGGAATGGAAAAAAACAGCAGTTTAACTTAAATAAATAAATAACCTTGAGCTTTGCCCTCTCCCGAATAAGGGTAAGAGACGCATCGATAACACGATTTTGGCCCTTTTCTATCAAATCAGAAGGTATATTCGCGGCTTTTAGCTTTTGCAAATAATGAATTCCTCTTCGCGCTACCCCTGAGCTCGACATGTCTGCAAAAAAAAGTTGTGAAAAACATTGATTGTGATCATCGATAATGATGATGATGATGATTTAATCAAACAACAAGTGATTCATAACCAATGAAAGATTAAAGAGGATGGGTTTTCCTAGAAAAAAAGAAAGCAGTGGCATCTGTACCTTAAACTTGAAGATGAAGAAGAAACTTAAAAGCTTTAGGTTATTGAGTAAGAAACAGGGGAATTGGACATGGAAAGAAGCAATGGGCAGATTTCGTTGCTTGCGTGCTTTGTACGAACAGTCCCAGTCTCAAAATGTGAAGATGGGGTGGGCTTATAAAGAATCGATAATTGGCGTAACAGAGAGAAAGAGACGATTAGCGTAAGCTTGCACAAAGATGGTGATTTGCTGAGGCACATAGGATTATGATGAGGATGATTAGCAAATTCCTGGGCCATAGTGGACTGAGTACCAAGGTCACGCGCTCCGATGCATGGTGCGGCGCTCAGACAAGGGCGCATTCACTCACGCACCTCTATGCATAAAAATATTCCGCACCACCCATGTAGGACGGTCTTTTTTGTTTTTTTTAATAATTGAATTTATACTTTTTTTACAAATTTCCTATAAAAACTCAAGTGATGCATGGAAAACCCCATTTTTTTTTATATTTACTGGAAAAAGGACTAAATTTAGTTCTAAAAGAGTGAAAAAAAGAAATTAAAAAGGTAAAATTGTATTTTTTCTCTAAAAACTTAAATATTCCCTATAAAACCAAATTAATTCTAAAAATAAAAAGGAAATTAAAAAGTAAAATGATTTTTTCTAAAAAAACCCAAAATTTTCATATAAAAATAATTTCCAATAACCCCAAGCTTTCCCCTTTTATTGAAAAAACACTTAAATTATTTCTTAAAAGGAAAAACTAAAGAAAGTAAAAGAAATAAAATAGGTTTTCTTCTAAAATTCGAGTTTTCCTTAACCCCCCCCCCTCCCATTTCCCCTTTTATGGAAAAGGTTAAAATCAATTAAAAATATAGAATATTAAAAAATAAAATAAGGGATTAAAATGAAAAATTATTAAAATTGGGTAACGAAAATGAGTGTATAATAATATTGAATCAATGATGAGTAATCAAAATAAAAATGACTTTTAATGATGGTTCCTAAAATACAAAATTTTTCACTTCTTTTTTATAAACTTTGCATAAAATAGTTGAAATGAATACTTAGTTTGAAATTGTTTTTCGATAGTACTTAATCTGCACAAAAGAGATAATATTTTTTAATAATTTCATTATAAATTCTGATCATATTTATTTTTTAATATAATGTTTTAGAATTATTCATAATCACTCTTTAACTCATAAATAAGAAAATAATACGCTTTAAAACATTCGACTTCACGTCTTTCTATATTAATAACAATGCTTATATTAATCGAATTAAGATTCAATAATGTGAAAGAGATAATATTTACAATTAAGAAAATAATATTTAATTTTTTTAGTAAAAATTAAACCATTTTAACAGCGGAGATAATGTAATAAATGAAATATTAGTTTAGTCATAATTTAGAATAAACCATTTTTGTGATTTGAGCGGAGAAGAAAACTGAGTCGAAAAGGAAGAAAAAAAAATCTGAAAGTAAAGGTAAAAATAAAAGGGGGAAGCATATTCTCACTGTATTCGAGTAGCAAAGAGTCATTTTCAGTTCCCTAGCTGTATTGTGTGTCTAATTTCTTTCCATCTTTTAACATTTCTATTAATAATCAAATCCAAATAATCTGTTCAACTTTTTCTCTCATCATCCTCATTTCTCCTTTTCTTTCTTCCAAATAGTTCTGTTGTTTGGAAAGAAAGAAAGAAAGCAAAAGAAGATCAAGTGGCTGACTTACTTTTGAGGAAAAAATGGATCTGTTGGCAGTCCACTTGAAGAACGCAAACCCTGGGAATCCTCCTGCTTCTGCTTCTTTGTTGTTGAAGAGGAATTCGATTCCTGAAAGACCCAATTCTTGTAAGGTTTCCAACTTCGGAGTTCTTCCGATCGGGGTTTCAAAAACATGCCTTCCTTCATCTTCCATTCGTTCTTTCACCGTTACGTCTATGGCTAAGAACAATAATCACGATAATTCATCATCCCCTTCTTCTGGTATGACTTTCTTTCTTCTCATGCAAATTTAGGAAGAATCATGGCTTTTGACTTTCTTTTTTGAAAAAGAAAATTTCAGTCATTAGTTCTGTGTGATTTGTAACTTATATGTTTGGGTTCTTGAAGCTACTTCTTGTTGAATTCTTGAACGTGATTAAGGATGATTACTTCAAATATTGGATTACCCTATGTTTGGATTGGATTGGAGTGAGTGAGGGGAAGGGAAAGTAAGGTGTTATTCTGAAACTTATGGAAACAATGGTAACTCATAAAGATTACTGATTTGATAGAGTAGTCTTAATTGTGGAATTGTTAATTGTTTATTGGGATTTCAGTTTGTTCTATTCTATGGAATATTTATTATTGCCACAGGTAATGTTATTATATTAAAATTTAAGTTATTTTAGTCCAACTGTTGAAGCTTTTCTTAAGTCCTTCCAAATGTGATTTGAACTGTTTGTTGTTTCACTTTTTAAAGAATGGTAAGTAATGATTGATTGGAAGGAAGCTCATGTATCTATTCTTTTTTTCCCCATCTTGCTCTATATCTAAAATAAGCATTAGTTCATTTAGATTTTCTTTTGGGGGGGATGATTTAAAGGTGGGTGTGGGGATTATTAGGGTTTGAACCATGTTTTTATGTCTCACAAGCCTCATGTGGCTAGGCCAAGAGATCATTGCCTAAATTCATTTAGACTTGGTAAATACTCTCACTGCAACTTTTCCTTTAATTTTGGCCTTGTATAATTTATTGGTCCCTCATTCCTTCTTTGTTTCCTTGTTTCATGTTGTTATTATTTCTTGGTGTAACATACCAATACATA
Source organism: Kokia cookei (assembly GCA_039519145.1). Taxonomy (NCBI): domain Eukaryota; kingdom Viridiplantae; phylum Streptophyta; class Magnoliopsida; order Malvales; family Malvaceae; genus Kokia; species Kokia cookei. Next base: position 20,448,663 of record CM076902.1, read on the forward strand.
AATTGGCATTTTAGAGTTCTTGCAATTTGAATTTTAACATAGTTATCGAATGTTTGTGGTAATTTATCCAGGAAATGGTGATCAATCTATTCCTGACCGAGACAGTTCAAGAAGAAATAATTCTTCAGACAGCAATAAATCTAATGATGATGCTTCTCAGAAGTTCCTTGATGTAAACACAAACTGGAGAGAGTTCAGAGCAATGCTGTATAACAACTACCAGGTGATGTTTTTCTTCCCTGAATTATGTACCTGATGCTTCTCCAATATTGAGGGATGTTGCTTGGATTCAGTTGTGTGTTGGCTATTTCAATAGTTCTGTCTTCTCCTTTATATTGAGTTTATTATACTGTTTTCTTCTCGGATTCACAAGATAGCCAAAGGTCCAATGTCGATAACTTCCATTTTATGGTTCTTCTCATTAGTTATACATTACTAGAGAATAACCATTATGATTTCATATTGCTTATTAATTAAATTAGTTATTATGTGTTCTTACTCTTCATTTTCATTGAAGTACCTGTGTTTGGAATTCTTGTCTGACACCTGGGTATGACTGTATGAGGATATGACTCAAAGCATCCCTCAACTACATGGAAGAAAAGTTTACCATATACTTGTTGAAAATAACCCCGTATTTGACACTAACATCCAAGTCCGAGTTGATATAGATTTTGTCTAGTTTTGCAAACTTGAAGCTGAATCTGGTCATATTGGTAGAACTCTATTGCTTTTTATCATTTTCTGCCTTGGATATGCTACATTTGGAAGCAAAACCTGTATGCTTAATTGTAGGGTTATTATTAGTTTTTTTCAATGTCAATTGACCTTTTATGAACATGACAAGCATTGCAAGTAATGTGCAGAAAATTTGGAATTCTTGCTCTATAGAGACATTTAACTTTTGTGTAAATTTTTAACAGGTGGAAAAGACAGATTCCGTTGCTCAAGGTGGGACGCCTCATATGTCGAAACCCCTTGGTCCGAAATGGGCTCACCCACTTTCAGTGCCGGAGACTGGCTGTGTTCTCCTTGCCACTGAGAAGCTTGATGGAGTTCGCACCTTTGAACGCACGGTGGTTCTCCTTCTCAGATCTGGAACCAGACATCCACAAGAAGGGCCATTTGGGGTTGTTATCAATCGCCCACTTCACAAGAAGATCAAACACATGAAACCCAATAATAATGAATTAGCCACTACTTTTGCTGATTGTTCCTTGCACTTTGGGGGGCCTCTTGAAGCAAGCATGTTTCTTTTGAAAGTGGGAAAAAAGTCAAAGATTGGTGGGTTCGAAGAGGTGATTCCTGGCCTCTGTTTCGGTGTTCGAAATAGTTTGGACGAAGCTACGGAGCTGGTGAAGAGAGGAACGCTCAAGTCAGAGGATTTCAAGTTCTTCGTGGGGTATGCAGGATGGCAGCTGGATCAGTTGAAAGAGGAAATTGAATCAGATTATTGGCATGTGGCTGCATGTAGCCCAAATCTGATATTCGGAGATTCATCTGACAGTTGGTCGGAAAGCTTGTGGAAGGAGATTTTGCAGGAAATGGGTGGTCACTACTCAGAATTAAGCAGGAAGCCTAAGCAAGATATATAGTGGGGGGTACCTAACAGGTAAAAATGTAATGACCTAATGGATGAATATAGAATTAAGAAGTTGGGTATTGAATCTTGATTTGTAGGTATTTCTCAAACTATAGATGTACAGTATATTATTAACTGCCTCCTTTAGTCAATTGATCTTCTTTCTTCTCTTTTCAGAGTCTGGTATCTAACCCTAAAACCAGGAAAATACTAATCATTCTTCTTTTCTTTTCTCTTCTCTCACAAGAATCATCTGGTCTTGTGGTTTATAGAATATACCCAGAACTGGGAGATTAATGATCCAATAGAAAATAATTAAAACAATGTAAGCATTTTTATAAAAAATCAATTTGTATTTTTTAATAAAATGATAAAATTTGAACTTTTAATCTTTTATTTCATATATTATAAACATCATACGACTAAATCAATTAATTTTTTTTCAAGGATGATATCATTGATTGTAGGCTTATTTACTTACATAATACAAAAATAAAAAATGAATATCTAAATGGTATGTGGAAATGCCTATTTAAAGTTTGATCATTTATATGACATCTAAAAGTTTATAAAGCAACAAAAAAATAAATTCTATTTAAAAAAAAAAAAGATTGAAAATCTAATCTAAAAATAAAAAGAAAAGAAACATAATCGGGAAGGAAAATGTTCAGCCTCTAATATCCACTCTTCAAAGCTTATAAAATAGTATTTATAGTGTACTAACATTTAACCTAATATTGACAATTATATCTTTAACTAAAAAGTGATTTAAGTTTATTTGGATACAAAATTGTTTCTGCACAATTTTCATTCGTCAGATTTCAATGTCATGACAGCTAAGTTTTGGTGTCGCAACATTTGTGGCAGTGACTATGAGCTTAGTTTGGGGGCACTTGGTGTCGTGACACAACTTTACTGGTGTCGCAACCTTGACAACGATGACACCAGATTCCTTCACTTTAACAATTGGCTTGGAGTCACGATCTCGAGGCTTGTAGTTGTGACTTTGGGGCTTGGAGTCGTGACACCACACACTTAGCGTTGCAACTTTAATGGCTGGTTATTCCAAGTTGGTTTTTCGTTGAAGTTCACTTCTTTAAGGCGATGAAAGCCCCACAACAGTTGAGGTGTTCCTTGATATTTGGCCTTAGTTATCTCCATGTAAAAACTTAAATCAATCATTAGATTTCCAACGATATAGTTTTGTCAATTTGGATATAAAAAGAGGTAAAATATAAGAAAATTTATCATTAATACTAAAATCTAAAAATTGATAAAAAGCATTGAAAAGATTTATAAACTACTTGAAAATAAGTTTATTAAGTACTCGAGAGAGCTTAATTTTATTAAAATTATATAAAATAAAGGACAAAATTAATATAAAATTCACATTTCGAGTGAAACCTAATATTACCTATGAAAAATGTGATATCGAGATTACCCATATGTTATCAAATTTTGGCATTATTAGTAATATCATGCTGTCCACTTACTGTAATATTTTTTAATTAAATTTTTGTTTTGTTGATGGCAGTGTTAGCCTTCGGGTTGGTTGCTAGTCGTAGTTTCTCCAACATTTTTTTTATAATTTTATTTTGTTTTTAAATTTAGTCCATATTTTCGTGGTTTTATTTTATCTATAGTTTCGTGATTCTAATATTATATGCACATTTCTCATGGGTTTTTTTTTCTCACTATGTTCTCTTTGAAAACAAAGGTAGTTTTATTTTACTTTTAATTTTTAAGATATTGTGAGTGTGATGTTTGTCAATATAAAGATGTCGCTGGATTTATTAGAAATCGTTCTCGAAAGGTTTTATCATGATAGATCATAGTGATAATGATAGGCTCAAGATGAGGAGGAGAATGATAAACATGAGATTTGACTTTTTGTGCATCATTGATGCCGTGGATCTCTTGGAGCTTTTGATAATTTTTTTTTTGTTGATTGATGTTTATCGTTAGGTGATGATGACAAGGTTAGGATGCAAATTTCAACAATTTGATTAAGTAGATGCATCTCTAATTTGTTTCTGAATGATTTCAATGTTGCAATTACCGTTAATTTGTCTTTTTTTTTTAGATTACTTTACAGACATGATATTTGTGTATTAGTTTGTAATGGATTTATTTATTATCTATACTATGTTGTTCATGGCTCCGATTAATAATAGTGTTTTGTTAAAGGAAAAAAAAAAAAAAATGTTACATTCCTACGGATTATGTTGTATATAATTCTCCAACCGCCTTCTTACTTTGAGATTCAACTACTATACAAAGCACATTCCTTCCATCTCATGCATTTGAAATAGCAATGCATGTAATCATAACCAATTACAAATCAACCCTATCAATATTTCACCAAAGTCTCATGACCCCAATTCAATATAACATTTTGGTCTCAGTCTCGATCTCGTTGTGTTGTGACTTGATAAGGTTACGAGGGTTGCTTCTTGGCATTTCGAAATCGGAGAACTGTTGAAACAAGCTTCTTACAAGGAAGCCTGCTCGTGCAGTCGATTTTATACATTCCTGCGACTTCAGTTTACTGCTGTCCTCACTTCTCGATGCGTGCTTTTCGTACAGCCTGCTGGATTTGTCTCTCGTGATCTTTAAGTATATCTTCAATGTTTCCCCCAGGAGGCATCAATGGTCCTGAGCAGTGGATCCTGTTTTTCTTTGCTATATAAACCTGCAGTAGATGAACCAAATATGAAAAATTATAAATGATGCAGTTACTTCCAGATACCAAAGACATGATAGTAGTCTCAGAGTTGACTAGGACCATTTCTACCCCAAACTGACATTCAACATTGAATGCACACAATTGAGTCCAAGTAACATAAGTATGTAGGATGACTAGACCTAAAAACAATTCGATGATGATGATGATGATGATAAGAAGTAGTTAGAAACAATTGGTAGCTTACCGAGGCTTGATCTTTGTTTGATGCTCTATCATCTTTCTTATTGTAAGTGCTAGCTACCTGAGGCTTCATTGTATTCTGCTTTCTAAACTCGCTGATGTTTCTCGTACCACCTGCCTTGTTCCATGAATCTACTGCACTAGGATGGATCATTGAAGAGGAACTAGATATACCATTTTGTAACTTGACCTTGCAAGGATTGAGGACCGAGGCACTAGGATGATCATATTTATGAGTGGTGCCTGGTTTTGAATGTCCCTTAGCAATGAATTCTGGTGAACGTACTTCCTTAACATCTCGTGAACCTCTACAAACAGATTCAGCTCCTCGACCTTTCACAGCCTCTGCTCTTTTCCTGAAGTTACATCAGAAAATAAAGGTTTAAAGATGGATTCAAAAATTTCTCAATATCTCAAAAAAAAAAATAGTTATGGAATTATTCATGTTGTTTCATTCTTAGGCCTCACTATGAAAAATTAATTGACATGATTTTCTTGGATTTTTTAGTATAGCATGCATTTGTGTATATGCATAGGTTAAAAAAAGGCTGAAAATGACAAACCTTCTTGCTTCCTCATTACGTTGTTTGGCATCTTGTTCCTTGCTTGGAGGATATTTCGGCAATTCCGATGGTGTGCAAGGGAAGGGCTCGGTTGTGAAGAACTGAAATTCACACGGAGGTCAAAATACAAATCATATTTCAAGATGTGCAGAAATGAATACTGAACAACAACAACAAAATACATATAGATGTTTGTCCACATACCTCACTTTTAAGTGCTGAAGTAGCAGATCCTCGAACTTCTGGTTCGATCGTGAGGAGTTTATCAATAAGAGACAAGGCAGACTGAGGCAGATTTCTGAAAGTGTCAACAATCAATCGTTTGTAAGGTTGTTGAGGTTTGAAACTAGTTGCATGTGGAAGTTTTGTTTTCTGCCAATACTCCACGGAGGGTGAACCACAGAGTTTAAAGATCTTATGCATTTGCTCCACCTGGAAGTAATCACAGATGGAAAAAAACTTAGAAACTCTAACCCGAGCCCTGGAAACAATTTGAGGAAGCAGGTCAGATTCCCACACATAAAAGAGAGAGTACCTCTGTTCTTCCTGGCATAATAGGCTTCCCAGCAAATAATTCAGCAAGGATGCAACCCGCACTCCACAAGTCTATAGCAACTCCATATTTAGTGGCCCCAAGCAGAAGCTCGGGTGCCCTGTACCAAAGAGTTACGACACGGCTTGTTAGTGGCTGCTTTTGGTCAGCTTTAAAAACTGTAGCCAAACCAAAATCTGCAATCTTAAGAACTCCATTGTTGTCAATCAGAAGATTCGAGCCCTTGATGTCTCGGTGCAGAACACCACGGCTATGGCAGTGTTCAAGGCCAAGAAACAGCTGTTGCATATAACATTTTATCTACAACAAAATTGCATATGCCTCTTATAAGACCTACAGCAGATATAGCTTGAGCAAGGTATTTTATTGCAAAATAGAGAAACATGTACCTGTTGTTCATTGAACTTGATGGCGGGATTTCCTGCAAGCCCGGCAAGGTCATGGTCCATGTACTCGAAAACAAGATACAGGCTGCACGAAATCCTTGAAGTGACTATACACTCGAGCTTCATAACATTTGGATGGTCGAGCTTCCGTAGAATGATGATTTCCCTAGCCATGAAACGGACACTCTCGGGTTCCACATTAACAAACCGAACCTTCTTCATAACAACTATTTTGCCGGTTTCAAGGTCACGAGCCCTATATACACTGCTATAAGTTCCTTGTCCAACCTGCATATTCAAATTACCATGTCAGTATTGGGAAAAAACATTACTGAAGCGAGAGAAAGAACAAGAAAAAGAAAAGCATTGATGAGAAGTAAAAATTACTTTCTCTAACTTCTCGAAAGATTCGGCCCGTCGAGGCACCCATCCCTTAACAGCTTCACCGGCAACTGAAGTTAACCAGGAAGGCCAACCGGCAGCAACTAGTTCGGCGTCAGCCCGAGCAGGAGAGTTACCTATATCCACTGAAAGACGAACTTTGGATGATCGACGAATGGAGCCATTATTGCCACCTCGAGCAACTAAAAGGTCCTCTTTCTTTGATGGTGTAGGAGCGACCAATTGCACTGATTCCTTGTTGCTGCTGTTGTTCACATCTTTATCTTTCTCATTATCGTTTATACTCTCATCTTTGGCTCCTTTGGAGCAAATGCAGCCCATAATCACTCCAAAACAATCCCTTGTTTTTGAACAGCTCTGCCTCGAATATGTTTGTATAAACGATAAAATCCCGATTCTTACCATGCATTAAACGACAGGGAAACCCTGAATAAATCTAGGGATTCCCATGTCCGCCATTGTTGCCGGATTCAAACCTCACAATGATATCATTCTCAACTATTTTTAGTCCACACCCACCATTTAAAACCGTTTAGTGAGAATCAAAATCTTCCTTCTTGTATATGAAACAACCCAAATTGAGAATGTATATCAACAGTCACACAAATCAAAATCTGAATAAACTGGAGAAAAATCTGAGTAAATTGGAGAATAATGATAAGAGTGAATAAACAAAGAAACCAAAAGCAATGGGCGATGTAGAAGGAAACTGAAAATTCAAACGGGTAAGTAATGAAAATCCAAACAAAAATTCCCTGAAATCAATACAAAAGAAAATATTCTTACGAAAAAATTAATTAATGATTCCTTATGTTTATCAATTAAACAAAATAGAAAATGAAAAGACAGAGTGGACATTACTGGAAAAAATTTTAAAAAATAAATAATACGGACGAAATGGACAAGGAAACGAAATGGCAGGCATTTCATGAGATTATGTCCTAAAATTGCGATAAACCAAAGATTTTTAAGGATATGACAGATAGTAGAGTGTTTTTTCTTTTTTCTTTTCTTCTCTCTGTTTTCATCCTTAAGTTAAATTTGTACAGTGAAGCCAAAGTTGGCTAGAATTTTTAATGTGATAATCTCAAATTTTTTAGGGAATGATAATTTCAATAATATTTATTTATTTCTATATTTATCAATGATTTTTAAATTGGATTGATGATCCAATCAATCAAATCATCGGTTCATCAATTTAATTAAAAATTCAAAAAAACAATTCTTTTATCCAGTTTATATCAATTTCCAATTCAAAACTTTTTTTTGGATTGACATCCTAATCAAGATTGATTGATTCGATTTGGTTCAAACAATATTGATATTTATTATAAAGTTAATGTCACGAATTAATTGAAGATCAACTTAATTGAAAAAAGATGAAAATATAAAATATATATTTGTTATTTTATATTTTTTGAAAAAATGATAATATCAATAATATTTATTTATATCTATATTTATTATAAAACCTTTGATTGAGTTGTGTTATGAATTAACCAAGTATCAACTCAGTTTAGAATATATAAAATTATCTCATTTTTCAAAATATATATCTTTATATAGTAAAATGGAAAAATATACAAAATTCTACATTAAAGATAATGTATTTAAAATAAAAAGATAAATTATTTAAAAAATAATGTTAAAAGAAATAAAATAAAAATAATTGAAAATTTTCTACTTAAGAGCTTTATATATAATATTAGATACATTTTTATTAAACATTTTTTGGTGAATTAAATAATAAAATAAAATCCGAATAACAAACGCGATTAACGTGATTCAAACTTAAATCACATTTAAAGTGGTGAACATCCTAATCATCATGCCAATACATGGTGTTCATTAAACATTTTATTTATAAAGAAAGGTTATTAAATAATTTAATTTGAAATAAATGTCAATTGAAATATTGAACCCAAATCATTTATGACATGACTTCATATATATATTTAATGAAAAATATTGTTTAAATTGATTGTAATTTTGATTTAGATATATTTTAAATTTCAATTGTTTTGTCAAGATAATTTTATTTTTTTAATATATTGATGTGATTATATAATAATATTTATTCATATTTTTTTAATTTTTTGACAACGCATATACATTTGTATACATAAATGCTCGAACTGAAGTCTTTTAGAATGAATAAGATCCTCTTTATCACTGGTAGTTTATTGAATATGTATTATTATGATTTGTATTATAATTTATGACAATATTGTAAACCCTTAAAAATGTGTATATAATTAAATTTGAAATTAATATGCAATATTAACCTGGTTAAAATTGAAGTTTGATTCAAAGCGCTTACCATTTAAACTATTTTCAATTCCATACAGAATAAAAACAAAGGAAGAAACTATTTTCAACTCTAACGGTTGAGAAACTTCCAGACGTGCAGTGCAGTATCGAGAAGAGGTGGGTCCCTGCTATAAGACAAACCAGAGGATGACACGTGGGTTTTCAGTTATGGAGATCAATATCCACACTGATCCAATGAATACGATTGCCGCCAAATTGCAACGCATAATAAATCGTATTTTATTATTTTTCAGAAAACATTTTCATAAATTTTCAATTTTTAAAATTTAAAAAAAGTCAACCCAATTTATGTTTAAAAAAAAAATGATTCCAACCCAATAATTATTAAATAAGGTCAATAGATTATAAAGAAAGTTTTTAGATTAATCAAATAGAAAAAGCAGATAAATATTAGTTAACATATACTTTGATAAAACTTATTATTTAATTTTTAAATTTAAAAAATTAAAAATTAAACTTTTTTAAATTTTTTTATTTTAAAAGTTTTAGTCCAACTTTACCTTATAAACAGATTTTCCTTTTCGAAGTAACATTCTCAATCGAGTCATCAACTTAGTTATAAAATAAAATAAATTTTTTTTTTTGAATTATAATTAATATTATTATATTACCACTTTTATCTTTTCACATTTTTATATCATCTTTAAAAAAATTATAAATTATAAATTCAAAGACAGAATATGTATACAATAATATTAAAATACAAATTTGTTATCATTTTATTTATATTTATTATCAATTAAATTTTAAAATAAAATATTTTTCACCTATGGGATGATAAAATCTAATATAATTTATTTATTTTATATAAATATAAAATTATTGAACAAATTAAATCGATTTTTTAACAACATAGGTTCTGATAATATTTATTTTTTTGATACAATACTTAAAACAAATCACAAATAAGAAAATGATATGCTTCAATGCACTCAAACTCACATATTTTTAAATTGACAAATATATATATACCAATCAAATTAAGATTCAATCGATAATTAAATTAATTATTAAAAAATCACGAATTAAAATAAATTGTGTTTTCTTGGACACAGGAATAGGATGATTTTTGTGGTTATAAAAAAGTGTAGTTTTGTGTGTGAAAATGAAACTAATGGAAAAATGGAAAAGTATGTCGGCCATAGGGAAAGCCAAAGTTAGTAATTAAAATAAATTGTGTTTTCTTGGACACAGGAATAGGATGATTTTTGTGGTTATAAAAAAGTGTAGTTTTGTGTGTGAAAATGAAACTAATGGAAAAATGGAAAAGTATGTCGGCCATAGGGAAAGCCAAAGTTAGTAAGTTTGGTCAATTTGATTTTCAGTCAAAACTTGCTTTGAGTCAACCGATGAATTGGATTTTGATATCCATAGCTTGGGTCGTATAATATGGCCACTTGACCAGGTACCTTACTTGCACCTATCAATATTTCCTTCTCAATTAAAATATCTAGATAAGTAAATTTTTATTTGAAATTGAAAAATAAAAACAATTTTATGTAATTAATTTATAAAAAATAAAATAAACATTAAATGTGATTTTAGTTAAAATTAAAACGGTGGAGTTAAGTTTTAAATGCAGCGAAGTTTCAATTTTAAATTCTACCCTGCACATATATTTTTCAATATAAATAGATATTACGTTTAAAATAATATTTATTATTTTATTTTTTATACAATTGAGTTAGGAATCTATTAATGTGTGAGATTAACTCAGTAAAATATTTTTTAAGGGAAAATCCATTAATTCATCCAATAAATGTGCTCATACAATTCGGGAGAAAAACAACAAGCAACCATTGTAAGCGATAAAGGAGAAAGTCCATCAAAATAACAAATGTTTCAACCTCAACATCAAATAAACATTATGATACGTTAACAAGTTGATTTCATTGCAACTCAAGCACGACAATATTTGGAGTGATTACAAGTACTTAATGTGATATAAAAACCAACCAGAATGATTCAAAGCAGGGAGCAAAAGAACCAAGTATCCATCAAACTGAAGAGGATGACAACAAAATTATTTCTAAAATCACTTGCAAAAACAAAACTAAAAAAATCTGTTACAAAAATAGATTAAAACTTTTAAAAGTGAAAACATATTAAGCAATGAAGCAAACATACAAAACTTAAACAACACGGGTCTAAATTGACTCGTGAAATCATTTATTATTTTAAAATACTCTAAAAAAAAAACAAATTAAGAAGTCGACAAAGAGCCGTCCACTTCCCAAAAGATACTGTTGGTAGTTGATAGAGTTTCAACAACGACAAACATCGTCATGTGTCCATCACAACTTGTTAAAATAACTAAACGATAAAAGTCATGAGTCAAATGACATAAAAATCAATGGATAAAAGTACAAAAAAATATCCAATAAATAAATTTTAAAAATGTAAAACTAATTATGAAATTTATTATTTTTAATTTCTTCTTCACATAACTCCTCAAATTAATGCTCTCAAAAAATTCTCAAATTAGAAAGAAAAAAAAATCGGTATCTATTTTGTTTAATAAAAATATATTTTTTTCAAAATAATATATATTATTTTTCACCTGGGATAAATTCTAGTAATTAAATCAAATTAATAAAAGTATTCAAATGTTAGTAAAAGATTATGTAAATAATATTTTAATTAGTTGAAATGTGATCATTCATGTCTATTTCAAGGCAGGCATTATTGTACAAGTGGAAGTATCGTTTTGTTCTAAAATTGGTACATGTCGTTGTGTTTTCCATTCACCCACTGCATATATATACTATTGCCTAAACTATATTTCAACTCTACCCACCGTCCTACCGATATTGATCGGGTACGATCCATCGACAACAAAAAACACATAGCATGGGCCAACCCATGAACTGAAGTCGTCTAAAGATAATCTTCAATGGATATGCTCAAAGTCTCCGTTTCCCTTTCTTCGCTTCTTTCCCAGGAGCCACCACCACAACTACTGCCATCGTTTGTATTTGCCTTCATTTCATCGTTCATGGGGCTGCCCACCATAATCATCTGGGCGTCCACTGCCATGCCAGCATCCGACGCCGCTTTCTGTACGGACTTGGGTGACATGTTTGGGTTAACATGCGGAGGTAACATCGAAGGAAAGTTGAGAGCCGTCAAGGAAGATGGCTGGCGTAGACAGTAGAAAGCAATGTCATGGGCGACGGCGGCGGCTTCCGGGGTTGAATACGAGCCTAACCAAAGACGTCCTTCGGTGCCTGGAACTCTGATTTCCGACACCCATTTTCCCCACCTCCGGCGACGCACTCCCTTGTATTTCCTTTGATCTGCGCTGCTGCCGTCGGCACTCATTATTTCAAAAGAATGAAAACGGTGAATGGAGGTGGAAGAAAATTGAGAAATGGGGAAGGAAAGAAGAGATTATATAGGTTGAGGAAAGGTGCAAAGTCAAAGGCAATTAAATAATAAAAAATAGAAGATGAGATTGAAGAAGAAGATGTCAAAGATTTAAGGTCAAACGTAAAAACAGAGTATAAGAAGTGGACGGCGCCTGCCTTTGCCTTTTAGAGTTTATGACGATCTACTAGGAACAAGTTTTTGACATGTGATACTAATCGCATTCAGGTTGGGAGGACTGGATAAAAAAACAATTTTATTTCAAAATAACTACATATTATAAATCATTTTATTATCCAAAATAAAAATGTTTAATTTATTTATTTTCTATAATAAATACATTTTCTATTAATTTATAAAATTGAAATGTAGGTGTATATATTTCCAAATAAATGAAATATGTAATGGAAATACATAGTGTATAATGCTGAATCAGCTACAGGAAGTACCCTCTGCCAATTTGGTGAAGCACTGTAAGAATCTTTAATGGCAAAAAGGTCTCATCTCCAATTTTACTATTTCTGTTGGATCCCATTAAAGTACAATCTTTGATCCCATAATGCTCCAACTTCTGCTTCCCAAACATCTGTTACTCCATTGCCCTACCAATGTTAGTATAGAAATTCACTCCAATCATACATTTTACAATAACTGTGTATAAAATATAGATATTTTTTTTAATAATTTAACATCATATCAATAATCTGAAATTCAGGATAAAATTATTGAGATGACATTACACGACACTTGAGGATTGTGGTTTAAAAGATTTGGAGTTTAAAGAAAGATTGTATACGTGGGAGAGAGGTAGGTTTGCCACAATTAATATTCGAGAAAGACTTGACAGATGTGTGGCTTCTATGGATTGGTGGGAGAATTTTCCAAATTTTTTGGTTGAGCACATGATTCACTCTTTCTCAGACCACTGTCCGATCCTTATTGACACTGCTGGGCCATGTACAAGGAGAACTAAGGGAGAGCTTGGTCGTTTTAGATTTGAAACCAATTGGTGTTTGGAAGAGTCTTTTGATATTGAGGTTGCGAAATGTTGAGGAAATTTGCAGGGCTCTATCTAAGCTCTCTAGTTTGGGTAATCAGTTGTTCAAATGGAGTTCCTCTTTGAAGAAAAAGAAGAAGCACAGCAAACTGAAATTAGAAGCTCGGTTGGCGGAGCTATATGACCTTGATCCTATTGATGAAGTGATTGCTGAAATTACTGATACTCAAGTTGCTCTGAATTTGGGAGCGGATACAGAAGAACTATTTTGGAAGCAGTGTGCAAGGGTTAATTGGCTTATGCATGGAGACCGAATTACCAGTTTTTTCCATCGAATGGCGAAAGGGAGGAGGAAAAGGAACTGTATTAAAGGGTTGGAGGATTTGAATGGTAGTTGGGTTGAGGATGAGATGGGTTTATTGCATATAGCTTCAAATTATTTTAAAAATCTGTTTACAGCATCAGAAGCAGGTGATGATGAACGGGTATTTGGGCTTGTGGAACGCAAGATAACAGATGATATGAATGATATTCTCCTTAAGCCATTTAGTAACGATGAAATTTGGGCAGCAGTAAAGTAGATAGTCATCGAGTTTCATTATTTTTTCAAAGTTCAATTGCTTGTAATTCTTTTACACACTAAAACATCACTGGGGACGAATTGAACTAGAAAATAAAAAGCATGATTACACACCTTAAAACCCTTGTTAATATTTAAGACAGCGTTAATATCTCATAAATTTATTTTTTATCTTCATGCACCAACACAATATGCAGTTAAACACTACCTAAAGATTGTTAGTCTAGCGAATAAAATCTTAAAAGAAAGTTACATAATTACATACTTCGAAATCTTCGTTAATCTCGTAAATTTAATTTTTTAACCCCACACACCAACACCATATACAGTTGAACATAATCTAAAGGCTGTTAGTTTTCATGAAATTGGTATTCTGCTACTATATTGTTTGAGTGTGAGTATTAGATACGAAAAAATGCATCCGACATCGAGTATTGATTAGTTTTTTCTAAAAAAAATTCATGCAATTATAGAATGTCTGGTAGATAAATGTGGATTTATTGTACACATTGATTAGGGATTATCAAATAATGAATGGTAGATAAATATACATATATCCACAGGATTCAAGAGTTTTAACTTGTAAAAAAGTATTTCAGAATAAAAAGAGACAAGTTACCCCATGTGAATGAAATCGTAAATCTAATTGAAGGCGTTGGAAGCAGCATATATGAAGTCCAAGAAGCCTGTTCCCTTTAAAAGACCTTTACCTGTCAAAAGCTCAAAATCCAGCAACAGCAGGAAACCGATGATAGCTGCCTTCCCATTTATAATTTCATTCTTTCCCGTGAAACCAAACCCCTCCGAGTCCTCATCGATTACCATTCTCACCTAAACAACAACATATGCAAAGATTATCAAACAAGTTAATTTCTTGGTTCTAAGAGTCTCGATTATTATGCTTCATAAATGACAGCAGTGTGTTACCTCATCCACATTGACATCACTAGCGGTTATCCCCGGTTGAGCTTTTCCACTAAAGACAATCTCCGCAGCTGCATCGGATTTTACACCACCTTGCATGCTGATATAAATATTTTCGCCATCTGTTTTAACAGGGTAAACATATAGTGCCCTCAAAGCAGGTGTAAGGGCTCGCAACACTGGGTTTTTTGGATACCATTCCTTGATGGCTCCAGTCCGAAGATCAAATGTGCTATCAGTTGTTGGACAAACTATGCAACCATCCTGTAAAACCAAAAAAAGAAAAAGTACAATCAGATATTTTACTTTCATCATTCTTAGAGTCCTTAGCAGGTAGAAAGTACCGGATGGGTATTTACAGCAGCTAAACTCTATTCATGAAATGAAAACAACTAAATAAACACCAGGCTAGTTCACATAGATCAAGAGAAAAGAAGTTTGACTATTAGATAATTATTTGCATGCCAAGACAGACCTTGGAAGTACAAGAATATAGGTTAAGGTTTTTAGGGCTTGAGAACTCACAAGTCCATAAAAAAAAAATCTGAGTTGATACCAGTGCGGTATTTATCAAATGACAAATGGCATTGGTAAGACCCAACCAGGGCTAGTGCCTCGTATAGTCATGAAATCCTCAGTTGTTTGAAGACTCGAACCAATTACAACCTCTACAAAGTGAAGATGATTATCACCATCAAATTGCTTCGCTATGTAGGGAAGATGAAAAAATGAGATCTAGAGAAGACATGCAGGAGTATAAGAGATAATAGAAAAAGGTTATAATTTTCTATTTGTTCTTAGAAACAGTATAAACAAAAAGGCTTAGCTTCTTTATCATCATATAACTTCTCAAGTTGTCTCAGTTTTCCAATTGCTGTTGTCTCTTAACTTGATTGGTCATAACAAATGTCAACAACCTGAAAATATGGCAACCTACATACAAAAGCGGTGCATTCTTCCTCGCACTTCACAGCCTTAGCAAGCAAAAGAGAAGTAACTTCACTTCCTGTAGACAACTTTACCAATGAATCAGTCATCAGTGATTACCAAAGCAAATGGACTTTGGATTGGCTTTTCCCACCATGCCAATAATGCAAATATTCTTTCAATATGAAAGATTTGTCTGAGTTTGTTGTATACTTCGTTCAACCATAAGGATTTGGACAGGAGAGAAGACAAATGCACATTGCAAACCAGACCAGAGCATGAAACTGATGACACAGAATTCTCTCAAAGACCATTTTTCACTAACTGTAAACGTAAAAGCTTTGGGTTAATTTCAGTATCAAATTAAGTTTGGATTGCGGATTTCGGTTCATCATCTTGAAACCTAACTAGGGAGTGGCTGTTTTGAAGGTGCTTACTATCCCTTTACTGTATGAACTCATAGGCAATTAGTAACAACCTGCATGGAGAATGAAGAATAATATCTCTTCCCCGCATGAATTCATCTGGAGCTTCTTTCTCTCGGTTTGCAGACATTTGCAGATCCATCCAACCGAATTTAGAGTGTAGTTAATAATTCCAGTGTTTGCATATCAAAACTATAAGATTATACTATCCCAATGTACTAAAAGGAAAGAGAAAAATATTTTCTATAAGCTTAAATTCTGTGGTAATTTTTCCTATCTCCTTAAAACCAGTTGCAAAGTGGTGTTCCAATCCCTTTAGTTTCAACCCAATCTTTTCTTAGTAGTTGAATTCTATATGACTTAACCCAAAACTTGAATTTCTCAAAATTTGGAAGTATTTGATTTTGAAGATTACACAAGTAATGAGGGGAGAAAAAAAAATACCTGGGTAAGCTTGGCGTTGAGCAAGCCCTCAGTGTAAGCGCCTTCAGCGGGCGAACGATTCTCGATTGCAAAAACGTCATCCTTATACCAAAGCAACAGTATGGTCTCCGCGTCTTGTATGATCACACGCCGTTCTCCTTTCGGAAGCGCCGCAAGCGGCACCACCGGCACCCAGTTATCACCACCACCGCCTCCCGACGCCGCTGATTCTTCGCTCACAGAAGACATTTCCGTCGCTTTGCAAGTGATCCTACTGTTGCTGCTGCATTGTTTAGTGGGGAAGTTGAAGGTAGTAGAAAGAGAGGCATTGAGGTGGAGGGTAATGGGGGATGGCGATGGGGGAGGCCGGCGACGGCGGAGGATGGGAGTGGGCCTGAAATTGTACTGGTGGTGGAAAGCGGTGGCCATTGGAAGAGGAGTGAATAAGAAGAGAGGGAGAGAGTGAAGAGGGGGAAGGCAACGGATTGCATTGCATGGCCACAGAAATTGAGTGGATAAACTTTCCGAGTACACCAGACTATGGTTTGTGTATGTCTTTATGTCCACCACAACTTTTATTTTCTCACCTTTTTTTTTTTAATTATTTATTATGATCTACTATTTTTTTAAACAAAATTATGGAAAGATAAAAAAAAAATTGTTATTGATATTAGACATAAGGAATGATAAATAATAAATAATTATAAATTTTTAATATCTATCGAAATGGAGGCTGACAAGAGTATGTTGCTCTCAAATGAAATTTTTTTTATTTAATATTTTAAATTAATAAAGATAAATTTGTACTTTAATTCTTTTAAAAATATAAAAATTTGATTTAATTTTTTTAAAATTATAAAAATTACAATTTAATTTCGACCCCTACAAAAAATCTGATTTTACTCCTGTTTATGATCAGTTTGAATATAGATATTAAACTCCTTTAAATACATTACTTAAAATCAAAAGAAAAACATAAAAAAAATTGAAGATCAATTAAAAATCTTAAATGAATTCCTTGATTTGATGGTCAGGGTGTTTACCGCATAAATATAATCTGAATTTGAATCGCACTAATCGCATTGATATTAAGATTTTTTTCTTCTCTTATAATTCACCAAAAAACAAAATAAAAATACTAAATTACTCACTTGAATGTGGGAACGAACTCCTCTAAACTATCTTTTAGAATGAAAATGATAAATAATAAATTGTTATAAAATTAAAAAATGAAATGCTTTATTAATAAAATAAAAAAGAAAAGTATATATTATTTATTCATCAATGAGATATTTTAAAATATTTTTTGATAGTATATATTTTTAAATAATATAAATTTTTACTTTTAATGGACATTATAATCCTAAAGTATATAAATTTCTTATACTAATAGATAGGTCTTTACATTAAGTTTTCAGGATTTTTAATTAAAATGTTTCAAAAATTTTGCGAATTAAATTAAAATTTGCAGAACTTTTGTAGTGTTTAATGACAATTTTCAAACATTTTTGGGGTTTAATTAAAATTTTCTAAAATTCTTAGGAGCTTAATAAATTTTTTTTTTTTTAATTTTTAGGAGCCTTACTTAAAATTTCCAAAGAATTAAAAAGTTTAAGAATAATGTTCCTATAGGGACCAAGGCCCTGCCTCGCATAAGGATACGCTTGGCCTGCCCCTAATATGTGCTCCGCGCCCTTCCTAGCAATGGTATCGCCGATTCCATCAAACAGGTTCCTTTCGATCGCTATCTTCCTCTCTTCGATTCCTGTTTTTTCTTTCTAATTTTCGTTGTTCAATTAAGATTGAATCAAATCATAATGTTTAAGTCCTTAATCATAGCAAATTAGGGTTTAAACATTTAATAGTTGTGCTGCACTGTTTTTGCATGATTAATTGTCTTTTATGTTGCTGATTCTTAAGTAAATTGATAGTTTCTACTTTCTAAGCCTGGAAATGGCCACTAGACCAACAAAGTTTTGCAAATAAAGCTTGAATTTTTTTAACTGTTCTATTTTCTTTATTCTTGCCATTTAATAGTTCTGTTAACTTTTTTAATGATTTATTGTGTTCCAGGTTGCCCATTCTTATGCAAATTGATATTTTGTAATACTGCAAATGGCCATTAGACCAACAAAGCTCTGCAAATCTCTCTTCAATCTGTATCCATGTCGTCGTCAGTTTGTCTTAGTTCACTCAATCTCTTCACTGAACGCTGTGGAAGAAACAGTGAAAGCGGCTGTCGAAGCCAAAACCTATGAACAACTCCCCAACATTCTTGTTGCCTTAGACAAATCGAGGCAGATTCAGAATCCTTTTTCATTTCTTTCTACCTTATCTTTGAAGCTTAGAACCCAGATCATTGATGAAATCTTACAATCTTTTAAATCTATTCGGCCTCGCTCCCGCCCCCGGATTGTGTACGATCTTCTTCTTTCCTACACTCTTCAGAGTTCCAACCCTATCCCTCTTTCTCTTGCCGTGCTACAATGCACTCTTCGTTCTGGCTGTCTCCCTGCTCCCCAAATAAAACTCCTTCTATCTAAAGCGTGGCTTAACTTCTGTGGCCATTCACAGCCGGTGTCAGACAGCCTTCTGGAGATGCAACACATTGGGTTTTGCCCTGACTCCATGACATGTAATTACCTTATATCTTCTCTTTGTGCTGTTGATCAGTTGGAGGAGGCAGCTAAAATCTTGAAGGGTATGAGCGGAGCTGGCTGCCCTCCTGATCTGGAGAGTTTTGCTTGTTTAATTACTGCAATGTGCACATTTAGAAGGACTGGTGATGCAATGGAGTTAGTGAAGCAAATGGTGCAAAAAGCTAGATTGACACCAAGACAGGGAACAGTGAAGAAAGTTGTGGCAACTTTGCGGGCAAATAGAGAGATATGGAAAGCTGTTGAGTTGATTGAATTCTTGGAGAGGAAAGGTATCCCTGTTGTTTTTGAGAGCTATGAGCTAATTGTTGAAGGATGCTTGGAATGTTGTGAATATGTTTTGGCTGGAAAGGTAGTTGTAGAAATGACTGAGAGGGGCTTTATACCATATATTAGGGTCCGGCATAAGGTTGTTGAGGGCTTAGTTAGTGTCAATGAGTTGAAACTTGCCTATTTAGTAAGGGAAAGATTTACAGAATTGGGGTCTTAGACTCTTCGTTGCTTTTAGCTTCTACGAAGTGTTCTGCATGAGTCACCTAAGTGAAGAAAATCAGTGGTCGTCGTGATGGCTAATGTGGATTCAAAGATCAAGGATAGAAATATCCCTTGGATATAGTCCTACGGTAGAGGAAAATATTGCAGGTTAGTGTCAAATATCCATTGGCATGTTATTTCAGCTCATTTGATTTGGTTAACCTATGTTCATCTTGGCTTTGGTAATTCAACAACCCTTGTAGGTGAAGGACTGTTGAAACCCAACAAAGACTATATCAACTAAACAAGGACTGATTGGTTGTTCATTCCCTTAACCTGAATATGTCAATGTGAATGTGGACTTTCAGTCCTATATGCAATCATGGCACTGTGTTGCAGGACTGGTGCATAGATATCATCTAGAAGGTGGCTCCAAGATCTCACTCGGGTGATTGGTATGTCTTTGGTGTCGACAGCAGAGCTATGTGCCATGGTCTGCATACTTTTCTTGAAACATTGTTTTAAATGTTGCTGCTGCAATGTGATTCTCTTGTTATGGTTAATAAAGATTGAGATAATTGACATAGTGCTACTATATCTTTTTATGTTCATTTTCCTATTTGGTAAGCAATTCACAGTCTCGTAGTGTGGTTGGTAATGAATTAGTTATCTTCATTGAGGCAAGCTTTTGTTCAATTTGCATGGTGACTCGTTTTGAATTTGTGTGTCTTAGACTCTTTATGTGTCCCTAGGAAATTCATCGTTTACTTTTTAAAGATCAAGTTGGTTTCCCAGCAGAGTATTTGATCTCTTAGTTTCTCTCATTTTGCCACCTGATTTGAGGAATCAAAAGTTCTTTTTTCCCCCCTCTTATGCTTTACATATGTTGACAACTGCTTCTTGTTTCTTTGTGGTTTTTGTTTTATACAATTGCTAACTCAAGTTAGATATCTGCTGCCTTTGTTCTTGCTTACAGTCAAACAAGTTTGTGTTTCTCAGTGTTGGTTTATCTCATGTTGACTTAACTAGAAATCTAGAATAGGTAGATCTGAACTCATCATACATCATGTCTGCAAATTGTTGTCAGTCAGTTTGCAAGATTACTTTTACAAATTTATATAGCCAATGAATTGAGAACTTGATCGGTCAATTCGCAAATGCAATTTTATCTAGATCTTGTACTTTTGTTCATGGTAGATCAGCAATCACTCTTTATCTTTTTATCCCCCTATGTTCTGTGGTTTTCAGACCATACTAGGAACATTGGTAAGGCTCGCGCACCTAAGATAGTGAAACCACCATTCGCTATGATCATTGGCAACTTTCTGTAGACCTTGAATGTTGATGGAGAAGATGAATTTATCTCATGCTCATTAACAAGTTCTCATCTACTGCAGATTTTACCTATATTGGATGCACATTTTTTCTTCATTTATCATTTTGCTTATATATATGTACTTTTGTTCCATCAATTTCAGTTATGTTTTTTATGTTTGTTTACGTCTTTTTGCACTTGAGAGCTTCACTAGGAGATGTTTTATATTTTGGCAAGAAAGCTGCTCTTGATGGATTGCATACCAGTAGAACCTGATAATCCGTATATGCATATCATGTCTAGTTTTTGTTCTCGTGTCAGTCGTGTAAATGTAAATACAAAAAATTATTATGTTAAAATCATAAACATGTATAGGTACGTGTATTAAATGTGACATGTTAATTGTGTTTAAATTTTATTATTTATTATTATCAAAAAGAATTTTAGTATGAACCTTGTGTATTGGCTTGGTGGTTAAAGTGTTTATCGTTTCAGGTGTAGTTTAGATTCGAGTTGCGTTAACCGCGTTACTGTAGGGTTTTACCTTCCTTTTATAATTCACAAAAAAAAAGAAAAAGAATTTTAGTATTTCACTGTAAGTGCTGTGGTTTTTTTTTTTTTTAATATGTGTGACTACATGATAGTATTTGTTCATATATTTTTAACCCTTTGACAAGACATACACATCTTGTACACACAAATACTTGAACTCGAATCTTTTAAAATGAATATTTTTTTTTTCTACTAGAATCATTCATTGGGTTAACAAGTGTTTGTAAAGGCAACATGGGCAAACAATTTGGACCAAGCATTGACAAGGGTTGTTTTTTAATTGAGATTGAGTCCAAACATGGACAATGGTTGTTTTTGAATTGAGATTGAGTTAGACTTGAATTACTAATTATTAATAAATTTAATTTTTAAAATTGAATTATGCAAGTATATAATTTTTTTTTTAAATTTAAACATTTTTTTTAAATGGGAATGGGTTGCCTTTTAGTTCAACATTTGAGTTTTTCAGGCACATAGTAAGAAATAACTATATTTCTGTAATTTGTAGGTATCATTTTATTTTATATTTTAATTTTTTAGCAGTTTTTTTTTTAAATAAAGATTTATTTGATTAAAGAACACTATAATTTATTAAAAATAAATAAATAATAAAATATAATTTTTTAAACTTTTATATAAAAAAATTAGAATCATAAGTTTTTTTTTTTTTTTTTTGAGAATATAATTAAAAGGATAAATGTATTATATGAAATGAAGTTGAATATTATGAACCGAAAGAAAAAAAAAAGTTGAAAACTTGGGGCTCAACTCCAGCACTCTGAAAAGAAGCCATGGAAATCATCCAATTCCCATCACACTCCCTTCCATTCAGTCTTCAGCCTTCTTCTTCAAATCCTCTCTTTTATAAAACAAAACAATTGGGCAGAATCAAAGGCTCCGCAAGATCCCCACCCAAACCTCCCAAAAAACCAACAAAATTTCCCCGCAAAAGAAGAAGGAATCCGCCTTCATTGCCCTTCTTTCAGAAAGTTCCTTCTTCCCCCTCTTTACCTCTCCACTCCAAGAACCCACAGGCCATTTACAAAGACATTCAAGCATTCGCTAGACAAAACAAGCTCAAAGAAGCCCTCGCTATTCTAGACTACGTTGACCAACAAGGCATCCCTGTAAATTCCACCACCTTCTCTTCCCTACTTGCTTCTTGCGTTCGTTTAAAATCCTTAACCCATGGAAGACAAATCCACGCTCATATTCGGACCAATGGTCTCGAAAACAACGAGTTCCTACGTGCCAAACTTGTTCATATGTACACTTCTTGTGGTTCCATTGAAGATGCCCAAAGGGTGTTCGATGAATGTACTAGCAACAACGCTTATTCCTGGAATGCTTTGCTTAGAGGCAGTGTTGTATCGGGTAGAAAACGGTATTTGGATGTGCTTTCTACGTTTTCTGAAATGAGGTCATTGGCGGTAAATTTGAACGAGTACACTTTCTCTACTGTTCTTAAGAGCTTCGCTGGTGCATCAGCATTTAGACAAGGTTTAAAGGCTCATGCCCTTTTGATTAAATACGGTTTCATTAATAGTTATATGCTTAGGACTGGTTTGATTGACTTATATTTTAAATGCGGAAAGATTAAGGTCGCTCACCGCGTGTTTGAGGAAATCCCTGAGAGAGATATTGTTTTGTGGGGGGCGATGATTGCTGGTTTTGCACATAATAGGATGCAAAGGGAAGCTTTAGATTATGCTAGATGGATGATAAGTGAGGGTATATATCCCAATTCTGTTATACTCACTACGATACTTCCAGTGATTGGGGAAGTTTGGGCTTGGAAAATAGGCCAGGAGGTCCATGCTTATGTAGTTAAGACGAAGAGTTATTCGAAGCAGTTGTCTATTCAGTCAGGTTTAATTGATATGTACTGCAAGTGTGGTGATATGGAATCGGGCAGGCAAGTTTTCTATTGTTCTGGAGAAAGGAATGCGATTTCTTGGACTGCTTTGATGTCGGGATACATATCGAATGGGAGGCTTGAGCAGGCTTTGAGATCGGTTGTATGGATGCAGCAGGAAGGGTTTAGGCCCGATGTCGTCACGGTTGCCACAGTTCTTCCTGTTTGTGCCCAATTGAGGGCTCTCAATCATGGGATGGAGATTCATGCGTATGCTGTAAAGAATTGTTTCTTTCCCAATGTATCTATTGTTACTTCCCTGATGATTATGTACTCAAAGTGTGGTGTTTTAGATTATTCTTTGAAGTTGTTTAATGGTTTAGAGGCAAGGAATGTAATTTCATGGACGGCCATGATTGAGTCATATGCAGAGAGTGGATGTTTACCCGAAGCAATCGGTGTGTTTAGGTCAATGCAGTTGTCGAAACACAGGCCGGATTCAGTGGTAATGGCAAGGGTGTTGGACATTTGTGGTGAGCTTGGAGCTATAAAGCTTGGGAAGGAGATCCATGGACAAGTCTTGAAGAAAGATTTCGAGTCGATTCCTTCCGTTTCAGCAGAGATGGTTAAGATGTATGGTGGTTGTGGATTAATGTGCAATGCAAAGTTAGTATTCAGTGCAGTCCGCGTCAAGGGTTCTATGACATGGACTGCCATCATAGAGGCTCATGGATATAATGATCTTTGTGAAGAGGCAATCAGTCTTTTTCATCAGATGATATCTGATGGTTTCAGTCCAAATCATTTCACTTTCAAAGTGGTATTATCGGTTTGCAGAAAGGCTGGATTTGTTGATGAGGCTTGCCAAATATTCAGTGTAATGACTCGTAAATATAAAGTCAAGGTATCCGAAGAGCATTATTGTATTATGATCGAGCTTCTGAATATGACTGGTCGCTTTGAGGAGGCTGAAAGATTCATCCAGATGAAGTCTCTATCATCATAAGATGAAACAACAGCCTCGTTAAGTTTTATTTTCAATTACACCTCACAATGTGGAGAGCCAGATTAATCTTGATCAAGTCAATTCAGGTATGATTTTAAGTTTATTCTAAGCTCGAGTTGTCGTCTTTTATGGTCAAATCGATTGAATTGGATGCGAGTTCTTGGATTTTTCATATTATATTAAAAACCCAAATTTAAATAAATTCATTATATTAAATTAAAAAATAAAATAAATAAGGTTAAAAGTAATTGAACATTTAAAATATATATAAAAAAGAAAAAATCATGTCATCTGTCACATATCAATCATACATTGATTATTTATGTTATCTCATAAAAACATTATTAGTACATTTGAGTAATTTATATAACATTTGACAAGTTTTAGTACCAAACTGAAAAAAAAAAAAAATTAGATACCACAATTTAGGGAAAAAAAAGTCAAATTCAAGTATCAAATTGATCAAAAAAAAAAAACTTAGGTATCAAATTAGAAAAAAAATATCAAGTTAAGGTATCAAATGTTTTATTAAGCATTTATTTATAGATAATATTCATTTTCATATTCTAAATATAAAATTCAAATTAAATTTGATTAAGGTTTTGTTTGATAAATTGAAAAAAGTAAGTGAAATTTTTTTAAAGTTTTATATAATTGAAAATTAAGTACCGAATATAAAATAATTATTTTTTTGAATTTTGAAAATTTTTATTTTATATTTTCACCATAAAGTTGAATTTGAATATAAAAAAAAAAACCACTAATAATTAAAATGTTAAATATAAGAAAGTCATAAAACTAAGAAATAAATATTCTTTAACAAAATCCAAATTAATAATAAAAATGATTAATTTAAATGATTGTGGTTTGATTTGCAATTTAAGTGATAATACATAGTATAAAAGAAAAAAAGAAGGTATAGATTATCAAACACGTTTAAAAATTTAAACCGCTCAAAACATTAATCAAGGACGAGGCTTAAGTCATGAATTACGTTGATTTGATATAGTTGTTGTAATATGAATAACTTGAGCTTGAATATTCTAAAATCAAACTTAATTGATACGAATTTGAAATGACTAAAATCTTGATGATCAAAGTAGCTCGATTGATCTAAATTAAAAAAAAAAACTTAAATTTGAGTAAACAATGATCTCAACTTATAAATGGAATGAAAATTTACTTTTCATTATATACAATATAACTTGATTAGATTATGTCACGAATTAATTGAACATCGATTCAATTAAGAAAAGATTTAAAATAATTATTTAAAAAAAATAGCAAATGTTATTGAAAATGTTTTATGTTTTTATATTTTTATGTAAAATCTATTAAAAATAATTTAAACCCAAAATAAATAGAAACTTCAACTTAAATAATAAAAAACCAAGGTCTCTAAAGTTTCATTTATTCTATTTCAATTAAAACCTCGTAAAATTTTAAATATTTTTATAAATATAATTTTTGACACAAATTTTTTACCAACATAGTAGCATAAACTAATATTCATTTTTAAATGCATAAAAAATCATAACTATGTTGATTTTGGAGTTCATCCAATCAATTATTTTAATATGATAATATATTACATTTTAAATAATTTAAGTATCATATTATATACACAAACTTACATTAAAAAAAGCAAAAAAAAAAATAGAATATAATAGTATATTTTTACTTCAAAAAAAATAGTATATTTTATTTTTAGATTTAAACATTTAAATTATATCAAAATATCTAACATAAAACAAAAGTTAAATCCGAACTTGGGAGCTGACAGGGAACCAATCACATAAAATAAAAAAAATTTCATTTAGATTCTTTTATAATTCATGAAATTTTAAATTATTAATGATAAAATTACATTTTAATCCTCTTAAATGACAAAAATTTTATTTAATTTTTTAAAAATTATAAAAATATAAACTATTAAAATGATAAAACTAAATTTTTATATTTATAAAAATATAAATTTTAATTCCAATTCAAAATTTTTCTAACTTTACCGGTCTGAATCTAATCAAGTCCAAACTCTAAAAATATCATACCCCGAAAAGACAAAAAGACATTTTGTTAATTGCCACGTCAGTTTCAACTTGTCATTTTTATGGGAACACGTGAAGCAGTTGTGTTCCACAAAATCCATGAGATTCTGTAGTTAACACGTGGAGATTGGTGATTGGCAGTCAAAAGGAGAACCATTAATAAATAGGAATTTTTAAATAAAATAAAATTGCATTTTGTTAGTTCTTGATGTAATGTAAGCCTGTTGTTGTGGTAATTGGCATGCAGCTGTTTTCCTCTCTAATTTACCTTTTAATTGTTCCTTAATCCATTCAAATTTTCACAAATAGAATTAGACTTCACCAATTCATATCTTTCTCATGTTTAAAATATTTTTATTTATTTATAAGTAGTATTTTTATATTTTTTTTATATCATATATAACTTTAAATTTATTTTTGTATCAATTTATATTCAACATAAGAGATGGGATTAGATACTTCATCTTCTCTTTTTCAATGGAAGATATTCAAGGACGTATCTAGAATTTTATTTTAAAGGGAGCGAACTTTTTAAATTCGAATGATCTTATTTTTAACGTAAAAAAGTGTCTATTCTTTTCAAATATTTTTTTCTTATCAAATAAATTAAGTTAATATTTTTAAAAAGTACGAATGATTTAATTGTAAAAAAAATTAAAAGAAAAAAATCATGCTATGTAAAATTAAATATTTCTTTTCAATATGCAAAAAAAAAAAAAAAACTAATACTATACTAAAAATTTCATAAATATGATTATAATTCCAAAAATTAAATTTAAAAAACTTGGCCTTAGTCTTATTTCTCAATATTATGCATCCTAAATTGCATTATCCGTTTTTTCATAAGATTGAACTCATCAATGATAAAATCTGTTGAAAATTTTCGAGCTATCTCTTTTGATATATGTCACCAAGTAAGTTGAAAAAAATCATCCTCCATTATGTTGTGAAGCCTTGTCTTCATAGTTTTAATGGCTGAAAATGCTCGTTTAGTTGTTGCAATAGAAGTGAGAAGAGTTAGCACAAGACGAACAATTCTATCAATAAAAGGATAAATACTTGACGTATTTGTCTTAACTAGCACTTGACACGATTCAATAACTGTAGAAGTTTTTTGCAACTCTGTGCTTTGATAAGCATTAAGTTGAAAATGCTCCAATTGAATCTTCATGTGCAGTTTTTCTTGTTTTGTAAAATCATTCGGATAAAAATCATTCATAAGCTTACAAATATCTTCCACCTGAAAAGCTTTGTAATTATCGCTTGGATCCAAACCGGAGCTAAGAACAAGTAATTCTACTACCTCATCATTAAAGTGAAAATTCATTTATGTTAACGATATCATCAATTAACATATCAAACTAATAGTAATGCTCAATTGTGAGGTTATCTCTCTGGATATGAAGTCGACCTCGATCAGATTTGTACGAAACACTTAAATGGGGAATTTTTATGTATGGATATGGATCAAATTAATTAAATTCTGAAATTCGATTTTAAAGTCCATATTATACCTATAAATTTAGTCTTTTAAAATGCATTATACACTAATATTTAATAATTATTATTTAGCTAAAGAGAACGAAAGTTATACAATGTAAACATTAAATTTAAAATACATAATAATTTATATATAAAATTCAAAAATTTTAAAATTTCTAAAGAGACGAACCGCCTGCACCGCGACAACAACTGCATTTTTCTTTTTTGTACTAAAAAGTAAACAGGTAGTGTCGGTGTTTGCTCTTTGTTCATTGAATGAGTATTTGTTTTTTATTTATTTGTATTCAGCAAATCCATATTTTGCATATTTTGACTCACCTTAATTTATTGTTTGTCGGTAGAATATAAGTGGGCTCCCTACACTCCACTATCATTGTCTTACATATTATCATTTTTATATTTTATGTATAATTAATATTTTTTATAAATCAATTTATTAAATTTATGTTTTTTATATAACAAAAACAAAGCTCAAGCTAATATTTTGTTTCATCTTGTCCAATGGAAGAACCATAATGAAGGGTTTGAACTATTGAAGATTTCGAGGGAAGATAATTTTGGAGACGATAATAAATTTCGAGGCACGAATAACGCTTTTCAAAGAGAACTATTTGACCCCATACAAAGTTGCTAGAGGGTTAAAACCAATGTCTTTCCGGGATACAACGAAATTTTGAATTACATTTGATTAGTAAAATCACAGAATTCTCCAACTCTTATTTTAATTTCTGAAATTTGCAATTGATTGCAAAAGGAAAAAATGTGAATTGTTGTGAGCATCATAGTCCATCTATTTATATGCACTCAATGGACACCTTTTGAAGAGTCACAATCCTTTCAAATTGGATGGACACCTATTGAAGAGTCACAATCCTTTTCATATTGGACATACCTCTTGAAAGAGACTTGTTCCATGTCCATTGGATGATAAGTCATCATTTTTCAAATAAATTTGAAAGATCATCACTTTTAATTTGCAATCTATATATTTCCAACAATCCTTCACTAGATTGCTAATTCCAGAAAATAAGTACACAACGATTAAGTATAAAGAAAGGTGTCCACAGATTGAACCTTTTTTTAGTGCAAATTTCTAAAAGTATCAAAAAAGTGAATGGTGGCTAGTCGCTTGAACCATTACTCTTAAATTCAATACTGGAAAATTTTCACATATAATCGTAAAGAAATAGAGTAAGAGTTTAATTGTTTTAGCACCGTTATGACCATGTGCTCATCCCGTTTCATGAACATGTACGAGATAAATCATAAATAAAATCTCGTTGAAGCGGCACCACTTCATGTCCATATAGGTGGATTTCATGACAATTAATGTCCATCCATTAAGAGTAAAACTCATCCTCCTAAAATATAATCACTAAATCATATCATAGTTTTTAGTGCACATTGTCATTAGATAACTTGTTATTAAAACTCATCCTCCTAAAATATAATCACTAAATCATATCATAGTTTTTAGTGCACATTGTCATTAGATAACTTGTTATTACCCTTTGAACCTTGAAACTAACTTTTGGCTAGAAAAGGTAGGGTTTCTATTATCAATGACTCAATTAGAATGATTTTAATCCCATCTTAGTGATGGTACTTTTAACTAAATCCCTTGACAAACCTTTTGTCAGTGGATCCGCTAAATTATCAATTGACTTAACATAGGTAACAGTTATCACACTGTCCCTAATCAATTGTCTCACATACTCATGTCTCAAACTTATATGTCTAGACTTTCCATTGTATGCTCGAGACATGGTTGATTCACTATCACAATAAACGGAAATGGCGAACCTATGTTGTGGCCACAATTTTATATCTAGTAATAGATTTCTTAACCATTCCGCTTCCTTGCCTGTAGCCGCTAAGGCTATAAAGTCAGCCTCCATAGTTGAATGTGAGATGCAAGTTTGTTTCTTGGAGGCCCAACTAATGGCTCCACCTCCGATTGTAAAAGTCTATCCAGATGTGGACTTATTGTCACTTAAACTTGTAATCCAACTTGCATCCAAGTAACCTTCTACTACTGCAGGATAATCACTATAGAATAATCCCAAATTTTTTTGTTTTCTTAAGATAACCAAAAATCCTACAAATTCCTTTCCAATAATCGGTAACAGGAAAATTTGTAAATCTCACCAATTTGCACACAGTAAATGCGATATCGGGTCTAGTGCAATGCATTGCATACATTAGACTTCCAATTGTGCTGGCATACTCAAGTTGCGCTATAGCCCTGCCTTTATTCTCACTTAACTTGAAGTTCGAATCGTATGGAGTGTTCGAATCCTTGATATTCAAGTGTTTGAACTTTTCCAATACTTTATCGATGTAGTGAGATTAGCTTAATGCAAAGCCCCTTTCATGCTTTTTCACCTTTATACCAAGAATTGTATTTACCTCGTTAAGATCTTTCATCTTAAAATTCAAGGCTAGATACTCTTTGGTCTCACGAATACCTTCCATGTTCGTCCCAAAAATCAATAAATCATCTACATAGAGGCAAATAATTACACCGTATCTATCAGTGAATTTAGTGTAAATACATTTATCCGCACCATTATGTAAAAAAACAATATGACTAAATAACAGAGTCAAATTTCTCATGCCACTATTTAGGGGCTTGTTTTAAACCATATGATGATTTGATCAACTTACACACCTTGTGTTCATTCCTAGGAAGCACAAAGCCTTCTGGTTGTTCCATGTAAACTTCTTCGAGATCACCATTCAAAAAGGCCGTCTTAACATCCATTTGATGTACATGTAACTTATGAATGGATGCAAGTGCTATAAGAATTCGAATGGAGGTCATCTTAGCCACTGGTGCATAGGTGTCAAAATAATCTAAGAATTCTTTTTGCCTAAATTCTTTAGCCACCAACCTAGCCTTAAAGATTGAAGAACCCTCTGTTGGAGTGTTCTTCCTCTTAAATACCCATTAACACCCGATAGGCTTCGATCCTTGAGGAAGATCAACTATAATCCAAGTATTATTGGACAATATTGAATCTATTTTATCATTGATCGCCTCTTTCCAAAATGTCGCATCCCTAGAAATCATGGCTTCACCATAGGATTATGGATCACTATCCACATCAAACATTATGGGGATCTTCTTAATTACGGATTCTCTATTTCCCTCAACAAGGAATGCTAGAGATTGTGAGGAAATGAAATTGGGACCAAAGTCCTTTACTTTTCTAACTCTTTGACTTTTCCTCGGTTCTATATCCTTATTATCACAGAGACTTCGTTTGGTTTGATCACTTGAGATCATTGGTTGATATTGTTTTTTCGAATCCGTTGAATCATCGAAAAACTAATTTTCAATGAATACAACATCTCTTGTTTCAATTATCGTATTTGACACTAAGTCAAGAACACGATATGCTTTAGAATGTTAGGCATATCCAACGAATGCACCTTTGACGGCTCTTGGGCCTAACTTTGTTCTTTGTTGGTCGGGAACTCTATAGTAAGCCAAACACCTCAATATTTTGAAATAATATCAGTTTGGCATCCGACCCTTCCATAACTCATATAGAGATATATTGAATTTTCTCGATGGTATTCTGTTAAGGATAAAACACGCAGTCAATAATGCTTCACCCCATAAATTATATGGAAGTTTAGCATTTAACAACATCGAGTTAACCATATCCACTAAAGTACGGTTCTTTCTTTCCGCCAAACCATTTTGTTACGGAGTATAAGGCGCAGAACACTCATGTACCACACCTTATTCTTCACAAAATACATTAAATTCATTTGAAAAATATTCACCACCTCTATCACTACAAAGCACTTTGATTTTCTTACTAAACAAATTCTCAACCTCGTTTTTAAAACGTCTAAACATATCAAAGGCCTCGTCTTTACTTTTCATGAGATACACATAAGTAAATCTAGAAAAGTCATCTATAAAAGTGATAAAATATCGTTTCCCACCTCTTGTTAGAGTTCCATTTAATTCACAAACATCTGAATGAATTAAATCTAACACTTGCAAATTCCTTTCACACTTATTAGGAAATGACTTCTTGGTTATTTTTGATTGAATACAAATTTCACATTTATCCATAAATTTATCATTACTTAGATTGATATAACCATTCTTTTGCATATATTGTAAAGTTTTAAAATTAAAATGTGCTAAACGTGCATGCCACAAAGAATAAGACTCAATAATATAAGAGAAGAATTGATTTTATTTATATCAATGCTCAACTTGAACATACCCTTATTACAATATCATTTTCCTACATATATATCACCCTTAAGCAAAACAAACTTATCGGATTCCAAGATAACCTTGAACCTTTTGTTACACAGAAGACTTGTAACATCCGTGTGTTTGAACCGGATTTGGAATAGTGATAAAATAGAATAGAAAATTATAAATGTTTAGTTGAAGTAAGGAAGGTTAGAAAAAAATTTAAGGATTAAATAGTAAAGGAGAGAAAATATGGGGGATTAAATAGCGAATTATCCGAAATGAATTTTGAGTCATCATGAGAATTAGATTGATGGAGGAGGGGCAAAAGAGTAATTTGGTGGAAGATATTTTTGGAGGCAAAGTTTTGGGCCAAAGTGTAAAGTTGAAAGGCTCAAGGACTAAGAGTGTAATTTTACCATTTTTCTTAAGTGAGATATTTTAAGTGAAAATTCTAGAGAATTTGAGAGAAGAAAAAGCTGGTTAAAAAGATGAAAATATCATCTTTTTCATTAAGTTAGCCGTCCATGGCCTTTTCTTCCATTTCCAACTTTTGCTTTTATTCCAAATAGGTACTTTCATCATTTTTAAGCTTTCCAAACTCCAAAACATTCCATTTTCTTTGGAATTTCTGAAAGAAAGTCATAAAAGAGAGTTAGTAGACACCTTAAACTTCTTATAGAATTAATTTTGAGGTGTTAGAGAGATAAATGACTAAATCGAGAAAATTTGAATTCAAGGGTTAAGGTAAGAAATGGTTAAATCCTCATGATATACATGTATTTTACTGTTATTTAGCATGGAAATCATTGGATTATAGCATTTAGCTTACATGTGTTTGTGTGAAATTGAAGAGAAAGAGAAGAGAGGCAAGGATCAAATTGAAGACAAAGAAAAAGAATAGAACAAGGGGTAAAAGAGAAGGAAATCAACCTTTTTGTTGTAAGTACTACAAGAGTTTTGAATTATAGCTTAATTTCTCTAATGATATATGAATTATTAGCATAGAAATTGTTAGATAGGTACATAATTTGAATGTTTATAATGATAAAATGAAGGGATTAATGTGTGATTTAGTAAAACAGTTTGGACAGAACAGAGGATTAACTTCGAAAATTCATCAAAAATTGTATATAATGAGTTAAGGGTCTAATTATATATGTAATTAAATCTTATTGAGTGTAGTTTCATATGGAAGAAACAGTGAAAGAAAATGAACTGTATATTTCGAGATATACTAGTTTTAGTGTAATAAGGTCAGAGTAGATTCGAGTTCCCCTGTTCTGACTGAAAAATCATAGAAAAATATAAAAAAATTATTAGAGACTGAAATTTATCTGGCTGAATCCTTAATGAGTCTATTTTCAATAGAAACAAATGGAAACATCATTTGATCTTTGTACTTAAAGATAGATAATTTTTAGTGAAAAAAGGTTGAAACTGTCTGGCAGCAGAGAAGGGGTAAATTGAAAGAATTTACTGTACAAATTGGCTACATTAAAAATTCTGGAAATTTTATGGTAAAAATATGATTGAGTCTAGTTTCAGAAACATCAAGCGGATTATGATTTTGAATTCTGTAGCTCAAGATATAAATAATTTAGTGACTGTGACGCAAGTGAACAGCTTTGAAAATATAAATGTGAAGTATTTGATGATGTATTTATGTGAGATATATCATTTATGAGAAATGATGCTAATTGAGATTGTGCCCAAGTAGACAAATTAGAACCATTGTGATATTAGTGGCATGCCATTAAGGAACACTAGCGCGCTCTCTGATTAGCACTGTGTGTGCTCTCTGTTTAGCACGTCTCGTGCTCTCTGTTATTAGCACTGTGTGTACTCTCTGATTAGCAC
Source organism: Kokia cookei (assembly GCA_039519145.1). Taxonomy (NCBI): domain Eukaryota; kingdom Viridiplantae; phylum Streptophyta; class Magnoliopsida; order Malvales; family Malvaceae; genus Kokia; species Kokia cookei. The sequence continues at coordinate 20,482,543 of CM076902.1, forward strand.
TTTGTGTGCTCTCTGATTAGTACTTTGTGTACTCTCTGTTTAGCACTGTGTGTGCTCTCTGTTTCCCAGCACTTACTCTCTGTTTGTTCCGTATATCCTAACGGTTCTATGAAAGTCTACTATGGGCTAAACTATAGAAAGTGGATAAAAGTGTAAGTTGTGTCATTGTGGTAAGTTACAGGTTACATGTAAGAAAAGCAAGAAGTTTATGTGCATGAGTACTTAAATGATCATTCATTACTTTTGTAGTGCTTACTAAGCCTTCACCGGCTTAACGCGTTTATTTTAACGCGTAGGTACAAGGAATACAAGAAGGTAGATCGGGACCTCTCATTACATCACATCACTTGGAGCTCAAATTTTGGTATATTACTTTTGATGTAAAATGACATGTACTATGGAACTTATATGTGTACTTATTAGATAACAAAAAAAAAATGTTGTTTTGTGTGACAAAATGAAATGAGGTATTTTGGATAAAAAAAAAGTTGCATGACTCGGTTTATTTTAATGTAATACTTTTATATTGAGTTTATGCATATGAACCGGATATAAGGGTGTTCACAGACACTAAATTCTTTCTCACATCAGGAACATGCAACACATTAGTCAAAGTCAATTTCTTCCCAGATGTGAAGTTGAGTTCCACCGTCCCTTGACCTAGCACCTTAACCGATTGATAGTTGCTTATAACCACTTCACGGTTTGCCACTAATTCATAATTCTTGAATTGTTGTCGATCATTACACACATGGACAGTAGCACCAGAGTCAAGCCACCAATTATGAGACTTATCAGTCATGGCTATGTTGAGTTCGATAATCATACCAATCTCCAAATTCTCAACCTTTTCTGTAACCATGGCCACTAAGTTCATATTCTCCACCATATTGGCTTTGGAAATTATGACATCTTGCTTCTTTTTGAGAAGTTTACAATATTTAATGTAGTGTCCTTTCTTATTGCAATTATAGCAATTGCGAGTTTTTTTTCTTCTTGTTTTGCATGTCATTAGTCTCGAATGTGACCTTTCTCTTACCATTTTGAGAGTTCTTGGACTCGCTTACATGGTTCACTTTAGAACTTTGCGGAAGATACATTGCATCACACTTTCGAGTTTCCTCTTCAATGCGTAAATGCTTAAGTATTTTCTCCACAGTGAAGTCCTCTGCCATATGCAAAAGTTTCTTCCGATAATTGTTCCAAGACGAGGGCAATTTTGAGATGATAGCCCGGACTTGTAACATTTTCGGAATAACAACATTCAAATCACGAAGTCTACTTACAAGGACTTGTAATTCATGAATTTGATCTATGATCGGGATACTGTCAAGCATTTTGAATTCAAAATATTTCATCATTAAAAATTTATCGATATCTTGTCGCTCGGTGTTGTATTTCTCTTCAAGAGCTTTCCATATTTCCATCGGGGATTACATCGACATGTAAAGATCGTACAATCGATTAGACAAGGTGTTAAGAATGTGTCCATGACATGTGAAATTGTCTTCCTCACCCTTCTTCTTGAGTTCAGCCACTTTCACAATTTCCTCGGAATTTGCATTAGGGGCGAGATCTTCCACGGATTGTAAGTTTGGATCCAGAACGTATGCCACATTCAAGATAGTAAGGAGGAACAACATCTTATCCTTCCAACGATTGAAGTTTGAGCCATCAAATCAATCAAATTTCACAAACTATTGGTTCATCAGTTTAAATGCGATGGTAGCCTCCGTCGCCATCTTCAAAATAGTTCTCTTTGATTGTTGAAGATTTCGAGGGAAGATAGTTCCGGAGACGATAGTAAACTTTGAGGCACGGATGATTCTTTCCAAAGAGAACGATTTGCCCCCACACGAAGTTGCTAGAGGGTTAAGACAAAGGTCCTCTCGGGATACAATGAAGTTTTGAATTACTTTTGATTAGCAAAATCACAGAATTCCCCAACTCTTATTCTAATTTCTGAAATTTGCAATTGATTGCAAAAGAAAAAAATGTGAATTGTTAGGAGCATCATAGTCTATCTATTTATATGCACTCAATGGACCCCTTTTGAAGAGTCACAACCCTTTCAAATTGGATGGACCCCTATTTAAGAGTCACAATCCTTTTCATATTGGACATACCTCTTGGAAGAGACTTGTCCTATGTCCATTGGATGATAAGTCATCATTTTTCAATTAAATTTGAAAGATCATCACTTTTAATTTGCAATCTATATATTTCTAACATGAACTTTTATCTTTTACTGTACAAGTCTTAGGTCCAAAATATTGGAACAAAAAAGTTGAAAATTATAAAAATAAATGCAATAAATTTATTTATAATAAGCTAAGTTTAGTTTTAAAAATCTATTGGTACACGTTATGAATGGTTGTGATCCAAAAAGAAAGAAGAGCTTTAGTCTAGGAAAAAAGAGGAAGAAGATAATAAAGATGAGGTGTTTTCCCATACTGCCCCCTCAAATGGAGTGTTTGGAGCTATTTAAATCATGAATATTTTGGATCGGATCTCGAGTTAAATCTTGGATCGAGTTATTATATATTTTATTATAATTCTATAACAAAATCTAAAGTAAGTCTAGGTTCGAATTTAGACAACCTGGTCTCTTTTTTTACATATAAAAATTAAAAGTTTAAAAATGAAAAGAATATATTTATGTTACAAATATATATATATATATTTAAAATGATTGCATGACCTAAATTTAACATAAGTATATTATAGTATTAAACGCAATTATATTAGCATGATTAGGATAGGATGTATTAGAGATAAGAGTATAATATTTGCAAATAAGGAGAACTGGCTCAGAAACAAAAGCTCTATAGAAATTGCAAAGACGCTCCTGCTTACGATAGATCCGATGGTCGATGCCAATAGTGTTGAGTCTAATTTCAGGATTGGATGGGCGACGAAAAAAGTTCGCACACGCTCAGATTTACCTTTTAAGTTTGATGATCCCACTGTTGATGGGAATGGTCAAAAAATTAATCCAGATGGATTCAAATCATCATACAAATCGACTCTTATTGGGGATTCAGTGGGCAACCAACAAACTGAGTTTCGGGAAGAGGCCTTCTCGTTAGTGAAAGGGGATGCTGTAACAGAAATGATTGATGGGGTGCCCTTCATCACTTTCTCAGATCAGGTCCAAAAATACATACAGAGAAGAATGGCATTAGCCGTCATGGTGAAGCAGCTAGGGGGCAGAATCGGTTTCAATGCTTTACTTAACAAAATTAATCTAATGTGGAGTAGTCCTCATGGTCAGTTCCAATTAATGGATCTTGAAAATGGCTTCTATTTGATTCGTTTTCAAAACAATGCAGATTACCAAAGAGCCTTGATCGAGGGACCGTGGCTCATCTTTGGGAAGTATCTCTCAATAAGACCTTGGACACCAGAGTTTTCTACTACCCAAACAAGTATTGATTCACAAGTGGTTTAAGTTAGATTACCAGGGCTACCGGAGGGATATTACTCCGACTGCCTCATTCGAGTTATTGGCCAAACGATCGGTTCAGTGGTTAAATTAAATGCACATACTGACGGTGGTAAGAGGCGACGTTTTGCTCGACTTGCGGTGTGTGTCAATCTTTAGTGACCATTGGTATCCAAAATCTGTATCAATGGTCGATTGCGACGTGTTGAGTTTGAATCGTTGCCCAATATCTGTTTTAAATGTGGTATGGTTGGTCACGGTTCTGAGTAGTGTTTGGGTGCTTCTACAATAGAGATGGATACATAGGAGAGTAAATTAACGGTTGGACAACTATCTGATCTAGAGAAGAAAGTTGTCGACGAGGCCTTTGACGTATGGATTGTAACATCCGCGTTCTTGAACCGGATTTGGAATAGTAATAGAGTAGAATTTAGAATTAGACTATATAGCTAAAATAAGAAAATAGTTAGAAAATTAAGGATTAATTAGTAAGTGTGAGAAAGGAAGAAGGACTAAATAGTAATTTATCCAAATTGAATTATGAGTCATTATGGGAATTAGATTGATTAAGGAGGGGCAAAAGAGTAATTTGGTGGAAGATATTTTTGGAGGCAATGTTTTGGGCCAAAGTGTAAAGTTGGAAGGCCCAAGGACTAAAAGTGCAATTTTGCCATTATTAAAGAAAGATATTTTTATAACGAGAAATTGATAGAAAAGTCTAGAGAAATGAAGAAAAGAAATGATGAAAAGGCTATAAAAGCCATCAGCCATGGTGCTTCACGTTGACCACCATTTTTCCACCATTTCAACTTTTGCTTTTCTTACAAATTAGTCCTTTTTCACCAAATACAAACCAATTAAGCTAGTTTCTTCCAAATTTCTTCAAGATTAGTGAATAAAATTGATAGAGAAGTGTAGTAGCTATCCAATTGTTAAAAGAAATGCATCCATACTTGTCTTGGAGGAGAAAGAAAATGGGAATTAGTGTTGAATACAAGTGATTAAGGTAAGAAAGCTAAACTCCTCTTTAAATACATGTTAGTTTTGGTTTAGAAACATAGATTATGATATGTTAGAATGATTTTAATGTGAATATATGTGTTTTGTATGGAATTGAAGAGAAAGAAAAGAAGGAGAATGACTCAATTGAAGAGAAAAGAAAAGAGAAGATCAAAGAGGGAAAGGAAGTTTTCTACTAGAGTAGTAAGTACTACAAGATTTTAAATTGAAAATTTATTCTCTTTAAAGTATATGATTAATTGTGATAAAAATGAGTAAAATGATATGTTTAGTTATAAATATGGTGATTAGGTGTGATTAAATGAAATTTAGTGCAAGGGAAATATGAGAAAGGGAAAATTCACTTCAAAACACTTTGGACAGTAACAGAGGACTAACTTCGAAAATTCACCAAAAATTGTATATAATGAGTTAAGGGTCAAATTATATATGTAATTAAAGATTATTGAGTGTAGTTTCATATGGAATAAACAGTGAAAGAAATGGATCTGTATATTCTGATATATAACTCATTTTGTGTAACAAGGTCGGAGTAGGTACGAGTTCCCCTGTTCTGACTTTGAAAAATCATAGAAAAATATAGAAAATTTATTAGAGACTGAAATTTATATGGATAAATCCTTAATGAGTCTATTTTCAATATAAACAAACGATAACATCATTTGATCTGTGTACTAAAAGATAGATAATTTTTAGTGAAGAAAGGTCGAAACTGTTAGACAACAGAGAAGAGGTAAATTTAAAGAATTTACTGTACAAATTGGCTTAAGTAAAAATTCTGGAAATTTTATGGTAAAAAGATGATTGAATCTAGTTTCAGAAACATCAAGCGGATTATGTTTTCGAATTCTGTAGCTCACGATATAAATAATTTAGTGACTATGACGCAAGTGGACAGCTTTGAAAATTAATATGAAAATAAAAGTAAGAGGTATATGATGATGAATATATGAGAAAAATATATGTGTGAGATATTATGTGTTGTGGAGGGGGGGTAAAGGTAATATATTAATATATGACTAAATGGTGATGTTGTGGAAGCTTTTGAGAAAATAAAGGTGAGAAATACATGATTATGTGTATGTGAAGAGAAATGTAAATGTGATATATGAAATTATGAGAAATGATGAATATGAGAGATTATGCCCATGTAGACAAGTTAGAACCATTGTGATAATAGTGACATGCCATTAAGGAACACTAGCGCGCTCTCTGATTAGCACTTTGCGTGCTCTCTGACTAGTACTTTGTATACTCTCTGATTAGCACTGTGTGTGCTCTCTGATTAGCTCTGTGTGTGCTCTCTGATTAGCACTTTGTGTGCTCAGTACTTTGTGTACTCTCTGTTTAGCACTTTGTGTGCTCTCTGTTGCCCAGCACTTATGTGCTCTCTGTTTAGTATTTCGGTACTCTCTGTTTGTTCCGTTTATCTGATGGGTTCTATAGAAGTCTACTATGGGCCAAGTGGATAAATAAGCTAAGTGAGCTATGGTTAAGAAAGCTATGATGACTAAATTGTGAAAAGTGAAAGAATGTGCAAATTATTACATTGAGGTAAAGAAATGATAAATACATGAAAGAGAAGTACTATATGTGTATGTGTAATTATATGTTGATAATTAAGTGAAATGACTAAGTTGTGAAAAAGGGATAAAAATGTAAAATCTACCGTTGAGGTAAGTTGGAATATGAGGATGAATGTGTGTTATGGTGAAATTATGATAAGTTAAGTGTTACATGCAAGAAAGGTTAGAAATTTTATACGCATGAGTAATTAAATGTTTGATAAAATTAAGCAATAAATAAATAATCATCTATTATGCTTGTAGTGCTTACTAAGCCTTCACTGGCTTAACGCGTTTATTTTAACGCGTAGGGACAAAAGCTACGAAAAGCTAGAGTAGAGCAAGGGACCTCTCATCACATCACATCACTTTTGAAGCTTAAGTTTAGGTAATTTACTTTGAAGAAAAATGGCATGTATAAATGGTATACTTAGGTGTCCCTAATGAACAGGTTACTAATATTGTTTTGAAAATTTACATGAATTGAAAGAAAAATTTTATTATACTTATTTTTAATTCTCTGACATTGTATGTAATACTCTTATTTCGGGTTTATACGTGTGAACCGGGTGTAGGGGTGTTACATGGATGGTGGTGGAGCGACGGCGTGGCAAAGGAAGATCGACTATGGAAGGAAATAATGGTGGAATCGACGCTTCTTTTGAAGGGTCACGATTTTCGACCTTAGATGGGGTTGATAAAGATGGAAAGGACGATAATAATTGCGCTGACAAGGGAGTGAATCTGGTAGCTGAGTTAATAGAGGAGAATGAAGCAGACGACACACTAGGTTTGAAAGAACAAAATATTAAAGTTAAAGAAAAGTTGGTCATTCGACTTAATAATAAGAATAAGAGTTTAATAGTGGATGGACCCACTAAGGCTTTTAAAGTGAATAAACCCATTATGGGCATAAACTTATTATGGGCAAAAATGGGTTGTTGCAAAATAAGAGCCAGATTTTTAAAAGTCAGAATGGGAAGGATAAGGCTCTTGTGGCCCTTGAGTAAAATCTACATTTTGAGTCAGTTAATGTTTCAGAAAAATTAAGTAAATGTTCTCACACAGCAGTGTGTTTTATGGGTGATGAAAAAAAATGAAAATGCAAGTGGATAAAGAGAATTCTATTTTCCTCTTTGCTAATTCGGGTGCAAAGCTAACTCAACCAAATGAAATTAAGTCAAATGATTTGACTAAGCCTAGCAAACCACCTGATAAAAATATGATTATTAGTTCAACAGATTCGGTGGAAATTGGTGTTGCTATGAATTGCATAGCTAATGAATTGGAAACTACTCCATACCAGATTGATTTATTAGCTCAAAATAGTGGTGAAGTAGCATATTCTACAAAAGCTGGATCATCCATCGTGAATTAATCGGGATTTCTAGGTACATCTTTCTAATTTATTTTATTTATGGATATTAATATAATTTGTTGGAATTGTCAAGGAGCGGGACATCCTCGTTTTCATAATTTCGTTAAGGAATATTAGAGAGAATATGCCGCGAATTTATTCTGTTTTTTGGAAACTCGAATTAGTGGGGCACGGGCTGATAATATCATTGCAAGAATGGGTTTTTTGAATTCATTCAGAGTTGAGGCTAATGATTTCGCGGGGGATAATTCATATTCAGCTTGGGGATGGCCAAAGTTCTATGCAATTCCTATGTTCTATTGTCTATGCCAATCCTCATGCTATGACTAGAAGAGAACTTTGGTCTTTTCTTACATCTTTGGCTGAGTCAGTTATGGAATCGTAGATTGTTGTGGGTGACTTCAACTATATTTTGGACGATACTGAACGCTCGGGAGGTGCTTCTTTAGCTCAGACGACAATGTAAGTGGTTTCAAGATTTTTTATTTGATAATGGTCTTCGTGATTTAGGAGCTTCGGGTGCATCTTTTACTTGGTATAGGGGAGGGTTATCTCAACATCTTGACCGAGCTATCTGCAATATTCTTTGGGATTCTTTTGCCCTAGATTGTTCTGTTAGGAATCTACACAAGTTGAAATCTGACCATAGGCCAATTCTCATCTCTCTTCAGCCTAAGAAAAGTAGAGGGGAGATACCCTTCCAGTGCCTTGCTAGTTGGTTCTGTCATGCTCATTTCAATAATGTTCTTAGCAAGAATTGGAAGGTCGACTCGCCCATTGTGGAAAATTTGGAAAATTTTAAAGATGTTATCTTGAATTGGAATAAAAAGGTGTATGGTAACATTTTTTTAGAGGAAGAGAAGTTTGTTTGGTGAGTTGAAGAAGATTGAAAGGATCTTTGATCGACGGTTTTCTCAGTCTCCAAGAACGTTTTAACAACATAAGAAAGGAGATTGAGAAAGTGCTCTTGCATGACGAGTTATTATGGTACCTGAAATCTAGAGCTGAGTGGCTTCGATTTGGATTGTAACACTTCATATTTCCATAATCGCACTCTAGTTAGATGCAAGAGAAATAGGATTGAGGGCCTTATCATTGGGACAAAATGGAATTTCGAGGAGGCTGAGTTACGAGTTCATGTGAGAGACTTCTTTAAAGACTTATACACTATGGATAGTCAGATTACAGTTGAATTGTTTTGTAGACACAGTTTCCCTCTCTTAACGTTAGATGAAAGGAACAAACTTCTGAGTGTGGCATCTAATGAGAAAATCCGTATTGTTGTTTTTAGTATGGCTCCTTTAAAGGCACCTAGGGTCGATGGGTTCCAAGCTAGCCTTTTTCAGTCTTAATGGAGCACTGTGGGTCAGTCTGTTTGCAGCTTCGTGAGGGATGGTTTGGGTGGTTCGACGTTGAACCCTTCTTTAAATAGAACTTTGTTGGTTATTATTCCAAAGATTCAGAGCCCTGAAAGGATTACTCAATTTCGACCGATAAGTCTTTGTTCGGTTATGTATAAAATCCATACAAAAACAATTGTGAAAAGACTGAGAGGGCTTATGGGAAAATTGATTAGTTTGAATCAATCTAGTTTTGCCCTTAATCGTGACATTGCTGATAACATTATTGTGGCTCAAGTGGTTGTGCACTCCCTGAAAGGATTTAAAGGGAAAAAAATGTGTATGATCTTGAAAATTGACTTGGAGAAGGCATACGACAGAATCAGTTGGAAGTTTTTTAGGGACACTTTATCTATTACTGGGATTCCTAAACAACTTGTTAGTGTTATCATGGGATGTGTATCATTGGCCTCTTATCAGGTTCTTTGGAATGGGAACATGATTGAGGGTTTCCAGGCTTCTCGTGAAATTCGATAAGGGGATCCCTTATCCCCGTATTTGTTTGTCCTTTGTATGGAAAGATTGGGACACCTTATAGAGGATGCTATAGAGAGCGGTAGTTGGAAGCCTTTATATCTTTCGAAAAGAAGCCCGAAATTGTCGCACCTTTTTTTCGCTGATGATCTAATGCTCTTCTCTGATGCTTCAATGAGTCAGGAAAACGTGATTAATTGCATTTTGGATTATTTTTGTTATTTCTCTGGGCAAAAAATTAATTGCTCAAAGTCTCAAATCTTTTTCTCTCATTTTATGCCTACTGTGGTTGCCGATCAGATTTGTAATAAGCTTGGACTGTGTAAAGTTGAAGGCCTTGAAAGTTATCTTAGTCTTTCTATGCTACATAACAGAGTCACTCAAAGTACATTTGATTTTTTTGTTCGAAAGGTTAGGCAAAAGCTTTTCAGATGGAATGCAAGACGACTTTCTCTTGCAGGAAAAATCACTCTTGCCAGGTCAGTACTTTTTTCCATACCTAATTATTTCATGTCTACCGTTCGAATTCCTGTTTTAGTTTGCAGGAAAATTGAAAGGATTACGAGAAGATTTATTTGGGGGTCTAATGGCGATGAAAGGAAAGTAACTATTTTAGCTTGGGACAAGTGTTGTCAAGCAATCGATCATGGTGGCTTAAGTATTCGAAATTTGTCTGATCAAAATAGAATCTTTCTTATGAAGTTAGGTTTTCGAATGCTCTCTAATCCTAAAGCCTTGTGGGTACAAGTCCTTCGAAAAAACTACAATATTCAGGAAACACTACCTATCACTATTGCTAGATCTAGTTGTTCATTTATTTAGAGGTCTCTGATGAGAATCTTGCCTGACATCCTGAGAAATGTCTATTGGTCGATTGGGGATGGGCGTCTTGTTAACTTTTGGAACGATGTATGGCTTTGTAATGTGGGCCCTTTAAAACGCTTCTATATGGGAGGGGATCCTAGTGTAAGGAATCTGCGAGTTTGTAAGCCTACTACTGCTAGTGGTACATGGGATTGGGATTGTCTTCAATGTCTTGTCCCACAGTTTATTCTTAAGCATATTGCTAGTATCCTCCCTCGGAATATCGTAGCTGGCCATGACTCTTTAGCTTGGAAATGGGGCGATATGAAGGGTTTTTCTACATTAGACTCGTATAAGCATTCGTGTGTCCAAATGAATGATGGTTCGACTCATTGGAGGATGATTTAGGCCGTTCAAGCACCTCAACAAATCCGTGTCTTCCTATGGCTCCTTTGGCATGATAAACTTCTTACAAACAACGAAAGGAAGAGACGACATATGACACACGATGATGCTTGTAACTTAGTGATTCCAAGGTGGAAACAACATCATGCGCTCGAGAGTACCGCCAGCTCTATTGGAGGAAGTGCTCTCACACAGGTGACCCTCTTTCTTTGCATGACTGGTTAACTTGGAATGTACAGGATAAAGGCCAGTTGAGATTTGATGGTTTGGAGTGGCCAACTTTCTTTGCGATTTTGTGTTGGCTAATATGGAAGGCAAGAAACGAAATCATTTTCTCCAATTTCCACAGGCATTCCCAATCCATAATTGACATGAGTCGGATTTGGGCTCAAAGTTTTTGTGATTTTGACAAAAGTAGAAAGGCTTTGCAATCTCAAGGTCTGGTATCGAAGTGGATCCCTCCGAAGGAAGGATGGGTAAAGCTCAATGCTGATTGGGGCAGTCTCTTTTGATGATCAATGGGCGGCAATTGGAGGAGTCATTCGAGATTCTGAAGGTAGATGGATATGGGGGTATTCTATGAGTTTGGGAAGTGAAACCATTTTTAAGGTTGAAGCAGGGGCAATTCTTGAAGGGCTATTTTTGGCTTGGGGTAAAGGCTTTAAGAAAGTTGAAGTCGAATGTGATAATACCTTACTTGTTGAACTTCTCAACTCAGGTGGGGGCATGAATAACAATCTAGTGGAGGTGCGCCTTATTCATCAACTCATACGAAGAAATTGGAAGGTTCATCTTCGCCATGTTCCTAGAATGTTTAATATGGTTGCAGATGCTATGGCTAAACACAAGACATCAGACAACTTGCGACTTCATATTTTTCAAGAACCTCCAACCTCGATTCTCTGTTTCATGCAGAGTGATAATTGTAATGCTAATATCAGTTCTTTTTAGTTTTTTCTTTGTAATCGTTTAGTGCTGTTTCTTTACTACCAAAAAAAATGAGATAAGAGTACAATATTTTCATTTTAATTAATTCTTAAATTAGCCAGAATCATTTGTACATTAACCAATTCATAACATGAATGATGGTTAACACCTTGAACCCTTTCACGTAATGTAGATGAAGCTTGCCTTTTCTTTCCGACGTGGGATAGGAGTTTCTTTTCATTCACGTAATGTAGATGAAGCTTGCCTTTTTCTTTCCGATGTGGGATAGGAGTTTCTTTACATTTAACAAGCTTGATCTTTGTTCAAAACTAATAATTACCAAGAAACACAATAATTATCAAGATTCGGGTGTGCTGTGAATTCAAGTGTAACAAGGTTGGTGAATGGGTTCCTTTTTTTTTTTTTTAATTATGTAAAAAAGCTGTGGGTATTGAAGTGGCAGAATGATTCCAAAAAGAGTAAAAACAGCATTGATACCTAAGAAGAAAGTACAAAGAGAGACAAGAAAATGGGAACCTTTGAAAATGGATCCAGGCAGGAAGATCACGCTTGGACAAAACCACAAAATAGACGTGTTATATGGTTTTAACTACACCGGCTTCGACGCAAGTCCAAAATTCGGAAGGGTTTGAGAAAAAATATTATACTCAAAAAATAGATTTTGATAAAAAAGATAAGTTCGTTTAAAATATGGATTAGGTTGGGACTTGAACATTCGAAGCCTGATCCCGATCCGACCGATTTTAAGTTTATAATAATTTATATTATGTTTTTTTATATATTATGTAATTTAAAAAACATTTAAAAAAATACGTACTAAATATATAATACTACTCTAATGTAAATATTAAAAAAATGATAAGATGACTATATTAAAATAAAACAATATAAATAATTTTTTTTATAAATTTTAAAAATTAATATGGACAGACGTAAAATGAACTTGGATTAATCTTTTAAAAATAGGAGTGGGTTTGGAAAAATTTTAGGCCCAAATTTTGGGCCGAGTCGGACTTGAGTAAGTATAAAGTATGATAATATTATGCTTAGATCCGACCCGACCAGACCCATGAACACCTCTAGTTTTAACTTACAACTACCTCTCTTATCTTCAGAAAATGATTGTATGAAACAATGACGTCACGTAATTTATATATCTCTTTTGATAGTTTAATGGCACATCAACATTTTCATCAAAAAAAAATCAAATGAAAATGAAAATATTAAAATTCATGATGAAATTACTAATGTAACATTAAACTATTGAAAAGAGATAATATCCCTATTTCAGAAAATCCTTCCTCCTTATCCTCGTGTTCACAAAATAAAGTTACATGCCAAAAAACAATCACAATATAAAGTGAAATACAAATGTATTGGCATCAAAATTTATATATAACTTATATAATATCATGCATGAATGTTGCTAGGGTTCATTCCATCCCTTTACACAATTTTTAACCAAATTTAAATTAATTAAATATTAAATAATTCTAATTAAATTATCAAAATTTTTATTTATTTATTTTTTATACGTCAATTGAGACAATAATATTTATTTTTTTTGATAAATATAAAGCTTAGATAATAAATCTAAGATAACATCAACAGCTAATTTATTTTATATGTGACTAGCAACGATTCTCAAATGTCGTCCTCCAAAAATTCTCGTATATATCTTGGTGGTTCATCAAAAACAATCAATTGATCAATCATATTACCATCAGTCTTCACGATACAATTCATAACTCTATTGATCTCCTGTACATACTTATATTTTTTTTTACCTTGTTTATTGTTCTTTTATTTTTCTCCTTTACATAAATACATACATTTAAAAATAAATTAGATTTTTTCCATATCCACAATATGAGTAAAAAATGTATGTAACAAATTTTTAAAAAGATAAAATTACCCTAAAAATAATATCTACTGCTTATGATAAATGAGAGGCTTTTAGTAAATTCATTGCTGAGTTGGTGATCCGATTGAGAGTATCACTAACTCACTAAAACACTTAAATATCCTAATAGATAATAATTTATATTATAATTAAAATATTTTTTGGATTTATAATTAATTACAATATTATTTAAAAATTTCCTTTTCCTTTATGCAAATAAATGCAAAAAATGAATAATATATATCATAAATGAAATAAATATTTTAGTAAAAATAATTTATGAAAAAAATATCGAGCTAATTTATATTTAAGTTTTCTTCTTTTTGGTAGTTTATAATTTATACGCAAAAAGATATCTTAGAAAATTACTTAAAAAATATTCTTGTTATTTTCCCTCTTATGATAAAATTTTATTTGCACTAATTCAATTATAAAAATATAAAAAAAAATTGACAAGAAAATATAAATATATTCTTAATTGAGTAATGTAAGTAAATAATATTTCATAAATAATTTATTTTTATAGAAATACTTTATTCATAAAAAAAATAAAAGAAAAAAGTAATGACTTGAATGAAACAGTGATTAAAACTCTTGTCAGAGGTCCCGTTTAGCACAGATTAGAACCATGTTATCTTATCCCCACCCCTATTATTGTATAAAATAACCAAAGAAAAAAAAGAAAAATAATTTTGTAAATAAATAAGTTATAAAACATACTAGTATATAAAATATGATCTGTTTTAATATTTATATAAAGGAAAAAATAAAAAAAATAAGGAAATATTTCTATAAAATGAATACAAATAAATAATCCTTTAATTAGTTATATTTTTAAAAACACTATAATTAAAAAAAAATTATTATTATTATTTATTTATTTGTAAAAAATAAACAGAAGAGTAATTAAAGTATAAAACAAAAACAAATTAGCACTAACATGTGTCGTAATCAAATGGTAACACGTGTTATCAATTATATCTAATAAAAAATAATGAAAAAGTATTTAAAATAATACTGATCTTAAAATTTAATCCATATTTTAACAATATAGTTGGATTTTATTCCCCACTAGAACTTGTCACATTTCCTGGTGAACGCGGAAATTACATGCATCTTTGTCTTCAATATTCAACTCAATACAGTTTTTGTTTTATATTTCACTCGAAACCTTTTTCCAGGCTCGATTCAGGTAAAAATTTTAAATTCGAGTTTGATCTGTTTGTATTAAATTTTTTATATAAAAATAAATTTAAAAATATAATATATTAAATACACTAAAAACATTAAAAAGTAAATGTTTCACAACATATTAAAAATACATTAAAAAAATCTTTATAATTAAATAACATTAAAATATACAACTTAACAAGCAAATTTTTCTAAAATAATATCAAGATTAATAATAAAACAATATCCAAACAATAACAATATAATAGCACAATGACAGTAAAATAACATCAAAATGACAATAAACAGTAGCAAAACAAGTAGTGAAAAACTAGGCAAATTCAGGTCGACTCGGGCCAAAAAACTTATCCGAGGCCTGATCTATTTAAAAAATTAATTTTATTTTTTGTCTAAACCAATTTTTCGAACTTATATTTTTATTCAAATCTTTCTATATTTTCGAACGGACCTTTAAATCTGAACGGGTCATCTGAAACGAATAAATTTTATGTAGTAACTTGTTTAAAGTCTTAAAAATGATTATTTCTTGGGTGAATAAGATGGAATGTGAGAGATTCATGTATTGTAGATCATAAAACTTGCATTATAAAATAGTGGGGATTCGTTTTATGAAATTTGAATATTGTGGTGATTCTACTTCGGTTGAAAGTTAGCGACATCCAGCTGTTTTGTAGAGAGAAAAAGAGGTCATATTTTAGGGTTAGGAGGATAAACTAAGCTATGTTGTGTGGAACTGAGTTGGAAACCAAGATCGGACACATTGACTTGTATTCCCCACCATCCCCACCCCTTCATTCTTTTCCTTACACTTCATAATTACTCAATGCTAATAGCAGGAAATTGTAAAAACTATATGATTTTTATATTTCTTATATTGATAGTGTGTAATAACTAAATATATATATATATATATATTTCAAAAACTAAAAAATGGAAAATATTTTATTTATTGCTTGTTAAAATTGAGTATTTTGAAATTAAAATACAATTTAGTATGATCTTATGGTTATACACATATTCTGCATCGGTGTTAATTTGTGGGATATCATGTATACGTCAATAAAAGGTTTAATGGAAAAAAGGGGAGCATCTGGATGACAATTATGATTTGTACCCACTATAAGCTACAAGTAGAATTATAACAAGAATATTGGGCTGAATTTTACTTGTAGTCATGTTTGAAGCGAAATTAGGGGTGGTAAGGGATTTGGTCTCCTTAAAATGAAATTTTTTATTTAAGTTTTTTAAATTTTTTAAAATTTTAAATTAGTAAAAGTAAAATTGTATTTTGGTTTTTTTTTTTTACATAAAAAAATTTTGATTTAATCCTTTAAAATCTATAAATATATAGACTATTAAAATGGTGAAATTACACTTTTGTTATCGTAAAAATTATAATTTAATTTTGGCTCCTAAAAAAAATTTTGATTTCGCCCTTGCAGTGAAGCCACTCTATTTTCTACATTTATCCTACTATTTAACCTTTTAATTTCCAAACTAATTTTACTAAAAAAATTACGAAAATATTTTTAATAATTAAAATAAATTATATTATTCAAAAGTAACTTTTTTATTTTTTTTTTTAAAATCAATAAAAAATTTGTATGTGGTGGAACCCATTATATTTACTTTAATAAAAAATAATTTACCACTAAACTAAAGTTTTATTTTAATATAATATTTAGATTTTAATTGTATTGTACATACTTTATCACCTCCATCAATTGTATATATTGATAATGTTATTGATTGAGTTGATATCACAAGTTTACTTGATGATAACTCGAGATTGATGTCAACAATATGATAAACAATTGTAGGGCATTCAATATTATTAATATGATTATTTACATGTTTAATTTTTTTTTACTCACAATTTAATTTAATTTTTTTTATTTTAATGCCATACATATTTTATGTGTTATTATTAATTAGTTTCAAATGATACATTTCAATATTTATTGTATATCATTTTTAAACACTCTTGTATTCAAAATACGCAATTTCCACACGCATTTGCATTTGATAGAATTTCTAATTTGTATTACATATATTATATTATTTCATACCTATGGCATGAGTGAGAATAAAATTTTTATGTAAATGATCTGTTGTAATTTGATGTCAAATTAGGCTCCTCATCAAAACTCTTATTGTGTCTATTTGGATGTATGCTTTGATGGTATATTTGGTTGTTGTTTGTATAAAAATCAGCATGAGTAGCTACATCATGGTAGTTGGTTGATGAACATGTTGGGTAGTTAACTCTAGGTTCATGGACTAAATCAAAAAAATTGGATTAAAATAAGTAGACTTCAAAATTTAGGATTGGAGCCCCAAGGGAAAATTTAGATAAGTGAGACCGACAGGAGATCTTATCAAGCACAAACTCGATTGTCTCAGGTTAATTTGATGAGGTCGAGAGATAAATCAAATTAATTTATCTAAGTTGATAAAGTGGAGACCGAGAGATAAAATTGAACCAATTTAAGTGTTTAAGTAATTTAGTTCCCAATTCAAAGATTAGCCAGCAACATGGAAGTAAACCAACCGTTGTTTGTCATTAATTTATTAAGTTCATAACATTTGCCCTTTTTTCAATTTAGTCCTCTTTAGCATTAGATAGTAATTAGCACAATTAATATTGACCATGATTTGCCGTAATATAAAACATAATGAGTAGTTAGCTAGCCTATTTGATTGTATGCCAATTGTTTAGAAATGATTTAGTCTTGAAATTCTCTTGAGTTCGATTCTTGGAATACTCAAATATTTCATTGAAACACTACAAATATTACACACACTTGCAGCACACAACACTTATATTATTTGTTTTAGTATCGATTCTTATCCCCGGCGCATGCATGCTGGGGCGACAGTCAGTAAATAATATATTTATAAGAAAATTATTCATTAAATGAACTATAGGTAGAGTGGTAAAGGTCTTGTGTATAAATATTCTGAATAGCGTTTTGTTGTTTTATTTAAATATTTTATATACAAATATGAAAACAAAATCATTATTATTACAATAATAGTATACACTTTTCTTTTTTTTTAAAATGATTTTTAAGTCTTTTCTAAATTGAGGTGGTGCTTGATTAAATTGTGGCATCAACTCAGTTAAGAGCAATTTAATAGTATAAATATATATGGTGAGAAAAATCATGTAAAAATATATTTGTAAAAAACTAACATTAGAAACAAATGAAACTTAGTTGAAATGGTAGAGTTAAGATATTAAAAACTTGATATTTTGAGTTTAAATCTCATCAAATATATTTTATAAAATTAGAATTTCTGTTAATTGCTCTGAGTTGATGTCAGAATTGAGACTCAATTAATAGGTGACAACAACTCAATTAATCATTTAAACATAGTATTGATAGATCAAAACTATTTCTCTTTTTGACACCTCTCCAAATAAGCAAAAAGCTGTCTCTCTTTGAGATTTTAAAATAATAGTATAAGTTCAGTTTTAGTACTTAGAATTTGCTGAAAATTTAAATCTATATCTAAAAACTAAATATAAAAGGAAGGGCCTTCCTACAAGACAGGTGTCCTGCTTTTCTTAATTATAAAATAATGGTTCAATTTAATTACGATCCCTTTACCTTTTTAAATTTATATAATAATGATCGAATTTTAATTTTGGTATTTATTCTACGCTCAAATTTAAAATTTAATCTTTATATTTAAATTTTAACATAATTTAATATTTTAAGGGACACATGTTTTGCTTCTATCTCTCTCTCTCTCTCTCTCTACATTATGAGATGATGGTCCAATTTCAATTTTGATCCCTTTAATTTTTTAAATTATATAACAATTGTCAAATTTTAGTTTTAATCCCTATACTAGATTCAAATTTAAGATTTTATCTCTATATTTAATTTTTGACATAATTTGATATATTTTAAGAATTATTTATATGATTTATCATAGTAATTGTATGTAGATAAATATACTTTATTACTTAATTTAATATTTTTTAAAACTATATCATGAAGTGATTGATCCGCATCTTGAATGGTTGTGTCATGTTTTAATTTTATCATGTCATATTTTTAATCTTAAAGTATTTTAATTTAATTTCAAATTTATTTTCATAAAATATTAAAGATATAAAATAATAATTTATTCTACAATTTTGTTAAAAGGTATTTTAATTAAAAATTATTTAGTATAATTAAAATTTTTAATGAATTATTTAAATCCCAACGTAGTGAGGTATACAATATAGTATAAAATAAAATGAAAGTTCAATGTCATTTAAACATGTTTAAAACAAATATTACCGAATGTACCAAAAAGGTAAAAAAAAAAGTACGAAAAATAACTTTTACCAGTTTTGGACATTGTGTTGTTGTTACAATTTACCATTTGCAATTAGGTACTAGAATTGCAATTCGATACAATCAAGACATAAGTTCGAATATATTTAAGTATTTATTATCTTTCTATTTAAGGGTTTAGAGAATAAATTATGTCAAAAAATATGCGGTTCCTAATGGAATGGGTAACAAAGCAACTTTGCCCTCTATTATCACTGTCGCCTCCTCAAGTCAAATTGGTGCTCGTTGTTGCACCCGGTGCTAAAGTATAGATGTTTTGTATCCATTGAGCAAAGACGGGTCGTAATTGTATACAGTATCTGAAAACATATCTTCTGAACATCTTAAAGTGCTCATGGTATCATTATGAATATACAAACCAAGTAATAAGAAGGATTTAAAAAAGAAAAACTTTACAAAGAAAAAGAGTAGATCATGAGTAAAATATTTAAGGGTTATTATTAGGTACACTATCAATAGAAGGAAAAAAATTCGTAAGTGGCTAAGACGATTATATTGTCTATTTGTTTATTTTTTAGATTCTTAAATATAATTCAAAGTACGCTTGTTATCATTTAACTCCTACTTGTGGAAATTTTCAGTTTCACTAACCTTGCACTAAATAATAATATGATATTTAAATGATAATATAGTTTTAAAAGTGTTTATACTCCTAGCAAGAGGGGATTCGTGGTAGGTTGTCAAACGGTCCATGATCTACCCTCGTAGGCTCCTGTGGGACACTTCCCTAGACTAGTCCGAGAACAAGCTATGGTGCACCCCTTGATAGGACCATCTAGGCGTAATTGTTTATATAGCCACTGGACCAGAAGTGCTAGAGTAGGACAACCTACAATTCTGATAGCAACATGCAGTTCACCATACAACGAGACGACTTACCATATAAGTAGGGACGCACGATGGTACAAGGATCCTCTCCTCCTTTCACCAGCACAATCTTTCTCAACTCTTTCCCTCTCCCACACTTGGCTCACCTCCTCTTCACAGACTCTGCCTAACCTAGGTGAACTGGCACTCTCTTCCCCACAATATCTCTTCCTTGTTGATAACCTGTATCAACAAAAAGAAAAAAATAAATTGAGCGTATTGATTAGTAGCTCTTATCTACTTATCATGTTCAAAAAAATTTATTGAAAATTTCTATCAAATAATTTTTATCTCATGTCAAAGGTAATTTTTATTTTTGTATGAATTACAAATTGTGGAAGGAACATCAATCATGAACCCTGATTTTTATATGTCAACGACTCCCTTCTATTATTGGCATATCGAACATATTTTTAAAAAAATAACTACTGAATTTTTTTATAAAATATTTATTCCTACTCTAATTTATAAACCCTCTAAACTCTTAAATTAAAGGAAAACATTATAATCCACATCCCTAATTATTACAATAATAACCAAACAAACTGAACTAAAATCCAAAAATTTAAATAATGTTTTTAGGAGCTCATGATTCAAATATTTAAATATTTTTTGTTGGAATTTTTTCAAGATTATCACCTCCCGCTGTTGGCATTTTTATAATCAAAGAGCTCCGGAGAAAACAAAAAACAGTGGCAAAATTCTCAAATCGGAAGTTAAATAGGTAAGATGGCATATCTCTTGGACCAACAAAGATTACGTCGGTTTCTTATTAGATTGATTGTGTCCAATCATTTATTTAAACAGCCTTTTTTCATATAAGACAACCGAGGCTGCTCCAGTCCCCAAGTTGTTTTTCATCCCCAATTTTTATTCAATAATTTTATTATAGATTTAGATTGTGTTTATTTTTTCAGATATAATATTTAAAATTATTTATAATTTTTTTTCAATTCATAAATAAGATAATAATACTTTCAACGTATTTAAACTCACGATTTTTTATATTGACAATAATATTTATATCAATTGAACTAAGAGTTAGTCGACTTCAACCGTAGTTAAGACATAATGAATGTTTTTACAGTAAAAAGATTGAATAAAAATTCATAAATAATTATCATCATAACATTAAATTAAAGATGACGGAATTGATTAACCGAAAACTGGAAGTCTAACTAGTTAGCCTTGGGATGTGGTTTCTGGCTGAATGAGAGACCAAGGCAGAGGAAAAGCAAACCAATAAACAAACAAAGCATACGTAGGAAGGAAACATATAATATGACATGTGTTGTAATGAAAACACAGAAGATTCATTTCATTCAACCAAACTTGATATTATCTTCGTATGGATGAGTGGGTCCAAACACCCTCCGTCACCATGCCTCTTCAAACCGCGTCTTCTGCAGTAAATAAAGTCTCTGTTGTTCTTCTAGGTTTGTAAAGAACTCCACAGCCTTGTCACCCTTTCATTGGTCCCTAAACTAAACATCTTTTTAAATTCCATTTTTCAGTTTGCTAGATTCTTAACATGCAAATTTTATTATCTTTCTCTTCACTTGCGCAGCTGCTTGGAACCTTACTTGTTAATAGTAATCCCAGCATTTTGTATAAATACCCTTAACTGGATTACACACAATCACATTCATCAACGACACCAAGAAGAAGAAAAGAAAAACACCACAACGTATATGGAAGGGAAGAGTAGCGGCAATACTCGGGCCGGCTTATCTTCGAGCTATAGGGGCGTTCGCAAGCGGAAATGGGGGAAATGGGTGTCTGAAATTCGTGAGCCTGGAAAAAAGACGAGAATCTGGTTAGGGAGCTTCGAGACACCTGAAATGGCAGCCGCAGCTTACGACGTTGCTGCTTTACACTTCAGGGGACGGGAGGCACGTCTTAACTTCCCTGAAATGGTCAATTGTCTCCCGAAGCCGGCGAGTTCTAATGCCGATGATATTCGAATGGCAGCTCACGGGGCAGCTTTGATGGTGAGGTCTAATGCGACACAGCCCGACGTCGGCAGCTCCAGTGCCGGCGTGGGGCCTGTGACGGTCAGGCTGACGCAGAGTCAGATTCAGGCCATCAATGAGTCCCCTCTGGACTCTCCCAAGATGTGGATGCAGATGTCGGAGGCATTGATGATGGATGATATGATGTTATCCAATGAAAATGAGGAGAATGATCAGTGGGATGATATGCAGAGCGATTCCCTTTGGGATCCTTAGGTAACGTTTGTTTACCCTAATAACATACCACCACACCATGATTGTTTTACATGTTCATTAACCATGATATTTCAACTTTTATAAAGTATTACTTTCGGAAAAAAAAAACATAATTTATTAAGATATTTTACGAAATGGGTTTGTTTTCTATTAATAAATCGAGCTAATTTGATGCTATTGGTGAATCAAGAATTGAATAGAAAGTGGAGAAGAGGCATATTCTGAGATAGTTTGTGCAATTGTTGAGAGAAGGACACATGTAAGTGGTGGGAGATTTTGGAGGGTCCCATTAAGGCTTAAACAATGTTCCTTGTTGTGGCAGAGATTTGTGACAGAGCCACCATCTGACATATAGGCTACTTTTTTTTTAGCTGTGGTAGGCTTTGTTTTCTAATTTTTATTATATAATGTGACTCAATTGTATTTGTCCTTTAAGTACATGTACAATTTAACTTTATTATTAATTTTATGATTGTGTTTTTTAAGGTTTAATATATTACTTTACTAAACTTAATACATTTTGCTAGTCTTGTATTTTAACTCCTTCTGATGTTGACATAGAAGGAGAAAATGCCACGTATTCTTTTTTTTTTTATAACTTTTTACTTATGGTTAAAGAAATTAATTTTTCAATATAACTTCAATATATATATTTATTTTTTTTACACAATGTTTAAAATTATCTATAATCTTTTCTCAATTCATAAATAAAATAATGTATTTCAGTACACTCGAAATCATATTCTCTTGTGTTGACAATAATATCAATATCAATCGAATTATAATTTAATTGATTAATATTATACCGTATTGTTGAATTAAGTTTAAATAAAAAGTTCCCATTTCCTAAAAAAAAAAAAAAAAGATGATATTTGCATTGTCCTTTTAGAACTGTCATACTTGAAGACATTGCGCCGCACAAGCCACACCTATGTTCCATGTACTCTGCTTTTATCATTGATTTGGGTCGGGTTAGAAGGCAAAGCCGCAGTATTACCTGGTGTCTTAAGCCGCATTAGAGCCACCACAGCTCATCTTTTTCCGTCATGGTTGGTGTAACCTCCTCCGTACGCGAGCCAAGTAAGAAATTTTATATCGAGAATCAAGATTAAAATTATATAACTTTAAAGGATGAAGCTAAAAAGAGCTTAAATTAAAATATTAATTTTTAAGAGAATAAAATAATTTTTTTATTTTACCAAAAAGTTAAGCAAAGAAATAAAGTACTAATTTTGTAATAAAAAAAAACATTTTAATTGTTTATATTTTTATATCATTTAAAAAATTAAATCAAAATTTTATCATTAGATCCCACTAATCCCTAACTATGGCATGCATGTCCTCTTGGCTTTGGTACTCCTACCAAATAAAAAATTTCTCTTTATTAATTTTTACTAAACTAATATTATTGGTTATGTTTAGTTTCATGAGTAAAATAATGTAAACCAATTAAAAAATTAATACAAAAATCTCATTTTATTAAAAAAAAAAACCGTTAATCATGAGAAAACACTAAATTTATCTTACTTTTTTTCTTTAGTAAAAGGGAAATAAATTTTCCGTACAACTTTTTTTTCTTTTTTATCAAGCATATCAATAAAAAGAAATTTTAAAATTTCTCTGTTTCTATTTTTTTTTTCTTTAAATTTCTCTTTTTTCAATCCTCTTTCTATTATGCAAAACTTTTTCGGTTTAAGCAGAGTTTGTACTAAAAAGTTTTGACATAATATTCATCTTTACAAAAAAAAAAAATTATTTTATTATTTTATTTAATTTTTACTTTTGGTAGTTTTTGAGTTTACGTTTTTTTTTTTCAAATAATGTTAAAAAATATAGAAAAATTAATATTTGTTAATTTTATTGATGTGGTATATATGTTGATGACACCACATATATGTCATGTAAGTATTTAATTAATTTTTTAATTTATAAAATATTTTTTTATAATTTTTTAATTTTAAAAAACAATTTATAATATGTTTGACTTTTTAAAATTTAAAAAATTTAGTTAAATGTTGACATGTTATCCACGTGAGCCACATCAATAAAATTAAAAAACATTAATTTTTTCATTTATTTTAAGATGATTTGAAGAAAAACATAAATTAAAAAATTAAAAAAATAAGAGTTTAAATGATGAGCCTTATGTCAACCTTTTCTTCATTATCTCTAGTATCTGCCAAAGTAGATCTACCCATTATAATCCCGCTTTAACATAAATTCCATCCAACTTGAACCAATTTCAAGCTCCGTTAATCGAAAACTTAAAATGATTTGAATTTCTAAACTCAAGAAAATAAGGGATGATTAAATGGAAGATGTGAAGGTCCAGAAACAATGCCCATCCATGACCATGCAGCACAGCAGCAGACCGAAACATTAGAGTGTCTCAAAATTAGCCCAACAATTATGAGGCTAAGCTGACCCCCAACTCTGAGTTGCTATTGTCAATGGATCAGATCACGTCTTCATTTCTATTTCTTTATTCTAATTTGCTACTCTGTTACTAACAAAAATAATTAAACTTTATATTTTTTTTATTAAATAACAATTGGAACAGAAAAAATGGATTTAAATTCAGAGTCTAATTCATAAAGATCGGAATGATGGAATTCATTGATAGGTGAATTTTTGTTGATTGTTGATGCAAGATGGTTAGGAGGAAAGTTCATATAAAACATACTATGCCTTTGCATTATGTGCACATGCAAATATTAAGGGTGGATTTAGATAGGCGATAAAGTGCGTTGCGGTGTGTTTAGTTTATTTTTTTATTTCACGTTAACATATTGTTACAATATCTAATCTCATCATGACCATTATTTTTACATTAACTACAAATAAACGCACCGTCCATTCAAACCCACCCTAATCCTCTTCAACCTAAATGGTTAATAAATACGTGAAGGTCCACGTCTAATCCTATTATATGGGACTAAGATGCCAAATTTGACTCGCAAAGGTGCTGCCAATGCTTTATTTCTCTAGGGTCGACAGTGGCCTTTTTCTTTATATGGCGGTGTTCTTAAAGCTTAAACACCCTCAACTATTTAGTCACTGAAAGTGATGTTGAAGAATTTAGCAGTGCTTCATTCAATTCAACCTTTTTTATCCCATGCACTCGATCGTATGCATACCATCCTTATTAGAACGAGCAGAAACATTTGCGCTAAAAATAGGTGTGGAAACATCCAAAGTATACTTAAACTCATGATAGCTAGGGTGCATAAGATAAGGCCACCAACACTAAGCGATGAGTAATCTTATTAGCATCCTTCTTCATCCAACGGGAAAGATAAATCAATAAAGAATGACCCAAGATAAAAACAATTTTGAACTAATAACCCAAGCTTAGACATATTGGTATTCTTTCTTGTTAGAGAAATAGCATTTTTGGTAACTTTAAGGCATATTCTCGATACGTAAAGGTAAAGGGTTGAATCATAAAATTATGATTTTATATTCTACTCCATGAAACCTTTACAATGGTATATCATATGTACAAAATGAGTAAGTGATGAATAATAAATTGATGCTCAAAGTAAACCACTTGTGAATAAGTTGAGGAAAAGAAAAATTTAGATCCCACATTGATTAGATGACAAATGTGAGACGTGTTTATATATGAAAACCCACTAAAAGATTGTTGAATAATTAAGTTTGAAGTTTTGCCTCGTGTGAAAGGGAAGTATAGATCCAATCCCATCGAGGTTGGGGGCACTTGCATAACATGGCAATGTGATGAAATGTTTGGATCAGTTGGGCCCAAAAAGGGCTTATTAATATTTTAACCCAAAAACATAATTTAACTTTTTTTCTCAACAGATATTAAAAAGAATTTGTTCTAAAAAAGACAAAATATCTCAATCTTTCCTAAATTCCTCCACATTTGAGTGTCTATACAAGCATAAAGAATGCTGCAGAATTCTTTAGACACACAATGGTTTTATTCTGTTATTTTCACTCTCGAAAATTATTTCTTTTTCTCCTTGGATTTTTCAACGTTCCGATGATAGAAGAAGACAAGATTTGCTCGTTGATCGCTACTGAGGTCATTGTATTGTTGTATCCTGAGAGACAAACGACCAACGTTTCTTAAAGTATTGTAGGAGCGGCCGAATCTATCTTAAGGAAACTGTGAAAATAAGCCTCAACATCTAGTAAACTCGATTCTCTAATTCGATATCCGGTATTTTCAGATCCTGCTATTTAAATTTTTTCTCGAATATGATTTTTTATATAAAAATAAATATTCATTTAATTTGATTTTGTTTATAGCTGCAGTGTTTTCATATAAACAAAAATTACTTGTTTATATTATTTTATACAGATCTTATATTTATATAAATTCATTGACGTGTTTTGTCCAACATTTCTTTCTAAAGCCTTAACCGCAAGCAAGTAGTCGGATTCAACAATCAAAGCATCCAAGCTCTGCGTGTGAAGCTAGAGTAAAGCTTCCCTATTAGTATAAATCTCAGCAAAACGAGGATTTCATACCTTAGTGACATGGCCTGACAAACCTTGCACAAAGCTACCAGCCCCTTAACAAACGACAATCTATTAGAGAGATACATTAAAAAGAGTTCCTCGCAATACTCATTAATCTATCACATATCAACCTGACCAATGCACCATTAATCCCTTCAAGTCAACTCCAACTGTACCTCAATTAACATTCTTCACTCCACCATTGCATTTATGAGTAGAAAACTCAATGGCTAGGGCTTAGGCCAACTAGCCTCCCTCCTTGGCACTGGAGCATGAAGAGAGGAACAATGGCAACTCCCGTTATAACAACTCTTCGCATTCTTTATAATGTGAATTATTACTATTATATCATTATATCATTAATGTAATTTAATTGTAAAAAAAATTGTCAATATTGATTTAATATTTTTTTTATTTCATTCAACTTCATTCCATCAAATATTCATCTAATGGGGAGGAAAAAGAAAGTACAAAAATTTCCCATAACCCGATTCTCATCACGCATGGGCGGTGCGTACATTTCAAACCACGAGGTCCTTACTAGTGTACAAACTGTAGGGTTAGGTGGTGGTAGGCAGTGAAGGGAATGGTGGCGGTGGAGGCGAAACCTGTACTTAGGGGTACGGCATGCATGGGTGGACAATGGGCGGTGACAGTTCCAAACTTAATTAAAATCGGAAAAGGTCAATTAGTAATTGGTTTGGAGGTCAAAACAAGTGACACGATGTTAATGGAAGCCAGACCTAAAAGTGTGCTGGTTTCGAAGGATCCAGCTGTTTCAGTTATCTGTTTGACTATCTCCAATGATTCGTTTGGTGGTATGTTCCAATCAATCACAACCCTTAAATCATAATGTATGTGTGAATTTTCGCATGTGTTTGATTTTAAGATTTCTTAGAATCTTTGGTTTGCATGCATCCACTTTTACTTTGAAACCCATTTTTCTAAAAGCTGATGTGTTTAAGTTTCGTGGGGAATAAGATGACCAAAAGAGGCCAAACCAATTCAATAGTCCAAAAGTCAATAAATTTTAAAATAAAAATCATTAAATCAATTTTAGTTTAAATAATCAATTCGAGCTCCCGAACGCTGCCAAATCCTAAGTCTGAGGGTTACCTGAAAAGATTAAGCAAACGGGATGAGCTATAAAGCTCCATGTATGCCTTGACCCACAAGCAAAACCACATAATAGAATCATGTATAGATGCATATCAAAGCAGACAGATCAAAAATCACAACATGCTTAGCATGGCAAAATCATACAGAATAATCCTACCATCATCCGCTACACACCAGATCCGTCCATCCAATCACACCAGTTATGTAACACCCTTATACCCGATTCATATGTATAAAACCAGTATAGAAGTATTACATTAAAGTTCAATATAAAAAAAAAAACCGAGTCATGTAAGAAATTTTTTTTTCATCAAACGACTCATTTTTAGGCTTCTTGATTCAAAATATCTTAAATTAATAATGTATAATTAAAATCGAGACTTAAACCCGATTTAAAAAAAATAAAATATGATTTTTAGTCTAAAACACAATTTCAACCAAAATTCATCATTTCATTTCATCAACTCAAAGCATCCCAAATCAACATTTTTCCTTCCATTAGGGTCACATGTAAGTACCATTTGTACATTTCATTTTTCTTCAAAGTAAATTACCTAAACTTGAGCTTCAAAAGTGATGTGATGTGATGAAAGGTCCCTTGCTCGACTCTAGCTTTCCGTAGCTTTTGTACCTACGCGTTAAAATAAACGTGTTAAGTCGGTGAAGGCTTAGTAAGCACTACAAGCATAATAGATGATTATTTATTTATTGCTTAATTTTATCAAACATTTAATTACTCATGCGTATAAAATTTCTAACCTTTCTTGCATGTAACATTTAACTTATCATAATGTCACCATGACACACATTCATCCTCATATTCCAACTTACCTCAATGGTAGATTTTACATTTTCATCCCTTATTCACAGCTTAGTTATTTCAATCACATTAGTTCACTTAATTATTAACATTTAATTACACATACACATATAGTATTTATCTTTCATGTATTCATCATCATTTCACTTACCTCAATGTCATAATTTGCACATTCTTTCACTTTTCACAATTTAGCCATCATAGCTTTCTTAACTATAGCTCACTTGGCTTATTTATCCACTTGGCCCATAGTAGACTTCTATCGAACCCATCAGATAAACGGAACAAAAAGTATCGAAGTATTTAACAGTAAGCACACAAGTGCTGGGAAACAGTAAGCACACACAGTGCAATCCAGTAGGCACACACAGTGCAATCAGTAGGCGCACATAGCGCAAATCAGTAGGCACACGAAGTGCGAAACAGTAAGCACACACAGTGCTGAACAGTAAGTCCGCTAGCGTTCCTTAATGGTATGCCACTATTATCACAATGGTTCTAACTTGTCTACATGGGCATAATCTCTCATATTCATCATTTCTCATAATTTCATATATCACATTTACATTTCTCTTCACATATACATAATCATGTATTTTTCACCTTTATTTACTCAAAGGCTTACACAATATCTCCATTTTATCATATAATCAATATTCATAATTAAACACATAATATTTCACATATACATTGTTCATCACATATATATCATCATATACCTCTTTACTCTTATTTTCACATTAATTTTCAAAGTTGTTCACTTGCGTCACAGTCACTAAATTATTTATATCCTGAGCTACAGAATTCAAAATTAAAAACCACTTGATGTTTTTGAAATTAAACTCAAATATATTTTTACCATAAAATTTTCTGAATCTTTACTTTAGCCAATTTGTACAGTAAATTCTTTCAATTTAACCCTTCTCTGGAGCTTGACAGTTTCGACCTTTCTTCACTAAAAATTATTTATCTTTTTGTAAAAATATCAAATGATGTCCTTGTCTGTTTTATTTGAAAATAGACTCATTAAGGATTCAGATATATAAATTTCAGTCTCTAATAATTTTTATACATTTTTCTATAATTTTTCAAAGTCAGAACAGGAGAACTCGAATCTACTCTAATCTTATTACACTAAAACTAGTATATCTCGAAATATATAGTTCCTTTTCTTTCACTGTTTCTTCCATATGAAACTACACTCAATAAGATTTAATTACATATACAATTAGACCCTTAACTCATTATATACAATTTTTGGTGAATTTTTTAGGTTAATCCTCTGTTCTGTCCAAACTGTTTTACTAAATCACACATTAATCCCTTCATTTTATCATTGTAAACATTCAAATTATGTACCTATATAACAATTTTTATGCTAATAATTCACATACTATTAGAGAAATTAAACTATAATTCAAAACTCTTGTAGTACTTACAACAAAAAGACTGGTTTTCTCCTCTTTTTACTCCTTGCTCTTCTCTTTTTCTTTGTCTTCAATTTGGTCCCTTTCCTTCTTTCCTTTCTCTTCAATTTCACATAAACACATGTAAGCTAAATGCTATAATTCAATGATTTCCATACTAAATTACAGAAAAATACATGTATATCACGAAAATTGAACCATCTCTTACCTTATTTCATGAAAACCCAAAATTCTAATTCAATCCCTTAACTCTTTAACACCTCAAAAGAGACTCTATATGAGAATCGAGGTGTCTACTAACTCTCTTCTATTCCTTTCTTTTAGAAATATTAAAGAAAATGAAGGTTTTTGAAGCTTGGAAGGTTTAACAATGGTGGAAGGACTTAATTGCAATAAAGGAAAAGTTGGGTGGAAGGAGACATGCATGTGACGGTTGTGAAATGAGAAGAAAAGATGATATTTTCATCTTTTAATTCTTTTCCCTTTCTCTAAATCTCTAGATTTCTCCACTAAAAATATCTCTCTTTAATAAAATGGTAAAATTGCACTTTTAGTCCTTGGGCCTTCTAACTTTACACTTTGGCCCAAATCATTACCTCCAAAAATATCTTCCACCAAATTACTCTTTTGCCTCTTCTTAATCAATCTAATTTCGATGATGATTCATAATTCAATTTAGACAAATTACTATTTAGTCCTTCCTTTCTCACAATTACTAATTAATCCTGAATTTTTTAACTTTTTTCTTATTTTAGCTATATAGTCTAATTCTCAATTCTACTCTATTACTATTCCAAATTCGGTTCAAGAACGCGGATGTTACAAGTTAGGGCTACTAGAATGCATCCATCCATCACAACAAAATGTGGCCGTATGCCACTCAAAAAGTATGCAACTATGCTGCCATAAGTATATTGCAAAATTACTGCAAGAATCATATAGCATAGATAAATTGCCGAAATCAGATTTCCTCCACAATTCCAAATCTCACCCTAATGCATATGCAAAGTCATACTATATTATCATGGCACATGCACTCATAACAAATCAGATATATGGTAATCAAACATAATTATTAACAAAACAAGTCATATTAAACAGCCTACTCAAAGTCTTACTAATTCAGTGCCATACATTACTAACATACAAACATTCTGATTTACGGACTATATGGTTTTTGTATTTTTTGCACATTTAAAATTTAGTCATTCTATTTTTATTTTAAGAAATTTAATCTCTCTACTTTTCAGATTTAAAAATGCAAGTAGAGTTATTGACGCAACTATTTTTTGATTAAATTTGAGTTCATTACAACATCATTTTTTCGTTGCATGGATATTAAATGATATTTCTTTTATTTCAAAATCTCATACTAGAAAACTTAACAAAAGGACTTTAACAATGTTAACAATTTGATCTAAATTATGTAATTTAAAAAATAAAGAGATTAAATTCCAAATGTACAAAGAATATAGGAATTTAAAGCATATTTTATTTTTTTATGGTAGGAATTAAGAGTTTAAAGTTTCTAAGTCAAAAGTCACATTTTGTCAATTCCGCGTAAGTAACACCTACCATAAAATCAGCGGCATAATCGAAAGAGACAGATAGGAGTCGTGACCTTTTGGCTAAATAAATAAATTACTTTTTAGTTCCTCCCTAAAATTGAAAAATTCAATCTTTTTAACTTTAGATTAAATAGAAATATATATATATATATATATATATTTAACTCTTTTAAAAAAAAAATAATTTAATTTAAGTATTTTTAATACAAGAATTTTAGTTCTGGCCCTCTTCAATATTATAATTTTATCTCACTCATAACAAAATTTATGACTTCATAAAATATATTTTATTAATCATTCGATAAATATTTATATATTTTTATAATAAGATTTTCATTATCTAGATAAAAATTTGGATTTGATGAGGCTATCTAGATGCATGTAGTTAAGACTATTTATGTAGACCCATTGGGACAAAGTAGTAGTCGAAGACATCCTCACTTTCTAATATAGATTTTGTTTCCCTTCTTTTCAAACACTCAAGTGTGAATGTAGAAAAATGTCAGTGTCCATGTCCCACGCGTTTCATCTTCAACTGCGTAACACAATAAATATTCATTAACAATTCTACAATCACATCCTGCTTAATCTACTAATTACCTTATTTACTTCAAAATAATTAATAATAAATTTAGTTTAACACGTAATCGGATATAACGGTACGGTACGTTACATTTTCAAGTGAAGAAAATAGATTTAAATTTTAAAGATAATATTGTTGAAAAAAATAATTATAAATTTTAAATATAAATTATAAAACGAACATAAAATATAAAAAAAATTACTAATATTATCAGTGGTTGAGAAAAAAAAATTATTCAGAGTTAATTGACAATGTATTAATTTTTTTTAAAAATATAAAATATTTTCTTACTAATATTTATAAAGGACTTAAATAATAAAATTTACCGTGCCGTACCCGTGGCCCCCCCTGTTATACTCTCGATCTTGACCAATTGTGAATGCTGCAATAAATTTCGAAAGCTTGGTAGTTCTCCCAGCGTGGTAGTTACGGTTTTACTTTTTAACTGTATTTGATTGAATAAGAAAGTGGAACTAACTTCTAGAAACTGAATAAAGAAAGATTAAAAAAGTTGGAGTAAATTTTGATGGGTTTGGCAACAAAGGAGTGGTAATTTTTGCATTTTCTAATTTATGTTTTTTTAAAGAAAATTTCATTAATTCATTTAATGAATAAAATCATATAATTTAAGAAAAAAATAAATAAATATGTGTTATACATACTAAAGAATAAATTTCATCAACAAAACAAAAACTTCAGTTTCAATAGAATATTATGGTACGTTGACAATGGGCTCTGTCATAACTCAAGCACAACATATCAGGAGTAATTGCAAACATTGAATACAATAAGAAAATCAACTTTGGGTGATCCAAAGTGGCCGACATAAATCGGTAAAAGAATCGAGCATCCACCAAACTCGAGGGGATGACAACAAAACTAACACTAAAGTTATTCGCAAAAGCAAGACTACATGCATAAGTAAGACTAAAAAGTATACTACAATAGTAGACAAAAAATTATAAAAGTGAAGACTTATTAAACAATAAAAAATAAACAAAAAAAAATATAAAACTTAAGATAACGTGAGTCCAAACTAACTCATGAAATCATTTATAGTTTTAAAACTCTCAAAACAGAAATAAATTAAAAAAATTAATGAAAAGCTACCCACTTTCTAAAAAATGTGTCAGTGATCGGTGATGTTTCAACAATCACTTGTTAAATTAAATGTTTTTATTATATAAAAAATTTAAATACAACCGAGTTCAATCTTAAATGTGAACACGCTAAATCAAATTTGAATACAAAATTTAATAATTAGATGAAGTAACTCGATTAAATCTCGAATTAACCTCAAACTTACTCAAATTTGTAGTTAACCTAAAGTTTCAACTTGTTACTTGGATTACAGCTTTACTTTCACTTTTTTTTAAAAAAAATCACATTTTATGAGTTTATAATGACTCACTCCGCCAGTCTCAATTACGACCTTTTCCCCCTGGTGGTTCGAAAAGGGATTTGAAAAGAGGTATTGGTCAGTATGACGCCACGTGTGAGCAAACCGCGTTGTCAATAGAAACCTTTCTATTTATGGATGTGCCTGTCCCTATCATCTCTTTCTATTTATTATTATTATTATCGGATAATTCACATAACTTGATTAATATATTTTTGGTATTGACCCTGAACATTAAAAGTATTCATTATTTTTAACGTGACATGAATTTAAATTGTATCAATCGCGTTGTCATTAGGATTTTATTCTTTTTTTATAATTCATAAAAAAAATATATACCCAAATCATTAATAATAAGGTGACACTAAGAACTCGCTTAATTTGCTTTATTTTAAGTTGAGTTTATGTTATTTTTTATCTTAAATAAATTGTGCCGGACTTAAATTTAAATTGAGTAATTTAAAATATTTTTATTTAATTTAATTATAAAAATATATAGA
Organism: Kokia cookei; assembly: GCA_039519145.1. Classification (NCBI taxonomy): domain Eukaryota; kingdom Viridiplantae; phylum Streptophyta; class Magnoliopsida; order Malvales; family Malvaceae; genus Kokia; species Kokia cookei. The sequence goes on from CM076902.1 coordinate 20,516,433, forward strand.
TATTAATATAAATTTATTTTATTAAACATTAAATTGAGCTATTAGAGCATGCAATATTGGACCCAAAAAGTATTTTAAATATATCAATATTAATCATTATATTTTAAAATTAAATTAAATCCACACATATCTTATTTTATTTATTAAATAAAGGCAGATATTTCATTAAATAATAATCTTTAAAATACTTCCATACAATTTTTAAGATGTAAAAAGTTTTGTTTCTTTTGGGTTATAGGGGACGTATGCATGCACGTTTAAAAGTAGAAGTTGTCAATTCATGTATCATCGTATAAGGCTATAATATCAAGCGTTCACTTTTAATAAATAATCATTCCATAACTTATTCATATTTAAATACCCATAATTTATATGTTTCCTTTACACACACCTACCCACAAAATCCCTACTTGTGAAGGGCCGGTAAGTTAAATAAATAAGGTTTCGAATGACTTGACGAAGATAGGTACTAAAAATTTAAATACGATTTGTAATTTTAAAGAATTTTTAACGAGTGTTCGAGTATTGTTATTGACTGATCTCTAACTACTCGAAGTCATAAAAAAATTCTTTTTAGAGTTATATTGATGTAGTTGATTTCCGCGAAGGTATCAAACCAAGTCTGGTTAGTATATTATACCACCATATCAATCTTTTTCCATATCTTTTGGGGTTAACTAAAATCTAATTAATTTAACTACTTTTTAAGGACTATACTACTGCTTCAGGCTGCAGCTAGTCCAAGTTCAAAGTCTAAACCTAGCTACCTTGCATTTAACATTTAAAAACTGGGTTTTTTTACCCTTAATCTATTTTGTGTCCAATCTCATTAGCATTCTATGGGTGAATCCAAGATACACACCTACCATGAAAAGACATTAAAAATTTAAATATATTTTTTAAAATAATAAAATAAATATCTATGAAAAACAAATAGGGGAAAATTGGATATGATTGCATCATCCAACACCCACAACTTTGCCACATGCACGCATGACAGCCTTCTTCGCACTCACGTAGCTACTCCGAAGCTCCCTTCGTCCATCTACGATTTCAGTCCCCACCCTTCACCATCACTCCCCTCTCTCTATATATTTATATATATCTCGATATCGTCCATTCAACCATCACTCTGCTTTGAACCTTGCTCAAATTTGAAATTTCATTTTCTGCAGGAGAGTGTTGATTAAAATGGAACACGAGGCAGGGGTGAGTCCATCAAGTTACAGAGGTGTGCGCCAAAGGAAATGGGGGAAATGGGTGTCTGAAATCCGAGAGCCAGGGAAAAAGACCCGCATATGGCTAGGAAGTTACGAGACTGCTGAAATGGCAGCGGCCGCCTATGATGTGGCGGCATTGCATTTCCGAGGACGAGCTGCTCGGCTTAACTTCCCGGAGTTGGTGGACAGCCTTCCGCGTCCGGCTAGCTCAAGGGCAGAAGACGTTCAAATGGCAGCTCAAGAGGCAGCATTGAGGCTTAGTCGAAGGGGCAAGACAAGTCCGGAGGTGGGTGGTGAGATAGCTGGTAGTGGTAACAGCCTTGGTCCGATTAGGGTTGGACTGTCACAAAGCCAAATCCAGGCTATCAACGAGTTCCCACTGGACTCTCCCAAGATGTGGATGGAATTAGCGGGTGCAGTGTTGTTGGCTGAGCCGATGATGTGTGGGGTTGATGATGCGGAGTTCATGATCAGTGACTACGAAGAAATTCTGGTTGAACCTATTTGGGATTAATCAAATATTTGACCAGGTATACATACAAAACACAACCCTTTTTTTAACTGGGGGAGGTAATTATACAATGATTGTTGCTCCTATCAATCTGGGTGGCAATCCTTGCAACACATTACATGAAATTAATTAATCAATAATTTCACAACATGGGATGACATTTAGGATTGGGATTCTAGTATTTGTAACATTTTTCTTTTATTTCTAGAAGGTGACTTCTTTTCTACCCCAAAAGAACAAAGTATATATTAGCATATGTGGCAATATTTGTATCCATAAATATATAATATTTGTAATTGTTTGAAGAACTGAAGGAATTAATAATTATTTTATTATTTTGGAACGTCTATCAGTTGCTTTACTTTTTCTTGCCAAATGCACCAAAAGATCGGTTTTCCATTGCTCAATATGTGAGGCATAAAAATGAAGGATGCATTCATTAAAATTATACGTGTCAAGGCATTGGGGTTTCCAGTTTTGCGCTCTCATTTGGTTTCTACTGTTATTAGGGGTGGGTTTAAAGGTGGTGCGATACCGTGTATTTAATCCATTTATTATTTTACATCATAATATCGTTATAATATTTAATTTTATTATTATTATTTTTTTTATATTAATTATTAGTAAATACAACGTAATTTAAATTCACCCTAAAACTTGGAAAATAAGAGGCGGCTGGCGGTGCAATATAATCTCTATTGTATTTCAATGTACAGAAGGAAAGTTTTAACTATATTTTCTTCCATAATTTTATAAGCGTAACACTCACTCAGACAATGAGAAGCCAACAGTTTGAGTACCGATATATTTATAAATGACAATTACGTTACTGGTGGAATTTAAAATTTGTTATGTACCTTCGTATTATATTAAAATTTGTAAAAGTTAATAAAAAAAGAAAGAAAGATGTATGTATGGCTTTTTTTTTTTTTTTAATTTCACAGAGAATAGAAAATTCATACATGTCAATAACCTCTTGATCTCTTAACAAAATTTTTGTGTTTGAGAGATGGGTTTTAATATTTTGTAGGGTTTTCAAAACCGCATCTATGGTGAAATCGGTTAGTAGGGGCAGATTCAGGGAGTGGGTAAGTGGCTTGCCATCTTTAAAATGAAAAATTTTACTTTAATTTTTTTATAAATTATAAAATTTTAAATTGATAATGAAAAATTTTTACTTTGCTTCTCTTCAAAATTATAAAATTTTGATTTAATTCTTTAAAAATTATAAAGATATATTTAAAATGGTAAAATTGCATTTTATCATTGTAAAAATATACAACTTAATCTCGATCCTCCTAAAAACTTTTTCTAGTTTTCCCCCTGTCATTTAGGTCACCTGTTCAACCGGTCAGTTCGGTCCAATTAAATAAACCATTAAAAAATTCATAAAAATAAAAATATATATTTAAAATTTGGTTCAACCGTCAAATTCAACTCGTGTATCTCGCAAACCCCACATGAGAAGTTCATGCTCTACTAAATTTACAACTATAATCTTTGTTATACTTTAGGTAATGAACTTTGCGGACCTCACAGTATACATCTCGGACCTTATAACATATCCATAAAGGAGCTTGACATGTGTCTTCCAGTAGGACCAGAGACATTACAATCCCGAATTTAGCCTGCAAACCTAAGAGTAAGTTTGTGAACCTCAACTTGACGAACTTCGTAATTAGACATCTCCACTGAGATTATGTGGATACCACATGGAGGGTCAAAATAGTTGATTGCTAGTTACCCTAAAACGTCTCATCTTAAGATATAATATCACCATCATTACTAAAAATATCAAATTAAAGTTTCATTTAGATTAACTTAAAACAAAGCCATATTGGAGATTAATTCCATAGTTTTAACAAATGCAGAATTTTTTTTTGGTACAAGCACGTATGGGAATTGAGACTCAGTTTAACAACAGTGGGTTTGAATTAATATTTATTTTTAAATATAGTGGGTTTGAGTTAAAGTCAATTAAGTACCTAAGTTATTAATTTCAGGGTAAATTATATCATTAGTTATTAAATTATGGGTAAATTTGTATTTTAGTTATTTATCTAAAAAAAGTTATAATTAGGTTATTAGATTGTTCGAATGTTTTTATTTAAGTCATTAAATTACTCAAATGTTTTTATTTAAATCATTGGGTTGCTAAGTTTTTTTTTTTACAAAAAAGTTTAGATAATGAGCTCCAAACAACGATTTGACAATCGATACGGTGAATCAATACTCATCAATGAGTAGAAGAACATACTTTAGATCCAAATCAATTTGATAGCCAATATCAGAAATTGAAAAAAAAAAGTTGTTTGAATTTTAGTTTGCAAATTCATGACGTCCAAAGTTATTTCATAAAAAATTAAATAAACTGTGGAAGAGAAGATGAAAGAGAGTTTTCAATTGATGTAAGCAGTGCGAATAGAGAAAGTCATATATCATCGATTTTAACAACTCAATGACTTAAATAAAAAACTTTTAAATAGTACAGTGATCAAATTGTAACTTTTTAATTAAGTGACAAAAACGAAAATTTATCCATGATTTAGTGACTAATAGTGCAATTTGCCCATAATTTTAACTAAACACATCTATTAATTATTATAAACGAGATCCTCAGCCTATAGAAATTGCTGCTTCTATATCGGACAGCCTTCAAGATTTATCAGTATTTTCTTGGTAATCAGGTTTGTTTTCAAACTACAATGCAATCACCATTGCTAAAATAGAAATTACTGTAAGTTGTAAACTTTTTAATGGATAAATAAGAGGAGAAAAACCTTTTTTTTTTTATCTAATTAGAGTACATTAAGATGGATTGTGTGTTTACTCACGATTAATACAAAAACAGCAGTGATAATAAAATTAAATATTATAACAATACTGTAATATAAGATAAAAAGATTAAACGTATGTACGAAAAAACCTTAGTCTTGCAACTAAAATTATGTACCATTATTGCTATCACAATGAATGGTGGGCTCTAAGATAGGATCCTTTATGTCGTAGATGTGATGATGTTGTTTGAGAGTTGTTGTGAAATTAATTTGTGGTGCACTTGCAATGGTAAACAGTGTACATTATTCAGTGGGGTTGATGAAAAGTGATTATGGGTAGAACAGTGGCCAACATTCCATTTCTGCTAATTGAACATTTAGGTGCTACGATCTATAGTATTAGCACCACTTAAAACTCAGTCACATTAATTGAACATTGCCAAATTAAGTTTTGTTGATTAGCGAGGAAGAGGGTCAAAGCTCACTTTATTAAATACCTCTTCAAACAAGACCCACCAATTGAGGGTCTTTTTAGTAATAATATATATATTTGCTTTTGGTTAATTTTATTGGAATCCATGTACGAAAAAAATTATTAAAATGTGGTAAATTAAAGTGGGTGTTGGAGAGTCAGGTGACGTGCTATTAATTTGAAGACAGCACACTATATGATATGCTAACCACCTCTCTTCTATCAACCAAGCCAATCTAAAAAATATGTACCTGTATATAATATTGAGATAGAGAATGATCCACGCGGTTTAAATCAATGTTCAACATTGGGATAAAGAAATAATATTTTTTTGGTATTATTTATGTTTATCTTATGGTTTATGTTTAATATTTGTGGTTGTTTCATTCAAAATTAAGGGCAAACAACGATGGATCCTTTTGGGGTCCTCCGAAGTTTTGGGAAATTTTTAATTAGACCCCTCAACTCTTTGAAGTCTTTGGTATCTCAATCTGCGACGGGGGGAAAATGAAACATGATCCAGTCTCACTCTGGTTATTGAGGGTAGTAGTGAGAGTGTATAGATGGAGTTGAAATGAAATGGGAATAGAATTCAACCAATGGTTACGTCAAAACTGAAAAAAGTAGTGTCGTACAGCTAATTCCGCATAAAAGATGGTCTAAAGTGATTTAGGATGTGCCGTCCAAATCTAATTGGCCCTACACCCCATGACTTTATCTTACCACATTTACGATGTAATTAATTATCTTCGGAAAAGGAAATAAGTCGGTTTCGTTCCGGAAAATTGGAGTTGTGTTAGGTTAATCCCATTCCTTGTATGAATAATTTTTAGAAGATTCCTTGTATAAGTTAAATAATTACTTTATTATTTGATGATAGCATGGGTTTGGTTTTTTTAAAATGAAATATTTGTATTTCAATTTTTTATAATTTATAAAATTTTAAATTAATAATAGAAAAATTATGTTTTAGTTGTCAAAATGATAAAAAATTAATTTAATCTTTTAAAATTTATTGTTTTAAATTTTTATTTCAGTGCTAAATAAATTGTATAATCATAAAGTCCTAACTATGATATGATCATTCTTAAATGTCTTTGGTTAAGTATTATTGTGGGCTTGAACAACAATAATGTATTGAGATTAATATGTGCTTGATTGATGACAGGTGTTGTTATGAATATGTGATATCAAGTCAACACATAAGTATATGTTAGTAAACAATATATTGGCTTGACCCATCATGAGAATGTTTATTGGATTATTATGTAATAGTCACGATATTTCTTACAGTGATAATTGTAAATATGATCCTTAGACTTGAGATCATCATTGTCTTAGTGCTGTGAGTCTTATGCTTTGACACGGTCAAACTTCTTTTATAAATAGTTATATTATAAATATTGATGTTGGATGTGCCACAATCTATGTAGTGGGATGTAAGTTATCTAATCTAGAGGTACTCATGGATTAGGTCTGGTCAGGCCTAACATAATATTAAAATATTTTATGATTACCTAAGCTCGGCTCGAAATATGGGCCTATAATTTTGCTTAAACTTGCCTGTATTTGCAAAAAATTAACCCAAGCTCATTTTAGACCTGCCCATATTATTTTTTATTTTTTAATAAAATCATATTATATTATTTTCATATTTAATAATTTTATATATTTTTATTCATTGAAATTTTTTTATATAGTCATTTTAACATTATTTTAATATTTAAATTAGAATAGTATTATATAGTGCGTACTAAATTACATAATATAAAATATTATAAACTTAAAAACGGGTCAGGTTAGCCCAGACCGGGCTCGGGACTTGAATATTCAAACCGGAGCCTAGACCATATTTTAAATAGGTCTAATTTTTTATCCAAAATCATTTTTCGAACCTAATATTTTTATCCAAATCCTCTCAAATTTTAAACGGACCTTCGAACTTGGGCCGAATATAATTCAAATCCAAACATGAACGTTAGTAGAAAACATGGAGTAAAGCGATGGGGCCAATGTGAAGTGGTTGTGTGTCAAAGTGAAAAATGGGCCTGGGTTTTCTGAGTCAACCAGGATTGGGGTTGCCCTGTGTTCTCCTTTGACAACTTTTACTTTGAAAGGTATCAGTGTAGTCTTCTCCGTCACTTCCATTTCAAAACTAGGCCCCCCCTTCATATACTTTCACTTTTAGCTTTTCTTCCTTTCAGCTCACTTGATCCTAAATACCAACAAAAACTTTTCAAAAAAGAAAAAGAAACAGGGTGAAATCATTGTTTATAAATCATTCAATCCTGGGAAAAACAAAATTGAAATTGGGATCTAAGCATCTAGACCCACAATTATAGGTATAGTTCGTGGAGTATTTCTTCAAGACGGAATCTGCCTGGACTTCTTGGACACCAAATCAAATCTTCAAATTTTTATTTATTTTTAAATTTATTTTCCAAAAAAGTTATTACATCAGATTAATTTTTAACTTACATTTTAATCTAAATATATATTAAGGTCCTGTTTGACAATTGTCTGATTGCTGATTGCAGTGATTGGTTTGACCAACTGATTCTGTTAACTGCTTATTTAAAAGTTTTGGTAAAACTTAGTTGATAGCTGACAGTTGATATGTGTAAAATAAAAAATAAGGATACGATGCATTTTATTGCCGAAGATTTATTTGTTTATAATATTGAGTAAAATTATTGAAATAAAACACTATTGCTAAAATTGTTTGAAATGCTAATATGAAGAAGGTAGTATGATTACTTGAAAAGCAGTAGACAAGGGGCTCCTACTACATAACAGGAAAATGCTCCAAGGTTGCCATGTTCTGCCACCCACATCTTCAACTATTAAAAGAAAGTCATAGTTGCATATGTTGATGCATCAACCAAGTTCAGCTCTTGGCTTTCATTTCTCCCACTAATTTTGTTTTCCTTGTACTGAAGAGGCCATAGTCCTAGGAGACAAAATGATAAAGGTGAAGCAGAAGCAAAGGAGAATCAGCTGAAAGCGGTGCTTGTTATGTAAGGACTGCACTGCAACACACATGATTCACAACTTCTTTAACAATGGGCCTCTGGGTAATACACCTCCTCAATTACTATTTGGGCTCTAAAACTTTATTCTTTGTTTTTTTTTTTTTTTTTTCAATTTACAAAAATACATGAAAAGAATAAATAAATGAATGTGCCAAAAAATAATAAATCAATAAAGATATTATCTGAAAATAATACAAATAGTAGATCATGATTCATGACAAAAGAATATTAAGTAATTTTTTTGAATAGATAAAACGGTTTTAATTTATTTTTAAAAATTAAATTATTTATACAACCTTATTAATACATTGTTTTATTTATACTTTTTTTATTAAATTCGTATCGGAATAACTTTAACTTAAGATACTAAATTCCCTGAGGAATTTTAAATTAATACAACAATTATGATACAATCGTTATGTGCGTGAAAAAAATAATATAACAAATATATTTTTAAAAATTTACATATTATGTATGGTGTTTTGAATTCAAATCTTAAACTGATCAACTTTTATTGATTTATTATATGAAAAAAAAATATTCTCATAAAATATAATTTAATTTGTATATGTAAGGGTAATTTAGCAATTTAACAACTAAACTGATGTTTGGTTCATCCATACACTAACTCAGTCAAACAAACAATATATAGACAAACATACATGTAAAAAGATAGATAGAAAATGTGTAAATTTTTTTTTTTTTTAACTTTACAAGCAAATTTAAAATAATGTTACTGTTATAAATATCTTATTAAATGGATGTCCATCAATATCAAGATAAAGATAAAGATCAAGATAAGGTTTGGTATACCTTAAACTCTAATAGTTATTAGAAATAGATCTCTACTTCATTTATACTTCTTATGTCTATAAATAGAGACTTTGGAGAAACATTGTATTTACTTCTATTGATCAATAAAATACACTTTCTCTCTTGCTCTCTTATTCTCTTTGTTATTTACTATCCGTCTCTTTATTTTATAACATATTATCAGTACGATTCTCTTTTAATTATTTTTTTTCTTTCAGTCGTCAATTGAGACCGACGTACTATGGATAATCATTAGAGCCTTTAATAATCATTAGAGTCTTTAACTACTCAGTGCTCAAGATAATAAACCATGATGATAACGATGATGTTAAAGATATTCAGGTATGTTTTTATATGATTTATTCATTATATAATGTTTATTATAATTTGAGACTAATCATGACAACATGAATAGATAGATTTTGATTTGATATACACGCATGTTTACGATGGTGATTATGGAATAAATAATCTAGCGAGACATTTATAAGTTCGTCCTACTAAATTTGTTACATTCCCAGAAGTGAATGTAAACATAAAGAAAATAATCATGGACCACTAAAAGTGGGAACATAGTGATGAATAAGAGAACAATGAGGGTTCTCAAGAAACTCTTCAAAGGGCAAATATAACTTATGTTATCAATGTGATATGAAATATTTTTAGCCACATATGTGGTGTATGCCCAAATATTTTGTTTGGGTTAATATTCTTTGAGGAAGGATATGAGAATGTAGTAATGAATTCTATCATTATAGATAGAAAATATTTATTTTATTTGGGATTGAAACAAACCAATATTATTCCAATATTTGATAATACAAAATTGGTCAAAAGCTCCAAAAACTAATATATTAATATATTGTGATGGTTAATCCATTAGTTTTAAAAGATATTCATGATGGATCTCATATTCGAATGAGGAAAATATTATATTTCATATGAATCAAAAGAAGATTGGGTTATTGATTTATATTGAATTGATTGTGATTATCTTTGTGATATTCTGTTATCATTATCCTTATTAAGGGGTTGAAGTCAAAATATTTGACTGTAAAATATCTACTTAAATTCTGGAAGGAAAAATATAAGCAATAGAATATGGTAATTCTATCTAAAGCTCGTTATGGTTGGCTACACCTGAAGTTGCAAGTTTTTTAAAACTGTAAGTATAACTTTACAGTATTCAAAAGAAGATCTCAATTAAAAATACGTGGAAAAATATTACTGATGAGAACCTTACAGGAAAGAACTTATTTAGTATTTCATGATTCGAATGTGCTCTTATAGTAGCAATATCATGAAAAAAATTTACTTATGGTTGAACAAAAAATTTTAATCACGAAACCTAACTATTCCCTGAAGAGAATGTAACATTATGTGATAAATTCAAATGATATAATTTTTAACATGGATGTAGTAAATTGGACTATAATAATAGTCTTTCGGGATGATCGTGATAATTTTTCTCACCACCAAAAGTGGAAAAATGAAAAAAGTAAGAAAATACCAAAAATTTTCAAGAAATCTTTAAGAAAAGAGATAACTTATGTATAAAAGGTCATTGGGTATATACCTGTTGTACAGCTGGAAAATAAGATCCACTCTCAAAGTTTGCTATTAATAAATGCCCTACATTTGAAGATTTTGGCATATTCCCTGAAGCGAATATTGCATATAATTATTTGGAAATTATATTATATGACTTAGTGTCATTACAAACTTCACATTGATTTAGACATTTTCAGTAGTAAATGTCACAATTATACTTGTATGTGGATACAAAGTGAAAGGAATAATGGTAAAATTATTAATTTGCTACGATTTAGTTCAAATTGAAACGTATGTTAAAGTAAACTAGAAGTTTACCGGTAAAGATATATTTACTACTTGGCATGACCAGTTAGACCATCCTGGATCATATATGATGCAAAAATTAATTGAGAATTCATATGGACATTTATTAAAGAACCAGAAGATTCTTTAATTTAAAGAATTATCATTTGTTGGTTGTTCTCAATGAAAATTGGTTATTAAAAACTCACTAGTTAAAGTTGAGATTTAATGTCTTCCATTTATGAAATAAATATGAGCCCATTAATCCACCATGTGGATGGTTTTGATATTATATGATTTTGGAAGATGCATCTACAAAATAAACACATATGTATTATCAAGTTGCAACCTGTCGTTTGCAAGATTGTTTGAATAATTAATTTCAGATAATGCAATTAAGACAATTCATCTTGCTAATATTGATGAGTTTATATCTCAGTCTTTTATTGATTGAGTTTGAAAAACTTTAGTAAAAGTTTGTTATTTATGTGCATAATGGTTTAAAGAAATTATTGATTGATCACCTTTGATTATTACTTATGAGAACTAAACTTTCTCTTTCAACATGGAATTATGCTGATTTACGTGTTGTACGCATCAAACCAATAAGTTATAAATATTCCCCATTACAATTGATTTTGGGTCAAAAGCTAAATATTTCTCATCTTTGAATTTTTGTATGTGCATATATCTTCCAATTGCTCCACCACAACGCACAAAAATGAGTGAATCTTCAAAGAAAGTTGGAAATATATATTAATTATGGGCCTCCTTTTTATTATGATATATTAAATGTATTGGAGATTCAATTATGACATGATTGTGATTATTATTTTGATTTGATAATTTTCTCGAAATTAGGGGAGAGAACTAATAACTTGTAATGAGTTAAGGGGGAGAGTTATTTGAACCAAAGGTTCAACAAGGCTAACTCATTAAAGTTTCAAATATGAAAATTTTCATAAAAGGAAAAAAACTAAATAGTCATATAGTGAAGGCGGGTGCTCCAGAAGAGACCCAAGACATAACTGATAAGTAGCATTTCAGAAGAGATTCAAGATCCTGAAACTGAAGATTTCAAAGTGAAAATAAGAGATCTCGATAAGTTATGTCAATTTGAGAAAATGTCGAACCAATAATAAAAGTGATCGACAATGGTTTTGCATGCAATATTATTGTGGAAATAATGAAATAAAAGGAGGATATTGAATAAATCTCTTGGGAAATAGAGATATGGAATAAATTGGTCAAAATAGAAAGACGCAACTCAAATACAATTAAATTCGTGGAGTTTTTGGATCAACAGTCCAAATATTAAAGGTATAAAGCCAGTGAGGGTACAAATGAAGTAGTTTTGCAAAGGCGAAATAAAAATATGAACTTTTTTGCTAAGTCCTGACGTTGATTATGAGAAGATATAATATTTTACTGTGGTGGATGCAATTACCTTTAGATATATTATTAAACTGGCAGATCATACTTGCGTCTCATGGTTGTTGTTATAACCTCTTGTGAATCACTATATAGTAAAGTTTATATTAAAATCCTTGAATTATTTGGAATGCCAGAAGCATATTGGAATTATCGGGAAATTATTCATTTATATGAATTGAAATAATTGAATATGTGATAAATTTGACTTAGTCAATAGTAGTTGAAGGAGGATTATAAAATGATCCAAAATACCTATTTGGGTTTTTATAGAAGAATCATGATTAAAGTTTGCTGAAACTCTTGAAGAGATCAAAAATATATTTCCCCCAAATTTTCCCTCTCATGACTTTCAAAAGAATGGTGATATAAATGCTTAGTAAATACATTTAAATAGTCATTTGAAAGACTAGTATCCAATATTGAATATGTAGAATATGAGATTTTATGTGATGTTTTTATGAGGGGGAGTAAATACGCATTGTACTCTTTTTCCCTTAATCGAGGTTTTATTCCATTGGGTTTTCCTGGTAAGGTTTTTAATGAGGTAACATGTTATGCGTATTATAGATATGTGTACTATTTTTCCTTCACTAGGAAATTTTTTTCCCACAAGGGTTTTTATCTTAGTAAAGTTTTTAACGAGACACATTATCTACTAATGGACATCCAAGGGGAGTATTATAAATAACTTATTAAGTGGATGTCCATCAAGATTAAGATGAGTTTGGATGAACTTTAAATTCTAGTAGTCATCAGAATTAGAGTTCTTGTAAAAATGATGAAGAGTTTCTTGGTCCTGAAGTGCCATATCTGAGTGTCATATGGGCATTAATATATCTTGCAAACAACACAAGTCCTGATATAGCTTTCGCTGTAAACTTGTTAGCAAGATTTAGTTCTTCTCCAACACGTAAATATTGGAATGAAATTAAACATGTATTTAGATATCTCAGAGGGACCATTGATATGGGATTATTTTATTCAAGATATTAAAAATCCCTATTAACCGATTATGTTGATGCTGGATACCTATCAGATCCACATAAAGGTCGATCCTAAACAGGATATTTATTTACATGTGGGGGTACTGCCATATCATGGCGTTAAACAAAGCAAACATTAGTTGTCGATTCTTCAAATCATGCAGAAATAATTGCAATGCATGAAGCGAGTCGAGAATGTATTTGGCTAAGATTATTGACCCAACATATCCAGAAGATATGTAATTTGTCTTTACAGGAAAAGATGTCAACTACATTATCTTCATCAAAGGTGACAGAACGAAACATATTTCACCAAAATTATTCTTCACTCATGATCTTGAGAAAAAAAGGTGATATAAATGTTTAACAAATTCGTTCTAGTGACAATTTAGTAGATCTTTTCACTAAAGCATTGCCCACTTCAACATTTGAAAGACTACTACACAAGATTGAAATACGTCGACTCAAAGATGTAATGTAATTTTACCATTAGGGGGAGTCTAAAACAAGTTGTACTCTTTTCCTTTAACCGAGGTTTTGTCCCATTGAGTTTTCCTGGTAAAGGTTTTTAACGAGACATCTTGTAATAGAAGATTGTGTACTCTTTTTCCTTCATTAGGTTTTTTTATCCTATAGGATTTTTCCTAATAAGGTTTTAACGAGGAACATTATTTACAAATGGATATCTAAGAGGGAGTGTTATGAATATCTTATTAAATGGATGTCCATCAACATCAAGATAAAGATAAAGATTAAGATAAGATTTGGTATACCTTAAACTCTAATAGTTATTAGAAATAAATCTCTACTTCATTTATACTTCTTACGTCTATAAATATAGACTTTGGAGAAACATTGTATTTACTTCTGTTGATCAATAAAATACGCTTTCTCTCTTGCTCTCTCATTCTCTTTGTTATTTACTATCCGTCTCTTTATTTTATAACAGTTACCTGTTTTTTTATATCAATTAAAATTATGTGAAATATCTTAACATAAATAATTAAATTTAAATAAAAAATACATTACCCATATATCAAATAATTATCTTTACTAACATATCAAACTATATAGATATAATATGTGGGCTATAACTTGATTTGGTTGGCGTTATTGTTGCAACATCTTGAAGGGTGTAGATTTGAACACGCTTAAGGATTGGAGATTACAGATAATTTAGGATTTGTATAAAACAAAACTTAAGGTAAGCAATATAAACAATCACTAAACTTCAATTAAAATTACGTTTTGATTATTCATCATTTACAAATTACATAATAAATTGATAATTTATTTGTGTTGTTATAAATTGATAAATTTAGGATTGGAGATACGTCAATTCACATGGTTAATAATTAATTTGACTCTCAATTATAGTTAAAAGTTAAAACATCATTTTAATTCTTTTAAAAAAAAATTTATAAATAATTCTAAAAAGTTGACAAGTGAAATCTAAAAAAAATTAAAATTCATATATTTCTAATTTTCTTTGAAATTATAATTATACTAATTTTTTTAAAAAATCATAAAATTTTAAAAAGAAAAATTGACGGTGTTGCACTCTATAACGAGCCAAAGCTTTCTCTCAACACTTGCTATTGATCCTCTTTAAATGATCTGATTTTATTTAAGACATCAAGGTGAGATCTTGTCGGGAACAACATAGTTGTTGTCAACAATTTATCTATTATCTAATAATAAATATATCACAGAGGTTAAAGCATGAAATTTTAAAAATTTTCAAAAATATCTAAAAAAAATATTTCAAATATAATGTGTTTTATATTATTATTTTTAAATTATAAAAACATTAAAATAAAAATAAATATCCAAAATGAACTTAAAACAAATGGACATCTAAATTTATCTCAATTTAGACATCTATTTATCTAATTCTTTTATGCACATGAAATAAAAATATATCATATTTTTATATAATTTCAAAAAACACTTTTTATTTTATTTTATTCACTTGTTTAGATTCATTATGAACACAAAATAAATAAATAAAGTTTTTTATATTATTTTTAAAAATTCTAAAAATTATATTAAAATCTTTGAAAAATTACAAACACATGATGAAAATTAATTACTGAATTCTCTCCTATAGATACTCTAAAAAATAAAAAAATAATCTTTGTATTTTTAAAGACACATGCGACTATTTTATTGGTAGTTAATACAAAAATTAATATTACTAATTTAGTTAATTGTTTTTAAATTTAAGTATCAATTATGTCCAAAAAGAGATTTATGTATTAATTAAGTACAATTTAACATTTGTAAAAAAAAATATAAAATATTTAAAAAATGATAGAAATGGGCATAATAACAAAATTAATACGTGAGACATAAGCGAGCCACGCTTCTCGATTCCCTCAATCTCTGGAATATTCACTGAAACCTCTCAAAGTTCCCCTTCGCTTCTTATTCCTTTAAATAAAAAGAAAAACACTTGAACAACCCTAAGCTAGCAAACATGGCGTCGTTCGAGCAAGCTCCGCCTGGAAATGCAAAAGCCGGGGAGAAGATTTTCAAGACCAAGTGTGCCCAGTGCCACACTGTTGACAAGGGTGCCGGTCACAAGCAAGGTACCCATATTTTCTTTCACAATTCTCATATATTTAAATACCTTTTCCTTGACTTGAATCATTTCAATTGTTTTTGGAATCCTAAGTATTGAGCTTTCGAGTTGGATCAGCATCATATTATAAATTTTTAATTAATGGGTGCCATTGCTATTAATGTTGGAATTTTGTTTGTTAGGACCCAACCTTAATGGTCTGTTTGGGAGGCAGTCGGGTACAACTCCAGGGTACTCATACTCCACTGCTAACAAGAACATGGCTGTGATTTGGGAGGAAAAAACTTTGTATGATTATCTGCTCAACCCTAAGAAGGTACTTTCTTTACTCAATTCTTTAAAAATCCTTTATTTTTTCCTTTGTTTTTTCTATAATTATAAATCTCAATTTCCTCAAGAATAGATGCGTGATGCCCACTTTTGTATATAGGTAAATAAATATGCATGCATTGCTGATATTCTTTGCTTATCAAGATTATGCTTGTCACTCTTTGCTCTTTGATCTTTGTGGCATGTAAATACTAATTCCAGTTTTTTGGCTATGCCTGTCTATCATCTGGGATTTGATTTTGGTTCGTATGAGCCTCGTGCTTTCCTGGTATGGAATATACAACCTTTGGCAAAACTGGACCTTTCCCATTATTTGTGGGTGGATGGGGGATTTGAGTGAAATATTTGCGTAGTTTGAATTAACTGTGTTGTTGCTGAGGACATGTGTGATGTTGTGGACTGTCCTTCATTGTCATTGATGGTGTTACTTATCAACAAATCCATCGTTTCCTTTATTGAATTGATACAGAAGTTGATGTTGGATTCAAAGCTATTCTGTTTGTTTAGTGATTTCTGGTTTGGGTGCTGTGTTGTTGAATTACTTCTTCATTTTTACTGGAATTGAAAGTATTTGGTTGGTTTATGTGCAGTACATTCCTGGAACGAAAATGGTATTCCCTGGATTGAAGAAACCACAAGATCGAGCTGACCTCATTGCATATTTGAAGGAGTCTGCGGCATCCTAAATGGGATGGGAACAGTAATAATTTTAGTTTACGTATTGCATTCCATTTTGCGGTCATTGGAGATTGTTTCTCTGTTTCAAAGCAACAGGATAAAATAAAAGAATAAAATTAGACCTTGTTGGTGTAGGTCAGCCATGCTTGTTAATTTGTATAATGAGGATTCATATCCCGGTAACTATTCTTTCTATGACTAGAGGTTGCCATTGCTGGCTATTGTAAGGCTTATCCAATTAGATTGTCGCTGTATTTGATGAATTTCTGGTGCATTACCACATTACCAGCATGAGAAGTTATAGTTTTGTGTTCGGTTGGCTGGAATGTTGGAATAAATACAGGTATGTTTTTCTTTTTTTTTTTTTTGGGGGGGCTGGATGTGTTGCATGTATGGGTTCGAACCATATACTGCCTGATTTAAGGAGTTGGTTTCCATTTGAATTGCTTTTTAAGACATGAAAATTAATATAACACAACTCTGTTGTGCTTCATTAGTTGAATTCCCTCTTGGGATGATGTTAATGCTAGTAGAAATTCGTAAAAACATGATAAGAATATAGGTAGAAAAGCTGAAGTTACTGAATAAATAACTCATTTTGCCGATTGAGTTGCTGAGAATCCCCAACCGAGCATCGTGGATCATTTATACCGCATGACGTAAGAGGAAGGAAATGGAATACTCAATTCTCCTCAACCAAATAACATACATAGAATATTTTAAAGGCACAAGTGTAAAATTAACCTTTTAACGTTGGGTGATTTTATCATTTTGACTCTTATCGTTTTTCTTTTGATAATTTTTATACACTAACTTTTATTTTTTTTGTCAAATTGGTTATTTTTTAACGGTCTTATTGACGTGATCGTTAGTTGATTAACGGTATTGACATGACAATTTTTTTCTTCATGTGGACACTGTCACGCATGCAACTGCTAACATGGCATATAAGATAAAATATTATTATATGCTAATGTGACATATAAGACAAAATAATGTCACATTAATAACTACATATGTGGATTTGCTTAGGTAAAAAAAGAAATTATCACGTCAGTACCGTTAGTCAACTAACGACCATATCAACAAAACCGTTAAAAAATGACCAATTTGACCAAAAAAACAAAAATTGTGTATGAAAATGACAGAAAAAAAACGATAAGAATCAAAATGACCAAACACCCAAACGTTAGGGGTTAATTTTGCACTTATGCCTATTTTAAATATAGCAGAGATCTCACTTGGTTAGGTGTTATTGGTTATCACATAATATTAATACCCATTATTATCAAAACATGATAACTCCACTTCTTCCTTTCCCGCTATTCTGGCTTTAAAATTTAAAATAGTCCCATGCAATGCAAGTCAACAAAAGAAAGTGCACGAGTTTAAAGCTAGCCAAGACCATAGAACGAAGTTTGTCAGCAGCTAATAACGTTCATCATGGCGACTGTTTCATGATTTTGTCTATGCGAGTGATTGGCCTTGGGCTTGTGCTGGCTTCGGCCGAGCAAGTCCTGGGATCTACGGAACAACATATACACATAACTGAGCTACAAGTAAATAACGATAATAAATTATTAGACAAATAAAAAGAACAAAACTGTCATAATCTTGAATACAGCCCCAAAGTTATCTCATCAGTATTTGACAGCTGAACGTATCAAACAACAAATAACAATGTATTGATTGTCTATATTCGATTTTATATTAGGAGAGACTGAAATATATGGAAGTCATCTTCATAGGAAAACAAAGAATCTGAAATTCCACGTTACTTTTTCTTTTTGAACTAATCAGAGAATTCGTGAATCATGATGTTAATACTTTGCTGTCCAAATCAATTAATAACTTTAAATAATTAAACGACAGTGGAGTATCGTAAACAAGATACAAACCTCAACTCCATGAGGCCCAATGCGGTTACGAGATATAAAATTGATTATCAAGGTAGCAAATTCATCGGGTACATCCTCCTACAAATTTAACATTTAGAAGTTTCAATTAAAGATAAACAAATATGCCAAAAAGAACATCCGCGGAAATATAATTGATGTGAACCTGTATTGCATGCCCTGTATGTCTAACAACCACCATTTGAAACTTGCCTTGCATTTGACCTATTGTGAGCGCTCTGTTACCCCAAAAAAATGCAAAGAAGTTGGCAAATTGTTAACCAAGAGTAAAGAAAAGTCTTCATAAAATCTCATATGCTATATCCTTGAGAATCTATCATTTGTTACATTTGCACCTAATGCCAAAGAAATAGAAAAACTTCTATTGAACATCTTTCAAGAATAATATCAGACAACTATAGTCAAGGGTAAGTGTTGGATACAGTAATGTTCAACTTATTTTTTAACTTATAGTATATTTGGAGGACTAAACCTTGATACCCATTTCCATTGATGTGACTTGGACATAAACGTATCATGAAAAATCAAGAATTGGACCAACATAAACCATTGTACCTCAAATATAAAAAATGATATAACAGTAAAAATCACTAAAGGTACTTGTCTATCTATGGTAGTAGACAAAAACCTTGGCATATAGAACTAGAAAAAAATGAAAGGTTTCTAAAATTAAATACGGAGTAATAAAAACCCAATGAGGCTACCTGTCCAGTCTGTCAGTGCCAGCTAATAGTAAAAGCTTTGGAACAGGAGAAGATAAAAATTTTTCTGAAAGGCCTTCATACCTGCAAAACAGTTGGAGAAGTTAAAAATGAAAACTAGAAACAGCATGAGGTCTCTGTCTTAGATGAACGAATTTAGCATCCTTTC
Organism: Kokia cookei; assembly: GCA_039519145.1. Classification (NCBI taxonomy): domain Eukaryota; kingdom Viridiplantae; phylum Streptophyta; class Magnoliopsida; order Malvales; family Malvaceae; genus Kokia; species Kokia cookei. Next base: position 20,535,889 of record CM076902.1, read on the forward strand.
ACTATTCTGTAATAAGAACTGTCTATCCTGATGAACCTTGAGAAGCTTTCAGTTTCATACAACTGATCCAGCCAACTTAATATTACAAGTACAACAAGATCACCGTACATTGCAGTCAGGATTTGCTCTCCCTTACCTTTTCCTCACTTTTCAGAAAGATTGAACACTACTATATATTGGAACTTTCTAGACATGATACTAATAATTAATATATATGCTCTACTTGAATATGCTGCCAGGTTAGCTATACGTGTATAAATATATCTATAAACATGGACACTCCCACCTATTTTGAAAGCACAATGTTGCGCCTAAATTTTTTTTTTTTATAGTAAAGTTCAGACTTTACCAGAGCAAAGACCTGAAAAACAAAATGCACAGAAAAAATTACCATGGACCTCTTAACTTGCATTGACATAGTTATCCAACAGACCTTAACGAGGATTCATCCGTGCAGTTGGTTGCATATGATGTTAACCTTCTTTCCGTGACAAATTCAAAAAGGGTGTCCTTATGTAAGTGATTAAGGGAGGTTTTTTCACATTAATGTGCAGGTAGGGTGCCAATTATATTACTTTTCATGATTTTTTTTTCTATATTCTTATGAGTTCATATTCTTGTAACATTGCAGCACAACAGAAAAATCTGTAAATACCCTATTTACAAGTTGCAAGAAATCTTTGGCATTCAATTTCAACAGCAGGAATTCCCAAACCACAATTCACTATATTGTTCTTTGAAGCCACTGCCAACATATTTCACTCATCATTAAAGTGGAAAAAGATCTCAGCTAAATCAACTCCAACCTACCCAGTACCCTATTTAGCAGAAAAAGCTGGGATCTGAGTTTATATGAATCCAAGCCTAGACAGTACTGTCTCGCTGCAGAATAAAAAATGGAAAAATTTGATTCAAATCCCAGATGCCCAGCCTACACATCCGACCTTTGACAAAAGAAATTACTGAGGCATAACACAAAAGATCAAAACAAATACAAAACCTCAAATGATAAAAAAAGTACAAAACATGAAATGAACCACACAGGAAGAACCTAGACACAACCCACCCAACTGTGAACCATTTTCTTGACAAGCAAAAGTATTACCAACGGTAGTCAGACAAATTTAAAATTAATCTCATTATAGAACAGAACAAGAAATGGTCCAGAACTAAGTTGTGAGCAACTTATCATGGGAAAAGGTTTAGCTTTTGACAGATCCAGGTTAGAATTATGTAAAATTATAGGATTGAGACTTTTTAATTTCCGTTGTGTAAGCTTCCAAAATACCCTCAGACTAAGCCATATTAGAAAAAGAAGAAAAAAAGAGACCAAACTTCAACATTTCACCACAGGAAAACAAATAGGACATTAATTGCATGAACATGAAAAGAATCGGTTTTCAGGCACACAATATGTGGTGGCAACCCATAAGAAGTCCAGAATATTCGTATGATAAACAAGACAGTTTAAGCTCTACGACAACCCCACACAGCAAAAAAAAAAAGGAAAAATATACAAGCTATTTGCATGCTTTAACCATAAGCATGATTTTGACTCACCTGAAGCAGCTTCAACAAAATATATACATACGTAAACTGACAACTCTTAAAACATCGGTTAATATAAATATTGAACAAAAAACCTGGCAAAATCGCATTCTTGGATGCAGTACTCAGACTTATCAACCACAAAATTGTACCCAAACAGGCACATGAAGCACCGATTTGTAGCTAGGTCTTTTAGTTTGCTATGTAAAAATGATGGAATATTTGTTAATCTAGTGTTAGGCCTTTTAACCATCGGATTAATGAGTTCTGTATCCTCACCCCTTCCCATCCTTCCTACCTAGCAAAGCCTTAATGAGAACTGAGGTATCAGTTCAAATGTGCACAATAAGGATAAGAGCTCATCAGTATTACACAACCTAAATAAATTAAGAACAAAACTTCACTCACCAGCCTCTCCAATATTGTTCAGTTTCTTCCAACCGTGCTCTGTAGACATAACTGGGGGAAAAGGATAAAATTATGTCTGTTACACTTGGAAACGTACACAATAACAGTATATGGTTAGTAATTTAGTATGATAGAAATGCTTACCAATTCTTTGAATCATCGTACTTTAAAGTAGTAGGAATGGATACACGAGCAGAGTCAATATTTCTTAAAGAACCTCCTCTAACACTCCATTCAATCTGCACATGTTAATTTGCTGTTACAACAATAATCTCACCAAGCTTGCTTGAAGAAAATACAATTAAACTAAGTTTATGCTCAATTTAAGTGACATGACCTTGGCCCATGTCTGATTATAACAAGTAGGTCATTTTCTATGTATTCTCAACAACCAGCCTTCAGAAGTAAAAAATAGTTTGGTCTAAAGGGTTTCCCGTTTTTCTGGTAAAGTTAAGTAACTTCACTCCATTATTCGTGTCCATTTTGTTGTTTAAATAACAAGGCTAGGCTAACTAATTTAGGTAGTACATGATCATAATCATAATAATAAGGATGATAAGGATTCCAATCCCTTTATTCTAGGATTTGACTAAAAGACATGAATAAGACTAGAATATCCTATAGAATAATTAACTAATATTATTTTATATTGCTGCATTACTTTGTGAGATCTTTATTGCACCCTTGATTCTTGCCTTGATTCTTCCCATCCGTAACAGATACTCAACCAGCTCATAGTCTCCCATCATGGTTTCAGCATCGAATTCAGGAATCTAACTGCTCAGTACTTTCAATTGCTTGTCAAACCATTATCTAGTGACTGTCTTGATGGATCATTACTTGGTTCCTTGTTCATTTTTACCAACAAAATTATAACTTCAAGAACTACAATAACTATTATCAAATAGTAGTTCATAGTTAAATTTAATGCGCTCATAGCTACCTTACAAACGTATATCCACTTGACTCTAATTATTAAGGTTAATGCCCTAGAAAATACACCAATTAAAATACAGTGCATTTAATCACATCAAGGAGAAATAATTTGCACACAAATTAAAAAATTGCATTCATAAGATAAGAAAGTGCCTTTACCGATTTCTCAATACTTGAAAAATGCTGCATCCTGCCCGAGAGGATTTTCTGCATGTGAACTAATGATGCCATCGCTGTCCCCTAAAGTGAATATGATAGGTTTCAATACATAGCTTTTCTAGCAATCAAACAATTATAAGATAATCTCAAGCAGGTTTTCAAGGGACCAACCTCTACAACATCCACAACCACCAAACCAGCTAAACTACGCAATGTTTTCTTTGCAGCAATGTGTACAGCAACTGAGCCTCCCATGCTGCATAGCAAGGACATAAGGTGACCAATGAGAAATTGAATCACTGAGCATGTCTCTTTTCAATTTCATTCTTTACAAGCAACATACGAAAGTTTGACACACAGCCCACTTTTCTATTTTGACAATTTGAACAGAATCACCAAAAGACCAATACCATTTTATGGAAATATGCCATTTGAAAAGAGAGTGCATCACAAACATAATTACTCTTTGCTCGAAGTACAAAAGTTAAACTGGCAACATAGATTATTCAGTTTTCCAAATTGATTGGCAAAAAGTAATGTTTTCCAAGAAAAAAATCTGAAATTTCTTCATTCTTTGAATCCCATGACTCCAAATTATAAGGTTGTCAAAAGAGCAAACAAATTTTTATAAGTGCTAATAATGCACATAATTGCAGAAGGACAGAAATTGCGTATGCATGTATCACATTCACATAGAACCACTATTGCAGTCATCATCAGGGTCATAAACATGCACATATATAGATTGGGCGTGTACCAGCATAAAAGAGAGGGATGAAGAAAAAATGTCATTGCAGAAGGAAAGAACTTATGTATGAATGTATCACATTCACATAGAACCACTATAGCCGCCATCATCAGGGTCATAAACATGCACATATATATACAAACATAAAAGAGAGGGATGAAGAAAAAAAGTCCAGCTAACTTGCACTTTGGCAAGTTTCCTTGACTAGTACGCTTGGTCACTTAGCACTTTTCTTAGTACCTGCTTCTCCTCTAGAAAATGAATTTCATACAGTTATATACAAAAAGCGTTAGAATCAAAACTAAAACATTAGAAGAGCACAACCTGTGGCCAACAAGCACAATCGCAGGTGGAGAATCTCCATACAATGCCTTCAAAACAGCAAAAACATCATTGCACATAGTCTGCATGAATAAGATATCCTTTAGTTTCATAGTTGCAACACTAGAATGTCAAAATTCATGACCAAACCACTAAAACAATAGTCTGCAGGAAAAAAAATCATTTATTTCTATTTACTATGCGTAATTGTGTACCTCAATAGATAGATCAAGATCATTTTCTGTGGATGATTTTCCATGCCCTCTAAGGTCCATTGCAACCACTCTAGCTTTCTCTTTAATTTTACTAGCCGACAGAGCAAATGAGAGCCTACCATAGCGAGTTAGACAACTCACATTTATCAGAAATTCAATCACAGAAAAAGCATAAATCAAATATTGATCTCTTAAACCTACATAAATAGAAAGTATTTTTAGATTGAGTTTCAAGGAAAGAGAACCACTAAAGGAAAAGCATACTCTGGATTAGTTAATGATTTATGATAAGAAGCAGAATTCAATGAAGCATAAAGATAAATCAAACTATCAGTCTCTAACATGAATTAACTACAATATCTGCTAGGATATTTCCTCAAAGCAGTATTGCATTTATATTTCTTCAGGAAAAAGGCAGAAGAGCGTGGTGAAAGTTAAACTGACTTCCACACAAAGACAATGTGAACTAGTATGGAATTGGTGAACTCTTTAACATATTTAAAAGTTAATTAGTTAGAAATTTACCCTAGGAAAAATAGAAGGATCTTTAGTAGTTAACATGAAAACCAATATGGAATCTTGACCAAACATCTAAAGAAAGGGGGGAGGGCTGCTATTCTATGTAATTTCCAGGCCAAAATAACATTATGATTAAGATTTCATATCATCTATGCAGTTTATTATCATTTATTCCTCAATTTCCCAATTGAAAACAAATAGCAATAGCTACTCAAATTTAAAGAACGAAGAGGGTTGCTTAGGAATCTGATTCATTGAGACAAATTTATTCTCCTTTCAACACAAGGAAATGGAATGCCAAAAATGAAAATAGAAACCAAAATTATCATTCAAAGTACCATAGCAGTACTACAGTAATAGTTTGATGATATTATAGCACAAAACATAATACAGAATATTCATCTTATTTACAAGATTTAGGGTTTATTTTGTGAATTCAAATAAAATTATTCAAATGTAAGTATTTGAGTTTATGAACAAGATTTAGAGTTTTGATAGTTCTCTTATTCTTCTTTAGTAAAGTTTGGTCACTTGACATTAGAAATTCTTGAAAAGGAGGATCTTTTTTGTTTGTTGGGGGGCGGGGTACAAGTGCAAGTACTAAGATTCTAACAGAAGATCTCTACAAAAAACCAGTGTTCATCATGTCCAATTTGATTTATATTTTTTAGGGGCATGTCCTGTACATATCCCACCTCGCCAACAGCAAGTCCATGTCGAACACTGGTGCAACACTAGAATGAGGGGGTTTCCAGTGTCAGTGCTTCATAGATTATGATTTTCTTTTTCAACACTTGATTTTAACATCGAAGCAATTTTTCCGAAGTAAGAAGCATATAGCAAAAGCAACAATACTGGCCAAAGCACATAACAAAGGAAAAATCATTTTTATATTGATAGAAATCAAAAACCATTTATACTTTAACTAAGAGAAATGTAATATGGTACCTTTACTTTAATTTCATATGTTAATCACTCTAGTTGTTAACTCTTTAGAAAAATGTCTAATATGATAAAATCTAATCCAAACACATTTTTCACAACTTTCAATATCAAACTTCATGAATTAAAAACAAGTAAAATAAATAAATATATGAACAAATGAAAATATATCATCAAGATCAAACATACCCAGAGTAGCCGCCCCCATGTAGACAAAAAACAACTGGTCCTTCTGTTCCTGCCATATATAAATGAAAGACCTAAAATGATAAAGCATATTAGAAGTAAATAGGTATTGAAAATGGAAAATTTTTCCAAGGAACTGCCAAAACAAATAACACTAACATCATTTGAGTCTGGTATGCAGACATCTTCCTCTCGATCAAAAAAGCCGGACCAATCTAAAGGTGAGTATTTCTCAGAGTTCCTACAAAAATAATTATTAGAAAAATCTAAAGCATAAAAATAACATAGAAAACATAAATTCAAACAAAAAGTTCAGAACAAAATCTAGCGAAAATAGTTCATCTCTCCCAACTCAAATTAAGAAGAGAATACAAGTGTCATCTAGAAGACCACACAAAAAGGATAATGATTAAGGGAATATTGAATGTCAATGTTCTGGTTCTTACTTATATAAATGCGTTATCTATTTTGTTCAGGACAATCTCACATATAAAATTCAGATGAGAAGCATTCGGAAGAGGAATAGGAGGGTAGGGGAACACAGAGAAGGGAAGATCTCTTGCTTTGAATCTGCTTTTTCCAGAACTTGACACATCCAATTGGGGAAGTCTTGCATGCAGTAAGATTTCCGACTAAAGAAATCAAACTCATTAGAAATAAATACCATGTAGCAGTAATCAAAAGCACAACTAGATGTTGGAGAAAGGTAGATGCAAAGTAAATCCATCCATATATAACGTAACCACAAACATGTCTGTCACATACAAATGAATGAAAATGTTTTTCTCTTCACCTAAGAAAAACCAGGTAGGAAAAAGTTAACAAAGACATAACCGAACAAGAAATAGCATACATCAAACATGAGTGCATCCATTGCGTTGTTAACAAAGAGATCATCAACAATGTCTCCCCCCTCATCTCATTCTTGGCCTTTCAAAGGCAATTATGTGCTTTTTTTATATCACAATATAATTAACAATTTGGGAACATGATGACAAATAGCACACCATTGTATGAAAAAAAATTATAGTATGTTAATGCAAAGTGATTTACACCTATGTTGCTCAGACTTGATGTAAGTGTCGGATACAAATACATGTGTATGCTCAACTTTTCAAAGTTTTCTAAGTGTTTGGAGGGTCATAACCCCATATTTATGGATATGCATCAGATGCGAGTGTCAAACATGGGTACTTCAAGAGAAATGCAAAGTTAATATGGACTTGCATGCAAATAATTCACTAACTTGATTAGTAAATTGAGCTTAGGAGTCCATTTTAAAAGTGAAGTTTGGGTGTGACTACCAATTAAGTGCAGGGCTTCAAAATAAAGTGCTTCACTCGTTTTGGACAAATATTTGTAAATACTAACTCCTTATAATTTTGTTTAAGTAAATGAAAATAATCACTTGATTTCCTACTTTTCATAATTTATTTTAACTATCTCATTCACGTTTTTAAAATGCCATAACTTTCCATTTGATAGAATTTTACACTATGTTCGGTAACAAAAAAATTTTTTTTGATACAATAGTAACAAGAAACTGAAAGTTCTAATTTAGGCTACATTTGAAATATAAATGCAAAAATGAGATGCATATATTATGTTCAATTTAGTTGAGATTCAATATAAATATATAATTGTAAGGTATGAAAATATGAAATTTTCAAATTCACAAAAATATCTATAGTATTCCAAATTCACCGATAAATAGATATAAATAAAAAAAATATATATATATATATAAATCCATGAATTTAAAAAATAATCATGACTATTATTACATTTACATGCGTTCTATTACATAATTTACACCTTTTCTAAAAACAAAATTAAGATCCAAAGTTTAAAATCTAAATTCTCAAACCAACCTTAAAAAGTGACAGAAAGATCCGTGTTTTTCTTTATTATTATCATTATTCTATTTTCCTGTACATATTCAGGTTTCCTTCAAAAACTAGAACCTAAATAAAATTTATGAAATAATAGATAAACATAAAGTAAAATTAAGCAAGAAAATGATCGGGAGAAAAAGATGAAAAACAAGGTTTCTCGAAACGAATGAAATGCGTAAGTGAGAGAATAAAAAGAACCAACATAAGAAAGAAATAGGAAAGGAGGAAAATAGAAAACTCACTTAGTTGGACGGCGATCGGGAAGCGAGGCAAAGACAGAAACAACCGGCTTGCTACTCTCTTTGCGATGCTGCTCTTCTTCAGGGACTGAACCCAATTTCGATGAATCCATTTTTTGTTCTTATGATTTCTCTCTCCAAATTTCGAACTTCTTTTTAAATTTTATAGGTAAGTAACAATTTCCAATTGCAAAATGGCGATGAACTGTTCAGAGCTCGTAAACAGTAGAAAGAAGAATAACTACGCAAAGCCCAAACAAAAGTTGGAAAACAACCGTCAGGCATTCGGTCCGACTTTCCAAGTGTTATATTTCGTTTTATACTTTTATTTAAGGGTTAAATTATCAATCCGTCCACATATTTATTGTTGATTTTTAATTTGGTACAAAAACTAAATTTTCTATTATTTTATACATTTCTTAAACTAGCCATAATGAATCCCTAAATTAAAGGATATTACGCACTTAAATATGTTTGAATTTATTTTTCTTATTGCAATAGCAACGATATCAATTAAGTTAAAATTTAATCTATAAATTTACTATTAATTTGTAATTTTTAGTTTATTTTCTTTTGAGATAGTTCACAAATTTATTCATGAATTTTGATTTAATGATATATGAACTTTTTGATTTAATGCAATTACAAACATTATGATTTAATTATATATATTAAAATTTGATTTTGATTCAATTATATATTAAAAAATAAATATATATTTATTTATTTATTTTCAAAAATTTATATACATAAAACATAAATTTTAATTCAATTATATATGAAATTTAAAAATTTCAAGTTATAACTTGTTAATTGGGTGTTCGAAAATTATGATCTACTAATTGAGTAATTTAAAAATCTCAAGTTATGACTTTAATTGAGTGTTAGAAAATTATGATCTATTAATTGAGTGTTCACCTTTTCTAAGAATAGTGAATGTTTGAATCACTATTGTACCAAATATATATATATATATATATGAAATTTTAGGTATGGTTCAATTATTTGTATTTTAAAAAATAAATATATCCATTTATTATTAGATGAACGTAATTATTGACATATAGAATATCTAAATGTAAAATTATGGCATATTAATTATTTGTGGAAATTAATTTAGAATTTAAACTTAATTCATACAATTACAAAAAAACCAAAGTTCATTTCACAAAATCAAAGTTCATTTAGCCCTAACAATATTATTGGAAGGAATGATATGGCAACTAAAGAGAGGCTAGTACCACCAACAGTAAGAAACTGACAAGTAAAAGACCCAAAAATACAAAATAAAGATCAGTAGACAGATTAATAATGGCTACACTATCACTGGCACAACTAGAGCAAGGAAGAACTTCACCGTGGTGCGGCATACATCTGGGTCGAATCATACTGAGGGTATCCAGGCTGCGGGGATACTGTTTTTCCATATGCTACAGGTGCACTACCTGGCGCTGCTGCATATCCACCAGACTGATCGTAGGTCGCCTGAGCTGCTGTTGGTTGAGCATAAGTAACTTGCCCACTAGGTGGTGCTGCACCGTATGTTGTCACGGGGCCACCGCCATAGCCAGAATCTTGTGTCCCTTGATAACCATAAGCTGCATTGTTTGGAGCTGTCTGATCAGAATAACCCTGCTGTGAGGGTGGATATTGACCATACCCAGCAGCAGTATTCGCTTGTGCTTGTGCATAAGCAGTAGGTTGCTGAGCAGAAGGCTGACTGTAACCAGGAACAGGCTGCCCACCTTGCTGCGAATAAGCCTGGCCAGTCACTGGTGGAGGCTGATTATACCCATCACCAGGTGGTGCACAGCCATATGGAGGATAGCTTTGTTGTAAGGGCCCACTTGCATATGGGTACGGCTGCTGAGGAGGCACATTTGGACCGTATGATTGGCCAGTTGGACCTTGATATGGAACTTCTCCAGGTTGATTGGCTGGAGGACCATATGTTTGGGTTCCTTGTGACTGCACATATGCAGATGGCTTGCCATACTGCTGCTGAGGGGCATAGGCAGGTTGAGGACCTGGCGGTGCATATCCTGGCTGAGAAGATCCATGCCCTCCATAAGGGTGCTGAACCGGGGTATGATTTTCGTACTTCTCTCCATATTCATTTCCATAGCTATGCTGGGGAAAAGCTTGGGAATAGGGTGGTGGATGTCCATAATCTGCAGGACCATGAGGCTGTCCATAATTATAACTTGACTGAAATAACACTGGCCCCATAGCTGGAGCAGGTGTTAGCCCAGGTCCATGCCCACGATTTGAAGCCAAATGTGCAGCAGAGACACTTCCATGCCTGCTGTAGTAATTATAACCTCCACTATGTGGAGGTCCCTGGAAGTTATGAGGCCTCTGCTCCAAGCTAGAACCAAAACTGCTCCTTGGAGCCATTTGATGAGAAGGGTAGCCACCATAAGGAGGTTGATAATGTGAGTTTTGAGATGGATATGGTCCCCTTCTCTGAAAATCATATGATGCTGTAGGGGCAGGATGGCCGCAGGGACCCCATTGAGGTGGTCCAGTGGTTCCCCGAGGTCGATTGCCCTGCTGATCGAAACCACCAGAAAGAGGTGATAGCCTGGCATTCTATTCAATTAACAAAACAGTTAGATAAATGAAATTAGATTGCTGATTAAAAAAGCCAAAAAAACAGAGTAGGAAGAACGCCTCAAACATCATGCTTAACCATGTTACCCAAACAAAATAAACAGGACTAGGTCACATCTTGGTTCAAAAAGAAACCAAATACAACAACAACAACAATGACAGAACTGATAATAATTTAAGCATAGATGAGAAGAGCAAACTGAGAGGAACAAATCTGTTGAGATGAGTCTTCATTCAAACTGTTATGGAGGGAATAAATTAATGCAATGAATATCATCACCTATTTCCTACTGAAATTCTATCCAAGCAGATATTTCCCTCAAAAACAGAGGATTGAAAAAACATTGGCACTACCAATAATCAAATACCAAACAAATACCTTAACTATTATCAATTAAAGGCAAGAATAAGCAGATTCGAGTGTTAAGCAATATTGAAAAAGAACTTCTACTCGTTCAGGCATCCTAAACTACAAAAAATATATGCTACATCTTTCACATAGGATCTTGTCATCCAGTGAGCTAGGATGATATAAATGTCAATTCTTTCTCTGACCTTATAGAAATATACTTCTGACAGTCGTGCATCATCTCTATACATATCAAAGGACAAGTTCCATGTTCTTCAGAAGTTTCAGCATAGCATCAAATAAAATTCTAGAAGGTACTGATCCAATACACATTTCAGACAGGATAACTTCACCAGGAGTACTTCTTCCAACACGTTTCATGCATATATCAAGGAAGCCGCTTACATGCAGGCTCACTACATTATCATTTTCAATTTTTAAGTCTCAAAGCAATCTTACCAACTATTAACATCTTGGGATGCGTGTTTAATGCCAGATACCTTTCTTCATTGCATGAAGGGGAATAGTGGTTGTCCATTGCTACACCAAAAGAGCAATGCTGACCCCATGGAAAAGGCTATCCAAATCTGCAGATTTTAAAGCCAACGAATTCGAAATTGGCACCTTCAACATTAAATAAAGCATGGCAACCGGCATCTTGGATTGAATATTTTATTGTCCTAATAGCATTCAAGTGATGTTGGCATGATAATTAACACTCAAGTCAAGGAAATAAAACTCTTAGTCTGCAGAGAACTATGAAATAGATCTTTCCCCAAGTTGGAAGGCAAGGAATCATAGAAGAAAATGCAATAAACTATACTGCAGTTTTGGCAAATCCATTGAGGGAGATGATGGAGACTTGATACTTCAAGTATTCGGTTAAAGGAAATAATCTATACACCAGCGTGGAGATTTTAAGCTCGAGATTCAAGGCCATGTGTCCTATTAAGATATATTTAAGAAAAATTATAATTCTTACAATAGTTAAATAGATACATGATCACATTCAAACCCTGCTTCTAGAGTTTAGAAGCATTACTTCTGGTGTATAGATTGCTAAAATCCAATCTCATAAAGAGCATGTTTTTGTTTGTGAAGAGAAAGAAAAGACTGGCCTCATTAACATACAATTCTACATGCATGTGTTCTTAAAACAATGAAATTTAACTGGAATATCAGTCATCCTATCAACAGTATCTTGCACATGCTGAGAATAACAGATTTTAGAAATTAACAAGACAACTAAAACTCCAGATAAACAACCACAGCTACTCCACTAACTATAAACCGCCAAACATACTAGGAAAGCATGCAAGCAAAATCCCCACATACTCGAGTAATATTCTTTAGCTCATGAAATCTTTTTAACAAGCCTCATTCTTATGTTAGATGTGTTTTAGGTCATCAGCACAACGATATACATAAAATTGGGTGATGGAAAACAGAAGTCAAAAAATGAAAGGATTGAGCAGTTAAAGATCACGTAAATTTATATCAAACTTTCACTGCTGGCAGTTTAATAAAAAACTAAGTAAATTTTTCATCAAAGTAAATATGTTAACTATAGTAGTGACATATTCAATAAAGGATAAAGGAACACACATACTGGATACTGTTAAAATACCATTAGAAAATTAATTCTAAAGAAGATGATGCGAGGTCATAAACAAACCTGACTCATTATGTCTTTTATCATTTCTCTGGCAATCTCAATTTGCCTCTTATCACCGGTAACTCTCACTATCCTTTCTTTTGATTCATCCCCTTCTGGCAGATGTTGAGGTATCAACTAAACATATATTAAACAGTCAGAATTGGCAGGAGTAATTTTGCAAGAACTTTAATCCATACAGGGCAAACAAATATCAACTACCTGAATGCGAGCCCCTGACCTAGTCTGCACTCCTCTGATAATCTCCCCACCTCTACCAATGATTAAACCAACCTGAAACAGGAAAGATAAATTACACGCAATCATGAAGACCAAAGCAAGCTTGAACAGACATAAGTACCTCTGTACCTCTACTAGCAGGTACCTATAGGGAAAAAGAAAGAAAAGGGAATAACCTTCTCATTTGGAACTTGTATCTCAATATGATCAGCATCCCCAGCAGCCTGTGTGGTTGCAAGGCCCCTAGCTACAAGGGAAGGGGAACCCCCAGCTTCAGCCTGAAACAAACACAAAAGTTAAGCTAATGACAAAGCAATCAAAATAAAGCCAGCAATAAGAAAAGGGTAAATAATGAGAGCATGGGGGGAGATATGAGGAAGAAGTTCTAGAAACAGCATACAACCTCTGCTATGACAGCATTTATAAGCTTCTCGGCCTTGATTATGCTATTCAAAGTCCCTATTACTTCTACAGACCTAGTTGGGGCATCTCGATCAGCATCCGCATCCCTTGTAATTTGAATTTTTGCCCCAGAGTTGTATTGCAGGTACCTTATAGTATCCCCTGCCTTTCCTATGAGAACACCAACCTGCAGAAAGCATTGCTCGGATGAGAAGACGTGATTAGGCAAGTTTGTATGAGGAAAAAGGTGAAGGTCACAAACATTGAACACAAATAATGTAGGTATTCAAGGTAGTCACTCATAAAGATGAGATCCTTGTAATTAGAAAACGTGAGTTAATGGAGGACATCCAGGTTAAGAGAGGCAGAGAAGAAAAATAGTATGAAACATTAATGGAAAGAATTTAAAATGGACCCCAGTTTTCTGAGTTAGAATGGGCATGGGTTTAAATACATTACAGCATAAAAAAAGATTAGTTTTGCTGTTTGTTCATGCATCTAAAGCAAAATAAACTTGGCTTGTAGCTACTTCGACTGCCTTTTTGATAGGAAAGGCTGTCACAAGAAGAAATGTGATAACAATGAATAGATTAGTCTACTAATGCAGACGTTGACTTTCTACATATATGATGCCATCCACTTTTATGTCCAGAACTGTAGATATGACACAAGAAAGAAATATGGATGTTCATGTGGTAGGAATGGGACAGTTGTACCAAGGAAGAGAGATAAAGATCTGATTAAGGTGATAGGGACAAGGTTCCAAACCTGCCTTATCCCCAGATAGGACACAATCTAGGACATTACTATATGAATGAGACTTCATCCTTAAACACAATCCAAATTCTTAAAATACTCCTCATCCCAATTGAGACAGCTAAAATATTAGCATACCCTAGCATTAGGAACCTCAATTCTGCGAGTAATAGTTGAACCATCATCAACTTCCTGCTGAGGCACCTCATCAGAAGGTTGCTTACTCTCCTCTTTAGTAGGCGGTTCCTGGCTACCATCTGCCTCAAAATTCTCAACTTTACCCGGTTCCTGACCACCATCTGCCTCAAATTTCTCATCTTTACCTAACTCAGCATCAGAAGTCGCATGATTATCAGTAGATTGTTGCTCAGTTTCCTCTGTTGTTCCTTCAACTTGTTGAGGTTTTACTGTTGCTTGAGCCTCCTCTGCTTGAGCAGTACCATCCTCTACTTGTTTGGTAACCTCATTTTGCAGCAAAGCCTCCTCTTCCTCCTTCACAGGTTCATCCGACTGCTCAGCTTTGAACCCATCCTCACTAGCTGTTAAGAACAACAATCATAGAATTAGAATAGCCAAAATAAGTAAAGCAATAAACAAGTAGAAGAGAAAAAACAGTTTTAACCCCAGAAGCAAATATCAAATTTCATATATTAAAATTAAATTTAAAATTTCCATGATTTATATTACTTTAATTCTAGATAAAAGAGATATGTCCGAAAGTGTGCTGCATCTTAACCATATCTACTTTCATAATATTTGCTCTGCTTCTAGCAATTATTGATAAAGTAAAAAGAAATATGACTAAAAATGGCAACGAAATGGAGCCTTAATCTTCTCACTACACATTCACATAGCACAATATTTGATATGAACCCTTGGAAAACAACATTCCAGAAGCTAACTATTAGAGTGGAAGACTCTAGGTCCATTAAATCCCAGGGGAAAATCCATACTTTCAGTGTGGCTATGTGAGATCCAAGCCCATTACCGTGCAAATTGGCAGATAATGTAAATTCAGTCACTAAAATTCTAACTTCTGAACATCGTCAGTGTTCATAACAAGCTGTTTTATCAAATAGAAAGATTCCACTAAACCCAAAGCCAAAATCGCAAGTAATAACAAGGAAACCCTAGAATTAATATTCAACGCATAAATTCCATCCCACAAATTGCACATTAGAAGACCCTAAACTAAAACCAGAAGAAATTTCATTACCCAAGCCGTCGGTTTTCTCGTCGACGAGCCTAGGTCGCTTAGCCTCGGACGAATCAGATGCCGTAGCATCAGGGTCCACAGCAGAGTTGAGAAGCATGTCGACAGGAGGGGCTTGTGGCTCGACATCTTCAAGCTTCCGCTTATGATCGGAGGGGACGGGACCGGGTGAAGCGGC
The DNA here is from genome assembly GCA_039519145.1 of Kokia cookei. NCBI lineage: Eukaryota > Viridiplantae > Streptophyta > Magnoliopsida > Malvales > Malvaceae > Kokia > Kokia cookei. The sequence continues at coordinate 20,551,410 of CM076902.1, forward strand.
GACAACCTCTTCCTCCGCCATCAAAATGTATGGAAAATGAAAAACAGCCACGGGTTTTATTGAGAGAAGACAGAGGATTAGGAAGTGAAAGTGTCTAAGAGTTGGATGTTAATGACAGCAACGTAGGCTAGAAGCCAAATTAATAAAAGGTTCGAGGCCGATTTATATAACTTGAAAATGGAAAATCATCTCCAATTTGACAAGTAATTCTTTTTTAATTATGCTCTTTAAGGCCAATTTTTAGGATTTGGACTTCGGGTTTTCATTGCTTTTTTGGGCGCCGCATTGGGCTGTAAATATCCATGCAAAAATTAGGATTGGGTTTAGTTCTGATCCATAGAACTTTTTAGAATTTTTATAAAAAAAACTTGAAAAATCAATTTGATTTTTGATTTTTTTTACTAATTTTGATATTTGAGTTTTTAGATTTATTTTAATAAAATAATTTTTATTTTATTACTTTTAAATACCTTTGATAAAATTTTAAAGAATCTTCCATAACTATTTGTAAAAAAATCTTTTTTTAGTAAATAATATATATATATATATATAATTTTTTTGAAATTTATTTTTATATGAAAATTTTAAGTTATTTTCACTGTTTTAATATATAATATTTATTCTTACATCATAAAATTTTAAAATAAATTAAAAATAGAATTTCGCTCAATTTGGATAATTGTATTTTTTAATCATTTTTCATAAACTATCAGCTTAATGCACACTTCAATTTTTAAAGTATATGGTTTTTTTCTCATTTGTCTTTAAAGTTTTTTTTAGCTCACTTTAATCTCAACATTATCAAATGTTCCTAATTCAATCATTTCAAAGTTAAAAACTAATAGTTGGGATATTCAATTATATTGCCACGTGTGAATAACATCAATATTCAAAGAAAACCTAACAAATCTTCAAAAATTATTAAGTTACAAAATTATTAAATTAAAAAATAGTAAACATTAAAATTTTACAAATCACGTCTATTTTATTAGGTCATTTTATCTCTTAAAATGATACCTCCTACCATAACTATTTTACAATTCAATCAATCAAAATAATTTAGATAATTTTTTTTCAAAATGAAAAATAATGTTTTTGCAATTCAAATAATAATTTAAATAATTTCTCCAAGATAAATTATTTGTTTCTAAATTAATATCTTAATTCGAAAAAAAAAAAAAATATTAACATATGCATAAATTATTTGAATTTATTTTTTTGAATCTTTAACATTTATGATCAAAATTATATATCAAATGCCCGTAAGTATTTGAATATCAAATTTTATAAAATTAATTTTATTTTTAACTAAATACAATTTTTATATCAAAATTTTAATATTTTAAATTTAATTAAAATTTATACTTTATTAAATCCAACGAGTGACTTAAGTGGAAAAGAGGATGTTGTTCATCCTAAAAAATTCATACTACCATGTAATCACACAAGTATATTTAAAAAATATATACTTTATTAAAATATATAACAATTTTTAATAATTTTTTACAATTTCTAATTATTTATAATTTTTACAGTAATTTACAATTTTTAATGCTTTTTATAATTTTAAAATTTAAAAAATCAAACATATTTAAACTTTTAAAAAATTATGTAATCTTATATTAATTTAATTTTATGATTGTATCATAGATAAATTTAAAATCATTTTATAATTCAAATTTTTAGTAAAAATAATATATTAATTTATTATATGTATATGATATAATATAATTTCTTAGATTAAACATAGATGAATCTAATCATATTCAATTGAATAATTAACATTTTACTTATTAAGCGACATATATGTGTTTAACTTTATTTCAAGAAAAAATTATACAATAATTTAAGTGTTTTAATTTTAAAAGCTATTTTAAGAAAGAAATATTTTTAAAAATATTTATAATATATTTAATTTAATATGTGATATTTTAAAAATTCAAAAAGATAGTTTTTAACTAATGTAATAGCAATTTTTTTTTTTTTAATATTTTTTAGAAAACTCTTTTATTTTTTGAACATAGGAAACTCTTTTATTTAAAAAAGGTATAAAATATACATTAAAGTATTAGTAATTGCTATATTTTATTTTAATTAAAATTAGTTTTTTTACCGGTAAATGTATGCTAAAAATTATTAACACATTATTATTTTTTTTTTCATATAAGTGTAACATCATGATTCCTAGTATTTGTTTTTTAATACGAAATGTTTAAAACTACTCATAACCCCTATCTTACCCTTAAATAAAAGGATAATGTGCTTTAACACACTCGAACCTACATTCTCTTACATTGGCAACAATGCTGATGTCAACCGAATTAAGACTTAATATATAATTATTAACACATTTTAACAATTAAATAGAATATTGTTGATTGAGTATTAATTCAGTTGACATCGATATTGTTGTTAATGCAATAAGACGTGGGTTTGAGTGCGTTGAAACGTATTATCCTATTATTTAAATATTGGGAAATGCTATGAATAGTTTTAGACTTTGTATTAAAAAATAAAATTTAGTAATCATAATGCTACACTCATAAGAAAAAATAAATAAAGAGAAGAAACAATTAAATAGAATGCTAATTTAAAATAGATGGGTTAAAATAGTTTTTAACAATAATGGAATATTTTATGTTTTTTTTTAAATATTGTAAGGTAGAAAAAAAAATAAAAACATATTTGCATAATTAAATAATTTTTTAAAACCTGAAAATTGAATATAGTAAAAAAATAATTTTATTAAATATAGTATGGTAGATTTTTTTTTAATTTGATTAAATTTTTTATATGAAAAATTATAAAAGAAAACACATGAAAAGTGCAAGATGTTGGCTGGAAGGTTGTTCGGAAGTACCAAGGTTTGCATCATGTCTGCTTCTTCTTATGTCTCGTATGTAAGCAACGATTGTTTACTAATCTTGAAAGTGTATAAAAATATATTAGCCAAAATGAGGCTTGCCCAATTTTTCAATATGAAACAAAATATATTTTGCATGTCCTTAGGGACTATCCAATGGCTAAAGAAGTTTGGAGATATATCGTGCCAAAAAATTGTCGGTCCCAATTATTCTCTAACAATCTTTTAGAAGGGGTCAAGACAAATCTAAAACATCCTGGGTGGTCATTGAGGTCTGAAGTCTTTGGTCAACGTTTTTTGATTTACTAGCTTGACGTGTATGGAAAAATAAGAATTTTTTTGTATTCCAAGAACTATCTTAAAGCTTTTTTTGAAACTATTAAAGTATCAATGAGTTGGATAAAATAATACAATGCAATCAATAGTTGAGACTCGTCTAGAAATAGTAATTTAGATTAGCATCTTTTAAGAATTTATTGGAGTGATAGGATAGTTGAATATTAGTTTTAGATGATTTAATTTTGGTTACACCAAAAAAAATTATTGTATGTAAAAATTGATCGGGGAATTATAAAAAATAATTCATTTATAACACAAATGATAAAAAAAATACATTATTTTTTTATTTTTTTTACATTGAGATCTAGAACTCAAAAAAGTTTACAGGACATTTTTGAAATATTATTTTGAAATACTTAGAAAACTTATAGAAAAAACCAAAAAAACATAAGAGAGAAATGCTACAAGGAGAGAATAAAGGATAATAATCAAACTAATATTTATCATGTTAGTTATTATTTTAAATCTCTCAACTTATCAAAATTATTTAAAATTTTTTATTTTATCTCATAGAAAATTTATTGAGATGATTTTTGTTTTAAAAAATAGAGTATATTGATAAAAAAAAATTTGTTGGAATGATATCCATGCATGTAAATAAGATTTAATTTAAATATAAATTATTTCTGTTTAAAAATTATCCAACAGTTCAAATTATTGAGAGATAACTTTCTACGTGACTCAAAATAACTGTCGTGATAATTGTTGTTGCAAATTATTGGGATAATTGTTAAATTTTAATTATTTTTTAAATGGATAAAAAAGTAAATATTATACTTAAATTTTAAAATTTTTAAATGGATAAATGTTTATTTAAAAAATTAAACCTGAACTAACCATTAACAATATTGTTAAAATTTTATTTTTAACAGTATTTCAATTTATTAAATAATTGATTTTAAATTAAAATAATTTAATTAATTATAAGGAAAAATAAATATTTTAATTAATTGTTTAAATTTTGTTTAAAATTGTTTTAATAGTATTTTTACTGTTTGATTTTTTTTGATAGTTCTAATTTTTAAATGTGTTTTTATTTTTATTTTTATTTTTTGTAAATTTTCAATGAATTTTAAATATGGTTTTAAACATTATTTAATTCTTATTTAAACTCGTTTATAATTTTAGTTATTTTAAAATTTGTTACCATATTTTTAAAATGTTTATAAATTCTATTTTCGTGGATTTAATATATATAATAACATGTGTTTTTCAAATTAATAGAGTTGAGTTTATTTTCAACAAAACCCATTAAAAATTATAATATTTTCATATTCCCCTTTTTCTTTCATTACTATCATTCTATTTTTAATCTTTAAATAATGAATTTATTTCGAGTAGACATTCTATCAATTTGATCATAATTTAATAAACTTAACCCACAATATTTTTGTAAATATGAAAATGTTGAGGTTGAATTTGCCGAATTTTTAGAATCAAAACAAAATTAATAAAATATGTAAACATCGATGACTAAATTTGTTATTATACCAATCAAATTTATGCACAATTGATGAAATACATTAACATTGTGATTAATTGTCTTTAATTGCCCACTATTAAAATTGACAGGGATTAAAATGCTCCAATTTTTTTAAAGGGACTAATTTGCTAAAATTTGAATTTTAGAGGGACTGGAAAGTAAAAACAAACAACCAGTCAGTCAGGAAGAGTTGTTGGACTCTTTGACCTTACGAGCCCAGCACAGCAGCAGCCGCCATTTTGTTTTCCGGCGTTCTCTTGATGGTCAAGTTTCATGGTTCCTCACTACCAGACATTCAAACCTAACTCTAACTGCCATTCAATTCAATCCTCCAACTTTCTTCATTTTCGAATATACCATTTCTAGTACTATTCTTTATCAATAAAATAGAATTAGGGCGGTTGCTTTTGTTCTTTTCTTTTCCTATTTTCAAACTTTCTTTTTTGCTGGCAAAGCGAAGGAAACAGAGGTTCTGATAGCTTATGCTGCTACGGAAGTTAAAAAAAAGAAAATCAAACTCCATTTACACGAAAATTCTCCGCTGTTATTGAGAGCGCAAGATGGATAATCTGATATCAGTAAAATATTAACAAATTCTTTAGCAACTAAGTATTCAAAAGGGTATTGTTTCCTTTTTTATTTGTGCAACTTTGGTTTGGACCTGCGTTTGAATTTAAGAATGTTAAATTTTATGATTTTCCATCCTTTGGATCTGGGTTTGTTTAGAGTTGGAGAACACCCTGCTTTTTACTTTTTGAAATTCAAATTATGGTTTTTTTAGTTAAATTTGATGTTCTTTCATGGGTTTTCGCTTCTTTGCATGTCTGTTAAAATTGTAGAATATCCTTTTGTTAGGGAAAAAAAAAAGCTTGAAAGCATAATTCCAGTTCCTATCTGTTTGCCTCTGTTTATGTTGAGGAAAGACAAATTAAAGAAAACATGTACTTGATTTGATACAGTGCAGGTAATCTGATTAAAGCTTTGATTTAAATGGCTGAATCGGTAGCAAATCCCACAGTTGTGGGAGCAAGTACAGTGGAGGAAACATCACCCGATTTGTTGAAGAATACACCATCTAACATTGCAAGATTGGAGGATTTGATAGAGCATTGTAAGGGCCGTCGGAAGTACCTTGCACAGACAAGGAGTCCTTCAGATGGGGGTGACGTCCGCTGGTACTTTTGCAAGGTTCCTTTAGCTGAACATGGTTAGTTTCTGCTGAATTTCAAAGTCTAGTTTTAGTTTGCTATTCTTAGTTTCGGTTCTCTTTTGGTTGTGTTTATGGAGCAGTTTGCTAGCAACACATTCTAATGCACTAGAAACATTGAAGAGATTTTTCTTGTTTTCATGGAGCAGTTTGTCCTATTGTTAGCTTTTTGCGCAATTTAATATGCATTCTGTTGGTCCTATTGTTTTTCCTTTTTCTTTGTGATAGACTATTTAGATTAATCAACTTTCGGACTAGGATGATAATGGACTTAGTTGGAAGGGATAGTTGGTTCAGGAATTGAAGTTTTAATTTCTTACCCATCTCTGCTTTTTTTTTTTTTTTTTCTCCTTAAAGAAAAACTAATAGCATGCACTTCCAAGTATGATTCAATCTTGCAGACCAGAGAGAACTAGGCATGGGCATTGCATAAGTCTATGAAAATGGCATAGCTTCTGAACACTGTTGGCCAAAATATAATATTAAGTCTAAATTCTCTTTGTTTAGTTTAATCTCTTGGAAGAGAATTGAATTTTCCCTGCTATTTCTGGAGGGATAAAGAGTCTTGCAGTTCTGTCATGGATAATTAAGATCATGGTTAGATGGAGTAGTGCTTCAGGGTTCTATTGATGATGCAATAACACACTAAAGTGAATGGTATAGCTGTTTACAATCATTGTGGGTATTGGTGAATAATGCTGAAGATTTGCATGGCCCAAAGGGTGACTGTGAAATACTGAAATATGCACAGACCACTTCCTCTACAATTTTTGGAAGTGAGTGATAGACAAGAAAACAAATTAGGTGGAACAAATGATATAGATCTATGTCGTAATTTGGGCACAGGAAAGAAGTCAAGAGGTTGTGGTGGGCTGCTGTCATTATTAGTCACAGTTCCAGGTCCAACTTTGCTGTCTGTCTTTTCCATGAAAGAATATTTTCTCTTGATTACCCTCTTAATTAGGGATTCATTTTTCGGATTATAACACTTATTTTTCTGTGCTTCAGCTGCCATGCTTTGTATTGTTTGCCAAATTTTAATAAGGATAGGATTCATTTCCTGGAATGATGTTGTACATGTGCATCATTTATTTAAATACATAGTATCAAATGTTATTTTTTTACTTACGAGTCTTTCACCATATTAAACTATCTAATCTTCTGGTTCCTTTGATTTGTTGTGTAGAATTTTGAAATTGACATAGCAATCCCCCTGCATATGAAAGACCTCTTTTGTGCGAATGAGTTTGATTCAAATTATTTTGATGACTTCCTTTTCTCTTTTGTTCTCTACAGAGCTAGCTGCTTCTATTCCTCGAACTGAGATAGTGGGGAAGAGTGACTATTTTCGTTTTGGGATGAGGGATTCTCTTGCTATAGAGGCATCTTTCTTGCAGGTTCTTTTGAACTTATATTTATGTTGCATGATTAAGTGACTGTCCCTTATTATTCTTTGTAGCTGGACTTTCTTCTGACTTTTGAATCATTTTGGAATTTTATTGGGCTCTATGCAAGTATCAATTTAAATACTAGAGCACCTTTGTTAGATTGAATAAGGAATCAAAGAATATTTTCTTATTGTGTCTGATTTGAACTAATTAGAGAAGATGATCGAATAATTTTTTATGTTCTAGAAGTGTCCCATCAACTAGCTTGGGCAACACAGGGGGAAGGGATTAAAATAATCTGGTAGGGTGAAGAACTGGAAAGGCAACCCTAGAAATAGAAAAATCAATTATCTCTTCATTTCTTTTCTCCAATCTTCTATTTCAAAAACTAATCCTAGCTGTATAATAAAGAAAGACAGCATGGTTCTGTTCAATCCTGCTTTTGATCTTAGACCAAGCAGAAAAAACAAAAAACTCTTTGTTGGTTTCTCCTATCATATCCTACCTTTTTTTTCCTGATCAAGTAGTGTGTCTCTCAAAAATTGTTGGTGTCTCATCATTCATTTCTTATAATTCTTTTGGTGAACGAGACCTTTATGCTTAAGTTATTAGGTGGTATATAAATTTTTTTAACATCTAGTAGTTTGTTTTATTTTTGGCCATTACCCTGTAGTTTGTTGAATATCTGTTTACAGAGAGAAGAAGAGCTACTATCTAGTTGGTGGAAAGAATATGCTGAATGCTGTGAAGGTCCAAGAGGACGAAGTAGTTCTGGCAAGAAGTTGGACTTGGGAGAAGATTCGTCTTCTTCCAAGGGTTTCCAATCAGCCCAACTATATGGGTTTGAAGAAGAGAGGGTTGGTGTCCCTGTAAAGGGAGGGCTCTATGAGGTATCCCATTCCTATTCAAGTTTCTGTTCTATTCAGGTCTTTGCATTTGATACTTTAAGTTGAAGCGAAAGATGTGTGATCCTTCAGTGCAAATCTTTTATGTAGTAAGATGGGAGATTGTTCCCTGTTACATAACTGGATATAGGTGGGGCAGTAGCCTGCAGTCATGAATTCAGGTAGTGCTTATCTGAAAGCCATTTTGTTGCCTGGTGCAGACGGTCTATGGCTTCGATATGTATTAGCCAGTTGCATTCTTTGATAAGTTTCTATATGTTTTCACATGAATGTTGCACCATATTTTGGAGTCTTGGAATGTTGTTTGCATCTGTATGGTATGCTTTTTTAGTTACCTTTGGATCTGTCTGGTATGCTTTTACATTATCTTTATTCTGTATGATATGCTTTTTAAGTTACATTGTCACATTAATCCTTTTCTTTGTCTGGTAAAATGACATATTCCTGTAGTTGAGAATTTTAAAAATAATTGTCTTATAACTGTCAAGCACTAAGTTTTATTTGCTCAAATCAGGTATTGATTTTTATAACTGAAATGATTTAAATAATGCAGGTAGATTTAGTTAAGAGACACTGCTTCCCTGTTTACTGGAATGGAGAAAATAGGCGTGTTTTAAGAGGTCACTGGTTCGCTCGTAAAGGGGGAGTTGATTGGCTTCCACTTCGTGAAGATGTAGCTGAACAATTAGAGATTGCATATAGTAACAAGGTTTGCGACATGTTGATTTCCTATGATCCGGTTTCTCCCAATAAATTTTGATTTACTGAGTTTGCATTGTCTATCCCAGTGAAGCTCCTAAAATTTTTGCAAGAATGCCAGTGATATTGTTTCTCGTTGAACCCTTAGAATTTGAGGGCAATATGATGGCTTCCCAATTATTTCCATCTTCATTTTCTTGTTTTTTAACTTGTTCATTCATGATCTCTTTCTTTCATCTTATTGAACTTAGGCATATATAAGCAATTTTTTTTTTGTTTTTATTTTTTAATAAATATAATCATAATTCCCGCTGAAGTTAGACCTTTTCACAGGTTTGGCATCGGAGAACATTTCAACCGTCAGGACTTTTTGCAGCTAGAGTTGATTTGCAGGGCTCTACCCCAGTATGTTTATAATTTTCTGGAAGAACAAACTATGCACTCAAATAATATGTCATGCCTAAGGACATGAGGTGCAACACTTAATGCAGGGACTTCATTCACTTTTTACTGGAGAAGACGATACTTGGGAGGCTTGGCTCAATGTTGACGCTTCTGGTTTTTCAAGTGTCATAAGTTTCAGCAGAAGCGCAATTAAGTTAAGACGTGGTTACTCTGCATCTCACTCCCCTAAACCCACCCAGGTTTCCGTCCTTTCCCCTCTCTTATGCTTTAACAGCAAGAAACAATCTTTGTTTTAATGGTAAATATGCTGATATGACAATTATATGTGCAAGGGACTGATGTTGGATCTTTATTTGCTTTTTCTATCGAATTATTGGCTTTTTAACCTATGCTGGCTTTTGTAGGATGAATTGCGTCAAAGAAGGGAGGAAGAAATGGATGATTACTGTTCTGAGGTATGCTTTAGAACCTTTGCTTGTTGCATATGTCCATGCGTTTTAAATATTATAGATAAAAGAAATTACATGGTATTTCTTAAAAAACTATTTATAATTATTATATAGATAGGGTTATTATTGACATTGGCCCATGACCTGTACACCTTTTAACGATTTTGTACTTAAAGAAAAAAAAAATTCACAATCAGGTACTTGAACTTCTATTCTACCTGCTTGTTACCCCAATTTACCAATGATACAAAAAATGCTGATGTAGCTTAGTTGGCTACTAAGTTGCCTCATGTTAGGTCCATACCATGCTAAGAATTTTTCTTATTTTGAAAATATAATAGAGATTGAAAAAAAGGTAAAGATTAGGGTTGGGGAGGAAGAAGGGAAAGGAAGAAAGAACAAAGGGCTTAGGGTCGTGAGAGGGCCAGCTGGCTGGATCTCAGCCGCCGTGATTGAGGCTGTTGAGGTTCAAAAACTGTGGGGGTGGGGAAACCAGGGAGAGAGGAACCTGCCTCAAGTTGGTTAGATATGAGGCTGATTTCACCCTTTCCCTCTCTTTCCCCGGTTTAGACTTTTTTTTTTGAAAAATTCAATTAAAATTTTAAAAGGCAAATTGTTTCATTTTAAAATATGTTAAAATTTTTTAATTAAAAAAAGTTGAAATAATTTTTAAAAATATTTTTTCCTCTAAAATATAAACATGGCATTGTTGACCGTAAAGTTTCCTGATGTTGAATTTTTATTGGACAAAAAGGGACATGTATCATGTCGCTAAGTAATGGGCTAACTTGATTGATGGATATAAAGCTAGGTACATAATCGTGACATTTTTCTTTAGGTACTCAATCATTAAAATGAGTTTTTTGGGGGCCAAATTGCATACTAACCCTAATGGCAACAAATCAGGAAACTATGTAGCTAGTCAAATGTTCTATAGTAACAGCCTATATTTTAAAGCAGCAATTGGAAGTATTTGCCTGGGTTGACTACATCTTGGTTTTGACTTATTCATTGAAATAAATTGTTGTGTGTTTCCTGCTTTTGATCAGATGGATTTATTGTTACTGTACTATACTAAAATATTCAGTGCTTGAGGATTAACTTGGGCTATGAACTACCATGGACAAACAAGTTTTCATGCAGCATTTTATCATTGGCATAAATAGAATTGTTCTAGTGTGGGTATGATCCAATTACATGACTTTCCAATTGTTAATATAATGCACACTTTTTAATTCTATGATGGGTTTGGGTGACTTGATTAGCAATTGCCTGGAAGATAAGGGGATGCTTTCTTTTGATTATATACTAAAGTTTGTGTTGGCAAACCTTTCACAAGATGGATCTGTTACATGGAAAATAATATAGACTTGTTGTACGTGTCTGATTTCACATTTGCTTTTAGTTGAATCCTTAACTTCTAACTGTGCTGCTTGTTAACTTCATTCGTTTTCTTCCTCTAAACTTCTTTTTGGTGCTAATAGTGTGCATATTTGTAAACATCAGAGCCTTTCTGTCTGCTTAATGATGTTTACAACAAGACTGTATATATTTCATCTAGGTTCCTGTTCGACACTTGGTCTTTATGGTCCACGGTATTGGTCAAAGGTTGGAGAAATCTAATTTGGTTGATGATGTTGGCAACTTTCGGCACATCACAGCAACCCTTGCTGAGAAACACCTGACTTCACATCAAAGGCGCACACAAAGAGTCCTTTTCATTCCCTGTCAGGTAATAAATTGTTCCTCTATAATGATCATATACTTCCTTTCCTTGTTTGGTTGTTTCTTTTTATTAAGTAGAAACTTTTATTAAGTACAAAAAATGTTCTGAACATGAATGATTTTATATCATTGTTATTGTGTCCTTATTATCATTCTCTGTCATGATAATACTCTTTGCTCACTGTGTTATTTTCGGTGGATAAGATTGCTTTATCTAAATAAGTTGATTATCTGTCACAATGTGACAGGCCATTTCCATGAACTTTAGCATTACAGTGTTTCTTTATGCACATTATATAGTCCCTTGTGTGGAAAAGTCTTGTGTTGGCATCTTCTGGGTTCATATTTAAGAATCACCGAACATTGTTGCTCAATATTAATATTTTAGTGGAATCAAGTATTGGGTTTTTTCTAAGAACCTGCCTGCTTTCTGCAATAATTGTTTTTTTTTTTTTTTGAGAACCTAACTGCTTTAAAATCTGTTTTATCACAGAGAAATTTAGCCAGCCCTAAAGAACTTCAAGTGATATAAATGAGAAGATTAATGAAGCTAAAATGAAGAAATATTAGAAGATGAATCTGAAAAATGAATTCATGATCGACTGTGTGGTTTTAGATCGTATACATTTATAGACCCATGTTTACTTTTTGGGAAGCGAATTGTTATTATAGTTCATTGTTTTGTTATGAACATGAAAGACTTTTTTGGTTTTAGTTTTGAACTTTGCTTGGTTGAATGCAAGGACATCAACAAAACTAGTATAAAAAAATAGGTTGGCATAACGAGTGAGTTTGTTATTCTTTGAAAATTTGAAGAACTAATTAATTCGCGCAATGCATTTGAAGAAATGTTGATTTTTTTTTTAAATTTGAATACTAAAGAAATGATGATTAAAATGCAAAGATATGGGGCCTTTCTATTAGAATAATTTGTTTAGGATGTATTCTGTACAAACACTACCCTTAACTGCACCACTAGGAACTTGCTGGACCATATTGGCTTTGTATTATGTAGAAGTATTAACCCATGGTTGATGCTTTTTTTTTTTTGGCTGACTCACACTTTTTTCTGCCATAAGATGAAATGATTGTCTGCTGGAACTGATTGAGAGCCTGATAGTTTTTTAACATAGGTTAGATCAACACAATGAATGTTAGGAAAGGTCATGTGGAAGGTAGTTCTTCTTGGAAAAAGTAGTGGAAGTTCTGTGTAATTTGATTACTATAATATTTAGACATGAATGGATGGTATTTTCTGCTGTAATTAGGGACTATCGCAGGACTTAATTAGATATACTTGGTTCTCAGAATGTACATGTGTTGTAACTCTTTTATGGTATTTGTTATGAGCTTGTTTTGCTTGTTTTTATTCTCTTCTTAATCATTTTCTTGTCTTTTATGCTCCAATGTAATTTTCATTTCTTTTTTCTATTTTCTGATGTTATCTTTTCATGGTACCTCACATTCATTTTTCAGTGGAGAAAAGGCTTGAAGCTCAGTGGTGAAGCTGCAGTTGAGAAAATCACACTAGATGGTGTGCGGGGTTTGCGTGTTATGCTTGGTGCTACAGTTCATGATGTATTATACTACATGAGTCCCATATACTGTCAGAGCATTATCAACTCGGTATTCTCTTTGCAATTATATTCTTTCGTTTTTACTATTTACAGCCTGCATGATTATTCTAAAATGCTTCTATTAGTTTCCATTCCTAGAATTATTACCATAGATCTAAATGGAGGAATTGCAGAAGAATTTGTCAAACAATTTCTAGAATTTGAGACTCAACTCATTGCTAGATTATTACTTGGGCTTAGGTCAATTGATAAACTGAAGCATTTTAGACCTTGGGAATAATAGCAATCAGTCTCACTGGGGAATTGGCTCTTGCACCTCTTTAAGGGCTTTTTCTAAGATATCTATACTGCATCTTCAATATCTTGCACTGGAACTGATAAGAAGGAATTTAACTTTCAGTTTCACATAAAAATGGTCCTTGGAACTGGGGGATGTACTTTGATCTAAAGAGTTACAGGAAAAAAGTTTGAGCTACGGTTGTAGAATTTTTTTCGAAAAGAAAAAAGAATATTGATTTATAACTTTTTTCACCCTAAACACTTACTTTATAGACCTTTTTAGCCTTTTAAGATGAGTCTAATTTTGTTAAGAACTAATTGCTATCTTGGTTAGTATCTTGAATATGTAATTTTGTTTAAATAATGACAGACTTTTGTGCAAATTTGTACGGCTTTCATGTGGGAGCTAAAAACACAATTGGCTAATATACACTGCTGGCAAGTTTCCAGTAAAGGGTACTGGAAGTAGAAAATATAAATGATAGTTAGGTGATTCAGACATGTGAACCACCTTGGATTAGGTTACTGAATGTTCTTACTTCCTGCAAAGTTCTCTATCATATCTGGAACTGCATGTTATGAATGAATCATCTTCCACTGATTTATGTAGGTGATTATGTTCATTGTGATATGTATAGCTTAGATATATTCAACTTATTTAGTGGTTAAGTTTGAGACATATTTCAAGTAACTTTCAAGGCTTCTTGGACGAGAAAAAAGTGCAGGATTGTTGGTTTATCATCTTGGCTCCAAAAGGAGGAAATATATTGTAAAATTTCCTATTTTAGCATATTATCAATGATCTCTGAGGAGACATGGCGGAACTTTAGTGCTATCAGATGTAAGATCTACATTATAATTTCAGGAAATTATTTGGTTTAATATCATGGAGGAGAAATATAGGTAGTTGGTGAAGCTAACAATCAATAAAGATCAATTGTAGAATCTACTTCTAGAGCAAGTTTTAAGGTGCCTCACATTTCTTATGATTTCTATTGAATCCTTCCATAAAATACGGTTCTTACTGTCTGTGAAAATTTTAAAATTTGAAACCAAATGTATTTGACATTTTTTCATGCAGGTTTCGAACCAGTTAAATAGGCTTTACTTAAAGTTTCTTAAACGGAATCCTGGTTATGATGGAAAGGTATATTAGTTGTCTGTCTTTATTTAGTTATGTTACTATCGTGATCATGTTTGCATTTAATTATTTGTAATTATATCAATTCTGTTTAGGTTTCCATATATGGACATTCTTTGGGAAGCGTCCTCTCCTATGACATCCTCTGCCATCAAGAGAATCTCTCCTCACCATTTCCAATGGAGTGGGTGTATGAGAAACACTCAAAGGATGTTGGATGTCCCGCTGATCCAAATAACCAATCTTCTAATCCCAGTTCTTTGGATAATCTAGAGGAAAACAACATCAATGTGAGGATGAAGGATGTAGTAGATTGTGTTGGTGAAGACATGTTGGTTTCACAACCAACTGCTTTGGTGATTGAAGGGAATGTGGAAGATGAATCCTTAGTAAATTCTGAAATTGATGTGTCTGCTGAGGACTCTATTCAGAAAAGCTGTGAGGAGGATGTGCATCAATTACTTAATGATTTTAGTGGAACCCTTTTGCTGGATGAGGGTGGATTAGGTAAAGCTACAGATGTTGCTGGTCTTTCAGAGAAAGTGATGGAGGATGAGAGTGAAGAAGCCAGAGATAAGGATAAAGCAATCAAAATACTTAAGGAAGAGGTAGGAATTTTGATACGCATGTTATATAAGCAATCAAAATGCTTTTCTGGATCCAAATGTGTTAAATGAAAGTTTCGTGCTTCAGGTTAATTCCCTAGAGGCAAAAATTGCAGAACTGCAATCACATAAAAGTGAGGATACTACTGGTATGTTGCTTAAAGGAAATGTCTATTTTTTTTTTCTATATGCTTGTCATTACTATTTTGTTCATTCCTATGGAAGAAATTCTTATGTAAGTATCAGTCTCTTATATAACAGAAAATAAGGAGATGCTTGTGCGAAAGCCACCTTCGCTGCAGAAGTTTGATCAAAAGCTGGTAGTTGCGTTGGATGATGCACCACAGAGTTATACACCTTATATCATATACAAAAAGCTTGAATTCAAGGTATGATGAAAATAATAGTAACTGTTTTTCTTTCATTAATGAGTCTTCTTGTCATACTGTGATAGAGTACTTTATTTTTAAGATAGACTACATTTCTATGGTATTTTAGCATTATCTGTAGACACACAACAAACATACAAACCCATGAAGTCCATAGAAATAGAAAAATGTGGATATGTTAATAGTCTTATATGAACTACATTTAACATTTTATGATATCAGGTTGACACATTCTTTGCAGTGGGATCACCTCTGGGAGTGTTCCTTGCCCTTCGCAATATCCGTATTGGACTTGGTAATGCTCAAAATTTAGATGTTCCTGTGCTTTTATATTGGCACATCACATGGAAGTTCTTTAAGCATATTTCTGATTTCCCCCTACTTTGAACAGTTTTTTTTATATTTTTTATTTTTAATATGGATGGATTCCATAGGCTGGTGAAAATTGTAGTTTTTGTATATGTTATGGAGTCTCAGAAAGTTATGACAATGGTTTAACTTTATTTTGGTTGTTGCCATTTAACTTCAAGCTATGCCTGGTTCTTTTGATAAATGATCTCACATTTTATTTTATTGTTGCTTACTTCACTTTATTCTTCTAATGACTCTGCCCTATTATTTTTTTAAATTTTATGATCAAATACTATGGTTTCCCAGTGTGCCACTGTTTTAGTTCTCTGCTGTTGAGATGTGATTAGCTAGTATATTTCTATCTTTCTTATCTCCAGTTCAAGTAAAATCTTCAGGTCCGAACATTATGTTTCTCACCTTATTTTTCCAGATATTCTTTCATTTCTCAACGGTTGTTGTTTATATGATTTTTTTGGTACTTTGCTTGAACTGCTAATTGTCTCTCTGTGTATTGCAGGCAAAGGCCAAGATTATTGGGATGAGGAAAACATTTCTGAAGAGATGCCAGCTTGTCGTCAAATGCTCAACATCTTCCACCCATATGATCCTGTAGCATATAGGTTGGTGCTAGCCTGTTATGCATTTTTTGTTCTTATTGGAGTCGAGAATGTCAAACTCCTTAATTGAAATGGTTGATTCAAGACTTGGCATGAGCCTTTTTTATTAGCCTAACCGAACTGGTAGGATTGCCATACTTGGGAGTAGACAATATTATCCTTTTAACCCTTAAGGAGGGTGTGTGTGTGGGTGAGGAATGACCCATTCTAGCTTTATGAGTTTGATTTGTTGATAACTTGATATATGTACACACACGCATTTACATTGTGTGTGTCTTATGTTTTTTTGTATCTTTGTGTGTCCTCAACTTGGTGGCATCCTCCCCCTTGTCATCCCTATTTGATTCAGAAATTGGTCCATTTTTCTCCTCTTTAATTTGTTATTCTATTCTGTCCTAAACTTGACAGTGTTTTGTATCTTTATTCAGAATAGAACCACTTGTTTGCAAAGAATACATCACAAAACGTCCTGTCATTATCCCTTATCACAAAGGTGGAAGAAGGTTGCATATTGGATTTCAAGTAAGGCCTTTGATACTTGCACGACATCAGATAATGTTTCCCACTTTCTCATAGTTGCCCCCTTGGTGTATCTTTAACCTATCACTGAGTACCGTTACTGTAACTTTTATCCCTTCTCAATTTTTGTTATGCTTG
Source organism: Kokia cookei (assembly GCA_039519145.1). Classification (NCBI taxonomy): domain Eukaryota; kingdom Viridiplantae; phylum Streptophyta; class Magnoliopsida; order Malvales; family Malvaceae; genus Kokia; species Kokia cookei. The sequence continues at coordinate 20,568,489 of CM076902.1, forward strand.
TGTGATATGTTTAGGAATTCACTGAAGATTTAGCTGCTCGTTCTCAAGGAGTAATGGATCGTCTCAGCTTTATAAGGGTGGGTTATTACAGTTTCCAGTATCTCATTTTGTTTGTTTCTATTGCTTTGATTTCTACAAAAAATGAACTTGTCAAAAGTTTCTCAGTCTAAGTGCTGATTCCACGGTAATTCCTGAAACTTTACAAGTATATGTGTGTAGGAATGATGATCAAAATCCATTTTATGATAATTTTGAATTTGTTGCAGTAGTGGTTTTTTTAATGCTATGTATTTGCCAAACTTGGAGTCTCATTGAATCATAATTTGGGGTTCACATTACTAACTTGTATTTGTTTAGTTCCTGGTTTTATAAACTAATACACTATATGCTTCTTGAACAGGCTAAAGTGCTCACAGTTTGCCAATCAAGAAACATTGACAACCTAGAAGGTAAATCAGTAGTTTCGCCAAAGCTTTTTGCAACACTTTTTTGTTTTAATTTCCTTTTTATGTAAAGAACGTAGCATGAATAAGTTCATATTACGTTTGTACCTCTGACAAAATTGATTTTGACCTAATCTGTATTGCCCCTGTATTTTTACTCAACCTTCGTTCTTTCATTTATTTGTTTTTAATCACAACAGGACCAATGAATGTGGAAGAGAAAGAAGAGAGGTCATATGGTTCTCAAATGATTGAGAGGTTAACTGGGAGTGAAGAAGGGCAAATAGATCACATGCTTCAGGTATGTAATTATTCAGTGATGCTATTTGAGTTCCTCCCCCCCCCCACCTCTTTTATTAGGTGTGAGCATTTGTGCATTGGTGTGTACATGTGAAAATGAGACTGCATGTGAACCTTTTCTTGACACACTTTCCAGCCAGGATTCTTCAGTTTAATTTTTTTTCTTCTGTCTTTCATTTGTACTTTGTACCGTTGATTTAGTAGCACTGATCATGAGAGTCCTTATAGACCTATGGCTCTAACTAAATAAGACAGTATGTAATTGGAGAATGAGGCACTTCAATTCCATAAGTAATGATCATTCCTGGCTTCTAGCTACTTGTGATCGTAATTCTAATGGTTTAGCGATATTAGTAGTTTGAGCTGGATGAGGAAGTATCAAAATACCATTTTGAAGTATCTTCTGTAACAAATGTTAAAGTGGGATAATGCCAAATTAAAACTTAAGATCAGAACTCAAGGACCTTTGTGACTAAGGAAATGGTGGGGTGAGTTTGATAGGTTGGTTTTTCACCTGAGGGTTTTTATGTGCTCTTTATCATGACTGCTGGTCCATATTGCTGATTTCTCCTAACTTGGGTCTTTTCTTTACAGGATAAAACATTTGAACATCCATATCTTCAAGCCATTGGATCACATACGTAAGATTCTTGAATTATTGTATAATAGTATGCATGTAGGTGTCTGTACAGGTTTTGGATTAGTATTTGGGCAGACTAATGAGTATGCTATGTATTTCCTGTGGCATATTGTCACATTTCTGGTCCTTGACATGGTGTGCCTATGACAAATTCAGTCGTCCTCCTTTGCTGTCATATCATAAGAAATCCTGAACTATTGAATATTTTCTTTGCCCGCATGCCATGTGGACAAACAAATAAGGGCCATCAAACAACATATGGACTTGATCATTAATCGTGGAGAGTCTTGTAGCATCTTAGCTCAGATGTTAAGCATCCAACTATAAAACCATAAGATAATTGGTGGAGGGCTAAACTTGAATGTAAGACCATGGCAATCATGAAAATTGACCATTGTGAGATGAGAACCCTCAATAGTAGTACTATTAGTTTTCAATGCAAATGACCAGAGTATCTTTGTTTATTTCTCATGTTCTAAATATGCTGTATCACTTTTAGTTTTGAGGTTGGAATCATAAATGAATGTTATTGACAGTAACATCAAACTGATTTGTCTAATAAGAGATGAGAACTGAAAAGCATTACTAGTATATGAACAAATAAGGTAAAAGAACGAAATTTGGGGATCTTACTGCCTCCAGACAAGCCCCGGCAAGAAATGTGCTCAATTTCGTAATGTCCTCATGTTTTCTAATTTTATGCAGTAAGAATACTTGTAATGGTCTAATAGTTTGAACCTTGTGTTTGATGGTGCCTCAATTTTGAAGTATAAAATTATATAGTTTTACTCTCATTTATCATTTTGGTTTAACAGAAACTATTGGAGAGATTATGATACTGCACTGTTCATTTTGAAACATTTATATCGAGATATACCTGAAGATCCCGACTCCTCTATGGAACCCAATGTAGACAGCTCAAAGGATAAGAGTGTTTCTACGGGTTGGTCTGATCAGAGAGGGTCTCCTGATGAAGAATCTCCTCTTACGTTCTCTGACAGAGTTATGGTGAAAAGTTTCTCGAGGGAAGCTAAGAAATTCGTAAAGAAGTCTTGAGGGGAAACATATTTCTTTTCTTGCCGCACACTAGACTTAAATGCAAGCTAAGCTGGTTATGAAGTTATGCACTATACCATCATACCAGAAGTGACTTTTTCTGTTGCAACTCATGTTGCTGCATTTGGGTCTTTAATCTTGTATTTAAATACAAGACGGTTGGCCTGCCATTCTTTTACATGGATTCTCAAGAATTGAAGGAAAGAAGTATAATTTGGAGACTATGATTGTTGCATCAGGGACATTGGTATGCTGCAGTAGACACAAAGGTTTTCTGTTATCTGCTTCCCTCTGTACAAAAATGAAACACAGACAATTGTACCAAAGTTGTATAATTTTTGGTGAGTTTAGGTGGCTCAAACAAATGTACAGGTGTACTATTAGGGCAGAAAGTTACATAGTATATAAACTGAAGAATCTTGTTGGTTACTAATTTTAACTATTATAGTTTCTTGCCTTGTCTCTCGGGGCTCCAGGGGTCATTGAATCTTTTATTTTGGTATAATAAAAATTGGTAGTTGATAAACTATTTTTATCTGTTCTGGATACTAATAATAACTTGTCATGAATGTAGAGAGCATTTATTTTTGTGGAGTGCAGAATTTTGGAAGTGATGATATGGTATCCCCTTGCATCCTTATGCTGTTGGTTTTCTTGGTAGAGAAAGTTAAAGTTCCTAACAGATTGCATTTCGTTTGGGGTAATCTGTTGGAGGTCTCATTTCTCAGACAGTGGTTAAAATGGCTGAAGAAGCTCAACTTCTACTTCATATATGCTTGGGTATGTTTCTGGAATTGTGATAGTTTTATAGCCCTTTCCTTACCTGGATTTGGAGGTAATAGTTCTGAGGAATTGTGGACTGCATACAAATTAAGTTATTATGGGGTCTTCTATATATGCCTGTTTGTAGCATCTGCTAGATAATTGTATTTGTAATAATGTTACTAAGCATTGTCATGGATTTAACACTAATTTGTATGTACTCCTGTTTGGATCTGGTTTGTAGATGTAATGAGAGCCTCTCTATCTTTTTACATCACATAGGAAGAACTTAATTGCTATTTGACTTATTTGAAGTTGAACTACAAACCTGTCTGAATCAATTTGCAGATATGGTTTTGTTGGAAGGGAAGGCTTTAGTTTTAGAGGCCGTCTTGTCTTTTGAAATTCATAGTCGTGTATTTGAGATGGATGATTCAAACCATATTGGAAGTTCGTATGTACAAATTTTACGTATTCTGCTACACTACGTCTATCTAATTAATTAAAAGGATGCTTTTGATTTTTGACTCGTTAAAACAACTGGATTGCATGTTTTGTTTTGTCAATTATATGATTTTTTGCTTTAAGAAATCGAATTTTGTTCGTATAATAAAATCTCATACATACTAGACGAGATAAAAAAAGGTTAATTCATGAACTTATTTAGTTTAGAATATCATTCGTTCTTAGTATTGCTTTTCAACATGAAAAACCAAAAGCAAGGAATGATAAATAAGTAATTTCTGAAAGAAATTTTTTGATTTTAAAAAATGAAGTTCAAATTTTTAATTTCCTTCTCCAAAACACTTTTTAACAATTTAATTATATTTTCATCTTTTCAACACATCATAATTTTTTTTCTCTGGTTAATTATTTAAAAAATATTTTTTATATATTAAAATATTAACGTCAGATTTTTTTTTTTATATTTTACTAAAATATCATAATATTAATTAATTTAAATATTATTTAAATATTTATTTGTCTAAAATAGAATATTAATTAATATGAATACGGGTTTTATTTTTACTGTGAACCGGATGGTGGATGCCTACTCTAACTATATAGCCACAAACGTGGTTTAGGAATTTCACTGTTCGATTGCCCCCAAAAATTATCATAAACATTGTAGCATATATCTCTAACAACATCGTATTTTCGATAATTACCTCTTGCAACAAAAATATCTGTTCCTAAATAAGGCAGATCACCCCCAATTTCAAAGTTCTTTATTATAATATCTCAAATTAACCACATAACATGAATAAAGAAGTTATATTTAAATGCCATGAAAAGAATTACCTCTTTCAAGATTAAAAATATATACATGATTAATCGATACATTCACTTTATGGTTTGAAGAAAATACCCAGATATAGTTGCATCAGTTTTAGAACCAAACATACAAGCACTTGCAGGGTTTCATGAGTGCATCAAACAAACAGACAAACAAACAAACAAACAAACAAACAATCCTTTTCCTTCATGCTTAATATACCCACAGGATGGAACTAACAGTAGAAGCCTCTTCTTGTCACTAATAAGATACCTATCTGTTCTCTCACTCTTCGTGTTCTCTTTTAATTACCCCATGCCTAACTAGCATGAGTCAATTTGATTGATAGATAAGAAACAGAGAAGAAAAACAGAACAAACCAAGAGAAACATTCATAAACATAAAAGAACAGGACACTTTCAAGTTTTTGCTCATTTAATCCAGGATCAATCCCTTTTCAATAAAAGCTAAAGCAAAGCAACGAAGGATCTATATACCATAGGAATAGCTTCTTTTCATAATTTATATCAATGCAAAATTTCCAGAAAACAACCGCATACTGAAAAACAATTTTACACAACTATCATTCCAAACAATAAAATATATAAACTATTCCAGAAGATTATTTTTTTCAACTTTTTTTCATAAGTCAATTTCCATAAGTAGAGTTCAGGTAGAGGAGAAGAAGAAAAAGATCCTCATTTTCAGATTGATTGGAATTCTAATATATAAATTGAAATATTTTAAATTCCCAATTGAACACTAATGGAGAAGCTTATACGCTAAGTACAAATAAAAATACAGCAAGAATGGTTATATTTGAACCATAACGTAGATAACACAGTGGTTGTCATGGCAATAGGTAGTGAACAAAAATTGACAGAAGGGCACACTTTAGCAGAAAATACCTATTGATTTTATCTGTGTTGAGAAGGCATATGCCATAATCAATACCCCAGATAGCTTGGATCCCCCATATACTCAGCAATCTGTTCAAGTTTCACATCTAGCAACTCCTGACTATCAGCATCTCTTACAACACCCATTTCTCGATCTAAATCCCTCTCTACCAAATTTCCATATACACCTTTATGCCTACCATACAAAACAAGAACCGGACCACCACGCCTTGGCAATGCAGTCTCGAGCAGTTCCTGCTCAACCCCTTGAATCAACTCCTTGCTCTCATCCATTGCTATATCACACATATATGGTCCAACAACATCCACCACCTGCCCTTTCTTCAAATATAACCTTCCCCCTGCTAAACTTTTACTAATAATCCGAACCCTAATGTGACTTCTAAGCCAAGAAACACCTCGATCACCATTAGTCCTAATTCTCTCCACATTAACTTGTGTTTCACTTCTTTTTTCAATATTTCTACTCCGTTTACTAGACTTTCTTTCATCCTCCTTATGTTTCGACACTTTTTCATCCCTAATCTTCAACTCCTTCAATCTCCTCAAACACTTCTCTTCTTCCCTTGAACCCAAATCAGCTATCTCAGATATACGGACTTTAACTTCTTCGTCTCTATTCTTCAACTTCAAAAAAACCCAACTACCGCCCAACTTCTCCATTATTGTACCTTTGGAACCCATCCCTCTCCCTTCAATCACTCTGACGTCTTTCCCCACAAAAAACCCATCTTCATCCTCCTCTCTTTCTTTTTTGTCAATATTCTCTTTGACATTCTTCAAACCCTGTCCTATGTCTTTAAATTCCTTAGAACTAAACCCTAACCCCTCTTTGTCGGTCCTCCGCTCGTATTGCTTTACTTTAATATCTTCTTTAGCGTTTTTCCCAATTCCCCTACCTTCAACCCACCCGTATCCAGCAAGCAAAGCCTTACCAAAACCCTCCACAGGTACATCCTCGAACTCGTCAAACCCTCGATCCTCGGGTAACCTCTTCAAATCCTCTTTAAAACTCTGGAGAAGGAGCGTCTCGACGGGAGCGGCTGACCCAGGAGTTACATCTTTGTTATCCGCCTCGCCCTTGGTGGAGCTGTTATTGCGGAGATTTAGACCGTAAGAGATAGCGGAATCAGGGTTGGGGTTGTGAGAGGAGGAATCAAGCTCGAATTGGAGATCACGAGAGGCATCGGATTGGAGAGGTAGGTCAATATTCTTCATCTTCTTGTAGGGGCGCCATTCGTTTTGCTTGGGAGGGATTACGTAGGAGGGTTTGGAATTGGGGTCGGGTCGGGTTTTGGAAGGGTCGAATTCTGTGACAAATTCTTTGGGGTTTAGGTCATCTTGGGCGGTGGAGGGGTTGGGGATGGGCACCTTTTGGGTGGGTTTTGATTTGGAGGGGAGAGAGAAGGATAGTTTCATGGCGTTGAATCGAAAATCCGCTGAAAACCAGACCAAAGCTTATGCCGGATCTCGACGGAAAGCAGAGGGGACGATGGGATTAGGTCAAAATTGAAGAATAAAAATGTTAGGGATTTGACTTTTTAGAGAAAGGGGGGACAGAATGGAATACAAAGACCGACACAAATGCACAAGCCGGGGGGTACATGATACTCTAATTTTACTTATATTTAATGGTGTAATGTGGAATTTAGCCCTTAATATTTGTGTTTTTTTGTCAATATAGTTTTATATATATATATTTTAGGTTAAATTTGATTATTAATATTTTAAAAAAGAGTCATTTTGATTTTTTTTAGTAAAAATATTTATTAAAATATTAATTTTTTTAGCATGGTAGCCTACATAGCAATTCATGTCAACTTCATGCTAAATTTTTTAAACCTTTTACATTTTTTATAATTTATTTTTTATAATTTTTATAAATTTTAAATTATTTATTAACATGATATATAAAACAAATATTTTCATGTTTATATGAATGCACGTGGCCATACAAGTTGTTACTCCAATATTGTTAAAAATTTAATGTTTAATTAGTATTTCGGTTAAAAATAATAATTAGATTTTTTTTTTGAAATGTTAATAGTCAAATTTAACTCAAAAAAATTAAGATAAATTAACAAAAAAATATAAAAGTTGAGGGTTAAGTTTATCTATTTAAATTTTATTTTATCTTCTAAAATAGTAAAAGTTGAGTTATCAATTAGTGAATAAAAAATGGATAAAGTAATATTTAACCTCTTAGTAAAATTTTCAACTTTTAGTCTCTAAACTTTTTTCAGCAGAATATTTTTTCATATTTGGGTAAATTACACCAAGATATTAAATTATTTGTAAGTTTATATTTTGGTTACTCGACTTCAAAAAGTTTTGATTTAAGTCATTGAAGTCTAAATTATTTGAAAGTTTTTATTTAAGTCAATGAACTGTTCGAAAGTTTTTATTTAAGTTACTAAGTTATTAGGTTTTTTTTAAAAAAAGTCTAGTTAGCAAGCACTAAATGACAATTCGATGATCAATACGATGGATTAGTACCCATCAAATAATAGAAAAACATACATTAGATCCAAGCCGACTTGATGATTAGTGTTGGAGGTTGGGGAAGAAAGTTGTTTAGATCAGATTTGTGACATTCAAAATTATTTTATAAAAAAAAAAAAAAAAAAGGAACTGAAGTGTAGAAGAGAGGAGGAATGAAAACTTTCGATTGGTGTAAACGGTGCTAATAGAAAAGACCATATAACAGTGATTTTAACAGTCCAGTGACCTAAATGAAAAATTTTGAATAATTCAATGACCATTTTGTAACTTTTTAAAATTGAGTGACTAAAATATAAACTTACTAACAGTTTAGTAATTAAAAAATATTCTATAAATTAAACAATAAGATCATCTCATATTATGGAGTGCATACAACAATTCATAATTCAACAAATCTAAAATAAGAAGTAAACAAATATTTTAAAATTAATTTTTTGTGCAAATAAAAATATATATATATATATATATATTTTTTGTATCAACCAATATAGGTGAAATAAATTGGCACACATTAGGGATGACAATTCGGATGTCGGATAATCGACTTGAATTTTAGGCATTTGGAGGAGATGTGGATAGATCCCTCGAATATCCATTATCCAAAATAATACAAAATGAAATCCAAAGTATCATTCTCGTCTAATGCATGCATCTCCTCTAACCCCGCATCACGCCAACCAGATTGACTCAAAACATCCTGAACTGTCTTAGGAATGGAAATGATATCTAGGAACGCAAAAAGAACAAGAGAAAGGAGACAAATGGTTGAATGAAACAAAATTAAAAATAGGATAGGTATAGTGACATATACCTTTACGTAGAGCAATGGGAAGGTCAAGGTTTAGATTTGATGACGAAGAACTAGTAAAGGGTTTAGATTTGATGATGATGAAGACACTGGTATAAGACATGTATCATAACTCTCTTTTAAGTCTGGAAGAAACTCAAGTAATCGGTGACTTTATCGGAGCAATTATCGAAGACTTAGATTCCCTTGATCGATCAGTGACAATGTAAGTTAACAAATCATCTTCCTCCCTCTGTTTCGAAAGATTCGAATGCATATCTTCCGAAAAGAATGACACTTGTTTTGAGAATTCAACATCGATTGACACCAAAGACCTGTTGAGATCTGGACTATAACACTTGTACCCTTTTTAAAGGCGAGAGGACCCCAAAAACACTCACTTTCGGATTCAACTTAGTGACATGGGTCCGAACATCTCGAACAAAGCAAGTATTCTAAAAAATTCTTAGTTCCATTGGAAATAATGGTTTTGGATGGAAATAAAACATTGTATGGGTTATCACCATCAAGTACGGAAGAAGGACTGCGATTGATCAGAAAGCAAGTTGTCGAAACAATGTCAGCCCAAAATTCTTTAAGAACTTTCATTTGAAATAAAAGAGCTCTGGTTGTCTCAAGGAGGTGTTTGTTCTTTAGTTCAACGACCCTATACTGAGATGGCATGTCAACACAAGAGGATTGATGAAAAATCTCATTTGGGTCATAAAAGCCTCGCAAGAGTCGTAAAACTATTCTTTAGCATTATCGCTGCGCAGAATTTGAACTGACACCCCAAACTGAGTTTTTATCTCGACGCAAAAAGCAGGTTTGGATACTACCGAGCAAGGTCCTTAAACATCCGAGTGCATTAACTCAGAAGCGGAACTAACTGGTTTATTAGATCTCGATCTCAAGGGGTTTCGTTGGTGCTTCGCAAAGTGACATGCTTTACATTCTAACGAAGGTGGATTTTGAGATTGTGGACATAATTTCTTCAACAAAGCAGGATGTCCCAACTGACATTGTGCTTCGATCAGAGAGAAAACAGTAGGACAAGCCACGAATCTAGGAACCCGTAATTCAAAAATATAAGGACCATCAGATGCATATCCTTTACCAATGGTGCGTTTTGTCACAAGATCCTGTATATCACAAACTCCTAGCAACTAAATATGTTAAAATAAATGGTCTTATGACTGGAAATGATATTCCTTGAGATGACAGAAATGCTGATATTGATCATGTCTTCCTCATTCATTGTCATGACTATAGAAAGATGTTCACTGGAAATGACATTAAAGGATCATAAGTAGTTGTGTACAAAAAGGAAAAACAAAATATTAGCATACAAATGACTGCTTAGAATATTCGTATGCAACCTCCAAAGCTAAACACCATGACCAACATACCAATGAGGATTCAAAATCTCAGCAGACCAAACAAAAAGCAAACACTGTCAGCTTCTAAACTTGGCATTCCTTGAGTCCAATTTCTACATGGATATCAACCTGTTACAGACCTCCATAAGTTACAATCAAGTCGGAATCTTTGGGCTCGTTTATTATCTTTTCAATCATTGAAGTGAGTTGCTCTTGCCCTACCATTGCTTCCAAGATCTTATCCTCCGGGCAATTAAATCCTTTCTTGTCATGATCATCCCTTCTGTGAGAAGCAGAGAATAATAGCTCTGATAACCGGTCCTTCTCGGCTTGTCGATAGCATTTCAACCCCTCCATCGTCCCAGATGAGATAACGTGGTAAGTGTATACCATTCTTTGCTGTCCAAGCCTATATGCACGGCATATAGCTTGTCTTTCCACAGAGGGGTTCCATGTCACATCAAGCAAAACCACTCTCGAACCACCAACAAGAGTTATACCTTCCGAGCAAGCCTTTGTTGATGCAAGCAACACCCTTGCTTTGCTCGTTGGATCATTGAAAATATTAATTACCCTTTGACGCTGCTTCATCTCACATTGCCCATCCATGTACAATATCTCCTCCATTTCCTTCCATTTGAAAAAATCTTTTATCTGGTCCACTATTAGGTTTAATGGTTCAAGGTATTGACTGAAAACTAAGACCTTTTCATCCAGAGCCTCGCTAAGCTTAAGAAGTTCCACGAGGAATTTCGTTTTAACTCCTTTATCGGGCTTCAATTTTATCCTTTCTAGCATATCCATATTAACAAAGGAGCTGACTTTTTCCTTAATACCTTCCTTGTTGTATAACTGCTGCAACAAAGAAGGGTGGGTGGAGATCAAGGACACATAATAGTCTCGCAATAATGCATTTTTTGTTTCTTTAACACGCTCAAGGATTCTATTCTGCAGAACAGAGGGCCGTAAAACAACCACAGAATGCCTCAAACCAGGAAGGGTAGTCTGTAGAATTCTACCATTATGTACATGCACAAAGGGCTTAATCACAGCTTTAAGCTCTCTCAATTTTTCAGCTTCATATATATCATCTTTGCCAATTGAACCAGTCAAATAGGCCCATTTCCTTTTTGCTTCTTTTCCTTCATCACTACACTTTTTATTAACCTCTACTCGATGTCTAGACTGGATTCCTTCAGCAAATTTCGGTCTCACTAAGTAGAGAGTGTTGAAGAGCTCATCAAAATTATTTTGGAAAGGAGTTCCTGAGAGTATGATACGACGTTCTGTTTTGATTCTTGATAAAGCCTTCCAGATAAGCGTATCATCATTTCTAGGTGTGTGCCCTTCATCAAGAACAAAAAGACCAGGAAGCTCAAGAAGGATTTTACTTACATCCTTATTTAATGTTGTACACTTGTGCTTCTCCTCATTATCTATTACAGCAAGTTGCACAAAAAGTTTGTAACTGATTCCCAAAATGCTTCTATCAGATTTCCAGGAAAGCAACTTAACCAGACGTCGGGCAAGAGCTCTATCTTGACATGTCAGCTTGAATTTCTCATAAAGACCAATTGCCTTCGGTTTTTCCTTGCCAGAAAAATCCAGAGCGTTGAGATTGTGAAAGGGAATGTCAACCTTCCACTTTCTAAACTCAGCTTCCCATGTGAGTAGCATGCTGCGAGGAGCAACGATCACTGGCCTGCAACTCGGATATTCATTTAAGTACGTCTGAAGAAAGACAATAGTTAGAAGCGTTTTCCCTGTCCCGGGAGCATGAGATATAATGCATCCACCACAACCTTTGGATGAGTTTTTTGACTTGTCACGATAAATCCCTCCTGCTATGTTATTCCAAATAAATTCAAAACCTTCATGCTGATGGGGGTAGAGTTTGGTTTTTAAGTTAGGAATGATTTCCCACACTGTGCCTTCGATTTCAGCAGAGTGATTAAAACCAGACATATCATTGTTAGAGTCTTCACATTGAAGGCCATCAAACATAGAATAATCTGCAACGCCAGAGAATTGCCTCTCATATCTTCCAAAACGATCAGTCATCTGAATCAAGCAAAACCAAGCTACAAATAATCAATCATCTGAAGCCAGTAAGAGCAATTCAGTCAAGTGCCATATATATACAAGGCTCCTAGAGATTAGACTATTATTGAGCCATTTAGCTCGAATAGCAGCATAATTCTCATTTGAACTGTTTTATGGGCTAATAAAATTCCTAGCATTCATCACAACAGCAATACCTATATACTTCAAAATTCAACAAAATCTATCAGTGCTTTGTAAATTAACTGACAAGTAACAATGGTTTCAACAGAGTTTTTTCTCTATCATCATGCCACTCTATATTGGCTCCACCCCTCCATCCAAGATAAAATGAAAGAAGAATATTAAGCATGAAACATGGAAGTATCACAAACAACTTACAAAAGGCGGTGAGATATCTTTGATCTCCAGCAGCAGGAAAGAACAAAATTTGCATTTCATTCCAATCTCTTCGTCTAACAGAAGATGATGCTTCCCTTGAAGACATAGGGAATGGGTTGTTGTGTCATGTTCAAACTCAGATACATCAGCATCTTCATTTTCCAACTGTTCACCAATTCAACACGACAAATCTTAGTTTCAGTGCAAATCTACAAATGCGTAATGCAGACACGTTGAGTCAAAATGTTCACAAGAAAGAGAAGAAGACATGCTAAAGCATTGAACATACCGGGGATGGCAGGGTCGAAGTTGGATCAGACATAAGAGAAATTTGCATCTCAGACCAGAGTGAATCCATTTCGTTCTCAGATTCAGTTTTTTCCGGAACAATTGAGTCCTCAACTCCAAAAGTGAACTTGAGAGGCAAAGGGTTTTCGTAGGTTTCTTGTTGGAGAATGAGGTCCTCTCCCCCTGTACTAGAATCCGAGTCTTGGTTGTCCAAAATAGAATCCACAAAAACACTAAGAAGGTGAACTTGGCCGGACTTGGCAGAGGCGGACCATCTTTTACTCTTAGGCTTCATTACAACTGTGGAATTATTCTCCCTAATAAATTCAACCTCAGTAGCCTTTCTTTTGGCAATGCCATGGCTTGGCTTCATTACAACTTCATCGACCGTGGCACCACTCTCCCGAAGGAACTCAACCTCAATAGCCTTTCTTTCGGCAATGCCATGGCTTGGCGTCTCTTCGACTTCATCTTCCGAACTGGAAGAAGATTGGGGATCCTCTCCCTCCCCTTCCTCCTCTCTATAATCCAAATCGCTTGAGTCAGAACTATCCTCTCCGCTTGTAGAAGTGGGAGCCTCATCACAAACTCCCATTGAATCATCATCCTCACTGTCCTCATCTTCATCGTCATCACCATCATCGTCACTACTACCCAGATAAATAACGTCAGGTTTAGGGTCGTTTCCATCTTTTCCGCGTAACTCACCATCGGATTCTTCTCTCAAGGTTTGAACTTGAGCCGTGCCCTTTTGAGAAGCCGAAGACATATTTGTTGCCGCTAACCGCACCTCCTCCACCGCCAGTCTCTTCTTCCTTTGCTTGCTGCTATCACCAGAAAGTGCTTTCCGCTTACTGCTTCTTGTTCTTGAAGCGACCGACATCGTCTCATTCAACATTGTGAATTGATTCGAAATAACTAAGAGAAAATGAAAGGTAGAGAAAAAGGAAGGCAAGGCAAATGCATGCAATAACAATATAAACTTGAAAAGTACAATAATTAATGAAAACAGTAACAAAATTAATTAAATATAAAATAAACAAGAGGCCAAGGTCAAACGAAAGGACGCCTGCAGTGCCCTGCCCTGTCAGCCCACAATTCAGCGGAGTGGACAAATCAGATACAAAAGGAGATAGTAAAATCCTGGACAACCTCAAACCCAAGTGCAAGTGCAAGTGCAAGTGCAAGTTCCTTTATGTTTGAATCAAATTTTGTAAAAAGGAAAGCTAAAAGAAAATAAAGATTATATTGTTTGGTGACATAATAATTATTCTCATATTGTGTTTAATTTTTTTTGTCAAAATTAAATTTTGAATTTGATAATTGTTTTTATAGTAAGATTTAAAATTTTTTAATTAAAGTTAATTTTTAATATTTCATTAAAAATCTTAAAATTTAGGCTTCAAGAAGAATGATTGTAAAGTTTAGACCCTAAATATAAAAATAACTATCAAGTTTAGAGATTAATTTGGATAAAAATAGTTCAATTCTTAATGCGAAAATAGTCACTTAGTTCATGTCTCAATATGTGAATAATTGTCAAGTTCAAAGCTTAACTTGAACCAAAAAACGTTGAGACTCAATATGAGAATTGTTGTCAAGTTCAGACTTCTATTTAACCTAATAAAAAATAAAATTATATAATGATTATATTTTTAAAAATTAATATAAATAGAGAGAATATTTTATGTACATAAGTCACATGCACCATTCATAAATAATAACATGACATGTCATCATTAAATAAAATAAAAAATAGTAAGCTCGATCCCGGGAGTAATCCAAAAATACTACCGCCCAAGATCCAAAGTAAAAAGGAGCCCATTATTATTATTTTTAATAAAGATGATTGGGCTTTATATTAAAGTAAAATGATGTTGAATAATACAAAAACAAATCAAAAAAAGTGTACGGATGAAACCACTCTCTAAAAGACGAACAAAGAGAATTTTAGAAACTTTTAAAAAGACAGCAATTAAAAGACAAACTAAGTAAAGCCACCTATGAAGTGCCCGATCAAAAAAGCATAACCACCATTTCAATGAAAATTAATTACTAGAAAAGGGCTCATTATTTTTGAATGTTATGTTATATATGTTTAATGTGTAAGTTAGTTAGAGTATGAAAAAATTTGGAGATTAAAAAGGGAAATATATTTTATTTTATTAAGTGGACAATTAAGCTTATGAGTAATTATTAGTCAAACTATTTCAATAACGGTAAACTAGTAATATAACAATCTATTTGTGAAAAATAAACAATTTGGTGGAAAAATCCACTGCATTTATCTTCTTCCTTGAGTTGAATGAAAAGAAAAAGAAAAAGAAAAACACCATTGAAGAGAAAAAAAGGTTCGGTTGGAAAAGAAAACCCCTTGCATGTAAGTGTTTTATCTTGAATTTCTTGTTAATTTTGTATATTTTGGGTCCCTTGAAACTAAATTAAGCTTAATAAGGGGTCAAATTGAGATAAATGGTGACATGTTAGGGACTGATTTTTATACTGTTAATGTTATTAAAGATGCTGGAAATATTGATGAGTTTTGGGTTGTGATTGAACTCTTTTGTGAGTGACTTTTTTTCTAAATATTCATCTTTAGGGAGTTAGAAGTATGAAGAATAAATTGAAAGGGTAAAAGCTGTAAATTTAATGGAATAATGGACTGTTAATGTGCAGCATAAATTCAGTTAGTTGAAAAATAAATTTAAAGGGGCTAAATAATTAAGGTTTGAACAAGGACCGAATTGTATATGAGGAAAATATTAGGAATCAAATGAAAATTTTATTGCTGTCCATGGGGGAAACATTAGGTGTCCAAAATCTAGGAATTTAACATTCAATTTCCTATTTTCAACTGATTTAATAAGTATATTGTTGATGATTTAAAGCTGTCCAAAATTTGAAATTTTAATATGTTATGCTGAATTTAATATTTGTATTATTGGAGATTTAATGTTGTCTAAAGCATGTGTTAATGTTGTTAAAATAATATTTATTTTAATATCTTATGCCGAATTTAATGTTTGTAAACTTATGGTTTCAGCATGTAAATACTGTTTTGAAAATGCTGAAATGTTTTGTGTACTTAGTATGTTGTCTGTTAAAGAAGTTTTTCAAAGCTAAAGTTAATCAAAACTTACTTGAGGTCGTCAATGTAACAAGAACAGTTGAATGGTTTGGCAATTTTATCAATCGGGAAGGATTTTTTGGAAAACATTGATATTGATGTTATCATTAATGCTTTTGCATCTCGGAATGCTCGTAGTATATATTTTTTATGATTTTTTATATTTTTGTAGTTGATGACATTGGACTATATTGAATGAAAAATATATATTTCTTAATTTTGTTAGAAAACATATTATTTGCTTAATGTAATAAAAATATTATTTTAATGAAATTACTAATATATATTTTTATTGTATTGTATTATATTTTATATTTTTTTAGAAGGGACTCAATTTATTTCTTTAGCTTAAGACCTAAAAAATATCAGGATCGGGCTTGAAAAGTAGTATAGGTCTTATAAATAAATACATATAATTTTATTTAAATATAATTTAAAAATAATTAATTATAAATAAATGTTAAAACTCTAAACCCTTTACTCCAAGACACTAAACCTTTAAATTCAAGATACAAATCCGAGAGTTATTAATATTTATTTATAATAGTTATGATTAATGTTTAAATAAAACTATTAATATTTATTTACAAGTCCTCCATATTTGTTTTGTTTAATTTAATAATGACATGTCATATTATTATTCATCGGTAGTCCGTGAGACTATACATCAATGATGCATCAAATAGTATTTCATATAAATAATAAATAAAGTTTTATTTAAACAGTAAAATAAAACTGTATAAATATTTTTTTTTTAAATTGATATAAATAATAAATAAGGATTTTTCTTTGAATCAAAATTAGTAAATAAGGCTTTATTCGAGAGTTATGAAGCTAGAAGTTGGGGGGACGACAAAGTTGCTGTTGAGATGGTTTTCGAGTATTGTCCAATAGATCAAAGAACTAATGGATTAAGATTTGCAAACTGAGCTTCAGCATGTCCTTCGAGAGTTCAATTTTGCAGTAGACTTCATGGCGAAGATGGTCTCTTACTGCTCGTCTTCATGTCTACACCAGGCCTCCTATGTCGATTAAACCAATATTGGACCATGATGCTGTCAAAGTTGGACCATTGTAACTCCATGGGCAAAATCAAAAAAAAATTTTAGTGGGCTGAAATTAAATTGTAATTTTCACGATAGTAAAAATATAATTTCTAAAATATCAAATCAAAATTTTATTATTTTTAAGGGGATTAATGTGTAATTTTATCTTTATTAATTTAAAATTTTAAAAAAATTTAATGATCTAAATGAAAAAAAAACTCATTTTAGGGGGGCCCGGCCCCCTAAATTCACCTCTGGCCAACTCGTGGTTAATCTCTTATAATAAATAAAAGTATAGGTTTAAATCTTATAACATGTATATGTTTTTTATATAAAATATATATAATGATAAAAATAACCTCAAAATAATATAATTTACTTGTAAAGAGAGGGTATTTTCATATTTTCCCAACTGCGTTGGTACCCGGTTAGCCCGTGACACCAACATAATTAGAGGCTTTATAATATGTATAGATGTAGATGCTATTTAAACAATTAAAATTGGTACAAAAAGAAAGTAAAATAAAATTAAAAACTTTTGTTTGATTAATCTGTATAAAGAAAAAGAAAATTATAACACCCTAAAATCGTTGTGTTATAAAAATAATAATAAGTGAGAATTGTGTATAATGGATTCCTTGATAAAGTAAAATAAGAAGTATAAATGATAAAAGAGAAGGTTGATAGATGTCAAAAGAAGTTGAATTAAGAAGTATGTCATGATATATAAATTTAAGATAATGATTAAAATGTAAAGATGTGAAAAGTTTTGGGACTCAAGTCTAATTATTCAAAATTTAATGGATTAAAATGTAAATATGGGAAGGTTGAAAGGCCAAAAGTTCTTGTGGCACAAAATTGATAAGTAGGGACCAAATATAATAAGTAGAGCAATATGAGAGACTAAATCACAATTTTATCAAAAGTGAATAGTAATTCGAGGATGAAATTGTAGAGAACTATGAAGGGGGATTTCTCAATTTGGATAATTATCAACTATTAAGGTGTAATAATTAAGGATCAATGTATTTGAAGGATGATTGGTTGGAATAATTTATGATTAATTTATAATTATTTTATTATTAGATATTTTAATTAATTAATTAATTAAATTAATGGTTAAGTAATTAAAAAGGATGAGAAAAAGTCATCTTCATCCCCACCATCATTTCATGCCTCTCCACGGAAGAAAACAAGTTTTGTTTTCTTTACAATTTGATCCTTTTCTTGAAATCGAGAGTCAAATCCTTAAAATTACACCAAAGTTTTTAGTAGAATCAAGCCTCCAACAATCTAGTGAACTTTGATTACAAAATAGAAGGTTGTATGTTCATGTTGGAGGAGTGAGAAAATCAAGCTAAGGCTTGAAATTTAGAGAACAAGGTAAGAATATCGAAGTTCCATCATGTTTTCAAGTTTAATCTTGCTCAAAAAGTATAAAAATGATGTTAAAGTAAAGATTTCTCATGAAAAGTTTTATGTTCTTGGCATGTTGTTGAAGAAAGAAATTGAGAGAGTGAATCAAGTGATTTGAGGTTGGTGATAGGTATGTACCCTCAAATTCTCTTGTTATTAAGGATTAAATTGTGAACTTTGTAAATTATAGTTAAATTAGAAAAGTAAAGTGTATAGATATAAGTACAAATAAGATATTATGATGAATTATTTAATTAAAGTGATAAGTGATAATGAATTTGAATGAAAGGTGGAATTAGAATGATGTTATGATAATTATTGGATTTTTATAGTTAAGGACTAAATTGTACAATATTCAGAAAAGACTACAATTATTAAAAATGTTAAAAATATTTTTTTCAAGTGAAGTGTTACATGGAAAAAAAATTGATTTAAAATGAATAAGTAGTGAATAATGAATTTTGTGGTAAAAGGACTAAATTGAAAAGTATGTAAAAGTTTTATGTGTTATAATTAGATAAGTGAAAATGATGTAGAGGGCATGAAATATATGATAACTTATGGACCAAGGATTTAGTGAATAAAATATTGTGATTATTGTAATTGAAATTACAATTATTATTTAAATTGTGAAAATGAGGACTAAATTGAGTAAGTACAAAAGTGTAGTTAAATTGAGAAAATCATGAAATAAATACTAGTATGAATAAAGATCATGGTTAGTCATGAAAATTATTTGTTCGTGTAATATTAAATAGTAAACTAGAATGAAAGAAACGTGAAAATGTAATGAAATCATGAAAATCATCGAATGGAGTATACGTGATCAATTATTGTAAAATCAGTTGTATTAAAGTACCCATGTAGACTAATGTTGAATTTCGTGGATATAGTTGGCATATGTCATTGGAACCCAAGTGCTCCTGTGTTATTTGTGATATCGCACTTCGATGCCTTCTGTTCTGTTCTGTCAGGACAAATAATGTTTAATGCTAAATGTGACATTCATTACTCAAGTTTCTCGAGTAAGGGGTGTTACAAAAAAATTTAACTATAATAACTATTTATAATCATGACCTTTCGTAAAAGAATTAATTTATAAAGAAAGAAGAGAAGAAAAACAATATTTTACATACTATTTTTTTTTTAAATTTCCTTTCTTACCCTTTTTCTAAAATCAGGTAAATAAAAATTATAGAAGTAAGAAGTTAGACAAATTTAAAAAATTGTGATGCCAACTATTGGTAGAATGAATCAACCTCCACTCCAAAGGCAAGTCATGGTGGTAAAGCCACCAAAAAGGTTCGGTTGTGAGAAGCAGACCATACCGAGGATATTGATCCTTATATGGAAACGACTGAGGGCAGGGACCACATGTCTTTTCGTGATAAATTGTTGAACATATGGGGCAAAATGGGTGAAACAAATGATCCCTCAAAGGAAGTTGATATAGAATTCGTGGATAAGAATGTAGAGAAGTAGATGGTATTCCTTCGATTTGTTTCTTCGAAAGAGTCCACCACCTGATGGAGGAGAGCATGGGGAATACCAAGTTATCGGAAAGGTGTAGTAGTTTCAATATCCTCAGCAAAACCTGTGTTATGGAAACTTAATCAATTGTTGCATCTTATAGACATTGAGAATCATTATTACTTGGTAAACTCCAAGTTGAAGGAAGATTACACATTATTGGTACTTATTAGTATAGCCATGAAATATTGATTTTAACACATCATACTCCTACTTGCTTAATCTTATGACATGCATTTGTTTGCTTGGACTTTCAAAAGTTATGTATAAGAAAAGTATCCTCTGAATTATAGGTAGGGGCGAAATCAAAAATTATTTTTAGGGGTCGAAATTAAATTATAATTTTTACGATAGCAAAAATACAATTTTACCATTTTAATAGCCTATATATCTTTATAATTTTTAAAGAATTAAATCAAATTTTTTTATATTTTTAAGGGGTAAAGTGTACTTTTATCTTTATTAATTTGAAATTTTAAAAATTATAAAGAGTCTAAATAAAAAAAATTTCATTTTAAGAGGTCAGAGCCCCTATCAACTCCCCTAGTTTCGCCCGTGATTATAGGAGAAATGATTGGTAGAGTCATTTGTATCGATTATAATACTGATAATTGCTTTGAGAAAAGTTTAGAAAGGAGGAGGTGTAGGTGTAGGCAACGATGGTAGTGGTGGTAAGGGAAACATAAGAGGAAGGTAAATTTTGAGGATCAAATTGAGATAATTTGTAAATTTTGAGGGTTAAAATTTTAAAATTATGACTAAATCGATATATGTAAAAATTGAGGGATAAATTTGTTATTATACTGAATTTTTAACTGCCACATCATCCTCTTGTTAGAGATTTAACACGTAATGGAAATGGACAAAAAAAAATCTCGATGGATTGGGTGACAAAAATAAAAAGCAAAAATTGAGTGACCAAATTAAATAAATCGATAGTTAAGTGATAAAAAGAAAATAGACATTAATTGGATGACCAGAGGTGTAGCTGACCCTAAAGTTAATAATTGCTTTGCTAGCATATTGTTTGTTTGGTTATTTATATGAAGCGTGGCACGCACCGGAATAAGTAACTTGATGTGCTCTGTAGTGCACGTCTTCCGGTTTTAGCTAAAAGTAATGATTTACTAACTAAAATCACGAACCCAAAATCCACATTGCGTGCTTACGCGTTGCCGTTGCCGCTGCGGTTGCTTTATTCTCACGTCCTCTTCACTCTGCGCTCTCTTTGCATTCATTTAACACTCTCCTTTAATACAGAGAATATTTTGGGAACAAAGCCCCATTCAAATAGTAATGTTTGATTTGTAAAATAAAAGGGTACGTCAACGAAGGTCAAATTTGACATTCTAATTACTTCACGATTCTTAAATCAATTCATGGTTAGTTACTGAAGAAGATGAAAGACAGATCATATTTCATGCTCTTATGCTTGATCTTCAAGCTTTCTTCTTATGGGATGTTATTGTAAGAAGTGATTTCACATTGGATTAAGTAGAGTTGTTAATGATTGCCAACTAACAAATTTGTCTTTATTTATATTATGATTTATCAAGTTTTAGTTCCGATAATTAATCATATTTGATTTGTTTTATTTTTGTATTTAAATTTTTTTTAAAAAAATAATTATTTCAATCGAATCAAATTATATTTTTAATTAATTTTCACTTTAATTTTAATTTTATTGTAATCTATACTATATTTAAGCTTATAACTAAGTTGGTAAAGCAACTCAACATCAACTCTTGAGCACCAACTCGATTGAAAAACGACTAAAACTTTTATTCTTTTTAAGCTTTATTCATGATTTAACCCTTGAACTATACTCATTTTTCCATTTTGGTACGTAAAATATTTTCATTTCAAATTGATACATGATCAGTGCATCATTACTCATTTTGGAACTTAAAACAGCTAATGACTTTAAAAAAAAGTCAACAATTAGAATGTGCCACATCATCAATGACATGACAGGTTGATCGGTGATGTGGCATGTCACCGACCGTTGACTAAGTTGACCGATCAAAATTATAAAGATTTATATAAAAATTATAAAAAAAAATTTTAAATGAAAAAAAATTGCAAATGTTATATGGAAAATTTAAATTTTATTTAAAAGTTCTAAAAATTCTTAACAATTGTTAAAAATGTAAATTTTTAAAAAAAATATATAATAATTTAAAACATATTTTTGCAAAAAAAAAATCAAATATATATTTGCAAAAAAAAAAAACTAAAAAATAGATACAAGTTGCAAAAAAAAAACTAAAAAATCGATACAAGTTATGAAAATTCAAAAAAGTACATAAAAAATTAGTTGAACTTTACAAAAATACAAAAGAATCTAAAAAATCGAATATAAATAAATTCTAGACAATTTTAATAACTTAAAAAATTGCAAAAAAATATAATTTCTAAAAAAAATTCTTAAAAATTAAAAAAAAATCTAAAAAAAGTATATTAAAATTGGGTCAAAGTCTATCATCATCAGTCAACAGTTGATCAACCCTAATCAAAGACGGTCAATGCCAACAATATACTTTCTAAAATATTTAATTTTTTTATTTTTGAATTTTTAAAATTTATTTTTTATTACATAAACATGAAAATAATTATTACATTCTAAATAATTAATAGTGACACGTGGTACATTTTAATAAGCTAACACGTCAACTGATTTTTAATGTTATTATAGAAATTATAAAAGTTGAATTCAACGGAGGTGAAAATTTTAAATAAAGAAAATTAGAAAAAACCACAATCATCTTGAAGCCATTAAAAATATATTTACGAGATTCCATATTTCCTTTCTCGCCAAGCGAGTCTGTATTAATTACGTTTGCTGTCTGCATTAATGACAACAGCTCATCTATTGTAGATAGAGTTGGATCATCTTAATATCTATACTAACGTCACAATCCTTGCTTTGCTGAAATAGATTGATAATATGCATAACTGATACAACATATAACCAAATTTCACACAATATTCTCGAAATAAATCTCAAAGGAATTGAATAATTTTTGCAAACAGCAAGGTGAGGATACAAAGGTGGTGCAGGGAGGAATTCCGATGAGCTCCTGAACCAACTCTGAGAAATTGATGGGTTATCTGCTGCAGTCATAACAGTTGTGAGTGGATGCTTGAAAGCTTTAGATTTCTTTCTTGGGTTACACCTATATTGTTCCTATAATTGTTGTTGATGGGTTTGTCTTTTCGATTGAAATTGAGTTTTTGTTGGAAATTTTCTGGTTCTTAAGGGATCTATAACAAAGGAATTGTGCTTCTTTTTGTTGTTGATGGCTTGACGACAACTGTTTGGTAGGTGACGATGTGAAAGCCATGAGCCCATTAAGATCAATGCACTGGGCTAAGATATTAGATTTTTGGACGAAAAGATGGAACACATAAGGTCAAATTCTACTATTGACCCAAATGACCAAACAATGCAGCGATTAAGAATATAACATTAAAAAATATCAAATTCAAAAAAGTATAGGGACTAATAACAGAATTTAACCAAGATAAAACTTGGGTAGTTCATTGTTGCTGTCACAAGCTATTTTTTGGGAAGTTATTGTTGTTATAAGTTACAATAATCTTGATAAAGGATGATCAAAATATGGTAAAGGATTAGGCAATGAAGAGTGGCTTTGGTATTGTTGTAGCAATGACAACAACAATGAATTATAAAATTTAGGACCCAAAATTCAATTTTATAAATTTAAAAAAGGATTAAACTGTATTTGTACCAGTTTTGGAGGACTAAAGGCCCCTGCTGCTACAAGTACATCTCAATATATATTATCAGCTTCTTTTTTAATTTTACATCATCTTTATATTTCTAAAAGCTCAAAATTCACATAAAGCTAATCATGAGCACCCATTAGCTACTGATTCAGACAATACAGACTAATTATTATAAATGTGGAGCTACTGTGACTCAATGACTGTAGTTTTTTACAGTGAAACTAAAGTGTAAAGGTGAGGGCATGGAAACTCAGGTATGGTTTCTTTTCCTTATTTCCAATCTGAAAGCATCCAGATTTCTGCTGGCACAATGATGCCACTGCCTCTTTCATTGTTTCTGGTCCGGACACCAACACTCCAATATCAGATCCATTAGTTTCATTCAGGAATTTGGAGAATTCATCTGATGACATTCCATCATTTCAATGTGTTAGAAAATTAATCACAACGATATCTTATACTAGCATATTATATATGTATGTATGAGAATACCTTCCAAATTAGGCCTTCCTCCAAAATGGACTTCATGTTCATCCTCCACCACACCTTTCGTCTCGATCGAACTTAGTTGCTGTATTTTTTCTTCCTGTGAGGAGACAAGTGGTACTTCATCCTTCTTCAGCCGTCTCCATCTCAAGACAATAGCTACCAAGCTGGTGCATGCTAATGATATGATGAATGAGGATATGATAAGTATGTCAGCAACCCAAGAGGGGCTCTTTTCTTTAGGAGCCTTCATTTTGGAAGAAACGGCCAATTTTGAAGAGTGATGACCACTAGTATTCTTTTCAGATGGAACAAATATGTGGTTGAAACAGATAAGAAAAACCAGAAACGTAATGGAAGCAATTCCAGCCAATGCAGCAGTCCAATACAAGCTTTGTGGTCCATGTATTGCGTAAATTGGACCTTTTAAGCTGAAATGAACCGATTGCACTTGAGATGCCTCGTTAAGCATTTCTCCTAGTGTTGCACCACACTGCTTTTCCTGGGTGACAAAAACTTTTAGTTTCAGATGACATTTGTTTGAGGGGTGGTTCTGCAGTAGGGAAGAAACTGATTTTAACAAGCCAATGTATTCTGATTTCTTGACAACGTATATCAACTGGATTCTGGATGGTAATCTATATCTGCTACTGCCTTTCCCCTGAGTTGCAGCAATTTCATGCAGTATGCTAAGAAATGGTGTTATCCCAATTCCACCAGCAACCAGAAGTAGGCTGTCATATCTGCACAGGATTTTAGATTTCAACAAAAATGTGTAGTACAGACTTAAGGTCTAGATATAATGAAATCTCATGCTATATATGATTCTTTAGCACACCTCAAAAAGGGCAAAGAGGAAGGACCATAGGGGCCTTCTATTGCAACAGGTATGGATTTCATCTTATCAGCATCAGAGTCTAGCTGAGCCCGTATATTGTCATATAAAGAAGTTGTCCACCGTCCATCACATTTAACAAAAACAGACATTGTACGATGATCAATGGTCGAACTAGAAGTTATGCTGAAGGAATGCCACTGAAATCTGGATATACTCGGTATCTTCATAAATATTATACTTGTCGGGGAATATTTCAAGCCTGAAATGAGTACAAAGACCACATCAAAGAAACTTTCTCAAAATGTTTTCACATGGTATATATTTCAGTAAAAAAGAAGAATTTACCTGTGTCTTTTGGCAGGATAAGTTCTACAACTTTACAGGGATATAATCTAGCTGAAAGAATATGAGTTTGAGGCCATGATTGTAGGATGCGTAGTAGTTTGTCAAGACAAAAGAGGAACACTCCGGCGAAGATCATATAGAAGTGTCGATCTCCGGCATGAAGCAAGAAAAATACTAGGAAGATTATGTACAAGTGGTGCATGTAATAGAAGATTTCAAATCTTTTCCTCCTGATTTGAGGAAGTGATGTGATCCACATAACCAACCCCACAACCATTGTTATCTCTCCGGCAAGGTATATTCGGCCTGTTCTCTGCCATTTTGTTATCTGTTAATTGTTCAAACAAGTGTCACTGTAAGATTATGCAGGTGAAACTTAACAAGTAGTACGATAAGATTCACTCATATTCACTATGACCTCATCCTGAATGTAGTGGCTAACACCCCAGATGAACAAAGTGCTGGCTCCATGAAAAGTAGCAAAGCATATCATAGTAGTCCCTAGCCATATATGGTATCTCACAGAAGCTTCAAACTGGATACCAAGTATGCGAAATACAGCCAGTTCCCTCAAGATAGGTAGAAGAAGCAAAGCCAAGCAGGCCTCTGCTAGCAAACCAAATCGAGTTGCCACTCTTAGAAACTTGAGTTGCCATCTAAATTCAAAATAACACACTCACATATAAGTAGCGATGATATTCTTTGATTCTCAGCATCTGTCATTATTTTTTGAATCTTAGTAAGAGATTTTAAGAACTCACAAGTCCAACTTCAAAGATTCCACAGGTGTCAACTTAGTAAAATCGTTAGATATGCGTGTATAGAAGGTCCATGCTAGAAAGAGGATAAAGAGAAATACTGAGAGAATCTCAACACCGGATAAAATGCCCACAAGACTACTTGTAACTAGTGGATTTGAGAAAGCAGCTGTTGAACTCCTTAGTTGTCTACTGTGGCAAATTAAATAATTAAGAAGAGAAAGTTAAAGCAAGCAAATATGTATATATATTCATTTCCCAAGATGAAAATGGCATAACTATATTACCTGTTTCTTTGCCCCCAAGACTGCAAACTCAAGTACACAAGTCCAATCATAGCCACAGCAATTACAGGAAATGTATACACCGTAAAGTCAAGACCTGTAATAAATAATTGGCTGTTAATTCTAACTGGTACAATCATGTTAGAGAAGAGACTTGAAAACAAATATCTAAATAGAAAATATTGGGTTTCTGAATATCTCAAGTATTTACCATAGTAACCAAACATGGTATTTCGAGCACTGCTTTCTGCTGCTTTCCATTTTCTGGTCCACAAGTTGGTTGGTTTGAGCAGCCAGAGAGATATCCAGGCAGTGGATATTAAGATCATCAAGACGTTGAGAAGGATAACAACGGCGGCTTTGCCCATCTCTACTTTGTTTCTAAAATGGTTGCAGGGAGGAGATTGGTGAGTTGCACTAAGTGTGAGAATGGATCTGATATAAAGAGGTTTGGAGAAAAGATTTGGCTCCACTACCACTAGCAGTCGCACTATGTTAGGTGATAAAAAGATTGTAGTTAGCCCCACTCCCCGTAACTACAAGGAAAGAGTGCTCACCATTTACACTTACAAAGTCATTAAAGTCACTTCCTTTTGTGGTTTGAAATTAAAAAAAAATAATGATTCTTTTGCATATCCAAGGGGCTTGATATTCTAAGTCTCCATTATTCCTATGTTTGACATGTATATTACTAAGAGGAGATGCAAGTAGGTCACGTGGGAAAATCTTGCTGCATATATGTGACATATATAGTCCCAAACATGGATTTTTCATTTTCAGATTATTGGTATTTATACGTTTGAATTTTTTTAAGCCTAAACTACAAAATGATAGTTACTTATGCGGGTTTAAATTACATTTTGGTTATTGAATAATGTTCAAATTGGACTTTACTTTTAGGGTTGCTCATATAAAAGCTAAAATTTTCAAAATGATGGTATAAAGGTCTAATTTTTACAAAAGTACTCAAAAAAAAGTCAACAAAGACCTAATCTTTTTCAAAATGCTCAAGGGCCAAACTTTTTTTTAAAGTACTCAAACAAGGGCTTCTCAAATGCTGCATATTGGGTCTCAAATGCTGTATTTATTATTCTTTTCTTTTCAAGCGACATCTAATTCATCTATCATGTATTTTATTTTAAAAATGATAATATTCACCTAACTTTTATTCAAATTGAATTGGAATACATGAAAAGTCCTTATTTGAGTACTTTTGTAAATATTAAACCCTTATATGACTAATTTTAAAGGTTTGTCCTAATATGAGCAATTTTTAAAAAGTTGGACCTTGATTTGAGTATTTAATTAACTTTAACTTGTTAAGTTTTGATCACTAGCATTATCGATTTTAATATTTTAATCATTGTGCTGTTACTCGACGTTAAAAATGTTATAGAAGTGTCACATGGTACAAATTGTGATGTTAAATGCTGACAATTAATCCATGTAAATGCCACAAGTTTTTTATCCTTTTTTTTTTTTTTACTTTAATTCTTCTCTCGTCCCTTCTTACCTTGTTCCTAGTCCCTACAAAGCCTTCAACTCCAACTACCATCACCTTCGGCAGTAGCCTCTATCTCTAGCCATCTTCATCTCATACAGACAGACACTTAACTCCCAACCATTAACCATTTCAAACCACCACCTTCACCATACCATCTCCTCCAACCGAACCAGCAATCCCAAGCTGACACACAACACACTTTCTCCGAACTCACCCCCTCTAATAACTCATTTTTCCCAGCCTCGCAACATTCACTACTACCATCTAAAGGCATTATTACTCTTTTTATAATAAAAAAAAATAAGTTATAACAGTAATGGTGACGGTAAATAGTGAGCAAAGTTCATTACGTTTCCAAAAGAAAAAGAGAGAAACACCCGATATTACAGGAAAAGATTAAGAAGAAATCTTTTAACTATCTTCATATCTTATTCACCAAATTAAACTTTTCGAAACATCTCAAGAGTAAAGACAATTTAAGAACCCGATCATGTTTCGGGGTTATTTTCACTTTTACTTTGGTAAAGTGGTACATTGTGAAACATCTTCCATGAAATATCTCTTGAAATGCAAAACAAGGATTGTTATGAACAAGTGTTATTCTAACTTGCTCCGAACGTGAGTTGTTCTCTATAGTTATTCCGTGGGGATGCTTTTTTTGAAAGAGTTTATTCTAAATAATGCTCTTCATAAAAAACATAATTATTCTAAATCGAAATTGTTCTGAACAAGAATTGTCTTTAAAACACGATAATTCTAAACAAGAGTTATTTTAAACAGTAATTTTCCTCGAAAAAAACTTTTTTTAAATGATATCTACATCGGATGATAGTTGTTTTAAATTAGTGTCTAGTTCTAAACATAAATGTTTTCAAACAATGATTATTCTAAACAAACATCAAGCGAAGTAATACTTCTACTGGATTTTAGCCAAGTAGCACAGTTTCTTAAAGCGGTATCCAAAACTAAATATCTATATCTATCAAACATGGGTTTTTCATTTCCTGATTATTTTATGAACATCAGTTTCCTGGTTAGTTGGCGGTTACTGGTTAAATTTTTTGTTTTTGTTTTTGGTAATTAGTGAAATCGATGGGGGTTGTTGCAGACAAAGACACTTAAAGCCGGTGAAAATTAGGTGGAATTTAGCTTAAATAAATACGTTTTTTGACTAACTAATAAATCCCTAGGAAATAGTAATATGCTTAAGAATTAGTAATTTCTTAATTTAAATATTGTAAAACTCTAACGAGAAAATCACTTGCAATAATATTATGGATCGACCCTGCTACCAGTTTCAAGAATCAAGCTGTACAAATTGATGTGGGGTATATTTACTTCTTTCGACCCAAGTAAAACACATTATAACAGTTTTTCCCCAATAGATTCATCAAGCAAACCCAGATCAAAAAACCATCATACGGGTCTGGGTTTTTATTATGAAAAACCATTGAATCAAGCTTTTGTTTTTCCTTTCCAAATGGTAATTCCCCACAAATTCAGCCTCTTCTGTCTTTTTATTTTCACTCCTCCTTTCTTACCGTTTTCGCAAACTCTCAACTTCGTTTCAATCCAAAACGACCACGATGGTGACCAGATTCCCCACCACGAAACTGAACCCAAGATTTCACATTTAATAATCCCATGGAGTTTTGTTGCATTCCAAGGGTTTTGAAGTGTGCCTACTGTCAAGAGCAAACCACAACCTCACTTGTGGAAGTAAACATTTCCACTGTCATATAACTCACTCTGTACATAAATGAATATTTTTATAATTTTCAATTAAATTTATGCTCCATTAACTTGTGATATCAACTTAATCGAAGATACTGTTATGACATTAGGCATATATGGTTGATCTCCTTTGTTGTTACCCTTCGGTTATTCTCCTCCACTTGCTAACTCACAGCACACAAAGTTACAATCGTTTGCAAGAACAAGTTTAACCATTAAGATAACGTATACGTGGTTGCTGTGACATCTCTCCACAAATGATGATTCTCACTACTAATTCCATTTGCTTCCTCCTCAATCTTGTCATAATCTTCAAGCTTCAACATTTGGCATTCAAGTTTAGCTTTCCAATCCAACTGGACCCCTCCCCTTTGTTCATGCATAAGCAGAAAGTAGTGTAAAACCTAATTAATGGCGTTAGTGATGATTACCTGTTCAAGGAAGGGCTTACAACCTACAAGGACAGCATTAGACAACAAGCGTTGACTACACAGGCAATAACAAAGCCACAATGTTTGAACTGTTTTCTACAACAACAAAAAGGGCCCAAAATCGTAGCTTCTCATAGCCCATCCTTGCCTTGTTGATCACAAAAGGAAGAGGCCCAACAACATTAAATTTGATCCTTCTAACCGAGAGGGCTGGCCATGTACAAGATGACAATAAATAATTTTACTATTCCAAACTTCGTCTAAGCCAATACTTGCTTTGCTGAACTTGCAGCAATAAAGTCAGCTATTCAGATGCAGCAGGGCTGAATGACTGTATTATGATCACCCAACACTCTTCAATAGATGCTGATTGAGAGAATCGATCAACTTTGTTTCTGTCAGAAAAGAGAGGAACCCATCATTTCAGAGTCGTTAGCTACCATATGGTGTTAACAGGACTAATATGTTTTATGCTTGGTCAGTGACAAACTATGTTTTGTCTTTACTGTGATTTTCCTCCTTCCAATCTAATGATGTATGTGCTTATGATGTACAAGGTTTCAGTAAGGTCATAAGATTCAATGATAAAAGATCTTTTGACAGTCCAAAACATGATTAACTTTCTTGTTTTAGCTAGTAACCCCATATAATATAAGGTTCTGCAATCATGAACGGTAGACGATGAAATCAATCTGCATGCTTGCTTTGATAATTATCCACCAAGAAAAAGTTTTTTTCTTTTCAAAAAAGGCATTAGTGCTGTTTAAGTAAAATTCCCACCACTGGCTACCATCATAGCCTAGAGTAGCTTGCAATATAAATTAACACTATCTAGGAGGAACCTTAATCTTAGGTAGTCTAAGAGCCCTAACTCATTGCCACCATTACGTTGTTATCTCCACACCCTATTTTGCGGATTGTTGCAGACATTGGACTGATTAGTGGCATCAAATCCCAGTCATTTCACGACAGAAATGTTAATCCATAAATTTCCATCTCACTCTATCTCCCACAGTCATTGTACACAATATTCTGCGCCAACAAGTTGTTGACATTTTCTACAAATGCAAAATATATTTTCGAAAAAGAATTTGTGCATTCATCTTGTGAATGATATAGGGCCTACCCGACAACAGCTAGTTGATGAACCGAACCAAAAAAAAAAAAACCTAAATGTGAGTTGCAGGAGTCATGTCAGAATTCATGACACGTGGTCCGTTGGAGGGTAAATACATAATTCTAATTCACATGTAGGAAGGAATGCAAGGACATGTAATGCTGAGCCATATTGTTTACTAATGAAATGTGTATAGAATAGGACAAGGAATAGGCTTTGTCCAACATGCTTAGTCTGGCATTTGATAGTAGGTTTTGGGTAGGAGGGGTATCATCTCTACTGAAAAAGATTCATCTACTTTGAATTTAGTATGAAAAACCTAAGCTAAGAGGAGCTAGAGTAGACTGAAACTGAGAATAGATGAACTTTGTCGTGCTTTTTAATATCAAATTTTCCTTTTTATCGACTGTGTGATCTGTCAATTCACATAAAAGAATTAATTGTCATTGTATTGACCATTTAGAGAAGAGCATACTGATAAAGACTAGCGGCTCTAATACAGTGGGATTCATGCCTAAATTTCATTGAATATGCTTTGACCTACCTTCTTAGAGCTACCAACCGAGTTTAATGTAATTAGCATAATTAAAATTATTAATGCAGCAGCTTTTTTTTGTTTAGGCCAACATCATGCTATAGCTTCGTTTTGGTACAAATTAGCATAGTTTCCTTTATATTTTTATTTTACTCATTTAATTAACTAGTTCGCTTTTTTTTTTTTTTTTTAAATTGAAGGTTGCCAAATTTTAATTAATTACATATAAGTAATATTATAGAAACTGAAACTCTCATGAATTTTTGATAAAATTGATACGTTAGAACAGATAGATCATATATTGTAAATTTTCTCTACTTTTCTCAATCGGCCCCTCCCCTTTTATCCTTTCTTTTGTGCTCCTTAAGAACTAAAGAACTAAACAAGTGGATTTCTTTCTTATAACATAATGATAAACGCAATGATAACTTTTCTGTCTTTTTTTGTCACTCATTTTTTATCAACATAATATTTTTCATATTTTTTTTCAATTATTCCTGGACTCTAGACTATATATAGTTTAGATAACCCGCAAAAATTTTCGACATATTTGATTGCAATCTTGATATAGACAGGGTGCTCCTTCGTCTCAAAATCTGAATAGAACAATCTTTATTATTTGAAGCGGTTCTTTCTGTCAGTTATCGAAAGAGGGCAATTGCTTTGAATTTCATCAATTGAGATATCTGGAAACAATAACAATATCAATATAACAATAATATATATATA
The DNA here is from genome assembly GCA_039519145.1 of Kokia cookei. Taxonomy (NCBI): domain Eukaryota; kingdom Viridiplantae; phylum Streptophyta; class Magnoliopsida; order Malvales; family Malvaceae; genus Kokia; species Kokia cookei. The sequence goes on from CM076902.1 coordinate 20,600,914, forward strand.
TTTCATTCGAATTCAAAGTGGATTCTTATTTTTTATATTCTGTATTCTTTTTAAATTCAATTAGATTCAAGGGCTAAGCACTGAATAAAAAAAACAGAGAAAAGATTCATGGGCCCCTACTTTATAATATAATGAAAGGCATGCTTGATAGAAAGACTAGATCACATAAAGTCAACGAATGAGGTGGGTTCATTAATAACTCACAGATGAAAAAATGGCAAAAAAGAAAGCATGCACTCCCCTTCTATATCTTGCATCTATAGTATTTTTGCCCGGGTGGATCTCTCTCTCATTTAATAAAAGTCTGAAATCTTGGATTACTAATTGGTGGAATACTAGGCAATCCGAAACTTTTTTGAATGATATTCAAGAAAAGAGTATTCTAGAACAATACATAGAAGTAGAGGAACTCTTCATGTTGGTCGAAATGATAAAAGAATACCCGGAAACACATCTACAAAAGTTTCGTATAGGAATCCAAAAAGAAACGATCCAATTGATCAAGCCGCACAATGAGGATCGTATCTATACGATTTTGCACTTCTCGACCAATCTAATCTGTTTCGTTATTCTCAATGGTTATTCTATTTTGGGTAATGAAGAACTTCTTATTCTTAACTCTTGGGTTCAAGAATTCCTATATAATTTAAGCGACACAATAAAAGCTTTTGCTATTTTTTTATTAACAGATTTATGTATAGGATTCCATACGCCCCACGGTTGGGAACTAATGATTGGCTCTATCTACAAAGATTTTGGATTTGCTCATAATGATCAAATTATATCTGGTCTTGTTTCTACCTTTCCAGTCATTCTAGATACAATTTTTAAATATTGGATCTTTCGTTATTTAAATCGTGTATCTCCGTCACTTGTAGTTATTTATCATTCAAAGAATGACTAAAAAATGATTCATGAATTCAATTATAATCTTTCTTACTTTCAAGATAAGCAAAGCATGCAAAGTCGTACTTCCTTTACTCTTTCCACCCATCAGGAGAATACAATTTCTCCTCTGTTTCAGTCATTTTTTTTTTCAGTTTTAAGTAAAAGTAAATAGCAGAATCGTGGCTAGGGAACTATACTAGTGACCTACCTAATTTTATTGTAGAAATTTTCGGGATCAATGATTGGACCATGAAAAGTAGAAATACTTTTTCTTGGATAAAGGAGGAGATTACTCGATCCATTTCCGTATCGCTCATGATCTATATAAGAACCGGGGCTTCCATTTCAAATGCATATCCCATTTTTAAGCAGCAGGGGTATGAAAATCCACGAGAAGCAACTGGATGTATTGTATGTGCCAATTGCCATTTAGCGAATAAACCCGTGGATATTGAGGTTCCATAAGCGGTACTTCCTGATACTGTATTTGAAGCGGTTGTTAGAATTCCTTATGATATGCAACTGAAACAAGTTCTTGCTAATGGTAAGAAAGGGGCTTTGAATGTGGGTACTGTTCTTATTTTACCAGAGGGGTTTGAGTTAACCCCGCCTGATCGTATTTCGCCCGAGATGAAAGAAAAGATTGGCAATCTGTCTTTTCAGAACTATCGCCCTACTAAGAAAAATATTCTTGTGATAGGTCCTGTTCCTGGTAAAAAATATAGTGAAATCACCTTTCTTATTCTTTCCCCAGACCCTGCTAGTAATAAGGATGTTCATTTCTTAAAATATCCCATATACGTAGGCGAAAACAGGGGAAGGGGCCAGATTTATCCCGACGAGAACAAAAGTGACAATACAGTTTATAATGTTACGACAACAAGTATAGTAAGCAAAATCATACGAAAAGAAAAAGGGGGTTACGAAATAACCATAGTGGATGCCTTGGATGGACATCAAGTGGTTGATATTATCCCCCCAAGACTAGAACTTCTTGTTTCAGAGGGTGAATCTATCAAACTCGATCAACCATTAACAATTAATCCTAATGTGGGTGGATTTGGTTAGGGGGATGCAAAAATAGTACTTCAAGACCCATTACGCGTCCAAGGTCTTTTGTTCTTCTTGGCATCTATTATTTTTCCACAAATCTTTTTGGTTCTTAAAAAGAAACAGTTTGAGAAGATTCAAGTGTTCGAAATTAATTTCTAGATCCGTGGATTTATCAACATCAAATTTGTAAAAAAGAACAAATTCTTCCTGGCAATTAGGTTAGGTATAATGAAAAAAAGTATGAAAAGTCTTTTGCTTGTTTCGATTCTTTCTCTAGGAATTGCTTTTACCGCATTCAAAACAAAATATGTATATTGTGAAGAAGACTATTTGTCTTTACCTCTTTTTTTTTTTTTTTTTCTTTTTTCAATCTAAATTGGACTAAATTGGGGGGGGGGGTAACTATATTCCTATTGTCAGTGTTAGATTAAAATGTTACAGAATGGGTTTTGTTTTCTAAATTCAATTTGATTAGATACTAAACATAAGATAAGTAAGTGGAGAATAAAAAGGAATGATAAATGAGGGGAACAAATAATTACAGGGAGTATTCTTCGTCTTTCTAGCCTTCGACACAAGAAAAGGATGTGTAAAATTCCTTTTCTTGTGTCGAAATAATAACAATTCCGGGACCCGTTCGTCAAAGATTTCTATTCTTAGTTTCGATTTTTCCAGATTTTTTAGAACCCTTTATTTTTTCGATTTACTTATAATAGATATTAGAATAAGTAATAAGGATAATATAATAAGTATAAAATAAGTCAAAATAAGTATAATATACTAAGTAATGGACAACCAAAAAAAAGAGAAGGAATCCTTACCCATTTTTTTTGATAAAATAGAATCAAGGCGATAAATTTATAAAATAATATCAAACTTTGATGAAATACTAAAATAAATAGAGTAAGGTTAGACTAGTCTAGAAAAGGTTTGATTGAAATCTGGTCGATAGGAAAAAAAAGAAATATTAAATATATATATTGTATTGTGTCATCCAATTGAGTGATTCCTTTTTTTCTTCTAACCTTGAAAGTATCGATAGATACTATAGAAGAGCAGATGTTATGAATCAATTAATTGAAATTGAGTTCATTTTTCAAAAAAATCATCGGAAAAAGTGATCTATTTGTTGTCATTTATACGACCAAAATATTATGATCATGATCATTAAGAATTCAACGGGACCCTTCCTCACGAATCAGACAAAGAAAGAGGAGGCGGGCCTCGTTGCATTCTTACACTTTCATGCTTATAACTTAGTTCGTCCCATTATCCATTATTCCATATTACAGGGACGAACCCAATCCAAAATATGAACCATAAAAGAAAAAACCTATTAAACCGATCACAAGAATACCAGTTACTGTACCATTTATCCCGCTTCCCTCTGCATTTCATCAAGTGGTCATGCTAAAGACATAAACAGTCATAGATAATTATGAGATACAATCCTTCCGAATGGGATAAGGGAATTCCTACTATTATTTAGTATTCTACTACTCTTTTTTTTTCTTAATTGAAGAAATAATTGGAAAATAAAACAGCAAGTACAAAAATGAGTAATAACCCCCAATAGAGATTGGTACGATTCAATTCAACATTTTGTTCGTTCGGGTTTGATTGTGTCATAGCTCTATAATTAATTCGAATTAGGTTTATCGTTAGATGAACTGCATTGTTGATATTGACCTAAAAAAAAACGGTAGGTACAGCTAGTCCCTGAACAACCAACCATCGCACTGTAAAAACGGTGAATTTGATGGAAAATAACTAATTTGTAAAGAAAGCAGAGCTTCTCTCCTGTCCTCTCCCTTTCTTATTCACGTAGAAAGCATGGAAAAATAAAGATTTCCTTCCTTTTATATTAACTTAAAATAAATAAAATATTATGAAAATGATATTTAAATAATTTCACCGAATCAAAATTAATCCTATTTGAGAAATGACTATTTTACCCCTCAACATTCTCTACAATTTCTCTCTTGAATAATCATTTTATTTGGTAAAATTATTATTTAGTCCCTTATATTTATACACTTATTCAATTTAGTCTCTGCCTAATAATTTTGAGTTACAAGGACTTTAAGGTATTTTTTAAATTCAGTCCTTCAATTTTTTTGAATTTACACTTTAACCCTTCAACTTTTGAATATTCACACTTTTACCCCACTTCTTTTCACTCTTTACAATTTAATCAATACCTCGGATTTATTTCTCTAAATACACAAGAATTTTCAATTTCTTCTAGTATCCAATTGCCTTCTTTACTAACACTAATAGTTCCTAATTAATTTCCTTGAAAATTTTTAACATGTATCATTTTGTATTAGCACTATTCTCGACTCAAGGAGTTTTAAGTATGATACAAATCACATATACACAACCAATATAAAGGTTTTCTATTGGCTTATTTGTGTCTGAATTTTAAGAGTTTTCTTCAATTCACTTTGGGAACATTTTGAAGGTAGATTTATCTATCGTATTGTAGGTTTTATTGGAGAATTATTTCACTTGTATGTAAGGTCAATTGTGGAGAGTAAGTGCAAACAATTATACACCATGAGAATGCTTCTACTTTACCTTTTTGGGTAGTTTAAGGCTTTAATCATTGGGTGTACTATAATAATTGTTTGTTGGATTCGTTCTTTAATCTAGGCTCTGCAGAGGTATGATTATTATCCGAACTGTGTAAATAATTTCGATCCTCATATTTACTTATCTATTCTATTATACATTGTTCCATAGTTCTAGTCAAACAGTGTGCTCTTTCAGCTATTAATACCTAGCTTCCCATCTTACCTATGTAACACTTTTCCAATCTCTTCAAGTAATCCCACCAAGTTTCATTTACAAGGTTTTCATGACAGACTTGGCCTTTGCCTTACTATTATTCACATAGACATCTTGCACCATTTCCAAATCTACTCTATTCCCATGTCTAAATTTGGCATACCATCTTTCCCGGACTATGAATACTCTCTAACATTCCCCTTCCCTTTTCATTACAAATGTCACATTTAAGTCTTGCAATATTCACCCTAATCATTTTATCAACAAAACAAACCATGTTCATATTACGAGAAGCTACCATTTCATCTATCCTTAACCTAAATGTCACAAAATTGAAACAAAGCCCATTGTTTGATTAATTTACAACAAGATGCTTAAACCATAAAAACATCATTAATCTTTTATCACCTAAAATATTGTGGGGTGTGCCTTGCATTTATCGAACACGTTGTAGGCACCTTAGACGAGAATTGACAAGAAACTGAAAAAGGCCAAAATAGGACCGACATCAGGAAAAGGAGCGTTGGCTTGTCAGGATGATGCGATGGACGATGTCATGACTATAACACCCTTTACCCGGTCCAATTGCTAGACCCGAGTTATAAGATGCTACAATAGTTAACAAATTCAAACATATACTTTATTGTAATAACATTAAACAAATTAATAAAAAAGAGTAATAATTCATGTTTAATATGAATTACTAACAACTTCGAGTTTTAATTGAGCATATGAAATTGACACCAGTACAAATTAGGACTAAATTACAAAGTTTTAAATAACTAGGGAAAAATCATAAAACAAGGTCACACGACTATGTGGTTAGGACGTGTGATAGGCTGAGGTTGTGTCGTGCCGAATCACATGGTCGTGTATCTAAATCGTGTCATAGACTGAAGTCGTGTAAAATAGAGTCACACGATCGTGTCGGTAGATAGTGTAACAAACCGAGATTATGTGGACCTAAATGTAAAATCTTAAAAACATTCACACGACCGTGTAGCCAAGCCATGTGAGAGACTGTGGTCGTGTTTAACCAAAATCACCTTGAACATATAGAGCACACGGTCGTGTCACTTGCCCTTGTATGACATACGGTCGTGTGGCAAAACCGTGTGACACAAAATGTCATTTTAGGAACTATTTCAAGCCTAACCAAATTCATGCACAATCTAAGTTCAATTACAAATTAATGTCTACTCAAAACCTGCATAATTTTCACAACAAGCAAACCAATATGACATTTTTATAACACAATCATTCAAGATACTAATGTGCCTCAAATGGCATCCTAACAATCAATCCTTATAGCATGTTAATTTAATCATCATTTAAGCTATTAACATACAAAACTCTTCCATTCATCAAAAACACCTACCAATATACATATTCAAATCAATTACATATGTCAATTCCTTGGTTATTATGAAATCAATACTAGCATATGATTTACTTAACTAATTCATTAACAAACATCATTCATTATACCACATTTATATTTACCATTTCAAATCATCTAATCCAACATTTCCACAATTTGGCTTTTTCCAAATAGCTAACTAATAAGCCTCAGTAGGCACTAGAACATACCAAAATCACCTATTCAAACTTAGTCTATACTTTCGTACTTTCAAACCATTCCACATCAACATATATCATAGTTCAAACAGTATCCAAGTGCAAACCAAAACTATGCAATCTTGGTAAACACCTATAATAACACATATATACATGCCACAAAATCGAACTTTAAACAATACTTTTGAATCAATACCAGGATAGTGTGAGCTTTTCGACGATTCGCTTCACACGTTCTGTAGGTTGGCACTAATGGGAAAAAGGAAACAAGGGGGTAAGCATTACAAATGCTTAATAAGTTCACATGTATTAAACCAAGTAACTTACCTCGGGTATAATTATACATTACATGCTACTTACTTGGTAAAATCTGCCTATCATGGAAAATCAAATATAAAAAAAGTGAGTTCAACATTTATCATACCATATAGTAACTCAATCATATAACATTTCAATTTACTTATTTAACATTTCATTATCATTCACAAAACAAATAATCGTTTAACGAATTCATTATCTTAATCATATCATACAATCTATTTATCCGAAATACATCCCATTTAAATTTAATTTCAATTACTATTTCATTTTCTTATTCAAATTCCGAATCAAACTTGTTGGTTCATCACATTTCTATATCGGCTCTTCAAGCTTGTATAATCGGTTTGTATGATTTTTCAAATGCCATTGATATTCGTTAATCACAATATGTATACAAATCATTAGATCATAATATTAACCCAATGCAAGTATCATTTATAAATTTTCATTTTATACCTGTATTAACTTTACTCGGACTCGAACGGATACACAGATCCAACCAACAAACCAATTTGACACTAAGTGTCTCATTGGACAATGTCAAAGTAAATAGTTTATGCCTAGCACTCATCGGTATAACTGAAGTAATTTAGCATCGATTGCCTCATTGACATGTAGTTGAAGTAACCCTAAACTCTTCCTATCATATGATATGCCAACTATATCGGACTCTGCCTAAACATATAACAAGGTAGCAATTTACTCAATTTCATTTATAAGACAAATTTTCAATTCAATGTTGACATTTCATCAACCAATTATCAATTTGTATGCATAATATTATAATTCATCTTATCATAAAGCCAATTTTGCAATTACGACAATATACAATATTTTTAAATCTATTCAATTATGTCCTCTAACTTGAGGATCAAACATAATCATATCAATTTAATTCAATTCAACTAACCAATCTCATATTACAATTCATTATATCCAATTTATCAATCAAATTTCCATTTCATTATGATTTAATCCATATCTCACCTTTTTGTACCAAATCGTAAATAATCAAAATTTCAATTAAACATATTTACAATTATAATTTTAAATACATAAAAATTTAACACAAACATATCATATGAACTTACCTGGTCAAAACTACAAATGATCAATTATCTAAGGACTACTCAATAAATTTTCCCTTTTTTCCACGATTAATTCCGATTTGGTCCAATTCCTGATCTATACAATAATTCAGTTCAATTTATCAATTCCAACCCTCTTATTTCATCCTATTACAAGCATATATCATCTCAGTTTCATTTTTTTTCTGCTCCATAAAGTTTTACCTTTTATTCAATGTAGTCTCAAAAATTGAATTTGCAATATTTTTCAAATTTGAGCCTTGATTTCGAGACCGAACTTAATTTAATCCTTATACAGCCCACTACTATACATGTTAGGTAACAACTAGCAGTTAGCTGGTTCTTGAAGTCTGTTAATAGTAGTTAGTTAGTTCAAGTTAGTTAATAATAGTTACTTTATGCTATATAAAAGATAGTTAATGGGTTGAGCTAATCATGAATGGTAGAATGATTAATTCTTTCATATTTATTGTCATTTGCTGGTAATACATAATTACAGAAATTTCAAACCAATTTTGAAATATTTATAGTTTAGTCCCTATATTCAAAATTAATAGTTTTCACTTTACAAATAGTCTTCTTTTCATATCTAAGCTTAAAACCTAACCAAATAACACCAAAAGCTTCAAGATTCAACAATGAAATTATTTATAAACTTTACATTTTTCAAAAATTAACACACGGGTCAAATAAATTAAGCTCCTAAGATTTCAAAAATATAAAAATTACAAGAAACGTACTTGAAATTGCTTACCAAATCAAAGGACTAAATTTGAAAACTTAAAGCCATTATTTTTCTTCAAGGTATGGTCATGGGGAGAAAAAGATGAAAAATATGATGAAAGATGTCATCTTTTCTTCTGTTTTTGTAATTTATACTTTATTTAACACTAATAACCTTAATTAATTAAATTAATCTTTAATTAACTTAAATTAATTAAAATTAACCTATTTAGTAGATGACATCAAACTTCCAGCACCGAAAATCCATTTAAAATTGGACCAATTGCCTAATTGGTCCTCCAATTGATTAAAAATCTATAGTGATTAACTTTTATTACTTTTATAATTTAGTCCTTGTACCTTAATTAGTCACTAATTCAGCGGAATTACCTATCCAAAATTTACTTCATCTATGTAATACCTCCGTAAGAATTTCATAAAAATATTTTCGGACTCGTTTCATGAAAATGAGGTCTTGAGACCTCCTTTTCCAAAACCATCGACTTTTGGTATGAACTACTTGTACCTTAACTAATTGACCAATTAATAAAATCTATAAAAATTGAAATTCGCAATAACATCATATTTAACTCATAAATATTAGATAATAATATTTACAAACTCACTCGTCGAAATTATGGTCTCAAAACCACTGTTTTCGACACCACTGAAAAACGGGTTGTTACAGTGACAAGGCGAATGGGACATTGTGATGTCATGGCGTGTTCTCCTATTTGGTAGTCGCATTTTAAACTTAATGTAGGACTTCTTCTTCTAATTAGACTCTCATTATTCCAAGGTTATTTTAGTATGATTAGAACTCTAATCTTAGTCTATTTAAAGATGTCATTGTATCCCTGTTTTGTTAAGCCAATCAAGATGTAGTCGTAGGCTTTTTCTTTTAGGGCGACAAGATGTAGTCACATATGAGTTTTGGTGAGTGTTTCGTGGTAATTATGGAGAGTATTTTATACTTATTTTGTGAGTGCCTTATAAGATGTAGGGTTTTGTTTATTGATTTACTTTTTTGGGATTTTGATCTTTGTATTCAGGATTTTGGGTAATGTACATTTAGATTATTTACTCCATATTGTTCTTTGATTTGTTTACTTATTTAGTGAAAAATCGAAGTTTTTTTACCGTGGTTTTTTTCCTCTTTGAGGGTTTTCCACAGAAAATATTTGTGTTCGTTCTTCCCTACTTTTACTATTTTGTTGTTCATACGATCGTTTTCCAATAAATTGGTATCAGAACTACAATTTAGCTTTCATAAATTGACTCATTCGGTGACAAAAAAAAAAGTTTTGGATATTGAGAAGTTTGACAGATCATAAATTTCAATTTATGTTAGTTTCAGATAATTACGGAGCTAGCTGATATGGCCGAGAGCAAGGGTGATGATTCGTTACTCTCCACATAATCTGGTTGAAGGTGGAGTCGTGTCAAATGTCAAGCATGTGCTTGATTTAGAGAAGAATCTCATCCCCTTTGGGTCTTTAGGACTCAAATGGTTCGCAGAGTGTTTAAGGCAAGGTTGGTCGCAAAGGTTATAATCAAGTGGAGAGTTAATATTTTCTCTCTTGTTTGGGTATTACTAACTCTTGTTGCATTATACAACTTTTATTTTAAGATTAGGAGTCTTTCAGTTTCCAATTTTGAGCATGGTTTACACTTGGTTAACATTCAACAAAATTCGAGTTAGGCCCGTGACAGAGCATGGGAAAGGAGGCGTGATAAATACAAGTCAAGGTGGAGATTTGTGGGGTGTGCCTCGCATTTATCGGACACGTTAAAGGCACCTTAGACGAGAATTGACGAGCAATCGAAGAAAGGCCAAAATAGGCCCAATGTCGGGACGACGCGATGGATGACTTCATGACGTTGTGATGTCACAATGTGTTCTTCTATTTGGCAACCACATTTTAGACTTCAAGAAGGACTTATTCTCTCAATTAGACTCTGATTATTCTAATGATATTTTAGTATGATTAGAACTCTAACCTTAGCCTATTTTGTTAAGCCAATCAAGATGTAGTCGTAGGCTTTTTCTTTTAGGGCGACAAGATGTAGTCGCATATAAGTTTTTGTGAGAGTTTCGTGATAATTATGGAGGGTATTTTATACCCCTTTTGTGATTTTTTTATGAGATTTAGGGTTTTGTTTGCCGATTTACTTTTTGAAATTTTGAGCTTTGTATTTGGGGTTTTGGATAGCCTACACGTTGTACATTTAGGTTATTTATTTCATAATGTACTCTCATTTGTTTACTTATTTAGGAAAAAGCCGAAGTCTCCTTTTCCCGAGATTTTTGTCCTCTTTAAGTGTTTTCCATGTAAAATATTTTACATTCATCTTTTAGTATATGATCTAATTTAAACTATGTGTGTGTGTTTTTGTGATGTTTTGGTGCTTATACATATGGTATTTTTTTTTACCAAGGATTGAAGGAAGGGGTTGTGCAAAGTTTAAATCCAAGACCTGATGTCAACAAAAACCTAAACAATGCAAGCCATTTGTCACTACACCAAGCAAATTCATCAAATTTATATTTGATGGAACCCTATTAATTTAAGTAAATCATTTTTCAAAAATTATTTTTAGTGAAACAAACGGAGTCTTAATGTTTTTAAAATTATTTTTTATTTAATGATAAAGGGGTATTAAATATACATCTTCACATTATATTTAATTGTTTAGGGTTTTAATTATCTCGTGTCATATTACATTTAACTGAGTGACAAAAGACTTGAGTTTAAATTTTCAATTGACATTAATCCCGAGTTTTATTCTCATACAACTTTTACCCCTTACAAAAAAAAAAAATAGTTAACACTTATAGTCCTAATAATATTTAAAAGTATATAGTGTAAATGCATCAAATATTATGCATTCTCAACTTCATATTTATTGCTGAATTTGCATCTAGCAAGCAATCATCTCTTTTTGTCATTGCCTTTCCTTTTCCTTTGGCCTCCCAATTATTAATACGTATAATTCTCCGTTAGTTTGCTTTAACTATTGTTTTCTTTGGATTAGGGAATATATGGTAAGTCGGAATGCATGAGAAGGAGAAAGAGAGAGAGATGATGCGGAATGAGAAATGGGAGACATCCCCACATCCCTCATATTATTATTAGATGCAAGGTCATAGTCATTCTTTTAGTGTACCTCCCATTTTATTACCTTTGTCTTTTGCCTCCATTCCATCCCCATCCACTAAATGCTCTTTGCCTTCGCTTCTCTCCGCTTCTCTCCTCTCCTCTCCTCTCCTCTCCATTACCCTTTTTCTCACTCAACTTTGCAGTTCTCTTTCTCCTTCTCCAATTAGGGTTTTCCTCTTTGTAGCGATAAATCTGAGAGGTTAGGTTTATCATCACTTCACTGCCCAAGGCTGCCTTATCTTGGTAGGAGCAAACAACATCCTCCTCAAACACAGCTAGCTCATTCATATAAGGGGAAAAGGTACTTCCCTTTTTATTCTTCTCATCAATAAACACAGATCCAAAACAGGATATTATATATGTGTAGCTGCTTTCTTCTTTTCCTTGCCATTAACATATCTTTTCGTTTTTTTCTTTGTTGGCAAGCTAAAGCTAAGCTAAGTTAAAGGCTCTAGTTTAGGGCTTTCTTATGTTCGAATACCTTAGATATACCTATCAAAAGATAAACTTGTCTTGGTGATTTTGCACTCCTCAGATCAGATCCCATCTTCATTCGATTGCAGAAAGGATCCTATGACTTTACAGCTGCTCATACAACTAAATTTGCACCGCAAGTTAATTAAGCAATAAATTATTTTTTATATATAAAAAAGAGACAAACTTCGGAACCAAAATTGATGGTGTGGCAGGCACAAATCCTTGTGTGGATCATGAAGGTCCAGTTCAAGAATTGAACTTCTTTTCTTTCTCTCTAAACGTACAAGATATGAGTAACTAAAAAAGGAAAAAAAAAAAAGGAAGTAAGAAAAAACAAGGCAGCTATATATGCATAAAATAAATCAGTGCCCAGATTTAAGAGGTTGTGTTTAATTGTCTATGCAAGTATGTATGTTCCAAAAGTTCTCCCTGTTGTTTGTCTCTGAGAGCGTCAGAAAGGTGACCATCAGATTTTTTTTTTCTCTTTAACTTCGAAACTTTTGGATTTATTTCCTTTGGTAAAGCAGCTGCTTAGATCGCTAGATACTGATCATATAGAAGATACGTTCAGGAAAACCCTAGTAAATATAAATCATGGACCCAAGTTAATTATGAAATGATAAGGGAAGGAAAAACTGAAAAATATGCCGAAGGTTAGATGAGAATATAGTTTTCGAAAACAAATTTAAAATCCCATCATCAAAGAAGTAAAATATCTCTGCTTATGCTCCAAACTTGGAGCTGATAACAAATGGTTGTTGTGATTGTGTGCATAGCAGTGAAGATGGCTTCTTCCAGCTCTTACAATTCACCCTGTGCTGCTTGCAAACTGTTGAGGAGGAAATGCATGCCAGGTTGCATCTTTGCACCTTATTTCCCACCGGAGGAACCCCAAAAATTTGTTAATGTTCACAAGATCTTTGGAGCAAGCAATGTGACTAAGCTCCTGAACGAGCTCCTCCCTCACCAAAGAGAGGATGCAGTGAATTCCCTTGCCTATGAAGCTGAGGCAAGAGTAAGAGATCCAGTTTATGGGTGCGTTGGTGCCATCACTTTCCTGCAGAGACAAGTTCAAAGGCTCCAGAAAGAACTGGATGCAGCTAATGCTGATTTGATTCGCTATGCCTGCAACGACATTCCCACAGGCTTGCTTCAAGGAACGGGGACGAGTTCGGTTCAACCTCCTCTAACTCCCCGTATCAGGCAAGCTGAGTTTAGCAGAAGGGTTGGTAATGAAGGAGGAGGATTCTATCAACTCCCTGGTGCTCTTCCTTATTCTTTCCCTTGGAATGATGCCTCTTCAGGTGATATGAACGATGGAGGTGGAGAAGGCGGTATGTGAACCAACACAATTTCAGATAATATGCTCCATTTAGGGTTTCCCTATATGGGGCATATGATCTTGTTGGGATGGGTGTTACTTTTGTCTGGTTTATGGCTAGCCTGTGCGTTCTCGAGCTAGAGATATTGTCACTTAAGTACTTGTAGTAATATTGTTTGCCTTACTATCAAAATTTGGTGGGTGCAGTAAAATTCTAATGGTTGTTCTGCTAATACCAGGGGCTTAAAATGTGTCATCGGCATTGTACTGTATATGTTGTGGGGATTTGGACCTAAAATAAGGGGGTAATAGAGCCATATCTATTATGGCAACTAAACCTTTTTGTTGCGTCATTAGTGCTGCAGCAGCTCCGGGCGTGGGTGCATGTGGTGTGGAGTTGCTCTTCCCTTCTGTCATTTGTTTTATGCTTTAAAGAATAAGTGAGATGAAATAGTTGCAGTGTTAAGGTCGAACTTTAAAAAGGATTCTCCAAGCCTAAGTCGTCTATGCCCTAGTCCTCCTTTACGCTATTTATTCTTACCTTTCTACTTTGTTTTTGAGGACCACCCGGTTCAATTTTATTCATAGCCGCAGATTTCAAATGCCCAAAATTCAACCCCAAGTTGCTCCTGAATAATTAATCACTATTTGTGTATATTTATATAATATAATATGCTATGAAGATATATATGATCCGCCGGCTGACCGCTTCCAGCAATAGCATGTTCTACTAAGATTATATTAGTGTGTTAGTAATTTAAAACCCCTATACGTACGACACAAATTTAAACAAAATTGAACAGTCGGTGTCACTACTTTTTTTTTCTGCTTTTTGATTAATCTTATTCAAACCTCTCTGAACTTTAAGTAGGTTGTGCAGAAAAATAAAAAATAAAAAAAGAAGGAAAAGGGAGGGTGTGAGTTTGAGCAGTAGTTTCGTAGGTGGTGAGACCCAGCTGGCTAGGGCTAGCTTGCTCCACCTCCCATTTCCATGGTAACAGGTATTTCAAACAGTGAGTCACAGTTACTGTCCTCATTGGATCCGATATGTAAAACCATTGGTTTACTCCTTGCTGCATGGAAGGGTTGCTTCAGCTTTTCCTTCCCCAGCCATTTCACTATTAGCAATTTGGATCCCGCTACCTACAACTGTAGAACGTCATTCACCAAAAGTCTCAACTCTCTCTCTCTCATAATTTTGCACCCTTCCTGTTTAATTTTCTATTGGTTTACATATACATTATTAGCGTTGTGATATATATATTGTTTAATATATGATAGGCATAGCCTAGCTAATGATATGAATGGAAGCCACAGGGAAGAAAGCCAGAAACTTAGGAAGCTTAGGGTTTTTACATTACAACACATCACCCTACACTTCTAGTTTTTTTTTGAAAGGTCAGAAGAGGCAGTTGAAGCATCATATGTCGTTATCAAACAAATTAAACTAAGTTATGTCCTTAAAAAGGAAAAGGGGGTCTCTCTCACTTCTTTTTTTCCTCCAATTTAACTAAGCTGTCGTTTTCAAAAAATTAAACCAACGTCAACAACGATTTTTGAAGACAATAATTATTTATTTAGGGTTTGAAGGGGAGGGACAGTTGTTCTAAAATTTGATATCCTTGACTTTGGAATTTCCTTAATTTCTTCGACTGTCTAATTCATTTCATTTCATTGCCAGCCAGCCACACGCTTGCATTCTTGTGTCGCTGTGGAAAGGTTTCATCAGTAAGCACGACGACCATCTTCTGGTACTCCCACTTTTTGTCAGCGCCTACTATTGATCTAACTCTACCTGCCCACAGCTGAATGCTCAATATATCTCTCCTTCTCTCCCATCAAACTTTCACACACACACACACATATATATATTATTGCTACTATATGTATCTGTATTTCTACAGAGACATAAGTACATGATAAGATACTATACTAATAAAGAAAAAGTTAAGACTGTCCTCTCCACTCCTCTTTCCCGTCTCAATCATTCATGGCCTCTGGGTCTGCAAGTTGCAGTGAGAGTCACGTCTTTTGTCCTCCAATTCATCGCCTCCCCATTCATCCCAGTACTGCCCACTATTTTAGTCCGTTATCTTTTGGCCTCATTTCACCATTACCTTATACTATTAAACTTTTACATCAACAAAAAGTAGTAATTATTATTAATTAAATTAAAAGAATGAGTTTGATAGTTGCAGCTATGGTACTGTTAAGTTTCAGAAGGTACTCTGAGATCAGAGGGCAAGTAGGGCTTTTCCGAAGTTTAAGTTTATTGGAGTAAAGCTTTCTGTTCCACTTCTGCTGTTTTTTAATTTCCCCTTCATATACCTGAAGAATGAAAAAGTCATTACTGAATTGCGAATCCATCAAACCTTACCCCATCATATACCTGAAGAATGAAAAAGTCATTACTGAATTGAGAATCCATCAAACCTTACCCCATCAATCTTTCACTGCAAAACGTGAAAAAGAAGCAAAGAGCAGGTTAAATTTGACAGTGGGATTTCTTTTCTTAAAAACAAAAAAGAAGGGAAAGGACAAATGAATACAGGGTGTGCGGGTCCTATTTAATTAAACCAACAGCCTATGCCCCCCCCCATCTACACAAGAAAAACTCTTACAAATGGTTGTGTCCGGACGGGGAGGGACTCATCATTTGTATCTTTTAGGTTGGATGTTTTTGATGTTCCAAGACACTGAAAAATGTTGGGATTTGGGAATGTGGGTTCTTGCTTTTTCTATTCATTCGCCATCGAGATCATATATGATACACCAGATGAAGTTTTTTAATTTTAAAAATAAAATGCTTGAATAAGTGTTATATAGTTTCAGCCAGTGCATGGTACACTACTTATATAGTTTCAGCAAATGTTCATTTCTTTTTATTTTAAAGTTTCAGTGAAGCTCACTACTTCGGCTACTGGTATTTTGTCGGCTCCTATCTCCAAATGATGACAGAAGATAAGTATGTGTGAATGACTAGATATATATATATATATATATATATATATATATAAATAAACAAATACTAGCATTTACCCTACTACCAAATTTAATTTCAAATTCCATCTTAAATTTCACATGTTAATCCAGATAAGTTTTGGGTATTAATGTAAAATCCAAACTTTTAATTTTTATTTTATAAGCATAGATGGAAAATAACAAAACCGTGACATCACCACTAATTCTTTGACAGCAGGTAAGAGACAACACATATTCTTTCCAACAAATCTATTTGGAACAAATCATCAAAGAATAAAGAGATATTTTTCGGCGGCAGTTTGTAAGAGATTTACTGTCTGATTTTTTTTTTTTTAATTTTAGTTCATAATTAATTCATCAATGCAATATACTTTATTAATTTATTTCATAATCTATTACTTTGTGGATTGCTTCCAATTTCCAAAAGAGCCTAACGTGTCTTCAACATTATCAGATGCTCATGATAGAATCATAATGCAATTTACGTAAATTAGAGTTAAGGAAAAAAGAAATATACCTAAACATTGGTCTTAACAAATAATATATATCCAAAATTCAAAAATAATATACATATACATATATATTTTTTATCGTGTCAATTTAAATGTGAATATATTTCTTTAAATAAGAAAAGTGAAATTTTTTTTAATATATTGATGTGATTACATGATAGTATTTGTTTGTATTTGCTTAACAACGTACGCACAAATGCTCGAACTCGAATCTCTTAAAGTGAACATCATTCTTTTTTTCACTTGAACCACTCGATGAGTTCAATTAAACATTGAATCTACCCTAAAAAATGTGAGAAACAATTATGAAATAAAGGTTATTAATATTAATCATGTTACTCTTTCGTTCGCAACCGGCATTAGATATGATGCTGCAAATGCATCATTACCCAATTCTAATGGGCGTGCTTTTTTAAGTTTTAATCTTATTTTATTTTTTAATGATAAATTAAGGATAGGGATTGTCCAGAAATTCAATCCGAGATCAGTTTACGATTTTATATTTTATTTTCTTATTTGAGTTCATATTTGAGAGGATGATTGATCATCTAAATTTTCTAAAAGTAAATCTATTGATTAAATTACATTATCTAAATCACTTTTCGTGCCTAGAATTACAAATTGTTTGTACATTAAATATAAATAATTTTTAATTAGAAGAATTATGAACTCAACA
Organism: Kokia cookei; assembly: GCA_039519145.1. Taxonomy (NCBI): domain Eukaryota; kingdom Viridiplantae; phylum Streptophyta; class Magnoliopsida; order Malvales; family Malvaceae; genus Kokia; species Kokia cookei. The sequence goes on from CM076902.1 coordinate 20,618,484, forward strand.
GCCTACCAATTTAAAGGTTTTATTTAATTAAAAAAAATCTTCTCTTAACCTTCTAAAGATTTATTTATTAAATAAATTTTAAATAAAAGGACTTCACCTTGTTAATTAATTATTATCTTTATTGTTGCCATCTTCCATCTTTACATTTAATATAAATTTTAATAAAAACAGTAAAAAATTAATTAATAGTAAAAATATTTTAACTATTGTTAAATTAAATCATAGATGGTATTATGTTCTAATGTAATAATGTGATCAATAAATACAATTTATTTTTCTAAGTCTACTTTAAGTTACAAGTACAACCACAATTGTAATAACAAATATTGCATCTGAATACACATAAATACAATAAATTATTACAAAATATTATTAGACTTGCAGTCAAAATATCTCTAAATCTAGATTATAATAGATATATAGTATCCATATATTATCATACGGACCAAGAATCCGTACATAATTACACAAAGAAAAGACTCAAGGCCTTAAAATTCCTAAGAACCTCAACAATAATAAATAAACTTTAAAAAAAATAAAATAAGAAGGGAGTATATTTATTTTTTAATTTAAAATTTAGTCAGTAAATAAATATTAAAATAAATGTATTTTATAATAAATCTGAAGGAAGTAAAGAATAGGTGCGTTTTACGTTAAGCATGCATCAAAGCAACCTAAAAATGGCAGGGGTTTAAGATACGGGGCGCATACAAAAGATACGTTGCGAAAGAGAAAGGATAAACATATGTGGTTAGCTTTGTTTGTAGATTAATTCTTTGTAATATTATAAAACTGAGAAAGCTGAAAGTGTCAGATTGCCAATGATGATAGTCATCATGGGTGTTATTACAACTAATACAGGGAGACTACGGGTTCAAAGAATTGTGCTTTTGTCGGATACATAACACACACATATATATACATTCTTTAGGGAAGCGAAGAAGAAAAGGGAGATCACAGCCGAATTGCAGTTCAGAATTCAGAGAGTACCATTTCTTGTATTATTTATAAAAGAAAAGCAAAAATAATGTGGATTGCAAGAATATGTTGCAGCGCCGCTAGCTGAGTATTAATTATTGTAGGGGAAAATGCTGTTTGGAAGTGTGAATAAATAATTTTTAAAAGGAATGTGTTTAATATTTCTCTAATCATACGAGCATAAAGTGTTGATATCTCGTCTCCTTCGATCGAATATGTGCAGGTTTTGACTTGGGGAAAGTGGCCTGCCCAGTGCGCATCAACCATAAAGTTGCCACCACTTCTTTTCTTTTTTTTTTCTTTTTTTTTGTTTACATTTACATTTGTGTTGTGTTTTATATCCATGTTATCATTATACTATATTCTAGTTATAATTTAATTTTGATACGTTATCATTTTGGTTCTATATCCATCCTAACTATATTCCACTTGATTTTCCGTTTCAAGAGAATACAAGTCAAATTCACCATTTCAAGAGAATTTTCTCCAACTCGTGAATTCTTATATCTTGGTCTTGTTTGATTTCAGTATTTTTCCTGAGTAACATTGCGTTTCACAAGCTCTCCATGTCCCGAAATTATTATTCTTATTAATCAATAGTTATTTATCGGTCGAATTTTAATTCATTATTGTAATAATCAAAGAGGATGAGAGGTGAATTATGCTTAAGCACATGTTACTATCTGATTTGAAGAACAGAAAATTAAGGATAATTTAAGAATTGCATCAAAAAATAATAACTATTTACGCAGAGAGTTGGATTTCTTCTCCTCAAAACTCCAAAGCAGAAGAATCATTCTTATACTGATTTCAAAACAACAACGGAAACCAACGCCACTCATTCACATCATATCATAGCATTGCATAGCACGTTTTAAACCAACATGACACATTTCTTGAACTATGTAGGGTTATACCTCAAACTATTTACAAAGAGGTGCAGGCAATGCATCCTTAGTCACAATGTGTACCAGGGAAGATAGAGGTTGTATCACCCAGCATTCACTACTTGCCTTCTCTTTGTATTGAGTGCAAACAATCAACAGCCCTATTTGCATCACGTCTAACTAGGTTGAAATCAAAACATCAATCATTGTTCTTCGGCTTATCAATTAATTTGCTACAAAATTATCTCAACCTTTATCTTTACCTCACTCCCTTCTTATTTTGTTGAAGGTTACATAAGAATCAATTTCCAAGATCATCTTATCATAGCTATTTTGGTTAAGCCAAATCTATCCATGTTTTAGCCAACGCCTCTAACATCTTTGGAGAATCAACCATCCAAGTCATTCCTATTTCACCTAAAACTCTTCCATTAGCATCTCCTCCGGTCATCCCTACCCTTGCCTACTTCAATTTAGAGTTGAACCCACCATCACATATAGTTTATTTTAACCCATCCTTCACTTGGATTTTGCCACTGTATCATAGAAACATCTGCCTTATTTCTCTCAACTGTAGCGGTCATCTTAGTAGCCTCCTAAAAAATCCAACAACTCATGGACAATCCCAACTTGGTTAAAGAAAGTGGAAAGTTCTCTTTTTTAGACCTATTTCCATCATCACTCTTGATTATGAGTGTAACATCTGTGTGTTTGAACCGGATTTGGAACAGGGATAAAATAGAATTGAGAATTAGAAATGTTTAGTTGAAGTAAAGAATGTTAGAAAAATTTAAGGGTTAAATAGTAAATGAGAGAAAATATGGGATACTAAATAGCGAATTATCCAAATTGAATTTTAAGTCATCATGGGAATTAGATTGATTGATGAGGGGCAAAAGAGTAATTTGGTGTAAGATATTTTTGGAGGCAAAGTTTTGGGCTAAAGTGTAAAGTTGGAAGGCTCAAGAACTAAAAGTGTAGTTTTACCATTTTTCTTAAGTGAGATATTTTAAGTGAACATTCTAGAGAATTTGAGAGAAGAAAAAATGATTAAAAAGATAAAAATATCATCTTTTTCATTAAGTAGCCGTCCATGCCCTTTTCTTCCATTTTCAACATTTGCTTTTATTCCAAATAGGTCCTTCCATCATTTTTAAGCTTTCCAAACTCCAAAACCTTCCATTTTCTTTGGAATTTCTGAAATAAAGCCATAAAAGAGAGTTAGTGGACATCTTAAATCTCATATAGAGTTACTTTTTGGGTGTTAGAGAGATAAAGGACTAAATTGAGAAAATTTGAATTCAAGGGTTAAGGTAAGAAATGGTTAAATTCTCATGATATACATGTATTTTACTGTTATTTAGCATGAAAATTATTGAATTATAGCTTATAGCTTATATGTGTTTATGTGAAATTGAAGAAAAAGAGAAGAGAGGCAAGGATCAAATTGAAGACAAAGGAAAAGAATAAAGGAAGGGGTAAAAGAGAGGAAATTCAGCCTTTTTGTTGTAAGTACTACAAGAATTTTAGTTTATAGTCTATTCTCCATAATATATTTGAATTGTTAGCATGAAAATTGTTGTTTAATTATGTGTTATAAAGATGATTAAATGAGGTTGGTGTAGTGAAACATGAGAAAGAAAATGTTTTCATTGAAACAGATTGGACAGAATCAGAGGATTAACTTCGAAAATTCACTAAAAATTGTATATAATGAGTTAAGGGTCTAATTATATATGTAATTAAATCTTATTGAGTGTAGTTTCATATGGAAGAAACAGTGAATTAAAAGGAGTTGTATATTTCGAGATATACTAGTTTTTGTGTAACAAGACCAGAGTAGGTTCGAGTTCCCCTGTTCTGACTTTGAAAAATCATAGAAAAATGTAAAAAAATAATTAGAGGATGAAATTTATATGGATAAATCCTTAATGAGTCTATTTTCAAAATAAACAGACAGGAACAACATTTTATCTCTGTAATAAAAGATAAATAATTTTTAGTGAAGAAAGGTCGAAACTGTCAGGTAGCAGGGGAGGAATGAATTGAAAGAATTTATTGTAAAAATTCTGGAAATTTTATGGTAAAAATATGATTGAGTCTAGTTTCAGAAATATCAAGCGGATTATAATTTTGAATTCTGTAACTCAAGATATAAATAATTTAGTGACTGTGACGCAAGTTGACAGCTTTGAAAATTAATGTGAAAATAAGAGTAAGGAGGTATATGATGATTATGTATATGTGAATAGAAATGTAAATGTGATATGTGAAATAATGAGAAATGATGAATATGAGAAATTATGCCCATGTAGACGAGTTAGAACCGTTGTGATAATAGTGACATGCCATTAAGGAACACTAGCGCGCTTACTGATCAGCATTGTGTGTGCTTCTGTTTAGCACTGTGTGTGCTCTCTGTTTAGCATGTTTCATGCCATCTGTTTAGCACTGTGTGTGCCCTCTGTTATTAGCACTTCGTGTGCCCTCTGTTATTAGCACTTCGTGTGCCCTCTGATTAGCACTTTGTGTGCCCTCTGTTACCCAGCACTTATGTGCCCTCTGTTAAGTACTTCGGTACTTTCTGTTAGTTCCGTTTATCCAATAGGTTCTATAATAGTCTACAGTGGGCCAAATTGTGAAAAGTGACACAATTGTGAAATTAGCCAATGTGGTAAGTTATATGATTCATGTGAGTAATGCAAGTGAATTATGAATGAAAACGTTTAAATATTTATTTATTATCTTTTGTAGTACTTACTAAGCCTTCACCGGCTTAACGCGTTTATTTTAATGCATAGGTACAAAGGTTACAAGAAGTTAAGATCGAGCTTGGGACCTCTCATCACATCATACCATCATTGGTGCTCAAGTTTAGGTGATTTACTTTTGATAAAAAAATGGCATGTACAATTGTTCATATATGCATCCTTAGTAGATGTTATTAAATGATATTTTGACCCAAATAAACTTAGAAATGAATTATTAAATGAAAGATTTTCCGTTACTCGATTTTTTTTTCTGTACCAAACCTTAATGTAATGCTTCTATACCAGATTTATATACGGGAATCTTGTATAGGGGTGTTACAATGAGGACTTTGATAATCACATGTCTTTTCTCATTCATTAGCCTTACATACAACTTTTTGAAAACCCCAAAAAATTTAGATTTCTCATTCAAAATTCAGCTAGACTCATTACGTAAGAGATCATCAATACAAACGAATACACATATTTTCCCACCGAAACTTCCTGTTTGTATTGTCCCCCAAAGGTCCATGTGTAAAAATTTAATAGATTTGTTGTGTTGATATGTTGCAACACCTTATGAGACATAGGATGTTGCTTTCCAATCATGCATTCATCACAGTGACTTGCCACTAGTCCACCATGTTTTGGACACCCACGAACTAAATCGTATCTAGTAATTCTATGAAGTCTTCTATAATTCACATGATGAATGTGTTGATGTTGCATCTCTAGATATTGTGTAGAAACTTTGTTGCACTTCAATAAGTCAACAACTTTGTAGTTGTTACCGAAAGTCTTAACACTTGTTCTAACCTACTTGTTTCATCACATAAGAACCTTCTTTTTTTTGAAATTAACATGTAATCCTTGATCACACAACTAGTTAATAATGATAATTTATCCTTAAGCCCTTCAACAATAAACACATTCTAACCTCTAGGCTTTTTGTTATGTTGCAACATGGGTTGAAACATAGTAATTTCTTTTGAGATCATTAAGAAGCATGTAACATATTGGCTTGATATGACCAATTACCTAGCAATAGTGAAATGCATGTCTATTTCCTTTCATAAGATAATTTACAATAGAAACTTGTCCATTCTTCTTCTTCTTTGACACCTTTTCTACACATTTGGCTACCAAATTTGGCTTTCACGAACACAATGGTTGGATTAAAAGACTCGCTTGTGTCTCCAAGCCTTTTATTGGTGTCTTGCTTCTTCATGCAATAAGGGTTTTGCGTAGTTTTTCACTTCTAGATCTCATTTTCTTCAAGATGATTTAGGTAGCTACCATCTCCTTCTCAATTTCATTCAATTTGGCTTCCCGATCTGTCAATTAATCATTTTTCTATTCTTCTGATTTAACCAATCTCTAATTCTCCCTTTTAAGCCAAGCATTTCCTCTCGTAAATTCTCATTAACTTTACAAATAAGATCCCATTTATCCAGCATGTCTTTATAAGTTTCTTTTATCTGGATTTCAACTCTATCATCATCACTATCATAGTTAATGTTAGAGTCTATTGATTTTCATATTGCAATATTGGCAGTTGTACTTGTAATCATTCTCAGTAAAGCAATGTAGTTGGTTATATGCTCTGCATCATCACTCATTGTGTCTTAGTCACTTTATATTAGAGTTGTATGACCCGAATCTCATCACTTGCTAAAAAAATAAAATACAATGGCAAAATAAAGGGATTTGTGCGGGCGACAAGAATATTTTAATATGATTAGAACTCTAATCTTAGCCTATTTAAAGGAGACTTATATCCTTGTTTTGAGAGGCTTTTCTTTGGGGGTGACAAGGTGTAGTTATGTATGAGTTTTGATGAGAGTTTCGTGGTAATTATGGAGAGTATTTTATACATTTTTGTTTGTGTCTTATGAGATTTAGGGTTTTGTTTATTGGTTTACTCTTTGGGATTTTGAGCTTTGTATTCAAGGTTTTGAGTAATATACGTATAGTACATTTAGGTTAACTTTCTCCACATTGTACTCTCGTTATTCATCTCGAGAATCATAAATCTTCTTTGTCAAATAGGAACTTAGAAATACATCTGAATGCTTGAGGATCAACATTGAAAATGGCATTTAAAGCTTTTGAGTTGTAATTTGTAGCCTTATCCTCATCTGTAGTCCATGTTTCTCTGGTTTTACCACTCAAGTCTCATTTGTATTTATAGCGTAAGGAGGCTCCCAACCAGTCAAGATAGCCTTCCAAGCCTTTTAACAATGGACTTGATAACACTATCATCCGAGCCTTCTAATAGGCATTGATGAAGTCATATAGTATGAGTGATCATGAGGTTGAGCTTCCATATTTCATGGGGTCCATTGTCGAATAACCAAACACAATATCACACTAAATAATTTAGGTGGTAGGATCTAATACCAAATGAACAATATCTAATTTTTGGATTGTTGTGCATGTTGTTGCAACAAAGAATGAAAGAATAAGGATGAATAAGGTAACAACAAAATTTAGACACGAATCCCCACAATCGAATCACAATACAAGCTTTAATTTAAACCATTAATTTGAGTTGCAGTTGCAATGGGCTGATTATGGGCCTCAACGGCTTCACCTAATAAACCTTCTATTGATAGCCCACATTAATAAACCACATATGGAACAGAATCCCAAGCCCAGCCACAATTTTGATGAATGACTTTCCAAAGTTGGCGAGAGGGAGGCTCTCTCCCCGCAATCAGACGCTTCCAACTCTCCTAAGCGTAACTTCATTTGAGCTAATCAAGCAAAAAGACTAACAAATATCTTTAATTAATATTTAAAAACTAAAAATATATATAATTGAGACATCTGCCGATCAGTTAACCCTACCACCACCAGTAAGTTGGTTCATTTTACAGATAGAGGTGTTGCACATTGTACAAGTCAAGAGATTGAAAATTTTATATACATGAATCATGCATTAATGATCTATGTTTTTCAACAAAAATTATTCCTGTTTATAAGAAACGACAAAGCGACAGAAGATACTTAGAAACACATGTTTTCATGCAGACCACTTTACACTATATATCAAACAACTGTCATCAAACTCCACGCGTCAACCCCTTTTGTTTCCTTAAATTCACTACTCATCCATTCATTCCCTCACCTTCCCTTTTTGATTCTATTTTCTTTTTAGTGAAGGACAAGAAAAAAAAATTAAAACAACCTCTGCAGCCATGGCTGAGCATCGCCAGCAATTACGCCGAACTGACGACATGAAGAATTTCTTCCATGAAAATGGACCCTCAACATCAAAAGTTCTTACGGTTGCCACCCTCCTTCCTGTTGGTGCCACCCTTCTCTTGCTTGCTGGTTTGAGCCTTATTGGATCCCTCATAGGTCTTGCTATTGCCGCCCCACTTTTCCTGATTTTCAGCCCTGTTTTGGTACCTGCTGCTCTTCTCATTGCGGGTTCCATAGCCGGATTCTTGACCTCTGGAGCATTTGGGATCACTGGACTGTCATCGCTGTCGTGGATTGCTAATTTTATTCGTGGAAGCAGAGGCTCTATGTCTCAGGGGCTAGACCCAATGAGGTGGCCCTTGCCGGACACGGCAGTGAGTATGGAGCAGAAGATCCAGAATAGGAGCCTAGGAGGAGGAAGGATCTCTGAGGGTGGCAGAGAACAGGAAGTTGGCAAGAGTACGACACAAGAAGGTGGTAAGAGTAAGACACAAGAAGGTGACAAGAGTAAGACACAAGAAAGTGGCAAGAGTAAGACACAAGAAGGTAGTAAGAGTAGGACACAAGAAGGTGGAAACAAGACTGTGGGTTGAAGTTTCCTGTTGTAGCAGTCAGCTGATATGCTGGAAAGTAATCTATCAATTTTGTTGCTCTGTTCTGCTTCTATGCTTATGTCCTTGTGCTGCTCTATGTGGTTGTATATTGTAACTTGTAAGCAGCTCTCTGTATTCAAATAAATTCCTGGTCATTTGCTTTTCGTTTTCAATTTATGGGTTATAATTGGAAGTAGTAGTACTACAAACACTGCATCTCTTGCTATTTGTCTTCCATTTTAAGCTCAATCTCCGACAAGTTTTTTGACTGCCTTCTCAATATTAGTCGCTGCTAAAAACGTCTTAGGTAGTTTAGTGATTTATTTAATCTAAAAGTATAATGAGATAATTACAATGACTTGTTTCCGAGGGTGTTAACTTCTAACAAAGAAGTTACAAAGGATTCTTATGAAGGTAATAAATAAACGAATGGATTTAAAACTCAACTATAAATATCGGGTGCAAGAAGAGAGCACATGAATGATTAAAAAAAAAAGAAGAAGCTTTTTATCAACATTGTAATACGATTCTTAACCCTCTAGTCACTTTGTTTATGCTATAACAGTTGAGTTTTAGAGAGGGTTAGGGTGAACAATGATCGTAGATGGTAGACGGTGGTCCACCGCAGGCGTCACTAAGGATGATAGTTCGAGTTAGAAGTGGTATTTGAGTAGGGTGTAGGTTGTAGAGTTGAACTTGTTCTCTCCTCTTCTTGTTTCGGTGTTAAAGTGACGTAATTATGGAGGAAAGATGGCTCGATGTGGGTCTTATCCATCAAGCAATTCACTTCATAGCTACAAACTTCACTTTATAGCTGCAGAAGTGAATGTCATCAAATTTAGGGAGGTGATGAATTAAGAGATGCTAGTGATAAGAGCTTTTCCCTATGTATCTTTTTGGGAATATGCAGGCCCACCATGTTGACGTGGTGCTCTGTTGAGATGATATTAATGTTATCCTCCTAGCAAGGCCACAAAGCTTCACCAAGTTTTTCTATGTTAGGGCTTTCAGAGTGTCATTTCTCATTTGCTTCAATCCTCTTTCGTTGTTTTCCACCAAGAAGTTTCTTCTTCTTATCTCTCGTCTTTTTGCTTTTGTCATCTTGCCTTCCAAAATGGACAACAATTCTCTGAGATTTCAAGCGGATGATTGCTTCAAGTGAAGGTGAAAAAGGATCATGCACCAACACTACAGCGATGATGACAGCCATGTTGCTATTGTTGTGTCTCAAATCTCCCCATTGTATTCGTTGGAAGGGGGCCTTCTCTTGCCCCTTCATTCATGGTTTGCGGAGAGATGTTGTGATTGTACAGTGTTACCTCTGACTACTATCAAGAACTATCAGACGCTTACTTGTATTGCATCTTTTTGTTGTAAGAAGCGTTGAGGAGAACCTCCTTCTTTGAGAACATGTTTACCTTTACCTTTTGAGGGTTCTCCTGGCGTATGTTATTTTTAGCCACGAGAAAATTTCTCAAAAGTATTGCTGGAAGATTTTCCTTATCTCTTGAGTGGGGTTCTTCCTTTATCTGCAAAACATTTGACTCCTTCATTAGATAAATCGTCACCGAGACTCAATACCATGGTTTGAGTTTAAAGTTGAACAAGGTATGGTCCTCGAGCAACTTTTGGAGGTTTTGTTTTAGTGGGTGTAGCTCATAAAAAGCAGCTAGGCTTGTTCTAATATGTCTAATGGTAGCACTTGCCATATTTTTAATTTGCGGTCAGTACTTTTTCGCGAAGTTTGTGCTTGGATTGATTCAAACGCTTGAAAATAAAGATATTTCAATAAATTTTATTATTACGAAAAAATATAAAATTAAGTGAAAAAATTGTCTGCAACGTTTTTTTCTTATCTAATATGATTGTTGAAATAAAGAAAGAAAATGAGGATTTTGAACCTAAGTTCATCAAGAAATATAGGCATAGAAATGATTGGCTTTTATATGGAATTTGTTTAACATTTTTTCTACAATTTTTTTTAAATATTAATTTTATCGTAGGTTCTTATCATCAATGACGAATTTAGAGGGGTTGGTAGGCTCCGACCCCTTTTAAAATAAAATTTTTTTATTTAAGTCCCTTAAATTTTTAAATTTTTATGGTAAAATTATATTTTGACTCTAAAAATAATAAAATTTTGATTTAATTCTTTAAAAAATTTATAAAGATATATGCTATTAAAATAAAAAAATTTATATTTTTACAATAGTAAAATTATACAATTTAATTTCGATTCCCCTTCAAAAAATTTATGGTCGCCCCTGTTTACCATCTCAATTCTTTTTCATACAATGCTTAGAATTACTAATAACCTGTTCTTAAGTCATAAATAAGAGCTTCAACGAACCTACGTCTTCCTGTACTGACAACAATGTTAATGAATTATTACAACTGTTGTAGTATTTTTTTAATGTATTAAATCAATTTGATGTTATGTTATTGCACAAATTAGCCACAGAAGGTATAATTATTTATTCTCTAACAAAGGGATTGCCATACAAATAAAATAAATAAATAAATAATCTAGGCAATGTATTAAATATTGGTGGCGATACCAAAAACAAAAGATAGTACCACTATTGGTATTAGTATTAGATTAACAAAAGGAGAAACAAGAGTCAGTGAACTTACTGACAAACCTACCCGCTAATTAAGTTTAAACCCTAACAAACAAGGATTGATTAATGAAAAGACAAGTTATTAAAATCATTCGTCGGTAGACAGATGGTCAACGTGGCAGAATATTATTACTTGCTAAATCAGATGGGTAAATAAATGGTTAAAATATTAATTTCTCTATTCTTTTGTTTTTTTATTTTTAGAATTTTGCGTATTATAAAGTTTAGATCTGATTGTTGGCATAGTATTTTCAAATTAAAAAACATGTTTGTAGAAACTTGAATTAATAAAAGAATTTTGACAGAGTTATTAATTGGATTTTCATTTTTAAATATAAAAATAAAGAGTTAAATTTTCTGAAATAAAAATAAATAGATTAAATTTTAAATATATAAAAATATAAAGGATGTAAAGCATATTATAACCTAAATATAGAAAAAGGGATTTTTTTTTATATATAGAATAAAAGAAGGAATAACGGTATAGTCACATTCGATGCATCCAACTGATTAAAAAGAAAAAGAAAAGGAAAGAAGGCAGAAGGGGAAAATTTGAAAGCGCATGATAAGGTTACCGTTGAGGATGAAAGTCCATCTAGAAATCGAACGGCTGAGATATGCTAGCCGTTAGTTTTAAAAATAAAAATGTGCCGACAATACATATATCATCCGCTCATTGCGTCTCCATTTCTCTGAGTCAAAAAGCCTCGCCTGCCCGATCAAGAAGAGCAAGTCATACCTTCCATTTGCTTCGCTGCTGCCCAGCCTCTCATGTCATTCTTTTGACTAATCTCTTTCTCCTTCTCCCAATTCGAACGACGTTTTACAACATCGTCCGGCTAGTTGGAAACTCTTTTCACAAAGGTTCTTGAAAATTTCTCCTTCTCTTTTTTTAGTCTTCTTTCTTTATTTCTTTCAGTTTTAAATATTTCGACCAAAAATAAAGAGAGGAAGGGGTTAATTTTAATTTGGATTAAAGGGTTGTCTTCATTATCTTTGACTATAGTTTGGGGATATCTATCTTAAGCGGATTCTTATTGTTTGCAGTTGTTGTTGTTTGTACATACCGGAAATAATGGCTGGATCGGACGAGAACAATCCCGTAGTCATCGGAGCCTCACGACTTCAAGGTGATTAACTCAACCCCATTTTCTGAACCCTTTCTCTCGATGTTTAAGTAGAACTTTTAAATTTAAGTAAAATTTTGCAATAAAAAAGGGGGCTTACATGCTGGAGAAAGAGGGAAGCTCGTGGCGGCGATTGGGCAGAATCGAAGAGCATTGAGCACTATTAACCGGAACCTAATTGAAGGCCCACCTTTCCCTTGTGCACTCAGCAAGAGACCTTTATCCGAGTGAGTACTTCATTAAAAATTTAAAATTCCGTCTTTGTTTTACTGCTGAGATACGGACACGACTCATCGCTCCTCGTATCGGTGTCATATTTATGTCCAACATGGATATTCGTCGAACACGTCCGGATACGTATAGGACACGTTAGAATATATAAAAAAAAATCGAACACGATCCCGATACGGGTGTCTAAAAAGGGACACGTGACAGACGCCGGAAAATAGATGATGACTGAGTAGCAGATGAAGAGTCAGCGGTGGGAAGAAGATGATGTAAAGAAAGAAATGTGAAGAAACAAAAAACAGAATTCAAAACTTGAACAAAGTTAAAAAAGAAAACAGAGCAAGTGAGGGTTTGGTTTCGGTTTTATTATTTCACTAGAGTGGTAGTGGAAATGGAGAGACATGTTAGGTAGTAGATTGTTTAGGGTTTAGAAAGTTGCTTTTGTTAGGATTTAAGTTTTTTTTTTTCTGGTACACCATTTGGGTAGCCAATAGGAAATTTAGGGTTTAAAATGCATAGGTGGAGATATTAGGAGCCACCCTTTGGGTGACCAGTAGGATACTTGTTCGTGTTCATGCTTCATGTGAGAACTAAAAAAAATAGATCCTTTTGAATTAATTATGAAATAAGGCGAAGGGGTGTTTTGTCTTGGTATTTCAATGATCCAAGACAAGACCTTTTTTTTTCACTTTTAAAACATAAATTTTTTTTCTATTGCTCTATTTCTCTCAGCAGCATGAAATTGAAGTTCTGATAATCACTGTCCAACGTTTTTTTTTTTTAAAAAAATCTTGGCAGAATAAATGCAGTCTGTGATAAGATCCCACCCATACCTCAGCATAGACCAGTTACTAGGTCAGCGCCTCCTTTTAGTTTAATGACGTCTCTTTTGATTGCCAAAACAATATCATCTTCTTGATCCTTCTTGTTTATGATTCCTTTTTATTCAGGAAGTTTGCTGCCCAGATGGCTAACAAGCAGCAAATGGAACCTGAGGTACCATTTTTTCACAATAAAAAATTTTGGTATCATCCTCGATTATTCAGTCACGTTATATAAGTGGTTAATTACTCTTAACAGGAAATTAAGAAACCAGTCCAGTCAGTGCCAGATTCAAATGAAGATTGCAGCATCATAGATGTGGATAACTCGGATGTGCCAATGTTTGTGCAACACACAGAAGCTATGATGGAGGAGATTGAGCGGATGGTAGGGAAACAATCCTCCTTTACATTTTTTTTTTGGTTGAGAGAGTAGTATTGATTCTGTGTGTCCCCCGCAGCAGGAGGTTGAAATGGAAGACATGGATGATGATGATGATGTTGATCCTCTTGTGGACATCGACAATTGTGATAAAACGAATCCGCTTGCAGTTGTTGAGTATATTGATGATTTATACCAATTCTACAAGAAAGCAGAGGTGATTCACGTGTGTAATTGCAACTAAAAAAGTACTTTTATTGGGGTTGATTCACTCAACTTGTTTATTTAATTTTTTGCAGTGTACTGGTTGTGTTCCTCCAAATTATATGGAACAGCAATACGATATTAACCAAAGGATGAGAGGTATCCTCATTGACTGGCTGATAGAGGTAACATACAGATGATTTGCTAATTTCCTTACATCCTTGTTATAGATGAAAAATCCATCATTGATTAGAATAATGGGATGCCAGGTTCACTACAAGTTTCAGCTGATGGAGGAGACCTTGTATCTCACGATCAATCTAATTGATAGGTTTTTAGCAGTTAAGCAAATAGCAAGGAAGAAACTCCAGCTGGTTGGAGTAACAGCCATGCTTCTAGCCTGCAAATATGAAGAAGTTTCTGTTCCTGTTATCGAGGATCTGGTTCTTATTTCTGACAAGGCTTACAGTAGGCAAGAAGTGCTTGATATGGTTTGTAATTTAAACCCTTGCCTCATTTAATGATTTGATGGCTTAATAGGAAATAGAAATGACATATTAATTTGTAGGAGAAACTGATCATCAATACCTTACAATTCAACCTATCGGTTCCTACGCCGTATGTGTTTATGAGAAGATTTCTCAAAGCTGCTCAATCAAACAAGAAGGTAGGGTGACAAGGAACTTTGACATCTTTGCATCTATTATGTATGTATTCAACAATGTTTGAATCTGAGATGGGTTTGTTGAAACCTTGCAGCTTGAGCTTCTGTCATTTTTCATGATGGAGCTTTGCCTGGTTGAATACGAAATGCTTAAGTTCCCACCTTCTCTGTTAGCCGCTGCTGCTATTTTCACTGCTCGGTGTAGTCTTAGTGGGTGTAAATATTGGAGCAAGACCAGTGAGTGGTATACTACCTACACGGAGGAGCAGCTTATGTAAGTCTGTTTGGGTTTTTTGTCTGTCTCTTTGTTGTTGTATTTGCAGTTGAAACTAACTGTAGCAAATTTCATCTGTAGGGAATGCTCAAGAATGATGGTTAGGTTTCACCAGAAAGCAGGGACAGGGAAACTTACAGGCGTACAAAGGAAGTACAGTACATCTAAGTACGGTTATGCTGCAAAAACAGAGGCACCAACTTTTCTATTGGAGGCTAAAAATTTCTAGCACAGCTTGCTTAGCATTGCCATTAAATTCAGCCTAAGTAGGAATTGTGCTCCTCCTGCAACTTAAGTTTCCCCAGTCCCCTTTAGTTTAAAAAAATATTTCATTTCTTTTGAAGATATTGTAAAACTGTTGGTACCGACTTCATTCTTTTCCGTGTCAATGCCACCATCCATCATCACTAACGCCAGATTTTAACTTCTGCAAAAACAGAAAATTCCTTCAAATATTTTATCCTTGGAACGAACGTGGTGGTGTTAGGATTGACGGCGAGCCAAAAGCTTTAGACTTTTTGTAAAGCTGAAAAAAAATCTCAGATAGCCGTTGATGAAGCAATAAGAGGAAACAAAGGAGCAATTAAAAAGTAAATGAAAAGTTCTCATTAGAGAAGTGCTCGGTATGACACTGGTCAATTGGAGAATTTAGAGAGAAAATAGGGAAAAGATTGAGAAGAGAAGAAGAGAATTGTAGAGGAAGGATATTTGCAGATTAGGGTTCTTTCCTCCAATTTCCTTCTTTTCCCCCAACTCCCTTCCACCTTTCTTCGTCTCTCTGAGTACTTTTCAATTTCGTGACATGCAACACAAGATTTATTAAAAGTATAGACGTATCGAAGATTTCAATAAAGAATATTTCAAAATTTAGAGAGAAAATAGGGTTTGAGAGGTGAAAAGTTGAGAAGAGAAGAAGAGAATTGTAGAGAAAGGACAATTGCTGATTAGGATTCTCCTCCAATTTCCTTCAAATATTTTATCCTTAGAAAGAACGTGACGGTGTTAGGATTGATGGCGAGTCAAAAGCTTTACACTTTTTGTAAAGCTGGAAAAAAAAATCACCTTTCTTCGTCTCTCTGAGTACTTTCCAATTTCGTGACATACTGCACAAAATTTATTAAAAGTATAGGCGTATCGAAGATTTGAAATAAGGAATATTTCAAAATTTAGAGAGAAAATAGGGTTTGAGACGTGAAAAGACTGAGAAGAGAAGAAGAGAATTGTAGAGGAAGGACATTTGCTGATTAGGGTTCTTTCCTCCAATTTCCTTAAAATATTTTATCTTTGGAACGAACGTGGTGGTGTTAGGATTGACGGCGAGCCAAAAGCTTTAGGCTTTTTGTAAATCTTCGACACGCCTATACTTTTAATAAATTTTGTGCTGCATGTCACGAAATTGGAAAGTATTCAGAGAGACGAAAAAAGGTGGAAGGGATTTGGGGGGAAAAGAAGGAAATTGGAGGAAAGAACCCTAATCAGCAAATGTCCTTCCTCTACAATTCTCTTCTTCGTCAGGACGTGCTGCAAAATGCTTTTTGAATGCCCCTAACACCTACCTTGCTATGAAATAATTTGATTTGGGTGTTTCGCTAGAGCCATGTAAGTTTCTTTGAGTTGGGTAAAAACAAGAAGAGACCCCTTTTTATAATAGCCGATTATAAAAACAAGATGTGTACATATTACGTGCACTCCAGGGATGGAGTTCCTCCTAGTGGAAGACGGTAATACAACATGAGTTTTTTTCCATTATGCACAAGTTCAATGGACGGGAAGTAGCCAATATTGCTGATATGTTAGTTGCCCTGCAAGTGAGCACAATAAGGCTGTTGTATTGTGTAGCTACCTACTGAACTTTGTTGCAGGGCTCTGCCCCTCCAATTATTCAAGTGAATTCATCAATCCCATCATGTGAACTTGTCCAAAGAAACTTGTGAAAGGAATTTTGGAATGCACTTTGACTACTGCACAACTTTTAGGAATATTATTCTGGTGGGTAAGTTTTTTGTGAAGGGTTGCTTTTGCTTATTAAATTTTGAGTTGGAAGCAGTGAATGAGATAGGGATAAATGTGCAAAGAATGTGCAAGCCGAGTCAGTATGCATCATGGGTTGTAACTGGACCAAATGTACTGCTTCTGCTTCCTCGAACACTAGTGGTGACTTCAACCGATCATGCATTCATTTATGACTTTGGACTTGAGGAGAATCCACTCTTCTACATCGTTTACTTCATTTTCTGTTGGCTTTTAACTTTAGAGTTCCACAATTATTAAACTTTTATCATGTGTTATTAACACAAACATAACAAAACAACAAAAGCATGATTCAGTATTCACGGAAAATAACAGATGTCAGATGGTCCTGATTCTAAGAAGCAGATATACTATCTCAACAGAAAAAAAAACCGAAAGAATACAGTGGCCGGGCTGGCTGGCTGGCCAGCAACAAGTCATAAAAAACACTTAATTTGAGTGCTAATGCTACCTCTCTTCATTTCAAGTCACTTCAGGCACTGCTGTTGCTACTTGGAAACTTTCCATAAAAATTGCCGTAGTAGCCCATGGGGACAACAAATAACACCTTCATTTTCATTTTCTTGAAAGGAATGGCTTAACTGATTCTACCACCACCTGGATTAAATAAAAAGCCATCATAAATCAAACTGATTTTACAACCCACTGTTTACTCTTGTATTAATGGTTTAGGGATATATATCTATGTTTCTTCTGGCTTCCTGAGTTGCAGAAAGTTCTTACCCTCCCATCATACGATAAAGAAGCAAATATCCAAGGCTCACGAGAACTCCAAGCAAGGCCTGACAACATGGTTGTTAGATTTATATCATCTTTTAAAAGCATAGCATAAAACACAGGTGGAAGTTAGGACGGTTACCATATACACTGTCTTCATAATCACTGTAGGAATTAAGCAATGGGTCAGCCTGTTGATTGAGTGGTTCAGCTATGCTGTTAAAAGATAAATAAAGTATCAGAGTCAATTAACCAATAAAACATGAAGTTGTACAAAGCTTCAGACAGCGGCTAACAAAACAACCTTTCAGATATTGCTTTATCTTCTGCAGATGTAGGAGCCTGCCACAAGTTAACAGTTGAGTCTGTTCCAGCACTCTGCAGAAGGGAAATTATTGTCAAGAATTTTCAAAATATACCATGAACAACAATTTGCAGTTTCTATTAGAGTGGTATCTAATATGCCTAGTTGATTCAAATGAATATTTGTAACCAGTTTAGTCCAACTGAGACCCTAATGCCCATACCTAAAAACTAATCTAGTTAAGATGAATGCTCATAGAGAGAGAAAGAGAGAGAGGGAGAGAGAGAACCAGAATTAGCCCATCATACTCAGGGTTACAAGTGACAGCCCATGTCCTGCCAACATTATTAAACAGGTCACAATCAGTGAACTAAAAGTACCTGAACTTAACCCATTTCTTTCTTGTGGGAATCAAACAACTCAAAGCATAAACACAAATGAAATTAACTATAAATCAATTAAGTAGGAAATAGAAAGAGTAAAATTCCTCAAACATAAATAAAAAATACCCAAAAGAGAGGTGCAAGTCAATTACCAGTGTGTATGTCCAGGAAGCTCTTTGACAGGACTTTTGGGCTTTCTAAGATCCCATATGTGTATCCCAGATTCATCTTCTGCAGTGACCTGTGATAAAAGAGACAATAACAACTTAGAAGTAGTAACCAGAAGCAATACCATCTCACATAAATAGGGGCATTCACAAATCACAGTTACCATTTCTATATTATTCACCATTCTTTTACTGATCTCAACAGCTACCATTTATAAGTGAGTGTCTCTTATGATCGACAAATGCAAAGGATCAACTTCATTCCATCAAATCCCCACATACCAGTAAAAAAATTATAGAGTGATCCAAAATTGCTAAGTATCCTTCTAGAAAATGGAATGAACATCTGAATAGTCAATTTGTAGTTTCATCTATGTAAATAATTCAGGTCCAAATTCAAAGTGTTGTAGGTGCATATGATTAAACTAGAGGTTTGTAAGTGTACATGTGTGCATGGCAGATTTTTGACAGGTAAAATCCGTGCTTGGCCATGGCTTTGACCAAGTTCAAAGTATAGCTTAATTGGCCAGTAAATCCTCGCAATTTCTCAACTTTACCACATCATAGTGACAATCATAATTTATATTACCAGTGTATACATATATTATCTAAGCATAACAGGTGAAAGACCTAGAATTCACATGGAAGTTTTGTTTGATAGAAAAAAACATTTTAAAATGCCAACTCATCCCCCCCTCCCCCCAAACACACACACAACAAAAGAAAAGGTATTCTAAAAATCAAGGTTGCAATAGAAATAACAACAATGGCAGTAGAAAAGCAATAACGCAATGAACAGTAAATATTTATGATGATTTTAAATAGTAAAATATTCAAGTTATATCCTTACAAGTATATGACTTTTCTTCATATCATAGTTAGCATTGCGGATGTGGGCACGCTCAATTGCATTTGTCTTCCTGTGAATACATAAATTGTTGTCTAGTATAGCATAACTCTAAGCACAGTCAATAGTTTAAGCATTTTAAGAAAAATGATCTGCAAAGAAACTAAATAGTTAAAGGTACAAGCAACGACATTACTCCTCCCTTACCCTCATGTCTTCAGTTAGTGGAAGGCAGGTGATGAGTAGTAACTATTTGAATTATGGTCCATGAATTTTAGAAGTACTCAATTCGCAAGCAAAATGGAACACCAAATTAAATGACCAACAGCATAATAATTAGACAGTTTTGAACTAATCAGGAAACTAAGATATGCAGAGACAACATACTTCATTGTACGTAGATCCCAAAACTGGACTGATGATTCACAAGTTGTCGCAACAGCATTCATGTCATGTGGATCCCATGCACCACCAGATAAGTAATGAAGCATACCAGATGACTCTTTAGATTGCACCTAGATTTCCACAATAAGATCTGAATAAGCATCACAAAGAGACTCAAAAATTATACTATGTTGTAGCAATCAATATTACATGGACTCTGGTTTGGATATCCGACACAGATTAATCAAAGAGATGGATATACTGTTTGCTAAAAAAATCATCTGCCACCTTTAACCACTGTCGTATTTTCACCAAATTTCACACACAAATACTGCTTTGCCTCCTATTTCCATTTTTCCACTTGCTCTTACTCAGTTCCTTCTCACCACTTTGAAACCTCAAAACATCCCCCGCCATCAAGAACAACCTCTGTCGTTGGCTGATGTGTTGAAATACACAGCAAGGAGTCCAACACATTTTGTGTTGGTACCCATGTCATGTCAATACAAACATGGCACCCTAAAGTGCTGAACCCATGTAACATAATTAGGCATTTAGATATTTTTGGTTTTTAATAACATCCACTGATGTGTGGTCAATGTCTTTGCCAGTTAGATAAATTCAAAGTTTCCAATTGTCAAAATATTTAATATCAGACACTATGAAGCTATATTAAATATATTGAGATTCTAAAAGATATGTGAGAAAATAATGCTACCAATTACAAATTTATGTCAGTTGTGTCTTTGAAGAAGGTATTCTATTAAATATGTACTAATTTCACAAATGTAAAACCAACAGGTTGAGCATTCACATGCTAGTACAAATATCATGGATGTTAAGAAGAAATACGTGCAGAATCTAACCTGGGCAGCCTTTCTTGAACAATCTAAAGTCCACAAGAAAAGATTTTCATCATCAATGCTGATCAACTTATCATGTCTTCCAGATGGCCACCAGAGAACACTGTTAATAAGTAGGCCAAAATAAATTTCACAAAAATGACCAGAACGAAATGCAAAGAATATACAGTTTTAATAACTTAGGGGAAGTTTTGAAACAGGAACTTACCAATTAATCTTAGCAACATGTGCATTAAGGGAGGCAATTCGTTCCAACTGTGGTGAATTTAACTGTCCATATAATTCAGGGATCTGCCAAATTGCAGCCCCATAAGATTCACCTTCAACAACAACAAAAAATGCTATCAAGCCAGTCTCCCATCTTTAAGCCACAAAAATTTTGTTGCTGTTTCTAATTAACAAATTACTGCAACAGCTATTTCAACTGATAGTAAAACTAAAACATACAGAAAAGAACAATCAAGGTTCCTGAAATGGCCTAAATAGGGGAATCTATTTGTTCTTCTATCTCTTAGCCTTAAAGTCACAAAAACCAATGCACTAATACTGGAGGCACACAATATCAAGTGCACCAATATATGGAAGAAATAGACGTAAATCAAGGTCAAAGAAGCTACCGGTTGAAAAAACGGTGGAGAAAATCCGTTGATCGAAGGGACAGGAAGCTAGGTCCCAGATCTCGTTAGGGTGGGAAAACAAGCCCTCACAAATGAGCTCGGTTCCACCAGAAGATAGCCGAATCAGATGCACCTGGGCAGATTTCAGTTTAATTAGCTAATATGACAATTAGAAAGTAAAAAAAAAAAAAACCGTTGATCATGAAATTTAAACCAGATCAAAATTAATTCAGAAGCAAAACCGAACCTCATTTTCTTCCCTGAGACTGAGGGTTCCCGTAATGAAGCTGGTATGATCCGTGTCTGCTTTGACATCCGAAATGCATCTTGCCTGCCAGCTTAAAATTATGTAAGCCTCTTAAACCTCGAGATAACATAGTAGAATTGAGAATTTGAGGGTGAACCTGATATTTGAGGCCGTAGCCGATGCCACAAGATCCTCCTTGCATCGTTGCACCACCAGGAACCCCCGGATTCAACGAGCAACCGCTGCTTTTCAAGTGCTTCGGCTCAACTCCTCAATTTCATAATAAAACGCATGCGTTTTGCCTCGGCTGGGACAATAAGACATAGATGCGCTACTGCGTGGAGGATGGGTTATTTGTTTGACAGTCCAATTCGAGCCCAATAGTCTGTGAAAGGTTATTGCAGAGAGTTAGGCCCGTAGATTTATGAAATGTAAAATTAAAAATTGTGATTATTTAAAATCAAATTAAATTATATTTTTATTTAATGTATAATTATTTTTATTTTTTATTATATAAAAATAAATATTTTATATTTAAATTTGTGAAATTAATTTGATTTTTTTAAATATTATTTTTTATAATATTTATGAAATATACTTTGAAATTTTGACAAATAATTTTCAAAAGTAATAAAAAACTCATGTTGTTAAAACAAATTTAAAAATTCAAAATCAAAAATTATGATAGAAAACTCGAGAACTGAACTAAATTATGATGATCGATTCAAAAAATCTAAAAAAAATCGACGAATCGATATCACCCCTCAATAATCACTCACTTTAAAAACCATTTTACTCTCCTTTTAAAATATAATTATTTTTAAAAATATTTCGTTTGATTTGATTTATATTTTCTAAAACATATATTTATATTTATTATTAAAAAAATTCACCGACAAAGTTTATTTTTCAAAATATCATTACTACTTAATTTTTGCATTAAATAATCAACGTCATGAATTAACGATTATGAGTTATTATTTATTTAGTTACTCTTTTATGTACAAGTTTATTGTGGTAAAAGAAAATGAAAATTTCAATCTACTAATATTTGGCATTCATTCATTTTATAGGTCTATTGGATATTCCTAGAATTCGAAGTTGAGGTTACTTTGTTTTTCTTCAAGGTTTTTCTTCTGATCTTGTTTAATATGATTGTCACTTTAAGCTTTTTTGTTTATTGATTATGTTCTTTTGAAATTTTTTTTTTTTTTTTTTTTTTCAATGAAATTGTGTGAATACTTCATTTTCAAAATTGGAAAAAGCTATTATGTATGCTAGAGCAAATCTATAATTTTTTTAGCAAGGATCGAAATTTAATTATAATTTTTTCATAGATTAAAATATAAATTTATTATGTATTTATTTATAATTTCATCATTTTTAAAAGGACTAAAAAGAAATTATTTTATTTTTATGGGAGCTAAAGTATAATTTTACTATATATTATTTTATAATTTCTTTATTTATAAGAGGACTGAATTGAATTTTTTTATTTTAGAGGGTCAAAATACAATTTCTCTGTATATTAATTTATAATTTCTCGATTTATAAATGGACTAAATTGAAAATTTTTCATTTTGAGGACAAAGTCCCCTACATTTCCCCCTTCAGATTCGGCTCTGTATGAAAGTATGTGTATGTGTACATCCGCATATTTGTGAATGTATATCTAAATGTTGAATGCTTTTATGTTTGTGAATGTTAAAAGCTTTTAACGTCATATGCGTGAATACATTATTGTTAACTGCTTAACTTAAGCCATTATTATTGCTTAATTTCTCGGCTTGAACTCCATTATTGTTAAGAGGGGTCTATTATAGGTTTCTTGGTCATATTTATGAATAGTCCCAGTACTTTACTCAAGTTGTGGAGTAATCCCTGTACTTTGCTCCAAGTTGTGGCACTACCCTTCTTGCCAAGCTTGGAAGCAATCACCATGGCATATCCCTGTCAAATTTAGGTGATAGTCAATAAGTCCCCAAATTTAGTCCACATCGGTGCCTCAAACGGGGATAGGAGCTTTAGGAATGGTCTCAGTGCCTGGTGACTACTGGAGCAATATGGAGCATAATCACCAAGGGAACAGTCACTTCTTTAAACCCCATTCAGCAATGGCTGCATGATCATAGTTGAACTTTCTTTTCAAGACTTACCTTGAATATGCCCGCGCCAGTGAGTCAAAGAAGCAACAATGTCAAACCTGTGCCACTTCTTTGAATATATCTTAAAATCCTTGTGCACTGGCTCAAGTATCCTATCATTCGTAGGCCTGAAACCTTGATGCCATGATTAATCTTCAATTAACTTTCTGACAATCTGTGGATACTAAACTACATACCCCTTCAATAGACAGATCCACTCGAACAATAATTTAAATCGCCTTCAGAACCTGTAAATCGTGCATATTAGAGTTCTATTACAAATCAACTGTATGGATACACCACTACGTAAAAATGTTCCAATGACTCAGCACTGAGTTCTTTCCTCTGACGTCCTTTAAACTACAACCAAAACTAAGCAAATTACAAACAAAAGCAAATATTATTCACTGCATTCCCACCTGGATTACGATTCCAGTATAGTTACTCAGAGTCATGTGTACATCTCAAAGGTAGTGAGGAAGACACCATACCTTAAAACTCATAGTTCAGTTAGAACATCCCAACTTTCCATCTCAAATCACTAGACTCGCCATGGTTCACTGACATTTGAGGTGAACTTACCAAATCATACTCCTTTGTCTGCTTGCTTCAAGTGCAATTACATATTTCAATAGACCAAACTGAGCATGGGTCAGATGCAATGATAAAAAATTTTCAAAATTACACAAGCTGTCTCCTTTTAAACAAATTCATTATCATTTTGTGTTTTACATAGATAATGGAAGCAACATCCTTCTTGTCTTTTTCCCAGCCAAGCTCACTTGCTTTGTGATTTTCATGCACAAAAGCAATAACAATGTGATGCATACTAGGATAAAAGCAAGTTGCATATGCCTAAAATATAAAGAAACGGCTGAAAAAACCATAAAAGCTAATATAACGAGTTCCCATATAACAAAGGCCACAACATCCACTCTGCACCCAGAAAACAGTAAATAAAACACAACTATTAGAATTTATCTTGTACTGAGATAGAGAAGAGAAAAAAACAAAACAATGGCCAAAACGAATGGACCCCAATCAAGCTATAGGTCTTCGAGACATCACATTCTTTAATTTATTTTTCCCAAAAATTAGAAGTTGGAATCTCCCTCCCCATAGAATTTATGAATCTAAACCGTAACTCTAAAAACATGTCAAACTTGTTGGAATTAGGACAAAAGTACAAACATATCAAGGCAATGAATATTTTCCATGCATAAGTAAAACAAAAACCTCAAATGTAAAGGCCAATAGATATTGTTTTCAACTTTTGGCACAAAGACTCCTAGCGTAAGCCCCTATAATTTGAGCAAATTAAGACAGTTCTATAATGCACCAATTGCCAGCAGATTGGCAATTATTCTGCTCTTATAAATACTTCATAGAGGCTCAGAAAAACTTGAGATACACATTATAAACAATCATAAAAGCTGACTGAATCGCAAGATCTATCTAAGCACATCCATATACTCCTACCATCATACGGTTGGTTTACAAAACCAAGCATCCAATTCGGTCATTTGAAAATATAAATTACAGAAGTACGAGTAGAAAAACAAAGGTTAGCCAGACAATAGCAGTGTAACAATATTAAAAATTGAATTTAAACAGTCGTTACAGAATTAACCAAAAGCAATACCCATCTCCTTTTTAAGCAAGGAAATGCCTCTAGTTTTCTGTTTCTGATGAAAATTAAAATGAATCAACATTTTTTTTTTCTTTCCTTTCAAAGTTCCGGATCCACATCATAAGGAATCAACAGCAGTTTATAAGAAAATCCAGAGTCAATTTCTCTTTGTTTGGCCACCTGAAGTTTTAATGTATTGTCAAACGGATAATTTAACGACGACGACGGCGACTACTACTACTACGAGAGTCTTTCAAGGTGTTTTTTCCTTCAATTCTTAGTATGTGAATTGATAGAGAAAATGAAACAAAAGATACATTTTCAAAATAAAAATATTCATAACCGCCACATCTGAATTTTTAACCAAATTATCCTATAAAAGCCTATTTTATCTAAGTAAGCTCAAGTAAAAAAAAATATCACGGAAAGCACGTTATACACGAAGATATCGAATCAAAACCAGGGAAAAAAAAAACAAAGATTTCCTACCTTATATTCAAAACATCAAGAGAAAAAATAACGAAAAAAAAAAAGCAAACAAAGGAATTAGGATTACCTAGAAGTTGTGATATTAGAGGTTGATGCAAAAAACGAAACAGAGGCCCAATCGTGCTTAGATCGAAGCTGATACTCTCTTAATTGATCTGCTAAACTGGATCGAGTTATCATGGCTTCCCTTTTCCTATCCCTGCCTTTCGATTTAAAGCTTTGTTTGGCTTTGGAACTCTAGAGATGGTGGACGATTGAGAATTCGCAGAGCAAGGTGCGAATTGAAGCTAGAAGAAAGGCAAGGGATAGCATCGGGGTTGGATGGGCCTTGGTTCGTTACGTTGCGTGTACCTACTAATTTACTCTCTTGTTTTTCCTTCCCGCCCCGGCTGAAAAATAATAATAAATAATGTAATGAGAAAACAACCCCGGTACTCGGGAGCCGCCGTTTTTTACGGGTTTTTCATTTAACTACTATCCACAAGACCCTGTCGGGCTTTTATGTGATGAATGAGTGCTCAGCATATTTTATATGGGCCACGTATGATTAAATATTGTTAAGTAAACTATATAAATAGCCATTAAATTTAATTAAAATTATATTTTAATATTTACTTTTGAAATGTTACAAAATAATTATTAATATTATTAATTTTTGCGGTAAAAAAGGGCAAATTTACCACATTTTTCATTTATTTTAGCATATAATTATTTATACTATATATTTAAGTTTTAATATTATTTCGTCCCTATATTTTTATCATTTTCATTTTATTATTATTTTTACATTTTATAATAAAAATTAAATTTCAGTTTTAACCCCTTTAATATGTTTAATTTTGAGGTTTGATCTATATACTTTAATTTTTAATATAACTTGGTCCTTATATTTTTATAATACTATTAATTAGTACTTAGACGTGGCACACCCAACCATTTTTCCTTTCCTTTCTTTCTTTTTGCATTTTATAATAAAGGTTCAATTTCAACTTTAGTCCTTTTAATATGCCTAAATTTGATATTTAATCAATATATTTTATTTTTTAACATAATTTGATTTTTATATTTTTATAATATTATTAATTAGTTTAAATAATTAATATAATTAACTTTTTGGTTAAAATATTACGTGGTTATATATGGTTTGAATACCATAAGAGTCTTAGATATTGACACGTGACTTTCCATTTCTTTTAGGTTTGTGTCACTTTTTTCCGACATCACAAGACAATGGCTAATTTTCAATTTTGGCCTCTAAGCTATGCTGAAACTTAATATTAAATTTAGATACTTTAAATTTTAACATAATTTAGTCCACCTACTTTTATAATGTAATTAGATTAGTCTAAATAGTTAAAGTTGTTATTTATTTCAATCT
Source organism: Kokia cookei (assembly GCA_039519145.1). Classification (NCBI taxonomy): domain Eukaryota; kingdom Viridiplantae; phylum Streptophyta; class Magnoliopsida; order Malvales; family Malvaceae; genus Kokia; species Kokia cookei. Next base: position 20,645,421 of record CM076902.1, read on the forward strand.
AACTTTTGACGTGAATTTTTCTTAAAGACAATATAATTCTAACAGAGAAAAAAAATTATCTCGATAATTCAAATGAATACTTATAAGAAAAAAATCCTAATAATATTTTCAACCTTATTTTTATTATTGCATGACTACCAAGTGGTTTTTTTTTAAATTTAAAATTTTACATTAGAGAATTTAATAGAATAATTTTATCGATGATTAGAAACTAGATCTAAATTTTTAAATTTAAAAAGTATAAGACTAATTTTTTGAAAATAAAAGTAAATAAATTAAATTTTGTTGAGTGTTTTTCTCTATCTCTCTCAAGTAGTAATGTTGGTGTATTTATATGATATAAATAATGTTCATTGATACGACATATTATGTAGACTTCATGCATACAGACATGTACTCTACCTTAGACTGACCACATAACTACGTACTCTTATACAAGTGTAACCTCGTGGGAGAGCGAGCTCTACCCGTGAGCTCATCCTACGAACACATTAGAATTTCACCCAAGTGCTAGCTTATACCATTAGCCCATTTGCCCATTAGGCTTAAATTCAAGTTAAAATTTGGGCTCGAGTTGGTGGCGATAACCATTATTATAAATTTCAAACATACAAAATGTACAAAAAATTAAAATATATTTTAATTTTTAAATTTTTTATTTTATAATTTGACATAAATAAATAATAAATTTAACGCAACTCATGAGCTTTGAACCATCTAGTAAAAATTTAAAAGGGGGATACGTTGCTAGTGATAAAGTTGGAAATAAATATTTTTCAATGGAAAAGAAAGCTTATAACATTTCATGAATGGGTTCTTCATGGGCTGGGCTTTAAAATACCATCGGATCGGCGTAATAGTCGTTGCATGCAATTTGATAGATTTCCTTAAGCCCAAGAAAACGGCGTGAAAGTGGAAGACGCGAAAAGCTGACAAAAGAAAAGAAGAGAAGAGACGCGACACGAGTCACTCAAAACGCCGCTGGGTATTTCCATCCGCTTCATGGGATGCTACTTGGTCTAGATTCTTCTCGAATCAAATCTCTCTCATATCATAAACAAGCCACATAGGCATCGTCGTAGCCGAACTCAGCTTCCCCGGGACATCGCGATTTGGAGAACCCTAGAAGCAACTCCTCCATTTACGTTGCTTTTTGCCTTTTTCATCCATCAATTCGAATTCGTAGCTTCCTTCGGATTTTCGCTATTCGATTTAGACTTCTGCATACTTTTTAGGTTCGTGCTTTTGGTTCCATTATTACTTTTTATTTTCTTCTATGTTCTTCGATGTGAATCTTCCGTTTTCTAGGATTTGATTCTGAGGATTTTATTTTCGGTCTTAAATGATTTTGATCTTATTTGATTTCCTCTAGGTTCTTCGATCCGACGATTGCTATGTAATTGTTCATTTATTGATGTTATTGTTGTTTCTGAATTATTGCATTTGACATAACATCTTTGTTTATTATTATTCTGCATTTCCTTTCACTTATCCTTTCCTTTTTTTTTTTGAAAGGGAAATTTGAATGCATTTGGTTGTGTATTTGGTTATGCAAACAAGCACCTTAAAATGTAGGAAGCTTTGACTTTTGTTGACCATGGCTAAAAGAATCGATTGTGATGCGATTTCTGGACTTGTATTATTGTTATAAACGAAATGAAGATCTATCTTAGTGCTCAATTAAATAAGATTCTAAAGTTCTGCCAAGCAAATTTTTTTTTTCCTTTTTTTTTCCATTTTGAACAAAGATTTTAATATTTTTTAGTCATGTTACTAGACAACTAACTAATGTTGGTAATTAGAGAAATTAGCTAGACAATTATTCTTTTCTGACATTGGCTGCTGATTTGTTGTGATTTCAACAGCTTTAGGAGCTAAGTACTTTTGGCCAATCATAGTTTACTTTGGGAATTTGAATTATTTGAAAATCGTAATTGAAATAATATTATACTTTCCTTTCTCTGTTCTAGGCATTGGTAGCTGTTGAACTTCCATGGCAGATCAGTACTCCAATGAAGGTTTGAGCTTGGGCAGCACTTCTGGAGAGTCTTCTGATTCACTTGTAGAGCTAAATATCAAGACTTTGGATTCGCAAATTTTTAGTTTTTTTGTTGACAAAAATGTAAGTGCTTGTTTCTAAGCTTTGGCATTCTCATAAATTTCTTTCTATTTAGTGCATCTTTTTCTTAATAAAAAGAATTTGAGCTTCATCGAGCTTTTAGCTGATACCTTATTACTTGGATGAACTCAGACACCAGTTTCATCGTTCAAGGAGAAAATAGCTAGGGAGCTTGGTGTCCCAGTTGGTAGGCAACGGCTGATTTTCAGGGGAAAGGTCTTAAAGGATGATCATCTCCTTTCTGAATATCGTATCCTATCATCTTTAACTAGAGAACTTGTTTGCCTTAATTAAATCAGATTTGTTCTATATTAAAGATCTACTGCTGCAGGACTAATCATTACTTACATAGATGCAATGTTCACGAGCAGAATTATCCCAATTATATGGATTAAAGCATGACTATTTCATGCAAGTATAGATTGGTTTTGTTCCTGGAAAGTGCGTAGTTTGCTAGTGCTTGTAACTGCTTTAGATTGAGCCATTATATATACAAGAAGTGAGTCTAAGTTGCAAAGTTTTTACCCTTATATTTTTTTCTATCTCTTTAATACTTGTGCTTATATTTTCCTATCCTATCAAATTTGCATGATATAGGCGACCCAACATTGTCCAAAATGAGCACTAATTAAATGGCTTGAATACCTAGCCTGTAGCATCAAATATATTACTTCTTAGTCACTTAATATTATGCATCATGAATGTAATTAGAATTGTAAACTAGTAGTTGTAACTATCAAAAGAAGGGAATCAAGATGCTGTCTTGTCTACTTCCTCAAGTTTGCTGTTTGCGGCAGTTTCCTTTGCTATGGTTCACTTTATGCAATATATCCTTCACTGGATTTTTAGATGTTGAGAATGGGCATACATTGCACTTGGTTGAAAGGCAGCCTGCCCAATCACAGCCTTCATCTGGTGCAAGTTCAGGAGAGGCAGATGGAAATAACAGTACTAGAGGTATCAATATATATGGTGGTGCTTGTCTGGTCTTTGAAATCCCGCACGTTAACGTGTTTTACTGAAAGCAGTAGATATCAAGAGTTAATTGAAATAAATGGCAGGAAATGATGCTGCTTCAGGTATCCCTCATAATCGAGTTGGGCAGATTTCACACAGTGTGGTTCTTGGGACCTTTAATGTTGGAGATCAAGGTGATGGCAATGCTCCAGACCTTAGTCGGGTGGGTGCTTTTTCTTTTTTTACTTGTGAAGCATTTCAACTCACCTTTAAGTCTATTTCATAACCTAAGTTCTTTAATTGCTTGTACATCAATGTGTGTGAAGCAATGCTGATTATTATTTCATTATTTGTTGCTTGACTTATAGGTTATTGGGGCAGTTTTAAATTCTTTTGGAGTTGGAGGCCAGTCTATTACTAATGGTACCATTACACAGTCTTCAACGTCTGTGAGTAATGCTTGATCAAAATTTATCTTTGCTTAAAGTATAACAAATTAAATTTGAATTTTTTGTGGTATTTAAAAGTCTTGATTAATTGCCTTCAGTATTAGTTGTAACAGATGCACATATTTCCACCTAAGCTTCCTGTTGGCACATGCTTCGGGTTTAAAAATATTAATTCTTTTCAGATTTTCTTATGTATACTGTTAACTCTAATGAATATGTCAGTGATTCAAATACAAGAGGGAAACTTGAAAAAGTAGAAAATAATGTGATGGCTTAAGGGTTAAGTAATAATTGATATTGCTTTCAGTTTCTCAAGGTGCTAGTAATATAGAAGGCTCAAAATAATTGAATGATAAAAATAATACTTCCTTTCAGGCTCCTCAAGGGAATGAAACAAATGGAGTGCGTGGTGGTGGTGAGAACCAACAAGGAAATCAGACACAGTCTGCACCATCATTTCCTGGTCAATCCTTTCAGGTTGCTCATCAAGTTATGCCAATTCCCCTGACTGCAGCACAAGTATCAATTCCATCCCTTAATATGGTAGTACAATTAAACTTATTCATCTTTTAGCAGATTACAATTTGATTGTTTTCTAATTCCATCATTCTCCTTTTCTCCAGCCAATTCCTGATTCCTTAAATACTCTCTCGGAGTTTATGAACCGCATGGAGATGCATTCTCCAAATGGTGATACTACTAGAAGCATTAACTTAAAATTTTTTTTGAAAGTAGTTGCAATAACTAATTGCTACTTCATTATTCAGGCTATCAGCCACACACATCTACAACTAACGCAAGGGACCAACCAAGGGTAGCATTACCATCTGATGCACAAGGTCTGCCGACACCTGAAGCATTGAGCACTGTAATTCGAAATGCAGTACGGCTTCTCTGCAGTCATGCTATAGGTGCATTGTCTGTAAGTGCCATGCCTTAGTATGTTTCCTGTAATTACCATTTTCTGGAAATTTTTAGGCTTTTGATTGTTATTAAATGTTTAACAAGATTCGTGTTGAGGTTGATATGGTATGTGGAATACTAATTTCCTTATTTAACTTTTAAACTGTATCAGAGTTGTGCTAAAATCTCTGTGAATTCTTTTTCTCATGTATAATTACTGGCTTTCTATGGTGAAAATTTTGTATGTTATGAAATTCCTTAAGTTCGTTTAGATTGAGGAAGATAAATGAGAATGCTTTCTGTTATATGATTTGAAAGGCATAGTTTAAGTTGCAGTGGTTTTCATGAAGAAAAATATTATATATTTACTCCAAATAGATTCCACATTCTTTTTATTTCTACCTTTCAAGATAGAAACTTTATCATCTGATTCTTTGCATCTTTAATATTGTGCTACTTTTGTAGCATATTGCAGAACGTTTAGAGCAAGATAGGGATTCTTCTGATCCTACAGTGAGGGGGCAAATTCAAACAGAATCAGTACAAACAGGTCTTACAATGCAGCATTTAGGTTCCCTTCTTTTGGAGCTTGGCCGAACCATATTGACGCTGCGTATGGGACATTCTCCTGTATGGCCTACAATCTCTTGTGTCCTTATTTCCTGTTCTCTTTGAATGATAACATGCCACTAAATGTTTCATGCAATTCACAGGCAGAATCTTCAGTTAATGCTGGACCTGCAGTTTATATATCTCCTTCAGGGCCGAATCCTATAATGGTTCAGGTATGCTAAAAGTTTGTGTGCATTATATCAAGTTATAAAATAACTGCAAAATCCTGCTAATATATTCTATTTATGTATGGTAATATTTAGATATACTGATTGTCAGATCAACTCTGAGCAATTCATTCAAGTAGCAGATTCTTAATTTCTGTGTAGTATGTATTTTATGTTGATTGCTATTCACAAATAGCTTAAATGAAGAGTATGATACATGGTAATATCAAGTTGGTAAAATTCTGCAAAATCCTGCTAATATAACCTATTCATCTATGGTAATATTTCGATATCCTGATTGTCAACTCTGAGCAAATCATTCAAGCATTTCTAATATCTGTTCTTCTATCGATTGTTATTCACAGTAGCTAAATTGAAGAGAATGGTATCCTTCTGGTCTATCTGGGTGCATATATCTAGCTATAGAGATGTTCCTTGGAGCATATATTTTAGTAGTTTAAGTTAGTTTCATTTTAATAAACATGTTATGTTCTTCAGACATAGAAAGCAATTCTTTTTAGGGCTTAGAATTAACAGAAAGGGATGCTAGGGTACAAAAATGATAGAAATTGTCTTTACTTTTGAAAGAAGCAGGGAGTTTTTGAGATGTAAAAACTTGTGTTTTACTATCTTAACATATTGTTAGTTGTTTTTTTGTTTGGCATTTTACTTCACCAGTTGCCATGAGATGTGCTGAAACAATTATTGATGATCTTGCTTAGTTTATTCAAGTGTTTGAACTCTCTTTAGGATCCTGTTCATCATGCATGCATTGATTGTTTATTTGCAGCCTTTTCCCCTTCAAACCAGATCCCTCTTTAGTGGTTCCCATTCTCCATCAAATTCTCTGACTGTAGGTCCTGTTGGTGTTGGAAACGCTCCACGGCACATAAATATCCATATACATCCTGGTGGGTAAAATTTGCTTCTAGCCAGGCCATAATTTCCCTTTCAGTTGTTCTCTATTTTTTTATTTGTACTGCTAATTATTGTCAGGTACCGCACTGGCACCGGTGGTTTCAGCTGTTGGTAATAGAACAAACAATGGGGAAGGGAGGCAAGGGGAACGTGGTAATAATGCTGGTTCTGGTTCAATGCGGGTTCTTCCTGTGTGGAACACTGTTGCTTCTGCTCACCAAGCACGTGCTACTGCTGCAATGTCCAGTGCTGCACAATCTGCTCCCACCGATTCTTCACTATCCTCTATGGTTGCTGAAATCAATTCAAGATTTAGAGACTTAGTTAGTATGCAGGGAGATAACCAGGTTGCGTCAGGTAGCTGGCAGTTAATTGTTTTCAGATGCTAATAACTACATTGTTGTTCATATGATTTCTCTGGTTTAAAGGTCAAAGTAGAATTGTAGAATTCATGTTTGTAGCTGGTGCAGGTAGTCAGCAGCCTAATAATTTGGTTGCTAGTGGAGCTGGGGATTCTACTGTTTCTTTACCAGCAAACCTTGAAATTGAAGAACTGAAGGTTTGCTTTATTCACAGTAAAACGATCTGAATTAGGAACTCTGTTTAGTATCTCTGACAAGTACTCTGTTACTATTAATAATCAGTCACAACCTGCACATGCTGAAGGAAGAAATGATAATACTGAGAGTGGTGAGAGTTCACAAGGTATATCAGTTGACACAGTTGGATGCCCTTCTAGTTCAAGTGGAGAACCTTTGGTGAAGTCGGAAGATCCATCAGGAAGTGCTCCTAGATCCAGTGAGGAAAATGCCAAACCTGTACCACTTGGATTGGGGTTGGGGGGTTTGGAACGCAAGGTGTGATGATAATTTTTCACTTCATTCAAATCTGTTTATGTTAAAATTATTGACAATGAGCATATGATATCTTTCTGGTCAGAGACGAGTCAAACCAACAAAATCTTCAATTGCCGGTGATAATGAAACAGCTAGTTCTTCACTTGATCAAAATCTGAGTGCTAGAACGGCTGGTCAACAGATATTGCAGTCACTTGCTTCTCAGAGCTCTTCTCTGAATAGGGTAGATTCTTCCTCAGGTAATCAAGGTGTTTTGGGTAGTAGATTGTCAGGAGGGCAGGGTTCTGATGATCAATTAGCTGCTGCTAATGCTGTCTCTCAAGTTCTTCAAAGTCCTGCATTGAATGGCTTATTGGCGGGGGTTTCTCAGCAAACTGGTGTTGGTTCACCAGATGATTTTAGGAATATGTTGCAGCAACTGACTCAAAGTCCACAAATCATGAACACTGTTAGTCAACTAGCTCAGCAGGTTGATAGCCAGGACATTGGGAACATGTTTTCAGGTTTTGGAGGAGGCCAAGGTGGTGGTATTGATCTGTCACGGATGGTCCAACAAATGATGCCCATTGTTTCTCAGGCGCTTGGTCGTGGGCCATCTGCAGCTCCATCCTTCCCTGCTGTAGAATCTAAATCACAGGTAGTGTGATAGTGTGGATACAACATGATTTCAGGTTTTATTTTGGTTGATAATGTGGATTTTTTACCCCCCCCCCCCCCCCCAATTTTTTTTGTACATGTAATTAGTATGTAATATTGAGATGGTGACATGGAGGACTATTGTGCCATCTGCTATTTCTTCCAGGATGATATTCAACTAACTGCTCAGAGGATCGAGCAGTCTAATGTACCAGATGACGTCTTCCATGCTGTTGCCGATAATGCAGTTCAGGTATACGGCAATGGGAGGAATGCTGAAGAACTTCTAAATGAGTTGTGTGGTAATGAAGGTCTTGCCAAGGTAAGTTGTCTTGCTATGAGATTGAGTGCCTTTGCATCTTGGGTTTATTACTGGTTAAAGAAGCTTGTGGTTGAAGTGCCTCCTTTTTGGGGAGTAAAAAATGGCTTAAGCAACATTGTCTTTTTAACTGGCTAATTTTTCAGTGTGATTATTGTACAGAAACTCATTAATATTTTCTTACATGATCAGGAATACACGGAGATGCTAAAGCAGGACTTGCGTCTAAGGTTTCAGGAGAAACCTGAGAAGGATAAGTTCTAGCTCTCATGATTCTGAAAATTAAAACTTAGTTCTTTGAAGTTCTAAAAGTCATGCAGCTAATTATTTGTGGGGTCATTTCATACCCAGATTCTATCATGAACTTAGGCTTCTGGGGAATTGTTTGATCTTATTTTTGTTATGAACGTGCCCTTTGTTTAGTTGTTGCATCAAATTGGAATTATCATGAGAAAAGTATATTCTGTTTTCTCGAAAGATACAAGTTCCGCTAGCTTTTTTCTTTAGGTTGGTTTCTTCGATAAGAAAATGTGAACATCTATTACCAGTTTTTTCAATTAACTACCTATCCTCGGTTGAGGTCAAATGATCTAGCGATCTTATATATATACACTCAACAGTTGGATGAGTGGATTAGTGGTTGAATAATTTTGAAAGCTTTGTTGGATGAGTGATTGAATAATTTGAACTGCTATATGGGTTGTCCGACACGGCGGTCAGCACCTGTTTTGATTTTCATGAGAAATTAGTTGTTTTATATGCTTTCTTCATTGCCATCCGAATCAGAGAGGGATTCAGGACTGTGGATGGTGATTTGGTGGCTCCAATAATGAACACATTCTAGGTTTCGTTCAACATAATAGGCATATTATTTGGTAATCTAAAGGGTATTGAAAAGTACATATGGTGAAAGCCTCGTGTGTTTTCAATATAAGACTGTCATTTATATATGATCAGAAACGATACTTTAATACCAAAGTTGTGAACGGTGTGAAAATAGAGTGATTGACTAATAGTATGACCGCTGCAATTTAACCGTTAATGCCGCAGTGGAGTTGACATGTGTGGTTGGAAAGCGAAGTGCCAAATTTCCATGTGTGTTCTGGGACTATTGTCGCAATTTTTATTATTCTGCAGTCTTTATAGCTAACGCTATCCTGCCTGTATGGTACGAGCATAACATGCCCACTAATTGCGGGTTGAATGGTCCTACGAGCCTGCAGAATTTCCTAATCTTATCTTTGGCAAATAAACATATCATCAATATTGTTACTTATTATATTACAGGTTGCTTTTGAGATTCAATTTTAAAGGACACTTAAAACTGTGGGTCAGGTTAAATGGATGTTGTTGGATTTACGGGTTTTCCATTCATGGAGGTATGGTCTTGTAGTTTTGCGTTATTGAGGCGCCTTTGCAAATTGCAATGATGGCACGTGCTACTAAGGACGTGGGGACGTTCCCTTGCCTCCTGTCGTGACCATTCATTTATGGCATCGTCGGCACAGCTTATTTTTCATGCATTTAACTGACAAGGCTTGTGCTAGCTAGCAGCAGTATTGTTTCCATTATTTTCTTCCTGAAGTCCCCACTCAATGATTATTGAGTTTTTGCACATGTAGTTGGGAAGATATAACATCAAAATTAATACACTTACTTACTAAATGATAGTTAAAATAAAAGGGAAAAGCAAAGTTGGAGGCAAGGTTAAGGAGAATCATGCAGTGTTTGTGGCTTCCAGTTCACCAATGCTCGTTCTCTCAAGTCGCTATAAAGGAAAAAGCGAAAAGTAGTGACCCCTCTTTCGTTTGAAAAGCATCGGCTAATCATTTGATTTATACCTTGAATTTGAATTGAGATATAAAATATTTATGCTTTCAACTCCAGTGGTAATTTGTTGACACCAGATCGATGCGAGCCACATACCTGCTGACTTCAACTCCCTGATAAGTCTTCAATGTAACCAATGAGCTCTTTATTTGCTAGCCCTAACAAGCCTCGATGACTAACAATCAGCTATTGAAGCCAGCCTCAATCACTAACAACTCCCTCATACGGGGACAAGTTAAATAGGAGCGAGTAAAATTCGATCTGATTCGAAAAATTCAATAAAAAATTTAAATTTTGAATTAAATAGTTCGAGTTATTTAGTTTAACTCGAATAAAAAATTAAAATTTTCGGTTTAATTCGAATATAAATTACACAATTCGAGTTATTCAAAAATTTGAATAAGAAAAAATAAAATTACGTAATTTTCATAAATTTTATCTTTTTTGAAATTAAAAGTCAGAACTATTAAGTTAAAAGATAAAACTATATCGTTTTGATAGATCTTATCTGTTAAATTAAAAGTCAAAACCATTATATTGTTTACATAGCTGAATTATTTTGTACTTCGTCTACTAATTAATTAATCGATACATGTAAACGTAACATTAACTATAAATAATATGAATTAATTAACTCGACTCAAAATTTTTTTTTATAAAAATTTCAAATTGAATTTGATTATTAAAATAAAATTCGTCAAATTTATTAATTCAAACTTTTTTGATTCGATTAAATGCTGAAACTAAAATTAGGTAATGCTTAAGCGTAACAAACCAAGCAAGCTCTGGATTTGGATTATTTATAAAAAGACCCGTAAAACAAAAGTGGAAAAGTAATCTGAGATGCGGTAATGAATATTTTCTATTTCAGAACAAAACAAAGCACCAATTGAGCCATCATCATCGTCCATGTTATTCAAATTAGGAGGAGTAAATGTTGACTAAATAATCCCAACAACCTCTGCTCTACTGGAAACACAGCTCCACCCCTGCAAGCTTATCAAAACAGCATTTTCTTTCTAAAAGAAATGGAAAACTCAACATTAAGAACAAACATTAGTGTTGTAGTAATTCTCTACTTCCCATAATTCGGAAGAACAAGACAAAAAACCCCAAAACCATGTGGGAGACAAACACATTCACAGTTCAAACAGTGAGCTAATGTAAGGACACTCTTCCACCGACACTTTAATTCGATTTTCTCTTTCCTCTTTATCTCCTCAAATTTTCCCTCCTTTTCTTTTTTATTTGGTTTTTCCCCTACGGCTTACTCACACTTTCAACTGTTCAACCCATTTAATATACGCTCCCTTAAATATTGTGCCATCCCATCCCCTTAGTAACTCTTCCAGTTCACTGCTCCTGCCCTCTTATTCTAAACCCCTCCTTTTCCATTCCATTAGACCCAAAATGCCGCTTCACTCGGCGGTAGCATTGTTTTATGCCGCCGCTTCTCTTTTCGCCATTGCCGGCGCCGAAGATCCCTACAGGTTCTACAGCTGGAATGTTACGTACGGTGACATTTACCCTCTTGGTGTTCGTCAAACGGTGAGCTTTTTCCCCATAACCTCTTGTCGTTCTATATATGAGAATGATGGTCAAAACCTTATACATCTTTTGTTTTCCAGGGTCTTCTCATAAATGGACAATTCCCAGGCCCTGATATTCACTCTGTTACCAACGACAACCTCATCATCAACGTCTTTAACAACTTAAACGAATCTTTCCTCCTCTCCTGGTATGATTTTTTTTTTTTTTTTTTTTTTTGCTTTTTTACGTGCCATTATTCCTTCCACTTCACTGCCATATGGAGACCATTATAGTCGGTCACTACACATGATCGGTTATTCTCTTGTTCCTACATTGGTAAACGTGAACGCTAGGAAAAAAACATCCATGTGCTTTGATCTCATCATGGCAGATCTGTGTTTTTTTTTTTTTTTTTCAGTAAAGCATGTATGGCTAAAACAAGTACCTTTTTTTGCTTCGCTGTAATTAGAAAGCGGCTTGTCCTTTGATTGAGAAAGACAGCGTTTAACTTTTGAATTAATTGGGAAAAAATGTTGAATTAATGGTCGTTAATCTACCTAATCAAAACCCCATTAATCATACTTGATTCAAGTGGACCATTTATTTTCTATTAGCTGTCTCCTACACGTAACATATATGGGGAAGAAGCTCAAGTGGATTGAACTGTCCAATAATTTTCCACATTAATTAGAATTTTTATTAAATGAAGTTATTTGACTGGATTTAAAAAAAAAAAAAATCTTAAGCAATAGATTGATATATGATATTTTTAAAAATAATCTATATTAAGGCTTTAACAAGAATAATTAATTGTGTTCATAATTTGGATTAATTAATAATATTGCAAAAGTAGGATAAAAATTAAAATATAAGGTTACAATAGGACCAAAATCATAGTTTGACCTAAAAATGTTTACCTTGGATGATTTATAGCCAAATCCTGCCATTAGTCTTTGTTTTACGTGCAGTTTACAAAATATAGTTCATCTACTTTTCGGAAAAAAACATTTAAATTAACTATTTTCTCATAATACTAATAAAAATATCATGTCATTTAAGTTAATGAATTTAGTGCCTATCATTTGATTTTTGGTCGAAATTTTAAAATAAAAAAATATATGAATTAAAAATAATCAAATTAGAGAACAATGATTATATCTATACTTTATACATTGTACCGGATTGATAGTAGAATTTGACTTAGCAGATTTAATTATCATCATATGCGTTTGAATTGAAATTTTGAAACTTGACAAATATATAATTAAAATTAAATAAATTTACTAAAAGCAGACAACTTAAATCTTATACATATAAGGACTCGTGACAGAATTTGACATGGTTCATTTACCAACTTGAAAAAGAAAGACAGTGAATCAAGTAGAACAGGTTGGGTTGTTGTTTTTAGCATCTCAAAGCAAAGCGCTGAAAGATAACCAGTTCAAAATTGGCTCGTGAATTAGACTGCACATTTTAAATAGGAAAATATTAGTTGTTTTTATAATTTGCAAGGGTTATGTACTTAGCTGAAGACTGTTAATGTGTAGGAATGGAGTCCAACAAAGGAGGAACTCGTATGAAGACGGCGTGTATGGCACAACCTGCCCTATTCCACCAGGAAAGAACTTCACGTACATGCTTCAGGTGAAGGATCAAATAGGGAGTTTCTATTACTACCCATCACTTGGATTCCACAAGGCAGCTGGTGGTTTTGGAGGGATCAGGATCCTTAGTCGCCCACGAATCCCAGTCCCCTTCCCTGACCCGGCTGGGGATTACACTGTGCTCATTGGCGATTGGTACAAGTCCAATCACACGGTACTATACATTTTTTCAAATTAAAGCTGCTTGCTTGCTTTTAGGTTGGAAAAAAAATGCCCGCTATTCATAACTATGGCAGTATGGGGCCGTACAGCAATTTAACATGGTGGGATCACCCAGTGTCTGTTGGCAGCATAATGGCGTTAGTTGGATTAACGAAGCAAAGCAAATTTGGTTTTCTTTGTACTATTCAATGCTGGCTGCGGGCTATGGCTTTATCACCCCCTTTTACAGCTGGATTTCTGGACTGTCATTTTCTCTGTCATTTCCTGCTTGGCTCAGCCTTGGTTTATTTTGATACGTTTTAAACGTGACAGGGAAAATACATTGCTTTTTTCTTTTGGGAATGGGTAGTGATGCTAAGGATTAAACCGAACTTTTATACCACAAAAGATAAATATCTTACCACTAGATTTGCACCTGATATGTCTGTTTCTCTCTTAATCGTCAGCACAGATATGATGGTTTCCTAGGATGCTCAACTTAGGTGTGTTATTGTCATGTATATATTCAACATTTCTATGTAGCTTGCCATCTGGGGCCAGCGCATGTCTCCTAGCGGGGATAATGAAGTAATGATTATAACAGCTGCATAAGATATTGATTTTATACAAAGTATTATGGTGTGGGTAATTAATAAGAAACTGAAAAAATGGGGTTGTGCAGGTTTTGCAAGCTCATCTAGATCGTGGTAAGAAGCTACCTTTCCCTGATGGAATCCTTATCAATGGTCGTGGACCTGGTGGTGCCTCCTTCAATGTTGAACAAGGTACTTATTTTTTCTTATACTAGTAAAGACTAAACAGGATCAAGCATAATGAGGATCATGTATTGTGTTGCAGGCAAAACCTACAGGCTTAGGATATCAAACGTTGGACTGCAAAATTCTCTCAATTTCCGCATCCAAAACCACAGGTTGACGTTGGTTGAAGTGGAGGGAACACACACCCTGCAAACTACCTACTCTTCCATCGACCTTCACCTAGGCCAATCATGCTCCGTTTTATTCACAGCTGATCAGCCTGCACAAGACTATTACATTGTTGCCTCTTCTCGCTTCACCAACCCCGTTCTCACCACGACTGCGACCCTTCGTTACAGTAATTCTGCTGGCCCTGTCTCTGGTCTTCCTCCTGGTGGACCCACCATCCAAATCGACTGGTCTTTGAACCAGGCACGCTCTATCAGGACTAACCTTACAGCGAGTGGACCAAGGCCTAACCCTCAGGGCTCCTACCACTATGGTCTCATTAATACAACCAGAACCATCAGGCTTGCAAACTCTGCGGGACAAGTTAATGGGAAGCAAAGATATGCAGTTAACAGTGTTTCCTTTGTTCTGCCGGACACTCCTTTGAAACTTGCCGACTATTTCAAAATTGGAGGAGTTTTCCGGCCTGGGAGCATATCAGATAATCCTTACGGTGGAGGGATATACCTTGACACTTCAGTTCTGAATGCTGATTATAGGGCTTTTGTTGAGATTGTATTTCAGAACGATGAGAACATCGTTCAGAGCTGGCATCTCAATGGCTACTCTTTCTTCGTCGTTGGGTAAGCACTAAGCACTAAAGAACATCATTTCTCACCATAACAATATGCACGAACCTGTGCTAACATATTGGTTTTGAAACCACATTGAAATGCAGTATGGATGGAGGGCAATGGATGGCAGCTAGTCGGAATGGATACAACCTACGTGATGCAGTTGCACGTTGTACTACTCAGGTACCTAAATCAACCATCTTTATTCAATTTAATTTAGCTATCTTAGTTAAGACCCAATTTTAATATACTTGATGTATATATGCGGTGAATTGCATGCAGGTATATCCAAATTCATGGACAGCCATATATGTGGCACTTGACAACGTAGGGATGTGGAACTTGAGGTCTGAGTACTGGGCAAGACAGTACCTCGGGCAACAGCTTTACTTGCGTGTATACACAGATTCAACATCTCTCAGGGATGAATACCCCATCCCCAAGAATGCTCTCCTCTGCGGTAGGGCAGCTGGCCGAAGCACCCGGCCACTCTAAGCCACCATATAATAAAGAACGTCGGGTGGTGGATGGATGAAGATGATTGAAGAGGATAAAGTTTTGCCTCTAATATTTAATATATATAATATAGCTCATTATATAATGTGCTTAGCATGTAATATTCAAGTCTGAAATTAATGGACCTCAGCTCGAGGTCGCATTCTTTGTTACTTTAGATCAGATCTGTATTCCCTTTGTTTTGTTCAGGATTCCAACCATAAATCATTGGTACTATGTTATTGTTATCATAATTCAAGTACTGCCTTCACATGCAAAGGAACAAAGCTAAAATGGAGCAGCTCTTTGCTCTTGTTCTTCGACAGAATAACCATTATGGTCATTACAATGCTGGTTGGCATGTTATTGATATAAATTAATGAAAATTTTTAATATCATAATTAATGTAATATATATTAGTTTAATTGATTGAGAAAATAAAGATATTAAACTAATAAAATTCATAAATATTAGTAAATAGCCAAAAAGTCAAATTAAAAAACATAGAGGTCAACATAAATTAACTGTACTTTTACATATTTAATATAGGGACTGAATAAAGTTTGGAAAGCTAGCCATTGCTTTTGACTCTGTCCACATACAAGGTTAAATGAATGGTGTGTATTTATTTTGATTTGTTTTTTTTTTTAATATTGAATCTTAAATTAAGGTCTCTTTGGATGAACGTTTATTTAAGTGAGGGTTCGTTTAAATAGGCGGTACGTTTATTTGCGGTTGATGTAAAAATAACGGTGATAATGAAATTAAATATTATAACGATACTACAGTATGAGATAAAAAAAGAAGAAGCTAAAAGCATCGCATTAGAGATAAACGCTTATCTAAAGGGATCCTTAATCTCAACACAAACTATTTATCATTTCAAAAATGATTCACTAAAAATTAAATTGATAATAAAAATAACATATAAAAACATGTGGGATTGATGATTATGGACCCTATAGCCTAAATTAAGCTCGAACCAATTGCATTCTAGACTAAAATGGTGGATAATGCAATGTATAAACTTCACGAGCCTTTTAAGACTAAAATTGGGATATAGTAAAAGCCCATTAGTCAAAGGGTTCACAGCCCTTCTTCTCAACAATTCCTACTTCCGGAGAGTTCGCTCAGGTCACTTCAGTGGGAGCCCTTCAGAATTCAGATTTAAATTGAATAAGCATAGTATTCAGAAGGATATACCACTGGTATTTGTAAGAGAGCAAGCAAAGCCCCGAGGCAACCAAAACCTCAAAAACTTGCTTCTATTTTCTATTCTCGTTCGGATCTCAATCTCAAATTTTCTACATCGCGCTTAAGATCAGGTAAAAGCTTTGTTCATTTCAAAGCTTTCTGGGGTTTCTGAAACTTCAGCCTTCTGTTTCCATTTTTCGCGATTATGTTACTGTTTACTTTGGTTCCGTTGGTTGTGAAATGAGGAAATGAATGAATGATGAAAGTGCTGCTGAGCATAACATTTCGCATGGCTCATTATACAAATTTATGGTTTATTAAGCAGCATTTGGATGTTTTTCGTTTCATTGTTAGATTAAAAACACTAATTTTTTCTCTCGCTCTCGTGATTCAGGGTTTTATTTGAGCACGAAAGCTCCAGCTACTCTCGACCACGTTATATTCAATGGCGGTGCGTTATTTGCCTACTACTAAATTACTTTCAGTTGGTTAGAATTTTTTTTATGCATTTAGTTTGAAGTTTTATTTTGCTTACCGGTTGGGTGAATGTGATAGATTGAAAAAATTTTTAAAGATGACGCTAGTGAAGAGAAGGGGGAGCGTGCCAGAATGGTGAGTCATTATTAATTTATAATTTGTGTACATTTAATGCTGATAATATGGTTTAAATGCATTTTTTTTTCTACTACATTTTTGGAATTTATTGCATTCTTGTTATTTGGGTATTTTATTTTCAGTAGCATCTGATATTCATGAGCTTTCTTACATTCAGGCATCATTTGTTGGGGCAATTGCAATTACTGACTTGGTTAAGACAACCCTAGGGCCAAAAGGCATGGTAAGTTTTCCACATTGTGCATACAGATTAAATGCGAGTACTAGTTCTGTAAATCCTTGACTTTGTTATTGGTGAAATTATCTGCCAGGATAAAATTTTACAATCAACAGGCAGAGGACATGAAGTCACTGTTACTAATGATGGAGCTACCATCTTAAAGTCCTTGCATATTGACAACCCTGCTGCAAAAGTTTTAATTGGTATCCTTATAATTATCTTCATTGTCATTGCTCTTTATGAGTAAATTGCTTGGTTTCTTCATCATGTTAAAACTCACAATGTTATTTTGGTACACAAGAGTACATGACAGAACTGTAAATGGTTCAGTGAGCCATGCTAACAGAGTCATTGATTTTATTTGGAAAGAGCTTTTATTTTATTAGATTACATCCTTAATTTGAAATTCAGACATCTCCAAAGTTCAAGATGATGAAGTTGGTGATGGGACAACATCTGTTGTTGTTTTGGCTGGAGAACTTTTAAGGGAGGCCGAAAAGCTAGTGGCTGCGAAGATTCATCCCATGACTATAATATCAGGTTCTTTTAGCCTCATTTAGTACTTTGCTTTCTATTATTCTTCTTCATTATGGCACCTTGCATGTCATGGTTCATCCTGTATAATTTTTTTATTAATATCTTTATTATTCCTTTCCACTAGATGTTGCCTTTTGTGGCCTGTATCCGGTATTTTTGTAGGCATTAACTTGCTTCGAGCTTTAACTTGTTATCTAGTTTTGATATCTATATAGCGTCAAGAAAGAGTCAGGCATGTTAGCAGTGTGATTCTTTTTTTCTGATTTGCTTCTATCATAGAAAATTTAAAGGAAGTACGTTATTAAGATGAGTGTGAGATATAACTATAAACTTTAATACTTCAACTCCTATAGGTGTAAAATTTCCAGCATTAAATTTTCTATTTTATTTGCTCAATTTTTTTCTGAACTTAATAACAGCATAATTGTATTTGTAATATTCTATTTCTGTCCCAATAAATTTGTCACATTTTAACTTTTTGTGGTCATTTTATTTTGACTTTACATGAGACTACTGAATCCCCAATCGTTTGCTTGCCGTACAGTAACAGTGCCAATATCTTCAAATTGTTGCTTCTGACTTATTATTTAAATTATTATTGATGAAAATTTTAAATTATATATATGAAAAACTTTGAATAACATAATTCTTAAATATATTTTTGTTAATATAATTAATTAAAATATTTAAAATAATAGAAGTCAAAATTTAAAAAATTTGACTTGAAAATTTTGACCCATGCGAATTTAATTGGGACAGAGGTATTATTTGGTTATTTCCCTTATCTTTTATTTTGTTGAGTGCAAATTGCTAAATAAGTTAAGTTTCACAGTTTATAACAATGTATGATTGTTTTATAGGTTACCGAATGGCAGCTGAGTGTGCTCGTAATGCTTTGTTGCAGAGGGTTGTGGATAACAAAGAGAATGCAGGTGAATTATTGGACATGAATACGTTCTCTTTATTTGTGTGTAGATTGTATGATATGCCTTCATTTTGTATTATTTGCCCAACGTTTTAGGCTTTGTTGGTTCCTGATTGAGCTAGATTCTTTAATGTGTTTGACTTGATAAAATTTGTAATCTGAGTTGTTGTTTCCATTAGAATTTGTCTTTACTCTTTGTAGTTGCTTCTTATAGCGCATGGCATTTCTGAATTTTGCAGAGAAATTCAAGTCAGACTTGATGAAAATTGCAAGGACCACTTTGAGTTCTAAAATTCTTTCTCAGGATAAAGAACATTTTGCACAACTGGCTGTGGATGCTGTTATGAGGTTAAAGGTGATAATTTTTCTCCATCCAACATTTTAAGATCAAATATTAGTGTTTCAAATATTCGGAATTATGTTGAGGATTCTTTTTTGCACAACTGGCCGTGGATGCTGTTACTGAGTTTCCCTTTTCATTTTTCTTTATCAAATTTCTATGGCTTTTACTTGCATCTGCAGGGGAGCACAAATTTAGAGGCTATCCAAATAATCAAGAAGCCCGGGGGATCGTTGAAGGATTCTTTCTTAGATGAAGGGTGAGTCCTTATGATCTTCTCATTGCCTTCATTCGCTGTAATCGTTTATGATTGGATTGGCTGGAGTTTTAGTTATGTCAGCTGGAGTTTTAGTTATGTCAGCCTTTCCCATAATCTGATTTTTATTTATTTAAACTTACATCTTATGATTTCAGATTCATTCTGGACAAGAAAATAGGGCTTGGACAGCCAAAACGGATAGAAAATGCTAAGATTTTGGTTGCAAATACTGCAATGGATACTGACAAAGTAAAGATATATGGTGCACGTGTTCGTGTCGATTCAATGTCTAAGGTTGCTGAAATTGAAGGGGCTGAGAAGGAAAAGATGAGAGAAAAGGTGAAAAAGATCATAGGACATGGGATTAACTGCTTCGTTAACAGGCAGTTGATCTACAATTTCCCTGAAGAACTCTTTGCCGATGCAGGCATACTTGCAATCGAGCATGCTGATTTTGATGGGATAGAGCGTCTGGCTTTGGTAACAGGTGGTGAAATTACTTCGACCTTTGACAACCCAGAGTCTGTTAAGCTTGGACATTGCAAGCTTATTGAAGAGATTATGATTGGTGAGGACAAGTTAATTCACTTTTCTGGTGTCGAAATGGGTCAGGCTTGTACTATTGTGTTGAGGGGTGCAAGGTATGGTGTCAAACTATTTCCTCTAGCTGTTCTCCTTGCTTGTCGATATGTTTGCTTTGGTGTTGACATACTACTATGTATGGCAGCCATCATGTGCTAGACGAAGCTGAAAGGTCTCTGCATGATGCCTTGTGCGTACTGTCTCAGACAGTTAATGACACTAGGGTATTGCTTGGAGGTGGATGGCCTGAGATGGTAATGGCAGAGGAAGTGGATGAGCTAGCACGCAAGACTCCTGGGAAGAAATCTCATGCTATTGAAGCTTTCTCGCGGGCACTTGTAGCCATCCCAACAATTATTGCTGACAATGCGGGTCTGGACAGTGCAGATTTGGTGGCCCGGCTTCGTGCGGAGCACCACAAGGAGGGATGCAATGCAGGGATTGATGTCATCTCTGGATCTGTAAGTGCGGGAATTCAATTATTCTAAAAAATAAAAACAGAGTTTAATGAATTTATCGCGTACAGTTGGAAATTTTGTTTCTCTAAAACCGCATCGGATACAATTTTTCTTCATTGCTGCTATGATTATATAAACAGGTAGGAGATATGGCTGAGCTAGGAATCTCTGAATCCTTCAAAGTCAAGCAAGCCGTATTGCTCTCTGCAACTGAAGCTGCTGAGATGATACTTAGGGTCGATGAAATCATTACATGTGCTCCAAGGAAGAGAGAAGACAGAATGTAAAATTGACATTTCAATTTCAATGTCAATCTAAGAGGCGCATTTTTTCTCTGTTGTAATGGATAACCATTTATCTTGGCATTTGTTTCTTGATGTTGTTTGCTGCTGTACGGTAGAAGAAATTCTGGAACTGAAAGTTTTTATGGCTGTGTTTCAGTTCTGAGAAAAATGAAGCAACTTTCTTTGGACTACCATTTATTTCATTTTCCTTATTGTGTTGAAAAAATAGTAATAATAAGCTCAAGTCAATACAATTACCACCTAAAACATCCCCAATCACATTCTTGAATGATAACAGGCTTTGATGTTCAATAAGTTTTAAGAATTTCAACTTCTTTATTTTCAAGTTTCCTATTTATGAAGTTTGCACTTTGAAGCAGCAGTTATAACACAAGTCGGATGTATTTTAAGTTGATTTATAGTGAAGCTGCTAATCGATGGAGGTCGACATAGCCTGACAGCACTGCTCGATTCCTTTCTTTTGCCTCTACCCGATATATGACCCTGTCAGATTATGACACCACCATCAGATCTCCATTCACTTGAATATTATCAGAAAAATAAAGAAAATGTCTACCTCAAGCCTTCAAGCCACATCTCGGTAATGAGTGCCTCACCCGGATACACATGCAAAAGGAATCGTGCAAAGATGCTTTTGACCATGTCTGGATCTCCCCTGCAAATACATTTGATGATAGCCCGTACTGCAAACCCAAGGGTGCACAATCCATGCAAAATTGGCCTCGAGAATCTATGAACATGGGATAGGAAATCAGTATAAAAGCTTAGGATGCAAAGGATCTGTGTCAAGTAATGCAACCAATAGTCATTGCCTCAACAAAAGAAATGAGCTAACCCTGCGACCTTCGCAATCATAGGATCCGAATGCAGAGGATTATAGTCACCAGATAACCTATACAACAAAGCCTGCCAAAGCAAAAAAATAGTAGTTCAAAACTTCTGGAAAAGCTTGTCATCATAACAAAAGCATCTCATAGCATAAGCCCTCAAAGCAGAAGTTGATATCAGATCAAACTAATCCACAGACTATATATTATATGGACAAAGAGTGAACTAACTGGAGAACCTCTTTTTTTTCTTTTCTTGAAAGCAACATAAAAGCTCTTAGGGATAAAATTCTAGTATTGTTGCTACATGCCTGAGGTGGTTGGGTACAGTTCTCAAATACTGCAGAAGGTTGAGTTTTTGGGATTTTCATAGCTGAAGCCGGATTGACTGGATAGTTCGAGTACGTAAAGGGCTTAGATGGATCTGAGAAGCCACCGGCACCACGTAGAAAAACACTTGTCCTGAAGAATCATTTATACATTAATAAACTGCAGCATGAGATTGTTAGATCAGATAGTGGGGAAATACAACTTACCGATTCAAGGTTAATAGTTCACCAGACTCTTTCTCATAACTTCTGGTTTCAAGTTCAAGTATTGCTGCTTTACCTGATATTTAGAGGGGAGGGGAAAAACCATCAAGACTATCCTTTCAAAATAGACTTGCAGATATCACTTCTCTTTCTGTTTCACTTTTTACGGTTTTCCCAAGGTTAACAAAATACTGAAGCAACCAACAACCAATTCCTTGGTGCTTGTTATCCTTACAAGTTCACTTTTAAATACAGTAATATCGATAAAAAGTGAAAGACTACGAGAGCAACAAATTTACACTGCCTAAACAACTCGATTTCATGGTGACAAATACCACCTGAATTACTTGACATCATTTCAGGTAATGAGTACAAACCTTTGTCATGGAAACCTGCAATGGTTGTTTTGTTAAGTATCTGCAAAAAAAGTAAATTAACAACAACAATTAACGCTGGTAATAAACAGCAGTTTCAAAACAATTTCCGCAGGAAGACCACTTTCAGACCAAATATTCTCTAAGTGTACAGCATCAAATATATGTGCCAGATGTTGTAGACTTACAGAGGCATGTGAAGGAAGTGGCTTGTGTATTTCTATGTATTGTTGTCCATGCAACAAAAGACGTTCATCAAACCTGTTAAAACAAAAAACTAGAAAAGTTAAATGAGTTTATATTTAAAAGCTTTAAACAATTTGTTAACATCTTTTAATGTTTCAAAGGAAACATGAGAGACAGGATTATTTTTGAGAAAGACAAGACAGGGTACATGACATGGGCCAATAACTTACTTTAAGCCAGGCACACCACTAAGTTGTGGCAGACCTCTAAGTGAAAACAAAGTAGAAAATGTTGGCAAAACCTGAGAAGAAGAAGAAGAAATTAGGAAAGGTTATTATGTTACGTCCATAAGTAAACAAGCACCAATGGTTTGTTACAAGCGGATTAAGACAACTCCACTTCCTCCCCTAATCGATTAACACAAACGGGTTTCATTTTTACTCAATTCTTGGCAGGTTAGGCATCCATTTGCAGTTCTAATGCAACCCTTAATACAACAAGTCAAGCTAGACCGCAACAACAAATATAAACACATTTGCCAATTAAGAATAGTTGTGTTCTTTTAAAAAAAAAACCATCCAAGTGATGTACAAGTATAACCTTGATAAACTGCTGTCCATTTTCATGGTAAACGTATTTAAGTTCGTGGGTATCGACGGCGTCCCGACCACATGCTCCAACACCCAAGGCATAGACAGCTACATCTCTGTGTAGGAGGAAACACAATCATTGTCAGACAGATCAAACAAAAAGGAAATTTCCCTTTATATATTAATGGTTAGTTTAACAATGCTTTTTAAGAGTACTTTCTGGCCCCAAAAACACTTTTGTGGAAAAATTACTACTTTTATCTTAAGCATGGTGTTTTCGTGAAGCAATGCTATACTGGCCTAAGTTTCGGGGAGGGGAGGGGAACAAAATAGTACCTTTCAGTATAAACAGAAGATGTCTGCAAACAATATTAGGGTAAGGATCAAATGACAGAAGCACATAAGAAAACATGAAATCCATTGAAGAGAAGGACATACATACATCGGGGAATTTATGAGCAAGAATGAGGTCCGGGTTGCAAGCAGAATTATCAGCCATGGGAGCTTCTCAAAGATGATGATGATGATGATGATGATGATGGATAGCTAACAGATTAGATTGGTGGGTGAGGTGAGGATCAATTCAATTAAAAGGGTATACGACAGAAGCTGGTTAACTGAACGAGTAAAATGGAATTAATAAATTGATTTAATATTAATTTAGATCAGAGGATAGACATGGATCTGACATAGAAGTGGGTCCCAGTTAATTGGTCTTAAAGTTCGTTCAAGCAATCGAGTCTGATTCGGGTCTGGTCTGGTCCGGATTCGGGCCTTTAGGGATCCAATAACAATGAGATTGCAAATTTTGTTAACAAAATCTGTACTACTCTCGATAAAAGAGGCCTTCCTACATAATACGTGTACATCGCATTTTTCCTTTTCATTATAAAAGATAAATGGCAAATTTTCAGTTTTAATCCCTCTCCAAATTACATTTGGAATTTAATTTTTATATTTTAATCTTATCTTCTACTTTTACAATAACTTTCGTCAATCCAATTAATTATTATCCTCAATTATTTCAATATTTTTTCTGACAAAAAACATGATAAATTAGAATGAATATTTTTGAGAAGAAATTATCCCTCAACTTTTTAATTAAAATAGTTAAATATGACAGTTATTTAAACTAATTAATGTAAAAAAAAGAATTATGTCAAATTAAAATATAAGTACTAAACCCTAACCATATGTTTGGATTAAGGTAATATAAAGAAAAAGAAAGGAAATCAAGGGAAAGGAATATCCTTTCCGTCATTTGGTTGACTTTTTTTATTTATTTATTTAGATCATCCTTTGCTTTCCTTCAAACCGCTAAAACTATAATTAGCTAATCGGAAGGGAAGTTAGGGATAGAAACACAAATAAAATTTTAAGATATGAAATATTTTTTACATGATTATATTATAGAAAAATTTATGATCGTAAAAAATCACTGTATTTAATTAGTTGCTTGACCCAATTTATGAGCATCTCTATTAGAATATAATTAAAATTGTATAAAGATTTTGAAACCGTTTGCAGAAGTTGTGGATTTGATCATTTTATTTTTCAAATGTATCAATTATAGTCTTTTTGAAATTTTAGTCTCAGCCTAAAAGTAGCAATTAAATTCGTTCAGTTAAATTCAATTATTGATCAGGTGTTATATGTATAATTGTAGATTTAATTTATATTCTTCAATTGGATCATTCTAAACCTTTATATTTTTTTAAATTTTGAAATTTCAATTTTTTTGTAAATGACAATACTTGATTCCTTAACTGAATTTTTATTAAGTAATATATGAAAATAATAAGCCAACGTGTCATTACATATATAATAATATGTTTGCCGCATCAAAATTTGAAAATAACAAAACTTATCTAAATGATTTTAACAATTACTATTTATTAAAGATTAAAAATTTAAAATTTTAAAAAATACACGAACCAAAAATAACCAAATTAAAATATAAATACTAATCCACAATTTTATTTCGAATATGGCAAAAGAGATCTCTTGGCCCATCAACATTCTTCTTATAATATTTTAAATCTTTATTTTAAACAATTCTTCTTCTCCTCAATTTTTTAATTTAAATTTATTATGACATTTACAATTATCGATCCATAATTTGGATGGATTTGGATTGGATTTTATACTGATTGTACATTGAACTCACATATCGTGCATGTTCACGTGACATTAAAGGTTTGTAGGAGACATCACACGTGGGGCTATATATGAAATCGCACGAAGGGGTTCACATATCACTACATAGATAAACCCCCATCATATAAACACATGTTTAATCTATAGTAGGGTACGTGTTGACATGCATGAAACTTACCTAGAACGTCACATTTGTGAACAGTAATCATATCATATAAATACATAATTTTACCATCTAAAGGAGAGAAAAAAACACTCGAACATGTTTGTATAATTTATGCCCAAATTTTCTATACAATTTCATATTTAAACTTATTCACCAACAACTTAAAATATTTTGCATCTACCTACATAAAAACAAATACCAATAAAAATTCAGAATTAATAACATCTATATTTAAAATTCATTATATTTAACCACAAAAATATATTAATTAAACGCACTATTAATAACTGAAATATATAAAACATTATAAAAAGATAAATAATGATTTTAAGAGTTGAATGAAGTGTATTAAATGCACACTCCACTAGATGCATTTTTTTTTTTCTCTTAAAAGTGTTTGATAAGATAAAAAGTAATGATTTTTCTAGGAATTGAATAGTTGGAAAATAATTTCAATGTTTAATATGTTAAATTTTATTTATTTTTTAAAAATTAATTTTTTATAAATATGATAATGTAATTTCCATAATAAGAAGTGAGAATGTAAATTCTTTTCATATAGATTAAAAAGTTAATAAAATATTAATAAAAAATAATATATTTTATATAAATTTAGAGTATTAGTCTATTAGTAAACGTAGAAGAACAAAATTATTGTCTCATTTCTTTTTACTTATTCGAGATTTTTTCTCTTAATTTTATTTTTTTTCTCAACTACAAATTTAATTTACCACTTCCATTTTTATGAAATATTTTTTTAGAATATGAAAAAAATTGTTCCATTTAAATTATGTAAGAATTGTAAATTAAATCATCTATGATTTTACATTTCTATAATTTAATTATTTGTAATTTTGCTTAGAGATTTTAAAATAAGTTTATACATCCATGCTTTTATAAATACATTATTATATTTAGAAAGTATATATGCGAGATAAATTTAAAATAATTTTGCTTTTAACTAAAATTATAATTAAATTTTATTGCTAAATATTTAATCTAATATTTGCTAAGAATAAAATTTATTATAAAAATTAAATGCATTTAAAAGATAAATTCGTGAATTATCATTACAATGGTAAGAAAATACTTAACCAAAAATTAAATTTTCTTGAGATATCTTTCCATGTGTACCAAGCATTATACAGTAACTTTCTGGATAATCAGTAGAAAAAAATGACATCTCAAAAAAATCATATTTCATTAAAATCATAATTATAAAAATACCGAGTTTACCCTATTAACCTCGTTCGATAAGTTGATGAACATGAATATAGTCCTATTCCTACACCTGCTATGCTTGTGTTTTTACCCTGAGAATCCCGGTTCCTCTTTTGTTCTGCGGCCAATATTACCTACGTCCATAACCGACCACCCTCAAGAAACCAAAATGATTTACCATCAAACTTCACAGATCAGCTGAAGTGAGTGAATATTTGATGCTGTCCTACACGGTCTGTGGGATCATTTCTACTTTTGTTGGTGTCTTGAAATTATTCGAAGAAATTAACAACTGCCCCTAAAATAAATAAATAAAAGTCCTCAGCGGTGAAGTGTATACGGTTTGATAACTGTAAATGAGCTCATGAGGCCATGGACACAAAAATTTTCTTAGTTGGTGATAATTAATTATTCAAAATGATTGTCTATATGCGCTACAATACAGTATCAGACAGCTGTTTTTCGGTAAACAAAAAAGCTAAGTTACAAAACCTTCAATAGAGTCATCATTAGGTTTATCCTGAAGCTCTGACAAAATCTTCTTATTTCTGGCCTTCGGATTTTGATGATAATTAGGCTGGGGTTTACTTGGATTTTTAATATCAATTCTATATCTACACAAATGGCTCCAATCATGGATCTTTACTGACTGGGATACATACGAACAAAGGAGGCTCTGATAAAACCCTAGATACCTCAACTGCAAGCCAAAAAGGGAAGAAAAGCCTTCAAGTACTATTTGAATGGTCGGTAAAGCCTTAAAGGAGGAAAAGAAAATGAATATGCTAAAAAAGGTTTAATTTGCAGTCCCAGGCCTCAAAGGAGATCTAGAAAGGTTAGAATACGATCAAATACGATAAGAAACAGTGGAATGTTGCTCACCTCCTTTGACCTCAGGAGTCGGTAAACAACTGCTGCAATCAAAACCCTGTAAACTTGCAAGAATCATGAAATGAAAGTACCAAACATATATATAGTAAATTATTTATTCTTCCCACTATATTAACTTTTTCTCTACAATCTTTTTTTTGCAACATATATGTAGTAGCTACTAGATAACTAGGAACTAAAAGGGTTAGAAACTGCAACAACGCCATCATTCATCACCAGAAAAATAGAACACAAAAGAGTAAACAAATATATGTGTGTGGATGAAGATAATCATAGTCTATGCATGGTAATTTAACTGGAACTTTTTTTCCAAGGGAGGGAAAAGCATGAAGAAACCAACGCATCACAAGGGTTTTACAAAGAGAAGCCAACAGAGCTCAGTTGGCAGTATGCCCACCTCCATGAAAGACCATAGAAGAAAAGGAAGGACTTGTTCTATGATAGGAGTGCGAGGTGGACAGAATGCCAATGAACTCTGTAAGAAGCCCTTTGCCAAACCTCCCATGAAAGCAAAGAAACAGTCCTTGTGTTTCACCGGAGAGGAGGAAAAGAGGAAAGAGTGTAAATGACAATAAGAACTAGGGTTGGTAGGTTCTCCTATTTAAAGAAGAGGAAGAGGAGGAGAAGGTGCAGCGTCAGTCTGAAAAAAGAAAAAAAAATGTAATAATCAGATTGGATGGTTCATTCCCCCTATAAGGAGAGCATATTTAGAAGGATCATCATCATGGGGTTATTCTCTCCTTTGTCTAGCTTCCCCTCGTTACTGGTGAAAAAAACCCACACCCTCCGTTCAGTCTTTTCTTGCCACCCTCCCCACTAGTCCCCCACCCCACACCCTTCCCAGTTTCCATCACCCTCTCCCCCTCGTCTATGATGAAACATAGCCTCCTTATACACTGACCAAATAATGACAAAAGTAAAGCAAAATTGGTTTCAGATACAGCTTTGGTTTTGAGAGGGAAAAACATGGGCTTTGCTACAACTTTGACCCTAACCGTTTAATCTTTTAGAAGGGCAAATAGGGGGCCAGTCCAACTGTCACCACCCATGGAGTGTGAATTGAACTATTGCAGGCGTTGAGAGAGTGAGAGAGAGAGTAGTAGTTACTTAAGCATAATAATTAGTGGTTTTAATGACATAACACATGATGTCTCCATTTATAGTTGTATTCACTTTATTGGGGGGATTGTATATGACGTTTATCTCTATGGATAAGCCACGCTCCACCCAATGGTCAAATCCACAGTCATATTCGTTTCTTTGAGAAGATGACACCTAGAAAAACCATTCCACTGGGGGTTTAATTGGAGGGAATTGAACGGTAACTTTTAATTCCTTGTTGTTTACTGCTTCTACATGAATATGGATATCACTCACAACTCAGGAGTCTCTTTCATTATCAAGTATTAGTGGACTTTGTTTCCTTCTTGGAACAGTAACTTTCATTATCAAAGTGTAACATCGTTCACTGAATTCACTGGTGTTGACTGGTCGCCCGTGGTTACTTTGCCTCTCTGATTTTCAGTTTTTAAACCAAAATATCTGACGACTTTCAATTTTCAATGGGTTTTTCTCGAGTCAGATCATACAGCTTTTAAGCAAACCTGATGATGGAAAGGGAGCCCAACTTCTCTTAAGTTTCCAATTCATGGGGTCCCTACAGAAATTACAGCACTAAGTGTGGAATCCTAGGTCTCAGAAACTGTAGAAGAAGCTTTAAACCTCAAACTCCACATTCCTTTTTTGACCTATTTCCAGACTATCAAACATGTTAACAATGCCATTAAATGGTAAACCCTAGCTATCTCGATGCAATTACAATATGGCTGCATTTTTCTCCTCTGAGGTAACTCCTTAAACCTTGTGTTGCCACTGGGATTCATGTTTCTCTTCTTTTTCTTCCATGTGCATGCTTGATTGTGCCTTTTCTGATATCAGAATACAAGTAGTATATCGTTTATTAATTAAGGGTGTTGCTATCAAATGTTTTGAGGCACTGGTCAACCAAATGAAACCTGAATCAATCTTATTTACATGAATATATTCCATATAGATGGATTATATATAGTAATTTATGTTGTCTAATTTCGTTTGTTCTGATGAAGGATAGTAGAGATGGAAAACGGCTTTTTGGGTGGTGATTTTATTCAATTCCAACTCCAGAGCCATTTGTTTCCCCTCCCGTGCAAGTCACTTGGGCTGGACACATCGCGGTCTGAGAGAGCATAAAAAAACAAAACATCTACCGATGACCCTTCACGCTCAATCCTTCAGATAGTCATCAACTGCCTAACCTCCCGACAAGTCACCTCCCATGAGACCACTCGTTGATAGCAGGAACGTTCCCAACATCAAGCCACCCACTTTTAGTGTGAGCACTCTTAAGAACCTCTAAAATCTACTTGAATATAATAATCTCGTAATGCTTTTACGAAATTATGAAGTGTGCCCCCTACGTAAAACTCCCTATGATGATCACCACTAGTCACATCACCACTACCACATAAGAACTCCTACTCCTATAAGTACCCTCCACAATGAAGAGAAAGGGGTATTCTTCCTCGGTATCATCCTTGAGTACTTACTTCCTGCATTCAATCTTCCTTGGCAATTTTTTTCCTCGTATTTCTTTTACTCTTTATCTTATTAAGTGAATCGACTCGTTTTGCATCACCGTCATTCTTCTCCTTTATTAATACTTCTCATCAATAATGTTATAAGTATATTCAAAATTATTTCGAGATGATTTAAATTTTCATTAAAATTGAAATTGATCATCTTCAAATTAAGAACTCATCTTGACCCAGAAAATGTTTTTTTTTTTTTTTATATTCAATCCTGTCGAGTGATAATCGGTAATTTCTTTATATTTCCATTAGTGTAGATACTATTCATAGTTCAACTATTAACTTGCGATTAGCATTTTATCGGGAAATAAAAATGAATTGCAAGTTAGATGGTGAATACTGCTCAATGTAGCCATTAAGTATACCGGGTGTGCACCGTAGCTGTAAACTATACACATACATGATGATGCGTTGAACTGTCACTCAAACGCCATATCTAAAAAGCATTATTGAAAACTTGATAACATGTCAAAATTTCGACGTCATTAAATGAAGAAACAGAAATAACTTTCCATTCTCCTTTAGTTGGAATGCCTCAATCCAAGCTTTTGTTGGGAAAAAAGTTGATGTGTTTTGTTCCCTGCGCTCTGTGCAATTTCAAGTGTCAACTTTTATTCTCTTATACTTTTGCTTTCCTCTCTAGGGTGCGATTGTGGGGACAATGGGATCCGTTCTTGCAAATTGCAGCTGGGTGCCCAGAGCGTCTAATTATTTCATTGAATTGCCATTTCAGGGTGGTGTTTGAAGATCAAGACTTATAGTAGCATAATTGCTGTCTATTATCCCTATAAGCAAGCTAAAGCTTCAACGAGACGTGCGACTGTGCTGAAATTGCGATTTCCCTGACTAGTTGTTATGTTTTATGATCAAGAAATCAAGCATTGAATCACGGTTTGAATGACATAAGAGTTAGGATGAGTTTGAATGAAGGGTGAATTGCGGTAAATTTAATTTCCTTTTTATTTAACGTTATAATATTTAATTTTACTGTCATCATTATTTTTACACTAATCGTAGATAAACATGCATCTAAAACCACCCTTAATATTATATCTTTAATCAACACTAGTCTCGATGCTTGCATAGAATTGCAAATCCAAAGGAGATGGATAGAAGCCTTTGTCCTCTTAGTTCTAATGGTTAATTTCTAGTTTTACTCCTTCAAAAAATTATAATTCAACTTATAACCTTATATCATCTCTCAAAATTCTTAATTTTATTTCGACTTTTTAAATAAAAAAATCCATAACTTCTTACTTAGTTGCAAATTTTTTTTTTTTTGAAATTTTAATTAGTTATTTTTAAATGTGCCATGAAATTAATTCTTTTTTTGCTATTTTTCATGTCTGTTTTACAGTCCATGTTTGGAGTGCGTGACTGTCCCTCCCAATAATATCGTCTCCAAGGTTCAAATCTAGATCATTTTCTTCGGTTGTAATGTACCTTACCATTGCATCCAACCACTTATTGGTGCCATGAAATTAATTCTAATAAAATTAAAAATAAATGTGATAATGAATTTAATTACTATAATAGTGAGATTGAATATGATACTTTTTTATTTATAAAGCCTTAACCTCTCATTAAAGTTTGATAACTAGTGTATTTAAATGTTTTATAAGCACATTCAAATTTGAGTAAACTATCAAAATAGTCATTTTTATTTATCTTAGGTTATATTTTAGTCACTTATGTTTGAAATGTTACATTTTAGTCACTTATGTTGTCGTGTTGTAACATTTTAGTCCTGAGCGTTAATTGCCATTAACAGTGTAACGGTAAGTTGACGTGGCATGTTAAATCAACATTTCAAATGAAAAATTTAGGTTAAATTTTAGCTCAAAACGAATCAATATGGGGACCAATTATATAATTTAACCTAAAACTTTGTTTGAAATGATGATTTGACGTGTCACGTCAGCTTACCATTACACCGTTAATGACAATTAACGGTTCAGTGACTAAAATGTTTAAACACGTTAACATAAGTGACAAAAGTGTAACATTTCAAACTTAAATGACTAAAATGCATGTAACCCAAGATAAACAAAAGTGTGTTTACCCTTCAAATTCCATTAAAATAGAATATTCTTTGAAAATTCCATTTCCCATAGCTAAAATGGAATCCTAAAGTCATTTGCAGTGTAGGGCAATTTGCATGTATAGTGGCCATTATATTCTAGAATGCTCACATTGCTCCTCAGATGACAAAAGAAAGTGAGAATCTACTCGAATCCCATGCCTTTTTTGACAAATTAAATCTTCATTCTTTGTGGTCTATTAGGCAGGCATTAATTTTATTATCTATCTATAAACCCTCATTATTTTTTAAATAAATCTATATATTTATTACATAAATTTTTATATACTCAAAATCCATGCCTTTCTATAACAAAATAAAAGCATTAATTTCATTATATTTTTAGTTTTAGTGAAAAAAAATGCATCTGTACAGTTATGATTTTTGCACATGATAATTTGGATCACTAAAGTGAGACAACAAAATTTCATTAAAAAAAGAGAGAGAGACGACAAAATCAGTTCATAAATAATAAAAAGTTATTAACACTAGTACTAATTAATTTCATATTCCTTTTACCATAATTAATAAAAGCATATATATGTTATCTTTTTGAGGCCATGCATCCATGATTATTGGCTGTAGCAAAGCAAAGCTAAAACCCTTCAATTCACTTTTGATGCATGCGGACCACCTCTCAATTCTCATGCAATTATCATACTTTCTCATGCACCTCATCATTATTATTCTTTATTTTTTCTTGTGAACATGTTGCCCTACCTTTTTTTGTTTATAATCGTATAAGTAGTTGGAATCTTTACATTATATGCTGTACAAATGCATGTATATGTATGCAGTATGTAGGCAAAAGTTGGTAGTCTCATCTTCTGACATTTGGTTGCAGGTTTATCCAAAAATGGAGCTGACTGCTGAGTTGAGTTCGAAGGGAAAACATTGGATAAAGCTAAAGAAGGTGATGATTGGTAAATGAAATGGGAAATTTTAAGGGGAAAAAAAAAGGGTTTTCTTTTTTTGAGATTGCGAACATATAGATAAAGAAATTGCAGATGTTAAAGAGATTTGAAATTTATATTTAAGAATAGTTTTTAGATGATGGACAGATTTTGATGCAGTGTTTGTCACGTGAGGGAGAGAGAGAAAGGATAGTGATATGTTGTGAATGGGACAATGGGTGTTAGGCAGGCAAGGCAACCCATAAAATATTGCAGAAAGTTGTCATGTTGTGTTGGACAGAGGAAAATTTGGTGGGGAAGGAATTTTTCTTTGTATTTTTATGTTATTTAGTTTCAAAACATGAATGATGGTGGCGATGACCATATATTTATATATATATGGTTATGATTGATGATACAAGTGAGTCTCTTTCCAGCTCTATTGCCATGTGACTCGGACTCTACTCCACATCTCACTTTTAAGCTGCCTCTTACCTGCTACTCATCCATAGATTGGTCAAAATACTCCAAATATACATGCATGCATACATACATTCATATATATCTATCATCTATCTATTTGCATATGTGCATATCAATTCCCTAGTTGCTGGAGCCCATTCATAAGATGCACATATCAGCTCAACTAGTATAAGCAAGCATGGAGCAATTTCATCTATCGCTTGTCATTCGATCGAATAAATTAAGTATATATGCAGGGTTGGATCCATATAATCATTTCTAAGTGAAAAGATGAGCATTTTTTTAATATTATATTATATGTATACAGGGTTTCCTTATCATTTGCTGGTGCTTTCTGCAGCCTAATGTGAACTTGTACATAAATTTGTCTGATATAATACATTTCTCTCACTTCCTCACATTCTATGGGACCTAACTTCCATGCCATTTGCCTTGTCTTTTACAAGAATTTAATGATTACTTTCATGCTTGAATAGATGCGTGTCAACATCAGGAACAAAAATGTAACACAAATCAAAGATGCTCTATAATTTTATTGACAGTAAATGCAGTCACTAACTGATTATCTGGGACAATACAAATTAAGCATCACCAATAATACTTTCCAATGCAGATTTGGAGATGGAATGGCTTTATTTAATGTAAAATGTAAGTAGTAGCCATCATGCTTGATTGCTATAGTGGGATGTCTTGCACCTATTCCCCATTACCAAAGGGATTAATTTAACAGTGAAAGGAAAGGAATAAGGTTGAAGAATCATTGCTTTTGCCAGACTGCATATCTATGTCCGCTGGTTGCAAGTGCCCACTCTCTACCAGTTGGACACCATGAACCATCCCCAATCTTCATGCATACTTTTTCTGCAATAATTGCAGAATACAGGTTGTGTTGGGACTCCAGAATTCTGACAGATGACCGGCTGTGAATATCTTGACTCCTTCGAATGTCCATCTGCATACACGCGTACGAAATCTTTAAAAAAAAACATTCAACGGAAAATGTTTTCTTGGAAATTCATGGTCATGTTGCGTATCGTACCAATTTAACAATTTGTTCGTGAATGGAATTGCCCCAGTCATAAAAGTGGTCGTAAAAAACTGTTGGTATTCCTGGATGTGTAAGTGTGTATGCATAACCCTGTAGGAAGTAGGAAGGCGTGGAGTCATGCACTGTATTTACATATATCAGGAACTAGTTCACGGGAAATTATGATACAAACATCAACTCATACCTCCATAATATGATTTGAGGGGAAAGGCCAATGAGCCTGCAAGAATAAAACGATTGACAGGTGATTAGATTCCAGATTGGGAAGATACAGGTTTTGAATATTTCCATAAATACTACTTCCTTCAAACATTTAGCACAAAGAATATCTTACTACCAATTCAGGCTTATCGCTTCAAGGAGTGAAGAACCAGATTGGTATTTCTACACTTTCATACTTCAAGATTTCTCAGAACTGTGAATCTATTTAAGCAAAAGCATGTCAAGATCATTTACATGTTTTCTTTGGACTATATATGTTTATCAATATTGGAAGGGCATCATTTCAAGTCAGTTAAAATAGACCAAAATACTGCCCAGCTAAAGCAAACTTTAAAAAAGTAGGATCCCAAATCAAGACTTGAAAAAGTATATCATGTCATTATGCAATAATTTCTTGCGCCTATGTTACCCTCACAATCATCTTATGCAAGAATTACTTGCAGCATCAAGAAATTCGTTGTACCTGTGTTGAGCCTGTGTCATGGTTGTCGATAAATGTGACAGCCCTTGAGGGCCACCACCCCATTACACCTGGTGGCTTTCCTTGAGGGTCACGCAGACGCCAGAACTGCCCTTTTACAGCTTCCTGCAAAGTTACAAATAAGTAAATTCCAAAAGAAACTGAAAAAAAAAAACATAAAAATCCCAGTTCCTTTGAAGACTATGGCATAAAAAACATCAGGAGAATGAATATGGTGCCAAAATAGACTGAAACGCGGTTCCTTTCTCTTGGTACATAGTAATATTATGTTTTGGATCATGCCTGAAGAATCCCCTTGGTTGTGAAGTCAAATGCAGACGAGAGCTGTCCCGTGGCATCAATCCAATTAATGATCCTTTGTCTATGGCTATCTGCAGTACAGGTTGTAAATACAATGTAAATATATGGATAGATTTATCAATGAAAACCAAGTCGGATATCTTTTACAGAAGATCTCAGGTATGAAAAACAGATCAAGTGCATTACCTTGGTTATAGTCTAATCCATGTCCATTATAGTTGCAAGAATCCCAATATTCGCCGACAGAGAATATAGGCTTTGCTCCTTCAATGTATTCTTTGACGTATTTTGCTGAGTAGCTGAGGCAAAACAGTGTAGCAATATGAATACGATGTGATGAAAAGCAGATAATTTTTAGAGGCAGCAATAACCTATACTAGTGCAGCATTGTTATTACCCCCTTGCAAAATCAAAGCGAAAATCTTGGAAGCCAACACTACGTAACCACTTCAGCCACCCTATGATGTCCTTACGAACAAAGTGTTGGCTGTGATCAATATTTGGAACCCCATGGAAGTTGTCTCCAGTGCTTCTGTTACCCTGAAATATATTTTGAGGTAAAAAATAGTCTTACATTGCAGTAAATGTCCGACAGCACACGATGTAAAGCAGCAAAGAGACTTTCATGAATAGCTTTATACCAGTCCACCAGTACACGATGTGACAGCATGTTCATTCCATGCAAGTGGAATTCCATCATAACGGTTATACATTCCTCCATGTCCTTTAGTAGTTCCAATTCGATGATTGATTACTATGTCAGCCATTGGTCTAACTTTGTACTGCTTTAGTTTTTGGAGTAAAGCTTTCAACAACTGTTCAGACCCATATGAAGAGTTGAGTGAATAAAGGTTTTGGGGAAGGTACCCTGTAACAAGACAAGAGGATAGCTGATCAGACATGTGGGATAATTGACAAGAAACTAGTTTGTGCTTTGAAGAAAATTTTCCTCTAACCTTCAGGTGAAAAGGAGTTAGATGCTGGTGGCAACCATACAGATGTAAACC
This sequence comes from Kokia cookei, assembly GCA_039519145.1. NCBI lineage: Eukaryota > Viridiplantae > Streptophyta > Magnoliopsida > Malvales > Malvaceae > Kokia > Kokia cookei. The sequence continues at coordinate 20,682,100 of CM076902.1, forward strand.
CAGATTTTGCAATGTCAGGAACTTTCCTTTCTAAGTTTCTCCACCAGTCATATTTGTGAGACTCCCAGTTAAAGCCCTGTTGAACAAATAAAGAAATATGAGGATTTTTATGCAACTATTCCATATTCCACTTTAGGGACTTCGAAACAGAGAAGACCATTCCTAGATGAGTAATGATATTAGTCCACACAGAGAAAACCTTTAAACATTCATGAACTCAACAAAGTCTCCAAGTTCCTATAAAATAGAATGACCAAAATTGTTTCCTTTACCTGCAAAAGGATTTCTCTTCCATTTCGCAACACTGCACCTGAAATTAAATCCAAAAGCACACCTTAGCTGCAATTTTCTACTTTATAACTCATTTTAGATAAGGAACAAAACCCACCAGTTCTTCATCTTAAGAGTTAAGATAACATCATTAATACAATTGTAGCACAAAATAATCCTCATAGGCCCTAAATTAGTATTCACAAGATAAATGCCTTTAAGCCGTAGACCATGCATGCTTATCAAATTTAGTTGAAATTGCTTCATTTTTTTTTTCTCGGTTCAATTAGTATAACTAAAAAGAAAGACACTACTTATATTCGAGATGTTCATCAGCTTAATATAGTTAGCTTTGCTGTCTTGATATGAACAAGAAAAAAAGAAACTAAACAATTCCAGCTCTAATCCAGGACTAGCAGGAACTCCAAAATCCAAATCATGAATTCAGTATAGGATAAACATAAACAACCAAATACAGAAATAAAAAAGCAACATATAAGCGAAGAAAGGAGAGGAACAGCATACCAAGATCAGTGCATTCCTCGGGACCCTGCATTTCAACAAAACGAGATATCAGAGAAAATTATAGTATATAATAGCTTTAAGTTTAAAAAAAGAAAGCATGTTCAAAAGGAAAAGAGCAAGAAGTGGCGGAAGACAATTACGTTATTGGTGTTACCCATAATAAGCCAACAGGTAGCGGCCTAAGTTTGACGCTGGATCGCGCTGAAAATGGAGCCGTGTGAGCTTACCCTGCATCCGCAAACACGTCCAAGTTTTATAAAGTTCAAATTCAGTTAACATAAAAAAGAATAAAGAAATTAAACAGGGAAGAGAGTATACAACGACGCAAGCAAAAGTGAGGTTGCAGTTGCAGGCGATCGCAGCGTAGATAGTATGGAGTTTAGAGGCCGGGGAAATAAATAGAAGGAAGAATGGGAAATGGAATCACGCAATAAAGGAAGGGGGAAATGGCGGAGGGAATATAGAAATCGTCATTCACCACTACATGTTTCAGAATTTGGCAGAAAGGGGGGAAAGGGAAGTGGTGGGTGGAGGAGGGTCTGTAATGAATGAATAGAAATGGAATCAACTTTTGTGTTATGGGATTATGGGAGAGCATATATTCATATAATTTCAACGGCAAACAGCGGAGGGGCGGGACAGCACGAGTTGGTGAGTCAGGTCAGTTCGATTTCGACAGCCGAGAGGAAGCCTTGGAGGTTAAGGAATCTCGCAAGTACTAAAATAATTGCAGGGCTGTCATGTCTTTTCTTCGATTCTTCTTAGCTCGCTCATTTTTTTTTTTTTTTTTTATGAAGCAAACTGAGCCTTTCTACTTTAAAATGCCTCGTGGCTTTCTTATAGAGTTGATAAAGTCTAGTCCGTTGTGCATCAGTTAGCACGTATCTGAGTGGCATACGCTTAATTCTCGAAATGAAAGCTTGAATGGCCCATTCATCATTTAGCTCATTGACCTCCTAAGCTGCAGTTTGGAAACGTTCGGCGTACCCTCGTACGGTTCCCTCTAGAGTCTGTTTAATTTGATCGAAGTTTTAGACGCCACTCTGTAGCTGCCAAAGTTAGCCATGAAGTTCTTACTCCATTGATCAAAGTTCACGATGGATTCTAGGAGGAGTGAATCCCTATTGAAAAACACAATCTAGAGAACACAGCGAAAGTTTAGAAGAATTTTTAAAACCGACCCTTTGTTATATTTATAGTAACAAACATTTTTGTTCGAATTACACCCATATTTTTTTTGAATAAGCAGAATGGGTCATTCTCAACTTTCATCCTCTTGATGTTCTCTGCGAATCTTACCTTGATTTGTTAGGGTGTAGGCTCTCCTCACGATCCAATAAAAACTTGATGAAAGAATTTTTAGGGTCAGAAACCAATTGCCCAGGAAATAAAAAAATTATTTGGTGTGGAATAATTTTGCAGGTGAATGGTATAATTTGACCCAACTCATAGTCTCTGTTTATGGAAAAAGTAACAAAAATCTCAATTGAACAATATTTAACCAAAAAAAAATATTTTAATAGTAAAAAACATACTCCCTCCTAGGAGAAATATATATGGGTGGCGGCACCTTCAAGCATGGGGTATAATTATAAAATTTTTGGGTTTTTATTCCTTTGTTCGGATAATTTTCAAGTTTTACTTAAATTTGTACTCAAATTTTATATTATAAGCGCTTCGGGTAAAAAAGATTGTAGCCAAATAGCTAGGTTTCTATCAATCATTTAATTCATGGGGTTTTACAAAGAAGTGGGTTGATCCAGGGAGGGAGAAGAAAGGAGCAAAAAGAGGGATATCCTCGTGGGTTTAGGTTTAAAACTTTTGAATCTATTTTTTTTTTTTAATTTTGACTAAAAATAAATTATTAATTTTATAACAAAATTATTTAAATGTTAAATATTATATTATACTTGGACACGTAAGAGGATGAGTTGAATTGATTAAAATAAATGGCGTTAATAAAGTTGTGAAGAATATACAAATTTAACTTATGGTTCTCAAATTCAAGTAACAATTAAATCTAGAAAAAAGTTTACCAGTATAACTTAAATACAAATTATCAAGTTTATATGTTTTTAGTTAATCATTGTCATGTATCATGAGAGACTTAAGCCCCGTTCAACAATCTTTTTAGAGAAAAGTCATTTCGGCTTGAAGGATTAATGAACAAGCCTCAGTTGGTTTTTTTTTTTTTTTTTTTTTTTTTTTTTACTTTTAAAACATATTTTCTAAACTATTAAAAAAGTTAAAAATATCACCAATAGCAACCTAAACGGGTTTTTAAAAAGTTTAATTACCTTTTTAGCCTTAGACATGGACACCAATTTCTTCTTTTTTCTTCTAAAATTTGTCTGCTCTCTTTTATTTCCTTCCTTCTCCCCTTCCATTTTCTTCCTTTCTTCCATTTTCAAGCAATTTTTATAAACTTTTATCTTCTTTCATCTTTTTCAGCTCCAACGGGTAGCTGCTGTGATTCTTCATAATTTGGTAGCCTCTTCACTCTTTCGGCAGTCTCTCTCTAGCACTAATCTGTGCACCCATCATCTCCTCCTCCGGTAAGTGCTGTGGTTGTCTTGTGCTTCCTTTCCCCCCTCCTTTGATGAAAAGGCTGTAATAAATAGATTTGTTGCTTGGGGGTTTGATGAGACTATTTGCTTTGGCAAAAGGTTTGTATTATTTTAAGACCATGGCATTTGTTGGGACGGAAGCTTCTGCTACTTATGGAGAATTGATTTCTATTGAGGGGCCTTGGACCTTCTATTAATGCCAAATTGAGTTCAACTGTCGTTGATATTCTTCAAACCAAGCTCTCAATTGATAGCTCCCGCTTCTACATCAAATTCTATGATGTTCAGATCATTTTTTTCACTCTACTTTTACTATTTTCATTCCATTGTATTTATGGATTATTTTCTTCTTTTCACAGATAATCTTTAACGCATATATGCTTTGTCTGATGTAAATTATGTAGTTTAATCATAATCTTTATCATTCAACCCAATTTTTATTTTTTTTTAGTTCAACTTTAGCCAAAATATTGTAGGAGACAAATAGAAATAAATTGTTTGTATATCTCACATTTTAGATATTCTATGGAACCTTTGCAAAACAATGCTTTTTGGCTATGCTTCAACTATGCATTGGTTTGATTCTACTCTCTGCCATGCAATAAAATTGCATCATACTCATCAGAATGAGGCCAACAAATGATATTATCACTTGCAAGAAGACCTTTCTAGCTTCAGTTTTACTCATTTCAAGTGACACTTAGAAATTCATTGTCTTTCCTTCTAAGGTGATTGTGATTTTGATCTCTTATGCATAAGCAAAATTCAAAATAGAGTAATAATTCTTGGTTTTGGGTTCAGTGTGATGAAGCAATTTCATCTTACTTTGGGTCTATTTTTCTGTTAAAACTAAGAGTAATCATTTTAGCACTCCTCCTTAATACTGAGTAAAGTATCTATCTTGCTTTTAAAGTACTTATTTGCATGGATTTTTTACTAGAATATTCTTTCATTGCCACTTGAAATCTCTGTTATAAAACCTGGACTAACCTGGCAGTCAAACCATCCTACCCAGCACCTACTTTTTACTCTACCTTCCTTGAGCTCATTCGAGAACATGACATTTCATTCAAAGCATTGACTTGAATGACCCAATGGTTGGACTAATGGACTTGAAACTCAAAACCTTGAACAAATAATTGTCCTGTCTAGTTCGGATAATGATGCTTGGAATTAAGCATCCTATTTCACTTCTGGTTGTTAACAGTTGGATAGGTTTTTAAAGGTTAGTATGTGATTATCTTGTTTGATTATGTAAAATGATGTCGTCTCTTTACTGAAGGAACACCTAAAAATAAGAAATATTTTTTCAAAATATAAATGATTTTACTGTGGACAAGTTTATCTGAGAGGATTGGATTGTAGCATATATACAAGATTGACAAGCTATAGGAGTCATAATTCTTACACTTCCCTTGAGTGGATACATGACAAGGTTCTTTGGATAAACAATTCGGGCAACTCAAGACTGCATCTTGAACAATCGAAGTTGATTCCTTAGCGTATCTATGTATGCCAATAGGAAGACATGCCATCTGTCTACTTGCATGCCTTTTTGTATGTGCAAATGTGTATCCATATTCAAACTTCTGATTTTTTGAATATGCTAAGATCTAAAGAAACATGTTGTATCATCAAGTTACTGAAACATAGCAATGCCATTGGACTTGCATTTAAATAACTTGCATGAAATTAGATTTATTATAATGAGAATCTTATTTACCAAGTTACTTGAATTTAACAATAAATCTCGTTATAATGAGAGATAGGCTAGGCATAGATCCCAACTATCAAGCACTATATCTCATAGGTGTAGAGGGTAAAGTGACAAATCGAGCTTTTATGAATCAGACCGTTCTTGTCGACATGGCAATTGCAGACATCATCAATGGACATGAAGATGCTAAAACAAGCAATGTCGAAGAAGGTGGTACACTCGTGTAGGAGTTGAATGATGAATACTGACATACGGATCGTGGATATTTCGGACGAGTATGTTTGAAAGCTGGTGTTAAGTGATTGTAGGAACATCATCAATGTAATTTTAATTGATTATTAGGTTATAAAATGCCTCTTTTTAAAAAAAAAAAAGTGACAAATGTCAATTTAACGATATTGTTGGAGTTGATGTATGGAGATTATGCTAATGTAAAACTTTTGATGATGTATTTGATATATAAATATTATTCCTTTTTGAAACTTTAATCCAAATGCATGTAATATTTTAATTTGTTAGGTTTATATTTTTTATATTATGTTAATATCTAATATGAGTTATATATTCAAATGAAATTTTGAAATAAAATAATACAAATGTATCAAATCATTAATTAAAAATTAAAAATACATTTTACAAATGTATTTAATGATTATATTTAAATATTTAAAATTTAGTTTATATGATCTAATTAAAATTTTTAAATAATTAATATTAATTACTTAGACATATTTAAAATTAATATTTATATATTAAAATATTAACAATAAGTTATAATAAATTATTTTTTATATTCTTGCTAAAATATCATAATATTAACTAATTTGAATATTATTTAAATGTATATTTATTACTTTATAATACTATGTTTAAAATGGACATTTCATTTCTCAAAAGCACTTTTTGACAGCTACACTAAACAATTAAATCTTAAATTAAACTTTTCAAAATTCTCAAAAGAACTTTTCCACCACACTTTTTAAAAGCAATGCTAAACTAATCCCTACACCGTTACCTCCCTTAACATTTTCTTCAATTTTTTTTAAATTTTTAATATTTAAAAAACATTTTAATTTTAATAAAATTATAATTTAGGACCCTCGATATAAAAGAGGATTCATGTTAGTGTGATTGGAAAAAAATGGCTGTCAACAAATTAGTTTTCAACACTATGCAAACATATCAACTCCTACAACTCTTCTGGTTCTTTCAGTAATAAAAAACAACGAGAATGATGGGATAACTATGCACCAAGTGAACCTAAAAATATGATGCTATTGTATTTTAATATCTATTTATTTACCTTGAATTCATGTACATTTTGGTTGTAACATCATTTAAATTTCCTGCAAAACAATCTCTATAATCTCAAAGCTAACAAGTTGTTTTAGCTTTTGGCATCCCAAAAAGAAATATAGAGTGCCATCAAGTCAGAAATATTTGGCTTACTTTTTCACTCTTTGATGGCTGTAAAAACAGGGCACCTCTCTCCATCTACAAAACCTTTGACCTAAAAGGACTCTTGTGTTAACCCACTAGACGAGGCAGTTGTATGTTAACCCATGTTGCCTTTGTAACCTGCACTATGTTCTATATGAATAAGTAGACTTGCCTCACCCTCATCTACCCTTCTTCACTCTCAATTTGGACACTAATGAAAAATATTGAAACCTATGTAGTAAGAGCATCTGGAAGTGTTGATCGACATCCAAGGACCTTGCCACCTACATCTGGAAAGGTCTCATGTCCAGGCAAGGACCCTACTATACCACTACTATTTATCGAAATCGGGTATTTGAGCAGGTGCCCCTGTAATATCATAAACTCGTTCTTCGAGTACCTTCTCCAATTTTCGTCAGCAATGTTGTTTACCATCCTCACACAATCCAAACTTTCAGGTTTATTAAACAAATCGTTCACCATGTGCATGTGTTCAGCCCATAGAGACATTCTGTACCCATAGACCTACATGTTAATTGATTAGCATCATTTCACCAATATTAAGAAGAAGAAAAAAACCAACATTAGGTGACGATCCTTCACATGAAAGAGAATTGCAAAAAAGATCCTTGGATTGGTTCATCCCTTGTTGGGAAAACCAAGTATAAATACAAAATTAGGTGATAAGGATGGAAGGTTCAAACCTGACCACGCGGTTGTCTCTTCTTTTGACTCCATGTATAATGGGGTTGGCATGCACCGATTGCTATCTCGGTGTCTCTTGAACCAGCCATCGATCGTTGATTTATATTGGCAGACCCCAGTATCAGGTACTCATCATCTACTATCATTGCCTTTGCGTGTACATAAACCATAAACCGTTGGAACCTTAGTGAAGCTGAAACCTGAAACAGAAATTATAACTTCACGTTCTTAGCTTAGCTTCGGATGAAGGTCGATTAAAATCATGTTCTAATAAACTACAGAACTTGTTTGATTACCGCATCACCAGTAGGAGATAATAGGCATGACTTAGACCAAGAATAGTCTGCGGGAATTTCTTCCCGATTACCAAGGCAATAGAAATTTAGGTAGTCTTGTGGATGAGAATTCTCAATACGCATAGCATTCAACTCTTTTGCTATGATTCCATACATCATTTTAATTGTCTGCCCCTGAAACATCAAAATAACTAAGCTAAGGTATAATACAATGCCAATTCCAAGCAAGGACTAGACATCACCTTACAAATCAATCATTACTTGAAAAAGGAAAGAAAAAAAGACCTGCCAAAAGAGAATTTCTTGCACAGATGTTGAAGAAGGGACGCCTTCAGGCCACATTGGTATAATAATATAAACTGCAAATCTCTCTTTTGCTCTTATCTTACTAGCAATCTTCAATGCCAACTCCATAGGAATTAAATTATCAGCACCTAACAATACCAGAAACAAGTTAATAACAATGAACTGAGACCGAGTAAAATAGACATCTTCTAGCACGAATTTTCTTGATAATTGAAACCAATTGTTAAATTCACAATAATACTCCATTTCTGAATGGTGGAGAATGAAAATTATGCAGAAAAATAAATATTACTAAAACCTGCTTTGTAAGATGGCCAAGCATATGATGATCCGATGAAATATTGGTTCTCAATATATATGAAATGTTGAGCAGCTCGAATTGCCTGGATGTATGCTGTCTGAATGCTCTTGTCTATAACCAGATTTTTTGCACAAACAAGATTCTGAAGCAAAAATAAAGAGTTAAACAATCCCATGTTGGAGAAAAATGGAAATTAAATTGTCTATTACTAAAACTAAAAGAAGGATAATGGTTAGTTCAAATATAACAGTCTTATGTTTCTTTATTCTCAAGAAGTAATAATTAGAACCTCAGAATTTGCTTGATAAACATCTTTAGGAAACCCTTTCACAGATCCTGAATCTATAGACCGGAAAACCTGTTGATTTAAAGAACAAACAAAGGGTTAGAATGAAATGATGTAGCTTGCTTGAAGAGGCATGTTGTAAGTACCTGGACATTCCAATTCTCTGGATCCAATCCACTGTAAACCCATAGTGAAGGATCATCTGGTGAGATTGTCTCAGAAGGGCTTAGTATCCAAGAAATTCGGTCCAACTTTATTAGAACATCTTCATTCTTACAACCCCTTTTTAATCGTCGTCCAAGCTCGGCCCATTTCGTAGCTTTCCTCCAACGCTGCTCAAAGTTCTTAAGAATATCATAAGCAGCTGGTCCTTCAACCTTACAATGTAAGTCATGCCATGGTTCCCTCGGGCACTTAATTCCTGCCTAGCAGTTACAAGAAAAATAAGAATCAATAAGAGCAATCGAAGTCAAGATTCTTCAAACTAATTGAAGATCATATGTACTGCACAAGATCAATTTGAATAGGTAGAGTTTTTAATAGTTGATATGGCTAACACAAATCCAATTTCAATCTAACAGATTAAGTCAAATAACAATGAAAATAAATACTCACAGAAAATGTGGGGTTGTGAAAATCCTCTCTATATACGGTATCAAGATCGCGAAAGAGTCGATGTTCAGGTGTATCATAGCGACCGTCACAAAGGTCCAAGCCTCCTAAAAAGGCAGTAATCTTTCGATTATTTCCATATGCTAGAGAATCCACAATCACACATTTCTGATGGTGCGTAAAGAGGGTTCCAACAACCTGGATCACATGCAGTAGAAAAGTCAGTACTTCCTTCAGTTCCCGATAGTTATCCCCGTCTGAAAAGAATTAGTTCCAATTATGCAATAAGAACTGGACCATAGCATAAAGCATGCCTGTTGCTTGAAAATGCTAAGCTTACTGCTGGCATAACGAGGGGACAACACACATGTAACAAAAGAGTGCTTGAAAAACTTTCGAGTTTCTTCATCATGTGTTTGCATCACTCCCGCCTGCATCCAAACACTTGCGTATTAAAAAAAAACATGAATATATATGCTCACACAATCTACAAAAAGAAAAACTTTAAAAATAAACAAGAGCGATAGTACAAATTTCCTACTAGAAAGACAATGAATTTGAAAAGTTTATATCAGTCATTGTTAATAATTTGGGGAGAATATCCCACAAAGATCAAAATAGAAGGAAAATGCATACCGTGTTGATGAAGAACTTGCTATGGGAGGTCTTATCATCCCAAACCAATAGCAGAACTCTAACCCCTTCTTCTGATTTGTACTTGAGCAAATCCCCCAAACTCAAATTCCCACCTTTAGGTAGCGGCCTTGTGGGTTCTCTTACCAGCCTCACCTCATGAAAAACTGACCATCCCACAATGTAAACCAAGTGGTGGGCTTCTAAAATCGCATGGCAAATGTCTTCCCAACATGGTTCATTCTTAAACACGGTTCCATTCTCCAACATAATTGGTGGTAATGTCGATTGCATAACGTGTGCATCTTGGTACAAAGTAACCGAACCACCATGTCGTGCAGGGAAATAACAGTTTCTTATTTCAAATTCATTCAAGCTTGTCACCATTCCGTATTTGAAAAACGACATTTCTTCGCATTTGGTGAATTTCATCTCTAGGTGAACCGCGCAGTCAGGTTTTGGCGGTTTTCCATTAGAGCTCATTATAGGGAACCAGCCGCTGATGATTTCACCTCTGAGGACCTCAATTGCTGGAACGACTGCCACTCCTATCAAATCAGCGCCGAACACATCATTGTCCTTGACGTAGAACTCGAATTGAGATGTTGGGTGAGCCAAGGGGATCTTGAAGCGCTCATTCCAAATAGGCTGTTGAGAATTTGAAATCACCCGTGTCCGCGCCACTGTGGCACCGGCTAGGCAAACCGTTACGTACGGGTCGCTGGTGATTATCTTACGGTGGCGACGATTCTTCTTTCGTCTAGAAAATGGGTCAAATGGCGTGAAGCATCGTCTGAGACGCTCCGATAGTAAATCCATGTTTGGCAAGCATCGTGCTTCGATGATTTTCAACTCAAGGCCGCCATGCAGACATACAATAGCGTTTGAAGTATCGTCCGACATTGAATCAAATCAAAATAATAGTATGCTAATAATAATTAAATGAAAGACAATTTGAAGAATAAGTTGATAAATGTAAAAACTACAATTTCTTAACCGGAAGTCGATTTATGTGTGTTTTTTATGGTTGATTTTGTTGTTCTCTTTTCTTCGCATCGACTATAACCGGAAGAACAACAACCCGCAATTCGGTTTGTTTTCTCCGACCATAGCCAACTGCGACAACCAAAGGCAAAACAGAAAATGAGAATTGTCGGATTTTTTCTTAAAAAAAATTAAAAAATTATTAATATTATAATTCTCCTTTTGTTAATTATGTTTTTCATTTTACTTTATGCCGAAAAACTTTGTTTAAAGATACACGTGCATGTCATTAATAAATGTGTGGGTATGGGGCATTTGACTATTTATATTTTAGATTTGCAGTTTATCATTCATTTATTGTTTGAAACAATGAGCTTTAACATTTTCATTGCTGTCAGCACGCGCCAAAGCCCATGTTTTTTAAGTCTCAGTTATTTCCGGTTTTCATTGCTCTTAAATTATGCCTTGACATTTTTGCATGCTTCATCATGCTTTCAACTTCTGCAGACATTGGTAATTAGTATTTTTGAAGACTTCTACTCGGACATGAACTTTGGGACATTTAGATTTATTTTGGGAGTTTATGAGAAATATTTCACTGCATTCACCATTAAAACATGTCTTCATTTAAGTCCCGAGATTATTTAAATTTAAGTCGAACCAGTATTTGTGGGCCTAAGATTGTGGTGATTATTTTGCTTGAGGGAAGAAAAGGTTAAGAAAGACGTTCATTCATAAATCGTCCCGTGGATATCTTACGAGGTGATGGTTGGTTGCTTTGAGAAATTTTAATTGTTTATGGTGACTGGATCATGAATAAAAAGATCCAAAAGCATTTGGCATATGCAATGATGGACACGAAAGACTAATTCTTGAGGTTGTTTCATCATCTCTTAGATCTTCAGGTTGGGCGATACGAGTGGCAGGCAATTGTCAGGCTTGAATCTAGTCTAGAATCTATCAACTTTTAAAACTTTAATAGCTTTGTTATCTGAATTCTGCTATATATAAAGATATTGCTTTTAGGGTTCACTAAAGCTTCAATTCAACTCAAAGGGGGAGTGGGGGATTTTTATCAAATACATGGTTGATGTAAAATGGGATGGGATGCTAGAGTTGTTAACACGTAATGCTGAGAATTAATGGTTTTAGAGTGTTTCGAGGGTTATAATTATTTTTGCACGGAGTTTGGTAAAATGGTAGAGTGTTTGAACTCGACTTTATCTAAAGGGGACAGAATGTCTTACTTGGATCATGTTAGGTTGGTAGTGGGATCATAGAATGCACTACTTGGATGTGATAGGTATGATTCGACAATACTTTGTAAAATCAACGATAAAATTATGGAAATTTTATTAAACATTATAAGAAAAATCTTTAAGTGAGCCTTGATGTGATTTGACGATGATTTACATGACAAATGTATAAAAGTCTTTAATTGGCTGAGTCCTTCTACAAATAAATCTCACCTCGACCTAAGTGGTTGACCTTACAAAGTACAATGTTCGAAGTGGTTATATATGACAATTTATCCCTCCCCAGTCAAAGGGAAGGTTATAAAGTGAAATCCCTTTTGAGATAATTGTTTTAGATACGACATCTCTAGAGGCTAATCGGGACCAAAGAAGCCTAAAATGGCAAGAGCCAGCTTGAAAAAGAAAGCCCAGAAAGGTAACATGGAAGGATGAAGCCTGAAAAGGCATAACCAAAATTTTCTGCAAGAGATACATCATATCAATGTAATTTCTTACACTTGGCTTTTCTTAAAAATAAAAAATTCATTTGAGATTGGTAACTAAAAGGTCGCTTAGGGTGTATGTTTGTGACATTATGCTCAGCTAACATATTTGTTGTACATATTTTAATATAAAAGAGATATCATTAGTTTTGAGCTATTACTTAGTTTTCGGATAGTGCAGAACAAATTCAAAAAATCGAAAATGATAGAAAAAGTGAGCCATCGGAAGACTTTTGGGCATAGGAGAAACCAATGAATGTATAATATTTGTGAAAGATGTACATGCGTTATCAAAAGATTAAGAAAGTATAAACAGATATTTCTATGTAATCACATCAATTATATATATATATATTTGAGTTTAATTATGAAAATAATACTTTTAAGATGTTCATTAGGATTTTTTTTTTTTTTAATGGAAACTACATTGTTAAAATGGGAACAAATTTGTTGAAATGAACGTGTATAAATGAAATTATATTTATATATATATATATATCTTGCAAGTTGAATATGATTTTAGTCAATACATGTTATAAGATGAAAGGTTATATATATATATATATATATAATTATGTTATAAGTTATGACGTGTATGAATGAAAGTATAAGGTTGTCAAAGGATGTCATGTTTGTATTTAGGTGTTTCAATTGCTTAAATTGTTATAGTGTCAAGGTAAATTAAGTACATTTCATTTAAATTTATTATGCATTTAATATGCTTACATCGTTGTTGTTTTTCTTTGTAGTTGTCAATTTGTGGAACGTGTCAATCGAGTTGACTCGAAGCTCACATTATCCTACTATCAACTCGGTAGATTTTTAATCATTTTAAAGTCTGATTATATGGTATGTATAGGTGTTAATAGATGTGTTAACTTTCGATTGATAATTTGGTTTAAACCTTAGTTAATGTTGATTTTGGTGAACTAATGTCTATATATGCATAAGTATTTATTTTGGCAATGTGATAAGTTTTATATGTGTCACTTGAATGACAAATTTGAATATGAAATGGTATGGTAAAGGATGGTTTAGATTGAACAAAGATAAGATTGAACTTTTGTAAGTTAATTTGGTATGTTTGTTAAACAATTAGAAGTTTTATTGATTGAATGCTTGGAATTGGTTGAATGTGATGATTTGGTATGCTTTGGGATGATTTTATGTATGTTTGAACATGAACAAATGCACCAAAGGTGTAAATGGTTAAGTTGACATGAAATAAGTACCAAATGGCCTAATTTGTACTAAAAATAAAGGCCTCGTCCTGATGATCACATTTCCTCGTCGCAACGTCGACCAATAGTATGTGACAACGCGACGTCGAGTGGCCTGACATCATGACATGACAAATTGTTATGCAATTTCATGACGTGGAGAAGGTGACGTCACGATGTCGGTATTAATTTTTCAAAATTTTACAATTTGATCCTATTATGTGCTTGGGTCAATAAAAGAGCTTTCATAAGCTCGATTAAGGCTCAAATTTAATTGTGTATCATAATATCTAGATGTTTATGACATGATTGAATATTTGAATGAATTATTTATGATATATTTGATTTGAAATTTTAAAAATGTTGCAAAAAGGTCCCTATTCGATTTCGAGTTGACTTTAAAGCATTTGTATACTCATATAAGACCTGGGAAAGAATGTTCATGATATTCAATGTCGTATTGTTGTTGATTGCATGAATGATGATGTGAAGAGATGATTTTACTATGAGTTTGTCAGTAATTGCTTTAGCAACGACTGTAGCATCCCGCAACTCGGACCAAGCAATTAGGTCAGGCGAGAGGTGTTACAATATGATAACATTTAAGAGAATGGAGCTAGACACAAGCACCAAATACGACTCATGAACTCTTTAATTTGAGACATTCAATGCTTGGAAATGCGGTTGAGAGGATTTTTTTTTTTTTTAAATATTTTCCATATTAACAATAATAACTGTTAGAAAAATCCAGTTTAGAAAACAATTTTAATTCACTACGGAAATTTAAAATTTTGAAAGTCGAGTCGGTTTGTGATATTTAAAATAATAAAGTTTTTTTTCAAAATATACATGTGTTTTGTGCAAGACGGGTCCGAAATGTTCTCAACTTTTAACCGAACAACCTTTTCCACTATCCTCGTACCCCAAATTGTGTCTAGTGTGGGCTCGAACAACAAAAACCAAACTTAGAGCCAAACACAATTTATTACTTTTAGTAGTTAAATAATTCTATCAACAAAAACCAGTAAAATTTTTTATTCCTAGAAAATATAATTTATTCTTATAAAGTAAATTTTCACTCATTTCTAACAGAATAACATTATATGAAATTTTTGTATAAAAACTTGTGTTAATGGCTCTATCAGTGTCATCTATTTATTCTTATAATTTCTATATGAAATTTATTTCTTATAAAGTAAATTCTCATTCCTTTCTTACATAATAACATTATATGGAATTTCTTTATAAAAACTTGTGCTAATAGCTTTAATAGTGTTATTTATGTATAAGGAGGTATAGGAAAATCCTGATTGAATAAATATAACAAATATAATATTCATTTAATAAAAAAACACTCTCCTTATCTAATTGAGAGAGGGGTGGACTGCACATCCTAGTAAATATTATTAAGGTTGTCGCCTCTTCATATTTGTGAGGAGTAGTTTATGATCTCTCATGTACTGGATCCAATTATATTTTTTTTTTCTTTTGACCTTACACTTTATAATTTAATCCAACTTAATATTTATTTTTTATTTCTCAAAATAATTATTATTTATTTGATTAATGTAATTAATCAAATTAACTAAATTAATTTTTCAATTAAATAATTTTCATATTCAACGGATTCATAATGACTAATTAATTTATTTTTATTTTCGAATTTCAATTATTTAATTATAATTAATTAAATAATAATTTGAAAACTTTAAATTAATTCTCAAGTTATATCTATACTCAGTGAGAAAACACATTCATTTGTAAATGCTACCCATTTCTCTAGTTTCATCATTTCCATCCATTTTTTTCATTTAGTTCTACATGTAATTCATTTCTAGTTTCAACGAGTTAACTCTCCTTAATTACATACCATTATGAAAGCTACTCAACTAGTGCTTGTCCAATGACCTTATCAGAAGTGTGTTATCATCATAAGATATCCTTAATCTTTTTGTGATAAATTCATTCTCCCAGTATGATCTTATTTTATCTCATGATTATATCTTCCTTCATGAAAAGTCAATTACTATCGAATAGTAATCAAGTCATTTATCACAAAGACAAACGACTTGTGGTTCGTTTACTTTTCATCTATCTTGTATGAGTGAATTTGAGATTATCCATATTTCAAAGATTACATGGAAGAAAGAGATATTGATAATTTTAATGATACAAATTTAGATTCAGATGATGATCAAGGATCGACATTTGATAAAAATGAGTTTATGTTAAATATTAAAGAGGTAATAACCAAACAAATGTGGAGCACAATAACAATTAGATAAAATTACATATGATGTTTATTTTTCTGGTTATTTTTATTAGTAATCATATTATCAACTACTTTTTTGGACTAACATAATACATATGATGATTTGATTTTAATTTTTGTTACTTGTTTATAATTTTTTTTCATCGTACTAATAATTCTTTATAGTAATTAATATTTTTAAAAAATATAAATTATATAATTATATGATTACGATTTGTATTACCAAACATGACATATAAAATTACAACATGATTACACTTTTTCAACAAAACATATTTAAAAAATTACAATTATTTAAAATTATAAAGTAATATAATTATTACTCTAATAATTACATTTTTATTTAATTATCGTATATTGTCCAAGCATACTCTTAATGAGTAGTTTTCTAGACGTAATTAGTATTTTAAAGTGACATGAAGAATTCATAAATAATTTTTTTTTTGTAAATAAAGTATTTTAAAATACTAAACTTTTTTTCCGCTCTCCACTTTAAAACATGGCAAGAAAACAATTATTTTGAATCATTGATTCCAAGTCTAGGTTTTAGGTGTAAGTATCACATTATGGAAATGTGTAAAAATTTTAAATTTATTATGGTTAATTAGTTTGAATTAAATTAATTGATAAATTTTATTATTCAATCTAATGTTTATAATAATTAAATTTATTAAAATTTAAAATAAATAATTTGGTATTGGATCTTATCTTTTCTTTGTTTTTGCTTAAGCACGTGAGAAACAACGGACAATATCTCCCCCATCAAATCTTTTTTTTTTTTTTTGGGCCACACTCCATTAGCTGTTAGATGCTTTGTTTCTCAACTAAAAACATAGATTAGTAGCCCCGCCCCTTCTATTTGTTAGTGTTATCTTGTTTTTCTCGTTAGCTGTTGTCACGTGCTTTGCCCGTTTCTTCTTGTAGCCTCAGAAGAATGCAATTCGATTCAGACAAATTGGATTAATTAAAACTTCCATTTGATTATCACCAAGATTGTATTAGCTGCACCTGCACACAAGCAAAGCCGGCAATTTTGTCGATGCAAGTACCGGGAAATAGTGATGGGGACCATTGTTGGCAAATTAAATAATTTGGAATCCCCAAAAATAAAAAAATTAGGATTTTTCTAAAAAAAACTTAAACTGAGGATTTTTTTAGTTACAAATTTAATAGAATAAATACGTAAATAAGAGAAAAATATCAAGGATTTTTTTACGGTGTAATTATGATATTGGCAATTATAGAATGGCCAGATCGCGTATTAAGCGGAGCCGGTCTCTGCAAATTCTGTTCTTGACAACCGTATTTACTACTACTAATAATAAAGAAAATAGGAGATTCCTAGATCAGATGTAAAATAATAATAATTAATTAATGTATAATACTAACTTTTCCTTTGGATGGCCAAGGCCAACATGTAATTTTGTTCATTATCTTTATTTTAAAAACATTTGTTGAGAAGGGTAAAACAGTAACTCTAGACACAATTAGTACATTGTACATCCGACTACTTCTGTCTTTTTTGAACTCTTTTGTTTTTGTTATATCAACTGAGTCTGGACTTATGTTGGACAAATCTGTCACCACGCGCTTAGCGCGTCTACATTTGCGCCATATACGCTTGGCGGATGTCGAACAAAATTCTCTTTAATTTCAAGAGGGTTTGTTGTTCTACCGTCACTCACTAATCATAACTCTCCCTCTCTCTCTCTCTCTCTCTCTCATGGATTCTCTTTCTCTCTTCTGTACTGGGGCTCTTTTAGTTGGCGGTCTATACTGGTTCGTTTGCGTTTTAGGCCCCGCAGAGCAGAAGGGCAAGCGAGCTGTCGATCTCTCCGGCGGTTCCATTTCCGCTGAAAAGGTTCGAGACAACTACAAGCAGTATTGGTCTTTCTTCCGCCGCCCAAAGGAGATCGAAACCGCCGAGAAAGTCCCGGACTTCGTGAACACTTTTTACAACCTAGTCACCGATATATACGAATGGGGGTGGGGTCAATCCTTCCATTTCTCTCCTTCCATCCCCGGGAAATCCCACCGTGACGCGACGCGCCTCCACGAAGAGATGGCCGTCGATCTCATCAACGTCAAACCCGGAGATCGAATCCTCGACGTCGGATGCGGGGTAGGCGGACCTATGCGTGCCATTGCGGCTCACTCGCGAGCCAAAGTTGTGGGCATCACGATCAACGAGTACCAAGTGAACCGCGCCCGGATGCACAACAAGAAAGCCGGGCTAGATTCTCTTTGCGATGTTGTTTGCGGGAACTTCCTGGAGATGCCGTTTCAAGACAACAGCTTTGACGGCGCCTACTCCATCGAAGCAACATGCCACGCGCCGAAACTGGAAGATGTCTACGCCGAGGTCTTCCGGGTACTGAAACCCGGATCTCTGTACGTGTCTTACGAGTGGGTCACAACTGACAAGTACCGAGCAGATAACCCCGAGCACGTGGAGGTCATTCAAGGTATCGAAAGAGGCGATGCTTTGCCTGGCCTCAGGAGCTACTCCGATATACCCGAGGCTGCAAAAAAGGTAGGATTTGAGGTTGTGAAGGAGAAGGATCTGGCCAATCCACCGTCTCTCCCCTGGTGGACTAGGCTTAAGATGGGTAGAATCGCCTACTGGAGGAACCACATTCTCGTCACTGTGCTGGCTGCCATAGGCATAGCTCCTAAAGGAACCGTTGATGTTCACGAGATGTTGTTCAGGACCGCTGATTATTTGACCAGAGGTGGGGATTCTGGAATTTTTTCCCCCATGCACATGATTCTCCTCAGAAAACCCAGGGAGGCTCCTTCAAAATCTTAGCCAATTTCTGGAGGTAACCCGATGTTGCTGCATTAATTGTGTTCCACCTCTCGTTACTTTACCCTTATATTTTTTCCCTTAAATCTAATTTCCAAGGTTTCTTCTTTTTCCCCCTACTTTAATCAATCATCATGTACCTCCTTTTTAGTTTGATTTTAAGTTCAAAGTTGTTGATTTTGGTTTTTAATTTTTGTATTGTTGGTGATAAACTGATAAAAAGGAACGGAACGAAATTTCTTGTTCTTTTTTTTTTTTCAATTTCGAGTGAAGAATCTTTGTTGAATTCAAGTGCTTGTATGTGATGGTGAGGTGTTCAAAACAGCTTTTCCAAGCTGTATACGATGGTGAAACGACATAGAAAACAAAAGAATCTTTTTGTTTTGGTTCGCCTTTTTAGATCTAAATTCAGACATTATAATCACTTACATAATAAAGTCACTAAATTGGAAAAAAAAGGTGAATTCTTTTTAATTCGTTAGAATAGAGATTAGAGTTTAGATAGAGAAGGGAAAAAAAAGGAAGTGATTTTGAAAAGTGAAATAAAGGTGTGAAAAATGGTGTGAAGGGCACATGGAAGGGTGTTGCCAAATAGGTTAGGTGGCGACCACTGGCATTGGCAAAATCTTGTAAGGCATAGATCTTCCCGCCTGAAATCTGGTCTAGTTTGTGTTTTGTCACATTTTAGCGTGTCCATATATATGATATAAGCGGAAACATGGGGGGGCCACAATTATATTGGATCTTTCGACATTTTCTCACTTTGCGTCCTATTTGAATTTAGCTACAATTTGAATCACCATGGTTTAAAATTTTCTAATAAAATAGATCTCGATCCCCGCTATTATTATATTTGTTTTTAGTGGGGTCTTTTACCAAAATAATATAAAAAATAATTTATTTATCAAAATAATATTGTCAATCTCATTAATTATCAAAATGATATGTTTTGTGAGGTAGAGAATAATCAAATGGTGACACTATGAAAAAAATCTGACCTATTTTTTTAATTTTTTAATTATATTTATATATTATTAAAATAATATTAATAATAAAATATTAATGGAGGGATATCAAATGACGACATTAAGGAGCATAAAATACGAACAAAATATACGGATAAAAATACTTGACATAGGGTGGAGGGATATCAAATGGTTACACCTAAGAAGGGATGTCAAATGGCGACAACAAAGGGAAATAGGGAAATTGAGACACGTGTCAAGCTCTTAATGTCTCATGTGTGTGGGGGGATTTAGGAGGTAGATTTATTGGGATTGAAGAGAAATTAATTTTAGGGTTTTATTTTTTTGTTATAAAAGAAAGCACTACTATTAAATTTAATTTTTTTTAAAAAATTTTAATATATAAATAGAATAAAAAATAAAAAAATTGAAAACTTTTAGTGTCGCCATTTGATATCCTTCCACCCATGTGTCAAGTATTGTATTTCATTCTCGTATTTAATTTTCTAATTTGTATTTTATATGTACTCTCTTTGGTGTCGCCATTTGATATCCCTCCACCAATATTTTATTATTATTTTTAATAATATATAAATATAATTAAAAAATTAAAAAAATGTGTTAATTTTTTCTCATGATATCTTCCACCCCACAAAACATATCATTTTGGTAATGAGTGGGGTGGAGATATTATTTTGGTAAATAAATTATTTTTTATATTATTTTAATAAAAAAACCCTTTTAATGGTGATTGTTAAAGTGATACCAATATTTTATATAATTTTATTTTTTATATTTGTTGGTTATTCTACTTCTAATATTTAACATATATTTTTTGTCATCATTATTTTTTTTTGGTGAATTACAAGAAAAAGATAAAATCTTAACAACGATACAATTAGCACGACGCTCTAATAATGTGACCAACACACAAGATTTTTTGTAATAATTATATAAAACAAAATTAAAATATAATAATGGTATAAAAATAACTTTCCTTGAAAAAACTTTTAAAAAATTAAATAATTTATGTTGTATTTAAAAAATCGTAAAATAATTAAATTCGAGTGTAATTATTTTCATCAATTCTTAATAATTAACGAATGTAATTAAAATACTCTAATTTATGTTCAATTTAGCGAAAGCGTTGTCCAAACATAACCATACACAGTATGTTTTCCCCACGCCTTCTAGAAAATGAAAATGATAGTTGAGTCGAAGATATTAGAAATTTGGCAGCAATATGAAGATGTGCTAAAAACCTCATTTGGGGCCACCAAACATGACTCGGTGCGCATTACCAAGGGCTACAATTATTACATCAATCTCTGTGTTAATATTGATCAAAACTGCCTTGAGTTATTAATTGTAGATGGGAAGTAAGATTTGAGAATAGGCCTTAAGCATTACGAAATAACTTATAAACCCATTCCATTTCAATTTTAATTAATATTTATTGTGATTATCCTACATGTGAAAGAAAAGTATTTTGTCACTTGAGAGTCTTCTATTTTTTTAAATAAATTCATTATAAGTTCGGATCATATTTATATTTTTTGATACAATATTTAGAATTATCCATAATTCTTTCCCAATTCATAAATAGGAAGGTAATGCACTTCAACACACTCAAACTCATATTCTCCTAAATTCGCAATAATCTCCACACCAATTAAATTAAAACTCAATCGATTATTTTTTTTTTCAAATTTATTTTGTGAATACTGGGTTGACTATGTTTCGGCCCCTTTGGATCAACAAAGGCCGATTGCAGAAGTGCATTGTGTCTGAACATTTTATATACAGGCATTGGGTGACATAGGTTACTGATTTTATATACAACTAGAATTACCATTTAATGACTAATTAATAATATTATATGAAATACGCATAATATTAAAAAATTTATATTATAAGTAAAATAAAATTTAAACACGTAAATACATCATATTAAGAATATTTAATGCATGACAATTGTTTGTCATGATGTATAATTAATTTCGAGTTAACTAAAGTACTCTCGAATAATATAACTTATTGTAAATATGAAAAAACATTTTTGTAATTTCTCTAATTGAGTTGGTGCTCGATGGCTCGTGACACTAGCTCAATTAGAGACTTAAATAATAGTGTAGATATATACAACAGATGAAGATAGTAATTGTAAATATTAAAATAAAAGTGTACGAAAGACATTAAAATGAAGTTTTGATTGAGTAGTAAATTTAATGTTTTATTAATCTACTATTTGGTGTGGGTTCAATTCTCATTATCTGGGCATTTTTTCATAACTGACCTAAATAAATTGATTACTTACGAAAATGATCCAGATTCAAAATTTTGTACAAAAATGACATGTTTTATATAGTGCATGTTGGTCTCGGTCATCTCACCGCCGACACCACCCTCCATCAACCCCTAATGATTGCCTTTGGTGTTGACATTGTGTTCACCAGCATCGTTATATATATATATATATATATATTTTTTAAATACACTTAAAAATACGAGTATTTTGGATTTTAAAAAATAATTAAATTTTAATAGGTGTCGACATCTTTATTACCGACACTGACTCATAAAAAAATAATTTTTCGCTTTTTTAATGTCAACGTTTTTTTTGCCGACATTAGTGTGGTTTTTATCGACGTGTTCTAATTGCCAGGACCAGTGAAAAGAAAAGAAGAAGCTAAAGAATTGAAGACAAAATCTTCTAATTATATTATGGTGCATCAATTAAATTGCATGAGTAATTACAATAAAAATTAACTTGTGAAAAATCTTTTAATTAATGCAAAATTGTGGTGCAAAATGTTGTAGGTTTATTTAATTGATGCAAGATTGCATTAACGTACTAGTTTTGAACTCTTCAATTTATTGTATTGAAGCAAGATCTCATACGTTTATTTAATTGATGCAGAGTTTTTTAATTACATTAAGTAAGCCGTTGAAAAGACAATTAGAAAGTTTAAGAAGTTTGCATTAATTAAATTGCATGAAAACCATTAATTCGTTTAAGTGATTTATTACATGGAAATCATATACAACTTTTTACCATTTAAATAGTTTTTTATATTAAAAATCATATACAGCTTTTTATTGCACGAATTAATTATTATTATTATTAACATTTAAATGGTTTAATTTCATGGAAAATTTTTAAACTTTCTATGGTCTTTTTGAACGTTTAAATGGTTTAATTGCATTAATTAATAGAATTTAATTACAATAAAAATTTCAATCCTTAAACTTTTAATTCTCATATACATTTGTTTTCTAAGAATAAAAATATCTTTTATATTAAATAAAGTACATTGAAACCATAAAATTGGAAGTCGAATTTATCAACTCAATTTCCTTTTTCTTTTCAGACAATCTCTTTTTGTTTCTGATTTGTCCTATCGTTTGACCATGTTGGCTCCTTGTTTACTTTACAATTATCATTAATTGGTTATATTGCCCAAGTCCACATTGTTATTGCTCATGCATTTGCCTTGTCTTCTTCTATTTCTCTCTTCTTCTCATTTTTCCTTAGTTTCCTCTTTTCCTCACTTCTCGTCACCAGTCTCGACAACTAGAGCACATCAAATTGTTTTTTCAAAAATCACGCTGGTGCCAACAAAGAGAACACCAACATCAGAAAAGCAAAAAAACAATCTTCTTTTTGTTTTTTTTTTTAAATTAATCGGTGCTGGCAACAAGAATAACAATACTATTAAAATATTATTTACTTTTCTTTTTTTAATCCCAGAATATCCGTATTTTAAAGTTTATTTGAAAAAAAACATATCGACGCTAACGAACACAGTGCTGGCACAAAAAAATAATTTTTTTATAAACCGGACAATCATTAGGGATGATGAAGGATGATGTCAGCGGTGAGATGGTCGACACCAAAATACAATGTAAAAAAAAGTCATTTTCATACAAGAATTTGCACTGGATTATTTTCGTAAATAATTAATTTATTTAAGTGAAATATTTTTTTCAAAAAATACTTTTAAAATTATAATTATAAAAACTTTAGAAAAATCTTATTATGTATTATATTAGAAAAAATATTTTTTGAAAAATAAATAAAATTTATTTTAAGTTGAAATTGACTTACCTATAAAAATATTTTTTGGTAGAAAAACGTTTTAGGCTAATTGATAAGAGACCAAATTATTTTTCGTGTTGAAAGAGAATAAACATTAATAATAATAAATAAGGAGGGTGATTTCATCTGTCAATTAAAATGAAAAATTTACATATAAGTTCCCTAGAGTTTTTAAATCATCACATTTTAATCTGGTGCCGTCGATTGGTCAAGTTGCACTCGAAAAAAACAATTTTTTAAATAAAGTGGTATCACCGATTAATCAGTTGGCACCGGTATTTCATTATTTCATTTACCTATTATCATAAATATTATTTCCCTTATCATATTCAAATATTTATTTATTTTACATTAGTGTAAAAAAACCCAAAAGTAATAGAAACAATGTGGAAGGAAAGAGAAATTTCATCATCTCTTCCTCTCCACCACCGTTTCTCCATTGCTAAACAAAAGGAAGGTTGGCGAAGCTCAGTAGCCTTGCATGGTGAGTAATTTTTCACGTGTTTTTCGTAATTTTTATATTTTTGAGATTGTTATAGTTTAATTTAGTTAAATCGTATTTTATGTTTTGAAACTGTTAAAATTTTAAAATATTGTCATTGATGATTTTTGAAGTGTTTGGTATTAATATATTAGTTTATAAGCTTTGAAATGAAAAATGGACTAAATTGTAAAGTTAAATGTTAGTTTTTGAGTATAGAAAGTAAAATGAAAATATTATAAAATTGTCATGAGGTTTTGATAGAAATTGATATTATAGGAGTGTAGAAGGTTATAATCGAAATAAGACTGAAAAACGAAGTTCAATTATAAAATTTATAATTGTTTCGATTTTAGGGATTAAATTTAATCAAATGTAAATTTTTAGGGATTCTGTTAAATGAAAGAAAATAGATCCACACATATCATATTATGTTATTGAATTGTTGGAATTGATAAATTGAATTAAAATTATTATGTAGATCAATAATTAAATCAATCGGAAGACTAACACGAAAAGGGAAAAATTGCAGAATAATCCTCAAAGTCGTATTTGTTGATGTTTTGTTTAGGTAAATTCGTATGAGATTTACTTTGTTAATATATGGTTATTATTGTGTTAATTGTATACTTGAGAGTTGAGTTGTTGTAAAATGATAATTGTTCGTATTGAAAGGATTAAATTGCAAAGTGTTGGTATGGATATGCTAGAGTGTTGGAATCCATTCTTGGTACAATAGTGATTGTGAAGTGTAACCATTTGGATGTGTTTGAAATATAATGTTGTGATTGCAAGTAGTATATACAAGCTTTTATATGGCATAGTTTCATGATTGGTTATATGTGTAGGAGATGAAAATTTGGTATGATTAAGCTATAAAAGTTTTGCTGTTTGAATTGATTGTTTTTCTGTTTGAATCGATTCATTTTCGTTTAAATCAATTTTTTTGTTGTTTAACTTGATTTCAACTCCAACATTTACAAGGCTTTGGTGTGCATATAAGCATTCTTGAGTTTAAGTTAAGTTTTGGCATGAACTAATTTTAAAGAGCTCATTTTTGCAAAATTTCCAAAAAATATTGGTACTGTGATAATAAGTGTCGGTATTTCATTAAATGTTTTGTTTTCTAAAATGGCAGAATGCCAAAATGGTATCGATACCTGCCTTTGGTATCGATACTTGTTTCTAAAATTTTGGAAAGTGTACAGTCTGGTCATTAATCGAGCTCGGGTTGACTTAGGAGCTTTCGTAAGCTCGGATGTATCTCGATTTTGATTTTAAATCATATTGTGCATGTGATTATGAAATAAATTGATGTTTGCTTGTATTAATTGCTGCAATTTGAATATGATTTTCTCTGGTAAATATGGTAGCATCCCGTAGCTCGAGTCTGATAATTGGGTCGGGTGAGAGATATTACATACAGTACACTCATATTTCCAATTTGGTACCTAAAGTATGCCTCAGTTATTTTTTAAGTCCAATTTTTGGCTGATGTTAAAAAAAATTTATTATAGCTAATCACAAAGTGCCACATAATGTTTTTATGTAAAAAAACAAATGTTTTCTTTTATTAAATGTATATACACATTAAAAATAAAAATAGAAATAAATATATAAAAAATTTGAGAAAGAATATAATCTAGAAAAATTCATATAAATTATAAAAAATTATACCAATAAAAATTTACAAAAGAAATGATAATTGAAAAGAAATTAGTTGAAATTAATAATATTATTACAAAAATGTAAAAAATATTTAAAAATATTTTTTAACAACATTGATCAATGACCAGTCAATTGTCGATTAACGTCGATCAATGATCAATAACGATCAATGAAAATCAAAAGTGTTTTTTAATATTTAAATATTTTTTTTTGGTCATGTAGTACTTTATAATCGGTCAAAGTTGTCTAATAATTTTTTTAAACATCCGTTACAAAATGGATAAAAAATAGAGGAAATTAATATTTTAGGTACCAAATTGAGACAAAAAAAAGTTTAAGTATCAAAGTGGAAAAATAGATATGTTTCAAGGTCAAAATAAAATTTAAATTTATGTTTTTATTTAAAAGTATCATACCAACATATTTTACAAAAAAAAAAAAAAAAAAACATTGATAACAATTAGATCCAGGGACGAAATCAAAATTTTTTAAGAGTCGAAGTTAAATTGTAATTTTTACGATAATAAAAATATAATTTTTAAAAGATTAAATCAAAATTTTATAATTTTTAAACGATAAAATGTAATTTAATTTTTATTAATTTAAAATTTTAAAAATTTTAAAAAACCTAAAAATAATTTTTTTTATTTTAGAAGGAAGAAGGCCCTTAGCAGCCTCCTGGGTTCCTGATTAGATCAAAATTTGAAAATTTGAAAATTTCTAAAAATAAAAATATAAAAACTAATCCACGCTGAAAACAAAAAGAAAAAGAAATTCTTCTACTTCGCTTCCCTGTAACGCTGAAAAAAAATAAATAAAGAAGGTTCCCAAGAGGAGAAGAAATGGCCTCAAAGCTTCTTCGTGAAACCCTAACTAAAACCAACACAACCGCCGTTATACGCCGCTTCTCCACCGTGGCTGCTATCGTTTCCTCTTCCGAGTACGAGGACCCAACAGGAATCACCATGAAAGGTGTGAAAATTTCGGGCCGTCCACTTTACCTCGACATGCAAGCGACTACCCCCGTGGATCCTAGGGTTTTAGATTCGATGCTTCCGTTTTACCTCTCCCGTTACGGGAACCCTCACTCCCGTACTCACCTCTACGGTTGGGAATCTGAAACCGCCGTCGAAACAGCCCGCGCACAAGTCGCGGCACTCATTGGAGCTTCCCCGAAAGAAATCGTCTTCACCTCCGGCGCCACCGAATCGAACAACATCTCAATCAAAGGCGTTATGCATTTCTACAAAGACAAGAAGCGTCACGTCATCACGACTCAAACGGAGCACAAATGCGTTTTAGATTCTTGCCGGCATCTTCAACAGGAAGGTTTTGAGGTAACTTATTTGCCTGTCGGGTCTGATGGGCTTATTGATTTGGATAGATTAAGGAAAGAAATCCGGCCCGATACCGGGTTAATTTCTGTTATGGCGGTTAATAATGAAATTGGTGTGGTTCAACCGGTTGATGAAATCGGTAAAATTTGTAAAGAATTTAATGTCCCTTTTCATACTGATGCTGCACAAGCTTTAGGGAAGATTAAGGTTGATGTAGAGAAGTGGAACGTAAGTTTAATGAGTTTAAGTGGGCATAAGATTTATGGTCCTAAAGGAGTTGGGGCTTTGTATATGAGAAGGCGACCTCGGATTAGAGTTGAGCCGCAAATGAATGGAGGTGGGCAAGAGAGAGGGATAAGGAGTGGGACGGTGCCGACTCCACTTGTGGTTGGGATGGGAGCAGCGTGTGAGTTGGCAATGAAGGAAATGGAGTATGATGAGAAGAGAATTAAAGGGTTGCAAGAGAGGTTATTGAATGGGATTAGAGAGAAGATTGATGGGGTGGTGGTGAATGGAAGTATGGATAGGAGGTATGTTGGGAACTTAAACTTGTCGTTTGCCTATGTTGAAGGGGAGAGTTTGTTGATGGGATTGAAAGAAGTGGCAGTGTCAAGTGGGAGTGCATGTACTAGTGCTAGCTTGGAACCATCATATGTACTGAGAGCCTTGGGTGTGGAAGAGGATATGGCACATACTTCGATTAGGTTTGGGATTGGGAGGTTTACTACCGAGGAGGAGATTGATAGGGCAGTCGAGCTTACTGTGAAACAGGTTGAGAAATTAAGGGAAATGAGTCCGCTTTATGAGATGGTCAAGGAAGGTATTGATATTAAGCAGATTCAATGGGCGCAGCATTGATAAAGTTTTTGATATCACTGAGGCTGCGTCACTTGGATATGAATTGAATGTTGCAGTGCCAGCTAGAATGGTAAGGATGTATCCTGGTTTTCTTTTCTTGTCCGTGACATGTACATGCCTTGGAGAGCTGAGAGCTTTCTTAGATAATTTATATGATTAGAGAGTAAATCTTGGATCCTATCTTGATAATAGAAACAATAAGAAGCAAAGATGTTTAATATGTTGGTATAGTATGTTGATTTTTATGAGATGAATGAACAACTTAGCTCGGGTGATCTATGACTACCGTTGTTCTACTCCAATTCTGCTGGTCTCTGATTGAATCAAGCATTTTAGAGTAGCTCATCAGTCATCAATCTGCACTGGATTCATTTGTTCTGCTTGCTTTGGTGAATACATCCACAAAGGATTTTCTTTAACATCTCCCCCATTGAGTTGCTACCTAATTTTAACTGGTGATGTAACATATTAAAAGTTTGCAGTTAATCGAGGTTGAATGTCGTAGGAACTTAATCCTTCTTTGATTAAAATGTATTAACGAGCCTTATTCAAAGAGCATGATTACGTTATAACGAAGAGAAATAAATGGGTTAATTTCCTTCATAAAAGAATAATAAAAAAACAACAACTAAGTTGTGCATATTTCCCTCATGTTGGATCAGGACATGGATCTACTAAATTATTTCCCTAATTTCATATTTATCAGTACATCAACCAGGAATGGACAGATTCCAATTAATTATGCCAAAAGCCAATTACATGATCTATATATATGAGATGATATAAAGAAAGGAGAAGAGAGAAATCAATGAATATGAGTTTGCAGTGACCATCTATAAGGATTTCAATTGAAGGGGCGGAGGTGGATTCGTTGCTCTTCTCTCCCATATGTTTATTTCTTTTCGTGGCCGCAAAGGCAACCCTTCACGGTCAATCCTCATTGGAGCTGAGAAAGGAATCATCACTTCTTCTTCAAAGTCACCATCTCTTTTCTCATAATCAGAGTAATAATTATAATCCCTATGAGCATGATCATTTTCCAGGGGTGCAATCTGTGCCGTCCAATCAAAACTAGCAAAAGCATCACGCCCGCTTGCAAACCGCTTCATTTCGCCCAAACCAGGCGCTCTATTCATATCAGGTAAGTCTTTCTTGTTACTTGATGGCGCATCAGATTTTGCCAATCTAAAGACTCGCCTTAACTTGGAAGCCTGCTTCTTCCCTTGTTTAGGAGAAGAAGATTGACGAGGGAGTGGAACAGAGACAGGCTTCAAATTAGCTTTAGCAGCTAATTTTCTGATATTCTTCTTGTGCTTGATCTGTCCCATGCATGAGACTTTGGGTGAAGTTGGTTCTGGAGTTTCCAAGTTTCCACTCTTGGATTTCCTTCGAGCTTCATCGGGAATTATGGAAATGAGGGGACAAGACAACCCTTTGCTTGCACAAGCTGCTCTCTTGTCTTTGCCTACGCTGAAGGGTGGGTTCTGAAAGCTCACACGGACTGCTGAGGCTGCTTTTGGCAAAATTCTGAACATCATGCTTTTGGGCTCACCCTGTTTCTTCATTCTATCTAAACACTTGAAAACTCCATTCGCTTCAACTCTGTTTTTATACATGTGATGAAACTGAAATGAGAGTGGAGGTTCTAGTTTTGACCCAATCCTACAACAAGGGGTTAGTCAAGAGTAGATTGTTGAGAATTCGGGCCGAGCAAACCAGGTCTGCCCATCCCAATAGTTACAGCTTTGAGAGAACGCAGGCTCCTTTATATTTCCAAAATCATCTATCAACATATTGTTTAATTAACTGATAAGCTAAGTGATTTAAATTAATCGATATGCCTTTAGGTTTTGGCATTGTCAAACATTGATCTAATCATCGTTGCCCCTAATACAATAATATTATGAACAGTAGGTTGCGTACGCAAAAAGTTTAAAAGAAATTAAACTCAGTCTCCTTTGGTATCCAAAAAAGAAAATTATATATAAGTACGAGTGGCAAATACAAAATAAAATTTTTATTTCACATACAACATTGAGGGAGGGCTAAAAAGATGACAAAATTTAAATTAATTGCTGCTACGAGTAAAGAAAAATAAATTACGAAAGCTGAGGAAGGGGTGTTGACGACATCACAAACGATTCTTTTTTTTGGTGTTAGTTCATGTTTATTTTATAATTTATATTCGAAATTGGTGATTAATTTTTTTTAATCAAACCTGAAATCTCTTTTTACAAATGATATGTATATTTTAATAAGTCTACTGCTGTTGATAACTCGCTTCATCATCCTCTTTATTATTATAGTAGGTATTAACTTTAGGGCAACACTAAGTCAAATTAGTTAATGCATGATCACCTTTTCTATAGTACGGAAAGTGGAGACCATATTAATTAAAAAAATTTTATTTTATATTTGAACTTTCCGGTCTTTGTAGATTAGTTCAAAACCTAATAAGTTATTTCGGACAATGTTTTTTCCACCCATTTTATAAAAAAAGTTATTTTAATTTTGTATTTTTTTTATTGTTTAATTTATATTTTTATCAAATCACTTCAAAATAGATAAAAAAAAATCAATATTTGTTAATTTTACTGATAAGATAGTGAGTCACCTTAATGTAAACCACAATTGTGGGGGTAAAAGTGACATTAGCTTTGCCTTAATTAGCATTACGTAGGATATAAAAAAGACACAATGCATAACCAAATAGACACATTTGAAAACTCGATGCTAACATCATTTACTTTTTAAAAAAAAATCATTCAATTTTATCATAAGTTTTTCTCGTATCGAACTTAAAAGTAAATCGATCTATTCATATCGTGCGCTCATAAACAACAATAACATTATTCATGATAAATTAACTGAGCACAAATGTATTTCAATACAAGCGAGAAGTACCAATTGAAAATGATTCTCGATCATTGCAAAAACTCATAGGTTTAAATTGGATGATACTTAAAACTTATCTAGCTTCCATCAATTTTAGGATTGATTTGATAAAAATTAATTGTTAATATTATTAGTTAATTATGAATTTTAAAACTTGAATTAGACATTAAAAAGTTAAGACTAGTACTTTCAAGTACTAAAATATACAACTTTTGTCAAATATATGTACCATATTAGACAAAAAAATAAGGCAAGCACCGCATTTAAAAAAATTACAAAACTTGGATATCAAATTATGCATTAAGCTTTTGCATCTAGAGGTGTTCATGCGGCCTGCCTAGCCCCGATCAACTTGATACTTTTTGGATCGAGCTTGGGTTTAGTTTTTTAAGCCTCAAAACCACTCAATTCTGATGGCGAAATTGAACAAATTCTTAGGCGTTTTGTGTGGGGGTCTTCAATAAATGGGAGGAAGGTTGCTCTTGTGAAGCGGGATACTTGCTGCAAACCTGTTAAAGAGGGTGGGCTAGGAATGAGGAAGGTGGTACCCAAAATATATCTTTCCTTATGAAATTGGCTACAATTTTGTTAATAAAACTGAGGCTAAATATAAGGTTGAGGAAATTTATCCTCAATCCATTAATAGGAAGATATGCTCGTACGAGTGGAGGTCACTCTCAAAGGTTTGGGATCAGTTTAGAGAAAGGGTATTTTGGAGCATTGGTGATGGCAAGTTGGTTAGATTTGCCAAGGATATTTGGATCCCGGGGTTGGGTCCACTTCAAGGGCATGTACTCCCTAATATTAGCATTTCAAATCATCTCAGGGTAATGGATCTAGTCGATCGGGTGGGTAACTGGGATTGGAGTGTGTTGCACAGGTGGTTTAGTACTGAGGTATTGGATTACATTGCAAGCAATCACCCTCCTCATAACGAGCTTGGAAATGATATTTGCCTCTGGAAAGCAAATGAGGGTGGCAAGTTCACTGTCAAGACATCTTATTTCAGTCTTATGGATCGGGTCTCATCGCAAAACAATTCCAAATGGGAATATATTTGGGAGTTATTAAACATTCTATGTGGCTACTTAAACATGGCGGGCTGTTAACGAATTCGGAAAGGGTTAGAAGGAGGATATCTGATGCTGCTGGATGTGATGCTTGTGGAGCGGCACAAGAAACGATATTACATGTGTTGCGGGACTGTAAGGTTGCTATGGCAGTTTGGATGAGGCTCCTCTCATTGCAGTCAGTAGCAAGGTTTTTTCAGTTGAAGTTTGATGAGTAGCTTGACTCAAATTTGCAAGCGGAATTTAAAATGGATGGTGATGCTACAAACGCTAGGAATCTATTTGCTGCAGTGTACTGGTCATTGTGGAAGGCTAGGAATAGGGGTGTTTTCAGCAGGAATTTGGGGGTGCAGACTTGGTGATTAGATGTGTTGAAGGATATGCAGCTAGTTCACGATGGTTAAGTTCCAGCAAGAGAAGCACGGCAAGCTCAGATTCCAGGGAGGCTCGTTGGCAAGCACCAGCAGCCAAAAACTAAATACTGATGAAGTAGCAAAAATTGATGGCAACTGGTCTACAGCAAGGGGAGTCCTTCGTGAGTCGTCAGGCAGATGGCTGGCAGGTTTCCAAAGGTATGTTGGTAGGGGAACAACGTTGAATGTCGAGTTGTGGGCGATCTTGATTGGTCTTGAAGTTGCGCATGCAAGAGGATATAACAAAGTGATGGTGGAGACAGACTGCAAGCAGGCAATGGATCTGATTAGTGAGGGATTAAACGTCATGCCTTCAATAACAGTAGTTAGGAAAATAGTGCAGATGCACCACCAGTTTGAGGGTGCAAAAAATTTAGTTTGTGCGGTAATAAAGTTGCCGATTGACTTGCCAAATCGTGTATTTCAACGGATGGTGACTTAGTTATATTTAATTCTCCCTCGGGCTATGCTGGAAATTGTTAGATGATGATATGCTAATACTATAATTGTTCTGTTAATGGAATAAGACACATTAGTGCCCCTTTCCTTACAAAAAAAAAAACCACTCTGATTGTTTAAAAATTAAAAGATGTATTATAAAAATAAATTTATATTAAATTTAAATAAAAAAATATTTGATTATTTTTAAGCACCGAAATAGATCATTTCGCTGCCTATAGAGATTCCCAATTGCGAAGCCCTTGAAGGATATTATTTCGCCGTTGTGGAGAGAGAGAAGATAGAGAGGGGAGAAACGGACAGGAAGGAGGGGGACAATTGGTTGTTTAAATGTAAACAAAAATATATTATTATTATTATTATTATTATTATTATTATTATTTAAGCAGATCATTTGGGTGGGCTGAGTGGAAATGTTGGTGAAGAACCTCATCCAACTTTTTAACCCTGAAATGAGGTTTGGGCTTAAAATACCGCGACATCCTCCGTGTTGCCCGATTCTTCATTCGGCCCGATTCACTATGGAGGGATATATCGAGATTCGAGAGACAGCGCCGGGACGGAGTTTGAGGAAGCTCATTTCGAGAAGGACCGGTAATGGTGACCCGGTCGCTCATCGATGGGCGTCATGCGTTGCAATCAGCGTTGAAGAAGCTCGCCCAGAAGCAGAGGCAGCTGATTGTGAAGGAGCAACGCGGCGGATATGGAGGGTGATTTTGATTCATTTCCTTATTTTCCCAGATTATCAGCTTTTAATTATTCAATTGTAAATTGTGCATACGAGTTTTGGAACCAGTACTTTTTTCTTAATATACGAGTTGATGGGAAAATGGAAAGAGCAAAAGAGAAACTTTCATATTCAGGCAAAATGTATAGAAAGAGACGAAGGATCCATGGATACCCTGTATTGTCCAATGTATTTAGGAGTCAGTCAGATTCAGACCAGCCGACACGACAAAGATTTATGTTTGATTCAGTTGATACGTAACACTTGACAATTGGCTCTACGAACAAAACTGGTTTTTTTTTTTTTGAGTCAAAACACGTTTTGTTAATGAATTTGGTTCTCCTTAGCTCATGGAAAATATAAAAAATGAATATGTTTCCTCATAAGCAGCTTCCATGTCAGTTGAACATATATGGTATAAAGAGTTGCCATTGTCAAACACCGAGCCAAACTAGGTGCTGCTCAGAACTACCAAACCCGCCGACTCGTAAAACCACGAGCTATGTTATAATGACAAGTATGCCCATTCTCAACAATTCACTAACCACTATGATTGACGCATGGTTCCAATAACAAGGATAATTCTGTCATTTCGGTATACCTTTTCGCAAGAACTCGACAACTTCAAAAAAGTCACGCACTTTAATGGAGTCCAAGGATGGTTTCCCATTTTCCCAGAGGAAATCTTTTGTCAAAGTTTTTGAATATTAGTTTTGACCCGAAATTGGATTCCTTGGATCGATCTCAAGGAAGGGTTTTGAGTTGAATGCTTCTTTTTTGTTTTTGTATTGATTCAACAATGGCGAAACTGAGACATTCTCGATTGCAAGCGAGGAAATGGTCGACGGTTAAGCTCGTGTTGTCCATGTTGTTTATGTTATCGGTGGTTTTGTTGATGCTATTGGGACTAGGGATCTTCTCTCTCCCGATAAAAAACTATGATTTTGCCCCCAATGATCTCACTTCTTATAGGCGCATGGCTTCTGAAAGGTGACACTGTCGCGGTTGTTTTAATTTCTATCGCATTGATCTATTTCCTTTTTTAATTATTTTTTTCGTTGATTTGACTCAGTATTTGATGCAGAGGGAAAGGCTTGGGGAAGAGAGGGGAGCAATGGACTGAAGTCCTTTCCTGGGAGCCTAGAGCTTTCATTTATCATAACTTCTTGATTAGTTTCTAACCCATTCTTTTCCCCCCTTAATTTGAACTTTTGTATATAAACTAGTTTTGCATCAATTTAGTATATAATTAGTTTGAAATTCTCAATCTCCC
Source organism: Kokia cookei (assembly GCA_039519145.1). Lineage (NCBI taxonomy): Eukaryota > Viridiplantae > Streptophyta > Magnoliopsida > Malvales > Malvaceae > Kokia > Kokia cookei. The sequence continues at coordinate 20,717,023 of CM076902.1, forward strand.
CTTTCTGATTGTATATGATTATGCTAGGAAATTTTGTAATAAATGGGAATTAAATTATGAGAAAAGATGGATTTGATGACTTGAATGATTTATGAAATAAACCTTGTAAAAGAAAAACCTTTTCTTATTATTGAATTGGTATAATTCTGGGTAGTGGGCAGAGTCTTTTCCTATGATCTTCTTGTGGTGTCTATTGAGTTTGAGGTCTTCCTTTTGGTTTTTGTTTATACTAACAGCAGTAGTAGCATTGGGGATTTTTGCCTTGATTTTTGACATTTTTTTATTTATTTCAACAGTCCAAGGAAGAGTGTGAGTACCTAATAAAGCTTGCTAAACCTCACATGGTGAAGTCCACTGTGGTTGATAGCAGGACAGGGAAAAGTAAAGATAGCAGGTTTGCATTACCAATCCTCTCTCCTATTCTTTTATTGAGATTGTGAATGGTGGGATATGATGTTGAGATGTTAAACATCAATTTCCATTTTATGCTTTTCCTAAAAGTTCTTTGAGAAACCCCTTTCTGTCCGAAGAACGGTTATGGTTTAACTCTGAATCTAATGTTGCTCTTATGACATTTAGCTTGTATTGTTTGCAGGGTACGGACAAGTTCGGGTATGTTCCTGAGAAGAGGGCAAGATAAAATCATTAGGGACATAGAAAAAAGGATAGCAGACTACTCTTTCATTCCTGTAGGTACGAGGTTCTAATTCCGAGCTAACCAATAATTAATTTTTTGGTGCAAAAATCTGTTGAGATGTCTTTTTCTTTTCATGAAGCTCCTGGTTATGAGTCTGAATTAAATCTCACCTTTGGGCATGTGCAATTATTGTTTACAGATAATGTCGTCCGGATTAGATCTTTCCTAATGTTGTTATGTTCTTTTATTTCGTTTTGCAATTAAATTGTTTCCGATTATTGCATTGTCTTTTAGGTTTTTCCTTCTTTTATAAATTAAAGCTAACATTTTAATCTGCAGAGCATGGAGAAGGTCTTCAAGTTCTCCACTATGAATTTGGTCAGAAATATGATGCACACTTCGATTACTTCCTTGATGAGTTCAACACTAAAAATGGTGGCCAGCGGATGGCTACCATGCTTATGTATTTGTAAGCTTTATGATCTCCTCCCTACATGTCTATGATGCATTCCGCACCCGATCAAGTGCCACAGAAACTTCTCCTTTCTATATTTGAAAAGGAGAAGAACTTGCTACTTCTTTCCTCACTTTAAGCTATTGATGCAGGTCAGATGTTGAAGAGGGGGGTGAGACAATATTTCCTGCAGCCAAGGGCAATATTAGTGCTGTGCCGTGGTGGAATGAATTGTCTGAATGTGGGAAACAGGGGCTTTCTGTGAAGCCTAAGATGGGTGATGCATTGCTGTTCTGGAGCATGAGACCCGATGCTACACTAGATCCTTCAAGTTTGCACGGTTTGCTACCTGTTTTTTTTTCCTTTCATATTTTATCGTTAGTTGTGGTTCAAGAATGATTAAGCTAGCCTTGCATTTTTGACAGTTAATGTTCAAAACTTATTTGTCATTTTATCATAGCAGCTTTTAGTTATCTATAGTGGTATCGCTAATTTGACTGTATGTCATATGGGTGATGCTAGGTGGATGCCCTGTGATTACGGGGAACAAATGGTCCTCTACAAAGTGGATGCATCTTGAAGAATACAAGGTTTAAGGTTCTCGACGAAAGGTACTTGTAATAAGGAGATTAGAACTGTATGAGGTCCTTCAAACACAACCTTTAGACAAGTTTATTAGAAGAGTCAGCTAGTTTTTAATTAAAAAGAAAAAAGAAAAAGAAAAGAAACCTCTCTGCCTTTGTCAATGATATGGCACATACTTGGATACATTACCTTGTATATGCCATCCTGGGCACTGGTGAGGGTGATTTCCCTTTTCTTGAATTTAACAAAATTAATATATTAAAAGCTAATTAATCGTCCGGTTGATTTTTCCTTTTAACATAAATGCGCTGCTATTTTACTTGACAAGATACCATACTACCAAGGTACGTGCCATGGCGATCCAGTGCTGCTGGGAAAGTGTGTGATTCATGCAACTCTTTATACTCAGGCGTCAGCCCCGTTATTCTTTTATTTGATGGGTATTCGTTTCTTTTTTGTGGCCTAATTCTTAGGTTGAGAAGTACCTTATTTTCACTTTTTACCTTTCGGTTTTGTTTGACCCCTTGGAAATACGATGGCAATCCTATACCAGTGTGAAAAACATACATTGATACATTAATGTGGTGAGGGCATAGGAAATGGGTTGCAGCAGTTAGATGCATTACCTGCTGACTGTAAATTTGCAAAATAATCATAATTTAGTCCAGCACCTTGCCTGCTGAATATTTTTGTTCAACTGTTTTGCTTCTTCTTCTTCTTCTTCTTCTCCTTCTTCTCCTTGTTTAAATATATATAAATCAATCCAATTTGTTCCAGTTTTGTGGGATGCTGATTAAGGGAAAGTTTCAGACTATTTGTTGTCCATCAGATGATTCGTGAACTTTCCATGTAAAATACACGACAACAAATAAGATCTCGAACGATATCCGAAATTGCGAAGTAGCTAGTGCAGAGTACGGTGCCACTAGACCTTTAATACATAACACACACAAAAACTGTAACTTATTCCCACTCTTTCCTGCCAATTCAACTCTTAACACCTGGTTTTGAATCACAAAATAATGTTCTTCCAAAAGCTTCTAGGTTCCCAACACAAAGAATTACACTTACTACTACAATAGTCACATGCAGCCAACTTCAATGAAACTGGAACCCGAAATAACATATGCAGTCATAGAGACACCGTCCACCGAGGCCATGAAGCAGCGTTGGCAAATAAAACAACCCACAGGTGACTTATATGAAAATTTTGACACATGTAGATAAGCAAAGTGCAGACTAGCTTTTATCAGCTTAGCTTGCTGCATCACGGCTGTAATACTGGTCAAGGGTCTTTGCAGGTATACGGTGGAGGAGTTCACGTGGGAAGATACGAAGCAAAGTCCACGCTAAATCAAGTGACTGGAAGATATTGCGAGTATCATAAGCACCTTGCGTCACGAATTTTCTCTCAAATTTATCTAGGAACTCCAGATATAGCTGTAAAATGATAACATGGAGAAAATCAAAATGCAGTTCTGAATACGAAATCTATACATTTGATGCAAAGCTGCACACGCATAGTGTTGAAACCCAACCCAGGGACACACACACACACACACACATAGAGAAAGAAGGGGGGAGAGAGAGAGAGAGAGAGAGAGACCAGATCCTCAGAAGAAAGTGCTTCCTCGCCAACCACAGCTTTCATTGCTTGAACATCTTTTCCAATAGCATAATTTGCATATAGCTGAAATCAAGATTAACGGGGATTCAGTACCAACAACAATAGTACTCAAGTGGGCGATACAATTACTTTACTTTAGAACTTCTCAGTTCTCAATCAGACCTGGTTGGACACGTCAGCATGATCTCTACGAGTCATCCCCTCACCAATAGCACTCTGAAATGTAAATAAAGAATGGAGAAGCTCAGTGTAAACTCTGATTTATGCATCTACTTGTTAACAAGCATGCATAATTTATCATTGAAGATAAAATAACAATACAGCCTTACCTTCATTAATCGAGAGAGTGAAGGGAGCACATTAATTGGTGGGTATATCTGTTAAGGAAACAAATAAAGGTAAGGTTAATAATTATACAAACTTTTAAAGCTTTGATTCCCTATAAATTGCATCTATTTGGCAACTTAAGATTTTAAACTTTGAAAAGGGAGTAATTTTAATTGAATTGAATCTCTGCAGATGCTACATTAGATCTAAAACCTTGTGCTATGATTAAAACAATAATGAATATTGTTTCAGTCACCTGTCGGTTGTGGAGCTGTCTATCAATGTATATCTGCCCTTCAGTAATATAGCCAGTAAGATCTGGTGTAGGATGCGTTATATCTGGTTCAAGAAATATATGTATATTAATAAAAATCAAAAGAATATGATAGACAACCAGTATCAAAGGTAGAAGAACGCTAGGTGTTGTTGGTTTTCCCTCTTACCATCATTAGGCATGGTCAAAATAGGAATTTGGGTGATGGAACCTTTTCTTCCTTCAATACGCCCTGCACGTTCATAAATTGTCGCCAGATCAGTGTACATATAACCGGGATAACCACGCCTTCCAGGGACTTCTTCACGGGCAGCAGACACCTACAGCACATGCAAAATATGACGAATGACATTCAGTCCAGCTTTAGCAAACATAATAACTTGAAAGAGCATCAATTATTGGTTTATCAGATTTAATTCATTCTAAGTCACAGTATTCACTCTCTAAATTCATTTTCTAGCTACCAAAAATACCCATGATATGTCCAACGATCCTGAGCAGAATGTTATTTTCCAGTACAGGGATCATTTGACCAGGAAATTATGTGCCACACATCTAGCAGCTGAACAGCTATAAAAATTATGTACCTCACGTAGAGCATCTGCATAAGAACTCATATCTGTCAATATAACCAGAACATGTTTCCCACATTCATAAGCCAAATACTCTGCAGTTGTGAGGGCAATTCTTGGTGTGATAATTCGTTCAATTGTGGGGTCATTGGCCTGAAAACACATTAAACAAAGTAAATTTCTTGATAAGAATGCTCAGTCATTTTCAATGAGAAAAAAGAAGAAGTCAAGATTACATGAACAGCTATAACTTGAATTACTTACCAGGTTCAAGAAAAGTGTAACTCTCTCCATAGATCCATTTTCCTCAAAATCTCTCTTAAAAAATTGAGCTGTCTCCATGTTCACCCCCATAGCAGCAAACACAATGGCAAAATTGTCTTCTTCCTGATCCTAATAGTCAATCCAACAAAAAGTACATTACAAGATTTTAAATATGGAGGGAAGGAGGAACATAACATAGAATAGGAAAAACAAACAGACATCTGACTTCCAAAAGACTGTGCATTGGTTCAATTCAGTTCCTCAAAATAAAAACTATTGAAATCCACAAAATAAACAATGAAAATCAAGCATAGTAAAGTCAATCTTTGTTAATATCAAATTAGGCTACAGTGCATACATACATCAAGGAGATTATCAGACTTTTCCAACCGCTTCACAAGACCCGCCTGACGACATATTTGAGCAGCTATTTCATTATGAGGAAGACCAGCAGCAGAAAAAAGAGGAATCTTCTGTCCACGAGCGATAGAGTTCATGACATCAATCGTTGAAATCCCTGTCTGAATCATCTCTTCAGGGTAAGTTCTCTCGCTAGGATTAATAGAGCTCCCTGAGGACAAATGCAGAAATTTACAATGATAAGATAAACTGATTCTTTAACTACCAGAATACCAATCTCCTGCATACACTCACCAGAAATATCTAGGTATGCCTCAGGTAAAATAGGAGGGCCATTGTCAATGGGTTTTCCAGAGCCATTAAATATGCGCCCTAGCATATCCAATGACACAGGAGTTTTCAATACCTGTTGAACATACATTAGAAGGGGCTCAGCAATTAACAGCTATACAAAAATGACTAAACTGACCATCATGACTTTCTGAAAAGTTTAAAATCACCAAAAAAATAAAAAAGGAATAGAAACACAACAGGTGTTCAAGAATTTCTTGTTTTAGAATGCTCGTCTCATTCATGTTTAACCATAAAGCTGTTATGAAACAGCTCCAAGCACATATATCACTAAAAAGAAATCCTGTAAAGCTAACCATCCTAGTTCTGCAAGCCATAATAAAAATTTAACCTATAGTAAAATAAAAACATAGATAAAATTTGTTACCTCCCCTGTAAATTGCACAGTTGTGTATTTGTTGTCAATTCCAGATGTTCCTTCAAAGACCTGGAAAAGGAGAAAGATAAAAGAAAGATGCATCTTAAAACCATTCCAGAACTGTCACCTAATGCTTTCAGGAATTCATTTCTAAGGGTAATGATTTTACTAGACTTAAATATATATATATATATAATATACATGTTCTGCTTCAGGTACGCTGTTCTCTGCCACAGTATTTAATCTATCAACATGGACTTCAAATGACAATCAGATGTTGGGATATCTCATTATACAACACAGGCAATAAAACCTACTTTTCCCATGAGGCAGAATTCATGGTTGCTTGCTTGACAAATACCTGCACAACTGCTTTCTCCCCATCAACTTCCAGGACTTGACCACGTCGAGTTGTTCCATCCCCCAATCGAATATTGACAATCTCCTGATACTTTGGACCCTGAAACATTTCAAACTTGTTCACATTATATCATCATACTTTGGACCCTGAAGATAACCACTGAGTACAGAAGAGCCAAACCTACCTTAACTTTGTCAAGAATGACCAATGGTCCCGCAACACCAGACACAGTTCTATACTCTGAAAAGTGAACCAAAAATCTCCCAATTAATGTTCTGTCTAATCATCATACTACTAAAATAACTGTAAATTGTCACTCTCGCATCTCATTGGATCATATTAATCCAAAAACAAGAGTAGCCTTTAATCAAAAAAATGGAAGAAGTAAAAATTCCTATCAACTTTACTAGTGTGTCAATCTACTTAACCATTAAATAACTATATCCTGAATTTAAAAACGATATTACATAACCGACGACAAAGAAAACCCCTCCATCACCATCCAATTCACAATAACTCCAGATCAGACTATGATCAGAATTCAGAGTCAAAAGCTTTGCATGATAGGATAATAAATTGTGAAGAAACGTAAGCATGAGATGAGACAGAAATGAGTTACCCATCCCGATCTCCAGAGTTCCCTCCTCCATGTCAATGAAGTTCTTTTCCGCTCCCATCTTCAAGAAATCAACTTCAAAGCTGAAAATAGCATTGAAAAAACAGAAGCAGGATAACGTATCACTATTAACAAGAAGTTAAGCAGATCAAAAGAAACCAGAAAAAAAATTGAGAACACTAATTCTGATCCAAACAAGTAACCTCTGTTCCTTTGTCTACTGGTTTGCAAAGATTCTGAAACTCGATTCTTACCGCGAAAGGAGAAATTAATCCAAAAGATGAGAAGATATAGCAAAGTTGATGTGAACAGATCGATTGAGCAGCGGAGAGGAGAGGAGAGGAGGGGAGAAGAATGTGTAAAAACAAAAATTGAAACAGTAAACGACAGATAAAGTAAAGTATTATGATGTTATGGAGACGTAATGATGGGATCCGAGAAAGGGAAAAACGAACTTAAACTTGCTCTGCTCCGGTTCGCTCCCCTCAAGGTTTTTACCGCTTCGATAGTTACCCAGGAAGAATTACAGACAATAATGTGATCAGATATGACGTGATCTTTCCTTTTTGTATTATCGTTGCTTCCTAAACTACACGTTCTAAAACCAAGGACCGTCTTACACCTGGCACTTATTTTATTTTATTGACAGCTATTTGTTTGAATAAAGAAAATTATATATTAAGAAAGTAATATTTGTTATGTTATAAGTACCTGTACTTTTCCAAATTTAAAATTTAATTCATATGCTTTTATTTTTATGAATTTAATTTTTCTATTTTTTAAATTTTAAAACTTAAGTTCACTTATTAATACTATTAATTTTTTTATTAAATTTATTGGTGTTACATTTTAAAATAAAAAAAAACTCACTTAACAGTAATATAATTAAAAGAATAATATTGTAATGAATTTAAATTTAAGAAAATAATTTTAACAGAATAAACAGTTAAATTTGAATTTTGAAATTTGAAAAGAATAAAGATTAAATTTTTAAAAATAAAAGTATAAGAACTAAATTCTAGATCTATAAATAGTACAAAGACTTATGGGCATATTTTTACATTATAAAATTATATTATTAGTTTTTGTAAAAAATTATATTATTTTTTAAAGGGAATGTAATATATTTAAAAAGAAGGATAATTTTTAAAAAGCGATTTTTTTTGTAAAATTGTAATATATTTAAATTTTCAATCATATAATCCATTCTATATAAATAAATATTTGTTTTATAAAATTTCAATGATATAATTTTAATTTTGTTTATTCATTTATATTTGTCCTTAACGGTTTTTGTACGCAAAGTAAAATATAAATAAATATCAGTTCACTGATTACCTAATATTTAATTGATGTTAAGTTACATTATTTGGAGAATCATAATACGATAAGACAATTTGTACTAGTAAGTAATCTAAAAGGTCCACAGTCTGATTAATCGAAATTGAACAAATCGGTTAAAGGGTTATTATGTTATCTATCAAATCCAGATAGAGAGATACATTATTTTGGATATCGAAGTGGATGACTTCTAGAAGATAGTGACATGATGTGATTGTCTAAATTGACAATACATCATATAGGAACCAAATTAAAATAATCCTAAACTCGTTTATGGATTAATTCACTTCATAGTATGACTTACCTCAATAATTAGTAAATAATTGATTGTGTGTGTATGACTCAAATATTGTATTAAAAGCCTGAGCTCAAATAACTAAAAAGTCAAAAGTTGAGACATTGTGTATATGATTTACATGACATAGTTTCATTTATAATAGTAAAATTCATAGCCAAATAAAGAGTAAATGATATAATCTTATTGACATTACATGATAAATGAAAAGTAACATGGTTACTGATCATTTATCTAGAAAAAATTTGTAATTACTATTTGTTAGTAATTGATTTCTTTCATGAAAGAATATGTAATAGTTAATATGAGATAAAATATGATCATAATGAGTGAACGAATTAAGACCTAAAGAGATTAATAATCTCTTATTAGGGTAACTCACTTATAACAAAATCATTGGATAAACACTTAATAAGTTGCTTTCATAATGATATATAATAAGGGAGAGTTCAATCATGATATTTTAGTGGAACGACTTCATGGTTAAATAATATTATGGTTAAATAATATTGTAATTAATTGATGAAGAGTCGGAACTTAACTACAAATTGTTTGAGCTCTAATTATATATGTTCAATCAGCTTCTCTGTTAGCTCAATATAACCCAAAACAAATTGCATGTAGAACCAATAATGTGAAATGAATGAAAACAACGATTAAAAAAAAAAAATCGCATGTATCACTATCCACAGTGAATGTATTTTCTCACTAAGTACAAAAAATACTTAAAACTTAAATCAAATTCTTCATATTATTATTTAATTGATTGCAATTAAATAATTAAAGTTCAAAGTGAAAATTAAATTAATTAGTCATCATAATTTTATTGATTAGGATAATTAAATATATATCCTCATATATTATAATATAGTAAAATTGTTATGACTTTAATGAAATTAAAATTGGATTGAAAAAATAATTTAATTGGATAAATTAATTAACAAATAATTATTGGGTTGATTAAATTATATATGTTGGTTAAAAGTTTAGCTAATACATAGAATTGTATCTAGCACACGAGATGGTCCTAGAGCCCATCCTAGATGATAGGGGCGACAAACTTTAGTATTCATTAGGGCATGTCGCCGCCTTAGTATTCTAAATTTGGAAATACTGTATTTCTATTTAAATATTATTATTTAATTACCTCTTATTCAAGGAAAACTCTTGTACCTCTTTTTTTTTCTATAAATAGGAATTATGGAATGACTTAAAACACACTTGACACATCAATTGAGTATCATTGCTATGTCAGAAAATTACGGCAATTTATTATAGAATAAATTCTATTTTCTACTAAGTTTAATTTTTTTTTTTCAATTTTCATAGAGAAAAATTAATTTTCTCACTAATAGTTAATCAAAGTTTTCATTTTGTGCATTCTGTTCGTATTGTTTGAATCCACACTCAAAACAAATTGAAGTTTAAGGATAGTGGATAAGATCGTTTGGTAGAAAGCTAAAAAACATCTTAGACCGCATCGCTCAAAGCACGAGTAATAATTCGGTTAAAGGTTATTACTATAATATACCACAAAGTTTGACTTAAAGAAAAAAAAAATTAAACTTCAAATGTGCAACATTCATTATTTTCTAAATCGATTTTTTCAATATTATAACTTTAAATTGTTTTAAATTTTTTCAATATACCCTTTTTAAATTTATTTTAAGATTAAATTTGTTTTAAATTTAAATTTAATTTAAGTTTAAATTTATTTTAAATTTAAATTTAATTCAAGTTAAATTTATCTTTGAATTTAAAATTATTATAAATTTAAATTAAAAGTCCAAATACAAATAAATGTCCAAATTTACAACCCAATTAGGCCAATTTCAATTAACCCAATACAAACCCAAATGCTAACTTAAGCCCGAAACCAATCCCAATAGACCCAAGTACAAACGGGCCCAAGTGATCCAAATCCTATCCTAAACAGAAGCCCCAATCTGTTGCCAACTTGCATTGCTGTTGCCTCCCTCCTAGCCAACCAAAAGCTGCTACGTCAGCACCAAGTTGCACCACCAACAACTTGGACTGCCACCGTCACTGCTACGGCCACCACTGCACCTACAAATGAGAAGATAAGCATTTAGTTGCATAGGACAAATTAGAATAATTGTAATTAGGCTATAAAGCCAGAATTGAACAATTGTAAGGGGTTAATAGCCCTTTTTGATAAATCAATACATAGAGTCCATTTTTTAGAGACATTCGAACAAAGGTAGAAAGTAACAGAAAGATTCAAGTCAGATTCAAAATCTCAGGCATCAAGTTACCAAGGTACGGTCTCAATACAAACAGCTTTTACTGTCATTCATGATTTAAATTCCTAAACTCTTTACATTCTGAATATACATTAATATATTTATTAAATATATCACTACTGTCATTTATTATTTTTAATTATCTCAAATGTTTTAAGTGCACACACATATATATATATATATATAATCTATTATATTAATCTCATTTATCTTTTTCTCAAAAACGCATTAAATACATATTAAATATATTAAATAATTTTAATAATAATAATAATAATAAGGATAAAAAATTTGAAGAGTCGTTCCCGTACTTGACTTTGACTGCCGATATTGCTTCGGTCGAAACCCCACCGAGTGCATCCATGCACGAAGAACCCGATAGTAGATTTTCACCATTTCAAAAAGAATATGTCAAAAATACAAAACAATAAATGAAAAAATCAAAACAGATTCCAATCTAATAAAAAAGGAATGGATAAAAACGATCAATAAAAAGGAAAATCGTTCGAAAAGGAGAAAGTTTTTTAAAGATCGAGTCTCGGTCTTGTTGGATCTGAGCCCAATCTAGGTTTTAAAAACAAAAAGGAAGAAAAGGAAAGTTTTTACCTTGTTGTAACCATCCTGAACGACGATCGGACGGTGGATGCGACGATGCGTGGCAGTGACGCGCGACGAATGGCAGAGGCACGACTGGTGGCTAGTGGCCGGCCCTGGGATGTTTAGAGAGAGAAAGAAAAAGTGGGGTTTGCTTTTTTTTTTAAAAAAGGAGTAACAAAATGTTTTTTTTTTACTAAAAGAGGCCTTATATAGACCCTCAAAACGAAGTCGTTTTGAGGACTGAGTTTCAACCTCAAAACGGTGTTGTTTTGAGGACGACCCGATTTTAACCCGACCCGCTCCAGAGGATTCGCTTGTTTTAGAAGGATGGGTTATTTGCCCATTTTGTCCTTCCATTTTTTCTGAATTTTACAATCAGATCCTTTTTCATATTTTTAATTAATTATAAATTAGCCCAATAATTTCATTTCTTATTCAATTTAATCCTTTGCCCTTTTGAAAGCCCAAGAAGCTGCCATGTGTCCTTAATTTGACTTATTTATGCAATTGGTCCTTCCCCTTTTATTTTGTTTAAATTTTATCCTTAAATCAAGTTTTGTTTTATTACAAAATTGGCCCAAAACTTTTAAATGATTTTCAAATTAGTCCTTTGACTTCAAAATGCTTGAGAAGCTGCCACGTGTCACAATTTTTTTGTTTTATTGCCCTAAAAGTCCTTAAACTATCTAGAAATCAAATTATAACCCCTAAACTTTTCCAAAATTATATTTTTCACCCCAAACTTTCCAAAATTACATTTTACCCCTAAAATTTCCAAAATTCCATTTTGACCTCGAACTTACCAAAAATTACATTTTTACCCTAAATTTTCCAAAATTCCATTTTTGACCTTAAACTTTCCAAAAAAAAAATTTGCATCACTAAATTTTTCAAAATTCCCTTTTTAACCCCAAACTTTCCAAAAATTACATTTTTACCCTCGAATTTTCCAAAATTCCATTTTTTAACCATAAACTTTCCAAAATTACATTTTTACCACTAAACTTCCAAAAATTCCATTTTTGACCCTGAACTTCCAAAAATTACCATTTTAACCTCAAACTTTCAAAAATTCTATTTTTGTCCCCAAACTTCTCGAAAATTACCATTTTACCCCGAACTTCTAAAAATTCTATTTTTGACCTCGAACTTCTCGAAAGTTACCATTTTACCCTCGAACTTCCAAAAATTTCATTTTTGACCCCGAACTTCCCAAAAATTAACATTTTACCCCTAAACTTCCAAAAATTCCATTTTTGACCTTGAACTTCCCGAAAATTATCATTTTACCCTCGAACTTCCAAAGATTCCATTTTTAGCCACGAACCTTTCGAAAATTATTATTTTGTTCCCGATGTGTCCAAATTTATCATTCTACCCCCGAGTATCCAAATTGCATTTTATCCCATCTACCTTGTTTTTAACATCCATACTTAGATTCTAATTATCATTCTTTCGCATTTTATATTCTATTAATTTTTTGATTTTTGTGTATTACTTATCTGTTTAATTATTTTCTCTTCGTGTTATTTAATCTTTGCCATTAATCGTTCATATTAAACTCACATATTTATTTTCAAAATTATTAAAACCGAGGCAATGTTCTTTTCGTGTGGAAACTTCGGGAAATCATGCCCTAACGTGTCGGGTGTGATTTTTCGTATAACTCACATGAACCGAATATCCTATTCCAAGTTTTTTTTTAATGCCTGATAACTTCGTAATTCCGAGAACGTTGTGCCCTAATGTGTTGGTCACGACTTCAATTCTCCGCGAAAATCGAAGCAAACGGGTATCCTTTATTCAAATCTTTTTATGTCACGTGTCCGAGGATTGTATTTTAGACTCAATACGAAATTTCAAGTTTTCAAATACACATATATAAATAATTTTAAAGCAAAACAAGGCAATATCTTTTTGTGTGAAAACCTCGAAAAGAATCATGCCCTAACGTGCGGGGTGTGATTTTCGTATAATTCACGCAATCGAATATCCTCTTTAAAATCTTTCAAAACGTACTTCAATTTTGAAAATCTGAGAATGTAGTGCCTTAACGTGTTGGACACAAATCCCAGTTCTCATAGAGATTCGAAACTCGGGGACGGATTTCCTCAAAAATGGTTTTCTTTGAAATCTTGCAAAGTTTTCTAAAGACAAAGATCGTATTTTAAATTTTATTCGAGTTTTCAAAGTTTTAACAAATCAAGACCCGAATGTAATTAATATGGTAACAATTTTGGGCGTATGAGGGTGCTAACCCTTTCTCATGCGTAACTGACTCCCGAACCTGTTTTCTGGATTGCGAAGACCAAAATATTTTTCAAAATGGATTTTAAACATTTTGTGGTGATCCAATCACATCAAATAAAATATTGGTGGCGACTCCCATTTTCCAATTTTAAAATAATTCTCGAAACACGTTTAAAAAAATTGGTTTCAACAGTGCTTTATTATAATTCTATATATTATTTTGATAATTAAAGGAGAGAAATCAAATTATTTGCGATCGAACTCAAGCTTTCATCCTTACAATATTGTACTCTTGCCATTAAAACAAAAGATTGTCAGGTTAGATATAGCACTTAATCAACATGTTATGGATGTAATCAACATAAATAAAAACATGCCACGCCAAAAAATAACAAAATAATTTACAAATATATGAAAGTGTATGAGGAAAGAATGTTTTTGTTTTTTCAGTGAAAACCAAATATTAATGTGTAAATTTTTTTACATTTTACTGCACAAAAAATGTTAAAACAAATACATATATAAATTTTTTTTCTCTGAATTTAACCAACATGATAAATTATACAAAACGTGAGATACATATAGACATAACACAAACACACATTATTCTTAAAATTGAATTGAACCGTAGCATGAGACGCAAAAATAACTTAAACATGACAAACATACATAAAAGATATCAAAACATATATTAAACAAATAATTAATTTTATACATAAATTTATAATATTTAAAAATAATATAAACACATGTAATATAAGGGTGTTCAAATTTCAGTTAAATTAAATTAACTGATCAGATTTATTTAATTCGGTTAATCGATTGGTGGTCGAATTTAGTTCGATCGGAGGTCGGTTAATGATTTTTTGGAATTTCGATTATCGGTTAATTCGATTCAAAATCGAGTAATTAACCGAATCAACTGAACTTAGTAATTGATATTATGTGTTAACTTCAAGACTTATGTAGTGTCTCAAGACATAAAATTTCGATTAATTCAATCAACCGACTAAATTAATTGAAATATTTTGATTCGATTAATTTTTTTTAAAAAAATTCGATTTGATATTAAAAATTATATAATTCGGTTTTATGTAGCATCAATATATACATTTTTAAATTTCAAATATCAAATAAATATACAAAAATTACTTCAAATTTTCTATATAGACATTGCTTAGGTGGCGCTAAATCTATAAAATTTCTAATTCAAGCCTTACAAGTTAAACGCATTTGGGGGTAACTTTTATAGGTCCATATAGATAAGATATCCCTGAAGTCCAAGTTCCTTCAATCATTTATACAGTATTTGAGTCCAATCATTCCATGTTTGATTTGAATATATATATATATATAATAATTAGAATCCTAGTATAGTTACTTCGCGTTGGTTAATTATTTTTAGGTTAAATTATAGAGTAAATATTAAAAGATTAAAATAGAAGTTTTCGTATTTTTATTTTTAAAAATTTATTTTTTTATTTTTCGAACTTAAAAATTTAAATTTAATTATTATTACTGTTAAATTATATTGTTAAATTTGTTAGTGTGATATTTTGAAATTAAAAAAATTACTCACTTATAAGCGCGTAACGAAAAAAAACATTGGAATAAATTTGAATTTAACAAATGATTTTAATTACAACTCTTAAAAGTTATGTAAGTATATTTTATCAAATAAAGTATTTAGGCTAATCAAGGACATTGTAAAAGTTGAGATACCAAATTATATAAAAAAGTTGAAGTATAAATATTAAATATTAAATTTGAGTGTAGCACATAGACTAATGTTTGTATGTATAGATAACGTCGTTGATTGAGTTAGTGTCATAAGTTAATTTGATATCAACTTTAAGAAAAATAATAATATCATAATAAACAATTAAAGTGTATTTAATATTATCTATTTAATTTGTTTTACTCACCATTTAAACTCTTTTTATTTTAATTTTATACATATTGCATATGTGCTATTATCAGTTTCAAATATTATGTTTTATTATTTATTATATGTTATTTTTAACTCGCAATTATATTTCTTATATTCTTTTGAAATTAGATTAAAGGCATGCACTATTGATAAACGCTGAGGCTAACCCTCCCAATTGTTTTAAGGAACTTACAAAATTTTTGTAAAACGGTCTGCTCCTTAGTTCTTCGTCCAGGGTTTTAACTGCAACTTTAAGTAGTATTTTCATTTAATGATGGACGTCTCGCCTCTTGCTATACCTTTTGCGATTGTTGGCAAAGATGACTCAAGATGTGGAGATGAAACACTACTAAACTCCTCATTCCATTTCCTCTGCTCTTGCCCACGATTTTTCTCCTCCTTTTTTTCACTTCATTATCTTTAATTTTGTTTTGCATGTAGATTTCAAGGAGATTGCTGCGCTTATTGAGTCTGGTTCTTGCACTAAGCAGGTTCGCTGCATTGTCCGCGTCGTTGGCCTCACATTCAGTCCGCGTTTCTCGATTTAGCATTGCACCCTGGTTCTGAGGCTCATTCCAGATTGCCTTCATTTCTTCTCCTCAACTTTTTTTCTTTTCACTCCTTTCTTCTCTGTAGCTAAATGAAGCTTTCTTGGCTTTTGATTGACAATTCAAGACGATCATTCTCGAATTGTTACTCTCTAGGTTTACTTCATTCGCTGGTTTAGTTAACATAATGAGCTCATTGCAAGGCCATTTTATTGAAATGTTTGAAATACTTACGCTCTTCAATTCTTTAGCTATTGCAGACTCTGATTTTAGACTAAATCGTATTTCACTATTGTCTGCTATTGGTATTACATTATGATATAAAACTATAGAAAGTAGCATTTTCTGAAATAAATGTGTAAAACTTTGATGTGGTATATTGAACAATGATTCTATGGGGCATCTTTAGGTTAGTTTCCAAGTACGATTTTCGAATTAGGAAGCAGCATTTTCTAATGATGATAATGATCTCTGAACGATATATCGTGGCATGTTGGCATCCCCCACCCCCTTGGCACAAGCTTTCCTCTATGGTGATCTTGCCAAAATTCTTGGGTAAGATATGAATAGCCGACTGTCTCCACTATGGTTCCTGCTCTGTTTGTGTGCTTACATGTGTAAATATATGTCAGCATGGAACTTCAAACGAGAAGAGGAAGTTGGATAAGTGTCCAGTCGTTTCTATAGTTCTTGTTTTGCACTTTTACTTGCAGCACTCTCCTTGCCTTGCATCGTATTGCTACACTCCACCATGACGAGCTTGGTCAGGTTTGTTATCAATCAATATAGAGGTTGTTTAGGGTAAGAGATATGAGAGCTACTGCATAATATATTGGCATATTGTAGGGAACACTTCTAAACTTGTTGCGTAATTATCTCCTTTATAACCTCTATGATCGGGCTGAGATGTATGAACATGCACAGACCTTAGTTTATATTGTTAGGTATGAGTCACCTAATTTGAAGTTCATCTAATGTCCTAAAATGGGCAAGTTGTCTACTCAAGGTATGGCTGATGGTGTTATCTTTTGTTCTGCAGTTTTGTCGATAACTCTTCTACCTAGGGAAGATTAGTCTGCCACAGCCTACAGGCTGCTCGTAAAGCCCCTGTTGCAGCTCGGGGCTTCAGAATTTACCCAAACATAAAATGGATACCTTCATTCCAAAAATATATATAATCATTTACTTTTAAAATAATTCCAATTAGATGATGTTAAATACCAAGATGTACGAAATGGTACTGTACTTCATCGTTCATAAGCACCGCCCTTCTATAAGCTACCGTGTCCTGCGCTTGATATAATTTAAGCACTATCATCATTCAGGGCTCCCTGTATTCTTATATTTCTCACCAGATTCAACCTGGGCATGTAGTATTTAATACTAAAATTAGAATTAAATAAGATAGATGGCGATTCGGGTGATTGAAAAGGCTTCAACCTGACTCTTATGAAACTCCCAGTATGATCTATCCAGGCAGATGCCAAAAGAAACAGTGGAACGGCGGTTCATTAAAAAACTCATCCCCCAATCTAAATGTCAAAACGAACCATGTGCAGACACTCAAAAACCGAGATTAAACATTAAGATTAGTTCTCCATATGTGTCAAAGGAATGCCCCATGTGAGCTTGTATGTAAGACCATGTGATCTAATTGAACTATCGTATCAACACAAAACACAAACAAGTGGAGGTGTCGTCTAATCTTCGAACTGCAACGCAACAACTGTGAAATCAAACAACTCCATAAAACAACAACTGCGCTTATTATGGGTTTTGATCCATTCACCGCTCTTCTGTTGGCAAAGAGAGAGAGAGAGAGAGAGAGAGCATGTGAGAGAGAACGTGGGAATAATTGAGTGATGCTCACAATTCTTGAGCCTCTGCAGGGATAATTCAATTTTAAATACATTAAATCAATCGTTTCTCATTTCTACTCTGTTTGCAGGGATCACATGAGGTTGTTGTATACGAGAGTTCGATTCCGCCCCCTTATTTAAAGACTCAATGCAAATCGATGTAGTTTGTAATTACATTCATCCATTCCCCCTGTTCTCCCCACCATTTGTTGTCTTTTAAACCTACAAAATAAAAATGGCCAAAACCATTTTTGCATTATCAATCTTGCTTGGATTCAGCTATCTTGCTACGACCGTGAATGCCTACGCGGCTTCTGGCTGGACTAAAGCTCATGCCACCTTTTACGGAGGCAGTGATACCTCGGGAACTATGGGTTAGTCCCTTTCTTTGGGATTTGCCTGCAAAAACCAGGAAAAAGAATACGTTTTATTGTTCAAATTTCGTCATTGTTTAATATTGAATGATTTTAATTGACAACAGGGGGAGCTTGTGGATATGGGAACTTGTATGCGACTGGCTATGGAACAATGACAGCTGCTTTAAGTACTGCCTTGTTCGATGATGGAGCTTCATGTGGACAATGCTACAACATCAAGTGCGATTATCAAACAGACCCAAGATGGTGCATAAAAGGAACATCAGTGACCATTACTGCTACAAACTTTTGCCCTCCAAACTTTGCTCTCCCAAACAACGCCGGAGGCTGGTGCAACCCTCCTCTCCAGCACTTTGATATGGCTCAACCTGCCTGGGAAAAGATCGGTATCTACAGAGGCGGAATTGTGCCCGTTTTGTTCCAGAGGTAAATATCATCTCAATAACATTTTTTCCCTCGTTTACATTATATCTAATATGCTGTTTTGGGGTTCCTACTTCTTACAATTCAGGGTTCCATGCAATAAGCCTGGTGGAGTAAGGTTCACTATCAATGGAAGAGACTATTTCGAGCTTGTTTTGATTAGCAATGTGGGTGGAGCAGGATCGATCCAGTCTGTGTCCATCAAGGGCTCTAAAACTGGGTGGATAGCAATGTCGAGGAACTGGGGAGCTAACTGGCAATCCAATGCCTATCTCGATGGTCAATCATTGTCTTTCAAAGTCACCACTACTGATGGAGTTACTCGGCAGTTCCTTAACGTTGTGCCATCAGACTGGGGGTTCGGCAGGACTTACGCCAGCAAACAACAATTCTAAAATGCTTGAGAGTTTAGGATTTTGGGATCAGTTTTCTGCGCAGAGGCAAGCTTATTATTTCCTAAAGCTGCCCGCCATACATTTCTTGGGATTTTATGGGCAGAGAAGGTTGAAATCCGCATAGCGGATAAATTACTTTATTGTTTTGTGTTTTTCGATACCACCATGTTTGGAACTATTTAAAGATCATAATCGATTGTGAATAAGAAGTGCAAGCGTACGTTGCAGCTGCTCCTGCAAATTAATGAAAATTTTGTTTTTACAAATTTTATACGGTTGTCACTGGAGATGTTACTTCTGTAATTCAACCATTTCTTACTAATGCAATGAATCATCGGAACCGACAATCCTGTTGCGTCGTAGAGATTAGCTTATCGGCTTTGGCAGTTTTTCCTAAAGAAAATTGGCTTTCGAGATTTAAAAAAGAAGAAGATGAAGACAAGATCAGTTTCCATGAATTGAAGAGACGAACACTGTGCCACCGACAGAGACAGGTTTTGGCGTTATTAACTTGACATGAATTTCAGAAATAGATTATTTCAATCCACTTAATCGCTTTTCCAAGTTGGTTAAAGTTCCTATGCAACTGTGATTTCCAAAGCACCCTAGAGATTTAATAAAAAAAATTTAGTAGGTTAAATTAAAATTTTTAAAATAAAATAGAAGAGAATAAATAACGGATTTAAACCCACATCGAATTAAATAAATAACAATATCAATACAAATCAGATGAGGACTCGATCAATATTTTATTAATATATTTAAATTTTTAAAATTATAAAAATGAATAATATATCAAACGTACATTCAAAATATTTGTAAATCATAGATTTTACAAAGTCTATTTGAGAAATAATAAATAAACTCTGAAATTTGGATTTGAGCTGTTCGGGCCCAAACAAGAATTTCAATCTTCTGGACTCAGTTTCGGCTCATTGATAAAGAAATATATAATCAGTAACCCAAGAATTTCAATCGAATAGAATTTTACGTACACAACTAAAAGTATGATCGAAAATTTGTGATTGTTTGAGGGTTTAATATGGATATTAAATATCATATGATATATAAATGGCACCAAATTATAATAATACACATATTATTGATTAATTATTACTAATTTTATATGTTTTAACCTGTCAATCAAATATATTTACGGGATGTTTTAAAAAATATATTATTAAAGAAGGTACGGAAGCAAAATGGAAACTTTGAGTTTCAAAATAGTTTATTTTTTAATTATATTTAAAGTGATTTTCATTTTAAATTAAGTTTGACGTACGAAAGTTTGTTAAATAAATACATGTGTTGAATCAAGTAACACAGTGATAAGAAAATATCGTTCCCACGACAATTAAATTTTAAGTTGCTAAATATCAACTATTCAATTTTATCTAATTCAAACCAATAAAGTAAATTTTAATTACTATTAAATTAAACTAAGCTAACTATGGAAATTCTGTTAAACTAAAATAATGATTATTAATAAGTTTCTCAATCAATTTTAAGATATGGAAACTCTAGGATTTTTTATTTAAATAATACAAAAAAATAAATTAATAACCAAAATAGTATCCCCAAATTATTATTTACCAAAATGGTATGTTTAGTTAAGTGGAGGAACTCTAAATGGCAGCACTCAGGGGTATTTTTGACACGTGTTTTTTTTAATTTTTTTTTATTATTTTTATATATTTAAAAATAAAAAATATTATTTTATTAGTTGAGGGATTTAAAGTGGCGGCACTCAGGGGTTTTTTCCAAAAAAATACGAGAAAAATACGACAAAAAAATACCTGACACCCAGTGGAAGAACACAAAGTGGCGGCACCAATGGAGGAGTATCAAGTGGCGGCACTCAGGGGTGTTTTGCCACTTGACAGCACCCCATTGTACCGTGTGTGTGTGTTTATTTTATTTTATTTGTGAAAATAAATTTGGGTGGTTGGGAATTTTTAGTGTTTGTGATAAAAATTAAATGAAATAAAATTTTTGTTATAAAATAGGAGTGAGGGAAGCAAATAAACGGGAAAGAAAGAAAGGAAAGAAATAAAGAAAGGAAGAAGGAGAGGAAAGAAAGAAGAATGAGAGAAAAGAAAGAAAAAGGAAAGAAAGGTAATGTGTTTAATTTTAATTTTATTTGAGTATGATATAAATGGGTAAAATCATATTTTATTTAATTTTTAACAGATTTATTGAAGATGGATAATCAATTTTTTGTATGCATTTATTTTGATGGAGTAATTTCGAGAACATCGGTTGGATGTATATTTGATTGTCGGGAACAAATAGGAATGAGATTTAGTCGAAATATCTCGGTTGATGATATGAAAGCAAGGATTAGTGCAAAAATTTTTAGACGTTGTAGAAGAAGGATCTCGAAACTTTTCTACAAGTTTCCAATTTCGATAGATCCCATCAAATTCACCGAGATGGAACTTGTAGACGACGAAGACGTGGAGACAATTATCGCTCTTTATTGTGAGAATCAAAGTGACCCAAATGCACCAGTTCAATTGTTTGCTGAGTTAGTTGATGTGGAACCTGTATAAAATGAAGATTCAACTCCGTGTATGGTAGTTCCAGTATCGTACATTGAAAGTTAATCAATCGTACGTGGGCTACACATCGATCTTAATGCTGCTGCACCCGAGAATGATGCAGATCAAGATGGTGGATATGATAGTAGTATTCCTTTTGATAATGAAGTCAATATTGATAGTGATCCGGATGTGGATGAGGTCCTAGATGATATTGACGAAAAAGGGGCGAATGGCGATGAAAATCCAGTCGAAAATCCAGTTACACATATTGTGAAGCACAATAATCCTCCTGGGGCACACATGTCGCTTATAAACCCCGATGCGACACATGCCGAGTTCGCGGAATACCTTGAAATAGTACCTGCTCACCGATTGGCCGTCGCAGCAGATTGTGAAGAGTTGTTTGTGGGCCAAAAATTTGAATCCAAGGAAGAATGAATATTTGCTATTAAGCGATATAGCATGAATGTGTCAATAGACTACAAAGTCGCAGTGTCTAAACCGACATTGTATATTGGAGAGTGCTGGAAGTCGACGGAAGGTTGAATGTGGCGGGTGCGAGCTGCATTTATCCAGAAGTCGCAGATGTGGGAGATAAGAAAAACTGATGGGCCTTACACATGCAGTTCAACACGTTTGTCAGAAGATCACCGGAAACTTGATTCCAGAATCATCTGCACACATATCATGCCAATGGTTAAGGACGACCCAACCATTAAGGTTTCTACATTGATTGTGGACATGCAATCACGATTCCATTATCGGGTTTCATATCGAAAAGCATGGATTGCGAAACAGATGGCAATGGAACAATTGTTCGGTGATTGGGATGCATCATACAATGAGCTGCAATGATGGATAGCCGCAATGCGACAGTACGTACCGGGTACTGCGATTGAGTTGGTGACACGACCTTATTATGGCTCAGATAACAACATGCAATCGGGAAGAAGAATTTTTCAGTATATATTTTGGACGTTTGATCCCTGCGTTCGAGCATTTCCTCACTGCAAGCCATTTGTCCAGGTAGATGGAACGTGGCTATACGGGAAATATACGCAGATCTTACTAATTGCGGTGGCTCAAGACGGGAATTAAAACGTGGTCCCAATAGAATTCGCTATTGTGGACAAAGAAGACATGGAATCTTGGGAATTCTTCTTGAGAAACCTGCGGATGCATGTGATTCATAACTATAATATTTGCATCATCTCTGATAGAGCGAAGGGTATTATTGCGGCCATTAGGCGTACTGGTGTACCATGGAAATCGGTTTACTGCAGCCGACACATTGCGGCTAACTTCCAATGAGAATATAAGAATGCAGACTGGCGGAGACAACTTGTGAAAATGGGTAAAAAAATAAAGTTCCAAATTATATTTTTAAGGTTTTAATTTTAGACTGTAACTTATGTTTTCTTAATATTCCTACAGCGTACGAGCTAGAGTCACACCGATTCCGACAAAGAATGACCAGACTTGAGAGTGACATGGAAGGTCAAACGAATAAGCCTCTACGCGAGTGGTTGGGTACCATGGAGCCTTGGCAATGGTCTCAAAGTTTTGATGAGGGGTATCGATATGGTCAAATGACGACCAACCTGGCAGAATCGATTAACGGCGTGTTCAAGAGAATACGACATCTTCCGATTTCATCCGTGTTCTCCGCTACGTTCTATAGGCTAGCTACCTTAATGCCAGTAATGGGAACGCGACAAATCGATCAGATGAACGCTGGTCACGTGTTTGTCGAAGCTGTCAGGAATGCAATAGATGCAAACCGTCAGAGTGCGAGGACGATGAACGTTGAAATATATTCACGACAGTTTCAACGATTTCAAGTTACTGAGACTATTGGTCGTTGACCTGGTATCCCACCTAGGTCATACGGGGTTGATCTCCAAAACAGACACTGCGATTGCAGGAGGTTCGATACACTTCGTTATCCTTGTGCGCATGTCGTTGCAGATTGTGCTAAAGTGTCACTCAATGTTAAACAGTTCATCGACCTCGTTTACACTTTCTATCGTACGTTACGTATCTGGGAAAATGAGTTCCCCGTCCTGCCTGACTTGTCCACATGAGAGGTACCTCCGATGACTTCGAGCTTATCCCGAACAAAGGTTTACGGAGGAATCCAAAAGGTCGTCCTCATATCACCATAATCCGTAACGAAATGGACATTATGGAGAAAACAGACGGGGGCAAACTATGTGGACTGTGTAGGCTAGCTGGGCATACTCGATGTAATTGCCCTCAACGAACCTATCATATTGGGCAGTCATCCGGATCAAGTAGGGCCTAAACCCGGTTCATTATCATATACCTTTTAATTTTATTTTTACATTAATTTTCAATGTTGTACACTTGCGTCCCAGTCACTAAATTATTTATATCTTGAGGTAAAGAATTCAAAATTATAATTCGTTTGATGTTTCTGAAATTAGACTAAAATATCATTTTAGCATAAAAATTTAGCAAAAAATTATATATCCTCCAATTTTTCATCTCTCAAATTCTCTACACTTCTCATCAACAGTCAAATTTAAACACTATTAGATACAACCCTAGTATCCATGATTAGATGGTGTGGTTCTTGGGGTATATCTTCGTGGTGGCCGGCGTCTACGTCGAGGTTGCTCGTCAAGTTCATCACCATCATTAGGGTCCATTTGAATCGGAGGAGTAGAGTATTGCCCGGGAGGAATAGTGTATCGCGATGCCTCGTCAAACTCAGCCTGATATCCTTCTCTATAGTATTGCGGTGACTCGTCAAATTGAGGCTGATATCCTTGGCTTGAGCATTGCGGTGGGTCGTCAAATTGAGGCTGATATCCTTGGCTTGAGCATTGTGGTGGCTTGTCAAATTGAGGCTGATATCCTTGGCTTGAGCATTACGGTGGCTCGTCAAACTGAGGCTGATATCCTTGCCTTGATGAGCTATGCATATGTGATGATCCCGCAAAATCAGGACGATAAGAATCATCGTCATTCAATGCCTTTTCATTATTTATATCTTGTTGCTCTGGCACTGGCTGTGGCTCTGGGGCAGGAGCTACACGATAGGGGCGATCTTGTTGAGACATGTATGGGGGAATTATCGTCGATGAAGCACCAATCAAATATGGTTGGTCAAACTCAATGAACCATTGCATGTACTGCACCGATGACTGTAAATCCGAAGTGTACTCTATCGGAGGTACTCGAGTCATTCGGTTGTTCCACACATAAACATATTGTCCATGCATACTCCTCTAATCACAATTTGCTTTCCCCTTCTTATCCATCCCATGGATAGACCCTAATTGGAATGGCGACTGCGGGATAGGCTGTTTACAACCAAACTGCCGGAGTACTCGATTCCCGGCATACCACTCTACTGTTTGAAAATTGATTATCGGTGCGTTAATGCACCATTGGTCTGAGTGGAGGAATGTTGAGGCGGGAATAACAGCGGTAATTTCTAGCTGTATATATGGGGTCCAGATGAACTGCACAATTAATAACATGTCAAAATATTAATAAGATTAAAGTAATATAATTTACTAACATGCAACCATATTAACACGAGTCAAGTAATATAATTTAACATGTTAATGAATAACATACCCCTTCCCCAGTATATTTCTCTAGCATCAAACGATACATGGGAATTGTGTACTGCCTCCCGATCCTCGGTTTTGTTTTCCATCTAAGAAAACAAAAAATAAATTGTTAGATTAATATAATTACTAAAATATGTCAAATTATTAAAATTTAGGGTATATGGTAATCACCTGTTAACGAGTGGAAAAACATATGTTTGGTGCCTAACGGATGCCAAGAATGGCATCCGATATAGTGCCCAAGATTGCAATAGCACTAGGCATCCACCTATATCCCGGGAAGAAGGGTGGATCCCCAACTATATTCATGAATCTAGTGGATCTTATTGTTATTTGTGTCCGGCATGAGTATGCCCCCTATCATTAGCAAAATATAGGCTCGAACGGCCCAAGAAACCTCCATTTCAGTTACGTGTTTGGGTAAGTGTTGAAAATTGCTCTTCAACCATGTAAATAACAATGACGTGAAGTCATTGTTATTACTAGGTGAGCGACCTAGTAACTGGATGCATATCGTTACCGGCTCTTGAAACGAACTAACACCGGTGACTGGCACACCATTGATTGGTAGCCCTAGTTGGACCGCAACATCCTCCAATGTCACAGTGCACTCCCAACAAGGCAGATGAAATGTGTGGGTCTCCGGGCGCCAACGCTCCATCAATGCACTAATTAAATCATATATTAACTCAAATTTTTGGATCAATGCTGCAGATGCAAATCCGGCATCCCGCAAGTACGGAAGCAGACGTTCATGAGGGGGGAATTTAAGGCCCTGTGCACGACCCCTCAATGAACGATACGCGAGCTCTTCCTGTTAATTTACAAAAATAATTAGTATAACCAAAATTAATTTTGTAAACAAATAATAATATCGTGAATGACATAATGAAAAAATAATTATTTTTTTACATTCATATTGCCTTGGTGTGTATCTGCATTCACTGATTTGGCTATGTGAGGACGTTCCGAGTTAATTAATGAAGTCATTCTGTAACTTGAAAAAAAATTATCAATTAGTTCAATACATAAGTTTACCAATATAATACAAAAATAATAATTAAATACCAAAATGTGTTATTTACTAAAATTGTACAAAATATATATTTATAAACCAAAATAGTATCCACACACCATTATTTATTAAAATGGTACAAAATAATTTATTTTGTACCATTTTGGTAAATAATATGATGGGGATATTATTTTGATAATTAATTATTTTTTATATTATATTTTGGTCAATAATATGATGGGGATATTATTTTGATAATTAATTATTTTGTATATTATATTTTGAAAATTAATTAGCCAAGTTTAATTTTTTGTGAATTATTAAAACTCTCTTATTTTTATAAAATAATAAATTTTTTAATTTCATAATTGTAACTAATTTTAATTATAACTTAAAAATAGATTATTGTTAATTTTATTAAACACTTGTAATAGTTTTCTTTCACATTTTAATAAAAAATCTTATGACTTGTATAATAAAATTACTAACTAACAAAATTAAAACATTATTAAATTTTAAATCAATAAATATGAACAATATTTTTTACTTACTACTACTAACAACAAAATTAAATTACTAACTAGCAAAATTAAATTAAAGTAAATTAATAATAACATAATAACAAGCTTACATTTCTTCTTCTCCTCTTAATTTACTCACCAATTATAACAACATTAAATAACAAATCAATTAAAAATTAAATTAAAGAAAACAAAAAACTTAAAATAATCAAATTAACTAACAAATTAAAATATTTTAAAATTAATCATATTTAAAATATTAACTAAACTTACATTTCTTCCACACCTCTTAATTTACTCTTTTAATCAACCTATTAAACAAATAAAATTATAATAACAAATCAAACACATTACCACTACTAATTAACAAATTAAAATATTTTAAAATTAAATTTAAAAATAAACATATTACCTTTTTTTTTTCTCTCCTTCTTGCCCTTATTCTCCTTCTTCCTTCTTCTTTCTTTCTTTCTTTCTTTCTCTTTTTTCTTTCTTTTTTCCTTCATTTTTCGTTGATCCCCCCCTCCCACCTATTTTATAACAAAAAATTTTATTTTTTTTTTAATTTTTATCACCAACAAAAAAATTCTCAACCACTCAAATTAATTTTCACCTCTTAAAAAACCCACACAAACACACACACACGGCACAATGGGGTGCTGCCAAGTGGCAAAATACCCCTGAGTGCCACCACTTGATACTCCTCCATTGGTGCCGCCACTTTGTGTTCCTCCACTGGGTGTCAGGTATTTTTTTGTCATATTTTTCTCGTATCTTTTTGAAAAAAACCCCTAAGTGCCGCCACTTTAAATCCCTCCACTAATAAAATAATATTTTTATTTTTAAATATATAAAAATAATAATAACAAATTAAAAAAACACGTGTCAAAAATACCCTTGAGTGCCGCCATTTAGAGTTTCTCCACTTAACTAAACATACCATTTTGGTAAATAATGATTTGGGGATACCATTTTGGTTATTAATTTATTTTTTTGTAATATTTAAGTAAAAAAACCGAAAACTCTAACTTCACCTATTCCAGTTAATCAAATATCTCTCGTTCAATTGCTCAATCTATGTAGTTACTAACTCATGATTCAATAGCATTAACTAGAACCTTCCGATATCCAGTTAAGTTAATCTCCCTTCCCTACTATTATATTCCTATGCTAGGCAAGTTGGGCAAAGTCACTATGATCAAATATATAGGGTTGATTAGGACATTATGTATATTCCTATTCTAATCACAAATTAACTTGTTCGTCAACGCAACTAAAGTTAATCTTGGTCTATTCAATTTAGATCTAAACCTTAATTTTTTCTTTCAAGATAAATCAAGATTATCAAATTAATACAACTTGGTGGCTAGACTTGCAAATTAAATAAGCACAAGACTAAATAAATAATTAACAAAATTTGAAATAATTGAAGAGAAAATAATTAATTAACTAAAAATAGGATCCATCATCGTTTCAAGAAAAGTAGGGTTTAGTTCGTATTGAGTTGAGAGAACATTACAAGAAATTCAAAACAAACTTGTATTAAGTGAAAGTAAAAAGAAATAATCCAGAAAGAAAAATAATTATCAAACTAATGTCAAGTGCTTCAGATCTCTTTTTCTTGTCTTTGCAAGCTTGAAGTTCCCTTCAGTGTGAGAGAATTGTTTCTTAGCCTCCAAGTTCGTTCTTTTCTTTCTCCCTCTTTTCCTCTTAAATCATGTCATTCTTTATTTTTAGGGTTTTAATCGTTTCGTTCCATTAGACACAAAATTGAGGTGGAGCAGATCACTTGTTGTTTGAAAATTCTAAATTAAAAGTTGAGCTTCATCGAACTGAAATCAGATAGAGCGGAAGATTTCTCTTCACTATTTTTTACTATATACTCCAAGCTTTCCATTTTTCATTCAAAACCTACAATATAGAGATGGAAATAACACGTAAAACTGAATTAACTCTTAAAATAATAAAAATCAAACAAAACATAATTAATCCAAAAAATTATAAAATACACTAAAAATTAATCTAAATGCTAAAATTACCTCCTAAAATGTTATAAAAACTATGCTAAATTAACTAGAGTTATCAAAGTTTTAAATATAGTTTTCTTGTCAATAATAATAATAATAATAATAATAATAATTTCAATAATAAACAAATTTTTCATTTTTAATTTCTAACGTCGTATTTTTATATATTACATAATTATTTTTAAAAATAAAAAAATTAAAAATTAGAATGATTTAACATGCATATTTTAAAATAAATTGTTTAATTTTTCAAATTTTATAAAAGTTTTACATAAATGTTTAAAAAATAGGTAAAATATGTTAAAACACATTACAAATTGTTAATTAAACAAGTAGACAAATTAAATATATTTTTATTATGATTTAATTAAATAAAAATTTCGTTTAAATTTTAAGTGAAATTTTGACTTTTGAATTTTTATTTATTTAAAAAAATTTAAAATTATTAAATATATTTTAATTTATAAACACAAAATTATATCGCATAAGATGGAAAACCTGTTATTAATATATAAATAACTAATGAAGATAATAAAATATACATAATAAAATTAAAATATATAAAAAATACTAAAATAAAATTTCAGTTGAGTGCTAAATTTATGATTTTGCTAACTCAATTGACATGGTTTCAAATATCATCATATATTTATTTTCTAAAGAGATGCAAGGAAAAAAATACATCGGTAAAACAAAACTTACACGTATTTGGTTATACTTGGAAGTTAATAGGTTAAATTTAGGGATAGATCTCAAAATCATAATGAATTTTAGTCTAATGTGCATGTCTATACATGAACTTTGAATTTATGCAATTTTATACATAAAATTTTAATTTGATGTAATTCTCACAAATTATTAACACAATTATTGATCATTTTATGTTTATATATTCAATAAAAAAATATTTATATTTATCAAATATAAAAAAAATTGATGTATTTATTTCATTAAAAGTGTATAATTGAATCAAAATTAAAGTTTCATGGATATAATTGAACCACAATCAAAATTTCATGGGTATAATTGTTCCAAATCAAAGTTCATGTGTCAAATTGCATATTAAATCAAAATTCATGTATAATTTTAAGATTTTCTCCTTAAATTTATTATTTATAAAAAAACTTATTAAACCGACGACGTATCTTTCTCACCCCAAATTTCGATTAAAATCGAATTAACCGATTGAAGCGATCTAATTCGATTAACCGATCTAGTTCTGTCGAAAGTCGATTAAAGATTTTTTGGAATTTCAGTTACGGTTAATTCGGTTCAAAATCAAGTAATTAATCGAATTAGCCGAACTTAATAAATAATATTATATATTATATGTATTGAGCTATTACTAATTCGGTTAATTCGAATAACTCGGTCAAATAAATATTATTAATTTATTTTTTATATGTTTTCTACTTATTTTAACAAAAATAAAAAATTAACCGAAATATTTCCGTTTATTATTTAAAAAATAATTATTCGATTAACAATTAAAAAATTAAAAATTTAATTAATTCAGTTTGATTAATCAGTCTATCAGTGATTTGAACACAGCTGCACCCCACTGAAGAGACCAGCTTTAGAGAGAGAGAGAGAGCATCCTCCACCAAGCCCTACGGAACCAAACCCAAAGATCTTGTATCAGTTGGTCACTATCCTGATATCAATTTCGAAACTTCTGCCTTTCCCACTCGACTGAGAGCTCATTGTCATATAATCTAATTTTAATAGTTGTAAAGATCATTCTGGTACTACCACGTACATTTTAAGCATCAAACCGTAGCCCTCTAAGATACGACATTGATTCACTTAGATTTTTTCCCCATCTTCTCCCTCTCTCCCTGTGAATCATGCGGCCAATAATAGCTGCAACAGCGGCTACACACACTCCACATTCTCTTCCCCGCCACGCTCTTCACAACCATCAACAATAATCCCAAGCTTTCCTTTTCAGCAAGGAAATCCATGGAGGAAGTTTGGAAAGATAATAGCGTATCTTCTCTGAATGGTATCAGTCTTCGAGGCACACATGGCACCCTCATCTCCACCACAACCACTAACCTTGCTTACCCTAGCATGATCTTGCAAGACTTTTTGGCCACACCCTTCAACAATATACCTCCAACAACATCCTCAGGTGTACCCTCCAATGAAGAACCCACCTTTCTTTGCTCTCTATCACCCACTCCTGCCACAGTATTGAGCTTGAATACTGGGTCTGACCCTGTGAGATCCAACCCTGCAGTAAACAACCGTACCGCTATTGCACCCCCATCGCTTGGTGCTTCTCATAACTCTACTTTTCAAGGTTTGGGTTCATCTGCAAGTGTTTTCGCTTCCTTTTGCAGGAAAAGGGCTCAAGGAAATAATGAAAATCCCGATGATCGCCGGCTTAAGCTAATGATGAAGAACAGAGAATCAGCTGCTCATTCTAGAGCAAGAAAACAGGTAAGTATCGCAAATTAACATACCTAATATCCAGTCTAATAATCTTTTTTTAGATATCTTGTGATATTTTGAGTGCCTCAGGCTTACAGAAAGGAGTTGGAACGTGAAGTTGCTCACTTAAAGGAAGAAAATGCCAAGCTTAGAGAACACCAAAAGAAGGTATCAGTTTTTGTTGTTCCAAAAGAGGAGATGATGATATTCACCAAAAAAAAAAAGAGGAGATGATGAATGGGTGATTTGATGCCTCTGCGTCCATTGGTTTGCAGGTGATGGCGGCTATAAATCAGCTTCCAAAAAAGAATATTAGGCTAAGAAGATCCTTAACAACTCCATTTTGAGAAGAAAGAAGTTAGTCATTTCTTCTTTTAACATCAATTCCTGTATGACTCAAGTGGTTGTAAAGGAGAACAGAAAAGGAAAGGGTGGTGTTTTAGGGTCCCAAGTCGCAGGACCAATAGCCTATGCCACTATGGTTGGTATCTTTTGCCCCTATGAATCTTTGTCTTTATCATCTACCGATGGCGACGAGGTTAGGTGGTTCGATTGAAAAAAATCTTTTAAAATTTTTTTTTTACCGTGATCACTATCATTGTAGAGAATAAACACGAAACCTTATTTCGTCAATCATGCTAAGGGTTTTTTATATACTGGATTTCTGTAGAAGTTGGATGAATGAAGCTCCTGAGTATTTGGATATGAACAAAGAAGAAAGGTGAAAACCAACGAGGCATAATATTTGTTTCTCCTCCAACTTTACAAAAAAAAAAAAAAAAAATTTTACTTACATGACATACACGAAATAGCAATAGATTTTTTCAGACATTTGTAATTCGCGGTCTAATTAGACAACATCTTGCTCCGAACATAGGAGTTGCTAAGAGTAAAATTCGGGAAAAAGGGTCGATTGTATGGGAAATACTACAAGAAGTTATGCGGGGACATCCTGTATTGCAGAATAGAGCGCCTACTCTGCATAGATTAGGTATACAGGCATTCCAACCTATTTTAGTGAAAGGACGCGCTATATGTTTACATCCATTAGTTTGTAAGGGATTCAATGCAGATCAAATGGCTGTTCATGTACCTTCATTTTTAGAGGCGCAAGTGGAGGTTGAATTGTCATGTGATATGAATGACATATCATCATTTAATAAATATTTTATATTATTATACATTTTAAAAATTTTAATGATTTTAATTTTATTTGAATTTTTAAAATTAAGTAAAAATAAATGTTATGTGTGTCATCCACACGACATGACAATCCACAAATAAACTAAAAATATTGAATTTTTTAAAACGATCCAATGAAAAAATGAAGGGCATATTTAGATTAATAGGGCATCAAAGAATAACCTGATTACTGCACTATCACATAATTAATTCTAGATTACTTTTGTTAAATGCCTGCTTGTGTGTCACTTATCTCTGATTCTTGTATAAAAGAAGAATTGGAGCTACAGTTGAGTTAACAGTCCAGACTTATTTTTCTGATTTATGTGAATTTTTTCCAATTTAAAGTAATATGTAGGCCATTTTTTAGGGCGTAGGTGTGGACGAAAATCCATCCCCTATGTTAGTTGCTTGCAAACTCCATTAATGGCCAATGCTGCTAATAATAGTATTAATAAATGATGATGATGATTTGTTGTAAGAATTTTTTTTTTCTTTGCGGAGTTTATTCAGAGAAAAATTTAGTATTTATAATATGTTATTTAAGTTGAATTTATTCACCAAATTATAATATTATTTCTATACATAATTAATGTCGTCTTTACATTTGCTAAGCTTACTCAGAAATAATTTTAATGATTTAAATTCAACTTACTAAAAAAAGTTACGATCCAACTCTTATGAATCAACTAATATTAATCACACCACTAAGACTACTTCCAAACTGAACAAAAAAAATTGGGTCGGTAATAAATCCCTAACAAATAACAAAAACAAGTGTTTTCTCCACAATACAAAATCATTAAAGGCTTGCAATTCTTCCACTGGTGTGACTGTGAATTACCTTGAATTGTGCGTAAATAAGACTCTTTTGTATGGTACGTAGCAAATTCAACCATCTTTTAAGGGCTAGAATTTTGCGAAAAAGAGATCTCTTCTCTTCATTTAAAGTAACACAATCACACATAAAGCCTTAAAAAAAGGATCCTTGCATGAGTGATATTCAATGTTCGTTAGCTCAATCTTCAAAGTGAGTAATAATTAAAACAAGATTCTTTGGGTTAAATATATGTCAACATAGATAGCAAGCTGCACAACAGTTAAAGTTAGTGTTAGTGTTGCTGGAGTTGTTGCGGATGAAAATAGAAGACCATAAGAGGAAGCGAAACGAGTGACACAATCGAGATTTTAGGAATAAATGGTGTAAAGAATAATGTGTAGCCAGAGGTGAAAGGCAATGTCAATGCGTAAAGTGGTCAGTTGGTGTTGGGTTTGGATTGAGGTTAAGGTTAAGGTTAGGGCCGAAGTGAGGTTGATAATAGGGGTGAAATGTCCCTGTTGCGTGGTTGATCAGCGAGAACTCTTCTATGTTGGCTGAGAGAGAATTTGCAATGGCTTTTTGGGCAATGACCCTTTTGTTTCCTTTTTAACATGTTGCCCATTTCAATTTTTCTTTTACAATCTCATTATAAGTTATGATCATATTTGATTTTTTTAGCACAATGTTTAACAGTACTCCTAACCCCTCCCCAACCTATAAATAGGAGAATAATGCGTTTTAGCGCACCCAAACTCAAAATATGTCAATCAAATTAAAATTCGATCGACCAAGCATTTGAGATTTGTATGCGATTACTTGTATAGTTTTTTTATCCATCCGACACCGAAATTCGATTCTGAAAAAGCTCATCTTTACAAGGATTTCTTAATAGGTATGGGTCATTTTGTGTTGGATATGACCTCAAAGCCCCAAGACTTTCCAAGAAGCCAGTAGCAAAGTTGGCCCAACTTGTGGTTACCTAACCTCTAGCCCAATATTAAGGTTAAATGCAATATATCTATACTTGTTAAGGTGTCAACTTAGTTGAACAAAGTAATATACATTTTTAATGATAATTAATATTATTATGATGATGTTTGTCTTCGTACTTTTATATAATCTTTAAATAAAATGATTAAAAATCGCATATCTTATAATTGAACGCTTGTTTAATAAATTTTATACACAATTTTTTTGCCACTCCACCTATTATCATTGTTGAATAATTTTTTTGAAATAAAATGTTTTTTTATTCACATCGTGGGAGTGACTTAATGTAATTTAATCTATACTATTAATAAAACTTCTGATTAAATTGATGTTACAGATTAACCAAATTACTAACTCAATTAAAAAATGACTAATATACACTTCTATTAAATGACTTATATTATTATTTTGATGGTCTTTTCGTCTTTTCATATTTTTATATGGTTTTTAAATAAAATAACTAAAATTAATATGTATAGGGATTAAACACATGTTTGATGGATTAACCAGCAAATTTTTTACCACTAGACGAATATTAATTATTGAGTAAATTTTAAAAAAATTAACATAAAATGTTTTCTCTCCCCAAATTTGTGTATGCTACTAATTGCATTGGTGCCACAAGTCAAACTCGATATTTAATTTTTTAAATATATAATTTTAATATTAAATTTTCTTTTCACTAACTTGGTAATACTTTGACGTGCTATAAAAAATGACGATATCATAAGAAGCAATTGAAGTGCATTTAATAGTATTAATATAATGTATTTACGTATTTCAATTTTCTTTTACTCACAAGTTAAATTATTTTTTTATTTTAATTTCGTACATATTGCATAAGTGTTATTATTATTAGTTTCAAAGCTTACATTTTATTATTTATTATATGTTGTTTTTAAATGCACATTTATATTCTAAATATTTGGTTTTCATACGCATATTCATGTGATTGGATTTCAAATTTATATAAATTATATATATTTATATATAAATGTGACATAATAATAATTACATAATAAAAAATTAAATATACTTAATTGTTGCTTCTTGAAATGTAGCTTTTGCTTAGAGATTGAAAACAATAAATCAATTGTTGAATTTCTTTTTAATCTAAATGCTTAAATTGGGCTGAACCATTTAGAGACCGTTCATATGAGAATCAAACATTTTAAAATGTCAAGTAATAGACCGCTCAAATAAAAGTTTCTCAAATGTCATATATTAGATTTTAAATTATGTTTTGATTTTTTTTTCTTTTCAAACAAAATATATGATTCAAATGTTATGTATTTTATTCTAAAGCATTTATCTAATTTTTTTTTTTCTATAAATTAGGCTGAAGCACATGAAAAGCTCCTTATTTGAACATTTTTATAATTGTAAAAATTGAATTCTTATTCGACTATTTTAAAAAGTTTAATCTTTCGTTCAAAAAAAAAAAAAAGTTTAGTCCTTATACGAGCAACCTCTAAAAGGTTAAGCCCTCTATTGAGCATTTACCCTTCCATTTACACGGTTATGCCAATTGTTAGAGTATATTATACTTATATCCCAATGGTATTATTATTTTGTCAAATTAATTATACTCGCATCATAAAAGTGTTATTCTCTTGGTATCATCTTTGTTCAAAGTTTTTTAAACTGGATCGATGGTTGAACCAGCCAATTTATCAGTTCTTCAGTCCAGTCAATCTGACTACAAATTATTTAAAATTCAAAACAATTAAAAAAATCAATTCAACCGTTAATTTAATCAAATTTTTAGTCAGTTTAAATTTATTCTCGATCTAATCGATTCAGAATCACTTTCTAAATAGATCCTTCATTCAAATTTCAATCCGAATGACCAATTTAATCCGATTCAAACAACACTAATTATATCCTAAATATCTTGAGTTGAATCCTATATGCTATATAACCTGTGATTTTGTTAAATGCTTTACCATTAAAATTAAAATTAAACCCAAAAACTTCGGGACGTGTATAGCGGGGAAACCTGAAAGTGACTTGCATATCTGTACTCAAATTGAAGAAAGAGATCGAATTTATTTTCATATTGATAAATAATATCATCAATTTTAAAAAAAGAAGATATCTAATCTTCACGAAAAAAATATCTAATCAAGTATAAATTTTAGAAGAAATAAAAAAATGATGAACAAATTTCAACATTCTCTAATATTTACTTACCCCTGAAATTAATGAAGCATTTGGAAGGTTTTGCATTAGGAAGGCAGGCTGTGTTGGAACAAATCTGGAAGGAAGGGCCGCTGTTCAGGCTTGGAGGCTAGTCAACTTCTAGATTTTCTTTTACAGCTTAGAACTGTCATTTCAATTGATAATTCATTGGAAAAAGAACAAAAAGTTTGGCTTTCCAATCCATGTGTCTGCCAGTTAAACGAAAACTGTACATATTTTAGAACAGTGTGTATGTATATATATATAAGATGCAATCTAAATCTGGAAAATGTTGATTAACCAAAAAAAGCAAACAGATGAAAAAAGATTCCCAGTTTTTCACCAAACCAGTACTGTCATCATTTGAAAGAGTCTCATAACATAGGCTTGGATAGCAAAGTAAAAGAAGAAAAAAAATGAAACACTAGGGTGACAGTACATGTATCCAAGTGTGTTTCAATTCAAAACAAAAAATAATTAACAAAATTTGAAATAATTGAAGAGAAAATAATTAATTAACTAAAAATAGGATCCATCATCGTTTCAAGAAAAGTAGGGTTTAGTTCGTATTGAGTTGAGAGAACATTACAAGAAATTCAAAACAAACTTGTATTAAGTGAAAGTAAAAAGAAATAATCCAGAAAGAAAAATAATTATCAAACTAATGTCAAGTGCTTCAGATCTCTTTTTCTTGTCTTTGCAAGCTTGAAGTTCCCTTCAGTGTGAGAGAATTGTTTCTTAGCCTCCAAGTTCGTTCTTTTCTTTCTCCCTCTTTTCCTCTTAAATCATGTCATTCTTTATTTTTAGGGTTTTAATCGTTTCGTTCCATTAGACACAAAATTGAGGTGGAGCAGATCACTTGTTGTTTGAAAATTCTAAATTAAAAGTTGAGCTTCATCGAACTGAAATCAGATAGAGCGGAAGATTTCTCTTCACTATGTTTTACTATATACTCCAAGCTTTCCATTTTTCATTCAAAACCTACAATATAGAGATGGAAATAACACGTAAAACTGAATTAACTCTTAAAATAATAAAAATCAAACAAAACATAATTAATCCAAAAAATTATAAAATACACTAAAAATTAATCTAAATGCTAAAATTACCTCCTAAAATGTTATAAATTAACTAGAGTTATCAAAGTTTTAAATATAGTTTTCTTGTCAATAATAATAATAATAATAATAATAATAATTTCAATAATAAACAAATTTTTCATTTTTAATTTCTAACGTCGTATTTTTATATATTACATAATTATTTTTAAAAATAAAAAAATTAAAAATTAGAATGATTTAACATGCATATTTTAAAATAAATTGTTTAATTTTTCAAATTTTATAAAAGTTTTACATAAATGTTTAAAAAATAGGTAAAATATGTTAAAACACATTACAAATTGTTAATTAAACAAGTAGACAAATTAAATATATTTTTATTATGATTTAATTAAATAAAAATTTCGTTTAAATTTTAAGTGAAATTTTGACTTTTGAATTTTTATTTATTTAAAAAAATTTAAAATTATTAAATATCTTTTAATTTATAAACACAAAATTATATCGCATAAGATGGAAAACCTGTTATTAATATATAAATAACTAATGAAGATAATAAAATATACATAATAAAATTAAAATATATAAAAAATACTAAAATAAAATTTCAGTTGAGTGCTAAATTTATGATTTTGCTAACTCAATTGACATGGTTTCAAATATCATCATATATTTATTTTCTAAAGAGATGCAAGGAAAAAAATACATCGGTAAAACAAAACTTACACGTATTTGGTTATACTTGGAAGTTAATAGGTTAAATTTAGGGATAGATCTCAAAATCATAATGAATTTTAGTCTAATGTGCATGTCTATACATGAACTTTGAATTTATGCAATTTTATACATAAAATTTTAATTTGATGTAATTCTCACAAATTATTAACACAATTATTGATCATTTTATGTTTATATATTCAATAAAAAAATATTTATATTTATCAAATATAAAAAAAATTGATGTATTTATTTCATTAAAAGTGTATAATTGAATCAAAATTAAAGTTTTATGGATATAATTGAACCACAATCAAAATTTCATGGGTATAATTGTTCCAAATCAAAGTTCATGTGTCAAATTGCATATTAAATCAAAATTCATGTATAATTTTAAGATTTTCTCCTTAAATTTATTATTTATAAAAAAACTTATTAAACCGACGACGTATCTTTCTCACCCCAAATTTCGATTAAAATCGAATTAACCGATTGAAGCGATCTAATTCGATTAACCGATCTAGTTCTGTCGAAAGTCGATTAAAGATTTTTTGGAATTTCAGTTACGGTTAATTCGGTTCAAAATCAAGTAATTAATCGAATTAGCCGAATTTAATAAATAATATTATATATTATATGTATTGAGCTATTACTAATTCGGTTAATTCGAATAACTCGGTCAAATAAATATTATTAATTTATTTTTTATATGTTTTCTACTTATTTTAACAAAAATAAAAAATTAACCGAAATATTTCCGTTTATTATTTAAAAAATAATTATTCGATTAACAATTAAAAAATTAAAAAATTAATTAATTCAGTTTGATTAATCAGTCTATCAGTGATTTGAACACAGCTGCACCCCACTGAAGAGACCAGCTTTAGAGAGAGAGAGAGAGCATCCTCCACCAAGCCCTACGGAACCAAACCCAAAGATCTTGTATCAGTTGGTCACTATCCTGATATCAATTTCGAAACTTCTGCCTTTCCCACTCGACTGAGAGCTCATTGTCATATAATCTAATTTTAATAGTTGTAAAGATCATTCTGGTACTACCACGTACATTTTAAGCATCAAACCGTAGCCCTCTAAGATACGACATTGATTCACTTAGATTTTTTCCCCATCTTCTCCCTCTCTCCCTGTGAATCATGCGGCCAATAATAGCTGCAACAGCGGCTACACACACTCCACATTCTCTTCCCCGCCACGCTCTTCACAACCATCAACAATAATCCCAAGCTTTCCTTTTCAGCAAGGAAATCCATGGAGGAAGTTTGGAAAGATAATAGCGTATCTTCTCTGAATGGTATCAGTCTTCGAGGCACACATGGCACCCTCATCTCCACCACAACCACTAACCTTGCTTACCCTAGCATGATCTTGCAAGACTTTTTGGCCACACCCTTCAACAATATACCTCCAACAACATCCTCAGGTGTACCCTCCAATGAAGAACCCACCTTTCTTTGCTCTCTATCACCCACTCCTGCCACAGTATTGAGCTTGAATACTGGGTCTGACCCTGTGAATCCAACCCTGCAGTAAACAACCGTACCGCTATTGCACCCCCATCGCTTGGTGCTTCTCATAACTCTACTTTTCAAGGTTTGGGTTCATCTGCAAGTGTTTTCGCTTCCTTTTGCAGGAAAAGGGCTCAAGGAAATAATGAAAATCCCGATGATCGCCGGCTTAAGCTAATGATGAAGAACAGAGAATCAGCTGCTCATTCTAGAGCAAGAAAACAGGTAAGTATCGCAAATTAACATACCTAATATCCAGTCTAATAATCTTTTTTTAGATATCTTGTGATATTTTGAGTGCCTCAGGCTTACAGAAAGGAGTTGGAACGTGAAGTTGCTCACTTAAAGGAAGAAAATGCCAAGCTTAGAGAACACCAAAAGAAGGTATCAGTTTTTGTTGTTCCAAAAGAGGAGATGATGATATTCACCAAAAAAAAAAAGAGGAGATGATGAATGGGTGATTTGATGCCTCTGCGTCCATTGGTTTGCAGGTGATGGCGGCTATAAATCAGCTTCCAAAAAAGAATATTAGGCTAAGAAGATCCTTAACAACTCCATTTTGAGAAGAAAGAAGTTAGTCATTTCTTCTTTTAACATCAATTCCTGTATGACTCAAGTGGTTGTAAAGGAGAACAGAAAAGGAAAGGGTGGTGTTTTAGGGTCCCAAGTCGCAGGACCAATAGCCTATGCCACTATGGTTGGTATCTTTTGCCCCTATGAATCTTTGTCTTTATCATCTACCGATGGCGACGAGGTTAGGTGGTTCGATTGAAAAAAATCTTTTAAAATTTTTTTTTTACCGTGATCACTATCATTGTAGAGAATAAACACGAAACCTTATTTCGTCAATCATGCTAAGGGTTTTTTATATACTGGATTTCTGTAGAAGTTGGATGAATGAAGCTCCTGAGTATTTGGATATGAACAAAGAAGAAAGTTGAAAACCAACGAGGCATAATATTTGTTTCTCCTCCAACTTTACAAAAAAAAAAAAAAAAAATTTTACTTACATGACATACACGAAATAGCAATAGATTTTTTCAGACATTTGTAATTCGCGGTCTAATTAGACAACATCTTGCTCCGAACATAGGAGTTGCTAAGAGTAAAATTCGGGAAAAAGGGTCGATTGTATGGGAAATACTACAAGAAGTTATGCGGGGACATCCTGTATTGCAGAATAGAGCGCCTACTCTGCATAGATTAGGTATACAGGCATTCCAACCTATTTTAGTGAAAGGACGCGCTATATGTTTACATCCATTAGTTTGTAAGGGATTCAATGCAGATCAAATGACTGTTCATGTACCTTCATTTTTAGAGGCGCAAGTGGAGGTTGAATTGTCATGTGATATGAATGACATATCATCATTTAATAAATATTTTATATTATTATACATTTTAAAAATTTTAATGATTTTAATTTTATTTGAATTTTTAAAATTAAGTAAAAATAAATGTTATGTGTGTCATCCACACGACATGACAATCCACAAATAAACTAAAAATATTGAATTTTTTAAAACGATCCAATGAAAAAATGAAGGGCATATTTAGATTAATAGGGCATCAAAGAATAACCTGATTACTGCACTATCACATAATTAATTCTAGATTACTTTTGTTAAATGCCTGCTTGTGTGTCACTTATCTCTGATTCTTGTATAAAAGAAGAATTGGAGCTACAGTTGAGTTAACAGTCCAGACTTATTTTTCTGATTTATGTGAATTTTTTCCAATTTAAAGTAATATGTAGGCCATTTTTTAGGGCGTAGGTGTGGACGAAAATCCATCCCCTATGTTAGTTGCTTGCAAACTCCATTAATGGCCAATGCTGCTAATAATAGTATTAATAAATGATGATGATGATTTGTTGTAAGAATTTTTTTTTTCTTTGCGGAGTTTATTCAGAGAAAAATTTAGTATTTATAATATGTTATTTAAGTTGAATTTATTCACCAAATTATAATATTATTTCTATACATAATTAATGTCGTCTTTACATTTGCTAAGCTTACTCAGAAATAATTTTAATGATTTAAATTCAACTTACTAAAAAAAGTTACGATCCAACTCTTATGAATCAACTAATATTAATCACACCACTAAGACTACTTCCAAACTGAACAAAAAAAATTGGGTCGGTAATAAATCCCTAACAAATAACAAAAACAAGTGTTTTCTCCACAATACAAAATCATTAAAGGCTTGCAATTCTTCCACTGGTGTGACTGTGAATTACCTTGAATTGTGCGTAAATAAGACTCTTTTGTATGGTACGTAGCAAATTCAACCATCTTTTAAGGGCTAGAATTTTGCGAAAAAGAGATCTCTTCTCTTCATTTAAAGTAACACAATCACACATAAAGCCTTAAAAAAAGGATCCTTGCATGAGTGATATTCAATGTTCGTTAGCTCAATCTTCAAAGTGAGTAATAATTAAAACAAGATTCTTTGGGTTAAATATATGTCAACATAGATAGCAAGCTGCACAACAGTTAAAGTTAGTGTTAGTGTTGCTGGAGTTGTTGCGGATGAAAATAGAAGACCATAAGAGGAAGCGAAACGAGTGACACAATCGAGATTTTAGGAATAAATGGTGTAAAGAATAATGTGTAGCCAGAGGTGAAAGGCAATGTCAATGCGTAAAGTGGTCAGTTGGTGTTGGGTTTGGATTGAGGTTAAGGTTAAGGTTAGGGCCGAAGTGAGGTTGATAATAGGGGTGAAATGTCCCTGTTGCGTGGTTGATCAGCGAGAACTCTTCTATGTTGGCTGAGAGAGAATTTGCAATGGCTTTTTGGGCAATGACCCTTTTGTTTCCTTTTTAACATGTTGCCCATTTCAATTTTTCTTTTACAATCTCATTATAAGTTATGATCATATTTGATTTTTTTAGCACAATGTTTAACAGTACTCCTAACCCCTCCCCAACCTATAAATAGGAGAATAATGCGTTTTAGCGCACCCAAACTCAAAATATGTCAATCAAATTAAAATTCGATCGACCAAGCATTTGAGATTTGTATGCGATTACTTGTATAGTTTTTTTATCCATCCGACACCGAAATTCGATTCTGAAAAAGCTCATCTTTACAAGGATTTCTTAATAGGTATGGGTCATTTTGTGTTGGATATGACCTCAAAGCCCCAAGACTTTCCAAGAAGCCAGTAGCAAAGTTGGCCCAACTTGTGGTTACCTAACCTCTAGCCCAATATTAAGGTTAAATGCAATATATCTATACTTGTTAAGGTGTCAACTTAGTTGAACAAAGTAATATACATTTTTAATGATAATTAATATTATTATGATGATGTTTGTCTTCGTACTTTTATATAATCTTTAAATAAAATGATTAAAAATCGCATATCTTATAATTGAACGCTTGTTTAATAAATTTTATACACAATTTTTTTGCCACTCCACCTATTATCATTGTTGAATAATTTTTTTGAAATAAAATGTTTTTTTATTCACATCGTGGGAGTGACTTAATGTAATTTAATCTATACTATTAATAAAACTTCTG
Source organism: Kokia cookei (assembly GCA_039519145.1). Lineage (NCBI taxonomy): Eukaryota > Viridiplantae > Streptophyta > Magnoliopsida > Malvales > Malvaceae > Kokia > Kokia cookei. Next base: position 20,760,239 of record CM076902.1, read on the forward strand.
ATTAAATTAATGTTACAGATTAACCAAATTACTAACTCAATTAAAAAATGACTAATATACACTTCTATTAAATGACTAATATTATTATTTTGATGGTCTTTTCGTCTTTTCATATTTTTATATGGTTTTTAAATAAAATAACTAAAATTAATATGTATAGGGATTAAACACATGTTTGATGGATTAACTAGCAAATTTTTTACCACTAGATGAATATTAATTCTTGAGTAAATTTTAAAAAAATTAACATAAAATGTTTTCTCTCCCCAAATTTGTGTATGCTACTAATTGCATTGGTGCCACAAGTCAAACTCGATATTTAATTTTTTAAATATATAATTTTAATATTAAATTTTCTTTTCACTAACTTGGTAATACTTTGACGTGCTATAAAAAATGACGATATCATAAGAAGCAATTGAAGTGCATTTAATAGTATTAATATAATGTATTTACGTATTTCAATTTTCTTTTACTCACAAGTTAAATTATTTTTTTATTTTAATTTCGTACATATTGCATAAGTGTTATTATTATTAGTTTCAAAGCTTACATTTTATTATTTATTATATGTTGTTTTTAAATGCACATTTATATTCTAAATATTTGGTTTTCATACGCATATTCATGTGATTGGATTTCAAATTTATATAAATTATATATATTTATATATAAATGTGACATAATAATAATTACATAATAAAAAATTAAATATACTTAATTGTTGCTTCTTGAAATGTAGCTTTTGCTTAGAGATTGAAAACAATAAATCAATTGTTGAATTTCTTTTTAATCTAAATGCTTAAATTGGGCTGAACCATTTAGAGACCGTTCATATGAGAATCAAACATTTTAAAATGTCAAGTAATAGACCGCTCAAATAAAAGTTTCTCAAATGTCATATATTAGATTTTAAATTATGTTTTGATTTTTTTTTCTTTTCAAGCAAAATATATTATTCAAATGTTATGTATTTTATTCTAAAGCATTTATCTAATTTTTTTTCTCTATAAATTAGGCTGAAGCACATGAAAAGCTCCTTATTTGAACATTTTTATAATTGTAAAAATTGAATTCTTATTCGACTATTTTAAAAAGTTTAATCTTTCGTTCAAAAAAAAAAAAAAGTTTAGTCCTTATATGAGCAACCTCTAAAAGGTTAAGCCCTCTATTGAGCATTTACCCTTCCATTTACACGGTTATGCCAATTGTTAGAGTATATTATACTTATATCCCAATGGTATTATTATTTTGTCAAATTAATTATACTCGCATCATAAAAGTGTTATTCTCTTGGTATCATCTTTGTTCAAAGTTTTTTAAACTGGATCGATGGTTGAACAAGCCAATTTATCAGTTCTTCAGTCCAGTCAATCTGACTACAAATTATTTAAAATTCAAAACAATTAAAAAAATCAATTCAATCGTTAATTTAATCAAATTTTTAGTCAGTTTAAATTTATTATCGATCTAATCGATTCAGAATCACTTTCTAAATAGATCCTTCATTCAAATTTCAATCCGAATGACCAATTTAATCCGATTCAAACAACACTAATTATATCCTAAATATCTTGAGTTGAATCCTATATGCTATATAACCTGTGATTTTGTTAAATGCTTTACCATTAAAATTAAAATTAAACCCAAAAACTTCGGGACGTGTATAGCGGGGAAACCTGAAAGTGACTTGCATATCTGTACTCAAATTGAAGAAAGAGATCGAATTTATTTTCATATTGATAAATAATATCATCAATTTTAAAAAAAGAAGATATCTAATCTTCACGAAAAAAATATCTAATCAAGTATAAATTTTAGAAGAAATAAAAAAATGATGAACAAATTTCAACATTCTCTAATATTTACTTACCCCTGAAATTAATGAAGCATTTGGAAGGTTTTGCATTAGGAAGGCAGGCTGTGTTAGAACAAATCTGGAAGGAAGGGCCGCTGTTCAGGCTTGGAGGCTAGTCAACTTCTAGATTTTCTTTTACAGCTTAGAACTGTCATTTCAATTGATAATTCATTGGAAAAAGAACAAAAAGTTTGGCTTTCCAATCCATGTGTCTGCCAGTTAAACGAAAACTGTACATATTTTAGAACAGTGTGTATGTATATATATATAAGATGCAATCTAAATCTGGAAAATGTTGATTAACCAAAAAAAGCAAACAGATGAAAAAAGATTCCCAGTTTTTCACCAAACCAGTACTGTCATCATTTGAAAGAGTCTCATAACATAGGCTTGGATAGCAAAGTAAAAGAAGAAAAAAAATGAAACACTAGGCTGACAGTACATGTATCCAAGTGTGTTTCAATTCCCCCCCCCCCCCCCCCCATAAAAGCATTCCTTTCTGACAGTACTTCGCTTTGTGACTTGTCTCGTTTAGACCCAAAAAACCTTGATGCTTGCTTCCTTTGTAGAGTTACAGACAGGACAAGCTTCGAGGACAGTTTCACAAGACTTGCACGAGCAAAGGTGTCTACATGGTAGAAACACGACGCACGAGCTCCTAGCATTGCAGTGTTTGCAAGCCATCTGTTTCACTTCTCCTTGTTGATCTCTGAAAAGTGATTCTGCATCCTCTGGTGCATTGCTGACCCAGACTAGGCTCTCCCTCGCTTGTTCCAGTGTGTTGTTGAGATCCATGATCGTTGCTTCCTTTGCTTTAGCAAGGTTTTGCCATGAATGACTCTCCATTTCCGCTTTTCTTAGTGAGGCTTCGAGCTCCATTGTTTTCTTTGTTGCTCGAGCCAAGTCTTCTTCCTTTTGCCTTATCAAATGCATGGCCTTTGATTCCATGCATTTTAGCAGGATGGCCGATTGTCGTTTTCTTTGCTCAAGTAAAACAGATCTTAGCCTCTCATTCTGGGTTTTCTCCGCCCATGATAAAATATTAAAAGAAATGGCAAATTTTCAGTAAAAAAAAAAAACAAGAACCTTGATCAAACAGCCGATCATAAAAAAAAAATCGACAAAAACAATAAAGTTATGACGAATTCTTGCCTGCAATAGAAGAACGCAATCAAGCTCCTGTCTTTGCATCTCCAGTTGAGCATCCAACGATTGTGAAAGAGCCAGGGAGACGAAAGCATCAGATGCGGAAGAAGAAGAAGAAGCAACAGCCAAATTGTGAGCGTTTTGTTGCAGATGAAAAGGAAGCGTATATCGAGAAGGGTCTTGAAGAGCGAAATACGAGGACGGAATAAGAGCAGGTGCAGGGTTTACCATCCAATCCTGAACACCGCACATACTTTCAGCATACAAAGGTGCTTGAACAGCCATGGTGAAGCAACCCCTTTGGCCCTTGTGAAATCACACACACAGATAGAGGAGTATATTAATAAGAAAAGCAGAAAGGGTAGGTTCAAAGGTTGAAGGGTGAGGCTCTTATATCAGGAGAGATGCATGACCCCTCCCCCCCCCCCCTCTCTCTCTCTCTCTCTCTCTCTCTGTCTTTCTTAATTGGCAAATAAGCTTTTTGGGATGGTTTATTTGCTTAGGTTTTTATGGTTAAACTGAAACAGACCATCATCATCATCATGAAAGAAGGAAAGGAAAGGAAAGAAAGAAACCCGTGGATGGTTATAAGTCGAGTGAGGAAATCGACAAAATCTTTAACATTTTCACTTTTAAAACGGGTCTTTTATAAAGTAATCCATATTTTTTAATTATTTACGAAAATGAGTTTAGTTCAAAAATATACATTAAATTTATCTAAAATAAACAGTAAAAATTATAAATGGCTATCTAATAGTCGACACTACTTATCCAATGATTGGTGTCAGACATAAAAATTTATGTTTTTTGATGTTGCCCTGCAATGGCCGATACTTATATATTTTTTTAATCCAATATTATACTGATATACAAAAATACGAGATTTTGAAAAAAAAAATTTGGTGTGGAACATTGCATCACCAACATCACCTTTTTATCTGATAAAAAAATTCAAATTTTTTGGTGTTATCCATTACTTGGCCGACACCACCTTTTTATCTGATAAAAAAATTCAAAATTTTCTGGTATTGATCATGCATTGGCTGAGCCCGGAGAAACTCGAACCGTTACACACAAAAAAATTTGATTTTTTTATCAGATAAATAGGTGGTGTCGGCCAATACATGGCCAACACAAAAAAAAAAAATTATCAAATAAAAAGGTGATGTTGGCAATGCAATGACCAACATGAAAAAATTTTAAATTTTTTATCAGATAAAAAGGTAGTGTTGGCCGATAAAAAGGCGATGTCGACCATGCAATGGCTAACACCAAAAAATTTGAAATTTTTATCAGATAAAAAGGTGGTGTCGACCATGCAATGACCAACATTAAAAAAATTTGAATTTTTTTATCAGATAAAAGATGGTGTCGACCATGCAATAACCAATACAAAAAATTTTGAATTTTTTTTTATCAGACAAAAAAATGGTGTCGGCCATGCAATAACCAACACCAAAAAAAATTTGTTCAAAATCTCATATTTTCGTATATCAATATAATACCGGATTAAAAAATACATAGGGGTCGTTTATTACATGACCAACACAAAAAAAATACAAATTTTTATGTCTGACACCAATCATTGGGTAAATGGTATCGGCCATTAAATGATCATTTTCAATTTTTACTGTTTATTTTAAATAATTTTGATGTATATTTTTAAATTAGGGTAATTTTCATAAATAATTAAAAATATGGGTTATTTGGATAAAAAATTCCTTTTAAAACAGATATATTCATTAATGAATAGGAGATTTTATGGGACATTATTTGCTTGTAAATGACGTATTTAAGTATCTAAATAAGGGAAGAGAGAGAGAAAGAGAGACAAAAGTGGGAAAGAGATGCAAACGACGCCGTACACATGCACCTTTCTCACATTCACTCAATTGGGACGTTAAATTAGAGTGAGGCGTTATGGAATCAGAGAGTGGGGGATATTGTATTTATGTGGTCGGTTCCTAACGACAAAGATGTTTGTGTTTGGGCTTGTAATTTTACAATTTTGATTTAATTGATTTGAATTTTATTATTTTTAAAATTTTCATTTTTGTAAGTTATTATTTTCACGTAATACAATAAAAGTATTATAGAACTCAACGAGTGGTTCCAGTAGTAAAAAGGATGTTGTTTATTCTCAAAGATTTAGGTTCGATTATTTGTGTGTGCAAGGTATGTGTCTTGTCAAAGGGTTAATAAAATATAAATATATACTATCATATAATCACATCAGTATATTAAAAAAATAAGAATATTATAGGAACTTTTGTATTAAGAGTTGGATTGCATTTTAATTCTCTATAGAAAAAAAAAACAAATTAGTTTTTATATGTTAGATCAAATAGAAAATCAATCCTTATGTTAAAAATTTTATTAATTTCTATTGTTAAAAATCTGTCATTATATTTTAGTATGAGGTACACGTGATACTATTTGATTATTCTCCTAGTTATGCTAGTCTTTAACAGTAAAAATAGATTAATTTTTTAACAAAAATTATCAATTTACTCTTTTATCTAATTGTTATACATCAGTAGCCATCAACTCGAGTCTTAAAAATTTATTAATATTTATTGTTAAAAAACGACTCGCAAAGGGGGTTTGCGAGCCCAGTTCTCAAGGTAAGATATCGAATCTAGCTCGCAAAAACCTAGGGAAAACCACGATCACAGTTCGCACACACCCAGGGGGCTCACGAAAAGAATCGCATGCCCTACAAGTCACCCCAACACGTGTTCAACAGATACGAAGCCTGCCTAGGATATCAAACCTAAGAACAGAAAAGACCGCGTGTTCTATAGACACGTGTTCAATAAGACTGAAGTCTGCAAAGAATATCAGCACTGGGGACAGGAAATATCAATATTAGAGGCAACAGAATCAAGATAAAATAGTGGGGCTCTGCTATGAATTGTAATAGTATCTGTAACAACATATATAAATACTTCAACTCTTCTATTAATAAAACACGAGAAATATATTACTCAACACTAATGTACAGGAATAAATATAATTTAGTGCTAAAATTTTAAAATTCAAAAATTAAAATTAAAATTACAAGTTATCCATAATACAAAAAAGATTTTTCGAAAGCCCCGGGAATAACGGGCCTATGTGATATTATAGGCGGAAAACGTCACCTCATGGAGGTGCCACTCTGCTCCAGGCATCAAGATCCATGAAGAGCTTGGTTGCAAGGCAAGGACTTGGTTTTTCAATTCTAATGATAACGCCTATATTAAGATGGGGCATCCCGCAGTTTCCATTTGCAACCACAATCGAGTGAGAGAGGTGATAACAGTTGGGGCCAGGCCTCTCCTGCCGTATCCGGTCATCTACATAATGGAACCCACAATCGCACTGCCGTGATAACCCATCTTCAGTCGACTTTTTCTTGACGTGATTGATGGTAGCCCAATTTTTCTTTTTTTTTTTAACTGACGATGACAGACAACGTTTTAACTGCGAGAAAACACGAGTGTTATTAGTTTTTACCTTCCATTGCTACGAGGCTCTAGTATATTTAGGTAGCCCCGAAAGTCTGATAAGGTTCATAAGTGCAATAGATGGTGAAACGAGAGTGTAGCTTTAAACTGAGGGCAGGGCCAGCAGCTGCCAGAGGGATAGCATTCCCATCTACGATAACAAAACCCCTCTTTTCTGGAAAAAAGGAGAGGTGGAGTACGAATCCATTAATAGTGCATGGCGGTATTTTGGCAATGGTATTATCGAAGTAGTCAGTCAAAACACATATGGCAATTCAATTAAAGTTTGCTTTGCTCTGTCTCTTATCAGAAGCGCTTCTTGTTTCAGGCTAAGCTACTTCAGCAGTTTCTGAATTTCGTCTTTAATGTTCAAGTTTGCTACTAGTTTCATTATCATCCTTCTTCTCCCTGCAATGGCAATAATTTATAATTGTTTTCAACATGCTTACTGCTAGCTCTACTTCAACAAAGTTTCAAATCGAGTGAGAGAGATGATGAAGAATATAATCTAATGGTTTGTCCGGAATCCCTCTATCCCACTCGAGAGTCTTTAAAAATATATATAATAAAAAATTCGAATCGAATTTCAGGTGGAATTAAAATATATTTTATTATAATTCTATAATAAATTCTTATATTTATTTTAATTTAACAATCTTGGTGCCAATGAATAGCCGCGTTCAATTTTGTCCTTAGTCATACTAATGTGTCAATTACGAAAAAATATAATAGTACTTTTTTTTGGCTTAAAGTTTATAGTTTTTTTTGTCAATTTTCCTTGACTAAAGTACCAAAACATTTTCTAAAAATATTTATTTTTCTTATTGTCAATAAAAAACCTTTATTATTTTAAAAGAATTTCAAAAGTTATAAAAAAATTACTTATATTAAGTGGTCATTGAATAATTTTGATTCGGCCTCAAGCCTTTGTGTCAGCCTACTCCTTTCATGGCCAAAAAAATCTTCTTTTTATCTTTTTTATTCTTTAGAGCAATAATAAAATTTGAACTTAATCGGTGGTTCCAGTAAAAAAGATGATAAAATTTATTTTAAGAAATTCGAATTCGAGTATTTGTATATGAAAGATATGTATGCGTTATCAAAAAATTAAAAAAATATAAACAAATACTATCATATAATTACATTAATATATATATATATATATATAAACTTCCTTACGAAATGGATAGAGCTCCCTCACCATTCTTAGAAGAAGAGTTTTGACAAATTTCAAAAGTAATTGAATCTTGAATTTTTTTTATGTATTGTATTTTGTATAAAAAATTATATAATATATTTAAATTTAATTCAAATCAATTTAAAGTTTATATAATGATTTAAAAGTATTTTTACAATAAATTTTTATGTATTTTATAATAAATTTTAAATAAAAATATTTCGATATCTAATTTATTTGAATAAATTTAAAAAATATTTATTCATATCTGCGATTTAATACAAACTAAACAAATAGAACCAACTTTGGAGAAATCTTATTACTATTCAAGGATTAAATAACATATTTTTGGAATTTTTAAAATATTCTTCATAATTTTATTTTTTAAAATGAATTATTTGAATTATTCATTTTATTTTTTCATAATTTTATGAAATTCTAAAAAAAAAATTAAATACGATTTTTATTGAAAATATGAAAGGTTTTACAATATTTTATTTCTATGTATTTTTAAAGAGTAAGGACCAAATTGATAGAAATTAGATAAAAAAGATAAAGGGACTCGGATAAAAATATTTTAAGATTTTAATTCCCTTTTAGAATTTTTGTGTACTTTTAACAAGTAAGGATCAACTTGAAAAAAAAAAAACATTGAGGGCAATAAAGCTCACAATTAACAGCAAAAATGGTTGGGATTATTAGTTGGACCAAATTTTCTAAATCAAATTGAGTTTAAGGACTTAATATCTTAAAATTAAAAATAGAGATTAAATTTAAAATTCGGTTAAAGTAGATGAAACTCTAAATATTCCTTAAATATTTGAATTTATTAAACTTAAAATTTTAATTTTTTTGATAACATAAAATTTTTAAAATTAAAATACTAACATTAAATAAAATTAAATAATGAGGGTTTTTTTTTAAGGTATTAAATAATAAGTTTTGAATATTGGCACCTTCCATAATTGTTATATTTCTGATTAGAACTTAAAACTTAAAATTAAAAAAAAAAAAGTCATAAGATATTTAATTAAAATTTTTTATTAACAATGAAATAGAAAATAGTGAAAAATTAAATCCTTTGTGTCGAAACGTTTATTTTTGGAAAACAAACAGGTCTCGAAAAAGTATTTATTTGAAAATCGAAAAAATGGGAGTCGCCACCAATCTTTTATTAGGTGTGATTGGATCACCACAAAACATTTAAAATTCGTTTTGAAAAATATTTTGGTCTTTGAAATCCAGAAAATGAGTCCGGGAGTCGATTACGTGTGAGGAAGGATTAGCACCCTCACATGCCCAAAATTGGTACCACATCGATTATTATCCAGTCTTGATTTGTTTAAAAATTTGAAAACTCGAATAAAATTTAAAATACGATCCTTAAATGCATGCTTTATTAGATGTACACATTTAAGAAGGAAAATCAAATTTCGTGAGGAAGTCACATTATTTCAAAATGATCGAGGAAATAAGTCACGTCCAGTGAGTTAGGACGTAACACATCGAGATCCGAAAATAACGAGCATTCTTTCATTGCAAATTTCAAACCTTTAAAAGGGTATTTGATTATTCCGGTTTGAAGAAAAATCGCGCCTAGTAAGTTAAGGCACAATTTTTCAAAATCCGAAATAAAATAATATTTCCTCGATTTTAAAATATTTGTATTTTAGAGAAAATCAAAAAGCAAATTTAATTTTAAGTATCAATGCGTAAATTAAACATGGATGTGCAGATAATAGAAAAATTAAATAATAATTAAGCATATAAGTAAATGCAAAAATTAAGCATGAGATTAATGATATAGAAATATGATGAAATTGCGAATATAGAAAAGGATAGTAATTAAAAATACGAAGAATAATAATTAAATCTTATGTACAAAAATCGAAGAAAAAAAAAAAAAAAGGGGGTCGAAAATGAAGTTTAGGAGAATTCGAGGTGAAAACGTAATTTTGGAAAAGTTTAGAGATAAAAATGTAATTTTGGAGAAGTTTGGGGTCAAAATGTAATTTTGGAAAAGTTTAGAGATAAAATATAATTTGAAAAAGTTTAGGTTAAATGCAATTTTAGAAAAGTTTAAGGGTTAAAATGTAATTTTAAAAAAGTTTAGGGATCAAAATATAATTTTTAGAAGTTTAAGGGTCAAAATATGAGTTTTAGAAAGTTCAAGGACCCTGCAAAAGTTAATGGTCAAAGGACTAAATTACAAATAAAACAAAATTACAGGGGAGAATTTTAAAAATCAAATTCATTGAAAACATGGATCAAATTGAAGACTGAGAAAAGAAAAAGGAACTGTGGAAAGAAATATACCAAAACATGAAAACAAGCGAACCCTATTCGAGTCTGATGCGGATCGAGTCGAGTTAGCACGGAACGATGCCGTTTTGAGGGTCACACTTCAGACCCCAAAGCGATGCTATTTGGGTTTGCTATAAATTGCAAAATTTCCTGAAACAAAAACATTTTGCTCATTTTGTTTTAAAAAATTTCTTTATTTCCCTTTTTTTCTCTTTGAAAACCCTTTTCCGTCCAACCACCCGTCCGCCATCATTCACCGCTTCTATTGCCGTTCGTCGTCACGCGCCACTATTCACAGCGACGAAAAGGTAAAAGGCCTCTCCTTTTTTCTTTCTTTTATGAAAAACGTAAATCTGGATTCAAATCTGACTAGATCAAACCAAGATTTCTAAAAAATTTCAAAAAACGTTTGATCTTCCTTTTTTGATTTTTTTTTAAACTATTTTGTTTCTACTTCTTGTTTTATTTAAAACTCGTTTTTATTATTATTTACCTTAAAAGAAAATCAGATTTCAAACTAGGTTTTACAAATATCTAAAAAATGGATTTCGATCTTTTATTATTCTTATTTTCCCATTTTTAACACATTTTCCCTTCTTTTTTTGAAACGATGGTAATCTCCTATCGGAACCCCTCCTCGAACACGAGCAAGGTTCGAAAGAGTTCCGATCGCGATTGTGAGCTAGGACAGATACGTCCCTTGACTTGCTTTTTTATTATTTATTAAGTATTTATTATTTAGTATTTATTTATTAAAACGTCTCAGGTGTTAATGAAAGTAATAAATAAACAGTTATAACATAAACAAATAAATAAATATATTTATGTATATTTATTACCTTGAGCAGAGAAATTGAGTGCTTGCCTTTAATATTAATTGCTTCGAATGCTCTTTGTGTATTGGTTTTGAATATTTTTGTTTGTTGTACTGATTTTAAATGTCTGATCAATATATTGATTTCGAATGTAGAAAGTCTGTAATTGTATTGATTTCTCAAGAAAACTCGTAACTCCTTACAGTTGATTTCAATTTCAACTTTATAACCTAAAATACAATGATTCTCTTTTGTTTTTTCTAACTTAATTCCGGTCTTTTCTCCTTTTGCAGGTGCCAGTGGCGATGGTGGCAAGGTACTGGTGATGGTGGTGGTAGATGTTGATGTGGCGAACATTGATTGGGCAGGGCAAGGGCGGCAGCAGCAAGTTGCAACAGATTAAGTTTTTTTCAGATATTTATTTTTATAAAATTAAGCTTATTGGGCTTAGGACTTGGTTTAGGCTAGGGAGTTTTGGATTTAGGTCTGTTTAGTTTTTGGGTTTAGTGGTATTTGTGTTTTGAGTATTTGGACTTTGTAATTTGGGCATAAACTTTTTAAATTTAAAAATGTATTGGACATCTAAAAATTTAAAGTAAATTTAAATTTAAAATTTATTTATTATTTAATTTTGGTTCTTGGTTTAAATGTTGGGCCCGATCAAAATTGGGCTCCAACATTTTGTATTGCCTTGATGGTCAAGAGTGTTCATTGTTTCAAGTATGAGTTGGGTTCGAATCGCGCCAATCACGTTATTGTTTTTAAAACTTTAAAAATATAATAATTACAATTAATATTAAATTATATTTAAATAAAATTATTAATATTTATTTATAATAACTAGTGTGCATACCACAGATTAATTGTATATATTAATTAAATTATGTTTAATTATTTGTTATAAATCTTTCTAAATTTTGTGACAGTTCATTGATAATGTTATTACGAAATTAAAACATAATATAATAATTTAACTTTAAAGGGCATTATAGTTGATATTATAATCAATTTAATAAAAAGATAATACTATTTTATAAATAAACTTAGATTAATGAGTAAGATTCATCCAAATAGACCTATTCATAAGGATGAGCATTCAATCGAATCAAGTGAAAAAATTTTGAGCTAATCAAGTTAAAAAATCCTATTTTATCATATTAACTCGATTTGAAATTTTTTTCGAATTGATTCGAATGAAATGAGATTCGAGTCTATTCGAATCAAACAAATTTATTCGAGTTATATTAAAAAAATTAATCCGACCATAAATCTTATTTACAATATGATTAAATTTCAAATTAAATAATACAAATATCAAATCAAAAAAATTAATTCCAAAATCTACTTTAACATAATGACCAAAAATAAAATAATTATAATCCTAGAGTTTTTTATTTTTCTTATCTGACAAGCCCATTGTTAACGGTGGAGGGCTAAATATTGGGCTAACCCTCTCCCGACAAAAGCAAGTTATATGCACACTTTTAAATGGCGTATGGGTCAACATGGAGCGTGGCAATGGCGTCATTTGAAGAAAATGATGTTAAACCACAGAGGATTGTTGCTCTCTTCTGGATTTTCTTTTTTTTTTTTTTTTTTTTTGGGGGGGGGTGGGTGTAAAAGCCGTAGCAGCTGACTCTAATATTCACACAAGAGCTATGGGCATGGCTTCCCAAAATAGGTTACTACAAAATTTAGCACTGCTGCTTATCTTATCTGTTTATATTCTATGAACAAGACAAAAAAGACAGGGAAGAATCATGGGCTCATTCTAAACCAATCAACACACTACCCTGTTAACTGTTTCGGATGAACATCAATACCCAAACGTCAGCTTTTGATCAAAAGTTTTCTAGAAATCCCCCAGTAATTTGTAATAATGTTTTCACCAGCTCTTTCAGAATCCTATACTTCCTCCTAAATATGCTTTGTTTCTTGTCGGTAGGCCGCACAAATCAATGAGTCATTAAACTACTGCAACTAAGCTTTTCCTTGGGGCCTACTCTGTTTCAATCTTGAAAATTCATCACTTGGAAACCAACTAAACATACATTTTTGCCAAATCAAATGATGGGGAAATTACTTATTCACAAACCATCTTCCATTTTCCTTTGCTATTTTGCAACTTTGTACACAATTATTTCCTCTCAATCAAAATTCAAGACAAACAAATACAAATGACCCTTTTATCTTACACAGATTCAAAACTGAAAATCCTTTTTTTTTCTTTTTTTTTTTTGTGCCAAAATTTGTATTGAATATTTACAATGAACGGTATGGAATTTGAGGAGGGATCCTGAAGCGGACCTGAGAAGCAGGGGAACGAACGGCGACGCCGTGCCAGCAAATACCACCCTTGCACATCTCTTGGACGTGTACGGAAGCGGCGTAATCGCGGGAAATCGCGTACGTGGCTTTACGGGAGACGTCCCACGTCAACGTGCCAACCAAGATGAAACCCACCACCGTACTCGACACTAGCAGCACGAAGCCGCCACCGAAGCTCCGCCCGCATACTAAACCATACGCCTTAATCCCCGCTATCACTGCCAAGTAGATCATCATCAAATTCCCAATCACCGCATCCGATATCGCCATATCCCCTCCCCCCTCCTTACCCCCACAAACAATTCCCCTCTGCTTCTAATCCTAGCGCTAATTTTAGGGTCAGTATATTGTTAAATAGTTCGCCGTGGGAGTGCTGCTGATAAAGGAATAAAAATTAAAGAAAAAAAAAACAGAAAATAGTGTGGTGGAACTGTGGGAGAAGAGATGATTTAAGTAACAACTAAAATGAGGAATGTGGGGTTGGGGTTTTAAATTTGGATTAAAATTAATATATATTAAAATAATATACGGGTTCAAGTAGATGCTGTAAAAACGGTATCGTTTGCTTATCTTTTCGAAGCTAAGGTTTAGTGGAGGATGATGATATCTCCTCTTTTTTCTTTCTTTTTGGGTTTTTTTATTAAAAAAACCTTAAAAATATTAATTAATTAATCTGAACCAAAAATTATTTTAAAAAATATTCAATTTTTACTGTAACTATATCATATGACACCCGTCTGCTTTTCCCTCAATCGGGCTTTAATCATTACCTTTAGAAAATTAATTCTTTAAAGATATTAAATGAACTTAAATGTGATTGTATAAGTAGTTTAAGCACACTATAAAGCAATTAAATTTTTTTGGAAGGTTGAAACAAGGGTGACAATTAAATTATTTTTAACTTCTAATCTATTTACATATTAAATCCGTTTTCTTTTAAAATTAAAATTAAATAATTTTTAAAAATATATGAATAATAAAAATAAATATTTTTCATTTTTTTAAAACAATAAAATTAAAAAATTATATAAACTTTATATTTAAATTACTCAAACATATTTCTTAAAAAATTACTTCAAATTTATCTCAATTTAAATATTTTCAATTCATTCCCTAACATATTTTTAACACAATAATTTAATTTTTAAAATTTTATATACAATAATCTCTTTTTTTTTATTGGCCAAGTCTATCATTTGTGTGTTTCCAAAGGGATTTTGATTAACGTTTGACAAATTAATTTAATTTATAGGAAAAAGAAAAAGGAAAATTACTCAAATGGAGGTAGTGACTTGAAGCACGTCAAAAATGTGTCAAATTTCAACCCCATCCATTACATCAACTAATCCAATCTCCTAACAATCGCATTATTAAAATTTTAATTTATCACTTAGCTAAAATTTTATTTTAATTTTTTATATATTTTATTTTATTATATATATATATATTAAAAATATATTTAATTAATTTAATGTAATAAATTAACTTGATATTAATTTAAGATTGATGATATATTTTTTTTTTTAATTTCAATATCATACATATTTTATATGTTATTATTATCATCAATTAATTTTAAATCATACATTTTATTATTTATTGTATATTATTTTTAAACGTACATTTATTTTCTATATTTATGGTTTCCACGTGTGTCATACAATTTTGAGTTTATAATGCTTTGATTTTATTTAGTTTTCAATTTTTCACACAAATTTTAAGATTTTACGCTTAGTAAAAATAAATGTTTACTTAGTAAAAATTTAAATTTATTTTATAAAAAATAAATTTACAAGTAAATAATAATTAACAACTCATATATGATATTTTTGAAAAATCTTTTTATATAAAAAATATAAATAATCTTCACTATTTTAAATATAAAGTATTTTTTTATTATAAAAATGAAATATATTTATAAATTAAATAAAATAATTTCATTTAATTATAGTAAATATGATTTTTTTAAATTTATATTTTATTAATCCATTCATGAATCTTGATTCGGTTTGGTTTTTCTCGCTCTCTTTTACTTAGTTTTACCTGTTATAATGAGATATCATCAATAACCTCATTCCTCCTTTTCTTCTTTAAGTTGTCTTCATTTCATCAATATTTGCTTTTCCTAATCAACTTTTCTTTTTCTTATATATCCGGAAAAAATTCCAACTTCATAATTATGTGTTATTTATTTTTAGAAACTGTGTTCTGTTGTTTTTATGTGATAAAATACAAAATGTTGATTTTTTAATAATTTTATTATAAATTTCGATCATATTTGATATTTTTTTTACACGATGTTTAAAATTTTTCATAGCCTATTTCTAACTCATAAATACTAAATCATAAATAAGAGGATAATACTTTTTAACGCACTCAGACTCAGGTATTCCTGTATTGACAATAATTCTCATGCCAATCGAACTAAAACTCAATCGACACAAGTGTTGATTACTTAAATAATCAGGTTTCGGTAAAAGTATCCTAAAAATTTTTATATTACGAGTCAAATTACATTTTATCTTTTCTACTCAAAAAATAAATAAATTAGTTTATATACGTTGAAAATTTCATTCATTGTACATCACATGAGATATATATGACATGCCAAATGTAATTGTCTAACTATTTTGTTAATCACGTCAATTTCTAACAGTAAAAATGAATAAAATTTTTAATTAAAAAATTAATTTACAAAATATTTAATATACAATGATAAATTTACTCATTTTTATTAAAAAAACAATACAATTCAACTCTAGCTACGACAGTCTCATGTTACTTTTAACTCACTACTTCGGCTAATTTACCAAAATAACCCAAAAATTTTGATTATTTACGAAAATGACCCAAAGTTCAAAAATATACACCAAAATGACATGAAATGAACAGTAAAAATTGATATTGGCCATCTAATGGTCGATACCACCTGGCCAATGATTGGTGTCAGACATAAAAATTTGTGTTTTTTTGTGTCGGCCATGCAATGGCTGACACCTATGTATTTTTTCATAAATACGATATTTTATTGATATACGAAAATACGAGAATTTGAAAAAAAAATTTGGGATGTTGGCCGACACCCCTTTTTTGTCAGATAAAAAATACAATTTTTTGTGTTGGTCATGCAATGGCCGACACCTTTTTTTCTCGGATAAAAAAATTGCAAATTTTTTTAGTGTTGGTTATCAAATGGTCGACACCCCCTTTTTATTTGGTAAAAAATTAAATTTTTTGGTGTTGACCATGTAATGGTCGACACCAACTTCCCCTCATTCTCTATAAATAGGGTTTAGTTTTTTTATTTTGAAATTGTAAGTAAGAAATATTTTTCTCAAAATAACAAGAAAATGAGAGTGTTATATTATTTATCATTAGATGAGTGTTTTGTTTTGGAGGATAGTTGTGAAGTGTACAATCGAATTTAGGGGTTGACCCATATACTGTCATGTATTGCCGGAGTTGAATTATATACTATCATGTGAAGCGGCAAAAATATGTCTTCAGTGGTTAGACGATTTTCTGCGTAAGGAAAATCTTATATGTATATGATATAATTGCCGCTAAATTTAACTGTGGTATAACCGTAAAGGTTATGCTATCAAAGGTTGGATTGACGGAACTCTGCCATCGAACGGTCGACCGAGATGCTTGGCTTGGTATTCAATCAATATGGACCGGTATTACTTGAGGGTTAGAAAATTTATTGAAATTGACCAAGTTTTCAGGTAGATGGACATTATCTAACCGAGACAAATTGTGCGAGTTTAGGGTATTGTAGGTTATTTTGTATTATTGTTCAAAATTTAAAATTTCGTGTATTAATATTAACAATTATTTATAATTGCATTTTATCTGTAAATTTAATTTGTATTGTTGTAATATTCAACAAGATTTATTATTTTATCGTATTAATATAATTTTGATTTATTAAAAATTATTAAATATTTTGTTGTGAAAATGTTAAGGAATAAATATTCTCGACAAATTAAAAATATATTAAAAATATTAATTACAATTAAATTTACGAAATAAACGAAAATAATCAAAAGAAAAGAACACTAGTATAGTTAATGGTCGAGATCAACTTTTAACTCCAACACCAGATATATATAACCATTAGTACTAAAAATTTGAGTTTTTTGTTCTCATTAATAGTACAACAATTTTTTTGTTTATGTTCATTTTGATGAAAAAATTATCAATACAGACGATGAAGGTTGTGTATTTGAAAGCAGAGAAAAAATCGGAATGAGATTGAACAAGCGTGTTTCGTTGGATGGATTGAAACGGAAGATCAGTACAAAGATAACTACTCGTTGCAGGAAGCAAAGTTGATTGTTTTACAAATTTTCGATTTCATCTGATTCGATAAAGTTCTCCGAAATGGAGGTTATTGATAATGATGATTTAGGGAAAATGATTGAAATTTATTGCCCATCTGAGATCGAAAATCCATGCCCCATCGAGTTGTTTGCGGAGATATCACACCCCGAACCAATTCAAGTCTTAAATCCAGTAAGCCAGCGTTCTGGAATAGATATTGATCTTAATGTATTCTGGGAAGACTAATCGGGTTATGGAGGGTCCACTCCAGAAAATCCAAACACCGGTGGATGTTCGTATAACATCCAAAACACGTGTCATCATCTACAATTTCATCCGAAAGTGTTGGCCCCAATAGAAGATGATGAAGAAAATAAAGCTTGACCTCGATTTGGATGACATCCCCGAAGACTTAGATGAGAAGGTCGGTGGAGGGTGATGATGTTAACACCCATTTAGGAGGAAATTCGAGCCCGAGTATAGTTATTAGGAATAATCCGAGGCCCTTCATGAGCAACGTAGACCTAGATGCGGGTCGAGCTTGAGAGTTTCCGAAATATAGAAACATAGTTCTGGCTTACCTACTCGACGAATAAACCGACGAAGAAGAGTTGTTCGTGGGACAACAATTTGAGAACAAGAAGGACTGCTTAAATGCAATAAAACAATATAGCTTAAAGTTAGCTAAGGATTATAAAGTAACGAAGTCATCGCAATCTTTGTACATCGGAGAATGTTTGAAAGCTGAGAGTGGGTGTAAGTGGCGTATCCGAGCCGCGTTAATGCAGCGGTCTCAGCTGTGGACAATAAGGAAAATAGAAAGTTCGGACACATGCACCATGGCTCGTATGACGCAAGACCATCGGAAGTTAGATGCAAAGACCATATGTAATTGCATTATGCCTATGGTGAAAGAATTTCAATTGAATAAGGTATCAGCCTATATTTCGGCCATTCAAGCTCGCTTCAATTATAAGGTTTTGTACCAGAAGGCATGATGGGCGAAGCAAATGGCGATGCAGGAGTTGTATGGTGACTGGAATGCATCATACAACGAGCTCTAAGGGTGAATAGCCGCGATGCGAGAGTATGTGTCGGGGACTGTAACTGATTTACAAACACTGCCGTATAAAGGTCCGGACGGGGTGATTGATCCTGGAAAATGACATTTTCACCAATTATTTTGGACGTTTGACCCGTGTGTTAAGGCCTTCCCTCACTACAAACCGATGGTGCAAGTTGATGGAATCTGGTTGTACGGTAAATACATGCAAATACTACTGATTGTTGTTGCACAAGACGGAAACCGAAATGTACGTGCTTCAAGTCGCTGAAATTTTTCTTAAAAAATCTGAGGAGGCACGTTATTAGGCAATATAACATTTGCCTTATATCGGATAGATCGAAGGGACTACTTGTTGCAATAAGGCGATCGGAGGTTCCATGGAGGTCCGTTTATTGCATCCGGCACTTGTCGGCAAACTTTCATAATGATTATAAAAATAAAGAATGGAAAGCAGAATTCGTGGAAATAAGTAATAATTATTGTTTGTATTTTTTTATTCAATTTAATTTTAAATTTTATCAGTTTGTGAAATATAGAAAATACTTATTCGAAATTCCACATGCATATGCAGCTCATCAATTTGAACCATGGAGATTCAGACAAAAGTTCGCAAAGCTTGAAGCTAAGATGAAACAGTTACCAAATGACAAAAATCTTCGTGGGTGGTTGAGTAGCGTCCAGAAGTATCAATGGACACAAAGTTACGATGAGAGGGCTTGGTATGGCCAGATGATGACCAACCTGGTCGAGTCAGTTAACTCTGTCTTGAGGCGAACATGACATCTACCAATTGCTGTTGTTTTCTCGGCAACCTTCTATAGGTTGGCCACATTGATGCCTACGATGGGGTAGCGACAAATGACACAGATGGAGGTCGGACACGTGTACGTTGAGGATATTCGAAGGGTCATGGCAGCAAACAGTCAGAGAGCTCGAACGAGGAATGTAGAAATTTATTCGCAGGAGTTGGAGATTTTTCACTGGTCGTCGCTCGAGTGTTCCACTGAGGTCGTACGCAGTTGATCTGGCAAACAGGCTATGCGAGTGCTTTATATTTCAAGCTCTCCGATATCCTTGTGCGCATGTTCATGCAGCTTGTGCGATTGCAAATTTAAATGTCGACCAATTCATAGACGAGGTGTACACGCTGCAACGCACATTGCGTATATGGAAGAATGAATTTCCCGTAATGTCTGATGTATCGAACTGGGAAGTTCCACCGGTTGCTTTTGAGATGCTACCAGATCATAGTCTTCGTAAAAAGCCTAGAGGTCGACCACCTTCGATGAGGATTCGCTCTGATATGGACATTAGGGAGACGGGGGAATCGAAATTGTGTAGTGTTTGTCGAAGGCATGGCCATAACCGATCCACTTGCCCACATCGTGTCTATATTTTCAGTCAATCCTCTCGTAATGTCGAATTGTCCGACGAAGAATGAGCGCTTGTCCACTAGTATACATGAAGAATATTTGTGTAAAATTAATTTGAAAATTAATTTAAGTTGAAATTAATTTGGAAATCAATGAACAGGTTTAAATTTAAATAATTTAAACTTCATAATTATATAAGTTTGAATTTAAATTTCTACTTTAAATTTGACATTATTTAAATTACATTTAAAATTAATTTAATATTATTTAAATAAAAAAGATTATTATTATATTACAATTTATATCAAATATTGTGTTAATTTGACAATACATTATTTATCAAATTTTATATTTAAAGTACAAATTATTATTATATTACAATTTTTATCATATAATGTGTTGATTTGACAATACATTATTTATTAATTTTATATATTTAAATAAAAATTATTATTTTTATATTACAATTTTTATCAAATAATTTGTTAATTTTACAATACATTATTTATTAATTTTATATATTTAAATAAAAATTATTATTATTATATTACAATTTTTATCATATTTTAAATTTAATAACCAAAATAACCTTGAACCACTCAAAAATTACAAAAAATACCATCAATGGTCCCTTACTATAAATAGCATTGGGCCACCCAATTTCCATCTCACTTAAACCAATATTCCAGCTCAGCAAAACCGAAATTTCAGCTCATCAACGTCCCGAAACCGCCGTTGACCGAGTTTCGTCCATCATATTATGGATCCCAACGTTATTCCTCATAGTCATGACAAACACCGTGTGGGTGTGATTCGAGCAAGTCCGAAATTCTATAGGATGGTTAGATCCCGGCATCATTATCTGGGTTATAAGCCTCATAGATTGGCTGAACAATATATCGAAGATGCGGGGTTCGGGATTGCTGCTCGCATTAAAAACATGAATATTCGGGCCGATTTAATAACGACATTAGTCGAAAGATGACGTCTCGAGACTCACGTTTCACCTCTCGTGTGGAGAGGCAACAATAACATTAGAAGATGTTGCAATCCAACTCGGGCTACCCTTTGAAGGTGAAGTGGTAACGGGTCTCGGTATACTAGACGATCTTTGTGGCACTTGCTACTGGTTACTTGGCAAGGTGCCCCCAGATATTGAAAACGAAAAATTACCGTTTTTAAAGTTTACGTGGCTATACGAAAACTTTAGACATCTCCCGCAAAATCCAACGCAGCTGGACATTATCTACCATGCTCGCGCTTTTTTTTTCTGCAATTTCTAGGCGGTATCCTTATTCCGAATACTAGTCAAAATAGAATAAGCATCATCTACCTCCCATTATTGTAAGATTTCAAGGTAGCCGGGAAATTAAGTTGGGGCTCGACAGTGTTGACGACATAGTACCGAAAGCTTTGTTGAGTGACAAATCCCGCAATTAATGCCATGGGCGACTGCACATATTTGCTCCAATCATGATTATTATACAGACTGCCTTCCATTGTCAACCTCGAAAACATGCCATATTCGATGCCACTAGTTAATAGGTGACTTGATGTCTCGATTTTATATTTTTTAAATTTTATTAATTATTTTTTTTTTCTAATTATTTTTTAATTTTTCAGATGACATTCAGTTTCGGGACTTGGACGACACGAAAAATGTCTCCATATACGTCACTGGTTAGACAAATATGGAGAAGATGTTGTAAGATATATTTTCGAATTTTTTATAATATTTTTTTCTATTTTCGAAATGTGTTTTATATTTTCAAATTTTTTAAAAAATAAATATCTGATATTTTTTACAAATATTTTTTTTTATATTTTCGAAATATAAAAAATATATTTTCGAAATATTGTTTTACAAAAAAAAATCTGATATTTTTTAGATTTTCGATATTTTTGTTAACTAAATTCGTGTTTTTATATTGTGCAGTTCGTGTGATAGTCTTATCTTTTAGATGAAATTACGCCTTTCATCCCACCATTTGTTTATCGACACAATTACCAATTGTTCTCGTGTAATGTGCCAGTATTCAATTTTCATATGATGGAATGACACGCTGGAGATCGAGTTTTGCTACAGTTTGGATGTCATGCAATGACCAACACCCAAAAATGCAATTTTTTTTCACCTCAAAAAAGGGTGTCGACCATACAAGGACCAACACTCAAAAATGTAATTTTTTTTCGAGAAAAGGGAATGTCGACAATTTGATGGCCAACACAAAAAAATTGTATTTTTTATCTGACAAAAAAGAAGTGTCGACCATTGCATGGCCAACATCCGAAATTTTTTTTTTTCAAATTCTCGTATTTTCGTATATCAATAAAATATCGTATTTAAAAAATACATAAAAAAATGTATGTATATAAAAAATAAATTATAAAAAATAAATCAAGTAAAGCACAGAACATACCACCTGCCGATGCTTTCACAGAAATCCCTAAAATTTCAGTTTGAGTATTGAGACTATACATGATGGGCTGACTGCTTTCCTCGAATAAAAAGAACCCAAAAAATTGACAGTGAGAAGAGAAACGACTCGCGAGAAGCCGGCAGGTCCTCCATCTTCGTCAGACTTGAATGTTCCATTGATCATAATATCGAGCAACCAACATATGACTTTTTCTTCTTAATTTTTCTGGGAGGCTGGAGCACTACCTTAATCGCTGAATCAAAGACTGCCTTCACATTCTGCAGTAAAGTAGTCACACAAAATCTCATGGGAAATAAGGCTTCCACAGTTTTTCGGTTAAGAAAAGATGAAGAATGTAATAGAGAATCTGTAACCTGCTGCGTTTTTGAACTACATTCGACGTAGGAAGGGGATTCTATCTGTTTCCTTAATTCCTCTCCCTCAAGAAAAAGCAATGCAACACAGATATTTTAAATAAATGAGACACATTCCACACCAGAAAAAATAATTAATATCGTTTAAATATGTACCTGAGCTGCGGTTATAGGCGTTGAACCTGGATGGTCTATAAAGAATTGTTCATCATCACGAAGATCTGCAGCCAGAGAAAACAACAGAACGTTTGACGAAACAAAAAGAATTTCATCAACATTGGTATAAAAGGATAGTCGATGTGGCAATGACATGTGGATTTCAAGTCCGTTGGCACTATGTCCAAGGTTCAAACCTGGTGCTCCAACCCATCCCATCCCTAAATATATAATTTGTATGCTTCTGTCTATACCCATTAAAAGAAAGTTTTCAGTTACTTGGAGAATCAAATCAAATGCAATTCACAAACACTACTTAAATCATATAAAAGAATACCGTTGTCCTGGGAATAAGAATCATACCAAGCTTAGTTCCAACAAGTACTATTGGAACACCAGGTGCGTAATGCTTTAATTCAGGAATCCACTGAAATGGAGAGAATGAAACACACATGAAAATCAGGCACATGCATTACAGATATACTGCACCAAATTATTATCTAAAAAGAGAAGATATTTGATGCTTAAACCTTCTTGGCAACGTTTTCATAACTGGCCTTGCTGATGAGAGAAAATGCAAGAATAAATACATCAGCCCCACGATAGCTCAGTGGTCTTAATCTATTGTAATCCTCCTGACCTGTTTCGAGACCATGATTTCAGACCCAAAAGCAAGAAATAAAACAAACTTAATAATAGAGGAGGAATTCCAGAACTAATTTTCCAAGTTACCGGCAGTGTCCCATAAACCTAAGTTGACAGTGTTACCATCCACAACAACATTTGCACTGAAATTGTCGAAAACAGTCGGCACATAGTCCTGTTACCATAACAATGTAAAACCAAGATAAGCTAACCCTCACAAAAGAGCACAAAGCCCCAATCTTGGTTTAAATTTACTGCGAAAAGATGTGGTTGCACCTGTTCTGCTTACATTGTGAGGCATTAAAACAAACCTTAACAGCATTTATAAAAGACAGCATAATTTTCCGAGGAAATTCAAAGTTGCAAAATACAGAACCAAGCTCACACAAACTTTAAAGAATTCTTCATTCACTTATTCGAATACAACAAATACACACACATGTTCAGCTAATATTAGATTTGCTTTAGCTATCTGAGAAGCGAACAGAAGATTAAAAATGCAGATAAATCATGAGATCATGCAACGAAGATGAGGAAATGCAGTAAAGAGACTGACCGTAGGAAAAGTATTACTGGTGTAGGAAATCAGCAAGCAAGTCTTGCCGACGGCTCCATCGCCGACGGTGACACATTTTATGAATCTGGAGGCGCTCATTTCCCTTCGCCGCCGTCCGGTAAACCGCCAATAGCCTGGTTTACCCCTCTCTCGGATATATATATATATATATATATATATATATATATATATATAGCTTTCCTCCAAAAATTGATATTATCAGATATGGTTGACGGTCGTGTTGTGGTTGTTTAGCAAAGAATGAGGATCCATAGGCCTCATCATTTGTCTCCACGAGGCAAACCCTAAGGAGCAGAGAGAATGGAGAGAAAAATGCAAAGTTTAAACGAGAGAGAAAATGTGGCAAAATGAATGGAAAGAAGGAAATTTGGAGGAACTTAGAATAAATCACAAATCAGGAGTGCGGTTTAAGCGTAAGCCTCTATTAACAACTCCTTTTTCATCATTTACCCCTTGCTATTTATATCATCCTTTTCACATTCCAATCATCATCATCATCATCATCATTTCGTCTCCTCTTTCCCTTCATTTTTCTAAAAAAAATTTTATCATCAAAAGCAAAATAGAAGTTTTAAAATATTTTATTTTTATAAAATTATTAAAAGTATGTGAAATTGTAATTTTATTTAATAAAATAATAACATGTATCATAATATTTTTATAAATATTTTAATTAATTGTTTTATATTTATTTTAAATTATTTATTATATTAAATGATAAATATTATTTATTTTTATAGTTGATTCATTTCTTTAAAAAATGACAAGTATTATTTTCAAAATAATAATATAAGAACAACGCTATTCTCGGATAAAATTTTTAAAGAATCTACTTGGATTTTTTTAATACAAGAAAATAGTATAATAACACCATATTTTTGTCTAAAGACCTAAGAAATCTTAATAATTTCATTTATATGTTGATATAATTTTTTTAATTAATGTATTTTTTGTAATTTAAATTAAAAACACACTTCAATATGAGCAATTACAAAAGAAGCTAGTAACCTTCAGCATTGAAAACATTATAAAAGGCAGGGATAATTTTGACAGAAAAAAAAACCCCTAAACCCACTTCACCCAATTACACCACCTTATTGCTTGAGTTAAAAATAAAATTGCAGGGTTGGGAAAAGATAGAGATAGTCCAGATTATTTTAATTTAGACCAATCCTAATTGTTTGCATGAGCAAGTTACGTACGATGCTATTAATTTTGATTAATAAAAGTAATGATCTTTTAAAAAAAAAATAGTTAGTGTTAACTTTAAATTTGATCATGGATAGGGATGGGTCGATATAAAATCTCGAGTTCATTTTTTAAGTTTAGACTCGACTCAATCTAAAAAACAGATTTAAATTTTTACTCAAATTTATCTATTTTTTATGACCCTAACTCTAGGACTTATTTGATCATTTAGAAAAAGGTTAAGGACTAAAAAATCATTATGCCTTAGCTTTTTTCACTAAATGATTTTTTTTTTTTCCTTTCATTTTTGACTCTCATCAACGTTAAAAGAAATCGATTAAGAGAATTTAAGGCAAAGAGTTTAGATTGTTGTTTAATTCGGTCTCACTTCTGTGGACGTTTTCTCAACAAGTACTGGGAGGAGAGTGAGATTGTGAAAGACCCTATTGCACCGTAAGGACTAAGCAGAACAAACAAAATTGAATAGGATTGTGATAACTCGGTGGGTTTATTCCCTGGAGCACCCGCCTCATTTTCTTCTAACATATATTCTAGAAGTATTCTTCTTACATACAATTCTCCCACTAACTTGTTTAACAGAATATGAATTTACAGTGAATTGACGCCTGGGAGACTAGAATCAATGCCTGTCTCCCTTGTCGCTATGTGGCTCTCATAATCTACAAAGCAACACTACTAGTTATTACTTTCCACTTATTTTGTTTCTCTAAGCAAAGAGAGGGAAATGAGAAGCTTTTACAGTTACCTTCTTCTCTGTATTTTCATGATTCTTCTACTATTCTCTACCAACACCAAGGGTTACAGCGATCTTGAAGTCCTGTTGAAGCTCAAGTCTTCCATGATTGGACCCAAAGCTTCAGGGCTAGACGATTGGGAGTTCTCGTCGCTGGCATCATAGCGCATTGCCATTTCTCTGGTGTCAAATGCGACGAGGATTACCGTGTTGTTGCTCTGAATGTGTCGTTTGCTCCCCTCTACGGCACCATATCTCCCGAGATAGGGCTTCTGAACGAGCTCGTGAACCTCACCATTTCTAAGGTTGAACTTACAGGGAAAATTCCTACGGGGACGAGGAATTTGACTTCTCTTAAGACATTCAACATCTCCAACAACTAGTTCCCTGGTGAAATCCTTACAGGTATGACCCAGCTTGAGATTCTCGATGCTTATAACAATAACTTCACGGGTCTTCTTCCTGTTGAACTCGCCAACTTGAAACATCTGAAGCATCTATCTTTCGGAGGCAACTATTTCACGGGAGAGGTCCCCGACAAGTACTCCGACATTCAAAGCTTGGAATTCTTGGGTCTAAATACCAATGATTTAACTGGGAAAATCCCTGCCTTCTTGGGTCGTTTAAAAATCCTTAAAAGCTTGTTCCTCGGATATTCCAACGCCTTCCATGGAGGAATCCCACCTGAGTTTGGGTCCTTAACTCAACTCGAAATCCTCGACATGACAAGCTGTAACCTAACCGGTGAGGTTCCCGAGAGTTTGGGTAATTTGAAACGGTTGCACACATTGTTCCTTCAACAGAACTCCCTCACTGGTCGGATCCCTTCCCAACTCTCTAGTTTAATTAGCTTGAAGTCCCTTGATCTTTCCTTTAATGAACTAACGGGGGAGATACCAGAGAGTTTCTCTGCCTTGTAGAACATTTTATCATCAATTTGTTCAAAAATAAGCTCCACGGTTCAATTCCGTCGTATGTAGGTGACTTACCCCAACTCGCAAGTGCTTCAACTGTGGGGAAACAACTTCACGGGTGAATTGCCGGAGAATCTTGGCCGCAATGGGAAGCTTTGTAAGCTTGACGTTTCCTCGAATTACCTCACCGGGTCGATTCCACTAGATTTGTGTATGGATAATTTCTTCTTCGGTCCACTCTCCGAAAAACTCGGCAACTGCAAATCTCTTACTAAGATTCGTATCAAGAAAAACAATCTCAATGGAACAATTCCAGTCGGAATTTTCAACTTGCCCTCGCTGAGTTTCGTCGAGCTAGACGATAATTTCTTCGCCGGTGAACTACCACCGCGTATGTCAGGTGATTCGCTTGATACGTTAAAAATCTCAAACAATTTGATCAGTGGTGAAATCCCTCCAGCGATCGGAAACTTGCGCTGTTTACAAGTTTTGGAGCTCGCAAGGAACAAACTTTCAGGCGAAATCCCAGAGCAAACATTCGAAATCAAGGTACTTTCAAAGATAAACATCAGAGAGAACAACATCACAGGTGAAATCCCTCCTTCCGTATCTCGCTGTACTTCGCTCACTTCAATCGATTTCAGTCAGAATAGTCTCAGCGGTGAAATCCCAAAAGGAATTAACAAGTTGGAACATTTAAGCAATCTCAATGTCTCCAGGAACCGGTTAACAGGTGAAATCCCTACTGAAATCGAGAGCATGACGAGCCTCGCAACACTTGATGTTTCGGACAACAATTTGATTGGAAGGGTACCCAGTGCTGGCCAGTTCTTATTCTTCGACAATAGCTCGTTTAGTGGAAACCCCAACCTCTGTCCCCGAACGATAGTCAATGTCCAGCTAGAGGTTCAAGCCATGGTCAGGCACCATGTTTCTCTGCTTCCAAGCTCATAATCACAATCATCATGTTAATCATACTAGAGGGAAACTAGAGTTTGGAGTCCAACCAACAGAAGATAACACGCAAAGGATGTTAAATCTTATAAATGTATACGTATATGCTAGGTTAATGTATGTAATGTGGAGATGTCACTTCACTTCCAACTTCCTGGTTTTCCGTACTTTATAAATCTTGGTGGTGTACAAAAATTTGGGTTGGGAAGATTTACTGTGCTGCCTCTTGAAATAGTGGTGTCTACGGACGTCGCATCAACATGTTTCTTCCCTCTTGTTACCTTAAAGTTTTTATAAGATAAATAGGGTTTAAATGCCCTAAAATAGGTAAATTATCACTAAATTTTTAATCCAATTTTCCATTTAGCAGTCAATTAAACTTACGGAATTTAGTCGACAATTAATGTGGAAAAAATGATATGGTAACAAATTAGGCTTTAACATGGAAAGCTTAATTAATCATTTAATTATCGTACAAGGCTTAATTGTTTTTTTAAATTATTCAAGCCTAACCATCATTAAAATATTATAAAAAATAGAAAAATTATAAAAATTATAAACAAAATTTATGTAAAATAATAAAAATATAAATAATATTAAAATATTAATAAGATAATAAAAATAAGGGAACATATTTAATACACTGCTATTAAAATTTAAAAATTTCACAAGTAGAGTGTTTTTTTTTGATTAACTGAACCACTTCAGTGATAAGTTTGGAGACAAAACCAAGGTTCAACAAAATCCAATTACAAAAGCAACAGAAACAAATAAGCAAAATAAAGAAAAATGCCCAAAACTCCAAACTTAAAGTAAAGGCACGAAAGCAGCCAAAGACTCTTGAGACGTCGGACAGCAACGACAGAATGAAGAAGAAGTTGAGATAACTGAAAAGATTGTAAACAAGATTCTCAACTGAACAGCACCCACCCAAGAAGATTAAGGAGGGTATCTGAAGCGATTGTCTAAATCCACCAGTTTCATCAGAATTGGAGGACCGTCTTCAACCCAAAACGCATCAGTCTGATTCGCCATTCCAAGCGTTGCCAATCCATGTGCCGTGCCATTGCCCTCTCTTGCAATGAACTCCACACGGGAATCTCTAAAAGAGCGTCGCAGATGGTTTATTTTCCAGGTAATGGCCCTCATCTCCGAATAATCTCTATCAAGGCCAAGAATATTTCTAACAACAATCTTAGAATCGGTCTCCAAAACGACATGCGTGAAGCCCAAATCTATAGCAAAATGTAGACCATCAAGCCCCGCCATAGCCTCCGCTCGTACAACCGACGAGATCAGGTGATGATTTTTATAGCCCGAACCCATAATCTGTCCTTCGTTATTTCTTACAACAAAACCCGATGCAGCCTTGTTGGTTGAAACAGAAAAACTGGCATCAACGTTTATTTTAACCCAGTGGCCTGAAGGGGGTTCCCAGTGCACTATAGAGCGAGGTTGAGGGTGCTGGAGAGGAACAGACGCCTTACGGAACTCCTGCCCAAAGCCTCGGATGAAGGTAACAACAGTCTCTACACTTTGGTTTTGCTTTTCATGTACAAACTTGTTTCGAGCATGCCATATTGCCCAAATCGTGATAGCCACTTCCTCTTTGTTAATATTGTTGAGCATAAAAATCCAGTGAAGCCAATCATCAAAATCCATTACAGCAACCTGACTAGGCCACTTATAGTTCAGTTTCATCCATATCTGAGTAGCAAATAGACAATCACGTGGCACATGTAAAATGGACTCAGACTCCAGATTGATTTCACAAGTAGAGTTGGGTTGATTAGAAGTATATATAAAATATATAAAAATGGGGTATGTGACAAATATATAATTTTGTTTGTGGAGTTAAAAAAAAAAAATTGTCAATTTACCATATACTTGCACAATAAATTATAAAGAAATATTATAGATTTTTTTTTTTTTTTTGAATGTTTGGGGTCTTTGGTTTTAGTAATAAGAGACTAGCGAGCTTGAAGTATGATGGTGATCATGCTTGTATATGGTGTTGAACGAGGAGTTTGAGTGACAATGAGTTTAGTATTTGGTGGCTTAAAATGAGTGAAGAACAATAGCTTTGATTGAAGAGAGGTGATGCAAGGAAAGCAATAAGGAGAAGACAAGAAACTCTCTCCTATAAATACTCTTCTAAGCGGTTAGAGAGGGATCTTTGGATCCTTTTGGCAACCTTTAAGCACTTATTTTCCTCATCCTTCCTCTTGTTCTCTTGTCTTTTTTTATTTTTTGTTTCTCTAGGTGAATCGACCTCCTCAATACTATCACATCCTTCTCATTGATTTCCTCGTTGTTGAACATTGTATCAACAATTATAACGTAATTTTTTTAGTTACACTCTTATTAAGTGAATTTTTTTTTTTATGTAAAAATGTCACACCAACAAGTTTAATAAAAAAAATAACAATTTTAGTATTTAGATTTAAATTTTGAAATCTAAAAAGTAAAAAGATTAAATACTTAAAAATAAAAATACAAAAATTAAATTCTAAATTTTTTAAAAAATACATGAACCTATAACATATTTTAATCAATATATAAAATCCAAATTAAAGTTAGGGCGAGAAAGAAACTACCCACCCCACTCAATTTCTATCGTTAATTGCAATTTAAGGCATCTTTAAATGAGCAGTGCGTTTATCTGCAGTTAATATAAAAAGAACGATAATGATAAAATTTGATACAGAAAAAATTGAACACATCACACTAAAACTAAATTCCCATTCAAAAGGTCCCTTGATCGTAAAAGTGTTGGTACATATGGTTGCAACTTGTTTTTCATACATGTCAAAGAAAAATGTTTTATTTTTCAGGTACTTTGTTTAATCCCATCATTTTCGTTTAACTAAACTTAATTAATAAAAGTGTTTGGATTAAGCTATTGCACCATAAATATCCAACTGTCAAGATGAATAATAACAAAAATAGAAAATTCGAAAGAAGCGGTGAACTCGAAAAGTCGAAAATCTCAAGATGGCGCGTCATGGTTCGATTAACAGACTCTCATACCGTGCTCACCCTTCAACCCTTTGCTCATGACTCATGACAAACAATCCTTCAAATAATATCAACCCTTCTCTCACCTCTATATTTACTACCCATTCTCCTCCCTTCCCTTCCTCCGCCAAAACATACCCAAAAAGCCAAAGAAGCCTCTAAATCCCTCCCTGTTTCTAAATTTCCATCTTCAACCAAACTCAAAACCGTGAGAGAAATCCTTCATGTTCAAGGAGGCCAATGTGGGAACCAAATCGGCGCTAAGTTTTGGGAAGTTATCTGCGATGAGCATGGCGTCGATCCTATGGGAAAGTACCAAGGAGATGGATCGTCTGATCTTCAGCTGGAACGTATCAATGTGTATTACAATGAGGCTTACGGTGGAAGGTACGTCCCTCGTGCGGTTCTCATGGATCTTGAACCCGGTACCATGGATAGTATCAGATCCAGTCCTTATGGCCAGATCTTTAGGCCTGATAATTTCATCTTTGGACAATCCGGTGCCGGCAACAACTGGGCAAAAGGTCATTACACTGAAGGAGCCGAGTTGATCGATTCTGTTCCTGATGTTGTTCGTAAAGAGGCTGAGAATTGTGATTGTTTGCAAGGTAATACATATATATATTTGTCTTAGAAGTCTATATTTGGCTAAATCTGCATGGATTTTTGGTGGACTTGGTTCTATTAATAATACATTTCACTTTTACCTTAAAATTTGAAACTCTTATCGATTTTGAGTTACCGTATCACTTTCATGATAAAGATATACAACTGCTTTTGCTATTTTTTCTTTTAAAATTTCCAGCTTTTGACGATGACCACATCGAGAGGAAATACTCATTTTACCTATCGAAATGAACTCTCTTGAATACAATTTACTGTGAAACTGATATGGAAGGATTGATTCTTTCTTCATTATCTACCCTTTCAGCTTTAGTTGGATAGTGGTAGCTATTTACATTTTCTGGTAAGGATTCATCACGCAGAATTTCGTCCGCAGCCGCCTAAGGATTAGTCATCGCAACTGCCCCATCCGCATTAAGTTTAACCCAACCCGTTGGAGGAGAAATCCAGGTATTGACAGGGCTGCTATCCGTTCTCTGAAGAGAATCCCAAAGTGAACTGTGTGCAACATGCTTAGCCCAAAACCAGCATTGTCTAACAAGATCCTCAGCACTACAAGATTCCTCCTTTAAAATAACCATACAATGTTTTTTTTTTTCCCAAATTTGCCAACAAGTTATATAGAAGATAAAGCACCATGGGACGGACTCATTGCGCCAACCGTATCTGTCATAGATATTAGATACCATCCATTAACCATTGGGATAAATCCGAAGAGTAGAAAATGGACGAGCCTAATGTAGGGACCAAATATGACCATATTGAATTGGCGACATGGCAGTCTCGTAAGGCATGCAAAACAGTTTCATGATCCGCTCCACAAAGCTGACAAGAAGTAGACAATGTAAGATGGCGTCTCCACCGCTCATAATTACAGAGCAAATGATTTTTCATTGCAAGCCAGAAGAAACTCCTAACCTGTTGCGGGACATGTAGCTTCCAAATCTTTTTTTCAAACATTATCCTTGGGAACAAAATGTGACTGTGATGGCACAGTATATGCGTTGGCAACAGAAAAGGGTTGTTGATTTGAACCCTGCCACACAAATTTATATTCACCCCAAGTTTCGCATGGGGGAGGCATAGATGCGATCCGCACCAAAGCAAAATAATCAATTAAATGAGCAAATGCATCCCACCTCCAAATCCCATTCCCATCCACACCACCCAAGGTGTTCTTTAAAAGAGTCCCAAATGTTCACAAGGGATCTTCTTAAAAAAGAACAATTGGATCTTGCTAGCAAAGTTGGACAAGCTTCCTGAATCTTATATTTACTCCTCAAGATCCTAACCCAACAGGCATCCAGCTTTGTCACCACACCAAGCCTCAACTTAAATAAAAAACATTAATTTTGAACCTCTAAATTCGTGATCCCTAGCCATCCATTTTCGATTGGTTGGCAACAAGTTTTTCAATTGACAAGTGCAGTCTTCTTCTCACCATTTCTTGACCCCCAAACAAAATTCCTTGTGACTGTCTCAATTTTCTTGCACACCCCCACAGATTTAGCAAGGGCTATCAATAACAAACTGAAAAGCCTCTTGGTCACCCTCTGATGAAAAAGAGACACTCCCAAGTAGCTTCCCAAATCAGAAGCTCGACCAAATCCCATGATACGACAAATAGAATCCGCACTAGAATCAGAAACATTTGCCGAGAAGAAGACTCTACTCTAGTCTTGTTTGCATTCACTTCGTGGCCCGAAAAGGAGCAGAAATAATTAAGCACATCAATAACTATTTTCGCTTAAAAATCATCTGCTTCACCAAAAACAACTAATCATCCGGGGAGATTATAAAGCAAATATATGCGTGGGTTGATACATTGTGGAGTACAAGACTATATTGTAGACGATGATAATGGTAGACTATTGAGTACCGTCACATTAAGGGAACACAAATACATGCGTGGGTTGATACATTATGTGGAGTACAATGATCATGGCTCACTTCGTACATGTAAGGTAGCTCGGGTGTTGTGAGAACTTTTCCATCCGGATTCCAAGTGGTTAGCTGTTTGGTTCCTGGTATTAGTCAATACTAAAGCATGCATGATAATCTTATTATTCAAATTGAGTTCTTTTGCTAGTAGGAAAGGGTTACTTTGAAAAAAATATCCTTGAGTTGAACTGTTGCCAATTTAGCAATAAAGTCTTATTGGCAAGTAAACAATGGTTATTTTCATTTTGAATTGGCTGATGATGCTCACTTCTTCATCTTACTTATGGACCAGGCTTCCAGGTATGCCACACTTGGAGGAGGCACAGGTTCCGGGATGGGAACTCTACTGATATAAAAAATCAGAGAAGAATATCCAGACAGGATGATGATGACATTCTCTGTTTTCCCTTCACCTAAAGTCTCTGACACAGTTGTGGAGCCTTATAATGCCACTCTCTCTGTGCAGCAGTTGGTAGAGAATGCAGATGAATGCATGGTCCTTGACAATGAGGCACTTTATGATATCTGCTTCAGGACCCTAAAGCTCACCACTCCAAGCTGTGAGTGATATGATCTTTTCATTTTGATGGATAGTTTGCTAAATAGTGTTTAAACAATTTTAAATTCTGACCCTAAGACTACACTTGTAATTTGCAGTTGGAGATCTGAACCACTTAATTTCTGCAACAATGAGCGGTGTAACATGCTGCCTAAGGTTCCCTGGACAGTTGAACTCTGACCTCCGAAAGTTGGCTGTGAACTTAATCCCATTCCCACGTCTGCACTTCTTTATGGTTGGGTCGTGGTTCCCAGCAGTGCTTTTCTATCACTGTCCCGGAGCTGACTCAACAGATGTGGGATGCAAAGAACATGATGTGTGCCGCTGACCCTCGCCATGGTCGCTACCTGACAGCTTCAGCTATGTTCCGGGGCAAGATGAGCACCAAAGAAGTTGACGAACAAATGACCAATGTCCAGAACAAGAATTCATCGTACTTTGTAGAGTGGATTCCCAACAACGTTAAGTCCAGTGTTTGTGACATTCCACCAAAGGGTCTGAAGATGTCATCCACATTTGTCGGAAACTCGACATCAATCCAAGAAATGTTCAAAAGGGTAAGTGAGCAATTCACGGCAATGTTCCGTCGCAAGGCCTTTTTGCATTGGTATACTGGTGAGGGAATGGATGAAATGGAATTCACAGAAGCAGAGAGCAACATGAATGACTTGGTGGCAGAGTATCAGCAGTACCAAGATGCAACTGCGGAGGATGAGGGTGAGTACGAGGAGGAGGAGAACTACGAGTCATAAAATGTGTGGCCAATCACGTTTACCTGCCTATGTACCTACTACTGTGTGCTACTGCTGTTTGTTCAGTTTTTTCAGCTCTGCACTTGTATTTCCCTAGTTCACATCGTTTGCTCTTCTTTCACCTTTTTTTAGACTTTCAAATAAGATTTCTGGTTTACTTACTGCCCTCAAACTGAATTTATTGATTCTTCTGAAAATACTACAAGTTTTCAGAAAAGAAAGAAAATAAAATCACGATTTATAATTAGTGGTACCAAAAAAGAAAGAAAAGAACAGTCATTTAGCATACATTCGTAGTAATTAAAGAAGAAGTTCATAGAAACAGCTGTCGGTTGAAAGAGAGACGATATGACATACAGAGTGAGGAACAAAATGGAATGAAATTTATCATAATCTAGCACGACAGAACCCCCAAAAATTAAGGAATTAGTCATTCATCATTATAATTAGAGGCGTATGCATCAGAGTCATGGAAGTATGAGGTTCAAACATCGCTCGCATTAAAGTATTCGCGAGCTTCTCATACCCAAAGTGATTCTCATCATTTGCACGCTTAGACTTGTCCATTATATTATAAAAATAAACAGAAATAAATTACCCAACTCAACTTCCATTGGAAATAGCACAAAAAGAAGAAAAAAAATAGTAGTACTGTTGTCGAAGAGTAGCAAGTTGCAGCAGCAAGTAGGAGAAGGATGTAGGCGGATTGAGGTTATGAAAGTTTATGTACCCAAGGACGGTTCCCTAGGGTTGCTGGGAGAGCTTAACTTAACCAGGTCTAAACCCTGGAGCAGAACTAAGGTTAAATAAATGGACGCACAAGATTTCCTCTCTGCAGACTGGGCTGCCGCCAACACGATCCGACTAGAGACTCTATGGCTTGAATGATAGATGAACAAATATTTACTTTAATAGTCCCCCCTCGCTCCACACGAAATCGAGCAGCGAAGGATGCCAACTCAGCCCAAACCCATATTCTCTGACTCGCTAAAAAACTATTAAAGTGATGAAACAAGCAAGAAAAGAAAAATATCGATTACCCAATTAATAGGTGGGATTTAAATTTATCTACAAGATAGAGATTAGTTTTTTGGAATATTTATCGGGTCACTAAACTTGAAGTAAATTAGTTTTTTTTTTTAAATGTTAAAAATTTATATCTTATTTATTCATATGAATACTTTGGGCTATTATGTATGCATTGCTCATAGGTTTTTGTGCGCGGGTGGTGACATTAGTGCATATTTTGGAGTTTTGAGGTTAGTAAATTATGTTATATTTTTTTTAACTATGTGTTACGTTAAAAAAAAATTGAAATGCTCATTAACTAAAATAATTAGTGAGGGAGTCAAAAAAAATTCTTTTCATCACTTTAATAGTCTATATCTTCATTATTTTGAAAGGTCAAAATGCAATTTTATCATTATCAATTTTAAATTTTAAATTGAAAATTTTACCATTTTAAGTGAAACCATGACACTCTAATCTCCGCCACTGAAAACAACTAAATGCAACATTTATAGATTGTGCCTATATTTTTATTACCTTTTAGTATTTGATATTCACATTAAATCTCGATTTAGAGTCAAATCGTTGTACTCTTAAAAGTGAACAAAGTTGTCTCGTTTCTATTATTTTTCCATCAGCCATACTCACACTTAAAATCTTGCTTAAAAGATTTAAATGTCTTACTTCATGACTCAACAAGCATAGACTTGTAAAGTTTAATATTATTGTTCTGTTAGATACTTAGATCAAACATGGTTTTCGAGAATCATTCCATCGAACTTGTACGGTCTTGTAATAAAATGCTACGGTGGCGCCATAGCCTTATATCTATATAACTGTTCCTGGAAAAAAAAATATACTCTTTACAAGCAATCATAGGATATCTAATCTCTCTTCAAGTTTACCAATTAAGAGTATTAGGGCTTTGGATAATGGCTGATCTGATCTTCTTCCTCTTAGCCTTATACTGGAGAACTAGCAAAACATTAGCAACTTCTTTATCTGAATCGTTGACCCATTTTTTTAATGCATGCTTTTTCACTAATTTCACAGCCATAGTGCAGGTTTTTGGGTTAATCTGTCCTCAGACAACATCCATTGGAGTCAAGTGCCAGTGTCATTCAAGGTCTAGGTTTGTTGTCCTTTGGGGTCTAAAGAACATAGTCTTCCATTCGGCAGAAACAAATTCAGCAGATAAGGGAGATTTTGAACACTTCCAGTCTTCCATTGAATGTTCACTAAACAATGCAATGATCATTTAAGATCAGTTCAATCAGGCCGGGATTCAATTAGTATTGGTACAACTAATCAAATGGGTTAAAAAGTACCACAACAGAACAAACTAGAAACAATTATGGTGAAAATCAAAATTAGTTTGCTTTCTGTTTCTTCATTCTACTGGCCAAAGTATTCTTAAAATCATCATCAGAGCTTTCGCTTTCTTCAGCCTTGCGTTTCTTGGTCTGCTTTGGGGCAACCTTGGAATCTGTTTTCCTTTTATTCGAAGAACCTGGGGAGACCATAGGAGTTCTCTTAGTGACGGATTCTGTACTACTCTTTACAGCTGAACCAGGTTTCATTGGGGAACTCAGCTTTTGCTGCTTAATCTTCTTCTGTTTCTTTTCGAAGACTTTCTTTGCTTCTGCTAAGGGGAGCAAACCAGACTCCATCATCCTGCAATTACATATCAAAACATCCTTCTCAGTAAATGCATTCAACAAAATATAGTAAAGAGAATATGTCCTCCAAGATGAATGAAACAGTTATACAAAGGATTTTTTTTCTTTTCATTTTTGTGTAAAATGAGTTTAATCAACCGTGCACTATATTCACATGAGTTGATCAAATGGAATGGGTTTAAAGAGATGACACTGTTCACAAGAACCAAATAAATGAGACAAAAATATTCATCATCAATGTGGCAACATATTGCAGTATCATTCTTCCATCCATGAAGAAGAAAACTCTAAATGTAGCAACATATTGAGTTGACGAGCAAAATATTGAGGTACGAATCAGCAGATTATGACACGCAGCAAGAGATTCCGTAGAAAGCTTTCTTGCATTGTACAAAGAAGGATCACAGACCATTTGGCATAATACTAGCTGTTTCAGTTTCAGATGCACAATCAATTTTGTTTCAGATTGATGAGTTCATTGCAACAAAGTAATATATTTGGGGCAAGGCTTGCTCCATTGCGGGAATTAAAGAGAACAAATAAGAAAAATTCTGCCTATTATGAAAAAAAATTCGTTGCTTGGGACTTGAGAGACAGAAATAGGAATTACAAAAGAAAACAAAAAAACTATCAATAGAACCAAAACCTAAAGATACACACTTGAAGTTGCATCAACTCTATCTGGGCAAATTTTTGCATTACTTCTATAAATAAATCAGACTGACCGAGGGAAATATATTAACCCAAATGACAACCTTGACTCCCCAAATCTGGTCAAGATTTTGTTTATTCACCATTCTTAACTGCACCAGTCTTTGTTGAGGCAAAGCTATCACAGAATTCAAGCACAAACTGCCCCCAAGGAAAGTAGCAGACACAGCTTTCAGTTCTCAAATTAATGAAATCACAGCATGAACAATCCTTATATTGCATACATCACAGAACTACAACACGCCACACAAATGAACATTATCCATAAAAAGTTAATGCAGAACTTGGGGATTTATGTCTTACCAGAATTGTGCCATTTCACTATGGGGAATTTGCTGGTACATTGATTCATAAAATATCCGCAGTGGATCCCTCTGAAATTGAACAGTGAAAACAATGATAAATTACTCAAAAATTAGGAAAATAAACCCCAAAAAAGAAATGCTTAAGTCCAAGTACCTCCTCCGGAGGATCCCTCTTCTGACCAGGCAAATCATAAACCTTCTTCTCCCGCTTCACTTCCTTCCCAGCAGCCGCTTTCTTTTCTTCCCCCTTTTTCTTCTTTTTCTTCATCTCCCTTTCCTTAAAAATTTCATAGCGGAAACAAAAGTACCCAACACGTTATCTTTTTTTTTCCTGCAAATACCGAACAGAACAGAAGTCTTTTTTGACAAAGAGAAAGCACAAAAGGAAATCCAAAAACCTTATCTGCTTTAGTAGCGGAGCTCTTTTTGGAGATGGGTTTTTCGTCTTCATCATCACTCTCTTCCTTCTTGGGCTTGGTCGCTTTAGTAGCAGAGCTCCTTTTAGAGATGGGTTTTTCGTCTTCATCATCAGTCTCTACGGGCTGTTCTTTCTTCACTTTGGCTTCTTTGGGACGCGATTTCGAGTTAGAAACAGCAACGTTGTTGCTATTACTCGAGGGTTTCTTTTTACTATTCTCCGCCATCGAACTCAAGCTTTTGAGGTCCTCATTATCATCTTCGGGTTCCTCCTTTTTCACTGACTTCGAGTCCTCAGATGGCATCCTTAATCTTCAAGAGAACTAACAAGTTTCTGTCTTTCTGCCCCCAAAGAAAATATACAGAAAAGGGATTGGGATTTTCCAACTGTTTTGGCGCAGAAAAAATGTAAAAAATCCCTCCGAGCTGCTGCTCGGGTTTTTTTAGCTTGTGACAATCAGAAAATGGTTGAAGACAGGCCCTCCAAGCCCTAACCAACCACACGTTACGGGGCCTAAACGCCATCGTTTAAATGTCCCATGACCCAAAACATAAAGTTGGCTACTGTTCTTCCTCTTCATCAAATTTAAAACCAAAGATACGGTAGGAAAACCCGCCTTCTTAAATTTGGACGAAAATAATAAATTAAAATTTCTCTATATATGTCCTTAAAAAAAATTTCTCTATGTTTCCAACTAGATATCAATGCGTCCTCAAGGGCGAAGGTCGAAAAAAATTTTTAGAGGTTAAAATTCAATTATAATTTTTACGATAGTAAAAATATAATTTTTAAAAGATTAAATTAATATTTTATTATTTTTAAAAAGGTTAAAGTATAATTTTACTTTTATTAATTAAAATTTTAAAGGGTCCAAAAGAAAATTTTTCTATTTTAGGGGGTCAGGGCCCTGCCAACCCCCCTGGGTTCGCCCTTGTGTGTCGTGCCGGATTGGGGTAAGGTCAAAACAAAATTTTAGATCTGTTTTTTAGGTTCGAGCCCGACTTGAAAATAGATTTAAAATTTTGACTAAGCTCGATTCAAATAAAAAATGCTAAATTTGAGTCCGACCCACATGTATTAAAATTTTTATATTATTTTTATATTAAAACAAATTTTAAAAATATAATAAATCAAATACACTAAAAATATCAAAATAAATATTTTCCAACAAATTGAAAACATATTTAAAAAATCTTTATACTTAAATAACATTAGGATAGTTGCAACTTAACAAACAAATGTCTCTAAAATGATAGCAAGTATAATAATAAAACAAGAGTTATACAACATCCAAACAAAAACAATAAAATAGTAGTAATATAATAAAAATGGTAGCAAACAATTGTTAAAAAAATTAAGCAAATTAGGGTCGGGTCATGCTCAAGCCAAAAAATTCTTACTTGGGGCCCTACTCATTTGAAAAATAGATCTTATTTTTTGTCTAAACGCATTTTTTAAATTTATATTTTTATTCAAACCCTTTCACTTTCGAGCAAAACTTATGATTAGATCTATTTTCAACCTTAGTGATAATGAATTCAGAAAAAAAATATGATGGTTAATTATAAGGTTTGGTCCTTTGGATATACTTTATTAAATTGTTTTTTGGTATTAAGGAGAAATTAAAAACTACAAATCACTTCAATGGCCTTGCAAAAGGTCCAAATAATCAAGTTGAAAAACGCTTTTAAAAATTATTAAAAATTTTATTAATTTCTCCTAAATTTCTAGAATTAAAATTAATTTGATAGAGTGAACACTAAATTTGTTATTATACTAATCAAAATTATTATTATCTTTAATTTATTTCGAAATTATCAATAATTAAATTATTCTATTTTTTAAAATAACCAATTTACTCAAATAATTGACTACCCAAGTTTTATAGGCTTTCTAAATTTTCATCACTTTTTTTTTTACCTAATGTGAAAATACATTCATTTTTTGTGTGTTAATTACTTTTCATTTACAAATCTCTATCAATTGCAAAATTCAAAGCTTTTCTTGTTGGCAATTATCTGCTTTTCACATTATTAGACGAGTAATACCGTTAACTCTTTTTATAACAGTCTCATTTGTTTGTTTAGATTTTGATTGTTATAGAAAGGTAGTTATTATACACTTATAATAATATGTTGTTATAGAGAGATAATTATTCTAAGCTTACCATATAATTTATATTATGAATTTTCATCAAATAAAAGAGAGAAGTATTTTCAAAAAAGAAAGAAAATGGAAATCAAATCATCAAAACTAAAAGACGTATAACAAGTGTATTTATTATTGTTTTTATGTAATTTTTATTTTACATTCTTTCACAAGATTAATTATAAAGTTTACAAATCTAACAAATTCAATTAATCAATGAGTTATCAAATTAAATTAATTTATTTATCATTAGTCACTAAATTCAAATAATCAATTTATAAAATTATAATGTTTCAAATTCATAGTAGAATATTTAATTGGGAAATTTAATAATTTATTAAA
Organism: Kokia cookei; assembly: GCA_039519145.1. Lineage (NCBI taxonomy): Eukaryota > Viridiplantae > Streptophyta > Magnoliopsida > Malvales > Malvaceae > Kokia > Kokia cookei. Next base: position 20,801,607 of record CM076902.1, read on the forward strand.
TAGATATATTAATTCCACTCATTGAAGATTATTTTCATTTAATAAAAGATAAGCTACCTAGTTGGTCACTCAACTTTTAGGACATTTTTTCATTTTGATCACCTAAGCGTTAAATCTCTAACAACGGTTAACTATATATGCCACAGTATACTTGCACTTTCATTTTGATCACCCAACTTTTAAGTTGCTTTCTTTTTGGATTGGGGTAAAAAACAAATCAAGAATTACAGTGCAAAAACAGTAGAAATAATAATAATAATAATAATTATCAAATTGTATTTGTTTATCCCATTGTTGAAAATTCTAAATTTGGATTTTGAAATATAAAATTTTAAATATTAAAAGTTGGGTGACCGAAATGAAAGTGTGAATATGACGTGAAGTGTACATTTAATCGGTGTTAGAAATTTAACAATTAGAGTGACTAAAATGAAAACATTCTAAATATTAGATAACCAATTAGGTAATTTATGATTATATAGATTTTTTTTTCACATCATTTTTATTTAATGAATAATAGGCTTGCTCATATAAAATAGTTATAATTTTATTTAAAAATTTAGATTATATATAGTTAATAAAAAATTTAATTTAATAAACAAAGTACTTCGTATAATTCTTGTTTTATACAATCCTTTCTCATTACAAATTGTATCAGCATAATAGCATCCACCACTTATGAAAGGAAAACATATCCAGATTGATATAAGAGTATACAAACATATACAGATTCATTCATAGTTAGGCTTGTAAAAAATGAAGGAAATGACAAACAGCGACTAATGCGATCCGAACCCAGGTTACATTTAAGGCGATGAATCATGGTTAGCATCCACCCCTCAAGGGATTCAGAGAATAGGAATGGTTAATTACTGGGTTCGATCTGATAGATGCGTTGAGAAATAAAAAAATGAAGGAAATGATGATTGGTTCATCATAGCATACACAGACACACTTTTGTTTTTCGTTCATAAAAATACACAGAACACTTGCTCCAGGGTATGGAACTAATACATATTGCACAAACTACTTAAAGACAGAAGTTGATGGAAAAGCAAGAAACGAAAATGGTGGTGCAGACTCATCTTGTCTCGGGAGAGGAGGCTTTCAATCTGGGAACTTTAAATGTAGAAGTGAACAATTTTGGAGTTTCAGATATGGGTCTCTTCGAGCTTCTACTTCCCTGAGAAATTAACATTTGATTAGACAATGAATCTTTCATGCTATCAACATATATACATGTTCTGCCAGCAAACTAACATCAACAAGTACCTTTTCATTCTCCTTCTGAAGATCAGGAACACGAGGAGCAGAATTTTCTTTCTTCACAGTAATGTTGCATGGATCCCCGCCACTGTTCTTACCGCCCATAACAGAAGTTCTTCCGCCTGCTGCGCAACGTTTTATTACAGGTGTACAAGAAGCACTTCTCGACTTCCTTTCCCCAGAAGTTCTAGAAACTTGTTGGAGTCTACTTGCATCAGCCTTTTTCCGAGACAGTTCCGCTTTTAATCTCTCGATTATTTCATCCTTTTCAGCATTGGATGACCTGAGCTGCACCATATCGGACATAAGTGCCTCAATTCTCTTGTTAGCCTTGTCAAGTTCAGACTGCTTGGTGTTTAATTTATCAGTGTACTGACTGTCCAGAACATTGAACTGATTCCATGCAAATTTATTCTCTTCCACAAGTGCAGTGACTTGACAACTCTTCTCCGAAACAAGATTTTTGTATTGAAGCTGTAGCCTTCGTATATCGTCTTCCAACGCCTCCAAAGTAACAGACTTGGAGTCACTACGCTTGCGTGCCGACGTCCCTTTTTTGGTTTCTATGGAGTCCCTTTGAGAAATATCCTGAAATTTATTAAAAAGCTTAGAAACTGTACAATGTATATGATTATGCAAAGAAGAAAAGCCATGGGAACATACTTTTGAATTTTTACCCAGGATAAAAAACCAGATTCTGAAATCAGTCAGTTCATCCTCCGCTTCCTCTATAATAAGCCAATTACAAAAAAAAAAAAAAAAAGCATAAAATCAAAACATGAATCTAATTCAACAAAAAAGAATTCGAAACCAAATTGAACAACCACCACTACATCACAAGTTTGTTTCTTCCGTAGTGAATTAGGCCACAATATTAAGAGGAAAAAGGACAGGTACCTAATTTCATTTTGCAAAGATAAGCTTCTCTGTGCTTCAATCCTACCATCATATCGGCTTTTTTAGCCTCAAGCACACGTGCCATCTCTTCCGATTCCAAATCAATTTTCATCTAAACACCAAAATATAACCAAGATCTCCAATATGAACCCTCCGATTAGGGAAGCAAAAAAAACCCTGAATTTACCAAAAAAAGGGGTCAAACCCTAGATTTAGAAGTCATACCTGAGAAATGTGATCTTCATAGAGGCGAACATCAGAGACCCAGCGTTCATATTGCATCTTGATCCGATCTTCGAGAATCTTTCTTTCTTTACTGAGAGTTTCAAGCTGTTGTTGCTGGGTTTTAAGCATCTTAACTAAACCCTCAAAGATTTTGTCCCACTTTTGACGCTCTGACGAGTATTGAGACCGCGTTTTCGCCCCCATTGTGGCCTTCTTGATAGCAGAATTACCAGAAGATGAAGATGAATATGAAGAAAAAAATGATTGAGAGAAAATTCAAATGCTGCAATTTGAAAAAGGGCTTCAACGGTCTGATTTTTGGTATATTATAAAGCAAAAGGATAGGGAGTAATACTAACGTACGCACCTGACGTACTAATACCTTTTCGCTTTTTGGGCTCTCACTTGGGTTCTGAACTGAAACGCTTAGCCCATTATAAACACTTTATTTAATTAAAAAAAAGTAAATCACATTTAGTGTAAATATATTTATCCTATAATTTTAAGAGTGTCCAAATATCCCTTAAGTTCGAAGAAAATTTCGAAAAACCCTTATTATTTATCTATGTATTTTCTATCAATAAACAAAAATGAAATCTTAATTATGTATTGAAATATTATAAATTGAATATATTGAATTGTTTCATAAAAAAATATGTTACTTTAATTAAAATTAAATAATTTATATTTATATTTAATTCGGTTAAATATTAAATTTTAGATGAATTCATTAAATAAATTGGGAATAAACTATATTAAGATCATCCTAAAAAGTATAGTTTTTAAGCACTAATAAAATAATCCCACATCATTAAATTTTAAAAATAACAAAGTATTATCGTACACTCATTTATATATAATATTTTCTCCAACTTAATTTAATTTTAATTAAATTACTTAAAATAATTAATTTTTTAAATTATAAACAAATGTTTTTTTTTCTTACCTTGAACCTAAAACTCAGAACCTCGAACATTAAACTTGAATCCTAAAACTTAAACCCCAAATCCAAAAATTCAGGATTTGACTTTGAGATTTAAGGTTCAAGATTTGGGTTTGGGTTTGGGTTTGAGTTTGAGTTTTGGATTCAGCGTTCAAGGTTTAGGATTCATGGTTTTTGAGGTTCAACGTTCAAGTTTAAGGTTTAAGTGTATGGTTTATGGGGTATGAGTTTAGGGTTTTGATTTAAAGATTTAAGTTTAGGTTTTGGGTTTTATATTTTGGGTTTAGGATTTTGGATTTTAGATTCATGGTTTTGGATTTAGGCTAAAAAATATAAAAACTACTTGTTAATGACATGAGAAAAAATGTTAAAATGTAATTAGATGATTGGAAAGTGATCATGGATAATGTAATGGGTTGGATACATAAAATCGTTTCTTTATGGATGAGTGTATAATAATAATTTTATGTTTTTTAAAATTTGATGATGTGACAAAATTTTAATTGTGCCTAAAAACATTAGTTTTTAAGATCATCCACATTATCCATGATCCCTTTTCAATATTGGTGCATATGATTACAAATCAATATGAATTATTTTCAAGTTGTTTGAGATAAAAGTGGGACAATCTATGTTTTGAAAATTGAATCCCAAAAAAAATGAAAGGAGAGTTATCAATCCTACTGCCTATACCCAAAATATTAGAAGAAACTGCATTTTTAAAATAAATCATAAATTACTTTAGAACATATTCGAACCTTACCTTCCTCGTGATTACTGGAGTTAAAAACATTAGATTTGTCACAGATCAACTCCTTAAGTTTTGCTTTCAATTCTTCTTTGTTCTTATGCACCTGATGCTAATGGGAAGAAAGAAACAACATAGTAAGTGTCATCCAGTAAAAATATATAGCAGGATAATTAATTCTCTCTAAATTCCTTGCCTGCAAGGCTCATACCAAATCGTAGGTTAGCCTATGGAATATGAACCCTAAAGAATGGTAGAAGGAGTCAAAACATACATCTGTTTCAATACTATCTTCTGCTTCAACGATAGCAGCACCAATATTGGCTCCTAAGGAGTTAGATGTGTTGGTGCTGCTATCGTTGAAGCAGGAGATAGTATTGAAACAGATGTATGTTTTCCTACTTCAGGAGAGGTATTAAGATATTAAAGTGCCTCTCTTGAAGCAGGAAAACATACATCTGTTTCAATACTATCTTCTGCTTCAACGATAGCAGCACTAATACATTTGACTCCTCAAGAGCCAATATTGGTACTATTATCGTTGAAGCAGAAGATAGTATTGAAACAGATGTATGTTTTCCTCTTCAAGAGAGGCACTTTAATATCTTATAACCTCTCTTGAAGCAGGAAAACATACATCTGTTTCAATACTATCTTCTGCTTCAACGATAGTAGCACCAGCACATCTGACTTCTCAGGAGCCAATATTAGTGTTACTATCGTTAAAGCAAAAGATAGTATTGAAACAGATATACGTTTTCCTGCTTTAGGAGGGGTATTAAGATATTAAAATGCCTCTCCTGAAGCAGAAAAACATTCATCTGTTTCAATACTATCTTCTGCTTTAACGATAGCTGCATCAATACATATGACTCCTCAGGAGCCAATATTGGTGCTACTATCGTTGAAGCAGAAGATAGTATTGAAACAAATGTATGTTTTCCTTCTTCAGGAGAGGCACTTTAATATCTTAATACCTCTCTTGAAACAGGAAAACACACATCTGTTTCAATACTATCTTCTGCTTCAACGATAGCAGCACCAATATTGGCTTCTGAGGAGTCAGATGTATTGGTGCTGCTATCGTTGAAGCAGAAGATAGTATTGAAACAGATGTATGTTTTTATGCTTCAGGAGAGATATTAAGATATTAAAGTGCCTCTCTTGAAGCAGGAAAACATACATATGTTTCAATACTATCTTCTGCTTCAACGATAGCAACACCAATATTAGCTCCTGAGGAGTCAGATGTATTAGTGCTACTATCGTTGAACCAGAAGATGTATTGAAACAGATGTATGTTTTCCTGCTTCAGGAGAGGCACTTTAATATCTTAATACCTCTCCTGAAGCAGGAAAACATACATCTGTTTCAATACTATCTTTTGCTTCAACGATAGTAGCACCAGCACATCTGACTTCTCAGGAGCCAATATTAGTGTTACTATCGTTAAAGCAAAAGATAGTATTGAAACAGATATACGTTTTCCTACTTTAGGAGAGGTATTAAGATATTAAAATGCCTCTCCTGAAGCAGAAAAACATACATCTGTTTCAATACTATCTTCTGCTTTAACGATAGCTGCATCAATACATATGACTCATCAGGAGCCAATATTGGAGCTACTATCGTTGAAGCAGAAGATAGTATTGAAACAGATGTATGTTTTCCTGCTTCAAGAGAGGCACTTTAATATCTTAATACCTTTCCTGAAGCAGGAAAACATACATCTGTTTCAATACTATCTTCTACTTCAACGATAGTAGCACCAGCACATCTGACTTCTCAGGAGCCAATATTAGTGTTACTATCGTTAAAGCAAAAGATAGTATTCAAACAGATATACGTTTTCTTGCTTTAGGAGAGGTATTAAGATATTAAAATGCCTCTCCTGAAGCAGAAAAACATACATCTGTTTCAATACTATCTTCTACTTTAACGATAGCTGCATCAATACATATGACTCCTCAGAAGCCAATATTGGTGCTACTATCGTTAAAGCAGAAGATAGTATTGAAACAAATGTATGTTTTCCTTCTTCAGGAGAGGCACTTTAATATCTTAATACCTCTCCTGAAACAGGAAAACACACATATGTTTCAATACTATCTTCTGCTTCAACGATAGCAGCACCAATATTGGCTTCTGAGGAGTCAGATGTATTGGTGCTGCTATCGTTGAAGCAGAAGATATTATTGAAACAGATGTATGTTTTCATTCTTCAGGAGAGATATTAAGATATTAAAGTGTCTCTCTTAAAGTAGGAAAACATACATCTGTTTCAAGACTATCTTCTGCTTCAACGATAGCAGCACCAATATTAGCTCCTGAGGAGTCAGATGATTAGTGCTACTATCGTTGAAGCAGAAGATAGTATTGAAACAGATGTATATTTTCCTGCTTCAAGAGAGGCACTTTAATATCTTAATACCTCTCCTGAAGCAGGAAAACATACATCTGTTTCAATACTATCTTCTGCTTCAACGATAGTAGCACCAGCACATCTGACTTCTCAGGAGCCAATATTAGTGTTACTATCGTTAAAGCAAAAGATAGTATTGAAACAGATATACATTTTCCTGCTTTAGGAGAGGTATTAAGATATTAAAATGCCTCTCTTGAAGCAGAAAAACATACATTTATTTCAATACTATCTTCTGCTTTAACGATAGCAGCACCAATATTAGCTCCTGAGGAGTCAGATGTATTAGTGCTACTATCTTTGAAGCAGAAGATAGTATTGAAACAAATGTATGTTTTCCTGCTTTAGGAGAGGCACTTTAATATCTTAATACCTCTCCTGAAACAGAGAAACACACATCTGTTTCAATACTATCTTCTGCTTCAACGATAGCAGAACTAATATTGGCTTTTGAGGAGTCAGATGTATTAGTGCTGCTATCGTTGAAGCAGAAGATAGTATTGAAACAGACGTATGTTTTCATGCTTCAGGAGAGATATTAAGATATTAAAGTGCCTCTCTTGAAGCAGGAAAACATACATCTGTTTCAATACTATCTTCTGCTTCAACGATAGCAGCACCAATATTAGCTCCTGAGGAGTCAGATGTATTAGTGCTACTATCGTTGAAGCAGAAGATAGTATTGAAATAGATGTATGTTTTCCTACTTCAGGAGAGGTAACATACATCTGTTTCAATACTATCTTCTGCTTCAACGATAGTAGCACCAGCACATCTGACTTCTTAGGAGCCAATATTAGTGTTACTATCGTTAAAGCAAAAGATAGTATTGAAACAGATATACGTTTTCCTGCTTTAGGAGAGGTATTAAGATATTAAAATGCCTCTCCTGAAGCAGAAAAACATACATCTGTTTCAATACTATCTTCTACTTTAACGATAGCTGCATCAATACATATGACTCCTCAGGAGCTAATATTGGTGCTACTATCGTTGAAGCAGAAGATAGTATTGAAACAAATGTATGTTTTCCTGCTTCAGGAGAGGCACTTTAATATCTTAATACCTCTCCTGAAACAGAAAAACACACATCTGTTTCAATACTATCTTCTGCTTCAACGATAGCAGCACTAATATTGGCTCCTGATGAGTTAGATGTGCTGGTGCTACTATCGTTGCAGCAGAAGATAGTATTGAAACAGATGTATGTTTTCATGCTTCAAGAGAGATATTAAGATATTAAAGTGCCTCTCTTGAAGCAGGAAAACATACATATGTTTCAATACTATCTTCTGCTTCAACGATAGCAGCACCAATATTGGCTTCTGAGGAGTTAGATGTATTGGTGCTACTATCGTTGAAGTAGAAGATAGTATTGAAACAGATGTATGTTTTCCTGCTTCAGGAGAGGCACTTTAGTATACTTAAGTACCTCTCCTGAAGCAGGAAAACATACATCTGTTTCAATACTATCTTCTGCTTCAACGATAGCAGCACCAATATTGGCTCCTGAGGAGTCAGATGTATTAGTGCTACTATCGTTGAAGTAGAAGATAGTATTGAAACAGATGTATGTTTTCCTGCTTCAAGAGAGGCACTTTAGTATCTTAATACCTCTCCTGAAGCAGGAAAACATACATCTGTTTCAATACTATCTTCTGCTTCAACGATAGCAGCACCAATATACTATCGTTGAAGCAGAAGATAGTATTGAAACAGATGTATGTTTTCCTGCTTCAAGAGAGGCACTTTAGTATCTTAATACCTCTCCTGAAGCAGGAAAACATACATCTGTTTCAATACTATCTTCTGCTTCAACGATAGTAGCACCAGCACATCTGACTCCTCAGGAGCCAATATTGGTGCTACTATCGTTGAAGCAGAAGATAGTATTGAAACAGATGTGTGTTTTCCTGTTTCAGGAGAGGGATTAAGATATTAAAGTGCCTCTCCTGAAGCAGGAAAACATACATTTGTTTCAATACTATCTTCTGCTTCAACGATAGCTGCATCAATACATATGACTCCTCAGGAGCCAATATTGGTGCTACTATCGTTGAAGCAGAAGATAGTATTGAAACAAATGTATGTTTTCCTGCTTCAGGAGAGGCACTTTAATATCTTAATACCTCTCCTGAAACAGGAAAACACACATCTGTTTCAATACTATCTTCTGCTTCAACGATAGCAGCACCAATATTGGCTCCTGAGGAGTCAGATGTATTGGTGCTGCTATCGTTGAAGCAGAAGATAGTATTGAAACAGATGTATGTTTTCATGCTTCAGGAGAGATATTAAGATATTAAAGTGTCTCTCTTGAAGCAGGAAAACATACATCTGTTTCAATACTATCTTCTGCTTCAACGATAGCAGCACCAATATTGGCTCTTGAGGAGTCAGATGTATTAGTGTTGCTATCGTTGAAGCAGAAAATAGTATTGAAACAGATGTATGCTTTCCTGTTTTAAGAGAGACACTTTAATATCTTAATACCTCTCTTGAAGTAGGAAAACATACATCTGTTTCAATACTATCACCTGCTTCAACGATAGCAGCACCAATACATCTGACTCCTCAGAAGCCAATATTGGTGCTGCTATCGTTGAAGCAGGAGATAGTATTGAAACAGATGTATGTTTTGACTCCTTCAGCCATTCTTTAGACTCATATTCCATGGGCTAATCTACGATTTGGTATGAGCCTTGCAGGGGAGGAGTTTAGAGAGTATTAATTATCCTGCTATATATTTTTACGGAATGACACTTACTATACTGTTTCTTTCTTCCCATTGGCATCAGGTACATGAGAACAAAGAAGAATTGAAAGCAAAACTTAAGGAGTTGATCCGTGACAAATCTGATGTTTTTAACTCTTGTAATCACAAGGAAGATAAGGTTTCAATATGTTCTTATGTAACTTATGATTTTTATTAATAATGCAATTTCTAATAATATTTTTTGTATAGGCAGTAGGATTGGTAACTCTGCTTTCATTTTTTTCAGGATTCAATTTTCAAAACATAGATTGTCCCTCTTTTATCTCAAACAACTTGAAAATAATTCATATTGATTTGTAATCATCTACTTTGAGATTTCAAAATTCTAATTCAATGATTCTGAAATAAACAAATAATAACTTTCGTAACCATGAAACAAAAAAATGATGCTGTAATGAAATTGATTTAATAGAAAAACAATATTAACAATTCAATTTATATTTTTAAATCTGCAAAGTAGAGGATTTAATTCCTTGAAATAAAAGTAAAGGGACTTAATTTTAAATCTATGAAAAATACAAGGACCAAAAGCAATTTTAACCAAAAATCTATGAATTCATACTCTAAATATGGAAGGCATGTTCAACCTTGATAGAAGTTTTATTGTTAAGGCAATTTATTTTTTAAGTGACTGTCGATGTGCCAAAGGAAGTGGCCACTTCGACTAGCACATCGATAGGCGATATAACTTACTTTTTTTGGAGTTGGAAATCTTTTCTACGAAATCAGTCGGGCAATGACTTGAATAATTTTGTAGATGTGTGCTAGCTCATATTGGAAGATCCATCTTGCGGAGCAAGAAACCTTTGAAGATTAGATAAGATCAAATTAGACAACCGAATTTCGTAAAATATGGAGATTGAATCAAGACTAATTTAATAAAAGAAAGTTAATGAAATTATATTTTATGGAGATATAATTAATTATGAATTTAATCAATAAATGGTTTTTTGTATAATTGTAGTAGCAACTGCAATATATATTGCAAAGTTAGGCATTGGCTGCACAGAAAGCAAAGTAGAGGAGGGCCCTGAAACTGAAATAGTATAGAGTGGGGGAGGGTCCTTTGATCCGTTGGGTATAAAATAGTTAAAGAGTCCCTCTCTTCCGCCAAAATTAAACAGGCGAAGCGAAGCCCATATGAACAGATGTTCCAGTGAAGTGGACGCGAAGCAACGAACCTCCCCCTTCCCACCAATATTATTATAATTTCTTTTGCTCTCCTCTCTCTAATCTATTTAACTAACAACACCCTTCACTGCTTCCCTAACTTTCCATCTTCATTTGCCTGCCAAAACTAGTTCAGCAGCATGGACCGTGAAGGGGGAATTGTGATGATGAATAGGGCAGAAATCGATACCAGGGCACCATTCAGGTCTGTCAAAGAAGCTGTTGCCTTGTTCGGTCATAAAGTTTTATCTGGTCAGCTTTATCCCACCAAGCTCAAGGAGGAGGAGGTAACCTCCTTCTCATTTGCCCATGCTTCAGTTCACTACTTTGATTTATTAATGGTTCCCAAATCCCTGAATACTATTGTGCTTTGCCCTTCTTCATGTTAAAAATTGGTATGTTAGAGTATTATGAAATATTTCTTGATCAAAGATCTTTACTGTGGTGTTTAAACCCCAGGTGATTTCTTTATCTGATGCTTGCTTGTCGCTGAGTGTAAGTGTTATCGGTGTAATAGTAGAGAGAATATTATTAGGGCACTTACTTTAGCTTTTTTTAAGGAATCATTCTCTTACTCTAGATGAAGATATCTCCATTAAAAGTTCAGAAATGGAGGATTATCTATCAAGCAAGCATATCTGTTACAGTACTTCCCTGAAAATATCCATATATAGTCTTCTAAATTCATCAACTGAATTAATAATCTGGAAATGTTAGTTTACCATGTTCATTTATGACAGATGCATGGGCGTGAAGGCAGTGAAAATGGTTGTTCGAGGCTTGGAACTGTTACAGCTGAACTGGAAGAGACAAAATACAACCTTGAAAAGGCCAGAGAAGAGAGTTTGATGATGGCGAATTGCCTGTGTGCTCTTAAAGAAGAGCTCGAAAGAACAAAGACCGAACTGCAGCAAATGAAGGAACGAGAAACCGAGAAACTGATGATGGAGTTCGAGATGGAAGATGTCAAGATTGTTCCAGGCTCCGCAAGATTTGAAGTCAATGAAACACGCACGTTTAATGAAGAAGGTAGCACCGAGTTTCAAAAGAAGAGATACGTGACATTTTCAAATCAACCTTGTTTGACTCAAGTTGTTGGTCCACAAGGTGTGGAGAAACTTGAGAGGCACCCTTCATTGCGCAAGAAGAAGAAGAAGCCATTGATCCCTCTGATTGGAGGGTTATTTTCCAAGAGAAAGGGGAGTCAATAAGTTCATAGTGCCAACATATAAGATTTTACTTTTTGTAAGGTTTCATATTTCTCTTCTATGTACACGCCTAGCAAGTTTAATGTATAAGAAGGGTGTAGATGTTTGATGAGAGAGTTATATAATAAAAGACCACTTCATTTTCTACCTTAAAGAATAATCCAAAACTTAGCTTAATTGATTCATTATATTGAGGAGGTTTAAAGTTGGAATATTCTCACCATTGAAGCATCAGAAGCGTCGAGAAACCTGACAGAAATCAAAACCAACAAAAACATATCTCATGTGAAGTGTACAAAAGAAGAACAAAGTAACATTCCAAGTTTCCCAATGTCTCTTTCTATGGTAGATTCGTAACCCACGAAGGAAGAGACTAATCGAATATATATTCCTTCCAAAAAGCTGCTATGCATCAATAAAATAAACTTCCAAACGAAAAAAACAAGGAAAATATAACGAAGAAGATCAGCAGCAGCAGCACCCACAATTAAAAAAATGATGATTAAACCAAAACATCAGATTTTCGACCATCACAAATCCCTTCTTGCGATGACTTGTTGAAGAACTCAATGCAGTCCGCAATGGCCTCGGTGTAATGGGAGTGAGAAGAGTAATAAGAGCTGCATGAAGTCTTGGGTGGATCGAACCTGTCGCAACAGTTATTTTGCTTGGCAGCCATAGTTGAGGTGCTAGAAGGTCCACCACAAGGAAGGGAAGAAAATAAGAGCCGCATAAGGAACTTGCGGAAACGATGAAAGAGTTTCATTGCAGATCAGAGAAAGAAGTGGGTAGAAGGGTATGGTGTTTATTGTAGGGTTTCACTGCTTCATCGATCTTTCACTCTGAGGCAACATTGTGTGAATTTGTAGTCTCTCTCTCTCTCAGAGGCTTTTGGCTTTGCCACTTTCCAGATACCCTCGGGCTATCATGTGTGTGATTCATTGTGAAGACAATAAAAAGTTCGAGGTTATGAAAAGGGTGTGTTTATCCATGTGCCCAAATCATTTGTATCTGTGCGCTTCACTTCACTTGTGTTCTCCTGTCCTATGTAGTTTTGTTTATTCTACTTTTACCTGTGAATAAATATGGATATGTATATTGCTTGTTGACGATGAATGATCTGAAGCAAGCAAATCCATGGATGAATGTACATGGAAAGTTTCAAAAGGCAAGGGATTGTGCAGGTGAATGATGAACAGTGACCCTCATTTGTCCCATAATAGAACCCCTAAAAAGGGTCTTTAACCTAAGACTTGAACAATTGTGGGGCCTATATACTCATACATGAAAAGCACAGTGTGATTATTCACTTTTACTGTGTTGATATCAAAATCCGCCATTAAAATTTTAAAAGCTAAAAAGAAGTGTCAAATAAAGTGGAGGCGCTGGAGCCGGACATGGGAAGTATGTTTATTCATGTTCTTTGGCGGCATTATGATCATTCCCTGATTAGGTAAGTTTGTCTAATGCAGAACAAGTACAATGTTTTTAGGCATTTGTAAGGCAAGGAATTTGTGGTCCTAACAAGCTAAAATTCATAGTTTTTATCCACCGTACATGGACCAATCCAAAAAGCAAGTCAAAAAGAAACAGTGGGGAAAGCAAAACAAATTATCTGAAAAAGGTGGGGGGAGAAGAAAGAAGAATTGGGAAGAGTGAAAGATGATGAGATTGACAAAGAGTTGAGATGAAATCATTAAGAGTGGAGGGTTCAGATAATGATTTGGTAAGACAGACATACATACATGATTGTGTCCTCGTACTTGCATCTTTAAACTAATTAAGAATAAAAAGGAACAGTCATGAGCTTTTACCACATTTCCTGTCAACTTTCATTAGATCTCTGATCAAGAAGCCAATTAAACCGGGTTTAATTATTTAAAACACACATAAATCGGGTAATTTTCATCTTTGATCTACGAATACCAAATCATTTTATACTTCAATATACTACGTTCCTTCTGCTCAACATGCTTGAACAAGGGTTAACCATCTAACACCCACAAAAACTCAAACCATATTTAAACAATCAAGCTATTTAGAGGCATAATTTACTCAAAAATCATATGACGATTTTACCCTTTGACGAGATGAAAAGTGAACGAGATGCTTCTGCTACAAGATATTCTTAACATCATGTTTAACTATTTGCAACAATCATGTTCAAACATTTCCTTCCAACACAATAAATAATGCTTGATATACAACACATCATTATTATTATTATTATTTTAAGTCATTAATTGGTAAAATGTCACTTGAAAAGTTGATAGTAAATAAGAAATAAAACAAGACTACTTCATGGCCAAAATGGAGTAAACCACCCCCCCCCCCCCCCCCTTAAAAATATGTAATCTAATAGAAGACAGAAAGAGGGAGGGAGGAGGGGGTAGGGGGGAGGGGGGAGGGAAGCGACTATCTTATGCAGTAAGACTAACACAAACAAATCAAGAAAATAAACCCACATTACGTAATGCCTAACAACAAAGGACTTATCTTTTGCCCGCAAGGAAACCCCTAGCCACTTGAACAAGTAGTATACAACAATTCAAACATCAAATGAGTTAAGAGGAGCTTTAGTGGTTGGGAGGCCTCCGATGACCTCTCCAGTCTAGTGTAGAATATGGGTTTCCTCTCTGTTGTTGGCTACCCCCATGCTGTTGGTTGCTGCCATAATACTGTTGACTGCCCCTATGTGGCTGGCTTCCTCTTTGTTCATAATCTCCTCTCTGATGATGTTGATGATGATACGATTGGTTACCTCTTTGTTGCTGCTGGTCACGGTCTCCATAAACACCCTGGTTCACTCCACCTTGTTGATATAAGCCATACCCTCCAGAAACATTTTGGTTGGCCTGCGGAGCCATTCTACCACCCCACTGCTGATAACTACTGTTTTCAGGTGCCTGGTACATACGACTGCTGTCATAACCACCTGGATGAGAAGGATACGGATCAGCCTCTGTTGACATTTGTGCCATAGGAATTTGCCTTGCCCGACCATCCTGATAATGTCTTGGAGGGTAGTCCATGTTATTGGCAGCTTCTTCGTTATTTATTTGGTAATCATGGTAGCCTTGGGAATTTGGATGACGTGATGGAGGATTCTGAGAATATGGGTAACCTGCACCAGGATAATCTTGTCTAGGAGGTACCATTCTAGGCTGCCCCTGGTTATGATACCCATAATTTCCATGGGAATTGACTGATGGGTTATAGGGAGCAGTGGCATATGATGATGGTGGAGCCTGTATATTATTGCCAAACCCATTACGATCCATCTTCAACTGTAAGCTATTAGTAATAAGTCTGTGTGATGCATCCTGGCCAGAAACAGATCTAGAAGAGTTATGCCTGAAATGAAAAGGCAAAAACATATGGTAAACAGGAAAGAAAATGGTTTTGACCACTGAAAGACAAGTACTGTGGCAAGAAAAAAGGGAACTTCAGAAACAAAGATATATATATTATCTTTTGACCACTGACCTATCCATTTGATGACCTCCAGCAGGCTGCCTTCCATTTTCCCAAGGTCTCCTCCCAGAACCTTCATGCCATAATGCAGGTGCAGGTTTTAAATCGCTGAATTGCACCATCTGTGAAACACAATATTGAAAAATGTCAGCAGAAATCATATGACTAAATCTATCAAGAGAAGCATTTTTTTACTCCTTTTGTTAAAGGCAAGCTCACTCAATACAGAAATTATCCCAACTTCTTTTTCCTCCTTTCTGGTGTGTTTTAGTGGATAGAACAAGCTTTAGTATTGTTTCATACTAAAAATTTGCTTCTGGCATGACATTTTGAAGATATTGCACATAAGCAAGTGGAAACTATTTTTTCATAAAAGGCCCCAACAATGCCATCTAGAAGTCCTAGAGTTTGGCAAGCAAGAAACTTCATGAGGAATATAAGTTGGCAAGATTAAACAAAAGTCTACTGTTTCAATTGGTCACTTCTCATATTTACAAATTCAGAAAATTAAATGTGGCTACAATATTTGGTCAGCTACCATATCGAGATAACTTCAATGAGTCAAGCACAAGCTAAGTTGAGATGACACAGAACAGGCAAAAGTAGAGATCAAGTTAAAGGTGATACAACATTACTAAGCAGAACATACCTTAGGAGGAAATGCAACTCCTGGTGGAGGACGGGTTATATGCTTATGAGCTTTTGGAAGTCTATATATACAACATCTGTAAAGCAGGCATGCAAGATAGTTAATTAGAGCATCAATAAATAAGTAAAGCATCAATAATTAAAACTTACATGACTTCATTGGCCAAAATATCTTCCATGTCCTTGATTGGAGACCTGAATACAGGAGGCTGTGCATCTCCAGCACAAGGGGATATGTAACCATTCATCCCATCACTGCATTCATACCTAAATAAATCAGAAAAAAGTGGGATGTGTCTTAAATTCAACTAGCATGGAAAATAGTCAAGGCAGACTGAATTCTAAATTATATACCACCTCAAATCAGGTTTGACTTCCTCCTTGACTTCAATCCGTTGCCTTTCTGGCAATTGTTTACAACGACTGTCAAGAGAAAAGATTTGTTCAGAGAGGCGGTGTGATGCTGCCACAAAAAGCATGTCACACATTGTACTGTTTCTCTGTGCTTCTTCCTCCTGCATAAGATTGTAGCATTTAGGAGGCAGCTAAAACAAAATTCAGCGAGAGAATATAGATTCTAAACAAAAGGAAGAAAGACTGCAAGGGACACATGAAATGATCACTTCAACAAAGAGCCATACCGTCAAAGTGTGTTCAAGTTTTGCAACCTCAGCAAGAAGTCGCTCTTCATCAATGAAAGGCAATTTTGCAATACCCTTCAGAAAGAACAACAACAAATAGATCAACATTCCACTTCAGGAAAAAAAGAATTTCTATAAACCACTTGGCATATGAAACTAAACCAAATGAGAGTAAACGATAAGCCTACCTGCCAAGAAAACCGCTTGCCATTCATATCAACTTCAAAATCTGAAAGAGAGAGCAAGTTCAAGTCTATGGATCTTATGGAAGAAGTTAAGAACAAAACATATGATGCATGTTTGTTTAGCAAAGTTGCATACCGGTAGGATAAAAATCAATAATGGGTGAATTTGGATCAGTCATCAACTTCCTATATTGTTCAGGAAGTGCATGGGAACTGCAAATTAAATATATTATGGTACCATACTGGCTCAAAAACTTAGATGGAGAACAAAGCAGAAACTAGTAACAGTACCTTGCAGCAGGAAAAACCCCCAATAACTGATTGAATGGTTTGAAGGGGGACCCCAACTCAAACTGAATATCAAGCTGGCCAAGATCCTTCAGATCAGATGCAAAGGGTGCATAATGGTAAGGATAAAACCTGAAACAACAAAGTTCAATGACAGCACAGCGACAAATAATGATGATATTCTGATTAACTGACCAGTCTCACCAAAACAAAGCACAATCGGGCCTAAAAAATCAACTCAGATAAAAACCAACAAGGAATAAGATGACCGATTCTATGCACTAATAATAATATTCACAACCTCCAAGAAAAACCAGTAATCGTGAAAATAAGAATGTAAAAGAAACTCACCACCTCCAAGAACAAACACCTTCATAGTAATAATGCATGACCCAACATAGACCTTCGGTGAACTTCAAAACCTACAAAAATGAAGCTCCACTGATTATTAAAGAAATAATTCAAAAATACAATAGACAAGATCCTCAAAGAGATCCATAAACTTACAACATCTTTTCGTATTTCTTCCATTTCTTCTGGAGTTTTTGCTGAAAACTTTTCTTGATAATACCTTTCTTTCCACCCTGGCTCTCCCAGTTTAATCTGACAAGAGCAAGCAGCAAAAATATTAGTCATGGAATAAAATGGAAAAATATTGTGAGCTAATAAGAGAGAGAAACAGCAGCTTTTTTTGTATTAAGGTGGCATGCTGTGTCCAAGCATCCATGTCTCAACTGCCAATAAGTTACAATTATTAGGTAAAGCCCCTTGAATGTTGCATATGATTACAAATCAATATGAAATATTTTCAAGTTGTTTGAGATAAAAGTGGGACAATCTATGTTATGAAAATTGAAACCCAAAAAAAATGAAAGCAGAGTTACCAATCCTACTGCCTATACCCAAAATATTATTAGAAACTGCATGATTAAAAAAATCATAAATTACTTAAGAACATACTCAAACCTTATCTTCCTCGTGATTACTGGAGTTAAAAACATCAGATTTGTCACGGATCAACTCCTTAAGTTTTATTTTCAATTCTTCTTTGTTCTCATGCACCTGATGCCAATAGGAAGAAAGAAACAGCATAGTAAGTGTCATCCGGTAAAAATATATAGCAGGATAATTAATACTCTCTAAACTCCTCGCCTGCAAGGCTCATACCAAATCATAGGTTAGCCCATGGAATATGAGTCCTAAAGAATGGCTGAAGGAGTCAGAACTATATTAAAGTGCCTCTCCTGAAGCAGGAAAACATACATCTGTTTCAATACTATCTTCTGCTTCAACGATAGCAGCACCAATATTGGCTCCTGAGGATAAATGTCGCACTTTATGTGGGCGACCAAAGGATCCATTACCATTAGACTCCACTGTTTGCTGAAATGGAGCAGGTGTAGGGCCTGAGGCAAGACGGGAACCATGAAATCTAGCAACTGGAACCAGAGAATCAGGTTGAACTTGAGGCTGTGCATCATCTCCTCTTCTAGCTTGTGCTTTTTCTCGTTTGATTCTTTCTGCTTGACGCTGTATGAAACAAGCATAGAACAAATTAGTACTGAATTCTTTACCAGCTTAAAGGATGAGTAGAATTCATGTGTAATACATTCGTTCCAAGAATCCTCAAGTCAATTTAAAACAACTAAAAGAGAAAACAGCATAAGGTGTTGCTACATGCTTAACTCAGGAAGTTATTCAATTACACAAAAGGTAATCTTGCCACCAAAGAGCACTAGACAAGTCTCCTTTCATGGTTCAAATCATGATAGTTTACACTTCACAAGAGTAGGGTGATAATGAAATCCCTTGCACAAGCACTGAATGAGGATTGAACACATAATAAACACCACATGCAGCATGAAATAGAAAGAGACTACAGACTCACAAGGTAAAACCCAACCTTTTTTACATGACAAATGAAACAAGACCATGTGCAAGTTTTCCAGAATAATTTGGATCACAGGTAAAAGCTAAATACAAACTAATTTTTTGTTTAAGTTAAAGAGAATCATATTGATCCTAAACACAAACAAACCTGATGCAACCGTGCTCTTTTCTGGAATATTTTATCTTCATAGGACCCCACAGCTTGGATAAAATGCTCTACCCTGCTCAAATTAGGCTGAAATAAAAATCATACAATCAAAAGCTTTAGTTTACCAAATGAAATTTGATGACTGGAATAATAACTGTATATCACAAATAAGAGCAACAGGCCACCTTGCTTCCATCAGTCAAATAACCACCAAATGATCTAAATTCCTTCTTGTATACTGCCATTAACAAGTTGATTGCACCCTGAAATTAACAAATTGAAAAGGGGAAGGCTTCCAATTAAAATTTTGGCTTCATATAAGAACCCTAAAGTTTACATTCAATGTCACAAAATAAAAATACAACCCAACAGTAGAATAATTACTTCAACAACATACAAACCTCGCGAATCTCGAGTGTAGGCATATGAGGTAAGAAATCATTGCCAACAAAGAAGCATATGAATATAAAATCATCCACAATGCATTCCAAGTCAATTTCAAAAGGAGGATTGGGGATTCTCATCTCATATTCCAGATACTCCCTAAGGGTCCATATGTTCAGGAACTGCAAAGATGAAGCGAATAACAAGTTCTAATTTTTCCAAAGATCTCATTATAATAATTCCAACTGTAAATTCAACTGCAAAGTAACCTGGTATGGCTTTCTGGCCACAGCTTTTCCATCAGCTTTCTCATCAAATTCTCCTTCCTTCCTCTTTGCCTTTCCTTCACAATTTGCCGCTAAATGGCCCATCTGACCACATAGGAAGCATTTATCTTGCCCAGGGGTGAAGACAATCTGAAAAATATTTCATAAACCCTGTTACTTTTGGGCCAAGAGGGAACATGATAATAGAATGATAAAACATCCTTCAAAGAAAATTCATTTATGTTGTAACATCTACTTATTCCAACAAACAAGTAAAATAGCCAACCTTAGGTAGAAGTTACAAAATGAAAGAAAACTAGATCATAGATATTATTTTAAGCTGTTGATACCCAAAAGAAGGTAGCAGATATCTGCAAGGAAAAAAATATACGAACCTCTCGAAGGATTGAAAAGTGAACTTCATGAGTGGCCAAGCCCAACATAATTAAGTCAGCATCCTGTCGTATTTCAACAATAAGCAGAGTGCATGATCTTAGTCCACTAAAGTAGGCCAAAGAAAATAAACATAACAAATGCTTAAATTTTTATAAAAAAAAAAATTGAAACCCGCAATGAAGATATTGAAGGAGAAATATACCAAACCATATAGGCAATGGCGTGTGTTTGGATCAAAACCAGGAAGGTTCCTTTGGAGCCGTATATATGACATAACTTTATGTTCCCCTTCACCAGGAACGTTTGCATCAGATAGAATAACCTTCAAAAAGAAGAAAGTAAGAGAAATAGTAAACTCTCCACCATGTCAAAAGAAAGCAAAGAATAACACATAAAAGACAAGGCACCATAACACTGATACTACCTTGATGTTTTTCCAGCCGGGGTCGTAATTTAATCTGAGGTGGATATAGTACTGCAAAGCAATTGATAGAACAGCCATAAATGGAGTGCCAGGTGTAATAACATTTGAATCAACAAGCTGTGATTCCTCTTTAGGAGGAAGCCTTCTGCCCTCCCTCTCAAACTCCTCTCGAAGTCGTACTTCTTCAGCTGCCTGCAAAAGCAAGGTTAACAAGAACAAAACTACCAACCAAATTGTCTTCTTTTCTTGCAACAATTTCTATCATTATAGTGTGGGAGAAAATGAAATACCAGTACCAACAATATCTTGATGGCCTAACATTTCATCCAGTATTCAAATTGGTACCGGAATCAACACAAATATATACATACCGCCTCTGCAGCATCTTTTGCTGCTCTAAATCGCCTAGATCGCTGTTGGTTCATTTTAGCCCGAGGGGCAACGCCATCTACCGCAATTTCCAGAAAGAAATGTCAGTATCATCAGATAAACATAAATACACGATATTTGCATGTCAAGAATATAAAGAAACTTTATCTTTCAACCTAAGACAAGCACTACTTACCAATAGCCATATACAAAAGCTTTCGAGGACGGACCATGACAAACAATCTATCAATGTAATCAAATATGCATTGAAAAACTTCATCAAAAGTTGTTGGTGAAGGCTGCATGAGATGAGACATCGAACAAACCAAATTACATCGGCTCTAATAATTCCGAGGAAAGAAGAAACAAGAAACTATGGAAAATGAATGTGCCAAGAAGGTTACCCTGTCTTCGGGATGGAAACAAGGATGAATAATCCCGTTCATGTCGAGATAAAGATTATCGTACTCAAGTTTATTTGGATTGGGTTTACTAGTATCCACCGGAATGGAGACGCCTTCGATCACCACCGGTTCTTCCTCGATAACGTCCACCACAATCAGCGGATACTTCTCCGCTAACCACCTGTAGAACGCTGGCACTCCCATTTCCAATCGCTTGCAATTCCAACCTCTCGCGGATCTCTAATAAAATCGAACCCCAATGAGGAAACCCTAACCCCTGAATTCGAGAAAAATGCGGAAGAAGAAAACAAATTGGATAGCTTCGATTTTTGTTTTTAACTTCTGCTAATGTATGATTCGCAAAACGTCGGGTTTAGGGCACATTAATAATGTGAATGGACAGTTATACCCTTAGAGATTTGGCAGTCTGCTAGTCAGAATAGGTACAGGTCTTTGTGCACTCGTATATGGGTAAGGTAAGTTTGGAATCTTGCTAATGGTATTATCTATCTACATTTAAATTGGTGTGAAGAGATAATTCGACGTAAATTAAAAAAAAATAGTAAAGAATGTTTTTTAGAGGAATTTTTGAAGTGTTAATGGATTGATTCTTCAATAGTTGAATGTATTGTCTCTCGATAAGAGTTTTATCTCTCATATTTTGTCGAGTGTTAATGTATCATTGTTCAGTAATTTTATCACATATCTTATTAATGGGACATTTGAGTATTTATACATATTATTATTGTTCACGACATGACTTCATTGTTCATGACTTGACCCCACTATTTTTAAAATTGACACTTTGAACATACTTCATGCATGCTGGACACGTGTTTCACTCTGGCTTGCCTACCAGATCATGCGGTCTCCCTTTTGCGAGCTCCCTAGGCACATGCGAACTGAGATCGTGGCCTTCCCTTGGTTTGTGTGAGCTAGATCTGCAAGCTCCCTTTACTATCATTTCGTGGTTCGCCTCGCACTCATTTGTCTGGTGGGGCCTATCCTAGTCACGAGTAGACAACCCGAATCCTATTTGAGATTCAAGTTGGTGATCACTGATGTATAACAATCTATCAATGGCTACCAAATGGGCTTGATTCACAGAGTCAGGAGTGCCTCGATTGGTGGTGACCCATGCAAGTAAGTGGTACCATGGTTGCAAGTATGTAACACCCAAATCCCGTACACCGTCGCCGGTTAGGATTCCGGTGTCTATTATTCATTTTATACCGTTCATCTTTTACAAATATCGGACTATTTGCATTTTTATTCAAGACAACTATCAATTCTCACAATTTAAAACAATATCTAAACATAACACAATTTTTATCAAGGGCAAAAATGGTATTTTCAATATTTTAGGGGACTTCTACCGGTACTTGATGGTCAAGTATCGGTAGTAGTCAATTCAATGAACAATTTTAAACAGTGCAGATTTCTATCGGTACCTGTACTAGTTCTATCGATACAAGTATAATTTTTACCGATACATGTCATGCATCTACCGATACTAAAAACTCCAGAGAGCTAATTTTCCATCCTGTATCTTCTATTGATATAAGCATGCAAACTACCAATACTCATAATTTAACTACCGATACAACTCAAGTCAATATACAACCTCTCTCCTACCCTGCACTTCTACCGAAAGACACATGGGTTCTACCGAAACAAGTAAGCTAAATATTTAGAATTGTACCAAATACAAGTTTATTGTTTCCATATAAGCACATCTTTTATCTATGCATTAAAGACAACACAAATACAAGATTTATATCAATACAATGTACTAAGTTAGAATTTAACCATACGAATTTACTAGACTGGATTGCGGTTGTGAATGGATTCTAGGGACTATTCTACTAATTTTCCTTTTCCTCAATCTGTGGCACGATAGTAGTCTACATTCACAAATCATTCCATTTCTTATATTAAATCACATTACCAATTCATTTAACACAATAGTCATTTTTGGTAAAATTACGATTTTACCCCTAATATTTTCCTTTTATTCAATCTGGTCCTTTCAACACAAAACATGCAAAATAACCATTCTCACACACAACTAACCATAACCGAGTTCTCTTAAGTATCTATTTAACACATTCACACATTTATTTTCACAACAATACATGTAATTTCACCATTTTCACACTTTAATCCTTAAATCCTAATTTCATCAAAAATCACATTACAAAAAGATTTAAGCCAAGTATCAAACAGTCAAATTTATCAAAATCTTTCAAGAACAAGCAATTTCAACAATGGTAAGTTTTCTAACATTTGACAGATTCACAAATTAGTCCTTGTATAAGCTAGATCAAGCTAATACGAACTCAAAAACATAAAAATTACGAAAAATTATCAAGGTTTGCTTACCCAAATCAAAGCTTAAATCTTGAAAGTGTAAAAACCCTAACTTTCTCCTCTTGGCCGAATGAAGAAGAAGAAGGTGAGAAATTATTATGGTTTTCTTTCATTTTCTTAATTTAATTATATATATATACTAATGGCAAACTTGTAATTTTTATGACTTTTATAATTAACTTATTTCACCATTTTTGTTAACCTCATTAATCATGCTATATTCACCTAATACTCATGCCATTCCACTAACTAATACTTATTTGGTTAATTTACTTATTAAGTCATTCCAATTTAACAACTATACTTTTATCATTTTTTATATTTTAGTCCTTTCTATTCAATTAACTATCTAATCAATGATATTTTCGAATCATAATTCATACGATGCATATATCACAAAAATTATTTAAAAAGCAAAATTTTATGACTCGACTCGACGGAGTTGTGATCCAGAAACCACTGTTTCCGACACCACTAAAAATCGGGCTATTACAAAGTAAGTGACCTATATGTCTTATGTTGGTGGTTCTAGTCCTCCATGCTTAGCTAACTTCGTAATTATTTTACACAAAATACTAACACTTTTCTGGAGTCTTGCAAGTGCACCAACCAAGATGCTCTTACCTTTGTGAACCAAGCCTATTGGGCAACAACTCAAGAAATGTCGATTCTCAGCAGAGTACAAGAGACAAAACTCCTATAGGGGGCAATAACTTTGGTTGTTGAGAGCTTGCACAACTGCTTGACGGACAATATTTCAAAAACTCCTCCTGAAAAGGTTAACCTTCTCAACAGTTCTTTTTATGGATTTGGATATTTGGATCATTGAGTCAAGATGTCCCTTTTCTTCATTTATATATTTTTGTATATATTGCAACATTTCGATGGTTGAGAAAAACGAGCATCCATCAAAGTCATGTTTTCTAACAAATTTGATTGAGACTTTGGCCGAGGTAGAAGTACTATGAAAGTCTTTGTATTAAAAGTCAGATTGCGTTTTATCCCCTTTAATAAAAAATTAACAAATTAGTCTCTCTTTTTTTTGTTAAAAACTGGTCACTTTTGTTAAAAACTCCATTCATTTCTAATATTAAAAATTGGTGTGATTGACAGAATAGTTAGACAGTTATACGTGGACTAGTTTTTAATAGGAAAAATGGACAAAAATTTTATAGTAATAATCAATTTGCTCATTGATATAAAGTGCATCAATTAATTTGTCCATTTTTGAAATAGAATAAGCAAAATGTAAAACAACTCTATAATAGAAGGATATTTTTTGAGAATGATGCTTTCGGAATACCTCTTAGCTCTGGTTTTTTGCTACCCTATGTAGTTTTTAAGATTATTATACATCTTATGATCTTTTTATTAAAATTTTACCATAAGTTGATGATGATGATGATGAATGAATATGGGCAATTGGGTTTTTTAATTGAAATGAATATTTGGATTTAGTAGAGATGTAAACTTGTTTAAGCATCATGTTATTTATCTAAAACTTGAAGGTTGGTCAGAATTTTGAGAATGTTTAAATAAAAATATTTAGATTTGAAAAATAAGTTTAGACAAAAAAATTAATCTCATTTAATATATGGATTAAGCTTAAATATTTGAAGTTAAAGCTTGACTCGTTTTTAAGTTTATAATATATTTTTATTTATTTTATATATAATGTATTTTATATAATAAAAAAATATAAATATAGTATATTATAGTGTAAATATTAAAAATATATATTGGATTGTTTATGTTTAAATTTTTAATAAATAAAAATATAAAATAATAGTAAAAGATATATATAATTAATAAATATTAAATAATTATCATTTTTTAAAATAAAAGAAATAATACAAGTGAGCATAGATGAGCTTGTCTTGACTATTTATAGATATGGGTGAGTTTTGAAAAATTTTAAAGCCTAAGTTTGGATAATCCGAACCATAAACACCTTTAAATAGAGTTTTTTTTAAATCAACCTTTATATTTTTATATAAAAAGTATACAAATTTTTAATAAATTTTTTATTTTATAAAAATTTCAACACCTTTTTTTATATATTTATTTTTAAAGTTCATATTTTTTTAATTAGAACTAAATTAATAAAAATGTGTAAATATTAAGGACTAAAATTATTATCATGTCAATAAAAAATGCCACTACAACTTTCGTAAAATAACCAAAATATCAAATATTAAAAACGTTAGTGATAAAAATCATAGTTTTTAAATTACATATAAATTTGAAGCTATATAAGAAAGTAAACTATAATGTTAATTTAAAAAAAAAAAAAAGATACAACAACATGCAACAATTATAATAAGAGTTCATAATAAATAAAAAATGTTTAAACACCACACAGCAAGATGAGAAAGTATGGCGAGGTAACAACACAGGCGTCTACTCGGTAAAAGGAGGTTATCGATGGCTGATAGCTGAAGAGAGAAGCGGCCCGAACGTTACCGGTATTTTACAAACAGATAATGATAGCAAATTATTTACAAAAATCTGGCAGGTCAAAATACCTAGTAAAATATAAATCCACCTATGGAGAGTTGTTAACAACTATCTACCCCTACTGTCTAACCTAGTACAAAAAAGAAAACAATCGAAAGCAATATGCCCAGTATGTGGCTCTGAGAATGAAACAGCAGAACACTTGTTCTGGAAGTGGGCATTTGCCATGGAAGTCTTCAGATCTTTAGGCATAACCCAAATCAGCCTCAACATGCAAGATGATTGGAAAGCAAAGTTATGGACAATATTCAACTCGTATAATGAAGAACAATGCTTAATAATAGCAATCTCAATATGGGCTTTGTGGTTTAGTAAAAATAAACTCATTCACATGAGAAAAAGGGACAATGTGCAGAGCATAGCAAGTTTCATTTTATCATATAAAACTGAAACAGAAAGATTAGATTCGAACCTGTCTAGTAGTACCATGTCTAGGGGTGAACGGTGGACTCCGCCTGAGTAAGGAAGAGTCAAAGCCAACTTCGACGCTTCCTTTCCCCAGCAATCAATGACAGCTGTAGGGGGTTGTATCATAAGAAATGACAGGGGGTTGGTGATGGGATCATGTATTCACCCGTTCAAACACGTGAAAGATCCATCCACCGCCGAGGCCCTCGCATGTTTAGAAGCGATTCGATTTGCAGGAGATCTAGGGTTTGGGAAGGTATGCATAGAAGGCGACTCGTTAATAGTCATAAAAAAAAAACTTAAGTCGACAGAAATAGACAGATCTGAGTTTTGCGAGATTGTGGAAGAAATAAATACACAAGGAAGAAGGATTCGAGACTTATCTTTTCCGATTCACACGCCGATCTGCTAATGACGCCGCACATCAACTCTCCAAATGGGGACGGCAACTTGAGTCTCTGCAATACTGGGTTGAAGAAGTGCCTCAAGATCTAGTTGGGATCCTGAGGGAAGACTTATAAAGATAAAAATAAAGAAGGTAAGGGTGTTATGAAATTTCTGAGACCGAAAGAAAAAAAAGGAAGGCTTTCGATGAAATCTCAGGAGATAAGTGGTACTGGCTTGCGGTGAAACTTGGAAATGAAAGACGAACCGGCATGGGAAGGCCAGAGGCGCATAAACAATAATCAGATGAAATGGAAAATGTTAAATGAAGGGGGGAGAAGTCTTTCTTTTTAGGGTTTTTAGAATAGAAATTTAATTCTGTTTTTTCCCTTATTCTTTTAGTTAGGTGTGATTATATGCCCATTTTTTGAATTTGTTTCTGAGGTGCTGTTCCATCACCCTACAGCAGAGGTTTGCATGTGTCAGTAAATTTAGCATTTATTTTTTTACGGCTGCCGTCTGTTTAAACCAACAAAATGATGATAGTTGGCTACTGTGTGTTGGTGAATGTATAACGTTTTACCCTCTTATTTATTAAGATTCATCATATATTTTTTTCCAAAAAAAAATGTTTAAACAAATTAATAATAATGATAAAAAAATAATCGTTGAAATTTAATTCTTTTCAAAATAAACCCACAAAACAATCTTCACATGCAACCAACAAATAATAGTAAAAGAAAAGAAACATGGTTTTTTTGGTGATTGCTTTAGGGTTTTTTTACATAAATAATATAAAAAATAATACACTCTCCCCGTTATTTATTAAAATGGTATATTTGAGGGAATGGTGCCTCTTAGATAGACGACACCATTTTAAAATTCTGACAACTTCTTTTTTTTTTATTTAATAAAACATTGAGGGACTTGATATGTAAATTTTTCACTTTGAGTGGCTATTAAAAAATAGGCAACACCAAATTTCAAAATGGGGTTAATTCCCTTGTAAACCCTTCTTATTTACTATTTTTTTTATCTCCTTCAACACAAAAAATAAAGAGACCTATTACCAATTAGTCCAAAAAATTTTCTATCAAAAAATATTTTTGTAAAAAATTCAATTCCAACCAAAAATAAATTTTATTTCCTTTTCAAAAAATATTTTTTTTGTTCAAATAATTTTACAGTAAATTTTTTTAAAAAAAAGTTATTCCAACTGAAATAAAATAATTTGAAAAAAAAAATTATTTTTTGAAGAATAAATAAAATTTATTTCTAGTTAGAATCGAATTTTTATGAGTAAAAATCATAGGTTAAGGGTTTGTTTAAACACAATGTAGTGAATTGAAGAAGAATAAAAAAAATAATAAGAAGAGCTTACAAGGCAGGTTTAGGGTTACAAAAATATTTTTTTAAAATTAACCATATTTCCGGTTGCAATTGAATTTTTTACAAAAATAATTTTTATAGAAATTAGTCAATAGTTCTCTCTATTTTTTGTGTTGAAGGAAAATAAAAGAAAATAGTAAATAAGAAAGACTTATAAGGCAATTAATCACATTTTAAAATTTGGTACCGCTACACTATCAAACGACACCCTTTCACTTTTTTTTAATAGTCACTCAAAGTGGAAAATTTGCATATCAAATCCCTCAATGTTTTATTAAATAAATAAAAAAAAATTGTCAGAATTTTAAAGTGATGTCGCCTATCTAGGAGGCACCACTCCCCCAAGTGTACTATTTTGATAAATTATGGGGGGAGTGTATTATTTTGATAGATAATTATTTTTTTTTGTATTATTTATGTAAAAAACTCGTTTGCTTTACATAGTATAAACTTATAATTTTGTTTAAATATTATATTACCTCATTAATCTTCAATCTCTCTCTAGTGCCATTGTTATTCAAATATGATACGTTATTGCCTCTTTGAAGAACCTTGACTTTTTTCCGGTTTTTTTTTTATATATAATTCTAACTTGTTAATGCTAAAAATTTCCATCTTTTCACCAGTAATTTTTCTTAAACGCTAGTCGATTAATACTATTTATAAAGTTAAACTTAAAATTTAATTGGTATGTAACTCTAATATTAATTAAATGATTATTAAGATGTTTAGATCTCTATTCAAGTAATAACTTTATTTTACATCAATAAAATTAACACGTTTTAAAAAATAAAATTAACACAACTTTTTTATGTCAAAACTTTTATCTAATAATTGTAAATTAAATTAAATTATAATTATTATAATTTTTTTTCTATACTTCATGCTTGGAGCTTTATAAAATTCTAGATTAAATTATAATTAATTTTAATGTTAAATTGATAATATGATGAAAAATAAAAATTATTATTGTTAGTTAAAAAATTTCTTCAAACTCATGTTTTTATATAGACTAATACCCAAGTCACAAATTACACGTGATTTTATGGGTTCATTCTTTTAATATTACTAAATAACATATTTATATATATTTAAAAATATATTTATTAATTAAATAGAATTTATCTAATTTATAATAAAAATCTATTAATTTAAAAATAATCGAGAGAATAAAATAATAATTTAAAAGTAACAAACGTAAAACGTAGGAAACAACTGATAATAAACAATTAACTAATTAGATAAAATAACTTGTTATTTGAATTTGAGTAAAAATTCCAACAATAAAAAATCATTACTTTAATACTTCTTTACATTTGATATAATATTTCATAACAAATTTGATATAATATTTCATAACACAATGATAAGCAACATTCACAATTATATAAATATTAGTAAAATTAAATAGTAGTAAAACTATCAAATATCAAATAATAATAAGGAAACATCTCAAATAATAATGAAAATCATACATTTTTTTATTTTTTTTGTGGCAAAAACAAAACCTATTAAATAATGCTAAATATTAAATTTATAAAATCATTGGATGTAATTAAATAAATTAAATATAATAAAAATCAAAGTTTTTATAATTAAGTATGATATTAATATTCTTTATGTTTACTTAAGTTCGATCCTACTTAAAATATGAGTTTAAAATTTTGTCCAAATCTGTTTATATTTACTAAAAACTAATCCAAATCCATTTTAGACATTCCACTTTTTTAATATATATATATATATATTATTTAAATATTATATATTTTTTATTGAAAATGTTTATATAGTCATCTTAATATTATTTTAATGTTTATATTAGAATAATATTATATATTTAGTATAGATTTATTTTTTTAATACGTTCTAATTACATAATATATAAAAAATAACATAATATAAAATATTATAAACTTAAAAATGGGTCGGATCGAGACGGGCTTGAGCCTTGAATGTTCAAGTTCGAGCCCAACATATATTTTAAATAGGCTTGATTTTTTTATCTATGCCTATTTTTCGAATTTAATATTTTTATCTAAATTCTTTTAAATTACCAACAGGTTTACTAGTAAGCATGCGCAATACAGCTTGTCTAGGAGTGTTAAAAGAGAAATTTCTCAATAGTATTGAAGATAAAGCATACTCTGATCTCTCTATTAGCTGTCAGCTGAGTAACTGCAAACGCAAGCTGTGAGCTAGAACTAAGAACAAATACAAGCTCAAGCTATGAGCTGATCATTAGTCTAACAGAGCGTCCGCGAAGGAACAACTTCGCCATACGGTCCATTGCTTGGTTTGCCTCTCGCATGACATGTGTTATGTCGTCCACATAATTCCTTCATTCTTCTTATTAAGGTCGATTCGTTGTGGTCCGTGTGGACTGCATTTAACCCCTTCTTTTGTGTACTAAAGCTGATTTTTTCCCCCTTATGATTTCACTTTGTTTTGAAAGCTGCTCTAAAGCTTCTGGCATTGTTGCAATTACTGTCCAAACATACCATCGTCAAGGTGGTTTGCTGATGGACTCCCACTCATCTTGGGCTCACCCATCCTAACCAATTTTGAGTCTACAAGGATGCAGCTTGTTAGGCTTAAAGAGGCCCAACCTAGTAGCTTCATCGAAGTCCAGCAACTGTACACGGAACGTAGCCAATGTCAACAACGTGCGCCATTGCCATCTAACCGACGGTAGATAAGCTTGACTTTCCAGAAGTTTCATATATAGGTCAAGCTGCTATAAGGTCATAGTCATAATTTTCAGCTATCGAAATATCTGACTTCTGGGTCTCTCAACGTCGCCCCTCCCCCCTGACCCATACACACAGACACAGTCATTCACCAAGCTGGCTTGGACCCCTCCCGATGAACTGGTGTTCCCTAAAATCGCATTCAAAACGACAACAGATACACAATACAGTTGTATAGTAGACTATCATCTCAAACATCTCATTTATTGTTTCCTCCATCTTACACGGTACATGCCGCGCCCCCTTGGCTCCCTGTTTCTTTTTTTCTCTTCGAGGTACGTCCGTAAGTCCTTTGGCTGTCCGGATTCACGGCCTTAAGCTGTAGAATGGGGGCATTCTCCTTTTCATTTATTTTTACGATTGTGTTTTCGAAATTTAAAAAAAAAAAAGGGTTATGCTTTCATATATGTGTGGTCTCCATTGATTGTCTTGTCCAAAATTTCTTATCGGTCGAGCTGGTTACACCCTAAATAAATTTCACATTTGTGGTGTCAAATTCATGTCATACTTTACACTCTTGACTCACTCAAACTTTATTTTGTGATGGCTTAAGCCTTAATTTAATTTCGATTGCCGTTGCGGGGTCACCCTCTATGATATGATTGCAAACAAAAGGTGAATGTAGCATTAATTACATAAAAGAACTCATAAATTAGAGAGGTGATTATTAATTGAGTCGGATCAAGTTCGACTCAAATTCATGAATAATATCAACATTATTAATATTTGTCTAAATTTAACTTTGTTTAAAATATGAATCTTAATTTTTATCTAAACTCACTACATTTATAAATAACTAATCTAAATTTATTTATGTGGGTTAGTAAAGTAAGGAAAAAAAAAAGAATTGAATTGACCAATTAGTGAACTGATGGTATAAAACCGGATATAAATCAAACCACTATGAACTTGTAAAAAAACTGAAACCAGGACCAAAAAACCGCAGTTCAATTTGCTCAACTGGTTTATGATTTCTTTATGTATTTATTTAATTGTTGTTGAACCAAAAACTTATAATTTGATCAATTGATCTAGCTTTTATAAAATTAAAAAACGTCCATCTTATTTTTTAAAAATAAATATTTAATAAATATATACCTTTTATTCTCATTATATATATTTCTCTTAATAAATTTCAAATATAAACAACTTATTATATTATTTTTATATTTACATTATTATAATATAATATAATTAAATTTTATAAGATATAAATTACATACTATAAACTTAAAAAAAGTGAAGTGATTCAATTTTGAGCTTCGAATACGAAAACTTGAGTCCAATTCATATAATGAACTTACTTTTCTTGCTCAAGACTAATTTTCAAATCTATATTTTTGACAATTGGGGGAAGAAAATGAAGTTGCTAAGGATCGAATCCAAATACTCGTACCTATAACATAAAACTCTTATCACTAAATCAAGAACTTATCGGCTCAAATCTAATATTTTTCCCCTCTCAAATTTTTCGATTTTTGGATAAACAACCCAGCTTAAATAAGTCTGCATCAAGGAAGTGGTTAATATACATAGAATAAATGTGATTAGGGAGTTCATAGGAAGGCAATTAGCCAAAACGTACGTAGCCGTAACATAGCATTAAGAGGAGCAGGGATCAATTTGATAGAAGTTAATGCAGACCGGCTCTGGCTCTTTTTCTGCACCATAGAACATGGGGTTCCCTACATTTATAAGTGAGACAAGTGGTCCTGCTTTCATTTATTGTCCTAATTATGACTATATATGTTCATCCTGCCAAAACTCCATGCACACAAAACAGATCTCCAGCCACATAAAATTAAAATACTTGCTTTCCATAATCAAATTAAATCAATTAGTCACATGCACTCTTGGATTTGTGTTTAAAACAATCACGGGTTTTTTCCATTAATTTTTCAACATAGTCGGTTTTTTTTTTTTTAATATTGAAATTAATAAAATCATGATTTGATTCAATTTTTAGAAATTATTAATAATATTTATTAAATTGGCATAATTTTACGTTGATATATTACATACACAAATTATTATATTAATTTAGTATGAAAATAAATGCATGTAATCACTTCTTTAAATGTGTATAAGTGAATCAAAATCAAAATTCTATATATACGTATTGTATATTAAAACAAAATTCATGTATAAAGTTTATATTTATTCCAACCGAATGAATGGATAATAAATTTCCCAAAAATGGTATAAAAATCTAAAAAGTTGAATTGGACTAAAATGTGAGAGTTTTTTTTAATATACTGATGATATTACATGGTAGTATCTGTTTATAATTTTTTAACCCTTTGATAACGCACACACACCTTACACACACAGGTATTCGAATTCGGGACTCTTAGAATGAACATCCTGCAATCACTCGTTGGGTTCAAAATATGAGAGTTTTGATAATATATTAAATTTAAATAATTGATAACATCAAATTTGTAAGAAAAAATCCAATTATTATAAGGTCTAACAACTCTTATGATTTCTCCCATTCTCTCCAAAGTTCTTGTAAGGTGGTTTATACTAGTAGGGTATGGCAGGCAACTTGGTAGGATATATGCCACCCGATTAATTGTAACATCCGCGTTCTTGAACCGGATTTGGAACAGTAATAGAGTAGAATTGAGAATTAGACTATGTAGCTAAAATAAGAAAATAGTTAGAAAATTAAGGATTAATTAGTAAGTGCGAGAAAGGAAGAAGGACTAAATAGTAATTTATCCAAATTGAATTATGAGTAATCATGGGAATTAGATTGATTAAGGAGGGGCAAAAGAGTAATTTGGTGGAAGATATTTTTGGAGGCAATGATTTGGGCCAAAGTGTAAAGTTGGAAGGCCCAAGGACTAAAAGTGAAAATTTACCATTTTATTAAAGAGAGATATTTTTAGTGGAGAAATCTAGAGAATTTGAGAAAGGTTAAAAATCAATTAAAAGTAAAAAATATCAGCTATTTCATAGTTCAACCGTTCATGCCATTCTCTCTTCCATCCAACTTTTGATTTTATTCCAAATAGGTCCTTCCACCATTGTTAAATCTTCCAAGCTTCAAAATCTCCTATTTTCTTTGAAATTTCTGAAAGAAAAGTATACAAGGGGGTTTGTAGACACCCCAAACTTCTTATAGAATTCATTTTGAGGTGTTAGAGAGCATAGGGATTAAATTGAGAAATTTTGAATTCAAGGGTTAAGGTAAGAAATGGTTAAATTCTCATGATATACATGTATTTTACTGTTATTTAGTATGAAAATCATTGAATTATAGTATTTAGCTTACAAGTGCTTATGTGAAATTGAAGAGAAAGGAAAGAAGGAAAGGGACCAAATTGAAGACAAAGGAAAAGAGAAGAGCAAGGAGTAAAAAGAGGAGAAAATCAGTCTTTTTTGTTGTAAGTACTACAAGATTTTAAATTGAAGATTTATTCTCTTTAAAGTATATGATTAATTGTGATAAAAATGAGTAAAATGATATGTTTAGTTATAAATATGGTGATTAGGTGTGATTAAATGAAATTTAGTGCAAAGGAAATATGAGAAGGGAAAAATTCACTTCAAAACAGTTTGGACAGTAACAGGGGACTAATTTCGAAAATTCACCAAAAATTGTATATAATGAGTTAAGGGTCTAATTATATATGTAATTAAATCTTATTGAGTGTAGTTTCATATGGAAGAAACAGTGAAAGAAAAGGAACTGTATATTTCGAGATATACTAGTTTTAGTGTAATAAGGTCAGAGTAGATTCGAGTTCCCCTGTTCTGACTTTGAAAAAATTTATAGGAAAATGTAGAAAAATTATTAGAGACTGAAATTTATATGGATTAATCCTTAATGAGTCTATTTTCAATAGAAACAGACGGAAACATCATTTGATCTTTGTAGTAAAAGATAGATAATTTTTAGTGAAGAAAGGTCGAAACTGTCAGGCAGCAGCGAAGGGGTAAATTGAAAGAATTTACTGTACAAATTGACTAAATTAAAAATTCTGGAAATTTTATGGTAAAAATATGATTGAGTCTAGTTTCAGAAATATCAAGCGGATATTAATTTCGAATTCTTTAGCTCAAGATATAAATAATTTAGTGACTGTGACTCAAATGGACAGCTTTGAAAATTAATGTGAAAATAAGAGTAAAGAGGTATATGATGATATTTATGTGATGAACAATATATATGTGAAATATTATGTGTTTAATTATGAATATTGATTATATGATAAAATGGTGATATTGTGTAAGCCTTTGAGCAAATAAAGGTGAGAAATACATGATTATGTATATGTGAAGAGAAATGTAAATGTGATATATGAAATTATGAGAAATGATGAATATGAGAAATATGCCCATGTAGACAAGTTAGAGCCATTGTGATAATAGTGGCATGCCATTAAGGAACGCTAGCGCGCTTATTGTTTCGCACTTCGTGTGCTTACTATTTTGCACTTCGTGTGCCTACTGATTTGCGCTATGTGCGCCTACTGATTTCACTGTGTGTGCTTACTGTTTCCCCAGCACTTGTGTGCTTACTGTTAAGTACTTTGGTACTTTCTGTTCCGTTTATCTGATGGGTTCTATAAAAGTCTACTATGGGCCAAGTGGATAAATAAGCTAAGTGAGCTATGGTTAAGAAAGCTATGATGACTAAATTGTGAAAAGTGAAAGAATGTGCAAATTATTACATTGAGGTAAAGAAATGATAAATACATGAAAGAGAAGTACTATATGTGTATGTGTAATTATATGTTAATAATTAAGTGAACTAATGTGATTGAAATGACTAAGTTGTGAAAAAGGGATGAAAATGTAAAATCTACCATTGAGTTAAGTTGGAATATGAGGAGGAATGTGTGTTATGTGAAATTATGGTAAGTTAAATGTTACATGCAAGAAAGGTTAGAAATTTCATAAGCATGAGTAATTAAATGTTTGATAAAATTAAGTAATAAATAAATAATCATCTATTATGCTTGTAGTGCTTACTAAGCCTTCACCGGCTTAACGCGTAGGTACAAAAGCTACGGAAAGCTAGAGTAGAGCAAGGGACCTCTCATCACATCACATCACATCACTTTTGAAGCTCAAGTTTAGGTAATTTACTTTGAAGAAAAATGACATGTACAAATGGTATATTTAGATGTCCCTAATGAACAGGTTATTAATATTGTTTTGAAAATTTACATGAATTGAAAGAAAAAATTTATTATATACTCGTTTTTAATTCTCTGACATTGTATGTAATACTCTTATGCCGAGTTTATACGTGTAAACCGGGTGTCGGGGTGTTACAGATGCCCACGAGATTCGCTCCTTAACATTTATTTATTTATTTGCCAAG
Organism: Kokia cookei; assembly: GCA_039519145.1. Classification (NCBI taxonomy): domain Eukaryota; kingdom Viridiplantae; phylum Streptophyta; class Magnoliopsida; order Malvales; family Malvaceae; genus Kokia; species Kokia cookei. The sequence continues at coordinate 20,837,932 of CM076902.1, forward strand.
TTTAAACAAACAATAGCAGAAAAACTGTGGCGTACTAATATTGAAACTAAAACAAGGAAGTTTTGCATTTCTACATACATTAGGGAATACAAGACGAGGCTCTGAGATGAATTAAATTTGTGGGGTTTCATTGTAATATGAGATGGCATAGCCTGTAAACAGAAGAGAAACAATGAATTGCCGTGAAACCCCGAAATGATGTTTGCAGATGAGACAAAAACCATATAATTCAAGGCTTCTGAATGAAATGATTTGAATCGATAAAGGCTATCAAAAGCCTGCAGGAAAACATATACAACTATAGCAAGCACGTACATGCATGTGAATCGCTGCTGTTTCAACTGTCAATGGGATTCTCAGAAGAAGCTCAAAAATTAAGAAAATGAGGGGTGCCCAAGTGGTGTGATAAGCCCTCAGTACACCTAATATTCACACTTCTGCAAGGTATAAACCAATCAGTGACCAAAAGGGGGGAAGAATTGGCCTTGGGAGTTTCACCCATGTCGTCCCCCCGGCATGCGTATGTTCGTTCATTGGTTTACAATGTTTCCTTTCACTAAAATTTGGTCAGCAAGGCATTGCTTCCCCTTGTCCAAAGCTGAAGGCAAATATGTTTTATTTGGACAGGGTTAACTTCCCCTGATTGGCCAAAAAATAATAATCCAGGAGAGCGTTGAAAAGTAAGTGGAAGAATAGAAATATAGGGAATTGAAGAGGCCGGCCTACCGCACTCTCAAGTCTCAAGTACTAAATTAGATTAGTATTTTGTTAAATCAACAAATACAAGAATAAACGCCTTTCTTAAATCTGAGAGAGAGGGAACGAGGGTCCATGATGTCCATAGGGAGTGCAACAAGAGGGGTGTAATCCCAATGGGGTTTCCTCCAGGCATGTCCTATAAGCTCTCAAAGACCCCCCAAAAGAACACCCATGGTTATGCTCTTGTCCCTACAACCCCACATGCCTTTGTTTCTCTCTTTCCACACCCATTCGCTCCCACCATATATACCCCCCCTTTGACCCTCCTTTCTTCTCTAAACCTTTCTCTCTTCGCTCTTTTCTCTCCATTTACCCCCACCCCACAATATTTTAGTGTTTTTCTCCTTGCAGTTTAGTAAGGAAAGAAAATGGCAATCAGGAAATCAAACAAGCTGCCACAGACAGCAGTGATCAAGCAAATCCTGAAAAGATGCTCCAGCTTGGGAAGGAAGCAAAGCTACGACGAACAAGGCCTCCCTTTGGATGTCCCCAAAGGTCATTTCGTTGTGTATGTTGGTGAAAACCGAACCAGACATATCGTTCCCATCTCTTTCTTGACCCGACCCGAGTTTCAGTCCTTGCTTCATCAAGCTGAAGAAGAGTTTGGTTTCAATCACGACAATGGCCTCACTATTCCTTGCCAAGAACATGTTTTCCAGTCTCTAACTTCCATGCTCAGATGAAGAAAAAAAGCTTGGTTAATAGTTTTTTTTGGAGAAGATGATTATGAGGAAGCTGCTTTCGTTGCTTCTCTGATTAGATTTTTCCCCTTTTTTCCCCTCTCTGACCCGAAAAAACCCATGAATATATTGTTATTTAGTTTATATCGGAGTTTTAGATTTGTAAAGCTGAGAAAGACAAAAAGTATGAAAATTTTCCTCACTGAGGTGTTTGGGTTGTAAATCAACAAAAAGCAATGTAACCCGGTGAGAGAGAAGTAATGTGAAGGATTTTGGGGTTGCCTGTTGCCTCTCCATTTTTATTTTATTTACCTTTTTTCTTTCTGGCATTATATTATATATGTGTTTTGCAATGCACGCCTCGCCTCGGCCGGCACTTAGTCCCAGGTTAGGCACACGCTCACCAGTTTTTCTGCCTCTTTTGTCTCATTGTCTCTTGCCTTTCAGTTTATTTTTTCTGGTTAACTCAACAGTTAATGCCGTTAAAAACGTTATCTACCAGACAACTCCTTGGAATGATTTTGCCGGAGATGAACCCAAACTCATCAAATAATTATTTTTTGTATTAAAAAAATAAAAGAAAATTGAGGAAAGAAGGTTCTTGAAAACAAACTCTGCAACCCCCCCCCCCCCCAAAAAAAAAAAAAAACTTGGTTGTCTGAAAGACATAAATACGCGGAATATACAAATACAGGAGAGTTTATGATATGATTATCTAATAATTTTGTCTGTAAATCCGTTTTTTTAATTGATTAAATAGATTTTTTTTTTAAGATTTATAAAAATAAGTTGATTTTGAGACAGAATATGAAAGGCACGTTCAGTTGAGTGAGTTATCTGTATAGTTGGTAAAAAAACTCGTCTAGTTGGGTGAGTCGCACAATTGTCAAAAAAATTCATCCAACTAGATGAATTTTTGTTGACATGTTAGAGAAAACGCGTACAATTGAACGCGTTTTCTTTGGATTTTCAGAAAATGCTATTAATTAGACGTGTTTTTTTGACATATCAGCAAAAATTTATCTAATGTACTTTCATATTCTTTTTTCAAAATCGACACATTTTCCTAAATTAAAAAAACTTATTTAACTAATTAAAAAAATGATATGCACAATTTAACCTCAAATTGGAATAACATAATTGTAATTCATTATTTTTTTTTTCACCACTTTTTACTCATATTTAAACATTTAAATTTATTGATTATCATTGGATTTTTATTGTATTACTCCATTTTGATAAAATGATCATACTTTGATTTTAATAGAGAAATTTTTAATTCATCAAAAAAATAAAGAATTTTTTAACATTAATTTTTTTATTATTTAAAATTTAATAATTGATTTTTTTTAAAACATACATTTAAGCCGTTTTTATAAAACTTAATTAATTAAATATTTAACATAACAAAAATTTAAGTTTAAAAGTTAATTTAAAAAGCAGAGTAAATTTTAATTGGATTCACATTATTATTATTATTAATTTAAAACACGTTTTTTTATTTAAAGATTGAGCTATGAAAATTTTTAAGCAATCATAACAATTTGATTGAGAGATAATAAGAGAAAGCGTATTTAAGTTTTTATTTTTCATTTTTTCTTCTTTGAAACTCAAAAAAATGTTTAAAACCATATTGATCAGTCAACATCAATCAAGGATTGACATGTGATGGAGACCCACAAAAGGAAGAAATCAGGTACGTGATAGATAAGATGATCATCAATGGGTACAGTGAAGTCACGTGATGACCCCACAAATTGGACGGCTCAGATCGCAAACCAACTTACCCCATGATCTACAAATAACACGTTAACAGATCTTCAACACTGGGTGAGGGCCACTGACCCATTAATTGATGGGATGCTATTACGGAGATCGTACACGTACACTCGTACTGTCTTCTATGCTTTTTAAACCTATTCCGTTCTAAGAAAACAGAAAATTTATTTATTAGTCCCTTTACTTTGACAGAATTGATATTTTAAAACCAAAATATTGCAAAAGAGCCCCATTTTTTTTATTTCTTCCAAAATGGTTATCAAACTGCCTAACTGCATCGAGTGGTCCATCAACTAATCTAAAAATTGGGTGTTAAACATTAAAAATTGCAAGGCATTTGAGTGGACTCACTCCATCAACCAAAAAAATTAGAAAAGTCTCTGGAAAGAAAGATGGATAGATTTAAATTGGGTGTTGGTTTAAAACTTTAAATGCTTTATATAAATGTGATACAATAAGTTTAACCGATATGGGATTTATTTTATATAAAGGAGTGGATACGGGCGTTGAAATTATACAACTCTACTCTGCTTCATGTATTTGATATATATAGCTTTTGCTTTTAAGAGACACTGGGTTTTGTTGGTGCAACTTTGAATTTACTTCACTATAACCCACCACACCACCACCTTTTTTAACATTTTCTCAACTTCATTAAATTTTTTCCCTTTTTCTTTCTATAGCTAAATAGGATTTCGGGTTTGTCACGATTGGGGTCTTACGAGATAGGTTGATGAGATAAATTCTTGGCTATAATCGGTTTTGAAGAATTTGTTCTATCTTAGATGTGAAATTTATATGGAGTATTTGGAATGGTTTGACGATTGCACTCGATAGAGGATTTGACAGATTGATAATTTTATCAGACTGTCAAGAGGCAGTACAAGCTATACAAGATAGTTCTATAAAGGTGTTGAATTTCGCTTTTGTCAAAAGAGTACAGTTGTCATTTGTTAAAAATGGTGCATTGATCAATTCATCATGTTTTCAAGAATACAACAAAGAGGTCGATAGGCTAGTTAAATTGACTATTGGCAACAACGGTGGTCTTCACCTTTTTGAAATGCCTTCAAGGAGGTTTGGGCATAACTCTATTGGCACGTTTGGCTCACTGGAAATGAATAGAGTTGTAATGGAATAAAATTAGAATCAGTAATTCAATTGTTTGGTTAAATATGATTGAATAGAACTGTAATAGTATTCTTGTGTTTGGTTAAATATAATAGATGTTGTGAACCCAACAAGTGACTTCAGTGGAAAAGAGGATGTTGTTTATCTTAGGGGTCTTAGGTTCGAGCACTTGTATGTGCAAGGTAGATATGATTATTGTTATTAAATATAATAGGATTATTATTTAATATAATTATTTTTATATTAAATTATATTAGAATGTTTTATATTAAATATTTTTAAGTTTTATATTAAAATATTTTATTTTAAATTATATTTTGAAATAAAATATTTATATTATAATATTTCAAATATTTTATTTTTATATTTTCTAAGTCCAAATTTTAAATGACTAATTTGGAAATTAATTTTATTTTGTTATTCAAAGTTGCACATAATAAATATTTTTTGGTATCACCAAATAATAGCTATTATAAGATCTTATTGAATAAGTATTACGTTCAAACAAACAAATTAATGATTTTAGTATTCAATAAATAAGGGAGGATGCTATTATAAGATCTTATTGAATAAGTATTAACTTTTATTCGTATTGATTTTTTTTTTAAAAAAAATTATGAACATGAAATTATTTGTCTCCAACAAAAGAATAAAAGAAATTTAAATTTATGAGAATTTTTAGTTCAATTCTCTTTTTCTAGTTCCACCTTAAAAGTTGTTTTGTCAAAATTTCTTCTGATTTTATTTCATTCAATACATAAACTTAAAAAACTATTTTTGTTTAATTCTAATAAATAGTTTTAAAATTTTATTTTATCATTTTAATTATGATATATATTTTAAAATTTTTATAAATTTTTTTACATTATTTTATAAATCCAATGATATATTTTTAAATTATTATAAAATTTTATTAGTTAAAGAACATGGCTGACCTTCACCCTCCCTACCTCCCTCCCTCCCTCAGCTTCTCTTATCTTCTTTCACTAAATCCGTTTTCAGTTGAGATTTTAACCTAAACCTTAAGCTCCTCTCCGATCGTATTCTGCATTAAAGGAGATAATACCATGAATGACCCACGTGCTTTAAGATTTGTTTTAATCTGGTATTTCTATTTTTAAAATATTCAATTTAATACTTAAAAGTTTTATTATTATTATTATTATTATTGATTTTTAGATTATTTTACCTTAGTCTCTTTATAGCAATTAAGTTAGCCAAATTAAGTATAGGTTCATTTGTGAAAATTCATATCCGTATCTGACGGATAAGTTGGGATTGAGGTGTTACAGAAAATCTGCAAAGATGGATCGATTTTGAAAGAAAAACTAAGATTTGGATTTGGAAAAATTTTGAATGAGAGATGAAAATGAGAGGGAAGGGACGGTGGAGGTTGTTTAATACGCAACTAATTTTTAAAAATTGAGTAATTTCCCTTTCAGTCACCTTCAATTTTTTCCTTTTTTAAAACCAGTCCTTATTTTCAATTAAAACACATTTTTTAAAGTATTCTCAAATTCGATTTCGTTTTTAAAATTTGTTTTGAGCAAATAAATTCTCAGACACCTAATTTTAACATTCTAATCTAAATATTTAATCTTGAATATTATTTTAATATTTTATTCTATTTTATTTTTAACCTAATTTTAATATCCAGTTCACTAGCCTGATTTTTGGGATGTGACAAACTCAAATAAGTAATTCAAGTTTCAAGTTCAAGTTGAGTTAAATTTTAAAATTCAAATAACAGAGTGGTGTAAATACCCCTTTGATCCTTATTAATTTTGAAAACAAACAAATTGGTTTCTCTCTCAGTAAAAGTTACAAAATAATCAAAATAATTTAAGAAAAAAAATCAATTTTTTTATATTTTTTAAATTCAAAATATTTATAAAAATTCTAAATATATATTAAAAAATTAAAATAATGTAAAGAAAGTTAAAATTTTTAAAAAAATTAAGACAATAATTTTAGGAACTTAAATTAATGATTCAAGTTTATCGTAATAAAATATATTTTTTATTTTTATTTTTTTTCTTTGAACTTTTTTCAAATATATGATTTCAAATGTATGTGCTCTAACATGAAATTAATTATACTGCAACAAGATTTTAATTTGACATATTTAATTTTTTAATTTAACTCTAATAATTTCATTCGATTTTATTCAACTTGATTCAAAAAAATTTCGAATCGTATTAAGATGATAAAATAAAATTCGTCAATTTGATTAACTTAAAATTTTTCATTCAATTCGATCGAACGTTTATCCTTGCTTAAAATTGAACACATTTAATATTTTTTTCTCAACTAAATTTACTTATATTTTTTCGAACTTAGTATTAAACCAAAATTAAGTATCTATTAAAGGAAGTCAAGTGACATGTACGGATGGTATCAAATTTATTCATTCACTTAAATTTCATTAATTTTTTTTGTTTGCATGTAAAATGTTTTAAGACATTTTCATTATTTTATGGTATTTGTTTAGTGGAACATAAATTATTAAATGAAATTATTTTTTAAAAAAAGGTAAAATTAAGATTTTTTTAAGGAAAATATCTTATAAATTTTTTTTAATAAAATATTTTTCAAATTGATAAGATTCTGTTCACTGTCTTCATTGTCGAAAAAACAAAAAGGGAAGCTGAAAGCTCTCTACACTGTCAAAGAAAATAGTGCCTTATATTCTAATTTTATATTTTTTATGATTTAGTCCCTTAAGCCCAAATTTTTACCATTCTACAATTTAATTCCTCAAAAATAGATTTTTTTTATTCTACAGTTCACTTCTAAACCTTGTTTTGTATAGTTTTGCAAAACAATCCATTTTTTAAATTTTCATATTTTATAATTTAGTCCTTACAACTAAAATTGTCTAAATTTCCAAAAATTAGTCCTTGATTCTTGAACAGTTAAACTTTCATATTCTATTTTTCAGAATTGTAAATTATTAAACAATGTAAATTAGTCCTAAAACTCAAGTTTTGAAATATTTACAATTTAACCCTATACTTTCAAACATTACTATTTTATTCTCAACTTTCCAAATTTTCATATTTCATAATCATATAATTTAGTTACTACATCAATGTTTCAGATTTCATTACTCAAACCCTTAGAATTCGAAAATTTACAAAATTTACAATTTGGTCCTTACTTCAATTTTTATTAAATTAATTCATTTTCCAACTTACTCATCCAAATAATATTCTCTAATGTAGGAAATTAAGAATTAAGTTTAATTAAATAAATTAAGATTGATTAAAACTAAAACATGATTAATTAAAATATAAATAAGCTTTACGAAATAAACTCAATTAAACAATGAAAAGATAATAAAATATCAAATGTATGCTTGTTTTATTGAAAATAATTTTTTTATGAAATACTTTTAGGAAATCTGCCAAACAACAGAAAATATTTTACATAGATTCACCCAAACACTAGAAAATACTAGTTTTTCGAAAAAAATAAATCAATTTTCGAAAACCAATTTCATAAAGCAAACGGAGCCTTACTATGATTAAATTTAAACAATTGATTTCACAAATTTCATAATTAATCACATAATTAATATGTGTATTACTAATAAAATCGTTAAAGGTAACTGAGTCTATAAAATCTAAAATTTCCAATTTCTTTGTGCACTTAAATTTCTCCAACTTCTTCTAAATTTTCATTAATTAATGGATATATCGGTAAAGCTTTTCGCTTTTCCCTTTTCACTCAAGTTAATTGCACTTTTTTATGAACGTTAATATTTATATTTTCTTTTAGAATATTTTTCAAATAAACCAATATTAATTTAGGGATAAAAAATTATTTAAATAAGTTTATCTTGACTTTTTAACAACAGAAAAACTTTATTTTATGACTTCTGAACCTTATATAATAAAGTTTTAAAGTCTTTTGAAAAACCAAGTTTTCAAGTAAACAAAAAAAATTAATAACGCTTACATGATATTTAATGAAAAATATTTTTATATGCAAAATTTAAGTTAAATTCCACTATATTAAATGTAAAATATTAATTTAAACCGACTTCCTCCTGTATTAGTGATAATGTCCATTCCAATCGAGCTAAGACTTGATCGACTACAATAGCGGAGCCAAGATGTTAATCTCGGGGGACCAAGCTAAAATTAAACGTGCTACATAACAATCGATGTAAACATATAAATAATCAATTCAAAAGAAGCAGTATTCCAACATGACAATCAATTTAAACATATAAACAATCAATTCAAAAGAAGTAATATTCAAACACGACAATCGATTTAAACACAATAACAACCGGTCCAAAGGAAGCCATATTTATGAGAAATTACAAAAATCTTAAACTTTATGTGGATCAACTTATATTTTTGAAAGAATCATAATATATCTTGCAAAAAACTAAATTGCATGGCTACTAGATCTCTATTAAGCTCCCTCATTATCAGCTAAAATCACTAATTTTACGTGCAAAAGTAAGCAAGGAAACCAATTCATTCTTATTTTTGCTAACAACACATGAAAAAAGTAATAACATGGGTTAAAAACAAATTACAGCAAACGTATAATTAAAAAGAGAAACTCAAAATACATACAATCCATATGTATTCTCCCTAGGACAAGGGACCACCACCCATCAAAAATTAAGCCAAAAGGTTCACATGCATAATAGCATGATATGATCGTTCATAAAATATGCCATTCGGATCCGCAGAAAGAACAGAAAGAGGGTTTAGATTGAAGCAGTAAAGTCCAGTTGGAGGGTTTTGGTTTTTACCAACTTCAGAATCTGGGTTAAACCGCCACTCATCTGTCGTATTTCTACACAAGTCTCCGTATGTTTTGTTACGTAATATGTCCCAATTCGTTTCACTTATGGAAAAGAAAGATCCTTGGTTAGATCTTGTGGGTGTGTGGATCTTATTTGATTCCTACAAGTGTGCAGTGCTTGTCATTTACTTCTACGACAAAACGTACGTGATTAGTGTATAGTTTATGCTTTTAAAACCCAATTGCTTGACAGCAGTTGACAGCAGTCACCAACACCTGCTGTGATTAACACAATTCCATAAGAACAAATATTTAGCTCTGGGTGTTATTGTCGATGCAGGAGGATGTAAGTTTGAGTACGTATCCTCTTATTTGTGGGTTAAAGAGGGAGCGATGTATAATTTTAAACATTTTATAAAAAAAAAATACCAGATATTATCAGAACTTATAACGAGAACATATAACATCTCTTACTAAAGAGTGGTTACAATGTCATCTTATTATTTAATTGGTTTGGAATAAATTTTGATTAACAAGTCAATTTCAAGCTAATACATTCCTTAATTACGGAAATTGCTGGAATCTTGTAAAATCAATCCAAAATTAAAATAAAATCCAGTGAATGATGGACATAAAAACAAACAAAATATTTCAATATATATGTGTTAAATCTAGTGATGTATATAGATAAATAAACCAGCAATAACATCACTTCACAAGATTATAATATATATATATATCATAAACTCGATGATTCATTAATTTCCTTTCATTTGTTTTTGGGCAGACAATGGTTGAAACTTTAAACATGATGCTCAACTTTCCTTTTCTTCTCTCTTTACCCATCAAATCAAATATCGAGATATTTCCCCCACACGTAACTTAATCAATTTTGTCCATTAAGAATTATTATTATTATTATTTTTTTATGAATTATAAGATAAGAGTAATATCTTATTAATAACATGATTAATTCGACTTAAACGATAAATATATCCATCATTAAAAATTAAATTTTGGTTTGAAAAATGGGTGGTAGATACAATTGATCAAGTGGCACATTGTGGACTTGGTTCCTCCCAGCAGCTCCACTCAATGCTGTTGTTTAACTGTATTTAATCTTTGATTTACAAAGTAATTGAAAATTGGAAGTGACAAGTTAGAATTGGGACAAAAAGAAAGGCACTTATGTTGGAAGGTGGGCTGTGCTGTAGGGTATATACACATGTTGCTTCAACAATATTCATTTTCGGGTCTTTCTTTTTTATTTTTATTTTAATTTACCCATTGCCTTGCCTGCCACTACTTTATAAATTATAATGCTAAACCTTTTTTCCTGGGTGGGGGTAAAAACCTTCCAACCATACAACTTGGAAAGGCAACAAATTATTCCAATCCTACCAAGAAAGAATGGTTCAAAAATATACTCAATTAATATATTGGAATGGAAGGGAATGAAGATTTTTTTTTTTATGTTTTAATTTGGTCATTTTCAATCTTTATATTTTTGGAAATTAAAAATTTAGGTATTCAAATCATAATTATTAAATTCATTAGGTTATGTTATTTTTAAAATTTGAAGTCTCAAGCATATTATCACATGTGTGATGTTATGTCTGTTTGCTATTGACATATTACTTACAAAAATCTGTTAATATATTTAACAATTATCGTTTGCATTTAGACTAAAATTTTAAAATTCAAAAAATAGAGTCATTAAGAATGATCCAATTGATGGTACGTTGACTAAATTTATAGCTTTACTCATAATTCATGACTAATGACATAATTTAATCAAACAAAATTAATCGTTACCATTAGGAGGTCAAGATTAAAAATTTTAAAATTCGAAAAATGCAAGGCTTAAAATGAATCAAATTAAAGTACATGTACTAAATTTATAATTTATACAAAGTACAAAGTCTAATAACTCTATTTGACCCTTTTAAGACATCCAAGGCTAATCATTGAAAATTCAAAATGCTTAACCCAACTATTATATGTAATGTGGATTGAGTAGTAGTTTAATTAGCATGAACATTATTGTCAATATAGGAAGACATGGATTCGAATATGCTGAAGTGTTTTTATTTTCTTATTTATGAGTTGGGGAAGAGCTATAGTAATTTTAAATATTGTGTCAAAAAAAGCAGATATGATCAAAACCTATAATGATTGTTAAAAAAACTATTATATATCATAGAAATGAGTTGGGGAAGAGCTATAGTAATTTTAAATATTGTGTCAAAAAAAGCAGATATGATCAAAACCTATAATGATTGTTAAAAAAACTATTATATATCATAGAAATGAGTTGGGGAAGAGCTATAGTAATTTTAAATATTGTGTCAAAAAAAGCAGATATGATCAAAACCTATAATGATTGTTAAAAAAACTATTAGAAATGAGTTTTAAGTTATGAGTGGTGAAACTCAATGACTCTCAAAAGATTATTAGAGAATTAATATATTTTTTTAAACTCACAATTTTTCTACGCTAATAATAATATCAATATCAATTAAACTACTCCCTATGCAAAATTATCTACAAAGCAAAAATAAAAATCCCGAAACATACCTATGATATTTGAATTTCTAAAAAGAAGTTTTCGTTTTTCTCCTCTAATTTTCTAAAAAGGTACTAATAAAATTGATCTATAATGCATAATTATTAATGCACGAGGAAGATTGAGATTAGGCCTTTCTAAGGCTACTCGGCCCAATACATCCAGGTTGGACTCTACTTGAGTAAGGAAATTTTGGTTCAAGATTGGTCTGGTTATGCTCAATCCTTATTTATTGATTTAAAAGGAATTTTATTTTAATTTAACTTATGAGAATAAAAATGAGAAAATATTTTAAATAATTTCCCCAACAAAACCAATTATATTGAGAGCAACTCGTGTTTGAAATGAGTTAGAACTAATTTTATTCAAAAATAACTATCGTTTCACGTTCCAAGAAACGTTTTACATAATATTGTCTAATCAAAATAGAAAAAAGAAAAGTACTATTAAAATATGTTTCGAAGAGCTTAGTAAATCAAGTATGATGGTAGTTAGAAGAGGTTTCCTTTTTAATATTTTCCCTGTAATATTAAGTGTTTGTATTGAGCTCTTTTTCATTATTTATTGTTATCAATAAATTCCTTCACCATTCTACTGTTGTAACTGAAAATTAATTCCATCAAGTGGAAGGATTTTTTGACATTTTAGACTCTCTGAAATCCTCTTAACTGAGCCTGATTGTTAATCACATTTCCAGCCATCCCCTATCGTTGCAGTTCCTTTTCACCGCCATACCACAGTGTTATCAGATCTGCTTTGCTCTTCCTTTCAACCTTCTTTCACATTTTATTTTGTTATGTACAACACACTCTCTCTCCACCCAAAAACTCTCTACGTAGACATATTTTTATGATATATTTCCAGTAAACCTGATAATACATGTGTTTTGCTAGCTTGAAGCTGCCTTTGTAAAAAAGAGCAGTGCACATATTGACAGCTTTAACCCATCTCTTCGGATTCGATTAAAAACACAATGATAAACATAATTTTATCACCCTCTTGACTTTAGAGTGAAATATCATAATCAAATTCACAAGGAGCAACCATCAGAAAAGAAAAAGTATCAATGTATAACATAGTTTTAAAAAAAATTTTCAAGGGGAAGTCAGGGTTGAAAAAAGAACATAATATATTTTAGGAGATTTGGTTGTTGAGAGACCAAATATTTCTAGATTAAAAACATATTTCTTCTGGGCTAATCTGTAATGTAACAAACAAGACAATGATTGCATCATCCATTTGCCGCTGCTAACAGTAACTGGATCTTATGCATTAGGATGAAAAATGATCAACTTTCCTCTCATTTTTCCTCCCTACCAAACACACTCAAATATGGTTTGCTTTTCACATTTCCACATAGGTGTTACAGTACAAGAATCAATGCATCATGAACCAGCTAGTATACTAAAAAACAATAACAACAATAGTAGAAGAAGATAAAAAGAAACACAAATAATTAATGAGTAGGAGTAGGTGTAGGTGTAGGTGTGGTGGAGCAAAAAGTGGTCCACTCTTCACTTACTGTTATATTTCCCAAAGTGTAGATGGCAGAACAGAAGCCAAGCTTGTCCAATTCACATTAATGTATTGAAGGGGGCAATGGCAAAACATCATTGATTTTCGGTTGTTGTTTTGTAACGTGGAAGTGGTACACGTTACCGGGGTTTTCTCATGCAAAGGTCAGACTCTGCAAATTCCTTAGGCTTAGGCACCTTAAAGCTCAATGTTCATTTGGGTTGGCTCACCATTCACATGCTTCCTCCCCCTCCCCCCCCCCCCTTTTTGAATTTGTCTCCATTCCCCACTACAATCTTTGATTTCCTCAAATACTACTATTTGGTTTATATCAGCTTTCTAATAATTTTCTTACGCCCTTGGCCAACAATGGGTACGTTCAACACTTAACTGAAATACCAGATTCTTACTCAAACCTCTTCTTCTCAACATCAGATTAAAATTCTTGCCATACTTGCTCCAACATATAAACTTTTTCATTTGAAAAAAACACCCACACACAAATGATGAAAAAACACTATTAAATGCAAACATCATTGATTACTACAACCATTTCGCTTTAGCGCTCAGTTGATATCGATGTTGTTGTTAGTGCAAGAGGACATGAATTTAAATGCGCTAAAATGTATTATACTATTGTGTAAGAGTTAGAGAGAAATTATAGATAATTCTAGGCAGTGTGTAAAAAACAAATATTAAAGATCATAAGGCTACTATGAAAGTAAGTAAATAAAAAAAATACACTATCAATTAAATATAGATATATTTATGCTCGTAGTTATGTTTTCGGATATTTAATAAGATTAAGAAGATATAATGGGAACTAATTTGGGAGTTTGAATTGATATGGTGTTCACTTATCTCGAAACAAAGTATCCTCTATTATTTTGAGCTTAAGCCATACTGATATTGGGCTTTCTTACACAATTGTCCCACGGATCTGGTTGAATTATTATGCTTAAAATTTGTCACTAGTCCCTGTACTTTAGTTAGGTTTGAGATTTAGTCCCTATACTTTTTAGATTTCAAAATTCTAGTCCAATAAGATTATTTTGTTAGATTTAGGTTAATTACAGTATCATATTTTTAGTTACATCACTACTAAGTGGGTATGTTTTTTATTCCAAAATGTCACACTAACAAATTTTTAAAAAAATGTTAATAATCAGACTTAAATTTTGAAAATTGAAAAATAGATGAACTAAATTACAAAATTATCAAAGTACAAAGATATATCATCTTATTTTTTCGATGTTAAAAATGTTATTCTTATCATTGACTCAGTTAATATTTTGTGCTCGAACCCGAGTCTCCTAGAATAAACATCATCCTTTTTTTCACTGGAACCACTCGTAAGGTTCTATTAATGACGGATTTTGATCATTCATTTTTGTATGCATACATATTTAACATCGCAATTTTGAAACAAAACAATATATATATATATATATATGATGGACATGGAACAAAATTCATGAATTACCAAGATTATACAATATAAACTATTAACACGAGAGAGAAAAAAACAACAACTTTTATCAATGGGATTTTGAAAGAAATGGAAAAGAAACCAATTTTATGCAAACTTGATCTTGATCCCATTGTGTGAAAACACACCATCTTTAAACTAATTATTTAGTCAATTTTGTTGAATACTCCTTTTTCTTTGAGGGGGGGATGGGTTTCTCAAGACGAAGGCAGTGAAGTACTGATCAGTTGACAACGATAATGCTCCACTATGTCTGCTTCTTCTACAACTCCCCCTTCGGATTCCTATGTTATTCTAACACTGATTAAGACATCCATTTTCTTACTCTTAACTAAGCTTGTCCTTTTCCAACAAAGATTGTCTTTAAGGCGGTTGGGTCGATATGAATGAAGCAAAGATTTTATTTAAAACAAGTTTCAAGCTAATGAATCAGATATCCCATAGTTTTGGATTCATACTTGATAAATGGTTGTTGTAAATACAAAATTAGGCATTTCCTCTATCATTCAATACATCACAGAATTTACAGCAATGATTTAGAATAACTACGTTTGCTTTTCTCTTTCGAAGCCTAGACCTTCTTTTTGCCGGATTCCAACTCGGGTCTTCTCTGCCATCTCCATCAAGCATAACCGAGTTAGCATTCTGCTCAGGTATTCGTACGTTGCCTCACCTCATTGTATCACCAATTTGAACCCATCACGAATCATTTCTTGAAAAGAAATTATAAACCCACCATCATACCCTGTGATTTATGGTAAGTGTAGGCTGGTAACTCGAGATTTTTAGTAACCAGCTCCACAACTCGGCCAAACTCATGGGTTTCAAGTTCCGTCAGTATTGTATAATCAATTCTTCATTCAAACTAACTCGGAACTGACTCAGAATAGCCTCCCCGTGTAAGAACTAAAGACTTTTCCTTTCTCTTTTCAAATGTTTCTTTGATTAACAGATTGTTTTTCCGTGAAGTAACGGTCGAGATTCTATCCACGTATCGATCTTACTCCTGATTCCCGAGTGACACTTGTCTTTAAAATCTTCGATGTTCAGGAACCTATCGGAGTGACCCGACTCTGAACGGGAAATAAAGCGGATCATTTCTTCGAAAACGGACTCGTCGCAGGGGATCGTCAATGGGCCTTGGTTACTAAACCCGTACTCTTCCTCTGCTTCCATAAGGAATTTCCTAAAGACGGGATGGTTCAGGTACGTCACCTGCACCACGAATCTCCTGCAACTCCTCCCCACGCAGACCGCCACGTGTCCCGCCGGCACATCAGACGGGATGCGGCTGGCCGATATGCGAGCCTTGTTCCTCCACCGCAGCAGCATTTGCCGGAGCCTCACAATGTAGCGGATTTTGCTGCATTTTCCGAGTCCCGCCGACATCTTCCCCGGAAACTAACAATTCAAAGGGAAAAAACCCACAAGTCTGTTGTTTCAGAGAAGAAAGCTTTTGTGAGGAGGAAAATAGAGGTTTTGGAAGAGGATTTTATAAAAGGGGAAAGTACGCTCTCTGTCTGCTGTTGATGAAGCAAGTAAAAAGCTCAAATGTCTTTTAGCATTAGATAATACAGAAATTATCTCTAATTATTTTTTAATAAATCGAGTACCTTTTTTTCAAAATTAATAATTACATACCATGAAATTTAAAAAATATATATTAAGAATGATATATATATAAATTTAACTTAGATTGAGTCTTAGTTCGATTGATATTAGTATTGTTGTTTGTAAAGAAATTCGTGGGATTGAGCATCCTAAAACGCATTTATTATCTTATTTAAGAGTTACGACAAAATTATGAGTAGTTTTAAACATGATATAAAAAATACTTTAGCGCGCTTAAACCTATGTTTTCTTACACTAGCAACAACATTGATGTCAACTGTGTAAAGACTTAATCGACAATTCAATTTGTGATCTTAAAGTTTCTCAATTTTGAAAGTTAAAATTATGTTTTATCGAGATAAATAAAATATTTTTAGACAGAATGCAAAACATAACATATTTAATAGTGAATCTATTTGAGGGGTCCTTTTATTAGGAACTTGATCAAATTAGTCTTTCGACTATTAAATGGGTCGATTCAATCCATGTACTATAAAAAAGAATCATATAAGGATAAATTGGAATAAAGTTAACATTTACTGTTTAATAGATTTATTTTTTTGTAAGTTTTTATGGTATTGTAAATGAATTTTTTTTTTGCTTAGAATTGAACTGCAATTGAAAAAAAATAATTTCGAAGATTTTTTTATACAATAAATATTAACTTTATTTTAATTTGTTATTATTTGATTTATTTTAATCGAATAGAGATTAAATTAATCTATTTAGTAATAAATAGATTAATTACTCACTAAAAAAAATAATAAATAGATTAATTTGATCCAATTCCTATAATATATGAGGACCTATTAAGTAATTTAACCCATATTTAATCAACCCAAAATACAAGAAAAGACAAAATAAATTATGCAAATCAACATTTTGTATGAAAAGTTCCCAAATTTGTAATTGAGATTGAGAAGATAGATGTGATGTAATCTTTAAAGAAAGATTTGCTTGGTTTTGATACATTGAACACCATAAATGGTATGTAGATTACATCATGTGAGGGTTACAACTAGTAATTATATAAAATAATTGGTAAGTTGGAAACCTTTTGGATTTTACTTTTTAATCAATGTGACCTGGAAAATATAAATTTTTTTTTTTTTTTTTTTTACATAAAAGGAGTAAAATTATCAATTTTAATTAATGTAGATATAAAAACATAAATGTAGAAAAGAAGGAACCTTGCTTAGCGAACACATATTGTAGTTGGAAATCATAGTCAGTGTTTGAATCATAAAATCAAAAGTGCATAAACGAGAAGATGAACATCGAGATTGGTTATGCAATTCAACCTCTATTTATATCAATGGAGTTTTGTCTAGAGCGATGATCTATTCCTTTTCTCACAATATAACCAATTATTTAAGTCCTAACAATGATTAACTCTCACCAATTTAACGACATTATCATTGTACAAATAATAGATCAAACTCCAACTAAGCTTCTCCTTCGAAAGTTTAGTTTTGCAACACAAGACTACAAGAGATTCTCTCGATTGCTTAAAAAAATAATGCACACATAAAACGTTTTTAACTTGAACAAATTTGTATTCTCTTGGAATATTTTTAACCCAGACAAGACTTAAATTTATATACTACTTAAGTTTTGCTTACATAAAATTTATAATCTATTTACATTTTTATAAAGTAAATCTAAAAATCAGCATAGGACAATTTTGACGTAATTCCATAAGAGCCTCGATATAATCCAACGCTTTTAACTGTGGAAATTGACTCTACTTAATCCTCAAGTAACCATTCAGTGACAGAGCGTAGTAGAGATCCAAGGGAGTCGTGCCCCCTTAAAATAGTAAAATTTTAATTTAAGCATTTTATAATTTATAAAATTTTAAATTGTAATGGTAAAACACTTTGACCTCCCAAAAATGATAAAAAAATTTATTTAACCCTTTAAAAATTATAAAGATATATGCTATTAAAATGATGAAATTGCATTATTATTATCGTAAAAATATACAATTCAATTCCAGCTCCCCAAAAAAATTTCAAGCTCCGCCGCTATAACCATTCTTCAAGTTTTCAACCTTAACTCAATTGGTCTTCATATTTTAAGTTCCAACTCATCCAAATATCTCCAAAACAGATAATGCAACGCTTTTGTTCTAAAATTTACCTAACCCTAAAAATAAGCAAATAAAGCAATGAAACGGTGCCTCAAATTATAACTATTGTTTTAGCCACAGAACTAACCACAAAATTTTTCTTTACCTCCAAACGTGTCCAAATAAAGAATACTGTATTAAAAAAAATTGTTAGAGAAACTCTTAATTACATCATTAGACATGTCGGAAAACTGATGCAAATTAGAAGTTAGTTATGTGTATTTTTCCTTGTACTCATGGAATGCATTAAAGTATCCAGGTTTATTTGATAATTAAAAAAAAAAAAAACAGTTTTAGTCTAAATTAAATTTGCATCATCCCTCAAAAGGGTTGTAAATGAACCGAGCTTGAATGAAAAAATCTCTATTTGTGTTCGTTTGTTTATTTTTTAAGTTGTTCATATTCGGTTCATGTTCGTGTTCGTTAAAAATATCAAATTCTTTGTTCATGTTTATTTGTTTAATGTTCACTAAAATGTTGATTTAACTTAATCGAACATGTTCACGAACATTAAACGAACATATTCATGAATATATAATTGAACATGTTCACGAACAATGTTTATGAATAATAAACAAACAAGCAAAAAATAAATACATACACACATATATTATTTTAATATTTTTATAAGAAAATATCATTAATAAATAAACGAGTCAATAAACGAGCTTGTTTGTGAACATAAACAAACAGAACACACCTCTGTTCGTGTTTGTTCGTTTATTAAACGAACATAAAAAATTTGTTCATACTCGTTTATTTAGCTTAATAAACGAACGGTTCACGAATAGTTCATTGAACGTTCTGTTCATTTACACTCTTACCCCTCAAAGGTTAAGGTGATATATGTTCATTAATTCCAATTCAATTCTCTATCATGTTAATAATTAATTTTTTTTAACAATCTCATTATAAGTTTTGATTGTATCTGTTATTTTAATACAATGTCTAAAATTACTAATAGGATCATATTGGGGGAATGGATCTATCCAAAAGAGACTAAGGATATTCTATGAGGATAACACATTTATGATAAGATCATTAGACGAGCACTGATCGAGTAGCTTTCGTAATGGTATGTAATTGGGGAGAGATCAGTCACAATATTATAGTGGAATGACTTCGTGACTAATTGAATTTATAATTATTAGGCGAAAAGCTGGAACTTAATTATAAATCATTTGAGCCCTAATTACATTTGTCTCATTGGTCCCTTCGATAGCTCATTCAAACTAAAAACAAATTGCATATAGAATCAAATGAACATAAATGGATAGAAATGATAAAGTTAGAGAAATAGGTTACATTCGAAAATGTATGTGGTTTCTCACTAAGTACGAAAATAACCTGAGAATTAATTTAAGCTTTTCGAATTATTATTTAATAATTGAAGTTAAAAAATGGAATTAAATTAATTGGTTACTGTGAATCCTTTGAATATGAAAACTAAATATATTTTTCTCATAAATTCTTTTACAATAAAGTTGTCATGATTTTAACGAAAATAGAATTGGGTTGAAAAGATTATTTAATTGGAAATTAATTTATTTAAATTAGTTTAATAAATAATATTTATTTTGGGAAGTAGAAAAACATGTACTGGGTTGGATTAAATTATAAAATGTTGGGTTAAAATTAGGAGACTTGTTTTTCTATCAGATAAGTATTATTTTTATTCTACTAATTCAACCAGGACTCTTTAATTTCTTTCTAAAAATAGATAATATTGGTTGGGCTAAAAACACACAACTTTGAGATATTATTATTCTACTCGAAAATAATGAGAATTTTTTTTCTAAGTATAAATTCTATTTTTTGGGAATAACAATTCTATTGGATTTTATAGAGAGATATTTACTTTCCTACTAAAAGTAAGAAAATTGTTTCTGGTTCTGTGTTTGATTTGTGTTTGTTTGAGCTCACACTCGAAGTGATTCGTGGTACGAGAATAGCGAAGAAGATTGTTCGGTTGAAGAGAGAGATTTACTTTTCTACTAAAAGTAAGAAAATTATTTTTTGTTCTGTGTTTGATTCGTGATTGTTCGAGCCCACACTCAAAATGATTCATGGTACGAGAATAGCGAAGAAGGTTGTTCGGCTGAAGAGAGAGATTTACTTTCCTCCTAAAAGTAAGAAAATTATTTTTGGTTCTGTGTTTGATTCGTGATTGTTCGAGCCCACACTCGAAGTGATTCGTGGTACGAGAATAGCGAAGAAGGTTGTTCGGTTGAAAGCCAAGAACGTTTAAGATCCATCTCGCACAAAGCATAGCTACTTTTCAGGAAAAAATTATTGTTACAATATCACAAACAAATTCGGTTTTCCAATTTTTAATTTTCCAATGTGACAAAAAATCATTTTTAAACTAGATTTTTTCTAACAGATTTAATGGTTTGATGACTAAAATGAAAACGCCCTAAAAGTGGGTGAAAAATACAAGGATTATTTGCGTGACCAAAGAAAGCACTCTAAAAATTAAGTAGCCAATAATGTAGTTTACCTTTAGAAAATCATATCATAATTAATTGATGCTTTGATTAAAATGGTAAAATTAATTTGATTATTATCTATGAGTTTTAGGTTTGAATTTCATTATGATCAAATTTTCATTGATTTATTATATAAAAAGGAAAAAATATCCTCGTAAAAATATAACTTAATTTATATATGAGAGGATACTTTAGTACTTTCACAATTAAGTTGGTGCTCGATTGACCCGTTACACAAGGTTTTCATAACCAAACTGATGGTCAAATCGATCAGACCATCAGTTTGCCAGTCAACGGACTCGTCCGATTCAATTAAATAAATCATTAAAAAATTTATAAAATTTTAAAATTATTAAAAAATTCAGTTCAATCGAATTTTTGTCCATTTAATCGGATCATACCAATTTCTAAGTCAACCAAATTTATTACCTTTATCCGAATTAATATCCTGATCAATTCTTAATTCAATTAATTCCCCAGACCGAACTAATTCAAACAACCATGCTATGCTATGCTAGATGCGTATGGCACCAAGTTGGTAAAAGACATAGACGCGGATACTAGAGTGATAGACATTGAATTATTAGAATGAAGTGTGCAACATGACGACGTGGACGTGGCTACTCCCCTTTATATCTCGATCTTTGTCATTATGATTGTAATAAATCACCAGGAATTCACAGTACATGGCATGAAGGTTTAGGTTATATATAGTTGAATACATTGAACCCTAAGAAAGAGTGTCATAATTTCTTGATTTCTGGGAACAACACTATTATTAAAATGTCAGACATGGCATGGCAGATCCAACTTATAATTGACCCACAATGAAGTCATGTTTTTTTCCCCTCTCTCTCTCCTTTTTGCTGTTAGTTTTAATACAGTGATTTTTTTAAATTTTTTTTTAAAATAAATTACAATTGGGGAGATAACTACTCCCCCAATTTAACATTACCTTTGTTTAAGGTTAATTTGGGGAGAACTTTGTCCAATAAATATTGCTATTAGGAGATCATTAGTAAAGTTTATAGTTGGCGATACGGGTATAGCTCGAGCTCGACTCGAAAATTGGAGTTTGATAATTGGCTCGAGCTGGATCGAACATCTATATTAAAGTTTGAATTTGGCTCGAGAAATAATTGAGTTATTCGAGTTTGATTAGGTTTATTATCAATTTTTATACTCGAGCTCGAGCTCGGCTCAACTTAGGGTTAATAATGTATATTACGGGCAATAATATCATTTAATAATATAAAAATATGAAAAGCTCGATAAGGATAGCAAACCATTTGAGTCAAGTAAAACTAAACTCGAATTCAACTCAACCAATAGCTTGACCTACTCGAGCTCGAGCTCTGCTTTTTAATTAGCGAATCAGATTTGAATTTTTTCAAATCAAATTCAAATAACTCGTGAACATCAATATCCCGTTTGCAAGAGTGTTTAAATTAAGTTTGATTAGGAGTTTCTTTTAGCCACTGCAAAAATTGGTTGCCACGTTGAGACCAATTCATTTGTGGAAATTCTTTAGGAAAAGAAAAAGAAGGAAAAAAGGGAAATTATTATTTATGATATCTTAGTAGTTTTGTTGTTATTATAGCCATGATTGTGAACTTAAGAACATGATAATGCAAACGTGAGGGTGTCTTCTGTCTTGTAGCAGTAGCAGTACACCTCCACAATACCCTCCATTATTCCACATTTTCACATCACAAGTACAATTCTCAATCCACTTAATGTGCCCTTCTTTGTACAATTCTCGATCCAAATCTTCCCGGAGAAAAGATTATATGAAATATGGATGTTATCTATTTTTAATAATTTAATGTCATATCAGTAATTTCATCCTAAATTTTAAGATTTGATTTTTTTTCAAGATGAAATTGTTGGAATTCAAGATGAAAAAATTGATATGATATTAAACTATTGAAAAGAGATATAGATAACGTGACGTCGCTGTTTCATACAATCCATTCCCATGTAATCAATAGGTATCATTGAATTGAATGTAATTGAAACAATCTAATTACATTTTGTAAATTTCTGTAAAATTAAAATTCATTGCAATGCAATAACTAATCTTGTTACAAATATTTTATAATATCCAAACACAAATTTTATTCATTGACTTATATAAACTAATCCAGGCTGCATGTGTTAGCTGTAGATATATTTAAAGCAAGAGTACAATTTAATTATATGGAATTGGGATCTATTAGGTAAAGAAGCAAGTAAGCGGGTATTAGGACATTGATGAACACGGTGCATAGCGGTAACCAGTTGGAGCTAACCAGACCAACAACTCAACCCGTTGATTCCGACCACACCCTCTACTTCAGAGTTGCAACAATCTGTGGACTAAAATTTGGAACCATCCCAAACATTTTAATCAACTCCATGATCGATCTCTAGTAAGATAAAAAAATAAAACATTCCTTAACTTTTACTTGCTTTTTCCTTATCCTCCAATGTGTCTGTTTGCAACCCTAACCCTAAAACTAAGTTTACACTGCTCTGCAATAATTAATGTGATGAGGTTGTTATTAAAGTTTTATTATTTTTTTATAGTTCATAATAATATAATGTCGCACACCCATCTCAACAGCATAAGAGTTTCGTCAATCTCTAATTTAATCTTTAAATTAAAGCTTTTTCCTGCAAATAATTTCTCCGAAGAAAGGTTGATGTGGACGTGTTGTGGGAGTTAACTAACAACTGATATTTTACTTAAATGATAGATTTGGGGACCCCCAAATTGACATGATTAGGGAACGAAATGATGTTTATATGACCGACAATTCATGGTGGGTGGGGAGGTTTAGCCTTTTGGAGGTCAATTCACTTAAAAATGTGTTGACTAAATAATTTTTTGCAGAAAACAGCCTAACCTAATCATTGTAGTATCAAATGATTGAGCATGCCCGTCTGATGCTCCTATTTCACATCAACATCGCAATTATTAAGATACGCATAGATTTAGCTAAACCTTTCCCCCTCCTATCATTATCTTCCAGGTTCATCCCCTCCAACATTCCTTGACTCTCTCTCACATATTCCCATACATGTCTTCAACCAATGATTAGGTTGACATATTCATATTGGTAGCTAAACCTTGAAT
Source organism: Kokia cookei (assembly GCA_039519145.1). NCBI lineage: Eukaryota > Viridiplantae > Streptophyta > Magnoliopsida > Malvales > Malvaceae > Kokia > Kokia cookei. Next base: position 20,861,967 of record CM076902.1, read on the forward strand.
TACAATAAAGTGGAAATTTTCATGGAGTATTTTTTTTTACCAGAGGCATGTGAAATCTCAAGCTTATAGATTATTTCGTTTTCTTAAAAAATTATATTTTATAAAATCACATCACGATTAGTGTAAAAAAATAATGTATAACTCTACTGTCAGTGTGTGGACATCTTTGCTTCCTATATATAAACTCACCATAACATCTTAATAAGAGATTAAGACACATAAATCACCTTCTTTCCTCCTTGTACCAAAGCCTACCTCCTAGCCACCTTGTCAAACCAGCCATACATTGGCTCTTCGCAGTAACCAAAGGTCAACCACCACCGTAACTTTCATCTCTTCCTCCTAATTGTTAGTCTCTTTGATTAACAAATCTTTATGTTTAAAATATTTGTAGGTAATGTTGATATATAATTTCTTAGAAATCACTCATGAAAATTAATTTATTTTTTTTAAAAAAAATTGAGTATGCTGTATGCCTGTATCGATATTTATGAAACTATTGCTACTAAATTCTAGGCGAAATTCAAGGCAGTTACATGTGAAGATGAATGTAGATAAGATCATCCTCGCATTTATAAAAGATCTTCCCTAAATCCCACTCACAACATGGAGAGACAGAGGCTGATGTGAGGTTAGCAAAAAAGACAATGAGGGGTAAACTAAATAATGATTCCAAGCCGTAAACAAATGGGTCTCTCTCGTATTCCGACGCTGATACTCACATGCTTGGAGTTCTGTTAAAGCTAGCAGTTTAACTGTTTAATCTCCAAGGACATAACAGGCAGAGAGTTAAGCATGTTACGGTCCCAAACTATACGGGGGAAGTTTGTCATGTTTGTGGATAAAATAATCACAGATCACGCGGGTGTTTGATGAAACTCAAGAATCATCTTCTCCCAACCCTGAAGTCTCTTTTCGTTACTTCTTCTTCTTTTTTTTTATTGGAGGACAGAGGATGGTAGGTTGCTTTGTGAAAGAAACCCCATACCTGATAATGGGTTTAAGAGCTTTCAATTAGAGCTGAAAATGAATCTGTCAGTAGATCAGTATTAGTTGTTGTGTGGAAGCCGCCCAAAATATGAAAGCGGCTGCAGTGGAGTGGCAATCATTAGTACTTGATTCACCCATGAAATCTGAATCCCACCGTAAAATGATTGACCAACCAACAGGGATGTCCTCTCTCCTCTTTTTTCTCAATCAACAACCGTTAGATTTGCACATAGCCCCTCTTTGACATGTGTTCCAGGCTGGCTGTACCCTCTGCCTGTAATGGGTGAAATTCCAATCATATTGCCCAGAATCAAAGCTTATCCAAATGAAATCAGTCATCTAACACCAATGTTTTTCAACCTTTAAGCAAAGCATTGTGTCATGTCCATCCAAGTCAACCAACATTGAGTGCTTCAGGTTTAGTTAGCTTTTCGGACATGCATGGCCCATGGATACAAGAAAGCTCTTCGAGCCCACATCTGGCCCATGGATACAAGGAAGCTCTTCGAGCCCACATGTTACTACATAAAAAAAATAACAGGAATCTTTTCCTATTTAAGTTTAAAACGATATGATAATAATAAAAGGTTAAAAAATTTTAAAATATACAGTGATATTTGAACTGGAGATGTTCACCAGCAAGGTTAAGTTGGGTTTGTGTCTGACCTAAATACGATACTAACATATTTTATTCTTTGCCTAAACTGGACCCGGTTCGAAATCTAGATTTAAAATTTTACTCAAACCTGACCGTATTTACAAAAAAAACTAATCCAAGCCCATTTTAGGTCCGTCATATTATTTTTAATTTTTTAAAAAATATTTATATTGTTTTATTTTAATATTTAATAATTTTATACATTTTTTATTTATTGAAATTTTTTATATAGTTATCTTAATATTTTTTAATGTTTACATTAGATTCATTTTTTTAATGTGTTTTAAATTGTATAATATATAAAAATAGCATAATATAAAATATTATAAATTTAAAACAGATCAGGTCAAGTCGAGTCAGGCTGGACTCAAGCCTTGAATGTTCAAGCCCGAACCCGATCCATATTTTTAACGAGCCTAATTTTTTTTTTATCAACCTCATTTTTCGAACCTAATATTTTTTATCTAAACTCTCTCGAATTTCAAACAATCCTTTAGGGGTAAATAATCAAACCCATAAATAGTTCTAGAATTTCAACTTACCAACTCACACCTATTTTTTGTACTTAAAACTTATTTAGACCTAACCAATATTTTTTTAGCACTTGGAGGACTCCATTAAATTTTATTCTACCAGCTAATAGAATATTGACACATACATATCAATATTTTTTGAATAATTTTTTAAATTTCACCTCCATTTGTTTAGGTAAGTTATACCCGAATTTACTTTTTTTAATTTTTATGGACACACGTCAACATTAGAAAAAAATTAGGCCAATAAACTGAAAAAAGAATGAATTTATGGAAAGGGTGCAAATTAGCGGTTAAAAGGGAATTCTCACTGCTCAATGACTAATCATCTCAAACAAAACAATACAAAAGTTCTACTTCAGGCGCATCCATTTCACCAGGTGATCGCGCCGAAGAGAGAACAGAATGAAAATAACTCTAGTTGAAAATGGAAATACAGTGTGACCAATGTATTTTTTTGGAAATAGTACACTTCTCTACATGGAGAGAACAAAACTTCCCAATGGGACTGGGAATATACAAACACTTATGCTTTCCGCAGCCGTCCTCTCTTGCTTGTTTTTCCTTGAGACGACAGCGAACTTTTGTTTGCACTAACATTACCTTGTCCACACCCTTTACCTTTTCCCACTGAAGCAGACTTCTTAGCACCCTTACCTCGGCCTTTGCCAGAAACCTCACTGTTGATGTGTCCTCCACTGCTGTCACTCTCGACATCACTATTCTTTTCTTCCTCTGTTTCAGATTCATCTTTCGCCTTCTTCCTCTTCTTTGAGGAAGTTGGGAGTTTTACTAGCACCATTTTTGTTGTTTTGCTTAAGAACTGAAGTTTTGGTATCCAGTACCTCAGTCCCTGAAGAACAGATGACTTATGGATCAGTGACCGTGTCAAATTTTCGTAACTTCAAAAGTCAATAATCTAGTATGTAATTACTGAAGCCCTCAACGAATCATATAGCCCCATTTAGTTGAAAGCTGTGGAGACAAAGATAGAGACGCATACCTTCATCAGAACCTTTGCCATCATAAATTTCCAACTGTAGAAAACATAAACTGTTTAGACATAAGGCTTTATATTACAATATTTCAACATTAACAGAGAGCATTGGCAACAAAAACATCTCGAATCAAACCGGAAATTGAAGGTTCAGTGAGGTGACCTAGTAGTAAGTAATCAAAAACTGAGAATACCCAACAGCATCCACAACAATCCATATCACATCATACTCTACAAATACAAGGCATCGGGGGAGAGAGCAAAGCCAAAATTTTCCAAGATCAATATTTTGGGTGCATTTACACAATGTTGTATGTACTACTCAAAAGGTTATGTCGAAATGCGTAACAGATAAGTGCTCCATATATAACAAATGAATCTAGCAACTAATCGTACTATTTGCTTGAAGCAATGCAACTCAAAATGTTCTGAAGCCTAGAATTAACTAAACCCATCAAACTTTAAAAAGTATTGATAAGGTCATTGATAAACAAGATTTTTAGCACAAATATACTTCTCACATCCTAGGACATGGAATAAAAACAATACATTTTGGAAGGTACACCTTAAAGTTATCAAGGTAATCAATTCCTCAATATTAAGAAAAATGAAAAAAAATTAAAAATTTAGAAATCTACCTGGTCAAGCTCGTCACCAACATTTGTTCTATCAATAATGACCATCGAGTGGCCCATTCCACAAGCAACACTGCACAGATATACAAGAGAACTTGTCGGTACTTCCTGTCCAGAGAAAATCAGAGCATATAATATTATAAATGCTTGAAGTAATCGTTAATTTATACCCCACCAGATAACATGCATGCCCTCCAGAATGTCTACCTTTTTGGGCATAGCGGAAGACCTAAAAGAAGAAGCAAGATTAAGTAAATAGAATATAGGGAGACAGGCTAGGAGAAAAAAAAGCTGTTAGGAAGTAACAGTACATACTTTTGTCCAGTGGGTCCATATCCTAATTCTCCATACTGAGCATGGCCCCAACTTATGCAGGAGGAGTCCGCACCAACAAAATGGAACATATTGCCTGAATCCATGCAACGTAAATTCCGGCCACTGGGAAGTAAAGGATAGATAAGTACGTCTGAGATGTGCTTACAGTGTGAAGTTTAATTGACATCAACCCCTTAAGACTTAAAATAAAGCAAAGTATCAAAGTAAACAGAATAAAAAAAACAGAACAAGTGAAAAGATAACGTAGCGTTAACTGCAATAAAATAACAGAATCTAAGTTGAGCTATAATAAACAGTGGAACTCTTCAATGGAAGGGAGGGAAAACAACAGTAATCAAGATCTGTAAAAAAATAAAAATGCTAATACATCAAGACCAAAAGCAAAATCAGGATCACGATGCAAGTAGAAAAGTTAACATTAAGAATGAAGTATAACATAGAGATGGTGCAAAGCAAAACCTTAAATCCATTAGAGGTTTGGGATACATCCAGTCATTACCAGTATTCTTTAGTTTGCCCTACATATACAATTGCCCACCGCCTGGAAAACAAGCAAAAGTTAATGAACTGCACGTAATCACCTTGAAATCTTTTAATTGAAGACCTATCACAGCATCACCTTTTCCATTGACCCTCACTTGACACTTCATAAACTAGAAAAAGGCTTTAACATTTCCCATTAATGGAGAGTATTAGCAACCAGACTTATCAGCTCCTTAACAAACAATACCTGCAGTGCATGCTGAATTGACAGAACCAGCTGAAACAACTGCATTGGGAGGAAGAACATTGAGCTTTTGGAATACTTCAACACGACAAGGAAACCACTCATCCTTCTGCTCTCTGTGCCCAAGCCTGCATAAGTGATGAAGGATTGCATCAAGGAAACAAAAGGAAAAACAAATAAGTAGAATAAAGGATTTAAGCCCTGTAAAAAGACATCAAATACTGGAACAATGCAGAAGTTAACAGTGGTGAGCATGTCACAAACCTTCCATAACCACCAAAGCCCCACCTAGACAATCACATAATAAAAGTAAATTGTTTATGAACAAGGAAAATAAAAGGGAAATCTAAAACCTTACCAATAATCAACAATGACTTACGTGTAAACATAGCCATTTGTGTCCACAGCAACTGGATGCACAAATTAGAAAAGTAAACAATGAATTGTTTAAGTAAAAGAACTGGGGATAGGGAAGGGGAAGACCAAAAGATGAAAGAGCAAGTGAACATGAAAGAGAGCAAGCATATCATGAACCTGTATGGTTTGTTCCACAGGCAACTTTGACAATAGTTTCCCCAGAAAGAGTAGCTATAACTCTAGGGCGAGGTTGAGGTTCATAGACAAGCCTCACCGAGCTATCCTTGGCATTATACTGCAAGGTGTAGGTATTATGCAAACACCCATTGAGAAAAGCAAGTCAATAGCAACTACGTTAGAGAACTGCTTAATTGATTATACACATCAGGCATAACTTTGTGAGTGATATTCTGCAGCAAAAAATATGAACAAGACTCATCAAAGATAACTCATCTTCTCCACATACCTCATTGTCTGTTCCATGACCAAGTTGGCCATACTGGGGAAGCCCTGCAGATCTACAAACCAAAAAAACATATTTAGATTCAGTGAAAGAATACAAATTAGAAAAGAACTATAGACAATAAAAGCAAGCCAAGAAACAGAACTGAAAGTACCACAAACCATACAGTATTGAAGCTCCTTCAGCAGATGATAACCACACAAGTGAATTCAGCTCCACAGGCAGTATTCGTAACTTAAGACACAAGACAGTGGACGGGAGATGACTCAATTTCTACACACAAAAAAAGAATAGAAGATAAATTGATAAATAAATGAAACACAAATTTTAATACAAAACGTCATCATTCATGGAAGAACTTAACAACTAAGAAAAAAAAAACACCTAGAGTGACATAGTATTATTGGTACTGCAAATCAAAATCAACAGAACCTACCATTTCTAGTGGATCCTGAACCAAGCTGCCCATGCTTATTCCAGCCAAATGCTAGGGAATTACCATCTTCAGTAACTACCACCGTGAGGCTCCTTCCCGCTCCTGCTTCGATTATTTTATACCTTCAAGATAAATGCAACATAGTTCAAATTAACCATCAATTTCAGAAAATTAATAAAACAGACAGGACTAAATTTAATAACAACACAACAAAAGAACATACTTTAAGAGTTCAGAAACAATAGTTGGCCTATCACGCTGGATTGTATCTCCATGACCCAGCTGCCCTTTCTATACATAAAAGCTAAAGCTCTATCAACCACTACTAACAACATTAGAATAACCTTGACGACATGCATCTAACAACATTTAAAAAAAAAAGTGAGGATTCTTCATGCCTCATTACGACCCCACGTATAGCATCGCCCTTCAACAACCAAAGCAACGCAATGACATGACACTGCAACGAAGAAAGAAACTTCAAAATATACCTTTTAAATGCGAATCAGTAGGTGTAAAACAAAAGGCAATGAACTCACCGCAACCGGAGGCAACGAACCGGATATCAACGCCGACGAGAGGGCGAAGGCGAGTGGGAGACACTAAGTTGCCTTCAAGTACACCTTTGTGACGACCAACGGCTTCCCAACACGTGGAGCCGCAGAACAAGAGCTCTCCTCCTTTCTTCTTCTCTTCCTCATCATCCTCCACCTTCTTCTCCGCTTCGTTCGTTGACATTTCCAGGCTACAGAAAGTTCAAACCTTTGACACCAAAATAATAAAAAAAATTAAAAAAAGGAGCGAATGAAGACCGATCTAACGGCTGGTATTTGAAAAGGAGGAGGGAAGGACCCCAGATGAAGGAGAAATTTGGCGGGAAAGAGAGAACAACGGCTAGTAAGAGGGCGATCGGAGCGAGTAGGGTTTAAAGCAGAAATAAGGAAGATGAACAGAAAACCTTAATTCAAAAAATGGGGGAGAGTGTAGAAATATTTCAAAAGATGAGAAGGAAAGGATAAAAAGGATTTGGCCTTACTTTTTATTATTAATTATGGAGAGAGAAAGAGGAAGAATTGGGATAAATTTGAACTTTATGCCATTTTTAGAAAAAAAAAAATTAGAGTTTTCAGTCTATTTTTTATATTTTGAAAAATAAGTTAACTTTGGAGAGAGAAATGAAATATTACAATTTCTCAATGTTTTGCTATATAAACCTATCATTTTCATCCTTTTGCATTCAAATCTCATTCTCTTAAACTTCTCTGTTAATCCATTCTCTCAAATTTTTAGTTTTCAAATTTTCATTCAATTTCTCTCAAAATTTGTTTTTTTTTTTTTTAATTTTATAGTTCATAATTTCTTTGATTGATAAGTGAATAAATGTAGAATAATGAAATTATTATAGAGAAGATTAAGTTGTAAATAATTTAAAATTTGATATGTAAAAAAATATTTTTATTAAATATTTAAATAAAGTGAATGGTAATGTTAAAGTGTTAATAAAGTAATTACGAAGTTTTATTAATTTAGAGGTTAAATTATAAAATGTTCAAAAATTACTAATTGTACTAAAGTAATGAAATATAATATTTAAGTGAAGTGCTATAAGAAAGTAAATGGTTGTAATGATAGTGATTTGAAATATAAAGTACTAAGTGATGTGAGTATATTTTATGTTTGCATTTTTATGAAATGTGAATATGTGAAATAAAAGTATAGTAACGTGTTTATGTGATTTAAAGTGAATAAATAATATGACACAATGTGATATATGTGTGATATATCAAGTATATTAAGTGGTATGTGAATAACTGTTTTGATGAGCTTAGAGAAAAATAAGGTATATGATAGTCAAATGATTGGAATTGAGAGAAGCTAAGGGTTCAGATGGAAATTGAGTTGGTGATATGGGGTTCAGAGGGGATAAGGAAATGAGTACTGGGTTACGTAACGTGTTTATTGGAGTTCTCATTTTTTTTTTTTGTAGTTTTTGTTATCAGAGTTCTATTATAGGTTAGGAGTTTGTATTTGGCCTGTATCTCTACAATGTATCGAATTTATTAAACTCCTCCAAGAATCATTAAGGACTGCAAAAATGATATGTAAAAGTACAAGTATTATAATGATATACGTGTTTTAGTAATACATGTGAATTAAGTGTTTGTGTTATGTTTGTGATATGAGAAAATGATTTTGATATGTGAATGTGAAAGTTTATCAATGACTATATCTGTTAAAGTAAAAAAAAAACTATAAGTTTTAAAGTTAATTTAAATGATTTTATATTTTGGAAATAAATTAAAAGTTAAGTATATTAGTGAAAAAATTGTGAATAAATATTATTAAAATTAATTAAATTATATATGTAAGGTAAGATTGAATTCAATTGAGTACTTACTGAGCTATTCATAGAAAATTACAAATTAATCTATGATAAAATTGTACTTTGGGCCCAAATATAAAAAAAAAAAAAAAATCTATTTAGTACCTTCAAAATAGTGAAATGAGTATTTACATTTAGATCTCACAATAATTTTATAATTTAATTTTAGTTTCCCCTGAGCTCGAGTACTTATATTTTAAATTCTTTTATAATTTTATAATTTTTTATTTTTATACACTTTTTAGGTTTTTTTTTTTAATAATTTCAACGGTTTTTAATTTTACTATGCATATATTTATATATTTTGATTTTTAAGATATTTTTTCATTTATGGTAAAAGTATCATGGAAGTCACTATATTATAAGTAAATTGCATTTTATCCCCTCTACTCAAAAAATAGGCAAGTTAGTTCTTACACATTAGATCAAAAAGAAAATCAGACCTTCTATTAAAAATTTTATCTGTTTTTGTTGTTAAAAATTAGTTTTTATAGGTTAACATGAGGTATAGGTGGCACGTAGTATGTTACTATCCGATTATTCCGTCAACTACTTCAGCTTTTAACAACATAAATGGATGAAATTTTTATAAAAAAAATGATCAATTTCCTCTTTAATCTAATGTGTAGAAACTAGTTCACCCATTTTGCTAGCATCGGAGGCAAAATGCAATCCAATTTATAGTGTAGAGGTCTTCATGGTACTTTTACGTCCAATTGCCATGTTACCAAACACGTCATCAACCATGCTATTTACCTATCAGCTCAAAGCAAGGTTATTTGAACTAGACCAGATCGATCGATCGAATCGGGAACCGATTCATTAGGGTACCAATTCAGAGAAGGACATTTAACTAGTTGATCTGGGAATCGATACGAACTAGTTGAATCAAACAAAAAATCGATTAAACTATATTTTTATTTTTTAAATATATTTAGAATATTTATGATTTTTTAATGATTTATTTAATCGAATCAGACGGATTAATTGTACCAATTAGACCAAAAAACTGATGACACAACCAATTCGACCACAGGTTTAGTTCTAAAAACATTGACTCAAAGTTAATAACGTCGAGACTTCAATAGAAAAGATAATTCAGATGGCTTAGTTGATTGTTAAGTATAATTTTTTAGTTAATTGACAAATTTTTATAGTTTTTTATGGTTTTTTCCAGTGGTGGAATCAGAAAATATTTTTTTAGGGGTCGGAATTAAATTGCATATTTTTATGACAATAAAAATACAATTTCATCATTTTAACTGTTTATATCTTTATATTTTTTAAAGGATTAAATCAAAAAAATTTAATCATTTTTAGATCAAAATATAATTTTACCATTAATAATTTAAACTTTTATAAATTATAAAAGACTTAAATAAAATTTTATCTATTTTAAGGAGAGTTGAGACGCCTGTTAGTCTTCCTAGCTCCACCATTTATTTTTACAAATTTTATAGTTTTTTTAATAACACAAATATAAAATATTATAAAAATATAAAAATTATAATTGTTACTAATTTTGAAAAAATTAAGATCAAGCATCCACTAAAAAATTACAGCAGTTACATGAATTGCAGTTATAATTTTTGAGTTAATTATCATGTTATGTAAGTTTTTATAATTTAATAGTTTGTTTTCAATTTAGTAGTTTTATTATATATTTTTATAATCTTTGTATTTTTTTAATATTTTTAATATTTTTTAAAGTTTTTTCTTTTTAATATTGTTCTAACTTCCACTTCATTAGCCATGTCAACTGTCTATGTAGCATAAAGTTAACATCGAGGCTTCGATCAAAAATATAATTTTTAATTGAAATCAAACTTGATCCGAAATTTTTAGGCCCAGTGTAAGAAGATTAGTCCCCTAGTTTACGGCCTCATATTCTCTCTGTTAGCTTTGACTCGTCACCGTCCAGTAATTTTATAAAACTCTCCTCCCAAAAAGCACCGAAAACCTGTCTATAAAACGAGGTCGGGATCCGAGAGCATAATTGCAAAACCCTAATTCACATATTGCCGCGGCGGCCGCCATCTTGGTTTCTTCAGCCTTCTGTTTAATCTCTAGGTTTTTTCATCATCAACCTGTTTCTTTTAGTTTTGGATTTCTTTTCCGATAAATTGTTCATTTGTTTTCTCCATTTTATTAGTAAACGTTGCACTACTTATTTTCTATCAAAATGGAGGCCAAATGACGAACATTCGAATCGAATAATACTCGAAAATTTTCAAAACCGAGTATCATGATTTCGTTTATCTGAATAGGAAGATCTGATGCCTCTTTATTTCTTTATTTATTTTGATTTAAATCTTTTGCTTGCAGTTTGTGAAAGAAGCCAATGATGAAACTATTTGAGACTTTCTGAAATGCAGTTCTGCATGAATTTGTAGAAACTCATGAACTAGGACGGTCTGAGGCTTTCTTTAAAAACAAAGATAAAATCCATATTATCTTATTTAAATGTTTTTATTTCAGTTCTGTCTGTGTATGATGAGAAATCTTTGAATCAGTTATCCCTGTCTGAGTTTTTTGGATGAGATCTTGATATCTGACACAGACAACTGAGCTTTTGTTTTTGTTCTGTTTTTTTAATTGTGGTGTTTGGACAGATGAATTTCAGATTATTAATCTCGATTTACAGAGGTTCTTAAGAGACACTGAAGCTGAAAGAAGTTCAGGCATCCTAGTTAAGTTTGTTTGCAGAGTTTGTTGTAATGGTAAATTTTCATTACTTGGGGGGATAAAAACATGTGAATTTTAGTAAAGTGGACATTTGCCCAACGATGGAAAACTCATTGAATGGAGCAGTAGGACTGATTTTTGTCTTAGAGCATTTACTATCTTCATCTGTTCTTCAATCTTTCCTTCTTTCTTACTCTTTCTCCTTCCGTTTCTGTTTCGCTATCCTTTCTGGTTTCTACTATAAATCTCTCTTTCTCTATATCTGTCTTTTCTCTTATTAAATACATCTCTTCTTATTCTCACAGCTGATGATTGGTAAATTCTTTTGATGAAAACCAGTTTCTTAATACTGCGTATGATCTGATATAGCTATGAGATCTGAGGGCTTTGTTGAACATTTTGAATGTCGAGGTTTAACATCCAGAATTTGATTTATAATAATTTGATATTTAAAATAAAATTACTGTAATAATTGAGGGTGATCAATTTCTTTTAAATTTATAATATTAAAGGATATATTAAAATTTTAAAATTTTTATTTGTAATAAATTTGAATTACATAATAAAATACTTAAAATCTTTATTTATTAATTTATTGAAGAAAATTAGAGGAAACTGTTTCCCTCATCTGAAGAAAATTGCGAGTGCATTAAACGGTAACGGGCAATGTTCAAATGCAAATCTACTATTAGGATAACAATGTGATATTGATGAAAAAGGGTGGCAATTTTTATTTTAAATTTGAGTCACATAAATAAAAAAGGATAAGGTTTTAATCCTTCAAAAATTAGATCGAATTTTATGAAAAAAATAGAGTTTTGTTTGAAAGTAAAAAATTAAATATGATGATAATTAATAAAAACTAAATGTGTGAAATTAATATTATATATTTATAAAAATAATATTAATATATTGATAAATTAATTTATAATTGGTAAATCAATTTAAACTAATATTTGGTACTATAAATAAATGTTGCAAGGTATTTTTATTCAAAATAACATTAAATAGTTTTTGGAATTTATATTTTAACATTATTATCCTAAAAAGGTGTAATTTTTGTTATTATATGTAGTAGTGTTCATAATCAGGTACTTGTAATTTCATGTATTTAAAGATTCGGGTACTTTGATTTTCAGATATTAAAAATGTCGGCTTGTGATTTGATTCTTGAATGCTAGATACTGAAAATTTTGAGTACTCATTTTTAGGTTACAGGGTATCTAGATTAAATATGTGTAAATATTTTTTACAAATTATACAATTTATAGTGGTTAAAAATGATAAACTTACAAATCATACAATTTTAGAATCATACTAAGTCTTAATTTAAAAATCATACAATTTCAGAATCAATTTAAGTTTTAACTAAACAAATGTAAATAATTTAAAAATAAAAAAATATGAACCCAACAAGTGATTTTAGTAGAAAAGAGGATGTTGTTCATCCTAGGGGTCCTGGGTTCGAGCGCCTGTATGTGCAAGGTGTGTGTGCCTTGTCAAAGGGTTAAGAAAGTATAAATAGATACTACTATTTAATCACACCAGTATATTCAAAAAAAATAAAAATAAAATAAAAAAATATAAACACACATAGGTAATCAGGGTATTCGTGAAATTTAGAAATTACGGCTCAGGCCTGACCTGTGAACCCATAAAAAATAGCGGGTCGAGTACCCGGTCTGAAATTTTTTTAAAAATAAAAAAATACCCGTTTATTTTTAATCGGGTTAACAGGTCAACGGATCGAGTATCTTGAGCCAGGTATTTTTAAACACCCCTAATTATATGAGATGTTTAATAATTATTATTTAATATTGATAGTTTTATTACTATTTGATTTAAACAATATTTACATATTATTTACAATTATATTGTGAAACATTAAGTTAAAGAGAATGAAATGTTAAATAATGAGGTTTTCTAGGAGAATTTTTCACATTTATTCTGATTTATTTTATCCAATTATTTAATATTTTACTTTTGATTATTTCTCACTTTTTTATTTTTGTTATTTTATTCTCTAAATTATTTTTCAAAATTAATAATTTTTATTATAAATTAGATTAATTATCATTTAATTAATAAATATATATTTTAAAAATTATAAAAATATTATTTAATAAATTTAAAAATTAACACGTGTGCTACACACTTGACATGAGAACTAGTAAGGAAAAAACCAACGGTTTGTGTTTGATATATATCACACATTATTTATTTAAATTCATATAAAAATACATATGAATAATTAAAATATTTAATAGTTAATTAAATTTAAGATTTATAAATTTTTGGTTTAAGTATTAAAAAAATATTAAGATTTATTTTATTATTGTTTCATCCATTAATATTCAATACAATCAAGGCGGAGTCAAGGGGTTGGCAGGGGCTCCAACCTTTCCTAAAATGAAAAATTTTATTTTTAGTCCTTTTATAATTTAAAAATTTTAAATTAGTATGTGATAAAATTATACTTTGACCACTAATATGAGAAATTTTGATTTATTCCTTTAACAATTAAAAAGATATACGCTATTAAAAACGTAAAATTTAACTTTTGCTATCAATATACAATTTTATTCTAGTCCCCCTCAAAAATTATTTTGGCTCCGTCCCTTAATACAACGATCATTACCATTCAAATGTGTAGAACTCATGTAGCACCCATCTATTAAATATGAAAATCAACTTGTGAATAATGATTAAACATGCATCGGATATTAATGGATGAAAAAATAATGGAGTGGAACAAAACCCTTTTAAAAACTCTTATAAAAATAATTAAAAAGACAAAAAAATCTGTAGGCATTAAGTAATGATATGACAGTTAACGTGACGGGTGACATGATAACTAACATGAAAATAATGATATGATAATTGACTTGACGTTTAATTTTAAAAATTATTGACATGAAGAGTTTAATTTATTTTTTAAAAATTACAAAAATTATAAAAAATATATAAAAAAATCATTTTATATAAGGTGTAGTAATTTTAAAATTTTAATAATATTAAACTTTTAAATATTTTTCTAAAACTGTTTTAAAATTTGTATAATTTCTACTATTTTTTAAAAACTTTTTAATAAAATGTTGGTATCCCCAAGGTCCCAACTTTTATTATACCGTAGTCCATCTTTATCGGCTTCCATTACATCACTCTCTTAAGCCAAAAACATTACTCATCATAGTTGTTGGTAGAGATCATATCAATTGACTAATTAATTAGATTGAGAATTCATTAATTATCGATCTAGATAAAAGATTGAATAAAAATTTGAGTGAATATTTCGAAATTGATTAAATTAAATAAAAAATCGATTGAATTTTTTTTTTAAATTTTACTATTTTTTAATAACTCCAAACCTTATAAATACATCACAATTTTCTGTAGTTATTAATATTTTAGGCAGGGATAACCATGGAAATTGGAGAGGAAGAGCGAGGAGCCTCCTTCAGCTCCAAAAGGTGGTCGTCAGCAGCGGTTTGAGGTTGGGAGCATTGCAGATATAGTAGGATTGTGAAAGAATCGAATTTGAACGAATAAATCTCTGTTCATGTTCGTTTGTTTATTTTTAAGTTTGTTCGTGTTCGTTAAGAATTTTAAATTTTTGTTCATGTTCGTTTATTTAAAATTATGTGTGCTCATGTTCGTTTGTTTAATATTCACAAACATGTTCATTTAACTTAATCAAACAAGTTATTGAACATGTTCACGAACATTAAACGGACATGTTCACGAACATATAATTGAACATGTTCACGAAGAATATTAGTGAATAATAAACAAACAAACAAACAATAAATACATACACATAGATATTATTTTAATATTTTTATACGAAAATATTATTAATAAATAATCGAGTCAATAAACGAACTTTTAAATGAACTTGTTCGTGAACATAAATGAATCGAACAAACCTTTGTTCGTGTTCGTTCATTTTATCAAACGGACACAAAAATTTTGTTCATACTCGTTTATTTAACTTAGTAAATGAACATAAACGAACGTTATACGAACGGTTCACTAGCAGTTCACTGAACGTTCCGTTCATTTACTCCCCTTACGCATAAAGCATGAAGGTCTAAGTGTGAATCTGAAATAATGGTCAGTCCTGTCATTCTCAACCTTCAAACTTCTCCTATTTCAATGGCAGATGTATATTATTATATCAGACAAAATCTCGTATTCCAAATGCTATATATTCATTTATTTCGAACCCATCCCTGTATTCAACAACAATCAAAAGATGGCATTTGCAATAAAACAATTAACTCCGAAAATGGCTGGTGTTTCGATTAAGTCATCTTGACGTAGATAGGATCAGTGGTTAAAGTGATTTCATGGATTAGTGCATTATTCATCCTAACTTCTCCACAAAAAGCTTGCCTGCAAGGAGGGGTAGAAGGATTATAAGAGGTAAACATCATGCCCCCACATTATTTTGGGTTCATCTCGGAGCTACAAGCAAGCCATTGCTTTTAGTGCAATTTAAACCCTACATAATTTTAATGGAGAATTCTAAAGCAGTAATCAATTCCATTGTAAGTAAAAGAACTGAAACAAGTAGAGAACACAAAACAGCTGCAACAGTCATGTTTTAGACATGAAAATGATCGAGGGATGTTTTATGGAAAGCCACGATGACCTCTACTGGCTATTTCAATCACCATTTTTGGCTTATGGACACCATCTTTTACGTGCTGTGAATAAATTAGGCCATTGCTTTAACTTAGTGGGAACCCATTAAAGAGCCCTTCGAGTTGGGCTCCATACATCTTTAAATTGAAGATTTAAGAATAATTAAAACCTATGGTCCTTGGATTTGTGTGTGAGTGTTGGAACACAGTGAATATGATAAAAACAAATCCTTTGTAAATACACACTTTTGTCTGTAAAGTACATTTATTGATACAACGTGGTATGTACTAGTTCTATAAAAGCAACCAACTATGTCAGATTCTACACACGGGAAGATAAAATCTTTATGAACATATATAGTCTAAAGCATAAGCATTTTTGTTTACTGCAATTTGACCCAAATGCCTTGGCTGGGAATGCCTTGATGGACCACAAATAAAAGATAAAACCCCGACGGCGCAAGATTACCCGAACGTGGTGTCGTGACATCAATGCCATAGGTTCCTTTCCCCAAGGCCGCCACCTTGTCGTTTCCGAGTACAAGCAACCTTTGATTCATAGAGAATGAATGTGTGTTGAAAGCCGGCGCTACCATTGTTACCGACACTTGGTTTGTAGATACTTTTCCGGTAATCACCACTCGAACAGTTAATTTTGTGCCGTATCTGATTCCGGACATTGACTTTGGAGCAGTGATCGTGGGTCTTATGTTGTTGAATTTGGTGTCTAAATATGCCGGAGAGAATGCCTCTAAGCTTAGTTCTGTAGGGAAAAGAACACCCGTGAGGTTGTAAAATGCGTGAGGATTGCTTCCTCCTACTAAAACTCTGCCATCACGAAGTAATGCGGCTGTGGAATGGTACAAACGTGGAATGGTTGTCGGGTTTTGTGCCTCGAACCGTGTCCCAATTTTGTTATCAGGCTTGTACAAGACCGGGTTCAAAACCGGGTTCCGACCCAATTCCCATCCTGCTGTTCCTGAACCTGCTCCATTGATGAGCAATACATTGCCGTTCGGGAGCAATATCATGTCACCCATAACTCTAGCTAAAGGCATGGTCTCCATGACCCACTGTGGATTCGGGTCGGTTATTTTGATCCTGGCACAAGTATTCAAGGCTCCAATGAACTTCCCACGTATAGCTTGAACATAAGATCCTTTTGGAGCACCCCCACAAACCAATACTTCAGCTTGAATGGCTGCCGCTTTCAAGTTCTTCAATGGAAGCAAAACGGCCGACCCCATGCTCGGGTAGCTTCTTGGATCTCCGCCTGGAATTGTTGGATACGTCTTCACTACTTGGTTTTTCATATAATCAAGCAAAATAGCTCGATTGTTGGCGAAAATAAATAAGTTCCCATCAACGTTAAGGAACACAAAAGGGTAGAGGTTGTTCTCAATTCCTCTGTCACTGGTTTGCGACAAGAAAGGCAAACTGAACGTGTTGGCGGTAATAGTTTTAGGAACGAACTCGTAATTAAATTGTCTCCGACCACCGACAACGATTTGTCTTCCATCTGGTAAGATATGGTTGGAGGCGTACCATCTTTTGGCCGCCAACCCATTTGGTGTCTCTTGCCAATCGCAGGTGCTGCATGGGCTAAAAGTCCTGACCCGTCGTTCGCCGTCATTAAAACCACCGGTTTGGACCAAATTACCATTCGGCATGATAGCCCCTGAAGAGCACCAAACGTCGGTTTGAACCATGAGAGGCCTGAACTTGTTGGTTAAAACATCGTACTCAACTGAATGAGCCGTGCAATCCAGTTTGAGAGCAGTGTCAGATGGGTCGTTGCGGCATTTCCCATTTGGCAATGGCAGTTTGGACGGGCCAAAATCAGTCCTATCAAACACAACAACACGGTCATTCCTGAGGAGTTGCATGTGCATGGCGGAGACGCCAATGCTTTTTTGTAGAAGTTGCCATCGACCGTCGGCGGCGGCAGCGAGGAAACGGTGACATGGTTGTGAGGCAAAGAGGAGTTGAAGGATTAGGACGGGGAAAACAAATGGTGTGGCTGACATATTGGATTGGGTAAGGCCTTTATCGGTTTTGTTTTTATTGCTCAAGGCTCACTGTTGGGGTCCTATTTATAAAGACCCCGTAAGGGAGAGAAGCAATGGAGGTTTGAGAATCCCACACGCTGGTTAGTGAAAACGATGGCTCCTGGTTTTAAAATTAAGGAATTTAGAGGGACAAGAGCTGGCTTTCTAGGTAGTTGGCTTGGCTCTTCAATATTTGATGTTGCTAATATTCTGTCATCCTAGCTAGTTTGGTGACCCTGGAATTACACTCCGGATTACCCATTCCAGTCTTCTCATTAGTGTCCGCCTGAAAACTCTGGTTTCACAATAAAAAAAAGGCCACCAGACTTCGGGTTTGAATATGCAGTCTCATCACTCATGTATAAGTGAATCAAAGGGTGGTGGAATGTAATTGAATTCCTAGAGATGATGTTATTATAATTTGGATTTGTTCCGCATGTTCTACCTTCACGATAATATTTATATTAATCGAATTAAAATTTAATCAACAGAAATTTTAATAATTAATTAAAGGTTAATAAAAGAGATTCAATATGTTTGAATTGAACGCTGGGTTATTATTTTAGAAATCTTATAATTTGAATCCATTGAATGAGATAGAGTTTGACAGACCTATAAAGTTTTAAAAGATTCTCTGCAAAACATTCCTTTGACTTGGTTTTCCCAATCAATTAGTAGTCCTCACGTTAGTGGTTCTAGGGTTCAGAGTTGTGAATGAATAATAATAATAAACAAAACACCGAACCAAAAAATAATAATAATAATAAAGAATGAATAGTTTAAAATGAGTGCTTGTAAACGGAAATATTCGGATCCAGAGCTGATAAACCTACCAAATGAATATTCTGGGTTTTATAATTAGCTTCAACTTTCAATTCTCATTCCATTTTACACGTTATTAAAGTCAAAACTCTGATGAATTCAGAAATAGAATGGATTTATGATCAAACTAAAAGATGATGCCATATGTACTCTAACGAAATATTCGGATCCAGAGCTGATAAACCTACCTAATAAATATTCTGGGTTTTATAAGTAGCTTCAACTTTCAATTCCCATACCATTTTACTCGTTATTAAAGTCAAAACTCTGATGAATTCAGAAATAGAATGGATTTATGATCAGACTAAAAGATGATGCTATATGTACTCTAACTCCACAACAACAATTTTTTAATCCCAATTTTCAAGTTTTGCTACCACTCCTCAGATTGAACGGATAAGGTTGGAACATTAAATTTTTTCCCCAAATTATTCGAGCCCAATTATTATTATTTTTTATTTTAAATAATCCTTCTTGTTTTGTATACTTATTAGATTTTACATCTTTTAAAATTATTCACTCAAACTTAATCATAGATGGAGCGGTAAATACAAATGGAAATTGATTGGCAATTGAGAGTTATACGAGACTTTTTTGAGAATCGGATCGAATGTTTTCAAAGGTTTATTGGAAGGTGATCCACTATGAACTCATAATTGTGGGTGATCCTTCGTTGACTTGAAATGGCACAGAATAGAGGATACAATAACGTAATTATTAAGACAGATTGCATGTTGAAAAATGAGATGATCAAGGAAGGATTGGGAAGTTTGCCATCAATAACAATCGTTAGGAAAATAAAGATGTTATATCAACAATTTGAGACTGTCAAACTCCAATTTGTGCATAAAGAAGAAAATATAATTACCAACTGGTTAAAAAGATCTTGTTCTTCAAATGATGTTAATTTAGTTCCAATTGATATTCCCTCATCTCATGTTAGGAAACTGCTTTTAGATGACAAAGTAGGATATACAAATGTAAGATATATTTAAAATAAGACAATGTGATTCCTTCTTTTATCTATAAAAAAAAATATTTATTTTCACTCTTTTTACAAATTTTAATTAAAACAATATCGATATTTCTAGTACCTAAAGTGGTTGGAACTAATCTTGACACGGTTTATTTCTATATTAAAATATCAAATTGGATCTATTGATATATTAAATTTTAATTTTAATTTTCTAAAAATAAATACCGCCATTATTTCCATATTTATTACGTTTCCTATATTATTCGCTATAAAATTTCTAATTGCTATAAAATGCTTCCCGGTTTCACCTTTCATTAATGCATAACTGTTCAATTCGTACTGGTTGAGTCTCGGTTTGATTGACATTGATATTATTATCAATGTAAGAGTATGTGAGTTTGAATGCGTAGAAACACATTCTCCTTCTATATATTTAAGAGCTGAGAGAGGTTATGAATAATTTTGAATAATAAATTAAAAAATAAATATAATAAAAATTTATAATGAAATTAATATTAAAAAAAATTACTCAATTAATATTTTCCTAATACACTAAAACATTTGCTATAAATTACTAATAAGTCGCAAAACGGTCTTTTTTGCTAATTCTATTTTCCACACTATAAATTATTTCTCAGTTTCTCCATATCTTTAACATACAAACATTTTTCAATTTCAGGGAAAATAATGGACATGTTGCTGGGACCAACAATTTTTTATTTTATTAGTTGTTAAACTATACTCGATTGTTGAATGTTTATTTTTTCTGTTGCTTTAATTAAAATTCTAAGAACAAATATATATTTTTATGACATGCGCCCGATGATCTATAACTTATGCTCCACTAAGGGTAGTATATTGAACCTCCAGAATATACACATTAAACAAACTCTAAACCTTACAAATCGTGAATATAGAATTTTAAAAAGATCACACAACAGATTTTAATTGGCATGTCAATTATATCGTAATCTTCTTACCAAGTTTACGTGGGATAATAACAAATCGAACTCAATTCATTTGACCTCATGTCCATAACATCATTCTACCACTAATTACTTCAACAGTCTTTCATATCATAACTAAATCTAAGATTTTTGTCATTATTGCATTCCTAACTTATCACTTTCATGATTCGACTGTTGATTATCAAACAATACCAATATAAGTATGGTTTTTAACCATTTAATCCATTAGTTTGCATAGCAAATCAATTCATCATATTTTCACACTTTCACTAATGTTGAGCCATTTTAAGCCTATGACATTAAATTATAAATTCAAATTCCAAAACAACCAAAAGAGATATTTGCTTTTCCTTCAGCTAGTTCTTTCTCCATTCAAAATGTACAAACACATGCAAGTATTTAATAAAATTATCTAGCCATTAAATGACTAATAAACTCAATAGCAACTCATGTATCTGCTAAAAGTTCAAGTATGCTTCCTAAACCACCTAACTTTATTTCGATTTCTTCAAACCCTCACACAAGCATAAAAACTTTCGAATAGTTCAATGATTATTTTGTAATTTTTTGACGTTGAGTGATTAAAACATAAACGTACTAATAGTTTAATGACCTTGGGTGCAATTTTCCCAAATATTTAAAAAGCGATCATTTTTATTTATTTATATATATTAACTATTTTCCGTTTCATTTTAAATTGACTAAAAATGAAGATTCAATGCCACTTCATTTCTGAGCAATTAATCTTATACGAAACCAAAAATAGTGCAAGAGTTTTACTTCTCTAAACCAAGAAAAAACCATACATAGCATTATTTTTCGTTGATCTGATCCACCTTTATTTCAATAAAAATGCCCGAACAAATTAGCATTGCCAAATGCCCATCCTCAAAATCAACGACGACTCTATCCAAACGCAGATCCTTATGGCGGTCCGTTCTCGGTTGGATTCCGACATCTACCAACCACATCCTCGCCTCCGAGAAAGGCCTTCTCTCTCTCTCGTCAAGTATGTAATTCTTCGATTTGTTTGCTTATCATTTCATTTTGGATTCTACAAGTTTACCTTCAAAACGCTGGAAACTTTGATTGCACGTTACCTTAATTCTCATGTTTTTCAGTCAACTTTTTTTTTTTTTCCCTTTTAATTTGGATTATAATTGGGTTTATGTATGTCGATTCTATTTTATTAATTTTGGTGGGAAAATTGGATAGGAATTCGATCGAATGAGCAGTTGAAAATTTCAGGACTTCATACATGCAAGAACATGCGAATATAAGTGGTTACCTATGATAGCAAAAAAGGCGCCCCAACACTTGTTTTGATACATGGCTATACTGCTTCTCAGGGTTTCCTTTTTAAGAACTTTGATTATCTCGCCGAACATTTACAGGTCCTTGCCATTGATCAGCTTGGGTAAGCAGTAAGCTCCTTTTGTCTAAACGAAATCCTTATGATGTGTTTGTTAAAAAGCAGCTAATGCCATGCATTCTGTATTTTGAGCTTGGTACACAATTCCATTGTAGTTTCTTTGTCTTTCTTCACCTTTCTTTCCAGTTGGGGTGGATCGAGCAGGCCTGACTTTACATGCAAAAGCACTGAAGGTTAGTGAGAGGAATTAAGAATCCCTTCATTTACTAGAAGTTCCTAAAGCAATTGCATACAATTTTCTCATTGTTCCGGTATTAATAATGCAGAAACTGAGGCATGGTTTGTTGATTCTTTTGAGGAACGGCGTAGAGTGAAAAATCTCAGTAACATTATTATACTTGGACATTCTTTTGGAGGATATATTGCTTCTAAATATGCTCTCAAGGTGACTGCTTTTACTTGTTAAATGTTTCAATGGAACAAGTTGATACCACATTTTTTGGTTATACTGCCTTACCTTTATTCTGTACTCTGTAGCACCTGAACACGTTCAGCACTTAATTTTAGTGGGACCTGCTGGATTTTCATCAGAATCAGATAGCAGTATTCAGTGGCTGACCCGCTTAAGAGAGACATGGAAAGGGTCAATTTTGAATTGTTTGTGGGAGTCTAATTTTACTCCTCAGAAGATTGTAAGGTTTGTTTATCTTGTCCAATTTTCTAAGCCTACAACCAGAAATCAAGGTCAGCTATTACACATTGCTCTGGACTGGTCTGCCAAAATTATATCATTAGAGAACTATGCTCTAAATGCATCTAGTAAGTTTGTTCACTGTTAGGAAAAACATAGTAACCTGTTGCTATTGAGAACTAAAATCTTATCTCTTCATCGACGCTTATTTGGTTATTGCTTCTACCTTAAACTGTTGTTGGAATAATTTTGTGGGTCTCCTCTCTCTATATTGCTGTCAAAGTCCTCCTACCCCATTTTGATTTGTTTGATTTTGTATTTAGTTTCATTAATTGCTTTTGGAATGAAATAGTTTGATTAATTGCTTTGTTTTCTGGATGATTCTGTATGCAGAGGTTTAGGTCCTTGGGGTCCAAAAATTGTACGCAAGTATACGGCTACTAGGTTGAATCCTAAAGATTCAGCTGAGTTTGACTGACAGAGGAGCAGAATAAACTTCTGACAGGTAAGATTCAGCTTTTTCATCAAAAAATTCAAATCAACTAAAAATGCAAAATAGATATTCTCTTTTGGGCCATTACCTCGGGTGCCCCTTCTAAAAAGGTTTGGTTACACTGCTTGATATTTATTGGGTCCATTGCATTGGCTATTTCTGAAATATCCTCACATTGACTTGAAAACGTTCTCTAGAATGCAAAATATGTATCTCTCTTGTTGCTCTTGGTACGTTTGTGTAGATCCATAATAAAGAAGCAGGTATCGTTAACAACCATGAATTTATCTATGCATCAATTATATGAGAAAACAAGAAAATAAAAAGAGAGTAATGCCCTTGTAATGTTCATAAAGCTTCACTCTGGTGTAAAATGTCAGTGAATAGGCATATCTTCATTGCAAGCAGAGGATTATGAAGATTTCAAGATTTTAAGCTGACTGATATAAGAGGTTCATTCATAAGTGCATGGCATCTAATCAAAACTAGGAGAACACACTTTTCAAAATTTGAAGCTGACTAATTTAAGAGCCATATAATATGAACCACTAGCTTGTATCTAGCAACAAGAGATGAGTTCAGGTTTTTGGAAGACTCTACTAAGTTTCAGTTCTTTTTTCTGTGAATAGTGCATCTGAATGGAAAGTGCCAACAACATTTATATACGGGACTGAAGTTTGGATAAACTATCAAGGAGCCCAAGAAGCTCAAAAGATTGGATAATTAATCGGGGTTCCTAAGGTTTGTTCACTTTGCCATTCTGCCATTAATAAGAAGTCAACAGACGTTGTGTATTTGTCCATGTAAAGCTTTTATATTGGAACCTTAAAAGGAGTAACATAGAACCCGAACGGCTATATCTTCCTGTCAGACTCCTTATCTTGGCTGCATTTCTGTCATACAGAGTGGACATTTCGTGTTCCTTGAAAACACACAGGGATTCCATTCGGCCGTGTCATATGCATGTAGGAGATTTCTCTCACCTAATCCTGATACTCAACCCTTGCCTGAAGGCTTGGAATCAGCTTAGAATAAAGTCTTTAATTTCTTCACCCACACTTTTTTGCATAAAACATAATCACGAGATTCCTTTGTTCTGTAGCATTCTTCTCTTCCAACTTTTTATCGTATATATATACACACACATACATATTGGCTGTTGAGTTATAGATCGTGTCTTCTATCTGGTTACTGGTTAATGGGAATTTCTGATTTAACAGATTGTATCATATATTTTTATTCGACATAAATGGGCCGTTGCATTTTTTAGAAGGAAAACTGGAAAAACTGTTTGGAGTTGGTTCAATATCATGATCGGAATGAATGTGTTGAACCCTGTCCCTGATAATGCTGAAGTCACGAGACACGTAAGGCCACTGTACTCTGTAGTTACTAAACTCATTCCATGATCTCATCTGTAATTATTTTCTTTTGGCAGAAATTAAAAAGTTGAGGCTGATACGGTGGGACCCGGAAACTAGAAACCATACAACTTTTCGTGTCATATCTATTATTTTGCAGGCAGTAGTAATTTATGTCATTCACAAAGAGAAAGTGACATTAAGGAGAGTGGGGTCCACGTGCCTCTCAACTCACCTGTAAGATAATCCGACGTGGCCGACAAAGCTTCTAAAGATTTACAAATCTAGTCAATGGATCTCGGGTCGTCCATTAATGACACCAATCTCCGACAGGTTCAAGGGTTGTGATGCCAACTTCCTTTTCTTTAATTCTTATTTTGTATATCAATGACATACTTAACGGCTATTTCTAGATTATCTTCACGTGTCCTTTTACAGGTTATACGTTATACTTTTTGGCGGGAACGACCTTCTTCATTCCGTACAAGGTAAAGCTCCTTAAACGGTGCCATCGAGTCAAAGCTAATACTACATTTTATGTTTATATATTTAAAAATAGTTCGGATAAAGCAAAGATGGAATAGTTCGGCTAAAAGAAAGAACTTTTAACATATAATGCAATAAAAAATAGAACAAGATAATGATCACGAATTACATCGTTTGAGTTTGGGTGCGAAATAAATTTTTTTTTAAAAAGAAAAGAAAAAAAGGAAAATCTCAAATGGGGGAAGGTAAAGAGGTTGGATCAGCTGAAGAAGGAATTTCAGGTCCAACCCTACATCCTTCCAACATGAAAACGATATCGGCCATCGATGGTCTATCAAATGGATCTGTTGCAGTGCAAAGGAGTCCAACTTTGATACCTAACAAGAATTCTTCCCACTCTGATGATTCAGGGTCTAACTCAACCAACCCTGGTTCCAACAACTCCGAAATTTGTCCCTTTTGTAGTTGCTTCTTCACCCATTTCACTATGTCTTCATCTTCTGTGAACATCACCGGTTTTCTTCCTGTCAGGATTTCTAAAACTACGATGCCGAAACTGTACACATCGGCTTCTTTGGACGGCTGTCCTGTTAATGAAGCTTCAGGTGCCATGTAGCCTAGTGAACCAACTGGGGTTGATGATGATGAAGCCTCTGCCGGGGTGGCTATTGTTAGCTTCTCGAGTCCGAATTCGGACAAATGAGCTTCAAAATCGGCATCAAACAGTACGTTTTGGGGTTTGATATCACCATGAACTATTGATAAGGAGTGCAAAATCGCTAGGCCGCGAGCAATACCAAGTGCGATGAGATGACGCATTGGCCAATTCAGCATATGTCCATCTTGGTGATTTGCCTCTTGGAGGAGGGTGCCTAGGTTTCCATTAGGCATGTAGTCATAGACAAGGAACCTTAAGTCTGGTGGTCCGGCGTAATAGCCTCGTAGAACCGTTATGTTTCGATGTTTTACCTTGCCTAGCGATTCAGCTTCTTTTCGAAATGTACATTCATCGATGGATCCATCAACAAGGCGACGGATTGATAGGACTGTTCCGTCTTGATAGGTCGCCTTGAACACAAGTCCAAATCTTCCCCTGCTCATGACATTTTCCTCATCGAATTGCCTTGTTGCTTCTAATGTCTCCGCCAGCGTTATCTTGTTATTAAACATAACTAATTTTGGACCTCCATTTTCGCCATTTCCACAATCCCTATCTGCTACCGAACTCATACTGGCTGGACTCCTTTTCTTCTCCCCATTTCTCCATTCTCTGAGCCTCTTGCGCCAGCGTAGAAGGCCGTAAATATATCCACAACAGAACACTGCAACAAGGAAAGCTCCACCAGCAGCTATAACAATTAATAGAATCAACTTCCTACGTTTTCTGCTTCTCACATTTGCACATTCTTTCTTCAATGGCTTACCACATAGTTCTCTGTTCATCGAAAACACGGAAGGATCATTGAAACGAGAACCAAGTGCACTCGGGATCTCACCTTCTAGATAGTTTCTTGACAAATTCAGGTGTTTCAAGCTAATCATGTTTGAAAGACTTGATGGGATGGATCCACTCAAGTTATTTGATGAAAGATCCAAAGCTGTTAGATTGGATAGTTTTGACAATGATTCTGGCATGTTCCCCGACAGGTGATTTCCATCCAGGAAAAGAGTAGTAATAGATGAAAATCTAGAGATTTCATCTGGGATTTCACCATCTAAATGATTCAAACCCAAATCAAGCTCTTTCAAATGAGATAATCGAGAGAGATCACCTGGGATATTGCCACTCAAACGATTCAAACGAAGCTGAAGTATTTCAAGATCAGAACAATTACCAAGCTCCAGTGGAACCGTACCCGAAACTCGATTAAAGCTGACTGAAAGCACAACCAATGACTGCAATACACCATAGCTACTCGGAATGCGACCAGTGAATCCATTAGAACTGAGATTCAAGTACTGCAAATCAACCAAGTTGGTGAAACCTTCAGGAACCTCACCAGACAACCTGTTTTCTTGAAGAGCAACAACCTGCAAACTTGGTAACCCGAAAAGCTCAATTGGCAGCTCTCCAGAAATCTGCTGCTTGCTCAAATCAAGAGAAGTTAATTTCATCATATTCCCAATACTCCCCGGAATCGCACCAGTAAATCCGCAGGAACTTAAATTTAAAACCACCAAACTCAATAAATCCCCCAAACCAACAGGAATTTCTCCAGAAAATTTGTTATTGCTGAGGTTTAAAGTAGTTAAATTACTCAACCGAATTATATCTTCGGGGACCTTTCCGGTGAAATTATTTCCGCTCAAATTCAACGTTTCAAGCCCTGAAATGTTCCCAAACCCGTACGGGATTGACCCAGAAAATAGATTTCTCCCCAACGATAGACTTTTCAAGCTCTTCATTTGACTGAAAAAAACCGGCATTTGCCCGGAAAACCGATTTCCTTCAAAATCGACGACCTTTAACGAACCACATTGTAGGAGCTGAGTGGGAACCGAACCGGTCAACGAGTTGTTCGCCACTCTAAGATCTTCTAACTTAAAAAGGTTGCCTATTTCAACGGGTAATAAACCAGTGAAGAAGTTTCCAGAAATATCCAATATTCTCAACGTGGTCAAAGCGGTCAACCAGGAGGGAAAAACGCCGTGGATTTTATTCTCGTGAAGGTCCAAAACCTCCAAAACTGCGACGCAACTTTTGTTATTTTGCGGCTTAACGAATTCCGTGAACTCATTAAATGCAAACTGCAGGATCGTCAACGACGCCGTAAAATTCCCCGACGATTTACAGAAAATGCTTTCAGGAACACCACCGGAAAGTCTGTTATGCGACAATGCTAGCACTTCAAGATTCGGAACCGCACCGATACTTCCCGGAACGAGTCCTTTAAGCTTATTATCTTCTGCGCTTAAATGTACCAGCGAAGAGCAGTTCGCTATAGCCGACGGTAATGTACCATACAACCGGTTCGAGTCAAGCCAAAGGTACTGTAGTTGTTGGAGCTTGCCTATACTCGCCGGAATGCCACCGGAAAACCAGTTGTATGAGAAGTTAATAAGTTGGAGCTGAGACTGTGCCGAGAAATTCGACGGTAGTTCCCCGGAGAAATCGTTTGAGGATAAATCGAGATACCGGAGGGACCAATGGAAATCGGCGGCGATTTTTCCGGAGAGATAATTATGAGCTACATTGAGGACTTGTAAATTGGTGAGGTTAAAAATGGAAGGCGGGAGGCTGCCGGAGAGTGAGTTGTAGTGCAAGTAAACAGCGCGTAAGAGAGCGCATTGGGAAAGGGCGTCAGGGATGGATCCGTTGAAGTTATTAGAATGGAGGCTTAATTTGCGGAGCTCGCGTAAGTTGGATAATTGATCACTGAGTTGGCCACCGAGTTGGAGGCGAGGCAAACGGAGCTCGCGGACTCGGTTGTTGTAACAAACAATGCCACGCCAGTCGCAGGGAGCTGATGGCGTGGATGCATCCCAGCCGTCGAGAGCACCAAGTGGGTCTTGGAAAACACTGCGTTTAAAGGACGTAAGCGCACGGATCTCTGCTAGAGTAACGGCACTGTGTTGATGAGCGTAGGAAGATGGTAGGACGACGTTGGAGATGAAGAAGGTAAGGGAGAGAAGAAGAATAGTAGCCGTTATTTCCATAGAGAAGAAATGGAAAGGAAGGGAAGGGATGGGATGGGAGAGATTCAGAGGGGGAGCGTGGTTAAGCGGAGACAGGCGGACTGACAGAAACGACGCCGTGTAAGTCGGGCCAAAAGGAGAAATAAAAAAAGGGTTGATTGGGAAGGGAGAATCATTTAACAGGACTGCTGTGCTCACGAGGGGTTAGATAAGGTCAGTTGGGTTTTCCTCTAATTGTTTTAATTCTATGACTTTAGTTGCAACCCCAAATTTATGCACTCTCAACCCCTTAACACAATTCAATTCCATTGAATGCTAGGAGAAAATTCATATATATTTTTTTATTATTTTGTTTATTCATTTTCTTGTTTCAATTATAAAATAATAAAATTGTAATTATGTATTTAAATATATTTGATTTTATAAAAAAGTTATATTTAATTCCAATTAGAATTATATTTAGTTTAGTTATATATTATATCATTGTTAAAGTTAATATATATATACAGATATATAAAATTTAAATAGTTAACATGTATTTGTACAAAAATTAAAAGAGAAGAAAAAATAAAATATAATTATTATTTATAATATTTTTAAGAAAATAAACTTACAACAAATGAGATTTTAACTTAATGAATAAGGTTAACGTTAAGAACTTTAATATCTCATATTTAAGTCTCCTTTTGTGTGGGGATTTTTAGACATATTTATTCTAGTTGATGTCTTATTGTATTTTAATCTTATATAGATTTATTTTGGTCCGGATATATTTAGGTTATCGGTTCGATTATCATTTATAATGATTAATTCTAATTATAGTTATTCGGATCTACTGTTTGTAATTGCAATGTGATTACTTGTGACTTCGAAAAATTTACATTTATTAATTATGTTATGTTTAACACGTGATTATATTAGAATATAAAACCATTTATAATTTAATTTAAGCATAATGATAAATGTAACCTTTAACACTTACATCTTTATCAATTTGATTCTTATTTTTTTAGCTAAATTCGATCCTCAACCATTTATAATAGATTCAAATTTGATCATCAACTTTTCAAGAAGAGTCAAATTGTTTTCTAACGAAAATATTGATTAAAACATTAAAATTTTGAACATGGTAGCTCACACGAAAATCCACGTATATTAATTTTCCTAAATTTTTTATTTTTGAATAATTTTATAATTTTCTAAACCCTTGGGTTATTAATAGTTGAATTCAACTAATTCAAAAATTTAAAGGATTGGATCCGCTTAATTCCATGTATACATTATCCACTGGATTTTACGTGTACCTTAATTTCACATTAAAATTCTAAACATGGTAACTCACACGATAATCCATGTGTACCTTATCCACTCGATTGAATTAATACAACTTGATTTGCTCATAAAAAAATTAAAGGCTTGAGTCCGTTTAATTCCATTCCGGAAATATTGAGAAAAAAATTAAGGTTCAAATTGATTTTAACTTGAAATAACTTAAATTTGTGTGTCAAACCTGAATGACAAAGCTCAAAATCATTCAAACTTGAAATGTCCCATTCTAAAAATCCCAACTTGTAAACTTGAGCAAAAATTACCTGAAATTGAAATGATTGGAAAATTTTTTAAACTTAAATTGAATTGATCCATATTAACTTGGCTCAAAATTAACTCAACTCCTGTGGTTGATAGGTCTAATTTACTCACTAAATGTAGCGAATATCTCAATAACTCATTTAAGTACTTTTATTATCATTAAAAGAGAAAAAAAAATAATTTAATTCTAGTTAAAAAATCAAGTACAATTAATTAAATTCGTTCATCATAATGATCAAATTTTTTTTACTAAATTGAAATAAACAAAATTCTTATTCAGGGCGAAACCAGAAAATTTGGAGAGTCAAAATTAAATAGTGTATTTTTACGATAGTAAAAATACTGTTTCAGCATTCTAATATCTATATCTTTATAAACTTTATCATCTTTAGAGGGGACCAAAGTACAATCTCACTTTTATTAATTTAAATTTTTATAAAATTTAAGGGGTCTAAATGAAAGATTTTCAATTTTTAGGGGGCTTGTTACGAATAGAGCTATTCATCTGTATAAAAGAACTAAGTGGATATAGGAAAAGGTTGTGGCGACAGATGCAGGCGACTGTTGCTTTAATAAAATATACAAATGGATTGAAATTTTATAGTGAAAAGGATGAGATGTGGGTAGTGATGATTTGGTGATTAAAAGGTGTAATCATAAAAAAGGCACGAGGAAATGATTTGTTTACTCCACCAAAGTGCTTCTAATTTGTAAGGGTTGTAGCGGTAATGATTTGGTTGAGCAGCGTTTATGGGTCAAACTCTCTCAAACTTCAACCATGGTTCTCCCTGGCCTTATCATTACAAACCACCTGCGCTCTCCTCTTCCATCATTTCATTTGTTATATAAAACCCATGCTACTGTTTCTCCTACCCGTCTGTTTCTGTGGATGCTATAATACTCTTTTGTTATAGGGAATGCCCATCAACTCCGGATTAGGCATCAATTGATTCCTTAATCGATACAGATGACTCTAATGATTCAGTAATCGAGTCTGATTACTTTTCGGAATAAAAATGTCACCCGATTGTGGGTGATAAATCATTGGGCTAGAGCCATTGACCAAGCCCAACAGGTTTATCCTTAGGAGGCCCAAAACGAACATGTTTAACGTATTCACACTCATACCATGGTTTGCAAAGAAAAAGAACGAATCAGACGATAATGAACGACACACAACCAGCCAAGAAAAATGCGTTTGACTACCGAGAAATCGAAAGAAAATAAGAGGGAAACATAAATCGTTCAATAAGAATTTGATCAGATCATCATACGGGATTGCTAGAGTAGCACACATCTTCTTATAGCATCACGCAGATGTTACAACTGATTTCAACTACTTTGACTAACTACCATCCTTTGTGTAACAACAACAAACTGCCCTCTAGTATAAAACATCCCATATTCCATCGTTCCATTGAAGCACCCGTTTCACTACTCGCCAATGAGTATCCAAGGGCGAGTTCATGTACTGACTAAGTTTGTTGACAGCATAAGAAAGATCTTTATTTTCTAAATCTAGTTGGTTTCTTCTTTTCCAAGTTAGATTCGAATTCTTTTTTCGAGTCGAACAATGTGAATACGGTCTTGGTCTGCACGTTCAAATTGGGATTGGATTTTGTTAAAAGCAGCAACATATTTGATAAGCAGCGGGGGTGGAGTTAAGGTGCCATCAACGAATTTCTGCAACTTATGGGTCTTCAACGCAAGGACATCTGTTGATGTCGAAGAAGATAATTAGTATCATCGAGTACCATAGTAAATCTTTTTTTGTAAATAATAGTTGATTTTCAGAGTGGCCGTGGCAAGAAGGCATGCTCCGCAGCGTCAGTGAATCATCCCAGAGAGATCAATATCTGGAGGTGCCATACGATCGCGAGAGAGAGAGAGAGAGAGAGAGAGAGAACTAGTACACGAACTAGAGGAGAATTCGTGAGGAAAAATAACTCAGATACAATCAACCAATAAAATTTGTTTGGCTACTAAGAAAACAAAAGACAATGAGAGAGAAACATAGAACGTTCAATAAGAATCTGATTGCTACAGCAGCGTATTTGATTATACCATCAACTATATGACAACTCCCAACTGCTTAACTGATAGAGCTGCACTATTGGTGGATCTTGGAATCTATTCACTGATAGTATAATCTCAGAATGTCACATTTGTTTTGACGCATTCGATGGGAAGGTTAATTCTAAGGTGGTTTTTTGTGGTTGAAACAGTGACCCCAGCTTCATGCACTGTTTCTTTGCCTTGCTTATCTATTTCAAGAGTTAGCATGTTTTAGAACAACAGCTTTGGGCTATTTATTTTTGATGATGTTGGATGAGTAAAGCCCAAAAACATGAAGATCGATTGAGTGATCCAGTCTTAGTTTTGGTCTTCTAAATAAAAATGCTTGCAACTTAGTTATTGCTAGTAGAATAATTAAACATTTTAGTCATCCAACCATTAACTCACTAACAAAATCTAATGTGGTGTTCCACATCGTGTCCACTTAAGTAGCAATTGTTGACTATTTTTTGACCCACTACTATTCATCATCTTCATCCCCTTCACGTGTAACAATCCAAAATTCAGTGGCGAAGAAAATTATAATTTTGGGACTCTGTTTTCGTAAATCGAATCTGTAAACCAAGCTATTTACAATTTAAAAATCCATAATGATTGGATTTTACAAATTAATCCTTGGGCCTTAATTAAATACAATTTCAGCTAAATTAACTATCTAAATTTCAATATAACAATATATTGTACACACAAATATTAAATAGATTCAGTTTACGAAAATGAGGTCTCGAAACCATAATTTTTAACAATACTGAATTTCAAGTTGTTACATGTGAAAGGGAAGAAGATGATGAATAGTAGTGGGTCAAAAAAATAGTCAACAATTACTGCTTATGTGGACATGATGTGGAACACCACATCAGATTTTCTTAGTGAGTTAACAGTTGGGTGATTAAAATGTTTAATTATTCTACTGACAGTTAGACTTGTTCATGGGTCGGGCCACTCACTTAGGCCTGAAGGTCCGCTTAAAATTTGAGAGGGTTTGGGCAAAAAAATTAGGCCCGACAATAAGCTTGTGCCAAAAAATTAGGCCTGTTTAAAATATGAGTCGAGCTCGAACATTCGATCCCGACCCAACCCTATCCGTTTTAAGGTTATAACACCTTATATTATTTTTTTAATATATATTATGTAATTTAGAACACTTTAAAAACTAAATATACACTAAATATATAATACTACTCTAATGCAAACATTAAAATAATGTTAAGATAACTATATAAAAAAATTTAATAAATAAAAAAAATATAAAATTATTAAATATTAAAATAAAATAAAATAAAATATATTTTTTTTAAAATAAAAAATAATATGAGAGAGCCTAAAATGGGCTTGGGTTAGCGTTTTGTAATTATGGGCGAGTTTGGGCAAAATTTTAAGCCCAAATTTCAGACCGGTCTGAGTCGAGCTTGGATAAGTATAAAGTATGTTAATATCATATTTAGACACGGCCAAACTCGGTCCATGAGCACCTCTAACTGGTAGTGACTAAATTACAAGTATTTTTATTTGGATGACCAAAATGAAAATACTCAAAAATTTTGGTGACCAATTAAGTAGTTTATCCAATTTCTTTTTAGAGCTCTAAAAATTATAAAAAGTATAATTAATGAAACTGTAAAATTTATGTTTTGTTCCCTAAAGTTTTACAATTCAAATATGATTTCATCGGTATAATTAATGAAACCGTTCCCTAAACCATTACTCGAAATATAGTTAAAATATGATATCTTGTTTTATTTAAAATTTAATTTTTATATTTTTATTTTCTCGAATTTAGTTTTTCTATTTTTAAATTTAAAAATTCAGATAAAATTATTAGCATTTTTAATATTATTCTATTAAATTTATTGATGTGACATTTTAAAATAATAAAATTACTCACTTTGTAGCCATATAATAAAAGAAATAACATTATAATGAAGTTGAATTTAAAAAGAATTTTTAACAATCTTAACAATTAAATTTGCATTTTTAAATCCAAAAAGTAAATAAACTATATTCTTGGAATTAAAAGCAGGGAGACTAAATTTTAAATAGTACAAAGAATTAATACATATTTTAACCTAAGAATAATTATATGTTATTAATTGAATTTCAATTATCTCATAAAATATGAGTTAAGATGTGTAAATACTCAAGTAATTCATTTTTAATTTATGATGAGTTAATTAAAAATGTAAAAGTTGCATATTAGAAATTTATGATAATATAGATTGTATGAACATATAGCATTTGTTTGATGCAAAAAATGATTGAATAAATTTAAATAAATAGTTTAAATATTTTATGGCGGCTGGGCTGCATGTTAAAAATAATTGGAAAAGAAACCAATCAAAGATTAGGGTTTTTGGTGGTTTGTATAATAGCAGCGCAACGCGGTAATGCAGAAAGGTTTCAAATGTACTCAAGGCACCACCACCCCGCCTCTTGGTGTTGCATTAGGCTCATACGGAGAGCCACGAAGTCACCTCTTGGCGCTACACTGTCTATAAGACAACGTTGTTTTGGATTATTTCGGGATATTAAAAATTTCAGTTTATTTAAATAAAATTTATAAATTTCAATATTAATGGATTTAAGTAGATTTGTACATGTAATTTATTTTATTGATTATTTGAAATAACAACAACATTTGCATCTTCAAAGGTTATTTGTGTGCGTTAAAGATCGATTTAGAAAAAGGTCAACTGTTTGCCTTAAATGAGATCAGCTAAGGGTAATTACTAGCTATGTCTAGCATACTCCATTGCATTAATTAGTGTTGGATTAAACCAAATTGATTATGGGTCAAGTCGAATTAAGTTTGGAGGTCAATTTTATAGGCTCGTGTTTGGTTTGAAAAATGGACCTAAAAGTTTGTTCAAGTCTGATTCAGATAAAAATATTAAAATTCGAGTTCAATCCACCCGTATTAAATTTTTATTGTATTATTTTATATAAAAATAACTTTAAAAATATAATATATTAAATACACTAAAAATATTAAAATAAATGTTCTCAACAAATTAAAAATAAATTAAAGAAAAATATTTATACTTAAATAAACTAATATAGATGCAACTTAGCAAACAAATAGTAACAAAATTTTTAAATGAAACAAAGGTTATACAATATCCAAACAGTAATAACAAAATAATAACGAAACGACACCAAAACAGTTATATTTTTATTCAAACCCAAAGCATTAGTGATGAGTTCGAAACCAAACTAAGTATCGGGATTATGAAAAGCAATTTTCTATTTCCTTTTCGGTCACTTAAAAAAGCAAATTTCTGATTTGAAATGCTCTGTCATTGTTCCCTTTCAAATTGCATGGGAACGACTACCTAAAGCTATACAACAGGATGGAGTATATTAAGGTTACGTGCAACTATCACAGCATATTAATCATACAACAATTCTAAGCATACACATATCCAAATACAGAAATTTAGAAAACGAAGAACAGGAAAATGTTCCATAATCATCAAATACATAATCTCCAACAGATACGATACACCATAGGCACATAATAAAGGAACAGTACACACAAATTTTGCTTTCACAGCAATATCATATGATTAACAGTGCATGAACTTAGCTTATAGATACGGAAACCATCGCTATATAGATATTTTAATCAAGCAAGTGATAAGTGGTGAGATCAGAGCCTCCGCCACTGTGAAGGCTAGGATGGTTTGGCTGCAGGCGTAAAGCAAATATACGAGGACCTCCATTTTGATACCCGATCAAGGTATCATAATCCCCTCCATTATCAACTAATCCATATGGATCTTCTTTCAGGGATTCCTTGAATCAACATAAATTCAACATATAAAAACAATGGTTTCAAATGGATTCTAATTAATTTAAAGGATTAATAAGGTGGTGCTTACCAGTTCATGTAAGAGATTTTTGTGTATCTCTTCCACGTTCCTCACCTTCAGGCAACAAAGAGATGGAGCAACTTTATAATATTTAAATTAAATATACAAATATTTATCACCACACATACATATTTCATATATACAATTACCTTTTTCCTGGAAGTATCGATCTGGTTGGAGAGAACACGATACTGTAATACATTTTAAAAATAAAAATTTAGATTCTGATGAATAAGGAATTCCATCCAAGTCTCTTTTTTTTTCATGCAAACGTTTCTTTCTAAAAACAAGTAAAGAGTAAGAACAATATATATACATATGAAATGATGATCCGTATATGAAATTTTTTAATATCATAAATGGAATTAAGAATTTGTTACCTTTCTAAAACCTTTGTTGATGGTGATCAAATTCTTTGTCATATATATGTGTGTATGTATATTTTTTTTATAGCTCTCTCATATGTAATTTTTTAGAGAGCAAATGAAAAAGAAGAAAAATTTTGAGATATGAACTTAGCAAAGAAAAATAAATCTAACCTTTTTTTTTAACAAAAAAAGAGTTAAAAATCTAACTTAGAAAATGCCAAATAAGGAAGATTAAAGAAAGAAAACCCTAGTTGAAAAGTTCCTTAATTTGGTTATAAGAAAGCCCAAACCTTTCTATCACGAATAAGAGTGACAGAGCTCTCCATTTCTTGTTCCAAGGCACCAAGATCTTCGATGCTCAAATCATTCAGACAGTCACCCATCCTTCTCCTAACGTTGATTCCATCATACGTAAATATATTTATAATGGAATTTCATAAAAATAAATTATTATTATTTTTTACCTTATCTCTTTGCGCAGGTTCCTGTTAACCTCTTTCAGCTGCTTCAATTGCTCTTGCATTTTCTACATATAAAAAACCCCCAAAAATTTCAATATAAAACAGAGATTTATGGCCTTTTTAATGAAATTCAAACAGAAAGGAAGAGAGAGAGAGAGAGAGAGAGAGAAAGACCTCGTAGTGGGTGGTCCAGATATCGATCCCCAAGGTTTTCTGGTACTGATCAATTACTTGCTTCGTTCTATTAAAAAGAGAGAGAAACAAATAAGTTTTTTTTTCTATGAAATATAGTTTAAGTTTCAAAAAAAAAAAAAAGAAATCTAGGGTTTAAGAGAAGGAGCTTTACGTGGTGGAAGGGCTGATAAACTCATGGAGTTTGCCAGTAGTGGAAAACATGATGATCGAAACTCTAGCATCGCAAAGAACTGTAAGTTCATTAGCTTTCTTGAAAAGACCATTTCTTCTCTTCGAATACGTGACTTGCCTGTTGGTCGAGTTCTCTATCAGCTTGATCTGGATCTTCCCTCGAGCCATGATTGATTTTATCTCTAGTTTTTCTGGGAAAGTTGTAAAAGAGAAGAGGGGATAGAAAACAAGGAGTTAAATCTTAAATGAAATGAAATGAAGGAGATGGTGGAATCCATTACCAAAAATGGAAAGGCAAAGCCTAATCGGTGAAAGGCTTCTCAAAGTTTGTTAAAGGCGGTAAATTGGAGAGTTTCCCCTTCTTTGATTTGAACCGAATATCGATGTTCCATTGTTTTGGAACAGGAACTGTGGGGACCATCACTTTCCGTCTTTCTCCGTCATTTCTCTTTTCTTTTGTTTCACATTTATCTCCTGTTTTACTAACCCCCTAATTAACAGCGGTTAACGGTGTATTGTTTGTGTTGAGTGTGCCTATTTATTTTACAAAAAAAATATAACGTGTTAGATTTTTTTTGATGTTGTGTAATTATATAAATCAACTTGATTTTAGTTTATTTTTTTCATAATTATTTTATCATTATCTTAAGTTTACTTTTTACAAGAATAATGAGAACTAGTTTTATATATCAATTGTGGAAAAAAATACGTATAATTAAATTAAAATTGATTTTTATGTGTAATATTTTGTTAGAAATATATTATTGTAAAACGGAATAGTTAGCACTAACAGGATAAATAAATTAAACATAAATAAAAATAATTATTATTATGTTATGGAAGAACCACTGTTTTAAAAGTAAATTCATCCTGATCGGTGTAATCGTGTAATGGATATCGCCCCCCCCCCCCAAAATTAACAAGTTCTTCAATATTCGCACACCAAAATAAAGAAGGTGGAACAAAAATGATATTGCTTTTCTCAAAAGTATTCAAAAAAGTAGACTGGAAACTTGATTGAAAAAGTTTTCTGAACAGAAAACATATGAGCTAAGAAAAGTAGAAAAAAGATTGTTATTTGCTTATTGTTGTGAAAAAATGAGAAGAATAACCTATTAATTATATTGTTTTTTGAAGGAATAAAATGATAAAATAGTTTTCAAAAATAGCAAAGGAATTTTTAACTGAAAATACTTTGCTACAGTAAAAAAAAAAAACAAACAAAGAAACTAAGCCAAGCAACAACAATGCATGTGTTGGGCTTTGAATCCCCAGTTACTCAATGAAGATAAGAGGTTAGGATTATATTTAAATCCTCTTAGAAGTCTTTTCTCAACTAATGTGGGATTACCCACTTTGCATTACCAACATATAATTGTCAAATTAAAATAATTAGACATAAACTAAAGAATAATTAGTACAATTTTAAATATGAAATTAAAAATGAATAAAATTATTATAAAAAAGTAAGATATTTTCAAAACAAACTATTTTTTTTCTTTTTACTAGAAATAAATAATGGGAGTGATTAGTTTAGTACTAATTCATATAGTAAAACATGTGAAAATAATAATAATCCTATTAGATGTAACACTATAAAATGAAGATTTTTATAAAAATTATCATTAAATTGTTAGCATGAAAGAGGATGATTCACATATTTTCCACCAAAGTATGTAAATGTTGTATCCAAATTTCTGGTTTAAAACATGAGAGAAGATGATTGGAAGTGTTTGCTTAAGAGTGTGGTATCTTGCTGGGAAAACTATGTTTTGATATATTGCACTCTTTTGAAATAAAAATTGAAACATTTTCAATATGATATGCACAATTATGAATAATATATAATATTTTCTTTTATCATTTTATATACATTCAAATCAGTGAGGACTTTTATAAGGGCTTAGGGAGTCTTATTCTTTTAAAATATCGAGAAAATTTTATTTTTCCTTAAATTTTAAAAAATTAATTAAACCCCTAACTTTTTTTTTTTTTTTTTGGAAATTTTCATTTATCTTGATTTTTTATTAAAAAAAAATTCTCATTAATCTCACACAATTTTTAAAAAAAATTTAATTAAACCTTCAATTATTTTAAAAAGCATTTCATTAAACTCTTAAAATTACTGAAGACAAAAATTTAGTGTTAGAATCCGCCACTAATTAAAACCGTTCATTAACAATAGTCGTGCCTTTGTTCTTAAACATTTTTTTTTAGAATAGACTTTTGATTAAATATCAAAATTGGTTATTCAGTGCTACCAACAAGTGTTAGGTGTAATGATAAGACATATTGCACTTTTAATGAGAGAATGATATCTGAACTTTCGAGACGATATTATTGGAAGGGAATCTCGAACATAAATCGTAAAACGAAAATGGAAACTACCATGAAAAAATTGGTAATAGAGTAAATCTATAACGGAAGGAAATTTTAGATACTGAATGTTAGCAAAAAAATATATATATCAAATTGAAAAAAATATATATTTCAAGAGCTAAATTGAATTTTATATCATAATTTAGAAACTTGTATTTTTAAAATTATCCAAATCCAAATATGTAAATTAGCCTACCAATTTCAATAGATTTATCATGTGCAAATTATCTGAATAGTATTATTATTCAAAGTCAAATCTAAATTAAATATTATTATTCGTTGGACATCTAAATTCATAAAAAAAAAATCAAGTTAAAATATCTAATCATTTTCGCGTATCTAATTATGCAAAAGAATTTCGATTGAATCTTAATTCGATTGGCATAGACATTGTTGCCAATTTGGGAGGACATGAGTTTGAGTGTGTTTAAGCGCATTATCCTCCGATGTATGAATTGAGAGAAACTATGGGTAGTTCTAAGCGTTGTGTTAAAAAGAGCAAATATAATCGGAACCTATAATGAAATTATTCAAAAAATATGCAAAATTTTAAGTTAGAAACTTCTAAAGATCTATTTATATATAAAATAAAAATTATAAATATTAATTAATTCAAATATTTGGATCCACATATGATATCTGAATAAACAATTTGTATTTGGATAATAGATATTGGAGATATGTGTGAATAAAAATTTTAAAACTAAAATCCAAATATGTAATATTTTGGAACTGCAGCAAAACAAATCCTTATTAAATCTAACACGGTTAGCAAGATTCTTAAATTAGTGCCAACAGATATTAGATTGCCCATGGTTAAAGATGAGGAAATATCCATAGGATTTTCTCATATTCTGGACCTAGCTAGTTCGTAGTCTGGGCGTGAGGGGCAGATGAACTGGACCGCGTCGGCCTACCATTTTCTTCTTTGAAGAAATTAACGTTGTTAAGGTCTCAAGGTTATGTCATTTCAAAGCCATACCCAGACGTCTAATCCTACGATTTTTTTTCATGCTTTTTGCTGGAAATATGCCTTCTCGGGAACTGAAATTTGTAACAGATGAACAATTCATATGTTGTTTATACTGTGAACCTGCCTGGGTGATGGCTAGACCCACCAGTTCAAGATCCATGATGATGTTAGGTTTTCCAATGGCCTGCTCTCCAGAGTTCTTTTTTTATTTCCAGTTATTATTGAGTTTAAAATTGAGCTGTTTTTTTCGAGTAAAAAGTTTTGATCAAACCAACTCAAATAATTTAATTTAACTAATTCTACAAGTTCAAAGCTTGAATCCTCGAATTTTGAACTGAGCTTCTTGCAAATTGAGTGCTAAAAGAAGAAAAGCATTAGCATAGTATAGCAGGTCTTGCTGTTGCACATGTTGTGCTGGATGTCAAGTCTTCCTTTCGATCTTCTCAGTGGAGGAGGAAACCAGCCCTTAATTACTTTAGAATCTGAATTGGTGATCCGGTTTTAAAACGGGATGGAATTGGAAACCCTATTTTCTCCCTTTCAAAATCCAGATTTTGCCCAATAGGTGATGATTAACGGTAGAGATGAGCGAATAACCTCAACTTGATGGTTCTAATTCACAAAAAAATCATTTTAGCAATCATATAATTTTTCGTCTCTTTTAATTTTTAAACTTGTATCATTTATCAAATCACCTCGAAATAAATAAAAAAGTTAACATATATTAACTTTGATGACGTGACATGCACGTGGCACTTATTTATTTTTTAAAATTAAAAATTCAAAAAATAAAAATAAAAAGTATAAAAAATGTTTTTTTTATATTAATTAATTATTTAAAGATTTAATTCATTACTGACGTGGAATTCATGTGGGCTTCCACGTGAATAAACTTAATCATGGGCCTAGTCGAGTTGGGCTTGATCGATGCAAAATTATAGGTTCATTTTTTTAAGCCTAGGCATGACCTGTAACACTCGTAACCCGTAATCGTCGTCGATTTAGGGTCTCAAAGTATTACAGGACGATATAAGATCATTAAAGTATTTCAAGCAAACATTCAAGCATCAGCCTAAATTGCTAATATAATGACCATCTATCTACTTCATATTCAAACTAAACAACCAAGAGTTCTACTCAAACAATCACCAATATAAACATACAAGCCATACATAATTCAATACATTCATTATAATTAAAATATTTACATAACTCTCAATTTACTAGCTCATTAGATCAATTACATCATTCAAAATATATTCCTATCAAGCCAACTATAATGTACTAATATTCACAATTGCTCATTTCCTAAAAGACCATTAAACATAAAGTTAATCCTAGGTACATGCCAAAATAACCAAAAGAAAGACCTCACTGACTTTGAGTTTGGGATTCCTGCCTTGATGCTGAGTTGTAATCTACTATTAAATTAACCTGTAATCAAGATATTCGATTACATTAGAAACTTTCATTTATCAACATAACCATTCTCATGAATCTTTATAATCCTCAAATAAAAGCTTCCATTTGACAATTCATGGTCCAATTTCAATATAGCACATAATACAAACAAACAACTATGTGTAATACTTCCATTCATTATATTTCTTACTCCATATATATATAACTTGATGATTCTTCCCAAAAAGTTGTTCATTCGTCGTTTATAATTTCCGTCAATTCATGGCATCCGGTGCCTAGCGGATAAACCACAAAAGTGAGCCCAACTCTAGTTGGATTAACCAACGTTTTGCGCCCAGCGCTGGTCGAGTAAACTGACATATATGACACCCCAGTGCTTAGCGGATAAACCGCAAATGTGAGCCCAGCTCTAGTTGGATTAACCAACGATGCCCGTCAAATCCTAGCACTCAGTGCCTAGCGGATAAACCGCGATTGTGAGCCCAGCTCTAGTTGGATTAACCAACAATATCCATCAAATCCTGACACCCAATGCCTAACGGATAAACCGCAAATGTGTGCCCAGCACTAGTCAATTAAATTGACAAAATAACTAATATTTCATTCCCGACATTTCATCAATTATCAGTTGATATCAACAATTAAATAAATGTATCTATATAACTATTTCCATGTATCATGAATTACATAACAATTAATTAATTTAACTTTAATCAATATTTAAATAGAATAATAAGTTTGAAGGTCTGAACTTGCCTTATTACATAATCAACAATCTCTCATTTAATAATTCAACCATTTAACAACAAATGACTATGAGTAATTCTTGATACATTCCATAACCATACATGTATGTATATATATATTTCCATAATTTTCCGTTCAATGGGATTATCCAAATACTCATACAAAACATAATTAAACCAAATAACATAACTCAAATAAACTGACAAATACATAAATACATCATTCCACATTTCATCACATCATAATTTAAACCCTTTGTATTGTTCAACTATATCTAATATTTGTGATACATTCCTTAATAATTTTTATATATACTCAACCAACCATTTAAATATATATAATTGGATACCGATTTAATTAATAACATAACTAATTAAATAATTAAAGTTCGAGTTTTAAGGACTACGAACTTACTGAGTTATGTTAGTTGCTTAAAATCGAGATTGACTATCCCACGATCTTCTCCTTTCCGCGATTGGTATTTGATTTGCTCGTTTCTTGATATGCATACAACAATTTAATGCATTAACAAATTTATAACCATCACAATTCAATATTTCCTCATCATTCAATTTATCCTTAATATTTTACAATTTCATTAGTGAATCCTTAACACATTTATCCCCTTTAACTCCCATGGCAGCAAGCACTTCCATTAAATCAAATGCACACCTATATATATATGCTTATCTCTTTTCCAAACAACTCC
Organism: Kokia cookei; assembly: GCA_039519145.1. Lineage (NCBI taxonomy): Eukaryota > Viridiplantae > Streptophyta > Magnoliopsida > Malvales > Malvaceae > Kokia > Kokia cookei. The sequence continues at coordinate 20,905,626 of CM076902.1, forward strand.
TTGACTATTGAAATTTATAACTCAAACACCATAACACTTTAAATTTATAACAATTACATCCCAAGAATTAATACCATTTAAACTTACTACCCAAAGTAATTTACATATAAATAAACCTTATAATCAACACCAGCTCCCTTCGAAATATCCATGAAACAATCCATTTATATCTATATTTTCACTCAAAAATTTCGTATTAAACTCCAATATTCAATTAAATTATCAAATATAGCTAATCCATGAATGTCTCATGTTAAATCTTTCTATATAATAAACATGCAAAGAAACATACTACCAAACTTCACCAAGAACTTCAATATTCATCAATGGCATTTTCCAAAATACTTTATAATTCTATGAATTAACACCCGGGTTATTTAGGTTGAGTCAAAACAATCACAAAAATGTAAAATTCATGAAAAATGGACCAAGATTCACTTACATGCATGTACCAAGAAGAACCGAACCACAAGCTCAACAATGGTTTCTCTTTTTCTTTTTCTTTTTTTCTTCTCTAATATTTCGGCAAGCATCCCAAGAGATGACCCCCCGAAATGAATTATTTTATTTATTAATGTTTTATCCCATTAACTGTCTAATTACAAGCTTATCCTTACTCTTAAGCTTTAAGCATTAATTCTACCCGATCCATTATTGTCCACCCATGATCTTTTCTCTTTTTTCTTTTAATACAAGTTATCTTCATTACCGTACATCATCATGTCTCTTTCGTTCCACTATCTCATTTTATTTTAATAAAACAATTCTTTAATCAAACTTAGATGACCCATCGTGCATGCTACCCTTATTTCATTTTTTCATCATTTTACTGTATTGATCTGTTAATTAATTAAAGTTTCATTCATCCACTATCTTTATTTTAGTTAATTTATCACTTTGATACCTTAACTTCGTACTCCCTTAATCCATCAAAGTAATTTGACATGTTATACTAATTTTAATCATCCTTTTCAATTAAATCTTAATTCTCCAATAAATATATAAATCATCAAAATTTCTTAACCCCATTAAATACTATTTAACCCCAACTAATTAGACATAATTAAATAATAATCCACTGACTCATGTGACGAAATTAAGATCCTGGAACCTTCGTTTCCAGTACTACCAAAATATGGGTCATTACATGACCCAACCTAAAAAACTGGCTTGCAATTTTACCCAACCCCGAGTTAGATTAAAAATGCTAAACCTGAGCCTGACTTGACCCGCACATATTTTTTTAGATTATTTTTTATATAAAAATAAATTTAAAAATTATAATACATAAAATACACATTAAAATAAATGTTTCTCAATAAATTGGAAATACATTAAAAAAGTCTTTATACTTAAATAACACTAATGCTTCTAAAATAGTAGCAAAATGAACAATAAAATAAGAGTTATACAATATACAAACAATAACACAAAATAGTATCGATATGATAATGAAATGACAACAAAAAATCAGCGAAATGACAACAAAACAACAAAAAAAAAATAGGTTGATTAGGACTGCGCTCGAGCCAAAAATCCTATCCAAAGCCCAACTCGTTTAGAAAACGAGTCTTATTTTTTGTTCAAACCCATTTTTTGGATCTATATTTTTATCCAAACCCTTTCACTTTTCGGACGGGCCTTTGGGTTTGAACATGTGACCCAGTCCATGATCAAGTCTACACGTGGCTGTCACGTCGGTAAAGTTAACAAACAGCTTTTTCATTCAATTTAAGATAATTTGACAAACAATGGAAGTTCAAGAACTAAAAGTGACGAAAAATTAAATGGAGAACTAAAATAACTTTTTTATTATAAAGTTGGGAGATAAAGAAATCATTATGCTTTTTTTTTTCAAAATCGAATTGGGATGAGCTTGGATGGGTTTTTTCAATTTAAAATTTCAGTCATACTGAGATCAAAGCTACGCCAAAATTATTAAAATATTTTTTTATATAATTAATTATATATGTGAGCTAAATAAGTTATATATTTTTATTGGAATTTTTTAAAATATTTTATGAGATTTTAATCGATTAGAGTCAGAATCCAAGTAATTTTTCTTTGTTGAGTATCAATTTTTGGTATTATGATTTCAAATAAAATCAAGTTGGAAATAATATCAGGATGAAAGGTATTAAACTCGGATCGAAGTCCGCCCCATCCTCTTGTGATTCCTAATTAACTGCGGCCTAGTTTGGTTAGAACAATCAGGTGATGGGCCAAAAAGAGATACCTTAGGTTGAAGGCCCACTATACCCAGTAACTCTCGGCAGCCCTCAACCTCAACAGACACGTTAGGCAGGCTCCGTTCGCCTGGTTTCCTGAATTCGCTCCGCCCGATTTCTCAGGGTCCATTTCAAAGAGAAACGACCAAGTAAACTACAGATTGAGTGAATCAATTATATAAACCCTTGCCCAAATCTTCCTCCCCCACAAGTAAAACGTGGATAAGAAAGTTTCTTACAGTCAGTCATTTACAGAGGCTTTGAACAATGGATGAAGATCACAACAACGGCGGCTTTTTGGATATGGGAAAAGCTGATAGATCGGTTTGGTTGATGAAGTGCCCCGTGGTGGTCGCTAAGTCATGGAAGAGCCAACTATCTTCTTCTTCTTCTTCTTCTTCTTCTTCTTCTGATTCTCAGCCTCTCGCCAAGGTTGTCTTCTCCCTTGACCCTCTCAAACCCGACGACCCTTCTTCACACCAGGTAAATTAGTTGAGATCAGATAATAATTACTTCAAGTTAACAGATTATTTAATCGTGAATTTTTAGATGTAGCAATTCTAGAAAAGGGTTCTTTTATTGATTGTTTAATCTAACAAGGCAAATATTTTATGACATGGTTAAACATTATAGTAGTAATTCTGTCGTTGTCTTGTTTCTTACGAATTTATGAATTGGCATTTATCAGTTTACTATGGAGGTGGCTGGATCAGAGACCGAAAGAATACCCAAAAGCTACTCTTTGAACATGTTCAAAGACTTTGTTCCTATGTGTGTCATCTCTGAATCAAGTCAAGGTCAGAGTTATGGTTCTTTGCTTCTCAAGTATTCAATTTTATGTGTTTTATCTAATTCAATTATTATTTTTCTTAATTTTAGTAATGCAAAGTTCGTTCCTATTTCTTAACTGGCTTGGTTAGACTTGGCAATCCATGTACGAGTCTATGCATGTGTGTCCTGTTTGATATTTTTTTAACATAAACCTAAACGATTAAGTCTGTCAAAAATCCTAAACATGAATACTATTATACTTGTTTATTTCATTTTTTTTTGTGTTTATCAATCGTGTCAAGGTGTCATTTTGTGCTCAAAATTGTCAGAGGTCTACGGTGACTTGAAGTAACAATTTACTCCGTGATATGATTTTCTCATAAATGCCGGTTTGATGTTTCTCTTACTTAAGTTTTGTGCTTTAGTTTGTATCTTAAGTGCTGATTTTTTGCTATAGGTTCGGTTGCAATGGAAGGAAAAGTTGAGCATAAATTCGACATGAAACCGCATGAGGAAAACATTGAGGAATATGGGAGATTGTGTCGAGAAAGAACAAATAAGTCCATGATCAAGAACAGGCAAATACAGGTAGGCAAATGAGTATGCTTTGGCTTGAGTAAGACTTTGTCTTCCAAAACTACTATGTTGCCAATTATCATACGTGTTTTTTATGCCATTTTGAAGGTTATAGATAATGACCGCGGAGTTCACATGAGGCCAATGCCTGGAATGGTTGGCCTGATTTCATCCAACCCCAAGGTACTTTGAGACACAGTCTCTAGACAACGATATTCGTAATTTTTCGCGCTTATTGACAATTGCTCATCATCCGTTGTATCTGAGCAGGAAAAGAAGAAAACAATGCCAGTTAAACAATCAGATGTGAAAAGAACCCGAAGGGATCGTGGAGAACTGGAAGATATAATGTTCAAGCTGTTTGAAAGACAACCAAATTGGACTTTGAAGCAACTTGTACAAGAGACTGATCAGCCTGCTGTAAGCCTCTTACATTTCTTCCTCATACTGCTTATTGTATCTTACAGTTTATAATGGTGATTTAAGTGTCTTCTTTTTCTGTAATATGTCATTCTACTGGCATCATAGAAATTGCAAATTGCTTTAAAAATGGAAAAAGCCAGTCTGTGCAAGAACTTCAAATCAGCTATATATTTCAGCTCGATAGAGAAGATGATATTCTGTAGTTTGTTGTTTTTTTTCTTTGTTAGCACTTGGCTCGTATTTGCGTGTTTGAAAGTTTTTTCTGTACTTTCTTCGCAGCAATTCCTTAAAGAGATACTGAACGAGCTCTGCGTGTACAACAAGAGAGGTGCCAATCAAGGAACCTACGAGCTTAAGCCAGAGTATAAAAAATCTGCAGAGGACACTGCAGCTGAATAGGTTAGATATAGCTGTAATTTACGTTTCCTTTTTTCTCTGGTTAATCGGAATATGTCTGAAAACAACCCTCATGAAGACGAAAGATAAATAGATAGACAATTATAGGAAGAAGGAAACATAGATGTAGCTACTAACTTTGATGTCCACATGATATAATCTAATTGTGATATTCATACTATGTGAATTTGCATTACAGTTTATAGGTATATGAACTTATAACATGTTTCGACCACTATTTTAAATAGTTTTTACGAGGTTTTCATGTAAATATTATAATACGAATTACAAAGCAATGCAATATTTTAAAATTAGGAAAAATTAAATTTGTTGATCTGCAAATAAGGTGAAATAATTGGTTACACATCATAACTTGAAGTGGAAACTACAGATGAATGGAAGTAATTATTGTTGAATTTCACAACACCATGCTTTGAAACTCCCCTTTATCCTTCATCACTTCATCAGCAGCATCCATCCCGACCGACTTCTCGACCCTAGCAGTGCTCCGTCCCATGCCATTCTTTCCCTTGTAGCATCGAGCCACCCACAGGTACTTCAAGAAATTAGCAGCATTGATTATCGTTAATACCCAGTAGAAATTATCGAGCCTGCTTTCGTTTAGATCATTTCTTAGCCACCCTGTTTGTTCTCCACCGGTTGCACGCACAATGATTTTAACAATGGCAGTGCTCAACCAACTTCCGATCCCAATCTCACTAAGAAACATTGCACTGCTTATGCTTCTTGTCCCATCAGTCGCTTCATCGTAAAAGAACTCCAATTGTCCCACGTAAGTGAAAACCTCGGCAGTGCCAATTAAGAAGAACTGTGGAAGCAGCCAGAACACCGTCAAAGATGACGGATCAGGGTGGTCTCGACGTTTCTTCTCGACTAAAGCAGCTGAGGCCATTGCAAAGATAGATATGAATAGGCCGACACCCATTCTTTGTAAAGATGTAAGACCACGACGATGACCGGTGTGTTTACGTAAGATTGGGACCATCCATATTTCATAGATGGGGACGAGTAAGAGGGCATTGATGGCACTGAAAACAGGGACCGAGCCTGCTGGAATGTTGAAGTGCGGACCAAGTTTTCGGTCCATAATGGTGGCTTGGCTGATGAAGAAGGTCGAGAGTTGAGCAAATGAGATGGAAAGAGCTATCGTAGATGTCCATACAGGGAGGATTCTGATGAAGGACTTGAATTCTTCTACTTGAGTCACTGGGCAAAGCCTCCATCGGTTTTTAGTATTAGCTTCAGGATCCATCACCATTGCTGCCTTGTCCAAGAACCTATAATAAGAAGCCAATTTATACAAATAATTTCATTGTCCAAGGGACGGGTAACATTTATCTAAAATTACCTATACTGTTTTGTTCGAGTGAGTTTTCGAGCACCAAAAATATCAGACTCCATTGAATTAACTTCATATAAAACAGCTTCACGTCTTAATTGAGCCCCATGAAAATGGTTCCTAATAGAAGCCACAAAAACCTGGAGAAACCTTGTGAAAGGACTTCCCATGGGTTTTTGGTAACGATAAAGAGGTATTCCAGCAGCTAGGATTAAAATGGAGCAAATAATAGCTGCAGTAGGGACTCCAAAACCCCAACCATAACCTTTCTTCTCTTCTACATATACCACAAGCGTGATCCCCAAGATGGCACCCATGTTTATGGCAAAGAAGAACCAGTTAAAGAATGAATATTTCTTTTGGGCTTCTTTTTCATCAGCTCCGTCGAACTGGTCTGCTCCAAAGGATGAAACGCATGGCTTGATACCACCGGTTCCAAGGGCTATAAGAGCCAATGCAACAAAGAGGAAACCTGATTGGTTGCCGGTTGCTTTAATGCATGGTCTGGCCGTGCATTGTGGTGGTCGCAGGCTGTCTATGGAAGCCGATAGCGTCAGCAAAATCATTCCCTGAGAAAGAAAAAAAAAAAAAGAAGGAACATTGGGCCTCTAGGTTACATGGTCCAACACTAAGCTGATGATTCAGGATGAGCCAACTAGTGATAATTTAGGCTTCCCTGCCATGGGATTTAGACCATCTAAGGCATATGAAATTATGAAAGGGAAATGCCAACTTACTACTGCATATATGCAAGAAAAGATGATGATGGTGAAGAATCGACCCAAGTAAGCATCGGCAAGAAATGCTCCAAGTAGAGTAAGACAATAGGCAGCTCCGATCCAATCATTCACATGAGTTGCAGCAGATGGAAGCGATTGGTGCATTTCGAAAACCAAATAAGCCACCATGTTCACTGCTATTGCAAAGAATGCCAATCTCTCCGCAACCTCATTAACTATAATTCAAAGAAAACCAAACCATGAATCAATCAGTGACAACAAATCACGTCAGTAGACCTCCTTTTAATACCCAAAATTGAGCTGAGAGCTGGTTTTAGTGAATACCTATGATAAATGGAGATGCCTTCCATCCTCCAGTTGTTTGTTTATCTGCAATATTCCCTCTAATATCCACGCATCCATTGCCAACCAATGTAGTTGATGATTCAATTTTCTCATCATCCTGCTGTATATTCTCAACAAATTTCTCCATAGATGGCTGAATAAAGGACTTCTCAAATGGGTTATCACCAGGTTCCATTATTTCCACTGTCGAAACTCCTGGGGTGGGTTCTGTTTTCGGGAACAATGCTAGGTGGGGATATCTTAACTTGAGGGCTCACATAAATAAGAGATCAATTTACCCCCAAAAAACGAACCCTTAAAAAATTGCATGACTACGTGTCTTGTAGTTTGTCTGGTTTGCTTTTTGACGTTTCTGATGGGGTAAATGATGGCGTTTCGCCGGCAATAGGAATAATGGGTCTTTTTTTTTTTTTTTTTGCTTAAATCGTGCAACTTCCAAATGGGGTTGAAGAGAAGTGCAAGTCGCTTAAGGAATGCTTAGATAGCGACGATGATTTGTTGTCTATCAGACCAAACCCTGTATTGAATCATTCAGAACTGCCGCCTTTTTCATTTTCTGTCTGGATCGTTGTCTGATCAGGTCAAGTTTGGTCCTTCTGAAATAGGACCTGTTCTTTTTCAAAGAAATCAACATATTCCCATATCAGAAGGCAACAAAATCATTTTTTCTTTTGGTAAAAACATTGATCCCTTCCTCTCCAAAAAATAAGAACAAAATTTTTAAAGTTAACAATAAGGATTTCTGTATAATTATATAATACAGAATTAAGCCCCCAAAGTTTCAATAGAATTTTTCTTTAAATGTAAAAATTTAAAACTTTTAACTTCAGAAAATATATAAATAAGCAGGAAGTGTAAATTTGAGATTATACCAATTTGCAGGAAGTGTAAATTTGAGATTATACCAATTTTTCAAAAGTTAAATTTATGATTATCTCAATATTTCAATTAGACCTGATTATGGGTTGGGTCATTCGACCTGACTCGAAGGTCCGTCCAAAAAATGGGAGGATTTGGACAAAAATATAAATCTGAAAAATGAATTTGGACAAAAAATGAGACTTATTTTCTAAATGGGTCAAGAAGAATTTTTTGGCTCGAGTCCAGCCCGACCCGAATAAATTAACCATTTTTAATAAAAAATTATATTATTGTTTTTGTGTTGCTTTTTGCTGTTTTCATTGTTATTTTTTGCTATTTTGGTGTTGTATTTTTATTGTTTTGATGTTGTGTTTTTACTGTTTTGATATTTTTTTACTGTTTTGGTGTTATTTTTTTACTATTTTGGTGCTATTTTTATTGTTATTTTTGTTACTATTTTTTCTATTATTTTTGCTGCTGTTTTGGTTGTTATTTTTAGTTGTTTGGATGTTATTTTTATATGTTTTTATTATTTTTTTATTGTCTTTTTTAATATTATTTGAATATTGTAAAACTTATGTTTTATTGTTAATTTTTCTACTATTTTATTTGCAACTATATTAATATAAAGAATTTTTAATGTATTTTTAATTTGTTTATTTTTTAATATTTGTTTTAAAGTTTTAAGCGTATTTGATATATTATATCTTTTTTAAATTTGTTGTATATAATAAAATAATCTAAAAAAATTAATATGGGTTGGGTCAGGTCAGACTCGGACTTGACTTCTATAATTCGGGTCGGATTTTGACAAAATTTTAGGCTCATTTTTTGGGCCGAGCCGGACTTAGACCTAGCAATTGAGCCTAAAAATTTGTTGAAGCCCGACCCGAACTCGACTCGACCCAACCCACGATCAGCTCTAATCTCAATATATGAGAGCTAAAAATTATAGCTATTAAAATTGTGACATTAACTAGAGGCTCGTTTGTTTTATTAAAAATAATTTTCAAAAAATAATTTAATTTTTTAATATTTAATAAATTTATATAAAATATTTTTTTGTCGTTAATAGATTTTTTGAAAGTAATTTTATAAAAATTTTCAATAAAATAAACATGCATTTTAAATTTTATTATCCTTTCATTACTTAATTGAATTTATTTCATAAAACTTATTTATATTTTAATTAATAATTAATTTTAATTTATATATAAATATAAATTTATGTTGAATTAAGTTGAAAATGATAAATATTTATTTTTAATGAAAAACGATTAATAAAATATTAATATAATAATTAAATTATATGATTATGAAATATGAAAATTTAGAAAGTTGAGAATAAAATAATAAAGTTCAAAACATATGAAAAGCAGCAAAAATTATAAAAATTTTGAGTTTTAAGAATAATTTACCTTATTGGAAAATTTGATAATAGTTGTAAGGATTAAATTATAAAAAAAAAACCTTTTTAATGGGCCTCATGTCGTCTGTTACGGAATATGGGTTTCTGGTACGGGCCAAGGCCCATCGTCAAGGCAAGCTCAAAAAGCAGTAATGCTTGTTACCTCTCTCTTTTCACATAAAATCATCAAAATTACACAATTAGATATAAGCAAGAGTTAAAGTTTGCAGGAGCTATGGAATCGAAATGCTTGCGGATTACTACCGTTGGTGGACTACGTAGTGTAACGTTTTCTATTTTCCACGTCCCAAGTAGTCTCTTACAAAATTTATTCACTTTTGATTTTATACAATCGTTACACACTTTTCAGCATAGTAGCTGGGCTGCCTACAACAGCATGTAACCGATACTTACAGGAATGTAAATAATTATAAATAAAAAAGTGGAAAATATAAAAAGACATTGCCATGAAAACCCCAGAAAAACCATGTGGTTTTCATGGCTATTAGCTTTTGAATGTATAGAAAGACTATGGAATGGTTTTCACATGTTCGACGTAGCTGGCAGAGAGTGCCGATTTAGATTTACATGCACCACGGGGTTTGCAATGCATCCAATCCTGTTGTATCCACAAGACTGGTACCGAAAATGCTTGGATCATCCATCACTGGAAAATCTAATGACATAACAGCTTCTGCCCAAATGGAGTCATCTAAAACAGGCAAGTTCATCGTCATATTCTCCCAAAACCCACCAATTTCTTCTTGGTTTTGTCCAAATTTGGCATTGTTCTCCACCACGTTCCCTTGAGACATATCTGATTCACTTTTGCTCACTGGTGTTACTTCATCGACCCTGATAATAATTGGGCTGTTTGATGAACTGGTAGTCGCATTTAGAGGTTGGTTCCCTATCGGGGCGACCTGAGTATCTGGTGAAGGAGGTGGAAACCGAGAGTTGACACACAAGTGTGGTAAGTTGAGCTTGGCATCCGAACCATAGAGTTTACGTGCGGCAGCATCGTAAGTCACAGCAGCTTCAAGGGCGGTGTCGAAAGTACCTAGCCAAAGACGAGAACCACGGTTGGGTTCACGAATTTCAGCCACCCATTTGCCCCAAGTTCTTTGTCTTACACCTTTGTAAGTGCAAAGAGCATTCTCTGGACCTCCCTTCCCTCTCATGCACCCTTTTCTCGAGCTCGCTTGTGCTTGTTTCTTCACTTGTTTTTTCTCTCCAGACCCAGAGCCACCCATGGCTGATGCTGACATTGTTAATCCAACCCAAAGAACAAAAAGTTATTGGTAAGCACATTAACTGAGAGGGGGGAAATCGTAAATCGTATTTATACAATAGAAAGAGAGATAAGAGCTGAAAGGGGGGTGTAATTAAGGTTGGCTGGAACGTGTCTTAAAGATGGGTTTAGAGATGATACATGGCATGGGAGCCATGTTGGCACGCGTCGACAGCAGAGCTGATTGACATTTCTGATGGACACACTTGGCCTAGATTCTTGCGTGCAAACACACTGAGGTGGCAAAGAGGGAGTTTGATTTCTTTTGGAAATTTTGGGGGATGGGATAAACGGTCGATTTTCTATTGGGAAATGGTGTGGGGGCAATCGGTTTGAGATAAGAATGTCCCCCGCTCGAGGGTCGAGGTTTCCAAAAAAAGAACCCCTCTATAAATGACAAATGAGAAAGGGTTGCTTCGTTGATACGTGGGAGCTCCCAAAAACAAGCTCCACAAATTTACAAACATTATTTTTATAATCAGTTTGATTCCACAAAACAATACATTATTTAAATTTATTTTATTCAATCCTATATTTAATTTCAAATGTAATTATGAGCTTGATTTCTAAAGAAAGATTTTTCAAAGTAATAAAAAATCAATTAAATCAATGAGCAAGTACTAAAATATTCGAATCCTGTTCAATAAAAACTTTGTTACTCGGAAAATAACCAAATCTATTTCGATTTTTTGACCAGGATACGAATAAGACCCTATCCCTTATCTTAAGGTCAGGAACACAAAAATATGATAATCCTATCTACGAGCTACAATCAGGGGGTCTCCTATATAATAACCCAAGCTAAATCGTGTTAGGAAACTGGTATTTTCATTTCATTTCATGATTTTTCCCATTAATCCAACAATGGCTCATCCTAAATCTCCATATACATGTCAAGAATTTGAAGGGAAGAAGAGAAAGGAGACAAAAAGTGAAAACAGAGGAGAGCACAAAATACAATAAACTGACCTTTTTCATTCATCTAAGCAACTAATTGTCATATAAGGCTAAAGCAATAATTTGGATTAATCCATAGTTTGAAAATCTCAGCGGAGATATATACATATCCAAGACAGTGAAAACTTTTGCACCGAAGTTGCAGCCCTCAAATATGGCAGTGTTGACTGTTGAGCTTTTAAAGGAGTCAATCTTGTAGCATTATTAGTGTGAGCCAAAATTGTTCCAGAATTCATGGGCAAAGGGAGAAAATATGGGGTAAGCTTCACATTGGCAATTTGAGTCCGGATGTATTGAATTAGTACATTCACAACTATATTACTCCCTTGACCTCGCACTTAATTCCAATGCATCGTTCGAATCTCTACACTTCCTTAAGGCAGCCCTTATCTCCTTCAACATCTCGTTTACTCTGATGCCTTTCCTGCTCAATATCAGGAAATACTTAGTCAGGCTGCTCATCAACCTTGGACCTCAGAATGCAATATTAAGATGGAACTTTTAATGAGCTGACGCACTAGAGATGCAAGACAGCATTTAAGAAGAGAAACATTACTTACAAAACACTAACACCAACAACAGCAGCAGGCCGTGGATAGTCCTCAATTCCTTTATCCATTTTATCTTCAACAGAAATTGCTGAAGACAATGTAGTCGCTTTGCCAACTTCAGTGGGCAATGATAGCACTTCATCTCTAGAACTCATTCCCAACTCAGAATGTACTATATCACTTCCAATCTTTAAGATTTCTTCAGTTAAATTCGGAAGCTTATCCCTCGCCTAAGGTCGTACCAGATATGTTTTAAAATTTGTTAAAAGAGATGACATATCAGATGTTATACACATAACTCTTGCACTTAAAACACAATCTCTCAAGAGAAGGTAATGGTTAAGTCTTGTTATTTCTAAAAATCTTAATACAATAAAGATATTACCACATGTATAATGCCGTGTATTTCCACATAATACTTACAATAAAGAAAAAGACGCTAGGTTATTTTAGTTAATGAATTCAAAGTCTAACATTTGGATTAGGACTAGAATTCCAAAATTTAAAAAAAATATAGAGATCAGAAATAATCAAATTGCAGAACAATGACTAAATCCACAACTTACGTACAATGTGAGACTAATAGCAGAATTTGACCTAATGGATTTATCTGCTACCATTAGGGTCGGGATTGAAATTTCAAATTTTTTAAAGTATAGGGACTAAAATTAACCAAATTAGAATTTGACTGAAGATAAAAGCCCAGTCACTAGGTGAGACTTACCTTGGGAAGGTCAATCTTGTTGAGTACTACAACATATAGTCGTTCTAGGTAATTTGGATTGTACATCCTCAGTTCCTGCACATCATAATTACTATGGTAAGAGGAGTTGAAATTGAGGGGTATTCAGTTTAAGACATGATATATTTAGATGTTGAGAGTATCCAAGGCAAGAGTTTATCATTAATAGTGTTCGTATAACTTAACGCACAATTTTAAATGGTGATATCCAAACACAAACTTTGGCCCACCCTATATGTTTTAAAACCACAAAATGCCATAAAAGCTACAACTTATTAGTAAAACAAATTATTCCATCAATGAAAAAGGTTTGAATCAGACAATGGAACAATGTTAATGAACTGAATTAAAATAACAAAAAATATGAACGAGGGAAGAAATACCTCTCTGACAGTTATGTAGTCATTTAAAGGGTTATCAGCTGATGCATCAACAACATGGACCAACAAACGTGTCCTCCTCAAATGCCTCAAGAAATTGCGACCTAGACCCTAAACAATAAAAACATCTCAATTTGAAACAGAAAGATCAGAATAAGCAGTTTCACAAGATGAAAAAGACAAATGTATTACCTTGCCCAGATGAGCACCTTCTATAAGACCAGGTAAATCTGCCAATGTTGCTTCAGATGAATATTGACCTGGCCCTAAATCAGGGTCACCATCAAGCCGCCCAAGGTTTGGCATCAATGTCGTGAAAGGATAGTCAGCAATATCTGGTTTTGCAAGTGTAATGGCCGCTAGAAGCGTCGACTTGCCTGCATTTGGAAGCCCCTGCAGGGAAAATAAAATATCAGCATCTACCTTTTGTAGCCAATCTGATGCACTATCATAAATTATTATGACCTAGCCACCAACACAGATTACAAGGAAATACAAACCGAATCATGTTACATAGAAATGCAAGACAAATGAAAAATAATAGGATGCAGTACTTACAATTAACCCAACATCAGCAACAACTCGAAGAATCAACTCCAAACTAACCTCCTCTCCGGGCTGACCAAGAACTAAAATCTGCAGAAGTAAATAAAAGAAGATATTGAAAATGAATTTTAACACTACAAACAGAAAGAGCTACCACCTTGTAAACACTAAAAACCATATAAATTTTCATCAAATAAGCTGTTTCTTTCTATGCTGCCATAGTAAGGGATAAGATTTCATCTTGGACACCTTATCACTTTCATCTCTCATTACGTTTGTGGTTAAAGACATCAACTTTTTCCTTGTGTATTCAGGCATTTCTATCAAGCTAATCTGCCACAAAACAAAGAAAATTAAACCATCAATCACAGATCGATACTAAGAATACAACTTATACAGCATGCTTAGGAACAGAATACAGCCAAAACAAAGGAGGTCTATCAAACAGAATAAGATTGGATTCATATGAATCCTAGTTATTATCAATCAGTTCTTCGAATTATAAATAATCTGATACCTATCACATTCAGAGTTTTATGATCATTGGGATAAAGAAGAAAGAAAAAGGCATCAAATTACTAAACATGTAGCTTTGCATGACTCATATAATAAAATGCAAAACGCCAACTTGAAATTTTACTGAGTTAATTGAATCTTTGAATAGGTTTAAAGTTTAAACAACTAAGTTCTTAACTCTTACCCCTCCTTGACCACCCCTAGCAACAAGTACTTCATCACCAGGCTGCGCTAGGTCAGCCAATAACTTCCCACGTTTGCGTTTCACAACAGTGCCTGCAAAACAATACAAACAATAAGAAAATATGCATTTGGGATAATCATACCATCTCACCAAGCCATGAAAAGACCATAAAAATGGTGATATCCTTGGTATGTTCTTATCTACTCTTAACAATTGAAATTCAACTTCCATTTACGAGGAAAAGCCAAATGCTGTAGATGGTATCAAAAGAGTAATACTACAAACCAACAGGAACAGGGATACGCAAAGTTGGGGCAGCAAGGCCATCACGCAGCTGAGAAGTTAAAACACCCATAGCAGCGACATTTCCACCACGCTTTGCATTATGTCGACTCTTCTTATGAAGTTCCAATAAAGTATCTTTTCCTTCATCAGCATAAATTACTACGTCTCCACCATGGCCACCCACTGGAAGGATAAGTGACCCATCAAAATCCCTTTTATACGAGAGTTTCTTCTTTGACTTCTCTTTATTCTCATGTTTTCCTTGCGACTTCGTAGCTCGTTGTTGGTTAGGCATGGTAAGGACGGCACCATGGCCGCCATCACCCGAACGGACGGTGATGATTACTTGATCAAAATACTTGTGAGGTTCTTTTAGTAATGTATCGGGGTTTGTCGAAGGAGACTCTTTGGTTCTTGTTGTGAGTCTGGACTTTATCGTACAAAACCTCGATTTCCCAGATTTGTTTAAGTCCCAATTATGCCTACAACAGAAAGAAGAGCAATATCGTAAAATGTCACGGACAAAAAGGATAAAAAATGGTTAAGCTTCATGTAGAAAAGACTGGAGAAGTGAAATTGAAGGAAGGAACTAAAAAAGTTAAGATGCACACCTTGTGCTTGTGGAAATGGGGAGGAGAGGACCAAAGAAGAGTTTGTCGATAGTAAGGCGCGGGGTGAGATAGGCTGAAGGCGGCGAAACCAGAGTCGCCATTATCTCAAAGTAATAATGGCGTGTAGATATTTTGGTAAAATAAAAAAAGTGCTTATAAATTTGAATCGTGCAACTTTTTTTAATTTATAAAATAAAGGTTTTTGAAAAAAAAAAGAAGAGTTTTTTATTATTATGGGTAAGAGGCGAAATAATTTTTTTTTATTAAAAGCCGAAATTAAATTATAATTTTTTACAATAGTAAAAATGTACTACTTTGAGAACTTATATCTTTATAATTCTTAAAGGATTAATTCAAATTTTTATATTTTAAAGAGTCAAAATGTAATTTTACTTTTATTAATTTAAAATTTTAAAAATTATAAAAGGCTTAAATGAGGTTTAGTCAGAGTGATCCGATTTCTCCCTATCTGTTTATCCTTCATATTAAAGGGCTTAGCTTTTTACTCAGTAAAACCAAAATCCAATGAGTAATCCAAGGGGTTTCTGTTTGTTGTTTAGGGCCAAGTGTGTCTCATCTACTGTTTGCAGATGACAACTTTCTGTTCTTTCAGGCAACTATCCCTCAGTGCAATACAATTAAAAGTGTTAAGGGGCATTATGAGGTTGCATCGGGTTAAGGCTATAAATTACCAAAAATCAAGTATTGTGTTCAGTTTTAACACGTTGGCATCTGTTCGAGACATGATTATGGGTATCTTTAGATCTCCCTTCCCTTGTTGGGTGTAACAAACGCCAATTTTTTTATTTTCTAAGGGAACAACACTTGTTGACTTGGAAGACGGTCTATTGCATAAGTGTGTTTTTGTTGCCTCACACTTTTTGTGATGATCTTCAAAAGTTGATGAACTCATTTTGGTGGTGCAGTGATTGTAATGGAGTAAGGGAGCGCAAGTGGGTCTGGTAAGAACAGTTGTGTGTCCCTAAGAAATTTGATGGCATGAGTTTTCGATATTCACATTGCTTTAATTGTTGGGTAAACAGATTGCTTGATTTATGATGGATATGTCCGCTTTTGTTTATTGGTTCTTCAAAGCAAAATATTTTTCGAATTGATCTTTCCTTGATGCTTATGAGGATGGTAATCCCTTATTTGTATGACGCGGTATTTTGGCATCAAAACATATGATTTCGTGTGGTATGCAATGGCAAGTTGGGAATGACAATGATATTTCAGTATTTCGTGACCCATGATTGGTTGATGACATGACTTTTTATGTCAAGTCACTTCCATTAACAGGTTTTAAGGATTTGCGGGTTGTTGATTTATTTAATGTTAATGGTTGTGCATGGATTAGGGACTTGGTGGAAGACTTTTTAGCTCTTGATGATGCAAAATGTGTTCTTCAAATTCCAATTAGCTACACTCCTACAACAGATAGATTGATATGACATTTTAGTCCAGATGGAAGATATAGTGTGAGCTTGACGTACCATGTTGCTCTTAATATGTGTTTGGATTAGTCATTGTTGGATGAGAACACAGTTTGGGCGAAACTATAGCGATGTAAGATTCCATTAAAGGTTAAGGACTTGGTTTAGTGTTATCTGATGCACTTTTTACCTATACGGGTTCGTTTGAATGAGAAGGGTATTCCGCTATATCTCTCATGTAGCCGATGTGGTGAGGTTGAGAGTAAGAATTACATTTTGTTGCTTTGTCCGTATATGCAAGCTATTTGGAGTGTTGTTGGTTTTTCAGTCAGTTAATAAAGATTGACATATTTTGCAAGCTTCATGACTCGGCAACTCCTGAGCATCTACAGCGTGTATTGGTGCTATGTCGGATGACATGGTCTACTCACAATTATTTTGTTTGGAAAGGGGAAGATGTGGTCGAAACATCAGTCGATTGGGCTGTCAATGCTTTTTGGACTTATTGACAGTAGTTGATGAGGGTGTTTGCTATGATTGATGTGAGTGGTGACTGGGATGGAATGACTCGTGGTTGGGGAAGGGTTGGTTGGGCACCTTTGAAAGGTTGCTTGCTAAAATGTAATGTGGATTATGCTTGTTTTCAGCAAGAGGGGGCTACGGGGTATGTGGTCGTAGTTCGGGACTCTATGGGCTATGTGCTTAAAGGTTTTTCAAGTTTTTTTTTATGTTCATTTTAGTCCTTCCATTGCCAAAGTTGTTATCATTAAAGAGGCCTTGTCATGGTTAAAATCTTTAGCCTTTGATAATGTTATAGTTGAGTTGGATTACCTGATTGTAATTTTGGTTTTGTTGTACCCATCATCTAATTTTTTCTGAATTAGGTGTGTTGTTACATGATTGTTTATTGATGAAGAATCAATTTCAGCACTTGTTCTTTTGTTGGACTCGTTGGTGTGCCAATAAGGCAGCTCATTTCTTAGCTCGAGCACCTTTATTATATGCAAATACGTGGAATGAGATAACTTTCATATTGTTTCTCTTAATGAAAATATTTTATCTGTAACTGAAGATAGGGTGGTTGGAGGATATAGATGATAAGTTCAGGTGTATGGGATGTGTTGTTGGCTTAGGTTTTAACTTGTTCGATTCCTGAACTTGCTTGTTGTCTTAATACTTTTTCTCATTAATAAATTTCATTTTTTTCTAAGAAAAAAAAAAGAGAGTGAAGAACCAAACAAGAACCAAATATTACTCTATCCATTTATATTTATAAATGTAGACAAATGACACTATGAATACCAAATCACAAACTTTTAATAAATATATTCCTTATATAAACACTAATCATTTCAAGTTCGCTATTACAAAGTTTTTTAAAGATTCGAATCTGAATTTTCGTTAATCTTGTAGTTGAACGATGGATCATCAATTAAGGTTTTGCCGTTTTGGTTTAAACGTAAGAATATTTATATAATGGGTTAATATATTATTTAGTGTATAAATTTTATTTTAATATTCAATTTGATATCTAAGTTTAGCTTCAATACTCGTTTTAATATTTGAATGTTTTCAATCTGATGATTGTATTATTTTTTTTGTTTTAGTTAAGTACTTAAGTTTAGCTTCAATATTCAATTTGGTACATGAATTTTTTTTTATCTAAATAAGTGTATGTATTTTTTTACTAAATCACACATGTCAAACATTCGAGTCATATGATTTTATCTTATTTGGGTACCAAATTGAACATCAAAATTAAACTTACATACTAAAATGAGACAAAAAAACCTGGTCAACAAATTGAACATTGAAACCCAAAATCAGGCACCAAATTTTATATTAACCCAAAAAAAATCAATCCTTTTCCTCTTTTGAGTGAAATACTTTTTATTTATTTATTTACAATCAATAGTCCCAACTCGCACATCCTGAAATCTCAGAAAGGCCCAAAAACAAAGCATTTTCTCCAACGATTTCGATATCTGGTGAGAGATTGTGTCAATGAGCGACGGAGAAGATGCCGTTCGACGCCGGAATGCGGTTGCGGAGTATCGGAAGAAACTTCTTCAACACAAAGAATATGAATCCAGGGTTCGAGCAGGTTTCTTCCAATCTGATCTCATAACCTCCCTCATCTAACCCTGTTTTAGGACCCTTTTTTATATGCGTTTTACTTTTATATGAATTATAGTTTTGGTGTTTACTTGTTTAGGAATTAGGGTTTTGCTTTGCCGTTTTGGTTCGTCTATCGGTTCTGTCAGCTGCTCGTTTGTGCTTAAAGCGATTTACAAATGTGTTCTTTTGAAATCTTTTCCCGTTCTTTGTAGAGATAGCTTGAAGAGGTAAAATTGGCGAGAAAAGATTTAAGCTTTGGTTGCCACAATAGACAATTACTATGTTTTCAATCGAAATTATCCTTTGCGATGTCTTCTCTGGTTGGGCTGCGAATTGACTTCTATTTTTGGCCTTTGCTGATGATGAAATTAAATTCTTGGGGCCTTTGACAAAATACAAGTGAAAAATAAAACAAGGAACAAATTTTGTAGTTATTAATTTGAATACCAAATCTTTACCTCTCTGATTAGCCTTATGTATTTGTTAGATGGTTTTTTAATATCAGTTATACTCATGAATGTTCAGGTAGGGAGAATCTGAGAGCTGCTAAGAAGGAGTTCAACAAAACAGAAGATGATTTGAAGTCTCTTCAGAGTGTTGGGCAGATCATTGGGGAAGTTCTCAGGCCTCTTGATAATGAACGCTGTAAGTCTGTTACTATATTTTTCCCTGTTTTTCTTTTTCTAATATTGATGTTTCTACATTAGTTCCAGTGGCTAAGCATCTTCTGAACTTGCATTACAAACTTATTAACTTTGGTTCTGTGTTCTTTTAGGTAAAACTGCATAGCTTGAGTCTGAGTAGTGTTTGGATATTAGGCTAATGTTGATTCACTTTTAGTGAGAATTGATAAATCATAATAACCATAAAATTGCATGTTTGTATGATTTTCAGTGATTGTTAAAGCAAGCAGTGGCCCTCGTTATGTTGTTGGTTGCCGCAGTAAAGTTGATAAGGAGAAACTGACTTCAGGAACTAGAGTGGTTCTTGACATGACAACACTTACTATCATGCGGGCCCTTCCTCGTGAAGTAATTAGCATTCAAATTAGTTCAGCTATATTTACGATATAAAAGTAAGTTTTCTTTGCAGATGTCTGATATCATGATACATTTTGGATGACAGGTTGATCCAGTCGTTTACAATATGTTGCATGAGGATCCTGGTAATGTTAGCTACTCGGCTGTTGGTGGTTTATCTGATCAAATTCGAGAGCTGAGGGAATCTATTGAGCTCCCTCTCATGAACCCTGAGCTTTTCCTTAGAGTAGGGATTAAACCTCCCAAGGTGATTATTGCTTCCTGTCTCCCTCACTTCTAATTATAGAGTTTTAAAGGGTGTATTTGTCTTTATCTTGATGGGTGAAGCAATCTGTAGCAGAGTGATGTTTGGTTGAGAATCATCTAAAATATTTCGTCTTCATCGCAGGGTGTCCTCCTTTATGGGCCTCCTGGTACTGGCAAGACATTGTTAGCCAGAGCAATAGCAAGTAACATTGATGCCAACTTCTTAAAGGTCCGTCTTCTTTTTGTACTGTATCTATTACCTTTGTAGTTTTCTCTGGCTTGTTAACCTGTCATTGAATGAATGTGATTTACCTTCTCTTCATCTGAATTCAGGTTGTTTCAAGCGCAATAATTGACAAATACATAGGAGAAAGTGCAAGACTGATAAGAGAAATGTTTGGATATGCACGTGATCACCAAGTGAGAGCCTGGTGTTATGAATGTTTCTGCTGTTCTATATACCCCTTAATATTGCTCTAATGTTCATTTCTTTTTATTCAGCCTTGCATTATCTTTATGGATGAGATTGATGCTATTGGTGGACGCCGTTTCAGTGAGGGAACAAGTGCTGACCGTGAAATACAGAGAACACTAATGGAGTTACTTAATCAGCTTGATGGATTTGATCAACTTGGGAAGGTACATTATTTTGATCTGAGCTCGTTCATGATTGTGATTTAAAGCAAATATTCTTGTACTTCAACTACATCTCTTCATGACTTAATTTAGTAGTTTATACTTTTTTATTTCCAAACGAAATCGATGAAGGGTGGGGTATTCTGGTAGTTTGTTTATCGATAGTAAGCTTCTAAGTGCCTTCGATTATTTTGCTTTAACCAGTTAGGTATACATTCCTTGACTACTATAGAGTCATAACATCTCCTTGGTGTCCTTGGAGAAGAAGCTTACCTTTGAAATATATGAACTGAATGGCTGGTTGCTTTAATCATATGCAATTTTTAATATATTTTTGTTTCCTCTGGAATTCAAATTTGTCTCAATACCATCCTTAATTGCTGCCCTAGTACACAAGTTTGCTTTTACATTCTCCAAAATGTCGGGAAATCATTAAAAGCTTAAATTACTTCATGTAGGTTAAAATGATCATGGCTACAAACCGGCCTGATGTTCTTGACCCTGCACTGCTTCGTCCTGGACGGCTGGACAGAAAAATAGAGATCCCATTGCCAAATGAGCAGTCAAGAATGGAAATCCTCAAGATTCATGCTGCTGGCATAGCCAAGCATGGTGAAATTGACTACGAGGCTGTTGTTAAACTTGCTGAGGTAAGTGAATGGTTGCTGGTTTCTATTTCATGCCTGCAATCTGCATTGCTAAATATAATCCTTATCACCATTGCTTTAGGGCTTTAATGGTGCTGATCTACGAAATGTTTGCACGGAAGCTGGAATGTCAGCAATTCGTGCAGAGCGTGATTATGTCATCCACGAAGATTTCATGAAGGTATAACCTCGAACCTCGAAAGACTTCTCTTTTATTTGGCATAACAATTGGGAAAAAACTCTTTTAAGTTTGGACAACAGGGGATGATGTGCTCACTTCTGTCTCTGTCTGATGAAATTGCAGGCAGTGAGAAAATTGAATGAAGCCAAGAAATTGGAATCCAGTGCACACTACAGTGCCGATTTCGGGAAAGAATAGGGCTTTCCTGTTCTTCCCGAAGCTATCGCTAATTTCCTCAAGTCGAGAACTCAGTTCGTTTATCAACACGCTAGAGAAAGTCAACTATGCATTTAAAATTTTTACATAGTTTTCATACCAAAAGGGTTGCACACAATGTTGTTGGGACCATTGTATGAAGGGGCCTTTGCATGTTATACCGAATTGAAATATTTGAATCTGGATTATTGAATGATGTTTAGCATTAGCTCAGGTTGTTATATTTCTATTTCATTTCAAATGTTCAACCACCATTGATGGGTCTTAATTTCGATATGATTATTATTGTCAATATGGAGTTCATGAAGTTTAACTTTGATGGCTTGGGATATTTTCTTTCCTATAAATAATAATTCCAGTTAACATAAAACCGGGGGTAATTTCCCCTAAAATCAAATCTTGGTTGTACCGTTCTGGGTGTTTGCCCGGCTGTAATTGGTGATAATTTCATATCAAGATTTGTGAAAAGAAATAGGTTAAATATAAATTGATAAATTAGTTTTTATATTTTTATTTTTAGGAATTTAATTTTACTTTACAGATTTTATTATTATAACAATTGGACTTTAATATTAAAATTAAAAAAAAAAAGATTAATAAAAGTGATTTTGAAAAGTACTTTTGAAAAATTTTGTTTTAAGATTTAATTGTTTAGTACAGATATAAAAAAATATTTTTGAGAAAAAAAATATCCATTTTAGACATATGTTATAAAGTAATAAATAAACATTTAAATAATGTTTAAATTAATTAATATTATGATATTTTAATAAGAATATAAAAAATAATTTATTATATTTTATTATTAATATTTTAATATATAAAATATAAATTTTAAATATTTTTTAAGCAATTAATCAAAGAAGAGAAAATACCATGTGTTGGAGAGGTGAAAACGTAATTAAATTATCAAAAGTGCTTTTGGGATGAAAAAATTAAAAATTCTAACTTCTCCATTTGAAAAAAAGTGCTTTTGAGAAGCCAATTTTTTTTTTCAAAAGTTATTTGTTTAACAAAACCTAAATTTATAAAAAGCACATAGATTTATGGTATATTTTAATGAAAGAAATATTATCTTTATGGTTTGGAGGTGAAAAAGAATTATTTATATATTTTTTCAGTTTCTTTTCAAATTTAAAAATAAGCATCTTAAAAAATCAAAACAATTTAATCTGTTAATTTTGAAAGTTAAGATAACTAAAATGTCTTTTTCAATTTACATTATTTTAATTGATATAATAATAGTTTTATTTTTTAGAATTGATATATTATTTTAATTTGATTTTAATTTAATAAATTTATCTGGTATTATTTATAAATGTAAATAGTGAGAGTTTAAAATTTAAGGTTGAATTTATTGAATTTTTTATAATTAAGATTAAAATGATAAAATATATAAAATTAAAAGCTAAATTTATTACTGTAACGATTAAAGTTATGTACGATGCAAGATATTACTCCTCTGATTAATTGCAAGGGATCAATTTGCTCAGGGATTGTAGATTAGAAAAGAGTTTTTACCCTCATGGTTATGTTCAAGGTGTTGAGCCCAGTAATGGTGGCTAATCCAATTAACCAGCAGCGTCCTAAAGCAACTAATGTTCTTCCGACTTCGATTGCCATAGTCGTGTGTCCAGGTAATCTAAAGCCTCTTGTCTCTCCTAATCCTTGCTAAGCCGCTTTAGCTTGTATTTTTTTTTTTTCATTAAAACAAGCAGAAACAGGAAACAATCCTTACAACAAGCTCAAAAGAGCAGCAGGGGGCGAAATCACCCAATCAAGGGGACAAGTCCTTAAACGGGTCTTGCCAGCTACCCAATCGGCAGCGGCATTTGCACCCCTATTCACAAAGCACCAGAAAAATGGGCAGAAAGGAGAAGGATATCATATACTCGATCACTTTATTGTGTATTTGAGTGATTAAATCTCTTTAGCTTGTGTTTGAGTGATTAAATCTTTATTGTTAATCCAAAACTCTAAGGAAAGTGACAATAACGTTTCAAAAGCCATACTTTCAGGAGATGGAAATTTGTCAATTATCAGGACATTTTTTTTCAGGCATCCCCCTTCAATTTAACCGTTGTTTAAGAAAATCAGTTAGAACCCCAAAGTTTTTAACTTATGCGAATGGGGTTAGCTGTTTCCAAACGGAGAAGACGGGCCAAGATTCTCAGAATCGGATGTTTATTCTTGGCATGGGTTTTGTCGGACAATTCTTTGCTGAGGAGCTCCGGAATCAAGGCTGGTCAGATTTCCTAACTATCCACTATCTATAATTTATTAAAATTTTAAAGATTTCATTCATCGTTGGTTCATTTCTAGGCTTTTACATGTAGGATTGTCTCTGGGACTTGCACAAGCATGAAGAAGAGAAATGAACTTCAGGAAAGCGGACTCGATGTTCTAATTTTTGATGCAAATAAGCCAGAGTAAGTTTTAGTTTTTATTTAATTTCATTTGCAATTATTTCTGTAAATTGCATATTGCTTATTTTTATTTGCTTTTGTCATAATTTCTTTTTCTGTAATGATTTTTGCTTCATGTTTTATGTTCTATAGGATGGGTACCATGAATACATTGAAATCCTATACGCATCTTCTTGTCTCAATTCCTCCTATTATGGGTATTGGTGATCCGGTATGCTGAGAATGTCTCGGTACCTACTGTATTTGATCCGTTTTCGGCCAACATGCTTATTTTCTTGAGGTTTTTCATTTGCTGATTTTTAGATGCTTCAACATGGAGAACTTCTAAGAAGTACAATGATGGATGGCAATCTTCAGTGGCTTTGTTATTTGTCCTCTACAAGTATACCTTTCATCATATTCATATCTGCTGTTTTACTGAACATAGCATGCATTAATGCTTGAATATCTGCAAGTAATCTATATCAGCTTAATGTTCTGCTTTAAAACTTGAAAAACAATCTAGCCATTGTCATGTTCACACTGTTCTGCGGCTTTACTCATCAATAGAGGGGACTATGGTATCTATTGGAGAGCTCTGTTGTGTATTTTAGAAGTTCGTCTTCCTTTTAAAGGAGAAAACCTTGCACCAATTACTCCTTAAAAGTAATAGTACAATTTGATACCTCATGTCTAACAACCTCATTATGTTCACCAAAACTTATCTGACATGGAAATCCGCTGTTATCTTAACAGGTGTATATGGGGATTGTGGTGGTGCATGCGTAGATGAGGAGTAAGACCAAGACCATACCCACATAGACTAGTGTTTTTTAAATGACTCCCCATCGGGACTACTAATTTCCTGCATTATATAATTGCAGTTTCCCTGCAAGCCCTACAAATGAGATGGCTAAATTGAGGTTAGTTGTCGAGCAAGGATGGTTGAACCTAGCACATGATGTTGGGATCAAGGCACACGTATTCCGACTTGGAGGTATCTATGGCCCTGGTAGAAGGTTTGGTAGTTTTCATAACCAGTAGTTTGATGCTTAGAATTTCTAGTTACTTAGGAACTCACATGTTAGCACGAGTTTATTTTATGAAGATGGTGATATTAGGTAAACTTTAGTCTTTATAGTTCATGTATGCTAATTAGCTATGTAAATTAGCTCCACTTTTGTATGTTAATGCTATCAGCAGATCATTATTCAAAAGAGTTATCAGCAGATTTATTCTATGTCGTTTTGATTCTTCATCTTCCTTAAAAGTATCCATGTCCAGCACCCGTACCTGGCATATACAAGTCAAATGCATGGGGTTAAGAAATTCCAAAAACTATTTGCATACATGGAAAAATTGGAAAAAATTAAATATACCCGTTAACCACACTAACTGTGTTTGAGTTACTCTAATACTGGTTAATGTCATTATTAATCATCAATGAATTTAAATTGAACTTTTCGTGTCATAAATGTTCATTTTAGCTTATTGTTGTGCACTTCAAGTTCTACACAAACTTTCAGGAGGCTTATGAGTGAGAACTGCTTCTTTCCTTTGCAGTGCCATTGACACAATAATTAAGCAGGGACCTTTATCAGAATCCCAGAAACGGAGAGTTGCTAAACAATTCACGTCCAGAGTTCACGTAGCGGACATTTGTCAAGCACTCAAGGCCAGCATTCGCATCCAACTCTCCAGGTATGCTTTAATTATCAGCTGCAATTAGGTTCGCTAGTGAACTTTTACTGAATAAGTATCAATTAAAGTCCATTTGATTAAGAATTCAGAATATCATACTACAATCTACTTTCAAGAAGATATTTGGCATCAAAATATCAGTTTGTAATTCGACAACCTCCATCATGCAGAATCGAATTCATGATTCTCGGAACTTCTAATAAACTTCTAAATATCTTGTCTATGGCATCTAGATATCGAACCAGTCATTATGTTGTAACTTTTTTCAGGAGAATTTACAATATTGTAGATGATGATCCGGCATCTCGGAAAGAGGTATTTGCTTATGCATTGGACTTGGTTGAGAAAAAGTGGCCTTCTCTGGTCAAGGAAATCACTTCTCATGAGAGAGCTGAACCATTTGTTCAGAAAACAACTTTAAAAGGTGAGAAACGAGTTTCTAATGCGCATATGAAGAATGAATTAGCTGTGCAGCTTCTTTATCCGAGCTATAAATCTGGATTACAGAGCATAATTGACCAGACTGAGAACCCATTTTAGCTATAAATCTGTATGCATTTCACCAGCGTTCATTCTTGGCTAGTTTTAGAGACTTTTTTTTTTAAGGCAAAACCACAAGGTTGCGTAACTGTGAAGTAACAAGCTTTGTAGCTTTTGTTGTTCTAGTGTAAAGATGTCATGCCTTATTGAAGTTATTTATGTCTGAATCTTGCTCTTATTGCTTCCCTGACTGTACTAAGCGACTGCAATCGGGCATCTGCAGAAAACTATAAGTCATCCATTCTCAAATCAACTTAAGACCAAGACAATTACAACAGCAAAGGACAGTGCAATTCAGTTTGCACATAGCATAATTGTGATGTTTTTTTTTTTGATATTCAGCTTGAACAGGTTATTTGTTTTTTTCTATCTGCAGCAAAAAGAATGGCAGTAACAGCTATTACAAAATCAGGTCCTAAACACTATTTAATATTCAAACTACCGTCCTGCATGTCAGTGTTAGCCCTGTTATGAAACCATTTGATAAGTCCTCGAAGAGCAACATCAGGATCTTCACATTTCATCAACTCTCCTGCAACCTCAGCAGGTGTTGCCTGAACCTTATCTAACCACCCTTTGATTTCATCGAAAAGTTTATGATCTTGAATTCGCAAGTAATTAGAAGCCAGTATTTTGAAACCGCTAAATGTGCAGTAAGACATATGGAGGTGCATATCCATGCGTCCTGGTCTTAGCAGCACTGGATCAAGACGGTCCTTGTGATTGGTTGTAAACACTATTATCCTCTCATCCCCACAACTTGACCACAGTCCATCAATGAAGTTCAGTAGACCAGACAATGTAACCTGCAGTGAAGGCACCACTGGTGTCAAATGAGCCAATAGATTTTAAGGGATATTTCATTATTGATGCATACCTTGTCATCTTCAGCAGAATCTAGTGAAGTATCAATGTCTTCAATGACAATTATAGATCGATTACCAGTACCAATTAATAATCTCCTCAAATCCGAATTGCATTGAATTTCTTTCAAATCCAAATCATAAACATCAAACTTAAGACAATTAGCCATGGCAGCAACCAAACTTGACTTCCCTGTACCAGGTGGTCCATATAACAAATACCCACGTTTCCAAGCCTTCCCAACTCTCCTGTAAAACTCTCTTCTCCTTGAGAACCTATCAAGATCTTCAATCAGTGCACTTTTCACTGCTGGATCCATTGCCATTGTATCAAAACTTGCTGGATGATCAAGATTGATGGAACCCCAATAATCAGTGCCATTGTAATCAACCGTGTGAAGCTTCAATGTCTTGTTCTTTTCTTTAATCTTTTTTGCTTTTTGAAGAAGGTAAGGCAAGTAAGAACCCAACACCATCTCCCTGTACTTCTTATGAAAACTCAGCTCGAAGTACCATATTTCCTCCTTTAAAACCCCATTTTTGTTGTTTTTGTTTAACACGTGGTTCCTCGAAGTAGACAGCAACACCCACTTGAACTTCACACCTTTGAATACATCCACCATTTCTTGATTCTTGTCGGTAGTCACTTGCAAACCCTTCTCTTTTTCGGGCTTGTTAACTTTGATCCTCGGTGTGGACGACGACAGCTTTTCGCCCAAGTAAACATTTGCGGCGTGGAAGACTTGATTGGCCGTGAGCCCGTCGGATTCTTCGACGACGACCGTGAGCTGAGAAGATAAAGAGGAGGAGATCTTTTGAAGGTGTAAAAAGAGACGATCTTTGATGGATTCGGGGATGAAATCATTGGCGATGGTTCGTAAAAGAATGACGGAAGCGGTGAGAGAGGCGGTTGCTGACAGAATTGCTTCGTAGGAAGACATAGTTTTGGTTGAAAACCACATATTTTTTTTTAGTGTGTGTAGAAGAGTCCATTTTCAAGGGGGTTTAGAGAGGTTTTAAGCTAAGAAATCTATTCATGCATAGGTTGCCTTGCCCAACAAGGAAATCCAGCATCTTAAAAGAAGCCCACAATTTGCACAAGGAAAAGCCCAACATGGTTTACTTTGCAAATAGGAATTAAAATTCTCAAATCTACAATATCCGAATGTACAAAAATAGATTAAACATCCCCAAATATGTCATGGTTTATCCAGACATAGTTTTTCCAATCATCCTTAATTCCAACAATTGAGTCTCGATGGAGTTAGAAAATCATTTTTGAGAGGTTAGAATTAAATTGTATATTTTTACGATAGTAAAAATATTTTATTATTTTAATAGTTTATGTCTTTACAGTTTTTAAAAGATTAAATTAAATTTTTATCATTTTTAGAGGGTCAAAATGTAATTTTAACATTTTATAAATTATAAAGAGCTTAAAATAGAAAATTTTTCATTGTAGGGGGACCAAGATCCCTACCAGCCCCTGGCTTTGCCACTGATTATCTATATATATGTCATGTGAATCTTATTCATATTCTTTTGTTAGAACCCTAAAAATCTTGATACAAAACTTAATAAATCAAGATCTGACATGTAAAATCATCAATAATAAAATTAGAAGCGGAAGCGTACTTGAATCCACCGATTCCTTAAAATTTTTGGATATTACGATTTTGATTTTTCAAATTAGCATACAATAAATTTAGAGAAAAAAAATTTTCTCCTTTTTTCTAAAAATGAGATATTAGAAAAGTTATACAGTGTATAATTTAAGGATCATAACCCTAATATATATAATATTTGCACATTAACCCTAATTTCTAATCAGTCCATCATAAATTAGAAATTAGTTATTAGAGTATCTACACATATTTGACTCATATTTTATTTAATAACTAAAACTCAATAAATTTTAACCAAATTAGATCATTTTTAATTTAAACTAATAGTTTGTGTATGCAATATATTAATGTAAAATTGTGCTAATTTGATAAAATTATTAGTGATTTTTAAAAATCGAATCAAATCAAAATTTATGTACAATTTTTGGTCGGTTAAAAACCGAGTTTGAAAATCATAGTTTAGGTGTTTAAGTACAATCTGCTCCTTTTCTTTTCCATGTAATTATTAAAATGCTTTTTTTATTGTTGAAATGAGTACATTTCATGTAGTTGTTTATCATTTTGGAAAGTATTTGTAAAATAGTCGCTGTTATTGGTGATGAATATCTTGATTTTGATAAAAATATTTTTTATTTTTTAATAATAATTTATTAATTTTATATATATTTAATTTTATAAATATTTTTGTTTTAGTTATTTATTTATTTTAATATATATATATATATTTGGTTTAATATTGCAAAAAATTAACGTGTTATAAAACATTATTTAAAATTTTGGGACAGAAAGGCATGATGAAAAAGGTTTGAGGTTGGGATTAGAGTCGAGGAAAAACAAGTAGCTGTGTTGTCATTTTCATTTAATATAAATAAGTATAAAAAATAAATATAAGAAGATTATAGTTTTGGTAATTGATACGAAAATACATTTTTTTTTTAAAATGAATGTATTATATTTAAATACACATTTATGTGTAGTGTGCCTCGTATTTCCGAATTAAATTAAAATCAAAACAAGTTTAGTGTTCCGACGAGGCAATCGCAACGACGTGACGTTTTCCTCACAAACTGATTTCTTTTCTTAGTTAAACTCTCTTGTTTTTTCACAGTTGAACTTTGATGACTTTAGGGATATTTTAATCTTATTAGAGAGAAAATTAAGAGAAAATTTTTTAGAGAGCTTTAAAGGGAATCTTGCGTTTTAGCTGAAGAGCTCTGTTTTCTGAGTTTAGGATTTGTTTTGAATATATTGATCTTGTACTTTTGATTATTCACTCATCAGTGAAATCTCTTTTTGTCCATGATTTTTTATCATCTTCATTTAAAAAAAAAATTCACGTAAATTTTCGTGTTTGATCTTCTCTACTTTTTTTTGTTCGTCGTTTATACGGGTTGAACAAACATGCGAATTACTAAAATGAATATTATATTAGAGGTGGCCGCCCCCTTGTTGAAAGGTTTGGAAAAGTGTAAAAAGGAGTGAGAGTTCGAGTGATGTTTTATTCAGCAACAAATAAAAAATAATACTGAATATCATATATGACAGCTAGTGCGCAGTAGAACAGAAATAACAATCACAATCTCTGGTTGCTGACAAGGATGTCATTGTTCCAATATGAAGACAAAACTTATAATATTATATTAAAAATCTGTTGGCAACTTTGCCCTTTTTCACTTTTTCATATTATAATATAGGATATGTAGCTGAATATAGCAGTAGGAGGACCTAATTTGTTTACAAGAGATGCAATTTGCAGGTAATGGTAATGGAAAGTGTGAAGAAGTGAACGGTCCCCTAGATTCTACACATACATAAAAAAAAGTTGAAGGTTGAAAAGAAATAAAACGATTATATATATATATCTGCCCATTTGTCTTGCATGGAGATGTCTTAATTGTTTTTTTTATCGACGCCCAGTTGACGGTTAATGACAAGCTGCGAAACAACGAAAATGTTTGTAATGACGATGGCTGGCTTAGTAAACAAAGAATGGAGTACCCTTCCCTTTTTGCTTCAATAATTTTCGAGGATAACAGTTGATGATTATAGACAAGTTAATCTTAACCTAAAAGATACCCCTTAGCCCACCAGAGGTTTGAACCCATTGTTCCCAAACAAACCACCGTAGCTCCTTTTTGTCAAACACTGAAGTCAAATAAAAACCATGTTCTTGAAAGCCTTGAATTATTGCACTGCAAACTGCAAACTGCAAACAGCTGGGTTTTCATATTTTTTCAAACTTACTTGCTACTGTGGTCCAGTCATAGGCAAATAGTGTAAGTTTTTTTGTTTTTTTGTTTTATTATTACTACAAGGAAAAAAGGAATTATTAGAGGAAGACATGACGCAGTACATCACTACTTCGTCTTTGGAATGGTCCAAGGGATTCTGAAGTTCCACAAAGTTTTGATGAACAGGATGAAGACAAAAGTAGAGCAAAAGTTATTGACTTTCTTGCTAATGATCTGAAGCTGTAAATTCATCAACCGTGTAATTTTTTATTTAATCAAATTATTAAAGTGCTTTCATTTTCGGCTTTTAATTCAAATCACAACTCAATTCCAGTTTCCCTGCACTTAAGTAGATTAGTGTAGAGGAAATATAATTAATAATTGAGATTAACAGTGTAATTTTTCATGATTGGGGGGTCTTCATGAAGCCAATACACTGAAATTGGAATGCAAACATTGTCAAGAAGTTGATATTTTTTGAGATTTTAGATTTTAATCTTATACTAACTCTAAATTTAGTCTCTGATACACCACTGAAAATTAATATTTTCTATAGTTTCATTCTTTATGCTTGTTTGATAATCTGAAATAAAAATAATTTAATATATTTTTTTTTATAAAAAAAAAATATGAAAAGTAATAAGTAACGGGGAATACTTTTAATTAATTTTGTTTTATTTATTTATTTTAATATTATGTTATCCTATAAAAATTTTATGTTTAGAATTTGATTTTTATTTAGAATTTGGTAAAATGTTTAAAAATTAAAGATAAAATGTGGAATTTTATTTTTTTATAATTCAAAATATATATTTATCAAACAATCTAAATATATTAAATGATTAATTGTAAATAATATATCAAATAATTTTATAATTTAAACTTAATTTTTCAAATTTTTTACTTTATCATACAACACTAATTAGAATTACCGACCATAAGAAATATCAAAATAAAACAGAAAAACAGCAAGGAAATGAAATAAAATATAAAATAACTAAGGAATGTTTCCTCTAACCAAACTTGCATGAAACTGATGATAAATATAAAGTATTTTGGCTCTTGAATTGCTATAGTTGATAAATAAGAATTTCCCAAAAGGAAAAATAGAGGAATTGAAATGAATGCTTTTTCTTTTGCATGATTTGTCCTATGAAGTATATCTAAATTTTTTTGTTTCAATTTGATATCTAAAGTATATTCAAATTCTCAATTTTGTATCTAAAATATGCTTCTATTATATATTTTTTAAGTACATTTTATGACACATGTTAAAAAAAATTTTTATAATCAATCACACATTGTCACGTGGCATCTTTATGTAAAATTTTTTTATTAAATACATATACACATTAAAAATATAAAAAATAAACATAAATATATAAAAAATTCAGAAAAATATATAAAATCTAGAAAATAATAATAAATTATAAAAAAATTACAAAAATACAATAATTGAAAATAAATTATTTTAAATTAATAATATTATTAAAAAGGAAAAAAAAAATTTAAAAAGGTTTACAAATATTTTTTGTATTATAAAATTCTAAAATGTGCAATTATAAAATTTTAAAAAGGTATTTAAATTTCAAGTTTTTTTTTTTGGCAATTTATATATTATTTTGACTTTTTAAATTTTATAAATAATTTTTTTAAACTTTTTAAATTTTTAATATTTAATATTATAATATTCTATTTTTAATTTAAATTTAATAATTTTATTATAAATAAACTTAATTATCATGTGATATTTTTCATTAGCCGAAACAGATTATGTGATGCTTTTCATTAGTTAAAGTTACCTAACAAATTTTGTTTAAGGTTTATTACAAAATAGACCTAAAATAGAAAAAAATAATACTTTTAAGTATTAAATTGAAACAAAAAAAAAAAATTACCAAAGTGAGAAAATAACTTCGAAAGCTAAATGGTGAATTAAGTTTCTTTTAATAAAATAAACAGATAATGTAATAATAGTCATACTTCCGTTGGTTCCTGAAATGGAAACCCAAACATTCCAAAAATCGTACGAAACCCCAGTTCTGGTTTTGTACTGTACTTTTTAAAATTTACTTGTCTGAAGTAAAACTGGGTTTTAAATCCGTAGATTTATGCAATTATTGGGCAAATTTGAGATTGAAGTTTCAATATCTGGGAACCATTAACAACATCTTTTGTGCCAAAAAAGGATTGCATTTGATTCAGAATAAACTCAGCAAAGCAGAAACACATAGAACAGTAGTTAGAAGGAATGCCAATTCAAAGAACAAGATCCCATAAAACTTAAATAAATTATCTTATTAATTTTAAGCCGGGCACTGTACATCCTTAACAGTTATTAATACTATGTGATCCTAAAACCTAAAAATGTCCTAATGCTTCACTAGGATAGGCATGCACTTTTCTTTTGTCCAACTGTAATGGACAGTGTTTTCTTGCAGTAGAGTCTTCTTTCTTTCAGCAATGAAACCATCTATGATCAGCTGAAACTCTTCGTTGCTCATTTCCTCCATTGATTTCCTCTGCGGCTCTATGACTGAAACCGCCATCTCTCTGCTGCCGCCGCCTTCGCAGATTGATGTCTCGGATCTCCGAAACTCGATGGGCGCTCTTTGGTTTACAGATTCCGAAACCGTTGATTGACTTCTTCGACACTCCTTTTCCCTGTCTTCAGTCGATGAAACGGCAGGCTTTGTCTTTGTCGGTACTGTACGGTTCGCCTTAGTCGTCGTTGTAGTTTGTTCAACTGGTGAAAGGGAAGTCTTCGTCTCTCTAACCGTTTCAACTATCACTTCTAGCTGCTTCACCAGAGAAACCGGAGGAACCGCATTTTCTACATGAACGATTTGTTTGTCCACCATGCTCTCTTCCACGGCAGGAACGGCTGTGGCGACGGTGGATGTGGGTATATTCCGGCGATGACTGCCAACGTATTCGTCGTAGATGTCAGCGCTTGTGGCTTGTTTCTGGGTGTGTTTTCCGCCAGACAATATATAAACAACAACGATGATGAAGTTTACAAGGACGAAGGTGAAAAGAGGTTCATTAAAAGCAGAAACCAAACGGCGGCGAAAATCTCCGGCAACCTCGAGGGTGCCAGGGATGAAAGTAGGGAACCAAGACCATGAAAACAAAAACAAAGCCAACAAAAATCCGGTCAAACGAAGTCCAATCTTCAACTTCTTCTCCATGTTGTTCCTCCATAAAGCAACTTCTTTCTCGGCCTTGACGTTATCAAATTCAAAGGAAGCCATGGGTTTGATTACAAGAGAAATGACGGGGAAAGTTAAAGGCTGCTTTCACAATTTATTGAAGAGAAAAAAAGAAAGAACTTTTTTTGGGTTTTGTGAGCTGAATGATTTGAATCGATGATTCGCAGGGCATTATATAGAGATGAACCCATCCAGCACTTTTTGCATTACAATATATAAAAAAATAATGATGCTTGCATAATATAGGATTGACAAGGACAGGGAGTGAAGCAAAGACTTAAGTAAGAGGAAGAGATGCACGCGTCGGGATACGAGGGGTGAGTTAGGTGGTCCGCAAGACAGTGGACAGTAGAGGAGGCGAAACGGACGAGGTCGAACGGGTCCCGGGTTGGCGCAATTATTTTTCTCGCTTGCTGTGTCGCAAATCGCAAGCCTATGATTTTAATATATCAAAACTAGCGGTGGGTCATACATTGCCTTGTAATTTTTTATACATATTATAAATTGACAAATTAAGAGTTACTTCTTTTGTACTTTTTTATTTTCTTTTATTTTGAAAATTATATGTTTTAAGAATTAACTTTTTAAAAATATATATAAATTAAAATAAATAATTAATAATATTAAATGATTATTTTATCTATAATTAAGTAAATTAATATAAGATAAACAATAAATAAAAAATTTTAATTCTTGTATAACACTCAAATGAGATATTAATTAAGTTCTATAAGAACTTTCTTTTACTTTTATTGATTGGTATTACAAAAGTGTCACCTTCAAGTCATTTAACACAACTTCAAAGCCCATGAGTTTAGAAATCAAAGTCTAGGGTGAAAATTTTGAAGATTAAAAGTTTTCTCTAAAATCCCAAGAAATCTCTAAAGAATTCAAAAAACTCATAAATTTTGAAGAACGCCGCACCAATTCTCTAGAAAGCTACTCTTCGATCTTGTTTAACTAACAGAAAAGAGGTTAAACTCGTTTTTTCGGGATCAAGCCTAGAAGGTCTTTGAAGTGGAATCATCCAAGATCAAGTCTACATGACCTTGGGTCAAAGTTCTCCGCAATCCAATTACACCAACTTAAAGGAGATAAAACTCGTTTTCAAAAACGCTTGAAGCAAACATCATTTATTTAAGATAAAGTCTCAAAGACCCTTTAATCTAGTACAATCAAATATTAAGCCTCGACAACCAAAGTAAACTACATTCTTCCAAGATAAGTATAGACGACCCTTAGATTGAAGCTCCATCCAAAAGAATAATCAAAAGAGTTTTTTTTTATATGATCAAAAAATTTAAAGATTGTACCCTTTTTTTTTTTTTTTTTTTTAAATTATACACTTTTTCAATGTTGATAAATAAAATTTAACTCCAATTTTTCAATGTCAATTTACATAAACATGTCAAAATTTATATAAAACAGAATATTAACATGTAAAATATTGTATAAATTTATAATACTATAAATATACACAAAAAAGACAAATATGTCACAACATATAATTTGTTTTAAACTGAATCACTATAATTTACTATGCAAAAATATTTTATAAACTGAGATATGACAATAACAAAATTTCTTTAAATTAAATAATAATATATTTTTTAATATATTGATGTGATTACATTGCACAAATAGATACTCGAACTCAGATCTCTTAAAATTAATATCATCCTTTTTTTTATTAGAATCACTCGTTAGATTCAAGTTAAATAACAATATAAAACTATGAAGATATGAAATGAATTGAGATATAACATGAATACCTAAAAGTAATTAAAAAACATAACTACAATAATGACACAAGAAAATGTTAAAATGTACATACTCTGAATTATTAATATTTAAAAATTTATATAAATTCAAAATACTTTATTATAGAAAATAGTCCGTACACCAAAGTATTTCACATATATATATATATATATATATATATATATATATATATATATATATATATATATATATATTCTTCTTATTTTCATTTCTGCTCCTTTCTCTTTTTCCGTTCCATTCTTTTTGTTTGTAATGACTTAATTAACCCTGAAAAGTTTAATAAAACAGATTCTATTGCTTTAGTGTCTGCCACGATTTAAATTCAATAAAAGCCATTTATTTAATTTGGGCATTACTTTTAGGCTAAATGCTCAAACCAATATACGAAGGAAAGGGTATAGTCCTAATGTAGCTTCAATTACATTTCCAATTTCGAACTCCTTTTCCAATCATTTCGTCCAAAAATTTATGGACTTCAAGAAAAAAAAAGTTTGGACTTGAACAACCAAAAAGAGAAAAAGAATAATCCAGAAACAAAGACAACTCAGGGTTGCAGTACTGTTGGAGATTCAATGCCTAATTGATTATAGACATCCTAGAATTGGTCGACAATGGTTGGGTGTTTTCATACCAATGTGCGGTGGTCTGATGCTTCACAATTATTTCTCAAATGTTTGGCAATGGTTTAGTCCTTAAATTCACCATATTTATTTATTAATATAATGCATGCGTGGAGACCTAACACCCTTCCCGTTGCCCATAAATCTTACAACAACCCATTTGGCCAAAATATATCATTCTCCCGAGAAAAGTGGATGACAATGAGCGGGAGAAAATTCTCTTATCAACTCCGTTTATTTGTGATTAGTGTAAAAACAATAATAGTGGTAAGATAAAATACTGTAAACGTGAGATAAAAAGTAATTTAAACGCGCTGCACCGCCCATCAAAACTAATTTTAATCTATTAAAAACTCTAACAGTACAGGATGAAGTTAGAAAAAAAAAATTAAGATTAAAATTAAGTTGTATATTTTTAAAATAATTAAAATTTCATC
The DNA here is from genome assembly GCA_039519145.1 of Kokia cookei. NCBI lineage: Eukaryota > Viridiplantae > Streptophyta > Magnoliopsida > Malvales > Malvaceae > Kokia > Kokia cookei. Next base: position 20,942,730 of record CM076902.1, read on the forward strand.
TTTTATTTTTTACAGTAAAAAATAATTTTATCATATACTAACTTAAAATTTTATAAATTCTAAAAAATCAAAAATTAAAATTTTCATATTAAGAGAGTCAAGGCCCTTGATAGCTCCGTTGCGGCCACCCCTAAATGGGAACTTATACCGGTAAGTAATCAACTATAACAAAATTTTCATTTTGATTATTAAATTTAGAAAAAATACAAAAAAAATCATTCATGTTTTTTTAATTTTTTTTTTGTCACTTAACTATTAATTGAGTAATGGGATATAAAACAGAATTATAAATTCTACTTAAATTTCACGTAACACTTTTAAACCTTTTTTTTTCTATTTAATCCATAAATTACGTTGTTTTAAGTGTCATGCTTCATTTTATCAAAGGAAAGAAGAGGAGAATGAAAGAAGAAAAGCTGAAGAATTTAACCAATAATCTTAATATCTTAGAAACGGATTCACTTGCACCAATATAAAATAAACCTTTTTTTTTTCTATTTAATCCATAAATTACGTTGTTTTAAGTGTCATGCTTCATTTTATCACAGGAAAGAAGAGGAGAATGAAAGAAGAAAAGCTGAAGAATTTAACCAATAATCTTAATATCTTAGAAACGGATTCACTTGCACCAATATAAAATTTTAGTATCTTTTTTACTATCAATATTTTAATTATCTAACTATTAAATTTATTAATATAATTGTATTTTTCATAGATGTAAATTTGTTAACTGATTTGATATCTCTATCATATCTATCATATAGAAAGGTACGAAAAGATTAAAACTACTTTAATTTAACATCGGTGTAAGTAGATCACTTCCCTAATATCAAAATCAACAAAAATTTTAGGGAACCAATTTAAAATTATGACGAAAGAAACATACCAATTTAAGAATTTTCCCATTTCTCTAGAAATTAGGAATCCACGGCCCTAGTTTCTTTCACCATATATTCCCATCAATTTTCAGAAATGGGAAATATCAATTAGTACATCATTGTTCTTAATTGGATTCATTTCTCTTACAATTTTTCAGGAAAAAATGTAATTGAAAATGTAATCCCCAAAATACCCATTTCTTTAACTTAACTTCCACGCCATCGATTCTGGTGGCCATTGTCAAAAGTAAGAGGTTTTTTGGGTACCTTTCTCTCAACTTTTGTTCAAATTGATGATAGCTCTTAATTGAGGTACGTCCATTCTTTTGCTTTTCTTCACTTCGTCTGTATAATAAATATCAGAAACTTAAAAAAGATGTAGTGTAAGGATTAAAAAGAAAATTATAACAAGTTTTTAGAATATTTTGTGAATTTATCGATCTAAATCATTTTTGGATGATAAAAATATAAAAAAATATGAATGATCATTTTGTAATTATTTATAATTAGATGACTAAACTTCAAATTTATTAACAATTGAGTTGATATTTATATAGTTTAGTTAAAATATAATTATCAATATTTTTTAAAGGTTTTTAATGAAGTATTAATATATGGTTCATTATTGATGTATATATTTAAATAATGATACAACATCGAATATGAACCGCTAACAAAAATTTTCATTTGATGCAATGCTTTTATTAAAAGAAATATAATTACCATCTTTAATTTAATAAGTGAAGTCTAATTATTAAAAGTTTGGAAGTTGTAGTGTACTTTACCATGACACCTTTGATTTTATGCAATTTACCTCATTTTCTCCTCAAAAAATATATACCTATATTATCCTTTAATTGAATGTAATATTATCTCATTTGCCCCTATTTACTAAGAAGGGAGCTGAAAATATATATAATATATTAAATTTATTTTTAAAATTTTAAAAAAATTGTATATTGTCACAAATAATTAGCCTACTTATTGTATAAAGTATTGTATAATGTTCAACCCATCGATTGGTTAAATAAATAAAATCTTCATCGAGTTATTGTTTATTTCAAACTCTTCAAATTATTAGTGAATGATTCCCTTTTACAAATTTAATGTAAAAAATTATAGAATAAATTATGTAAATGGAATTAAAAAATATAAAGTTGAACTAAACAAATTAAAATAGAGAATAAGATCAAAAACCTTAAACTGCCTCTGATTTGATTTATAATTTTTTTTTTATTGTGTTTCATCATCTTTGTATAAATCTTATCTATAGACCTTCATAAATGTATAAAATGAAAGGAAGCATATGGTGCACTTTGAATACTATTTTATTTTATATAAATTATTTCTTAATTGTTGTGATATAAATCATTTATGGGAATAAAATTATATTTAGAATTTAATTTTAAATACGAGCCCATTTTAAATATAATTAAAAAAATATTTTAAAACTTTTTTTTAAATAATTTTATTTTAAGTTTTGATCATATCTATTCTTTTTGACATAATGCTTAAAACTATCCATAACCTCTCAAATAAGAAGATGATGCGTTTCAGCGCACTCAAACCCACGTCCTCCTATATTAACAACAATGCTCATGTTAATCAAGTTAAGACTCAACCGATAGAAAATATTTTAAAACTTAAATGAATAAGGAACTCAATATTTTCATATATGCATCCGTTTTTTTTTTTTTTACATTTTATATATTTGATTATGAAAAATAATTGCAATTATTTAAAAGAACAATTAGCTCAGAAGAAATTTGTGAAGATAAGCTTGGGAATTAACTAAACTTATTTAAAAAAAAAAAAAAAAAACCCGACATCAATTTGATCTTTGTTTCCTTTATGTCTGGACATAATAACAAAGCTCTCAACTGTGTGTACCAAAAAGACAAGTTAAAATGTGATGCTATGAGAGTGGGACAGAAATCAGTTTAAAATTATAAGATAAATTTTCTATTTTTCAACCATTTGTTGTTTGATATTTCTGCCTTGAGTTATTGTCTTTTCATGGATGTTTGGATTAGATTTTTTGAGTTGTATTAAAATAATAGATTATTTAGCACAGCCCCATGAATATCACTCTATTCATGTCAACAATCAAGCTTCCTACTTGATTTATTTTAAACTATCCATATCTCTGATTTGAAGCAATCCCATTCCATGCCATATCGGCAATGTTAAATTTGATTACGGATATAAATCCAATATTTAAACATTTTCATATACCTACAGTCAATTATGTTTTTGGATAAACACATTTAATACAAATGTTTTAAAAATTAATATATTAAAAGATTGAGTCCTAACTCGATCGGTATAAATATTATTATTAATGTAAGAGGATGTGAATTCTTATTTATCGGTTGAGAAAGAACGATTAATCATTTTAAATATTATGTAAAAAGAACAGATATTATTAGAATTTATAATTAAATTATTAAAAAAATTAATCAATTAAAAGAATGATTTGATTTTTTTTTGGACCCTTATCCGAAATAAATGGAGAGATGGAGTCAATTTCAGTGTTAGCAATTTGCAACAAAAAGGGATCCAAGTAAGTTTTAAAATAAATCTACTCTTCGTGGTTTTGCATATATGGATCCAAATTGTCGTTCGGCCGTCATTCTCGAAGCAATAATAATAAAAGAAGAAGAAATTATTAGAAAAATTAGACAAAAATATCCTGTCACTCCACCAATGAATTAGTCTACATGGATATTGTTAAATTCTATAAATTTCGTGTCAGTTTAAATAAAAGATTGTATGAAATTAAGATAATATATTATTTGTATTATTTTTTAAAGATTTAGTATTTTTATTTTGAAAAGAAAAAAAAAAAAATTCAGCATGATGTGATAAATTTAAGATAAAAATATTGAAATAACATTAAATTATTGAAAAGAAATACAAATAATATGGTATCCTAATTTTATATAATTTTTTCTCATAAGTTCAATACAATGCAAAGCAAGTCAAAGTATGTTATTTCACTTTTATTTTTTAAAGTTAAATTAAAATATTAAATATTAAAATAATAGATAAAATTATATTGAGTTTTTAAATTAGGTAAATTTTTTTTTACTCCATCCTTGAATTTAGTAATTTTTTTCTAAATTTTGTTAATGAATTTAGATTCTATTCAAGAATAATGACATGATACTCTGAGATTATACAACGTCATCGCTTAAAAACTTTTAAAATTTTATATAAAATTTAAAAAGTATAAGAAAAATTAAAAATATAAATTATAACATTTTTTAAAAATTTTAAAAATTTTAAAAATTTTAAGGTAAATGATGTTATACAATATTAAAATATCACATCATACTTTAATAAAATTCAAATTTAAGGACTAAATTGAAATTTGGACAAAAAAAAGTTTTCAAGTTGAATAGCTAAATGTTACTTTTTTTTTTTTTTTGAATAATAGCTAAATTCTACTTTATCTTTTAAAATGAAGATATAATGATTTTTCTGGTCCTTCAACTTTTAAAAAAACAGTCATTTAAGTCTTTCATTAAATTTTTCATCTCTTTTAACTTTTGAACTTGTATTGTTTATCAAATCACCCCAAAATGAATGGAAAAATTAATATTTGTTAACTTTGATGATGTGTCATGCAAGTGTATGCCACGTTAGCAATTAATTAATTTATTAAAATTAAAATATTTAAAAATATATTTTTTATACTTTTATACTTTTTACTTTTTACTTTTTAAATGATTTAAATTATTTTTATTTAAAAAAAATACTTTTTATACTTATTTTTAAGTTTTTAAAATTAATTAATTATTTACATGGCAATTTAAATTTATGTCATGTCAGCAAAGTCAATAAAAAATAATTTTTTTTATCTATCTTGAGATGATTTTACAAATAACATAAGTTTAAGAGTTAAAAAAATAAAAAATAAAATGGAGTGTTAAAATGACGTTTTCTTGTAAAATTGAAATGCCGAAAAAGTAATTATGCCTAAAATGAAATAAATTCGAAAAAGGTTTGAGTCGGGAACACATAAAGGTAGGATGGGGTTGGGCCAAGAAAAAACCGTCCACAGCCCCCTCAATCCGATTCAGTGATTCAATAGAACAGAATAGGCAAAGGTAAGGAAAGCAGCCCCAAGGAGATGAAACGCGATGGGCTTACTTCGAAGAGGATGCCTTCATTTCCATTCGGGTGGGTCTCTTTTGTCTTTCATGCTTTCCTCATTCCATCGGCGCAAAAACAAAAGCATTTTCAAGCGGTTCCCAAAGAAACCCCATGTCTGACTCTGACCACAGACAACTGTTTGCTTAGACATGTATAAATGATGTTACTTGCTTCACAGCTTTATTTCTTTGTTGTTTTGTTCTAAAGGTGAATAACCTGATCGGTGGAGAAATTATTCATCATCCACCTCTTCCTCACTCTCATTCATCTCACTATTAGTTACTCTATAAATAAATACCACTCTCCATTCCTCTACACTATCACAAAAAATCGACTGAAATGGCTAAGTTATTGGGTCCTCTTCCAAACTACACCTTCCTTTTCCTATCTTTCCTCCTCCTGGTTTACTCCGGTAATTAAGCGCTATCTTTATTCATGTATTCATCAATTAAGCTGCATATATGTTGTACGTTAGATCATGAAGGTTTTCTTTTGGAAAAACAGGGACGCAAATGGTGGAAGCACAGGTTTGCGCGAGGCCAAGTCAAACAACGGGAGTAATTACTTGTCCGAGCAATATGCTTTGTGACCGACGATGCAGGGACATGGAAGGTGCCATGTATGGTGCGTGTCAGCCCCGACTCTTAGGGTCGACATGTTTATGCTACGTTAGATGCTGATCATCATAGCATCTATGTATGAATGAAGATTGCACCCCATCCATTAACCTTCATCTTATGTACGGATACAACTCATCTTTTACTATCTGAATAAAACCGGTGCGATTACTATTACATAATTAAGCTGCCATGGACATGCCATTTACAAAGTTAATTATAAAATAAATATTAACTTTATTTATATTAAATTATTATTATTATTATTTTAATATTTCAAGTTTGGGATTATCATTCAAAATTTGGGATAAATTAAAGTAAAAAAAATGTTATGAAAAAATTAAAACACGATCTCAACACAAAAACTGACATGAAAACAAGATATATTATCTTATGAATTCAAGATATCCATACATAATTGGTTTTCTAGTTTCATTTACTTGATTTCCATTAATTTAACTATTGGATATCAGGAAAACAAGAAATCTTTAATCAACAACTATTTTCATTGCACACTAACTAATATTTGGCGTCTCAAGGAAAGAATTGTCATTAAGAGATATTTTAAATTCTTCATTTGAAAAGCAACTTTTAATTTTTAATGTGATGATTTTGAACTTTTAAAGAATTTGAGAATATGAAATTAATGTGTTGGTTTGATGATCAGAATATTTACTGTTCCAATGTAATTTAAATTCGAATCGCGTTAATCGTATTATTATTAAAGTTTTGTACTATTCTTATATAATTCATAAAAAGAAAAAAATTAAGAATATGCCGAAAAATATGTTGAAGATGTCAACTTTTAGAAGTTATTTTGATTTAAATTAAATTTTTCTAACAATGAAAATGTAATTTAATTTACAGTATTAAGGGAATTCGTTGCGAGTAGTTAATTAAGTTTATATCCCAAAATAAAATTATTTGATACATATTTTATAAATAAATTAAAATTTTAACAGATATATTAAAAAAATAAATAATATAAATAAATGTGACATTTGTTAAATCTTTAATTCATTTATAAAATCTAAAAAACATTAATATATCAAATAATTACACTTCCTTTATTTGTTTCAATATCCTGTGGCAACATGGCTTGAAAATATTCCTTCTTCCACGGTTGTACAATGCTTTTCCCTTCTATTTATTTTTACTATAATTTTAAAAACAAATATTTAGTTTTACCAAGGCACCGTATGAGGATCCAATGGGCATCTGCCAGCTGGAACCTTCTCACGGTTTTACCTTTTTTTATGTTTTTTTCCCTTTCCCCTTATTTAATGCAAGATCAGTTTTAGGCACCTTTCGTTTACCTGTAAAAAAAAAACAAATATTTAAGATATAATGATTAATACACTTAAATTAATTTAAATAATATAATAATAAAATATTGTGATCAATATTATTATCTTATTGATAAAATTACATTTTAATATGTTTTAATAATTTCATAAAAATGAAATAATTTAAAACTTTTATTATGTATAATTTTTAATTTAATCTTTTTAATAGTCATTTTCGTTATTGTCTCATTGTTATAGTTACTTTTGAATCAAAATAAAATACCACTATTGCAATAAGTAATCTCATTGTCACAATTATTTTTAATTAAACTATAAAAAAAGCTTCGAGTGTGTTTATTACATAAAAAATTGCTTTTGAACAATTATTTTTCAAAATGAATTGATTTTCTAAAAAACTGATATTTTTCAATTTGTGTTGAATTTGCATAAAATAAATTTCATTCGGAAATTATTTTAAAAAAAGCGCAATATTAACCGAAAAAGATTTATTTTCATAACTAGCGTAGAAAATGAATTTCAAATGTTAAATAAATCAATAAACAACATTAATTTAAACTGTTATATTTTTCTTATCTACGTATATACAGTCAATTTGCAGAACTAAAATTACGCCACAATCATGTTGTTCTTCCAAAACAATCAAATTGTCCACGAATCACATTAAAACCTCATCAATAGACGCTTCTCAAGCTTTCCGAACTCCATTTGTTTGCTCACATCTTCATGACTAGCCTCTCCCTCTCCATCGTTTTTACTAATGCTTTCATCATCTTCTTCTCTATCTTTGGGACAGTCGGTTTGGTGGGATTGGGGCGAGCAAATCAAAGAAGACTAGGCTAAGGTAAGGGCCTAAGGGGTATCCAAGGGATAGGAAATGAAACTTGTTGAAAAGAAAAATAAAACTCTGGGCTTACTCGAATGCCTTCATTTCCATTTGGGTGGGTCTCTTTCGGCTTTCATGCTGGACAAGCCCACCCCCTTCTCTCATCCCATCGGCGCAAAAACAAAAGCATTTTCAAGCGGTTCCCAAGGAAACCCCATGTCTGACTCTGACCACAGACAACAGTCTACTTACAGCTTCATTTCTTTGTTGTTTTGTTCTAAAGGTGAATAACCTGATCGGTGGAGAAATTCATCATCATCCACCTCTTCCTCACATTCATTCATCTCATTGTTAGTTGCTCTATAAATAGATACCACTCTCCATTCCTCTACGCTATCACAAAAATCGACTGAAATGGCTAAGTTATCGGGTCCTCTTCCAAACTATACCTTCCTTTTCCTATCTTTCCTCCTCCTGGTTTACTCCGGTAATTAAGCTCTATCTCAATTTACAATCTTCCGATACTTATTGAATATAATTTGATGTAATGCTAAGATCTTTTTGGTTAAACTTTAACGTTTTTGCGGAACAACAACAGGGAGGCAAATGGTGGAAGCACAACTTTGCGAGAGGCGAAGTAGAAGTTGGGCAACCAATTTTTGTCCGGGCAATTTACTTTGTAACCAACAATGCAGGAATGTAGAAGGTGCCTTAAGTGGCGCCTGTCTTCGCGAAGTCTTAGGCTTTGCATGTTATTGCTACGCTAGATGCTGATTATAGCATCTATGTATGCATATTGCACAAAAGCCAACCCTTCCTGTTATGCATGCCTAGGAAAAAACACTACACTGATGCCAGTGTTATTATATTATCCAATAAAGCCGGTGCCATTAACTATTACATAAGCTCCCATGGCTGATCCTTCTTATTCAAGTAGATATATTAAATTTTATGTTACAAGCTTTTATAGTCTTTTACCATATCAACATGAATGTCTCGATTGAATATGGATTAATTTACATCATTACACATAATACAAGATAAATAACTGAATTTAGCCAAACAAATAACTAAAATTGACCATATTTTAAAAAAATAAAGAATATGAAACACTAGAAAATACATAAATTGCTGTGTTAGGGAGAATTGAGCTTTGATTATAAATACATATAAGTCCAATCGGCCTATGAAGCAAAGACAAATGGCCCATTTCTGGATAGTAATCGGCCGGTTGCCCCGTTTACTTGTTGAGCGACCAAACTCGGATTGTAACGGGGCTGAACCGAACCATTGAAGGGGGCTGGCCATTTCGATTTTGTTTTTGGTGTTCACGTTTCTCTCTCTCAAGCCTTGAAGAAGAAGTAAAGAAGGAAATCCCTCTTAAAACAACCTCAGTGAAACGCAGTGAGAGAGGAAAAGCAAAGATTTTCAGTGGAAGAAAGCTAGCAATTTGAATCGGTGTCGTACGGAAAATGTTCAGGAGCCAGTACGATACTGACGTCACTACATGGAGCCCAGCTGGACGATTGTTCCAAGTGGAGTACGCGATGGAGGCCGTGAAGCAGGGTTCGGCGGCGATCGGCCTCCGATCCAAGACCCATGTGGTGTTGGGTTGCGTCAACAAGGCTAATTCCGAATTGTCTTCTCACCAGAAGAAGATCTTCAAAGTCGACGACCACATTGGGGTCGCCATCGCCGATCTCACTGCCGATGGTCGCGTGCTCTCTCGATATATTCAAAATGACTGTATCAACTACAGCTTCACTTACGAATTGCCGCTTCTTGTTGGGAGGCTCGTCGTCCAGCTCGCCGATAAAGCACAGGTCTTTTTCATTTCCTAAAGTCTTCAATCATTGTACATTTTCTAGAAGAAAATAATTAAGCTTTAATTTCAGTGCACTTAAGCCGACGGGTGATGCTGATTTTGGGGGGTTGTTTTTTTAGAATTTGGAAATGACTTGAGGATTTAAACCCTAAATGGTTCTTTGCTAAAGTCTTGACACGCATGAGGGTTTCGAGCAATGCTTTTAAAATAAATATAAACTGCAAATCTGTTCTCAATGAGAATTAGCTCACATTTAAGGCTATTTTATGGGAAACATTGATTGATCAAGTAATGTGGAAACTATAAGCAAATATCAGTAATTACATTGTTGGTGAACCAGTGGATGATTAACGATGTAAAAATAATATCTCAACGACCTATTTACAATTAGAAGAAAATTTTACTTGATGATGACTAAGATGATACGAATAGAAAACGGCTACAATGTAAGTGTGTTAGTGAGTTAACTTCACTTTGAAGTTGAAGCTAAGAGGTTGAGTGTACCCAGTATGAAGTGGCTAGGTCCACAATCTCATACTTGCTGTGAAGTTGCTCTTTGTTTGTGACCAAACTTCACAGTATAACACAGGCAATGGATTGTGTCATAAAAAGGATAATTTGAAAAGATTGTTGATGGTTACGAGTGCCTTACAATGACCATTTAGATACCTAGTTTACATTTCTATAAATTGAATGATTGAGAGGATATAAGAATAGAAGCTATATTTAGGTTGCAATATGCTAGTGGTTTCGGCACCGAACTCAAAGACATTACCATACGGTGCTCAGGTTTAATTGTGCTGGTGTTATATGATCGTGTAGCATTTTCTAACTTTCAAAGGATTACTCAATATGGATTCTGTATAGTTGTTGATGTAACTGCTGAAGTTGTTAGTGTTACTGAATTAAATGTAATTGCCAAGTCTTGAGGTTATCTGCACATCATCTTGGTATTAAACATGATTGTTGATAAATCTTCTCTCTGTATAACCAGTGAGTTTTCAGTTTTTTTTTTTTTTGGTGTGTGTGTCTTTTATTTTTAACCCTGATTAAACGAAACATAGGTGATGTTAAAGCTAGCAATATCTAATGGAGCACCAATCCTACAGGATTTCTTGAAAGTTAAAAGTGTTGAACAGTTCTTCAAAAGAAGCATAATAATCTTATTTGTTTGTGCAATTGTAAAAAGGAAAATGCTCGTGTTTTGGTGGCAGGTCTGCACCCAACGTTACGGTGTTGGCCTGTTGGTCGCTGGCTTGGATGAATCTAGGGCTCATCTTTACTATAACTGTCCAAGTGGGAATAACTTCCGAGTACTAGGCTTTTGCCATTGGATCGCGGTCACAAGCTGCAAAGACATACTTGGAACGGAGGTTTGAGAACTTCATAGACTCCTCGAGGGATGATCTGGTGAAAGATGCTATTATGGTAATAAGGGAGACCCTGCAGGGAGAAACTCTGAAAAGCTCATTATGTACAATTGCTGTGGTAGGGGTTGGAGAACCGTTCCATGTATTAGATCAGGGAACTGTACAACAAATCATTGATACCTTTGAGACTGCAGCGGAGCAAGAAGACCTTGCTGTCGAACCTGATGTTGCTACAGGTCAGGAGGCTGCTGGTCAAGGTTGTTCCACGGACCCAGTGGATATATTAGGATGCGAGAACCAGGGTTCCATCCGTGTTAGGCAGTTGTAAACGTTATTGTGTTGGATACTTCCTCCTCCTTTTTTATCTTACGCAGATTGTCTTTTTACCCTCGGTGCAAACATTCAAATGCTAGGCCTGAAACTTTTACATTTATGCTCAAAGATACCGAAACTTTTGAATTTGCCTCAATCTCTGCTAGGGAATTTGCCTGTAAAAGAAATTTCAGATCAAGTTTGGGTAAGTGTTTTAATTATTCAAGCATAAAATGACAAATTTATGATTTCATTTAGTACATCGAAGATGTAACATAAGGCCTTTGCATCTGATAATAAACGCTTAATGTATATATGGATTGAAGTCCTCGCAAAGGAGTTTCTACAGAATAATTCAGTGATGATTCAACACTGCTTAGGTTTGCCATTTTCTTCAAAAGAAATTATTAAATAGCAGCAATAGAACTGAAAATCAATGCTTGTTTGATCGTGGAGACATCAATTCCAAATATCAGGAAGTGGTAGGCCCTTGATTTGCATCTGCTTATACATCCATTTCCAATTCTCAGGTGTTACCTCACCCCCAAGTGAACGAATCACTGCACCACCACTACATGAGCCCACTCTGCAACATTCCTCAAGTGATAATCCCTTCACCAATCCATACAAGAAACCACCAGCGAAGAGGTCCCCGGCTCCTGTGGCATCAACCGCTTTTGTCTCCCCTATAGCCGGAACTCGGACAACCTGTCATATAAAGAATCTTTAGTTTTGCCTGTCTTCAGCTATGCATATATCATCTATAAAGGCAAAGTGCACAATTTGGCCATACTTTCCAAGTTGAGGATTAGGAAGCAACCAAGTACAAAGGCATTCCGTAAAGGGAGGCATTGATAATCTCTTAACAACAAAAGACTGCAAAGTACGAAAAATCATCGGTTAGTTTACAAGGTTGTGAGCGGCCAACCTCTTGTGCGTGTTTTGCGATGCATCCATTGGCCCCTAGTGTAACCACAGCCCATTCGCAATATTTGGACAGGTATTCCAGTGCAGCTTCAGGACTAGTATTTGCTTCACCCCTAAAGAAGTAAAATTGAAAAATATATATCAGTTATTACCAAGTGCAGTTACAGCAGCAATTGAAAAATAATCACAGCCACCTTAGTAGTTCTTTTGCTTCATCCTCGTTGGCAAAGCAGAGGTTGATATCTCCCGACTTCAGTAATTTTAGAAGAGGTTCTCTAAAATTTCGAACCATCTGAGCAAAGTCACAGACTTCGTAAGATAAAATGTTGAAGAGATCCATGATAGAAAACCGAGAATTTTACTAGAATATCAACCATAAGGTCTAAGCATTTACTATTATGATGCTTTTAAAATGTTTTATTTTTTGTGAATGGAACTGTTTTAAGTCACATTATAATTCACTCTGTACATAACATTGCATCCAACCTTGGGCAAAAACATATTGATAATCCAATTACCTCAAAACTGGCCAAATCGATGGAGACAGACAGACCCTCTTGTTTGGCAATTCTTATAGCTGCTTGGGTAACTTCCAAATTGAATATTCCATATCTCATTACTAACCACTGTAATGAAAGATACATCATTAAGTCTAATTCTGTGCGACAACGAGCTGCCAAGGACTAAATGATGAAATGTGGTAAAAAAGTGAACATTCTATGCAGGCCATTTGAAAACAGTGACCAAAAGAATATGATAAATGCATAAAAAAGAACTCCTCGGTCACCTTAGAACCACTAAAGTCATCCTTGGTCAATTCATCGCCCTGAAAAATAACGAGGAAGAAAATTGATTGTAAGCTTGTATTTAGTAAGGCACAGACATAAATCAGAAAGCAGTTTATTCCACTGAAAAACAAAAACGTTCACCTGAACTTTTACAGCGGTCGACAGGCAAGGGCGCATTGTTCTATTGCCGTATGCATCAACTAGGCAAACACACTGCATCATTTCATATTCACTAAGAAAGTTTCAGCATGTTCAAAGCATAGTTAAATTTCATAGGAATTGTATCATGAAGTTCACCTGAGCTGTTGGTCCCGTCTTCTTTCGCAATCTCGAAATATTAACTCCAGTAAAGTTCATGTTATTTATGAACAATTGACCTTGCTCATCATCCCCATAGGCCCCAATCATTCCACTGTTAACACCAAAGCCAGAGCTAAGTCCACGAATAGTATTTGCAACACTTCCCCCAGCCATAGTCTTCATAGGAGATGGATCATCAAGGAAACGCTTTTCCAACTCGCTTAATATAGGCTCAAGCTCCTCGAATTCCACCTACATTATCAAATCCATTGTCTGAAATTCCCATGCTCATCAAACAAGAAAACAATCTAAAACTTTGCAGTTCAGTGGTTGAAACTTGAAAGCCGTTGATTTAGTTAGGACAAAACTTGGGAGACAAGAGCAAATGTCATTGGGATTGGCGACTATGGAACATAAGAACAGGTAGAAGAAACATAAGAATCTAACCAGGAAAGAGTCTTGTCCGCAAGCCTAAAATTACCATAAAAGTTATAGTTACTGACAAAGCTCCCGCATGCATCAACCAATTAAGAAAGAAAACAGATATATTTGGAAAGCCGTTTCAATTTTCATGGTCCAGAACATAACAGAACGAGGGGGGAAGGGAATGAATAAAAGTTGGGTAATCTTGATGAGAAATGCGTCAATAACCCCGAAATTACACCAACGAAGAGAAATTAAAACAAAGGAGCGTGAACCCAGAAAACAGCAAGTAATAATAAAAAGAAAGAGGGACACAAAATTAAGAAAAGAATTTAATGAAACGGGTAGTTAAAAAACACACCGGAATGGAGCCACCACGTTCACCACGAATTTGACTGAGCAAGGTCCAATCGACACGAGCCACATGATCAATGAGGGCAGCTGGCTGTAGTCCCAGAATAAGGGGAGCCTTGGCCTCCCCGTTTTTAACCAAGGTTTCTGCTCCCATAGTTTTTACCGCTGGGTGGCCTTTGGTGACTCCCTCAAAGGGTCTCGTTTGACGTAGTAGTCTCAAGCTCAAGCTCAAGCTCAGCTCTATAGGATTTTGCAGGTAATGAAGTATTTATATAGGCAAAGCCCCGAACATGCGTACTCAGCACCACGTCAGGTGGGGGAAGTTCCACAAAAAGGCCGCTCTTCCACTGCCCTTCACTCCTCAACGCCCCTATTGTCCTATTCAGCCCTTTTTTTTTTTTTATATTTACTATAAAAAAAATGGGCCTTTTGGCTCCAAATGGCGTGAAATCTTAACTGTGATTGGGTGTTTGTGGGTTAAATACGAATGATTAATCCATTGTTGGCAAGTTTCAGTTGGTAAGTAAACACTAAAATGAACTTGACTTGCTGGGTAAGATGTCGGTCCAATAACTTGGATTTATATTGGGAAACTTTTCTCTTTTTTTTTTTTTTGGTTTCTAAAGAGTAAATTTGTTAGAATTTGATTGGTTAAATGAGAGGATGAGACTCGACCTTTAAAATTATAAAGGTATTAACTGATAGGTTGTCAAAGCAACATTAAAGAATGTCATGGAAAATCATGCACATGCTCTCGATCTTTCTCAAAACCAAGGAATTTTGATGCTATCTTGTGCCGACTATAATCACACCTTCCTTTTACATGTAGTGAGTACAAAAGGAAACAACTTCGATCATGTCTCATTTTTTGTCCATGAAATGCAATATATAATGAAATAAGATTTAAAAAAAAGGAATAGAATTGCCGTATTCGAGAATAATATTTTGAAAATTTTCTCTTAGTAATGAAAGGTATTGTCTCGTTTGGAGATTTTATCTCTCACTTAGAGAAAGTCTGAATTTTGTGATAAATTGATACCTGCAAGACTCAAGATAAATATTAATATTGAGTATGTGAATAATTATGGAAGTATCTGGGCACGACGTGGATCGAATCACCAACCAAGACCATATATAAGACATTAATGATACAATCAAGGCCATATATTTTAATGATCCAACCATCATATTTTAAATGAGTGTAAATGGATCCCTCCTCTATCTTCAACATATATATATATATATATAAGTTTTTCTTTTTCTTTTTTTTTTGGAAGAAGAGGACAAAGCCTTATCAACAATGCGACTAATGTGACTCGAACCCAAACCACACCTGAAACGATGAGCATCCTGACCATCAAGCCAACACACGGGTTCAACATATATAAGTTTTAAATCTGTATTATACACGTTACCTACTAATCAATTATAATATTTAAAAATATAAATATAAATTCAAAATCAAAATAATAAAATACATGTAACGCAGAAAAGCATATAACAAAGTTAATAACTATGAATCATAATTTTTTACTTTGAAAATATACAAAGTTGGAAATATAATATCAAGTATTAAAAATAATTTTTAAGAATGTATCAAATTGTGAATTATAATATTAAAAGATATTATTATCTAATAAAAATAAAATAAACATATAAAAAATAAAAAATCTAAAACCATAATGAAAGTCATCGATTTTATGGAAATTTAATGTTTTCTATTGTAAAACAAAATTTATTTACATTATAAATTTTATACAATTTTTATTTAAAATTCATTGAAATATTTTATACTTTAATTATTAGACTTATATCTTATTATTGTCTATATCAAGTACTTATTAAAAAAAAGTAAATGAATTAAATATCTTTTTAATATATAATTAATATTCAACTACACTAAATTTATCAATAATTAATTTGAGTATTACTAAAAACTTTGAATTCCGAATATTTTTTATTACTTTTTTAAGAAATACTTCCATTAAAACGTAAACATGACACAAAATATAATGAGTAAAACGCTACAGATCATTGTACAAATATTACTGTCTGTAAAAAGAACCCAATAAAAAATATCAAAGATTAATCAACGGTAACCTCAATATTGAATCACATCACTGAGTTCAATCTTACCATCACTATCAGATGATTTGTCATGACAAAAAAAATATTATTTGTTTTGTAAAGCAATGTTATTTTAGTCATTACCCGATCGAGTAAGTGTTTAATTGACTTATTATGCCGACTCAATTAGAAGCTTAATATATAACTAGGTTATGACACACCCATAATATTAGTGAAAAAATTACATAACAAATGTATTTATAAAAAAATAAAGACTTTAGTTGAATTAATCAAGTTTAGAAAATGAAAATCACGATACTTTGGATTCAAATATCATTATATGTATTTTTCTAGATTTCACGTAGGTAACACTCTCTATAACAACTTTTCATTATAGCAATTAAATTTGTTGTAGAAATGATATTTTTATATTTCGCTTTTAACTTCTATAATAATTTTTCATCTATAATGACAAAAACTATAAAATATGAAGCATACTATTTATAAAATTAGCTCAATTTTTGTTTTAAATTTTAGTAAAATTAATTATATTCCTACTTGAAATAAAAATAACAAACTTTAATTAAGATATTGTTTTAATAAAATTAAAATTTGTATACAAATATATTAATTATATTTTATTAAATAAAAATAATTTTTAATAAATGAAATTTCATTGAAAATTTTAGTATAAATATAGTTTAAGTAACACTAATTAATATTATTAATATATTATATTTTTAATTTTTAATTTTTAAATTTTTAAAAATAATTTAAATTTCAAATGATATATATAGGTGTATTGAATGACATTACAGGTGTTAACAACCACCTTTAAGTAACATCTAAAATTTAAATTATTTGAAATTTAAATATTAAAATTCAAAAATACTATTAAAATGATATTTATTGTTTTGTAAAAATAATAAATTTTTGATAATTTCACAATTAAATTGAGATTTAATTAATTAGCGACACGATCACATAAATAATAATATAGATAGACATGTAAGTTAATTTAAGAAGTGAGCTCCTTTTTATGAATCAAATGAAAAAAATATATTTTTTATTGATAAATTAATTAAAATGTAATTACCAAAAATACAATTAATTATATAAAATACTTTAAAAGTTAAATCAATTAAATTTAAATATTTAATTGTATATATATATATAAAAATAATTAACAATCATATATTTATAAAAATAATAAAAATTAAAAAAATATATTACACTTAAATTCACGTTCTCTTTTCACTTCAACTTTATGAGAAAAGCTTGATTGGCTCGAGCAAACTCATACTTCATTAATTGATCATTAAATATCCCAAACATAACTACATTTACAAAAATGTAATAATAATTAAGATAAAATAACATGTTACAAAAATAAACCTCACAAAATTGATAATCTTACTGCACCTTCTATAATTACAAAGAAAAAACTTGTATAAAATATGAATATAAATAAGAATAATATTTGATTTATTGTTGCTGTATAAGGCTCATGCATTATTGAAGAATAATAATATGATATATTGTCATTAAATTAAATAAAAAATATAGAATACTCGTAAATAAATACTAATAATTTTATTTAAACATACGAGTTAGTATTTGGTACACTGATCATATATATATTTTTTATTTCACGAGCAACCTTAAAAAACTATTATGTATCTCTTTTTCTAAGTATTTTTTTTTAATATTAGATTATACCTTATAGGACATTTGTCAATTTCTGATCTTGGTAGTGGAGTTTAAAAACTTCACTGATAGTGTACCAAATATCATTCCTAAATATAATTAAACATCAAACGTAACTATTATAAATAAATATTAAAAACTCTTGATTTTAGGATATTGAGTTGAAGGGTTTAAGGTTTCGAGTAGAGCTGATCGTGGGTCGGGCCGAGCTTCAATACAATTTTAGGTCAAATTACTAGGTCCGAGCTTGGCCTGACCCGAAAAATGAGCCTAAAATTTTATCCAAACCCGACTCGAATTATAATAGTCAAACCCGAGCCTGGCCCGGCCCGTATTAATTTTTTTAAGATTATTTTATTACATACAACAAATTTTAAAAATATATAATATATCAAATACACTTAAAAACATTAAAACAAACATTAAAAAATAAATTAATTAAAAATACATTAAAAAATTTTATATTAAGAGAGTTGCAAATGAATTAGTAAAAAAATTAACAATAAAACATAAGTTCTACAATATTCAAATAATATTAAAAAAAACAGTGAAACAATAGTAAAAACGCATAAAGAATAACATCCGAATAACAAAAATAACAACAAAAAAAGCAGCAAAAATAACAGCAAAGCAACATTAAAAAAACAAAAATAGCAACAAAAATAATAGTAAAAACAACAACTAAAACAGTAAAAAAAAGCACCAAAACAATAAAAAAACAACACAAAACAGCAATCAAAACAGTAAAAAATAGCACCAAAACAATAATATAATTTTTTTATTAAAAATGGTTAATTTATTCAGGTCGGGCCGAGTCGAGCTCGAGCCAAAAAATTATACCCTAGGCTCGACCCGTTTAGAAAATGGGCCTCATTTTTTGTCCAAACTCATTTTTCGAACCTATATTTTTATCCAAACCCTCTCATTTTTCGAATGAGCCTTCGGATCAGGTCGGGTGACTCAACCTATAATCAGGTTTAGTCTCAAGTATAGGATTTAGGATTTAGGATTTTAACATTAATTTATAATTGATTAATATTTAATTATTTTAAATTAATTTAGTATTATTTATTTATAAATCATCCACTATCTTTCATTTGATTTAATGACGGTTAATTTCAACATTCCTTAACTTTGGAATATATGGATATTATTAATTACATTCATAAATTAATTAGATTATGTATTAATGAGGTTTATTTGTTTGTTGATATTTTTTAAAATTTTAATTCGATTGTGAAAGTATAATTGAAAGTTTTTAAATTGATATAATGCTTAAAATTATCCATAATTCATCCTATCTCTTAAATAGGAGAACAAATGCGCTTCAACATGCTTAAATCCACGTCTATTTACACTGACAATAATACTAATACAAATTTTTAAATCATATATTCTATTATACTTTAGAGCTTAGATTTTTGTTATCATGGAGAGAAATTTAAGTAAAATTTCATGAGTTCATAGATTTTTAAAAAATATGTAATTTTTTGAAGTGAAGTTGTTGAAATTTTGAGAAACAATTACATTGAAATAGTGTACATAAAATTACGGGAGCGGAGCCACCTTAAAGTTCAGAGAAGTCATGACCCTTCAAGTTTATTTTTTTTTAATTTAGTATTTTATAAATTTACATTATGATTTTTTCAAAAATATAAGTAGACCCGCCTAAGGTTTAAGATTTTTGCAATTTTTTACTTTGTATATATATTATAGCCCTTTAAAATGGTAAAATTTTAATTTAGGCCTTTATTATTTATAAAATTTTAAATTAATAATGATAAAATTACATTTTATCCCCTCAAAAATGATAAAAATTTAATTTAACCATTTAAAACTAATAAAAATATATACTATTAAAATGATGAAATTGTATTTGTATTATCGTAAAAATATTTAATTTAATTCCGACTCTGCCACTGTCAAGTGATGAGTAATTTCATCTTAAGAACAAAAGGTTTGATCCTTAACAACGTCAAATTATCGCTTTTCAAATCAATTATTAACAAATAAGTTTATTATTTTTAATTCAAAGTTTACAAATTTACAAAAAAAAAAAACATATAAAATTTGCAAAAATTAATAAGATGATATATCCACCACCCGTGGTTAAGCTTCAATCACTGCACTATCCTTCCTAATCATCCGTAATTATATAAAAACATTTAAAATTGACTGACACTTATGTTAGGTGTCAGTATTGTTATATTTTTATTCAAATTACGGATATTATAAAATAAATAAATAAAAGTAAGGTTGGGATAGGAAAAAAAAATGGGCAACAAGATGCTGAAATCACGGGGATCATCCCTAGTCAAGGGCTTCAATTATTGCAATAAAGATCCCATCATTGCTTCTCACGTGGCTAGAGTTAGGGGGTAAAGATTTTCGCACGTGGGTTAGGTCCAAGATGCATACTTGTCTTTTCTTTTCCGCCAAAGTATCTCCGCTTTTTCTTTTGGTATTCATATAAATTTACTATCCAAACGCAATATCGTTATTTCTTTTTCTTATTTAATCATTTATGTAAAAACATTAGGATAAAATAATTTTTTTGTAAAAGTTATACTTATAAAAAAATTCAGGTAGACTGCAAGGTGAATCCAAAAAAATTGAGGGTTGAAATTACTGTTAAAAGGTAATAAACGAGATTTTAATTATGTTGGTAAAGTTGAGACTCTAGATTCATTAGTGTTCAAGTTCAAGTTTAAGTCCTTGAGAGAATTTTTTTTATTTAACAAAAAAATTATTACTTATATAACCTACTTATAGATTACTTTTGTCGTACAAATTTGGTTTTATTTATATTTTCTCAATTATGTTATTGTTTGATTTATTTGTGATATCAACTTAATAGTTTTTTTTTTTTTTTTTGTAATAATCATGTAGTTTTACAATTCATATTCAAGATTCGTGATTAAACCTGTTCATGGATCGGATTATCCGCTCAACCTGAAGACTCGCCCGAAATTTAGGATTGGCATAAACAACATCTCTCCGCATCTTTTGAGTGGTTCATACAAATACGAATATGCTTTATTTAAATCACTTTATGATTGGCATAACGAAATTTTTGCCGTTACCCAAATTCCACCGCAACCCCCCCCCCTCCCTTTTTTTGGTCTGTTTAATATTTTATATGTACCACTAAATGATTAATGCTTCCACGGATCAAATTATATTCATTTCAACTCTAAAATAATAATATATCTTAGATACAAAATTTTATATTTTTTAATTTACACGCAACTCTCACAATTTAAAATACGAGAATTTCAAAAATTTTTAAAGGTCAAAGTCCGTCAGAGATCTCCATTAAACATAAAATTGTACTGGGATTACAATCGGGATGTGAGGGTGGAGTCCTCGCGGTACGAACCATGCCACACAAGTAGAATCTATATAGAATACATTTTAAGTAGATGTAGTTGAAAATTCTCTTGTATCATTCGATTTTCAACATTAGTGAATTTCTCTTTCTCTGCTCGTGATTTTTTTCCCGACAGAATTTTCATGTAACATCTGTATTTTTTTATTTTTATTTTTATTATTTTGTAATTGTTTTATTGTTATTATCAACGTTTATTATAACAAAATATCAACTTGAAGATAATAGAATTCCAACGTAATTCCGATCTAAAATAAATGAAAATGAGTGTTAATTCGAAGGAAACACAAACACTAAAAAGTGTTAATTGAGATCCTCAGGCTTTTAACACCTGGCATTGATTTGAGGATTGCTTTTTAACATTTGGAATTGGTTTGGGGTTGCTTTTAATATTGGTATTTCATTTTTATTTTCTAAAAAAGAAAGCAAGTTGTGTGTAATTAAAAGCTGTCTTCCAATTTAAAGCGAGTGCAAGCTCGTGGTGAGATTTGCAAATCTACATGAAAGTGGGACTAAATTTGAAAATCTAGATGCAGAATCAATTAATCGAGGTGGTGATGGAAAAGAAATGCACTTATTTAATTATTCATAAATTAGGGTGTTCGTACATAACTACTTAAATACACATTAACTATTTTCTACTTTAACTTGTAAAATTGAAGACATTTCAAAGAAGCATAAGACACAATATTTGACTAAAAAATAATATGGACAAGCTTAAAATAAATTTGGATTAGTCTTTTGTAAGTATGGATAGATTTGGGCAAAATTTTAAGCTCAAATTTCGGGTCGGGCCGAGCTTGGACAAGCATAAAGTTTATTAATATCATGCTTATGCCCGACCCGACTCAACCTATAAACACCTTTATTCGTAGCTACCCTCGTAACAATGCTGCCTCTAAAATTTAAATTTACATTCTCTTTTGCATGTGTAGTCTACCTTGCCAATATTACACTCGATACTTCGGGATAGTAAGTTAATTTATTTATATCATGGATATAAGATATATAATGTGCATGCACTAATTAATAAGCATAGTTAATAATTTTGAGATCCTTGAGGACCCATCTACTTCAGTTAGGAGCCTATTGGAGGAGGATATCTACGCAACAACGATGGGAAATAATTAGTGCGGTTCAACTTGTTCTTTAGCTTTGTGCTAATTTCTTATTATACCAAAAAAAAAATTAATAAGCATAGTTTTCACTTTCATAGCACTTGGTTTTTTCATGACCAAAATATTAAAAGTAGGACAAGACACTCTTAACGTTTATACATTGTATTGCTTTAGTTATTTTTTAGTTAAATGTAGCTTTAAATTTTTTTTTAAATAATCGAATTTAATCATTAATCTTTTAAAAAGAATTAAATTATTTTTTTTTTAACAAAAGTACTGATTAAAACGTTGATTTTTTTTTAGTTTTTATGAGTTTTTTTATATTTTTAAATTTTAATTTTTTAAATATTTTATAATTTTTAAATTACTTGTTGATATGACATATTAAATAAATAGTGTCATGTCAGTATGAAACATACATGGGTTACCAAGCAGATTGCCATGCTAATATTGTTAAAAGATTAATGTTTTATTCATCATTTTCATTAAAAAAAAATTTTATTTTTTTGAAAAGTTAATAGCTAAAATTAACTTTATAAAAATAAAGACCAAATTGACAAAAATTATAAATGTAGAAAACTTTATTATTATGTTATAGAATAAGTCACTTAGAAGAAATAAATCCAAAGTACAAAATAAATGGTGGAATAATTGTTTAGAAAATTATTTGATTCTTTATTAATAAATTTTTAATTTTCATAAGCAAGATTAAGAGGATGATATATGTTTTATTTAGTGTGTAGTAAAAAATAAAATATTAAAAACTAAAAACAATATATGTGACAATACTTAAAATATTTTTTAAAGTTAAAATATTTCATTGGAAATATATCCAATATTTATTTGTTGATTATTATCGGTATAATGATAAATTTAACCCTAAATATTTAATTCTTTTATTAATTTGAGATGTATTTTTTTTTAGTTAAATTTTACCATTACCATTTCAAACAAAAGAGTCAAAACAGTTTTTTAATGGTAATGATAACTAAAACATTATTTTTTAACGATGTTGGCATGAAAATTTGAAAAACAATCCACTTGTATTTCATGCTGACATGATACTATTTATTTTATACGTCACGTCAGTAAATAATTCAAAAATTATAAAAATATTTAAAAAATAAAAAATATATATAGAGATTAAAAAAGGGAGTATGAAATACATGTGAATTGCTATACATTGCCAAGTTTAAAAATTTAACATTTTAGTCGCTATATACATTAAAAATAACAATTTGATTGTCAAGTTCAACTTTTTTTTTTTTAAAAGTTGAGGGTCAAATTTTTTTAAAAAGGGATAAAGTACATCATTAGTCACTAAATTATGTGTAAGTTTTTGTTTTGGTAACTTAACTAAAAAAAAAAGTTACAATTTGTTCATTGCACTATTTAAAACTTTTCATTTAAGTCACTAAACTATTCAAATTTTTTTATTTAAGTCACTGATATGTTAAGTTTTTTTAAAAAGAAGTTCTGCCAATGAACTCCAAACAACGGTTCAATGATCGGTGCGGTGGATCGGTATCTATCGACGAGTAGAAAAACATACCTTAGATCTAAGTCAATCTGACAGTCAGTTTCAAATATCGTAGAAAAAACTGTTTGAATTTTGGTTCACAAATTCGTGACGTTTAAAGCTATTTCATGAAAAAATTCTGAATTGTAGAGGAAAAGAGAAAAAAGAGCTTTTGATTGGTGTAAGAAGTGTGAACAGAGAAAGCCATATAGTATCAATTTTAATAGCCTAGTGACTTAATTGAACACTTTTGAATAGTTCAATGAACAATTTGTAATTTTTTTAGTTAAATGACCAAAACAAAACTTTACCCATAATTTAATGACTAATGGTGTAATTTACCTAAAAATAATAAGAACCAAATAGATAAAAAATATAAACTTTGAGGGCTAGATTTATCTTATGCCATTATTATTTTGTAATAAATTGATCAGTTTCCTCAAAATTCGGTCACTCTAAAAGTGATCCATTGAAGTCTTTATCTCTGAGGCCCAAACAAGTCATTTACTTTGGAAATAATTTATGATGAGAAAGTCCATTGCGGAAGTGAACTTCAACATGTACGAATTTAAAATCATTAAAATACAGTGCCGTATTGAATCCAAGGAACCAAAATATACATACCAAAGGGCACTTGGTCGCGTTATAACATCAATTTTAAAACTTAAAATATATTCAAGTTTTTGTATTTTTCATGCCATTAGAATTCAGTTTTCATAGTTTTATTTTTAAAATTTTAATTTTTATTTTTATTTTTCGAATTTAAAAATCCGACTCCAATAATTAGTATTATTACATTTTTTATTAAATTTCATTGAAGTGACGTTTTGAATTTTTTAAAAAAAAATATTCACATGATAACCATGTAACAAAAAAAAATTGTAATAAATGTAAATTTAATAGCTAATTTTAATAGTGTTAACAACTCTTAAAAATTACATCATTATTTTAATTGAAGTAAAATATTTGATCAAATCAATGACATTGTAAAAGTTGTGATACCAAATTATGTCAAAAAGTTAGCGTATAACGATTATATCTTAAATTTGAGCATAGTATAAGGATCAAAATTGAAACTTGATCATTATTGTATAGTCTATAGATAAAACACGGTGTGATGCCACTTTGCCATGTTCATTGTCTTTTTTTCTGTCATGACGATTATAAATGATCGAAAAAAAATCATTTTTAACCTTTCAACTATAATTAACTTTTTTATTATTGGACATGTCAGCATACAAATGATATAATAATAAAATAATAATATGGTTATCACATATAAGTATCCAAATTATGTAAATTAAAATATAAAAATTAAATATCAAATTATGAACATAATAGAAGCAGATATTCATCACGCATTATCTATGAAAGTTGTTGGTAATTAGACTAGTCATACATTTAACCTAAATTATTTTTTTTTACCAAAAAAATATATCAAATATAAATATAATAGAAAAATCAAAACTACAAATTTATCATTATTTTATAATTACTAAAAAAGGAAAAAAATTATGTCATTAGTTACTCCAAATAATTGTCAGAATTAATAGTTTTAGTAGCTAATATGAATTTTTAAAAAGATTTATTCTAACTCATCTTTCAAAATAAATTTTTTTTGTTAGAATAGTATTTCGTTGAAAAACATTCACGTCAAAAAAATTATCATTATTAATCAATGATATTAATTATATGGACTAAACATTATAAAAATAGTTTGTAGAAATTCAAGTATAAAGATTAAATCTTAGTTTTAGATTTAATAGAAGGACTAAAAGTGATAATTGACCCATTTCTGTAAAATGCAAAAAGGTTTCCAGGTAAAGGGACCAAAAGTGATATTTGACCAATTTTATATAAAATGCAAAAAATAAAATTACTGAACACAAGTAGGAAAGTCCAAATCGTTTCGACCTTCCTTTTAGATAGAGATGTGAAGTGCAAGAAATGCTAAATACAGATTCATCCCCCAATGTACAACTTTGTACAGATTCCACACACTCATTATGTAACCAAACTTGAGAGCAATGCTATGCTCTTACAGCTTTGTATAACATAAACACATACGGATTAGGCTTAAAATATGCTCCAAAAGATTAAACACTGATCCCAGAATCTGGGTTAAGCTTGGAAGCAGCAAGGACGGCAACGTGGAACTGTGGTTTGTAACTATTGGTAGGACGGTCAGGTACAGGCGGTTCATTCAAGAATGCCCAATTGCTCCTTCTCCACCTGCAATCATTTACATTATGTTTTACGTTATTAAAAAAAAAGTCAAGTAAGATTTAGCTACTTACCAGCCATTTTTCTTTATGATATTCTCCAGGCTTGTTTCTGCATCATCCTGGGTGGAGTTTGATCTCAGATTCTTACTTCCATGCTCCTCCAGTGGTGTTTCCTGCCATATATAGATGTAAAAGAATTATATCCGAAAATTTATCAACTGAGTGAACCAGGTGAGAGTGAGTGCAGGTATATGATGGACTAAAAGCAGCTTTAAGATGTTCTTCCTCCGTTTGCTTCTTTGATTTCCAATAAGCTTCGATCTCTTCCTTGGTCAACGATCGATTTCGTTCCCGTATTACTGAAAAACATTTTCAAATAAATTGAAGGCAAAACAGCATGGAATCACTAAAGAATTCACTGAAATTACCTGACGTAGGATCCGATTCGGATACAGGAGAATCCCATCCTGCCATCAAAGAACCCATTTTAACGATTTGCTTTTTACTTTCTTGAAAAACCAGAATAAAGTAGTAATTTGTGACTATGTCTCAGCAGAAGTTGAGTAAGCTTTTTATATGTAGGCTTGTCCTTGGTTATTCTCGTCCTTATCCTCGGGACTAAAGTTTATTATTTCCATTAAGGTATTGACAAAAATGATAGCGACAAGCTCCACTATCTATTTAGCAGCCATCAGAATTTTGGTCAAAGCGATGGGAAAACCAGAGGGATTTATGAAAATTGTGGGCTGATGCAGGGGTTGTGGCATTCTTATCTTCCATTTGATAATGTTCAACTATTGATGACACTGACTGCGCATTCATTTACGTTACCAGTTTTTATGATGAAAATCCATTTGAGTCAAGAGGATAAGGATAAAATATGGGTGGTCAAGTCAGCGAATTTAATTTATCCCACTCCGAGGTTAATTTTGTTCTTGCCATTTCTCCCATCTACATTTGGCTTTGCTAAAGTAGTTTCAGTCCAAGAATTCTTTGTTGTCTCATGGTACGGCATTAATGGCGCCTTGTATCTTTTCATTGTTTCTTTTTCCTGATTGGTCGACAGCGTCTGCTCGAGGGGTACTAGCCATTAACGTGAATAATGTTACGAAAGAGATGAAAGCAGCCACCGTTGCAAAACAAAAGATCGTAATTAGCTCAAGGATATGGTGAAGTAAATGATGAAGAAATGTTAATGTAAGATCATCGGTTTTGTTATGAACAGATTGTGGTGAATATTGTTGTTTTTATTTATTAGCAGGGGCTGATTTCTTGCGACGGAAGTGTGACATGTAAACATCAAATTTGAAGCCACCGTTTGTGGATTAACATAACATTATATCAAAGAAAAAGGCTGCGGTTGCCCCTCACAGAAGCTGCCGGCAATCAGAAATTTTGTTAGAAACTCGGCACTTTATAATTTAAAATGAGTTTAATATGGTTCATGAATCTCAATTAGGGATGGGAAGCTAGTACGTAACCGTTGATTTCGACCAAATAATCTTACTAGAATTTTCTTAAACTGGGTTATATAGAGCTAATTGATTTTTTTATTAAATATGTGATCTTTACAAATAAAATTTATTTAGATATTACCATATGTAATTGTGATGTATGAGGCTTTTGTCTCATCTTGTGTGTGTAGGTTTTGTTTGATTTTTTTTCGGTTTTATTTAATTTTACATCGGTTGTGTTTTTTATTAGTTTGATTCTACTTTGTAGTTGATCTTATATATATCAACACTATATTGTACTTGTGAAAGTACTCTATTTATAATAGTAAACTTTAAAAAGAAAACATTTGTTTCATCCCATATAATTCGTAAAAATTCAACAAATCTCAAAAGAGTAATTTTTTTTTCAAAATTTTTTTACACCAATAATAAAGTGTACTTAGATTACCACATAATTTATCACGTTAATGTTATTAAAATTTTAACAATTCAATCAACTCTTACAAGTTTTTTAATCATTGAATGATTATGGAAATATATTTAGTGGAAAGTTAATAAAAAAATTAATTCTCTCTCTATGGTAATGATAATTTATTTAATTGTCAAATTCAATAAGCTAATTTAATTTAATTTAGCCTCAATTGAAAGGAATAGATTAGGTTATTGAAGATAGGAATGTTAATTTGGACAAATGTTGCAACTATTTTTGCAATATTTATAATCGCAAGTCTTGAGATTGCTTCAAAACTACCTTAGGGTCTATCAACTTTCTGGTTCAAATTCTTTGTAAT
The DNA here is from genome assembly GCA_039519145.1 of Kokia cookei. Lineage (NCBI taxonomy): Eukaryota > Viridiplantae > Streptophyta > Magnoliopsida > Malvales > Malvaceae > Kokia > Kokia cookei. Next base: position 20,971,081 of record CM076902.1, read on the forward strand.
CTTTGTTGTGACTAATAAATATGAATTTTTTAAAATAAAAATAAAACCATCTTCAGATTAAATAAATGGGAGCCTCACATGTCATAACCCCAAAATCTTGTCAAGGTCGAACCTGCCGATGGAATTCACGCAGAAGCAGCTTCCACGTTTGTCCTTGCGAACATCGTACCCCTGTTGCAAACTTCCAAGCATGATTTCCAAACCAAAGGTTTCAACGACACACACTGCATGCATCCATGCATGAAAACACCAAGACGAAGGAAAACAGATCAGAGGCCCAAAAGGGGTCCACATATTGAGGAAAGTCAGTTAGAAGTTAAAGTTTGTTAATAACAGTTAATTAGTTAATGACAGTTAGTCAGTTGTCATTCTTTCAGTTGCTCTTCTTCTGTACAGATAAGAGCTTTGTGCTCCCACATGATATCACTTCTCCATGGATCATGATTCTCAGGTTTACTAAAGGAGACAATAATATTTTTCTTTCCTCCTACTTAACCTATATATAGTTCTATAGCTTTTAACTGAGTTTATTTGTTTTGATCGGACAAAAAAAGTAAAAGTTTAATTACTAAAGCGAGCAGTTTCCACTTTTTTATAATTTTTTGTAAGTTCAAAAGTTTTTGATATAATTACAAATGAATAAGTTTAATATGATTACAAATATAAAGGAAGGGTGAAAGAATAAAGAAATCAATATTACAACATGTGCAGACAATAATTAATTAATGGGTGGTGGAATTGTTAGAAATGGCCGTAGCAGCTTTCTTGAAACGTTTGGGGGTAGATCTGATCCAACTCTTGCCGCCAATCATGTTCTTTGTCAAGAAAATTTCCGCCTCTTCGGCCGTCAATTGTTGCGACCATTCAACCCTTTTCCTATTATTGGCTCCTGGTCCATAACATTTATATTCTCTGTAGAACACCGTGCTGCAAATATAAGACAACAAATTAAATTGATTTCAAATGATTACACAAATAGATACACAGATTACATCGCTCTTCTTTTGTGTTACCTTTGCTTGGATGAGTCGCGCCAGTCATCCCAACCCTGGGGTAGTATCACATTGGACATATATGTTAGGGCAAAAATGACTCTGGAATATGGCCCCCATGCCCTTCCTAATAAAGCGGTCCTCACCCCAGTTATCTTGCAACCCAGGAATGTGAACCCTGTCTCCTCTGATGGTGACTCCCTTCGTTGGGCTGTAATTGATGCATCTCCTTCCGAGAGCGTATGCAAATGACACCTCTGAAACAATCCGAATTTCCCACACAAATTCATGCGTAAGTTACTTTTCATTTCACTTAAAATTCTCATATCTAACACATACTTGGACATGATCATACGGGATATAACCTCTTAAAGATCCTCCAAATATTTTGAACACATTTGTGTATCGACACTTAAAGAATACTACCAAGTAATCGGTTGCTAAACTATGTTACCTCAAAAAGGGAAGCGGCATTCCCAAAAATGAAGTCCACGGCTCCTTCAATGTAACAATTGCTGTAATAATGTCTTCCGGTGTCATCTAGCAATGTATCCTGATACCCCAAAATTCTGCATCCAGAGAAAGCAGCCCTATCTCCGGAGACCCGTAATGCCACTGCTTTAGCTCCAGGCCCGTACGTATTCTATTCACCAAAGTTATACAAAAACATTCAGTTAACTCGTAAATTAATTGTGCATTCTACACTCTACATGTACATGGATGGAGATGTTATATATACCTGAATTGTGAGATATCGGCCAACAAAATCTGAAGCCAGCACAGTGAAAGTAGCTGATTCAAATATATTCCCACCGTCACTCCCAGTAATTACAGTTTCATTTGGCTTTGAACCACTTAACGTAATAAAAGGCTTGTCGGCAGGCACAACAATCTTTTCATTATAGATTCCTGGATTAACCAATATGAAAACCACTTCTTCATTGTTTGATGGTACTGCATCAATGGCGCCTTGTATCTTTTCATAGTCTCCTTTCCCTGATTGGTCCACCCTTAAATGTAAAGCTGCTGCTGAAGTTTGAGCAGCGTCTGCTCGAGGGGTACTCGCCATTAACGTGAATAGTGTTACGTAAAAGATGAAAGCTGGCATGGTTGCGAAACACGAGACTGCAATTAGATGAAGTATATGGTGAAGTAAATGAAGGAATGTTGTAAGATGACTGCTTTGTAATGAACAGATTATGGTTTTGTTTTATATAGTATGAGTGGGCTGATTTCTTGCGATGGAAGTGTGCTGTATAAACATCAAATTTGAAGCCATCGTGTGTGGATTAACATAACATTATATGAGAGAAAAGGCTGGGGTTGCCCCTAACACAAGCAGCCGGCAATTAGAAATTTTGGTAGAAACTCGATAAGCTGTAGGCGCCATTTGATTTTGGTTCTAGCTACCAACTTCATTTCACTTGTACTTTAAAAATGAGTTTAATTAATATGGTTCATGAGGAATAACATTAACAGTAAAATTTATGCAAATTCTAAATTAGAATAACAATTTTCGATGATTGAATGATTATAAAAGTACACTTAGTTGAAAGTAAATACTCCACTGTTGTAATAATTTAATTATTTGTCAAATTCAATAAACTAACATCTGATTTGATTTAATTTAATTTAATTTAATTTAGCCCCAAATGAAAGGAATACAATAAGTTGGGCTACTTGAGATTAAAGTTAGGAATGTTAATTTGGACAAATGTTGTACCTATTTTTGGAATATTTTAAATTGCGAGTCTTGAGATTGCTTAGAAGCTACCTTGCTATCCATTAACTTTCTGGTTCAAATTCTTTTGTATTACTTGCTTCAATGATTGAGTTGACCATGGCATCGGTGGCTGTTTGAATTAAACACTAAATGTTAAATGTATTAATCACCAACTTTAATCATGTATCTTTCTCAAACCTCGATGTATAATATTTAGAACTACTTATAAATCATAACCCTTAACCCTTAAATGAGAAAATAAAACGCATTCGAACTCAAATTCTTCATATTGAAAACAATATCAATATCAACCGAATTGAGTCTTAGTCGATATATATGATGACCATATTTGAACAACTACAAAAACCCATATAACATAGGTGTAATGACTTATTTCAATTAGTATAGGTGAAATCAACTAATACGATCGATATCAATCGACATTCACAAACTTGATTGATCTTAAATTAATTTTAATATTTATGCATTTTTACAATTACATACGTTATATTATATTATTTTATGTGCATTAAATATCTTTAATTTAATTTAAATATTATGGTAATTACTTATTCAAATTAGGTATCTCATAGTTTACATTACAAAATATAAGATCATAATCATAAATATGTTTAGAATTTATAAAAAAAATTCTACTTAATTATTTGAAACATAATTTAACATCATAGACAACCATTATACCAATCAAATAAATAGTGCATAATAAATGTTGGTTTATATTTTTTTTTTTAGTAAATTATTGGTTAAGTTTTGCTACTAGTCCTTATAATTTGTAAAAAGTTGTGGATTTAATTTTTGTACTTTAATTTAGTCATTGCTAGTCCTTGTACTTTCTAAAGTTTAAAATTTTAGTCCTCACTAACTTTTAAATTCATTAAGTTATTTCTAAAATTTGATGCGGCAAACATATTACCATGTGTAACGTCATGTTAGCTTGTTATTTCCACATATTGCTCATTAAAAAATCCACATGTTAGCCACATGTCACAGTGTTGCGACACGTGATGGTTTTAACTAGAAAAAAATTAAGATCGTTAACTTTAACGGTCAACGGTTAAAATTAATAGTTAAAGTATCATTTTTATGCATTTTATAATTTTTTTTATGATTTTTATTAAATGTTACAATTATATTTTTTACTATTTTTATAAGTTTTAATATCTTTATTAAAATTTAATATTTTTTATAACTTCTATTGATTTTTATTTTTTATATTCTTTTACCACATGTCATGCTGTGGTTGTGACATGGGGTGGGTTTAACTGAAAAATTAGAGGCAATTAATTTTAACAGTCAAATGATTTTTTTTTATGCATTTTGACCATTTAAGTACTCAATTGAGGATTTAATTACTTTTTTTTTTTTTGAAAAATTTGAACGTCTTTTTAATGCATTTTATAAGTTTAAATACCTAATTAAATTAAAAAAAATAGAAACCTAATTTTTTTTTTAAAAAAATTGAGGATTTTTTACCAAGACTTAAATTATGTGAAGGTCGAATCTAGCGATGAAATTCATGTGGATGCAGCTTCTACGTTTGTCCTTGCGAGCATCGTACTCAATTTTGCAAACTTCCAAATTGCAATTTTGCAAACTTCCAAATTGCAAAAACATGTCCCACCCAAAATTTGTCAATGACACACAGTGCATGCATTCATGCATGAAAAGATCAAGAATTTGAAAAAAAAAAAAAAAACGAAGGCCGAAAAACAATTCGATTTGATGGATTCAAGTAATTCAAAAGAAATAAATTATTAAAAATAAAAAATGTTAAAATTTATAAGTATTGGTTCGATCGTAATTCAATCGGTTTTTTAGTCCGAATCAATAAATTTATGTCGATTTATAAGTCAATTAATTTTATATCTCTCGATATATTCATATTTTTATTAATCCCTGATCCAATCAATTGATAAATTTAGTTCAGATAAAACCTCCCCATTTCACTTCGCAAATGATCATGACTCTCAGGTTTACTAAAAGAGACAATAATATTTTGCTTTTCTTCTACGTAACCTAATTCTATAACTTGAGATTGCATTTATTTGTTTTTATCTGATAAAAAAATTTAGAAGTTTCAATGTTTCATTACTGCGGCAAACAGTTTCCCCTATTTATATAATATATATTCAAAATATAAAAGTTTTTGAAATAATTACAAATAAATAAACGAGTAGGATTACATACATATACAAATGAATGTTATAAGAGGTAGAGAAAAAGAATAAAGAAATCAATATTACAACATGTGCTAACAATTATTAATCAATGTTGAAGAATTAATGGGTGGTGGAATTCTTAGAAATGGCAGTAGAAGCTTTCTTGAAGCGTTTGGGGGTAGATCTGATCCAACTCTTGCCGCCAATCATGTTCTTTGTCAAGAAAATTTCTGCCTCTTCGGCCGTCAACTGTTGCGACCATTCAACCCTTTTCCTATTATTGGCTCCTGGTCCGTAACATTTATATTCTCTGTAGAACACCGTGCTGCAAATATCAGACAATAAGGTTGTTAAGCATCGGTTCAATTTTCAAATGATTAAACAAATAGATAAATAGATTACATTGCACTTCTTTTATGTTACCTTTGCTTGGATGAGTCGCCCCAATCATCCCAACCCTGGGGTAGTATCACATTGGACATATATGTTAGGGCAAAAACGACTCTGGAATATGGCCCCCATGCCCTTCCTAATAGAGCAGTCCTCACCCCAGTTATCTTGCAACCCAGGAATGTGAACCCTGTCTCCTCTGATGGTGACTCCCTTCGTTGGGCTGTAATTGATGCATCTCCTTCCGAGAGCGTATGCAAATGACACCTCTGAAATAACCCCAAATTCCCACACAAATTCATATGTAAGTTACTCTTCATTTCACTTAAAATTCTCATATCTAACACATACTTGAACATGATCGTATGGGATATAATCTCTTAAAGATCCTCCAAATAATTTGAACACATTTGTGTATCCGACACTTACAGAATATTGCCAAGTAATTGATTGCTAAACTATGTTACCTCAAAAAGGGAAGCGGCATTCCCAAAAATGAAGTCCACGGCTCCTTCAATGTAACAATTGCTGTAATAATGTCTTCCGGTCTCATCCAGCAATGTATCCTGATACCCCAAAATTCTGCATCCAGAGAAAGCAGCCCTATCTCCAGACACCCGTAATGCCACTGCTTTAGCTCCAGGCCCGTACGTATTCTATTCACCAAAGTTATACACAAACATCTAGTTAACTCGAAAAATTAATTGTGCATTCTACACTCTACATGTACATGGATGGAGATGTTATATATACCTGAATTGTGAGATATCGGCCAACAAAATCTGAAGCCAACACAGTGAAAGTAGCTGATTCAAATATATTCCCACTGTCACTCCCAGTAATTACAGCAGTGTCATTTGGCTTTGAACCGCTTAACGTAATAAAAGGCTTGTCGGCTGGCACAACAATCTTTTCATTATAGATTCCAGGCTCAACCAATATGAAAACAGCTTCTTTGTTATCTGATGGCACGGCATCAATGGCGTCTTGTATCGTTTCATAATCTCCTTTTCCTGATTGGTCGACTCTTATAAGTAAAGCTGCAGTTGAAGTTTGAGTAGCATCTGCTCGAAGGGTACTCGCCATTAACGTGAATAAAGTTACGAAAAAGATGAAAGCAGCCATCGTTGCAAAACACCAGATTGTAATTAGCTCAAGGGTATGATGAAGAAATGTTAATGTAAGATCACTGGTTTTGTTATGAACGGATTGTGGTGGATATTGCTGTTGTTATATATTAGCAGGGGCTGATTTCTTGCGATGGAAGTGTGACATGTAAACATCAAATTTGAAGCCACCGTGTGTGGATTAACATAACATTATATCAAAGAAAAAGGCTGGGGTTGCCGCTGACACAAGCTGCCGGCAACTACAAATTTTGATAGAAACTCGATAAACCGTAGCCGCCATTTGATTTTGGTTCTAGCTACCAACTTAGTTTCACTTGTGCTTTGAAATGAGTTTATATGATTTTTTTTTGTTCAACGAGTTTATATGATTCATCAATCTCAATTAGGAATGAAAACTAATAATACTTAAAATTTTAATAATTCATTCAATTTTTCTATCCAACTAAAATCACTTTTGAAAATTAAAAGTGATATAAAGAATCAAAATCAAAATGATAAAATAAATAAATGTTAGGGCTAAATTTATTATTATATCAATTCTAAATTAAAATAATAATTTTCGATATTAAATGATTATCTAGACGATTTTCTATTCATTTCAACTTTTTCATTTAAAAAAGTAGGAAATTATTATAAAATTAATTATTTCTCTAGGGTAGTAATAATTTAATTAATTGTTGGACTAGTATATCAAATTCAATAATCTAACTTCTGATTTAATTTAATTTAGCCCCAAATGAAAGGAATAGATTAAGTTGGGCTGCTTGAGATTAAAGTTATAAATGTTAATTTGGACAACTGTTGTAACTATTTTTGCAATAATTTAATTTGTAAGTCTTGAGATTGCTTAGAAATTAGGGGTGAGTATTGAGTTGAGTCGAGTCGAGTCGAATCGAGTCAAAAAATTTTAAGTTAGTCGAGTTGATGAATTCTATTTTAGCAACCGAACTCAATTTGAAATTTTTTTCATATCGAGTCAAAAAATTTCGAGTAAAGTCGAGTCGAGTTAACGAATACTATTATTTATACTCAATGTTGCGTTTATATAGACCGATTATTTAACTAGTAGACGAAGTACAAGATTATTTAACTACATAAACAATATAATAGTTTTACCTTTTAATTTAATAAGTAAATGTCTATCAAAACGACATAGTTTTGCCTTTTAACTTTAGAAAATGTAAACATTTATCAAAACGACGTAGTTTTGTCTTTTTTATCCGGATTTTTGAATAATTCAAATTATGTAATTTATATTCGAATTAAACCGAAAAATTTTATTTTTTATTCGAGTTCATTCTAATAACTCGATTAACTCAAATAACTTAAACTATTTAATTCAAAATTTAATTTTTTTTATCGAATTTTTCGAATTGAATCAGATTTTACTCAACCCTATTAAAAACTACCCTTACCATATATATCAACTTTCTTGTTCAAATTATTTGTTTTAATGGTTGAGTTCACCATGGCATCGGTGGCTGTCCATTTGTGTTTTGACCTTTGAATAAGGTCCCTTTTTAATAATTTTTGGTCAGCCCATTGATTAAGGTTGTATTAACTTCCAATTAAAAAGGAGTCCTTTGATTAAGGCCCAATATCAAACAACCTGTGCTTGTGTTTTAGTGGATCCAATTATCCATCTAAACTCAAATTTTAAGTTGAATTTTAGGAGTTGAATAAAAATATTACATTGAAAACGAGTTAATACTTGTCAATTTTATTTTAATTATATTTCTTCTCCAATCCCGAACCAAGACTCACTTAAGATTTAATATTATAAATAGAATACTGTTATGATATCTGCTATTATTCGAATGGATTTAAGTCGGATCCATATTAAACTCACATGATGCTAACTGTTCGTAGTAAGGGTATGTATATTTTGCTGCGAAATCACATGTGGGATTGTACATGTGACTTATGTGGAATCGCATAAACATGTGTTAAATCTAGAAAAGAATACATATTAATATGTATGAAATTTACTTAGTATATCACATCAACGAACAATATTCATCATATAAATATACAAACCTCACCATCTAATGAAGACAAGAAAAAAAAAACAATTAACAAATACATATATAAATACAAATATATATTTTAACAATTCAATATAAAATTAAATTAATATAAAACACATAAAATAAAGATTGGCATAGCTCCAATTCAATTATTAGCAAGCATTAGTCATTTAGAATTCATTTGCAACAAGTTCCAATTCTTCCTCAAATCAAAGATTTTAATTTTGAGTTATGTAACAAGATAAAATAATTACACGAAATTTTCTTTATCTATTTGATGTTTGATTCAACTTAATTTAACTCGTGAATATTAAATATCGAATTTTTTATAAAAAATAAATCATCGTTAAATTAAAGAATAGACTCTTTTTCTTTAAACGAGAGCCTAACATTTCTTAGGCCCAAAATCATGTCAAGGGGGAATCAAGCGATGAAATTCGTGTAGATGCAGCTTCCACGTTTGTCCTTGCGAGAACCTCGTACGAGTTCTTGCACACTTCCAAACTTCATTAACATGATTTTCCATCCAAAATTTGTTAATCACACAGTATATGCATTCATTTATGAAAAGATCAAGAAGAAGAAGGCAAAAAAAGGAAAAGAAAGGACCGAAAGGGCTCCACATTTCACCTCCCCAAGGATCGATTATGATGCTTGGGTTTTCTAAAAGAGAATAAAATTTTGCTTTGCTTCTACTTAATCTATAATTCTATAGCTTTTGGCTGCATTTATTTGTTTTGATATGATTAAAACTAGAAGCTTCGTTACTAAAGCAAGCAGTTCTTCCCCCCTCCCCCTTCCCCCCCCCTCCTTTTTTTTTTTCTTTTCAAAATCTTCTTCTTGTATAATACACGAGACTCAAACATAGCTCATCTCAAATCTATAAGTTAAACACATAATCATCAATGCAGAACAAGAAGGTCATCACTTCTTAAAACTACCACCAATGAGGATGGGGGTTCACTAACCCTACCATCAAAGCACATCCCCTTCATAGCAAGGTGCGCACACCAATCAACCGTCTTATTTGCTTCTCTATCAATTTTCTTGAACTCAAAATCAACAAATTTTCCTTTTTGTTTTAGCAAATACTTTAGTATGATTGAATTTTCTAGTATTTACAAGCACTATCACCTCTAAACTCTCTGTACACAATATCTGAATTAGTTTCAACAATAATTCTATTACACCCTTGAAGCACAGCCCATTTTATCCTTGCCATAACTAGCTTCAACTTCCTCCACCACATCAACATTAACCTTTTTAGCTTTCGTGCAACCAATTTCACATTTTTAGTTCTCACAATCTCCCCAATAGCAGCATCTCTTTTACCAATAAAAACCTATCAGAATTAACTCAAAATCAATAAATTTTCCTTTTTATTTTAGTAAAGACTATGTGTATGGTTGAATTTTTCAATATTTACAACCACTACCCCTCTAAACTCCCTATACACAATATCTAAATCGATTTTTGACAATAATTCTATTACACCCTTAACGTGCAGCCTATTTTACCCCTGTCATAACTGCCAAAGCTTCAACTTCCTCCACTGCATCAACATTAACCTTTTTAGCTATCCCTGCAACCAATTTCTCTTTCTCATTTGTCACAATCACCTTAATAGCAACATCTCCTTTATAAAAAAAAAACCCCCCATCATAATTAACTTTAATCTAACCATTTTGGGTGTTAGAATTGGGTGACTAGAATTCTTGTTAAAGTGGAGATTGTTAGAATTGAGTGACTAGAATCCTCGTTAAAATAAAATTCAGTGGCTGGATTTGACTCTCAAGGAGAGGGTCTCATTGTTCGTAAGAGACAAGATTGAAACAGTGATGATAATCATGAGAGGACACAGGAACGAAATCCCCTCAGTAAATCTAAAGGTTGATCGAGATCTTCAAATAGAAGTAAAACTTGTAACTTATACAACAAGAAAGGGCACATTAAGAAAGAGTGCTACAAGTTACAAAATAAGATCAAAAGGAAGGCATAGAATCAAAAGGGAAAACAACCAGAACAATCCGGTGAAGCTGATGTAGTAGAAGACTACAGTGATGGTGAACTCTTAATTACTTCTGTCGACAATTCTAAATTGAGCGAGGAGTGAATCCTCAATTCTGGTTGCACATTCCATATGAATCCCAATCGGGATTGGTTTACAACATATGAAGTTATGTCTGAAGGTGTTGTTTTGATGGCAAATAATGCTTCATGTAAAACTCTTAGTGGCGTGCGACATGTACCATAATTGAAAAGAAATTTGATTTCGTTGAGTACTCTTGATTCAAAAGGACACAGGTACACAGTTGAAAGTGGGTTCTAAAGATTAGCAAGGGTTCCCTCATTGTGATGAAAGGGTAGAGAAAGACTGCCAAATTATATGTTTTGCAAGGTTCAACTATTACTGGTGATCCTGTAGTTGCTTTCTCTTCCTTTTCAGATGATGATATTACTAGACTTTGACATATGTATCTAAGGCATATGAGTGAAAATGGCATGACAGAATTGAGTAAAAAAGGACTTCTTGATGGGTAAGGCATTAGTAAATTGAAGTTCTATGAGCATTGCGTTTTTGCAAAGTAAAAGAGAGTTCGATTCACCAAAGGAATCCATAACACGAAGGGAATATTGGATTATATTCATTCTGATCTTTGGGGACCATCTAGAGTGCCTTCGAGAGGTGGAGCTAATTATATGCTAACTCTTATTGATGATTTTTCCAGAAAAGTTTGGGCATTCTTTTTGAAGCAGAAAAGCGATATGTTTTTCGCATTCAAGTCTTGGAAAACTATAGTTGAAAAACAGACAAAACACCTCTGCACAAATAATGGCTTGAAGTTCTGTTCTGATGAGTTTAATGAATTGTGCAAATCAGAAGAGATCGTGAGACATTTGACAGTTCGTCATACTCCACAGCAAAATGGCATTGCAGAACGAATGAACAGAACGATCATGGAGAAGGTTCGATGTATGTTGTCGAATGCTAATTTATCGAATTCGTTTTGGGTTGAAGCAGCCTCTACTACATGTTTTTTGATCAACCGATCTCCATCCGTTGCCATTGAGAAAAATATACCACAAAAGATATGGTCTGGTAAGTCTGCTGATTATTCTGATATAAAGATTTTTGGGTGTCCTGTATATGCTCATGTTAATAATGGAAAATTGGAACCAAAATTCATTAAATGTGTTTTTCTTGGTTTTAAGGCTGGTGTAAAAGGGTATAAGTTATGATGTTTTGAAAATAGAAAAGTTGTGATTAGCAGAGATGTTGTTTTTGATGAAACTGCTATGTTACCTAACTTATCTCTTAAAGACTCTTCCAGTAAAGAACAACAAAAACAGGTGAAGTTTCAGATTGATCCAGTATCTACAACAGAGTCAACTTTTCAAGTTAGTACAGAAGTTCATAATCGAGCCACTTCTTTACCACAATATTCTATTGCCAAGATAGATCTAAAAGAGAAATTAAACCTCCGAAAAGGTATGCCAAGGTTGATCTAGTGGCTTATGCTTTAAACATGGCTAAATATATTGGTACAATATTTTGTGACAGTCAAAGTGCCATTTTTCTTACAAAAGATCAAATGTTTAATGAGAGAACAAAGCACATTGATGTTCGGTATTATTTTGTGCGTGATATTATTGCTCGAGGGGATATTGTGGTGAGCAAAGTTAGTTCGAGGGGATATTGTTGTGAGCAAAGTTAGTACTTTTGAAAATCCTGCAGATATGATGACTGAGTCACTTCCCATAACCAAGTTTGAGTATTGGTTGGACTTGGTTGGTGTTTATTATTGAAGAATACCTCTCAAGGGGTTTTGTGGAAGAGGTGGAGAACTTGTTTGTTGAGAGTTCTTGTTCGTAGAGAATTCTTGTCAAGGTGGAGATTGTTAGAATTGGGTGACTAGAATTCTTGTTAAGGTGAATATTGTTAGAATTGGATGACTAGAATTCTTGTTAAAATAAAATTCAGTGGTAAAATAAAATAAAAGTAAAGTTCAAATAAACTAGACTTCTTTTTATTTTATTTTAATTAGAATAGATCACCTATTTTATTTTAATTAGAATAAGGTGTTTCAATCTTACTACCTTACTTTTATTAGTTGTTGATTGGAATAAGGTTTTTCAACCTATAAATAGGCATAGTCATCTCCTCTTGTAATTATGAGATTTTCGACATTAGTGAATCTTCTTCTCCTCTGCCCGTGGTTTTTTTTTTCTCAAAAAAGTTTTCACGTAAAATCTGTGTGTTTTTCTTTCTTTCTGTTTTCTGTGCGATATTCCTTCATTGTCGACATTTAATTTTATCACGGGGGCGCCCTCTCCTATCCCTGTTGAGTTTTCCTTCATTTTTTTCAAATTTGTTGACTCCCTTTTAAAACCACAGTCATCCATTCCTTCATCAAAGTTGATATTCTTTCAACACGTTTCCTACGATCATACTCTTGCCCCTTGAAAACTTTTGAACATCTACTTTTCCAAATATGTCGACATGTCAATATTAAATCTATTCTATTAACAAAATCATGAAAAATTCAAACTTAATAGTATTAATAATTAATTTTTATCAAATCAGTTCTGAAACCCAAATTAAATATTAAAATGTTAATATCATTATCTTTAAGTACCAAACACATATGAAGAAATCAAACAATATATTAAGTAATTAAGAATTTATATTTAAATATAAAATTAAACTCATTAAAACTAAATTATTGAGTGTAGCTTCATTATAGTGTAGGATGTTGAAGTGTTTTGAACAATGTTGATCCACGTCTTAATCATGCTGGGCTTTTTTCTTCTTATGTTTTAAGATATCATCATGTGTTTGGCATGTAGTGCCACATCAAAACCCTATTCACTATTCGACGCTATTTAAGAAATAAAATCAGCAGGAAGAAGAAAAGTCTTCAGCAGTCGGGTCAAGGTCTCCGGTTGGTGGGTGGACCCTAATGCTTCGAAAACCACAGCTTACAAACATCAACTCTTAAATAATGGGTTTAGGGTGGCAAATAAACTAAAATTAAATTAATTCACCAACAAAATGATTAAGAAAAACTGTTGTGAATTTTATTTAATCAAATTCAGTAGTGTATAGTTGAAGAGAAAAATACCCATAATCCTTGCTATAATTCGGGCATGCACGGAAAGAATCATTCTCTATTTAGTTTTTTTTTTTTCTAAAGTATTTTAGGGTATTACATAATAATTAATTTAGGAACAGATAAATCAGTAAGATTTTTTTTGCAGCTCATTTAGAGCAAAATAAGGGGTTGAGATCAAAGGTGAAAGTTAATGCCCATTCTTTCTATATAGCCTTTGTTAAATAATCTGTCAATTAATTACATTCTCGATACACATGAGTTAAGTCGTCATTCCAATCATGCCTCAATAAATCTCGAGCCACGTTTACGACGCGCGATTTCGGTTAATTAATCATCAGGTTTCCCTTAATATGGTGCAGGCTTCCAAAAATTTGATTTTAACAACACATCTCGACAACCAAGTTTCTAAGCATATTCAAGACTATCAAGTATGCTCCAGAGTTTTGCCTCATATGCGCTACACAACCCTATGTTCTTTGTAAATCCCAAACACTACAGATCATCTGTATCTTGGATCACATCACCGGTATTACCTATTTTTTATTCCAAATTCTGACCACCATCAACATTAATTTTCTATTTTTCTATCCGTCTTCTTCAACTCTTTGTAAATCATTGCCCCTGATCAATCTCCTTTTTTTATCTAGTTATTTTTATTTAAAAGTACTTAAAAATGATAATCAAAATTGAATTCGTTTACCCGAAAAATCAATAAATAACAAATAAAATGCGAAATAAATTAAATTGAATTATTGAGGGTATAATCTAGCATTTTCTTTTTGATGGAAATGATGAAAGGACCGAAGGATTTGAATTGTATTGGCCGAAGTTCATTGAGGCCACTAAGCTTTCTTTTCCTCTTGAATCCCATCTAATTAATTAAGTTAAATCAACATTACATGTAAAAATATTCCTTAAATATTTTTTTGATTCTTTTAAGGTAATTCTAGTTAGTTGCAATTTGGCATGAATATTTTCACACAATTTATCTATTATTTTCCCAATTATGATAAATAATATACGTCATATTCCCATCAAAGCTTGACCACAACTTAAGGTTTCATCGCATATTTATCTTAATGAATGTAAATATTATGGTTTTGTCATATTATAGCTTTTAATCATAATTCAATTTTTGACTATCTCCTTCCTCTCATAAGGTGCCCTTTTCGAAACGATAAAATTGTGAGGATAATCTTCACATCTAAAGTATATAATATATTTTTAATATATTGTAGTGATTATATGGTAATATCTGTTCATATTTTCTTAACCTTTTGACAATGCACACATAAATGCTTGAACTTAAGTATTTTAAGATGAACAACATTCTTTTAACCACTGAAGCTACTAGCTGAATTCAAGTATACAATTCTTTTTCGTGACACAATCTAATAATATTTGCCTAAGTAAAGACATCGTTTATGATAACTACCAAAAAGCCTTAAACCTAAACAATTAGTTTCTCAATTAATCTAGCTTTTCAAATCAAACCAAAAAGCAGAAAAAGCCCATTTGAGTAGGAAGTGGTATATGTGCCCCTCATTTAAATTATTTCTATATTCAAATTAAAATTTTCAAATAATTTATACTAATTATTTAAAGGGTATTTAAAATTTATATTTTATAAATTATAATATTAACAATAAGTTATCATAAATTATTTTTTTATATTTTTATTATAACTTAAGAGCTACTTTTCTTTACTTTTGTAAAGTGATGTGAAAGTTTTTTAAAAAGTTTTGTCTAAGATTTAAATATTTATTTAATATTATTTTAAATTTATTTTTGAGAAATAAAATGTTTATTTTAGACATGATGTCGTGAAATAAAAATATGTATTTAAATAATATTCAAATTCATTAATATTATGATATTTTAGTAAGCATATAAAATTATTTTTGTAATTCATTATTAATATTATATATAAAATATAAATTTTAAATATATTTAAGCAATTAATATTAATTTTTTTTAAAATTTAATTTTTGCATATAAACTATATTTTAAATATTAAAATATAATCCTTAAATATATAATGTTATATATTTGAAATAAATTTCATTACCTGATCTAAATATTGTAAAAA
Source organism: Kokia cookei (assembly GCA_039519145.1). Classification (NCBI taxonomy): domain Eukaryota; kingdom Viridiplantae; phylum Streptophyta; class Magnoliopsida; order Malvales; family Malvaceae; genus Kokia; species Kokia cookei. Next base: position 20,986,726 of record CM076902.1, read on the forward strand.
ATACACTGAATTATAAATAAAGGTTAAAAATATTATTTGAATTAAAAAAATGTAAAAATTAAAAAAAATATTTATTCAGGTTTGAATTCGAAAGGCACTTTTCACTTTAAAAAAAAAAAATCTGATTAACATTGCTAATTACGGCTCCAACAACACTTTTGGCCTCCAAATATTTTTGAAAAACAATGAAAATAAAGCCTAAGTTGAATATTTTGCAATACTAAATAAAGTACATGGCATCGACATGGGAAAACAATAATACTTTGTATTCGAGTAAATTATTCCATCACCTATAAAATTTTTATTAATTATAAAAGTTATGTTTATATGTGATTGTAATATTAAAAATATGATTTATCAATTAAAAATTAATAATTAATATTTAAACATTGATATTTCATGTAATGGAGTCTTAATTTGGTACAAAATCAATACGGAAATATATGAGTTCGAGCATGTTCAAGTGTTTTTAGTCTCTTATTTAAATTAATTTATTTTTTAATTTATAATATTATCTCTACAATGAATATTTGAACTACTGAATGACTTTTTTGATCCTCCAATTTTACAAATAAAAATTATTCTCACTATTTAATTTTTTTGTCTCTTTTAGCTCTTGAATTTGCATTTTTTGTTAAATCACTCAAAAATGGATGTTTTGTTAACTTTGTTGATGTGGGAGATACATGGATTGCTACGTAGATGACATGTCAATAATTAATTAATTTTTTAAAATTTTAAAAAAAATATTATACTTTTTTTAATAATTTTTAAATTTTAAAATTAAGTTTTATATATTTTATTTTATTAAAATTTTAAAAATAATTAAATGTTAACGTGTCATCCACATAACAATCCACATGTATGACATGTCAGCAAAGTTAACAAACGTTAATTTTTCCATTTATCTTGAGATGGTTTGGCCAACAACGCAAATTTAAAGGCTAAAAATATTAAATGAAGGACTAAAATAAGTTTTTTTTTATAAAATTAGAGGATCAAATAAATCATTACATCTATTTTAACTCATTAAATATTTCATATTTTAAACCTCAAATTTCCACGAGATTAATAATATTGAAAACAAATATTAAACTAATCTTTAGTTTAATTCACATTACTACAGTCTTTTAACTTAATGAGACACCGTTAGACCCTCAGCACACTCCATACTCAACCCCCAATACACTGTTAGACATGATCATTTGTCTCTAGATACAAACGTTGAATGTAAAATTACTCAAAGGAAGTATTGTCTCGAGACACAGATCATGTCTCCAAGTATAAGCCTATTTGTTTCTCGAAGCTAAGGGTATGCTACAAGGTTTGTTTTAAGGGAGGTCTGTCTTGAGATATACATGTTATGTCTCGAGACAGCATACTTCAACGATCATATTTTGTTCTTCTTGTGTTAAAACAAATATTCTATGTCTCGAGACATATACCTGCAAAATTGCATTTAATGCGCAGAATAAGGCTATCAACGATTAGAAACTCCCTTTAACAATTCCAAACGTCCATAAATCAATGAAAGGATACAAATATCATTCAATGACACTCATATGAAGACAAGAAACAAGCTTACAAAGGTCAATTGATAAAATCCAATCAATTCTCATTATTATTCTTATTCTCACTAGTACAGCTTGTGGGTTTTCTCGTTATTCATTCTTTCAATTGTTATATTGTATTGTGAGAATAATTGTAAAAGTTAAACATTGTCCATGATAGATTCAAATTAGTGAATTTGAAAAATCCTTAATTGCGGTAAGCTAAACTAGTGGAAGTAAACAATTAAGATCGAACCACTGTAAATTCTTGTGTCTCTTTTAATTGTCATATTTACTTTCAATTTTTAAAATATCAATTCATTCTCTCCAATATATATTAAGCTTAACAATTTTAAACTTAAATAAATTTGCAAAGTTAAGATATCAAAATTCATAAAGATTAAATTTTGTCATTTTATTTACAACTTTATTAATTTTTCTACATATACATTTTTTTTAACTCAGATTATGAATATCTCATAATTTAATTAAGTAACTTTTATCACTATTATATATTTGTATACTTAAAATTTTAATTATACAAGTTCTAATAATAGATATGAATTCGAGACCTAAGTTTTATGTAAGAGACTTAACCTGCTAAAGATGGACAGTAAGGTTATTAATCTTGTACCAGTGAGTGAGTATTATTGACATTTTTTCAAATATTTTTGTATATATATTTATAATTCAATGTTTAGTTTTTTTAATATATATCTTATATATAAATATAACTCAATTATATTAATATAAATATTTTTGAGAAATTGCATATAAATATATTTATATGTTAATATAAAATACAAATTATTAATTACGTTTAATGATTTAATTTAATGATTATATTTTAGTTTTAAATGTAATAATAAAAAATAAAATTATTAAAAATTAATTTAAAATATTAAAACCATACAAACACTTTGAAAATCAACAATCTTAAAATATTTATCAACTTATATGCAGTGAGGACTGTAATCATTTCCATATCTATTTTGGTTATTCTGACCGATATACATCGTTTCAATAATAAATCAGAATAATTCTTTTTCATATTGATAAAAATTTCAACATGTATCAATTGCATCAAATCATTTCGCCTAAATCTAAATGCATTGGTCGAAACATGGTGCATCAACTAATGCATGAATACTGTTAAAAAATATTTATAATTATTAATTTTATTATTTAATAAATAATAAAAACTTTTAACTAACGTAAAGTCTAACAATTAAAATCTACAGTAAAAAATAATAAAAAATCAGTTATTTATATAACAAGCAAGCAAAACAAAAAAAAATGTAAATCCTTTACCATATGAGATCTGACAAGATAATTTTTTTTTCTTTATTTTGGATTTGTTAAAAGGTAGAATTTTGTTTGTAAATTTTATTAATGAATAATTAATTAATAATTTTATATTTAAATTTATTTAATATTTTAAATATTGAATTATTTTATAAAATATCGATAATTTAAATGATATATTAAAATACACTGATATTGTACAAATTTTAATAGAAAAATAATACGTCCGCTAATGTATATTACTAATAAAAGTCAAATTAGTGGAAATATATTCAAAATTGATCATAAAATTTAAAATTCTGTGATAAGATTTAAGTTTTAAACAATGTACCAGGCGAGGCGACCAATATCGGCATTGAGAACCATGATGGACTTAATGTCTCCTTTGTATGCCACGTGTCCCGGTGCATTTGCTGCTAACTCTGAAAATAAAAGGGAAAAAAACCCGCCAATTAAATCAATGGACAGGATTGAAAATTAATAAAAACAGAAAATAAAAAGAAAAATACTTTTTTTTCAAAAATTACAAATTGTTTAAATTTGAATCAAAGATAAACCGAAAGGAAGAAGGAAAAGAAAAAGAAAAAGGCAGAGCCTTCATTGTGCAGGTAGTCGCCGTCGCAGAGCAGAGGAGCTTGAGGCGGTGGCAGCGACGGAGAGAGAGGCGGAGATAGAGAGAACGGGAGAGAGAAGATGAACAATTCAACCGCCAATCTTTAAAGAAAGAAAAAAAAAAGAAAACGGATGCAAACCTCAAGGTTTCTCATCCCATTAGATTCTCTCTCTCTCGGTCTCTTTTTTCTCCTCATTGTTCGGAGATCGTGTACATTCTCCATTTCGCCTCTCCCTATAGCGTTTTCCGATGAATTTGTCTCTTATCTCTGGAAATTTTTAATATTTTCAAACATTTCCTCTTTGCGTTTTAAATTTTTTGAAGCTTTTCTCTCAAAGGCATCTCTTTCCAATTTGGATCCAATAACAGCAGAAGATCACAAATCTATCAGGTAAACTTCAAACATTTCATCTTTTATCTCCTTTTCACCTATTGTGATTCATCGTTATTTTCCAGCTCTATCAAACCAAAATCAAGAAAAATGCCATTAAAAACTTTTATTCGGGAATTTGGAAACATATCAAAGAAAAGTCCAGGGAGGAAAGATAACCAAAAGCGTGGACGATTCCATATTGCACCAGAAGCTACTTCTTCTTCTTCTTCTTCTTCTTCTCCGTTATCGTTATCTGGTTCTTTAACTCCAATCATCGAGCAAGGGCAATGGGCAAATTTGCCTCCGGAATTACTTTTAGATATAATACAAAGAGTGGAAACAAAGGAAAAATGTTGGCCAGGAAGGAGAGATGTGGTTGCTTGTGCTTCCGTTTGCAAGTCATGGAGGGAAATTACTAAAGAAATTGTTAAAACACCGGAGCAATGTGGCTTCTTCACTTTCCCCATATCTTTAAAGCAGGTGAAGTGTTAATCTTCTTTTTTCTTTTACCTTTTTATTGGAAATTTTCGGTTTGATAGTTCGTTTTCTGATGTTATTTTATTGGGGGTGGTTTAGCCTGGGCCAAGGGATGCTCCCATTCAATGCTTTATTAGGAGGGAAAGAGAAACTTCAACATATCGATTGCATCTGGGTCTCAGTCCTGGTTAGTTCTCATTTTTCCATCTTTTTTTCAATGAAAGTGTATGTTAGCTTAGTAAGATGTTTATAGGGATACATTTTAAAACTATAAATTGTGATTATGGAGTGTACACTTAAAATCAAATCTAAATCATATATATAATTGCACCGAATTAAAAACCTTGAATCACCTTGCACCTTGAATTAAAGGACTCATCCTTTCGTTTACGTAACTGGTTTTTGTTAGTTTTATTAACGAACTTACATTTCTACAGCTTTGTCTGGTGATTTGAGTAAGCAGTTGTTGGTAGCAAAGAAAGTTAGAAGGGCTACCTGCACTGATTTTATGATATATTTAAAGGGGGATGATTTCTCAAAATCAAGCAGCGATTATATTGGAAAACTCAGGTAAGCTTTTTGATGGATGAAAATTGTTATTAGTTTTTTCTTCCTTCTTAAGGGTCGGTTAGTTCTTTCTGCAATTTAAAAAGGGAAGCTTTAACAGGTCTAATTTTCTGGGATCCAAGTTCAACATTTTCGAGAGCCAACCTCAATATGATTCTACTGCACAATCCAGTCCTCGATCACGTTGGAAAACTTACTTGAAGCCGGTGCCTCCGAAGGTCCCTATGACTAGCTTGAACACTGCCAGTATATCTTATGAGCTCAATGTTCTTCGCACCAAAGGTCCGAGGAGATTGAAGTGTATTATGTACTCGATCCCATTCTCCTCGCTCGAAGAAGGAGGAACTGCTCCAACACCAATGGCATTCGCAAATTGCCCTGATGAGGATCCTTCTCCACTGGTAGATTCCAAAGGAAAGAAGCCACTCATGGGATTCAACTCTACTGTCTGTGGAAAGCCTTCAAAATCAGTGCAAAGTACAGCATTAGCTTTGAAAAATAAAGCTCCTAGATGGCATGAACAGTTGCAGTGTTGGTGCCTAAATTTTAAAGGACGAGTTACCGTGGCTTCTGTAAAGAATTTCCAGTTGGTGGCCGCTGCAGAGCCGGGCCATAACATTGCAGTAGCGGAACAAGACAAAGTGATCCTGCAATTCGGGAAGATTGGCAAGGACATTTTCACCATGGATTATCGTTACCCACTCTCTGCTTTCCAAGCCTTTGCAATCTGCTTGAGCAGCTTCGGTACAAAACCGGTTTGTGAATGACAATCCTCTTGTTCCCTCTACTTATGTGCATGATCATGCTAGTATTTCACAACAATATGGTTGTACATAATTCTCTCCAGAAGCACTTTAGCTTTTGCCATTTTCTTCGGCAACCACTTTTGTTTCTCTGCACATTTCTAAGTAATGAAGGCTGTACACATGTATTCTATGTTTTAGCATCTATCTATTTTCGAACTGCAAGCTCCAGGCTCAACGCCTGAGTAAGTTGCTTCACACATTCCACGACTTATATTTTATGACATTCAATATACGAGGGAACTATATTTTATGTTGCCTGGGTTGATCTTGTAACCCTGAACCCGTCCTTTTTTATTGACTTTGAGTGAAAAGATGCTCATGAGTTTTCCTTCTGCTAGGATTAGAACACTGATTAGAACCCCGCAACCCAGCTTATGAACTTTTTTTTGAAATATCTTTATCTTATGCAGGGGAAAAGTTGGATATGTTAAACTCCCAGGTTTTATTTGTTTTTCACCAGTGCTCAAAGTCTTTGTCTGAAATAAATTCGGACACACCCACGTTCGATTACAACTGAATCCAAGTGATTGGGGTTGTTATGTCCTTTTTTCATTATCTCTGGTTTTTGTTCCAGAGTTGCAACAGCAATAAGTTTAAGGCTGTGGTTTTCATGTTGAACCCTTTATTGCTGCTTTTTTCCTTCGTTCTTTTGCAACCTTATTTATTTCTTTCCCTTCCCCTCTGAAAAATCTCTGTCTATCCCATGCCTGTATCTTCTCTATTCGAGATAAAGACCAAGCCAAATGATTGAACTAGTATCAAAATTCCAACATAAATAAATGAATAAACAACTTTTATCACTTCAAATTGAACCGACAAGATTGAACTATACCACTCTATTGGTTCTTGTTCGGAGCATAATCTGCTTTTTTTTGTGTTTTGGGACATTCCATGAGCAAAATCATGCTTTCTTACTATGTTCAAGTAGATCCAAAATAATATAAACATGTTTCCAAAACTGGTATTTCTTGCTTTATTCATGGATTCCTTCAAAGTGTGGTCCTCTTATCGTGCCCCAAATGAGTTGACGGCTATATCAGTGGAGTACTCCACCAGGTGCTCAAAAGGCACTGGTCTTTTGTTCTGGCATTCAAAATCCCATACTAATTTTAAATTTGTTCTTATATATTTTAATTATATAAAATTTATAATTTCAGAATGGATTGAGAGATAAATCGAGAGGAGATAAATTCAAAATTATATACATAAAAATTGAATCGGAGTCCAAATAAATTTAACAGTTTCAATCCTAAGAGAAAGACCCACTGGCAACGGCCCACTGGCACAACTTTATCATCAAATGAAGACTTGAGAATTTAATCAAAGCCCTTTCCATCTACAGCATTCTCAACAGCTAGCATCAGGTCACATTTATCATTAAATCTAGGCTACTAGCATTATTTTTCACAATATTATTATGAAAAAGAAAAAGAATAAGTTCAATATAAACATTTCTCCTTCAAAAATATATATTAATTACCAAGTTGCCAAATAACAGAAGAAAATTTCACCTTCCCACTCAGGAAAAAGGAAATGGCAGAATATGTTACTGTGTATTTTGTGGGTTTTAAAAAGGATGGTGGAGGATTATATTTTGGAGCATCTCCGGTGATGGGGTAGACTGTTTTGGGATCTAATCCCCACCATCCAATAAATTCTCAATGAAGTCAACTTGATCCAATGAAAAAACACGAACAAAGAACTAGACTTTCATAAAGAGTCAGTTCTATGACACTTGATTCCTATCCATCAAAAGCATTTGCTTAAGCAAGCGAATCATATCTTGTTTTAACCCCAAATATTCTCCAACTTACTATGAAATAGCAATCTATTCGAGTTCTGTTTAAAAATTTTAAATTCAATTCCTATTGAATCGAGTTTAAATTTGAACTGTTTAAACTATCGAACGAATTAAATTTAAATATTTTTAATACCACAAAAGAAATCTACAAATTTAATCAATTTAATATATTTTTATTTAACATTAAAAGATTTTAATTCGATCTAATAAGTCACGAAATTAAAGAATTCAATAATTATCTTGAATTAAGCTCAACTTGATTAAATTTAAATTGAATTTCTAGCTCCTCCTAATCACTTAAATTATATTCAACTTGGTTACACGGCTATCCACCGCCGATGTTGGCTCTTTATAAGTAGCAAGCATAACAAATTGTTACCTGTACCACCCCCTTGATTGAGGCAGCAATCTAGTTTCCCTTGATAGCTAGCTCCTTTCTCTTTGTTAGTTGCTCTCCTTTCAAGGTTCTAATCTTTGATAGACAAAATATTCTTCGTCTCCAACTTTTTTGTTAACTTCACATCCAACACATCTAAGCTTTTATTTCCACATTCTTGTTTGTTTTTGATTCATCCCCCTAAGTGCAACAACAATGTTGTCAAGTTCTAAGACTTCTTCACGTGATTCTAACTCCTACTGGACTCGAAAGCAAAACAAACTGTTTGAAAAGGCACTCGCTGTATATGACAGGGACACTCCGGACCGCTGGCAAAAAGTGGCAGCGGCTGTTGGTGATAAAACACCCGAGGAGGTGCGAAGGCACTATGAGATCTTAGTGACGGATGTCAACCATATTGAATCTGGTCAAATCCCTATACCCGATTATGAAAGGACTGGGAATAACAGTAGATGAACTGCTGCTCATATGAGTGAAAGGTAAGACTATAACGACTTTCTCTCCTTTGCAAACATAATACTTGCTACTACCTCTTTGATAGAATCTTTGCTAGTAGATGAACCCGGATATGGATGTAAGTGTCGGATAAGAGCATGTTTATGACCATATCCTGTCAATCTAGACACGAATAATTAAAAAAAAAAAAGGGTCGGATCAATCTAGACTTGCACTGTTCTAAAATTTCAACAATAAACTATCCAAAAATTAATATTCAACCAGCCATCTTTCTTTAAGACTTCCTTTGCAATGAATGCCAAATGCTGTCAACTGATGGCAGGGCAGGGACCCTAGGTCTTTGTAAAGCTAGTAAGAATTAATATGAAAAACCTGATAAAACTTTCATGTATACGATAATCCAAAAAGATTATGATTATTATGTTGATTCTAGAGGACACCCCTAACATGAAACACAGACTCGTCCTCAAGCTCCAAAACCCAGCATATAACAGTAACAAAAAGACGTCAGGAATTTCTAATTCTTCCTTACTAAATAAATTATCTGACCCTTTGCTTGCTCCCCTTTTTGGCCACACTGGAAATCATTTAAAGAATGTTATTATCAAGTGTTCCCTTCTTCTAGCTAGCTGGGAATCATGATATGATTTAAAATCCCATGATAAGTATATAATTCAAGCATGAACTCCATATTATATAATAAATGAACTTTTTTTTCGAAGAAAAAAAAATATCCATGTTTGTGTAATGCATAACCCTTGTTTAATTAACTTTAAAACTTGACAACCCTCTATAACCCTTCATTAATAATTCATTGACTTCCTCTAATGTCATGACACTGTTTTTCTTCGATCATGAAGCAATGCCCAATATTTCAGCTAAAAACAAATAATTTCCATAATATAACATAGATAGACATTTGCATTTGCTCCTCCGCTAATAATCCAATTCTCCTAAAGGCAGGATACTTCATACCTATATATGTTACTCCCCGTCATATTTTAATACAAACATAATATTCCTAAAAAATTATATTATTGTACTCGTATCTGAATATATGTTGAACGAGCACAAATACTTAAATAAACTTTGAAGGGTTAAAAAAAGGTAAATTTATTCTTCAATGCTCTTAGCTCTTGTTTTTCTTAAATCTTCCACAGGTTTATGAAGATAATCTATAGCTACAATGAAGCAAAAGTTTGAGCTACATTATTGTCAAAAGATGAGTAAAGATTGTACGTGTAAGTATAAATATAAAGAAATCGGGAATCGGGTCGTGATTCTCCCTTACCTATGGCTCCTTCTAAGTGTGTATGGATTGTATGTTATTTCGAGTCAGATCGTGAACATAACAAAAAATTGAGATCTATAATTATCAAAGCTTGTAAGTACTGTACTGGATTTTATACTTAATGTACTGGTATTTCTTGTAATTTTTTTCTGTATTTTCCTATTGAATCAAATATTTCCTTGCCTTGTTTGTTTCCAGAGAAAAGCCAAAAGAAAAAAAGGAAAACAAACATGTAACACTTAAATCACTGGATAAAGATTGGATTAGAGAGTTAAGAATGAAGCGATCAGCATCAACAGATATAGTACAAAATATTAGTAATAACCAACGTAGAAAAAAGAAACGTCACTGATCAAAATGAAAATAAACATAAAATCATGGCGATTCGAGTTTGAGGAATTAAACGCAACATTTCATCATTATCCAATCACATAACGTCACTAAAAGAGAACCTTAAACAGCTTACCTAGTAGAGTTCCAGACTCCAAAATCTGAAGAGAGAACCAATCCAGTAATTAACTGAAAATATTGTTTTAAATCTGGATCAGAAAGAGAGTGGCTTGAGAAAATTAGAAAATAATTTGCCATTTTTGTATATTTGATTTTGCGAGGAGAAGAGAATTGCTGTTTTACCTTTTAGGCAAATGGAGGGCGGGAAAATCCGAAATGGTTCGTTTTCTTTTCAAATATGGAAACTAAATAAAAAAAAATGGAGATGCGGGGTATCGATCCCCGTACCTCTCGCATGCTAAGCGAGCGCTCTACCATCTGAGCTACATCCCCTTGATGTATACTATTCCCATTATGCTTTAATGAACCAAGTTGTTTTGGGATGCTTTCATTTTGATCACAAAAAATGATATCTTTTCAATTTCATCACTCAAGTTTTAGGGGACATTCATTTTATTCACTCAACCATTAAATCTCTAACGGTAGTTAACTTGTACAAATCACATAATGTTACCCCTTGCTAGGGATGAGCATTCGATCAAGTCAAATAAAAAATTTTGAGTTAGACGAGTTAACGAATCATATTTTAGCAACCACATTTAATTTAAAATTTTTTCGAATCGAGTCAAAAAATTTCAAGTCGAGTTAATAAATCCTATTATTTATACTCAATGTTGCGTGGGGGAAGAAATCAAAGCTTTTAGGTTAATTTTGAGTAAAAGAAAAAGGGAAAGTGGGGGGATTCGGGAAGGAAAGCAAGGCTGACAGGTAAACATTTATCAAAATGACGTAGTTTTGTCTTTTTCTTATTTGAATTTTCGGATAATTTGAATTTTATAATTTGTATTCTAGTTAAACTGAAATTTTTAATTTTTTTATTTGAGTTGATCCAAATAACTCGATTAACTCGAATTATTTAATTCAATTTTTAAATTTTTTATCAAGTTTTTCTAATCGAATCCAATTTTGTTCACACTTACCCCTTACCGAAAGTTCTAAATTTTTTTTTCAATATTGAAATTTTAAATTTTAAAACATCAAAATCAATTAAATAAGTTATTGAATATTTTTTATCTCTTAAAATTTTAAATTTCAAAACATAATATAAACTGATTTGTTATTGTAATATTGAAATTAATTAAATTAATTTCCTTCTAAATTTTAAAATTTTTCTATATTTGAAAGGGGATTAATTTAATTAATTCCAATGTTACAATAACAAATTAGTTAACATTATGTTCTGAATTTTAAAATTTTAAGGGATGAAAATTTTTCAACAATCTATGTAATTGAATTTTATGTTTTGAAATTTATAATTTTAATATTGAAAAAATTAAAAATTTCGGCATTGTGATAAACAAATATAATTTGATAATTTTTAATACATTGTTTTAGTTTCTAATGTTTTTTCACTTTAATCCTTAATTTTTTTTTACCCCAATCAATACTTCAAAAAATGAAATTTTTGGGTGACTGAAATGAAAATGATCTAAAAAATGGGTGACCAAAATGAAAATATGGACATGATGTGGAGCAATTAACTTATTAGAAATTTAATGGTTGGGTGACTAAAATAAAAATGTTCTAAAAATCGAGTTATAGAATTGCAAAAAATTTATTTTTAAGTGACAAAAATAAAAAAAAACCCTAAAAAAGGGATCATGGTTTACCCTTAAATAAATTCTAAAGCATTTGAAAGCTAGATGATTGACACGCATTCCATAATTAATTTTAGCCAGTGATGTGATATGCCATTTAAAAAAATCATATTATAATATGTATTTTAATTATATAAAGGGTTATGGTGTAAATTTGCCATTACATTATAAATGGATATTAAGATTTGTCAATATATTTTATTTTGATTGATAATAACTATTATACTTTAAGAATATGGACAAATTTATCATTCAATTTTTATGTGATTGAAATTAGCTACTAGGCTTTGAATTTTAATTAATTTTGCCACTAAATAAAATTTGACTATTAGATACTGATTCTAATGATTTGAAAACAAAATTTAAGGGAAGGATAATTTCAAACATTTTTATTTTAATAGTGAATATTATTAAGTTACTTTAAAACGTTATAAAAAATTATAAATTAACTTCGGATTTCTATTTAATAGAAAGAAGATTTTAAATTCTTAAAATATAAAAAATACTTTATTTTTCATAAACAATAGTTTCTATAAATATTAAATACATTGTTAATTAATTAAAATATTTTTATCAAATTTAACTTAAGTTAATTTAAATTAAAATTAAATAGTAAAATTTAATCAAAAATCAAAGTTTGGTTTCGAAATTGATTCAAAAAAAAATTAAGTGACAAAATTTAATATAAAATTGAAGTGGTGTGATAAATTTACCATTAATTTGAAAGTACGATGGCAAATTTATACAATAACCCATTATTACATTTCTATTTAAGCAAATCGAAAATTAAATAGTAAAATTTAATCAAAAATCAAAGTTTGGTTTCGAAATTGATTCAAATAAAAATTAAGTGACAAAATTTAATATAAAATTGAAGTGGAGTGATAAATTTACCATTAATTTGAAAGTACGATGGCAAATTTATACAATAACCCATTATTACATTTCTATTTAAGCAAATCGACTGATCAAGTAACATTGGTCGGCAAATATTAAAGAGGGATGTTGAAGAAGAGGTGTTAACGTCGTTCAATTGGGATGTGACCGTGACCAGCAGTTGCGAAGATACACAAATATGCGGCGAGAAAGAGAAATTGGAGAGTTCAAAGAACCGCATGCTCATTCAACTCAACTAAAACCGGTATCCTTTTACATAGACCCAACGACTGGGCCGAGTTTTTATTCAATCTCGAGTCAGATTTACAGACACCCAAAGTTCGAAAGACATTGCTCTTAGAAGGCCTATAAGCTTTAAGGGCTTTCACAACACTACTTTCGCATTTGAATTGCCGGTCCAATGGATTGTGACGAATCACATACACTGTGCTCCACTGACAATCATTGCCCCCAAGTACAGGCCCTGGTAGCAATAACACACAAAAATCATTACAAATGCATTAAAACCGAAAAAGTTAAAAAAGTGTCAACTATGGAACATGAGCATGCATTTTTGAAGAGCTAACTGTAAGAAAACACAAGATCATGGATATATGTACCCCTCATGGTTATTTTTTGTAATTCATCCTTCAAAATTATAGCATAATTGACACCAATCGACTAATTTAAAAGTAAGGTGGGGAGTATGACTCTGGTATAGGTACATTACCCATATATGCAGGCAACTTGGCATAGGAGAGACTACTGGCTAGAAGGGGAGGGGAGGGAGGTTTGATCAATTCAACATGAAGGAGAGAAAACAGTAAGCATGAGCTTCTCATCATACCAAGAGACATGGGCATATGCGTTAGCATTTTCTCAATTGCATCTTTAGGCAGCAAAGTTTCGAGTATGGTCGGAGTATCAACAAGATAGCAAATAAACTATCTTCGTTAATACCTTTAATCAATTAGAACTGTGCATAAATTTACATCTTTAACCAGGATTCCACAAGGAAATTTTAACTGAACTTCTTTAACAGATAACAACTCGACAAGTCTAGAAAGTTTTAAGGCATTTTGAAACCAGTACACAATTAAAGAAACAAATTTTAGAAAAGACTAATCCTCATTCAGGCTTTTTACCTTAACTAGCTGTGAAAGAGATGCAGCTCAGAACAAAACAAGAATATAACTAAAGGGGAGGTGCTAAACTGTAAGCTAGCAATTAGCAATAGGATTCTACCAGCATGAGAGAGCTGCAGCAATGACCGATATGGAACTTGAATCTAGGGTAAAGGTTCTACTACAATTCCCAGTTTCGTGCACATAAAACATACAAAGCTGAATGGCATATCATGATTGACACCCTCCAATGGTCATTCATGTGTGGGTATGCAGGCTAACTAATCCTTGTAAAGTTGTAATGTGAATTTCACCAATTAAATAATCATGTATATAAAGATATATTTATAATCTATATCTATAATATAAATAAAAGCCCGAGTTTGGAAAAAATATATGAACTAACAAAAATACTCTTTATTATTTATTTATATTACTATTTTGACATTAGAATAACATTTTAATTTTAATATTAAGTTTTCAAGATTAGAAAAACATTCTATGAAAGCTAAAATTAACCTCTGTATCCATGTTAAATTACACTTCGGCTATGATTTAAAAATATTCAATTTTAAGTTACATAACATAACACTAAAATAAATGCATTATCACTTAGGTATTTCCATTCAGTTAGACTTAGTAGCTAAAAACTCACAAAAAAAAAAAAAAGAATGAGAAATGAAAATTCCTTACTATTTCCAGTGATTAATTATGGTTTCAAGGTTTTTATTGTTGTAATATTTTAATATTAAAATAGTTAACATATTTTAATTATATTAAATTTTTTTTAAAATATTACTTTACATTAATCGCATTAAATACAAATACATTAATTAATGAATTAAGAAAATAAACACATAAAATCACATACAACGAATGTGATATTAGGAACTAGTAATCATAAAAGACCAAATTCAGCTAGGTATGTTCCTCTTCTGGGCACACTAATATCTACCAGTACTTCCGTTTAACTCTTATTTGAATTAAAGGCCAAATTCTTTCGAAGCAGAGGCTAAATCCATCAGACAGTGCAAAAATCTACTTATTGTCATTTTTCAAATGCAAAAACATGACCAAATTACCTTCAATGTATTTTCCTGCCAACACAAACATATAACTACACATGCACTCCCTAGTATTATCTACATATTATATTTGATGCTCTTCAAGTACCAATCCTTCGAAGGAAAGAAGTAAACTAGATATCTACGGCATGTCCATTTATAGATATATAGGAATGAGAATCCAAAAATAAGCTTTGCTCGCTTAACATTCTACTCAATGTTGCAAGACAGGCATTGTATTGAAGCATGTAAAAATTTAGTCCCTTAACAGGAGATTCATATTCTATAACCTCCATAAATCTGTAAGAGCTAAAAGAAGCAAAGTAGCGAATTCGAGCCTAATAAATAGCACAATATAAGATATGGCTTATATTTACTATTAATCCAATTTCAAAGCTAATTTTTCAAATGCAACAAATACTGATAAGAGTCAGACCATTATACGCAAATGCAACAAAGGAAACATTTTTTCCAAGAAAGGGATCATACCCAAGGTCCAGAATGCTATTAATGGAATCGAGAAGCTGGGGCTGCTGCTGATGTTGATGCTCCTCTTGCGGCAGCGGCTGAAGACTAACACCAGCAGCAACAGCGGCTGCACTAGAAGGTGCTCCTTTGGCGTCCACAAACCTCCAGAGATACCACGAAGCAACTGACCTATACGGCCTCCATTTCTCACACAATTGATCCATCTGCGAAGGCCTCGGCAACTCCTCCAAACTGTAGAGTAACTGAACCCCTTTGCGAATCCCGAGATCATTAGTCGGTAAAACATCGGGTCTATGAAGCGAGAAGATCATAAACATATGAACGGACCAAGAACCTATCCCATTGACCATAGTAAGCATGGTAAAAAGTGACTTATCATCCATATTTACAATCGCGGAGTCTGATAATATCCCTGTCTGGTATTTCCTCGCGAGATCGTGAAGGTAACTCGCTTTTCGTCCTGAGACACCAATTTGCCGTAGCTGTTGAGGTGTTAAGGAAAGAACAGTCTCGGGAACAACACCGTTTTCGCCGCCGCAGAGAGCGATGAAGCGAGTGTAGATGGAAGTTCCAGCTTTGAAAGCGAGCTGTTGGTAGAGAATGCTTCGGGTGAGAGCGAGGAAAGGGGTTTGGAAAGTGTCGAAGGTTGGAGGCGGATGGAGATCGATCAACGAAGCAAGGAGGGGATCGGCGTTACGGAGGTGTCGAACGGCAGTTTCAACCTCGCCTTCACAAGAGAGGGACCGAGCAAAGAATTGGGGAGCCACCACTAGGGCTCGATGCTGACTGAGTTTTGCTTTGGGAGCTCTGGGGACGGTTTTAAGCGGCACCGCTACGGTTGTTGATGTTGTGGAAGTCGTCGCTTGTTGGGAGGCATTCGGTTCGGAATTCGAGTCAGGGGAGAGTTTCCGGATTTTTCTAGGGCGAGAAGGGATTTTAGAAGGAGGAGAGGATGTAAGGTGAGAACCATCGGTGAGTTCCGTTGAAGCAGAGACAACGAGGGCGGTAGTAACGGTGGGAACAGCGGCGTCGGAGGCATCATTCGAGTTTTCAGTTTTAGTTAGAGCTTGAGCTTGTCTTTGGGTTTGGCATTGGGTCGCGTCGGAAGAGTCGGTTGAAGGCTGAGATTGAGCCTGTGGTTGAGGCTGTCCCGAGGCTTGTTCGCCCATGTGGTCTATAAAAATCTGGATTATAATAAAAATTCGATGGTCGATCACAGTGATGACGGTGGCGTCGGGATTAATAGGAGGTGGGATGGAAGGAATACACGAGCGGGTGGAGTGTCTGCCTTTTATTGTTTTGGTATTAGTTTACAATCTAAATTCTAAAATCTAAACAGTGTTTTAATTTCGCTTCTTAGGGAGGACGAGTTTCTTCCATCGGTTACAGAGCGTGCTTTAGCAGGCCCCCCTACAAGCGTCCATCGAACCCTACTTCAAAAACAGCCCACAGGGCTCATTAAAAAGGGCTTCCGGCCATTCGGACAGGCTTATAGGAGGATAATAAGCTATTAAGCATGCTCGTTGAGTCACAGACCTCCTACAGGTATGATAGAAAGCTATAGGTCGTTTCTTCACAGATTGTACTAATGTGATTCGAAGAGATCCGCATGCAAAAATATATATCCTTCATCGTGCAAAGAGACACATTCATTTTGGACAGAGTGGAGTTCAGTTATATGAACATTACAATCAGAGAGTTCAGAGATGCATATCAAATGGCATTAACAATGAGAATGCCTTTTCAAATATAACTTTTGGATTCAAAAGTAGTTGATTTATCCGACGTTTACAACATAAAGTAAAATTTCTAATACGGACTATCAACCGAACCAAATGAATGCAAATGAACTCCGATAATGGAATTGAATAATGTGGAACCTAGAGGGCTTCTTTTATTAGTTTCTCCGTGAGAGCTTTCGGCAATCCCATCACACTGTCCGTTGTCCCTACCTGCAACGATAGCAAATGAAAACTTTTAGAAAACAGGTTCCGAAGGATATCACGGCATTTCATCGAACTATTTCGATTTGGAATCATTCATTCATATCCTAGGATTGAGTGCCAAGTTAAGCACGTCAATTTTAGCAGACAACTTGATGCATCAACCATGAATCATGTTTACTAAGTGGCACATCCTATTTCCTACACCGATGTTATTTCACAACCACACGATTCACGGAAATTATTGCACTAACCACTTCTTTAACATATGGCATTATCAAAGGATGCTCGATAATCAGTCCTCCAGCAACATGTAATACAGTCCCTTCCTCAATCTGAACAGGAATGAAAAAGATAATCGATATTGCTCGTGGAATAAGAAAAACAAGGGAGAAGAACAAAGAAGAAGAAACCACCTACCAATTTCTCGATGATCTCATCTGGTATTTCGTGAAAATATATCTGCATGGATTACAAATTAAATTATATAAAAAATGTTTAGCACATTATGGACATGCTTTAGTAACTCTTACTATACAAAGCAAGTGCCTACAATGGAATTCGCATAATTTCGATACGAATCTCTCTAATGACAATTTGATTTTTACCCCACCTTCGCTACTCTTTCATATGCAGTTGATGCTCTTTTTGTGACTACCGCAGATAATTTGACTAAGAAAGCTAGAGAACTATAGCCAACACACACAAGGAATGAAATGACCTTGGAATGGGAGTTTGTGAGAGATCTCCAAATCACTGGTATGGTTATCAAAATTGTGAGTATGGGCATATAGGTTCTACTTAGTTATTGTTCATGAGAAATGACCTGGCCTAGCCCATTCCTCAAAAGAAGTGGCGGGGTTCAAACCAAAATATTTTCAGTCTCCATATACTCAAAGCTGTGTTACAATATGTTAATTAGGGTTCTCAAAAGATATCTTTCTTCCTAAGAAACACCCCTCACTTCGTACTTGACACAGTTGGGAAAGAACATAATACACGAAAAAATTACATGACAACCATATCATTTAGTTTATATTGCTCCGATGTTCTCCGTTCATTAACATCACCAAAGTTTGATAATTATTCGAGAAGGTGCCAAGAATTAAATACTCAAATCAAGAATGAAAGCCATTAATACCTCGACTCTGTCCCATTCTCCTTTTCTAAATCCAGTTTTAAGGTTCGTAACAATAACAGATCCCACGGTTGCTGCATGCCCACCCGAATAACCTGCATTATGGTTAATCCATAAATTTTTGAAAGAGAAGAAGTGTAAGGATTGGATCAAAATATTAAGACAAACCTTTTATAAATTCATATGCTTCTTTCTCATTGGCTGGCTTTTCACGTACAACACCTTTGTAGACCACCACCTTCAGATCATTTAACAATAACAGTAAGGAATTACGGTGGAAGATATTAAATATGTCTATGCTCACAAGCATGAATTTTCACCAATTGCCATCTATGTTTGAGGATACATTTTAAAAAACGTATTTAGGACACAAAACATCAGTAAAAGATATACCAACACAGTAATCCTGCACAAGTTGGTGATTATCGGGTTTCTTTCACATGGAAAGCATTTCTGGTTTAAAACCAACGGTAAATCTCATTACATTTGGTCCCAGAAATATTGAAAATAATTATGGTCAAAACAATCCAAATTAATTACGAAAGCAAATTCTTAAGCATTGCAGCAGTCGAGTAAGGAAGCAATTAGAGGGACCTCCTGATAGGTTGAAGGGTGGAAATGATTGACCAACATATGGTTAGAGCAAACTAACATATCTATAGAAATAAAATAGATCTTTATCAGCAAAGAAAAGGGTTATGATGCAATATATTACTTATGAACTGTTCTTCAAATGTTTGTCACATGCAGCATTGACCGTGCTCATAAAAAAACACCTAAGGAAGTCTAAAGCATATCAAAGGAATAGATTTATACTTGGTTGGGAGTAATTAGTAATGCCAGCTCTGCATCGTTTACATGATCATCAATGCGGAAAAAATTTCACCAGCTAAGCATGTACCAAGAAAATACCGTTCAGCAGGCAACAGCTGCAGTGGAAACAGTTAAAAAGAAAGAGCAAAGCGTGTAAGTGATTCACACACGAACATTCAAAAGCCACATTCTAAAAGTGAATGCTTGTCGGAAACTAGAATAATCTTTTATTTAAGGCCTACCCTTTTTATTCTTTCGTGATAAATCTACCAAGGATTAGAATTGGCTTTTAACGAACGAGAAATATGATTCAACCTAAGCCACCCATTAGCCTTAAGTTACAATGAAAAACAAGATAGTAGAACTTTAAGTACCACTTATGCCATTGCTATTGAAACATATAATTTACTTCCTTCAAAAATATATCCTCGGAGGTTCGAAACATAGATGGCAATCGGCGAAACATTGGAGATTCAGTCGGTAACTGAACAAAGTCAAGACATACTGTATCAGCAGCAATCAAAATAGTTGGTCTCTCATCCTTCTCTTGATTATTCATAGTTTGTAGCTTTGATACAATGGAATCAGCCTGAGATGTATAATTCACACTCAAATCAAAATAAACATATATACATATCATTCCTTCTCCAATTTTGATGTTCTAAAACACAGAAGTAGACACTAAACACACATTAAATATAACATTGAATTTAGAATTTAGACTATGATACTCTCTTTTTTCTGTAAATAAAAACAATCATTAAAATAAAAGCATTCCTCCATTAAATAAAAAACAGAACCTTCGCTTCAGCAAGAGCCATAACTAGCTCTTCAGGCGTCTCCTTTCTGATACCTTTCTCATCAATATCTGCACTCTATAAAAAAACCCAACTGAAACCTTTTTTTTTTTTTTTTTAAGTTGAAATAAATTAGTAACAATTAAATTTCCAAAAAGACATGAAAATTACCATGAGACTGAATTCATATCCCATTTCAGCTAATATATTACGGCGAGCTATGGAAGATGAACCCAATATTATCTGCATCACAAAACAAGCATCAATTACCTTAAAATTTTCAACAAAGTTCCAAATTTTTTTTGGAAAAGCTAACGTACTTTTACAAGCTTTTTCGGACAAGAATATCAAAATTAAGGAAAAAAAAAAGAAGAGAGAGATGCATTAGGGTAAGCGACGGATTTTTATGTACCTCGAAGGGACAAGTTTTGTCTTCCATTTTGACTATCAGGTATTTGTCTTCGCACAGAGTCGAGTTCGAGTTAACGAGCCAGAGAAAAGAAGTAAAGGGACGGTGTAAGGCGCGTGTTTAGTACGCGGGCTTACATAGAACCCTGGTCCCAAGCCCTAATTTTTAAGCCCACCAATGTGCTAATAAACAAGATTAAGTTGTTCTACCATCATAATTATTTTTTATATATTTTTTGAATTACAGATAAAAGGATGGGGACTTGAATACAGGTTATATTTAAAAAATGAGTATTTTAATCATCATGTCAATACACGATATATATAATTTTATAAATTTTGATAGTATATTATATATTAAATTATAAATCAGTTAACACTAATGGAAATCAAGGGAGTTGACTATTATATTTTTATTTAAAATTTTTAAAAAATTATAAAAACAATAAATTTGGTTTATTCATGTACTGTTAATGTGTTTATTCATTTTTTATGTTTATATTCATACTGTGGATAGTTATTTCTTTAATATTGTTAAACATTGTAAAACATTTCTATTACATGTTATTAAAGTTTTTTTTTTTTTTTTTTTTCTTATTAATTTACAATACATTAAGATCATGCCTTGCCTTTTGTTTTATTCACTTCCAAAAGTACTGTTTGGAATTGAGGCTTTTTTAGCAAAGTTCCAACATCATAATAGCCCTTTTTCTTCATGCTATGCATCCCATGCTTTTGTAAAGTTCAAATACATGAATGATACATAAATTAATATTACCCCATGAGGTGATATCTTTAATTTGTTAATTAAATCTTCCCAAGTAAAAATTATTTGAACTTTATAAATATAGGATTGATTTTCACTCGTATTTGAATTTGACATAAGTTGACCAAGATTGAATTATTATTTAATGAATAAAATATAGTTAAATTCTCTAATGATAAATGTAATGTCTCCTAAGTTATTATATTACTCTGCTTATGGATGTAAATGAATAAAGAACAAAGAGAGGTTAACATTAATGAAAACAAGGTACCAATGCTATAATTTCATACTTGATACATGCAAGTATAGGAACGTTGTTGCTGCTTGTTACATTCAAGCACACACACAAAAAAAAACATATATATGAGCAGGAAATGTAAACGAAATTAAGAGCAATCATTTATATATTTGCTGCTTGCATTTCCTTTTACTGAAAGGTTGATATTCTACGGGCCATTTCTGGTTCATACTTCACTAAAGCCTGGGATTCCTCATCCTGCAGGAAGAAAGAAAACCACAAAATCAGATCTCATTCTTGGCCAAATACTACAACATTATTACACTTGCAAAAAGAAGTTGGAAACTAGTTTAAACCTTTGTTCTTCATCGTCCATGAAATTGTTGCATCCTTGGTTCCCTCCAGCTTTCTTATAAGGGGGCAAAGGCACGTGCCCAGACTCTATCTGCCTGATGTCATCCACAAGGTTCTGGTAATGCAACTTCACTTCCTCCACGGTCTTCCCTCCGACAGCCCTGGCTAGCTTGTGCCACCGGTCTGGTGTATCCTTGTCGTAGATAGCTAAAGCGTTCTCGAACAATTTGTTTTGCCTTGGCGTCCAGTTCGAACCTGACGCCATTGCAGAACAGTGATAATTAACAATCGAAATTAAGGGTCTGAGGCCAAAACAAAAATAGAGAAAGAAGATTGAATGATTAAAATACTGTAAAATGGTGGTGTTTATATAATAGGAGGAGGAGGAGAGAGAAAGAGGAAGGGTTTAGAATGGTGGGCCGGTGATTTTTTTTTTTTTTTTTGTGTGTGTGTGTCTATTACTTTGCTGTTGCTTTCCTCGCAAAAAAAACAGCGTGGCTTCGTAAAACCAACGTGGTTTCACTTTACTTTCCGAGTGAACGTGGATTCGCTCTGGAGTTTAGACTTAAACCACAAGATACTTAATTCTTGGTCGGTCAGGTCTCTAGGTATACCGGAAAACCACTGTTTAGGATCTAAGAAGGGATGCTTTATGTTAAGTTACGGAATCCTGTATTTTAAGAGTGTTTTAAGGCTGGTATTGTTTAAATACCTCTTGGGATAAGTAAAAGAAATACATGAAAATTTTACATTAAGAAATTGATTTCCAATAATTTATTCATTAACTGGTTTCAAGTTACAGTACTATTCTTTAGGTTTGATCAAACAGTTGTATTCTTTCTTTCTTTTTTTTTTTTGTAATCACGATCATTGGTTTAAAAAAATTTATTATAATAAGATTTCACCTTAAACATCACTGTTTTAAAAATATTTTATAGTTTTAATAGCATTAAAATTTTGTAATATAAGTGATCATCTTAGTACCTCCTCTTTCTTAGATAATCCTAGATATTATTTTATTTTTTTAACCATTTATTTTTTAATAGATTTTAACCATTTATTTTACTTAAACAGTAAGGAAATGATAATAATAACAAATGAATGAAAATTTTCAATTCTTTTGATAGTCACTTTGATCAAAAGAAAAAGCTCTTTCTTTCCAATTTCAATTTATTTATTTAAGAAAGGGGATAAAAAATTAATTTACTAAAAAATACATTTATTTATAAAAATAAAAAAAAGAGTAAAATATTATAAACTTCAATCTTTGTGTCAATAAAGAATTAACAAAAAAATTTACGTGAATAATTTAATAAAACGTGTTTTTAGTTATTTTTATATTTCTTCAATTAATTAATTCTTTTTTACATTCTAACGAATGTAGTATATATTAATGTACCAAATAAGTAAGCATTTAATAATCATATTACCAAGAATAATTTCACATTAAATGTCCCATAAAAATCATCAATAAACTAGTTGAACTAAGTCTGTCAGCGTGGAAAACATTTCAATCCTGTTTGCCGCATGATCATGAACAGGATTCGAAATCATGCTATAAATGTGCTCAAAGGGGTTATCTTTGCGGAGGAAATTTCGTAGAAGTGCTCAAATTTTGATTAAAATAAAATAAATTGATTTAATTTGGTTAATCGATCTAATTCAGTCGAAGGTCGATTAAAAGTTTTTAGAATTTCGGTTAACGGTTAATTCGGTTTGAAACCGAGTAATTAACTGAATTTAATAAATGATATTATATATTATATGCATTAGGTTGCTACTAATTCAATTAATTCGATCAAATGAACATTATCAACTTTTTTATATGTTTTATACTTGTTTTAACAAAAAAAAAAACAAAACATATAAATTTCGATTAATTTGATTAACCGATCGAATTAATAGAAATATTTTGATTTGATTCATTTTTTTTTTTAAATTTCAGTTTGATTAACTGTTAAATAAATTAAAATTTTAATTAATTCAGCCAAAATATTATGCTAAAATAATGTAAGACTTTTATGCAAAACATTTTTTTGGGTTATATTTATGTACAGCACATCAAGACTTTTACACTTGATTTTTCCAAAATCAGCTTTGAATTTGGTTAAAATTTAAGTAAAAAGGGTATCCATATAAAGAAAAATCTCTTTCAAGTGAAGTTATCGGAAGTACTTTCAGTAGGGGGGTGATAAGAGTTAAAGTAGCAAAGCAAATGTGCAGTACAGTAATGGCGATGTATATTCAGAAGTAAACTACAAAGCTTCATCAGGTGGGTCCACAGTTAAGCATTCACGGGTTCACCATTGCTGACCAGTGAAAAGCTTTGGAAGCTGATAAGTGCTGTCAAGCTGTAATAAATCTCAGTCATTTTTTTTAGCCTTTTGCCCTTATATTTTGTTGTTACTCTCTTTCTTAACAACATGCCAAAGCTTTTTTAGCTGGCTTCGCTTGACCCTTTTCCGTGCAATATTTTCCTTTTGTACCACTTCGTGTTTTGCTACTGAATAATGTCTCAGACTCTCTCTTTCCACCATGTAAAACTTGGGTACCCTGCTTTAACAATCGGTCAGGTCTTTGATACTTTTGTAAATTGGTGTTAGCCCCTAAAGTTGTATTCGTATCTGATATGTACTTGTTAATGGTGTTACTCGAACTTGGATCCAAATTAGGAGCATCACTGTAATGCTGGTTAATTGTAAGCAATCACAACGATATTTGCATGGATACTGCAGACATTTTCTTCTGAATTCGAGTACAAATTTTAACGTCGTTAGTAGACATTTTCTTCAATTTATTCAAAAACATGTCGTGATGAGACAAGAATTATGTCCTTGTTGTGATTATACCAGACAAGCCATGGAGATTGCACTTGGTTCACAGTGCTAAATGCCGGAAACCAAACCTATTAGATTGTTTTGGATAGCTGAACTCGAAACCATCAACGTGGTCCCATGATTAAAAATCACTGCTAATCATAGATTTGGTCTCAAGTGAGTTGAGTAAATTGCAGCTGGAAGTGGGCCAACCACATGTTTCACTTTTGAATAACACGATCCCGTAGTGCAAAACGAGGGCAACCGAAAGTAGCCACACGAATCATATATGTAGAATTCATCAAAATGAGGGGTATGATCTGCACCCGCTACCTGTTTATGGCTTACTGTCAAACTTGACAGGCTGCAACTTATACCCACGCTTTCATTTTAACCCTATACTTGCTAGTCAATTTATCGTGGTAATTTTTTTTTTTTTTTAAACATTGAAAAAGGCAATATGGGTTGGCTGGTTTTGTATAGTAAAAAGTGCCTTTTTACAACTTGGTTCGGAGCTTATTTCCAACTTTTTTGGGGAATATCTACAAAGGAGATCCATTTCAAGCATCTATCTTGTTGATGATTATATAGAATAATCATCAACCACGTCCATGATATATACATTAGCTTTCCATTTCAATATCTTTTCCCTGGGTAGCCTAGCTAGCATTCCATCTGCAAGTTGGTGGATTGGGGCTATGGAATCCTAGCTAGCATTCTTGTCCTATCAATATATGTGAAAAGCACCCTAATTAAGCTTTTTATGGTGGTCCGTTTGCATTGATGAATCAAGGGAACCTTTCGAGCTTTTCATAGTCACAATAAGGTCAGTGTTCACTAAGTAAATAACTGGTTTAAACAAGTTAAAACCGATTAACATTTGGAAACAACTGTACTGTCCAAGCCATTTCGACATCTAGTACTGATCACCATTTTCCTGCTATCGTTATAGCGTTCAATGACTCATGCTGAACCCTGATCGTAGAAACTTTGGAGATCCATTGTGATGTACGTATAAAAAGCTCGTACTTGAGAGGTACGTTTTGGACACTGCGTTAACTATTAGAACCTGCAAAAGATGAGATGTTAATTAATGTCATCTTACTTTAGATTTTCTGCTTGTGATCTAACAAATATGTGTGCATGAAAGGTTGTACCAATATCCATATCTCCGATCAGAGGTGCAACCGAGGGATAAGCAGTGACCTTAAAACTCTAAAAAATGGTAAATGGATCATATAGTCCCTTAGAATTTATGAAATTATAAATTAATATGATTTATTTTTTGACTCCCTAAAGTAATTTCCTGTTGGTTTGGGTGAATATCAAACAAGAATATATACTTAACTGAAAAGTTGAAAAGCATCAATTCAAGCTTTGGGTGAGGAAGATGGTGGAGTTGGATCCTGAGGTCTGTCTTAAGATCAGGAGATATGGTGATAAGATGAGTGCCAAATTCTTCCAGGCTGTAATAGGATGAGAAGAATCTTCATGAGATTCAATACACTCCATCATCGGTGATTAAACACTCAATTCCACCCTACATCCCATTTTGTCATCTCAACATTATTCTTTCTTTATGTTGTTCTCCACTCATTCATTTTCATCCAATTATTAAAAAAAATTGTGGTCTCCCCTATGTGTGCAGATCAAGCCCCCTTTGTCATGAAAAAAATTAATAATAATAATATTTTATATACCACCCATGCATGAGTATCATTCACCCTCGATAAGCAAAACAAAAAATTGTATAGGATCTATAAGTAAATGTTATAATTAAAAATTAAATTTATAATTTACTGTTTTACTCATGAAGTATTCCACAATTAATTTATATTTTTTCGTGAAATTTATTTTGAAGTTTGAAGCAAGGGAAAAAGATTGATCCATAAATGTAGGGAATGGGGGTTTAGCACGATATTGTCTGGTTATGCATCTTGCACTGTGCACATTCGTTTGATTGGCCCTCTCGTCTTATAACGAAAGCCCTATCTGACCAATAAGCTTCAGCTGGGCCCAATACAGGCCGATACCAGGGCCAGCTCCATAAATTGGCTCCAATATTATTACTTGCAGGACTGGGCGAGTTTGCCTTGCATTTGGCAGCTTTAGTTTTCAATTTCCCCACGATAATACAACTCAAATAGATTATTTGCGGCACGATTCGGGAAATGCAACTTAAATCGAGGTGACAGTTCATGAATGACTTTATATATTTAAGATAGTATAAATTTAAAATTATATATCGAAATGATATGAAAACTATAATAGGATTTATCAAAATAATAAAAAAAATTCAAATTTTAAAACTACACTTGTAGTTTATAATAACTAAGGAATGAGCCGTAATAGTATATCTTATATTATAAAATATTCACGTTATTTCATAATATAAAATTATGGATTAAAGGAATTCAACGAGTGGTTCTAGTAATTAAGAGGATGTTATTTATCTTAAAAGATTCGGATTCGAGCACCAATGTATGTCTTGTCAAAGGACTAAAAATATATGAACAGATACATTATCATGTAATAACACCAATATATTCAAAAAATAATTATAAATTAAAACATTGAAAATTCAAACCACTAAAATTTTATTTCAAAATATAACATTATTATATTCAATGAACCGAATGCCCCTAAAAAATAGGGATCCGTGCGGCAATGAAACAAAGCATTAAATAAATATATATATATAAAAGGAAAGCTTTTTTTTTTTAATTTAATTAATTTTTATAATATATAAAATGAATGTATAAGACATTCTTTTATGACACCTGTCAAATTAAACAAAACTTTTTTTAGATTTTATAAGAATTGTACAATTACAGTTTTGGTATTTATAATATGTTTAAATTTAAATTTTAACATAATTTTGAATTTTAATTTTTGTAATGCAGTCAAAATATTGTATTCTAATTAAAATTTGACATACACGTATTCAATACATAGTCTTTTACTCTTTTTTAATTATACGGTCAATTTTAATTTTGATCCCTCTATTATGTTTAAATTTTAAATTAGAGAGGGAATCACTTACACTGGTGTAAAATTAAAATGATTTTTACACTTTTTCTAATCTTTTTGTACGATAAATATTTTAACAATCTAGCCATTGAATTTATTGATATAATTGTACTTGACATGTAAGCAACTTTTTAAATGTCTGATACTTCTATCATATTGATCTAAAAAATATATTAATATATGTTCAATGGTTGTATTTTTTTTTTACATAAAATAAATAATTAGAAAAGATTAATTTGTATCAATTTTGATATGAATGAAATATTAAAGTAAATGGTTGGATCGTTAAAATATTAATCGTATAAAACTATAAAAAAGGGTGGAAAACTACTTTTAATTTTACACCATTGGCGTAGATAGATCCCTCTCCTTTAGAATTTAGTATCTACATTTTAATTTTTTGACATAATTTGATATCTCAACTTTTATGACGCCATTGATACGCTAAACACTTTATTCATATTAGAATGTCGATGTAAACTTATCCAAATATATAACCTTTTACTTTTTATTTTTTTGTGATTATATAACAATAGTCAAATTTCAACTTTAGTTCCTATAATATGCTCAAAATTAAAAACTAATGTCTATACTTTTAATTTTTTATATGATTTGGTACTTCAACTTTTTTTAATGTTATTAGTTAGTCTAAATATCTTGCTATGATTAAAATGTTATAACAAACTTTTAAAAATTGTCAACACTGCTTTCAATTCCATTACAATATATATTTTTATTACATGATTATCAAACAAGGTTTTTTAAATATGTCATTGTAACAAATTTAATGGAAGAGTTTTTATAATAATAACAACAGAAGTTAAAATTTTAAATTAAAAAAAAAACTAATTTTTAAAAAGTAAAAAATTAAAATATTGAGATTAATTTTGGGACATATTATTGACTTTCAAGTTTTTATTCTAGAAGTTTTTATCCAAAACACTAATTGACACAGTGCAACGTATGATAAAAGTGCATGCAAACACTGATCGAAAAATACTGCCACATCTCGCATGTTTATTCTCAGAGGGTGGTCGTATTTGGAATAAAAATAGTAATACCACTTAAAACAATAAAAAGAAATCAAAATGTTTAAATGAATATTCGTAGTGGTGAATTTTGCACACAGTCTAAAAATATTCTTGACTTGGCCATCAAAATTCCACTTCCAAAAGGAATTAATAGCTGCTGTTATTAACTACTTTTTGTATTTATGTATTTTTCAAACTAGTTTAAATATTATTTGGGGTTTGTATTTGGCAAGTGTTTTTATTTTAGAGTTTGAAATTTTTTTAATATTAATTTTTAAACTTGAAAAATTATTCTTACATGAGGATCTAATTTTTTTTTTTACCCAAATTAATTCTTGAATTTGACAATTTTTTTATACATAGAGGCCTAAATTCTTTTTGTTAGATACTAAATATTTTGTTCCTACATTGGGACTTAAACTTTTTTTTGTCTAAATTAAATCTTGATATTCCTTTGGAAAAAAATCAAACCCCAACATGAGAATAACTGTTAAATTTTAAACTAATTTGATAAAAAGAAAAATTTAAGCTCAATGTGGAAGCCGTTGACAAAACCAGGCTCTAAAGGATGGATTAGTTTTTTATTTATTTATAGTAAACTCTCTTTTTAATACTTCGTATTTAATATTCGAAGTTACCCTTTTTAAGAATGACATTTTCAAAATTCGAATCCCATTCTCTCATTGAAATATCATATATCTTGTCACTACATCTAATATTTATAATATATTAAATCCTTTATCCACACTTCAAAAATTAATGTTGAAATATTATTATTATCATCTTCTCCCTTGTGAAAAAAAATTATTTAGAAATTCAAAAATTTCATTGTAATCAATAGAATAAAGTCAATTTTGATTGGTTGACAATAAATTTCTTTGGTTTTTTATATTTGAATTGGTCCCATAAATAAGTTCTGAAACCCACTAGCAGCAAAGCCATTTTGAAAATCGAAGCGATGAGAAAAGTAAAATGGCAGAGTTTGAAGGCGGACGCGTCGCCAACCCACCCAATGATGGAAATCCATTTCAACACACGAATTGGAATTGCAGGCTCCGCATGCTTTTCTGGAAGCGCACCACACACCCAGTCACCCTCATTTCAGTTCTCCTTTTTTCTTCCGTCCTTTGCAGACTTCGCATATGGGTACATACATGTATTCACCGGTTCAGATGGACCTATCTTTGGATAATTGGATGAGTTCCTTTTCTAATTTAGAGACTTCATCTCGGTCCAAATTATTATTTTATAAAAATAGATGTGAACACTAGAATTATAAAAATAAGTGAGTGATTATTTTATTACCTAAAAAAGGTTAAATTTATTAGAAGTCAAATTGAATGAGAAGGCTTTTCATTTTATTTTATTTTTGATTTTTTAATTTAAATTTTTAAGTAATGTTATTAATTAAATTGATGTCGAATTAATTCGTAAGATAAATTCAATTTTTTTATACACATAAATTTGGTTAGTCCTCTGAATATTGAAGCATAAATTATTATAATATCTTGTTTTTAAGAATAAATTGGGGTTATTTAATAAATATTTGATTAAATGGTAAAGTGTAATTGTTTAAAATTATAAACACCAAGATTCAAATTTTATTATAGGTATATTTTTTGTTGATTGGTCTTTTTATTTTTTTTTGACACCATTATTATTACAATTTTTATATTTTCTTTTTCTATTTTAAAAATTATGAGTGAATTCAGTCCTTTTGCTTTTAGTTTAGTGAATTTAGTTTTCTTTTCCTTCCGAAATTCAGTTTTTTTTAGTTTCGAAATTCATTATTTTTTTTAATCAAAACTATGAATATTAAAATATCAAATATTAATGTTTAACGTAGATTCATTAATAGTATGACCTTAATTTTTAAAAGGCTTAAGGATAAAATAATAATAATTAAGCTCTTAGGAAAAAAAGTTTATCTTATTGTGTCCTTAGTGATCTCCCGAAAAAATTAACTAGGCTCTTATTTTAACGGAAATCATTAGTTAATTAATTTAATTGTTTATTTTATTAACATGACAAACAACGTTGATATGGCATGTTACATCAACAAAAAATTTAAAAAATTTATGTACTAACATGAAATGCCATGTTAAAAAAAAAATTCTAAAATTAATATATATATATATATATATATATACTCATTTATTCAGATTCACTCAATATAAATACAAAATTATAATCGTTGCGTGACTTCGTATCAACATGCCATGTCAATGTTATTTGTCACATCAATAAAATTAAAAATCAAACCGATTAACATGTCGATGTTATTTCTATAAAACTCAACAAAATGAAAATTTTTAAGGGTTTAGCATTTTTATTCTTTTATTAAAGATTTTTATTTTTACCCTTAACCCTTCCTAAAATTGACAAATAAGAGTACTACTCTTTTTTTTCAAAAAGTAAACAAACAAAATTAAAAAATCTGAAATGTATAGAGACCACATACAAATTTAAACCGAAGTTTTTTAGACGCAGAAGGTTAGATATTGGTCTAATCAACTTTTGAAATTTGATGGATCTATTATTCATATTTTTCTCATGGCCTTTGAAGATTAATCCAAATTTATATGGTCCCTAAATGCGATATACGCTTGATTTACGCTGGTTAAACTTGTATAATTAAAAATTCACATTCATGCTGCGATTATTCATTACTTTTCAATGATGTAGAAAAACACACCTTAAAAATCAACTAACCAGGGTTTGGTGTCCCACAAAATTTGTCCATTTTTAGAAATAATCTTCAGTCGTTGTCTGATAATCTTCATCTAACTTCACATTAAAAGACATGAACATGGTTTCCATCTTGTCATAATTCCACCAAAACGAGTCAAACAGTAACACAAAACTTCCCTGAAATAATTACCATTATCCCGATTTTAATATTTAGATTAACTAAACACACGGGGAAAATTATAAATAAATAAGAAAAATATGGCTGTCCCAAAGGGTGTTTGACTGGCGCCATGGAAGCTTGCTTCCTGTAAGTTTCTCCCTCTTTGACTGTTGGCTGTATATATATATATATATATAAAGAAGCTCAATTCTTTGAAATGACAAAACGAAAACATTTGTAAAGAGATGAAATACTTGTCTGAAAATCTTTAGATAATTCTTCTTCTTCTTCATCTCTTTCTTGCGTACAACTATTTGTTTCGAGTTTTTTATTAGTTAATTCACAGTAGACGAACCTGTTTTCGATCCTTGTTTTTATAAAGCCAAAGTTGTTCAGATTTGTAACGTAGAGGAAGAGGAGGGGAAAAATGAGGAACGATGATGGGAGAGGAGCTTATTCGGAGAACAATTCCGACACAGAAAGCATAGCAAGCGACAGGGCGACGTTTAGTGGACCATTGGTCTTAGGTGGCGGCGGCGGCGGTGTTTCTAACAAAAGATCTTCGAAAAAGAGTACAAGATTCAACCTTCCACCGGAAATCACCATGGCCAAGACTAACTCAACACGTAGCGCTGCTAGTTTGGCCGGCGTTGACAATGATGACAGTTACGTTGAAATCACCCTCGACATCCGAGACGATTCCGTGGCGGTTCACAGTGTTCAAGGCGCCGGTGGTGGAAACGAAGACCCAGAGTTGGCGTTGTTAGCTAAGAAAACTTTGGAGAACAAGTCGGCTTCGTTTCGTTCATATTTGTTGAGGAGCACGTCGAATCGAATTAAACAGGTTTCTCAGGAGCTGAAACAAGTTCTTTCGAGAAGACCATCTAACGCCGGCCGGAGGTTCGACAGGACTAAATCGGCGGCAGCTCATGCCTTGAAAGGGCTCAAGTTTATCGCCACCAAAACTGGGGCCTCCGGCAACGGTTGGTCTTCCGTCGAGAAGCGATTCAATGACTTGACCGCCTCTACGAATGGCCTTCTTCACCAATCCCAATTCGCCGAATGCATCGGTACGTACTTTATGATCGAAACAACCAAAAAAAGCAGTAATTTTATGCAGAAGATCAAAAGTTTTACGAATTTTCTTCTTTATTTTTAAAATAAGGAATGAACCAGTCTAAAGAATTCGCCACTGAGCTGTTTCAAGCGCTAGCTCGGAGACATAATGTAACCGGAGACTCAATCAACAAAGCACAGCTCAAGCAGTTCTGGGATCAGATTTCCGATGAAAGCTTTGACTCTAGACTCCAAACTTTCTTTGACATGTAAAATTTTCTCCCTCAAAATCTGATGAACTGAAAGCAAAATCCCAATTTTTTTTCTAAGTTAAAGCTGTAATTATGCAGGGTTGACAAAGACGCTGATGGAAGGATAACAGAAGAAGAAGTCAGAGAGGTAGGAACCAACGTTCAACTAACTTGAAATGAAAATATTTTCTTAACATTTACGTAACTTTTAATATATAAATTATTCTAACGATATGAAGTATTTTATATTGTAGATTATCAGTCTCAGCGCTTCTGCAAACAAACTTTCAACCATTCAGAAACAGGCCGAAGAATATGCTGCTTTGATCATGGAAGAACTTGATCCAGATAATGCCGGATACATCATGGTAAATCGACACTCCCCAAAGACATATCATTGTTTTGTTCCATGCTGTCTTTGTTTCCCAAGCTTACTGTTTTTCTTTTTGGTTTGAACAGATTTATAACCTGGAAACTCTATTATTACAAGCTCCAAATCAATCTGTCAGGGTCGGGGATAGTCGGATACTGAGTCAAATGTTAAGCCAGAAACTCAAGCCAACTCAAGAGAACAACCCAATTAAAAGGTTGTACCAGAAGACTAAGTACTTCATATTGGATAACTGGCAAAGGATCTGGATTATGATGTTGTGGCTCGGCATTGTTGGGGGCCTATTCGCGTATAAGTTCGTGCAGTACCGGAACAAGGCCGCTTTCGATGTGATGGGATACTGTGTTTGCATTGCTAAAGGAGGTGCAGAGACTCTTAAGTTCAACATGGCTTTGATTTTACTACCAGTGTGTCGAAACACCATTACTTGGCTTCGAAGCAAGACTAAAATGGGCGTTGTTGTTCCTTTTGATGACAATTTGAACTTCCACAAGGTAAGTCGTAGTGTCATACTATTGACAATCAAACTTGTACTTAATTTTCAACATCATGTAATGTAATGTAACATAATTGCAGGTTATTGCGGTTGGGATTACAGTTGGGGTGATCCTACACGGAGGTGCGCATTTAACCTGTGATTTCCCGAGGCTTCTTCATGCCACAGAAGAAGAATATGAACTAATGGAACCTTACTTTGGGGAGGACCAACCTTCAAACTACTGGTGGTTTGTAAAGGGAGTGGAAGGTGTAACAGGCATTATAATGGTGGTGCTAATGGCTATTGCCTTCACATTAGCCACTCCTTGGTTCAGGCGCAACAAATTGAACCTCCCCAAGTTCCTTAAGAAGCTCACCGGATTTAACGCGTTCTGGTATTCGCATCACCTTTTCATTATCGTCTATGCTCTCCTCATCGTTCATGGTTATTATCTCTATTTGACCAAGACATGGTACCAGAAAACAGTAAGCTTTTAATCCCTTCAATCTCTTCATTCATTGCGTATTATATCATTAGTACGATTTGGTTAACTCAATTTCCATACCTTAAATTGCAGACATGGATGTATGTAGCAGTGCCTGTTATTCTTTACGCCTGCGAAAGGTTGACTCGAGCATTTAGATCAAGTATCAAGGCAGTTAAAATTCTCAAGGTTGCTGTATATCCTGGAAATGTATTGTCACTGCATATGTCGAAGCCCCAAGGATTCGGGTACAAAAGTGGGCAATACATGTTTGTCAACTGCTCTGCAGTCTCCCAATTTGAATGGTACGTACATTTTGATCTTATGTCAGTCTGACTCGGTTGTGAAGGTCGGATACGGGATCCGAGCATTGCTTCAATTCTACATCACTTCATAATATTTAACCGATCCAATCATCGGCTATTGCAGGCATCCATTCTCCATAACTTCAGCACCAGGAGACGACTACGTTAGTGTTCACATTCGAACTTTGGGTGATTGGACAAGGCAGCTCAAAACTGTTTTCTCTGAGGTTGGTTGATGTTACTTGTCCCCAATGTTCAAACTCGAAATTGAGAAATCAAGTGACTTATCTGATTTTGCTTGTGTTGGACATTAAACAGGTTTGTCTGCCTCCAGCTGCTGGAAAGAGTGGACTTCTCAGGGCAGAAGAAAACGAAACTAGGTAAAATTTCCTCGTCTCGCTTACATGCAACTTAAATGAATGATTAATGGATTTGCTTGTAAACATATCAATCAAAGTTTGATAATATTGTGTATGAATTGATGTACAGCTTCCCCAAGGTTTTGATCGACGGTCCATACGGAGCTCCGGCACAGGACTACAAGAAATACGACGTTGTTCTCCTGGTGGGGCTCGGCATCGGCGCCACTCCAATGATCAGCATTGTCAAGGACATCATCAACAACATGAGAATGGAAGATGAATCTGGTTTAGAGAATGGAAATTACAACAACAAGAGCAAAGGGTTCAAAACAAGGAAAGCCTACTTTTACTGGGTGACAAGGGAGCAAGGCTCGTTCGAGTGGTTTAAAGGGATAATGAACGAAGTTGCCGAAATGGATGAGAAAAGGGTGATCGAGCTCCACAACTATTGCACCAGCGTTTACGAGGAAGGTGACGCTCGATCGGCTCTCATAACCATGCTTCAGTCACTTCACCACGCCAAGAACGGCGTCGACGTCGTCTCCGGAACTCGAGTCAAATCTCACTTCGCCAAGCCTAACTGGCGTCAAGTTTACAAAAAGATCGCCCTACATCATCCTGACGCGAGAATTGGTCAGTTCACTCTTGTCCTTACCTTTTCACCAACCCTTTTTCTTTTTCCTCCTAATCTCCCGTCACCAATAGTTGATTAAATAAAGTTATCTTTTCTGAGTGTTGTATTATTTATTGATATGGGTTTGAATTCAATGAATATTGCAGGAGTTTTCTACTGTGGGGCACCAGCACTAACCAAGGAGTTGAGACAACTGGCTTCAGATTTTTCCCGCAAGACTTCAACCAAGTTCGAATTCCACAAAGAAAATTTTTAATCAAATCTCTTATACAACACTTTTCTGAATTCATTCTAATATTTTAGTTCCAAGTGAATATAGCTTTCTTCTCCTTCTTCTTCTTCTTTTTATTTTCAAAATTGTTTTAGCAGGTTTAATAGAATTTTTTAGCACTATGAGAATTGTAATAAAATTTTCTATATATTAAAATTTATGCCTAGAGTTCACTTGTCTTCAACATTTAGCCCTTAACATTTATCTATATTACCATTTTAGTCTCTCTTTTTTTTTGGATCATGTCTTCAACATTCAAATTTTAGCCAAATTACTTTTTTTGGATGGAAAAATTGACAAATTACTAAAATTTTAATGATATTAATATGACTACCCACGTAATAACATACGTATTCTTTATTGTTAACTTTTAAAATTTGCTATTTTTTTTTTTAAATTTTTGTGAAGAATACGTATAGTGCCACCATCTAAAAGCAATTTAACAAAAAAATAAAAATTAAAAATCAAAATGATTAAAAAAAGAAATGAAATTAAAATAAAAAAATATTAATGATTAAATTTATCGCTAAATCGAAACCCAATTTGTTAAAACTAAATCTTAGGTAAGATGTGTGTGAAATACAGGTTTTTTCAATGAACTTAAAAGCTTTTGACTTTTTAATGATTCCCAAATGACTTTTTGTAAGAAACTAAGAATTCATACGTGACATTTTTCAATGTCCGCCACCTAATATGATGAACAATCCATACTTGTTTCCAGCTCAGATTTATACTTGTATTATGCAATTATCTATGACTTATAAATTATGATTATTTTATGAAGTTTTGGTTGATATAGATTCTAAGTTTAATTTTTTTTTTTATTTTCTATTCTTTTTTTTTTCTGATAAAAATGTTCATTTTATTATAATTAATTATATTTTAAACATTTTTTTATTCCATTTGAAAAAAATTTGAGAGTTCAATTAAATAAAAGTAGATGGTGGAGAGTTTAATTAACTATAATAAAAAATTTGGGTCAAGGGTTTTAAGTAAATTATTTGAAGTATAAAGTGTATAACCAATTTCAACTAAAATACAAATTTGAGAAAATATAAATTTAATGGGAAGTTGGGACTGCAAGTGGCATAATTCCCCACTTTCTGTCGTGCACCGAAGTCAAAAGAAATAGTGCCCACACACAAACCCATTATAAATTTAAATAGTCACTTTTATTTGACTCATATTACATTTTAATCACTTATGTTTAAAATGTTATGTTTTAGTCACTTGCATTATCATTTTATTACGAAGTTGTCACTCTGCCATTAAGTTTCGTTTTCTCCCTAACGGCAATCCTACGTGACAGTTCAAATGGGTTTTAAATGCCAACTTGAATGTCCAACTGAGACGAGAATACGTAACATTTAAATCCCAATTGAACATCCAAATTGGCATTTAAAACCCATTTGGATGCCACGTAGGATTGCCATTAAGGAGATAATAAAGCTTAATAGTAGAATGGCTACTTCGTAACAAAACGATAATGTAAGTGATTAAAACATAGCATTTCAAATATAAGTTATTAAAGTGTAATATGAAACAAATAAAAGTGATTATTTTTATAGTTTACCCTAAATTTAACAATAATTTTGGAAACAATATGATTAAAAAGATAGTATATATTTTCATAAACAAAATATTTTACATTAATGTGCATCCTTTCAACTATTTAAACACAAGTGTCTGCCATTATGAAAAATAAGAACAGGGGTTGTGTTTGGACACTTAGATGGTGGGTTACATTTCCACTAATCTTGTTCCCTACCAGTTTCTAGAATCATAATATTGTACTAAAATTCAACATACATATTGTGTTGAACACGTAAAAGCAAACCCCAACAACTCCAAGTAAATTGTAGCTGTGAGTTAAATTGTAATTCAACCAAGGCAATAAAAAACAATAATATGAGGCTGAATAAAAAAATAAATAATAACGTGTTTCAAATATTATAGATTAATACACAAGTCAAACGCGTTTCTTACCGCCGTCAAAGTAGAACAAGTCATTCCAATGTTTTGACCATCTAATAATGTTATATCTACAATTCAATTATTTTCTCATTGCACTTCTGGAGTGCCGTGATGCTTTTGCATGTTTCATGCATGCAAATGGGGGTAGGTGATTATTACCGACATTTTTATGGCCTTTCAATTCTTACTCTGTTCCTCCCACACTTGATTTTGCTTGACCAGACCACACTTGTCCAGCTGTAAACCCAAACCATACATGGTTTTACACGCAACACTAAAATTATTCCTTTGAATTATGTTGGTTTAAACATAATAACATAGCATTTGACTTTTTTTTGTTTTTTTGTTTTAATTTAAACACGAGACTTTTTACAATTCCATTTTTTTCTCGTTGTTGCTTTGAAATATACTTATGATATTTGTTATCACTGACCCAATATTCGAATGGGTTTGAGTTGGACGGGTTGATTTCCATCGAGTTCGCACATCAAATTCGCAGGATGAGTACTTATATTCTTCTGCGAAGTCACACATGAGATTACATAAATACGTGTTAAGTCTAGGGTAGAATATGTGTTGATATGCATGGAACCAACGGCGAAACCAGGAAAAAAATAATTTTGAGGGGGACCGAAATTAAATTGTATATTTTTACGATAGTACAATTATAATTTCATCATTTTAATAGTCCATATCTTTATTATATTTAAAGGGTTAAATTAAATTTTTATCATTTTTGAGGTGCTAAAGTGTTACAAATTAAAAATGTTATAAATTATAAAAGACTTAAATTAAAAATTTACCATTTTAAGGGGTTGTAATATATACAAAAAGGAAAATTACAAAAATTTTAAACTTTGGAGACCTACTTATATTTTTGAGAAGGTTATAATGTAAATTTACAAATGATTAAATTGAAAAAAATTTTAAACTCGAGAGACTATGACCCCTTTGAACCTTAACGTGACTCTATCACTCTGTAAAACTCACCTAATACATCATATCACTCGTATAATATAAATAAATAAACATCATCGGACACATAGAAAAACGTGTAAACATGCATTTTAATAAATTTATACTTTTGTAAAGTTCTACCCATTGATAAGTCAAAAAAAATTACGCCAAACGACTCAACTACCGAAAAGACATAACAAAAAAAATATTTACATGTTGCTGCTTAATTTGGCTTCTCAACAGTTCTCCCATAACTTTTCTCTTAATAACTTTCCACCACCCATAATTTTTTTTAATATCTATCATATGTTTTAAGTTACATGTCGAGGGTTTATTTTCGATTAATTATAATTGTAAAAGCAAGCATAAGCGTGACGTAAAAATATATTGGATCTGTTAATGAGGTCTCGGTATAATTGGTAAAAGTTAAGGTTTTATATTTTGAGTGTCCAAGATTTAAGTCTCGTTTTGCGGAAAACATGTGTTTGTTCTATTTAATTTCACATCTAACTAAATCTTACTATATACAAGCTTTGTCCAAAGTTTATAGTTTAGGATAAGTTATGCTCGAGTTGTGCTGTATAATGTTTAATATTACGAAAGTATAAGTTTTATAATTGTATCAGTCATTATTATTGTACTTGTACCCACCCTTATATATATATATATTGTCAGTTTATGTTATTTTAAACGTATAATGAGTTTTTGGCATTTTAATTTTATAAAAAAATATTTTAGTTTTTTGCTTCTTGTATCCATTTTAACTTGTAATTTTTTATCAAATCACCTTAAAATAGATGGAAAAAATTGAACGTTTGTTAACCATACACGTAGATTGTCATGTGGTTGACATGTCAACATTTAATTAAAATTTTAAAATTAAAAAAATGTTTTTATATTTTTTAATAATTCTAATGATTTGTAATGTTATTTTTGAAACTTTTTAATTTAAATAATTAATTAAATATCGGTGTGTCATTCACGTGATAATCTACGTGTTAACAAAATTAAAAAAATATTAATTTTTTCATCAGTTTTAAAACATTTTAATAAAAAAACACAAATTTAAAAACTTCAAAAAATTGTTTTTTTAAATAAAATTTGAAGTCCAAAAAAAACCTTGACCAAAATTTAATCGTGAGAATTAAGTAATTGAGTTCAAAATCCGGGTGCTTCCGAATATTTAGTCAGACCAAAAATAAAATATTCAAAAAGCGCGTACATGGTTTAAAAAATGGAAAGAAGTTTGTTTATTATCTGCTTTAGAAATTATATTTGATAAAGTCAACATTGACCTTATCAAGCCATGTCATGGCTGAATTTGCGCAACTGATTTCATGTCAACTCGGTTACATTTGGGTCAATTTTTCAAAGTTCTTTTGCAGACTACCGAAGGTTCCATGAATCTTATTTGTCAACTCAAGTATGAAAATTCTGAATAAACACAAAGCTTCAAGTTTAAAATATAAAAAATATATATTTTTTTTCATTTAAATTTTCGCTTATTTTAATTTTTTAATTTATATTTTCAGTTAAATTAGCTCAAAATATAATTTTTGTTTTTTTATTTTTAAATTTATGCATTTTATTAAATTAGTTCAAAATAAACAAAAAAGTTAACTTTCGTTAATTTTACTGATGCGAGTTCACGTATACGTTACGTTAATAAATAATTAAAATTACCAACAAGTGGTTGCATGCAATGGTAAGGCACATTGCATTCTCAAGGAAAAGATTTAGGTTCGAACTTTGGAGACGATATTGTTAAGAGGGACAACCATACACCCTGAACATGAACCGTAAAACGGACATGAATAACATAAAAAAAATAAATAATAAATTTTTTTAAAATTTTTAAAAATTATTGAAAATTATTAAATTTTAAAAAATATATATATATATTACATTTTTTAATAATATTAAAATGATATAAAACTATATTTTTAATTATTTTCATTTTCCAGGATTTACTTTCATCAAAATATTAAATAAAGATAAAGTATAAAAATAATAATTTTTAAAAATATGTTAAAATTGGTTCTTTTTTTCCTCTTTCATTTTCTTTCCCGTTTCCTTACTTTCTATCATCCCTTACATTTTTTTCTTTTATCTTTTTCTCATCTCTTCTCCTAATCCTAGTCACCGCCCCTCCAAATTTGCCGCTGACTCCATTTGACCTCCACCAATTGGAAGCCCCTAAAGTGACGCTCCTTGTCTCTCCACTCACGATTCTTTAGAGATGAATATTCGATTGAGTTAAACCGAATTAAAAACATTTGAATTAGTCAATTTGAAAAATTATATTTTAGCAATCGAATTTAATTTGAAATTTTTTCGAATCGAATATAAAAATTTCGAGTCAAATCGAGTCAAGTTAATGAATCATATTATTTATACTCAATGTTGCATTTATATGGACTGATTATTTAATTAGTAAACGAAGTACAAGATTATTAACTATATAAACAATATAATAGTTTTACTTTTTAACTTAATAATTTTGATTTTTAACTTTAAAAAATATATATATTTGTGAAAACATCGTAATTTTATGTTTTTTTTTTTTTTTTTTCTCAATCATAAAATAACATAGTTAAAAGGCAAAGGAAGACCTTGCCAAACAGAACAAAAACAGGGCTGCCTGCAACAGCACCCTTTTTCAACCAACAAAGCTCATAACAACAACAAAAAAAAAATCCCTAACGAATGGAAATTACACCCTGTAATAGACTAGACAGCCAAACTGCAGAACCAGTAAAACAACCAAGCAAAAATTGCAATCACCCTGCAATGAAAACCTCAAAAACCAGATTACCAATGAGCTTTAAAGAAATTATTTTTGGATAGACCAGCACTTGCCATCGACATTGCCAAGCTATTCTTCTGTCTATTCGTAACCATGAACTTTATCTCCTTCAAATGTTGAGCTCCTCCTTCAATATCCGCAAAAACATCTCTTAACGACCATGGTCTTAATCATCTAAATTTCAGCCAATCATAGACACTATACTGCTCAAACTCAACAATCAAAGGTACATTCACCTTTCGTATTTCATCAATAAAAATCTCCATTGCAATTTTGATTGCCATAACAATTGAATGCTCCACTCCACCCGCACCACATTTACCATAAAACAAAGCCGGGATCACACCTTCTCATCCCTCAACACACCTCCACAGCTTGCAACCTCCTCTACAACAAATCCAGCCGCATTAAACTTCAACCAACCAGCTGAAGGAGGATCCCAACCACAAATCCTAACCTTCCCCAATTTACTACCCGCCCCACACACCCTTGGCCATCCCCACCAGTCACCCTTCGGTAATGTACTGGTAGCAAAAACCGACTTAGCCCATACAAATGATCTCGTTTTTGATTGAAAAATTAGAGACTCAAGAGAAGTTGTCGAACTTTCAAATACCATCTCGTTTTGAGCTAGCCATACAGTTCAACATGAAGCCGCAATTACCAAAAACCAGTATCTCATTTGAACTCCATACAACTTTACACTCCAACACAAAGACCAAAATTCATCAAAATTTCCATTCCACATCCTTCCAATTAATAGCCCACCAGCAAAAAATACTTGACCAAAAACTTTTAATAAAAGTACATTCAAAGAACAAATGGTTAGAATTTTCCGAACCTCTTTCACACCATGGACACCCTCTTTTTGATGACTCGATTTGAATTCCTCGATTAATCAAAAATTATTTTGTTAGAATGCGATTAATCGCCAACATCCACAAGAAATTACGCACCCTAGGTGGGACTTTCAATCTCCAAATTCTTTCAAACGAAAAATCGATAGCTTCCATTCCATCACTCACCAACAAATCCGACAACTTTTTAACTTAAAACCCCCCCCTTTATCATGAATCCACACCATGCGATCCTCAACCTCTTCTTTTATTGCACAAGATCCCACCATCCTCTTCAATTTATCCACCATACTTCATTCTCTACCCAACAACTTTCTCGAGAAAACATTCTCTCAATTAACTCCCTCAAAACTGTTGTTAATCACCACATCTTTCACCAAGCAATTCCTTTCCTTTACCAACCTATAAAGTCTCAGAAATTCCACCTTAAAAGGTTTATTTCCGCACCACACATCTTCCCAAAATAACACCGAATGTTCATTCCTAATCACCCATCTAAAAGACTCCGCACTCATCCATTTTGACACTTTCTCACTTTTTGAATTCTCAACAATGCCTCGCCATACCACTGATATTTCCTTCGGCTTAGCCGTTTTAAATCGCCAACCATGCAACGATGCTCCATACTTGTAATAAATCACTTTTCCCCACAGCGCATTCCTTTCAGTTGCAAACCTCCACCCACATTTCGCCATAAGAGCACAATTCTTAACTTTTAAATTAACTACACCCGCTCGTCCCAACTTTTTTGGTAAACACACTCACTCCCACCCTACTCTAGCCATTTTTCTCTTACATTTCGAACCACCCCACAAGAACTGTCTTCTAATTTTGTCTATACAAGTTATCACCATAGCTGGCACCTGAAAAATAGACATAAAGTGTATAAGAAGCGCGGACAATACCGAATTAACACCGCCACTCGAGCTGCAAATGACATTGATCTACACTTCCAGCCTGTTAACCTTTTTTTGAATTTTTCCACAGTAGGCTCCCAAGTGGCTACTCTTCTTGGATCAGCACCAAGCGGAATCCCAAGGTATTTCAAAGGAAGCTGCCCAATCTTGCATCGACATAAAGCTGCCAATCGCCAAAACAATTCTTCATTTATCCCAAAACCCACCGGATAGGATTTTTGGAAGTTGATACTTAGTCCCGAAAACGTCTCGAAACACCCTAAAATATGCTTCACATTATGAACAGTTTCCTCCTCGGCCTTCAAAAAAAGAATCGTGTCGTCTGCAAATTGAAGGTGTGAAATAGATTGATCCAAGATTATATTGGGAATCCCGTAAATCAAACACGTTGCTTCTGCCTTTTTGAGTAACAAATGAAATACCTCCGTAACCAGGATAAACAGGTACGGAATAGTGAATCCCTCTGTCGTAACCCCCTCCACAGTCCGAACTCATTTGTCGCCGAACCATTAACAAGTACAACTGCTCTTGCTGTAGAAACACACTCAATAATCCAATTTCTCCATTTCATCCCAAAACCCGTATAACACATCACTAAATCTAAAAAATCCCATCTAACGCAATCATATGCTTTCGAAAAATCCAATTTCAAAATCAAATTACTCTCTCCAGCCACCTTTTTCTTAATCGAATGAATTACTTCATTTGCAACACACCATCCGATAATCATCAACAAAGAAGCGATCCAGCCTACTCATCTTATTACTCGGACCAAACCACGTAAATTTCTTCCCTGTAAGCGGTAGAT
Organism: Kokia cookei; assembly: GCA_039519145.1. Lineage (NCBI taxonomy): Eukaryota > Viridiplantae > Streptophyta > Magnoliopsida > Malvales > Malvaceae > Kokia > Kokia cookei. Next base: position 21,030,759 of record CM076902.1, read on the forward strand.
CCACTACTTTGCACTCATCAATAAAATTGTTGAACGCCTTCGAACTAATCAAAAGGCCTATAAAGTTGCTTCTTTCACTTCTACTACGAATCGAGTTAAAATTCCCCCCATGATCCAAGGACTAGGAAACGACCCCTTCAACCCACTTATCTCCTCCCAAACTATCTTTTGATCTGAAGATACATTTGGAGCATAAACATTTATTAAAGTTGCTGACAACAAAATGTTTCGAACAAAAATGATAGTTTTATATTTTCTTATTTGGATAACCCTTTTAATCGGTCAAATCCAAACGGGTTGTATTCTCTCCTTTTATTTTTTTTGTTTTTATTTAGTGTATAACTCTTCATTTTGTCCTTGATGTTTCTGCCATAACCCTTTCTGCTTGTTATTTGTCATTATTCATTCATTTTCCCTTATCTTTTGCTTTGAGTTTATCTCCGTTGCCTCCATAGGTCTGACCTCTTGATTTATAATGTTAAGGCTTGCTTTCATGCTATGAAACTGTGCCATTGTGGAAGGTCATAAGGTTGGTAATGATGGCAAATCCGTATACCAAAAGAATGGGGAAGTTCAAGATAAGATTTGAAGAACTGGTCATGGCTTTTTCAAGTCCATTTTCATATATTCTTGTATTTGTTGTTGAAAATTCTTATAGTTGTTGTTCTTCACTAGTTTGTATTGGTTATTTATTAAAAAAAAAATCAGATTGGTAATTCATTTGTATTTTTTTTTTTGGAATTTAAGATTTTAGTTGCAATAATCAATGAAAAAACTTATTTAGTTTGTATAATGTTAAGAAAATAATTAACAGAAAAGAAGAAAATAAATTATGGAAGAAATCTATAATTTTTAATATTTTTCTAGATTTTAAAAATAATTTTTGAATCTTTAAAAATAAATCATAAAAGAAATTTATAATTTTTAATAATTTTTCGGAAATTTTAAAATAATTGTTTGTTTTTAAATAATTTTAATAATTTATTTAATCATTTTTGAATTTTTTAGATTTTTACAAAAAAAATTAAAATAATTTTAATAATTTTTATCAAAAAATTAATTAATTGTTAATGTACGTGAATTGTCATGTGATGCCACGTCAGCAAAGAAACATCTATTAACTTTTCCACATGTTTTGGGCTAATTTGATAAAATTAAAATATATGTTCAAGCATTAAAAGAGATTAGTTTTTTTTAAAGTTGGAGGGTGAACTATGTTATTATACCTAAAAGCAAAAAAGTCATTGTTTTTACCATTGTCGAGATATCCTATGGAATTTGTGAAAGTAATGCCTCCAATTTGAGTATTATAAATGAAAAGAAAAAACCTTATGAGAACTCTCCGCTTGACAGTTTAATTTATAATTTGAAAAAGATGACCAATGGTTGAACCTCATTAGTTTCAATTCAACCGATTTGAGCAGTCATTAAATGAGATATTTAAAAAATTATAAAAAGTTTAAAATAATATAAAGTCAATTCAATCAATTTTGTTTTTCATTCAATCAATTTTAAGTAGTTGGCTTAAAAATTGATTCAATCCATTTGTTTGAATTAATATATTAATTAATTCACAATCGTATTTACTCTTTTTTGATACAATACTTAAAATTATTCATAATATCTCTCTAATCATTAAATAAGAAAATAATTGGCATCAGTACACTCGAATCCACATCTTTTTACACCGATAACAATACCAATACTAATTGAGCTAAGACTCGGGCTATAATTATTTAATATTTAATATTTTAATATATTGAGTATTTCATCCCGATTATATATCTTACTTTTTTTCCTCTCCTCCCATTACCCCTTTCTCTAACTAGCATCCACCGTTACCAATGCTGACCACAAACTCAGAAAATCCCATTTTTTTGGCCAAAAGCTTCATCCCAATCTCTTCTATTCATATTTCAGAAAATCCCAAAGCTTCGCTTCAGTCTCTTCTATTTGCATATTTGTATATTTAATGCTGAAGAAAAAAAAGAGAGTAGATGTTAATATGTATTTTGTCGTTGTTCTTGAAGCGTAATATAAGGAAAAAAAAATCCTATTCAGGGAAGGATTGGAATAGTCATTTAGACCTTACCAATGAATCTGTATTACCAGAAGAGACAGAATAGGGATTGAACAATTTATTCAATGAACCAAACCACCATAGTCTGAATGGAAGGCCAATTCCGCTGAACCGAACATAACGTTATTGTTGGCACTTATGTGAGGTCGATTAGTTTAAACTTTAAAGGAGTCTGCTAGTTCTAAAGATATTGGAACAACCACTAGGCAACGAGAGACTAGCAGATGTTTTACTCATGAACCCAACAAATTGTAAAACATAAATGTTGCTCAATGTATCCCTGGTATTGGGACCTTATTTGCTGCATGAACCCATCTCTATGTTCTGTCCGATTTTCTCTTATCACCTGTTTTTAGCCTTTTCTTCTTCTTGCATGTCGTGTATGCCTGCAAATCATTAACATCTGATTTCCTCTTAATCTTTCAGTTGGACTTTACTATTTGCGTTAATGTTGGGTTGTTATAGAATTCAACTGTGAGTTTAAATGTACTTGGAAAAATATTTTAGGTTCAGTTCTACTATTAATCTCTTTATTCCGTGGATTTAGTTTTTATACTTCGATTGATTTGTTCATTTTTAATTATGTATTCCTTAAAATTTTAAAATTTTAGAATTAATTAAATGATAGTTATTAAATTTATTAAGTTAAATTTTATTATTTTCAAATTTTGATGTGTCAAACATATTATTACATGTATAATGTCAAGCCAACTTGTTATTTCTACATTTTACTCACAACAAACCTATTAATAGATTTAACGACGATTGTTTGTATTAAGATTAAAATTTTGAAATTTAAAAAATATTGCAGCTAAGAATGATTCAGTTGGAGAATGTGGACTAATTTTACAACTCTACACATAATATAAGAATAATAGCATAATTTAACCAAACATATTTAGCTGCTATTGCTTTTGTTAGGGCCAAAATTTCAAAATCCAAAAAATACAAAAACTAAAATTATTCAATTCAACAAATATAAGGACTCAAATTGATCAAATTAAAATATAAATACTAAAAAATGAGGTCTAATATCAAAACTTGACCAATATTTCATTAGAAAGAGTTATTGGACTTGAATTGATTTTGGACATTTATAGGTGCATCACTTTTGAGAAGCAACAAGTTTGAATCGCAATGTTTGATTTATCGATTGTGTTCACCTCATACCCACAGCGTGGAATCGAATTGGTTGAGCAACAAGTTCAAATTTATCTTATTAGATGATCATTTCAACCTATGTTACCATGTCAGTGCATTATGTAATTAAGCTGAGCTAATCTCAAATTGTGTTAAATTTAAGTTCAAATTCAATTCAAAATTTGTAAAATAGAATTCAACCATTTAAACCCAAATATATTCATTTACTATTTTTGTATATTTAATAATTTTAAAAAATGATATAATGATAATAAATAAATAAAGAAAGAAAGAAAAATAACAAAAAAAAAAAAATTATCTCCCAAATAGTGTTACTAATTAAAAATATACATTTCTTTACAAAAATAATAATACATTTAAACTTTAAAAAAATTAAAAATAAAACACACACGTAGCAAATCAAATTATTCATAAATCCACATCATCAAATTCTACTAATAAAAACCTAAAAAAGAAGAAGAAAAGTACCATTTTAAATAGGATAAATTTCACCAACAGTCACTCAATTTTAATGCAACTGTAATGACAATCACTCAACTTTCAAAAAATAACAAAATAATCCTACTAACCATTTTTTTGTTATAGACGTAACGGTAAATTGATGTGACGTTGGGTTCTATGCTATCATTTAAACAACCCCGATTGAAGAACCCTAGTTGGGTAATAGAAGAAGGAGGAGAGAAAAAGAAGAGGAGAAGAAGGAATCAAAGTTCAGTGACTGTTGCCAAAAATTAAAATTCTTTTCAACTTCTTTGTTTATCTCTTTTTGTTATATTTTTCTCCCTATTTTCTATCTTTAAAACAATCCCTTCTTCAAAAAACCCAATACAACGGTTAACAAACCCTAAAAAAAAAGAAAATAAAGTTTCTTCCGATGATCAAAGAGAAAATAGAGGGGAAATCCATGTATTATTTTCTTGTTTTTCCCCCCAATTTTAATCCTTCAATATCATGAAAGTTTTTTTTTTTTTTTTTTTTTCGTTTGCTTAACTCTATTTTAATCAAATTTGAATGGCTTGTGAATACAAGTATTTCATTTACACTCCTGGCTACCTATTAAAAGCCATGTTGACATTAAGCCAAAAAAGAAAAAATTTAAAAAGATTTTACTTTTAAAACATGATTATTCCTTTATTTAATGTTTGAACTTTAGTTCTCTGTAAGTGTAATATATATTTTATCGTCAACACTTGAGCATATTACAAAATGATTAAATTTAATATAAAGACTATAGCATATTAAACATTTTTCGAGCCAACAAAAAATCATGTAAATTATAAATTTAAATACCTCGAGTTTTGGGTGAAATTAATTCTAGGTTAACACATTTCCAAGTAATCTTATTAACAAATAACAACCCTCGATGCGATAGTTGGCTACACTCGGTCGACGAAAGAGAGAAATAAAGATAAAGGCAAAGAAGGAAAGGAAGGGTCGGAAAGGAAGGGAATGGGGACGAGAGAGAGGGATAGGGAGAGGGATAAAGATCGAGAGTTGCTTATCCCCGTGACAACCATCTTCGACGATGAAGCCTCCAAATCCTCCTCCTCTCCTCCTACTCCTACAATCTCCTCCACCTCCCATGGCCGTGAGGTGCTTGCCTTTCTTTCGTCGACATGCATATGCATGCAATTGCAATGACTCCGACATCACGATTTGTTTCGTTTCCACTTAGATCCCATTTATGCAAGATTACAACAGGTTTGGGATTTGAATCCCATCTTTTATGACCCTTTTACACAAAATATAGACAACATTGTTCGAACCCGTGGCTTGGTTCGAACATGGCATTTAGGTTTGAAGTTGGAACCTATTATTTACAGTTCTTTTATGAAAATCTTGTGATCTTTCGATTATTTATGAAATAGTTTATCAAAATCTGACAATAAAAGTCTCTTGCAGCTTCTTGTTTGTGAATATGGTTTTAATTTTGTTTTGCATTCTGGCATATAGGCATTTTTAAAAGTAATCCGCAGCTGGGCATGGAAAAAGTTTATGACAGGGTGGTAAGTCCTATTCATCTTCAACCTCGTACATTTTGCTCTTCTCTTGGCTTCCTATATAGCATTGATTTGACTCTTCTTTTAAAAATGTCCAACCCCATGCAAGAATGTGAATCTTTTAGTATTCTCTAAATACACTGAAAATTTTGGAAAAAATTGAACATAAACTGCACCCTACTCAGACAAGTACCTAAACCGGACACTCGCACCAAAGTAACATAGGCTAAAACCACATATATTCAAAACATTACATATTCGAAGTTATCAGTGAGCATTTAGTTCATATCTTTGAATTTTGTTTGTGATGAAATGTGATATTTTGTTGCAGTGTCATACTTTTTCCACTAGCCATTACATTCTATGTTACTTGGGGTTTTATTCATCTCGTTGATGGTTTCTTCTCCCCAGTCTATGATCACCTTGGCATCAATATTTTTGGTAAGGCGAATTTCCTTCCTTTCCTTGGATCACCTGTTAACTTAATTTGTTGCTTGAGTTCATCACCTCCATGTCGCTACATCTCTTCATTTTTCTTTTAAGTACTTGTATTCTTGAAACATAACCTAGAACCAATTCTTCATTATCTAAAGGAATCTTGAGAAGCAGTGCCATTGTCTTTTATCTGAATCATCATAAGGCATGACTGATCTTACAAGTTCAATTAATCTAACCTTTTTTCAGATGTCAAGCTATATAATTGTTGCTTTGAAAACATGATGCAGGTCTAGGATTTGCTACATCCATCACATTTATCTTTTTAGTAGGCATTTTCATGTCATCTTGGGTGGGTGCATCGGTTCTTACTCTCGGCGAATTGTTCATTAAGAAGATGCCGCTAGTGAGCTATATTTATAGTGCCTCAAAGCAAATAAGTGCTGCAATCTCACCAGGTAAAGTCATTCTTTGTATATTTACCGTCCGTAGTTTCCGAACTAACTCGAAAGCGACACCAAATATATCGATTTGCAGATCAGAATTCTAATGCTTTCAAAGAAGTCGCAATCATTCGGCATCCCGGCAAGGGGCAATATATGTTTGGTTTCATTACTTCTACAGTTGTTCTTCAAAACGGTTTAGGTGAAGAAGAACTTTGTTGTGTTTATGTTCCCACAAATCATCTGTATCTTGGTGATGTCCTTCTCATTAGTTCAAATGATATTTTGAGGCCTAACATATCCGTTCGAGAAGGGATCGGTATGAAACCAAAATCCAAACTCAAACTTAAACTTGAAATGAAAATCCAATCGTCCTTTATTAATAATTTCAAGTGTTTTTGCTGCAGAAATTGTTATCTCTGGGGGCATGTCTGTGCCTAAATTATTCACTATGATTGATCCTTCCGGCATTTCAGCAACAAGAACAGTCAATTTTGAAGCATCAGTATGAAAATGGATTAACAATAATTAGAGCTTAATTTCTGTTTCTTATATATACATATTGGACCAAGCATACACTCAATTCATTAAAGAAATCAATATCTGAAAACATATATATATATATATAGTAGAATGGATGGTAGTTCTTAGTGTTTTTTTTTTTTTTTTTTCAAATTAGCGCTTGATTTCCTCAACCAGATTGCTTGATTTACAATGACTACAACTGCAATAAATTTTACTTCTGCAGTTGATTGTGTCATAATTACTTTATTTTTTGAGTTCCATGCAAATGCACCTGAACCAAGCATAAATAAATAGCTTGAAGTGCTTTTCATATCATCACAGCTCAACAGTTTCACTTCAACTAACTTTCGGAATAAAACACCAAAATCAATTATCCCCTTAATGTATCTCAATACACTTTGTTGAGCTTCTCATTTTAAGCCGATGGGGTGCCAACAATTTTTGTTTTTCTTCATCAAATAACTACGATGCCGCCCTACTTAAATGCTATAGGCTCCGGCCTGCGAGCCATCCATTATTTAAGCCCAAAAAGGCTGTAGATTTTGCTTTTGGGTAAAAGACCCAACCTCGCTACCCAATGCCTTAATGTTATCTTTGTTTATTATTTATGGTAACTACAATCACTAAATATTTTATTGTAAGATAATTAGAGATTAGGATGATTTAATTATTAAATAAAACCATTCTTTTCCCCATGAAATGTATAGGTCGGCTAATTTAAAGTCTAATACAGAAATTATAAACGTCGGAGATGCAATTTTCAAAGGCCACAAATTTACTATAACCCATACCTGAATTTTTGGATTTTCAGTATCTCACATTTTGAAATTTCGATTATCTTAGTACATAAAATCATTTTTAAGTCAGTAGTAATTGTGACGGTTTCCCATTGCACCATAAAATGTAGCAGAAATTAAAGCTTCCACCTCCCATAACTCATCACCCTGAGAAGTCTCCACTGTTGTTCTTTGGGTGTTGGGACGGACCTTACCATTAAAAACAAACACAAAACTTAACTATTTTGCTTATAACTGTGGAATAGAAATGTATATATGATACAGCTGGTAGGAGTAATTATTTATTTCTTTAATTTTAGTGTGATATGATTATAATTTCTTAATGTGTCGAAGGTAGAATTTGAGGGAAGGAGATGATTTTCAGACACTGACTGCTCACCTAATATTCAAGACGTTTTCGAACACAACTTTTCTCTAAAGAATCTTACGTAGCTTTCTGAGTGTATATAAACTATAAACTTGATAATTCAGAGTGTCTAGATAATCATCTCTTGGATTTGGTCAGTTTAATCATTTATAGCCGGCCCTTTCTTCAATTATATAATCGTCTTCCACCCTGAAATTTTGACGACTTCGTAAGCAAACTTCTAATGGCGAAACGTTATTTCAAGCTTAAATTTTCTTGTATTATACCCTATTTTCAGTTCTGTCGATCAAAGAAACCTTCCAAGTTGCCAGAGACTTCTGTTCCGGTCCTATCTACGGTGAATCCTAAATCGTTTGACGTTGGATATTCGGACCTGAGCTTCCCTGCGCCGCCGCCGTCGACGCCGGACTACTCTTTCGTCAAACGCCATTTGTCACCAAATGTAGCTTCAGTCGACTGCGGATGCCGAGCAACAAGATCGTGCAGAACTCGATATTTAACCACTCCAGATGTTAGCTTTGAGTCAACTCAATTGGAGGTAATGGCCAAAGCTCATAATTCTAAGCTTCAATGGAGAACTTATGAAGCTTCGGTTTCTGATAAGAGCAATGGGAAATACAAGGTCAATAGGAAGGAAAAGAAGAAGGCGAAAATGGCGACCGTTCCGTCAACTGACAGTGGATGCTTCAGTTTCAGTAGCGAATTAGGTGAGGATACTGAAACCCTAATTTCTTATTCGAGAAGCTTCTCTGATGATTCATCTATTGAGTTGGATCAATCCATGGAAATCAAAATCAGGAACAAGAAGAAAGCATACGGTACGACAACGACGAAGAAGAAGATGAAGAGATTAAGGTCAAAGAAACACAAAGGATTGTCAACAGAGAATAAAAATCCAGCATGGAGAGGTTCAATAGAATCGGCGTGGACGGCGGAAGAGAAGGTGGCGGAGAGCGTAGTGGTGGTGAAGGAATCGGAAGATCCATATGAAGACTTCAAGAGGTCGATGCTGGAGATGATAATGGAGAAACAGATGTTTGAAGCGAAAGATCTGGAGCAGCTTTTGCAGTGTTTACTTTCATTGAATTCAGAGGAATATCATGGAATCATAGTGGAGGCTTTCACTGAGATTTTGGAAGCATTGTTCTGTGAGAAATAAGCCAAGCTTGCTCGCTTAGTATTAATAAATTGAAGATGGTGAGGAGTGAGCAACTAATTTTCTCAATTAATGATTGAAGTTTCTCACAATTTTTAGGGGGCGGCCAGTAATTAATTAATCTAATTCTTTCTTCACCAATGGTTACAAATAGGGGTATAAATTAGTTATGATTCGTTGGTATAATGTTGATTTATATTCGTTTACTAAGTTAAATAAACGAGTATGAATAAAATTTTTATATTCGTTTAATAACTGAACGAACAATAATAGAGATGTATTCGGTTCGTTTATCTTCATGAACAAGCTCGTTTATTGACTCATTTATGAATTAAATATATTTTCTTAAAAAATATTAAAATAATATTCATGTGTGTGTGTATTTATTATTTGTTTATTTGTTTATTATTCATTAATATCGTTCATGAACATGTTCAATTATATATTCATGAATATGTTCATTTAATATTCGTGAGCATGTTTGATTAAGTTAAATGAACATTTTCGTAAACATTAAACAAACGAATATGAACACAAATAATTTTTTTATTGCAAAACGTACGTAATTTTAAATAAACAAAAATTTGAAATTCTTAACAAACACAAAACAAACTTAAAAATAAACAAACGAATATGAACAAAAATTTATTTGTTCAAATTCGATTAATTACAATTTTTTTTTTAAATTACAAAAATAAGATAAAATCCTAATAGAGTCATGACTAACCCCATTTAAACTTAAATTTTAGGTGAATTCACATATTCTCCTAATTAATTATTTTCGATTAACATTTTATTGCTGTTTGGATAGAAGTCATGGAGAAACGAAGTGTCGCTGCTATACGGATAGTATATTTATAAATACTAAATAAATATAATATAAAATTTATATAATAAATGAAACGCCTAGAAATCACAAGATTTTACTAGGGTTAGTGACGGGTTTTGAATGCATTTATTCTACGATTTATTATAGCTGACTATTTTATTAATGGACTGCATTGGTATTTACATTAATATATATTTTTTGAGTAATATATGTTACTTTTAAACCAAAGGATAAAGTTCTAATTTAATTATTATTAATCTATATGAATTTTAATACGTTAACGAGTCTTATAATAAATTTATGTAGAATAAATTTTATTATATAAACATGTATTTCTAATGAAGTTGGATTAGCTTAAAACTTAAGACTTAAATGTATACTAATAGAATCACAAGGCAAATCAAAATTTATTTAAACATAAAAGTTTTTATAAAAAATAAAAAAAAAATTGCCGAGATAATAATAGTCATAATAATTAATTCCTCTATTATAAGTGTTTTTCAATAAAATAAACGATTCACCATGAATATACTCTATTATCATAATTAAACTCGACTTCATAAAAAAATAACATATTTTTAATATATTATAATATTAAAAATTATATAAATGTAATAATTTTCGGTTAAAAATGCAGTAATTGTATAAAACATAAGCCGGCTGATAATTAAAAACAAAGTGTTTGCATAACGGGCTTTTGACCCATCAAGATCAAATATTAAATCATCATTGTAAAGCCCACCGGAAAGCCCAAGAAAGACCGGAGCCGTTAAGTTGCAAAATTACCGGTGAAAATAAATAAAGATCTCGACATTTCCGCAAACAATTCTCTGTTTTGTCGGATCCTTGCATCTTCCGAAGAAATGAATGCGTCTCTGAAAGGAAGACACACAAACTGCAAGAGCACTGCCGCCGATTATGCAGCCGTCAACGCTGGCGATGTCAAACTACGCGCCTCCATGACTGACGCCAGGATTGTCAACGGTCCCAGCTTGAACGGTTTAACTTTTGCCATTAAAAAACCGGGTTTCTACCGTTACGTCCCCCAAAAGGCAAGCTTTACTTGAAAAAGAAATTTTCCTTTAAAGGGACTTCTTCAATAAATCATAGATTTCGCTAATTTATTCAACGTTTCGCATTCTTTTTTGCGGTTGGATTTTGGGTTTCAGTTAATGAACACATTTAGATTTGCGAAGAATCCATTGAAGCTAAGTTACGGTCGCAAGAGAGGGGACAAACGGACGGTGGTCGACGGGGCTCTGGTGTTCGATTCCGGTAGCCAGGTGTCGGCTTCTTACATGGTCGGTACGAGGAACTGTAAACTCAAGTATAGTTACTTGCATGGAGGTGTTACGACATTGGAGCCTTGCTATGATTTGGGGAAGAATGTGTGGGATTTCGCAATTTCGAGGAGATTATACGATAACCTTTTTAAGGCGACTTATCATACATGGAGCAAGAATTTGGCTTTGGAGTGGTTGAGAAATCATGTGTTTACTGGGACTTTTAAGGTAACTAAAACTGACTTAGATCATTGTTTCTTTGGCGTGTTTTAATTTAATTTTTGAGTGTTTCATTCCTTAATACAGTGTTTAAATCTGCCATTTATATTTTTTTTAAAAATACTAAAATGATTGACTGGGTTGCGAAATCATAGTTTCAGAGGGCATAACTGAATAAAGTTTTCCTAGGATAACTGGTCAGATACTCCATTTTCCCGTTTTTCTACAATATAGTTACAGAGTTTTTTAGGAATGAATTGAGAGGTGATGTAGAGAAGTATCATGTCACTTGAACTCGGTTGTGTGTCAGACATAAGTATGTTCATTTTTTCCCCAAGATTACCATCTATTTGTAGGGTCTATAGAGGATCATATGTTCATGTCATATCCATGTTCGGATAAATGTAAGACATGGGTACTTAAAGAAAAAAAGGCTAGTCGGAGCAACAAAGATTCAAGATGAGTGCAACAACGAAACTCAAGTTAATGGAAGACTAAGAAGTTGACATTTTCTGCAAGAACCTGTTTTTCTACGGCAGCCTGGTGTGGTTCCAAGGATGTCGAATGTGGTCATTGCAACTCACTGCCGGAAGCTTAAAATGTTGACAAGAGCTTGAAGCAAAGCAAGGGTTTCAATTGCTTGATGTCATTTGCTCAGGTCTTTCTTGGATTTGCGTATTATTTCTTTTTGTTTAAGACAGGGGTTATATCATGTTTCTTTAAGGCATTTGCACTAGTGGTTTGTTGGGAGGCCTACAAATGGCGATACCATCTGTATGCTTGACCACTTGAACAAATTATTTTTCTCCGACTAAGAGGGTTGTAGATGGTCAAATGTATACTGTAAGGAGTGGATGTATTGTAGAGTGGACCAGCCTTTCTCGAGTTCTTTGAGAGTATCCTTTGCAGTGATGAGAGACGAAGTCCCAACCATGGTTGCTTTCTTTGCTTGAGAGGCAACTTCGAAATGAAATTTGACTACATATAATGTAACAATAAGATGAAACAGGGTAAAACTATATAACTAGGACTTGGATTTAACTGTCAGACCTGTGTATGTCCAATTTTTTCCATGATTTCCATGTATTTGTTGAAATGATAACATCGCAGTTCTAACAACTTTTGTCATGAAATACTTTTAATCCTTGTCTGAGATAATTTCTAACCATGATCATGTTCTTTTCTTTCCAGATTTCAGCATCCATCAACCTGGCTGAAGAAGCTAAGGACCCTAAATTTATTGCTGAGACTACTTGGGAATTGGAAATGTGATTTGTTGTAATCTCATTTAGAATCGTATAAAACTTGGAGAAATAGCTTACTGTAAGCTGCTCCGATAGTACCATCTCAATGGACTGATTACCTGCCCAGGGAATGCTCTGTTGTGTACTGTTCACTGTACCAAACTTGTAGTACCATCGTTTATCGATAATGAATTTCAAGTCTCCCTCCTGGCAAGATCTCGTTATTTGTGAGACATTGTTTTCCCTTTAAACATCGAATAAGCTGGTCTTTAAACCAGAAAGAGAGATGGACAGAAAGATTCTTTAGCTATAGAAGCAATTTGGTTTTGGCATGTCAAAGTGGAGCTTGAAGACTGTATAATCCGAAGATTTATGAGTTCAACAATTCTAACTTCATCTATATTGAACCAAAGAAAGAGTTCTGTCTTCCGCAACAAATTTTAAGGATATTAAACACATTTATGGCAAATCTCAGATTGATTTGGGCATATCATAACTGATTAATGACGCAACTTTCCTAATAAACAACAGAAAAAATTCAAAGAAAATAATTACAGGATTTAAAATTTGATCCAGAATCCCATATCTTCCTGCCTAACAGACAATATTTGCAGTTACTAAACTAAATCTCGAGAACTAAAATCTGCAATAAATGAGGGTGATTGAACAGTGTTCTTTTATGCATCTGGGCAAAATGGCTGAAGGCAAATTCTCTTCTAAGTTTCTTTGATCGAGTTCGAACATTGCACCAACTGGTCAGGATTAGATGGGAACTTCCATGCCCTTCTTGGCCATGCTATCAAGAATATCATTAAGAGCTTGACACACACCAACTATCTGCAGAAACATAAAGCCAAAGATAAACCGAGACCTTGCAAAGAAAGGGGTGTTGATTGGCCAACAATAAGTCTGTATTAAGAATAAATTACCTGTTGATCCCATTGTTGAAGTTCTTCAGTGTCATCTTCAAAATGTATAACAGCTTCCACCTGTTGCATAAGATTATTTTGTATTTACAAAGCTCCTGAGAACTCCATTAAAGGAATGGAACAAAATCATGTGCCAAGAAATTGAAACCTGGTCGATGGATCCCCTCATTCTATCTTCACAAATCATTCTTGAGGCTATCTTCTCAGCCTGTAAAGAAATACAAACCAATTATTTTCCCGTCTTAACCACAATCTATGTGGTTCATGGAGAAAGAAACGACCAGAAAATAGAAAACAACAAGAAAAACAAGTAGCTTTAAAGGTTGCTCTTTTTTATAGTATGCTATTGTTGCTTAAATGTAAAAAAGGGTGCCACAAGTAAATCGCACCTTATGAGGAGGAATGCCCAGCAAAGTACCCAACTCATCAAAACTATGACAAAGAAAGCAAGAATTTCATTAAAAAAAAATTCAAATGTAATAGTAAAATAAGATAAGATGAAAATCTAGTGTTACATTTCTAACCTTATATTTGTGTACAGTTTGCTAGCACTCAGAAGATTATGCTCTATTATGGCACGGTCCAGCACAGTATAATTATCAGGAAGCAGTGCTTTCTGTTGGAAAACAAAAGGTTAATCTTGGAGAAATTTACTTTTATTGTAAATGCAAACATCTACGACAGTTGAAAACTTTTATAACCTGATGTGGTTTCAGTTCTTCAGAAAATGCATCAATTTCAGGTTTTCTTAATATTCTCTCCAAATAAACCTGCTAATTTCATATAAATTCCCATCAGAATGGACTTTAAGGTCATAGAAACGGACAGCAAGACTAGTGCATGTGGAGATGCATGTGAGAGGAAGTGTGCCTGGAATCATGAGAAAGTGAGAGAAAGAACTTTTTGTAATATCGGATAAATCTTCAGCTTGGAGCACCGTTCATCCTGAAACAAGTCTCAAACATTAACATGATTAGAACAAATTACAAACAAACTTACCATATTACATTACATCAAGAGAAAGTGTTTACCTTGTAAAGGGTGGCAAGAACACGAGAGCGTTGAGGACCTGCGGCAGCTAATATTGTACATGTTACAGCAGCAGATAGAGCTTGCTCCAGTGCATCCTCATCAATTGTTCTGCATGAGGTGAACATTGATTATATTTGTACCATAATTCCTCAAACATAACTAAAAATTCAGAAAAGGGGAAATGAGATACAAGCAAATAGATAATTCTTCATGGTGCAAAGCATAATGGTTGTAAGTCAAGGTGCTTTTGTGTATGTCAATAGTAAGTGATCTTAAATGGATATAGAAGAAAATCTTTTAAAGGAACAAAATTAGCCTCGAATTACATACTCATCTCCTATTTGTCGCTTCTCAATTTGAGATATGTCATAGTAACGGAGTGCTGCTTCCAAGAACTTTCTCTTTAAATCCAAAATCCTTGCGTAACAGACCTGAAAAGAGGGGGTAAAAAAAAAGTAAATTAACAAATTACTGGACTTCCAGCTGTAATATTACATTATTGGTCTAAAAACTATGTCATATACCTTGTACTGGTAAAATTAATACTTCATGCTGACTGTTGCTAACCAAAAATGAAGCTTTATTAATAAAAGCTTCTGCGTTAATAGCATCATCATCCTGTAAAATATTCAAGTAATGATTTTAATCATATTTTGTAATTGATTTCACACGTCAGCCATAGAATAAGAAACCACATTACTCCATGACATTCTAACACAACTAAACTTGCCTAAATCATGCTAGCATTCAACAAAAGCAATATGGATAATAATAGTAATCAATACCTCGAGATATAGACGAGCGATTTGGACACATTTCGACAATCTGAATGTGTCATCAATGATCCTGATAACCATATCACAAACATAAAAGTACAGTCAGTCAAAAGAAAAGAATATATCCCGCTGCAGCCATCATCAGAAATGGAAAACAGAATCGTACTCTCAGACCTCATTCCAGAGTCTAAATCAATCCCGCCTAGCATATGCGCAGCCTTTGACCACTGCTGCTCCGACTCATACAACTCAGCAAGTTTCTCTCGGATAATCAATACCTATCCATAACTCATACAAAATAAACAGCTTTCCTTGAACAACCATGCATATTCCTTAAACAGGTTATGTTTTGCAAACAAAATTGAACTAAAATAGTAAAAGAAGAAATAAAATTAAGGAATTCAGTAGAGTTTTAAACTCAACTATTTCATCAAAGCAAAGGTTTAGCAATGCGGCATGTAAAGGTACAAAGGAACTTGCAAACGGTTCAAATTTTCCCTGTAGCTTTCTATAAGGTGCTATCAATCAAATTCAAAACGAACCTGTTCTTCGAATGAAACTACACGAGGCTGAATCTGATCAAGGATGTAATTTGTAATTTCCTTTTGTACCTCTGCTTCCAATCTCCCCAATTCTTGTGTGAACGATTGTAAAAGCTGCCTTGATACCACCAATGGAACATCATCCGATAACACTAAAAGAAATTTACTCACCAATACAAATAAGTAAAACTATTTTTTTTAAAAAACCCATGAATCATGCAAAAGGTAGGGAATTTAATTACTATGGTCGATGAATTTCTTGGCTTGAAGGATATCATTTGATGATAAAACCGTTGATAGAATGTGTTTGTATTGTTCGATTTTTTGCCTCTGGTCTACGATCGCCGAGGCCTTTGCTAATGCACTCTCCATTGGCTCCCGATCGCTGCTTCAAAATCTTCGAAACCCTAAACCCTAAGTTTACTCCTCCGTTTTGTTTTCAGATATAACGAGCTCGAATGTTTACTGCTTTATGGTGATTTTCTTTTTGCTCTCTGCTTCCTTTTTTCCTAAAGGAAATTGCTTTCTGATTCTGAGTTCCAGTTTGGGACGGCGCACTCTTTGTTGGCGTTTAGTATAAAAAAAATAACAGACACGTCATCACAACAGAATGGCATTTTCACCGGTTATTTCGATTTCCTAGTTTATCTTTTCCAGGATTTTTTGGTATATTGCGTGGTTGGTCACCCAACTATCATATATTTTCATTCTGGGTACCGAAAATAAACATTTTACAAATTGGGCATTTCCGTTAACAACTGTTTTCATTTTAGTCACTAACTTTAATAAGTTTTCATTTGGTCATCCATTACTTCAATGTTATTGTACACTTATTTTAACCAATCAATTTCCATTTTAGTCACTAACTTGCTATTTAAAATTTTATTTTATTTTTTCCAAAAAATTAATTTTTTTTTCCGGAAATTGAATTATTCAACTATGAAGATGAAACACAAATTTTTCTTTTTTAACTCAATTCTATGTAAGTTCCTAGATTTTTTCCTAAAAAAAACTAAAAATTAATTTTAAAAAAGAAAAAAAATTTAAAAGAGTGAAACTTGTGCTACGTAATCACCTAGAAAAATTAAAATTTTGTAATTTTTTTTTCTTAATAAGCTTTTTTATTTATTAGATTTTATATAATTCTTTCTAATTTTTAGGTGATGTAGAGGATAGAGATTAGCAAAATTTAATTCGATTAGAAAATTTTGATGAAAAATTCAAATTTTAAATTAAATAGTTTGAGTTAATCGACTTATTTGGATAAACTCAAATAAAAAATCAATTTTTTTAGTTTAACTCGAATTTAAATTACACAATTTCAGTTATCTAAAAATTCGAATAAATAAAATAAAATTACGTTGTTTTAATAAATGTTTACCTTTTTCTAAAATTAAAAGTTAAAATCATTAAGTTGAAAGGCAAAACTATGCGGTTTAATAAATGTTTACCCATTAAGTGCAAAATCATTATATTGTTTAGGGATAATGTCATTTTACACTCATGTACTTTGGCTCATGTTTGAGTGTAGTACTTGAAATTTCAAAATATCCAAAGTGGTACCTGAAGTTTAATTCTGTTACACAATCTGGTACTTGTCAGTAACGGTGTTAATTTCTGACTGATTTTACCACGTGAACCAATTATGTGTCGACACGTGACAGTGAACAGATTGAAGGGTAGCTGCTAGGACAAATTAGGAACGGGCTGTTTTGCAATTTACCCTTCCGCACTTTTTCATTATTTTTTAGTTGTTGAATCGGCGAAAACCGGTTCGATTTTGCCGCCATTGTATGGTGAAGAATCCATTAATGGTGGTAAACCAGTAGCAGGACCTAATTCATTGCTTAAACAACTAGCCTTAACCAGGCTTGAAATAGGAATATTTTTCTCATCTGAACTCTTTTGAAATACCCTGCAAATCACCCACTCATTCTGCCAAAAAAAAAAAAAAAACTCCATTAACAAGTTGATTCATATAATAATTCTTAAGAAAGTGAATTAATGATATACCTTGGCAGTTTTAGGGAGATTTTGGATTGAGAATTTGCCATCAAGTCTATATTCATGCATGACCCAATTGGTTTTAGCTCCTTTAGGAGCTCTGCCTTGGTTAAAAAAAAAAACAAGAGTTTTCTTCATTCCAACCAATGATTTTCCCATGTAAATCTCTTTATCTTTCCCAGTGGCTTTCCAATACCCAGAATCAGTGGCTCTATTTATTCTCAAACCAGTTGGGTATTTTCTATCTCTCTCACAGAAAAAATACCATTCTTTTTCTCCCATTTTCGCCTTCCCTGTTTTCCAAGAAAAAAACAAAGAGAAAGTGTTAAGAATAGAAAATTCCCGGGAAACAAACACACCTAGGACAACAAATGGACATAGAAAAGTGAAAGAAGAATCTTAACATGGTAAATCCCAGGGCTCAAATTTGTTCAAATCCACCTCTCCAATAGCTATTGAACTGAAATCGATGCCAAGAACTTTTTTTGTATAAATATTGGTGAATTAGCTCTTCATCTGTTGGGTGAAATCTGAAACCTGGGGGCAAATCCATTTTATCATCTTCTTCACCAGTGTTCGCAATTTCTTCAATTTGATCAAAATCTTGGTTCCAATCAGAATTCACAGCTTAAAATCCTAACATAACCCACAGTTTATATATAATCAAACAGCTGAAATATTTCCCAAAGTACCTAAAGAGAGGAAAAAAAACAGCAGTTAAAGAACTCAAAAGGGATTCAAGCCAAGGATTTAGAGAAAAGGGAGAAGCCATGGAAGTAAAAAGTAGTAAACCTCAAAGATGGATAGGTTTTAAAGAGAAAAGAAAATGAAAGGGGACAAAATAATATATTATTCTCATAAAAAGGAGACTTTCTGTGCGCAATGCAAAGTTCCATGGCATGCAGAGTTTGAATGAAAAAGATAAACCATGGGGAAGGGTAAATTGCAAAACAGCCCTTCTCTAACCCGCCCATTAAAATGCCCCTTTAGTCTGCCCTTACCACGTGTCGACACATAATTGGTCTACGAGACAAAATGAATCAAAAATAAACCGCGTTAATGCCAAATACCAGAATGTGTAACGAAATTAAATTTCAAGTATCACTTTGGACATTTTGAAACTTCAGGTACCACACTCGAACATGGGTCAAAGTATAGAAATGTAAAATGACATTATCCCTATTGTTTATGTAATTAAATAATTTTGTACTTCGTCTACTAGTTAAACAATCAGTTCATGTTTTAAAGAAATAATAATAATCAGTCGCAACATTTAGTATAAACAGTAGGATTTGTTAACTCGACTTGACTCGAATTTTTTACTCAATTCAATACGAAAAAAGTTCAAATTGAGTTCAATTGCTAAAATAAGATTCGTCAATTCGATTAACTCAATTTTTTTATTCAATTCGACTCGATCGAATGCTCACCTCTAAATTGCTAAAATAAGATTCGTCAATTCGACTAACTCAATTTTTTTATTCAATTCGACTCGATCGAATGCTCACCTCTAAATAAAGCACAATATCAAAATGCCACATCATCACTTTTGAACAAACTTCAAATTCAAAGATCAAATTGAAAAAAATTATCAAGTTCCAGAACTGATGTGAACTAAAAAAGTTTAAAGACTGAATTTAACAAAATTGTTAAAATTAAAAATTAAATGTTGTTCTATTTTTTTTAATCAAAACTGCATTGTTCATTGCAAAACAGCAATTACAAAAGAAAAGAGTCTTTGAGTTTTCCTGTAGTTAAGACAACATCCTGTTTTAGTATATGTAGCAATCCAATTCGTTACTTTATTACTTCTTCGTTGTTAAATTTCGAATTCTAACAATGTAATTGTCTTCATTTGTTGAAATCTGATGGAAGATGAAACCAACAAAGAAAATTTTGATGAATGAATTGTTTAATATGGCAATACAATGTCAATGATGGAAAGCTCCAATGTACAAAAACCTCAACCCAAATCTATCCCAATTTGTACAGAAGCTCGCCTGAACAGGTCTGCCGTGTTTCACCCGAGACTGGACTCCATGTTGGAGGCTTCGATTCAACTCAGGCCTTGAATGCGGCAGTCGAAAACTGCGGTGAACCTCTAACCTGTCCACGCACTTAACAAAACATGGCTCCTCAAAGGTAAATAACATACAGATATCAAATACAATGCCCTCCACTAAACACAATTGATAACCAAGGAACATTAACATCTCCTATTATCAAAGGTCTGCTATGCATAATTACAGGCCAAGACTCAAATCCATGTTCAAGACATAGAAGAATTCCAAGATTTAAACTCACCGCATTCATCCATGTTCGAGACTTTTCAAGAACTTGGAGATTCTGAGCATCCCAAACCGAAGAAAACCCCTTTTACATTAGTCCATGCATGCACAGTGACATTTAAATAGCAAAATACTTTGCCCTCCACTGAACACAATTAACTTTCTGGATCTCTAGAAACTGTAAATGAATAGACACCAAAAGCCTGCTTTAAGAAAATATGAGCTCAGCTCCATGCAAAAACATTTTCAAACAAAGAAAACAAATATCTAGTGATGCTTTAAGATCCTTTTTATAATTTTAATTTTTTGCCAAAAATAATGAATCATGCAAGCAGTATTCATATGAAGAACCCATATTAGCTTTTGCAAAACAAACCTGCAGGGAACACGAAAGTGACACTTTAGATTTAAAATGCATAGTTTCTACATACATACAGGTTTTTAAGGGCAAAAAATAAACTTATTGCTAATGTGTATCTTAAGACAAAAATTATAGCAGATAATCTGTTTGACTAAAGCAATTGCATGAGCACATTTAAATCTGAATCTACTGGCTGTAATTTCGAGGAATAAATAAGTTTTACAATATAACTGCAAATGGCATCATTTTGAGTTAAATGAGGAAAGTGAAACCATCCCTTTGATTTGTCTCTGCATTCATGAAAACACCGGCGCAAACTAAGAAACTCAGATGAGACATATCATTTCGGAGCAAGGCCAAGAAATTATCAATCATCTTTCTGACGCAAAACACTAGGCATGCTATTATTACCATTGAGTGTAGTAAGATATATTCGCTTCTCAGCCAGTCCGATATCCGATAGAATCAAATTACCCTGCAGGCAAAAAAATCAAACAGAAAGTAAAACTCATATTTAACATTAATAACAAATACAATAAGACTAGATGGTTTTTCTTATGCACATCAGCGACTACTTGGCACCAGAAAATTCGTATGGTGCCTCAGGCTAGTGCTTCAGAATTCTAAAACAATCAAAACATGGTATCTGCTAAATGTTAAGAGAAATTTTTTGGAAGGCCCTAGCTTAGCTTTTACTATAGCAGGTATCTAAGAGGTTCCTACAAACAACATGACCACATTTTGTATCTTTTGAGAAGACAATTTGATCGTATATTAATACCTCACTGGCCATTAATCTTCGGACGTTATTAGCATATAGTTTTGGATCATCCTTCTCTAGTTGCGAGGGGTAGTAGACAGGTAACCATGTGACCTCCATGTGATTAACAAATTGACACAGAAGAAAAACCACATGACGCACCTATGAAAAACAATAGAGAACATTAACAGCAGGAGAAAATGTCATACAACAACTACACTTGTCATAAAAATTACACACAACAGATACACTTATTAAAATTTTTTTCCATTTTCTCTTTTATTTTATCAAGTTGATATTGTCTTCGCTCTAGCATTTCTTGGCTAAACTTCTCCGATAAAGCAAATATATATATGTATGCGCGCGCGCGTGTATATTGTTTGCTGTAATTTTTATCAAATCTAAGAAACTTCAAACTATCATTTGAATATCAGAGTAACTTCGATATCAGCTACAAAAATTAGGGAACAAATAATACTTATTATCAATTGCATCTTGAATTTGCATAAGCAATACCCACCCTTGTTACTGATTCCCAGGCTGGACTAAATCTTTGGCATGGGTACTTCAATATAACAGGCACCACAGGTGCTCCTGCCAAAAAGGCACCGGTCTTGAAAGAGATAAGGTAATCCCCATTTGTTGTTGTACCCTCTGTCATCGAGATGAACATGAAGCAAATAACTGTTACTAGTTGGGAATTCATAAGCATTAGAAATACAGAAGCTTAGTCAACTCTTGGATATCAGCTACAGAGATGCATAAGACCCATAATGTATTTGAACAGGGCATGCAACATTAACTAAATAATGTGATAAATGCATATAGTGGATCAAAAAAGATGATTAACCTGGAAAAAGCAGTATCTTTGGAGCATATTCATCCTGGTGAGCCTCACAAACTCTGAGTCACAACACCTGAAAAAGTAACCAGTTACGCATTGTAATGTAGACCAATATTAAGTGCTAAAGAACAAGTTTGACATCCATAATTTTCTACCTGAAACACCTTTGAAGTCCGATGATTTTGACTCCCGCTGAACGTAGACACAACCAAGGCATTTGCTGTAACACACAAGTCAAAATATCATTCATCACTTCGACTCCACCCATTTTGTTCATACAAGGAATACAAGATAAAAAATGGAGAAAAGATACACGTGGTATGATATAAAACAAAAGAAATATATTTCCAACAAAGCATATGCATGCACATAACAAGTTTTTCAAAAGTAAAGATACGTATTCAGATGTAAATGGGTCACACTAGAAAACAATATGTGAAGCAAAGTACAAAAGGTTCACCATATATATTTATCAAGCTTGAAAGGCAGAAGGAAAACAACTTATCAGTTTGATATAAAACAAAAAGTCGATAATGACAACCAAATTGCAAAGGGTTTTGCATCAAACCATGGGAAGGTTTAGGAGGTTAAAATAAACTAACCTGATGAGACCAATCAAAGGAATGTTAGCCACTGACCTCTTCAGCAATGAAACACACCCAAGGATTCCAATTGACAAAACCAAAAAACCAGAAACATGTCAGTTAAACAGTAAAAAAAATTTCGGTTATACACCACAATCAAAACCAAAAGAGTTGCTAAGTGTAACAGACCTTAGCAACAAAGCTTGGAAAGGAAGAGGACGTGTGATATAAAATATCCAGATACGAAATGTGATTCGATACGATTGCTCCAGGCCGTTGTTCTGGCTCATCAGATTGAAGTGTACCCTTCAAACACCCAAAAACATGAATTTCAGGAAAAAAATGATCAAACAATTACTTTTTTATGTTAGTGTCCATAAAAGTTTGAGAATTTGCACAATTCAAGTCCCATAGATTCTCTTTAGAGCTACCAAATTGGAGCATGAAACGATGCAATCAGTGGTCAATATGTAAACTTTCTTATGTAAATGCTCATCGGATTGATGGGTACCCTGTAGGGAAATTTAAACACCCCAAAACAGAAATTTCAGAAAAAAAAAAAAGAGAGAAAAACTGGCGACCAAACAACTACTTTTTATGTTAATGTTCATTAAAGTTTGGGAGGTGGCATAATTGAAGTCCCATAAGTTCTCTCTAAAGTACGACATTGGACCATGAACAATGCAGATGCGCTCAATACTGAATAAGTAAAGTTAGAAAATAAAAAGTTGGCAACTTGGGCATACCTCAGTCTTCGAGTTCTCTTGGGAATTTTTTGAACCACTATGAGTTTCGTTAATCCGATAAAATCCCGCAAGAAAAAGCAACGTCTTCGACAGGAACCGACCGGAGAGGAGAATCACGGTTCGTCTCCACCCGCCCAAGTGCGCATAATCCTCTTGCCCTTCCCCATGATTAGGGACCGAGAACAACGTACAAATTCTACAAATCAAGTAATACACGACCAAAACAGTCATCACCAATATGAGGCGTAAAGGGAGGAGCGTTACGAATGCTATTCCAAGCTGCAGCATCTCCATCAATGGGAGCTCCCCACGTCCCATGGCACCGTACACGTCGTTGCGAACATAGGCAGCACATTTCTTCTCGAGCTCGAGGACGTTGGAGGCGGATGTGACGAGTGGGCAGTCATCTCTGGAGGAGGCATCGTCGTGTGTCGGGTCGGGTTGTGGGGTCTTAGACGGTTTCGTATTAAGGGCCCTGAGTTCGGACTCCATATTGTGGTTGGTGTAGGAAAAGAACAACAGTTGTAGGATTTTTGTTTCAAAGTGTTTGGATGCGGCAGCCAGCAGCCGTTCGATGGAATGCCGATGCGACTATGACGTTGACCGTTTTATTTGATTCATTCCATTAATTAAGGTGGACAGCACATGAGGTGATAGGAAAAGCAAAACCTGATCCACCCACGGATTTATTTTTATTAATTTTAATAGAAAGATTTTTGTAAAAGAGCCTGGATGCCATGCGATGTTTGTATAGGCTGGATGCATGTGGACTAAAGGTAATTTAATTTTTTGATAAATACCTATTAAAATTAACTTTCATATATTTTTATAACTCTATATGCACTACTAATCAACATTGAATCTTAACTTGATTAGTATGAATATTATTAATTAGAATTTTGATAATGCCAAAGTCCGTATAAATGCTTTAACCTCACTTTCATGTGCATTGTATTTATAATCATTACATGTAAATTCATTACATTCATTCGGCTTATACCTAAAGTGCATGAAACTTAATATAAAACATTTGCTTAGAAACAAAGATCATACATCCATTTAACAATAGAAACCAGTAAAACAATTTCATTCTGTGAGGTTTTTTCCCAAGCCTGTAAAAAGCCTAAAAGAAAAGTAAAAACATTTCTGCCAACCAGCAAAATGGCCGACAGTATCTACAAAGAATTGATTTTTATTCTAAAAACAACCCAACTTCCCCTAACAATTCAACCAGAGAATCAGAGAATCAGAGAATCAGTTGACTTGGGCAAAAAACAATTGCAGATGAAAATGTAACTCTTCCAACCCTTGGTTTGAGATATTCTGCAATATGTTCTTCTACATCTCACTGTGATAACCTGTAAGGACAACAGCTTTTGTCTTTCTTTTCTTCTAACACCGAGCCTTTCCACTTCCAAGGGTGAGCTCAAGATCATCCAATCTAACTTCATGAATCCTCTCTCCTTCCCATGGCTTCACCGGTCCACTCTCAAACTGAAACTCTGAACCATGTCCTTTCTCTTTGATAAAATCATTGGGCAAACTTTGAGGAGCAACGGGCTTCACAAGATTAAAGGTTGGAGAAGTTGGCATTTGAGAAGTAGAAGGTGCAAACTTTTGAAAGCTTATCCATTGACCGGATTCGATTGTTGATGCATCAGACTCATCGCATTCAGGTATAGCAGCCGGGGCATGAAAATGACAGTGAGTGGGACTAGCTGGGGCAGAGACTGCATACAATGGGTAGTTAAAAGACGCCATCGACTCTTTAGCAATGGCCTCCCAGGTGGGAATTGGCTTAGGATTTCTTGAGGTTGGTGATGAAAGCGGTGGTGTCACTGGGGCACTGTTTGAGATTCTGAGAGGCGGCAGAGATGAAGGAATGGCAGTTCGAAGGAACGGGAGGAGACTAGACTGGTTACTAGCATCAAGCCTAGAGGGACTAGGGAAAGTAGAGGAGGAAGGACTGACTTGACAGGAAGGAATTGGGCTTGGAAATGCAGATGACAATGGACTCGGATTTTGAGATGAAAATGAGGTAATTTTAGCTGAACTGCCTAGTATATCAGTTGGAGCCCGTGGTGGCTTACATCCCTAAACAACAAATGCAATTAAAAAACAAAAATTATCAACAGTACTTGCTTTTATGCAATTAAAAGGCAAAAATTATCAACAGTACTTGCTTTTATGCAATTAAAAGGCAATTAATACCGGATAATCAAGAAAAATTGTTCAATATTCATCACTGTTTCATTTCAGCTATCTAATGAAGTTCCAGTTCCAACACAGATGAATGAATGATTGTCTAATTAACAGGTGCTAGTTCAAGAACAATGACTTCCAATTATTACCCAATATTTAACGTTTCAATTCAGCAATTTGTAAACAAAGAAAACTGTTCAATATTCATCAATGTTTCATTTCAGCAATTTAATGAAGTTCCAATTCGAATACAGATCAATGAATGATTGTGTAATTAACAGCTACTAGTTCAAGAACAATAACTTTCATTTTTTACCCAATCTTTCAAGCAAGTAAACAAAACCAAAACCAAAACCAAAATCAAACTTAAATTGAACAGATCAAAAAAGACCCAGAGCGCAAAACCAGCCTAAAAACAAAATGATATTTGATCCAAGTAAAATAGAACAAAATTTGAATAGATCTAGCATTAGGTAACAAGTGAAAAAAAGAGGAAGAAAAGGGCAAATTAGATACCTTTCGATAAGTGGTGCCATCTTCTTCAACAACCCAACCAGCCTCGACACAAAGAGCTTTGAGAACTTCATTGTTATCACAGTGCTTGGGTAGATTGTAATTCCCTAGGGCTCTAAGCCCAGTATATATCTTTGCAGCAACAGCTCTTCTCCTCCTCTCCCTCCTCCTGTTATTCTCTCTCTCCCTCAACGACGGCTTCTTCCTTGGAGCTGCCGGAATCGACGTCGCCCCATCTGACGTCATCTCTCCGATTTTACAAACAGCGGTGAAGAGGGTACGTTGGGTCACGAGGAATACGCTTTTCCTTTGCTGGAAAAACAATTTGTTAAAAGGGAGAGAAAAAAAAAAAAAGAATCTCACTCTGCTTTAAGACCCAAACGATGCTAAAGGAAAGTAAAAAACATGTTCGGGACATTCCGGCTACATGTTCGGTTTAATAAATTACATAATATTATTTGTAATTCAATTTGACTTAAATTAAATTATAATTTAATAAATATATAATTATTAATTATCAGTTTTATTGGTAAGTGATACACGGATTTATTATATTAATATATTAATTTAAATTTATATAATTCTAATTTAAAAATATATAATATTAAAATAATTTTTTTAATAAAATTTATTACCATTTTAATTCTACTTTACTTTAAAATATATATAATTTTGGGTTACAATCCAAATTTAATTTGATCTTGTAATATTAAGCTGTAAATATGAGGTGCAATGATAAGGTACATTTAATATATAGAAGAGACAATCACAAATCATGAACATATATCATAAAACAAGCATGAAAAATATCAAAAAAAAAAAGATACAATAATACTAATGTATAGATATTTTAAATTTAAATTATTAATATTATGTTATAGCACATTTAATATATAAGTAAAAAATTACGTAAAAATGTATATTTATTAAAAGTTTATGTAAGAAATAAAAGAAGTTTATGTTGAAATTGTAAAGTTGAATGTCTAAGCACAACTAGGACTTAGAAAGATGAAAAATGAAAAGGGTAGAAAAATAAAAATAAAAAAATGAAAAATGTAATTTTTTCTTTCTTTCCATACGTGTGAGGTGTAGAAAAGATGAAAAATTCCATTCATTACTTTAAAGAATGAAATGAAAAAAATATTTGAAA
This sequence comes from Kokia cookei, assembly GCA_039519145.1. NCBI lineage: Eukaryota > Viridiplantae > Streptophyta > Magnoliopsida > Malvales > Malvaceae > Kokia > Kokia cookei. The sequence goes on from CM076902.1 coordinate 21,058,029, forward strand.
AATACAAAATTTTGAATTAAGATGCATCTCTTTCATTTTCTCTCTATCATTCCAATTTAACCTAAGTACAAAATCATAATCATTCAAATGGATCACCTCATTTTTCATTGCACTTTCAATCTTTAATTTGTTGTTGAACTCTTTATGCTACACCACAGCTGGAACCGTCTTAGAGTTAACAATTTTGATCAATCTACTTGGCTTATCAACTTTAAGACTAAGTTCACTAATCGTCTTCTCATACATTAATAAGTCGAATGTTATTGTGTGAAGTAGAGCAGAGCACTCTTTCGTTTGCTTGCAATGTTGATTATCAACATCAACCCCTCATTGTCTTTGCATAATTGAGTATCATAAAATCAAAATTCAAAGTCTAATCCCTGGCTCCGCACCCTCCTTATCGATGGTGGTCTGCTTGGCTCATTCTAAACAGTCTCGCTTCTTTTCTTTTGCAAAACCATCACATAAGAAGCGCTTCATCGATTACATTTCTTTTTTCTTTTCCCATGGCTTCGTGGACTTCCACTTCCCTACTAATTGCTTCCCATTGCCATTTTTGGATTGTTCTTTTTGTACTTCCCCACCATTGCTATTGTCATTGGACTTGGACTTGGACATGTTGGGATCTAGTAACCTTAATGGGGTTGTTTTTGTCATTAATACTCGATAACTTTTCCAACAGATTGATTAATAAATTTCCATTATCTAGATTATTATTTTTATTATACTTGTCTTTAATGATTTTTGCATGAAAAGAAATTTGTACAAGTAAATATTGATTCACCGATTGCCTAACGTTTAACTACTATTAAGTTGCATCATATGGTTGAATCATAATAGGAGAAAACAACTTACATTAGTAAGTAATCTAAATAGTTTATAGTCTGAAGAATCAAAATTGAGCAAATTTATTTGATGGATGATTATGTTATTTATCAAGTCCAATTGAAGATATACCTTATCTTGTATTGATAATGCTTACATATGACATACTGTTGGATATTAAATATATATATTTTTAGAGTATGATTCTATTATATTGGGTTATTTATTGTCTTTTTATTTTGTAGGGACTCAAGTGGTAGTGGTGATAGAAGATAAATTGGAGACAAAAAGCATGGTTTTGGAGGAGAATTTAAAGTTGTGTGAAGATGGAATGCTAAAACAGAGAGTTTATAGGACAAAAATACTTGGTTTATTTTATTTTTTAAAATATATTTTATATTAGGATTTAATATTTAAGATATTATTTATTATTTAAATTTGTATTTAATTTATGTTTATCTTTTTGTATTTATCTTTTAGAGTTTAAATTGGATTCAATTAAGGGAATTAAATGTTAGATATAATTCTAATTATCTTTTAGAATTTAGATTGGATTCAACTAGGAATATTATATTCTATAAATAAGTGGTGGAATGATTGAATTGTTCATTCCCCATTCATTAAAAAAATCCTCCATCTCCCTAAGTTCCTAGTTCAATAAAATCTTTATTTTATTATTTGGTGCTCTTTCTCAAAATCATGAGTAACTAAAAACTCTTCTAGCCAAAAGTTATCAAATATTCCTCCAAGGTTCATGAGGCTTACAATCCGCGCTTAATTATTTTCAACTCGAGTATTCATCGATTCTTTGTAATACGGGATTGATGCTTCCGTTCAAAATCCCTACAAAAGTAATTTTTTCATCTTGTGCAAAGACGGTCGCTTTGTGTGTTTTGATAAGGTTGTACAATCGATTTGTTAACTTACTGCGTCAGATGTTGCCGAGCCAAAAGAGACAAAATGGTGTGGCATTCATCGTTGGGAAAAAGTGATCTAATGTAAGACAGTCTCATTTGAGTGACGATTGGCTAGAGTCAAGTTCCTCTAAAAATTATATCCGGAGTTGGTGGTTGTAGGCGTCCTCTTTCACTATAATTGGCTTATTCGAGCACGAGAAGAAGCATCCAAAGTCTATATTGAACCAAGGAAGAATCAAGATAACCGGAGGCTGGATCTTTGAATATTGATAAAACTATTCTTTTTTCAACTTGTTTATTTTATGCTATTTATTTTTACTTCGACTTCCCTATTTTCTATTTCTTTCAATTATGTTTTCTTTTATTTTTAATTCTGTTTCTTTTATTTTTCCTTAGATCGCGACGCATTTCTTAGGCACGATTTTGCCCATGATCTCGACAGACAAGACTTTTTACAACTCTCCAATCCCTGAGGATTAGACCTTACTTCTCTTACTTTAATTTTTGGAATAGGTTATATTTGGTGTTTCCGACGATACACCATGTATATTGAAGCGGATGATTCCCAAAAAGATAAAGACATGGGTGTGATTGTCTAGACTGACAATACATCAGACAAGACCGACAATGCATAGGATAAAATTTGAGTTGAATTTATTCTAGATGCGTTTATAGATTTATTCACTATTGACGTTCATGGTGTGACTCATCTCAATTTTGAGTAAGTAACTAAGAAATGTGTATATAACTCATATGGTTTGATATATTAAAAACTTAAGTTTAATTGGAAGTAGAGCTGAAAACTAATATGTTAGGTATGCTTTTATATAACATAACTTTACTTACAATAGTGAAATCCATAACCTAATAAAAGGTAAATGATATCCTATCATTAACCTTGCATGGTTGATGAAAAAGAAACATGGTCACAGGTCATTTGTCTACAATGAATTATTTTATTATTATGTGTTAATAATAGACTTTTTCATTGAGGAATATGCAATGACTACCATGAGATAAAATATGATTATATTGGATGAATAAATTTAACCCAAAGAGATGAAGATATCTTACAAACGTAGCACACTAATGACAAATTCATTGGATGAGAAAATTCATAAGTTGCTTATGTAATGGTATATAACAAGGAAAAATTCAATCATGGTACTTTTAGTCTAGAAATTTTTTTTCCGAGGGGGGGGCAAAGTTAAATTATAATTTTTAATGGATTAAATCAAAATTTTATCTTTTTTAAGGGGTCCAAAGTGTAATTTTACCTTTATTAATTTAAATTTTTTTAAAAAATCAAGGGATTTGTCGAAACCATCTTTTTGGAAAATGACGTGTTTCGAAAATTATATTAAAATCAAAAAATAATGGGAGTCACCACCAATCCTTTTGTATGGTGTGATTGGATCACCTCAAAACGTTTAAAATTCGTTTTGAAAAATATTTTGGTCTTCGCAATCCAGAAAACAAGTTCGGGAGTCGGTTATGCATGAGGAAGGGTTAGCACCCTCATACGCCCAAATTGATACCACATTGATTATCTTAGGGTCTTGTTTGTAAAATTTTGAAAACTCGAATAAAGTTTAACGTACGATCCTTGAATGCATGACTTACATTTAAAAGAAATCGATTTTGTTTGAAAGTCCCACTATTTCAAAGTGATAGAGGAAGAAAGTCGCTTCTAGTAAGTTAGGACACAACATTTCTAGATCTAGAAATAACGAGCTTTCCTTTGTAAAAAAAAATTAACAATTTTGAAAATGATGTTCGATTATCTCGATTTAAAGAAAAAGTCGCACCTAGTAAGTTTAGGTACAAATTTACAGAATCCAAGATGAGAAACATTGCCTCGATTTAAGGATATTTGATTATTCCGATTTGAAGAAAAATCGTGCCTAGTAAGTTAAGGCACAAATTTTCAAAATTCGAAATAAAAAAATATTGCCTCAATTTTAAAGTTTTTATGAAAACAATTTTGAAAAAAAATATGTGAATTTGATATGAATGAGTAGTCAATATTGGATATTAAAAAACATTAAGCAAGATAATTAAGCAGATAAATGGTAAGCAAAAATAAAAAATACAAAATACGAATGCATAATAGTTAAAAAATAAATACAAATATTGATGAGGAAGAAAAAATAAAACAATTGAAGTTGAAAATGAGACTTTTTAAATATCCGGAGGCCAAATGGTAATTTTGAACTCTTGGGGGGTAAAATGGTAATTTTGGGAAAGTTCGGGGTTTAAAAATGAAACTTTAGACATCCTGGAGTAAAACGGTAACTTTTAGAAAAAATCGAGATCAAAAACAGAATTTTTAGACATTTGGGGGTAAAAAGCTAATTTTTGAAAGTTTTTAGGTAAAAAAATTAAAATTTTAAAGTTTAGGGTAAAAATTTAATTTTTGGAAGTTTTGGAATCAAAATTGGAATTTTTTGGAAGTTTGGGGGTACAATTGTAATTTTTGGAAGTTTTAGGGTCAAAAATGGAATTTTGGAAAGTTCGAGGGTAAAAATGGAATTTTTGAAAAGTTTAGGTTCAAAAATATAATTTTGGAGAAATCGAGGGTCAAAATATAATTTTTGAATAGTTTAGGGGCCTCTAGAGCAATAAAACCAAAACAAGTGACACGTGGCAACTCTTGATGCTTTCAAAAGTCAAAGGACTAATTTGAAAATCATGAAAAAATTTTGGACCAATTTTGTAATTAAAGAAAACTTGATTTCAAGATTAATTTGAAACAAATCAGAAGTAAGAGGGACCATTTGCATAAATAAGCCAAAATTATGACACGTGGCAGCTCTTGGTGCTTTCAAAAGGTCAAGGGATTAAATTGAAAAGCAATGAAATTATTGGGTCAATTTAAAATTAATTAAAAGTACAGAAAGGACCTGATTGAAATTTTGAAAAAAAACGGAAGAACCAAAGGCGCAAATAACCTTTTTTATGAAAACACGCGGATCCTGAGGTTGGGTCGGGTCGGATCGGTCCATGGTCCTTTAATCAAAACGACGCCATTTTGGGGCTGAAACTCAGCCCTCAAAGCGATGTCGTTTTGAGGGCCTTTATAAAGCCATTTTAGGCTTTTTTTTATTTTTATTTTCAATGCTTTCTTTTCAAAAATACCCCTAAATCCTCTCATCTCTCTCACTCTCCTTCATGGCTGGCTAACATGGGCCGCCGGTCCCTACGTCAAGACCCAGCCGCACGCGCCACTGCCCTGTCCTCTTCGGTGCACGCGCCGTCGACTCCGCCTGCCATGCGCCATCCTCGAAGCCGTCCGACCGCCGGTAAGTTTAAAAGTCGTTCCCTTTTTTTTGAAAAACATAGATCTAGTTCAAATCTAATTAGATCGAACCTGATCTACTTCTAAAACGAGTGTTCGGCCTTCTTTTTTGCATTTTTATCCATTTTCATCTTTTAAAACTCCTCTTTTAAACTCCAAATCTATTTTCATTTCATTTTTTTTATACCTGTTTATGCCTATTTCTATTCCCTTTTATTATTCATTTTGGTATTTGGGTTTGTTTTCATTGATTTCCTGATGATTTTTTTTTTGTGTTCAAATATGTGAAAACGACGTCTGGGTATTGCGCAATCGACAGCGGCTAGGAGACCTCCGTCCAAGACACGACAGCGACGGCAGATCAAAAGGGAGGTGACCTTTCGATTTTTTAATACTATTATTATTATTATTTAATATTATTATTATTATTATCATTTAATACATTCTTAATAATCGAAAATGGTAAAATAAATAATAATAATGATAATAGCAATGTATTTAATAGATGAAAGAATGTGCATTTATGATAGAGGAGTTTTGAGATTCAAACAATAAATAATAGTAAATAAATGGTTAGTACCTATATTTAATATACCTTGAATGTATTGGACGCGGTGTGTTCTAGCTTGTGTTTTGCTTTTGTATCCTGATGCTATTTGAATAACTTTACTGGAATTAATTGCTTTTACTTTTATTTGCAAGATATTTCGAATGGGTATTTGTTAGTATTGATTTGTGATTTTTGAAAAAACAAAAAACTAGTAACCGTATATTGGTTTCTCAAAAAGGGTTCGTACCCATTATAAGCGTTTGAATCTGGCTTTATAGCCAGCATTACAAATGATCATCTTTTGTTGTTTTTCAACTAAATGCTAGTCTTGTTTTTCTTTTTTGCAGGTCAGCTATGGTGGCTTATAGCAGTGGCGGTGGCAGGTGAGCAATGGTGCAAGTTACTGGTAAGCAACTAGGGTGCTAACGTGGTGGCCTCTGATTGGCTGAGATGGAGGTGGCTGTAACATCCATTTGTAGCATATTAGGCTTCTTTTGGGTTAATTGGTTTGGGCCTATTTGGGCCATTGTAATTTGGGTTTAGTTTGGGTCATTTGAATTTGGGCCCAATTGAGCTTTGTAATTGGCCATTTTGTAATTGAACTTTATTTATTTTAAATTTGTAATAGTTTTAAATTTGAAAATAAATTTAAACTTAAATTAAATTTAAATTTAAAATAAATTTAAATTTTAAAATAAATTTAATCTTAAAATAAATTTAAAATGAGTTTGGGCCCGGTCAAAATTGGGCTTCAACAGCTGCTTCTCTTTGCTCGTTGTTGTGTAACGGGAACAGAGCAAAGACCTAAAAGAAAGCCCAATTTTGTCAAGTTCTATTTATTAGCTGCTCTTTCTTCAACTGGTCCACCCTTCGCTTTACGTCGGTTGCTTAATTTCACTGCATCCGCTTCTCTACATCTTTGATGTTGTGATTCCATCTTGCCCTTAGGCAATTTCAAAAAGACAAAATTTGCTACTGTAATTTCACTCCATTCTCTTGAAATTTCAAGGAGATTGAAATTAATCACCATAGTCTTTGAGTCTGGTTTCATTGACTTGGCCTTCTTCTCAGTATCCAATCAGGAAGGTGACCACATCACTTGTTTTGATCCACTTCTCTATGTTTCATCAGGATGACGAATTTGGTTCACTTCTCCGTATCTCATCAGGGAGCTAACCACTTTATTGCTTCGACTGCTTCTCAGTATCTCATCAGGAAGCAAGGGTTCGAAGATTTGCTCATATTGAGCGTAGGTTTGATTTGATCTTCTTCTCAATATCTCATCAGGAAGATGATCGCGTCATTTGTTTCAATTCGCTTTTCTATATCACATCAAGAAGACGAATTTGGTCCACTTCTCAGTATCTCATCAGGAAGCTAACCATTTTATTGCTTCGACCCGCTTCTCGGTATCTCATCAAGAAGTTGAGATTTGAAGATTTGCTCACATCGAGCATGGGTTTGATTTGGTCTTCTTCTCAGTATCTCATCAAGAAGATGACCGCGTCGTTTGTTTCAATCCGCTTCTCTTATCTCATCAGGAAGACGAATTTAGTCCGCTTCACAATATCTCATCAGGAAGCTAACTATTTTATTGCTTCGACCCGCTTCTCAGCATCTCATCAGGAAGCTGTGATTCGAAGATTTGCTCACATCGAGCGTGGGTTTGATTTGGTCTTCTTCTCAGTATCTCATCAGGAAGATGATCGCGTCGTTTGTTTCCATCCGTTTCTCTGTATCACATCAAGAAGACGAATTTGGTCCACTTTTCAGTATCTCATAGGAACTACCATAGACCGCTTCTCAGTATCTCATCAGAAAGTTGGGATTCTAAGATTTGCTCACATCGAGCATGAGTTTGATTTGGTCTTCTTCTCAGTATCTCATTAGGAAGATGACTGCGTCGTTTGTTTCAATCCGCTTCTTTGTATCTCATCAGGAAGACGAATTTGGTCCACTTCTCAGTATCTCATTAGGAAGCTAACTATTTTATTGCATCGACCCGCTTCTTAGTATCTCATCAGGAAGCTGGGATTCGAAGATTTGCTCACCTTTGAGTTGGTATACTTCTCTGTATCTCATCAAGAAGATGACCGCCACACTGTTTGTGGATAATCGTAATCTGCCTCATGATCTGGGTAGGAGTTTGGTTGACGATGATCTGCCCCAAGCTCGGGGTAAGAGATCAAATGACTGTAATCTGCCTCTGGCTCGGGGTAAGAGATTGGTTGATGATGATTTGCCCCAGGCTCGGAGTAAAAGATCAAATGGCTTCAATCTGTTCCAAGCTCGGGGTAAGAGATTGGTTGATGATGATCTGCCCTAGGCTCGGGGTAAGAGATTAGTTAACAATGTAGCTTCACTCCATTCTACTGCAACTTCAGGGAGATTGGGATCCGATGCTGTAGTTATATTCCAACTTCGTTGTAACTTCAAGAAGATAGGATTTGATGTTGAAGCTTCATCTTGCTCTTACTACAACTTCAGAGAGATAAAGACTTGCTACTGTTTTTAATCCGACTTTACTGCAACTTCAAGAGGATAGGAATTGATGTTAAAGATTCATCTTGCTCTTACTGCAACTTCAAAGAGATAAAGACTTACCATTGTAGTTTTGATCAGATCCACTACGACTTCAAGGTAGAAGTTTCACCATCGTGGATTCGACCTTTCTCGTCATGTTTCTAAAGTATCGGGTTCGCCATTGCGACTTAAACCTTTCCCCTTCAAATCTTTGTGGTACTAGATTCGCCGTTGCGGCTTAAATCTTTCCCTTCTTATCTTCTGAGGTTCACGGTCCGCCGTTGTGACTTAAACCTTTCCCTTTTGTATCTTTGTGGTACTGGATCTACCGTTGCGGTCTAGATATTTCCCTTTATGTCTTTGAGGTACTAGGTCCGCCATTGCGACTTAAACCTTTCCCTTCTGTCTTTTTGGTACTGGATCCGCCGTTGCGACTTAGATCTTTCCCTTCATGTCTTCGCGGCACTAAATTCGTTGTTGCGGCTTAGATCTTTCCCGTCATGTCTCTGAGGTACAAGGTTCACCGTTACGACTTAAACCCTTCCCTTTCGTATCTTTGCGGTACTGGATCCGCCATTGCGGTCTTAAATCTTTCCCGTCTTATCTTTGAGGTATAAGGTTCGTTGTTACGATTTAAACCCTTCCCTTTTGTATCATTGCGGTACTGGATCTGCCGGTGCGGTCTTAGATCTTTCTCATCATATTTCATAGTGCTGAGACCTGTAAAATATGCTCAAATGGGCCTCTAGGTAGGCCAAATTGTTTAAGATGCGATGATCAGGATGAGACAAATGCTCCTAAATAGATGGGTATGAATGATAAATGCAAAATGTCATCTTTGAGAAATGATTTTATTTTAGTCCTTAGGTCGACATTGTTCGTCATTTGTCTAAGTCCTATCACTGATGTGTTATCATGTTTTATGCATGTGTATCATTGTCGTGGAACCTAGGTAGTCGTAATTTGGACTATTTGTTTTGAGACCTTTCTAACCCTCGGGTTATCTCCAACTAGTGGTCCTGTTTCAGGTCTCTGTAATATTTAGAAATTTTCCAGAACAATATGCAAAAATCCTTTTATTCCTTCTATCGTTTAGACCATTAACCATTATTTCAATGCAAAAATGCTTGCATAGGGTTATAAGGTGGATGAATTCGAATTTGATTGAAAACAGAGGTCGTATAAATGAAAAGATCGTTTGGTTCATTAATCGTTATTTCGATGCGAAATTTGCTTGAGCATGGTCACAAGGCGAATGAAATTTTATTGGAGGTAAAGCTCACATGAATGGAAAGATTAAAAGTGACCCATATTGGTCAAAGGATGCCAAATACAAAGTGAGCAAAGAATAGGGTTAAGTGGATGAATTTTATTGTAGGCAAAGCTTGCATGAATGAAAAGATTAAAATCATTAGTCTACTGTCTGTTATGCAAGCGTGCTTGAACATGGTTACGAAATGGATGAAATTGAATTTGATTAAAGGTTAAAGCTTGTATGAATGAAAAGGTAATTGGTTCATTGATCATTGTTTTGATGCAGAAATGCATGGACAAGATCACAAGGCGAATGAATTTTATGGAGGCAAAGCTCACAAAAGAATTAAAAATGACATGTATTGGTCATAAGGTGAACAAATAGTGGAGTTAGGTGTCCAAGATATCAAAGTATAAGCTTCAGTGAGCAAACTCGTCGAAGACCATTCTGAGCTTGACATGTGTTCATGAAACTTAGAGTACTTTGTCAATGCCTCAAGGTGTAAAGCTTCTCCACTTTGCTACTTTTGAGATAGAGGACCACTTCCTGCCTCTTTTTCTTATTCAAATTTGAGTCGCCCTTTCAGGTTTTCAACTTAGGTCTCTTTAGGTTTCGAGATGTCCTTTACGAGTTTTCACCTCGACCTCTCCTTTTCTTTTTCTTTTTCTCTTTTTATTATTATTATTTTATTATTTATTATTTGTTTTTTTTCTTTTCTTTTTTCTTTTGTTTTATTCTTTGAATCCGAGTTCACAAAGTTGGGCATGTCTTTGCCATTCATTTTGATCAAAATCAAAACTACTCCAAGAAACTTTCTTCATCTCATGGGACCTTTCCAAAGTTTGACATCTCTTTTCCTTGGAAGTCTTTTGTAAGCAAGATCCTTTTCAAAACTAGAGCTCTCTCGTGGAGTTCTATAGAATGGATCTTTCTTTGTCGTATTCCTTTGTCATCTGGTTATGACTTTTAGGATTTTTTTAGTTGACTGCATCTGGATTAGATCCATTTTGCTTCATTAGCTCTAACAAAATTTGAAGGGAAAGAAACTTGCCTTCAATTGATAGAACGACTTTCATTCTAGTGAGAAAAATGTTGCCTCGATGGATGTTTTGATAGAAGTCTGATGGTAAGTTTTCATGTCGAGCCTTTTTAGGTCTCTTGCTATGAATCCAATCAATTCTTTGTTGTCTTTATCGGTTCCCCTTCAATGCCTCATTTTTTGCGATGTGGTGCTAAATCGTTTGAATTGACTGCAGACTTTGCTATTGTGCTGTTGCTCAAATTCAAATCATCATTGGATATGATCCTTTTTTGGTATTCCATACCAGCGTATAATCTTTCATTCTTAACCGCCAATTGGCCTAGGAAGTAATAATCAATGATCATGAAGACGAATTTATGCACATTAGAAACTCTTTGCGAAGTTGGCTCGATGGTGTCTATGCTTCACATAGAAAGAGGCCTCAACATGGAAAGATGATGGAGAATAAATTTTCAAGATGCCCTTTGCGGGTTTTCATCTTGACTTTTTCTTCCTTTTTTTTATTGGGTTTTAAAATGCCTTTTATGGATTTTCGACCCATTTTCTTTCTTTCTTTTTTCTTGCTAACACGTTGAGCCTCAATTTCTCAAGTTTCTGTTGAATTGGATTACATTTTTCCTTTTATGGGTGCCTAGGTGTCACAATATCGATTCCTTAAACCTGACATGCTTTAATAGGATCATGCAAAAGACCTTTGGATTCTCGAGGCAGCTTGTCTTGTTTTTACAAAGACTCATGTCTCGATTTTTACTTAAAATCACGACTCTTCAAGATGATGTCTGTTTCATGTCTTGCTCAAACATCCGTAGCAGATCGAGAGACGAGATACATTCTTGGTCATTTTCAAAGCCTCAAAGTTTTTCTAAACACATGTCTTACTCAAAAGGGTTTAAATTAACAGCAGTGTTGCTCATATCTTTGATATCAAGGGACCTAACATAAAGAAAAAAGGGATCCGGGGAATAATCGAATGAAAGAATGATTAATTGTGAAATGAATGAATGAGAAGAATGGTAAAGTATTTGCCAAATGGGACAAAAACAATGCATCATTTTTATTGAAATAAAAGATAGTGGTCATTTGTCATTTATAAAAGGATCCCTATTACTCTCGAGCTTAGAGTGATAAGTGTATTCTGAATATTTTCCTGGAAAAGTCCTAAAAACTACAGGAAACTCCTCCACAGTCTAGTTGCCCAAAACACTTCCAACGGTGTAGGGACGAACTCTCAATAAGTTATATTCTTCACTTGACTTTTTCTCAATTTTTTTTATCATTCCCTATCTTAATTTATCATGTTTCCACTCAGCTTTCATTTAGGGTAAATGACTTTCTCACACACGAGTGTTTCAATCATGTGGAGTCTTATTTAATGCACGAAATGCAAATGCACATGAAATGATAAAATGCATGCAACAAGGCGTTGATTATTGGTTCCATTCCATTAGACAACTTTACTAGATAGCAAATTCTTTTACATGGGGAAGATGCATGTATGGTCGTGCCTTAATTCTTGAAGTCTTAATCTTCCAACCTAATTTTTCGTCTTGACCCCGATTTTAAGTTTAAATTGTCGGTCTTGCACTTTGTAGAGTCATTACTTGCGACATGGCCCTTATCTCAGACTTGCCCCTAAGCCCGTTGAAGCCATTTGTTTATGTCCAATTATTTTTGCAATGTCGTCTTTGTCTTTGAACAGTCACAAATCCCGTCAACAGAGAGTAGTCTTTAGAGAATTCTCGATAAGACTTTTTTGACTTTTCATATGGCCACGGGACCATACTAACAAAAGTCATGAACCAATACACCTTTTGCCCCTTCTTTGACAGGTGCTTAGTGGCTAAGATTGCTAGAACATGAGTGATTCTTTTGTCAGGTCTGATAAACAAATCTGCAACCACATTCTCTTACGTGCCCCAATACTCTAGGGAAGACTATCAATGTACGTTTGAGGTGAACATTTTCCATCTGAGTGCTATGTCTTGTAAGTTTTCCAAAGCAAAGTATTTGTTCTCTTCTTTTTCCTTGATCAGGGTCGCGACCTAATGCTCGTTTATCTAGGGTAGACCTTATCAACTTGAGTTCTTAGGTAATGGAGCAATGTAGTGTCCATGTTTCTAGAGGTGAAGCGACTAAGTTGAATCCCATTACAGTGTTAGGACTCGAAAAAAGTGCATCCCTACTTTAATCTTAAGTAGGTAAAGACGATCGTCATATCCAAAGTAGACTTTATTGTTTTGAATCCTTGGGCAAAAAGGTAAAGCGATTTACTCTTCTATCGTGGGCCTCACGTCCTCCTCTCCAAATGCGAATCCATTAGAAGTTGGACTCCAATACTAAGTGAGAGCTCGAGACCTATCAAGTAAGTCGACATATTCAGGATTGGATATCCGCCTCATTTTGTCTTCCATGCTTCTTTCAGCTTTAGCAAACTGCTATGGCTTTTATGTACTTGGGTATAATCTTGAATCCCTGACATGCATTCCTTCGATAGGTCATCACTTTTATCTTTGACCATATGTGTACAACCACGTTGACTTCTACCTCATCAAGGAATCCGTTTTCTTATGCCCAGTTCTCTATTTGATAATAGAACATGAATCAACACCCCTCTTTTATGAGAATGCAATGCAAACAAATTCAAAATATATTGCAATTAAAAGCAAAAATATAACCATGTCTCTTACCTTGCTCGAGTAACCGCTGAAGGTTTGGCATAATCTTACTCAAGGTAGGCTTGTATAGAATTACATAAGTTAATAAAATGTACTACTTATGAATGCATGAATGCATAAGAAAGGTATTGACTTATAGCTCAATTCTATTAGAAAAACCTTACTAGAAATCAAATTCCTTTACATAAAACAGATGCGAGGCTCAAAAGACTTAATCTTCGTAGGAAGTCACTCAAATAGTCTTGGCTCATCTCTGACTTTCGGTCCACAATATCATTTTGAAAAGGTTGAGTGGCCAGTCACTTCTCGTACTTAGGCCAAAACTCATATGATTACACGATCTTTATTTTTGTCTTGCTCATATGGCAGATCATCGATGTAAACTCGACCATATCATCTTCTATTTCATCAAGGTATCTGTTTTCTTACGACCAGCTTTTCTATTTAGTAATTGAGCTTAAAACTATACCTTTCTTTTTATGAGGATGTAATGCAAATAGATTCGAAATGAACAAGTTAGTATAATTAATACAGGAATAAAACTTGGAATAAATTGCAATTAAAAGCAAAGAAGCAAGAATGTAACTGTGGCCCTTACCCTCTTCTTGCAACCACAGAATCCTTGACACTATTCTACTTGAGGTAGGCTCTCAAGGAATTATGTGCGAGTTAATAAAATGTGTAGCTTATGAATGCATGCATGCATGAGAAAACATTGACTCATAGCTCAATTGTATTAGAAAATTTTACTAGAAAACAAATTCTTTTACATAAGACAGATACGCATATGATTGCGCTTTAGTATTCAAAAGTCTTTAATCTTCGTAGGACATCTTCCAATTTAGCCCTCATTTATCCTTTGATTTTCGGTCCCAAAATGTCAACTTAAGTAATCGGTCACTTTTCGTAGTTGGGTCAAAGTTTGGTTCGTTGTGTGGTCTTTGTTTCCGTCTTACTCGACTAGCTAATCATTGGTTTTTCGTCTTTCTTTTCTTTTTTTTGACCATATGCGCGCGACCGTATTGTTTTCCACCTTATCAAGGAACTCGTTTTCTTATGATCAATTTTCTATTTAGTAATTGAGCTTAAATCCACACTTTCTTTATGAAGATGTAATGCAAGCAACAATTAAAAAGCAAAAGAACACGGGTATGAGAACAGAGAAACCTAGACTTGGGAGACTATTAACAGCTCGGTGTAGTTCTATCCTAAGGTAAGCAACTAGGGTTCACTACATGTGGTTTTAGGCTCTAGAGTCAAGGGTACCTAAACCAGTAGATTCTTCAATCCTCACCCATTACAAGCTCATACGGACGAGTTCGGTTTAGGGGGACACATTTCCTACATGTTTGCACAGAAGCGAAAACTTCACGAAAACATAGGTACGGTAATCCCGAAAGCGATCCACTGTCCTGCACGGAGGTGAAAACCTCACGAAGGAGTAATTTCTCACTTCCACTTAAAAGGGTAGTATCATAATGAATATGGATGCAAAATTACACTAGCATTATCACATAATATGGTGTCACACAAAAGATGCCGAGGATCGAGTTTTCAACAAAACCGAAAGTTTTAAAGTTTTCAAAAAAGGCCCGAAAATAATCAATTTTGGCTCGACTCTCGTTTATTTTTAAAAAGTCCCTAGTGGAGTCGCCAAGCTGTCGAAACCTTTTTTTTGGAAAACGACGTGTTTTGAAAATTATTTTAAAATCAAAAAATAATGGGAGTCGTCACCATTCATTTTGTACGGTGTGATTAGATCACCTCAAAACGTTTAAAATCCGTTTTGAAAAATATTTTGGTCTTCGCAATCTAGGAAACAAGTTCGGGAGTCGGTTACACATGAGAAAGGATTAGCACCCTCATACGCCCAAAATTGTTACCACATTGATTATCTTAGGGTATTGTTTGTAAAATTTTGAAAGCTCGAATACAGTTTAACGTACGATCCTTGAATGCATGACTTACATTTAAAAGAAATCTATTTTGTTTGAAAGTCCCACTATTTCAAAGTGATCGAGGAAGAAAGTCGCTTCCAGTGAGTTAGGACACAACATTTCGAGATCCAGAAATAACGAGCTTTCCTTTGTAAAAAAAAAATTAACACTTTTGAAAAGGATGTTCGATTATCTCGATTTAAAGAAAAAGTCGCACCTAGTAAGTTTAAGTACAAATTTACAGAATCCGAGTTGAGAAACATTGCCTCAATTTATAGATATTCGATTATTCCGATTTGAAGAAAAATCGTGCCTAGTAAGTTAAGGCACAAATTTTCAAAATTCGAAATAAAAGAATATTACCTCGATTTTAAAGTTTTTATGAAAACAATTTTGAAAATAAATATGTTAATTTGATATGAATGAGCAGTCAATATTGGATATTAAATAACATGAAGCAAGATAATTAAGCAGATAAATGGTAAGCAAAAATAAAAAATACAAAATACGAATGCATAATAATTAAAAAATAAAGACAAATATTGATGAGGAAGAAAAAATAAAACAATCGGAGTTGAAAATGAGACTTTTTGAATACCCGGGGGTAATATGATAATTTTAGACTCTCAAGAGGGCAAAACGGTAATTTTGGGAAAGTTCAGGTTTTAAAAACGGAACTTTAGACATCCGGGAGTAAAACGATAACTTCTAAAAAAAATCGGGATCAAAAACAAAATTTTTGGACATTCGGGGGTAAAAGGGTAATTTTTTAAAGTTTCTGGGTCAAAATGGAATTTTTGTAAGTTTTATTGTTAAAAATGGAATTTTTGGAAGTTTAGAGGTAAAAAAGTAATTTTGGAAGTTTTAGGGTCAAAAATGGAATTTTTAAAAAGTTTGAGGGTAAAAATGAAATTTTTGAAAAGTTTGGGGTCAAAAATATAATTTTGGAGAAATCAAAGGTCAAAATATAATCTTTGGACAGTTTAGGGGCCTCTAGGGCAGTAAAACCAAAACAAGTGACACGTGGCAGCTCCTGATGCTTTCAATAGTCAGAGGACTAATTTGAAAATCTTGAAAAATTTCTAGACCAATTTTGTAATTAAACAGAACTTGATTTCAGGATTAAATTGAAACAAATCAGAAGTAAGAGGGACCTTTTACATAAATAAGCCAAAATTATGACACGTGGCAGCTCCTAGTGCTTTCAAAAGGTCAAGGGATTAAATTGAAAAGCAATGAAAATTATTGGGTCAAATTAAAATTAATTAAAAGTACAGAAAGGACCTGATTAAAAATTTGAAAAAAAGCGGAATGACCAAAGGTGCAAATAACCCTTTTTTATGAAAACACGCGGATCCTGAAGCTGGGTCAGGTCTGGTCAGATCGGTCCATGGGTCCTTTAATCAAAATGACGCCGTTTTGGGGCTGAAACTCAACCCTCAAGACGATGTCATTTTGAGGGCCGTTATAAAGTCATTTTAGGGTGTTTTTTTTATTATTTTCAATCCTTTATTTTCAAAAATACCCCTAAATCCTCTCATCTCTCTCACTCTCTTTCATGGTCGGCCAACATGGGCCGTCGGTCCCTCCGTCAAGACATAGCAGCACGCGCCTCAGCCTTGTCCTCGTCGGTGCAAGCGCCGTCGACTCCGCCTGCCATGCGCCATCCCCGGAACCGTCCGATCGCCGGTAAGTTTAAAAGTCGTTCCCTTTTTTTTGAAAAGCATAGATCTAGTTCAAATCTAATTAGATCGAACCTAATCTACTTCTAAAACGAGTGTTCGACCTTCTTTTTTGCATTTCTATCCATTTTCATCTTTTAAAACTCCTTTTTTAAACTCCAAATCTGTTTTCATTTCATTTTTTTATACCTGTTTAAGCCTATTTCTATTCCCTTTTATTATTCATTTTGGTATTTGGGTTTGTTTTTCACTAACTTCCTAATGATTTTTTTTTTGTGTTCGAATATGTGAAAACGGCTTTTGGGTATTGCGGAATCGACAGCGGCTCGGAGACTTCCGTCCAAGACTCGATAGCGACGGCAGATCAAAAGGGAGGTGACCTGTCGATTTTTTTTAATACTATTATTATTTTTTTTTTTAATATTATTATTATTATTATTTACTCAATACATTCTTAATAACCGAAAATGGTAAATAAATAATAATAATGATAATAGCAATGTATTTAATAGATGAAAGAATGTACGTTTATGATGGAGGAGTTTTGAGATTCAAACAATAAATAACAGTAAATAAATGGTTAGTACCTATATTTAATATACCTTGAATGTATTGGACGCGATGTGTTCTAGCTTGTGTTTTGCTTCTGTATCTTGATGCTATTTGAATAACTTTGCTAGAATTAATTGCTTCTACTTTTATTTGCAAGATATTTTGAATGGGTATTTGTTAGTATTGATTTGTAATTTTTGAAAGAAAAAAAAACTAGTAACCGTGTATTGATTTCTCAAAAAGGGTTCGTACCCATTACAAGCGTTTGAATCTGGCTTTATAGCCAGCATTACAAATGATCATCTTTTGTCGTTTTTAAACTAAATGCTAGTCTTGTTTTTCTTTTTTGCAGGTCAGCTATGGTGGCTTGTAGTAGTGGCAGTGGCAAGTGAGCAGTGGTGCAAGTTGCTGGTGAGCAACTAGGCTGCTGACGTGGCGGCCTCTGATTGGTTGAGATGGAGGTGGCTGCAGCATCCATTTGTAGCAGATTAGGCTTCTTTTGGGTTAATTGGTTTGGGCCTATTAGGGCCATTGTAATTTGGGTTTAGTTTGGGTCATTTGAATTTGGGCCCAATTGAGCTTTGTAATTGTACATTTTGTAATTGAACTTTATTTATTTTAAATTTATAATAATTTTAAATTTGAAAATAAATTTAAATTTTAAAACAAATTTAATCTTAAAATAAATTTAAAATGAGTTTGGGCCCGGTCAAAATTGGGCTTCAACAATGTTAAATGGAAAATTTTTCATTTTAGAGAGGACCAAGGCCCCTGTCAGCCCTCCGGATTCACCGTTGCTTTTAGTGGTTTGATATCATGATTAGTGTAGCATTGTTTTTGAAAAATACTTTTAAAAATTGATGTGGAAAAGTGCTTTTTAAAAAGTTATTTGGAAAAGTTTTGTTTAAAATTTTAGTGTTTAGCATTACTGTTAAAAAGTACTTTTGAAAATAAAATATTTATTTTAAAAATAGTATTACCAAGTAATAAATATACATTTAAATAATATTCAAATTAATTAATATTATTATATTTTAACTAAAAGCAGTTTGTTTAGCACAACTTTTGATTCAAACTTTTCTTTCAAAAGTGTTTTTCAAATCAAAAGTGCTTTTTTTTTTTAAAACAATACTAAACAAGGCTTAAATAATGTTGTAATTAATAGACGAATGTCAAAAATTAATTATAAATTATTTGAGTCTTAATTATATATGTACAATCGATCTTTCCGCTAACTCAATACAACCCTTTACGAATTGCATTTAGAATTAATATGTTGAAAAAATGAAAACGACGAAAAAATAAATAAATTGCATGTATTACTATTAATAATAAATGCATTTTCTCAACATGAACAAAATATGACTTACGAATTCATTTAATTTTTTAAATTATTATTTAATTTATTGTAATTAAATAATTGAAGTTCAAAGTAAAAATTAAAATATGTATTCATTGCAATGTTAAACGAATGGGACAATTATATTTATTTACTCATAAATTCTATGTACTCTAAAATTATCATAATTTTAATAGAACTAATTATGGGTTAAAAATAATTTAATTAAGAGAATTAATTAAATTTATTTTAATTAATTAAAAAAATATTTTAAGGATAGAACATTGGTTCTTAGGTTGGATAAATGATATGATTTGGTTTAAAGATCGGATAACACATATAATTATACCCAATACATGAAAGACGTCATCAGCTCATCAAGGGGACTCAATGTTTTCTATCAAAATATTATTATTTTGTTTCTTCTTGTCCAAGTAAAACTCTTGTGAATTTTCCTTATAACTAAGGACACATAGATGAGTTTAGATGGGCGGTGCATTAATGTAAAAAATAACGGTGGCGTTGAGATTAAATATTGTAAGGATAAAGTAGTGTGAGACAAAAAGTAAACTAAACGCTCTGCACCGCATCGTCCATCCAAACCTACAATCAATTGACCAAAATCGCTAAGCCAAAAACACATGAACTAATTTTGTAAAGTTTATTGTTATAAATATAACACAAAGAGCTAGAGTTTAAGAAACAAAAAAAATTAAATTTTCACTATGCAAACAAACACAATTTCTAAACCAATTTTCCAACATGTAAGACTCAAACTTGTTTAACTTTTTCATGACAAGCTTCATCAATGATTTAGCTATAGTCATGGCTTTGGTAAGATCCTAGACACTTTTTCATTGCAACTTTCGCTTAGCTCAATGTTTAAATTCATTCATAAAAGAGGAAAAAAAAAAAAAACATATTTTGAAGTAGTAGTTCACCAAAAACATACTTTTCAATTGTGGCTTGTCACATAAGTTAGCACAACTTGGCGTGAGTCTTGTCTTTGGCATATCCTGAGTAAAATCGTTGTTTGAATTATGTTCTAAACTCCACCCAAGTCCTAATAACTATGTTACCACATTTCTCATCTATTTATCTATGACACCATCATAAAAGAGTAACATCAGTAAAATACATAAAGAAAATATTTACCTTAGCAACATCTACATGCTAACAACATGAAAGCATTGCCCTATTCTCTAAAGAAAATTGTTCACATCCCTCGTAATCCAAGAACCCTTGAACCCTTTCAGCTTAGGGATATCAATATTGTGCTTGGGTGTCATAACAAACGAAGTCTTCCTTCACATCCTCCATGGATTTTTTGAGATTGAAAACTCGGCCATCCATCGTTGATAACATATTTCTTGAACTACTTTCTTAGCCCTCCCATGGGTTTTTGGTGAGACATTTTGACCATCTGCTTAAGTCATCATTCTAACTCATCACTTTAACTGAATCTTGCTCTGACATCAACTGTCACAAACTTGGATTTCAACTGATCAAATCATGCGTTCTTAAGTGGTGAATTCACTTCAAATTACCTAAGCCTTCGGAGTTGAGAATCTAAAGAATCTTCAAAGGCACTGAAGCTAGAAAGCTATTAATTGGAACAAGCAAGAAGACAAGAAAACTTTTTTTGAAGAGAGAAGACAAGAAAACTTTAACAAAAATTTTAGACTCTATATTTGATTACTCAAATGTGAATGATGAATGATACAATTGAGATGGGGAAGATCTTTATTTATAATTAAGCTCTTCTTACATAAACAATAAATTGAATTATATTAATGGCTAACATTCAAACCTATAGTAAAAATAGTACTAAAACATTTAAACTATTATCTTTAAAATATAAAATTACCTTGAAAAAATACGATATCAAAATTTCTAGACATTTCATATTAAACTAATTTTGGTGGGCTAATGTAAGCTCAAACCACTCATAAGAACAACGTAAGTTTACGGCTGTAAATGAATTGAGCTTGAACGAATAAATTTTTATCCGTGTTCGTTTGTTTATTTTTAAGTTGTTCATGTTCGGTAAGAATTTCAATATTTTTGTTCATATTCGTTTATTTAAAATTATGTGTGTTCATATTCGTTTGTTTAATGTTCACGAATATTAAACGAATATGTTCATGAACATATAATTGAACATGTTTACGAAACAATGTTAATAAATAATAAACAAACAAACAATAAATAAATACATACACACAAATATTATTTTTATATTTTTATAAGAAAATATCATTAATAAATAGACGAGTCTATAAACGGACTTATAAACGAGCCAATAAATAAGCTTATTCGTGAACATTAACGAACCGAACACATATTTTTTTGTGTTCATTTATTTATTAAACGAACATTAAAATTTTGTTCATACTCATTTATTTAACTTAATAAATAAACGTTATACGAATGATTCAGAATAGCTCATCTAACATTATGTTCATAAACACCTTTACTTAAGTTGTAATAGGCGCCTTAATTACATGCCTTTGTGCACGGGCAGTGATAAATACAAGTAGCAAGGTGGGAAAAGTAGAGGGCGGGAAAAAAGAAGGGGTGGCGCGTGGAAGTTCCAAAGTACAGTTACGAGGAAGTGGTGGGGACCAAGTCGTTAAAAAGGAGTGGAGATGAGACCCAGCAGATAAATCATCTCATCGTTACTGTTTCTAACGTCAGATGTTCTTTTGGCAGTTTCACTTTCAATCTTTTTCCCTTCACATTTCTTTTACCCATTTGGAAATTTTTGAGTTTAGGTTTTCACAAATTGGAGTAAACTTGATCTAATTCATTATTTAAGAATAAAAAGCATTTAATTTAGTTATAAAAATATAAATATTAGTAGAAAAATAATTTTTGATATTTTATTATTATATTGAACAGTCGTTTAGATTTGATCAGGGTTAGCCCCAAAACGAGCCTGCCTACTGATAGACAGGTCCTGTGCAGCCCAATATACTTCACCTTGGGTTGGGGGCATTACTTAATGGACTTCGTAAATAAATGAACAAATTTATTAAATTTATATTTAAATTTTGGTTAATTTATGCTATTAGTCCATGTATATTTATATATTGTGATTTTAGTCTTTATAATCTAATTTGATAAATTTTAATATTTATACTTTTCGAATTTCGAAATTCAGGTCCTAGCACAAAACAATAAAAGTTAAATGAACGAGGTCAAAATTTTGCTATCAGTCTTGTACCAGCGTAAATTGTAGATTTAATTCATATTCTCCGATTTAATATTTTTAGTTTTTATACTTTTCAATTTTGAAAATTTATTTCAATGGTCATTAAATTCATTAACTAAAAATTATATGTGTGAATATTGCAACAAACATTTTAATATCATGTCGATTGAGTCTTAGTTTGAATAATATTAACATTGTTGTCATTACATAAAGATGTAAATTTAAACATATTTATTTTCCTATTCAAAAGTTGGGGAAAGATTACAGCTCTAAGTATTGTATATAAATTTTTTTTTTTTTTACTATCATTGCATTTATAAAGGCCAAAAAGTGAGAATGAAACTTAAATAAATAAAAGGGTTCCATTTGGTTTCTAATTTTTTTTAGAAAATATTTTTTAAAACAATTGAAAAATATATTAAAAAAAAAAGACTCAGTTTCGTAAAACCAAATCAAACCTAAATCTCTCTATGGCCTATGCATATATAACATAATAATAATAGAGAGAAAGCAAAGCAGAAAGTCAAAATGGAAATGCCCACAAAAGTTTTCTGCTCAACTACTTGAACTTTGAGACAAATTAATATGTGCCCACCATGAGTTCGATATTTTCTCCCAGAAGAGCCAACCAATTTGAGTATATTCCTTCTTGTAAAGCTGTAGTTTTGAGCTTTTTCTTTTCTATATCAGACTTCAGGACTACATTTCGTCCTTGGTCGGATTTGGAAGCTGCATTAGAAGTTTCCATTTTTCACATGTTTCTTTGCAATTTGCAATTCAATATTATAAAATCTTCATTGTTTTTATACATATGGGTGTACGTACATTCACGCTTGTTACGAGAATGGGTCCAAATTTCACAATACATCTCTCGACTATGCTTACTGGAAATTATCGTTTTATTTTTCGACGTCCACAAGACACAAACCCTTCGAAGATTCGTGACATCCAAATCACGGTACATGCGGTACAATCTCACACCCGTAGTCGAATCAGCACTACATTTTACTCTAAAATCTCACCCACTAACATGTTTTTATCTATACCTTATTTCACAATGGATTGTTGGATGGATTTTGGTTGAGTATCGATCTGGTTAGAAAGGTTAAATCAGTTGATCCATGGATCGGTATGAAAGGTTGATTTTAGTTAAAAAAATTGATTAAATCAGTAAAATTAATTTTCTATATTTTAAAGAATATTTTTTTTATGAAATTTTAATGATATATTTAATCAAATTGAAAAAATCAATCGAACTACAAAGAAACTTGAAAGTTTTATGAACCTATCCATGATGATCGAACTAGTCAAAATCTTGAAAACCTTAGTATTTGTTTTAAAATTTTATAAAAATGTACGGGTGAACTATCATTAGTTACTAAATTATGGATAATTTTTTGTTTTGGTCACCTAATTAAAAAAAATTACAATTTGCACATTGAACTATTGAAAGTTTTCATTTAAGTCATTGGACTATTCAAAAGTTTTTATTTAAGTCACTGGGCTGTTAATTTTTTTAAGCTTTGTCAATGAGCTCTAAGCGGCGATTCGATGATTGATACAGTGTATTACTACCTGCCGATGAGTAGAAGAACATACCTTAGATCCAAGTTGATCTGACGGTTTGTATTGAAAATCAGAGAAAAAATTGTTTGAATTTTGATTCGTAAATTCATAACGTTCAAAATTGTTTTCTATAAAAAAGAACTATAGAAAAGAAAATGAAAGAACACTTTTGATTGGTGTAAACAATGCGAATAAAGAAAGCAATATAATATCGATTTAATAACTGATGACTTAAATGAAAACTTTTGAATAATTTAATGATGAAATTGGAACTTTTTTAGTTAAATGACCAAATCGAAAATTTATTCATAATTTAGTAACTAATAATGTAGTTTACCCAAAATATGATTAGAGTGTATTTTTATAATTTTACCTTCTATAAATCAAATAATAAAATTTAAATTTCAAACCATGATATAATAAAATAAAATTTTAACTTTACATTTGAATTTTATATGAATTTTTAATAATTATATTTCTTACATAACTGAAAAAATCCCTACGGTGGAAAAAAAGAGAGGCAAAAAGCCCTTACTAATCTCTTGATTTTTCTTGCTCATTTTCTTTCTATTATCTCCTCTCTCTCTCTCCATTTCTTTCTTTTTCTTGCTTCACTGTCATTGTTCCTCATATCTCTGCACACCCAAAAAGAAACCCAGAAACATTGAAAGGGGGAAGCTTTTGAATATTTAGCAGTGTTAGTTCACTGCTCGAGAGAATAATTTTTATTAGAGAAAAAAAAAAAACAAGTCGAAAGTTATATAATTCCATTATATTTCCCTCCTTTTTTTTTTTAATTTTTGATTTGCTTGGGCTTTCATCAAATCAAAGAAGCTCTGCAAATTTTGGGTCATTTTTTGGGTTTGCATTTTGTGGGGTTCAAATGTGGAGTAAGGGCAGTTTTGCCGGATTTTAATGCCGGCTGGAGAGTCGAGGGAGTTTTGAATGGATTTACAAGAGTTAATGCTTTACTTTTTTCGACATTTCTTGGAGAGGATATAATAAGCTTTGGTTCAATCATGGTAACCAGATTTGGTTTTAAGCTTCGATTTGCTGTCGTTATATTCGAGGTAAACCTTCGATTTCACTGTAAATTTTCTCCTTTTTTTTTCTTGAAAAAAATTGAATCCATGGGTTTTCTGGTAGAAATCAAAATGGTGCTGAGCTCTTGGCGTTACTGAGACAATTAGTGGGAAAAAGATCAGATATTTACCATTTTTTTTTGTCTAATATTTTTTTTAAACAAAATCAAATCATTTTGCTTGGTTTTCTCTTCGTATAAAGATGGGATAAATTTGATTACTTCTTAGTTTTATTTATATTTATGTATTTTACTTCCACTTTTAAAACTTTCTTGTGATCTTTACTTTTTGGTAACTGTTCACTAGGGTTTACTAATTGAACAAAACTGTGAACTTCTAGTTTGATTCATTATTGGAATTTGAAAATTATCCAGGATTATGTATATAAAGCTTTTAAATTTTATTAATTGTTTAAGTTGGAATTTTTTTCGTTTCAAATTATCTGGATTTGAATTCATGATTTACAAAAATATCTTTTTTGTGCCGGTACTAGTCACTCTTAGCTTGGTTTTATTATCTTCATTGTTGCGTACATAGTCTCTTTTGGCTTTTGTATTTAATTTGTTTGTCTACTTCCCGTTGACACCCAAGCTTTTTGTGGCGTCTATTGCAGCTTTTATTGATTTTGTTATGGTTTGGAGCAGCTACTTCGAAATTTCAGGGGCATCATCCACAATGGGAAGGCCCAGAGAGAGGAGTTGGTGTAAACATTGTCTCACATTCATGTATTCATGACCAGATAATTGAACAGAGGAGACAACCAGGTCGTGAAGTTTATTCAGTTACCCCTCAATTTTATGACCACTCCAGTACCTCAAATAATGTTCTTCACAAAGGAAGGTCCTTGCTCGAGATTTCTGAAGTGCTTGAGCATCCAAAGGAGGCTAAGCAGCCTATAAGAATATATTTAAATTATGATGCCGTTGGCCTTTCACCAGATAGAGATTGTCGAAAAGTTGGTGACATTGTGAAGGTGGGTGCTTTTGTTTCGTTGGTAAACTTGGTAACATTGTAGTTCTGGTCATGATTGTGAACCTAATGTGCACCCTTGGTGTTTGCTCTCTATGCTTGTTTTGTTTTCATTGTTGTATATATTTTTATTTGTCAGCTTGGGGAGCCTCCTGTGAGTTCATCTCCTGGTACACGCTCCTGCAATCCTCATGGTGATCCTCCGATTTTTGGTGACTGTTGGTATAATTGCACTTTGAATGATTTATCTGGGCAAGACAAACGTCATCGTCTTCACAAGGTTTTACCCTATACGTACTACAGATAAACTACAAAAGAAATTTGTGTTCATTTGAATTACAATGAAGCCAATGCTAACTTTTGAAAGAAATATAATGAAGGCTCTAGGGCAGACAGCTGACTGGTTCAAGAGAGCCTTGGCTGTAGAACCTGTGAAAGGGAATTTGAGATTGAGTGGATATTCTGCATGTGGACAAGATGGAGGTGTACAGCTTCCTCGTCAATATGTTGAAGGTATCTCATTTCAGTTCTGTCACTGTGGTTTGGTTCCATTTATTTGAATGTGGCCTCTAAGAGCACTTTCATTTTAGGTTCATTGTTTTGTAACTGTTATCTTTATCCAACTTTTCTTGCAGAGGGTGTTGCTGATGCAGACTTGGTCCTTCTTGTGACTACACGACCTACCACTGGCAACACTTTGGCATGGGCAGTAGCATGTGAACGTGACCAGTGGGGCCGTGCTATTGCCGGTAATTTATAGTTGGCACATCTCTAAAGTGTGGAATATGTTGCTGTCATGTGAAGTAGAAGTCTAAAACCAAAGGCAATGTTTTTGTAGGACATGTGAATGTTGCTCCTCGGCATTTAACTGCAGAAGCAGAGACTTTACTATCAGCTACTCTTATCCACGAGGTGTGGTGATGTTGTTTTATGAATTTAGAAAAGCATAGAAGGAAATTTAGTGTCCTAAATATTGTTCTTATCCAGGTTATGCATGTTCTTGGCTTTGATCCGCATGCTTTTACGCACTTTAGGGATGAGAGAAAAAGGAGGCGTAGTAAGGTAATTGCATGGTGTTTACTATGAATATGTCCTTGAGGCATCAAAGCAATTTGCATAAATATTGTTCGGTTATCTCTGTGTGCATTCTGCAGGTTACTGAACATATTATAGATGAAAAGCTTGGGAGGATGGTTACACGTGTGGTGCTCCCACGTGTTGTTATGCACTCGCGGCATCATTATGGGGTATTGTTAACATTTTCTTTTTGTCGAGTTTTGTGGTTTTAGATTATTGAACCAATGAGAAAATCGAACAAATAGTTTATGGCAGTTTAATTGACAGGCATTCTCAGACAATTTTACTGGCTTAGAGCTAGAAGATGGGGGAGGACGTGGGACATCAGGTATTCAATTCTGTCTGTTATTTGTCTCTCTCCTCTTCATTGAGATGTTGCTTATGGATTTTTTTTAACACATAGAACCTTTCTCGAAACTAGCATACATTGCACAATATGATTCCTAACGGAAGATGCAGCAAGCAGTTTGGTCGTTAATGTTTGGTGATGACTTGGCTGCAGGATCTCATTGGGAGAAAAGGCTTTTGATGAATGAGATAATGACGGGATCCGTGGATACAAAATCAGTAGTTTCAAAAATGACACTGGCTTTGTTGGAGGATAGTGGGTGGTATCAAGCTAACTATAGCATGGCGGATCATCTTGGTTGGGGTCACAACCAAGGAACTGATTTTCTGACTTCTCCTTGCAATCTCTGGAAGGGAGCATATCATTGCAACACAACCAATTTGTCCGGTTGTACATATAACAGGGAAGCAGAAGGTTACTGTCCTATTGTAAGTTATAACAGGGACCTACCTCAATGGACTCGGTACTTTCCTCAGGCTAACAAGGGTATGTTCTCGTTTGTGTTATTTTATCTGTCTGCTTTTTGTTTTTGAGGCCCTCTTTTATGACGTACTCCCTACAATTATAAACTGAATTCATATTTGCAAGTGCAACTCAAGTATTGCAGTGAATGAACAGGTTTCAAGTTTTGGGCATGTAATGCAATCATTTTACGCTTATCAACGTCATTGAACTTTTAGTTTGGTCCTGCTTGTGAGGTCTATATACTTATGTTTTTTACTTTTCCAGGTGGTCAGTCCTCATTGGCTGATTATTGCACATTCTTTGTGGCTTACTCTGATGGATCTTGTACGGATACTAATAGTGCAAGGGCCCCGGATAGAATGTTAGGCGAAGTGAGAGGGAGTAACTCCAGGTGAATATTGAGTTTCAACCTTAAAAACTTTGCTGGGAATTGGTTTAAAATTTTCATATTACCTTAGGAATGGTTGATGAAGTTTTTGTTTTGATGTGATTATTAGGTGCATGGCTTCATCCTTAGTTCGTATGGGTTTTGTCCGTGGTTCTATGACCCAAGGAAATGGTTGTTATCAGCACAGATGTGTAAATAACTCATTAGAGGTACGGGTTGGTGTTTGTAATGTCAAGCTTTGTGCTTGGTAATTTTTTAGAAAAGCAGCGTCAAAGCTTGTGAGTTATGATTGGTGTGGGCTGTGATCTTATCTTTTAGAATAAGCTACTTGGCCAATGGTGATTTACTGCAATGTCAGAATTAAAATTGTTGATCATGGCCTGGTTGACTGAAATAATACCTTCTGTTTATATCAGTAAATGTTGAAACTGATATAGAGTAATGTGCACGTTGAACTTTAAGCTCATTCTCACTGACACTTCTTCATCCTCTTGTTTATAATTGTTTGATTAGGTTGCTGTGGATGGCATCTGGAAAGTGTGTGCCAAAGCTGGTGGATCAGTTCAGTTCCCTGGTTTTAATGGTAATTTCAATCTACTTACTTTTTAGTCAATAAGATATATCTATATGCGTTGACAATTTCTTTCGATGTTTTTTATCTGCAGGTGAACTGATTTGTCCTGCTTACGATGAACTCTGTAGTGCTGGTCCGGTTCCAGTGTCCGGGCAATGTCCCAATTCTTGTAATTTTAATGGTGATTGTGTCAGTGGAAAATGTCGCTGCTTTCCTGGGTTTCATGATCATGATTGTAGTAAAAGTGAGCTCCAGGATCCTTCTCTATTCCATTATTTAGCTATGTACAAAATAACTCATGGTATGCTAAATCTGTTCTGAGCTAATCCTTTTCAATAAACTGATGTTATTTTCCTTTGTCCTCTTCTGTTATACAGGATATTGCCCTGGCAATTGTAATGGGCATGGGACGTGTCTGTCAAATGGGGTTTGTGGATGTGAAAATGGTTTTACCGGCATTGACTGTTCCACTGGTAATGTGTTTATTTAGCTGTTATTCTGTAAGTTTCTTTTTTTTGTGAAGAAATATTTGAGAGGTTTTATCTTTTTGTCATCTTTGCATAGACCTTTTTAGAGCACTTTTATTACATAGTTAAGCACACAAATAAAAGATATATTCCTTTCCTTTTCAAAGAAAAAGAATTGAAGAGTGCTGTTTCAATATGCTTATATATTCATAGACACCTCCTAAGGTTCTTATTTCTTTTTTTATACCATTTCATGATGCAAAATATGTAATCCTTCTGCTTATGTCAGGATAAACAGTCGGTTAATGCCATTGCCCCCCACTCTTTACCATTTTGTTTTGAATTTCATATGCAGCCGTTTGCGATGAACAATGTAGTCTTCATGGTGGTGTCTGTGACAATGGAGTTTGTGAGTTCCGCTGCTCTGACTATGCGGGATACACGTGCCAGAACAGCTCCACTCTCCTCTCTAGTCTTTCTGTATGCAAAAATGAGTTGGAGAGAGAGTTATCTGGGCAACACTGTGCACCCAGTGAGGCAAGCATATTGCAACAGCTTGAAGAAGTTGTCATCATGCCGAATTACCACCGTCTATTCCCAAGTGTTGCTCAGAAGTTGTTTACTAATTTCTTTGGAAGCAGCTACTGTGAATTGGCTGCCAAGCGAGTGGCCTGCTGGGTAAAACATCCCATCCCTATTGTTTTATTCATCTCCGTAGTTGTTTTGCTTTCAGTTCATGGCTATTATTTTCCTCACAAGCTTGACTCTAAACACCGATCATATATGACCAGATATCGATCCAAAAATGCGATAATGATGGGGACAACAGACTACGAGTATGCCATTCAGCATGTCAGGCGTATAATTTAGCATGTGGAGCATCACTAGACTGTTCAGACCAAACTCTGTTTAGTAGTGAGGAGGAAGGTGAGGGGCAATGCACCGGCTCTGGCGAGATGAAGGTTTCATGGTTCAATCGTTTCCGAAATCGTTTATTCTCAAGCAATTCATCCTTGAAAGGAGTGTATGTAAAATATAGCCAACTCTAGCCCCCCCCCCCCCCCCCCTAATTCTCTTGCTCTTGTTCCTTCAAAATTTGGCGTGTAATTTATCTAGGGTACCAGTGTAGGAAAGTTGTAGAAAAGTAGGAAAAATTTGGGTTTTGATTAGGCTTTAAAGCCAAATGTAGAGAAAATTGAAAAAGAATGTAAAAGCAGCAAAAGAAAAAAGAAATAGAAGAAAACAAAAGGAAGAAGCTCTTGGCCGAAGGCCTTTGGGAAGGAAATGAAAGTAAATGTCTCAGATTATTGTCTTCTTTACTTTTAGGTAAACTACAAAAAAAATAATTATTTATGGATGGTTTAAGTTACATTTTCATCACTAAATTTTAATCTATTATAAAATAGTCACTAGCGTTACTAGTTCTAAGCACTTTGGTTACTCTACCGTTACCAACCTTAAAAATGCTTGGTAAAAGTGTTATGGAAGTTTGATGTGGTACAAATTGTGCCGTTAAGTGATGATGTCATCACTATATATGGGTAAATTTTAAAAATTAGTTATTTAGGTTTAAAATGTTACGTTTTAATTATTTATTTTAGTCACTGAATCGTTAATTTTCGTTAGCCATTCGCTGTTGGTTCATTGAATTAAGAAAATCTTTGTTCTTAAACGCGCATTTTCTTTCTCGCCAAACAAGCAAAATCACAATCTTCGAAACAGTTTGAAATGTTGTAACTAAAAGAGCATACCTTATCATCTATTTTAAGCAGAAATGCTTTGATTTCAATCTAATCAACAATACGAAGCATCAAATTTACCTAAGAAACTACCAATAACCATTTATTCTAACCACAATCATGATCAAAACCGAATCATCATTTATTCTAACCACAATCATGAATCAAAACCGAATCAACATTTATTCTAACCACAATCATGAATCAAGGCTCAGTTGGACAAAACGTGATCAAATAATCCGACCCAGAACAAGTCCGAGTACTTGAGGCATCATCATAAGCATAACTATATGCTGTAGGACAAGCATTCTTGAACATCACCGAGTACTGCGTCGGCGAGCAAGTCTGAGGTGTAGCATGGTCCCCAGTGCAGCAAAACTCAGGCGAGTTAAACGCCGCACAGGCACTTTTACAAGCTACGACAGAACCTGAGTCAATGACCTGCAACTCGGGCGGGCAATTGGAATTAAGATCTGAGACACAGCCTGCATATTGGCAATCCCCTGAACCACCAGTTGCCGTGACTCCTAAGGCAACGTTGTAACCATCCACCAGACTGACATCATAAAAGTCCTTATCACCCGAGCCTCCGCCTGCAATGGTGAACTCCACCAGGGAGACAGGTGGCGCACCGCCGCCAGTACACTTCAGTACGCCACCACAGTCGCCAGTTACGCATTTCCCAGAGGCAGAGTTGTCAAATGTGCAGCCGGTTCGACCCCAGAAGCGACCGGACCAGCCAGGTGGAGCCTGATATTGAGCTGATGAACCGGGTGCCAAAACAAATCCGCCCTCGCCAATCGCAGCACCGTTACCGGAGAGTGAACCTGGCCATACCGTGAAACTACAATGGTTTTGGAGTGTAAAAAGCGTCGCTGAAGACAAAATCGTCCCTGAAACCGTCATTAAAACCAAAGTTGAAACAGTGCAACTAGAATCCAAATGTTTAAATCAGTTTTCAACTAAAAATGATTCAAAAATGCATAAACAATCAAGACAAACAACACGGATACTTTATAAATTACAGATTTACCAAAAGAGAAGAGATTTAGAAAAAGAAGATAAAGCCCAGAAATCGCCATTGATGGTATTCGTAAGGAAGGAAAGATTGAGATAAATGGGAAGTGGAGAGATTTGATGCAGGGGAAAAATGGGATGGTGAGGTGTTAATATAGAAAGTTGTTGTGTGTACCCCATAAATTTTGCTTGCAAATATAATAAAAGTTTGTCAAACTTTTCGTAAACGATATTAGATTCTCAGGTCTCTTTGGGAGTACTGAGTAAATTATGAAAACAATTTCTTAACATTTATTTCCTCTGTTCTGTCTTTTCGTGGTCGGTTATGATTCTTTGATTATTAATCTCTTGCTTCGGTTCTAGAAACATGGTAATTCGTGTATTTGTATGATATTTATGGTTTTTTTCTATTACTAATTATGTTTTAAGATGCTATTTATTAAGTTAATACTTTATTTCGTATATATAATCTATATATATTTATGTTGGATTAAGTTCATATCATAAATTAACTTGATATTGACTTGGTTAAAATTTTCTTAATAAAAAGTTAAATATTAATATAATGCTATTTTTCATCATTTACTAATTTTATATAAGGTTTATATGGAAAAAATGGGCAAAAAAATTAATTAAGTTTCTATATTAATTTTGCATCCAATTAAGTCTTTTTTATTAATTAAAATAATCAATTAAGTTCTTTTGTTAATGGTTTCCATCATTTATCACTTTGACCATTAAAATAAATTAGCGGCCTAATCAAATGGTAACATGTGCTAACTTTTGGTTTAATCTAATATTTCCTCATAAAAATATTAGAAAATTAGAAAAAAAAATAAAAAATTATAAAATAAAACAGTTAAAAAATAAAAATATCAAATATTAAAAATATTAAAATTGATATAAATTTATTAAAAATAAAAATATATAAATATTATAAATTATAAAAATTTATAAAATTAATATTTTTTTAAAAATGTTTAAAATAAAAAAGTATTAGAATTCTTAAAAAATAAAAAAATTGTAAATAATTATAAAAATATTAAAATTTATGTAAACTTATAAAATTATAAAAAAAATTATAAATCTAACACGTCTGGTTGTCGAATCCAAATCACTACATTACCGAAGCAACTCAGGCTATCTCATTATATAATCATAAAATTTAATTCATAATTACCATTCAAACCAATTTAACCACCAATCATAATCACAATCACATATTCATAATGACCAAGAAACAAATTCATCATTTTACGGAGTTATACAAGGTCAAATTTAGAAACAAGAATCGAATTCAAACTCAATTATCAAATTTTAGGGTTATGTCTCGAGATAGTCTTTATTTTTTTTTATTTTTATTTTTTGCTTCTATGTTTACATGTCTTGAGACACTAGAAGTGATGTCTTTAGGAAAGGTTCTTTATGCCTCAAGACTAGATCTCGAGACCAAACTCCCTTATTTTTTCATTTAAGCTTCGATGTTTGGAGATCTCAAGACAATGGAATATTGTCTCGAGACTTGAAATAAGATAAAATTTGTTTAGATTTGATGTTTCTATGTCTCGAGACAAAGTCCACTCTATCTTGAGACATTCTGTCAATTGTCTCGAGACATGAAAGAATAGTCTCGAAACATAGATCATTCTAACAACCCAAATAATAATTTCACATTCTTAATGTCTCGAGACATTTGAAGACATGCTTTTTCTATCTCAACACTGAATGATATAATGACTCTAAATGCTCAATTTCAAACATTCAAAACATTCCAAATACAAACCTTAAACATATTAAACTTTATATCAATGGCAAACCATCAATTTGACACATAAACACAATTGCACACCACCATTTCATAGCAATTCATGCATCAATACCCAAACAACCAACTTACATATTCAAACTCGTATAAACTACCTTAATTAACTACTAATCAAATTATGAAATTCAACTTTATAAACCAAATAAACCAAGTTACCAAAACGCAAACTCAACATCGAACCACAATTAGCCTAGGTACATGTCATATAGCCCAAAGTCATACATACATACATACATACAAAAGAGGAAATAAGGTGTATCTCGAACTAAATTATTGGATTGAATGCTTGATTATTGTAAATTTATGTCTACTTGTGTCCGAGACCTACGTACAGAAACAAACATAATTATATTCTGAATATTGAATATTCAATGGTGATTCTATAATTCAGATTTAATATATATAATTAGATTTAAGCTGATAAATAAACCTAACATTAACTATTTTACTTCATCACAAAGTCAATAATCACATAATTTCCCAACTTCCCCATAATTACATATTTAAATATTTCATACTTTCGTACTATGATGCATTCAGTAATTCAGCATATCATTCATTGGCATTTTCAATATTTACTCATTTCGGTTTTTATTAATCAATGATAGGCATTAGTCGGATTTGTAAAACGAGTAAGTTCACAACCTTCTAGGAATTGATATTGTTTTAAATTCAAAGCATTTTACTATTTTACTTAAAACTCAATTTTTGATTAATTTATATCTGATATAGTTTAAATATTAATTTATTATGTTTTCTATAAAATGCGAGTGGATGAGTTTTATTTAAAGGGATTTGCGAGAGAGCACGTGCAAGAGAACCTTCAAATCACGTGAGTTTCTCCTACGACTAGATGACTCCGATTTTCAATCCTGCAATTTTTCATAATTTTTTTTGAATATATTGGTGTGATTATATAGTAATATCTGTTCATATTTTCTTAATCTTTTGACAATGCACACACAGGCGCTCGAACTCGAAACTCTTAAAATGAATAACATCCTCTTTTCCACTGAAACCACTTATTGAATTCAATTTCCCATAAAATTTAAATTAACCTCTCTCAACTCAATTAAACTATTTTTCTTTAAAAATAACAATATTTTTCATTTAAGACCATATGGGTACAAAGACAATCACAATATAAAACCACACATAAATTACTAAGTTTTTTCTTTCACAAAAATTTAATCACAATTATGAATGCCATATGGTATTTGACGTAAAGAGTTCCGCACTAAACTCTTTACAGATATTTTTTCACTTCCAAAATAAAATATTGCTTTTATGGCTTATTTTTTAGAAAATAAGATGCCTTTGCGAAATCAAATATATTAGTAAGATCCCATTCATCAATGCTTTCAAAAAGTATTTTTCATTGTAAAAGTACTTTTTGACTAAAAACTGTACTAAATAAGTAATTTTTGAAATTTTTTTTTGACTTTTCAAGAGTATTTTTTCTTATATGAAGAAGTTAAAATTTTTAATTTTTTCATTTCAAAAGTATTTTTAACAGTTCAATTACGTTTTCACCTCTTCAACACATGATACTTTACTTTCTTTGATTAATTGCTTAAAAAATATTTAAAATTTATATTTTAAAATATTAATAAAAAGTATAATAAATTATTTTCTATATTCTTATTAAAATATCATAATATTAACTAATTTAATTATTATTATTTAAATGTTTATTTATTACTTTATAACACATGTCTAAAATTGATATTTTAATTTTCAAAAGCACTTTTTTACTGCTATACTAAACACTTACATTTTAAACCAAACTTTTCAAAAGTACTTTTACAAAGCACTTCTTAAAAGCAATACTAAACTAACCCTAAATGAGACACAATAAGGGTGTAAATACGGTTTGTGCGTGAGAATAAAAATAAATTTAAAAGAAATTAAGAAAGCTTGAAAGTATGTATGAATATCACCTTTTAAAGGTTCTATTTGTTTTAAGGTTTGTAAATTTCGGGTAAAATTAAATTAATTCGGTTAATCGATTAAATTCTATTCAGTTAATAATTTTTTGGAAGTTTATCTAATGGTTAATTTGGTTCGAAATTGATCGGTTAATCGAATTAATCGAATTAAATAAATAATATTATAATATATAAGTATTAATCCACTTAATAAACCGGTCGATTCGAAATTGGTCGGTTAATACGATTAATTCTGTTAATTTTTTTATATGTTTTATACTTGTTTTAACCAAAAATAAAAATATATATATAAATTTCGATTAACCGACTGAATTAATCGAAAAGTTTGGTCTGGTTAATTTCTTTGAAAAAATTTCGATTCAATTAACGATGAAGGGTTTAAAAAGGTCGGTTAATTCGGTTAATGCTTGTTCGGGTCGATTAATTGATTGAACACCACTAATTTGTCCTACCTATATTTTGGTGTACAAAAAAGTTACTGACAAATAAACCTTAAGGATACAATGAAGTACAATGACTGTTGACATTTTACATTGATGGAAACAGTTCACATAACATTGAGTGGAGCATAGCAAGAATATCAATTTCTATAAAAAAAAAACTTTTTGTAGTAATTTTTTATAGAATAATTTAAGAATATTAAAAGATAAAAGGAGAATAGAAAGAAACTTTTGATGTGTTTTTTGTACTTTAAAAATAAAATTTGACTCCTATTTATTTATAGGAGTTATTATGTCTCTTCATAGAAATATAACTATCCAAATGGATAGTCACATCTTTTAACTATAAACATAATTATTCAAGAGATATTTACTTGAATAATTATGACTCTTTATTAATAATTAAGTGATATAACTTTTGATAACAAGGGACATAACTCGCCATTATGAATAGTGATAACTCTTGGTTAATAACCAAGTGATATAACTTTTGGATCACTTGTAACTTTTCAACTAAAATTAAGAAACATTATAAATATGATTAAATGTTCCAACAATCTCTCCCATTTTCAAAATATTCTAGATTTTGATAATTTTGAAAAACCGATTGCATAAATGAAAGTATCTTACAGTTGAACCTTCACTTAGTGAAAACATGTTAAAGTTAATCGAAATTGCATGGTAAATTATGTTTTGAACCAGCTATTCCATTTGATTAGTTGAACACATCTCACATAACGATTTCAACACCACTCAATGCACAATATCAAGGGACACTATTATGGCTATGTGTCTGTAACCTCTTTTCATAAGTAGATCCCATTGAGAGTGTTCCCTTTGGCCCTTGGCCTTCACCTCCACAAATT
The DNA here is from genome assembly GCA_039519145.1 of Kokia cookei. Lineage (NCBI taxonomy): Eukaryota > Viridiplantae > Streptophyta > Magnoliopsida > Malvales > Malvaceae > Kokia > Kokia cookei. Next base: position 21,094,611 of record CM076902.1, read on the forward strand.
CCCTTATCTTGCCACTTGTTTGACATACCTTTTTGTCGCGAAAAAGATTTCTTCTAAATCAAAATTTGACAAGATCATTGACCTTAATGCAATTGCATTTTTCGATATTAATCCTCATAGTACCATGCTTGTAGAGGAATGTGAATACACGATTAATAGACATGCCTTTTTAAATTTCACATCAATTGCAAAATAGAACTTTAAAGTTGTTGGTGTGTGGGGATAAAAATAAACTTATGAGAAATTAAGAAGGTTACAAGGCGTGTGTCAATGCCACTTTTTTTAAGGTTCTATTCGTCTCCACCTATATTTTGGTGTGAAAAAAAGTTACTTGCAAATAAATCTCAAAGATATAATGAAGCTCAATAACTGTCAACATTTTGCACTAATGGAAATAGTCCACTAAATATTGGGCGAAGCATAGCAAAAATATCAATTTCTATAAAGAAACTCTTTAGTAATTTTTTATAAAACAATTTAGGAATATCAAAAGATGGAAAAGAATAGAAAGAAACTTTTTATGTATATTTTTTGTGTATTAAACAAATGAAATTTGACTATAAACATAATTATTTAATAAATATCTACGTGAATAATTATGACTCTTTGTTATTAATTAAACGATATAACTTTTAAATCACTTGCAACTTTTCAATTATAATTACTAAAAGATCATAAATATTTTAAAAATATTCCAAAAATAAAATATTTACTTCCATATAATAAAACATATAGTTTATAACGTGGATTATAAAAACTCAAATAAAGTTTATTAGTTAAGCAGATGAGTTTCACAAAATTTTAAGTGCAAAAAATGTTAATCAAACATTTGTGGAACTAGTAAGTACGTGAGAATTTTTTTTTTGAATTATAATAATATGATAAAATTTAAACAACAAATGGAATTAACACGATTCAAATTTGAATTTGATAATTTTGACCATTAAATCATTACATGAAATTCGTACATAAAATTTTTTAAACCCCTTAAACAGTTGAGAATATGGTTAATTATTTTGATAACCTTTAATATTTTCCAAAATGGATAACTTAATTTCATCTCAATAATGCTTTAAGTCCAATAAAGGATCGTATCTTAGATTGGATAATTGACATTAAATGTTAATCAAATTGTATGACATTGATTGATTAAAGTGATATTTAATATAGATTAGCGATTAATTTTAATTAATTCTTCACACCATATAGTCTGTGCCTACCCGATTATTATCTCGATTGACTTCCGATCAACCAACTTTCACATCGTTCTTGGCATTTTCCATGTTGTTCGGCCATGATGTTCATTTTGTTCATACTTGGTTTGTTGGACAATTATTTTGTCTAAGTCTACGACCTTAAATATCGGTATTTGGTGAGCTCATAATTGCTGAAGGAATAAATATCATACATAAAACGATAAATTTTAAAATTATAGATGAATTTTGATATAATATAAAATATAAAATATGAAATATTGATTTTTATTTGATACAATTTAATATATAAATTTTTAATTTTAATTTTAATTTAATTTTCACATAACATTTATTATATTATTTATGGAAATTATTTTTCTTGACTTAATGAAAATTGTTGGTTGATATTTTACTAAAATAAAAAATAAATGAGTAAATTTTAATATTTTCACATTATTATTTTTTTTTTGGAAATAATTTAAATTAGACAGTTTTAGTTGAACAAACCCAACATAACTAAAAAAGAAGAACAAATATAAACACTTTTTCAGACATCCCACGTGTGTTTTTGACAAAGGAGACAACAGGAACAATCACCTTCACCATATCGCAGAAACAAAGAAATTGGTAAACGCGAAGGAAATTTTGGAGGATTTCAAAGTTTTAAGTATCATACTGCAAGGCTTTGTTTAATTGCACATAAAACGCGTTAATTTCTTTGCTTCATAAGGCAGTTGGTGGAACCTTTTGTGAGGTCATCAGTCATGTGATTCATGCTCGATGTGGGAAATAGCAAAACCCAACACACACGCGCAACAGACCCACCTTAGTGTTTCATTTTAACCAACGAGGAACTAATTCTTCCTCGTATATCTATTACCTTAATTCCGTAGTTTTCATGCAAATAATCCTAATTCTCCTCACTACTTATAAAATGCTGAATCTTGTAAAACACTTGAATTCTAATATGTAATGAATAATATTATTTAATTAAGATTCGAGTTTTGATAGAAATACAATAATTTACTCCAGATTGAATAATAAATGAATATAGTAACTTTAAACATCCGGACCCTCCTACCTGTTTTTGCTTTGTGCATAAAGTTACTTTGAAGGAAAGATTGACAGACTACTGATGATGCTTTCTCTCTTAGTTTCTTGAGGGGATCAAATATGGGGATTAGCAGACCCAATGGAGGGTGGACCTGGACTATGGGTTGTAAGACCCTGAATCTGTGCTTTCCTGTACAAGTCAGCCCAATGGTAAGTTGAGTTGAGCTTGGAATGGGCATTGGGCGATGTTTATAACCAGTAATGTAAGCAAGGTATGGAGAAGATGAGCTTTTATAAATTATACAAACTTGCGCATACCCCCTGCCATGGACAAAGAGAAATGAGCCATTTCCCACACGCTTATGAGCTGAAGGACAGCTCCAGCTTAATCCTCTAGCCAGATATAAAAATGAGATATTATCTTCGATAAATGATGGTATAAAATAATTATGCCGTCACTTGCATTAAAATCATACCACGTAACTATATTTTGATTTTTTTGTATATGTGATTGTGTGACATGATTTGAATGGAAGTGATATATATTGTAATTCCTTTGCTTCAGTATTATGGTATTCGACTGACATGAGGTACCCACTATTTGCAAAGTAAAAAAAAAATTTAAAACACAAAAATTTTCTTGGTTCAGTTAATTATATATCGATCTGAAACTTTTCTTTTCTTATTTTATACAGCTATGACATCAGGATTGCATTTGCTGGTTGCTTAGCCATACTTGTCTGTGACTGCGATTGTCCAACATATCTAAAGGTTTATTTTACTTACAGCCAGGAACCATCAACAACCATTGTTATCTGAATAAAGTCTAAATAAATTCATACCCATATGCTTGAATGGTCACCATTGAGAAAGGCAGAAGCAACTCATTTTCATTAATCTACCTTTCAATATAAGTGTCGTCAAAGATGCGTTTTTTCTTTGACAATTTTTTTACTTAAACTTTAATCCATGTCTGCAGTGTCCACTTTGTTTTTATTAATTCTAAAGAAGAAGAAGAAGAACAAATAATAATGATTATCATATGTTGTTGATCTCAAGATACTGAACAAACAGTGCAGCTAACCTAAAAATTCATATTAGAATAATTAATATATGTAATGATGAAGCATTTAGCATTTTTTTTAAGAAAGAAAATGGGATTTTGGAATTTGAAATTTCTCATATTTGACTCTAAATTTTACCACTGGGGAGCAACTCCATTCTTTAAGAAACTGCTAGCCTTTCCTAATGGAGTGAAATGGAGAATAACGTCTGAGGAGTTGAGGGAAAACGATGTAGCACCATCCTCTTTTCAAATATTTATATATGATTTTGTTATTATTTAATCTTGAAGAGAATATTTTAAAGACGGTAGCAAATTATACATATTAATCGATGTGAAACCAGGAACATTTTGCACAAGAATTTTCTATCTAACTTTGGATTTAAAAGAATGTATTATCATGAATAAGATAATATTTGTTAAAGTTTATATCATACAAAAAAATCATTTTTAATCTATCTGTTATTAAATGAAGCATTTTAATTGTATATTTGAGAAATCGATATATTAATCTTTGCATGTTAATTTTGTCATTAATGAAATGATATGGTTTAACGGTGGTTGTCGCGGCATTAAATCAAATTAAAAAACTTAATAGTCTTGAAAATAAATAGAATAACGGGCTCAATGGTGATTGACGTGAACCAAACCACAAACAATTGAACACAACAATTATGTACACAAAAATTAACTTATTATCTCTAATCATTTTTCAAAACTATTGCTTAGCTTTTCAATTTAATTTAATGCCACATTAGCTGCCATTAAGCCATGTCATTACAAAGAAAAAATTGTTTGAAACTGTGATTCCATGTCATCCCTATCTCTTTTCAGTAGGTCAATTTTCTTTCTCTTAATTTTCAACATTTTTAGTTGGAAAATATTTGAAAAGGGTAAGGATGACACGGAATCACAGTTTCATACAATCTTTTCTCTTTCAATACATTAGCAACAAAGTTTATGTGCAAGGACTAAAATGTCAAATTTTCAAATGTACAGGAATTAAAATATTCCTTTTAATAGTATAGGGACTAAAATGATCTTTATGATATGGTACATAAAGTTATGGTAAACTTTTTTTTTTTGAAAGTTTACTAATAAAAAATAATCACAGTACAAATATATGTTCTGAAACTAAGAACTGAAAGAAAGAATTAAATTTTAATAGCACAAACTAAGAACTATTTCAATTCAAGTTTCGGACCAACCAGTTGAATTAAAATTCATATATAACAATAATTTTGCATCAATTCAAATTACGGATTAACTAATTGAACTAAAACCCATACATAACAATAACTCATGATAAGATTCGAAGACCCGTATATCATAATTGTACAAAATAAATCTTGACTTTAAGTGTTTAAAATCCAAAACCTTTACTTTTACCATTCCATTCAACCCTTCACATTTATATGATTAATGACCATGATATTAACGAATTAGACTATGTCATTAAAAAAAGTCTAAAGTAGGTATATAATTTAGTATAATTTATCGGTATATTAAGCTCGTAATAATTTAAATAAAAACAAAATTGAACTTCCTGGTCAAGAATCAAAAGCAGCCCTTGCATAGTTTAAAACCCCAACACCATTTTTACTCCATTAGCTTGACCTTTCGACAATATCTTAAAATGCCTAAATCACCATCACTCTTCGATTTTCACCTTCTCTTACTCTTCACTATCTTTTCCTTAGCCGCCGCCGATGCCATCGCCGCTGCACGGCCAATAACCCAACAATTCAAAGAAGCCCCACAGTTCTATAACTCTGAAAATTGCCCTAAGATAGTTGGTGAAGATGAATTTGATAATGGAACCTCCATTCTTTTATGCTCGGATCAATCTGTTCACGCGGCAATGACCCTTGATTCAGCTTACATACGGGGTTCAATGGCGGCTGTTCTTTCAATACTTCAACACTCCTCTTGTCCCCAGAATATCGTCTTCCATTTCGTCGCCTCCGCCACCTCCAACGCGTCGTTTTTACGCGCCACCATCTCTTCCTCCTTCCCTTACCTCAACTTCCAAGTCTACTCCTTCGACGACTCTTCTGTTTCACGTCTCATTTCAACCTCAATCCGCTCCGCACTAGACTGCCCTTTGAACTACGCTCGAAGCTACTTAGCCGATCTCCTCCCTTCATGCGTTCGCCGAATTGTGTACCTCGACTCCGACCTGGTTCTCGTCGACGACATAGCTAAACTCGCCGCAACTCAACTCGGAGACAACTCGGTCTTGGCTGCTCCAGAACATTGCAACGCAAACTTCACGTCTTACTTCACTCTAACGTTTTGGTCAAGCCCTACTTTATCCTTAACATTTGCGAACCATAAACCTTGTTATTTCAACACCGGGGTAATGGTGATCGACCTTGATAGATGGAGACGAGGAGATTACACAAAAAAGATTGAAGAATGGATGGAGATTCAAAAAAGAACAAGAATCTACGAGTTGGGTTCTTTGCCGCCATTTTTATTAGTTTTTGCTGGAAACATAGTTGCAGTTGATCATCGATGGAATCAACATGGACTTGGGGGCGATAATTTTAGAGGTTTATGCAGGGATTTGCATCCAGGTCCAGTTAGTCTTTTACATTGGAGTGGAAAAGGAAAGCCATGGGTGAGGCTTGATGCTAACAGGCCTTGCCCTTTGGATGCTTTATGGGCGCCTTATGATCTCCTGCAAACGCCGTTTACATTGGATTCTTGATGGGAAATTTTGGAAATGTTGAAATGCTTGTTAATTCGCAGCTGGATTGCAGCGGTTTATAAATCTACCAGCTTTTCTGGCAAGTGTTTGTTTGCCGAGAAAGTGACAGAATCGTCAAGAAATGGGTGGATCGAGCTGTGTACTGTTTCTTCCTTTTGCCAAGATTACGCATTAAAGACGAAGAAATTGAAAATCCAGATGGAAAAGAGCGACGGATTTTACAATCTTTGCTCGGGCGTATGATAACAGTAATAAAAAATAATCTGTAAAGCAAATTAAAGAGGTGGCTATAATTTCCGTGGATCCTTTTTATTTAATAAAAACAAATTTGCCTTTGTAAATAGTTTTTTTTCCCTTTAACTACTATACGATTCTCTCTTTTATTTAATATTTTTAAAAGTAAAATAAAATAATTTTTTAATTTTTTTGAAATTATTTATATAAATAAGGATTAATCCCTCTTTTAGAAATCCCGGTTACTTTTTTAAATTTCATGTTCATGTTAATAAGAATTTAAAATTCAAAATAAATTTTTTTAATACTAAAATCAATAACTTTTATAGGTAAAAATCATAGGATGGGGCTTGTTTAACAATAAAAATAATTTAAGGGTTTGCTTAAACAAACAGATATTTGTTCGTTTTTATGGAAAATGGAAATATTGAAGAAGGCATGTTTAATTAAAATTTATAAAAACGATTTTTGAAAAAATAAGAATGAAAATAGGTGAAAATTAGAAAAAAAAAATATTTTTCACTAAAAATGCTTTATAAAAGTGAAAAAGATGAAAACAAGATTTTTAACTTGAAATGAATTGACTTTAGTTCGAACCCATATAAAAATAAAAATATTCACTTTTTTAAATAATTTTTCAAATATTAAATTTGGTATTTTGATTCAAATCCATATAAATGTAAAAAAATTATTTTATTTCTTATGTTTCTATTACAGAAAAACAGTTACCAAACAATTTATTATTATTTTTATTAATAAACATCTTTTTATTATTAAAAACAAAATTTTGTTACTATTTACCAAATATAATTTTCAATTTAAAAAATAGAAAATAAAGGTTATTTTCTGAATATAAATTGGAAATTATTTTTAAAAACCAAACATAACCTTACATTATGTTTTAATTGCAAGAAAGGAAAATAATGAGTTGAATTTCCCTTGATTTTCCTTGAATTGCTTAGTATTTATTTACTCGATTTGTGGGTAAGACTAGAGAAAGGAAAGTAAGGTTTTGATGCAAAAGTACATTTTTCCTATTAAATTTTACGTAAGTTATTTTATAAAAAAATATATAATTGAAAAAATTATTATAATCAATTATTTCCTTTACTAATTTTTTTATCCAAACAAAATAAACATACATTATTTCCTTTTCAACCCTTTACTTTCTTTTCTTTTATAATTTTTACCCATAGAGTTTCTTTTTGGTACATCATCAAGGAAGAAGACCAGCATGGTCAGGAGAAACTAATGAAAGCTTTCGAAGCACATATTGCCTCTTGTATATTGTAATTGTTCGTTGGTTGCTATCTGATGGTGACAAATTGAAGGACGTCTTTGAGCGCTGATTGAATTTTCCATCCTGCTTTGGTGCGTCCAAGTACAATGTTAGTCCATTTTTTGTAGATGTCCAGTAACTCTAGAAGAAATCATATTAAGGGTTAGTTTAGTAATGTTTTTTAAGAGTGAGTTTGAGTCAAAAAAGTGTTTTTTTTTTCTAGAAAGAAGTGTTTTTTCAAATCATTTTTAGTGCCAAAAATAATTTTAAAAAATTCAAAAATATTTTATTTAATAATACTTTTATTTTAAAAGTATTTTTTGTTCCAAAAATATTTTTAAAAAACAATGCTAAATAAAGTCTTTAAGGGATTAAAAAAAAAATCCGTAGGGTAAGAATTGTAGCATGAAGATTGCTAGCAAAGTTGAAACTCTGAATGGACAACAAATGAATCTGTTTGAGTTCTGAACAATAGCAGCCCCTCCAATCATGTAATTTTGTCGGTTTTGAACAATGCTTAATGAAAGAGACCATTGAGAGGAGTGTTCTCCAGGATTGAGAGAAGGCTGAGTCCTTGATTGACTGACTAGATAAATATTAACAAGATAGGTGTTGCGAATTGAACGGCAGAGATAAAAAAACTCTTTCAATAGCACCTGAAGGACTAGGATAAGATCCTCCGAAGATGAGTTCATTTCTCGATTTCCATATAATGCAAAGGGTAGATGCCATAGCAGTGCAGAAGCTTCTTGAATCTTGGGAGTTGGTGTTGTTTCCTTGGAGCCATTGGAGGATCCAGTTGGAGATGAATGAGTCAATTAAAGAGTTAGAGCATAGCGCAAGAGGGGAACCGAATCAGACTGCCTAGCACAATTACAATTTAAAAAGTTTTTTCTTTGGGAAGATAATTATTACATATCTTTCACAGGAAAATGATGACTTTGAAAGGAAGTTTAACCCAAGCTTTCTACTAAGAGTGATGGAGGGTGGTAATGGTGCTCATCTAGGAAAGAAGGGAATAAGCAATTTTAATAAAAAAGACCCCATTGCGATCAAATCTAATTTATCATCACCTCCCTGAATGCGAGGGGTTCTACTAAGAAAATTAGAGGCTCTGTTAGTATCAAGTAAACTGAGGGACTTATTTTTGATAGAGTTAGTTTCTTACCTAATCTTATTTGAGTCTATACTTAAAAGGGCAATATTATAGCATTTGTCACTAAATTATGGGTAAGTTTTCGTTTTGGTCACTTAACTAATAAAAAGTTACAATATGGTCACTGAACTATTCAAAAATTTTCATTTAAATCATAAACTATTCAACATTTAAAAAAAAGTTCTGTCAACATGCTCTAAGCGACGATTTGACAATTAGTATAGTAGATTGGTATCCATCGATGAGTAGAAAAACATACATTAGATCCAAGTCAATCTAACAGTCAATGTCAAAATTCGGGAAAAAATTATTTGAATTTTGATTCACAAATTCATGATTTTCAAAACTATTTCATGAAAAAACTAAACTGTAAAAGGAAAAGAGAAAAAGAGTTTTTGATTGTTGCAAATAAAGAAAGAAATATATCATCAATTTTAACAGTTCAATGACTTGAATAGAAACTTTTGAACAGTTAGTTAAATAACCAAAACAAAAACTTACTAATAATTTATTGACTAACTGTGTAATTATCTTATACTTAAATAGTCTATTTAAAAAAATAAATTAACATTTATATATTAAATCAATTTAAATTAAAAAAATTAATTTTAATTAAGAATTTAATTTAGCCTACCAAGTTGATTGAAAATGGGTAAAAAAGCCTGTGACTGTGAAGAAGGTAAGTTCCTTCCCTAAAGGCCAACAAGAGCGCACATCACACAGTGCACTGCCACTGGGGTTTCGGCTTTCGAGGCTTTCCCCAAACACCAAATTCCCCTGCCTTCTCCTCTAAACCTTCTGCCTCCTCCTTCCAGTAATTATCTTCCTTTCTTATTCATCCCCTTCTTATTACAACTTCATCATCTCAACATTTGGTTCAGTGTAAGCTCTCATGGAATCAATTCTCCTCCGTTTCCCTTCTCTTTTTTCATATTCTATTTTAAGAAAAGTACCTTTTTTTTTTACTCAAAATACTTAAAACTTTTAAATTTCTTTCTTTTTTCTTGATTTCATTGGCATTTTATAGTCAAAGGGTATATTTACTTTGGGTACACTGGTTTTGAATTTTGAAGTTATTCGAAGTTGTAAGCTTCTATTTTATTATTATGAGTATCTATTTGAACATATAGCGATCAAATTTTTTTTTTAAATATCTCAGATTTTCGGCTGGTGGATTAGTTGAAAACCAGGCCTTGATGGTTTAAGTATCTTTTTGGGTAATTGAAGATCATTGCTTGAAATCCCCCAAACAGCTAAACAGAATGAGCATTATAATCGTAAGTTCTTTTTCTTTTCCTTTCTTTTTATTGTTTCTATATGTGAACCACTTTTTCATTTCAGTAATGGGGTGAAAAGCCTTAAGAAATGAAGTAGATATCTCTTCCTGGTATGTTTCCATTTGCTGAATTGAGGGTTTGATAGATTTTGCAATTTTTAAGGTGCCACAGTATCTATCTTAAAAAAATAAATAAAATAGAACACCAACAGTGATGTTGTTGGATTCGTGCTGGAGAAACCATATAGGTCACATTGTCTAGTTTTGTCTGTTTGAAACTCTCCAACATTCTTGCTTGTATATCTAAGCATAAAACAATGGAGATAAAGTGAAGATTAGGACTAATTTTACCATGTTTAAAGATTGGTAAGGTTTATCTTTAATAATGTTATGTACTGTTATCTCAGACATTATGGTTTCAAAATGCTTGCTTTTTCATACTTGCCTCCTTGAAATATCGAGAATCTGTGTTAATTCGTTTCAATAACTAACAATATAATCTGAAAAGGTGCAATTTGTTGTCACCAATGAGATTCATAGGAGATTAATCTGTTTTATAAGCTTAACTAATGGAGATACAAGAGAGTATTAGGACAAAGTTTACCATGTTTTAAAGATTGGCAATGACTATCTTTATAATGTTATGTACTGTTATTTCAGACAACGCGCTTTCAAAATGCTTGCATTTTTGTACTTGCCATCTTTAGAGTATTGAGATTCTGTGGTTTAATTTGTTCGAATAACCGACTATGTAACTTAAAAAGGTGCAATATATTGTCATAAATGATTTTGATGGGAAACTAATCTGTTTCCTTGGCAACTTCTTTTGCAATATGTTTGCTTTTCATCGTATAACTTATGTTTGTTTGTTGAACTCCAATACTTTATAGGTGTCAACTGATTTATGTATTATTTCATTAACTTGCTTGTTTTGTCTGTTATGAATATTTAAGAAGCAAAGAGAACCATTAAGATTGCCCAGCAAAACAGATGCAGAGTTCGATAGGATCAGCAATTTACCAGGACATGTTATTGATCAAATCTTGTCACGTTTGCCGATAAGGGATGCGGTAAGGAGCAGTGTCTTTCAAGGAAGTGGAGATACAAATGGGCTACGATACCTTGTCTTGTGTTCGATAATCATTGTTTTAACTTCTCTTCCCAAGACCAATCTTTCATGAAAAACAAGCTTGTAAACATCATTGACCATGTACTTTTACTTCACAACGGTCCAATACACAAATTCAAACTTTCACATCGAGATCTTTTAGGTGTCACTGACATTGATAGATGGATACTTTGCATATCAAGGAGCTCTATCAAAGAAGTCGTGCTGGAAATATGGAAGGGCCAGCGTTACAAACCACCTTCATGTTTATTTAATTGCCAGAGTTTAGTTCATTTGGAGCTATTTAATTGTTTGCTAAAAACTCCATTGATGTTCAAAGGTTTCAAGAATTTGAAGAGCATTGATCTCCAGCATATTACCATCACCCAAGATGTGTTTGAAAAGCTCATTTCGAGCTGCCCTTCTCTTGAGAGATTAACATTGATGAATTTTACTGGTGTCACACATCTTATCATTGATGCACCAAATCTGCAATTCTTTGACATTGGTGGCAGTTTTGAAGATGTTAGCTTTCTGAATACAGTCCATTTATCTTTGGTTTCCATTGGTTTGTATGTAAATGTTGACAATGAAGAGAATGATGCTCGAGACAATTCTAGTAAACTGCTCAGATTCTTTGTTAATCTGCCTCATATACGGAGGCTGGAGATTCAGAGTTACTTTTTGAAGGTAATGGCGTAGTGAACATCATTGTATAGAATTACTATTTTCTTGGATATGTTGGTTCCCTGGGACATTTCAATCTGAGTGTCTTTTTGTGTGCCCTTTATCATTTGGACATCAATATGCACTTTTTCTGCCTTCTATAGGTGTCTGCATATACGAAGTATCCCGAAAAATGGTTATTGAATCCTGATATGCTTGTTCAAGTCCTCTACAATGTGCATATTCCACTTTAATATATCCATTGGAGATTCTAATATATACTGTTTTTCCTTTTTACACTCCAGTATTTGGCGATGGGATATGTGCCAAGCAGGTTGCCTAACCTCTGTGTTGATCTGAATCATTTATTGATTCGTATAGATTTTGATGATTTGGAGGAAAGTACCGCTGCTTTATGCCTCCTAAGAAGTTGTCCTAATCTCCAAGAGTTGGAAATGTTGGTGAGTTCCATCTCTTTTAATCTTTTAGATTCTTTATGATGATGCAAATAGTAACATCTCCAGCTCTTATATTGCATTAATGTTTTTAGCAACATCGTTAATTTAAAAAGATTGTGCATGTAATGGTTGTTGGTTTCGGAGGTCAATTAGCGGATTAGAAATGTATGATGTTTTATGTAGCCTCAGCTTGAGGAACAATCTTCCATGGAAAGATCCACCAACTTCTGGGAAGATGATCATTGGAGCTCTTTGTTTGCACATCTGAGGCTGGTAAAAGTGTCTGGCATCTCTGGTATTAAATCGGAAATGGATTTCATCAAGTTCCTGCTATCGAATTCACCTGTGCTCGAGCAGTTGACTGTTAAGCCTGCTTCCCAGGAAGGCAAATGGGAGTTAATGAAGGAATTGCTGCGGTTCCGGCGAGCTTCGATATATGCAGAAGTCTGCCATTGTGGAAAGTTCAGGGTTTTAGGAAAATGGCATCCATGGCAGGTTTGCTTCTTCACTTCTTTTTCAGGCGAGCTTCTATACATGCAGAAGTCATTTATTTGTACGAATGTTGGATTTTAGAATTTGAATGGATATCTATTAAATAACATTGTGGTCGCATGAATCAAGAGTCTGAATTTATTATCTTAATTTTATCAAAATGACTAAACTACATTTTCATTTAAATTTAATTTTTTTATAAAACATAAATTTTGTTTTTTAATATCTTAATTTGGGAAATAAATAAACTAAATCTGCAAAAAAAAGAACTACATTTTCATTTAAAGCTAAGCACTAATAATATTTATAAAATATCAAAATTTGAAAATTAAAAAAAAAATAGGGTAAATTACTTAGTTGGGTCACCCAATTTTATGGTGCTTTCACTTTAGTCATTTAACTGTTAAATATTAATGGTGGTTAATAGTACACGTCATATCATGTTTACACTTTCATATTATTCTTAATGAAATCAACTTGATAATTCATATTTAATAATTGTCTATGAAATTTAAAATTTTTTTAATTATATAATCTCAAATATTTCATATTAAGTTAAAAGCAAAGAAAAGCAATTAATTAAATTAATTGTTTGTTCTTCGTCTGTGTAAATAAATGATGAAAAATTATTGGGTTTTGTTTGGTATGAAATATAAAAATAATTAATTAAATTAATTATAAATATTTTTCTTTACTTTTTAACTTAATATGAAAGGTTTGAGATCATATAGTAAAAAAAGTTGGGCTTCATGTGCAATTATTAAAGATGATTTATTTTTGCTGATTTTAATTTGAAAACATAAAATAAAATTTTAAGAATTAAAAAGAGATTAAATTAATTAATTTCAATATTATAATAACTGATTGGTTGAGACTATCAAGCGATAAAAAAGTTTCAATAATTTATTTAATTGATTTTGATGTTTTCAAATTTAAAATTTCAATATTGAAAAAAAATTAGAACTTTTGGCAGTGGAGTAAACAAGTACAATATGACAATTTTTAAAGCATTATTTTAGTTTTTACCGCTTTTTCACTTTAATCTTTAATATTTTTTTACCCTAATTAATATTAAAAAAGATATTTTTGGTGACCGAAATGAAAGCAATCTAAAAATTGGTGGACCAAAATGAAAGTATGGACATGATGTGATATATACAAATTAACTGCTGTTAAAGATTTAATGATTGGGTGACTAATATAAAAACATTTTAAAAATTGAATGAAGAAATTTTAAGAATTTCATTTTAAATGATCAAAATAAAAACGCACTAAAAATTAGATAATAACTAGATAGTTTCCGTTAAAAAAAAAAAAACAGTGTTTAGTTACTCGTCTAATAAATTATTTTATGCAAGTTACTAGCTAGGCCTTATGCCATAAACAAGATTGCTCGTTTCGAATTCATATTAATGAAAAAAAATACTTTACTTAAATTCATTATATACAAAATATAAATATTTTAAAATAGTTGTGTATTTAGTTTTTATTTTAAAAATTTTTAATTAATATTTTTTTTCAAATTTGAAATTTTAATTTTGATTGAAATAATAGCTATTAAATCTATTAATTAAAATGATGTGATTTTTTACAAGTATTATTTGTAAATAGAAAACACGTTATATGATATTATAGATATAATAATATGTTTTCTGTAGAAAATTTTGAAAATAGTAAAATTGAACTTAACAAATTGAAATAAAGCAACATTCAGTCAGTCACTGAATTTGACAACATTTATCAACTTGGTCTCTAAATTTTATTTGTTCACATTATTTCTCAAACTTGAATTTGATCAATAAATTACTCTTTTTTTTTTAATGTCTTTAAAAGGTAATATTTGAACTCCATGTAATGGTTTGATGGTCAAGGCTGTTCACCGTCTAAGGTGCGACCTGAGCTCGAGTCGTGTTAATCGCGTTGGTTGTTCAGATGTTGTCCTGTTATTGTAATGCACCAAAAAAAAAAAGTGATATTTAGAGTGTCATGCCATTTCTTGTCTTTTGTTATTTGTTTTCAAAATTTGATGTACTAATTTGTGTCAAGATTGAAATTTTAAAATTCAAAAAGTATAGGGACGAATATGAATCAAATCTACAACTATACAAACAGTGCAAGATTAGTAACTAAAATTTCAAATTCTGAAAAGTACATGACTAAATTTGATCAAATAAAAATACAAATACAAGGACTAATAGCAGAATTTAACCTATATGTCAAGACATCCGTTTTTTCTATTGGTCATGAAATTAAAATTCAACTCATGATAGAAGCATCTAGGGTCGGTTATAGCCATTGGCACACAACATGATCAAATGACTCAAGAATTTGTCGCCCAAAACAAATGTTGGAAAGGAAAATGATTGAAGAAGCCATATCAATTCTCTCCTTCCTTCCTTTTCGAGCTTTAATTTTGTTTTCTGAAACTTCCATAATATAATTTTTTATCCTTAATCTTCATAACGAGAGTCACTTTTCCATCTATATATATTTTACTCCATTTTAATACTTGAATTTAACAATTAAATCTATTTTAATCTTTTTAACTTAAAAAATTATGTTAAATTTTACTTTTTAACAAATTAAAAAACTTTCATATTTGTCAAAAGTTTTGTTTTTCAATTCTACCTCCTTAGATGGTATAGCGTCGATGTACCTAAATGACTTGAATTGAGTAAGTTCTCAAATATTACATGGTTATATTTTTATAATTCTCTATTTTTTTATTTTAAAAATTATAAATATTTAAAAAATTAAGTGGTGACGTGATATTCTCTCAAAGTGCCACATCATCACTAATAAATTTAACGGTTATTATTTAGATTAAAATTAAAATTTCAAATTTTAAAACAATCAACTTAAAATACACATATCAAATCAATAATTTATGCATAATATAATGACTAATATCAAATTTTCACCATTAACTTAGTCAAATCCTTTATTTAACTTTAATGATCATTAATTACCATAACAAAGGCATTTAAATAATATTATTGGATAATTATTTAAGAAACTAACATTATACTTGTCTATGAGTCTGGTTGTGGTCCGATTTTAAAAATTTTTTTAGCTCAAGTTCGCTTTCAGCTTGGTTCGATTTGTTTAAAAATTAATAAAATATTTTTATTATTTAAATTGAATTTAAGTCAAGTTGAATGGACCTAAAACTAGGGGTGAATCCAGAAGTTGATAGGGTCCTGACTTCCTTAAAATGGAAAATTTTTTATTTATGCCCTTGAAATTTTTTAAAAATTTAAATTAGTAAAAATAAAATTGCACTTTGACCTCCTAAAAAATGATAAAATTTTTACTATCGTAAAAATTACAATTTAACTTCGTCCCTACCTGAAACATAAAAAATTATGTCTAAACCCAACTCAAGTTGAATCGAGCCTATCGGGTGGACTACCCAACTCATAAACAAATCTAATTAGTATACATCCTTAATTAATAATATAAAGAAAATTAAAAGCTAAAAAATGACATACAAACCTATTTCTTAATTCTATTTGAGAAATTAAAAATCTTCACCAATATATCCAATAATAATTTAAATATTTCTTAAAAATTAATAATCTCAACATTATCATGTATTTTTCCAACAATGTTTTGGTATATTATTATTATTATAGGAGCAGAGAAAAATAAAAATCGTATATTTTTATGATAGCAAAAGTAAAATTTTATCATTTTAATAATTTATATTTTTATAATTTTTAAAAGATTAAATCAATTTTTTTCATTTTTAAGATCAGAGTGTAATTTTACCATATATTAATGTAAAAATTTTAAAATTATAAAAAAAACTAAAGGTGAAAATTTCCATTTTAAGGGGAATCGAAACCCCTACTAACCCTCTTTAATTCCGCCCTGGATCATTAATAAAACAAAATAAAATTAAATTATGACACAACGTAAGTGTGAATAAAAAAATTGGATAAAAACATAGTTATAAAAATGTATATAAAAATTAAATAAAATTTTCGTTGAAATAGTAAAATTAAGATTTTGAGCTTTTAATTTTAATTTTAAATTTAAAAATATTCTTATAATAATATTTGTTTCTTATAAAAAGGGAAAAAAATAGCTAATCTAAAATTAAAAAAATCCACCAACTTATACAGATAAAATGAATTAATACCAAACCCATTATTTAGGCAAAATTAACTAGACAAATCTGATCTAAACACTAGTAATTTATTTTAGACATAACGGTAAATCTAGCCCTAGCTATTTATTGTTTTTATCATTTTTTAGTTTGGCTCTCAACTTTTAAATTTAGTTCATATTGCTTTTTTTTAAAAGTAAAATTAATTGAACATATGTATTTAATTGCTAAGGTGAACAATCTTTTAAAAAAAAATTACACTTTTTAATTTTTTTTGAAATTATGATTATTTTTTATGTATTTTTTTAAAATTCTTATTAAGTATACATGGATTGCCACATATGTTATCATGTCCAAAGTGACAAAAGAGATAAACATTAGGGACTAAATTTGTGATTATGAGTATTTTAAATTATTTTCATATATCCATAAATTAAAAGAAAAAGAAATGCAACCGGCTTTCCTCTTCATTTGTAGGTTTGTGTCCGTTAACCGTTGATCACTTATTTTTTTAACATTTCCTCTCTTTGAGATTGGGCACCAGAGAAAGCTCGCATAGGAAGGAGAAGGTTGAAGCAAAACCGAAATGGCGAAATCGAGCGCTGATGATGAGGAGCTAAGGCGAGCTTGCCAAGCTGCAATCGAAGGCTCGAAGCAGAAGATCATGATATCAATTCGAGTCGCTAAATGCCGCGGGATATGGGGCAAATCTGGCAAATTGGCCAGCTACATGGCTAAATCTAGAGTCCTTGCTCTTTGTTGTACGTCTTTTCGGTAATCTGACAAGTATTTTCTTTCCTTTAATGAAGGATGTAGGATTTTTTTTTAACTTTCTTTTTTCATTTGTAATGTCTTTGATTATGCTAGAATTGTGCTAAACACGATGTTGAACTACTGGCTAAAGATAGTAAAATTGTGCACAACCAATAGGACAGTTCAAATTCAAGGAATAAAAACTATGCTTCTTAAAGGTTTTGAATTTACATAATACGATCACATTTGAAGTAGCATCTGGTTCCTTATTTGTCCCCTTTGGAGTTTTTATTTTGAATAATGTTGGATTCTTGAAGCTTGTTTTTCTTCACAGAAGCCGGATGCAAGTAAATATGAAGTATTTTAACCTTTTCTTTTTCCCTTAGAGAAGGTGCAGGTTTTCTTGTTCTTATGCAAGAACTATGGTTTGTGCAGTGAAATCAGAAGGTCATAAAGCACAAGCGTTTCTGCGAGTATTGAAGTATTCTAGTGGAGGAGTTATTGAGGTAATTCTCTTATTGCAATCCTTTAGACAATGTGTGTTAGGGCAAACAAGAACAAAAGCAGAAAGATTATCCAGTGGGTTTCTGGTTCATTATTAAAGTTTTATGGTGTTACTACATGGTAGCTTGCTAGAGCTTAACAGTGGGCATCGCATGGTTCATTTGGCTTCCCTGTAATCGGTTTTTGCCTCTATGGCTTTGCTGGTTCGTCTTTTATGTTTATTGGTTCTTTGTTCAGGCTTTGGTGGTGCATTTATGTGCAACTCAGGCTTCTCATGCTGATATAGTTAAGTATTGTTCATTATAGATCAGATTTGAATGTTACCAAAAAGAATTGTCAGGGGCTAATTAGTTTTCTTTTGATTGCATTAGTGCTTACTCAAGAGTCTTATCTGAAGATGGCCATGGTAAAGTAGGAGCTCGCTTTGTTCATTATTCATATGGATCATATCTTTCCACTTTCTACTGAAGTTTACTACGGATAAAAAAATAAAGCATAAACAAATAGAAACTAAAGTTAGCCTTTTGTCAACCTCTTCGTGTGGAACACGGAATCATTTATAGTATCACCTTTAGCATTAAAGAAAAGAGAATATTTCTAGTATAAACAGAAAGCAAAATTCATGAACTTCCAATACAAAGGAAGGAGTACTATTTGATTAAAGGCATGGTTCTTAAGTAGTAAGGATTTTAGTTATTCTATATTGACATATAAATCATTTAAATTGTGCAGCCTGCTAAGTTGTACAAGCTGAAGCATCTTTCAAGGGTGGAGGTTATAGCTAATGATCCCAGTGGATGTACTTTTACTTTGGTAAGCCCTTCTTTTTGTTGTTTGAATAAGAACATGCTTTGAAAGCTGTATGATCGTTGATTTTTGTCAGTTCAGTAGGCCAAACAATTATTAGCGCTTATGTTACCTAATGAAGTAATTCAGCTGAAGTTGAAGCCGTTTCTCTCCCTGGTTGAGATTTTTTCTTCTGCTTCTTACTGGATTTCTTATAGGGATTCGACAACCTCTCAAGTCGGAGTGTTGCTCCACCTCAGTGGACCATGCGCAACATTAATGACAGGTAAATTGAAATAGCTCTGAACTGAAGATATCACTTTTTTCATGTCAGGGTAGCTCTTTTTCCCCTTTTATGGTCCTTTCCTTTTAGTTTTGAAAAAAACCCAATTCTTGTATTCTTTTCTTAATTTTCTTTTTACAACTGGATGTTATAGTTATTGATTTGTCTATGTTCTTTCTTCAATATTTTTGTAGGAACCGCATTTTATTCTGCATTTTAAACCTCTGTAAAGAAGCACTTAGTCGTCTCCCCAAAGTTGTTGGTATAGATGTTGTGGAGATGGCTCTTTGGGCTAAGGTGAGTGATAATTTTATTCTTTCCGAGTTCTTTACTATTGAATTGATACTAAATCATTTTTATGCAAATTGTAGAGTAATTCGAAAAACTCTCTAATCTAGTGTATAACATAATCTTTTTGTTGCTTCTGCCAAGTGACGAAGTTTAAGGATATTCTCTCTAATGAGTATCATTTCATATTGTTGAGTTCTGATCTGAAGCAGATTTAATTTCCCCAAAGATTCAATAAATCTTATTTTAATAGTTTTATCTGAATTTGTCTTCTCTTTCTTGTCTTTGACTTTTATATTGTATCTAGGAAAATAAACCCTCAGTTATTACTCAAAAGAATCAGCAAGCTGGCCGTGGTCCAGTTTCTACTAGAGTAGCAGAAAGTGACTTGAAGGTGACTGTTGAAAAGGATCTTATCTCCACAGCTGAGGAAGACGACATGGAGGCTCTTTTGGGCAGGTAAGTATTCAGTGGGGCCGGCAATGGCCTAGCTCTAAAGTGGAAAATTTTTCATTTAAGCCCATTATAATTTATAAAAATTTAAATTAATACTTATAAAATTACATTTTGACCTCTAAAAAATAATAATAATTTGATTTAATCTTTTAAAAATTATAAGAGATAATCTATTAAAATGGTGAAATTACATTTTTATTATCGTAAAAATATACCATTTAGTTCCAGGGCCTTTAAAAAAAATTTGGCTTTGCCCCCGAATGTATTTCCTCTATTCTGTCCTAAGGTTCTCCAGTGAAAGCCAGTTTCCTTCTAAATTACGGAATGCTATTGCTAACGCCAATTGATAGAGTAGACATAATTTTATACATGCAGCTCAATTCTTTAAATTGATATGCAAGTATTAATATATTGTTGGTTAAATTCAGAAATATATCAGATGAGTAAGGTTTCTATACCATTGCATTTTCATTTAAAAATAAAATAAAATATTCAAGTATCATTTGCCAAATTTCAAAGATGGTTAGATCTGAGCTAAAGTCATATCTATTCCTCTTGAAAAAAGGGGGGGGGGATCCTTATCTTGTCAGTAATATCTTTGATTATTTTGGAAACAGAGCCAAAGGTGTTTGAAGATGTGGATTGATTCTTGTAGTGGTCATAGTTCCATGGCAGTCTATGATTCCTGATGTCTTTTCCTTCATCTGTTTCATTCGCTTTATTGAAAAGCAATATGCTGTTTTTTATGCTTAGTCGCTAATGTTGAAGGTCTTAATCCTATCCTAAATTCTCATAACATGGTACACAGTTATGTCTTGGGAATTGGTGAAGCTGAGGCGTTTTCTGAAAGAATGAAGCGAGAGCGTCTTGCTCTGGAAGCAGCAAATGTGCATGCCATGTTGGAAAGTGAACCTCTAGTTGAAGAGGTAATTTCATTCTACTTTTGCTTTTCAATTTTTTTCCTTTACATCATGTATATTCTCAAATTTCCCTGACAACATGTTGGGACCATGAAGAATCATTGGTCTCTGTTGTTCCATTCTGTATAGCTTTTTTAATCCAGTCTGACACCCTTATGCATTAGGTTTCAAACAGGCTTATCAATTGTTCTATGCGGTCTTCTTTACTCCCATTTCGGATGTACTCAAGTTCACTATTTCTTCACTTTGACTTCTAGCCATTTTTCCACGACAGCTTCTTATTGTGTTTGTCTACTCCTAAATAGTTTCAATGAGTATGTTGTTGTGCTTGAGGAACTTCTGTTTATTTTTCCCTCTTTCCTTGTGGCTTTTATGATTTTTTATATGTTCAGGACATTATTTGGTCTTTTTTTGAAAATTGTTTATAAATCTTTGTGTTGCTTTCATCTCTATTAATCATATGCTTCTTACTCACCAAGTTAATTTTTCTGTTATTTGGTCTTTCAGGTATTGCAAGGGCTTGAGGCGGTAGCTCATTGTGTTGATGACATGAATGAATGGTTAGGCACATTCAATGCTAAATTACGACACATAAGAGAAGATATTGAGTCGGTATGGAGTATGGACCTTTTGTACATAGTCTGTTAAAATGTAGGGTTCTCTGTCTGTCATTGTTCCTGCCATTATGCCAAATCCTTACACGCTGATTCAACTTAGTTATTTTAAGAAAGGGGCTTTTGACATTTTTCGTTTTACACTTCCCTCTACCGGGAGCTTGTCTGAAGCAAAGATAGTTCAAACTTCCAAGCTATTGCATCATTTGTATTATTTATTTGCTTCTAGTCTGCTGCAACTTTTTTCCCAAAGTAAATAATTTGAAGATAGAAACTATATATTCTTGACTTCAACATCTAACCTCTTCTTATGCTGGTTGTAATTCTTTTCACAATATACAGATAGAAACTCGTAACAATAAGTTAGAGATGCAATCTGTAAATAATAAAGCACTCATCCAAGAACTTGATAAGCTTCTTGAACGATTATGTGTCCCTTCTGTGGTATGTTATCCATATCTCTGTTTTTGTTTAGACTTCAGCTAAGGTATGTCGCTTGTATTCCTCCTAACAACTTCTTTTATTTGATGTAGTATGCAACATGTCTGACAGTAGGCAAGTTTGACGAGGCTTGCATGACTCAAAATATTGAAGCATGTGAGTGGTTAACTGGAGCTTTACGGGGCCTTGAAGTACCTAACTTGGATTCCACTTATGGAAACATGCGAGCTGTATGGACTCTCGTCTCATTTCCCCCAGTTTCTTCAGTTTTATGGTTAAGCAAATCATCCAGTTGGTTATGTGGTACATGTCTAGTTTAACACAAGTTGATCACTTGGATGTCTATTTAACTTTGGATTTTTTGTGGAATTTTTACTTTCAGTAACTTTGCAATGTACTAGTATTGCTATTTGATCTGATATATGTGGTCTCTGAAGAATAAAAGTATCTCTCTGTTTGTTGTGCCTTTTATTTTAGGTTAAAGAGAAGCGGGCAGAACTCGAAAAACTAAAAGTTACATTTATCCGGAGAGCTTCTGGTTTCTTGAAAAAATACTTTGCCAATTTGGTGGACTTTATGATGAGTGACAAAAACTACTTCTCTCAGGTATTTCCTTCATGTTATTTCATCGTGATGGTAAGTGCCATGTCAATTGTGTGGCAAGGATTCCTAATGTTGTTAACCTGCTTTCCAAACAGCGGGGACAGTTGAAGCAGCCTGATCATGCTGACTTGCGATATAAATGCAGGATATATGCTCAACTTCTGCAACATTTAAAGGTCAAATTGCTGATTAACCCTAAAATCTGTTAAATATCACCCCTTGGTTCTTTCTGATATTTTGTTCCTTCTCACTCTCAGAGTCTTGATAAAAATTGCTTGCGTCCTTTGAGGAAAGCTTATTGTAGCTCCCTTAACTTACTTCTGCGCCGAGAGGTTTGGGAATACAAAACTAAACATTAAGTTATCGAGAAAAGAAATGCATTTCTCATTTGAACTTTATTCTGGTTACAGTGCTTGATAAGGAATTAAAATTCTGTTTAGGCTCGTGAATTTGCCAATGGACTTCGTGCCAGTACAAAAGTATCAATAAGTCCAACTACTTGGCTGGAAGGTTCCCCAGGTGGCAATCAAATTGGGAATAGTACAGACACTTCTGCACTTTTCGATGCATATGTCAAAATGTTGACGATTTTCATTCCATTACTTGTAGATGAGGTAATGTTCCTTTTGCATGTAGTTTAGGTTGAATCTATTCTCAAGTCTTAATTTATTACAGTTTTTTCCTTCATGGCTTAAACGGCAGAGTTCTTTCTTAGCACACTTCATGTGCTTTGAAGTTCCTGCACTTGTTCCCCCAGGAGTTGCTGCTAATGGTAATAAACAAGGATCCAATGATGATGATCTGGGCATTATGAACATGGATAACAATGACAGCAAGGCCGGTAATCATTTTCTTATGCCTTTGTAATTTGTTGGACGCATTCTCCCTTTCCTCTAATTCAAAATCTGAAAAAAAGTGTAAACTATATGATTTTTCTACGTTGGTTTCTATATATGATTTTCACTGTAAAATCTGCAGATCTGCAATCATTAAATGAATCACTTCAAGATTTGCTTGATGGAATTCATGTAAGCATATCGGATTTTTTTGCGGATAGATTCTGTTGCTCCTTGTTGCGTTCCTTATTTATTTTTGAGTTTATGGAATTACTATTACATTTTAAATCATGAATGTCTTCTCATTCTTTATTTATTGTACTTGTTTTCCTTTGGTTTCTATTAGCACTTTTTTTTTATGTTTCTGAATTACAGGAAGATTTTTACGCTGTAGTGGATTGGGTATACAAGATTGATCCTTTACGTTGCATATCGATGCATTTGATAACAGAGCGCTATCTATCTGGCCAACAAGCAGATGCAGCAGGATTTGTAAGTGTCCTGCTTGGTTACCTAGCGTCAAAAATTTCTATGCTGTTCAACCGGGTATGTTTGTTTGGAAACTGAGAATTTTATGACCTTTTGCATTTAGTATGAAAATAACTTGTTTAGGCTGCTATTGGATTTGCAGTTTGTTGATGAGGGTTGTCATCAAATTGAAACAAATGAGCATAATGTGCGTCAAATGGGAGTCTTACCATACATACCCCGGTAAAGTGAATCTTAGTCTTTGTGAGAATGCAGAGATGGTAAATTTGAGGCCAGTTCTGATAAATATGCAAAGAAAATATGCATAGTAATTGTTTTTCATAAATGGTTTGTGAAACAAATCAAGAAAAAGCAATGAAACAAGAAAAAGCTTGTAGATCTAAAGTTCCCCTGCATAATACTAATCATGCTTAACAAATTATAAATATAATCAATTTGAGCCCATTATTGGTCCTAGTTTTGGCAAAGCTTGTAGATCTAAGCTTTTATTAAATCTTTTTACAAACAAAGTGACAATCGATTTTAATGTGCTTGGTCCATTTGTGCAACATGAGATTAGAAAAAATATTAAAAACGGCTTTGATTATCACATCACAGTTTTGTTCGCAATGAAGTCTTTAAGCCCACCTCACTTAATAGTTTGATGTACCTTTACAATCTCACACATGTATTGTGTCATAGCTCTGTAATATGGTTCTACACTCGATTAGGACACTACTTTATGTTTCTTCCTTCTCCATGACATAGTGGATCTCCTTTCCTTGGATCCTGCCCAATCTACATCTAAGAAATACTCAATGCTAGTGTCTTCATGATTCTTATATGATAGATCACACTGTGGAGCACTTTTTAAATAACATAGAATCTACTCCAAAGTTGTCTAATGTTTGACTGTTAGTGAATACATGAATTAACTTACAATACTAACGTAGTATGCAATGTTAGGACGAGTCACTATAAGGTAATTTCAATTTGCCGACTAGCCTTTTATACCTCTCAAGATCTTCAGATAGATCACTATCTTCCTTTATAAACTATGAATTGAGATCCATTGGGGTGCTACATGGCTTAGACCCCAATTTTTTAGTTTTTGCTAGTAAGTTTAAAGCATATTTCCTTTAAGGTAAGAAAACAATTTTCTTCTTTTTTGTGACCTCGACACTCAAGAAATACTTCATATGTCTGAAATTGAGTGTGAAGGAAAGATTTCAAAGCTTAAATATATGCATCATCACTCCCAGTAATAACAATGTCACCAACCCACACCACCAGTAAGACTATGCGTTTATTTGATTGTTATAGAATACCCAGTGATCACATTTGTTTTTCTTCAATCCAACTTCTTGGATCGTCTCATTGAATCTACCAAATCAAGCATGAGGACTTTGGTTCAAACCATACAAAGATTTTCAAAGTCTACATACCCTCCCACTCTCCTCTTGAGCAACAAACCTAGGTGGTTGCTCCATTTAGACTGCCTCTTGGAGATCACTATGTAAAAAGGCATTTTCATTATCTAGTTGATACAAAGGCCAGTTTTACATAGTCACCATAGAAATGAACAGTCGAACCGAAACCAGCTTAGCTATTGGAGATAAGGCATTAGAGTTGTCAACGCCATAATTGTGTGCCTATCCTTTAGCAACAAGTCGGGCTTTAACTTGCAACTACCTATCAGGAGTGACTTGGAGTATAAACAAACACTTGCACTCCATAGCTCTTTTTTTCAAGCAAATGTACTAAATCCCAAGTATCATTTCCATATAAAGGCACTATCTCCTCTACCATTGCACCACGTCAGCTAAGATGAGACAGCTTCATTAACATCTTTGGAATTGGAACAAAATCTAGGGATGCAATAAAAAAAAATTAGAAGTATGAGATAAATGGTCACAAGACACAAAAGATGAAATAGGATCAGTACATTGACATTTACCTTTCTGAAAAGCAATAGGAAGATCAAGACTTGGATAGTAATCACTAGAGTCAAGATCATCGACGAAGAGACTAGTAGAGGATCTGGTTTTGGAGGTTCTTGTCATCGTGACTGAGTGGATGATTTAACAAAGGTAGTGGTATCTAACAAACTAATGTGCTAAGTGACTGTATACACCAAAAGATCATCTTCCTCCTGTGAACTACTAGAAACATATGAAAAGAAAAGAGTATTTTTAAAGAAAGTAACACTAGTAAACACCAAATAATTTTGTAGATCTAGAGAATAGCACCTATGATCCTTTTGAAGACGAAAGTATCCAAGAAACACACTTAAAAGACTTGGGATCTGATTTGGTGACTTGTGGATGAACATCATAAAGAAAGCAAATACTATCAAATATCATGGTTTAATAGGAAACAAAGATTTCGAAAAAAGTACATTATAATGAATATCATCCTTAAGAACAAAGAAAGGCATATGATTGATTAAAAAACAAATCGTGGAGATTGCATTTGTCTAAAACAGTTTTGAAACCAAATTTAGGCCAGACCCCAAACATTGAATGGAGTTATTCAAAAGGAAGCCTGGCTCATTTATTGACTCGAGAAACTAAAAGAAGACGATGATGGTTGGTAAGAACTCAAACAACACTAATCCAATTGTTAAATAGGCCCATACCAGTAGCCAAACACCAAGGAACCGTTGGTAAGAACTCTGATTGAACACCCAACCTCCAGGGAAGGATCGGTAAGGTAGAGTAGACGTCACGGGAAGAAGATCAACGAGCTGACGACAAGCCACGCATCCCATATGCTGATGTGTGAAGAATACTCGCAAAATTCTCGCAAAATTTTGACTGGTGCGTGAGCCTCATGCACTTACCTTCTTAGCGTCGGAAACTGCAGGTTGACAGTAGAGTCAGCGACGCCTCCGTATGCCGGCAGTGAGGACCCAAACTCACTCCTTAGAGCAACTCACAAAAAAATAAAGACACCTTAATGTTTCGTGATGAAACTTAGTAAAATCCAAACTTAATTAAGAAAAAAGTGAAATTGAAAGGAAAAGCTTGAGTGAATGTTTATCGCATTCTATCTCAAGGTCTAAATATATACTAGTTTCAACTTGATTAGAAAGAAAAGAAAATCAAAATAAATAGACTAATCCCTACAAAATCTCCCATGATATTTACATCCTTACACTTTTTCTATTTACAAGTTTGAAACGTTCTTGTTTGATGCTGGGTTTAATAGACTTAATCGATGCTCGGATTATTACTTAAGTTGGTTTTAAACCATTTTTATGTTCTTATGCACAGCTTTGCAACTCTAGCCATCCGCATGGAACAGTACGCCCGGGGACAATCTAGGGACTTGGTTGATCAGGCATACACAAAACTTGTAAGTCGGCATTTCACCCTTGTTAAGTGAGCTCGAGATGGAACATTCATTAACCTTAACAAAGCATGTCGTGTTAAGGTCTAGATTTGCTTACTAATCAGCATACCATTGCATGAAACTGAGTCATGGGTCATAAATAAGCTCAACGATAAGGCTTTATTAATGAAAGGATTTTGCAATTCAACATTGTTTGGCAGGTTAGTATTATGTTTGTGACTCTTGAAAAAGTAGCACAAACAGATCCCAAAACCTACGATATATTTCTTTTGGAAAACTATGCAGCATTTCTAAATAGGTTTGTTTAATTCTCTTTTCTTTTTCCATGGGTATGGATATATATCCTCGAAGGTGATTTTCTTTGTTTCTTTCGTGTGTACTTCACAGCTTGTATGACGTAGCCAATTTTGTGCCCACCTTAGCCAAATTTTATCAACAAGCAAGTGGAGCTTATGAGCAAGCATGTATGCGTCATATCAGCATGATAATATATTCTGTAAGTAATCCACCTTGGTGGCTTCTTATTTACTTGTTGAGCAGTGGTGTTAAATAATTGTGGTGTACTGAGAAAGCTTTCCATGTTATGACCTGATCTCTTTGCAGCAATTTGAGCGACTTTTCCAGTTTGCTCGAAAGATTGAGGATTTAATGTTTACAGTTCCACCGGAAGAGGTCAGTGTGTTAATAATAGTGTTTTGCCATGTTCATAATTTATCCATTGTCTCATCAGCTAACTCCCCAAGAGTATTATCTATCCATCTTTTCACTAGTTTTACAGAATAATGAATAGGGTGTATCATATTTACATCCTGTGTTTACACAACCAGGAAGCATATTAAAAATTGAATCTTTTTTTCCTTTATAAAAAGGAAACCAGTGAGTTTTGTGTGTTGGACATCTCCCCGCCATCCGTAAGACAAATGAATGATTTGGCTGATTGTGTCCTTGAAAAGTTTCAGATACAGTTCCAGCTTGGATTGTCAAAAATGGAATTCCGGAAGATGGTAAAATCTAGTCTATCTGGGGTGAGTTGATCAGCAATTTTCCCAACATCTTGTCCTTTGTTCGGAAGAGTGGAATCTTTATCTTTACTTGTCTCTTTCAGGTTAACAAGTCTATCGCTGCAATGTATAAGAAGTTGCAGAAGAGCTTACAGTCCCAGGAATTGTTACCCTCCTTGTGGGAAATGTGCAAGGTAAGCTAACTTCCTATGTTACTCAAATTCGGATAAGAATGTGGAACAGCAAAGTGTCTAGGATGAGTTTGAAAGATCACATCCCCATATTCGTATTCAGTATGCATTGGCCATGACTGTTTGCATGGCAATCCTTTGCCCCATTTCGGACAACCTCTTTTGTACCGAAAAAGAAACTTATGATTGTTCCATTCGGTTTGATTGGGAATTTGACAGAAAGCGTTTATGGACAAATACGTTAGCTTCGTCCAACTTGCAGCCAGAATTTACCCGACGGAAAGCATGCCTTCGGTCACTGAAATGAGAAATCTTCTTGCTTCCTTGTAAAGGGTAAGAATTCCCCCCTCCCTTGTGTACAAAATCCATTTTTGTGCTTCTATTTGGAGTCGATAGCTGCTGTATTAGCTTTTGCTTTAAATCTATATACATACTAAAGGACTTTCTTTATGACAGGTGGCACACACCCACCATTCTTTTTTTTATTATTTTCAATTTTATAAAAATAATTTCGAAAGGAGGACTAAATTTCAAATGTACAAAGTGTATATAAAGATTCAGAGTCATAATTGTTTAAATCGAATTGGACAAATTGGGTACAGGTCCAGAGAGAGGCATTAGATCGATTGATCGACAAATTGATATGGGCCAGATGAACCAAGCTAAAAATCGATTGAAACAATTTTTTTATTTTTTATAAATTTATAATGATTTATTTAATCAAATTGTACAACCAATTATTTGACCAGTTTGACTATCGATCCAATTATGAAAATCTTACTTCGAATATATTTTACCCTTTAAATTGTTACTTTATTTAACACAAATAAATAATCAACTCAATGTAAAGCATGAAAAGATCATATTAGTTTTTAATTCTAATAGCCACCTAGTAATATGCATAACTTATAGATTTAATTTTTGTACTTCAATTTCATGATTTTTAATCTATATTTTTCAAATTTTGAAATTTTATTCTTGATCCAAACGTAATTGCTAAATTTTACTAAATTAAATTATATTATTTTTAAAATATATTATAATATATATAATATCATAACAGCTTACTATTTTTCGAGAAGTATTTTGAATTTTTTGCTTAATAATTTTTATTTATCATGATTGTCTTCATTCACTTTCAAAACTAAATAGAACTGTCGTATTTTATTTGAAACTAGAATATTATGAACCAATTCAACTAAACCCAAATTTAGATCCGATATCAAATGCTTTCTCGTGCTAAAACCTATATGGTAGTAATTGGGAAAATATACCATATCCCTATTTAATAATACAAAATCACTTATGCTACAATAATAATTAAGAGGATGCTGGTTGAGTTATGGAATTATTTCTATTACAATAATTAAAAGGCTCAAATTCTATCAAATTATTTAGGATTTATTACAAACCATGCAAATGCAAGCACACATTAAGGCTCAAACAAAACCTCAATTTATTATTAACTTTTTTTGCTGAGTTGATAATGATAATCGTAAATCCTGTGATAATATCAATATATTACCAAAAAAAGCAGTGAAGCAGCAGCCATGAAAGCAACAAACTATTTGTATTAATTAATTAAGTTAACCAAAATAAATAGGATAAACTGTTAAAATAGTTACTTTTATTTGTCTTAGGTTACATTTTGGTCACTTATGTTATCGTTTTGTTACAAAATGGTCACTCCACCGTTAAGATCTGTTACCTCCTAAATGGTAGTCCGACGTGGCAATGAAAATGGGTTTTAAATGCCAATGTGGATGTCTAGTTGGGATGAGAAAAATTAATTTTTTTTTATGAAAATATAATACAAAATTTTGGGATGTCCAACATGAATGAGTTGGGTTTTAGGGTGAATTTTGTATTCTATTTTCATTAAAAATTTAACTTATATCATTCCAGTTGGACATCTACGTTGGCATTTTAAACTCATTTTAACTGTTACGTCATACCGTCATTTGGGAGGAAACATTTCTTAACAGCAGAGTGACAATTTCGTAACAAAACGATAATGTAAATGACTAAAACGTAACATTTAAAACATAAGTGAATAAAATGTAATCTGAAGCAAACAAAAATGACTATTTTGATAGTTTACCCAAATAAATACAAGTCAAACAAGTTAGCCCTAATAATTAACGAATATATTGTTAGTAGTAATACATATGCAAGTAATTCAATTCAAAATAATTAACTAAACAATTAGAGAGCAAATAAGAGATTTGATTATTTGTTTCCGAAGTGAAAATATATTCATACTTTTGATTAGTATTATTTGTACGTTTTTGTGCAGGTTTAGGAAAGTAGTATATCCCCACACTTTTGCATATCTCTACTAATATTATATATATTATAGCACAAAAACCCAAGTTCAAGTGGCTGTTGATTTCATAAATCATGGCTGATGACTCCTTAGTTGTTCTTTAATTGGCAAAGGCTTCATAGATCCCTTTGGTAGCATGATATCCAACAGCACCAACCAAGTTAAACCCAAATAACCCTGCTGTTTGATTTCTCATGCGCATGCCCATTTTGCAATACACCGCGAAGTCCTCGCAATTGTTGAGGAAAAAATTGTAGCTCCCGAAGCTCTTGTCTTCGAGCAGACGATAGGCGGTTTCCAGGACTTGGTTCGCCGGTTTGCAATCCCAAGTGCTGCAAGAACCAGAGCGTTTGAAAACCAGTTTTAAGTAAGAAACGTCGTATTCGTAGCGGTAGAGTGAATGGCCATTGAGGAAGCAATCGAGGCAAGTTTTGAAGATCCCTGCTTGGGGCTTGAACCCACATCTTCCGCAGGGTCTTTGGTTGTAAGTCTTGCTTGGTCCCAACAGATGAATCACCATTCCATCTCCCACATATATGCCTGGTTTAATCACAGGTCTCCCTTTGATTTAGAAATCACGTAATAACCATTATGCGTGAAATTTAACTGAGAACATACACTTGTATCCAATATTCATTCGACCTAGAAATTAGGAAGCTTATAATATTTTCTTGGCGTTTTTCAAGGAAATGAAAAAGAAAAAAATAAGAGGGAGAGAGAGTGTACCATGGTGAAAATAGAGACGTGCTTTCCTATCAAAAAAGATGTGATCTCCTGGTCTTAGAGCATCTATTCTTACTGTTTTCATCTCTTCAATTCCGTCACCCGTTAAACTTCTATATGTTTGTTATACGCCCTTGTTTAACCCCCTATTTATAGAATTGTAATGCTGAAGCCAAAACATTAATTCAACAAAACAGAGAATCCATAATAAAAAATAGTGAAAATTGTTTTTCCTTATATGTTTCCCATGAAAAATAGTTTTGTGAAAAAAAAAATTAAACAACTATTTGAAGTCTGAATTAGGAAACTCCTTTCACATTAGGACCTAAATTTTTTTTTTTCAAGTTAAGTATGAACTTTACAATTATTTCCACATTAAAATTTGAGCTTAATAACTTTTTTCACATTGAAATTGAACTTTTTTTTTGTCCAAGTTAATTCTTAAATTTGACAACTGTTCTCATGTTGGGGCCTACACATGACAATAATTTCCACATTGAGACCAACTTGGATAAAGAAACACGTTAATTCCTAAATTTGACAATTGTTCTCATGTTGAAGCCTACACTTGACAATTAGTTTCACATTGAAGCCAACTTGGATAAAGAAAATCGTTTAGGTCTCAATGTGGGAACATTTGATACATTCAAGGCCTAACTTGGACCAAGAAAAAATTAAGACTCCAATATGAAAAGAGTTGCCAACTTCACGTCCGAAATGTGATTTAACCGAAAAAATGTTTTACTAATAAAAGGAAATCAATCCAATTTTCAAGGCCATTTCCAAAGCCAAAGAAGAAAAAATTATCTCACAAAATATCTCCTAAAAGTATAAGCTAAAGCAAAGAAGAAAAAAAGATCCAAACTAAAAAGGTAAAACACCCCACGTTGCTCTGACTCTTCATCTTCTTTTTTCTGTTCATCATGTGCTCGACTCATTTCTGCATATAAGTATGACAATATGGCCTTCCAATGATGCTCCGAATATATACGAAAAAATTAAATTTGAACATACATATGTAGGATACATGCTCATATACATCCAAGTTCGTGTAACAAAGAAAATCCATCTTCAGTACAGAACCCAAAAGGCTGAGAAGAATAAAAACGAAAGGATAGGGAATACAAAAAGTCGAAAACACAAAAATCTACATTATGATGGTGTGTCTTTCATCAGCTATACAATCTTTTTGACAGAACATTCAATGTAACATTAGAGGCCATCTTGCTAGACTAATAAACATGCTTTCGGTACTCGTCTTCATTGAAGAAAAAAGAATGTACAAATTGACAGGTGGTAGATGTGTAATATCCGCGTTCTTGAACCAGATTTGAGTGATAAAATAGAATTGAGAATTAGAAATGTTTAGTTGAAGTAAGGAAGGTTAGAAAATTTTAAGAATTAAATAGTAAAGGAGAGAAAATATGAGGGACTAAATAGCGAATTATCCAAATTGAATTTTGAGTCATCATGTGAATTAGATTGATTGAGGAGGACCAAAAGAGTAATTTGGTGAAAGATATTTTTGGAGGCAAAGTTTTGGGCCAAAGTGTAAAGTTGAAAGGCTCAAGGACTAAGAGTGCAATTTTACCATTTGTATTAAGTGAGATATTTTAAGTGAGACTTCTAGAGAATTTGAGAAAGGTTAAAAATCAATTAAAAGTCAAAAATATCAGCTCTATTCATAGTGTAACCGTTCATGCCATTCTCTCTTCCATCTAACTTTTGATTTTATTCCAAATAAGTCCTTCCATCATTTTTAAGCCCTCCAAGCGCCAAAATCTCCTATTTTTTTTGAAATTTCTGAAAGAAAAGTATAGAAGGGGGTTAGTAGACACCTCAAACTTCTTATGGAATTCATTTTGAGGTGTTAAAAAGCATAGAGATTAAATTAAAAAAATTTGAATTCAAGAGTTAAGATAAGAAATGGTTAAATTCTCACGACATACATATATTTTACTGTTATTTAGCATGAAAATTATTGAATTATAGCTTATAGCTTATATGTGTTTAAGTGATATACTAATTTTAGTGTAATAAAGTCAAATTAGATTCGAGTTCCCCTGTTCTGACTTTGAAAAATCATAAAAAAATATAAAAAAATTATTAGAGACTGAAATTTATATGTCCTTAATGAATCTATTTTCAATAGAAACAAACAGGAACATTATTTTATCTCTGTAATAAAAGATAGATAATTTTTAGTGAAAAAAAATCGAAATTGTCAGGCAATAACAAAGAGGTAAATTGAAAGAATTTACTGTACAAATTGACTAAAGTAAAAAGTCTAAAAATTTTATGGTAAAAAAATGATTGAGTTTAGTTTCAGATACATCAAGCGGATTATAATTTCGAATTCTGTAGCTCAAGATATAAATAATTTAGTGACTGTGATGCAAATGAACGACTTTGAAAATATAAATGTGAAGTATTTGATGATGTATTTATGTGAGATATATCATTTATGAGAAATGATGCTAATTGAGATTGTGCCCAAGTAGACAAATTAGAATCATTGTGATATTAGTGATATGTCATTAAGGAACACTAGCACGTTCTCTGTTTAGCACGTCTCGTGCTCTCTGATTAGCACTTTGTGTGCTCTCTGATTAGCATTTTGTGTGCTCTCTGATTAGTACTTTGTGTACTCTCTGTTTAGCACTGTGTGTACTCTCTGTTGCTCAGCACTTATGTGCTCTCTGTTAGTGCTTTGGTACTCTCTGTTTGTTCCATATATCCTAACGGTTCTATGAAAGTCTAATATGGACTAAACTACAGAAAGTAAATAAAAGTGTAAGTTGTGTCATTGTGGTAAGTTACAGGTTACATGTAAGTAAAGCAAAAAAATTTATATGTATGAGTACTTAAATGATCATTCATTATTTTTATAGTGCTTACTAAACTTTCACCGGGTTAACGCATTTATTTTAACGCGTAGGTATAAAAGCTACGATAAGTGGAAGTCAAGTTAAGAGACCTCTCATCACATCACATCACTATTGAAAGACTTCAGTTTAAGTACATTACTTTTGATAAAAATAGCATGTACAAATGATACTATTATGTGTCTTCAGTGAATAGTTATAAATATTATTTTGGATTACTACGAATTGATGATTTGAAATGATGTATTTTGAATAGAATAACTTAAAACACGTCGTTTGAAAAAAAAATTGCTATACTCGTGTTAAAATCTTTGATACTGTATGTAATGCTTCTATATCGGGTTTATACGTGTGAACCGAGTATAGAGGTGTTACAAGATGCAACATAATTTGGCAAAGGATAGGCAATTACCTGTGTAACGGGAAAGAGTAGCGGAGGAAAAGTGAAGTATCTTGAACCAGTTATCAGAGAATTCCTTCAGAGGAAGTAAGCAGGTGTTCTACAAGTAACATCGGGTTCTCCTCTCCTTGGAGCTGGCTCAAACTGTAGCCAGATGAACTTAATGGTTTTACAATCACAAGAGGCATCCGAGAATTCAATTTCGAAAGTTAGCTATTTCTCTTTTACCTTGATTTGTGTGCAATGATAGGAGAAGGGAAAAAGAGGGAAATGGGGGAAGAAAGACCTGGATGAATGTGTGACTCTTGCAATCATCGACTTCCAAAATCAAAGCCTTGTTCCCACAACCATAGCAATAATTAGGGGCACTAAATATGGTTACCACCTTTCGTTCCTGTTACAAGAAAATAATTGGGAATTCATAAACCCAAGCAAGCATATAAGCAAAAAATAATAAGAGTTTAACTTGTAAGAATCATGAATGATTACATGTGCCCAGTTAAACCCATCCATAACCAGTTAATGAGCTCTAGCAATCAATTTTAAGCTGTTTGTGTGATTGAATTGTTCAGATATATCCTACAAACAAGAATTTAAACTTTTGATATTAAAATACTGAAACAAAAAAAGGCAAGACAACAGCAAAAAACTTGAAGAATGGTCACTCCGAACATTAGTTACCGACCAAAAGTATAGCCAGCACCACGAGGTGAGATGCCCCAACCACATCAATCATCTGGATCAGACCACAATAAATCACACATGGGACCTTCATGAGGAAGGTCTTGAACACGGTCAAAGTTTCTTATGTTATCCAGGGTTTCAATTGAAGGGGCCAATCCACCATGCAGATACCTAAGATGAAGAAAACAACACTACATCAGTGAACAGAAACACCAATAGCATTTTAACTACCATCATTTCCCTTCTGTTCTAGGAGGTACAAATTTGAGTTCGAACATTACCAAGGCAATACATCTTTTTAGCCGGGAGTAAAACAATAGAGCAATACAGTCGTTTATCTTGACTTTACAATAACCGCTAAATACAAGAAACATCTAATTGCTCCTAAAGTACACGTAGCCGCATGTCACTGTTTGATTATTCTATCAACCATGCTAGTTTTTAACAGTACAAATGGAAAATTTGGTGTCATTTCTTAAAGTAAGAAACTTCTTGTTCCTATTTAGAATGATTTCAAAATGAAACGGGATAAAGGTAGCAAGCTATAAATCCCAACTTTTTCTTGCCCAACCAAAAAGACAAAATGAGTTCTCAAAACTTAAAATTCAGATAGAATGAATATGATCAAAGCTAATATAATATAGTAGTCTAGTACCACGATAACAAAAAATATGGAGCACAATAAGAGCATTCAATTGCAGAGCCAAATGAAATACAATTAAAACATAAATGCCAAACATCAAAGAGACTAAGGCCAATATGCATGTCCTTAGTTCTTTCTTTCCTAAAATTTATGTTGCTATTAATTGAAATCAAAACAGTTTGCACCTCATATTAGTTCTATCCGCCAAAGCAGTTAATGGAAAATAGTCAAAACGGTCGGTAAAGATCTTCCAAACATTAGCATTTCCATATCTGTAAGCAAAGCATTGTAAAAAGTATTATCACGGATTTGCAAGAGAAAGAAGCGACTACAATCAAAGCAAATACAGTACCAATTTGTTTTCTTAACTGGAAATAAGCGTAGTTTAAGAAATATCATGAAGACGAAAAAGATAATGGATCGATATTTAGTAGAGCTAGCACATTTAAGGCTCATATTAGTACACCCTTTCAAATTAAGGTTATGCAATAAAAACTCACTTTCGCAGGCATCCAACATAAAAACCATAAACTTGAGTGATCTGGCAAGAGAAAAGGACTAAAGAATTCGCTTGACATTTACTAAAATAATTGGTTAAAAGCTCATATCAGAGCTTGAATTAAGACTCAGGTATGAAAAATATAACACCAAAAATTTCAAAATTTGTGTGTGTATGCGTGTAGATGAGGGAAAAAGTAAAAGAAGATGCAGACTTCTTACCTGGCAGTTTTCATGATTTCCTCTGAGAATGGTAATTCGCTGTGGGTAACGGACTTCTTAAGCCACCAATAGGTGAAATAGTAGAAAAGTGGTTTCATCCAAATGAAATACACAATGGCTTACTGCTTAAATTTGCTATCAATCTCAGGGTTGTTGATTTCAATTTTAAAAGATTATGCTAGCAATGCAGAACCTACTATGAACAAAGTTAGCATGTAACTTTGTGAACAGAAAAAAGTAATGGTAAGCAGAGGCCTACCTGTACCTCTTGCATTACATTGAATTAAAGTGCATCCACCACAAAGAGAAAAAAAAGCAAAGATAAAATGCAGTCAATATAGATCCAAAGAAAACCCTATCTAAAGGAAAAATCTAAAGTAGTTCACCATCACTCTAACCAGTGTTATTAGCCCTACAACATTAGAAATCGTCTAAAAGGCAGAGGCACGTTTAATTTATAACTTAAAAGCCCACAAATACCAATCCAAGCAAGTTTTTTTTCTTCTTTTCTCCGTAGTGATGATAGCAGGATGTGGCCAAATTTCAGTTACAAAACTAGGAGCCAAAACATATGATGCCTCTTTTGGTAGGAGTGTTATAATCCTTATACACCTCTTAATACATCAGTTTAAAATAACCAACTGTTTGGTTGAGAAAAATAAATTTAACATAACCGTTAAGAAATCATCAATCACATGACTCTTTCAATGTAGCCGCAACATGGATTATTCTATCATGTAATCATATTACTCTTTACGAAATTCATCTTCCACATCTGAGGTTTCCTCATCATATTCATCACCTGTTTCAATCTCTTCATATTCTTCTTCTTCATCTTCATCTTGATCATCTTCTTCTTCTTTGTCTTCCATTCTATTCTCCAAGTCTTTCAGTAAAATGTCTTCTCGGGGTATCAGATTCGCACCTTTACCACGATAAAGAAGCCCTGTCCTCATTACATGATAGAACTTATGTCTTAGACGAACAAGAGGATGTGGATTCACTAGTTTTCCCCGTCTGTAACCTTCCTTGAGAGCCACAGTTGTCGTTTTGCACTTCAACGAGAGGTAGAAAATCCCAGGATATCTAGTAAACAATCGAGTAAACTTATGCGGTATGTTCAGCTCCTCTCGCAAGCTTCTCAAGTAGTTCCTCTTGGTCTTCTTATGAATTGTCAAGCTCAAAAACTCATGCAATACACCAACAGCCCTTTTCTCCATAAGCTCACTATTTGGATCAATATGCCGAGAATCTTCATATGGAGATATGTATGGAAGCTTCTGAAACTCCTCCATCCAAGCTCTCACCTTCTTTTGTGCCCCATAACCCCTTGGGAAGTTCATCGGAAATGCTAATGTGGTTTGGCCCCTCTTAAATTGCCTGTACTCATCACCCATCTCCTCACCCTCATTACCTTTCTCCAATGCTGAAACAGCAAATTCCTCATGCCACCGTTTGAGTCTCAAAGCTGAAACACCAATTGGTGCCTTATCGAAACTGAAATGATCAGGGTATTTTGGGATCAACACTTTCTCGAAGTTATCTGGCAAACCAAGATCCCATTTCAAGGAATGAAGGGACTGAAGAGGTGCAGTCCTACTTCTCATCATCATAAGCACCTTTGAAAGCCTCTCTATGGTATCATTCTCATGCGCTTGGTGTATGCTTTGCTCTTGCGAATCTAACAAGAGTGCAGTGCCCGTCAATCGAAAGCAAGGCAAATTCGCGTAACGTGCATGTGGGAATTCTTCAAAGAGAGTAGGGTACCTAAAACAAATTCAGAAGAACCAATCTGCAATCACCAACTGCTATACTTCGTATTCAACTCATGGTCAATACCAGTTTATTAAACAAGGTCTCTTGTTAGTGCCAAATGGTTTATGTTACTCATGCTCGACGTTAGTACAAGATATGGGTATATATGCCTGACATGAGAATGCTCAAAATTTTCATAGTTTTTATATGTGTTTGAACAATTATACTACAATTTATAGCCATTGCAATGTAAAAGAGTCCAGTAACATAGCAGTATAACAACACAGCAATGTGGGAATTCTTCAAACAGAGTAAGGCACTTAACACAGAATCGGAGAAACCAATTTGCAATTTCCAACTACTATTCTACACATTCAACTCAAGTTAATATCAGTTTGCTAAACAAGGAAAACCACTATTTTGACAATGTCTACCAAGTTATGTTAATCAGGCTTGAGGTGAGTGCCAAATACAGATATATATATATATATATATGTCTTAGACAAGTATGTTCAAATTCTTCTAAGTTTTTCACGGCGTCGAATACAAATATTTTAAGAAAAATGAAGCGTCCGGGTATCACGAGATATAACAACACAGCAAATTACCGACCAAAAAGGATTCACTAATGCCAAAACCTACATATAGGGTATTGCTTTGTGCTTCTGCCATTGAAAAGAAAAATACAAATATATCGGCTAACCAAAACTAAAAGCACAAATTTCTTTGTAACAAAAAGGGTGATTTTGATATAAATTTAATCAATTTTTCATGTAATATAAATCATGATTTTATCATGTATAACAACTTTTACATGACGGTGCAAATAGCAAACAACAAAATTAGCAATTAAAATGAAGCTTTTTAAAAAAAGAAAAAGAAAAAAACTATTCATCGTTGCAAAACCAGCTGAAGGGCATTTCAAAAATGGAGGATATAAGGCCAAAAATACCTACGCAAGAAGCGAAGAACGGGGACAGTGAGGCCGAGGAGCTTTTGCCAATCGGCGAAAGACTTGGCAGTGAGAAAACCGGTGGGCGAGCGTTTAATAGCATCCTTCAAGAGGCAAGCCGCTTTGAGATCGGTGTCGGTATCAATTACGTGGTCAAGGCTCCGATTCTTAACCCATTTCAACCTCACTTTCACTATGCCCCTCCATTGTTGATGCTCAAATTGGGGATGTGAATGTAGGGTTTTTATTGAGGAAACAAATATTTTGGCTTTGAACATTATTTGTAGCAGCTGCAAAAGTATCACCAATTAAAGCAAAAAACATATAGTCTCTGGTGAATTGTGTTTAGTTTTCTTTTCCCTACCGAGAGAACTGAAGCAGTGCTTTTCAGTCGTTTACCTTTGGTCTAATTCTGGTTTTAGTGTATCCACTGTATTGAAATTTGATATTTAATTTTTTATATTATAATTTGATCTTTTATTTTTATAATACTAGTATTCGTGTTGTTCATGGGCCGAGTCCGACATACTTTATGTTTGACTAGGTTAGTTTTATTTTAAATTTGAGCTTAAATTTTAATTTATATTTGCAAATGATTAATTTAAAATCATTTTAGATCCGTCGATATTATTTTTTAAATCCAAATCCAATTATTGATATTATCAAAATTATTTTGTTAAATCCAGGTTGATCACAATGTCATATTTTTGTTACATAACCATCAAATAAGTTTTTTTTTTCTTATTTTAAAACTATTAAATTTAACAAAAAGAAATTTAACGATATCAATAATTAAACTTAAATTTTTAAATTTAAAAAGTAAAAAAATTAAATTCTTGAAAATATAAGTAAAAAATTATTAAAATTCTAATACACGAAAAAGTACAAAAACTTAAAACATTTTTTAACTTTGCAATAACACCCATGAGATTAATGTTTTAACTGTAATTCAATTATTTGGGCTAGTCAACAAAAATTCCACATCATAATTTTAACCCAAATTTCATCCCAAGGCATAGACCCCCAAGTACATCAACCTCTCGAGAATTCTTTTGCACTTACTAAGCACCGTGTTCCGTGCCAGAGACCATCACTAGCGCATCATTAAATTAACCCTTGGGTCATGCCCTACATAATCTCACAACATGTCCTCTTTAGCTGCACTGAATGCTGTAAGGTGGTTTGCGTAGGATAGGGTCATGAGTGAATTTAAAAGGGATAAGTAGGATATTTGGCCCTCGAAAAAAAATATCATGCAAATTGCTTAGGAAATGTTAATTTATAAATTAAATTACATTTTAACTTTTTTAAAAATAAAGAATTTTAATAAATTTTTTTTAAAAAAAAATAAAATTATAAGTTAATAATGATAAAATTATATTTTAATTTCTTAAAATTTTATAATTCAATTTTGATCCTTCAAAAAAAAAATCTAAATTCGTCCTTGAATAGTGAATTCAACCTCTTTGATTATCGATAAGAAAGAGGAGTGAGGGCATAAGCCTTTTGTTGGTGAGTTTTTGATTCAGCAAATGGGGATGCGCATGAGGCGGTGGAGACAATGGAGTTTTGGATGGTGGATTCCAAGGGCCAAACCCAAGTCTGAAATAGTGGTAGATTGACCATGATTGTGGATGATATCTCAACAGCACACTCGAGTGCCATCGAGACAGCAATTTCTTGAGCTGAGTTAAAGGTCGACCAAATTTTCTTCATCTAAAAGCCATCCACATGCACTATAAATTTTGGAGTTTGAGAGACCTCAATGGTAGTAATACAGTAAAGATTCTTTGTGAAGATACAGCAGTTTGTCGATTTTGATGCAGAGCAGTTCAGGTATAAATAACATGGTCCTCAGAATTTCACCTACTGGATTTGATTTACACAATCATTTTTGGACAAGTAAGGTCTTCAACAAGTGGGGACCGAGGCTTAAAATTTACACTTTGTTTGTGTGATACGTCATTTCCATATCATTATTTACGAATAGGTTAATATATATAGTTTGTCTCGTAAATTTTATTTAAAAGTATTTAGTTGATATTTAAATTTTTTTATTTAATTTGTATTTGAATTTACATTCTATTATTCAAGTTGATATTTTCGCATCAATATTATTAGTTTGTGTTGTCGTAGCATTGATAGTCAATCCGATAATGACAAATTACCAATTTAAAAAATATGAGAAACATAAATAATACAAAATACTAATTATTAATTAATCAATTTTCTTTATATTAACTTCTCAAATAGATATGAGACATACTTTTTATCAAGTCAATATTTGTGTTGAATCAAAATTATTGATTAGGTTCAATTAGCATTTATAAAATAATAATATTTAATTATAAAATATATTTATTTTATTTTTAGTTTTGATATGTAAGTTAAGAATAAATAAATAAATATTTTTATACATTTTAGATTTGATTATCAATATATTAATATTATCTTTTTATATACATAATTTTAATCTCACACGTCTAATTTTTATTAATTATAAAAAAATTATTTTAAAGTTATTTATTATTATATTTAAATAAATTATTTTATATATAGAAATAATATTTATTGTAAAATATTAATTAAAAAACTTGGAATTTTATTTTTTTAATATATCCAGTGGTTTTATTAATTAATAACGTATCATGTTATTTTTTAAGTAGAGATTTTAAAAGATCTTGACAAAATTAATTAATTTCACATTAATATATTATCATATTAATTAATATTATTTCTATTAGTGTAACATAATAATACTAATAATTTATTATTCTAATGTTAATTTAGTAATATAATTAAAAATAAAGGGTATTCTTATCGATTAAAAAAATTTTAAATTTGTATTTTTATATGTATTATATAGATTATAGATTACAGATAAAAATAATTATTAAAATTTGAAATTTAATGTGTAACTAATAAAACATAAGTTATAAAAATAGCTTGAAATAAATTATATTTTACAAGATCTGAGTAATTTAAAATTTTTGTCTAATTAGCCCATATAAGTCAAACATATTATATATGGTTTTTTTATAGATGATAGGTCTATTTTTCCTCATTTTCATATTGCCAAGCTGACAACTCACTACCGGTGTTATGTTTAGGTTAAAATTTGCTTATAGTATCTATATATTTTTTAAATTAAGAATTTAGTCTTTGTATTTTTAAGAATTTGGTTTATTTAATTTTTTAGATTTCAAAATTTAGGTATAACAGATAATATTG
Source organism: Kokia cookei (assembly GCA_039519145.1). Taxonomy (NCBI): domain Eukaryota; kingdom Viridiplantae; phylum Streptophyta; class Magnoliopsida; order Malvales; family Malvaceae; genus Kokia; species Kokia cookei. The sequence continues at coordinate 21,137,233 of CM076902.1, forward strand.
TTAATTTTTTTGTTAAATTCAGTTTAATTACAACATTTTTTTTTAATTACACAGTTATTAAGTGAGTACTTTTTATTTTGAAATGTCACAATAATAAATTTAATAGAAAAAATTAACAATATTAACAATTTGATATAAATTTTAAAAATTGAATAGTAGAATAAAAGTGAAACGATAACATTCCTAATTTGAAAAGTATAGGAACTGTAATAAACTTATCTCGGTAGAAAAAAAAATAAATTAAACATTTGGCTTTATAAAAAAATAAAAAAGAACAAACTGAACTTAAGGGGAAAAAAAAAAAAGTTAAACACCATTACTCGTTAAAAGTTTTTATTTTGGTCATTTAATTAAAAAAAGTTACAATTTTGTAAACGATACTATTTAAAAATGTTCATTTAAGTCGTTGGGCTATTGAAATTAGTGCTATGTGATTTTCTCTATTTGTATTGTCTATACCAATCGAAAGTTCTCTTTTTCCTTTTCTTCTATAATTCAGATTATTTTCATGAAATAACTTTGGAGGTCACAAATTTAAAAATAAAAATTCAAATAGTTTTTCTCCAATCTCCAATATTGAATGTATGATTGACTTTAAACTAAGGTAGGTTCTTTTACTCTTTGATGGATACTGATCCACTGTATTAATAATCAAATTGTCGCTTGGAACTCATTGGTGAAACTTTAAAAAAAAAACAACTTAATAGTCCAATGACTTAAGTAAATTTTTTTGAATAGTTCAGTGATTTAAATAAAAACTTTCGGATAGTTCAGTGATCAAATTGTAACTTTTTTAATTAAGTGATCAAAACGAAAATTTATCCATAATTTAGTGACTAATAGTGTAGTTTACCCAAAAAAAATAAGTCACGTGAAGTTAATGTCAAAATTGGCCGGCAGTGAGAACCAGCCGTAATCCCAAGTTAATTTGGTCGGAGCTGTGACAGCGTCGAGGAGCATTTGCCATTTTCCTGGTACCATCCTGGTCCACCTACCTCTTGTCCTTATGGAGTTATATAACCTCTATAACACATATAAAATGTGATTACCAGTTTTAACCTATACTCCTCAAAATTTATCTTTTAAGGATATAATAAATAATACTACAACGAAACTTTTTTCTTTTAATATTACTATATAAAATAATAAAAATAAAATAATACGTAGAGATTATTACCGCAAATGTGAATTAATCAATAACTAAATATATTTTGTTCAATAATTAAAATATAAAATTAATAGAAATTTTTATAATATAAAATATTAAGAGTTAGGGTGGTCAAACTATGAAACTCTTCATAAGCTTATTACCGCGTTGATTATCCAAAGTCATCAACATTAGGGTTTATGTCTGTAAAAACGTGCGAATTCATGGAGGAAAATGCTTAAAAACTCAAGGTTTTGTGTTGATTCACGCGTGCTCAAGTTTGAAAGATTCTCATACAGTTTTATTTTAGAGTGTGGAATGATATCGATATTATTTTAATAAAAAGATAATTGAACTTTAATTAATATTTTCCATTTATATATATCACGGGCAACGTCCTCATGCAATTCCAACCAGCTCCAGCTGGTTAATCTAATTTTAAATTAAATTTTATGTTTTTATCTTTAGAATCTTTTAATAAGGAACCTTATTTCATTTATTAACAAAATTACAAAATTTTTTACGATGCTATACATTAATTAAATATATTATTTTTATTTGTCAATAATCTGGTACAAAATACGCAACGTTTTATTGATTGATAAAACTGAACTTTGATAGGTATTTTTTATCACTTAAAATAACAATTAATAAAAATACATAAATAGAAATGGCAATGAACAAAAATACAAATAACAAATTAATAAATAAAAAATAAGTACGAAACAAGCACAAATTAAAAAAAGAAATAAAGAAATAAAAAACAAATAAATATCGTAAAATATGATAAAATCATAGAACAAATAGGGAAAAAACTAAAAGCTAAAGTGTGTTTTAGGAATTAGTTGGATAACATTTAAAAAGTAAACATAAAAGGTTAAAAAAATCATTTTCAATGATTAAATTAAATTTGTTTCTATTTTGCCATAATTCCCATGGGAAAATTTCCCCTTAAAACAATATGCATTAAATTTTATATATGGCAAGAATTTAAAATTATTATAAACAAAATTTTGTTATCATAAATTAATTTAAAATATGTGGTAAAATTAAGCATTAATTCAAACGTTTATTAAATGTTTTCCATGTTTAATATTAATTATAAAATATTTAATTTCATATTCATTATAAATTCAAACAATTAATTTCCGTAAATAACTTGAAAATATTCAGTAAAATTTAGCTGTAATTAAAAAATTATTAAATGAAATCCAACAAGTAACTCTAGTGAGAAAAAAATATTGTTCATTTTAAAAATCTCGAGTTCGAACGCCTATATATGCTATCCAAATATTTAAAAATTATGAACAAATATTATCATGTAATCAAATAAAATACTTGTCATTGTTCATATCTTTCCGCATCTTACTTTTTCTTCAATTAGATATATATAATAAATCTTTTATGTGATAAATTGATATTTTAATCCGTTTAACTGCATACCGTCCACACGTGCCTATTAAATCCTGAAACGGTAATTTCAATTTAAAAAATTTTCTTGAAAAGGGGAAAAAGGAAAAGGAAATTATAATATTCAATAATGCACACCTTTCATGACTGGGTCACGATATATTTGAAGCTAAATAGAAGTCACCGACCGGTCCGACCCGGCCCCGACCCTTTTACTTACGCCATTGTTGGCAAATATTATAAATAAAGAGGTGAAGACTGGACTTCCACTTGCGAACCACTTCAGCTTATAATCATAATAACCCTCAAATCAACACCTTTCGTAGAGCCGACGAAGCTCATTCTTACTCTATTCAAATGGCATCTTCTTCGTTTCCTTTTACTTCTCTTCATCTGCAATTTGTTTCACCAAACACAAAATCATCGACGACTAGGTTGTCTTCTCGGCGGATTAGAGGCTCAGTGTCGGAGAAACCATCTGTTCCAGTGCCGGCAGTGGCGGTTCCAGCGAAGGGAGAAACCAAGCTTCCATTGAAGAAAATTCCGGGAAATTATGGGGTTCCTATTGTTGGTCCATTCAAAGATCGACTTGATTATTTCTACAACCAAGGCCGAGACGAGTTTTTTAAATCGAAAATCCAGAAATACAACTCGACAGTGTTTCGGACCAACATGCCACCTGGTCCTTTCATTTCTCAAGATCCAAAGGTTGTCGCTTTGCTCGACGGTAAGAGCTTCCCCGTTCTTTTCGATGTCACCAAGGTTGAAAAAAAAGACCTCTTCACCGGCACTTACATGCCTTCAACTGACCTCACCGGCGGCTACCGAATCCTCTCATATCTCGACCCTTCCGAGCCCAAACACGCTAGGCTCAAACAACTCCTCTTTTTCCTCTTGAAATCTAGGAGAGATCATGTCATCCCCGAGTTCCAAGCCTCTTACAGTGAGTTATTCGAAACGTTAGAGAAAGAAGTCGCCGAGAAAGGCAAAAGCAGCTTTCAGACAGCTAACGATCAAGCTGGGTTTAACTTCTTGTCCCGGGCTTTCTTCGGTTCAAACCCACTGGAAACTAAACTAGGAACCGATGGTCCGAGTTTGATCAGTAAATGGGTACTATTTCAACTCGGTCCGGTTCTTAAACTCGGTCTCCCAAGGTATGTTGAAGAACTCTTGATCCATACCTTCCCTCTTCCCCCGGCTTTGGTTAAAAAGGATTACCAGAGACTGTATGATTTCTTCTACGAATCATCTGGTTCCATTCAAGATGAAGCTGAGAAACTGGGTATTTCACGAGAAGAAGCTTGCCATAATCTGTTGTTTGCTACGTGTTTCAATTCATTCGGTGGCATGAAGATCTTCTTCCCCAACATGCTTAAATGGATTGGCAGGGCTGGAGTTAAGCTACATAATAAATTAGCAACGGAGATCAGATCAGCCATAAGATCCAACGGTGGGAAACTCACAATGGCCGCCATGGAACAGATGCCATTAATGAAATCTGTCGTCTACGAAGCGTTACGGATCGAACCACCGGTTCCGTTACAGTTCGGGAGAGCAAAGAAAGATATCGTGATAGAGAGCCACGACGCGGTGTTCGAAGTGAAAAAAGGGGAGATGCTGTTCGGGTTCCAACCATTTGCAACAAAAGACCCGAAAATATTCGAGAGAGCGGAGGAGTTTGTGGGGGAGAGGTTCATGGGAGAGGAGGGGGAGAAGCTGTTGAAGCACGTGATATGGTCAAATGGACCCGAGACTCAGCAACCGACGTTGGGGAACAAACAGTGCGCAGGGAAGGATTTTGTGGTGTTGATGTCGAGGCTGTTGGTGGTGGAATTGTTTAGACGTTACGACTCGTTCGATATCGAAGTGGGTAAGTCGGCTTTGGGGGCTGCCGTTACCATCACATCCTTGAAGAGAGCTGGTTTTTAAGCCCAATAAATTTTAGCTTTTGTCGGTTGTAAACTTTGACAATGTCGGTCATGTAATATGACAGGATATTATATCACAATTTTTTATAATTAATTATTTTCCTTTTTTGGTTCTACAATTAATTTTATTTTCTTATTTGCATGGTTATGGTGTGGGATACAATCAGGCTGAATTTATTAGAATTTAAAATAGGTTTGAAATAGACATATGAGAGACTTATTTCAAGTACGAAGTTATGAACTTAAATAAACGAAACAGAAATTTTAAGGTTTTTAGCCAAAAACAAGAGACGCATGGAAATGGTTGTAAAGTAGACATGACAGCGGTGGAAATCATGATTGTGGGGGGGACAAGTTTAGGCAACAAAAAGAGGAGTAGCAGTCTTTAACTCCATGGGCTTTGGGGTATGACAAATCGTTGATATTTTATGCATATCCGCTATATGTAAGAAACTTTGAATTCAGTGTGTTAGTGAGATAGATGTCTGAAATTCAATGTTCAAACTGGGAAAGTTGATGTCTTTGATTGTGATAACCGAGAACTGTTGGATATAATTCGACAAGCATCACGAGTTTACAACCCAAGTAATCTTGGTTTCCACCTTTTATCATTTTTCAATATCTTAAAACAAGCTTAGGTAAATTAATTTTTGTTTTGGTATTTTAATTAAAAAAATTATAATTTAGTTCATTAAACTATTTAAAAGTCTTCATTTAAATCATTGGACTATTCTATATAATTTTTTCTGTTTGCGAAAGTTTTTTTTTTTTAATAATTTAGTTTTTTCATAAAATAACTTTGAACGTTATGAATTTGTGAATCAAAATTCAAACAATTTTTTTTCTCCGATCTATGACACTAACCATCATATCAATCCACCAAACCGGTCATCGAATTGTCGCTTGGAACTCAGTGACGGAATTTAAAAAAAAAAACTCAACAATTAAGTTACTTAAATAAAAACTTTTGAATAGTTTAATGATCAAATTGTAATTTTTTAGTTAAGTGATCAAAACGAAAACTTACCCATAGTTTAGTGACTAATGATGTAGTTTACCCAACAACTTTTTAGATTTTCGTTTCATTATTATTTTTTGGGTAAATTACGTTAGGAGTCATCCAACTATGATTTTTTTTTTCTTTTTTGATCAATCAACTATGAAAAATTGTAAAATAGTCACCCAACTGTTAGTAACTTTCTTTTTTGGTCACCTATGTAACACCTTTTATCCGGTCCAGTCACCGGAACCGAGCTAGGAGACATTACAACTATTTAAAAACCCCTATAAATTAAATTTTAAAACTAAAATTTCATTTTAGTTCCATTATTGAATTATTAATTTTACCCACCTATGTAAGATATTAGAAAATATTATTCTTGTATTTAATTATCTATTTTATTGATGAAAGTGTATTTCTACTGATACTTGTGAGATCAAGTACCGGTAGAAGAAAAGGCAGTAAAAAATTTGAGAATCCTACAGATTTCTTCCGGTAGACTCTAATGATCTACCAATATAACTTTAATATCTACCGGAACATCTTAACCTTCTACCGATACCAAAAATTCCAGTATACAAAATAAATTTAGCTTGGAACTTCTACCGATACTCTTAAATAAACTACCGAAACTACTATGCAACTACCGATACTAATGGGACTTCTACCGGCGTCAAATAAGCCAATAGAAAAACATTATTTCCCTTTTCATTTCTATCAACACTTCGATCAATTCTATCGATTCCACATATTTTTCCAATTAAAGTGTTACCAGTACAAGTAATAAACTACCAGAACAAGTCTTAACAAATCACAATATAAAAATTAGTAGGATAATTGACTCTAACAATTTTCCTACATCAATAATACAAGGACTAAACCATACATCCTCATAATTTTTACAAAATAGAACAGCATCCTAAATTTAACTTTTCCCTAGGTACATGCCGACTCAAAATAAACAAAAACTCACGTCGTTTGAGATTAGGATTTGTCTTCAGATGCTGAGACGTAAGTTTACCAAAACGTATCTAACCTGTGCATGTGATACAAACATACACCTAGTACAATACAATGGTATACAAATAACCTAAACATATTAATCAATTATAACAAGTTGTAAAGATCAAGTTAAATATTTATGCAACTATACCAATTTCATTTCTCATGCCATATTCACAAAATGTTAATCATATCTCACATTTTCTTTAATAACTATATAACTATATATATATGTAATATTCATAAATTATTTCATCTTTGTCACACAGAACAAGTTTCGTCTCATGTTCACTTTATTTTCCATCGTTTACATTTTCATTAAACATACATTATATGCATATTTTATATGCAACTTATTATTCCACATATATCTCATGGCATTTTCATTCCATTTATTCATATAATTCATCATTTCAATCATCTATTAACACGACTTGAACACTGACGGATACACGGATTCAACCAACACACCTGTTTGGCACCCAGTGCCTCATCGATAAATCTGAAGTAATAAAACGCGTTCAACGCTATAGTAAAATTGACACCCAATGTCTCATTAGTTAAACTGAAGAAAATTGGCACCCAGTGCCTCATCGACTCGTGGTCGAAATAACCCTTAACTCTTCCTATCCCATAACATGCCATCTATATTCGACTTAGCTCGAACAGTTAATAGGATAATCATATCCACTATAACCTCAATAATATATTTTTACATTCCATCTTTATTCACCACATGAATGTTTTAAAATTCAATGGAATAATCAACATATAGTTATTCACATCATCAACCAAATACACGCATTCAATTTCATATATAATTACATATAATTCAAATCAAGTCATTTAGGTATAGAATTTCATACCTCAATTTTCTTCCTTCGTTCATTTAATTTAAATGTATGACAATTTATAACTAGTTTAGGTTATAAAAATAGCAACCGTAGATTTCGAGCTATTCGTCGACGACTTTGTTTTTGTCTTTGCCTTTCCTTTTCTAAGAGTCGGGGTCAATATTAGCTACGGGAATAAATATACACACATTCATAAATTTTCAACAATTTAACCCTTAACTAAATTTAACTCTCTATTTCTCGTTCTTACATTAATTCACTAGTCTCTCAATTTGACCCTCACTAATTGAACTAATTACTAATTTCACCTCCTAGTCTCTTTTCTCTTCTTCTCCAAGTCATGAATGTCCATATAATTCCAAAAACTCCATTAATTCAACAATGGTAGTATTCAAAATTCTTAATCAAACTGAAAGATATCAAATGGGTTTATTAACTTAAGATATCGAGATTTTAAAAACATAAAAATTATAAGAAAACAACTTGAGTAACCTTACTTATTTAAAGCTTGAATACAAGAAGAGAAAACCCCAATTTCTTCCTTCTCACCGATACCCTTTTTATAATCATCTTTTTCATTTCTTTTTAATTCATTTTTAAATTAATAAATTTTAACTTCATTTTCCAGCCACAATTCCTCCACCTAGCGGCACTAAGTGCCAAAAAGGGTTATTTTACTCTATTGGTCCCTCATCTTTCATTTTATTAAAATCCTTATATACATTGCACTTCTACCTTTCATTTAATTTAGTTCTCATCCTGAATTAAGCACTACATATTTAAAATCACCTATTCAAATATCAAATATTCTATGATTTATTTTCCGTAAATATTTTTATTAAATATTTATGAGTCTAATTTATAAACACGGAGCTTCGGAAATACGCTTTTCTGATAATCCTAAATCCTGGTCGTTACAATCTAACTATGAAAAGTTACAAAATGGTCACTCAACTATTAGTAAATTTCTTTTTTGGTCACTCAACTATATTGGATTTTTGGGTGTTTCTATTTCCACGTTAGCCAACTGGTGATCAAATAAGGCAAAATTGAATAATCGAGTGATCATTTTTGTAAGAGCCCGTTCTTTAGTGATTTCGGGACCACAATTCCTACGAGTGAGTCCATAAACATTATTTATTAATATTTACGAGTCTAGTATAGTGTCATATTGTGTTTTTGTCTGAAAGTTTTGATGATTTGATAGTTAATTAAGGTACAAGGATTAAATCATAAAAACATAAAAGTTTGTCTACATTGATTTTTGTTAACTAAAATGCTTAATTAATTATTACTTAAGGTCTAAAGTGGGAATTTACCCCCTTTTAAATGTCTTGTACGGTTAGTGCTTATTTTCTTTAATTATTTTATGTTAAATTATGTTAGAATAATATTAATAAAGGTTAAAACATTAAAACATGAGTATCATCATCTTCATTTGGTCTTTCCAACGAAGTAAAACACAAGAACACCATTATTGAAGCTTTAAGGTTCGGCCAAACTTGTGTCCTTGCATGTAAGTTCAATTCATGCCCCTTTTTAATAGGTTTTTTTTTTTTTTTGAAATTGTTGTAGCTTAATCTTGGTATTAACTCATAAAAGTATTAAAGGTTTTAAAAGTTATCATTAATGATTTATGGAAGCTCTTGATGTTAATGGTAGATTTGTAAGCTTAGAAGTGGTTAAAGGCTAATTTGTAAAGTGATTTTTGTTAATTTTTAGTTTAAGAAATGAAATTGACATGAAATTTCTGTGAAATATGTTTCTATAGAGTAATAAATGGATGAAAATGAAAATGGAGTTAAAAACTAAGCATAAATGTAAAAGTTATAGTGGTTTCAGTTTTAGGAACTAAATTGAATAAAATATAGGGAAATTTTGTAAAATGAAATTAATAAGTCATATGCATGTACTTAAATGTTAAGGTATTTGGAATTGATATTTTGAACTTAATTATTATTTAGATCAAGAATTGAAATTACCGTCGATTGATAAACGAAGAAAAAGAAAAATTACGGAATAGTTCCTTGTGCCTCACTCCTTGCTATTTTAGTCTGGTAAATTCGTATGGCATATGTATTTTTTACTTGTTGTCTATTTATATTATAAATGCTACATTTTAGTATATATACATTTTGAACTATTAGCAAAATGGTATAAAAAGGCGAGTACGAACAGAATTGTAAAGTTCTATATATGTGTTAATTATAATTCATGTAGAAGGACGAATAGATACGAAATGGTCATGATATATGATTTGACTTATGGAAATGCTACTGAATTGTTAAGATCATGAATTCTGTATTAATGAACGTTTTAACTTAGTAAACGATTAGGATACGATTGATATGACAATAGAGCTTGCTGCGTGTTTGTATGGGTTTACATTTTGGTGCATTTTTTCTGCACTTTTTTGCCCTTATTTGTACTTCTATATCCCTGCTTGCACTTCGATGCCCATGTATAGCACTACGATGCTCCCTAGTGTGGTGTAGATACCTGTGTATCCGAATCATTTTTACTATCATTTATCGGGCTAATCTGATTATGTAAATGAAGTGAATGACCTAATCTTATGCATGGAACTTTAATAAATGGATTGATCAGAATGATATGTATACCTGAAATGTTTTGTTATATGGTGTTATGAAATACTCACTTGTTTCTTGTGAAATGAAATGTCAGGATTGAAAATGTTATATAAGTTTATTATATTTATGTATTTCTTACATGTCGAGGTAAGTTAAAGTATATTTTTCCTATGAATTGATTAAGTTTACTTAAAATTTATTTTGTTTCGGTTTTTACTTTCTGTAGTTGGTATTTTTGTGAAATTCGACAATCGGATCACCTCAGAGCTCACACTATTAAGCTTTAGTATCAGTCGATCTTTGTTTTGTTTTAAAACTTAATTACATGGCATGTGTATATGTATTTTACCTATGAATAACTTTTGTCAGAGATAGATGCCGGAGTGGACTAAGGAAATGACACAAATACCACAATAAAAAAATGTCAAACTTAAATACCAAATTATGTATTAGGATTATTGGTATGACCCTTTGTGTTTTTACCCTGCATTTGTTACTGTATTTCATCTGCATGCGACCGTAATCTGGCAACTCTTGCCTTCCAAATTGTACGCCACCGCTATTGATTTGCCTGCCACTCACTCACTCACATAAACATTTCTCATTTTCATTATCAATATCATTGTATGACGTACCAATCTCATACTGACAAATGTAAATTCATCCTTACTGATTTAAATTACTATTTTCATTTCCTAATCAATAGTCAATACCACCTGCTGCTACTAAATGCCAACAACCTTACTTATTAAATACCACCAACTTGATGTCCACAGTAACTTACTTTCTATGGGCATGAAGTGAATTGTATGATTGCACGGTCACGGATGGTAATGGCTATCTGTATATTTTCTTTTCATAATTGATCGAGGGATTTGAACTGAAACAGCAACGTGCCATTCCGATGCAATCTTCGGACTATTATTCAACAACATATAACTTTCCAAATCATTGTCACACAAATTACTTGCATCTTATTTCTTCTTCTTCTTTTTTTTCTGGGCACATCCCCTTCAAATACAGTGGTTTATTCGTGTATTCATTTTTATCATCATTATTTCTTTTTGAATGGAGTGGAATATTTATTGGTAGGTGGAGTTATTATCAGTTCGATGGTTAAGTTACATTTATTATATTGTTTTTCAGGCAGGAATTGGATGGTACGTGTTCATTATGTTTCAAGGACATATAATAAAGTTACATATTATATGATTAAGTACGTGAATTCTAGTTTTATGAGTTCATGTGTATTTGATGAACTACTATTATCTGTTCAGGGATTGTTAATTGATTGTAACAACTCTTCGCGTATTTAACTGTTGTTTTAATGTAATCGCAATTTGATGTTATTTTTTACTGATATATATTTCTTCCAGTTAAATTATATTTTATATGACAATTAAATTCATAACATACACATGAAACCATATATAAGAACTTGGATAACTTTGTAAAAAAAAAAATATAGAACTTGCCTAACTATTAAGGGTGATATTAGTTTGGTATGGTCGGGTTTTTGGATTTTTGGAGCTATCATAATTCGATTCAACACGGTTTTATTCTCGATTTTTTCATATTAATATTTTATTTTGTATCTTTAGACTTATTTTGATAAAATGAACTTTATTTTATGGCTTTTAAATAATATTTGACAAAATTTTAAAGTTTTTTTTCACAAATACTTTTAAAAAAACCTATAAATTTTCAAGAATTTATGAATTATTTTTTACTATTTTAAATATGAAATATTTATTTTTGTATAATAAAATGTAATTACGTATTAAATAAAATATAGAATGCAAATTGATTTCTTATAACCACAATTTTTGGACTTCTGTAAATCGTCCAAACATCATGGTTGGAATGGGTTTTCAATTTTTTTGGTTTTTCACTGTAAATCTCTCATAGTGACCAAGGTATGTTTAATCTCTCCGGCTTGAAAAATGCCCTGAAAACCTCATCTTGGCACTCTCTAACTTCCTTTTTCTTCCCTAAATCCTCGTTAGTGTCAGGTTTCAGAAACAGCTGAAAACAGACTTCTCCAACTCTTGCTTTTCTCTTTTCAGGAAGAAGAAAGGTCATCTTAATTAATATATAAAAAATCAAATCCTATTCATACAAACAAAAACAACCCAAATTGGGAATTAAATTAAAGTAGAAAGGAACTTTATAATTAGGCAAAACGGACCCAGCTGGATTCCAATGGCCATTCTCGCCCTAAATTGTTTCTGATGTTGTTTTCAACCCTCAAATCCCTCCTGTCCATCATATGTTCTTCATTTTCCTATATTTAGAATTGGCATTAGTTTTTTGGGTCATAGTTAGTTTCGTACTCTTTTCTTTTTTGGTTTTCGATTCTGTCGTGATCGTAATGAGAGACGCAGTAAGGCCACAATGTTTGCTGAGGCTCATGGCTTTCCAAGAGCCAGAAATGGCAAAACCATCCATTCCGATCCCAACATTTCCGTCACTGATCCCGCCAGTGAAGATGATTTCAACATCCGATACAGCAGCGCATCGGCAGCCCCCGCTGGTTTTGAAGTCAACAGGGTGAGTTGCGAAGCTTCACCTTTGACTATGTCGCCTTGGAAGCAAGCTTCTCCTTTGAGCAAAACGCCATGGACCCATTCCGACGAAGCCAACGTTCCGGCTAATAGTCTCATCGGCTCCATTGTACGTGAAGAAGGGCATATTTATTCATTGGCAGCAACAAAGGATCTTCTTTACACTGGCTCCGATAGCAAGAACATTCGTGTGTGGAAGAATTTGAAAGAATTTACAGGGTTTAAGTCAAACAGTGGATTGGTTAAGGCCATTGTTATATCTGGTGAAAAGATTTTTACGGGTCATCAAGATGGGAAAATTCGTGTTTGGAAAGTGTCGCTTAAGAACCCCAGCATTCATAAACGATCTGGAACCTTGCCAACTCTTAAAGACATCCTTAAAAGCTCCATTAAACCAAGCAGCTACATCGAAGTGAAACGTAAGCGTTCTTTATGGATCAAACACTCGGATGCGCTGTCGTGTTTGAGCTTGAACAACGAACACGGTCTTCTTTATTCGGCTTCATGGGACCGGACATTCAAAGTTTGGAGAATTTCAGATTCTAAATGTCTCGAATCGGTTCATGCACACGAAGACGCTGTTAACTCAGTGATTTCCACCGCGGGGGAAATGGTTTTCACTGGTTCAGCAGATGGAACCGTCAAAGTGTGGAAAAGAGAACTGCTACATAAAGGAACAAAGCATACGTTGGCTCAAACCCTTTTACAACAAGAAAGCGCGGTCACTGCCTTAGCAATCAACGCCGCTGGTTCAGTAGTTTACTGTGGTTCCAGTGAGGGCCTGGTCAATTTCTGGGAGATTGGAAAGCAATTATCCCCCGGTGGAGTCCTTAAAGGCCACAAGTTAGCCATTCTTTGCCTTGCGGCGGCTGGGAATTTGGTTTTCAGCGGGTCAGCTGATAAAAGTATATGTGTTTGGCGTAAAGATGGGAACATCCACACATGCCTTTCGGTGCTGACGGGGCACACTGGACCAGTGAAGTGCTTGGCCGTCGAAAAAGATCATGAATCGGGGAATGACCATCGATGGATCGTTTACAGTGGAAGCCTGGATAAGTCCGTCAAAGTGTGGAGCGTTTCGGAGTTTGCTCAGGCGACGTCGAAGGTGGGTGGCCATGAGAGCAATAGAGAGGGTTTCCCGTTGGAAGGGAGCTATTCGAAGAGCAGCCGAGCCAGCCACAGTAGGTTCTAACAGTGAAGGAAGGGCTCATCTTCAGGGTTTTACAGCGGGTATAAATTTGTTGGGTTGTGGAGAATGGATATACTTTAACGAAAAATGCTGACAGATTAAGATAAAAGCTTTCTTAAATAAAATTTACCATCTGTTATTTGGCTGTCAAATCAGATTCATCCAACGTCAAGCTCTTGCAGCGGCTAATTTCCTAGTTTTCGAGGTTTTGGATCAAACTCCAAAGATTAACAACTTAATATCTATATTATCAAAGCCATAGCCCGGTGGCAAGTATACTGATATGCCATCTATCTATCCATACATATTTGTAACATTTGATATTATATTTATAAAATTATTTTAAAATCCGAAAACCAATTAGTATTTAGGTGGCAAGCATAAGGAGAGTTTTTAAAATGAAAATAATTAGAATCAAAATGTTTAGCCGTTAGATCAAATCAAATAAATCAAAACCTCAAGTTTATCGTTTAACTTTGCTCACTACTAAAATAAAAAGCACTCTATATTATTTTTAAATTAATATTTATGTTGTAATTTAGTACGTAATTCTCCGTGATAAAGTTTTTTAAATTGAAATTTATCAAGAACACGTAAAATGTAGGAATTTATTTTATCTACGTGAAGTTAAAAAAAGTTAACACGAGCGAAGGTAAAACATGATCATGTGTTATTCGAAAATATTTAAAAGTTTAATATTTGTTGTCCTGAGTTATACTCATTTTTCCATCTTGATATTTAATTTTTTGTTTCACTTTGATACTTAAACTATCACCAGTTACATAAATTAGCCCATAATATTTAAGAAAAAAAAGCTAACACATGGCTTATTAGAATGTACAATTAGTCTTCTTTTATATTTTAATATTATGTATATTATATTAATTAAATAATCATATATAATATAAAATTTTTAAATTTTTTAAAATAAAAATATATTCAAAATAATATATAAAATTAAAAATTTTGTCCAAAATAAATAAATAAAATATTTAAATTTCAGAAACTTGGAAAAAAACCTTAAAATTTTCAAATATATATATATATATATTCTATAAGTTTTGTAATAATTTTTTCAAAAATTCTGAATTCTGAAAATTCGAAACAATAAATGAAACATTCAAAAAAAATTAACTAAAAAAATATACATTCTATAAATTGAAAAAAATGAAAATTTTTAACTTAAAAATCAAATATAAAAAAATTAAAATATATAAAATTGATAAAAAATTTAATGATTTTTAAAATTTTCAAAAAAAAAATTGTCTTGGCTTGAATGGAGCGCTAATTAAAATTTTAATAAGACACCCATTTGGCATAAGTTCGAACTATGTTGTCTCATCTCTCACCTCTAAATATTGTAAAAAAAATTATGAAAACATTAAAATGTTGAAAATTTAAAGGAAAAGTTTGTAAACAATTAGTAAAAGTCAAAAATATATTTTTAAAATATTTAAATTGTTTTAAAAAATTATTAATACTATTTTTTCTGTTTTTTAATATATATATATATATATAAACATGAATGTCAACCGAATCTTTTATCGCGATCACAAATATTAGTATATGATGGATCCTGAAAGGTTAAACTTAGAGGTTCAATATTAGTAAAGTGATAACATTACCGAGAAAAAAAGAAAAGAGTTTGATGTCGAGACTGAGCATAAAAAAATATAAATTATATTTTTCTCGAATCCTCACACAAGAGACCTCTCAATAAATATTTTTGCATAAATTATATTAATTATTTATTTGACTTATTCTTTAATATATTATTACAGTCTTCAAATCTAATCTTTTTTTCAAGATAATGATATAAGAAATTAATAATGATCAATCGGTTTCTCAACATTTTATTATAATGGAGAAAAATTAAATGTCGGATCTTTTCATGCTCTCCTTAAGGTGATATAAAATCTTTATGTTTTTTATTTTTTACAATTAAACCGTTCATACTTTAAATATATATATATATATCCAAAAAGAATTAAATTTTTTTAGGTTAAAAAAATCATTCAAATTTAAAAGTATCGCCGGAATCAATCCACATTATCTATTGATATATTCTCCATTTATTATGGATTTCCATTAGAAGGACTAATAGGGAGAATTTTGATCTCCATTTTTCAGGTTCAGATTACATTTCTAGATTGTTGCTTACTTTCATTCCTATGAGAACATGCGACTTTATAAATATATAATATTCCGACAAACAACTATATATATATATAGGTAGATTTATTCATACAGTTGAGGAGGAAGACGAGGTGTAAAAACAACATTAAGTGGCGTGGCTTTGAGATTAGTCAAACCGGCACCCTCACGCATGTCGACTGGCTCATCGAACGGTATCGTAATCTCGAACGATTGCAGCAGAGTCGCAAGGTTGAGTTGTAAAACTTGAAGAGCAAATGAAATTCCAGGGCAAACTCTTCGACCGCTGCCGAATGGTATGAATTCGAAGTTTTGTCCCCTTACATCCAAGTGCTTTTGCGTTGTAAGAAACCTTTCGTGTCGAAACTCGTCGGGATCGGACCACACTTTGGGATCTCGTTGAAGCTTGGAAATGTTTACAAGAAGGCGTGTGCCTGCCGAAATGAAGTATCCGCCGGTGGTGCAGTCTTCGATGGATTCATGCGGTACAGACAGTGGGGCGGCGGGGTATAATCGGGTTGTTTCTTTTATTATGGCTTGGAGATAGACCAAGTTCTTGATATCGGATTCTTCCACTAGCCTGTCTTTACCGACAAAAGTGTCTAATTCATTTTGGGCTTTCTTCAACACATCGCGGTGGTTTAGTAGTAACGATAGAGCCCATGTTATCGTCACTGTTGTTGTGTCGGTTCCACCTACGATTTTCGCCTGCAAAAGTATCTTCAAGACATGTGAATCCCACTCTCTCCATTTATTTTGTAAAAATTAATAAATGTAATAAAACATTGCCTTAAATTTCAGATGGTTGATCTTAATTCAAGGTTGTATTGTCCGATCTTAATTCTTTGAATGTATATACAATTAAATATGGGATTTAAATAATGAAAAAAAATTATGCACCAACCAATTTGACGTCACAATGATTGAATGGCGATTTGTAGGTAGAAGTAAGAACTAACCAGGCAGGTAGCTTTGTTGATTGTGTCAGCATCATAAGAAGGGAGTTCTTCAGCATCTTCAAGAAGCGACAAGATCGTGTACATGAAGTATCATGTTCGCCGTACGATTTGCCTGAATTTCTCTTCCGTTTATGTTCCTCCAAGCATTCCTCAAGGATTTGGTCCAGTTTCTTTGCCGTCTTCTTCATCGCCTTCTCATGCCCACCCAATCCAACCACCGCAAGAACGGCAGCGAGTCTGCCACCGTGAGCGTCCCTGTCAAATCGAAGAAATCTCTCACCGCTTTCCGTCGTTGCTCGTTTTCTTCTTCCTCGTGTGAAGTTTCAACCTTGGAGTATCTCTTTCCGATAACAATCTTGAAAACTGTGTTTATGTTCAAAGTCCAAAACCATCTCTTCATCTCAACAACCACCGGTTCCGAACAATTATTGGTGACTAACTCGTAAAGCCCTTTGATTGATGCTCTGATTTCCGATTCTCGTATATGTCTCAGCTTCTCCAATCGGTAGTTGAACAGTATCTCGAGCGTCGCTATCTTGCGAACGTCACGCCAGTAATGGCTGTAAGAGCTGAACCCAAACATGGCGAAGTTGTATCCCAAAAGCTCCGCCGCTAGAGTTCTGGGACGACTGGCGAAGGCTTTATCGTTGGTGGTGAAACACTCTTTAGCCATTTCCCATTTGCTTACTACTAGTGTTGGGTGCATACCTAGCCTGAAGGTGAAGATCGGCCCGTATGCTTCGGCGAAGTTACCCAAGGTGATGTGGGCTGGTTGGCCCTCCTAGCAGGTGGAGGTGGCCAAGAAATGGCCTTGCACCGCCAATTTCTGGTGGTTTTTTCTTTTTGCTCGAGTTTTTTCGAGTAATCACGGTTCTAAATAACAAATAGCAAAAGAGTAAAAAGGCAAAGATTCCAGCCACTCCAATTACAGGGTTTGGAAAGAAAGTTTCCATGGCTGATAGTTCGAAGTTCTAAACTTTGAGGACTTTGCACGAAGATCAGCGAACGACGAATAAGGATTTGCTAGCGTGGTTCTAATATTTTTCGTTATTTCGTGGTTTTTTAAAAAAATTCATTACTAACAGTTTAGGGATTAAGATAATGCATGAATGATAATTCGAAGATACGACGAATAAGGACGTGACGGCATTAATGATAAATATAATGCATTCAATTTTTAATTTTTAATTTTTTAAAGAGTTACGATATAATTATAAATATACGTGCAATGAATCTCAAGAAATCAAACTGTAATATTGCAAATTCTCTAAATTACATCTTGATTCCCTAAATTTTATCCCTAAATTCTGGCTTAAACATTCACTTGATTCCCTTTACAATTTTTCAATCATAATTTAAAAAATATATTAAGAACTTCTAAAAATTCATGTATATTTTTTTAATTTATAATTTTTTAAAAGTTATAATTATATAAAAAAATCATAAAATTCTAAAGAGAAAAACCCTTTCAAACAGCGACATTGTAAATGAGAAGAAATTTCGCCACTGAAGCTCTTGAATCTGGCACTCAAATATCACAGGTAAAAAATTTAAAATTAAAATTTTTTAATAAATTTTAAAATTATATTTGAACTTTAGTTTAATATGTAATTCTATACATGTATTTTGATTTTGTGCAATTTTATCCATGAAATTTTGATTTGATCCAATTCTCATAAATTATAAACACAATTAGTGATATAGCATAATTTTATGTTTATATATTGCATACACATATAATTACATTTTTCCAATAAAAATAAATTGATGTATTATTTCTTTAGATGTGCATAATTTAATCAAAATTAAAGTTTCATGTGTATAATTACACAAAAGTAAAATTCATAATTAAATTGCACATTAAATAAAAGTTTTGTATACTTTTAGGATTTATCACTAAAATTTATAATTAAATTTATGAGACATGAAACTTGAAAGCTTTCGCAAAATTCCATTTTATCCTCCCTCTTTTTTTGGTGAACTACAAACAACGATTAATGCGATCCAAGTTCAAGTTATATTTGAAACAGTGAGCACCCTTGATCATCATGATAATACACGAGTTCTTATCCTCTCTTTACTTTATAGGGGAAAACGACATTTCATTCTTTTTCCAAAAATATGATTTACATGAAATTCCAAATTCCAATTTTATTTCTCTTTTTAATTTCTAGTGGAAAAAATAAAATAAAAACCTTTTTATAAAAAAGAAGTTTCCTTTTCTTTGTCTCATGGCTTTTCATTTTTTTTTTTTTGGGTGAGGTTATGAAAAATTGTAATTAATTTCCCTTTATTCATTTTGAGAATGTATTTGGTTGAATCAGTTGTAGTTAAGCCCCTAAGATTTCTGTAACATTGCTTTTATGTTTTTTTGAATGAATTATTTGAGAATGTATTTGGTTGATGATATGGTATTGATGATGGCTAGTAATTAAATTCCATGGTTGTTGGTCGATGGATATGTGGCATATTTAATTTTTGGGTTAAAGGTTAAATCGTAAAATTTGAATTAAATTAAATAAATTTCAAAATTTATAATTGACATCTTTAGGTGAACATTTAGATAGGTGAGATTGAGAGGAGAGTCTATTGAGAACCAAATAAATTGTCTTGATTTATCTTAGTGAGGTTGAGAGATAAATCGGACTGAAACGTCTAATTTGATCAAATGATGACCGAGAGGTGAAGTTGAACCAATTAGAAATTTGAATCCTTTAGATCCTTAGTCCAATAATTAATTAACAATATGGAAGTTAACCGACCACTTTAGCTAATTGGATTGATTTTGCACAGTTTTGATTGTTTTGTAATTTAGTCCTTCTAGGTATCGATAGCATAAAAAGCCTTTGATTATGATTTTTTGTAATATAACACCTCGTGAGTAATCAGCTAGACTTCTTGTTGCATGCATATTCATTATTCACATTATCACTTGAACTTTCTTGGATTCGATCTTTGAAAAACTCAAAGTGTTCCATTGTAATACTTATAAACATTACATCTAATTTGCCACACTTGCACTACACCATTATATTTCTGATTTATTTGTGTTGATTCATAGCTTCAACGCACGCACGCCGAGATGCGATCAACAGTAACAACCATCATGTCTTCAACGCAAGCCGACAACAATCATTTGAGGCGGCCCTTGATTCCCTTCACAAAGATGATGTAGAGGTTCTTAGCAGCAGTGTTATTGGCACAGCTCATGTTGGCAACGACTTGTAATCCCCAGTGACATTCTAAACTAAGGGTGAGCTTAGATGAGAGGTAAAGTGTGATGCGGTGCATTTAGTTTATTTTTTCTCACACTACAGTATTGTTATAGCTTTTAGTCTCACTGTCACAGTTATTTTTACATTAATCATAGATAAACTCATTATTCATCTAAATCTACCCTAAATAAATAAATTATTTTTAGTTTATCCGTGAATGTAAGGAGGTCAGCAGTAGTACGTTTAAGTAAGGTTGAAAGTTAAAACCAACAACGTGACTGATTTAGGCCCATATCCAAAGAAAAATGAAACCAAGCCTGGCCCTTCCCTCCTATCCACTCGCATGCCAAAACTCAGCTCGCCACAATTAATTAATTTGCATTAAATTCGTTGGAGGGGGTACTTGCATCGACACTGATAGCTAGCTTGGTTGGCTGCGCTACTGAAACCAAGCTTGATTAATTAATTAATCATACTTTATTACAAGTACATTAATTTCATTGAATGAAAAAAAAAGTAATGACCTCAGTGTTAGCATATAAAAACTTATAATTCACCTAAGCATGAATAAAGGTTGATTTAATTTATGTATTTTAATTTAATTATTTTTAGTTATCGATTTTTTTTTAATTCAATAAGTGGCCTCAGTAGAAAAGATGATGTTGTTCATCCTAGAGGTCTCGGATTCGAGCGTATGTGTGTGCAAGGTGTGTGTGCGTTATCAAATAATTAAAAAAATATAAACAGATATTACTATGTAATCATAGCAATATATTCAAAAAAAAAGTTATTTAATTTTTTTATATTTTAAAATGTTAATTATCTCAAATGATAATCATTAAATTTATTAAGTTAAATTATGTTATTTTTAAAATTTTATACAATAAATATATTATTATATGCGAAATGTTATTTCAATTTGTTATTTTTACGTAATACTTGTAAATAAATATATTTTCCTTGAGTTGATAGATTTAATGACTATTGTTAAAATGAAAAAAATTCAAATTTCATAAGGTATATAAACTAAAAAAGTATTCAAATTAATAATCATCAACAACTTATGCATAGTACTTAACTAATAGTTTAATTTGATTTAAACTATTCCAACCTCACCATTTTGAAATTTCTTTTTAAAATAAACACATTCTTTTATTGATAACAGGTTGAATGATAAATTCAATTATTATTTTTTAAATAAAAGTAATACAATTAAAAAAAACATAATCAATAAATAGCTAAAAAAAAGTGGAGGGAAAATTTTCCTAAGTATCTGAAGAACTAAGAAAATTTTACCTACTCACACAAATAAGATTTATTGGGTTTTTTACCCAAATATTACAAAAAAAATAATTAATAATCAAAATGGTACCCCCAAATTATTATTTACAAAAATGGTATGTTTAGTTAAGTGGATGGACTCTAAGTGACGACACTAAGGGGTATTTTTGACCCGTGTTTTTTTTAATTTTATTTTATTTTTTTATATATTTAAAAATAAAAAAAATATTATTTTATTAGTGGAGGGACTTAAAGTGGCGGCACTCAGGGGTTTTTTTCAGAAAAATACGAGAAAAATACGACAAAAAAATACCTGACACCTAGTGGAGGAACACGAAGTGGCGGCACTAAGGGGTGTTTTGCCACTTGGTAGCACCCCATTGTGTTGTGTGTGTGTGTTTTTTTTATTTTATTTGTGAAAATAAATTTGGGTTGTTGGGAATTTTTAAGGTTTGTGATAAAAATTAAATGAAATAAAATTTTTGTTATAAAATAGGAAAGGGGGGAGCAAATAAACGAGAAAGAAAGAAAGGAAAGAAAGAAAGAAAGAAAGGAAGAAGGAGAGGAAAGAAAGAAGAAGGAAAGAAAGGTAATGTGTTTAATTTTAATTTTATTTTAGTATGATATATTTTTAAAATCGTATTTTATTTATTAAATTTTATTTAATTTTTAACAGATTTATTGAAGATGAATAATCAATTTTTTGTATGCATTTATTTTGATGGAGTAATTTTGAGAACATCGGTTGGATGTATATTTGATTATCGGGAACAAATAGCAATGAGATTTCGTCGAAATATCTCGGTTGATGATATGAAAGCAAGGATTAGTGCAAAAAATTTTAGACGCTGTGAGAGAAGGATCTCGAAACTTTTCTACAAGTTTCCAGTTTCGATAGATCCCATCAAATTCACTGAGATGGAACTTGTAGACGATGAAGACGTGGAGACAATGATCGCTCTTTATTGTTCGAATCAAAGTGACCCAAATGCACCGATTCAATTGTTTGCTGAGTTAGTTGATGTGGAACCTGTACAAAATAAAGATCCAACTCCATTAGAAAATGAAGATTCAACTCCGTGTATGGTGGTTCCAGTATCGTACATTGAAAGTTAATCAATCGTACGTGGGCTAGACATCGATCTTAATGCTGCTGCGCCCGAGAATAATGCAGATCAAGATGATGGATATGATAGTAGTATTCCTTCTGATAATGAAGTCGATGTTGATAGTGATCCGGATGTGGATGAGGTCCCAGATGATATTGACGATGAAGGGGCAAAATACAATGAAAATCCAGTTGGAAATCCAGTTACATATATTGTGATGCACAATAATCCTCTTGGGGCACACATGTCGCTTATAAACCCCGATGCGACACATGCCGAGTTCGCGGAATACCCTGAAATAAAACTTGCTCACCGATTGGCCGTAACAACAGATTGTGAAGAGTTGTTTATGGGCCAAAAATTTGAATCCAAGGAAGAGTGCATATTTGCTATTAAGCGATATAGCATGAATGTGTCGATAGACTACAAAGTCGCAGTGTCTAAACCGACATTGTATATTGGAGAGTGTTGGAAGTCGACGGAAGGTTGCAAGTGACGGGTGCGAGCTGCATTTATCCAGAAGTCGCAGATATGAGAGATAAGAAAAATTGATGGGCCTCACACATGCAGTTTAACACGTTTGTCAGAAGATTACCGGAAACTTGATTCCAGAATCATCTGCACACATATCATGCCAATGGTTAAGGACGACCCGACCATCAAGGTTTCTACATTGATTGTGGACATGCAATCACGATTCCATTATCGAGTTTCATATCGAAAAGCATAGATTACGAAACAGATGGCAATGGAACAATTGTTCGGTGATTGGGATGCATCATACAATGAGCTGCAATGATGGATAGCCGCAATACGACAGTACGTACCGGAGACTGCGATTGAGTTGGTGACACGACCTTATTATGGCTCAGATAACAACATGCAACCGGGAAAAAGAATTTTTCAGTATATATTTTGGACGTTTGATCCTTGCGTACGAGCATTTCCTCACTGCAAGCCATTTGTCCAAGTAGATGGAACGTGGCTATACGGGAAATATACGCAAATCCTACTAATTGCGGTGGCTCAAGATGGGAATCAAAACGTGCTCCCAATAGCATTCGCTATTGTGGACAAAGAAGACATGGAATCTTGGGAATTCTTCTTGAGAAACCTGCGGAGGCGTGTGATTCATAACGATAATATTTGCATCATCTCTGATAGAGGGAAGGGTATTATTGCGGCCATTAGGCGTACTGGTGTACCATGGAAATCGGTTTACTGCAGTCGACACATTGCGGCTAACTTCCAACGAGAATATAAGAATGCAGACTGGCGGCGACAACTTGTGAAAATGGGTAAAAAAATTAAGTTCCAAATTATATTTTTAAGGTTTTAATTTTAGACAGTAACTTATGTTTTCTTAATATTCCTACAGCGTACGAGCTAGAGCCACACCGATTCCGGCAAAGAATGACCAGACTTGAGCGTGACATGGAAGGTCAAACGAACAAGCCTCTACACGAGTGGTTGGGTACCATGGAGCCGTGGTAATGGTCTCAAAGTTTTGATGAGAGGTATCGATATGGTCAAATGACGACCAACCTGGCAGAATCGATTAACGGCGTGTTCAAGAGAATACGACATCTTCCGATTTCATCCGTGTTCTCCGCAACGTTCTATAGGCTAGCTACCTTGATGCTAGTAATGGGGATGCGACAAATCGATCAGATGAACACCGGTCACGTGTTTGTCGAAGTTGTCAGGAATACAATAGATGCAAACCGTCAGAGTGCGAGGACGATGAACGTTGAAATATATTCACGACAGTTTCAACGATTTCAAGTTACTGAGACCATTGGGCGTCGACCTGGTATCCCACCTAGGTCATACGGGGTTGATCTCCAAAACAGACACTGCGATTACAGGAGGTTCGATACACTTCGTTATCCCTGTACGCATGTCATTGTAGCTTGTGCTAAAGTGTCGCTCAATGTTGAACAGTTCATCGACCTCGTTTACACTCTCCATCGTACGTTACGTATTTGGGAAAATGAGTTCCCCGTCCTGCCTGACTTGTTCACATGGGAGGTACCTCCGATGACTTTCGAGCTTATCCCGAACAAAGGTTTACGAAGGAATCCGAAAGGTCGTCCTCATATCACCAGAATCCGCAACGAAATGGACATTATGGAGAAAACAGACGGCGACAAGCTGTGTGGACTGTGTAGGCTAGCTGGGCATACTCGACGTAATTGCCCTCAACGAACTTATCATGTTGGTCAGTCATCTGGATCGAGTAGGGCCTAAACCGAGTTCATCATCATATACATCTTACTTTTATTTTTACATTAATTTTCAAAGTTGTCCACTTGCGTCACAGTCACTAAATTATTTATATCTTGAGGTAAAAAATTCAAAATTATAATCCGTTTGATGTTTCTGAAATTAGACTCAAATATCTTTTTACCATAAAAATTATCAATCTTCCAATTTTTCATCTCTCAAATTCTTAAAAAATATCTCACTTAATAAAAATGGTAAAATTACGCTTTAAGTCCCTAAGCCTTTTAACTTTATGATTTATGGTTTCAAGTTTAAGGTTTATAATTTAGGTTTTAGGGTTTAATGTTATGAAATTTAAATAAATGATCAAACAGGTTAAAATATATGTACATTATGGAGAAAAAATTCATCATTATAATTCATCAACAGTCAAATTTAAACACTATTAGATACAACCCTAGTATCCATGATTAGATGGTGTGGTTCTCGGGGTATATCTTCGTGGTGGCCGGCGTTTACGTCGAGGTTGCTCGTCAAGTTCATCATCATCATTAGGGTCCATTTACCCTGGAGGAGTAGAGTATTACCCGGGAGGAATAGAGTATCGCGATGGCTCGTCAAACTCAGCCTGATATCCTTCCCTTGAGTATTGCGATGGCTCGTCAAATTGAGGCTGATATCCTTGGCTTGAGTATTGCGGTGGCTCGTTAAACTGAGGCTGATATCCTTGGCTTGATGAGCTATGCATATGTGATGATCCCGCAAAATCAGGACGATAAGAATCATCGTCATTCAATGCCTCTTCATCCTCCTCTTTTTGTTGCTCTGGCACTGGCTGTGGCTCTGGGGCAGGAGCTACATGATAGGGACGATCTTGTTGAGACATGTATGGGGGAATTATTGTCGATGAAGCACCAATCAAATATGGTTTCCCAAACTCAATGAACCACTGCATGTACTACACCGATGGTTGTAAATCCGGAGTGTACTCCATCGAAGGTACTCGCATCATTCGGTTGTTCCACACATAAACATATTGTCCATGCACACTCCCCCAATCACAATTTGCTTTCCCCTTCTTATCCATCCCATGGATAGACCCTAATTGGAATGACGACTGCGGGATAGACTGTTTACAACCAAACTGCCGGAGTACTCGATCCCCGGTATACCACTCCACTGTTTGAAAATTGATTATCGGTGCGTTAATGCATCATTGGTCTAAGTGGAGGAATGTCGAGGCGGGAATAACAGCGGTAATTTCTGGCTGTATATATGGGGTCCAGATGAACTGCACAATTAATAACATGTCAAGATATTAATAAGATTAAAGTAATATAATTTAGTAACATGTAACCATATTAACACGAGTCAAGTAATATAATTTAACATGTTAATGAATAACATACCCCTTCCCCAGCATATTGCTCTAGCATCAAACGATACATGGGAACTGTGTACTGCCTCCCGATCCCCGGTTTTATTTTCCATCTAAGAAAACAAAAAATAACTTGTTAGAATAATATAATTAATAAAATATGTCAAATAATTAAAATTTAGGGTATATGGTAATCACCTATTAACGAGTGGAAAAACATATGTTTGGTGCCTAACGGATGCCAAGAATGGCATCCGATATAGTGCCCAAGATTGCAATAGCACTAGGCATCCACCTATATCCCGAGAAGAAGGGTTGTGGCGCGACAAAGTTCTCGATATAGCATGGCAAGCACCGCAGATCCCCAACTATATTCATGAATCTTTCGCAAATCTCTTAGTAAAGGCAAATACATCAAGTGGATCTTATTGTTATTTGCGTCCGGCATGAGTATGCCCCCTATCATTAGCAAAATATAGGCTCGAACGGCCCAAGAAACCTCCATTTCAGTTGCGTGTTCGGGTAAGTGCTGAAAATTGCTCTTCAACCATGTAAATAACAACGACGTGAAGTCATTGTTATTACTAGGTGAGCGACCTAGTAACTGGATGCACATCGTTGCCGGCTCTTGAAACGAACTAATACCGATGACTGGTACACCATTGATTGGTAGCCCTAGTTGGACCGCAACATCCTCCAATGTCACAGTGCACTCCCCACAAGGCAGATGAAATGTGTGGGTCTCCGGGCGCCAACGCTCCACCAATGCACTGATTAAATCATATCTTAACTCAAATTTTTGGATCAATGCCGCTAATCCAAATCCGGCATCCCGCAAGTATGGAAGCAGAAGTTCATGAGGGGGAAATCTAAGGCCCTGTGCACGACCCCTCAATGAACGATACGCGAGCTCTTCCTGTTAATTTACAAAAATAGATAGTATAACCAAAATTAATTTTGTAAACAAATAATAATATCGTGAATGACATAATGAACAAATAATAATTTTTTTACATTCATATTGCCTTGGTGTGTATTCGCATTCATTGATTTCGCTATGTGAGGACGTTCCGAGTTAATTAATGAAGTCATTCTGCAACTTGAAAAAAAAATTATCAATTAGTTCAATACATAAGTTTACCAATATAATACAAAAATAATAATTAAATACCAAAATGTGTTATTTACTAAAATTGTACAAAATATATATTTATAAACCAAAATAGTATCCACACACCATTATTTACTAAAATGGTACAAAATAAATTATTTTGTACCATTTTAGTAAATAATATGATGGGGATATTATTTTCATAATTAATTATTTTTTATATTATATTTTGGTAAATAATATGATGGGGATATTATTTTCATAATTAATTATTTTTTATATTATATTTTGGTAAATAATATGATGAGGATATTATTTTGATAATTAATTATTTTTTATATTATATTTTGGTAATTAATTAGCTAGGTTTAATTTTTTGTGAATTATTAAAACTCTCTTATTTTTATAAAATAATAAATTTTTTAATTTCATACTTGTAACTAATTTTAATTATAACTTAAAAATGGATTATTATTTATTTTATTAAACACTTGTAATAGTTTTCTTTCACATTTTATTAAACAATCTTATGATTTGTATAATAAGGTTACTAACTAACAAAATTTAAACATTATTAAATTTTAAATCAATAACTATGAACAATATTTTTTACTTACTACTACTAACAACAAAATAAAATTACTAACTAGCAAAATTAAATTAAAGTAAATTAATAATAACATAATAACAAGCTTACATTTCTTCTTCTCCTCTTAATTTACTCACCAACTATAACAACATTAAATAACAAATCAATTAAAAATTAAATTAAAGAAAACAAAAAACTTAAAATAATCAAATTAACTAACAAATTAAAATATTTTAAAATTAACCATACTTAAAATATTAACTAAACTTACCTTTCTTCCACTCCTCTTAATTTACTTTTTTAATCAACCTATTAAACAAATAAAATTATAATAATAAATCAAACACATTACCACTACTAATTAACAAATTAAAATATTTTAAAATTAAATTTAAAAATAAACACATTACCTTTTTTTTTCTTCTTTTTCTTCCCTTCTTCTCCTTCTTCCTTCTTCTTTCTTTCTTTCTTTCTCTTTTTTCCTTCAATTTTCGTTGGTCCCCCCTCCCACCTATTTTATAACAAAAAAATTTATTTTTATTTAATTTTGATCACCTATTAAAAATTCTCAACCACTCAAATTAATTTTCACCTCTTAAAAAACCCACACACAAGGCACAATGGGGTGCTGTCAAGTGGCAAAACACCCCTTAGTACCGCCACTTGATAACCCTCCATTGGTGCTGCCACTTCGTGTTCCTCCACTAGGTGTCAAGTATTTTTTTATCGTATTTTTCTCGTATTTTTCTGAAAAAAACCCCTGAGTGCCGCCACTTTAAGTCCCTCCACTAATAAAATAATATTTTTTTATTTTTAAATATATAAAAATAATAAAAAAAATTAAAAAAACACGTGTCAAAAATACTTCTTAGTACTGCCACTTAGAGTTCCTCTACTTAACTAAACATACCATTTTGGTAAATAATAATTTGGGGATACCATTTTGGTTATTAATTATTTTTTTTGTAATATTTGGGTAAAAATACCCAGATTTATTGCATGGCCTTCATGTGGTTGGGGCCAAATTTTAAATTATTAAATTAATATATTTTATTAATAATTTTTTATTTAGTTAGTATCACATATTAATTAAGCATCAATTTGATTAAAAAAATTATAAATATGTTTTTTTAATTAAAATAAATTATATTATTTAATTGTATTTTAATTTTAAAAAATAATAAAAAAATATGCTTATGATGAAATTTGAATTTACACAAACTGCATTGATTTATTTATATGTTTTAATTTTATTATGCATATTTTTTTGTTAAAATAAAATAGAAGTAGCCTCCTAATTACATGGCTCTAATAAGAGCTTAACTTTATGCCTGCTTGTTGAATATCCTTCTCCAATAAGACCCGCACACTCACTGGTAGATCAACGAAGTACCAATTCGTGTTCAGGTCTCCCGTTCCCAATTTTGCTATGCAATCCATCACTTTATTTTGCTCCATTGATATATGCCGAAACATAACTTGTCAATTCTTTGTGAACATAGAGTGTATAAAGCGAACTTACAAATGATTATTGTCAAATGCATACTCGTTGCTCACCAGCTCCACCAAGGTGGCATTGTTACTCTCCATTTCAACCAGTCGAAAGCCTTTGTTCCACACAACCAGCAGACCCTCATAGAGAGCTCGTGCTTTCGTTTGGAAGATACCCGATTTGCCAATCCTCATAAATACCTGATTATGCACATTTTATTACATGCATCAATTGCATATCTATTCAATTAATAAAATCTCTGATTAAGTTAGTGTTATAAGTTAATCGAGTATCAACTTAATTAGATAAATTACAAAAATATCATTATGTATTTAAAATAAATTATATTATTTAAGAGTACTTAATCTTTTAACCGATCCGATCATTGAATTCGAATGCGTAACATTACATTACTAAAATAACTCTGATTAACTCAATATCAATTTACTAAGTAACATGCACTCAAACCAATAAATCATGTATAATTTCAATTAAAACACATGAACATAATCAATGAATGTTAATTTATCTTATTTAAAGTATTTAGGAGTTGTTCGGCTTAAAACGAAGTTAGGATTTGAATACATATTCTATTAGGGTTTTGAGACATGATCTTCATGTCAGATTTTGAAAAGAAAAGAATAAAGGATATTGAAAAGAAAGAAAATCAAAATTAAAAATATAATATCATATTTTCGTATGAGATTTTCATAGGAGTGGTTAAAAATTTAAATAAAAATAATTAAAATTATCGAATTATATAATATAAGTACTTAAATTATAAATTTTTTTATTTTAATGATCTAAAATAAAAAAAAATTAATAATTGAATCACTATAACTATAATTTGCTTTTTAAATAAAAAAAAGGTGTATAATCGTATGAAGTTTCAAAGACAATACAAGGAAAACATGGGATGGCAAGGACAATGGCACAAATGTTATTTTCAACGAAATTGAAGGCTAAATTAAACAGAACGTACGTTACGAGATCCTCGTAGATGAAATGTGAGAACAAGGTGAAAGTTGAAGAAAGGCCCACGCGCGCGTGTCGAAATCTTTAACTTAATCTAAACTTCGTTGAGCGTTTTCTCATTCTATTTTCAAAGTTTTCTTTTACAAAAAACTGAAATCGAATCGGCCTTTTTATTAATTATTTCCCCATTTTTGGAACAAAACAAAAGGTACTCCCTTTAACCATTTACGTTTTTATTAATTTTTTGCTTTTTGTTCATCACTTTTCTGTTCTATTTTTGGTTTGGAAATCTGTAAAACACATTGCTTATCTGTTCTTCCAAGTGAAGAAGAACAAAAAGAAAGATTACAAGCACTGAAAAGTAATTAAATTGGAAAGCAAAACAATAACAAAGAGGAGCAAAGATGGGAGAAACAGAGCACCACCACCATAACCACCTACCGCCACCGCCAGCTCTAGCGCTTTCAAAGGGACCTACTTGGACTCCTGCTGAACAACTCCATCAGCTTCAATACTGCATCCACTCCAACCCTTCTTGGCGTCAGTTCCTCCTCTTTATTTGCTCTGTTTTTGTCGAGTATTTACCGTTTAATTTAAAAAGAAAGCTGACTAAGCTTTGGAGTTTTTACGTTAAAAGTTTTAGTTTTGAATATTTTTTCTTTATGGGTACTTCTCGTTAAGTACTTTAAGCAACGCCTATGTATTTTTTGTTTGATCTTTTTCGACTCCTTTCGGTACATTTGAATACTCTGTTTCACATAAACTAGCATAAATATATGCATATTTGGAATACTCGGATATAAGTAGAGCATAAACGGAATAACTTGGAAAAAGTAATCCATATTGATTTGGGACATATTCTAGTATTGGACACTCATTTTCGAATATCAGTGATATGCAATCAATCTCACAGAATTAACTTGTTTAACAGCTCAAGCGCTTTTACTGGCTTTCCAACACTACATTGTGAATCTTGGAACGACAGTCTTAATTGCAAATAAATTTGTGTATCGAATGGGTGGCCAACATGTACGTTTTACCATCCGAGACTTCTTTTTAGTGGGATTAGTGTCCTTTTTATGTCTCTCAATCCTTTGTGGTATGCTATGAACAGGGAGATAAAGCCCGGGTCATTCAAGTGTTGTCATTTATGTCGGGCATTAATACGCTGCTTCAAACGCTTATCGGCTCCAGACTTCCCACGGTGATGGGTGCATCTTTTGCATACACCTTTCCGTTGTTGTCGATCATCAACGATTATACGGACGAGGCGTTCACATCTGAGCACGATGTATGTAAACTTTAGTGTAATGACACGAATGAACCAAATTCATTCATCTTGATGTCAGACATCGTTTTAATTTGTCTCTTAATATTTTTGTGCGTTGGGGTTACATCCTGGAACTGACTTAGCATGTATCA
Organism: Kokia cookei; assembly: GCA_039519145.1. Lineage (NCBI taxonomy): Eukaryota > Viridiplantae > Streptophyta > Magnoliopsida > Malvales > Malvaceae > Kokia > Kokia cookei. Next base: position 21,168,829 of record CM076902.1, read on the forward strand.
TATAACGAAGTTGATGTACATGCTCCATAAATCTGCTCATTGTTGGTGTACTCTTCCTAGTGTCTTCTCGGCTATGACCGTATTACTTATTGACAATGATCTGGGGTGATTGTTTCTGCAGCGGTTCGTCCATGGTATGAGAACCATTCAAGGATCACTAATTGTTGCTTCATTTGTCAATATTATCCTTGGGTATGGCAGGGCATGGGGAGAGCTGACGAGGTAACACCGTCCTTGACTGCTCGTCAGCTATAGGTTGAGGTGTTTGTTCGGTAAATTATCGAGTGGTCATTACTGATTTTTCTAATAGTTTTCTCTTTAACCCTTTTTCCTCTCTAGATTCTTTACTCCCATAGTCGTGGTGCCGGTGGTTTGTCTCGTTGGTCTTGGTCTGTTTGCAAGAGGTTTCCCGTTGGTAATATTCTTTAAAAGCTTTTGTGCTTCGATTGGTGCTGTTAATATACTAGCATGAACTGTGCTTTGATGCAATTAACTTATGATACAGCTCGGGAATTGTGTGGAAATCGGTCTACCTATGCTCATTCTGCTGGTTATTTCTCAACTGGTAAATATAAATGATCAAGATCGTAATGTTCCGGACGAACATTCTTCTTTTATTAATTTGACAAAAATACATGTTTGCTTGCTGCAGTACCTTAAGCGCATCCACCATTCGAGGGCGCATCAGATACTTGAGAGACTTGCTTTGCTTTTTTGCATCGGTATTATCTGGGCTTTTGCCTCTATCCTTACTGTGGTCGGTGCTTACAACAATGTTAAGACTACCACTAAACAGAGTTGCCACACGGATCGATCTCTTCTAATTTCCTCAGCTCCATGGTATGATTATGATTTGTTGCATTCCTTGTTTGATTGTGCGATGATTGAATCCCACTAATTTAACTCCTTTCAACGGCTCATAGTTTCATGTAATTGTTACTAGGATTAGAATACCCTATCCATTTCAGTGGGGCACTCCAATATTCAGAGCTAGCCATGTCTTTGGGATGATAGGTGCTGCACTTGTTTCGTCTGCAGAGGTTTAATCGCTATCTTAGAGGATTTAAATTCTATTTAATACTCAGTTTCACTCCATCGAATTTGAAGGCCAAGTTCTGCGTCGAGCTACATATACTTCATTTGCCTCATCTCGATCTTAACTTCTATATGCTCCTTTGTACATATCCTCGGTTAAAAGAGAGAAGTTATATGCTAACGTACCTTTACTATGACTTGCACTGCAGTCAACAGGAACATTTTTCGCAGCAGCTCGGCTTTCTGGTGCAACAGCCCCTCCGGCACATGTACTCAGCAGAAGTATTGGCTTACAGGTCCTTCCTGGATTGCTTTCACAACTTATTCATCGATAATTTCTCTAGAATAACAAAGTCTAGTCCATTGGAATGCCTGCTTGAAGAGCTTTTAGTTTAAATGCAGGGTATCGGAATGCTGCTTGAAGGGCTTTTCGGTTCTCTTGTTGGTACAACTGCCTCTGTGTAAGGAAGCATCCATTTATTTTTTTAAAGAGCAGTTCCATTAGTAGTTGTAAGAAACTGTTACTGATAGGCAGCACTCTAAATGATATTGCAGCGAAAACGTCGGCCTTCTTGGATTTACGCATATTGGAAGCAGAAGGGTGGTGCAGATTTCAACTGCTTTCATGATATTTTTCTCCATATTTGGTTTGTTTCCTGTACTTGGTCATCAAGTATTTTGTTCTATTTGCATCATGTTCATTCTCGATTGCTGCATTTCCCTACACTCTTTCAGGGAAGTTCGGAGCACTATTTGCCTCTATTCCATTGCCAATATTTGCCGCCATATACTGCATTTTATTGGGCATCGTCGGTGAGTGACTGCTAGTTTTGTGTATTCGATATCGTGTTGTTTATTTAATTTAGAATCTCCGTCTTGATGCCAGCTGCTTCCGGGATCACATTCATCCAATTTGCGAACAATAATTCCATGAGAAACATCTATGTGTTGGGCGTCTCTCTCTTCCTCGGGCTTTCGATTCCTCAGTACTTTGCAATGAACACAACTTACGACGGTCATGGACCCGTTAGAACAAATGCTGGATGGGTAAGTTCCATGTACTGCGATTTTGAGTTGGTTGTACACGTATTCTGGTTGGATATAACATGGGATTACGATCCATGCAGTTCAATAACATCTTGAATACAATCTTCTCGTCACCTGCAACCATGGCGATCATCATTGGGACAGTGCTTGATAACACACTAGAAGCAAAGAATTTGGAGGATCGAGGAGTCCCATGGTGGAAACCCTTCCAACACAGCAAGGGAGATGTTCGAACCGAAGAATTCTACAGCTACCCTCTCAGAATAAACGAATATATCCCCTCCAGGTTTCTGTGAAACATCCTACATTGTGTGTATTGCACCAGACATGTCTTAATTTACTTACAGATAACTCTCAGTGTTGGCCAATGTACAGCCATTGTTAGAACCGAGATATTTTAGTAAAATGAAACATCTGGTAAATACAATATTTTTTCTATAAAAAATTGATAAATTAACGAAATGGGTTGTTAAAAAGTTCATTTAAAAACAGTAATTGCAAGTGTGAACAGGTTTACATGCTTAATTGACTAGCAACATTAAATCCAAGAGAGTAGCAACAGACTACATAAAGAGATTGACTGATCTCTTTTCTTTTCGGATTGGGACTGAGACCTTAATTATATTAGATTAGAGGTTGATATTTATTCATTTGCATATCTAAATTTATGGGAGCCACGCATTTCTATCTCTTCACTTGTTTTGGCCCGCGTGTATGGTTCTGGGTACCCAGTCATCGAATTTTGATATAAAATTTCCTTTTCTCTAAAATAGAAAAAAAAAAAAAAAAAAAACACTTCTGGTCCCAACTTCGGGACCACATGCACACCAAAATGAAGAATTCCACTAAATCTTTAATAGCCGCCTTTCACACTCGGGTGATGACATTTTCCTCATCCATGATGGAACCTTTTTATGTTGCGGGCCCTGCACCTTCACACCCTTCTTTTAAAGGAAAAGGAAAGTAGTTGCAGTCATAAAACAAGACTCAGGTTTAAGACTTTTGCTGGGCTTACTTCCCCAATGTTTTGAATTATGATCTAACACCAACAGGACTTCTATGGCAGCAAAATTAAATGGTTTTAGTATTAATATTTGACACATTGATACATATCATATGGTGTTTCAGTCATGAAGCCAGTCCAAACTATACCATTTCTCTGCAACTTGAACATGAAGGTGTGGCATTCCCCTCTTCACATTTTTCCAGTCCCTGGAAACTTCATCATCGCATGTAACTCGGTGTAGTGATTTCAAGTTCAACAACACGGCTGGCGATGGTAAATTCACAATCTGTGGGCATTCCCTCATGTCTATTATTTCCAGGCTTGCTAATCTACCAATTTCTCTAGGTAGAGACCTCAAGTTAACACATTGTGAAATGTCGAGGTATTTTAACCTGATTAGCTCGCCAATGCTGGGAGGGAGGACCTTAAGTCCCAGACAAGCATAAAGCCTAAGTATTTGCAGTTCCTTCAGCAAGCCGAAACCAGCAGGCAATTCAGATAACCTGTGGCAGTTGGTTATGCTGAGACATTGAAGTGAATTCACCTTACAAATGCTTACAGGCAGCTTAACTAAATCATCGCAATGATCGATTACAAGCTCGGTTAGACGAGGGAAGATCTGGAGTAGGTCTAGAACTGATGGATTGAAGCCGTTATTAACCTTGCAGAGAACCATAGATAGTTTCCTCAAGTTCCTCAATGGAGCAGTGGTGTTGGACAATTCAGGAACCAACACCTTTTCAAGCCATAGGCTCCGTAAATTCATCAGATTAGTGAAAACCGAAGAATTCAGAAGCGTTGCCTCAGTTGTACCGTAGTTTATTATAATAAGTGCTCTAAGCTTAGGCATATCATCCATGAAAGGAGGCAAGAAGTATTCATTGGAGGCAAAATTCAGGATGAGTACTTCAGCCTTCGGAAACGCCATCTGGTACCAGTCCATTTCCCTCATTTCTCCTGTCATCAAGCAAGTTCCAGAATTGTTAGCTATGCCATATTTTAGCTGAGGAACTTATTTAGTGCAAAGCAATTAAGAACAAGTAATCATTTATACCTGTATGAACCGAAACGATCTGAGCATTGAATGGCCGATCTGTATTTCTTCCCCAATCTCTCGGAAGTTTGGTAACTCTTCTTGGCATAAGAAATCGCTTTCGTTCATTCACATCCACGCAATTGCTTAGATGAAGAGCGAGGTCCCTCAACACATCGTGTTGAGTAACATAGATTTCATGGTAACTGCTATAAGCATCCCCATACCTATCCAAACACAGTTCACAAAACAAATATCAGACACCTCAAACTAAAAACTAAACCAACTAAAATAACTTGCTTCAATAGCAATAACAATACCTTGCATCTTTCACCAAAGTGAGTAGGTTCTTATCCGAAAGCTCAACGAGGATGGCAAAGGCGTCTTCCTCATCAATGCCATGAGTTTCGACCCACATATTGATGAGAATATCGAGGGAGATTTTCTTATCTTCAGGAAATGATCCCAAATCCAAGAAACATTCCTTGACCTTCTTGTTCAAGTAATCGACACTGATTGCCATTCGTTTGAGCAACTTGTTTTCGTGAGACTCACAAATCGGTGCACCTTGAGTTAACCTTTTCTTTGCACTAACCCAATACATCTCAGGCTGGTCTCGCAATGAAGCTCCAATCACTTTAAGTGCCAATGGAAGTCCTTTACATTCATTAACAATCTGTCAAACCCAAAATTTTAGAACCAGTTATTGAACTCAGACAAAAAGAAAAGATCAATCAATTGTTTGAATTTCATTATTACCTGCTTCACTAATGTCTCATTGGCTGTGGGAGGAATCGATTTTTGGCCGAAAGCAGAGTGACAAAACAGTGACATCGATTCATCGTCTCTCAACAATTGAACTTGATAAACTTCACCAACAACTTTTGTTGGGAACTTGAACCTCGAAACTACCAGAGTTTTATAAGATGGAATCTTGAAAATCAATTGTTCTATAACCGACGACGACCAGACATCATCTAAAACAACCAGAGTTCGAGGTCCAGTTCCCCACTCACACTGTAGGTTCGCTGGTGGAACAAACGAGTTATTACCGTAACCCATGGCCTCGTTTCCCGTAATGAATCCCCAGATTTTTGCCCTCAGTTGTTCCAGATCCGGTGATTGTGAAACAGTTAGAAACAAAATCCTGTTGTTGAAGTAACCTTTTAAAAAGAAAAAGAGTAGGTAATTTCATAATCCGCGGTTCTTGTTAGATTTGGTTACTTAGATTAAGGAAGAGACTTACTTCGAACTTGATTGTCTCTAAAAATTTCATTAGCCAAAGTGGTTTTGCCAGATCCCCCAATACCCCAAATTCCAACAACGTTTAAATCATCTCTTCCGATCACCATTTTTTTAACTTTGTTTTTCGCTAAATCCAAACCAACTCCGCCTACAATCTCCACACTAGCTTCATCTTCAACTTCCATTCTCTTAACAGCTTCTTCGACCCACCCTCTAGCTCCAATCTTCAAAGAACTGAGCCGCTGCTCCAACCGGCCTTCCAACCGATCAAACCGCTCCGCCGTTTCGAACCGCATAAGGTGGACGTCGGCCAGCAAGTGGGCTTGCATCGGTCCGCTTACGAACCTCTCAACTTGTTTCTCTAACTTCTCCATCTTCCTGGCGAGCTGGAGGTTTTTGTAGACGTTCCAACGGCTAGAGGCAAGGACTTTGCGGGCCAATTCGAGGCCGCCACGTAGGGTCTCGGAGAAACGGTCGAGCTGAGATTGGCGGAGGGCGGGAAGTTCGACGCCGGAGTATTTGATTTCGTCGATGATGGGAAGGAGCCCTTGGATGCTTGATATGAGATTGTCTGCACTGGATTTGCAGAGGCAGGACTTACGGGAGATGGCGATTAACTGTTTAAGAAGTTCCATTGCGATTTCTCCGGCGAAAAAATCATTGAACGCCATCGTCTTTCTTGGTTAACCGGCGTGAAGAATTCCGTCGGGGTACGAAAAACGAGTAGAAATGGCGGGCGTCGTTGGGTTTATGGCTGCTTTAGTTACTGTCCTTAAAAAGCGGTACGCTTTCTCAAAATAAATATTTCAATTTACACTCTTTATGCCAAGCATAGTTTAATGGTAATAAAAAAATGATTTTTTTTTTCCAGATGTAGGGGAAAAACCACTTTCTTTTTATTCGACTTAATTGTGAATCTCTAAATTATCTTTTATTATTCCGGTACATAATTTTTTTTTATTTCACTTTAATACTTAGAAATATTATTTTCATCTCAAATGAAAAAAATAAAAAAACATAAATATATTTCTATTTTTTTTTAAATTACAACGTTAAAATTTTAAAAATTAAAAAAATAAAAGCTTTATATCCACAAAAACGAAAATGTTCTAGACGACATGTTTACTTGCATATGAAGTTGAACAGCTTTAAAGAAAAAGAAAAAGAAAATGCTGTTATCTGTTTATTTGGTCAAAAGTTTCATTTTCTTAAAAAGATGAGCCCCTATTCAGGTGCGTGCATTTGGCTCGAGTTAATTTTTTTAATTTATTATTTGAAAAAATAATAAAAATAAATTTATTCTAAATCAATATTTTATATTAAATTTAATAATTAAATATAAATGGGAATAGGCTTGTGTGCATAAAAGAGTGTCACCCGTATGGCCCAGATGGGTAGGCCAACTCTTTGTGTGGTTTGGGAAATTTGATTATAAAAAATCACAATTTCTTCATGTCCCCATTATTTGATAAATATTTATATTTTATAAGTTTTATTTTAAAATTGGGAACTTAGTATTGACTAGTATCTTGTCACGAGCAAAACCTAGAGTTGTGTGGGTCTAGCTATGTACCGATGGTGCGATTAATGTTGATTTTTTATTTTGCTGCAACTGAGAGATTTTTAAAGAATGGGAATGAATAATTGGATTTAACATATTTTTGAGAGAATGTTCAAAAAAATTTTTTTTATGTGGAATTGTAGGGAATTTTTGATGTGTTGACTTTTATTCATAATAGTAATTTTGTCGAGGTTACGATTCAAACAGATAATTTAGAGGTAATTAAAGTTATACAATAAATTGTTTTACAAGTTTCAAATTTTACTCTAATCAAACGTATTTATCATCTCTCGAAAAATATAGGATCTTGGATTATTCAACACATCCCCAAAAAGCTTAGTAATGTCACAAATTGTATTGTCAAATCGATATTTGATACAAGACAGAACTCGAAAGTTTTTAAAAAGATCCTTAAGTAAGTATTAGCAATCTCTCTTGTTGTTTTAGCAAGTGCTAATCTTACTCAAAAATTTTATGATGTAATTTGATATATTATTATCTGTTTTATTTAAATAAAAAAAAGCAGCTTCTGAATATTCATATTAATTTAATAATATATTTGAATTAGTGAAATTAACTTTTAGTTATTATATCTAATAACCACATTATAACAAGTACTACTAATTTAAGTAACTTCAAAGTATTCTTGTAAACAAAACTCCATACTTTTTACATTTTAAGTAATTAACTGTTAAACAAAAGCAAATTTGAGCCCCTGTATCTTTTTAAGACTTAAAAAGTCTTCAATTTTTTTAAAAAATAATTAAAATTTTTTATTTTTTATACTCATTTTGGCACTTAAACTTTTAATATACATACAAAAACTCCTCAAACTTTTTTCAAGAAAAGCAATTAAGTTTCTATCTTTTTTTTTTTTTTGCACTCAATTGTGTACTTAAACTTTCAAAATACATAAAAAAAAAAAAAAAAAAGCAAATCAAGCCCATACTCTTAACTAAATTTTGAAAAAAAAATTGTAAAAATTAAAAATCAATAAAAGTTAAAAAATTATTAAATTTTAATAAAAATATAAAAATATTTAAAATTTATCAAAATTTAGAAAAAAAAATTATAAAATATATCAACAAAGCCCTTTAACCATTAACTTTAATAGTTGATCGTTAGAGTTAATGATCCCTAATTTTTTTCAATTAAATCCATCACGTATAATGACATAACGTGATATGTGGCAAAAAATTGATAAAAAAAATAAAAATTATAGGAAAATTATAAAATGCTTCATTTGGTACAATAATTTTTATAATTTTTTTAGAATTTTATATTTCTTACGACTTTCATAACTTTTTCTACATTTCTATATATTTTATAATTTTTTACGACTTTTATAAAATTTTACAAATTTTTTTATGATTTTTAACAATTTTTATATTTTTTCTAATTTTAAATAAATTTTAATTTTTATATTTTTACAACATTATATAATTTTATTGATTTTCATTTTTTAAATTTTCTTAATTTTTAATAAAAGCATATGCTTAATTGTTTTTTTTTTTTTGAAAAAGTTTGAGGGTCTTTTTGATATATTTTGAAAGTTCAAGTGCCCAATTGAGTATAAGAAAAATGCAAGAACATGATTGCTTGTTTTGAAAAAGTTTGAGAGATTTTTTGATACATTTTGAAAGTTCAAGTACTCAAATGAGTGTAAAAAAAAAAAACTTAATTACTTATTTTTTAAAAAAAATTAATAACTTTTTTCACCCTCAAATATTTTTTTAAAAAATATATAAAATTATATATTAAAATAATGAACTTCTAAAATTTAATTTAATAATTCAATTTTAACATTTTAAAATTTTTTTTCTTATGAATTCACCCATGAAAGCACCAATGCATTTGGCTTGATGTGAATTATTTTTATTTTCTAAATTTTAATTCAATTTTTATTTTATGTATAAATTAAACTAAATTGAGATATATTGATATGACGAGGATGATGATTCACCAACCTTGACGAACTAATATAATGAATGACGAGTGACATATAGAAAATTCAACGCCAAAACTTGGGGGATACATTCTTTTTCTTAAGAGTCATCATCGCTTAGAAGAAGATTAGTTTCGTCCGTACTATTACTATTCCCAAGAATTCTAGATTTGACTTTTTCTATCCAATAATATTATCTCAACATTTGGTATATTTTTCTTTTCTAATTTGGAGCTAATAATTACATGTATATAAAAAAAAAATTAGAATTTGAAATTTCACGTGATAATTTAATGATTAATAATATTTATCGTTTTAAATGTGATCTGATTTCAAATCGTATTAATCGCGTTTATTATTAAAATTTGATTCTGTTATTATAATTTTAAAAAAATGAAATTAAGAAATTGAATTAACCCATGGTTGGGTGGAGATTGAGCTGTCACACACATTATATATAGAATGTGAACGCATGAAACACAACTCGCTGACTAATACCACCAACTATTTATTTATTTCAATCCAAAACAAGCAACAGTAGCAGTGCACGTATTTAATACATTTTTTTAACTCCTTTTCATCACTTTTCAACATTGTAGGGGCTACGTTTTGTATGCTGAAAGGCTGTTTCTGTGTGCGTTTTAATGAGTTTACGCTCACAGCAGTTAGCTGTTCATGTCACTGTATTGATTCTTATGCAAGTATGTAACTTGCAAATAACTAGAAGCATAGGCCCATGCTTCGTATCTTGTTCCAGCTCCAGTTTTAATTCAAATTAAAGGTTTTTCATCTAATTATAATATAATTGAACTCGTAATTTTTTAAATCCAAATATTAAAATAGTGGAATTCAGTAGGTGTGGTATGTTATACGGTTCATAAGAAGAAATAAAGCAAAGAAAAAGATGTAGCCCATCAGCAACAATCCAAGGTCCACGTGAAGCAACCCATGAGTTGAGGTGTTCGTACAAAATTTTGTGGTCATGTGGAGCCGGTCCACCTTAATTCAGTTTGGGTTTCACAAATCCGAATCGCCGCCTTTATCCTTTCTGGACCAATAACTCTATTATTGTCCAAACAGATGATGTTTATGCGTCGGCTTAATTGTTTTCTAATCGCATTTCTACACACACACACAAAAATATTAGTACCGTTTCTCTCACACCCTTGAAAATTTTATATATTTTATAAAAACATATTATTTTGTAACGATGTTTCAATGATTATGTCAGATAAAAATTGAGTGTCATCTCTTCTATGCCCTCCACCTCTTGGTATTATCCTAAACATATCATTTTGTTAAATAATGATATTGACATACCATTTAGGTATTTTTTTTAATTTTATTTTTGTATTATGTAAGTAAAAAAACCGTAGAAATGAGTTAAATAAGTTTCACTAAACAATCATTATATCTCTTAGTTTCATAACTTTTCTCTCATTACTCACTGCAAGTAACATGAATGTGAATAAATTTCATTCACTTCCATTATCCAATAATTCATAATCGTACTTGTGAATTAACCCATACTTCCCCACGTTCTCACTTGTTTTACAGTAGCTCTTATTGGGATAACTACTTCGGAAAGACTCTATAAATAGAAGTTGTATAGTTTCATTTGGGGAGGATATTTTTTGAGATCTTTTGACAAAGTTAACGATCTAAAACTCTCACGGTAACTTTTTCTTTATAATTACAACAATATTGTAACCCTTATCTTTCTTGACCGCTTGTTGCGTGTAAAGTTTGCTTCGATCTTTCTCTCCACCATCTCTCTACAACATCTTAATTTGCTAGATTGTAATGTCTCCTCACTTTATAAAAGAACCCAATTCACAAACAAATTTGGATATGGGGATGAAATTTAAGAACCTAAGACGGTTGGATGAATATTATTAAACTTTCCAGATACATTATGAGGCACAAATCTCTAACTTGGTTAACATAGTTTCTCTCCTGTAGAGCTTTTAACTCCCATCATGAAATGGTTATTGTATGCATTTATTTCAGGGGTTTCAGTAATCTATTAATTGAACCACCAATCTCAGCAAATAAGAATGAAATGATTCAAGAATTCATTATTTCCAGTATATCTATATGTACAGATTATTAGTCTTTTATACAATTTGTATAACCGCTACATAACTGCTATACAACTGACTTAGCTAATAGACTTAACAGACTTAACTTCTGCTAACTACTACCTGTATTCATCTAATATTCTCTCTGCTTTCTCTTTCAAAATCAGCCAGAGACATAACACTCAACTGATCTCTAAACCTTTGAAAATTACCAACACTCAAAGGCTTAGTCAATATGTCAACAACCTGATCACTACCTGGCACAAAATTTACTTATAAGTCACCTCTTAGCATTCTGTCACGAACAAAATGTAAATCAAGTTCAATGTGCTTAGCTCTGGCATGCAACACTGGATTTGCAGCAAGAGAGACAACACTCACATTGTCACACCAATAGGTGTAACTCCTATCTCAGCAAGCAATGACTGGAACCATGCTAGTTCTGAAGTTGTATTGGCTAAACTCCTATACTCTTCTTCTGTTGTAGATCAAGGCACACTCGACTGCTTTTTGGATGACCATCCTACAAGATTTGCCTCAAGATACATACAATAACCTGAAGTTGACTTCCTGTCCTCCAGAGAACTTACCCAATCAGCATCAGAAAATCCAGTAAGAGTGATAGCAGAAGACTGAAATCGTAGGCCAAAATCCACAGTTTATTGAACATATCTCAGAATCCTTTTCACTGCACACCAATGCTCATCATGTGGAGAATGCATGTACTGACTCACTTTATTTACCGCTAATGATATATCAGGTCTGGTTAGACACAGATATTGCAGTCCTCCCAAAATTTGTTTATACAATGTTCCATCAGTTAACTTAGTCCCAATCAACGAAGACAAAGTAAGTACACTCACCATGAGTGTGGACACTGGTTTAGCAGCATTCATACGAGCTCGTTCTAGCAAATCTCGATCATACTTTTGCTGAGACACATGCATGCCATGATCATTTCTATTCACCTCAAGACCTAGAAAGAAATGCAAATCACCAAGATCTTTGAGTAAAAACTACTGATTCAAGGCTTGAATAACACCTATTAGCTTATCTTCTTGAGTTCCCGTAACCAAAATATCATCAACATATATAAGCAGAAATATGCATCCAGCTAATGTTTTCTTAAAAACAAAGAAAAATCAGCCTTACATCCTGTAAATCCCAGCACCTCAATCAAAAACTTCTTCAAGGTATCAAATCAAGCTCGAGAGGCTTGCTTGAGTCCATACAAGGACTTTTGTAACTTGCATATTAGTAAATTACCTTCAGAATCCAGCACTTCAAACCCAGGAGGTTGCTTCATATATACTTCCTCATGAAGTTTAGCATTCAAGAACGCATTATTTACATCAACTTAATGAACTCTCCACTGTTGTGACACTGCAACAACCAAGATCAATTGAATTGTATTTACTTTGAAAATAGGACTGAAAGTCTCATGATAATCAGAACCAGCTGTTTGAGAAAAACCTTATGCTACTAATTTAGCTTTATATCTTGCAACACTGCCATCTAGATTCTTCTTTACCTTGAACAGCCATTTGCACCCTACAAGATTTCTGTGTTGAGGCTGATTTACTAACTCCCATGTGCATTTCCTTAACAAAGCTTGATATTCATCATCAACAGCTTTCTTCCAAGCAGGATTCAGCATAGCTTCATGAACATTTTTAGGCTTAGTAGCACTCAACTTTGCCACATAAATTTTAAGCTTGAACACTTCAGCCTTGCTCTTTGTAATCATGGGATGTATATTATTTAATACAACCCCAGATGTACCAGCAGCTTCTGACTCAAGATCTGTAACAAACACACCAGATGCATCACCATTAGCCTGAACAACTTCTATTGCAGCTAATTCAGTTGAAAATTCCATCTCAGAAGCATGAGTTGGTCGCAAACTACTAACATCATTCACATTTAGCAGTTGTTGATGTATCAAACATCACCCTTGGTGATTGAACAAACACAGGCAAAGATGTTACATCCCAAGTAGACCCAGTAGACTCATTAATAGCTCGAGTAACAGGAACCACTGATTCCTTGAAAGGAAATTCATCTTCAGCAAACTTAATATGTCTAGAAATGTAGACTCGTCCATGCTTGTCCACACACTTGTAACCTCTGTAACTATCAGCATATCCCAAAAAAATACATGGTGTTGATCGATACTGAAGCTTGTGTTTGTTATAGGGTCTCAAGAGTGGATAACACCTACAGCCAAACACTTTGAGAAACTGAAAATTTGGTTGCTTACCAAACAACTTCATAACAGGATACAAGCCTTCCAATACTTTTGTAGGAGTAGTTCATGATATATACTGCTGTTGAAAAAGCATCAAACTAATAGGATAACGGTAAAGAAGCTTGTGCCAACAAAACTAACCCAGTCTCCACGATCTGTCTGTGTCTTCTTTCCACAAGACCATTTTGCTCAGACGTGTGAGGACAGGAGAGTCTGTGCTGAATGCCACACTCTTGCAAATAAGGAACAAAGCTCCTGAACTCACCTCCCCTATCTGTTTGCAGCTGTTTAATCTTGTAGCCCAGCTGTAGTTCCACTCGTTTATTAAACAAGGTAAATGCTGCCAGTGTACCAGATTTCTTAGTCAGAAAAAAATCCATGTGTGACGAGAAAAGGCATCAACAAAAGAGATGTAGTATCTATTCCCAGTTGAAAAACAGGGTGTAAGACCCCAAATATCGATTACAACCAAATTAAGAGGAGCATTATACACAGTTTGAGACACCATGAAAGGTAACTTGTGAACTTTTCCTAACTCACATGCACTACACAAAGATCTAACAGAATCTTTAGGAATAGACAAATTACAAGCTTTTAAGTATTGAGTTACAACATCAACAGATGGATGACCAAGCCTCTTATGCCACAACCCAAATCGAGTAACAGTAGACACACTTAGACTAGTACCAACCACCAAACCAAACGAACATGAAGCAACTTGCAATTGATATAAACCATCATGCTCAATGCCTTGCAACATTATCTGATGAGTGAACAGATCTTTCACATAGCAACAAGTAGGATGAAATTCAAAATAGACATGGTTATCTTTTTTAAAATTTGAAACTGATAGCAAATTTTTATGAATCTATGGTACATACAGCACATCATTAATGGCCAAATAATTTAAAGAAGAATAACCAATCAGAGAAATGGGAAGAGACCTACCATCACTAATTATTACTCTATCTGATCCTTCATAAGCCTTTGTCTGCACAAGTCTAGAAGAGTTATTCGTCATGTGAGCAGAGGCCCCACTATCAGGATACCATGCCTGATCAACAACTGTCTTGGGGTTAGCAATCATGACTGCCACATTCGCTTGAATAGGTTGACCACCATACCCTATGGAAACACCTTTCACTGTAGAAGTTACAGACTGTCCTATAATAGGCTCAACATAACAATATTGAGCTACTACAGGTTGACGAGTTGACTGATATCGAGATACTACAGGAGGCTCAAACCCAGAGTCTTCCTCACACCTGTAAAAACACATTTTTGCCACATGACCAACCCTATCACATATTTGACATTGAGGACGATTGCCACGACCAAATCGTCCTCTACCTCATCCATAACTTGGTCTTCCAGATCTAAATGATTGATACCCTTAATTCTCAACAACCTGAGAAGACTGAAAAGATGGAGAAGATACCTGTTTTGCCAAGTTTGCATCAATAGTAACATTTGTTAAGTGAGCATTCTATCGAGCCTCTACATCCAACAAAGTAGAGGCAATTCCTTGCAAATCAAAAGGCGTTTGGCTAGTTGTGATGATTGAAACAACATGATCATATTCAAGAGGTAAACCATTAATAATGGCAGATTTGTGTTCCTCAACAAGAACTGTCTGACCACACCCAACAAGAGAATCATAAAGATGCTTAATACCTGCCAAATAATCAGCCATGGACATATCGTTCTTGCGATAGTGATGAAGCAAAGATCTATATTGCATAGCCTTAGTTTGAGATTGAGAACTAAAAATTCTATTCAACGCAGACCATAACAAAACAGCAGAATCAGAATCACCAATCAATCTATTATGTAAAGAAGGGCTTACAATAGACAAAAGCCATGCACAAATTACCGCATCCTGCTGTTCATATCTAACAAAAGTAGGATTTTCACTAGTCATTCCAACATTATCCACTACTGTTGCAGAAGGAATTTCAACTGTACTATCAATAAACCATTGTAGACGATGAGTCTTGAGCACCAACCACACATGCTGCTTCCATGCTAGGAAGTTGCTGTCATCAACCAAAGTAGCAACCTTTTGCGAAGCGAAAGCAAGAGGATTCACCTCTGATACCATCTCAGCAAATAAGAATGAAATGATTCAAGAATTCATTATTTCCAGTATATCTACATGTACAAATTATTAGTCTTTTATACAGCTTGTATAACTGCTACATAACTGCTATACAACTGACTTAGCTAACAGACTTAATAGACTTAACTTCTGCTAACTACTACCTGTATTCATCGAATAACCAAACTGAAGCAAAACAATAGTACTGAAAGCTACATCACTTGAAAACTTGCTCTTTTTCAACGCATTGCCACATTTAACACGTGCAAGCCTTGTTCAACTTCTATGAGACCCAAAGTCGGTGATGTCAAGTTAGAGCTTTGATTAATTGAATCCGGTTTCAAAACCATGTTTTCAACAGGCAAAGCCCGCACCTTGTCTGAACTTTATACATGTTGGTAAAGATAAACCCCAACAGTGTTTTTTTTCCTTTTATTAAATCAAGAAAGAGAGTGCATTAAAATAATTAAAACGTGAAACACTTCCCCATTGGACTCAACGCGTAATAGTGGGATTAAACAGTTCAAGGGCTATTGACAAAACCAGGGAATTGAAACATTGCCCTCTTATCTTACAAGAGCATCTGCACAAAGAGTTCATTGAAGCTGAAAATGATTACTTGATGCTGTAACACTCCATAGTCCATAGTCCATACCCAAATCTCTTTATCTGTTTTGAAATATTCATTTGCACTTCTTTCAGGGGAAAAAAAAGTAACGATTTTTAATGGTGAAAAACATAGCTAACCCCATGCGATCTAAAGACATGTAAGCTGCACGTGTTATTAATTAATGTTAACGAGAATCGGAGTACAGAGTAGAGTAGTTATTTAACGTATTAATTTGCCTTGTGGTGACCACCCACTATCACTCATCTCCTAGATTTGGGAGAAATTCTAAACAGTGCTACTCGACAGAAGATACTTATCGTTTTTCTCAAGCTTTCGATTTGTTCAAAAACATAGGGAGATTAATATAGAATAATACAATGGCTTAATGAATGTTGATGTTTCAGTGTGATGAAGTTGAGCTCATATACTCTTTAACTTCTCTTGCTATCGCGTTTCTCATTACATCCCAAAGCTCCGTCGGTACACTTATCCTCCTCTCCGCCACCGACGCAGTTCCACTACCAGGCGGCGCTAAAGTCAACGACGTCGACAAGGCTTCCTCATCCATTTGCTGATAAGTACTCATTGAGATCTGTTCCTTTCGTTGCTGTTGCTGTTGTGACTTTTTGGACTTCCTTTTCAGCGTGGAGTTCCAGTGATTCTTCACAACATTATCAGTCCTCCCATGGAGCAATCTAGCAATGGTGGCCCACCGGTTACCAAACCTAGAATGAGCAGCCAAGATGATCTCATCTTCAGCTTGTGAAAACGGACGACGCTCCACATTGGGGCTGAGCTGGTTACACCATCTAAGCCTACATGATTTCACTGATCGACCCTTTATATAACGGCTTATCAAAGACCAGTTTCTGGGTCCATATTTCTCAACGAACCGAGTCAAAATCCTATCTTCCTCCGCACTCCATGGACCTTTGATCTTCTCAGATTTGCTCGAAGCCATTGCAGATAAAGATGACTTTGAAGAAGAAAAAGAAGATGTATCGCATGATGATGAAGACGAACATCCATTCACTGCTTCCATTTTTAAAAGACTTAACAAGTTAAAGAGAAGTGTATGAGATGAAATAAGGGGATTAGGTTTATATTATATATATGAAGGAAAGGTTCATGAACATTTTAGGCATCCACCGTGTTAAAGAAGAGGGAACTTCCCGGAAGGTGGCGTCTTAAAGTTTTATTATTAGAAAAATTATATGATTTTATTTTTTTTAAATAGAAATTTGATTTTAGTTTTATTTGGTTAAACTACAACACTAATCGCTTATGTTTGAATAAGTTTGCCTTCAGGTCACCAAACTTTAAAAACTTACTATATGATCACTAACATGTTTGGTTTATCACGTTATAGCCATTCAGCCGTTAACTTCCGTTAAAAACCTAATGACAAGCCGGTGTGGCACATTAATTCAACTGTTCTTGAACAAATGGATTCCTAGTAAATTAAACAAACCTGTTTAATTCATCATGAAAAATGATGAAATCATAAATTAATAAATGATAAAATTAAATTCTGACCTCTCAAAAATTTATAATTCAAATCCATCCCCTATTCGTTTTTTTTATTCGACTTTTTATGAGAGTATAAAAATAGTAGAGAAGATATATCATTCAGCTAAAAACTTAGATTTGAACACCGGTTTGGATTGAACAACAAATCTGAATATTTTCCTAGAGCCTATTTTGATTTCAACATCTCCCCAAGTTTCAAAATACATGTATTCAAATTGATCAAATTTATCACTATATATATCAAAAATAAAAATTCATTTTAGATAAAAAGTAAAATTTCATTGAGCCAGCGTTGACTATTTTTCTAAATGATCTTCTAACATTTGGTATAAGAGCTAAGTTATGTTATATTTGTAAGTATAAATTGATATTCAAATTGATTCTCCCTTCTCTTGTGTTTGATTAAATTGATAGCAAGTAATTTTTTTAATCACTTGAATATGTATATGAAAGGATATTTATATTATATGATGGCTATTATATAATTTTGTCAAGTTTATGGTTTCAAGAAATAGAATGGCGGTATTTAGGTTATTTATTGGATATGTATTTAGATTATGAACTTTTATCTTCACGTAAGACTTTTTTTTTCATTTTTTAAATATATAAGTGTGAGATTATTATATTTTCATTTGTTAATTTTAATTGATTACCGTCAGGATCAGTAATCTATCATGAGTACATAAAATAGAAAGTAAATAAATATTATAAATTTAATAGTGTTAATAATTGTATTAAATTTTAGAATTTAAAAAGTTAAGACTAAATTCATGAAAGTAAAAATATAAAGATTAAAGTTTAAATTTGTAAAAATTACAAAAGCTATGTGAAATTTTAACCTAATAAAATCACATTCAAAACATGAGAAGAAAGGCAAAAGGCAGTTGAAGCGACGCATAACATAAACAAGATAAATGTTTTAGATTAAATTAAGACGGAAAGTGGCTCCCTCCACGTAGGATTGGCCCTGCAACCAGGCTGTAAGAATCTCACGTGATTCCATTTCACTCTGTGGGTTTTAACTTAAATCTCTACCCTCCACTCCTCCCTAGGGAGCGTGTGACTCACTTGTTTTCGAGTAGCAGGTATATTCATAATTTTTTTTAATTATAAGTGGAGAGTAAAATTCAATAATACAATTAACACTGTCGAAACCATTCTTTTTTAGAAAACGACGTGTCTCGAAAAAATCATTTTAAAATTGATAAATAATGGGAGTCGCCACCAATCCTTTATTCGGTGTGATTGGATCACCACAAAATGTTTTAAAAGCCGTTTTGAAAACATGTAGGTCTTCGAAATCCAGAAAAATAGGTTCGGGAGTTGGTTACGCATGAGGAAGGATTAGCACCCTCATGCGCCCAAAATTGGTACCGTATTGATTATTTCGAGTCTTAATTTGTGACATTTAAAAGTTCAAATAAAGCTTAAAATATGATCCTTGAATGCATGAGTTAAGTTTAAAAGAAATCGAGTTTGTTTGAAAATCCCGCTATTTCAAAGTGATTGAGGAAGAAAAGCTACGTCCAGTGAGTTAGGACACGACATTTCAAGATCCAAAAATAATGAGTTTTCCTTTGTAAAACCTTTTGAAATTTTTGCGAAAAAGATATTTGATTATCTCAATTTGAAGAAAGGTTGCACCTAGTAAGTTAAGGCGCAATATTTCGGAATCGAAGATAAGGAAACATTGCCTCGATTTAGGGTATTCGATTATTTCGATTTGAAGAAAAATTGCACCTAGTGAGTTAAGGCGCAAATTTTCGAAACCCGAAATGAAAGAATATTGCCTTGATTTTAAAGTTTTTATGAAAAAAGACAATTTCGAAAACAAGCAAGCGAGTTAAATATGAATAAACAGTTAATAATAGATATTAAACGCAAAGTAAGATAAATAAAAAGATAAATTAATTACGAAAAAGAATAAAAAATACAAAATATGAGTGCGTTAATAATTTAAAAATAAATGCAAATATTGATGAGAAAGAGGAATGATGCAATCGGAGTTCAAAATGAGACTTTGCGGATTCCCGAGGGCAAAAATGATAATTTTAGATTCTCGGGGGCGAAACGATAATTTTGAGAAAATTTGGGGTCAAAAATGGGATTTTTGAAAGTTTGGTGGTAAAAATAGAATTTTTGAAAGTTTTGGGGTTAAAAATGGGATTTTTGGAAGTTCGGGGGTAAAAATTGAATTTTTGAAAGTTTCGATGTTTAAAATGGGATTTTTGGAAGTTCGGGGGTAAAAATATAATTTTTGAAAGTTTTGGGGTTAAAAATGGGATTTTTAGAAGTTTAGGGGTAAAAATAGAATTTTTGAAAGTTTCGGGGTTAAAAATGGGATTTTTGGAAGTTTGGGGTTAAAAATTGAAATTTTTGAAAGTTTTGGGGTTAAAAATGGAATTTTTTGATAATTTAGGGACCTACGAGATAATAAAACCAAAAACAGGTGACACGTGGCAGCCCCCAGGGCATCCTGAAGTCAGAGGACTATTTTAAAAACCATGGAAAATTTTTGGGGTAATTTTGTAATTAAAGCGAACCTGATTTAAGGATTAAATTAAAATAAATTTGAAATAAAAGGGACCATTTGCATAAATAAGCCAAAATCATGACACATGGCAACTCTTGGTGCTTTTAAAAGGTCGAGGGGCTAAATTGAAAAACCGTGAAAATCTTTGGGTCAATTTAGAATTTAATTAAAAGTATAAGAAGGACCTGATTGAAAATTTGGGAAAAAACGGAAGGATCGAATGCATAAATAACCCTTCCTTCAAAAACACACGGATCCAAGGTTGGATCGGATTAGATTTCGGGTCGGATTCGGGTAATAGCTCAGAACGGTATCGTTTTAGGGCTGAAACTCAGCCCCCAAAACGGCATTGTTCTAAGGACCTATAAATCTCCCTTTTCAGAAAAAAAAATGTCATTTCTTAACCTTTTCAAAAAAAAAATCAGAAAACTCTCCAAAAAAAACCCTCTCCCCCCACTTTGGCCGGTCATGCTCCGACCGGTCGAGCTGGTTGCCGTCTGTTGCGCGTAGCCACCACGAGCCTTGGTCCGCGGCCGCGCGTTATCGCGAGTCGTCACCGCGCCTAGTTACGTGCACCGATTCGACCATGTATCAGTCGGTACGCTTCTTCCCACGCGCCACTCGCCACGCCCCTTCGTCGAAGGTAAACCGTCCCTTTTCTTCTTGTTTTCCTTTTTTCTTTTTCCTTTTTTTTAAAAAAATATTTCTTAAAAAAAATCCCTTTTAAAACTAATTTTTATTAAACTCATTATTAACAACTTGATTCCTTTCCCTCTTTTTTTTTGCAGATCTGTGCGTGGTGAGGTACAGGGTTCCAGCGGAGGTTTCATTCGATGCGAGCTCCGGCGATGGCGACGCGGGTCAGGGAAGTGCTTTTCTGACTTTTCGATTTATTATTTATTATTATTATTATTATTATTGCAGTTATTATTTATTATTATTATTATTATTATTATTATTATTACATTAATGCTATCAACATCACATTTATTGTTATTAATGTTATTATTAATCAAAAGTTTGAAGTTAATGGGGGTATTAAATATTGACAGAATATATATTAATATGCACTAATGTATATCGGAAAACTGATGGATTTAAAGTTCAAATAATAGCAAAATTCATTGAATGTACCTAAATGCCTTGAATGTTTCTGACTTTGGTTTGTATTCCTGATATTGGTATGACTATTCAGACCTCTGATTACTAACAGCTCTTTGTCTTTTGATAAAACGACTATTGTTTCCCCTAATTTTTTATCAATGTGGATGAATTATATGGAGTTCGTAACCATTTACAAAAAATGGAATCTTGCTTTATAGCCAGTGTTACCATAATTCTTTTTTGTTTTACATCACTTATGTATGTCTACTTTTTCCTTTTGCAGGTTTCAAAAATGCAGTGGCGGTTGGTGCAGTCCAAGTTGAGGTGACCGGTGCTAGCTGCTGATGAGCAACTTGGCTGCTGACGTGGTGGCCTCTGATTTGCTGAGATGGAGGTGGCTACATTATCACTTAGCAAATTAGGAAAATGGGTTTGGTATTTTAGGCCCTTTGGGTTTGTAAGGATCGGGCCCGTTTAAGTTTAGTTTGGCATTTGGATCTTTTGAATTTGGGCCCAATTTGAGCTTAGATTAGTATTTGGGTCATTTGTAATTTAGGTTTGAGTCATTTGATTTTTAGACAAAATTACAAAAGTAACATGCAACTATAATATAAAATTTAATTACATTATATTATTCAATTATTAAGTAAATATAAAATATAAAACTAAAAAAATATATAAGTAAATTTATTTATCAAATTATAAGTATCAACTTTCACTCAATAGTTTCTTTTAAAAATTGATTGAGAGGAAAAATGACTCACACGTTGTGAGATGTAATAGTTTGAAATTCTCTTGACTTTAAAATTATTACGAATTTTTAATATGATATGATAAGTGAATATATTGATGTGATTACATGATAGTGTCTGTTTATACTTTCTTAATCCTTTGATAATGCACACACAAGTTCTTTGAATTCAAATTTCTTAAATGTACATCATCCTCTTTTTCACTAGAATATCAAACTTAAATTTATGCATAATAGATTTGTTGATGAATCAGGCGATTTTTCTTTCTTTCCCTCGCCTAGTTTAGATTGAACCATGCCGTAATTAAAGATGTTATTTAAGGTCAAACCCACCAGACCGGACAAGTAGCCCCATCTTTGGTACTTATTCACCATATTTAACTTTCATATTCTAATCACCGAGTTTTCTTTTTCAGCTCACCTAAAAAATTAAACAAATTTTGAAATAAATCCCTACAAAAAACTATCTAAGGGGTTAAAATTCAGTTCCGGTCTACAGTTGGAGAGGATTTATATAAAGATTTGTAAAGAAATCTAGAGAGCTTTACTGCTTTAGTTTGCCGTTGGCCCCCTTTAGTTTTGAGTATCTACTCACTAAGAGCTACAACTTCTCTCCCCCGATGTCATTATTTCAACTAACTTGCTGCTGATGACTGCCATAGATGGGATATGCCCCATATGCAGCTGCTGCAGTTGCGTACATGCCCGGGTCATTAGGTGTTGGCACCGCATATCCATAACCATCGTACACTTGTCCTCCGTAATAAGCTCCACCCCACTGGTTACCATAATCACCTCTAAACTGCATTCTCCAAAAAAATCGTAGACTAAATATGTGATTTATCAATGTGATGGATAGGAAGTTTATATGCAAAGGTTTTTTAGTTTGTTTTGGAAAATGTCATTCGATCAATACTACTTTATAGTAAAAGGAAGCTTTGACAAACTATTGATGGAGAAAAAAGGGAGTGTGGAATATGGATAGAAAAAGAGACCTGTTTATTTGCCGGGTTGCGACCCCAGGAAAGTCGCACCGTTTGCTTGCCAATTACCATCCCGTTCAACTTTTGCAATGCCTCCTCAGCATTATTCCTGTTGAGTAACAAATTATATCATAAAAATAGCAGTCTATTATAGGCAAAGGCCGAAATAGAGCCATAGATTTACCTGTTGGCATATTGTACAAACCCACATCCTTTTCCAACAGGTATTTTAACAGAGACTATTTCACCATACTGGGAGAAAAGTTGGCGGAGATCATCCTCAGTGATATTTGGATCAAGCCCTCCAACAAATATCTAAAATAAATATGATTAGCCAAGGAGCACAAATGGTGACGCTCCGAGAATTTAAAAGCCCAAAAAGGAGGGGAAAAACTCACGGTTGTGTTTGAAGAATCTCCATCAGATTCAGTTGAATTATCATTTGTTGCATAGCCACCTTCCATGAACAAAAGAAAGAAAAAGTGTCTAGTAAAAATCCTCAAAACTTTAAACCGTAACAAGTAACTTTGCCTGGACAGTTTAAAAAATAGATGGTGCAAGAATGAACAATAGCAACCAGAAATTAATTCTGTGTAGGGCGGCAGATATAAAACCCGGTAAATAAGCATTTAGGTTTGGCAATTGACCATGGCACTGAAGTTCATTCACAGTGTTGATCATGCAATGCTACATTTGCCAAAGCCAGTTTTAAGTTTCATGAAAGAAAAAGGGAGCAAGAAGGATAATTTTAAGACTCATCCTTTATATAAGGTGAGGTAAAAGGTTGTTACCATTATTTAAAAAACTGATAAAACTTTTTATAATAAAATTTTGAGGCAACCAATTACTATTCCTGAGCAATTTTATTGCTCTTAAAGAAAATTCCAATTACTATTCTAGAAATTCAGTCATGGCCACTTAAAAAAGAAGCTAACAACTTACGTGATATGATAAAATTTCTGCCGTGAGTGCATGAGTACTAACTCTCTAATTGTGTATTACCAAAAATATAAAAATAAAAACAAAAACCCCAGACAACTAGCATTTATTGTCCAACAAAGGTACCATTTAATACCAAGATGTTCTTATAACCGAAGAAACGGCAATTAACCAACAAAAAGAGAGGAGGCATAGACAATTATGAAATGTCTCCTAAGAACATTTGTTTTTTGATAGATCCGAAGGAACATAAATCCTCCATAAAACTTGAAGAAATTAGAAGAACCAATGCTTGTGAACTTTAAAAAGAAATGCAAGGTAAATAATCAAATACCTTGCAAAGAATACTGTTGCTGATACCCTGAGGATTTCCTCGGAGTCGCGGCACCAATGCGCATCGGCCTGCTTGAACAATATACACCATTCATTTCATTCATCGCTTGTGACCTCTCGGTCTCATCCCCAAACCTCACAAAACCATAACCTTTTGATCGACCAGTATTAGCATCAATTACGACTTTTGCACCTTTAACAGAAGGATATTTACTAGCAAAAGTTTCATGCAATAGGCTATCAGTAACATCAGCACCTAAATCTCCTACAAAAATAGAAAGATCAGGGCCATTTTCTGAGCGTTTCTCTCCCGTGCTTAAAGTTGCCCAGTTCAGACGGAAAAGTTGATCAGTATTAGGCATCAAAATGCCGCTATAACTTTGGAGAACTTTCTCTGCTGTTGCATGCGAAAAGAATTCCACAAATCCATATCCTTCTGATAGACCAGTCTGCTTATTGCGAATGACCTTAATGGATGCAATCTGCTCAAACAAATTCCAAATTATAAATTAAGTTAGGCAGGTAAAGAACTAAAACCCTTACTCAAATTTCTTTCTTTAAGATTCCTCCTTTTCTTTCTTTCTTTCTTAAGTACCATTGTCATACTTGGAATGAATTTATGCAAAGTTACTGTCACTACCAACCTTACATTCTAACTTGAATTTAACCTCAACATTCATACAATAACAGAATCATGTAAAAGCAATGCCTTTTCTGAACAGGTTTTTTTATATTCCAGACTATATCTTCAGACAAGGTAGAAGTTAATTAATGTTCTTGTTGCTATATTCAAATGGGGAATCGATGTCACACAGTTCACCAGTTGTACTCATGCAAATTCGTGGCATTTGATTAGGGTTAAGCATGCAAGAATAGAGCAAATTAATACCGACGCTGACGTACAGATACAATTTTTTCTTTATAACAGTAATTGTGAAGGTTGCCATTTAACGAAATGTTTTCATACATTAAATTATGTTGATCCTATTGATGGTCAATGGAGAGGCGCGTAAAGAAATAGATTAAAGAAGATTCAACCACATTAATTTATAATCCGTCCTAACGATACCAATAACAGCAGAAAACCGTGAAATATAACAATGTAACTGTTATGAAGACAGGAGAATATAAATCAGAGCAAATTAGCCAATTAAAAAGAAGCATCTAAATGTGTGAATGAGATTTTGTTCAACCTCGCCAGTGGAAGCGAAACAGCTATGAAGATAGCTCTCGTCCATCCAATGATACAAATCACCAACCCAAACGGTTTTGTTCTCACCGCTACCTCCTCCGGATCCTTGCTGCGCGTGGCCATTGAGATGAAGGTGGTGATAAGGCATGTAGTGCTGAGG
This sequence comes from Kokia cookei, assembly GCA_039519145.1. NCBI lineage: Eukaryota > Viridiplantae > Streptophyta > Magnoliopsida > Malvales > Malvaceae > Kokia > Kokia cookei. Next base: position 21,194,263 of record CM076902.1, read on the forward strand.
TGGAAGTGGCGGCGCCACGAAGTGCTGCGGTTGCATCATTTGATGCTGCATCACCATAGCGGCAGCCGGATACTGCATTGCCACCCACTGCGGCTGCGATCGCAGAGGTTGTTGCTGCCGTTGGTTCTGTTCCTGCGACGGTTGCGAATCCGAGCCACTAGTTTGCTGCATCCTTATCTTTTTTTATTAATAAAACTGCTAGCACTTATTACCTTAGGAAAAATAATATAAATTAAAAAGATTTGAATGTTTAGTTGAGTTGAATCTGAGTTTTCATTTCTTTCATTTCTTTTATTCGTTTAGGAAAGACAAAAAAAAAAAAAAAAAAAAAAGGAGTTGAATCCGAGTATTTCCAGGAAACAGAAAGTGCGGCTAGGGTATAAGCAGAGGATTTAACCCAAACGTAGTTGTGGTTTTGGCCGTTCGATTAGATAGGTGATAGTTTGATATCAGCCGTTGATCTTGAGGGGGTGCACACGTGATACTGCTCAATCCGCCGCCAGCTACATGAGAACGAAAATTATTTAATTTTTTCCATAAAAAAACCAGTTAGAACTTTATCCTTCCCCATCATCTTATCTTTCTTCCATCACCTAATTAATGCATACATTCATTGATTTTGGAATAGTAGTGCAATCAATTTACCTGCAATGACGCAAAACCCCTTTGAAAATTAAATTATTATTTAAATATACTTCTGAATATAAAATATAAAAAAATGATATTTATAGTTTATAATTATCCGTATAAAAAAATTGAAGCTTTATGTTAATTTTATTTTAAAATAATTGTGTTAAATTTTAAATAAAATTATTACTTGACTGAATTTTAGACATAAAAAAATAGATTGTGATAATTATAATTATTAAAAATATTTTAATTATTATTTGAAAATTTTCAATTGTAGTATTTGAATTTGATAAGTTAATATATTTTAGTAACATTCAATAATTCAAATTAGTTGTAATAAAAAATACAATGTTTAAAAAATTAATAAAATATTAAAATCACATTAAAACTAAAAATAAATGATGAAATTTTTTATTCCAACCGAAATGCTTGATTACAGAAAGATGCAAAATATTAATAAATCCTATAAGATAGCTTGATAGTCAAAGTGTTTATCATTTCAAGTGTAATTTGAGTTCAAATAATATTAATTACATTTATTATTTCGAGTTTTACCCTATTTTTGAATTTCAAAAAATAAATCTTTCTAACACTAGCTCATCTTGCTTATCTAAAAAAGGTAACTTGAAAAGGTGTAGAAGACAGGACAGCTCCAAACTTTATAATGTGTATATGTACTCTATTGTTGGAATTACCCTAAATAGAAAGGTGAAACTTTATATTATATGTAAATAAGAACATGATAACATTAAAAAAAAGAGAGAAGAGAGAACATAATGGTAGCATTAATCATTTATTAATGGGGACAAAGATGCGATTTTCGTGTGCTTAATAATACTTTCTCAGCTCATCAAACAACATCCTATATAGGATAGAAGATAGCCTGTATCTGTGATTGATTAAAAAGGCTACAAATGATGATATCGGACATTATTTCAAACAGTGGATATTATAAGATAACGGTACGTACTTTAAAACAAAATCATATAATATTTGGTATGATCAATCTAGTTATTCTAGTGACCAGCGCCGGGACTGTGACCGGGAGTCGTGGAACGGAAAGCGTCGGTGTGATAGGCAGCTTTTTGGACATTGTTGACAGTGACGGATCCATCCGGTAAAACGTCACCGTTGACGTTCACATTACGGTCGGCTTTTAAAACCCGGACTTCCTCGGAAAATGTGATCCCGTAAGCAAACAAAAGGACGGCGAGAATGACAGCGGCTGCAATGAGGTTGGTTTTGGCCATTTGAGCGGCTGAAAGAGGAAAGGTTACAGGTATGAGTGATGAGGAGGAGGAGATGGAGATGGGTTTAAGCGTTTGGTTTGGCTGGGAATTTATAGAGTTGGATTAGCAGTGGAGTGGAGTGGAGTGGAGTGGAGTGGAGTGGGAATGGCCGTGCTGGCTGGTTATTATGATGGATTGAAAGGACAGGTTCAGTATAATCCCATAGTGTTGAATTGTTGAAATCTATGTGTGGTGCTGTACTGCTGCCTGCTTCCTGCATGTCTTGATTCCATGCAGTGTCAACTATTGTTCCCCGTTCTTTCTCTGGATTTGAATGGTTAGAGAGCATATACATGTTTGTTGGTGGTGGGAGGAAACTTGCACGTATTTGCTACCCAGGTCTCACTTCTCAGGTATTTTGGAATTACTGTTACCGTCATGTTTCGCGTGCTTAGATAACAAGGTAATTTTTATCTGGATTAAGAGTTATTAAGCACTAAAACCTTTGATTTTATGTTTGTTTCATTGAAGACAAAATTAATTACGAAAAAGTGAGATAAAAGCTGTCTCTTCAACAAAAGATTCGTTGTTTCCAAAATTTGTAGATTTAACGTATCAATTACTAGCAGGTATGAATTTCTTTGCTGTAGTGACTGAGGAATGGCCATAAACAGAGACATAGAAGAGACTAACATGTAACAAGAAGTAATCATAATTGTTATCAAAGGAACATAAAGTGGAAAATCCAAGTGTCTTCCAATTTTCCTTGTCTCTCGTGATTTCTCTGCCATCCTTAAACATTTTCAAACCATCACTTGCATACCTTCTTTGACTTCACCATCCCCAGCCCCAGCCTCTGCACACTTTTTCTTTTTCTTTTACATAAGCATATTGGATCATGAGTATCAGGTAATATAGATGCTGGCTCCACAGTAGATGGCAAATTGCGAGAAATGGGTGGGTTATTATGATAACGGAAATCAAAGTAGGATTTTGTGGGGCTTCTACTGCAGATCGGAAAACATTTATCTCCCTTCAAATGGACACATTTCTCAGCCCCATAACCGGCCTCCGACTAGGCCTTGTGCCTATTCCAAAGCGGGTGAACCACTTGTATCAACTGACTACCACTCGTCAGGAGGACCCTCTTTTTCCATCATAATCAATCTAAATCTTCCTGCATCAACTTCATTTTTCTGGAACACCCCATCATCCTCATCCCTGCTCTTGGATTGGATTAAATCAACCTTATGAAGTTTTGATGCAAAAGAGGATGTAATTTGAAGGAACAGAGTACAGAAGCAGAGTAGACATTCGCGTTAGTCTCATGTCAAGGACTCAAATAACTATAATTTATCTACAAATATTTGACAAAGCTATTGATCCAACTGCAAGCGTAAAACAATTTCGTCTCTGATATTCATCTAGATGATCAGAAACACAACATAAATTCTTATTCAAATTTCTCAACAAGAGGGTAATCTGCATTGTCATATGATAATCCGAAAAAATTTCTTTGTATGAGTCGGACATGGAAACTTGAAGAAGAATGAAAAGTCCGAAGAACAAACAACAAAGATGATGAATAAAGTGTCCGATCTTGGTCTATTCCCACTTTGCTATATCTCTTCTAAAATTTCAAAATAGTACATAGAGTGTCCCATTTTAATCAAAACCTTCATAATCTTACACCCACTAGGATCAATACATGGTTTCTTGCATGTTACATTAAAAACCAAACACCCAAGAACATGAAACATCGCCACTGTCCCACCGTCAAGCTTGCTGTTTATTTTCACACATCTTCAGTGGAAACGCGAATCGCCACCATTTTCATGTTTTGGAAACAAAGGCTGCTTTCTTTGCTTAGTGCCCCCAAGTAAGAATGTCACCACTAGAGGACATTAATGTCAATGAATGCACGACAGTGGTACAGACATTCCATTCGTTGGCTGTCCCGACAATCCCAACAACTAGGTGAATGCATTGCCTGGTGAACAGCAAGAAAACACAAACACATTAGCTGAGACCATGAGAAGCTTTGGAAATGTAAGCTAAAGTTCGAGCAAAGAGGAACGTTGGTTTATTTCCAGGATATATCAACATATTTGATGTCACCTTCTAATATCAATGGCATGCAGTGCAAAAGGAGGTCGGTAGAGGAGAACAAGTGGAAAAGGTTATTGGCTTACAAATATACAGTGCATTGACGGAAACCAATCCTGTTTATAAGGTTATCAAACGAACTATCTGCCCTAAAAACTTGAATGACTTTGCTGCTTCTTTCAGGCATTTATTTCGATCATCTCGAGACCAATGCTGCACAGTATAAGCCAGAAATAAGTATGAAGAAAAACCTAGAAAAAGGATACATATTATTCTTCCGGTACATAGCAATCTCAATCATCAACCTCGCCAAGCATGTTGAGATTCTTGCGGACAGCTTTCAATGATTCTTGCACATCACCCTCCCATTTATAGAACTCTAGTTCCCTTCCTTCAAGAAGCTCATCAGAAACCTAAAGACAATTAAACATTAGGGAAAAAAAATGATTGGTTTGGTCTCAGAGAATCTAAATCCGCAAAAAGAACATGATTTTAAGCTCCTGCATGTTCGTTTTTTGCCTTCACTTTGTAGAGAGAAGCTGTTAGCCTTCACGATTCTCTTTCAGATTAGAGTTACTTGGAGGACACAATATAAAAGCACATACAAAGAACTCATCTAAGTTCCTAAACATCAAAATAAGAACATTACAAAAGTTTATAGGCTCAAATCCAGAAATACTTTCAATGCTACCGCCCCAAGCAATGATAGTAAACACTACTAAACATCATGAGTGCCGCATACTGGTATACGTACAATTTTTTCTATGCTTTTCCATGTATATGGAGGGTCCTTGGAGAATCATATCTTCATACTCGTTTTGAAATTTGTCATACAAAGGTGTCAAACACAAATACTTCAAGAGAAATGAAGAGTCGGAAGGCAATGACCCTATGCATACCTTCCTTGCAATCACTTGACCGCCAGCTATGTGTGAAAAATAAATATTGTAGAAATGAGACAAGAAAAGTGGGGCACTTTTCTCGGCTAATTCCTCCAAAAAATTGACATAAGAAACTCCTGGATTGCTAGGTTCTGGAACTACAAGATCTCGTTGGCTGAACCATTCTAGATCTTTAGAAAGCCCCGCTGATCTTTCCAGTCCAGTTTTCCTGAAGTAGGCATCTGCAGCAAATTTCAAAGTTAAATTCTCAAGTAATTCAGCAAGCAAGAGTTAAAATTGTGTGACCAACATGCAAGTCAGCAATAATCAATTATATCCACCATGGATTCACTGAACACAAGATGCTAATTCTACATCTACGAATTCAAAACAAGACAAGATGATATCAATTGAACTCATGCAAGTAGCCGATATTGGTAGCATAAATAAGAAAGCAAAGGGCCACCCCTGTTTTATGCGAAGGCTCAAATTTTACACTAACAAAGCTACTCAAAATCCACAATCAGTAGGCACAGGCACAAAGTTCAATATTATTCTAATTCGACACAATAAAATGTAAAAGAGACTCCCCAGATAATGGGGAAAAAAAAAAAAAGAAGCCAAAAGCACCCATTTTTTTGTAAAGTAATTTGCCAGGAGAAAAAAGAAAACTGACAAGCAACATCATCGGATTCATCAACGATGCGCTCAATCGTGTTGAAGACGAGTTTGCTATCAACCAAGTACTTAAGAAATCCTTCCATAGTGGGACTCCAAGTCTCCGCTTCTCCATCACCACCATTTTCACCACTTTTCACAGTTTCAGAATCTTCTCTTTCTTGATCGCTTGGGGTATTTTCAATGTCGGTTTCAGAGTCAGAAACACTATCGGAACGGACCTTTTTACCTTTAATATTACGAAGTCTCATAGCAACGAATCTCATCTCTTCAGTAATGCCCTCATTCTCTCCAGGGCACTGTTTCCTATACCGCTTCCTCTTCTTCTTCACTGGAAGCCCTGCCACATTGTTGTTATTACCATTAGTGGTGGAAGAAATGGTGGAAGAGTTAGAGCAGCGTAAGATGGTGGGTGGTTTGTTGAGGGTAAGGAATTGTGTTTGGAAGCTGAAGAAAGGGAATGAAACTTGAGAATGACTGAAAGATGTAGTTGGATGAAAGACGGGCGATTTCAAAGCCGAATCCATCGGAAGGTGTTGGCAGAAACAAGACAATCGAATCATCGCCTGGGATGAGAGAAGAGATGAGGAGACGAGGTTTTTAGATGTTTTTGGGCTCTTTAGTTGGGTAGCCATTTTCAATAACAAGCTCCTAAGTGGACCGTTTTCCTTGAGGTCTAAACAGCTGCCAAAAAGCCCAACTAACAAAAGACATGTTGTGTGAGAGCCAGAAAAATAATGGGTTAATATGCAAATTTGCCACTATACTTTAGGTGGAAATTGAAAATTATCAATATACTTCACTTTGATTGATATTAGCCATCGTCCTTACGAGCTAGAGATAAATTTATCACTACACTTTAACTCTATACCGAATTTTGTGGCTTTACTTTTAGAGGGAATATTTATATTAATAAAAGTTGGAATTATTTATTAATGAAAATGACATATCATACAAAGACATAGACATACTGCAAGTAAAACATCAAAGAAAATCCTAAACAAGAAAAAGATAACAGTTACTACCTCCTACCCCCAACCAAAGTAAAATCGAAAGAAAACCCAACCACCTCTATTGAGCCCCATCCCCGTAAATCAATGAAACCTTTGAAACGCCCAACTCCAGAATAAGAAAAATATTGCCATCGCATGCAGAAGCAAACGAGATAGAGCTCCACGTGTCCAGCGATTGTTTGCTCGAACTGAGCAATGCATCCAACGAAACACCACCCTTGGCTCTCAGCCACACCGGTACCAATCGTCTAGATCTAAAGTACTAGTCCCCTTCACCATCATTATTGTGAATATTTGGTATACTGACAATGTGCATTTTTTTATTCCACAAGCAGCCCAAAAAAATTGACATGTGTCTCTTTTTTTAAATATTTGACTATACCCTTATAGGACACTTTGTCAACCCCTAATCTTACTTGTGAAATCTAAAAACTTCGGTGACAATGTACTAAATAATTTTTCTTACTTTTATTTGATTGAATTTTACCGCTAAAGTTAATTTTTTTTATTAAATTTTTCTATTCAATTTTAATTTTAATTTAAAAATACTTTGAAGGGAAATTTTAATAAAATAATACTTTTTATATTTTACTTAAATATTTAACAATAATATGTTAATTAATATAACATTAAAATTAAGTAAAAATGAACTTATTTTTTTCTTTTACGATATATATTTTTATTTTTCAAGTTTTTATTTCGTTATATATAGATTATAATTTGTTTTTTTAATTTTTAATATTTATAAGTTAAATTATTGTTAATTAATGAAATAAAATATTTTAAAGGATTTTTCTTATTAAATTATGTTTTCAAATCATCAAAACTAATATTGTGTAGTAAAATTTAATTAAAAAAATCTAAGTTAATAGAAAATTTTAATAAAATTCATTCATAAGGACAAATTTACTCATATTTTCAAAACACAATAGCAAATATCAGTGAAAATAAATATAGTGACAAATTTCAATATTCACTATAGTATGATTGCAAATTTACACTTTAATCCTTTCATAACATAACACCCCTTGGAGTACTGGTTGAATCTTCATTGTTCAAATCTTGATATTATATTTTAGGCGTAATAATAAATTTAACCCTTATCATTTACACGTCTTATCAAATTGGCCATTATTTTTTTAATCATATTTAGTTGCCAATATTTTAAAAAGAGTTAAAATTGACCACAAACTTTTTAAAAAGAGAAATTAATTTTTTCATAGAAATATTAACTAAACCGTTAAATTTTTAAACATGACAACTTGCATGATAATCCTAGGGTACTTCATGCTATTTTTTTAATTTTTAATTTTTATAATTATTTAGTGATGTGATATGAAAGATAAATAGTGTTATGTCAGCAAAAAGTACATGTGAACTACACATTAACATCATTAGAAAAATGAGGCTTTAGTTAGCATTTTAGCTAAAAATAATTTATTTTTTAAAAAATTAATAATTAAATTTAATGTAAAAAAAATAATCAAATTGGTAAAAAAATGTAAACGACTGAGAGTTAATTTATCATTATGCCTATATTTTAAAATAGTTTCCTTAAAGATTTAACATAAATTATTAAAAGACAAATCCCTTTAATATCTCTACTTACAAATATCATTGAAGACAAAAAAAAAAAAAGAGAAAGAAAGATAAAATGTAGACCTAAGTTGGGTTGTTAGATGTGTTGGGAAAATCAATGTTTGAACAGTGTAGTCCAACTCTTGAAGAAACAATAATCTCTGAGAAGATTCTTAACTGATAAACTTATTTTGGGGCAATCTTGAATTGATTCTCCATCACTTTAACCTTCACTCATATTCTTCAGCAAGATTAGTTTTTATCGTAAGGAACATTTACATGGGGACAACGAAAGCTTTTGAAAGCAATACAGCATCAACTCTGCAGTTTTAATGGAGGCCTTCTATTTTTATTATACTTTAATCAGGATATTTCACCTTCAGCATCTACTAAGAAATTCGAGCTTTTTTCTTTTCATTTTCGTCATTTTGTGGATTGGGAAGACTCTCTTTCCTACTGACTTCCTGTGTGGAAAGTTGCGGAGTTGAATATTTCTTCATTCCCTAATTCTCACCCTCTTTCCCAAAGTTATTCTCGAGTTAAAATGTTTCAGAACAACCCATAAATTAAATTTCAGAAAAACTGTAAAAAACCTTTGGACTGAGAAACATGGAAGATGTAAAACTCTAAACAACAAAGAACAAGTCCTAAGATACTTAAATTTATTATTATACCTGAAATACACAAAATACATGATCAAAGGAAAACTGGAGCTTAACTACATATAGGACCACATCACGCTACCCAGATAGTTACTACTTCATTGATACGGTACACTAGTGATTTTTTTGGGCTTGTAAGAATCCAAGGCATATTGAACAAGCTGGTCCAGTTCAGACTCAGTGATATAGCCATCACCGTCTTTGTCAGCTATGTGAAACGCGCGTTGAGTTCTATAAGCGGGCCAACGTGATTGAAGCTCCCGGAAACCAGCCTTCACCTCCTCCCAACTAAGCTTTCCATCTTTATTGGCGTCACAACGCTTGAATAACCTCTTTATCTCTGCATAATCGTCTTTCAATGTCTCTGGAAACCTTTTATCTGTTTTACGGACGAAGAAAACCATTTCTTTTTTCTTGCAACAAAGCAAAAAGAAAGTTTAAGAGGGTTTTAACTTCTACTGATATATATATATACACACACACACACATAAAAATACATAGTTGCAGCAGATGCATTAATCTCTATAGGTGTTCGTGCACAGTAACTTGTGAGTTGTAAAGACAGTAATGTAGATATTCATGCTTTCACTGTACCTTTACCTGATTCAAGGGTTGGATTATTCACATACGTCCAAAAGGTCCTTTCCATGTTTAAAAAAATTTAAATAAAAAACTAAATTCGAAATATTTGTTTGAATAAAAAAATTAGACTTTTTAAAATTGTAAAATATGCGGTAAATTTGGTTCACATTTTTAAGTAATTTTATTTTATATATTATGTAATTTACATAATATAATATAATATGGAAATTTAAGAATATATTAAATTGTTTATATTTTTGAATTTGATAAAAAATAATATAATGGTAGTAAAAATGCATATATATATATATAATAACTAAATATTAAATAAAAATAATATATTTATTTAAAAATTTAGATAAATGATATAAATTAATAAAAACATATTTAAATCCATCATTTATAAATATGAATAAATTTAAATAAAATTTAAAGCAAATTAAACTTTTAATAACAATATCATGATATTCAGTGGGGTATTTAGAAGATGGCAGGATTTCGATCTCCCTAAAATAAAAAAATATTCATTTAGTTCTTTTAGAAATTTTAAAATTTTAAATTATTAAAAGTAAAATTGTACTTTACTCCTGAAAATAATAAAATTTAATTTAATATTTTAAAAATTATAAAAATATAAACTATTAAAAATTACAATTTAATATTGCTTGTAGACATAGCATGTTTAGTTTTAGGATAAAAACAAAAGCAACAAAGATAGATAAACATTATTTATATGTGGAAGTGTTTTAGGTAGGCCAAACTTGTATATATATTTAAGTTAGGTATAATTAAAAATATTATATATAAAAAATATAATGAAGTTTAGTATATTTGAATATGATTAACTTAAATTTATAGTATCTGAATATACAAGGTGTATGTCTTGTCAAAAGGTTAAAAAAGTATGAACAGATACTTTCATATAATCACATCAGTATATTTAAAAAAAAAAAAAACTTAAACTTATCCATTAGGAATGATAATGGAGCAAGGTGAGAGTAGATATTGTTAAATTCATCACTACTCTAAACTTGGCATGCTCTCCATCCATCCTTGACCCACCCTACTATTTATCTTTAATATTTTCAATCTTTTTAAAAACAAGTAAATAGTTAAACATAATTATTCAAAAAAACATTTAAATATAAAAAATATAGATTCTTATAACACATTATTATATTTTTATCATTTTAAGAATTATATATTTAAAGATAAAATTGTAATTTCATATAGTAGAATGAAGCGAGATGAGGCAAGCAATTACCATAACCGTTTTATGCCTATCGTCTAAAACAAAAAAAATCATCCTGCCGCTCTCCACATCCACTTTCCAAAAAGAAAAATCTATTCAATTTGGTGTTGATTGATTCGGAAACCATTGAGTGGTTCGAGATGTAATATAATATTTTTATTTAAAATAATAATATAGTATTTTTATTAAAATTTTAATATTAGTAACTTAAATATCTTACATTATATTATTATATTAATTTATAAGTTTAATTTTTATTTACCACTTAAAAAAAGTGTTTTTACATAATATAAATTATATAACATAAAAAAAATTACATAATTAGAAAGTAGGTTGAAGTTGAACTTCGGCATTAAAAGTTTTCTTCCGAGCTTTGATTTTTCTTTAATGAGATTTGGAGGAAGAGGTCGATGTTATGTGGAAGCCAAAGAGTTTAGAAATAAAAATAAATTGTAGAGTAAGATGAAGGAATTCTGGTCTCTGTTGCCACCGGAAACTCGATCAGAAAATTTTCCCGATGTGAAACTTGCAAAAAAAAGTTAACTTTACAATCTCAAATCAGGTCCTAATATGCTTCATATTATGATCCAACTAAAGGAAATACACAGAATACACACACAAACATTAACAGCAGCTTAATTACATAGAAAATATTAGTTGGATATTTGTAGATATGATCTAAATCAATCTAAGTTTGATGGTGCCTGGGTAACACTCCAAAACATAAGTAACAAGCTTGTCGAGCTCGTCACCGACGTTGATGTAGCCATCGTGGTTTTGGTCAGCCATTTGGAAGGCACGATGGGTTCTATAGAGCGGAAAACGAGAGTGAAGGCGTCGAAAACCTTCTTTCACTTCTTCCCAGCTAAGCTTTCCGTCGTTGTTCACATCGCAACGCTTGAATAGCTTCACTAATTCATCGTATTCTTCTTTGAGAGGTAAATCTTTGTACTTTGTTTCTGTTCTTTTATGGAAGAAAAGCACCATTTTTTTCTCTCTTGCGCTGCAAGCAAAGTAAAAGAGAAACACAAACGATTTGTGAAAGTTTGAAACACTTCTTTCTTTGATTTAAGTTTAAAATGGTTTATCATTTACTTGTATATATAGACATTCTGCCATATTTTTTTAATTTTTATATTAGTTTATGAGCAATTGAAGCAATTTTTCATGGGTACATCAATCTTCATGTTCAAGATGCTTTTGTCTTCGTATAATTTCTTTTTATGTAATATAACTTTTTGATAAAAAAAAAATGTATTATATCATGATTAAACTCGACTCAACTATCAGCACGAGGAGTTAGTATTCGATCGAGTCAAGTCGAATCGAACTAAAAAATTTCGAGTTAGTCGAGTTCACAAATTCTATTTTTGCAACCGAACTCAAATAGAAAATTTTTCGAATCGAATTGAATCGAGTTAACGAATCTTATTATTTATACTCAATTTTGCGTTTATGTGGATTGGTTATTTAACTAGTAAACGAAGTACAAGATTATTTAACCATATAAACAATATAATGGTTTTACCTTTTAACTTAATGGATAAATATTTATCAAAATGACATAATTTTATCTTTTAACTTAATGATTTTGACTTTTAACTTTAGAAAGAGTAAACATTTATCGAAACGATGTAGTTTTGTCTTTTCTTATTCGGATTTTCGGATAACTTGAATTGTGTAATTTGTATCCGAGTTAAACCGAAAAACTTAATTTTTTATTCGAGTTGATCCGAATAACTCGAACTATTTAATTTAAAATTTGAATTTTTTATCGAATTTTTCGAATTGATTCGAATTTTACTCACCCCTAATCAACACTAATAAGAATAAATACCACGTGTTATTGGAGGGAATATTTTTTTTTAAAAAAAGCAGCTTTATTGGAGGGAATAAGTCCGTTAAAACAGGGTAACATCATCTTCTTCACGTAAGAGAATAATTTTGTTTTTGTTGTCAGCAAATTAGGTCAAGGTCTTAGGTTTTCATATACTATCTTAAACTCTGTTAATTTCGACATAAAATATTTTATCCCTTCATCGCTGAAAGCAATATCTGCCTGCGGAATCATATGGAAAAATCAGTCTTAGGTTAATTAAATTTGTTTTTTCCTTGATATGGAAAAATCGGTATCATTTAATTTATTAATGTGCAGCATAGTCTTTGCAAAATGAAAATTACGAGAATTATTTTACGCGAGTAGGAATTATTCTTCCTCTCATAAATTTCAGACACTATGTTCAATGCTGAAAGTTTCAGACAATCAGAGATTCAAACATAAACTGTTTTAGAAAAGTTTCTTTCCCATTGTTTGCTTGCATGGTGTTAGATTTTGTAACACTTCTTACATTGAAGTTAAAGTTACACACTCTTAATTTCATAGACTAAGAAACAGTCAAAGTACAAAGCTCAAACCGCAGCTACATCATCACTACGACACTACCTAAAAGCTTCACTGATAACCCTTCATGGCGGTTGTCCTAATACATACATACATACATACATACATACATATATTATGCTACATCACTACCTAAAAGCTCCACTAACAACCCTTCATGGCGGATTTTCCTAATATGTACATACATATATAATGCTACATCACTACCAGAAAGCTTCACTGATAACTCTTCACGGAGGATTTTCCTAATATATACAAATCTATTTGATCAATCTAAGAGCTACGTTGCCTTCGTAACAGTCCAAGACATAATCAACAAGCTCGTCGAGCTCTGCCTCGCTGATGAGCCTATCGCCGTTTTTGTCAGCCACCTTAAACGCACGTTGAGTTCTAAAAGCAGGAAAACGAGACTGAAGCCTTCGAAAACCTGCCTTCACTTCGTCTTTGCTAAGCTTTCCATCTTTGTTGACGTCGCAACCCTTGAATAAATTCAGTATCTGCTCACGTTCGGCTAGCAAAGATGGTGGTATACTTTTTCTAAAGAAAACCATTTTCTCTTTACCCAACCAAATGGAAGAAGAAAATGTATATGTAAAGCTGCTATTTTAGCTTTGGTTGTACCGTCTAAAGTGGAGAGAATATCTATTTATATAGAAAACTGATTATGCAACTTTTATGGTTAAATTCTATTTTTAGTCTTCTTATGAAGCCTCTTCCTTATAATGATATTTTTTTTTAATATATTGGTGTAATTATATGTTAGTATTTGTTCATATTTTTTTAACTATTTGATAACGCGCATACACTTTACACACAATAGTGCTCGAAATCAAGTCTCCTAAGATGAACAAATATTTAAAAATAAATACTGAAACTACTCGTTGGATTCCGTCATAATGATACTTAAAACCACTATTTAGGTAGACTTTGAAAAAGTAGTTTAAGCTATTGAAGTTTCCTATTGAATTTACTTAGAAATTTTGTAATTTTCTTATATACTTACTCAAATAAGTAAATTCAAATTTAAAATTTTAAAAAGGTTTAATGACAAATTTAATCATTAATGTTTTCATATTTTATCAAAATAAATCTAGCTGTATTTTTAAAATTTTTTTGGTCTCCAATATATTTGTCTTAATCGTTTGCTTATTTTGTCAATTTCGATTTCCTTCAAGTCAAAGAGCGCGCATAGAGAGACGTGCTCCGTTGGTTCTCCAATGTTGGAAAATCTTTCAAATTTCAACAGTGGGGAGGTGGAGGAGAAGAGCAATATATCTCCATTCCATGTTGATGGAGATTGCAAATTGGAGTTGTTTTCTTTTGGGTTTTGGATTGAAGTTTCGTTAAGTTTTAAAGAGGCTTTTGAAAAATTTAAAATAGTGGACGACGAGATAAGTTTGTCGATATCTAGAATGGTCAAAGAATGACGATTCTAGTGGGGCCTGAGATGCGTATGAAACTCCAAAAGTTTTTTTTTATTTCGGAAAAGATGATGAAATTAAATAAAAAGAAAAAAATAAGAAAAATAAATAAACGTTAGATCAAAAAAAAAAAAAAAAAAATCATTTTTGGCTTCCTTGACAGGAAAATAAACACTACAACATCAGCTGTTTCACATTTAATGATAGAGTAATTAAAAATTGTAATAGTTTATTGACCAGGATAAAAATATATTAAAAATTGAGTAACTAACTAGGTGCTTTTATCCTAAATTTTATTTTCCGAATGTAAAGGAATAACAATGAATTATTTTAAAATTATTTTTAAAAAGTCTAATTTAAAGTTGAAGAAATAATTTTTGTATTTAGTTTAAAGAAAATATTGTCTGCAGTTCGAAAGATAGAAAATTAAGAGATTGCGAAATTATTTTACAAATCTTCTTTATCACATCATTTACTACCAATGAAAAATAAATACATCATTTTTTTCCATATCATAGTTACAGTTGGTAAAGAAAGAGATATAAAAACATCACTGTATTTATTTTTAATTGATAAAAATTATAAATAATACGGTAAGAAGGATTAATAAAATTTTTTTTTCAACAGATCAATAATTTTGGAGCAGGCAAATTTTTTGTTTTGGATATGCGGTAATATCTATTTATATTTTCTTAATTCTTTGGCAATACACACATGTTGCACACAAAGATGCTCAAATCCAGGATCCTTAAGATAAACAACATCCTCTTTTCTACTAGAACCACTTGTTGGATTCAGGAGTAGGCAATTTTTAAGGATTGAGCAATGATTGAGAATTGTATTTTTTAAAATCAGTTGCCCAACACGTGTTTGGATAAAATCCCGAGAGGAAAATGAATTAAACATGTAATAACCTATGTAATACTCATTGTAGATTAATTCTGTGTGGTTGGAGAATAAAGGGACCAAAGATAAGTACAGGATGTCCCTTTCATGGGATTTTATTAACCCAAACCATACTTTGCAAAGAATAATAATTGATTTTCAGTTAAAAGAAGCAAAAGTTAGACTGGAATCTTTATCTAACCCCCCCTTGGCCGAATGTTCAATGCATGGCTCACGCATATCTTAATTGGCACCTTAAATGAACCTTTGGAATAATGAATGGACAACACGAGTGTTTGGAATTCATTTCCCATTTCGGTGCACTTGGGCCCTTCTCATTTGGGCCAATCTCGACATCGTCGCATTGCATTGTAACATGATGTGACCACAATCACATTACTAAGTACCTCCAAAATTGTTCTTAATACCACCGCATAACATATCCTTGGAAGAAACTTTCTGTATAGGAGTATCATCATCCATAACCTCATAAGAGTCTGGAAGTTCATCCTCCTTACGGCGAACCTTTTAGTAGCTCTTTCCATTCTGGCGTTGAAAGTGGTCAATAAAGAATTCCTAGACGAAGACATTAGAATTATCCATTTCGATCATTGAACTTAATTTCCATCAATATTTGATGATGTGGTCAGTGTTCTTGGAACATGCCTGGATTGGTCGACCGGATAAATTAGATTTATTCTGGTCCAGAATGAATCTGGTTGCCATGTTCAGGTATCGAAGTGGATAAAAAAAAATACCAGTGCCAAAGTAGATCTAATTACCGATTTCAAAAACAAAAAAAGAATTCTATCCCATCAATAAACAATATTTTTTTTCTTTAAATTCAACTTTAAATAAGCGACATGATCCTCCAAAATCAAATCAAGTGTTGAAGTGTTAATGGAATTAATCCCCAAAAAAGGTGACGAGGAATTCGATATTTTGTGGTGACCGTGAGAAATTAGGATAGCTCCATGAAAGCTTTGTTGCCTTTTCTTTGCTTTAATTCTGTTAGGCTTTCGTTTACCCAACATTCTTCTTTTCTTTTTACTTGTTAATTACTTGCATGTGGAAACCTAATTTAAAGTTCAAAGGAGGCTAAAAGAAGAAAGAAAGAAACGAATTCGTAAATGAATTCAAAGAGATATATTGGAATATGTGATTGAATTATTGCTGCATAGAATCTCTTGTTGGGATGCCCCATTCTCCATATAAATTTTATCCAAAAAGCAAAGATTTGGGAGTTTACGAAAAATGATTAAGACTAATTAGATGAGTAACTGAAAAAGTAAAATAAAGATAAACATAAAAATTGGTTAAGTTAATTCGATAAACTTTTCTTGATTAGAAAGTAATACACTATTAATTTGCTTAAATTCCTCAAAAAGACAATAAGAATTAAAATAAGATTTGCCAGTTAAAAGGATGCCAACATTTTATACAGACAAATTTTGAGCTAAAAATTACACCAAAAAATTTAGAAACAAATCAAACACTTTATTTATAAAATTTTGAGTTACAACTTTTTGATAATTCCTTTGTTTTTTTTTTTTTTTTTTAAGTGGAGTTTCGATTTAAGGATCATGTAAATTTAATTTTGGGTGGACGCAGTCTACTTCAAAAAAACCTTAGAGACTTGATCTTGAATTAATAAAATTCGCTTCAAATATAGTCGAGATTTGATCTTGAAAACGAGTTTAAATTCAAGGTTCTTTGAAACTTGATTGATTGAGTCCGCTTCAAGAATCATCTAGACTTAATCTTGAAGAATGATTTTTATCTCCTTTATGTTAATGTAACAAAAATGAGAGAGCTTTGATTCAAAGCTCTTCGAGATTTGATTCAAAGCTCTTCGAGATTGATTCAAAGCTCTTCGAGATTTGATCTTGGATGAATATTTTTTTTTAACGACCTTCGAGACTTGATCTTTTAAATGAATTTAGTCTTTTTTTTGTCAATTGAATACGATGAGAGAGAAACTTTTTTCAGAATTTCTTTGATTTCTTCAAATATTTCTTAGTATTTTGGAAAGAACTTTTACTCTTTTAAATCTTATTTTCTCGCCGGAAACATTTTATCCACATCTGCCTAACTCGTGGTGAACCATCAATCAATGAACCGTACGAAAAATCAACAGGCGTGGTTTTTATTCGGAGTTTGTAGTTGTCTCTCTTAACAATGTTATCTCTAAGATTCGAATTTGAATTTTTATCGTAAGAGTGTAATGTATATTATTATTACATCCAACAGGTTGTTGATCTAATATGCTTCATTTTATACACAAAGTACACACTCAAACCTCAGCAGTTGAGTTTTGTTATGGTATTCAGATTTAAAAGGCTAAGAGCAGCTTGATTACATACATAGTTGATTTTCTATATATATATATAGAGAGAGAGAGAGGGGTAGATACATCTAAATTAATCGAAGTTTGATTTTGCCTGGGTAACACTCCAAAGCATAAGTCACAAGCTTGTCAAACTCGTCATTCGCGTTGATAAACCCATCGTGGTTTTCGTCAGCCATATGAAACGCATGATGAGTTCTATAAAGCGAAAAACGAGATTGAAGCCTTCGGAAACCTGCCTTCACCTCTTCCCAGCTCAGCTTTTAGAATAATTCAATGAACATATTTTAACTTTTTAAAATTGAGTGACCAAAACTTAAATTTTAAGTTGATTAAAATTTATACAATTTTCGTTATGGCCACCCAATTTAAGTTAGGGTTAATTATTACATGTAATAATGGGTTAATTGAAATATGTATCTCAAATTTATATAAGTCCATTAAAACAGCTACTAGCAGGAGGAGATTAGAGAGATTGGCAGGGTCAGCGTCTTTAAAATGGAATTTTTTTATTTAAATTTTTTAAAATTTTAAAAAATTTAAATTAAATAAAAATAAAATTACACTTCAATCGTTTTAAAATTAATAATTTGATTTAGTCCTTCAAAATTTTTTCTTGATTTTGCCTCTGACTATAAAATTGAGATATATCGTATTTTAATTAAATTTTTTGTTGTATTACGTGTTCCACTGCTATAGTTTTGGTTATCTTCACGGAAGGAATCAGCTACGATGAATTATTGGAAGGAATAAATCCACTAAAACAGGGTACCATCATCTCCTTGTAGTAAGAGAATAATTTTGTTTGGCTGTCACCATACCGTCTGTAAATATTATCCCAATTGGATTTATTCATTTGGTACATGCCCAGCACTTTTTTTTAGAATGATTTTATTGTCCATTAAAAGGTAAATTATATAATTTAATTGTGGGTATCGGGAAAAAAAATTAAAAAAAGTATTGTAGTTTTTATTTTGATTACTCTTTATTAATTTAGGGTTAAACAATGTTTATTATACACTCATTTTAGTCATCTAACTTTAGTAAATTTTCGTTTAGATCACTCATTTTTATTTTTTTTTAAAAAAATTAAATTTTTACGATAAATTGAATTATTCAAGTGGGAGATGAAACCCAATTGTCTAATTATTAGTAGCAAAAGAAAAAATATCAAGTTTTTATCTGCTTTAAAAATTTATATTATACAGATGTATTTAATGTATATTTGAATTTGTACGAGTGTATACTCCTTCAAATATGTTAATTTTTCAGAAAAAAATTAAATATACCTATATGTGATAACGTATGTAGCACTCATTCTAAATTAATTCTGTGTAATAGTAGGGCATGTTATTTAGAGAATAAAGGGTCAAAAGCAGTGGTCCAAAGATGCGGAAATTTAGTAATTAGTCAGAGATGCATGGAATTAATGTATATGTGAATTTGTATGAGTATATTATCCAAAATGTTTGTTTTGGAAAGATGATGAAATTAAATAAAAAGAATTAAATAAATGTTAGATAATAAATAAATAAATTATTTTTATGGAAGTAGATGTTCTTATAGAAGCTAATCAGGTTGCAGATCGGATTGTTAATATGACACAAAGTGATTCGAAGGGTATCAATATGTTTGTGGAAACCCCCTCCAACTTCATCGAAAACCTTGCTACTGATAAGTCTAAAGGCTTGTTTCAACTAATTATTGTAGTTTAATTTCCTAAGCTTTGTTTATTTACCAAAAAACAATTAATGATTAATTTGAAAATTTTAATAGTTTAGTGACAAAAATAAAAATACATTAAAAATTGAGAAACCGACAAAGAGCTTTTATCCTAAATTTTATTTTTCGATATAAAGGAACCACAATTTTGAGAAGTCTAAGTTAAAATTTAAGAGTATTGTGCATTTGAGAAATAATTTTTGTGATTAGTTTTTAAAACAGTATTTGAAGTTCGAAATATAAAAAATCCAAGAGATTGATAAATTATTTTATGAATCATTTTTTTTTACATTATATGTACAGTTGATAAGGAGAGATTATGAATGATGTGGAAAAGAAATAATGTATTAACTTTTAATTGATAGAAACCATAAATGATGCGGTAAGAGAAATTCATAAAATAAATTTTCTGTTATAAAATAATAATAATGATGTAAAGAATACAAGGATAATATATGATAATAAAGAGAGAGTATGTATTGTATTCTATATATTTCATCACATTTACAAGTAGCATATTCCTCTCTATATATAGGAGATTTAACTCTTCATATTCTAATACATAAATTGTAAAAAATAGTTACAAGAATATGAAAGGTTAAAGAAGATGGAAGGTTAAAGGTCAAGAGATGTTAAAAAAAATGGAAGGTTAAAAGTCAAGGGAGGTTAAAGGTTGAACATCCATTTAATAATATTCATAACACTCCCCCTTGGATGTTCATTGTATAAAGGATATGCCTCGTTAAAAACCTTACTAGGAAAAACTCTATGGAACAAAAACCTAGTGAAGGAAAAAAGAATACATAATCTTTTGATATATAGTATATCACAACCATATATATAGAGCGTGAATTTACTCCCTCATGTAAGCATCACCTAAGATTTTTGAAACAATGAAATCCAATATTGAAAATTAATTTATCAAATGTAGCAGTAATTGTTTGTTTCATAGAGCGTCAAGAAATTACAGTATCACCATATGTGAAAACGTAACCAGTTTGTGATTGAGCATTGTGAGGATCAGATAAGTACCCTGCATCTACAAAACCAACTAATTCTGTTTTGGGTAGGTTAGGGAAAATTAAACTCATATCTCTTGTACCTTGAAGATAACGAAAAACATGTTTAACCCCATTCTAATGTCTTCGGGTTGGACAAGAGCTAAATCTTGCTAATAAGTTGACAGCAAATGATATATCAAGTCGTGTATGACTAGCAAGATATGTCAATGCACCAATAGCACTTAAATATGGTACTCCAGGACCAAGAAAATCTTCATCATTTTTCCGAGGATAGAAAAGGGTCTTTATTTACTTCAAGTGACCTAACAACCATTGGGGGTGCTCAATGGATGTGCGTTATGCATGTAAAATCTTCTTAGCACTTTTTCTATATATGTTGTTTGATGCATAAGGATTTCATTCTTTAGGTGCTCAATTTGTAATCCTAACCCTAGACAAAATCTTATTTTTTTCCAAGGTCTTTCATTTCAAATTCTTTCTTTAAGCACTCCATTATCACTAAATTCTCTTCGGGAGTCTCAATGATAAATCATCAACATACACAACAATTATAACAAATCCTAATCCAAACATCTTTATAAAAATGCATGGAGAAATGAGATCATTCTTATAGTCATCCCTCAATAGGTATTCACTAAGGCGATTACAACACATGCGCCTAGATTGTTTCAATCCATAAGGGGATCTGTTTAATTTGATTGAGTAATATTCTCGAGAACTTGAATTAGCTGCTTCTGCCAGATTAAAACCTTTTGGGAGTCATGTAAATGTTATTATCAAGTGGTCATATAAATAGGTTGTAACTACATCCATTAGGTGTTAATCAAGCCCTTCTCTTATTGCCAAACTAATCAAGAACTTAAAAGTAGTTGCATCGAGAGTATGTCTCTTCATAATCAATATCAGGTGTCTTGTGAACGTTCTTGTTACAAGTCAATTCTATATATTATGATTTATTTTTTCTGCTATTATGCTAATATATATTCCACTTGGCTTTACACCTTCCGAGTGTTTGGACTTCTTGTTCGAGATACATTTCATAAATTATAATAGAAATATTTATTTATTTTTGATGATTTGTTCTCATCTCAATGCTTTCAAGTATATTTTCATTCAAGATATATTTTCATTCAAGATCCTCACTTTTCCATTATATTGAAGTGTTCTACGTATATTATCGTTGTCGACAACAATTTCATTTTTTTTCAACTCCATTTAGTTATGACATAACTAATTGAGATATCTGATTATATTCATTATTTCAGGTACCTGAACCTCTTTTAGGGTTTGATCAAAAGTTATGCCTTGAGTCTCTTCAAGAGTATCCGCCTCCTTTTAGTATGTGACCATGTTCATTTCTTTCTCCTTTCTTTCAATGATTTTTTGTTTTATGGAGTCAACTTGCTTGTCATGCTTCTAGCATGCTCAAGTTTGATTTTTTATCTCATTGTCCTTCTGGGACATATAATTATTTGGAGCATTTTAGCTGGTATATGTATCAGCTAATATATGGAATATCTAAATGTCATCACTAAATATATCTAACAAATAATTTTTATACTTCAAACTTTGTGCACATAATATTAGTGAGGATCACAAAAGAAAAACGATGACATAATTATTTAACTAATTTGTCTCCCCTTAATGTCGAGAAAATTTGCAACATGACAATACTTTTTTTTTCAAAATTATAAATATATCTCCCTTCAATAACTAATCAAAATTCTAAAATTTCTCAACTTCATATTAGATGATTCATCTTAATGCATTATGACGGAATATGAAATAGATATTGCACATCCAGATATTCTTAGATGGAATCCATTGACTTATAAATGAAAGTCAATTCTCACGAGATAAATATTTCTTACATGTTGGCTTGATGCAAATAAAATTACATGCTTATTGTAAAGCAATTCTTATATTAATGATTAAGCAACTAAATGGAGGCATAGTTTTGCTAACCATCATATATAGGCAATAGACAAATTAAAATTATCCCAGCTAAAACTACAAAAATCATGCTAGGGATATAATGCATCAGCGTTGTTAGCACAAATTGCATTATATAGATATTGTGCACAATCAAATTATTTCAAAAAATAGTATTGCAAACTTCGGTTTGCACACATGTGATACATGAGCTCATATATTATTTGGTTATCATTGAAAAATGTAACCGACTTCTAACTTTAACTGGTGTTAGATCAATATATTGTCCAAATAACTAATATGATGAAAATTATTAAAATATAACTTCTAATTCTTCAATAAACTCATATAAAATTTCATCAAATTATTTTGTATCAACATTAACTCGGGATGGTCTAACCGGTCATACCAACACTATGAACTTCTTTTCACTATCTCATATGTCATTCATATAAGTGTAATGTATTCCTTCTAGGAATATTTATAATACAAAAGCATGAGTATCTCATGTCATTTCTATTCATGATTTTAATATAAAACACATAAAAAAAATTCCTTCAACATATATCTTCTTGATCTGAGAAATAATTTTATGTTTTACAAAATTTTGCATCTCAAGAAGGTAAAATATTAGCTCTTCAAGTGCTTTTTACAGTTTGACGCAATATTAACTCTTCAGGAGTATGCAATCATTTTATTATATATATGCTCAATGAATATTTAATGTATTCATATAAAAATAAAATGAATAGGTATAAATAAAACATATATTAAACATAATAAATAATAAATTAATGTTACTATTAAATCACTATGGTTAGATAATATATATTTTTATATATACCATAACACAACAAAATGCAAAATATTATAATGTCAGATTAAAGTAAATTTACAACTATAAAGGTTTAAACATAAACATTTTCTAATCTTTACCGCACTTATGAAACTATCCAAACAAGGTGAATATCTCAAAATTCATGACAAGCATTTTTACTTCCAATAATCATATATCTTAATCAGAATCAGAATTAAACCAATCAATTCTATTTAAAATGAACCAATAAAAATAAAAATATTTATCTCCACATAAAAATCTCAATAACTAAATACGTGAAGAGATTTAAAAATTCATAGAATTATGGATAGAGAACTATAAAAATTAAACTTCTTAATAAAAATCAAATCAAATTTCAAAAGAAGTTGATTAGACTAACTTAGGTTACCATGGATGAGAAGTATTGATTATAAACATCCTTTGTAATGAAGAGAAATAGATCTTCCCCAAGCAAATATCAAGTAGACACTGATTCTAATGGTTCTTAAATCAAACAATTAAATTTCAATACTTGGATCAACAAAATTTTGACACAAACTAAATACATATTAATCATCCTTGTATGCATAGCCAACTTTAGCATCATATTGAAAATTTTCATTTTTTTTTTCTAAAAAAATTATCCTCCATTTCATTATTTTGGATAGAATTTGTCTCAATATTGTTTCTATTTTTTTAATGGATGCTTTGATAAAATTTTACTAAATGCTTAAACATACGATAGGTATGTGACCAATTCATTTTCATACAACATTGGTAGCATGAATTTTCAATAACCTTCGAATATTTTTAACCTTCATTTCCTTGATTTTCCTTATTATTCTTTCTAGTGGTTAGAAGTATCACTATTATGAAAACCATGATTTTCCTGAATTGATAGAAAACATAAATGATGTGGTAAGAGAAATTCATAAAATAAATTTTCTGTTATAAAAATAATAATAATGATGTAAATAATACAAGGATAATATATGAGAATAAAGAGAGAGTATGTATTGTATTTTATATATTTCATCACATTTACAAGTAGCATACCCCTCTATATATATAGGAGATTTAATTCTTCATATTCTAATACATAAATAGTATAAAGTAGTTACAATAATATGAAAGGTTAAGGAAAATGAAAGGTTAAAGGTCAAGAGATGTTAAGGAAGATGGAAAGTTAAAAGTCAAGGGAGGTCAAAGATTGAACATCAATTTAATAATATTTATAATATTTTCCAATATATTACAAGTTTTCTAGTAGGCAATTTTTGAGGATTGAATAGTGTTTGAGAATTGCATTCTTTTTTTTTTTTGGTGAATTACAAATAGCAATTAATGTGACTTGAACCCAGGTCACATTTGAGACGGTGAACACCCTTGATCATCATGCCAATACACTGGGTTCAGAATTATATTCTTTAAACTACTAAAACAATCACTTTTGTTTATCTTAGATTACATTCTAGTCACTTATGTTTAAAATATTATGTTTTAGTCACTTACGTTATCGTGTTGTAACATTTTAGTCATTGAGCCGTTGATTGTCATTAATGGTGTAACGGTAAGCTGATGTGGCATGTTAAATCATCATTTCAATTTAAAATTTTATGTTAAATTATACAATTGGTCCCTATATTTTTTCGTTTTGAGCAATTTAATTTTTTTCTTTTATGTTCTTTTAACTTTTTTTATTATTATTTTTCATTCTCTTCTGCTTCTCTTTTTGTTTTCTTCTTTTCTCCATTTCTTTGAATGTAGTTTTTCTCTGTTTTCCATTTGTTAAAACATCTATGCATATAGGTTAAGCTCTTTTAGTTTGACATTTTTTGTTTCTTACTTTTGGGAATCACAGGAAGGAATGGAGTTGAAGGGGCACAATCGGGTCTGTTTCTTAACTGGATGCAAAGGGTAAGAATTGCGATTGATGCGGCAAGGGGCTTGGAATATTTGCACGAGAAGGTTCAATCTTTGATTATCCACAAAGATATCAGATCTAGCAATATCCTTCTTTTTAAAGACTTCAAAGTGAAGATTGTAGATTTTAACCTCTCAAACCAAGCTCTCGACATGGTTGCTTGTCTTCATTCTACTTGTGTTTTGGGAGCCTTCGACTATCATGCACCTGAGTATGCTATCTTAAGTTGCTTTATATCATTGTTTATTTCTTTTCCAAACCAACCAATCATTCCCAATTACTGCCATAAATAATTGAAGTGAGGAAAACAAAAGGAGAAGCGGAAGAGAATGAAAAAAAAAAGTTAAAAGAACATAAAAGAAAAAAAATTAAATTACTCAAAACGAAAAAATATAGGGATCAATTATTTAATTTAACTTAAAATTTTCATTTGAAATGATAATTTAATGTGTCACGTGAGGTTACCGTTACACCGTTAATGGCAACTAATAGATCGGTGACTAAAATGTTACAATACGATAACGAAGTGACTAAAACGTAAATAACTAAAATGTAATTCGAAGCAAACAAAAGTGACTATTTTGATAGTTTAACCTTCTTTAGAATCAGTTGCCCAGCAGGTGTTTGGATAAAATCCCGAATAGATAAAAGGTAGAGTTGGAAAACTTTCAGGTCAAAAACCAATTATACCCCCACCATATAATAACTATATTGTTTTTAGAGGAAAATGAATTGAACCTATACTAACGTACGTAACACTCATTCTAGGTTAATTCTGGGTAACAGTAGGTTGTGCTGCTTGGGGAACGAAGGGGCAAAAGCAATGGTCCAAAGATGCGGGAATTTAATGATTAGTCAGAGATGTATGATGACTCACCGGGGTTGTTTGTTGTTAAAACACAAATGGAGATCAGATAAGCACGCCCCCTTTCAACGCGATTCTATCAACCCAAACCATGTTTCTTGCAGAGAATTTATTTCGAGTTAAAGCCAACCTGGGATCTCAATCTCACTCTTTGGTCAGCAGCATGATCATGGTGTGGGAACATATCGATCTGTACAGTTTCGCCCTAATCACAAATGAATATTCCTTCTAATTTAAGCATATCTATTTATTTTTTGCTGGGGGTGGGGAGGACTTGAATTTTGTTTTTACTTTTAGTCCTTGAAGTAAACATATCACGTTAAGAGCAACAATGCTCTTTTAAGTACGTGTATGATATGTGTTGTGTTTGATATGTTCTGATGTAAGTATGAATCTACGAATAAAATTTAAAACAAAAAATACTCCTATCTATATCTCATCTGAATAACATTTCTCTCATTTTCTTACACTTTACTCGGTAGCTAAGCTGGTGAAATCCTTTGTAGAAATTTCCTCTGTAAACTAGAGAGATGCTAGGAGGAATGCCTATGGGCGAAAGAGAGATTTTCTTAGTATGATCCTGTCCTGTGGGCCAAATGACTTGAGTGATTCACGTCATATGTCTATGTGAGACAACAGGAAATGGATTCAGCCCACTCAAGTTCAAGAACACATGAATCATGGTTGGGTCGATGGAGGGACCTAGCCTACTCTTGTTTTTGGAGAGATTGTTTAATTTGTATATTTATATAAAGGGGAATTATTTGTAAACTTACTATAGTTTTACACTCTTCTATATATTTTGTACAAGTAATATTTTAATAAATCAACCTTTAAATTTATCGATATAATTGTACTTACCATGCATGTAAATTTTTAAATCGATTCAAAAAAATAAAACATCCAGAGAATATTAATTCAATTATCAGATTCAATGATTGTCTTGAACCACCTATTTTCAACTATGGCCTCACCCAAAACTACAAGTCCTCCCACTTGGACCACCCTGTTTCAACAATTTGCTTGGACCCAGCCTTACTGCAAAGCTTTCATCTACATGTACACTCAAGTGTTTGAATTTTGAAATATTTATTCAAGAATTAGTCACCATATGAACAAAGACGAAAAATGAAAGTACAAGGAAGTTTTAAAAACAAAGAGTTTTGTATTTTAACATTGAAGCTCGAACATCCTTTTTACACCATGGTGTTAGTATTTAGAGTTTAGGCCCTTAACTAACAACCCAATAAACATTTCCTAGTCATTTGGTTATTACAATTAACACCTCGATAACCCACTAACAATATGCACAAAGATCACGTGCTTCATGTTGGTAATGCAAGGTGGGCAATCCCATATTTGGTTTAGAAAAGGTTTCTAAGAGGGTTTAAATATAACCTTACATTAACACCTCAATAACCCACTGACAATGTGCACAAAGATCATGTGCTTCATGTTGGTAATGCAAAGTGGACAATCCCATATTTGGTTTAGAAAAGGTTTTTAAGAGGGTTTAAATATAACCTTGCCTCTTGTATTCATTCGGTAATTGGGAACAATGAAAGGCGATATTTATTACACGATTACACCGATCAAAATAAATTTACTTTTATGACAGTGATTCTTCCATGGCACAGTGATCATTTAGTTTATTTTTCCTGTTAGTAGTAATGATTTCGTTTTGCAGAAGTGATGTTGGGTTTAAAGGAAGCATCACAATTTTCTTGACCGCTTCTAAAGTCGTATTACTCCAATCCATGTCTCAAACACCATTGATGGGAATACCAAACTTTTGGGACAGAGGTAACCTCTAAAGAGAATTTGCGTCAACTAAACAATTGATCTTATCTTTTTCAGTTTTCTTGATGATATTTATTCAACATAACAAAAAGTAATTATTTCATGGACAATAATCGAAATTAAAAGAGAATGATGATAGCAGGATGAGAAGTGTAAACAAAAACCGGAGGAAATAAGAAAATTGAAATCAATAGAATCAAAAGCACATGAAATCGACTGATGACAAAATGCAATACTAAATACGTTAGTAACCACGTCAGTCAAAAAATATTACGTAAAAGAGTTTAACAAAAGCTCAATAATAATAACTTGAAACGAGAAAATATCATTATGAATTATCCTTCCCGTAAGTTATATGGTTGTAATGAGCAGCCTCAAATAAGATCACTTATTGACTCCCTCCCGTCTAAACACCATGTTGGGTGGCCTCCACTTCGCCATCGACAATGACTCATCAAACAATTTCTTTCTCTGTAAGACTACCACGGATCCCTCCATCACATCCCAAAACCAACTCCTGATTCCTTAACTAATCACATCAAATCAACTTCAACACCCTTTAATCTTGTAATCATTACTAACTACATATAAATTGAGAATGGAGTGCATCAGTACATCATCAAGTGTACTTTGTTTATAGTTAAAGTAAAGACGTGGATGTTCTCCATTATGAGTTGTTCTCATCAATTCTATTGTTGGAAGACACATGTCAGTTGCATTGTTAGTTAAGTAGCTAACTGTACCACTTCATTCACTCTATTTCTCTTTTACAGGCTCTTCAAAGGCACCAATTAGCATCAGACACTCCGTCTCTCCATTCTTCATCTCACCAACCCATTCCGGTATCAATTTTGAGCACATTCTTTTAATATTCATGTTCAATATTTTAACAATAAAAACCCAAATAAGGGGAGTGTGAGGTGTCCATCTTGATTTTTCTACCCTTAAACCACACTCTTTTCCCCAGCACTCAGCACAAGGCCAATATCTGAGGCCCCAAAGTTGAGCTAGCATGTCAGTAAGTCCATGGGGGACAAACCGGTTACCTAAGGATGGGTGGCCATCCTCCCAATAATCCACAGCATAAATTCCATGTGATGAAGATACAAACACCTTCACCCTGCTCTTTCGGTTTGCCTTTTTCTTCTTGTCGTCTTCTTACCTTCTTTTTTTTCATGTGCTCCTCACGCTTTAATTGCATTTCCGATATTTTTAAGTAGATCTCTTGAAGATTATAACAAGTTCCGGTCTGATATTTTATTTGGATGCAGTACTTTTTGTGATGTGTGTTTCATGGGACTTTGAACACAATCAGAATGAAGAATAATAATTTGGCAAGATGTGGGATCTGCATTTATATAAAAAATGAGATTGACATCCACATGATGAGGCAAGATGTCAAATTCCCTTTGGCCCTTGGAACTTGAAGAAAAGATGCAGAATCTCCTCAAATGGAACAAGTGTTTAGCGTATAGTGAGTCTAGATGCCAAGAGATGGGAACCAACGCTGCGACACGCATTTGAACAATAATTGATTGGCTCGCGAGGATAAATGTGGTCACCCATGTCGGGGTTTCTGTGACACTGGATTTGGATATTGGACGCGTGTGCCTCTTCAAAACCCTACTTCATCAAAATTATTTTTTCCCCCTTTTATTAGATGAGGTCATTAGAGTTCAATTTTGGTAACTTAATTAAGAAATTAGAATAAATCACGTAGTTATTAATATTATTTGTTTAATATTTTCAAATGTTTCACATTTAAATGTGTTTGATAACATATATAGAAATAGGGGCGAAGTTAGAAATTTTTTGGGGTTGAAATTAAATTATAATTTTTACGATAGTAAAAATATAGCTTTTAAATGATTAAATCAAAATTTTATCATTTTAAGGGATTTAAAGTGCAATTTCACCTTCACTAATTAAAAATTTTAAAAAGTCTAAATTTTTTTTTTCTATTTTAAGAAGGGTCAAGGCCCTCCTGGGTTCGCCCCTCTATAGAAAACTATTTGATAGAATTTTTCAGTGAAAAATCATTGAAA
Organism: Kokia cookei; assembly: GCA_039519145.1. Lineage (NCBI taxonomy): Eukaryota > Viridiplantae > Streptophyta > Magnoliopsida > Malvales > Malvaceae > Kokia > Kokia cookei. The sequence continues at coordinate 21,224,055 of CM076902.1, forward strand.
AAGACAAATATATATAAGGTGGAGAAGAAATTATATGAAAGTTTGATTTCACATCATTCTTATCCATTTTCAATAGGAGGATAACAAATCATATTGTTTCTCCTTATTTTCAATTTTTCCCTCCTGAAAAAATTCAAATCCAACCGAAAATAATGAAAATGAGGAGGATTATCATCCTCCTATTGGAAAAGAATATGGATGACGTGGAATCATAGTTGCATACAATCCTTTCTTATATAAAGTGTGGTTTATCATCTAAGGAAAAATACATTCAGTCGATCTACATAATGTGAAAGATTAGTTACTAGACTTGCTACGATAGATACCTTAGAAATAAAAAAGAAAATACATTCAGTCAATTTATACTTTAATTTCTTTCTTTTATATTATGTATTATCCTTTAAATTAAAAATCAATCCATAATTATTTAAATTAATTATTTTTATTATTAGTTTGGATATTGTTAAAAATATTTATTTTTTAGTTTTATGATATTTTATATTTAACTCTTTAACTTTTACTAGATAATTTATTATATTTAAATTAAAAATGAAAATGTAAAATATATATTTTTTTAAATTAACATTTACATTCATCAAATAAATCATATATATTTAATATAACAAGATACGTACCCTAAAATTGCAACAGCGTAATTTGGTTTTTTTTATGTAATTTATATATTTTTAAAGATTATTTCTATAATTTTGTTATACTAATAATATTCATAATGTCTTTTTGTTATATTAAAATTTTTAATAATAACATTAAATTAAGATAATATTTTATTTTTATTTAAAAATATTTTAATTAATTAAATTTCTGTACCATATTAAATTATAAGATAAGGTTGGGTATCACACATATAAATTCAAAAAATAAATACATTCTTTGAGATAAATATAAAATATTTAAATTATAATACATACTTTTAATTTTTTTTGACAAAACATAATTTTAATTTTAACATGATGAGTCTGGGGATAGTTTTTTAATTTTTAATAAAAGAAATCATAGATTATATGAACTTGTAAATAGTACGATTGGTGTATCATTTCATCCATAACTCATACATTCTTAAAAAAATTTGTATAGGAATCAATCAAACGTTATTTTTTAGACCAAAATACCCCTATATGAGCGCGAGCTCCATTGGCGCCTTGCCTTTATCTGATCCCAACCAATTATGCCACTACACTACATCCAAATTCCAAAACCATAAATTCACACCATCACCACCGTTTCTTAGTTCGAGACGTGGACGGTCTAGATCCTCCCAGTTTTCAAATTCCCAATGGTTATGTCCCTACCCTATCCTATTGGTTCACGTTGCGGCATCCTGTTGGCCCACACTATTAAAAGGAGTTGTATTTAACGTCTTAACAAAAATAGAAGACAAGGGACACTCGCCGGTCGCGAAGAACCAGAAACGCAAAAATGAAAAAGTTAAGAAGGGTAAATTGTAGTATAGGTCACCCAACTATGGTTCTTTTCTTTTTGGGTCACCTCACTATGAAAAGTTACAAAATGATCATCTAACTATTCAATTTTGTATTTTTTTTTTGTCACCAGCAGGCTAACATCAAAATGGAAACATCTGAAAATCCAAGATAATTGGGTGAAAAAAAAAGAGACAAAATCGAATAGTTAAGTGATCATTTTATAACTTTTTATAGTTAATTGACATAGTTGGGTGACTTTTAATTACCCAAAAAAAAGAATTCTCATTGTTTTGTTTTTACTTTGGTTGGATTATATTGTTAGTCATTGTACTTGGATAGAATTTGAATTTAGATCCTATACTTTAAAAGTTAAAAATTCAATCTTCTTATTTTTTCAATTTAAAAATCTCAATCCAATCATTACCACTGTTAATAATTTCTGTCAAAATTTATCAACTTATCATTTTTGTTTCCTATCAATCATATGTCACATCATATTACGACAACCAAATCAAAATTCTAAGTTGATAAATTTTAACAAAAAATACTTATGATTTTAGTGGCTAGGATGAGATTTTTAAATGAAAAAGTAGAAGGATTTGATTTTTAACTTTTTAAGTGCAAAGATTAAATCTCAAATTTTGTCAAAATACAAGTACTAATAGCATATTTTAACCTTATACTTTTTAAAATTATGTTACTTTTAATTAATCGACCGATTTGTACCATTTACACTTTTTCTGTTTTGGTTTTGGTGGGTTCTGATATTTTTATGTTTTCTTTCAATTATTTGGTAAGTTAAATTTGGATTTTTTTTTTTTCTTTTCTTTTCCGAATTAAAACGCTTATGTTTTCTTTAAGCTCAGATCTTCAACTTTCTGATTGTTTTTTTTTTTGTTTGTTCAATAGCTTTCTGATTGTTGAAACACATCAAAATGTTTGATTTTACCATTACTTGAAGTTGATCTTTGTATTGCTCTTCTATTTTCTTTCTGTTTTCTTTTTTTTTTTTTAATTTTTTTAATATGAATATGATCTTTATTTTTGGGTTTTATTGAAAAGTTTCCAAATATAGAAAAAGTAAGGAGCTTGAATTTATATGGTAATTTACTTATTTTGCTTGTATTAGTAAACTTTCCAAATATTCATCTACATACCCTTTTGTCGACACTATTTTATCCAGATTTTATTAGGGACTAACATGAACTTCAAGAATTTTGGAGTAATCTCAACCGCCGTCAGGTGATGGCGGCGGTGGTAATAAACCGCCTGGGAATTATCCGATAAGTAGACAGTCATCGATCTATTCTCTAAGCTTTGATGAGTTTCAGAGCACAATGGGTGGAATAGGCAAAGATTTCGGGTCGATGAACATGGATGAGCTGTTAAAGAACATTTGGAGTGCTGAGGAAACTCAAACAATGGCTTGTCCCGGTGTTGGCTTAGTGGGAAATGGAGGGTTACGAAGGCAAGGGTCTTTGACTTTGCCCAGGACACTTAGCCACAAAACTGTTGATGAAGTTTGGAGAGATATGATCTCAAAGGAGTTTTCTGTAGGGACTGAAGCTACTGATAATATGCCACAAAGACAGCAAACCCTGAACGAGATTACTTTAGAGGAGTTTTTGGTCAGAGCCGGTGTCGTAAGAGAGGATAACACCCAATTTTCTGGGAAGGACAATAATGTTAATGGCGGCTTCTTTGGGGAATTACCGCAAGCAGGGAGTAATACTAGTGGGTTTGGGATTGGGTTTCAACAAGGTGGAAGAGGTTCAAATTTGATGGGGAATAGACTACCTGATGGTGGTAATCAAAATGGTATTCAAGCTTCCGATTTGCCTATGAATTTTACTGGAGTTAGATCCAACCAGCACCACTTAACTCAGCCTCAGCAGCAACCATTATTTCCTAAGCAACCTGGTGTGGAATATGGAGCTCAGATGGGTTTGCAAAGTGGTGGTCAGTTGGGGAGTCCTGGAATTAGGGGTGGTCAGGGACTATATAATGGCTTGATCCATGGTGGTGGGATGAGTATGGTTGGTTTAGGATCACCCGCCAACCACCTTTCATCAAATGGGATTGGGAAGAGTAATGGAGATAGTTCCTCAGTTTCACCCGTTCCTTATGTGTTCAACGGAAGTTTGAGGGGTAGGAAAAGCAGTGCTGTGGAAAAGGTTGCTGAGAGGAGGCAGAGAAGAATGATAAAGAACCGAGAATCCGCTGCAAGATCACGAGCTCGCAAGCAGGTCGTTATGTTTTTTCATTTCATCTAACCTTTCCATCTTCATAGCTCTTTATTTCTTCTTAGAGTAAAGGTAGATACTTTGGAATATGATTGTTACCAGTCTATTGCTTTGATAATGTTTCCCGCATATGGACCCTGTATCTGAGTGAGAATTTTACTATGCGTCGCCATTGATATCTCTAAGATTTTGAACTCTGCTTTTTAAACAATTTTATCCTATGGTTTCTCTCAAATACTCGCATTGAAGTTTCCTACGGTTTTTGCCTTCATTGCTTCTCAACTAGGCTTATACAACGGAGTTGGAAGCAGAAGTTGCTAAGCTGAAAGAGGAGAACCAAGAATTGCAGAAGAAACATGTATGTTCTTTCCCTTCTTTGTTTAAGTGCACTCGATTCTTGGTATTAGCATTCTCATTGACTGTTCTCGGCCCGCTGCAGGATCAAATCATAAAACTACAGAAAGATCAGGTGCCCACAAGTTCTCATTTTTATATATGTTTTTATTCGATTACAACTTAATTCATGCCCTACTCAAATATCACCAAGCATCACTGTTCTTCCGAAGTTCCATAGTGTTTCTGTTGGGTTCACTATGTATCTGTCCATTAGAGTGTCCTTGTCGTTTCACTTTACTGGCATGGTATGGGTCTCTCATTTAGGATGTGTTTGGTTGAATGGAAAATTGGAGGGATTAAAAGAGTGAAAAAGTGAAAAGAAAATAAATTGAGTTCACTTTATATGAAGAAAAGTGAGAGGAAAATAGTAAAGAAAATGAGAAAGGGATAAGGATGACCTGAAATCACACTTTTATACAATCTCTTCTCTAATTTAAATTTATGCATTTCTCAAATGCTTTATTTTCTTTTCTTTCATTTTTCAATTCCACCAAGCAATGGATGAAAATAAAATGATCTTGTCTTTCAATTTTTTCATCTTTCTTACCCAACATACCTATACAAAGATAAATTATATCTTTTATTCCTACCCTTTCAAATTTTCATTTTTCCACTCTACCATCCAAAGTTTTACGGTGAACTTGATTGAGTAGAAAAGTGAAAAGTTGGAAGGAGTGAAAAATAGAAAGAAAAAATTTGAATATGTTTGGTAAAAATGAAAAGTGAAAGGAAAGAAATTAGAAGAGATACCATTTTTTTATTCTAAGGCATATTGCATATTGAAATGAGAGGAAAGAAATATATTAATTCAAAATTATAAAATTTTCAAAAAATATATATATATATATATATTTTACTTCTTTTCATTTTTCAACTCAATCAAGTAAGCAATATGTGAAAAGAAAATTGTTTTTTTCTTAATTTTTCTATCTTTCCTGTTAAGCTGGGGAAAAAATGATATATTTTTTTCTCTCTTAAATTTTTCATTCTATTTTTCTTCCCACTCTACTAAATCAAAACTTCAAAATGATTTTGTTTTTATGCACGCATGCATAATATGATATAGGATGATATGGTCTGGAATCCTTTAAAAACCCATCCATATACGATTGGCCATTTGTGATGAATGTTCTGCTTTGTTGCTTAACAGAACACTACATGAACCTGTAGTGTTTCCCCATGCTTGGAAAGTGTTCTGGGGAAAGTTTTTGGAGCCCTTTTTTAACGTATGAAATGCAGTTAATTTTGGCATTAACCTTGAACGTAAGAATGTATTTACAACGTACAGGAGTTTAGTTGCTAGTGTTGCATATGGATATATACACGAGTATGTTATTTTTAATTTTTTTTCACATATTTAAGGATTATATATGTTTTTGTATTCCGTTAGATGCAAGTGTTTGAAAGTGCAGTTTAAAAGAAAATGAGGAATCCAGTAGCAAAGATTGCGATTAATCTCAAAGCACTCTCTAGTTGACTGATTGCTTATTTAGTTTTTACTTGCTTCACTTCTTAGGTGCACGATCCTATCATATTAGAGCATTAAAAAGAAACTTGTACATACATACATACACACATTAGCTGCAAACACCAGTTTTCCCCCCTTAGCACTTATAATTATCTTGAATTGTATTAGAAAACTTGCTTAGAAGTTGACAACCACAGGTGATGGAGATGATGAATGTGCAACCAGGAACTAAGAAACGATGCTTGCGACGAACACGGACAGGTCCTTGGTGAATCAAAAGGGTTGCGTTAGCTGAGTTTTGTACATATTCGGAGAGTTGATGAATTAATGTGGTCTTGGATTAAGAAGACTTCTCTCTTTTTTTCCCCTTAGTATAACAGTTTGCCATGGAAATGGATATGGGAATTTTACCTTCTTTTTTTACAAGCGATAGAATTGGAGGGTTCAAATAGATTATGAAACTGTTTTCTCACAAATCATTGCTGATTTATTCATGTACATGCTGCTGGAACATGGCCTAAATGTGATTCGACAGCAAGCTTTATGAGAATCTTCTTTGTCATCAATCTATTTTAAGTTGGTGTTTGTGGAGCTCAACATCCGACAAGGTTCCCAATCGAGTCGAATTAACGTAATCTTGAGGGCAATGATCTGACAGACCTGGTACTAATAATCCAATTACCCTCAACATTCTCAAAACCCAACCTTCCTTGTAGTCCGGACCGTACATGTAAGGCAAAATGAAGCTCCTGATAAGCTCCCAAGCTGCATTCACCATCTTTGGTATCACCCAGAGTAAAGAAAAGTAATTCTTGTTCGGTTGTTCCGGTAAGACCTGCATCGTCAAAATCGTGAACATGAACATGATACCATGATATGGATATTAAACCTGTCGGAAAATCGTTCTTTTCCAACTTACCTCCCCGGTGTAGAAACTATTGAAGAAGAGGCAAGGTCCAAAATGCTTGAACAAGGTCATTCTATCATCATAAGGAATCCTAGGCACCAAGTCATTGTTGTAAACGTATCTGAAATATTTCACACCAAATTTTTTCATCTTCTCCTTCACATATTCCCCGAAGTTTTCGTCCCCAACCCTTGGTTGCCCAAAGGTGAAAACCCCATCCAATTTCTCCAACAACAATTCTTCGTCATGTAACATCAGCACTGCAGCAAACAAAATAGCTAAAGCCCCACCCAAACTATGCCCAGTCAGTATAAACTTGGCATCTTCATTCTCCTTTAGAACCTCCCTCAACTTTTGTCTAATAGCGTAGTAGGCAAATTGGTGGTGGTCATCCCTGCGTTGTTGGATCTCCTTAGGCCAACCGTTGTTCTTTTGCAAGCCGAGAGCTTGCATGAAACCAGTGTGGGTCCTGGCCTTACCCATGGCTTTAATCTCGCACCAAGAAAAATCAGCATCAGTTCGCCAGTCGTCGGCGTCGAATGGGCTTGTGCCTCTAAATGCAACCACATACAAGTTGGGATTTGCTTGTGTATCTTGAAGAATAAAAGCTTGGGTTGAAGAAAATCCACTGTATTCTGTAACAAAATCAAACACATTTCTTAATATGGATATTATCTTTACGCTGCTCGATTTACACACAAGCGATGAATCTTGAAGATAATTAAGAAGGATTCATATTTTTTTAATTCAACTCAAATATTTAAAAAAAATAATTATTTGAGTTGTTCATTTTTATTATACAATATTTCATTTAAAATTGGACAAAATCAAAATGAACATAAAGAAAATATGAATTTTCAATTGCATGAGTAAATAAGAACAAAGTAGATGAAGAGTGAGAATGAGAAAGAAATGTATAAATAATGTTGACAAGTAATATGTTTAATGGTTGAATAAATTGATTAGTAAGGGACAAATTACATTTAACGTGAAAGCGGAATCTTTTTTTTCTTTTTTTTCTTTTTTTTTTATACTTTTAAAAAATATTTAGGATTTTTAAGTGATCTTTTTCCAGTTTGTTCATATCATGATTGAAGCCACTCACCTCAATTAAGGATTAATTAATCCTATTGGTGGTGGAAGTAAGACGCATGTGTTGGCCATTATCATATATAGCAACTTGTTATAAAATATTAAAAAAATGGGATTTGATTTATTTTCATTATTCTTAAATAATCATCATCATTATTTGATTGGTAATTAAAAGCTATTTAAATGCAAATTAAGGGATAGAAACTTTATTTCTAGGGTCCCATTTTTTTAATTTTATTTGTTGTCCAAGTCTTTCTTTTATCTTTTTTGGTAGTAAGTCTTGTTCGTGTTCTTCAAAAAGAAAACCTACCTTATTCGTAACACATTGCCAATGTATAGAATCGGTGTTATTTCTTTATCCCCACGTTAATGTTGTCTAATATGTTTAATTATAAGTTATTATTATTATTATTAATTGCACTCACTTCAATCACCAATTATTATTACACGAAGTTGACAATAAGGAATTCAATATTTTTTGGACATGTGATGACAGCCGTTTTATCATTTAATTATTATTTTTTATATATTTCAATTAGATGGTTAATCCCCTTTCATTACCTCATAACAATGTTTTAAAATATACATTTATTTCTTAATTCAATAAATTTACTTAAAAGACATTATAGGAAAAGAAAAAAAAAAAAGGAAATAGAGAAAACTTACCATTCCTGCACTTAAAAAACTTGACGAATTTCCTCTGCTCAAACAAGAAAAACAAACATTGTCATATATTCTTTTATTTTAAGAAAATAAAATGCTTAATGGAATGTCCTTATTTCAGAATAAAAATAAAACTCAAATATAATTACTTAGATATGAAACCTTAAAATCAAAACCTAAAATCTAAAATTCAATCATTATAATTAATATTTAATTATGTTTAACAAAGCTAATTGTATTTATTTTCAAATCTTTCAATATTTTTTTATTTTTATTTTACATGCATGAAATCTATACAACTCAATATTAAAAATTGGAAAATTATTTGAGAGTAAAAATGGTAAATGGAAAATACGTAGGCACGTACCTTCCAAACTTGGGTGACTTTGGTTTCAATGAAGGCTTCATTTTCATAGGATAATTTGGAAGCCATGACAGACAGCGACGCTCTGTATTTTTGGTCAGCTGGCTTAATGCTTTGGTCTAATTCAAGGCGAGTGTCGGTGTTCCCTACAATCGATGTAAAATTCGCCGATGTTTTCTTAGGCCATTCTGTTCTCCCTGCACCATGAAAGGTAGGTTTAATGATGAAAATAATGATTGCAAACGCTGTTTTAAGTCAAAAGAGAAGTGAGACCGGCGGCTAGTAGTTTACCTGTTGGAAGAATTAGTAGGAGATGAAAGAGGCCACCGTTGGCAGATAAAAGGTTGAGCCACATCTCGATGGCATCCCCCATAAGGGCCAAAGGTTTCTTTACCCAAATGAGGAGTTTTTGAAGAACAACGGAGACGAAGATGGGCCATCGAAGAAGAAAGCTTTGATGTTGGCTCGCAGGACAATCTATGAATCCTCTGTTCTCCAACCGAGGCGAGAATAGAAGGCTAAACAGATCAAACAAAGTTGCTTTTTCTGGGCTGAGTAAAAAATAATCGTCGCAAAAACCATTATGAGAAGTAGCCATATGGCTTGGAAGGCAATGAAGAAAGAGATTTGAGGAGTTGTGTCGAGCGTTTCTAAAAACTGCAGGAATCGGCAATGAGAGACAACTATTTAAGTTTATATAGAACTAGAAATGCTTAATTAATTCTCCTTTCACTGTTGCCTTTCTTCGATAATGGTTGAACAAATCAAGGGTCTTCGAGTTGTTCTTCATTTTTTATTTTGGATTTTTGAGTTTGACCAGTAAATTTAATACATCTTACAGTCTTTCTTCAAGCATCAAGTTGTTGATTTAATCACCATCTATATAAAGGAAGGTAGACAACTAAATTAAAAATATTTTATAAACATTTTAAAATATCTAAAATATATAATTTTTAAATACCAATAATAAAATGTCACATCATTAACTTTTAAAAATATAAAAATCTTATTATACATTTATCCATATTTAATTTAACTTTAATTAAATTACTCAATAAATTATAATAAATTAAAAATTTTAATAAATGAATAAACATGTTTTCTTCTTTTTTTAATTTTAAATCATTTTATTTTTTAATTTAATCGCTTTTTATTTCTTTTCTTTCAAATCCAGTTTTATTTTTATGCACCCAATTTTTTAATTCTTTTAATTTTTAGGAAGTAATTTTTCTTTTTAAATTTTTAATCAATTTTCAGAACTTGATAAAACCACCGAAGTGGTTATAATTTTTCAAATTTTGATTTTTTTACTAGTGTTTCTTTTTTTTTTTTTAGATTTTTAATGGTTGATTTTAGTTTTTTTTTTTTTTTTTCAATTTGTGCTTATGTTTTTTTTTATCAGTTTTTTTATTTTTAATTAGTGATTTGAGCATTTTATTTTATTTTTTTGGTTATGTTTTTCCGGCATATAGTTTCAATGTTTCTAAACAACATATTTTTTTTCTTTTAAAACATGAAAATAGAATAAACTTTAAAAAATATTGTTTGTACATTTGTAGAGGAATAAAAACTCAATTTAAAATATATAATTAATATAACTAGATTAAAAAATATTTGAAAAAGGAAAATATTTTGTATATTTTCAGCGAAATTTTTAGACTCCACAAGTATGTATGAGTTAACAAGAATCCTATAGTGATATAGTAAAATATTTTAAAAAATGAACACATGAATTTTTTTTTAATTGTTTGTGAAATAAAAAAAATAAATTGTTAGTGTATTAAATACTAACTTTTTAAAATTTATTTTAAATATATCTAAATATATTGTTAAAATGAATGAATTTTCAAATAATTTTTCAATAATTTTAATTTTTTAAAATAACATAATTTATAAATATAAAATTAATTCACATTTTAAAACTAAATTGAAATGCTGTACAAGACTAATAAAATTTAAAAACAGACTAAATTTTGAAGTTTTAATTATATATTAAAATAAGGAAAATTATTTGATATACCATTATTAAAGTTTTTTATATTTCACCAAAAAGTTAAGAGTTTAACAAATGTCATATAGGATGTAAAAAAATAAAATAAAAATTAATTACATAGATAAATATGACACTTGTCATGCCTTCAATCTGTTTGTGTAATTTAAAAAAACTCCACTTTCAATCAAGGATGAAATTAGAAATTTTTTTTTAATAGGTCAAAATTAAATTATAATTTTAACGATAATAAAAACATAATTTTTAAAAAATTAAATCAAAATTTTATTATTTTTGAGAGGAATCAAAATATAATTTTATCTTTAATAATTTAAAATTTTAAAAAATTTAAATAAAAAAATTGCCAGCCCCAAGATTCGCCTCCCTTAAAATAAAGAAGAAAATGTGAAGAGTGATTGTTATAATTAATTAAATACTAATGTTTAAAGAGGAAAGGTTTTAGTTTAAGAAAAAAAAAAAAAAAAAAAGGAACTCAAAATCCAACCGGGCTGCTTAGAACCAAGTCAGAAAGGATGGATTCTCTTCTTTGACAAATTAAATGCGTTCCACGTGATTTTTTACCAACCTTATATGGAAGGGGTCTAATCCGGTGTTCAGTGAAAAAAAAATAAAAGGGTCACTCAACTCTTGTAATTATATAATAATAATTTTACCTTCATTTTTCATAATAAAAAAAGTTGGTAAACGGTAATAATATTAATATATTTATTCCACTTCTTATAGAAATATTAAATACACTCAAATTTATTATGTTAATTAAAAAAATGGTAATAAATATACTTCATAATAGTTAAGTTAAAAGGTTGATACGTATAATGTTTTTGGTTCAAATTTCATTATAAGTAAATTTTTATTGATTTAAAAAATATAAAAAGACAAGAACATTCTCATTTTGGCATAATGATTTATTTTGTCCTCCGACTTTAAAAAAATAACCTTCCATTTAATTTTTCGACTCTTTTAATATTTAAATTTACGTTATTTGTAAAATCACTCTAAAATATATGGAAAAGTTAACTCTGATAATTAATTATTGATAATTTTCCAACTGAATTGAGACTCGATTGATAAGTGACACCAGCTCAATCAGAAGTTTTATTAAAGTATGCATATAACAATCTTAATATGTATATTTAAACACTATATATATGCTTACTATTATTATTATTTTGAGAATGTTTTTGTTTTTGTTTTTATATTTTGATAAATCTTCACTATCTTAATTTTATCCTTTCAATCAAAATCACATTTAATTTTCATATAAATTTATTACATAATTATTTAACCCACATAGTAAGTATGTCGTAGCTTAGTTTAATTTAGATATGTTTTTAATTAATTTATATGATTTATAATTCACATATATTTGCATAAAAATATTTAAAATAAACAAAAAAGAAAAGAAAAGAAAAGACAAACAATATGTAATTATCATTTTATATAAAAGAATTCTCATTGATAACAATTTTTAAAAAAAAATAAACTTACAACTAATGATATCATAGCTTAATGACTTTAAAATCTTAGACTCAAGGCATACTCTATATAAATTGTGTAGATTTTTTTATATACATATTTATTTGATTTATGTCTCATCTAATTATTTATAAATTTATTATGGTTTAGGTCGTGTATTAGTTTAATCATGTTCTATAATTATTAATTCCAGTTATAGTTATTTGAATATATTATATAGAATTGTAACTGCATATTAATTGAAAAATAAATTATATTAGAATATAATACAATTCATAATTTAATTTAATAATAATTAAAATATATTTATAAATGATCAGTTTTAAATTTTTTTGATTAAAAATTATTTAATATAAAAATTGAAGATAAACTAAATAGATTAATAATTAATTTAAGAAGGATAAAGTTGTCCTTTTATTTAAAATTAATTTAATAAATAACACTTAAGAATTAGTGGATTTTTATCAAAACCCGAATTCGAACCCGACCCATGACCCATGATTATCTCTACTTGAGTTTTAAATTTTAAAGTTGTGAACCTAGCCAATTCATTTTATATTTTTATAATATATTGTTTATTGTATTTTTATATAATATGTAATTTAATATTACATAAAATTAAATATATAATGATACAACATAAATATTAAAAAATTTAAGTTGTGTGCGATTAAAATTTTAATAAAAGTAACATGTAAATTTATTTAATATTAAATTAAAAATAATACAATTTAAAAAATTAAAAACAATACTTTGAATTAGTACCTAAAGTTAGGTTAAAATTCTCTCTCGTTTTTCTTCGTCTGCCATATAGTAGGTTTGGGGTTTTCCAAATTTGTCTACTAGTTTAGAAGATTTCTCTCACAGTAAAAATGCTGGTTTAAAGTTGTTTATACAATGGAGGACGACCTAGCCAGATTGCGTTCGGATGATCTAGAGAACGAAGCGGTAGATGGGTTTGAAGACAGTTATGACGAAGAGGATGATTTTACTTTGTGTTTGGTGGGTCGAGTACTTACAGATGGATCAGTGCACTTTCCGTCGCTAAGGAATCTCCTGTTAGAGTTATGGCACCCATTAGCGGGAATCACAATTACGGAACTAGAAGATAAGCGTATTTATTTAGATTTTATAGTGAAGTAAATCTAAGAAGTATGATATGCGGGATTCCATGATTTTTTAATCGACATTTATTGATTTTTCACAAGTTACAAGTGGGGGAAGATTCGCTGTTGGTACCGTTGTATTATACTAATTTTTGGGTGCAGATTCACGAGTTGCCAATCGGATCATTGTCTGAAGGTATGGCTCGACAGCTGGGTAATTTCATAGGAGAATTTATCGAATATGACACAAAGATTATAGAATTGAGCAGTCGGAAAGTTATGAGAATTAGGGTTAGATTAGATGTTCGTGAATCCCTCAAGCGTAAAAAGCGGATCTCTTTCGGTAGGGGTAGGTCTTCTTTTGCTAAATTTCAATATGAGTGGCTCTCTTTATTTTGTTTCCTACGTGAGAAATTGGACATGGTGAAAGTTTTTGTCTCATTCGCCTATCGTTAGGATTACAAGAAGCTGAGTTTGGGTGGGACATATCATTAAGGGCACCTCCAAAAAGGGAAACAGTTACTACAAGCAAATGGCATAGAGAGGCTCCTACAAAGTTAATAAAAACCGTTTCTGAAGTAGAAGGGCGTAAAATCAGAAGTAATGTAATGTTACAACTAGATTCGGATCGGAGTAAAGAAAAGCAATCAGAAGATCTAGAATTATTTTTATATGAGAGAAAAAAGTTTAGAATTATTTTTTAAACAGTAATACCAAGTATCTAGATTTTAATTCCAGACATTATGGATATATGTTTCTTAAACTTGTTTATGATCTTTTAAGTTTAAAAGTTTATCTGAGAAGTGAAAGGGTTTAAGAAAAATTATATATTTAAAAAATGAATTTGGATAAAAAATAGAACGGTTCAAGCAAAGTTTTTTTGTTTGGGCTTGGCCTAAATTTCATTAATTTTTTTCTATTATTGTTTATTGTTGTTGTTTTGCTCCCATTTCGTTATTATATTACTACTATTTTATTGTTATTGTTTAGATATGTATAACTCTTGTTTTATTGTTAATTTTGCTACTATTTTAGATGTATTTGTTTGTTAAGTTGTAATTATGTTAGTGTTATTTAAGTATAAAGATTTTTTAAAAAAATAGATTGGCGTAAATGGGAATGACACCCTTTCTTCTCCAAGGAAAAGGGAATGCTGCTACACGAATCATCATTCCGTAAATGGGAAGTAGATTGGCGTATCAGAAACTAAACATTCATTTCCACTCCAAAAACTACACATTGAATGGCTGTCAAATGATTGGTAGATTCTAATGGCACAAAATCCCATTTCTGCCATCTTCAGTTCAACTTATATTATATACAGTAAGCAATACCACCGTATTAACCTTTTCCCTTCTCAAAATGGCTGACACAATAAAATATGGTGCTTTTTAGATGATTCTCAGATTTGAACAAATACTAATAATAATTATGTGTTCGGACTCAATTTCTTTGAGGATTTTACTTACATTAGATAAAAAAAAAAAAACAATTATCTATTAAAACTTAATTCTAAAATTATATAAAATTTATAAATTAAAATATAAATGATTATTTGGGTTTAGATTTAGTTTTTCAGCTTTTTTACTTTTGGATTCTATTTTTATTTGTTAGATTAAATTTTTAGGGTTTATAATTTAATTTCATGAATAAATTAATTATTGAGTTGGGTTTATAATTACATTTGGGTTGGGTTTAATTTAAATTTAATTTTTAGGTTGGGTCCTTGGGTTGGGATTCTATTATGATTTGGGTTGGTTAGATACAATGATATTGGGTTGGGTATAAAATTATTTATAAATTAAAATTCCTAGCTGAAATTTATAAGTTTTTTGTTTACGACGTGTTGATGATTGGGTCGAGACTCGATTTTAAAAAAAAAAAAATTAAGTTTCAGTCTATTTTCGGCTTGACCTGTTTAAATATTCTAAAATTAATAAAATATTATATATATATATATTAATTCACATTTTATATATTTTATAATTTAATTTAATTTATTTTTTAAAAAATTATTATTTAAATTAAATTAGGGTCAATCTGACCCAAGTTACAAAAATACTTGTCAAAGTTTAACCCAAGTTGGGTTGGGTCTACCGTACCAAGCGAGCTATTTAGCCCATGGATAGATCCAAAGTTAAAGCATTGGAGTTACATTATAAAATCAAAAAAAAAATCGTATATTATAATTTGGTCAGTAAAATTACTATAGAGATCTTTGCAGTAAGAGTTATATTACATTTTGTCCTCTCTATTTAAAAAAATAGGTAAATTAGTATTTGTGCACTAGATCAAAGAACAAATAGTCCTTTATGTTAAAATTTCATCTATTTTTATTGTTAAAACCTGGTAGGATTAACAAAATAAACAGAAAATGACACATACTGGATCGCGTGTATGTCATGCTGACATACATGGACTAGTTTTTAACAGTAAAAATGGATATAATTTTTAATAGAAGAACCGATTTGCTCTTTGATCTAACATAGAAAGATTATTTTATCATTTTTTAAATTAAAAAATATAATATGATTAACTCATAATACAAAGACCTTCGTAATATTTTTTCTTAATCTATGCATCAAAGGTATTATTGTTTTTTGAGTATATACTTATTTTTTTTTTCTTAATTTGAACAAGAGAGTTATTGCATATAAGAATTTTTTTTATGAATGGTATCAGTGAATTAAAAAATTTGTTTCATTAAAACATAAAAGCAATTATATTTATTTAAAATTAAAGAAAAAATGAGATCATGTCATTAAAGTATAGTGTCCCAAATGCTAAATTATTATGATTATAAATTATCGATATTGAATTGTCCCAAAGGTTAAGGTATCATTGAAAGAAGGTAGAAAATAAAGAATTTTGTAGAAAATACCCAACAATTTTATGGTAGGTTGGGTCCAATGACGACATAGGCTAACAGTGTCAAATCAGACCATCCAACAGTCTAAAAGAAGTCACCAATCATCCCAACCACCATAATTATTTTTAGTTGCACAAATATGCACTCTTCCAACCTTTTTGTTTTATGTGCGTTTTTCTTCTTTAAACATGCACCCAATAGGATCACATACACTAAACCACCTTGCGAGCAACACACACCCACTTCATTATTACTATTAATCATTATAAACATCCTATCAATAATTGAAGCTGTAACAGTCTCAAATTGTTTCACTTTATTTCATATACTATTTTCACAGTGAAAATTACTAAATTCAACCAAACAAATATCTTACAAATATATAAAAGATTTTTTTTAAAAAGATTGAAACGAATTCGTCATTTGTCGAATCTTGTAGCTTGTGGCAACAATGGGACTTCTAACAACATGTTTTCGTTGGCTGTCTTCCCAAATGAGATAGCCAAAAGACACACTGTTATCAAGCTGTCTTGGACCTTCGATGCTCAACTTGAAGCTTTTCTTCTCGTTTATTTCCTTGAAGACCAACGTGTCTGGCTCCACACTTACCTTCATTCCCTTCATTTCTGTCAAACTTGCTTTGTAGATGAAGCTTCCTTCTCCAACATTAGTCACTGTTCTTTGAAGTTCCTTCACAGTGTTGGAATCCGGTTTCACATTCCTGTCATTGAAATTCGCTATAAAAGAAGGGTAATTGAGATCTAAAGAAGGGTTGGAACAGTTGTTTGAAGATGATCTTGTGATGGTTTTTATTTGTTGTGGTGTAAAGTTTAGACCGCAAAGAAAGTCGATGTAATCTTGGACTGTAGCATCGTATACGAGCCCGGGGTCAAGCGCTTTGTTGGGATTGATATGGCCAGCTCCCATTGCTAGTGGAGTGGCCGGTTGGAGATTAGTACCGATATCCTTGATAGGATTGCCGGTGTTATCGATGGGATCCGACGTAGTCATCAAGGCTGATCGGATCGTTGCCGTGCTCCAATCTGGATGTGCCCCTTTCAGGAGTGCTGCAATTCCTGCTACATGGGGGCATGCCATGGATGTTCCCGAAAGTAAATTGAAGTTACTAAACAACATATCGTCATTCAAACGAGCCGCTCCGATATTTAGCGGCCAAGCAGCTAGGATTGAGTCACCAGGGGCCATAATATCAGGCTTGAGGACCGATGGAGCACTATAGGATGGTCCTCTAGATGTATAACTAGTTACAGTGGGTGAGGGTCTGGAACCCAGAAATGTTGTTTTAAACTCAATGCTGGCTTTTGGGTTTTTATTGGTCTTAATGTAATCGACGACAACATCGCCATCTTTTTGTTCCAAGAAAATGGCTGGGAAAGGGCTTTGAGTGAATATATCCAAGTGGGTACTATTTGTTATGAAAACACCAGCTACATTCCCCGCCACTTGAATGCTGCTAAATTGGTCATTGAGGGAATCTTCCTTGCCCGGATCTTGGCAAACAATAATCATTCCCACAAGTTTCTTCAACTCTTCGGTTTCATCACATTTGTCCATGAAAACAATTGGGTATTGGGTTGAAGAGAAATTCCCAGGATAAAGAGCCGCTCCTCTGACATAACCATCGGTTCCAAGGCTTAAACTTGCGCCGAAGGATCGATCCATTGTACCGGCAGCCACAGTTAAAACCCAAGGGGTTCCGTTATGTAGGGTCTCTAAATCTGGGCCTTCATTTCCTGCAGATGTAGAAACGAAAATGTTCTTCTCTACAGCAGCAAATGTGGATATTGCTATGGGGTCTTCATACAATTCAAGCTCATCCAAGCCAAATGACAAGGAAAGAACATCAACACCGTCAGTAATCGCTTGATCAATGGCAGCAATTACATCGGTCGTGTATGAGCCTTCATCCCAAAGAGCTTTATACATGGCAACTCGAGCCCCTGGAGCCATTCCTCTAGCAGTTCCTTGGGCATATCCAAAGTATGAAGCATCTCCCACATATGTTCCAGCCGCAGTTGATGATGTATGAGTCCCATGTCCTGCAGTGTCCCGTGGAGAATTCATTGAGATGGTGATATTAGGATTGTTGGCTACCAAGCCTTTATTGAAAGACCTTGCACCGATGAGCTTTTTGTTGCAGAGTGAAGAGTTGAATTGGGTACCACTCTCACATTCCCCTTTCCATCTCAATGGAACATCACTCATTCCATCATCATTAAAGCTCTCACTTTCCGGCCAAACCCCGGTATCAATCACCCCAATAATAACATTTTTGCCGAAACCCGATGCAGGCCACACACCGGCATCAGAACTCAAGCCAAGAAACGTGAAAGAATAAGTAGTATCGAGCTTCACAGTTTTGTCTCTAATGGAAGAAACATACCCCGGAGAGTTTTTCAAGGCCTCAAGCTGAGCCAGAGTGAGACTCGCACTGAAACCTTGAATAACATGGTTATAACTATAGAGAAGCTCAGAAGTGGGGATGGTTGAATTGATTTTAGCTCTCAAGTTAGCAGATAAAGATGAAAGTGTAGCCAAGTACCAGCTTTGGCGGCCGGTGAAAGCTTTGGGCATGGCAGAGTGGTCCATGTGAATGATATAGTTGTCGGCTTGTACCTGCTTTGTGAAGATGAATGAGAGACTAAAATAAAGGCAAATAAACAGGAGATTGATATGATGAGCTGCCATGGTAGAGATCGGAATTTGGGAAGATGATGATGATGATGAATTTTGTAAAGCTTATATAGGGAAATAGGATGCGTGGGAACTTGTGAATTGTGTGAAAGGTATCCAAACAAAATTTTTTTGTAAAGGCCTTATCTATCAAAATCGATCTTGCTTGTGGTGGGGCAGAGCTAAGATAGAGCAAGTTGTGTGTCATTTCTAATTTCATGGTCCTTGCAGCTTGCACTGAGGGAGAAATACATGCCAATTAATTCAGAATTTAGAAGCAAAGTGTCTTCACAGTTGGTGGCAGTGGCAGTAATATGCAATCCATTGGTACAAGATGGGGTCGTTTTGGAGACCAAAACTTGCAAGAAAGCAACAGCATTGAAATAATAATTTGGACGTTTCTGAAACTTGAAAGAAAGGGCTCGTCGACAAAATGTAATCCTGGGAATGCTCCGCCTTAATTCTTCTTTGTATATTTCTCTCTTCTCCCTCCTGGTGTATTGGTAGACCTTTGCTCTTCATTAAAATCTTTATCAATAACGCGGAGGGGAAAAAAAAGACAGAAATTTAAAATTAAATTTTCAAGTATTTGTTAAAAAGTTCTTTTAACATTTTCTATTTTACTGGCTATTTGCAGTTGAGTAATGGTGTCAGTGCATCAAAGATAAGTTCCTTTCAAAATAATAAAATTTCCTTGATTGTTTTATCCTTTTTTTAGTCGAAACTAAGGTATCGATTATTATTAATTAATTAATTGGGTATGGTTTTTTAATGGATGTGAGCCATATTTTCTAAATCCGCCATAAGTCTCAATTATTAAAGCTTGATCAACTCCACTTTGTAACTCAAAGTTAAGACAGCTTTTCCATTGGTGGAATGTTAGGATTTAAGCCTCAAGAACTTGGTCGTAAACAAGAACAACAGAAAAGAAGAGTAGATTTACGTGAAGTAAACGCAATACGATGGATTGAGACAGACACGTCATATTCAAGCATTATGAAGGAAAGGTCCGATGTTTCCACCTCCCTTTTTACTTGTCAAGGTTGGCTCCCGTCGCAACGCAACCTAAACCCGGATGGTCATGCAATTCAGATACATGTGAAGTGAATGTCACAAGTCATCACCCTTTGACCTCCCGATATGTTAGCAGCTGATGTTTTTACTACCTCCTTCGATTGTGACGATCTAATTATCATTGTCAAAGCTCGAGGAACATGAGACGGGTTTTGTTTACCTAACAGCTAATGAACCAAAAATTATAGACCTGAAAGAAGCAACATGGCAGCATGGCCAAGAACATGATTCATCATATTACCAGCTGAAACTATATAGCAAGAAATGGTAATGCATGCATCCATTATTATTAATCGACTTAATTCTATAATTTTTCGAACAAATTACTTAATTCACTGTTTTTTTTTCAGAAATTCACTTCTTAATAGATACTTAAATTCGAATATGTTTAATCAAAAAAATTCATATTTTTTTTAAAAAAAAATCTAGTTGACATTGTTTACTTTGTACTTACGGTCAATAAAATAGTAAAAAATTTGATCAACCTAAACATTCATTTGTACATGTCCATTATTCATTAATTTTATTTTTTCATAATTAAAGAATAATATTTAGAAAGTTTTAGAAAATTTTCAGTTTTTTTAACCTGTATGATATTTTTAGAATTTTTATTTTTAAATAATACTTACTAGGTGTCTTAGTCTAAGGCTGTCATGTGATATTATGTTATTGGTTACTAATCTCAAATTATCAAAAAAAATTGACAGAATTAACCACTTTATTCTAATCGAAACTATTAACAAAGTTGACACTTTTTCTATATATATGGTCAACTCCCTCAAATATTTTATAGTTCCGCACTCGCAATCAATAACACAATTCAAAATCACATGACAAAAATTATTTAAAAATATACTGTAAAAAGATCAAAATTATAAAAATTCGAAAATATAAAAATTTTAAAATAATCGTAAAAATTTAAAAAAAAAAAAAACCGTAAATATTTTTTTTTTTTAAAATTATCAAGTTTTTTAAATTATAAAATATATAAAATTGCTAAAAATTCATGTGGATAATAAACCTTTAATAAAAAAATCTAAAAAATATATTTTTTATTTTCTAAAAATATTCTTGAGACACTTGTCACTATTTTATTAGCTTGAGTAAAAAAATTAATGACATCAACCAAATACAATTTAACAGTTTCCAAATTTAGGTATTACATATATTAAAAAATATTAGGTAGCAATTAAAAAATTGCCAAGTTTAAAACTAAAATATACATTCATCCGATCTAAAATTATTTATCGATCTATTTTATAATTAAATGTAAATGAAAATATTTAATTTTAAAATTAGACAAGATGAAACCGATTCGAAATTAGAAAATGATTGTTGACAGTCGACCCGTGATTAATTGAACCAAAACACGTATAATCAAAGTGTTGACACAAGAATCTTTTTGAATAATTTTATAATAAATTATGATCATATCTGTATTTTTTAACATATAAATAAGAAGGTAATGCGCTTTAGCTACTCTCGAACCCACATATTTCTATATTAATAATAATATTCATACCAATCAAACTAAAACTCAAAGAAATTTTCCCAATTATTCTTCTTTAGAGGCTAATTTAATAATCTACCTTTAGTGTTGGCAGAGTCAAGCTTATACTAATGTGATATTATTATATTCTAATTATTGTGGGTTGATCATGATATAGACATTTTTTTTATTACTACAATCAAATTGAGAAAATAAGGAAGAAAAACTAAGAAATAACGTGGTACAATATAATTTAATATTTTCACTTTTAATCCTTTAACTTATACGGCTAGCTTAATTATAATTAATTGTATAATCTTGAAGAGAAAAGAGTTATTTATTGCGTTGAATGCAATTGTTCCATTTAGATGTCTATAAATATGATTCAGGTTGATATTATTTTAAAGTTTTTTGGGTTTCTACTCTTATTTTTTTTTTAAATGAATTTGATCCCAAACATTTTAGAAAAGTCAAATTTGATTATTAAATTTTTTTTTTAAAAAGGTCAAATTGTTTTTTATTGACATTATTAATTAAAACGTTATATTTTCAAATATGACATCTCACATGACAATTCACGTATATTTATTGTTAATTTTTTTTAATTTTATGAAGTTTTTTTATTTTTATTTTTGAATATTTTTGTGTTTTTAAATATTTGTTGACGTATGAAGTACACGTGAATTATTGCTGCACCAACATCGTTAAAAAATTAATGTTTCATTCAATATTTTCGTTAAAAACCAATTTGATTTTTTTTAAAGATTAATGATCAAATTTATATAAAAAAATAATGACAATTTTAAAAATATATGTACACTAAACATTAATTTTGTTATTATACCCTATTACTATTAGGTTTGAAAATTACTTTCTGAAAGCTACAACTAAAAAATATTTTTATTGCAAAATACCTAATCACCAACTCTTTAATTTGATTCCAAAATCTTGAATAAAAAAAAAACGCTTGATTTAACATTAAATTAGCAATATAAAAATACTTTTAAATAACCTAAAACAATGGTAAAATTCTTAAAATTAACTTGAAATAAATTTAAAACAGAAAACTTGAAGAGTAATCAAAATGATGTAGGTTCAAGTGTATTTATGCGTTTTTTTTTTTCTTTCAATTTAGAAATTAGAAGAGATTATTGGTAAACGCATCAAAAAAAAGAAGAGAAAACTATCTCATTAGTCACTCTAACGAGAAAGTTTACCCTAATTTTAGAATTACCACAATAGAAATGACCTATATTAGAGTGACCAAAGGAATTACATTACAAAATAAAGCTTTTTTTTTAAATCTCATTATAAATTCTAATCATATTTGTCTTTTTTTTAACACAATATTTAGATTTACCCATAGTCTCTCTCCAACCCCATAAATAAGTAGATAATGTACTTTAATGCACTCGAACTCACGTCTTCCTATATTGGCAAATTGCCTACCCAATCGAGTTTTAACTCAATCAACATGAACAAAATAAAACTTATATATTTTGCACATGTTATATGAGATGTAATATATGGATTTTGATTAGATATAATTATACCTACGATATCTTGAATTTTTATTGAATTTTACTTATGAAATATTTATTTTAATTTAACAGTACAAATTTAAGAATAAATAAATAATTTTAATTATTTTCATATTTAATAAATATAATTGAATGCATACTCAACAATACTATTAGTTGTTTGTAAAAACTAAATTAAAATAAAATATTTATGTATCTAATTAAATAATATAAAAGTTTACTTTAATTTAATCATGTTATAGGGATTTCGGTTCTCTGCCATAAGAATGAAACATATCATGTAGTCAGTCATTTATTTTTTTGAAGAACGCTTGTGGCGAATAGATTAATCACTACTATCGATGGTGAATATCCTAATTTAAAATATATATATATATATGTATCACAATATTTTACATAGAACTAAAATTCACTGAATTATTTCTTCTTGGTTTTGAAAGATGAAGCTGGTTGTTTAGGTTGATGAATGCTTGTTGTTCAAATTATGAAGTGAAAAAGGGTAAAGCAATCCTTGGCTTATCCCATTTCGATGTTGCATGTGGAATAGATTTATCACATGGGAGCCCTAGCTTTTATGCCTTTTAATCTGATAGATGCCTTTCAGTGGCAAAGCAACAAAGGGCCATTTAAAGGTGTAATTGATAGGCTGAAGATGACAAAATTTCGATTAGGTTGAACCATATTAACGTGAGAAGAGCAATAGCAGCAGTTCCTGCACCTACAGTGCCACCGGAAATTGGTCGGACTCTCCACCAGCCTTTGAATCCATGCAAAAATAAATTAA
Organism: Kokia cookei; assembly: GCA_039519145.1. Taxonomy (NCBI): domain Eukaryota; kingdom Viridiplantae; phylum Streptophyta; class Magnoliopsida; order Malvales; family Malvaceae; genus Kokia; species Kokia cookei. The sequence continues at coordinate 21,247,674 of CM076902.1, forward strand.
AATAAAACCCCCCACATTTCCAGGGAAAATTATTTAGTTTTATATAGCAGACAAGTCTCTTATAAGGGCATCAATTACACCTACTGGATTTGGAAGTATACCATTGAATCTTGCACCAACTTTTTAAGCGATTCGTATTCGAACATTGACCTGTTAAATGTCGGTGGATGAATGTTCAGTTAGGTTACTCTCTTAGTTGCCATGGGCTATTGTTTGCTTTCTATCGGCTTCACTCTTCTTCGCATTCAATCTACCACCAATGAATGAAAGAGCATAGGTTGTGGTCCTTGGAAGCTTGATTTAGTTTATATACAAATTTAGATGACGAAATTGTTTTTTAAAATTATATTTTGAGTTCAGCTTGCAACAAGTTTATATGAATTCTACATGTAAAGTTCTTGATTTGACTTGAGATGAAACGAATTAAATCAATTTCACCAAAGAAGAAAGTTGTCGCAAAGGCATGGGATATTATTGTTAAAATTAAGTGAACGTTCATGCATGGCCAACTTTGAGAAAATTGTGCCTTTTTTACGTTACAACGATGGCGATGACAAAAGCGACGTTACTAAAGAATTAAAACGTGTGAAAATGATAAATCATTGTTCTCCACATTACCAAGCATGTCCACTTGGGTTTTCTTACACACATATATATAGAAACCGCACATAAAACTTTAATTTCTGATATCATAATGGAAAATACAAACACACATTAAAAAAAAAAAAAAAAGTAATAAAATCAAAACCAAGGGTCAACCATCAAACACCCACTTTTTTTGGCCTTGAAATATAAATTCATATATCAAAATTCAGAGGTTTAGTGGACATCGGAACAAATTAAAGTAAAAGCATCCTCCATGAGATCCATCAACATATAATCTTAAAAGTTGTGATAATTGGGTATAAGAACATTTTTTAAAAAATGAAAGAAACCCCCCACTACAAATCCCACTAATCTCCTATTCTATGCCTGTTTTCCTTCTTTTTAACTAACCAAAGTGCAGAATAAGGAAGCCTATATTGTCTTTTTCAAAAGCTAACATACCAACCAATGAAAGCCCTTGGAGACCATTAAGATGATTCCAGGATCAAAGCAGGTGAGACATCGGTGCTGTTATGGCTATGATTGTGGTCAGCTTCATATGTTACAATCAGCATCATCGGCTCATCTAGAGCTCGCTCTACATGTTTCCTGGCAGGGCAGCCTTTGACGCTGCTGCACCTGTAATAACCCCTGAAAATTGCCCAAAACAAACGAGTTACGAAAAGTCGGGTTTGGTCCCAGTTAAGTAGGCTCACGCAAGCTTAACAGATGAATTAACTCAGTAGACGATTCAATCTAAAATACATGATAAAGTCAATGACAATCGCGGTTGAAAACAAGTTTCTTTAAATATGCTGACTTGAGTTATTGTCCTTTTTGAGACGTTTAATCAAACAGGTAACGGGTGGAAGAGATCCACATGAATGGCAAAAAACAAGCTAATAACCTTTACGAACCTTGGATGAGGGGACCCCTTGATTGGTTTCTGCCCATATTTTCTCCATGAATATTCATCAGGAGGAATATCAGCCGTCTTGTTGCTAATAGCTGGAACTCTAATGACCTTCTTCAATCTTGATTTCCTAATAGAAGTTCAATCAAAAGGTTCAGACTTTCAGAATCAAATCAATTAAACGATCCAAATTGTAGGTATGACCCAGAAAATCTAAGAAACCAACCTTTTCTTGGAGCAATGGCAACGGCGAGAGAATGAACCATATTTAAGAGCAGCACCATCCAATGAATTGCACTTCCTTTTCAAAGAGGAAAACAATGGGGGTTTGCCAGAAGAAGGGACGTGAGAAGGACTAGTTAATTGGAAACCGGATGGCTGAAAGCTATCAGTATTTCCTGTTGAGGAAGAAATAAATGAATTCCCAGCAGACAAAGTACGCGAAGATGAGAAATTTATGGTACTAGGCGATTCGTTTCTCTCCAAAACACCAATCTTTGCTATCAAAGGAGGACTTCTTTTATTCTGGGGGCGATTATGAGGCAAAGGAGGCAACCTATAACTTGGGGTCGAACAAAAAGGCTTAAAAACAGACACTTGATCTTTGATTACTTGAAAAGGAGGAGACCCTGTCTCTGGCTCTTGAATCTTCTTCGAAGCTTGTTCTGAGTCTTGTTTTGGGTGAAGAACAGGGGCTCGTCTAAATCGAGCATGGCCGATTCTCGGTCGATCCAATAAAGAAATAACCTCTTTGAAAGAGTTAACAGTCTTATCTGTAACAGTTTGGAAATCCATGGCTGACTCTGCTGAACCTGAAGGAGCAGCAGTTTTAATAGAAACATCTCGATTGAAAAGCTCTTGATTTTTAGAAATCAACGTTATCAATTCTTCAACACCCTGAATCCCAGAATTCGCAGCTTCTTTCAAAGCAGTTTCCACCACTTTTCTTGCAGAACTACCACCACCATCACCGCCGTATACCATCTTCAATTCCACGGTCATCTCTGTTCATCAAACCAAAAAAGAAAACCCAAACCCACCAAAAGTCTGATAACCCGAAGAAGAATCAAATCAGTTTCATAGATTTATAGAAAACGAAGGTTTGATATATATAGGATAGGAGAGGGAAAATGAATTGAAATAATAATGTCAAAATGATGAAAATAATAAGAACAAAAGCTCAAAAGAGAAGAGAGTCAAACTTAATGGCTTCCGTTACATATTACCGTCGAACTCATCACCCAATCATTCCATTCCACGTACTAAAAAGTTTTGTCGGCATCTTGACCAACGTAGGTCCCATCACAACGGGAATTCTAATTTAAAAAGTCAAAGGACGATGAATAACCGTTGGATGAGATCACCAGGTGGAATCGGGAATTCTATTTTCGTTGGAGACAGTGAGGCAGTGGGGTTGACTTTTTAACGGCTTTAATTAAAGTAGCAAAAAAAGTCGTTGGTGGGACCTAGACCTGATCATTGCCGGGTCACTCGTCTCGACCCAAAGACCCGTCTGAAAAATAGAAAGGTTTGGATAAAAATATAAGTTCGAAAAATAAGTTTAGAGAAAAAATGAGGTCCATCTTCTAAACGGATCGGGTCTCGAGTATGTTTTTTTTGGCCCGAATCCAACTCGGCTCGACCCGAATAAATTAACTATTTTTAATAAAAAATTATATTGTTGTTTTGGTGCTTTTTTTTATTGTTTTGATTGATATTTTTTTGTTGTTTTTGAGTTGTTTTTTTATTGTTTTGATTGCAATTTTCGTGTTATTTTTGTTGCTATTTTTGTTGTTTTTAATGTTGTTTTATTGTTATTTTTGTTGCTGTTTTGATTGCTATTTTTGTTGTTTGGATATTATTTTTTATGCGTTTTTACTATTGTTTCACTGTCTTTTTTAATATTATTTTAATATTGTAGAACTTATATATTATTGTTAATTTTTTTACTAATTTAGTTACAACTATCTTAATATAATTTTTTTAATGTATTTTAAATTTATTTATTTTTTAATGTTTGTTTTAATGTTTTTAAGTGTATTTGATATATTATATATTTTTTAAATTTGTTGTATGTAATAAAATAATATAAAAAATTAATATGGGTTGAGCCGGATCGGGCTCGGATTTGACTATTATAATTCGAGTCGAGTTTGAACTAAATTTTAAGCTTATTTTTCGAGCAGGAGCAAGCTTGGGCTTAACAATTAAATTTAAAAATTTATTAAAACCCGGCTCGAACCCGATCCGACCCATGATCAAGTGGGATCATGTGGAAGAAAAGTCAAACCTTCGTCCCACAAAGTCGTATGGGATTCTTTCAAAGTGGGCCATTGCTGCTGTTCGATTTAACATCATATAACTATTTATAAAGATTGGTCTCATCATCATCTTATATCAAATTGAGCTTTTTCGTGGAATATAATTTTGAAAAGTCCTAATCAAATTTAAATAAGTGTAACTCGTTTAGCAATTAAATTAAGTCAATGTTGACAGGCACGTCGACTGGGAAAACGTTTTTTTTAATTAAAATAAAATCATATCAATGGCTGAAAAACAAGTTTATTTTGAATAAGATGTAATGATTTTTTTTTGACTCTCTAATTTTATAAAAAAATTATTTTAGTCATTCATTTAATTTTTTATTTTTAATTTAAAATTCGTTAATTTTTTTATATGACATACATATGAATTGTCACGTAATGACATGTTAACATTTAATTAAAATACTAAAAAAATATTTTTTTTTTGCAATTCTTATAATTTTAAACGTTTTTATTTTTAAAAAATAGTTTATATTTTTTTTGGATTTTTAATTTTTAAAAGATTAATTAAATATTGAGTGTCAACCACATATAAATCAATGTGTATGCAACGTCACCAAAATTAAAAAACTTTAACTTCTTTATTTGTTTTGGGGCGATTTGACAAAAAAACACGAGTTTAAGAGCTAAAAATGATGAAAATTTAAATGAACGGTTAAAATAATTTTTTTGTAAAATTGGAAGACCAAATAAGTCATTATGCCTTTGAATAATGATATGCTAAGATGTCCATGAGAACTTTTTTTTTAAATTATTGATTTGGTAGTCTTTTAATTGTTTTGAAGCTCGATTTTGTGGCATGTATATAAGTGTTATGCTTTTGATAACTTAGAAGTTGATATAGTTGAACCTTTTCTAATGTTTGAATATTTGGCAAGGTTAAAGCCAATTTGTACATTGATCTTTCGTAATTTGATACGTCAAATTACACTATCGATTACACTTAACGAGCTTGTTCTCGAGCAATTTTAATGTTTTTTCTGTGTTTTTACTTAGTGTTAGTTCTTCATTTTAATAAGTGAATTAACGCATTTTATGCTACTTTTGAGACTCGAGATGACCAATGGGCACCCAGGGAATCTAACGAGGTTGGTAAGTGATGCAGGGAATCCGCGATGGCTCGAACAACATGAGAACATCATCTAGAATGAGGGTATCACGATATTGAAGCATGAAAGTCGTGATACCTCGGATAGTGTTGAAAACAAGGAAGATAGAGCCACCAACAGTGGTATCGTAATATCCAAACTCCCAAGGGACCCCATTTCAAGACTGATGAGGATACCGCGATATCGAACCATGGGTGTCACGATTTCACTGTTGAGGGAAACAAAAAATAACCGCAAGGGTAGTCTTTGTCCAACATGTCCCCCAACCAAAATTAAACGATTAAAAAGCCTTCTTTTCTGGGTTTAGTGTTTTCTCATCTTTTTAGGATTCAAACTCTTTCTTTTCTCGTTTAATGCTAAGTTAGTTAGTTAGTTAGTTAACTTTACTGTAGCTAGGTGTTAATTACCTTTTAATACTTCAACTTTCCTAGTAGTTACACTTTAATCTTATTTAGCTTTGATTCATTTCACCTGTTAAAAATTGTTTCTTTAGTGTTTCTGTTCATTTATTTTGTTGTCATTTTTGTTTTCTCCAAGCTTTTGAAAGAAAGCTTGAGTTTTTATTGTCTTGCTTTGTGATTAAGTTAATGCAATTTGAGATTGATTATCCATTGTTAATGTGTTTCGATATAAGCATGAGTAGTTAAATCATAGGTGGTTGGTTGATGGAAATGCAGGAAAGTTTAATTTTGGGTTTAGAGACTAAATCATAAAATTTGGACAAATCGAATAAACTTCAAAACTTAGGATTGACTCCCCTAAGGGAAAATTAAGATAAGTGAGACCGAGAAAAGATCATGTCAGGCACCAATTTGATAGTCTCAGGTTAGTTCGATGAGGCCAAGAGATAAATTAGACTAATTTGTATAAATTGGTAAAATTGAGACCGAGAGGTCAAATTGAACCAATTTAGGAGTATTAGAGATGTAGATCCCTAATTCAAAGTTTAACCAAGCACATGAAAATCAACCAACCGTTGTCTGTTATCATATTTGTTAGTTTTATACTTTGCTCAAGTTACAATTTAGTCCTTTTTCGTTCCTAGATAATTAATTAGAGTGATTAACCTCTTGTATGACTTGTTGTAATATAATTGTTTAGTGATTATTCAACTAGGCTCTTTTAATTGCATGTTCATAGTTTAGAAATCGCTTAATCGCTAACTTTTTTAGGTTCGACCAATAGAATACTCAGATGTTCCATTTGACATTATAAATATTACAACTGACACTGTACGTTTGCAGTTAAAATTGCATGTTTAAAATCGTTTTATAAATTTGTTTGTTTTCTACGCACATGCACAAGCAATCATACATGAATGCTTTATTAATAGGTTGAGCTATTGAATGGCATATAAAATGGCATGTTTAAGAATGAAATGGTATAGGTAAAATGATGACATTGAATGGCTAAAAGCATGGTTGAGTAGATTGAATTTGAACAAATTGAATTGGTATGTTTTGATGTCAATTAGAAGTTATATTAGAATGGATGTTTAGAAAATTTTAAATGTAATGTTTTAGTATGTGTTTGGGATGATTTTATGCAGGTAAGATTGTGCAATTATGCACCAAACTTAGAGTTTGAAAGTTTAACATGAAATAAGTACCAAAAGGCCTAACGTTATGATGTGACAAACTGTTTGGAAACGTCACGATGTGGAAGTGATGATGTCTCGACGTCAGATTGAAATTTTAAAAATTTGCAATTTGGTTCTATTTCATGCTTGGGTTAGCAAAAGAATTTTTGTAAGATCGACTAAAACTCAGAAAAGTTTGTGTATAATATTATGAATATGTGTAAGTCATGAATGTATGTTTGAATGATATATTTACTGTATTTTGACGATTGTTGCTCCAACAACAAATGTGGCATCCTGTAGCTTGGACCCGACGATTGGGTTGGGCAAGGGATGTTAGAATGGGGTTACACTAAGTTAATTTGAAAGTTAGGACTCAAATCCAAACTCAATTTCCAAGTTTTAACATTATCAAGATAGGGATCCGCAAGTCTCGAGACAAGTCATATTTTTTGGGAAATTTTGCTTCGATGTCAACATGTCTCAAGACATGTACAAAGTCATTTTTGTCTCGAGATAGGCCTTCCTTGTTTTCTTATTTTAACTTTGATGTTTGACTGTCTTGAGACATTCATTCAATTGTCTCGAGTCTTAAAGAGTAGTCAATAGTTGAACCCTAAGAAATTAGATATTCAATATAAATATTCATTTGGGTGTTGCTTTGTAAAGTGGAAAAAAAAGTTGGAAGGATGAAAAATTGATGGGTTAGAAAACTAAAAGGATGAAAAACATAATTTTTTTTTCCATAGGTGTGTACGAAAAAAATAGTATTCCTTCACAATTTTGAACTAACATACATTTCTTTCTCATTTTTTTAAGATTGGTTTTTATTCGTTGGGATAGAAAATGATCATACTTCACAATTTCTTTCCTCTCACTTTTCTTCCCAACTAAGCACACTCCAATTTTATTTTCTTTCCAATTTCCCACTCCCTCTTCTTATCCCTTCACTTTTCCTCCCAACAAGCACAGCCTTAATGATACTATGATATTATCTATCGATTTTAACTTAATAATAAAAGATTGAGTCGTAGAAATTTTGAGATCTTAGATTCCAATTTCATCTATGAAAATTATGTGTGGTTTCTCTTGAGATTTATTTTAGTTTAAGTCATATCATGTGTAGACTCAGATCTAATTTAAGTATAGATAAATCCTGGTTTTTTTTACTTAGATTTATTCTAATTTAAAAAATTTAAAACATACCATATATGGAACATATCCAAAATTATGTCTGAATATATTCAAAGTATTATTTTTTTCAAATTAAATATTGATTTATTATTATTAAAAATCAATGTTTGACTGCCTAATCAGACCCAATCACATGCACCTACACATAGTCCGACAGGCAGATACAATTAAGAAGAAAGAACAAGAGTCATCCTTGCCCAGAAAAAAGAAAACAGAAAACCAATCTAAGCTGAACCATGGATCTAAAACAACTCAATTGGACTGTCCCAAAAATCAACTATATACAACGGTACCTCCAACGGATCTTCCATCAACAACTCGCATTACATAAATTTCGTGATAGAATCGAAATAAGAATCTCTTTTCTCCAATATCAGAAATCGAAATACCTCAAAGCAGGTGCCATAAATTCGCTAGAGCCTTCTGCATAGATTGAAAGTGAACAACATTGGCAATTAAAGAACAACCAACCAAAAATTTCTGAAAATTATTCCCCGTCGCATCTTCTCTCAGATTCACCTGCTAGGCTTCCTCTTCACCTCTATCCAACAACAGACCAACGATTTCCGCCTCCATACTCAACAAACTGAATCAGAAAAGCAATAGAAAGAGCACAAACCAAACCGAGAGAAAGAAACAACAATAAAAACGTGCCACAGAAGCAGACAAAGGCTTGCTACTATAGAGCAGACTAAGTGTGAGTTTAGATGAGTCTGTCAAGACGGATTTAAAACCACAAATCACCCGATGCATAGGGAATAAGCCCATAAACACAAAATAGAAGGCGGAAGGGGACCCCAATTTGCAACATAAGAGCCTGAAATTGGCTCACTGGTACTGGGCTGGTAACAAGGTCCACAGGGTTTTATTATTATTATAGTAGTAATTTACGTGTCCCTTAAAAAAATTGTGGAAAGTAGTGATGTTTTTAACTGCAATAATAACCATAAAATTGACATGTCTCCCGGAAAAAAAAAAACTTTTGTGGATACTGAGAATCAATTTGTTGCTCATCTCCTCTGTTCGATCATGGCAAATTATTGTTTTTCAAACGGAAAAATGATACAGTTAATGCATTATTTGCCTAAACTTTACAATCGAAATTTTATGAAAATTAACAAAAAAAATTTACTTACAAGTCATCTAATATCATTTAAGTTAAAAATTAATAATGAATCATTTCAATAATTGAAAATATATATTTTCAATGAAACCAACTTTTAGCTTAAAAGAATTAACATGTAAATTTTCTTTAAAATTAGGGTCAATTATGAAACAGTTATATTTTAATATTTTATAAACGAGAAAAGTAATCATATATATACATACACACTATAGCATTTTGATGTTACAATAAAAGGAAATATTTTCTACGTGGCACATCTAAGAACTTACCATTTGCCACTAATAAAATCTGCCATATGTAATTATTTATAATATTGAAAAAATAATTTATGATTCAGAATCATTTAATTTAAAAATCCAAAATCACCATAGAATTGAACAACCTAAACGTGCATTAATCATCACATAATGATATAATTTGCTATAATATCTCTATATAATATAATTAATTTAGATTTTCGTGCGACACACAACCAATTGTGTATATATAATTTTTTATATTTAAAATTCAATGTAATTTGTGTAAATAAAGTACATTAAGATTGAAGTTAAAACCAGTGTAGCCGAATAATTTTTTAAAAATGTTATAATCACTTTTACCTTTTAATTGAAAATATTTAATAAATATAGAAAACCATATATGCATATGCATTACCCTAAAGTACTATAAATATTTAATAATTTATAGTCCAACAAATCATGAGAGAAGAGAAAAGAAAGATAATCAGTGAATTATTTTTAACGTGACAGTCTACAGAACATACAATATTATTCAAAATGAGTCAAGTTAATCGTCATTAATAAAGAGGATACGAAGCAAAAGAGTGAGGCTTTAAAGCTTGCTTCCATTATGCTCAATTCTACTAAGGCAAAGAGGGATCAAAAGTAGAAAGAGTTCACTCATATTCATAAACATCGACATTGTAGGCAGGTGCAAAAGTGCTTTAGTTGACACAAGAGCATCCAACTTGTTCATATACGAAGAAGCTATCGTAAACTTGGCTTTATGGTTGATGAGATAACTAGGTTGATCAAGACTATTAAACTAAAGAGATTATAATTGTGGGTGTGACATAAGGAGTTGAACTATAAATTGGAGATTGGGGGTGGGGCAAATTCATTTGGATGATTGTGACTTTGTAATTGGGTTAAATCCCCTTGACCGGATCAATGATTTCTCTGTTCTTTTTGTTGATTGTATATATATTTTGGATCCTTATCAACAATGTGTTATGTCGGTGAATCGAAACGTGAGTGTTGAAATCAAGATGTTATTCACAATCCAACTAGCCAAGGGTATTCTCAACGACGAAAACATTGACTTGATAGTTCTAAATGTTGGTGAGACCCCATTAAAGGTGCTAAAGGTGTAGTAGTCTTTTGACAATATAAAGCCTTGTTGAGTTACCCGTGGATTGCTACCAAAAAAGAGGTGGATTATGCATTAAACTTTGTGGGTAAAAAAGTGTTGATGCAACATGGGTAGTCAAACAGAGTAAATGCGTTGAGGGAGGTACATCTCGAACACTATTCTAGTGCTCTATAGTGTAATTTGCCTAAATCGTTGAATGTAGGTTATAGACGACCTATTTCATTTCAGTAAAAATATCAACTATAAATAGAGACCTTTCCTAACCTCATTTGTACCATTCACCATTGAGTTAATCAAATACAGAGAGTATTTACTCTAAGCTTTTGTGTTTGTTTCGGTTAATCATTTTCTAACTTCAATGTCTTAGAGAATTGTATAGGATTCTCAACTTCGAGGGTAAAGGCTAACTTAGGCAATTTGAAGCGAATTCTCGTCCTAAGGTCGCGTAGTTTACTTGGTTAAAGTTCGAGCCCATAGCACTTGCATAATGCATTTGATGAAAAGTTGTATATCCACGCGGATGCAGTCCTAAAAATTGTTGTAACGTAAGGCAGTGTTGTTATTCGTATCAATATTATTCCATAGAAGTGTAAAAACAAAGAGAAAAGCCAAAACTGGGAAAAAGACATATTTCATTGGATCTTTAACATATAATAAGATTCTTCACGACCTTTGGAAAAGGCTGAAATGGTGACATTAATCGGCTGTAATCCCTTTATATACACACAGACATGACAGGGACAGGGACAGGGACGTCCTTCAATTCAACCCATACAGTAAAAATAATAAGAGGAATGTCTGCCATCAACCATGTTTTCATTCAAAGAAGATCCCGTACCTCACGTCCCGTCCTTTTCCCTCCTCTCGTTTTTAGACGAATTCTAATAATTTGTGCTTAAAAATATATCGTTTTCTCATTATAAATTTGTAGGCCGTTTTTGTCATTCTATAAAATTTTAAAAATTTTATGGCAAACACTATTATTTTCTATAAAAAAAAATTGTGAATTAGTGAATTGAATTCGCATAATGATTTTTTGGCCTTCGATTTTATAAAAAAAATTATTTTAATCATTTAGTTAATTTTCATCTCTTTTAATCATTAAATTTATATTTATTATCAAATTACTTCAAAATGAATGAAAAAGTTAACATTTGTTAATTTTGCTGACATGGATGCCACGTTAACAAAGTTAGAACACATTAACTTTTTCATTCATTTTTTTGGTGATTTGACAAAGAATGCAAATTTAAGGGCTAAGAGGTAAAAAAAAAAATTAAATACAAAACTAAAATGACTTTTTTGTAAAGTTAGAAGACAAAATAAGTCGTTACGCCAATTGATTTTGCATATTATTAATAATTCAAACTCCAAATATGATAATTTTTGTTGATACCCGACATAACAAAGGAAGAGATAGTAATGGTTTTGTGGAAGTCGATTCATCTAAAGAGGTGAAGAGCTGAAAAGGAATAAGAGAATTTACCGAGAGAGAAAGAGGAGAGATTTACTTAGAGTAACTTCGGGGTTTCAAAGGATTGATCTTTCTTCATCATTGTAAAAGTATTTAGAGGTAAGGTCCTTTAGTTTACAAGTGTGACGTGGCATAATAAATGCTCAATCCCACAAAATGCGTAACGGATATTCATGGGCATGAAGGATGTACATCGTGAGACCCACCTTGTTATGCATTCAATCAGTACAAGATTGTTATGCTTAAATGAGATCATTATTGTGATGAAAACGTGTTCACACTTGAATAGTTTTCATATCTAAAAGTGAGTGGTATGGGTCATAAAAATGTCACTCTTTAAATTTGGACACGTGATCAACTAAAATACTATCTCATATGAAATCAAAAGATAAGTCAACATCTTCTGCTTTACTAACATGTGTCTATATAACGAGTACGGTCCTAAACACATCGAATGAAACAATAGCATAACGATCAATTTAATCATATTTTTGTTTACCCAAGTGTGAGTATCCAGTAAAAAAACACTTAACAAATATATGACCACATTTTTATAATTTTTTCATGTAGCTAAAAATTAATTATGGATGTTAATCAAGTTTTTGTGATATAATAAAAGTCTTTCATTGGAATGGAATTATAATTGGAATCAAATTTTGTATTCAATCTTACTTAAAAAAACTTACGGATTCTGTAATTAAAGAAGAGATGATGAATCAGAATGATGATGGGGGGGGGGGGGGGTGGCGCTGAAATAGAAGGCGAAGTCGGAGGAGGGAACGGCGAAGGTGGTGAGTGGCCCGCAGCCTTTAACGTAATGGTCGTCCGCCGCCTATAAGCAAGCAGATGCCACCAAGAATCTAGTTAGGTTGGGTTGAATATGATTGGCGAAGGGTGGGGTCAGCATCAGTCACCCCCACTAGGAAACTTTTAACCCCTAAACCCATGGATGTGTCCATAGTTTTCATTTTTTTCTGTCTGTTGTTGGCCACTGGCTTTAAACTACGATACTGACTGCGCAGGGCGCGCTCCTGATAAAGCCGAATGGCCGCCTATTTTTCTTTTTATCTTTTTTAATTATTACTTTTTCTATTTTCTAATAATATTACTAGTCAACTTTGTTCAATTATGTAAGAAAAATAAAATACCCGGTACACACACTAATAATAAAACTGCAGTACGTACAAGCAGTAAACTTGCTTAACACTTTCAACTTCCAACCATCCTCTCCAGTAATTCTGTTACGTTTTAATTTTTAATATTTTAATAATTTGTATTAAACATATATACATACGTTAAAGTTATGTGGCACAAATCTCATTATCTGTTAAAAATCAAATACAGTAATAAAATAAAGGGATATGTGAGGGCAAAGGATAGAGTTTTCCAACATTGATTAGATCAATAGGGTTTTTCAACCTTTAAATAGATGTAGTCGAAACTACTCTTGTATCATTCGATTTTCAACATTAATGAATTTCTCCTTCTCTATTCATGGTTTTTTCCGAAAGAATTTTTCACGTAAAATATATGTGTATTATTTTTCTTTACTCATTGCTTTACGATCATATTTTATTGCCATTATCGAAATTTATTGTAACAATATATTTAAAAGATAAATGCAAATGGGTAAATTTCATATTCTAAGTTTTCATTCTTAAAAGTATTAAGAATGTATTTATATTAGGAGTAAGATTTCATTTTACCCATCTCTTAAAAAAGACAAAAGGGCAAATTATTCCTTCATGTTAATTTTTTTTTTTATTATTATCTATTTGTAGTGTTAAAAACCGGCGAGATTAATGAAATAACTACACAATAACATGTAACGTGCCATATGTGCTTTATCGTGACATATAAAATCAATTTTTAACAGTAAAAATGAATGGATTTTTAATAAAAAATCAATTTACTCTTTGATCTAACATAAATAAATTGATTTATTAAATTTTTTTTTAAAATACAATCTGAATTTTACTACTAGGATTCATGATACTTTTACCTTCATTCCACTTAATCTAAACCCTTTGTTATATATAATCCGTCACCGTAACACTAATTTGATATTAACCCTTTCTTTAATTCCATCAAAACTATACAATATCGTTTTAATATATTATACTTTCTCTTCTCATTATGTGAAAATTATAAATAAATTCATTGAATATTAAGTTTTATAACATTTACTTCCCAATTCCAATATTTGATTGCTGAAAACTAGGTGTTCTCCGTCGTATCAATTTTGGTTCCAACCCAGAAGAGATGCAAAACCCACATAAAGAAACAAAAAAAAAAAAAAAAATAATTAATTAAACACACTGGTCCTTGCAAATAGGAGTGGCTTTCAAATTTTCAATTCCTCTTGGCTACAAATTGTTATTTATTAGCCTAAAAAAGTGGCCAAAATTTGTGAGGAACTCGAGACAATTATTTATTAAACTTCCCAACTATCAGTGCAGGGAATCTCTCAAGGGAAAACCCATTTTTTTTAAGACATGGCAAAATCCAAAACCCAACTTTGAATAGATATTTAATATATTATCTCCTTAATTAGCATTTTCTAATGGGGGTTAGGTGAGATATTGTTTATTAGGACTTCACAAACAAAGAAACAACAAAAAAAAAACAAAATTGAATCTCTTACTAAAAAAACCACATATTACTAAATATTTTCAATATTTTATTAAAACTTACATATTTATTTTTTAATTTTGTTTACGTAAATGACAGTAACTTGAATAAATACTGATGTGTGATTCATGTGTGACAGTATATTATGTTAATAAATATTAATTTTTTCATTAATTTTAATGCAATTCAAAAAAAAAAAAAAAGGCTAAATGAAGGACGGAACGAAACTGTTTCTCATGCTTTTCATAATTTATGGTTACAGGTGAAGGCCTAGTAAATGACATGGCATATTTGAAAAAGTGACAGCAAGTGGGAGTGAGAGAGAAAGAACACAAAAAGAGATAGATTCCTCTAACCTGATTCTACCCAGATTTCTTTCCTATAAAAAAAAAAAACCCCCAGATTTGAATCCAATTCAAAGGGAGTTTCAAGTCCGAGAATGTCTATAAAAGGGGCTCTTAAGGTTTTAGTTTTTACGTAGCAAAGCAAAGAGTGCTTAGGCGAAAGGTTAGAGAGACAGATAAAAGGCAGTGTTGAGAAGGGAGAGAAATGGGAACCTGGGCAATCGCAGTGCATGGTGGTGCTGGTGTCGACCCTAATCTCCCTAAAGAAAGACAAGAGGAGGCTAAGAGACTCCTCACTCGTTGCCTTGATATCGGAATCTCTGCTCTCCGCTCTAACCTCCCCGCCATTGACGTTGTTGAGCTTGTCGTATGTTCCCTCCGCCCCTTCCTTTCCCTTTAATCCCTTAAAATATAATGGAGATTATACATATAGCAAATAAAATGGAAAAACCATCAGATTCCACATTTTATTATCTCTGATTTTGGATTTTGTTTTGGTATAGGTGAGAGAATTGGAAACCGATCCTCTGTTTAACTCCGGGCGTGGATCTGCCCTTACGGAGAATGGAACGGTGGAAATGGAAGCCAGTATTATGGATGGTCCGAAAAGGCGGTGCGGTGCCGTTTCCGGGTTAACCACCGTTAAGAACCCAGTTTCCCTTGCCCGACTTGTAATGGAAAAATCACCGCATTCGTATCTTGCCTTTTCAGGTGCCGAAGAGTTTGCCAAGAAACAGGTTCGTAGTTTGGTCCAAATCCCACGTTTTTTTTAAATGCTTGTCAGAATCTTAGGTTTAGAAACACATGTGTTCAAGTCTGACACCTGACACTGGCAGGGACAAGTGTGTGTCTTCTTAGATTAATGGGTTGGATTTGTTGCAGGGCGTGGAGATGGTGGCCAATGAATACTTTATTACCGAAGATAATGTCGGGATGCTAAAGTTGGCAAAAGAGGCTAACTCTATCCTGGTATACGTTTAAGATTTTACACTACTTTCCCTCTTAAAAAACGACATTCATAGAGCGGGACAGTGGCTGACGTTTCCTCGTTTTTGTCTTCTGGTCAGTTTGATTATCGTATCCCGGTTGTTGGCAGCTGTGGAGCCGGTGCCGCCATGGACAGTCCTTTGCAGATGAACGGGCTGCCAATCAGCGTCTACGCTCCGGAGACCGTCGGGTGCGTGGTGGTTGACAAGCAAGGCCGTTGTGCTGCCGCCACCTCCACCGGTGGGCTCATGAACAAGATGAATGGAAGGATCGGTGACTCGCCACTAATAGGTTCGGGGACCTACGCATCTGAGTTATGCGGTGTGTCGTGCACCGGCGAAGGGGAAGCAATCATCCGGAGCACATTGGCGAGGGAAGTGTCTGCAGTGATGGAATACAAAGGGTTGAATCTGCATGAGGCGGTGGATTATGTGATAAAGAATAGGTTAGATGAAGGCAAAGCGGGGCTGATTGCGGTGTCCAAGGACGGTGAAGTGTCATGTGGGTTTAACACCACGGGGATGTTTAGGGGCTGCGCCACTGAGGATGGGTTCATGGAGGTGGGTGTCTGGTGAAACGTCATTGGGTTGCCCTAAGAGAGATTTGATTTCTATGTCTTTAGCTTTTAACCATGTGCTTCACAGAATCCCTGGTTTGGCCGGTCAATGTGTAATTGAAATGCCCCCATTAATAAAGTTAGGATCTTCGTATCAATATTGAATCATGACAAGTTTGTAGCTTTAGATTCCTAATCAGCGGGTTGAAAAAAAAAGGTAGTCTTAATCCATGGGATTAATATCTTCATTGGGACAGCCAAAAATTATAAGTCTACCTGAAAATCATTTGGGCTGCTTTCGAAAGCTGCCATTATCATTTAAGTTTCTGTCGGCATTGGTCCCCCATTGAAAGCAGCCACTACTAAACACACATCTGTCTGCCAATGGCAGAATCTTGCGTGGTTACGCATATTTTGGAGACCCCCATCCAATCTACAGGATTTGAATGAAATGTTATTATTTTATCTCACAATACATCTCTAATAATACCAACACCATGTTTGGTTTTAGTGTAGTAAAATTACATATATTTTAAAATACTTAGATATAAATTAAAAAATAATTAGTATAACTTTAAACATATTTTACATCCTAAGGTTTTCCAAAGCTCTTCTTTCTCTTTTGATATCAAGGGTTTGTTCATGCACCAGCGTTTTGGAGCTTGGATAGGAGAGTTTTTCCATTGATTTTCATTGATTTAGGAGGAAAGTAAGGAAAGAACTTTGTGTTTTTTTTTTGCTTTTTAAGATGGTAACCTTTCCTTTTCTGTTGGTTGCCTTTCCAAATTTGGGCAGTGTATTGAGGGGTCGGAGGGTTCTTTATTTGTTTTGTGGTTTAGTGGGTTGGTGCATTAATCCTGTCACCATTTTTCCTTATTTTTAGTTAATGGAAATTAATCTCGTGTATTGACTTAATAGTTAGGATATTCATCAATTCACGTGTGATTTGAATTCGAGTCACATTAATATTTATCAATTGTGATTAATTTATAACTAACTAATGACTAAAATATGTGAAAAAAAAAAATGATAATCCAACCTAAGGTAACATAAATGTATATTGTAATGTGTTTTTTTATCATTTCGTGGGATTGAGTGTTACCTATTGAAATTTATTTTACCCGATTTTCGATTCCTTTGTTGATTAGAATAATATATTTTGGTATTCGAATAATATTTATTTAATTCTAAAGGTTTAGTGTTCTATTATAGTTTTACACGTTTTAATTTAAAAAAAAAAAAAAACTAGTGTCCAACACTTGTATTCAATTGGAATTCAAATTAAATTAAACATTTAAAAGATTATTTTCTTTATCGAGCTTGAACCAAATATGGAACTCAATCCCTTGGCGGGATGGAGTGTTAAAGGTTGAAACTTATTTTGGCACCTTTTGGCGGCTCCCATTTCCCATCCTGAATTAGCTGGCTGGAAACCATCCCACAAAACAACACAAAAATTATAATTATAGACAAAGATTCAAACTTGTGACTAGATTCCGAACCCTAAAACGACAGCCACCGAATGGGCCCCGACGCTCGGAACACGACATTCTAATTTCATGGGTAACACACGACATGTGCTTGGAACCACTCTACTTTTTTTTTTCCAACTTTTCAGAAAGCGGGTTGACTAATATAAGGCACACGGCAACACGCATGTATCTTGATAATTTAGTAAAATCCTTTACAAACTTTATGCTTCACAGCGCTTCCAATATAATTCTGGCAACTCACCATGTGATTAAGTTATATAAAAATTAAATATTATTTTAATTAAGATGAAAAATTAAAATCTTGAAGGATAGGACCATGTGGGTATGTATTTATTTTCCTAGATTTATTAAAATATTCTCAAAATTATATTTATTGTTTTACAAAACAAGGAGTTTTTAATTAATTGAAATCTAACCGATCAATGCCTTTGGTACCATGCCATTTATTTCTAGGCAGTGATGTAGTTAGGGAGTTGACAGGGTCGACTCTTCTAAGTAAGTTTTTGAATAATTTTAAAATTTTAAAATTTTAAATTAATAAATATAAAATTATACTTTAATTTAGAAAAATTTGATTTAATCTTTTAAAAATGATAAAGATATAAATTATTAAAAATTATAATTTAATTTCGATCCTAAATTTTTTTTTTAGCTTCGCTCTTGTTTCTAAGTTTGTATAGTTAATGCTACCAAAAACTTAATTTGATTGGTTAATGTAAGACAAATATGATATTTGCAACTCTTGTTGTGTCTTAAAGTTATGTCGTCTCAATTTCATTAAGTAGGAAAGTGGAAAGTCCCATTACCTACTTTTTTTTTTGTATCAGCATGACTTACAAATCCTATCAGAATCTCCAGTCTAAGATCAGATTAAAGTTGATTGAAGTTGCACAACATTTTCCTGGAAAAGACACAATTAGTTTGCATCATTATGAATATCCAAGATCCATGGAATCAATACCTAACACAGAATATCACTTTGAATGCTGCCAAAATTAAAAAAAAAAAAAAAAAAGATACTTTAGTTCCTAGTAGAATTTTCTACCGAACCATGTGGGCTGTTTTGTTGGGTCTCCTTGTTCCTTTCAATTACCCCAGTTTTTCCTACATCTTACCGAATTTTCTGATCAAGATTCATGACAGAATCTTGCACCAAATCTACCCTCACCAATCAATGTCCTTTAAAATTTCAAATCTAGCATGCCCTTTTCTATGACTTTTCTTCCTTCTCTTTAGCCTTTTTTTAAAGAAAAAAATAAATAAATCATGGGCCTACAATTTCAATTGTGTATTCAAGGTTGATTCCAGAATCTCACGCAGGATCCACATAATTTAATCACCTTAATTGAACTCCCCTCGTTTTCACTCTCTTATACCCTTCATTGCTCAAATTTAATATTTTACTACATTTAAAACAGATTTTTTATTAGAAAGATAAACTTGTTCATAAGTCAGGCTATCCATCCAGTCTCGAAAGTCCATAAAAAATCTGGGAGGGTTTGAGTAAAAATATTATGCCCAAAAAATAAATTTGAATAATAAATTAGGTCATCAAGCTCAACATTGAACATTCAAGTCTCAAATTTGGTCCGGTCCGTACTTTACATTATGTTATTTTATATATATTATGTAATTTTTAACACATTAAAAAATAAATCTATACTAAACATATAATATTACTCTAATGTAAATATTAAAATAATGTTAAGACGACTATGTAAAAAATTTCAATAAATAAAAAAAAATACAAAATTATTAAATATTAAAATAATAAAATATAAATATTTTAAAAAAATTAAAAAAAAATATGGGCGGAGTGATTTTGAACAAAATTTTAAGCTCGTATTTTGGGTTGGACAGAACTTGGACAAGCATAAAGTATATTAATATAATGATTAGCTCGACCCGACCCATGAGCACCTCTAAGATAGGATAGTGAATGCTTTCTGTGTTGGTGAGTTCAACTCCACTTGATTAAATTAGAAATGTTCAAGAGTCTAGTTGGGTTATGTTTAAGAGAAGTTATTGTATGATATTAATATAATTTATATGTGTCTAAGAGCAGTCTAACCCTATTTTAATCTTACATATATTTCTTAATTAATTAAACCCCTTTAAAACAACAAAAATCAGATGAAAAGAATGAAAACAAAAATAAGAAAACTAAAAGCAGGGGCTCTTATCGAGAACCATCCCTCATAGAAACAACCAGCAAAAACAACCATATTATAGCTCAAGCATCCACAGCTGAAGATCAAAAAGAAAAAGGTGAGAATGTGTTGGATTCAGTGTCCTGAGTATTTTTTTTTTTTTTTTTTTTGTGTATTTGTAATTTTCAAACAAATTATTTTAATAAAAATATTCATTAATTACATTAATAACTTTTGTATAATGTTTTTGATGTTTTTGCATGCAAAGTAAAATGAAGCAGAAAAGCTTTTCCCATGCCCCTAACGTCCACCCATGAAGCAGAAAAGGGAAAGCCGTTCATATTGAAACCGGGCGGGCATACAGTTGATGCCTCGTAGCCATAATAATATTTTTTGCGCCTCTTCGACGGGGACCGAAGATCGATACAAACTCAACTCGCATATAATTTCGAGAACCCCTTGAAATTGCCTTGGCATCATAATCCAAGAAACGCCTACAAAGCTCCAAAATTGTTTAGCCATTGATTCAAAAAGCAATCCATGTGACAGATTGTGGATTTGTATCCAGAAATTAGCTAAAAATGAAGGTACCTGCACTGGACCCTCGCCCGCACCTAACCTATGACTAATCAACAAATGATTATTCAAAGTCCAAAGGCCGCCATCAGACTCTTTGAATATTGACTTCATAATAAAATTGAAAGAGAAAACACTTATCATCCAGATTCGAGATAGAGACACCCCCCAGTTGGATGGAAGAGATTTGCTAAGGTATTTGGCATCGTATGAAAGCTCAAAATACTAGCTGTAAGAACGCTACCTACAAGGCAAAACTCGTAGTTTTCACTCGCTTCTCTATCAGCTAATGAAACTTGCCATGGCTCCTTTTCCTAGTCATTGATAGTCAGAGCTGCCATTTCATCCTCCATATGGATGAAAAACAAGCAACACACTCAAAGACAAAACAAAAGAAGTCAACAGAAGGGAGAGCAGACTTATTTTTACAAAATATATAAATAAAATAACATATTACAATGTTAAAAATAAATCGACCTTGGACTTTGAAACTTGAAACGCAATAACAGTCCATACTTTTAAGTGAATCTAATTTTATTAGGCCAGCTTACTATATTTTGTGCAAATCCTTCCAAAAATCACTTAACAAATAGATTGAAAGAGAGACTACGGGGCTATTTGTCATTGCCTTACATTATTGGTGTCTTGGCGACAAACTCTCATGCTTCTTATTGTGGTTGGCATTTGACAGTCATTTTTGATATACGTAACAAAGAAAATTATAAATATTTTAGCGCAACAAGACTTATCCGAGTTGACTCGGTCCAACAAGAATAAACTTTTTGAGCTTCAGTTAATTAATTAGATAACAATCTAATTGAATTTGAAGTTTTCTTCCAAATAAAACCTGAATCTCTTTGAGATTCTGACATCATATAAACCCTCTTCCTTTCCTCTATAATCCCATGTGAATACAAAGAAAGAATCCCATACCTATAACCTGTCACTAACTGAAACTCGTGATCATCCAAAGAACTTGAGCAATTATGAGAAAATAAGGAACAAAAAGGGGTGGAGAATGGTTGGGCTGGAAGTGAAGGAAAGCACGGGCTAACATATCCCCCAGTCGGACCTGTGCAGGAGTGGTGAGATGCAACCCATCTGGCTCCAGTGGAAGTCCCTTGGCATCCACGTTTTCCACATTCGGAACCTCTATCTTTAACTGGGCTTCTCTCACTTCCTCTATGTAACGCCCCTGTCCTGATGCTAGAACCACCTGCCAATCATTTCAAGCTATTTGTTAGAAAATTTTCTACTTTTTTTATTCTATGCTTTACCATATAATACTTTATTATTATAATGTTAATTCTAACAGGAACTCGTGTGAGATTAACAAACAGGTATACCAATCGTTTAATGCGATATCTCTACATATTTTGATTTAACTTCTTCTTTTTTTACTGTTTATTTAGGTTGTAGAATTGATTTCATCAAAATTAATAGCTAATATTATTAGTTAATTATGAATTCTCATCAAATACTCTAAAACTTTAAACAAATACCAAAAATTTAACTTGGTAACTTTAAATATCAAAATATATCTTTTGTCAAACATAAATACCAAATTAAAGTCGATTGCATTCTCTTAATATTTGATTTTTATAACCTTTAAATGTAAAATATATAATTTATTTAAAACTAACTATAAATGAGTTTCTTAGTTGAAATTCAAACTGAGTTATCCTCAATTTGAAAAAGATATTGAAACTACAATTCAAAGCTCTAAACCAATTTCCGTTTCTCAATGCTCCTAGAATGAAGAAATACTGAGTTATATTTATTTGCCAACTTGTATTACATTAAACTCCACCGACATCAGCCAAGCCTGTTTTTAATCATCTAAACCAGTGGATTGGTGGGTTTCATGAGTTAAATCCTGACCCAAAGGTCAAATTCAAGTCAAACCTAATTCCAAACCAGAGTAAAGAGAAGTTGAATGACTCAAAATCCAAATCTAGTGGTTAAAAGAATTAGCAGTGATCAGGTTTGCAGAATCCCCTAAAATATCTGCAATTATTGAATAAAAAGAAACAATCAAACAGATTGATTTAATTACCTGGAAAATTGGGAGCCTAGGAGCCTGCAGATCAGAACGCAAATCATTGAAAAATCTCTTCAATCTACCTTGATACAGTTCAACATCTTGTTTATAGATTGCATCAGTCTCCCCTTGATACCAAAGCATCGCTTTATAGGCTCCCCCACTCCGCAACGCCATCTGAGCCCTCTTCACCAGCTGTTCATAAAGGAACCCCCCTTTCTGCCATTGGCTTATATTGGTCCCTCCAATGGCGCAAGGCACCAATCCCACCAACCCAAAGTTTGGGTCCTTGCTCAACACAGCATTGGCAAATGCCATTCCGGGTCCAATCCCATTCGTTTTCTTGGCATCAATGTCAGCATGGATTGGCTCACGGGCTTCAACCCATGCCATGTCCGCACTTAGCTTGAAGATGGAAGGGTTAGGTTGGCATTGTGGAGGAACGTCGCCGTCCCATGTGGGGAACCCCCTGACACTGTGATTAGCGACGCCTCCACGACCGGCCATGTTGCTTTGTCCGGCCAGGATAATTATGTTTAACCTTTGTTCAAGTATATTTTGACATGTTACAGAGGTGGCGTGAGCCAGAAGAAGCAAGAGAATGAGGGAAAGCATATATCCCGTAGCAGCGATCTGTGGCAAAAGCGAGATCTCTTGGAAGCTTGAAACCAAATATGTTTGCTTCTTATATGGATATGCGTCTCGCATGAAAATAAGAGCCCCATCCCAATCAAATTTGTTAGATCATAGACTTCAACTGTACCTCTCATCATTAACCTTTTAATTAGTTCTGTTTGATGGTAGACTTCAACAATACTTCCTTCTATATTTTTTTTAACCAAAAATTTAATCAATTATCATATTTTTATTTAGTTAATAAATTGCTGACATAAATGTAACAATTATATTAATTCGATATACTACTTACTATAATATCGAAATATAGAAATGATTGAAGTGGGTCATCACGTGTATTTTATTCCGAATGTTGGCTTGGTTGGTGGGGGTTATCAGCCTCGTCCCTTGTAGGATAACTGGAATGCCCTAAATTTTGTACCTATACAGTCTGGCACCCTCACTTGGCCTTTTTATTTTTTCAAATCCCTCAGGCTTATATCGTCATCTTTATAATATTAATTGAATTTCATGATTTTAAAAACATTTTTAATTCCTATATATATAAGTTTAGACCAATAAAATGAAAATATCAGTCCGAATTTAAATTTCGAATAAGATAAAATATTGTGCTACATCATCAATTCAAATTAAAAATACATAAAAAATCTAAAATCAATGAAATACCATATCCAATAAAACCCAAAAGAGTAACAACTGTCATGCTGAATTCTCTAAACCTGTAATCGACCGAATCACATACTGAAAGGAGTTTCAAATTCTAACTGAATCCCATGTCATCATTACTCTCTTCCTCGAGTTCCTCCTTTTCCTCTGCAGGAGGAGCAGCACTGCCTCCACGGCCAGCTACAGTAGGTGCGCAGCTGTCATGACTGGGCTACCAACACCAGCAGCTCTGACATTGATTCTCAATGTCGCACTTCTCAAAAAGTTTAACAAACACGCCTGGTCAATGTGACTCAACAGTCACATTTGCAATTTTAACTTGCGTGGCAATTCTTAGATTTTATTATTGAAAACAACAGTTATAAAATATGAATTACATTATTTATTAGATTACTTTTTTATAATAATTTATTACTTTAAATTTTAACATAACTACTTTCAGTCTTAAATGAAATAAAAATAATATTTTTTGTTAATATATTGTTTTAATAAAATATTTACAATTTCTATAAAGTTAGTATAGTTTTTGACTCACGTTTCATATTGTGTAATTATTTTTGAACTAAATAATTAAAATTTAAAGATTACAATATATTTCAAGTTTTTATACTCTTTATATATTTGGAATTTAATCTTCATTTTTTTTTTTTTAAATTTAGCTTCTTTATTTTTTAAATTTAAAAAATTCAAGTCCAATTATTATCATCGTTAACATTTTTCAGTCTAATTTGTTAGTGTAACATTCTAAAATTTAAAAAAAATACTCACTCGACAATCATGTCACAAAAATGGCTATCTAATGGACTTGAATTTAACAAAAAAAAAATTAGCAATGTTAACAATTCATTTAATTATGTCATTATGTTAACAAAAAAATATTTGGATTAACTAATGGTATTATAAACCTTGAGTTACCAAATTATGTCAAAAATTAAAGTATAAAGATCAAATTTCAAATTTGCGCATAATATAGGGATCGAAATTAAACTTTAACTATTTTCATATGATTGAAATAAACCCATTATTAATCAATTGGTCGGACCAATTGGATCAATAATCAATTGAAGTACCAATCCGAAAAGAGACATCAAACTAGTTAATTCGTGAATCGATACAAATCGATTGAATCAAATTAAAAGAAACAGGTTGAACTGACATTTGAATAATATTTTATTATTATTTATTACTTTTATAATTTATTTAATCAAATCATATGAACAAATTCAACCAACGAATCAATAACTTAATTAATTTAATGATGATTCGATTTTGAAAACGTTGGGATTTTCAATATAAAACCTTAGGTTTACTTGAAAAGTAAAAATTTGGAGCAGCAGAGTGCGATCCCCTCGACCGTGCTTGGGTGGGGTGAGGTGAGGTGAGGTGAGGTAAGGAGTCCTTGTTAAAATCCTAGAACTGAAAGATGCATGCAACGGAAAATCATGGCCTGATTTTTGTTACATCTCACCACATCCTTATGTGTTACACTAAGCTTTATGTGATTTTTGTTGCTTCCTATTATTTAATAAGTTCTTTTTTATTTACTATCGTCAAAATTTGTTTTATTTTTAGTTGTGATTTTAGAGATAAATATTATTGACGTGATGGATGTTTTTTTTTTAATTGTATTCGACGCTTGATTCTTTTACTGTGATAGATGCTTGCAATATTTCGAATATATTGTGCTTGAGATGTGACAAAGCCAATTACCAATATGTTAAAAAAAAAAATTTTGTGTTGACGAAGCTTGTCTTTCACCACAAATAACGGATGCTTATTATTTATTTTTTATATAGTTGTATTTATAAAATATAAACACCAGGAAAATAAGATAAAGTGATGAATTTGGTGATTTGAATCAGGAGGGGGAGCAAAATTATAAAATTTTGAGGTAAAAAGCAAATGTTTTTATTAAAATTTGATTCAGTAGATGATATTTAAAACATAAAATTAAAAGTTAAGCATGAAGTAGTTAAAATGGAGCGGCAATAATTGAAGGGAGGGACAAGAAAGGGAATTACAAAGGTGAAAACCCACTTGTATTTATGTGTTGTGGTGGGTTAAAGAAGACAAAAAAATGATTGGCAGATTAAGTTAATTAATCACGCACTCATTTAGTTTAGCCCATATGATGTGATGTTTATCAAGCTTAGCTTTAATTGATATTATGATACAGTTTTTTTGTGATGGACAGCCTAACTTTTGTTTTATAGCCTAAACTTCATATGGCCCATCATTTGTCTTTAAACACTTCTTAATTCTTCTCTTTCATCATAATAACAGGCATGAAGCCACAATCATATTTCTGCTTTCTTTTCACACACACCCACACCTTTGTTAAATTATTTTAATAAGAGATAATTAAATATAATGGCATATAAATGTATAATTATTAAATATGAAATGAAATAATTTTTTTTTTTTTTACATTTAAAAGAATCATATGGGTGGGATTAAATGGGAGTTTTTTCATGTATGGACAGACTTTTAAGTCTATATTTTGAATTGGATTGAGCATAGATAACTATATATGATATCGATACTATATGTTTAGATTTGACCCGAATTTAACTTGATTCGAATAATTAACACTAGTGAATTTAAATTGGTAAATATATTAAATTTATACATCAATTTCGATTCGATGTATAATTTGATATATGAACTTTGATTTAGTGCAATTTTATACACATGAAACTTAAATCGTGCAATATAAGTATACATGGAACTTTAATTACGATTCAATCATACATACTTGTGTAAGCAATATATCAACATAAAATGGTGTTAATTCGATAATGTTGTTAGCGATCTGTAAAATTTGAATCAAATTAAAATTTCATGTATAAAATCACAAAAATTCAAAATTTATGTATGACATTACATATTAGGTCAAAATTTATGTATAGCTTTTATTTGATAAATTATTGAAAATTTTATTTTATTTTCAAAAAAAGAAAGAAAGTATGGAATGAAATAGCTAGGTATATAATTATTTATCAATTAAAAATAAAATAAATTGGTTTTATTTTTAAAAAATTACATTAAAATGAAATCAATCTTTACTTTTGTTAAAATTTGAATTATTCAATTTCAACTTATAACAACGGTAAGATTAATTTTTAAAAATTATATTTCCTACTTAATATTAATTAAGATAACAAACAATTCTATAATGTAAATTCAACACTTAATAACATTTTGTGGTAGAAATTTCAGCACATAATCTTTCAGTTTACCAAACAACATTTATTAATAAATTTACAAAAATAAATAAAAACAAATAGTAAATTAATTACAAGATTATGTTAATCCAGGAAATATTCAAAATTTATGTAAAATCCAAATAAAATTTTAACTACTAAATGGAGGTTGATGAGTCATAAAATGGGAACAAGAAGTACTCCAAAATTTGGATGAGATGATAATAATACGTGTAAGCTGAAGAGAAACTACTATATGACACGTTTCATATTGACAGCTGTATAATAGTAACTGTCTTCTGCCTGGAACTATCCTCAACGGCTATCGCCGGTTACCACTCACTCTTACCGTTTTAACAAGTCATTCTTATCCCCTTTCATATAATACCTACATATAATGTCCCCTTCTCACCTTAAACAAAGGAGAGGCGCCGCCTCCACCACCGCCGTAACATCTCCTCTCTTAAAAACTACCAATGGCTTGTACAAGGAAAGATGTTGATCGGATTAAAGGTCCATGGAGTCTAGAAGAAGATGAGGCTTTAAAGCGTCTGGTTCAAACCTACGGTTCCAGGAACTGGTCTTTGATAAGTAAATCCATACCGGGTCGATCCGGAAAGTCGTGTAGGCTACGGTGGTGCAACCAGCTTTCCCCTGAGGTTGAACACCGACCCTTCACTCCCCAGGAAGACGATACCATAATCCGAGCCCATACTCGGTTCGGTAACAAATGGGCTACCATCGCTCGACTCCTCAATGGTCGAACCGATAACGCGATTAAGAACCACTGGAACTCTACTCTCAAGCGAAAATGCTCTTCGATGACCGATGATTGGAACGACGATTCACCTCAGCCGCTTAAAAAGTCAGCCAGTGTCGATATTGGTAATGGTGGATCGGGTCTCTACTTGAACCCGAGTAGTCCTTCAGGATCCGATTTGAGTGATTCGAGTTTGCCCGTTGCCTCACCGGTAACAAGAACGGGTTGTTTGGTGCCTTCAACTCAAACGGCATCCTCGGCTACTGATCCTCCTACTTTACTCACCCTCTCGTTACCCGGATCGGATATTAGTGAAATCACTGACTTAGGATCTAACTCTTTCCCAAGTTGTACCTTGGTGGCAGAACCAGCACCTGTTCCGGCTCTGAAGTTGCAGATGGAGAAGCAGTTTTTGAGCGCTGAGTTATTGGCAGTGATGCAAGAGATGATTAGAAAAGAAGTACGGAAGTACATGAGTGGGAGTGAATCCAATGGGCTTCGTTTTCGAACGGAGGCCATTAGAAACGCCGTCGTTAAGCGTATCGGGATTAGTAAGATCGAGTGAACAACAACAATCAGCAGGAAAAGAAGTCTTTCGCTTCCGTTTCTTAGCGTTTTAGTTTTTTCCGTTCGTTTAGGTATTTTTAGGGATAATAATTTTGTTAATGTACAGAGGGATAAATGTGGGGGAAATCAACAGCCCTAAAATTGGAAATTAAGGAGAAAAAAAAGGGGGAAAACTCTGTACCGGATCAGCAGCAGATATTTATATTTTAATTTCCAAAGAATGGGTTAAAACGAAATTATTGAAATATAATTAAGATGTTGGCAAACTGAAAAAAAGAGGAAGAAAGGACTGCAAAAAAGGAAAAGTTTGATTGCTTAACAAATTGCGGACAGGGAAGAGTTTTGCTGGAAATCGTAACCAATAATCCAAATTGAGTTTAATGTCTCTGTTTTTGTTTTGCACTTCTTTTACTCAGTGGTTGCCGTTGACGAAATCTTATTTCTATAATTGCTGTCCACGGATTTTTGGGTTTAGTTTTTTTTCTTTAATTTTTTATTAGTCTTTGAAAATTGTATTTTTATTTGATAAATTTTGAAGTTTTTCTATTTTTTAATTTGAAAATTTAATTCTAACCAAACAAATTAAAAATTTAGTATGTGAAATGTGTCTGTTTTAAAGTTGAATGTTTCGGTTAGAGTTAAATTTATTAAATTATTTATAATTAAGATAAAATTTGATAGAATATATAAATATTTAAAACTAAACGTGTTATTATATCACTTAAAAAAAATTATTATATAATTAGGAATGCATACATTATTGGGTGGTCATTTGTATAGTTTATTATTATTTTTATATATTTTTATGATCTATAAAAATATAAAGAAGATATAAATACTCTCAAAATTATATTTGTTTTGTTTTGTATATATTTTCTAACTGAATTGAGATCTGAAAAAATAGTAACACTAATTCAATCAATCTCTACCAACTCAATTAATCTCTACACACATACGATGCAACGAAAACAATCATGCAACAAATTTCTTAAAAATTGATATAAAAATAAAATGTAGTTTTATTGAAATGAAAAAAATGTGTTAACGAATATTGTAATATTTTGATTTTTTTTTAATTAAGTTGAGACTTGGAACTAAATTGATTCAACATGTATATATATATAGGCTTCATGAAGTGTTTCTTTCGGAGTTAAACTTCCATTTGTCCATATTTCTAGAAAAAGTATTTCCTGTTTTTCATTATCATTTCCATAACAATGAATACTATGATTTGCATTTCAAACAGGTATGAATACCGCATCTATAGGATAACTTTCGTTGTGAAAGTTCTTTGGCGTTTTTATACCGTATCCTCTATTTCTCTCGATTTGTAATCCAATACACAAATCAATGGATTCGGTTAGACTAGTTACATGATATATATATAGATAAAAAGATGTTTACGCTTTATAAGGATGTTTAGAGAGAGTTTTTATTTTAACAATGTTAAATTTGAATAATTTAACAAAGTAAAATTAAAATGAAATCGAAAGGTATAAAGTTTAAAACTATACATGAAAATTGCTTTAATATGCAATGATAACAATTCGTTATATTTGGTAGAAGTGTTATTTATTCACTTTGTTTTAGTATATGAGTTAACAATAAATTAATTTCAATTGGTAATTTTTTTTTGAACAATCTCATTATAAGTTTTGATCATATCTGTTCTTTTTTACACAATGCTTACAACTACTCATAGTCCCTTTCCAACTCATAAATAGGAGGATAATGCGCTTTAACGCACTCGAACCCACATCCTGCATTGACAACAATACCCATGTTAATTGAGCTAAGACTCAATCCAATTGGTAATTTTTAAATACTTACATGACTTGAGGTTTTATTTTTTTACAAAGGCTTTTCTTCATTTTTTTTTACTTTCAAGTTTAAATTTGTTCTAACTATTTTTATTCTATGTCTAACTATTGTAATACGTATGTATGGGGCGAAACCAAAAAATCTTTTTATGGGGGACGAAATTAATTTATAATTTTTATGATAGTAAAAATGTAATTTCACCATTTTAATAGTGTATATCTTTATAATTTTTAAATGATTAAATCAAAATTTTATATTTTTAGGAGGTCAAAATGCAATTTTATCTTTACTAATTTAAAATTATAAAAATTTTAAAAGACATAAATGTTAATGTTTATTTAATTAAATGTTCAAAAATAACTAATAGAATTATCGATACAACATTATTTTACATTAACATATTCTATACACAAATAATTATATTCATTCAATACAAAGTTGATGTATTTTTTTAAATATACATAATTGAATCAAAATCTGAAGATGTATATATTTGAATTGTAATAAAAGTTTCACGTGTTTAATTGAACCAAATCAAAGTCCATGTATCAAGCTGTATATTAGACCAAAATTCATATATAGTTTTGAAAATCAATTGAGACAATTTCACGAATCCAAAAATGTTAGATATTGTAATTTTAAAAAGGTTAACATATGCTATTAGTGATTGCACTTTTATAGAATTTGAGATTTGATCATTGTATTTTAGAAGTTAAAATTTTAATCCTCTTACCTTTCCAATTTAAAAATCTTATTCAAATTAATATTGTCGGTGGTAATTTCTGTTAAAAGTTGTTAATATATTTATTTTTCATCAATCATATAACATGTAGATGAGGTAACTTAATCAATATGCTAAATTAACAAATTCTGATAAAAAAAATACTTACGATTTTAATAATTGAATTAAGATTATTGCAAAACTTAATTTCTAACTTTTGTTTTTCAATAGAGAGTGAATCTCAAATTTTATAGATGCGAAGAGAGAAGCAACATATTTTAATCTTTCAAAAGTAAATGAAACTTTTAGTGTAATCATTTTTGCTCCTTATTTTGGAAAAACCACACCTTCTTAAGTAGCTGGAGATATGGAGTCGTCAGGGTGGGATGAGAACAGAATACATCAATTTGAATAAATTCATAATTTCACGTGAAAATAGAATCAGGGAATTATACAACCTCACGACAGGGAGGAAAAGGAAGATGGTGAGCGGTCTTTAGTCTACACTGGAAAAGAGAAAATATGTTGAAAGATTGTTGAAAAGATGCTGAGGCGTATCTGTCAGGGTCTCCTTCAGTCATGTTATTGCGTTGCAAACATCAATTTCGTCCCCCCACAAGCATTTGAACTACTTGGCTCATTGATGGTCTTTCATGTCTATCGGCTTCTGTACATTTGATTGCCACCTCCAGTAGATTTTCCAGTTCATTTCTGTCATAATCGTAGCCCATGGCAGGGTCCAGTACCTCTTCAACCCAACATGTTGTTGCAGAAGTACCCATTTTCTTCCCTTTCACCCAAGTTTCTAACCTTTGCTGCCGTTTCTCTCCACTGGTTCCAACAACAGGGACACCTACACTTGGGTTCTTCCTTGTCATCATTTCCAACAACACAATCCCATAGCTATAGACGTCGACTTTGGCAGTGATGGGAAGATTGTAAACCCACTCAGGCGCCATGTAACCTCTTGTTCCTCTAATCTTGGAGAAGCCTGAACCTTTAGGACTGTCTTGATTCAGTAGTTTGGATAGTCCAAAATCTGACACTTTAGGATGATAGGTGGAATCCAATAGTATGTTGTGAGGCTTTACATCACAGTGCAGAACCCATTCCAAGCACTCTTCATGCAAATAAGCCAGGCCTTTGGCGGTGCCCACCGCAATATCCAACCTTTTCTTCCAATCAAGTGAATTAGACACGAGGTTGTTTGCTAACGATCCATTTTCCATGTATTCATACACTAAAAGCCTATGCTTCCCCTCTGCACAGAATCCCCACATCTCAATCAAGTTCATGTGATTAAGTCTGCCGATTGTGCTTACTTCTGCGAGGAACTCATCCTCTCCTTGATGTGCTTCAATATTAAGTCGTTTAATGGCTGCAATTCGTTGATCCGGTAAAACTCCCTTGTAAACCACCCCACTTCCTCCCCGTCCGATCTCTTCATGAAAACCTCGTGTTGACTTTTTCAACTCACCGTATGTGAATCTTTTGAATCCAGTTGCAGCCACAAGGTACTCTGATGTCATGGTCGATGCATCGGGGCTTTCCCCTGTTCTGTACAGGAAAACGAACAACAGAAAGACGCACATTATCTCAAACAATCCAATTATAGAAGCGCACCAAATCAAAATATTCAATGTTTCATATCCTGTTTTCTTGAGATAAAGTCTGTCTAATTGTCTTGTCTGCTTGTTGGTGCAATTTAATTTAAATTCCTGAACAGGTTTGTTGTTGTAGGGGAATGATTTGGGGAGTTTCAAGTAAAGGGTTCCACTGTAGCTATTGTAACGATGACCATTGCGCAATTCCCATTTTGAATAACAGCGATAGGCACCATCTTCTGGGAAATATCTATATTGAAAAGCTTTACAACATGAATCCAAGCAAACTCGGAGGCACTCCTGGAACGTGTAATTCCGGAGGTTGTCGTGATGGTAGCCAAAAAAGTTAACATGACGAAGTTGGACAAAGTTGACATCATAATTACATGAAAGCTCAAATTCTGGTTCGCACCCATCGTTCCAATCCGCATGGTTTTTCATTTTGAACCCTCGGAGACAACCACACTTGGGACCCCAACCTGGATCATAGCTACATATACTATTTGGTCCACAGGCTCCATGAATCCTACAGGAGTTAGACATAGCTTGCCATGTGACAAACCAAACCCCCTGTTCTTCGAGACTGTATAATCTAAGGTTACCATCAAAATCAAGGGTTAATCTTCTCCAAGGTCCAATACCAAAATCAGTTGATCTGAACTCCATTTTGTCAGAAGATGTAAAATGGCCTGAAGAATCCAACACTACGATTCTGCTATCATTGTATCTAGTTCTACCTTGGTCATAGTCCAAGATGGTTGAATCCGGCCAGTAGATGCTGGATGTGTCGGAACCATTCAAGACAAGACGAAGAACATTATCTTCGTCAAACAACAACCTGTATTTTCCTGAAGAATGGTTAGTTCGGCTTCGTGCTGATACTAGCCTTTTGTACCGATTGAGGGGTTGTCCAGGGAGGAGCGTATCAGTCGGTGAATCAAAGCTTTGCCAAAGAGTAAGATTGTCCCGAGTTTTGAGAACAAGATTACCTGAGTCAAGGAGATTCAACTGCGACCAAGAGCCGTCTTTAACTGCGTCATTGCTCGTCCAGATTACGGATTCGGCATCGGTAATGATGATTTCATTGGTTTCCAGTATGGACAGCTTTGATCGCCTTCCATTAACAGGCACATCCCGGTTTGCCATCCAAACTAGAGTGTGGCTGCCGTCATGGCAAGGCTTGGTGAACCAGATGGAGAAGCAATAAGCGTTTTGGCCGACGGGGTAAAAGCCAGCGGAGAACATGCCGTTAGCCGATATCAAAACATCACCTGGATTCTCCACAGACAGAGACGAACCTTGGCTTAGATATGGAACAGCTGACGAAGTTAACCCGAGGAACAGGAACAATATGATAAGCATGGATTTTAAACACTTGGTGGCCATGAATATTTCTTGGCCTGCAAAATTCATGTCATGGACCCAATATTCTCTTCCCCAGCTTCAGCTCTTTGCACCAATTTACCTGCATCTTCCCAACTTTACCATCGGGAAAGCAACTGGTTAGTACCGTTTCATTTGTTGTTCCACAAGTTGACTCTTCCAAGCAAGAGCAGCAGCAGTGTTTGTTATCGATTCAACGCCGCGTGTTTTAGGAAGCTTGGTAGGGGCCCTTTGACATTTTCCTGATAGACTTTTTAGCTGTGGAAATTTCACATCAAGAACTTTCAATTGCCAGTAGTCAATTGCAAAATGGGTTCGTATTTTTATGTTTGGTACTGACGATATTATATGTTGTTTTCCAGTATTTGGCACTTAAATTTATTTATTATCCTCTTAGAAAATAATACGTGAAATTGAATGGAGAGGAATTAGATGAGACTTGAAAAAAAGAATTACATAAATTATTGGTGAAATGTGAGAAGTGTGGAGAGGCAACCCTTGACACTAACATCTTTGGAAACCACAACATTATACCATAAATTTAAGAAACAATTGTTTCAATTTTCACACTTCACAACCCCACACCAGCTTAAATACAAATTGCTAAATATAAGAAAATAAGAAACAAAAACCCAATGCTAGAATTATCTGCGCCTGCTTGGGAAATTCATCTTCTCATAATGCTGTATAGAGAGAAGAGACAAGCAAAGGTGAACCTCATCTTTTCCCCACCGAGCCGGCGGCTTGGAGTTTATCATCTTGGGCGGAGCCCAAGGGAAGGGTGAAGCAGCTTGGGGTTTCGAAAGCGGCCAAAGGTAACGGGAGTGGAGACGGCGGAAACCACCGAGAGGCAAAACCACGGATCGAAGCTGCTGGGTTCCACAACCGATGTTAGCCCAGTGCCTGGTACAGATCAACTCCCAAAGACGCTCGTCTCTGGCAGTCTTGAGCCACAGCTTACTCACGCAGGAGGCCTTTGCTAAGGTCCTGGCATCAACGTGTTTCAGAACCTCGTACAAAAGGTTTTCATCCAAATTCATGAACCCCCCAGTTTGGGGATCGGGATCTTCCTTGACTTTCTTCAAATTGGGAGAATCTGGGGAAATTCGTTTCATTGAAAGAAACAGGAGGCTTCGGCTTCACGGTTGGGTTGGGGGTGTGTGAGATTTAATGTGAAAAAAGGAAGTGGGCTATTGGAGCCACTTTTGTTGGGTACCGATGTGGACAAACAAGATAAATGCATGTGCTGCTGTACGGTTCCTCTGTTTTCTTTTTTATCTTTTTGTCAAATCTATTCTGCAATTATGAGTTTTTTTTTATTCAAGATAAATTACAAAATTATCATTTAATTATTTAATTTAAAGTACATAGAATAAAAATTTATAGTTTGTGCTTGATTCAATTTAAAATTTAAAAATTTTAAAAAATAAATATTCAAAATAGTTAAATTAAAATTCTAAAAAGTACTTATTTAAAAAGAAATTCTCAAATTTCTGAACATAATAAAAAGTGACG
Source organism: Kokia cookei (assembly GCA_039519145.1). Taxonomy (NCBI): domain Eukaryota; kingdom Viridiplantae; phylum Streptophyta; class Magnoliopsida; order Malvales; family Malvaceae; genus Kokia; species Kokia cookei. Next base: position 21,283,003 of record CM076902.1, read on the forward strand.
TTGCTCCGGGCTTGGAGTAGGATTTCTGGCTTTTATTGGGCCTTTATCGTTTATAAGGCTTGGGCTTTTATTTGTTTATTTATATAAAACACACGTGGGATATGTTCTGTAAAAAAAAAAAACTTCAAAATAAATTTTGATAGAAAGGCAATGAGTCGATGACTAGATATATTTATGGGTCGGGTTAAGTCGAGTTTAAGTTAAATTTATTCATAATATTAATATTATTTATGTTTATTCAAATCCAGCTTAGCTCGAAATATGGACTTAAAATTTTGTCTAATCCCATCTATATTTATAAATAGTTAACTTGAACCCGTTTTAAGACTATCAATATTATATTTAAATTTTTTTACAACATATATTTATATTTTTTTGTTTAATATATTGTTCATTTATTAAACTTTTATATAATCATATCAATATTTTTTAATGTTTACATCATAATATTATATAATAGATTTAATTTTTATGTGTTATAAATGACATAATATATAAAAATAAGATAATATAAAATATTACTAACTTATAAATAAATCGGGTCGGGACGAGTTCGGGCTTAAAAGATTCAAATTCAAGTTTGATTCATATTTTAAACAGACCTAATTTTTTTTTCCTAAATTCATTTTTCGAGCCTAATAATAATATTGTCCAAATTCTCCCAAATTTAAAACGAACTTTTAAGCTTAAACAATTAATCCTACTCATGAACATCTCTAACAATAATGAACATTAATTTAGATAGTATATATATTAAAATTTTATTTTTATTTAATTATACATTTAAAAATTATATTTTATCAAAAAAACATTTAAGAATTATATATAAGTTTAGTTATTTTTATATTATGTAAATATATAGTTGATAAATTGTCAGTCAAAATATTTAACTTCACAAACAATGTTTAAATATTATCATTTATCTAATTTTTATTAGATTTTAAAAGAGTATGTGTCACCCTTTAAATTGTACTCATAATTCATAAAAAATTTGTAAAAGTCTAAAATTTTCAATGAAAAAAAAAGTTCAATTTGATGCAAATATTTTTACATTCAATGGGTAAGATAAGATATTACCACTTGTCTGATTAGTTTTTTTAGTAAATTATAAAAATAATCATTCAATTATTAGTATATTCTGATTATCTAAATTAATTTTTTTTTAGTCATTAAAATTATTGAAATTTAATATTTTAATCACTTATCCATTAAATTACTAGTAGAGTATTGATGTAATTTTTAATGATAAATTTAACCTTTCAATACTTAGATTTAATCAATTTAATCTTAGTTCTAAAAAATTTAAAATATTTTATCAATATTAATTCTTAAAAATTTAAAAAAACTTTAACAAATAAAATTTATTTTTGAATAAAAATACCTACAAAATTATAAATAAATAAATTAATACTCAGTTTTTCGTTTTTCTTTGTGACTTCAATAGAATCCCATGCATGCTTAAATTGCTGCATGTCAGAAGTTTCAGTTCGACTGTTTTGTATTCCAAATGCTGAAAAGAGAAACTAATTCATGTAAAACTAGTGACTGAATTTGCATGAAACAGATCATTAACATGCAATGAAAATGAACCCTGGTGAGCTTCCTGGAAAATAAATAATCAATGAACACAATTTCTTCCACCTTCTTTCTCTTTACTGCGTTGTGCCAATGAATTGAGCAGCAAAAAGACAACCAACCCATGATAATCAAGCACATTTAGAAACAGATCTCAAGAAATACCAAAGATACCAATTACAAAGTTAAACAAAAGAGCCCCTGAATGATAAATAGGGAAACTCAAACCTCGGCCTTAGTGGACGAAGATATGAACTCTTCACCGCCCGTACTTACTGCGTTATTCGAGTCTACTTGAGCCGAATCTGATGGAACGGCGGTAGACGTAGGGGAAGCAGCTCGAGCTTTGCTCATCTCCTTGGAATACACCTGGAGGATATCCATGCCGTTGTCGTTGTCGCCGGAGAACGATGCCCCGGCGAGCGAGAAAGCCTCCTGTTCGATCGACATGGCAGCGGCGGAGGCTTCCTCTTTGGGGATAGTTCCGTAGCGTTTGGATAGGAGGGGTTGTGAGGAGGACAGCGTGTCGATGAGACGGTTGATGACGGCATCCCGGGTTCGTTGGGTGGGGGGCCAAATTCGAAGGGTGAGATTGTTGAGCTTGGCGGAGGTGTCGCCTACTTGAGGGCTATTCGTCGCAGTGGTGGAATCAGGATCCGCCATTTGTTTTGGGTGGTGACACTGAGGGGAGAGTGGGAAAATACTTGCGATCCCAACTAAACAGCAGAGAAAAAGTTAAGCTGTTTAAGCACCATGGGCTTCCTTCATGTGTTTGTAACCCTTGTCAATCACTTAGACTGGCTGTTGTAGTGTACAAACGGTCACCAAATTCCAAGACCTTTTATTTTGTTGTGCCCATTTTCATTTTTATTTTTGACAACCCAAAGTTTTATTCAGACAAATGCGGTTTATAAAATAACCTGAAACAATCAAGGATTCCAACTATGATTGTAGCCTCAGTGTTGAACCACGGACATGGGGAAATCCGACTGACATCAAGCACAAACCTGGGACAACTGACATCGTCTGATACCAGACACAGCTAACTCATACTTCTGAAAGAACATTGATCAACGGAGCTACCAAATTTTATCTTTTGGAATGCTGATATTATCTCATTTAAGTTAAATGCTGAATTGTTTGTGATCTACGAAGTTAACTTGGGTCTCCCCCAATTGATTTTAGATTAGATGCTTAACATAATAAGCAAGCACAGATATGCAGTAGTTCATCACTTTCTGTCTCTACTATTGGATTATCTTAAATTATTGATTGCCTGCGAGCACAGTCTTCTCCTGCTTCCAACTTAAAATTTTGAGGCTAACCAAAGCGTAGGGATCCCCGTGAAATCTTAGTGGACTAGTGTTGGAATGATTCATGAGGTGGTGGAAACAACAACCGTAAGCTCCCATTTATGACGGCAGATTGGGGTAGGTGAGGTTCATCTACCAACAATTGCTTTAAAGTTATGGTAAATCGATTTTTAAGAGTTGAGGATGTCTACTAATTGAGATGGTCCATCGCAATAACTCAGGTACAGATAACGTAAATGCATGATTATGCATTTGTATGGCTGTCGTTGCCATAAAATTTTGTTGATAGGACCCCAATATCTGATGCAGTAGATCAATTGATGATTTGTTTGAAACATTGTGGAGTCTGATGATGAAGATTGCCCAACAATGGGGTGGTCCTGGACTCTGAACCTAACCTATTCCTCAATTCAGAGAGGTCCCACCCAACGTGAACACCCTCTCCGTTTCTGGTGTCGCCACTCACGTCTACCCATGAATCCCACCCAACGTTCCTTCTACTAATCAACTCACACATTTGTACATTAAATCTCAATTAGAATGTTAACGTGATGTGGACCATCTTTTATTAATTCAAATTCAATAGCTTACTGATCTCACCTGCTAGAATAACAGTGTTCATAAAAGTTAAACCAACTATCTCATAGGATGAATTTATCGTTACTATCTCATAGATATTAATACAATATTTAATGCAAATGAATCCACGGTATTATTCAAAACTTGATAAATAATGTGAGAGTGAAATTATTAGAATATTTATGTGGGAATAGGAATATTAAATTTTTAGGGGCCAAACAGTATAAATCCTATCTGACACTCGTATTTAAGTTGGAATAGGATGAGTAGAGGAAGAAATGGTCGAAAATGGAAAATATACAGTCAGCAGAAACATGGTAGGTTGGTTTGCTACTTTTGCCCCGTTCAGTTGTTTTGTCCTTTGCGTTTCCAAAAAAGTATTTTTATAGTTTCTTTTAACTCATTCAATGTTATGATTTTTATTTTTTTAAGTTGGATTTAATTATTTATTTTCTCGAAAGAGTTAAATTATTTTTTAATATAAATACAGATTAAAACATTAATTTTTTAACAATGTTAGTGTAATAGTTCATGTGTACTTCATTTTGACATTATATTATTTGTCTTATATGTTACGTCAACAAATAATTTATATTTTATAAAAAAATTCATAAAAATAAAAAACTAACATGAAGTACACATGGATTGTCATACGAGTTACCATGTGTAAAATTTTAACATTTTAATCCTTTAAAGCAATTCGACTATTTTTAAAAGTTGAGGGACAAATTGACCAAAAAAAAAAAAAAAGGGGGTCAAATTAACAAAGGATGCAAATGTTAATGGCTAAATTTCTCATTAGATCTATATGCAAATTAATTTTATGATACTAGTTTAGAATCAAAATAGATTTTTAAATTGTTTATTGAATGACATAAAATAAATAGCGTCATGTTAGCATGAAGTACACATAGACTGTCACGCGGATAGTCATACTGACATTGTTAATAATAATAATAATAATAATATTTTAGTCCGTAATTACATTAAAAAAAGTAATTTAACTCTTTTTAAAAGATTAATAATTAAATTTAATTAAAAAAATTAAAGGTCAAATTGACAAGAAATATAAATACTGAAAAGTAGATTTATAATTGTACTAGATTTATACTTGTAAACTTAATATATATAGATATATATAACAAATTGAACAAGTCAATGATTTCAGCAATAATCTTTTTTTTTTCTTTTTTATGTCTGTTTTATTATATGTGATTGAGTTTGTGGTTGCCTTCTGAACAATATTCCTCTAAAGTTCGAATCTACATCTTTCATTGAAAATGTAATATGCTTTAACATTGCATTTAATACTTGTCAATCGCAAAAAAAAAAAAATTAGAGAAAAAATTACATATAATGAAATTTAAACCCATAACATATTTTTTATACAAAAAATTACGTTATAATAAAAATAAAAAAAGAATTTACCAACACAAAATCGAATCTTAGAACTCAAAAATTTACAAATCTAAATTTGTCTTGAGAACATTTTTACTCTCAATGATACGAACCCGAAAATGGGAAAAGCATGAAGATATATCAAAATAAATTAAAATATTAGCAAAAGTAATTTAATTAACACATTTAATTTTTGAATAAAATCATAAATAAATAAATAAATGGAACACATATTGAGAATTAATTAAAATAGAAGTTATAAGTCAAAACCCATAAGTTCGGCATTAAAATATTTAGAGAAACCTACCTTCAAATGATTAAGCTTTATGCAAACTGTAAAATATCAATGCTATCTGAAAATTTTATTTAACCATCAAATATACTATATTTTTCTGATGAAAAAAAAGAGATTATAATTATATATTTTTTTAAAAAAGTTCAACAATTAAATTATAAGCAAATTGCTAACTATACATTAATTTCTTTTTACACTCGTATTCAATCTTCAAATATCTCAATTTTCGTGCTTTTATTTAAACATTTCATATGAAAACCAAATATAAATGATTATGATGATATCGAGTAGAAAATGAATTTTTTAATTTCATATTTTCTGTTAAATCCGAATAACAAATATCTCACATAATGCTGGATAAAGAGGTCATGAAACTCGAGTAACACAGTGCATGAAAATTAAATTTAATTAAATTAAATGAGGCAACATAATTATAAACCAAGGAAGGACCCATACTAGGTAAAAACATGAGTTAAATAAATCACCTTAAATGGGTTCTGATGTTTAGGAAAAGTGATTGAAACACAAAAGATACAGCAAAAAGGATCTAAGGGCACTTGGGCTTGCCCTTGGAGTTCTTCAGGTCCCTGTAACAAGGGCATTCATGTTTGTTCCCGTATGTTCCTGATGGAACACATTTGCATTTCGCACAGCAAATTACACAGTATTTCAAGCATCTACCTTTAATCCCTGCCTTTGAGCACCTTATCTTGCACTTGGAATTGCAGAAACCTGCCAAATCACCAACTCAGTCATTAGCTTTTACAGCTACTCCGGAAAAAAAAAAAACTATGTTTGACATTTGCCCGTTTGTTTGTTCATGTCCAACCTGCCATTGACACCTCGAAGAGCGAGGAGCTTAGGATAAGAGAAACAAGCAGGAATGTCACAAACACAAGCTTCATTCTATTTGCTTTGTAGGAACCAAAGGAAGTGTAATTTTAGGTAATGCTTTCTTACGAGGGCTGGCGATAAAAGGAGCCACCCCGGGGGGTTTATTTATAACATACCCACGACTCCTGCTAGGGACAGGTAAAAAAAAAGTCAGGAAATTGCTTGTAATTACCTAGGGAGAATAAGTAACATCCATCAACAGCAAATTCCAGGCTGTCTTGGACAGACTTGGAGGACCAATATATGTTTTTGGGCATGGTGGGGGTCACATTTCCTATTGGTTTATCGCTTTTATTTATCGTTTAAATATCGGATATGAGTATGTGTGATATATGAATGTATTTTTTTTTAAATTATACATTTAAAATTTCTTTGAAAGATTATATTTTCATATGTTTGGGATGTGAATTTTTTTTCAAAAGGGTAGCAGAAGAGTTTGGAAGGTAGAGAAAATGAAAAGGTATAATGGCATATATCACTTTCCATGAATGAAAGAGGAAATGGTCGGCCCTGTATTTTGCCCACCTAAACCATCCTCTGTCATGTGATCTGTTGGGATTCCCTGGGAAACCTACCCCAATGCCCACTCTTTTTTGAGTTCAAGTATTCTGATATGGATGCATGCATTCAATTCCAATATATTCCATCAATTTTAAGACAAAAAATTATATACATGAAGATTATATTTTTATAGTCGAATACGGATAACTTAAGAGATATTATAAAAGTTTGACATGATATTTTTTTTTAGAAAAATAACAGCATGATTGGATGAAATAAATTATCTCACTGCATGTATCGCAGGTGAGAAATGGGCAGAGTGATGTGAGTTGTGGTGGAGGTTAAGAGATGAGCAATGTCCAGATCTTATTTCTTTCACCCTTTGATTATTTGTCCCCATAACCCAGCATTGCAATCCTAATTCCTTAATCTTCAATGGCTTCCGTAAGCATGTCCAACATAAGATGTTTGAAATCTGAAGCAATAGAGCATGATTTCCCGAAGTTTTCACACGAAAAAGACATTGCCTCGATTTTGAAATAATTTTGAAAACAAATGTGTAATTTTAAATATGAAGGAACAGTTAATAACGAAGATTAAATAACGTGAATAAATATAATTAGGCATATAAATAATATACAAAAATCAACAATTGATAGAATATAAAAATACGAAGGAATGATAATTAAAATCTAAGCATGGATAATAAAGAGAAAAAGAAAAATCAAAGCAAACGGGATAAAATGCTATTTTTGGACACTCGAGAGCAAAACAATAATTTCCATATCGATTAAACACAAAACTACTATATTAAACACATATTAAGAGAAAGAAAATGGAGTGCTGATGCTATGGTTGTACCAGGAAGTGGTTTTGTGTCTTTGGATCACGTTGATGTTGGATCTGCTGTCAATGTAATGAACCTATCATGGCTGAGGCCATTGGAATTGTCCTCTTCGCATGTTGTTGAGAGTCAGGAACAATGCAAAGACCAAAAGTAACTACTTTGTTCAGGATCGTCAACTTATTTACTTCGACGGTAATCTCAAGGCTCAATCTCTTTTTTAAAACCAATAAATTGAATACCAATCGAACCAAAAAAATTAAAAATTGGAACAACACATAATTAACTTCAATCTTAACTCTCAAAAATGTTCCCAACGAAATCGTTAAGATGTCGAAACTATTTTTCGAACAAAAGTTAGCTTGATGATACTTGAGAGAACATGAAAATTTCAATTTACACCAGAGTGTTATTAAGAAAAAAAGAAATCGTCACTGATTTTTTTGCTACCCGGGTGATCCATCATCTATAAAGTACCTTAAAATTCTTTTTTTTTTTAAAGATAATTTTTAGTCTCTATTAAATTCGTGAGTCAATTATATATGAAAAAAAATTATAACATCCTCATAAATTGTCTAAAAACTGATATTTTATTTCAAAGTTTTGAAAAGTTATGACTTGAATTTCACATTTAATCATCATCCTATAAATTTTTAGAATGTGCACATAATATTTTATAATTGAGTGGATAGAGATGATTTTCAAAGCGTGTAATTTTTTTTTAATTGTAAGAGAATTAATTTTATTCACTTGTATTTGAGCAGGGTATTTCAACATTAAGAGCAATAAAGGAAATTGCGTCCGATAATTTTGAGAAAGCTCATCAATTTCCCTAATGCTCGAAAAATCAGAATTCTTTTTTGGTGATTATGCGGGTCTTAAAAACATACAAATACGCAGATGGGAGAGCAAATTCTATATTAATATCGAGATGTTTATAAATTATAATAAAATCCGAAGTCAATGATTACTACAGTTATCATAACAACAGTTTAATTTTATTAATACTATGCTCCCTTTCTCAAAAAAGAAATTCTACATATATAAGTGGTCCACCATAAATCCTCTTAGGAATTGGCCTACAGCAGTTGGCGTAGGGTAATCCGTATGTTTAACTTTTCAAAAACTTAAAACATCATTTCATTATTTTGGTTAAGACCAAAAAATGTAAACTTAACAAGCAGTAATAAAAGCGGAAGTGTATAGATGATGAGAAACGAGGGGCTACCCAAACACTATTTATTATTTGGCTGGTCGACTAACCATGTTAGCAGTATACTTACCATCTTGGTTACTTTAAGTCCTTTTTGATACGACTATTGATCTTAGGAACCTACAGATCATGATAAAGAATCCAATGAAACAAAACAAAAAAAAAAAAAAAAAAAAAAAAAATATATATATATATATATATAATACATTAAATATTAAATAATTATATTTAAAAATAAAACTTAATATGTAGGGCTTAAACAAGCATATGTTTCCAAACAGGATGCTTTTCATCGTTTTGCTAGTTAACACTCGAAACAGAGGGTTTATATTTGGGAAAGCAGGGGAACAAAGGGTTGGCGTGGTCGACACTTTGCCTGCAAAGGTTGAGCCTTGGGCATGGTAAGCCCTGGCCCTTCGCTCATATCCACCATCTCTTCACCTTTTCTCTCCCACTCAAAGCATTGAATCAGTGACCCCAATGTTAATCCAACCATCCGCATGGCTAACCCTTCTCCGGGACATCGCCGCCTCCCGTTCCCGAATGGCATTAATCTGAATGCCATGTTCGACGGATCCAAACCCTCGAATCTCTCTGGCTTGAACTCATTAGGCTCCTCCCAATTGTTGGGATCGTTTTGTATAGCCCATGCGTTCACCAACAACATGGTTCCACGCGGTATACGGTACCCCCCCACTAAACACTCTTTGGATGACTCGTGAGGTACTAACAATGGACCAGTGGGCTTCATTCGGAAAGTCTCGCTAATTATGCAATGAAGATAAGGAAGATTGGGTAAGTCTGATTCTTCGATCAACCGATTTTGTCCGACCACTGTATCGATTTCAGATCGGGCTTTGTTCAAGACTTGGGGATGGTTCAAAAGGAAAGACATTGCCCACTCTAATGTCCCTGATGATGTATCAGTTCCAGCCAAAAGTAAAACCTGTTTAACATTTTCAATAACCGAGTTAGGATACTATTTACCGAGAGTAGGAATTAAGAACAAGACAGCAAGAAAAGCAAGAGCTTACTATCATGAGATTTCTAATCATTTCATCCTTGTAATTTTCAGGCTCTTGTTCTTGCGAAGACAACATGACTTCAATCATGTTCTTTTTTTCGACTGTGGATAAACTACTTTTCTTCCCATTTTTCATATTATGTCGACATTCATCAATCAATTCTTGTGTGAATGCCTCTCTTCTTTTGAACAAGTTGATCATCCTGTTCTCAGTTTTCTCGAAATACTTCATCACCGGCAGGAAATCACCCATGTTCGTTGCGCCGGCCAAAAGAAAGGATTCCCTCATTATTTCACGAAACCGGGTGCCTTCCTCGACGACAGCCACATCGTCGCCGTAATATCTTTTCCCGGCTATCATCCGCATCATCAAGTTCAGCATCAGCTCGAAAAGTCTGGATTTCAAGTCCACCGTTCGATCACGATCCTTGAACAGCTTCCGTAAGAGCAAACGGACTTCATCGAGGCGTGTGGCGTACAGCAATTGGAGACAGTGCCCCGAAAGAAGTTGAATCGACGATATACGCCTCAAGTTCCGCCAGTTATCACCGTAGGAATCCCAGACAAGGCTAGTGTAATTATTACCTAGATGCTTCCCGTTTAAAAGTAAAGGGCGGTTGGCAAAGATGATGTCGTTTTTGGTAAAGCATTCCTCGGCAGCCGCTGCCGATGAGATAACCACAACGGGGCGTGACCCAAAATGGAGGAGAAGGACACGGCCATGGTTGGCGGAGATCTTGGCGAGGGAACGGTGGAGAGGCTTCTTGAGAAGTAAATAGAAGTGGCCGATGAATGGTAAAGAGGGAAAAGGGGTGGGAGGATGGTTTTGGAACTTGTGGTATAAGTAGACAGTGATGGAATAAAGAGCTAGAAAGAGGAGGATTTGCAGAAACATGGCTCGGCCGGGGATGATCTTCAATTCTCAGGATTGTCCTAACTATAATCCAAATAGATTTATTTGAATTTGCACGCTTCCTTCCCCACATGAGGTGCTCAATGGTGGAAAATTCAACCACGCAACAGTAAATGAGATCAGATCTTGTAACTTTCCATATTTTCTTTTTCTCAAGGAAATTTCAACGCAAGTGCTCAATTTCTCGAACCTTATATATATCTATAACAATTTATGTGGAGATAATTGTTGCAAGTTCATCGTAAAATTTATATAGTGAAATTTTATTAAATTAAAAAAAATTAGTTATATTTGAAAAAAAAATTAAACTAAAATGATAAAATTAAATTGTTTTTTAATTATTTTTTACATTCTTTCCTACGATTAATTGTAAATTTTATAAATCTAACACGTTCAATTAATCAATATCAGTTATCAAATTAAATTGATTAATTTATTATGGGTTATTAAATTCAAATAATCATTTTATAAATTTATGATGCTCTAAATTTATATTTTAGTGAAATAATATTTTAATTAAGATTATTTTATTTAATAAATTATAATTAATAGGTTTGCTTAGATAAAATAGTTCTAATTTTACTTAAAATTTTATATAATATATTTTTATAGAGATTTAATTTAATAAAAAATGTGTTTCATAACTATGGATATCGTTGTTATAAATGAAAAATTATTATAAATTGTTAAAATAAAACATAAAAAATAAATTCTATTAAAAACTTAATTATTATAACAAAATACTGTTAGAACGGATAATTATTATAAAAAGAGTTGATTGTATGTATTGTAGACTCAATAATACGTATAATCTATATACCTATATATAAAATAAAGATTTGTTTATAAAAGAAAGGTCCTTTGACACATGTCCAACCATTATGCCTTTTCTTTTTTTACATTATAATAAGAATGGTTAAATACCAATTCTAGTCACTCTATTTTTTAAGGTTATATTTCTCTTCTTCTTTTTTTTTTTTTTTGTATTTTAGCAAAATGGTTAAATTTTAGTTTTGGTTCCTCTAATATGTTTAAACTTGAGATTTAATCTCTAACTTTAATTTTTAAAATAAACTGATTTTATATTTTATAATGTTATTAATTAGTTCAAATAGTTAATATGTAACTTCTTGGCTAAAACAATACGTTATGTGTACCCACGGTGATGGTGTTCACATTGGTAGAGAAGCTATGGGTCACCTCAGCACCAACAGTTGTGTTGGTCGATAGATTCACAATATGGTAATAAGATGCGTTAATTGAATCACCCTTTTCATTCCTGTATTGACAAACAAGGTATTAAACTTGACATTATATCATTTGGAATGTTCAGTTGTAGATAGGTATATAGAACGTAACCACATGCAGAGCCAAAGAAGCAGTGAGATCTGCATTGGTGAAGCAAACGGCGTACTTGATTTATTTATAGATTGGAATAAAGAGGAGGATTTGCAGAAACATGGCTCGGCTGGGGATGATCTTCATTTCTATTATAGATTTATTTATAGATTGGAAGAGGGCTGAAAGTCTTGAGTCTTTGCATTGGACCAATAGGAACCCCAAATCAGGAATACTGTTGCTGCAATAGAAATGCTTTAATCGATGGTTGACTTTATATCTTCTTTCTAATCTTTGAATTACATCTTACCTACTCCAGTTTGTTTTCCTATTTTCCTCTCTGTTTTCCAAAAAAATAAACGATGATAAGACAGAATAATTCCTTTTAATTGATTTAAATATTACAAACGGATCCAAGCTTAAGTGAGGGATGACATTAACATATGACTTCATGTAGAAATTTGTATGTTATTTTTTCCAAAGCCCCCTATCTAAATAATTAGAATTTTATGTTCCACGTTGGCACAGTCCCATCACAATGAATTCTGCTGCTCATATTTTTCTATTTATGACCTCATCGATTGAATCGGGTTAGAATGAATTTAAGTATAATATTAATATTTTTATATTTATTTAAGTTTGATTTGATTTAAAATACGAGTTTAAAATTTTATCTAAATATAATTTAAGTTTATTTATATTATTTTTAAAAAATATTTTAATTTAACATTTAATAATTTCACATATTTTTTATTTATTAAAATTTTTTTATATTGTTATCTTAACATTATTTTAATGTTTACATTATAGTAATATTATATATTTAGTATAAGTTTATTTTTTTTAATGTGTAAATTAAATAATATATAAAAATAATTTAATATAAAATATTATAAATTTAAAAACAAATCGGATCAGATTCAAACCTTAATTATTCAATCTCAAACCATATTTTAAACGAATCTAATTTTATTATCTAAATCTATTTTTCGAACATAATATTTTTATCTAAAATCTTCTAAACTTCGAACTTGAATACTAAATATGAACAGAATATTAAATCAGTTGTTGATGGGGTTATTATTATAATATTTAAAAATCGTGCATTCGATGAACTTAATTATTTAATATTTCTATCAAAATAATTATATAGAAATTAAAAGTCTAGAAAGATTGAATATGGGACATTCTGGAAGATTATTGACTTCCAAGTTCGAACACGATGAGGTCAGGATAGACAAAACATGTCTGTTGAAAATATAAAAATGTGAAGCGTAAAAGATAGAAATGGAGAAAAGTAGGAGAAAAGCGATGTGAAGGTTCCTTATTCCACGATTCCCATTTTAACCCAACCCCTGATTTCAATTTTGGTGGCCATTGGCTAACAAAGTTACCCACTATTTTACATAGGTATATTGCTAAATTTACCACTTAATATTTATCTTTTCTTATCAATTTCATCCTTATGTTTTTGTTAAATCCGGCTTTCGATTTATATAAAATTTGATCTTCAATTAAAAAAAAAAAAAAGAGTCAAAGCTGTTATTTTTAATGAAAATAATGATTTAAACATTAAGTTTTTTAAACATTATAATCATGAGCAAATTTAGAAGCGCCGGGAACAAGATTTTTATATAAAAATACTTTGTTGAAAATATGAGTTTGAGCCTACATTGAACCTGTCTATTTTATATAAATGTCTTGGCCCCTTTGTCAACATTTTTGACTAATGGCAATCTGCATGTACTCTGTACTAATTTTTATAAATTTGTTTTTATTTTGTTCTGAATATTTTATGATTTTTGAAATTATTTATTGGTGTGACATGTCACGTCAACATGAAGTATACATGAACCGCATTTAACATTGTTAAAAAATTTTAATGTTTTATTTGTTGGGGTATGACGTGCCGGAGAAGAATGCAAGTCAAATTGAGAAAAGAGGGGTTAAATTTGTGATTATGCTTTTGACTATCAGTATATAATATCTACATTAGAATTGTATTTTAGGGTGTAATAAGATTTTAAAACATTTATATCACCGTCGTATTGTGCATTTAATTAGTATTATTGAATTAGGTGCAAATTCCGTTGATTAAGGACAAATGTCGGATTCATCCGAATCGAACCTTTATAGAAGAATTGTATTAGGAATTTAAGCCCAAACAATGGAGCCAATTTGTTGACCAACTTCATGTGGCGTTGATTTAGTTTCTTATAACCCCAAAATTATAAATGATTCCCACTTCCATCCCCCTCCCGAATAGAAAAGAAAAGGGAGTTTGAATCAGATTATTCAATCATGAAAATAACAAATTTAAACCCAATCTGAACATGCCTCAGCCCTTTGGGAAATTGAGTTGGGTTTCGTTTTCCACAAGAAATTGTGATTGAAAATCATAAACCTTCTTTGTTTGCAGAAATTGGAATTCATCAACCTTCTCTCACTCTTCCATGATAATCCCCACCATCACTCAAACAAACAATCTTGGGTATCAAGAAAGAGGAGCTCTTATTGCCTGCCAACATTGACTACGTCAACCATTTTTAACCAATATAATTGATTTTTTTTTTTAAATAATCTCATTTAATTCATTAATTACAAAATGACTTAAAAGTAAAAATTATATATGTAAATGATTTGATCTCTCCGGTGATCACCGACAGCATCGTCCACCAATGATGACCTAATCATCGACTTTTAATAGATAAGTTTTTGGGTGCCATCATTGTGTTAGGGGACACCAATATGTATTTTTTAAAATACCTGTGAAAATACGAGTATTCATTGTGGAGGAAAAAAAAAAGAAAAAAATTATATTTTTAATAGATGTCACCGGTCCGTCAGGGGACGTCGGAAAATTTTCAAAAAAAAAAAGGGTGGCACCGATAAATACTTGAAAAGTAAGTTCTTTTGTCATCCATTCTCTAAAACAAAGACCTGAATCTGATGCAGCAACAAAATTGATGTAGATGAAAAAGCATCGGGGAAGATGATCATGGAAATCAAACGGTGGAAAGCAACCCAATAGCTTATCTCCTTAATAATTTCACTTCTCAAACACGTTGTATCAGGTTTATGAACAACAGTATATACTAAAATTTCCAAGAACGTAAACAAACAAATAAGCAAAAACCTCCAGAGCTACAGTTACCTACTAAACCACCCGAAGAAGGAAAAAGAAGGAGTACATTCGTCGTCGAGTGAAGAAGCATGAGAATAAAAAAGATGAAATGTCATCACCTTTACTAAAATCCCATAATAAAGCTCCTCCTCTTTTCTCCTTTATCTTCTCCAACGACATCCTTTACTCCATTTCTCAAAATCCACCTGAAGTAACAGTAGATTTTTATTAGCATGATTGTGGAAGGCACAAAAAAACTATAAAAGATCAGTTTAATTTAAAAGAAATAACAATGTGATAAAAGGTCTAAAAATAGTGGTAAAAATATATATATATAAATTTAAATTTATTTTTTTAGCTGTAATTAAGGCACTACCAACCTTGGAATTAGGGATGTCAAGTGGATGAGGCGAGTGTGGGGGTGCTCTCCCCGCACTCATCCTCGTCAAGAATTTTCATCTCCATCCTCATCCCGCGACCCATTATGAGTACAGAACCCAAAATCATTTCCGTCCCACAACCCGCAAGACTAAAACCATCACTATCTCACCACCCCCACGTGGATCTCCAGACTCACCTAATCCTCACTATACCCGCCTCGCTACTCACTTCATATAATATATTTATAAGTATCAGTTAAATAAATATACACCAATTTTTTTATGAAAAAAGTATGAATGTTTTGACTGAGCAATCTTTCTTTATTATTCTTAAGCTCACGTCTGTCGAGTGTGAGCTCCCTTCAAATCAAAAATTTTTGCACAAAAATTAATAGTGAAGTAATTTCGCAATTTCTATCAACTTTTAAACCAAGTTGTAAATAAGAAAAATATCTATAGAATTTGTCTGAAATAATCTCTTCAGATAATTTTCTCTTTACAACTTTCTCTTAAATTCAAGTGTGTGAAATAATGACTCAAAGCTCTCTTTATATAGGGAAAGTTTAGAGAGTTCAATTATGAGTAAACTTAATCACTTTAATATTAAATTAATATAATATTTGTAAATATAAATATTAGATTAAATTTAATATTAAAACTTATTTAAATTAATAAAATATTTATTTACAAAATAAACATTAAATTTAATTTTAAGATAATCACTTTAATATTAAATTAATAAAATATTATTAAGATAATTATTAAATTAAATTTTTATAAATGTTCATTTTCTAAATATGCTTATTATATTATATGAGTTGGGTGAGGATGATCTGACGCGGGGCGGAGAAAAAAAAAATAGATCACACAAAGCATTTTGTTTCTAAAGGGAATAATAAAAGAACTTTCAAAAATAAATTCAATTCCATTTTTTGGGTTGAGAGAAATATAGGCAAGTATAAGGTTATACTTATGCCTGTCCCATCACCCACGAAGTTCTAATTTTTCTCTACATTCTCGCCCCATCACCCGCGAAATTTGTACTCATCCCTGCTTAATTGGGTGCGAGTGGGGTAAGACCTTGTGAAACCCGCCCCACTGACATTCCTACTTGGAATAAAGCTGTAACAGCCACCTTAAAAACTAACGTATTTAAAATTAAAATGATGCCATCAATGTATCAAGGAGAAAAAACAACAGATTGGTAATGGGTTTGGTTTCTTAAAAGATGTATCCGACTACTTTTTGAAATGATGACGGGAGAGTTTCAGTGGTTGCATTAAAAGTTTCGATGGTTGCATTAAATGTGATTTTAAATTTATTCTCTTTATTGGATTTGATTATGTTTGTATTTTATTCCTATTTTGTTTTAAAAAAAGGAATTTTTTTTTTAAATTAACTCATGTCGCCTGACAAGTCAATGACACTCGTAAAAAAAATATCTTTTTTCATTGTGAATACTCGTATCTAAAAACACATTATAGTATTGCTTAACACAGTGATAATACCCAAAAATAATATACTTTTTAAAAAGTTGATGATTGGGTCATCATAGGGGGACAATGACGTCGATGTATTAGGCGGCACTGACGAGCATTGTGAACTTCAGGTCATTTTTGTATTTAATTTTTTCCTTAGATCATTTTCGTAATAAATTAATTATTTTATGTTATTTTTATAAAAAGCCAACATAATTGCATAAAGTTGAGATGACATGGCCATAGTTTATGTTAATCAATTTTAAAAAAAAAAACCAAATTTAATTAATTAATTAATTATAAAAATGATCCAAGTAAAATTATATAAAAAATGACTTAAAACCCATAGTGTTTGTCTGTACCACTAAACAATGTTGAGCCAATGATCGGCTTTTTGAAAAAAGAAATTTTTTGGATGTTACCACCGTGTCAGACGATACCAGTATGTATTTTTGTCAATTTATCAGGCAGCACCCGTGATATTTAAAAAAAGATAAAATATTTTTTAAATGGGAGTCATTAGTCTTTCAGGAGACACCCGTTAAAATTTTTAAAATTTTTTTAGGTATCGTAGTTGTGTCAAGCGGTACTAGCGATATTTAAAAAAAACCGTTGTAGAAAAAGTAGTTTGAAGCTTCAGTCATTACTTTTAGAAGATTTGGAACCAACTATTGAAAGATCTAAACCGTAAAGAAATCTCTTCGTCAAAAATTGACACGAAAGACCATCTTAAACAACAACATCAGTGACTATTGAATATGATGACTAAGATTTTAATTGAATTTTTTTTAAAATTGTCATCAACTTGAAAATTCTCATTAAATATTTTTTCCTTTCAATTTACGTATTGGGTTATTGAAATTAAATGCTTCTATTTTTTTGTTCAAATTCCCATTAAAATTCACTGAACTTTCCTTTCAATTATTCTTTTCTTTCTTTCTTTTCACGTTGTCTTTATTGTTTCTTATTTTATTTTCATTTCTTTATCTTTTTTCTTCAATTGAAAATCTAGCTGTTGTACTCAACAGTCATGATGTTGCTGTTTACAGTGACCATTTTTGTCAATTTCGACATTAAAAAAGAGATTTTTTTCTTCTTGTTAATTTTTACAGTTTAGATATTTCAGTAGCCGATTTCAAATCTTTTAAAATAATAACCAAAATTTTAAATTATTTTTTCTACAACATTTTTTTAAAATATCACTGATGTCGCCTAACACAACGGTGATACTTAAAAATATATATATTTATAAAAATTTTAATGGGTGTTGCCTGTCATACTGATGACATTAAATTTTTTGTTTTGAAAATTTTCCGATATCACTTGACAGATTAACGACACTAATTAAAAAAATATTTTTTTCTCCACTATAAATATTCGTATTTTCACGGATATTACAAAAAAAACATACCGGTGTTGCTTGATATAGTGGCGGTACCCAAAAAAAATCTTTTTAAAAAAACCGATCATCGGCTGATCATTGGATGGCGATATCACCGGTGTGTTAAGTGACACCGATAGACATTGATTTTCATGTCATTTTCGTATATAATTTTTCACTTTGGATCATTTTTGTAATTTATTAATTAGATTAAGTTATTTAAAAAAAAAGGCACATTGTAAATGACAGTCATCAAGATTTTACATACTTCCATGTTTTTGCATTCAGGGTTTTTAGATTTCTAGTTTAATACAACTTTGATCCCCATTTTTTCTTGTCTGTTTATTTGAAGATGTTGACAATGACATACCTAAAGAGAATGAGGAAGAAAATATGAGAAATAATGTTCACATTTCAAATGATGTTTACATAGATGGAAACAATCAAAAAAAGAAAAACACCTGACGTATCTACTTCACATTTTAAAATGGGAAGGAAGAAATTCTCAAAGCAAATTGGAGGGGATGCAAAATTGTCTAATCAAATTAAAAAATTATGCAATACAGCTGACAATATGAGTCAAGCCACATGTACTTTGACTCCTACAATGGATCCTCATGGTATTCCACAAGCAGTCAAAGTGTGATAGCATATTGGAGGAAGTTCTAGAAGTTAGTACGCTATACTTTTTTCTCACTAAAATTATTTCTCAGTAAGGACAAGCGAATTATGTTTTTATAAATGAATCTCAAGTTAGAACTTTGTAACTTAAGACGGAAACGGAGGAAAATTAAAAATTTTCTAGTCTTTTAGGGTTTAGAGATATCTACTATGTGACTAAATAATAATGCTAAACTAATTTTATCAATAGTTGTTTATGTTTGGTTTTTGGATATTGAATTTATGTTCTACTTATTTATGTGTAATCTAGTTTTATCAATAGTTGCTTATTTTTTATTTTGGATATAAAATTTCTTCACAGGTGATGAGTATGATGACAATTCCAGCGATGATGAAAGGAAAAAAAAAAGATTTTACAATGTATGAATGTTTTAATCGGTTATTTGCTGTTGCATCTTCTTCTATGCAATTATATTATGAGAAATATATATTAAAGCAACCATGCATGAATTCAAAATAGTCAGCTGAGGCATGAATCTGAGAGATCCTTGACGGTCATGCATCACGTTGTATGATTAATTTTAGTATGTCAAAAATTGTATTCACAAGTTTATTGAGAGTTTTGGAGACAAGAAACAATTTGCAAACTTCAAGACACATATCTTCTCTTGAAATATTGTGAATTTTTTTGTACATCTTGGGCACTGGTGCAAAAGTTTCCCAATGTCGAAAAAATTTTCAAAGGTTTGGAGCAACAATAAGTTGATACTTTGTAATTGTGCTTGAGAAAGTTTCAAGGATGACCATTGATTTAATTGCATTCGATGATCATTTTTTTAGCTCAATACCCGAACAAATATGTAATGGTTCTAGAGATATGCCGCATTTTAAGGCTAAAATTTAATATTATATTATTATATTTTAATATTTTTTATCAATTAAAAATATGCATCAGACTAATATGATTATTTGTTCAGAATTACATAGGTGCAATTGATGATACTCATATTATCGATATTCTTTCACCAAATGAATAAATTCCATACATTAGAAGAATGTGTATTTCGACTCAGAATGTTATGACAATATATGATTTTAATACGTGTTTCACCTTTGTTATGGCTGGATGGAAAGGATCAACGCATGACACCGAAATATTTCTTAAGGCAATTTGAGATTCAAAATACAAATTCTCGGACTCACCAAATGGTAAGATATTTCATTTATTTCATTTTTTAAATAACAAAGTATAAGTTCTTTAATTGATAATTTAGAAATAAACAACTCTTGAATTAATTGTTTATCATATTATGATATGTAGAAAAATATTATCTTGTTGATTCTGGATATCCTTCAATGAAAGGTTACCGTGGACCATATAAATGACAACTATATCTTTTACCTGACTTTTGTAGAGGTAGACCTAAATTATATCTAGTAAAGAAGAGAAATTCAATCATTCACATTCATCATTACGGTGTGATTGAACGAATTTTTGGTGTTTTGAAAAAAATATCATTTTAAGGGATAAGTCAAGTTATAATTTTGAAAAGCAAACGATGATCTTTGTTGTTAAATGACGATACACAATTTTATCCGAAAACATGTTGATCGAAATGATGCATATTTTATGAAACGTGAAAAATATTAACAGGGCATATGAGAATATTATTGATCTAGAAGATGTGCATGATGATGATGATGATGCTATAGTTTCTAGTTTAATGAATTCACTTTAAATTGCAAATGCTAATGTAAATTTTTTAATATTTATATTTAGTATATAAATATTACCCCTTTTTGAAACTTTAATCCAAATACATATAATATTTTAATTTGTTAGGTTTATGTTTTTTATGTTATGTTATGTTATGTTTATATTTAATATGAGTTATATATTCAAATTACATTTTAAAATAAAATAATATAAATGTATTAAAATCATTAAATAAAAATAAAAAAAAGAACTTCTTTTCCGAATAAAAATAAAATTACATTTTCTTCCCTTTCACCCAAGTTTCTAACCTTTGCTGCCGTTTCTCTCCACTGGTTCCAACAACAGGGACACCTACACTTGGGTTCTTCCTTGTCATCATTTCCAACAACACAATCCCATAGCTATAGATGTCGACTTTGGCAGTGATGGGAAGATTGTAAACCCACTCAGGCGCCATGTAACCTCTTGTTCCTCTAATCTTGGAGAAGCCTGAACCTTTAGGACTGTCTCGATTCAGTAGTTTGGATTAGTCCAAAATCTGACACTTTAGGATGATAGGTGGAATCCAATAGTATGTTGTGAGGCTTTACATCACAGTGCAGAACCCATTCCAAGCACTCTTCATGCAAATAAGCCAGGCCTTTGGCGGTGCCCACCGCAATATCCAACCTTTTCTTCCAATCAAGTGAATTAGACACGAGGTTGTTTGCTAACGATCCATTTTCCATGTATTCATACACTAAAAGCCTATGCTTCCCCTCTGCACAGAATCCCCACATCTCAATCAAGTTCATGTGATTAAGTCTGCCGATTGTGCTTACTTCTGCGAGGAACTCATCCTCTCCTTGATGTGCTTCAATATTAAGTCGTTTAATGGCTGCAATTCGTTGATCCGGTAAAACTCCCTTGTAAACCACCCCACTTCCTCCCCGTCCGATCTCTTCATGAAAACCTCGTGTTGACTTTTTCAACTCACCGTATGTGAATCTTTTGAATCCAGTTGCAGCCACAAGGTACTCTGATGTCATGGTCGATGCATCGGGGCTTTCCCCTGTTCTGTACAGGAAAACGAACAACAGAAAGACGCACATTATCTCAAACAATCCAATTATAGAAGCGCACCAAATCAAAATATTCAATGTTTCATATCCTGTTTTCTTGAGATAAAGTCTGTCTAATTGTCTTGTCTGCTTGTTGGTGCAATTTAATTTAAATTCCTGAACAGGTTTGTTGTTGTAGGGGAATGATTTGGGGAGTTTCAAGTAAAGGGTTCCACTGTAGCTATTGTAACGATGACCATTGCGCAATTCCCATTTTGAATAACAGCGATAGGCACCATCTTCTGGGAAATATCTATATTGAAAAGCTTTACAACATGAATCCAAGCAAACTCGGAGGCACTCCTGGAACGTGTAATTCCGGAGGTTGTCGTGATGGTAGCCAAAAAAGTTAACATGACGAAGTTGGACAAAGTTGACATCATAATTACATGAAAGCTCAAATTCTGGTTCGCACCCATCGTTCCAATCCGCATGGTTTTTCATTTTGAACCCTCGGAGACAACCACACTTGGGACCCCAACCTGGATCATAGCTACATATACTATTTGGTCCACAGGCTCCATGAATCCTACAGGAGTTAGACATAGCTTGCCATGTGACAAACCAAACCCCCTGTTCTTCGAGACTGTATAATCTAAGGTTACCATCAAAATCAAGGGTTAATCTTCTCCAAGGTCCAATACCAAAATCAGTTGATCTGAACTCCATTTTGTCAGAAGATGTAAAATGGCCTGAAGAATCCAACACTACGATTCTGCTATCATTGTATCTAGTTCTACCTTGGTCATAGTCCAAGATGGTTGAATCCGGCCAGTAGATGCTGGATGTGTCGGAACCATTCAAGACAAGACGAAGAACATTATCTTCGTCAAACAACAACCTGTATTTTCCTGAAGAATGGTTAGTTCGGCTTCGTGCTGATACTAGCCTTTTGTACCGATTGAGGGGTTGTCCAGGGAGGAGCGTATCAGTCGGTGAATCAAAGCTTTGCCAAAGAGTAAGATTGTCCCGAGTTTTGAGAACAAGATTACCTGAGTCAAGGAGATTCAACTGCGACCAAGAGCCGTCTTTAACTGCGTCATTGCTCGTCCAGATTACGGATTCGGCATCGGTAATGATGATTTCATTGGTTTCCAGTATGGACAGCTTTGATCGCCTTCCATTAACAGGCACATCCCGGTTTGCCATCCAAACTAGAGTGTGGCTGCCGTCATGGCAAGGCTTGGTGAACCAGATGGAGAAGCAATAAGCGTTTTGGCCGACGGGGTAAAAGCCAGCGGAGAACATGCCGTTAGCCGATATCAAAACATCACCTGGATTCTCCACAGACAGAGACGAACCTTGGCTTAGATATGGAACAGCTGACGAAGTTAACCCGAGGAACAGGAACAATATGATAAGCATGGATTTTAAACACTTGGTGGCCATGAATATTTCTTGGCCTGCAAAATTCATGTCATGGACCCAATATTCTCTTCCCCAGCTTCAGCTCTTTGCACCAATTTACCTGCATCTTCCCAACTTTACCATCGGGAAAGCAACTGGTTAGTACCGTTTCATTTGTTGTTCCACAAGTTGACTCTTCCAAGCAAGAGCAGCAGCAGTGTTTGTTATCGATTCAACGCCGCGTGTTTTAGGAAGCTTGGTAGGGGCCCTTTGACATTTTCCTGATAGACTTTTTAGCTGTGGAAATTTCACATCAAGAACTTTCAATTGCCAGTAGTCAATTGCAAAATGGGTTCGTATTTTTATGTTTGGTACTGACGATATTATATGTTGTTTTCCAGTATTTGGCACTTAAATTTATTTATTATCCTCTTAGAAAATAATACGTGAAATTGAATGGAGAGGAATTAGATGAGACTTGAAAAAAAGAATTACATAAATTATTGGTGAAATGTGAGAAGTGTGGAGAGGCAACCCTTGACACTAACATCTTTGGAAACCACAACATTATACCATAAATTTAAGAAACAATTGTTTCAATTTTCACACTTCACAACCCCACACCAGCTTAAATACAAATTGCTAAATATAAGAAAATAAGAAACAAAAACCCAATGCTAGAATTATCTGCGCCTGCTTGGGAAATTCATCTTCTCATAATGCTGTATAGAGAGAAGAGACAAGCAAAGGTGAACCTCATCTTTTCCCCACCGAGCCGGCGGCTTGGAGTTTATCATCTTGGGCGGAGCCCAAGGGAAGGGTGAAGCAGCTTGGGGTTTCGAAAGCGGCCAAAGGTAACGGGAGTGGAGACGGCGGAAACCACCGAGAGGCAAAACCACGGATCGAAGCTGCTGGGTTCCACAACCGATGTTAGCCCAGTGCCTGGTACAGATCAACTCCCAAAGACGCTCGTCTCTGGCAGTCTTGAGCCACAGCTTACTCACGCAGGAGGCCTTTGCTAAGGTCCTGGCATCAACGTGTTTCAGAACCTCGTACAAAAGGTTTTCATCCAAATTCATGAACCCCCCAGTTTGGGGATCGGGATCTTCCTTGACTTTCTTCAAATTGGGAGAATCTGGGGAAATTCGTTTCATTGAAAGAAACAGGAGGCTTCGGCTTCACGGTTGGGTTGGGGGTGTGTGAGATTTAATGTGAAAAAAGGAAAAGGGCTATTGGAGCCACTTTTGTTGGGTACCGATGTGGACAAACAAGATAAATGCATGTGCTGCTGTACGGTTCCTCTGTTTTCTTTTTTATCTTTTTGTCAAACCTATTCTGCAATTATGAGTTTTTTTTTATTCAAGATAAATTACAAAATTATCATTTAATTATTTAATTTAAAGTACATAGAATAAAAATTTATAGTTTGTGCTTGATTCAATTTAAAATAAAGTACATAGAATAAAAATTTATAGTTTGTGCTTGATTCAATTTAAAATTTAAAAATTTTAAAAAATAAATATTCAAAATAGTTAAATTAAAATTCTAAAAAGTACTTATTTAAAAAGAAATTCTCAAATTTCTGAACATAATAAAAAGTGACGTTGCTCCGGGCTTGGAGTAGGATTTCTGGCTTTTATTGGGCCTTTATCGTTTATAAGGCTTGGGCTTTTATTTGTTTATTTATATAAAACACACGTGGGATATGTTCTGTAAAAAAAAAAAACTTCAAAATAAATTTTGATAGAAAGGCAATGAGTCGATGACTAGATATATTTATGGGTCGGGTTAAGTCGAGTTTAAGTTAAATTTATTCATAATATTAATATTATTTATGTTTATTCAAATCCAGCTTAGCTCGAAATATGGACTTAAAATTTTGTCTAATCCCATCTATATTTATAAATAGTTAACTTGAACCCGTTTTAAGACTATCAATATTATATTTAAATTTTTTTACAACATATATTTATATTTTTTTGTTTAATATATTGTTCATTTATTAAACTTTTATATAATCATATCAATATTTTTTAATGTTTACATCATAATATTATATAATAGATTTAATTTTTATGTGTTATAAATGACATAATATATAAAAATAAGATAATATAAAATATTACTAACTTATAAATAAATTGGGTCGGGACGAGTTCGGGCTTAAAAGATTCAAATTCAAGTTTGATTCATATTTTAAACAGACCTAATTTTTTTTTCCTAAATTCATTTTTCGAGCCTAATAATAATATTGTCCAAATTCTCCCAAATTTAAAACGAACTTTTAAGCTTAAACAATTAATCCTACTCATGAACATCTCTAACAATAATGAACATTAATTTAGATAGTATATATATTAAAATTTTATTTTTATTTAATTATACATTTAAAAATTATATTTTATCAAAAAAAACATTTAAGAATTATATATAAGTTTAGTTATTTTTATATTATGTAAATATATAGTTGATAAATTGTCAGTCAAAATATTTAACTTCACAAACAATGTTTAAATATTATCATTTATCTAATTTTTATTAGATTTTAAAAGAGTATGTGTCACCCTTTAAATTGTACTCATAATTCATAAAAAAATTGTAAAAGTCTAAAATTTTCAATGAAAAAAAAAGTTCAATTTGATGCAAATATTTTTACATTCAATGGGTGAGATAAGATATTACCACTTGTCTGATTAGTTTTTTTAGTAAATTATAAAAATAATCATTCAATTATTAGTATATTCTGATTATCTAAATTAATTTTTTTTAGTCATTAAAATTATTGAAATTTAATATTTTAATCACTTATCCATTAAATTACTAGTAGAGTATTGATGTAATTTTTAATGATAAATTTAACCTTTCAATACTTAGATTTAATCAATTTAATCTTAGTTCTAAAAAATTTAAAATATTTTATCAATATTAATTCTTAAAAATTTAAAAAAACTTTAACAAATAAAATTTATTTTTGAATAAAAATACCTACAAAATTATAAATAAATAAATTAATACTCAGTTTTCCGTTTTTCTTTGTGACTTCAATAGAATCCCATGCATGCTTAAATTGCTGCATGTCAGAAGTTTCAGTTCGACTGTTCTGTATTCCAAATGCTGAAAAGAGAAACTAATTCATGTAAAACTAGTGACTGAATTTGCATGAAACAGATCATTAACATGCAATGAAAATGAACCCTGGTGAGCTTCCTGGAAAATAAATAATCAATGAACACAATTTCTTCCACCTTCTTTCTCTTTACTGCGTTGTGCCAATGAATTGAGCAGCAAAAAGACAACCAACCCATGATAATCAAGCACATTTAGAAACAGATCTCAAGAAATACCAAAGATACCAATTACAAAGTTAAACAAAAGAGCCCCTGAATGATAAATAGGGAAACTCAAACCTCGGCCTTAGTGGACGAAGATATGAACTCTTCACCGCCCGTACTTACTGCGTTATTCGAGTCTACTTGAGCCGAATCTGATGGAACGGCGGTAGACGTAGGGGAAGCAGCTCGAGCTTTGCTCATCTCCTTGGAATACACCTGGAGGATATCCATGCCGTTGTCGTTGTCGCCGGAGAACGATGCCCCGGCGAGCGAGAAAGCCTCCTGTTCGATCGACATGGCAGCGACGGAGGCTTCCTCTTTGGGGATAGTTCCGTAGCGTTTGGATAGGAGGGGTTGTGAGGAGGACAGCGTGTCGATGAGACGGTTGATGACGGCATCCCGGGTTCGTTGGGTGGGGGGCCAAATTCGAAGGGTGAGATTGTTGAGCTTGGCGGAGGTGTCGCCTACTTGAGGGCTATTCGTCGCAGTGGTGGAATCAGGATCCGCCATTTGTTTTGGGTGGTGACACTGAGGGGAGAGTGGGAAAATACTTGCGATCCCAACTAAACAGCAGAGAAAAAGTTAAGCTGTTTAAGCACCATGGGCTTCCTTCATGTGTTTGTAACCCTTGTCAATCACTTAGACTGGCTGTTGTAGTGTACAAACGGTCACCAAATTCCAAGACCTTTTATTTTGTTGTGCCCATTTTCATTTTTATTTTTGACAACCCAAAGTTTTATTCAGACAAATGCGGTTTATAAAATAACCTGAAACAATCAAGGATTCCAACTATGATTGTAGCCTCAGTGTTGAACCACGGACATGGGGAAATCCGACTGACATCAAGCACAAACCTGGGACAACTGACATCGTCTGATACCAGACACAGCTAACTCATACTTCTGAAAGAACATTGATCAACGGAGCTACCAAATTTTATCTTTTGGAATGCTGATATTATCTCATTTAAGTTAAATGCTGAATTGTTTGTGATCTACGAAGTTAACTTGGGTCTCCCCCAATTGATTTTAGATTAGATGCTTAACATAATAAGCAAGCACAGATATGCAGTAGTTCATCACTTTCTGTCTCTACTATTGGATTATCTTAAATTATTGATTGCCTGCGAGCACAGTCTTCTCCTGCTTCCAACTTAAAATTTTGAGGCTAACCAAAGCGTAGGGATCCCCGTGAAATCTTAGTGGACTAGTGTTGGAATGATTCATGAGGTGGTGGAAACAACAACTGTAAGCTCCCATTTATGACGGCAGATTGGGGTAGGTGAGGTTCATCTACCAACAATTGCTTTAAAGTTATGGTAAATCGGTTTTTAAGAGTTGAGGATGTCTACTAATTGAGATGGTCCATCGCAATAACTCAGGTACAGATAACGTAAATGCATGATTATGCATTTGTATGGCTGTCGTTGCCATAAAAATTTGTTGATAGGACCCCAATATTTGATGTAGTAGATCAATTGATGATTTGTTTGAAACATTGTGGAGTCTGATGATGAAGATTGCCCAACAATGGGGTGGTCCTGGACTCTGAACCTAACCTATTCCTCAATTCAGAGAGGTCCCACCCAACGTGAACACCCTCTCCGTTTCTGGTGTCGCCACTCACGTCTACCCATGAATCCCACCCAACGTTCCTTCTACTAATCAACTCACACATTTGTACATTAAATCTCAATTAGAATGTTAACGTGATGTGGACCATCTTTTATTAATTCAAATTCAATAGCTTACTGATCTCACCTGCTAGAATAACAGTGTTCATAAAAGTTAAACCAACTATCTCATAGGATGAATTTATCGTTACTATCTCACAGATATTAATACAATATTTAATGCAAATGAATCCACGGTATTATTCAAAACTTGATAAATAATGTGAGAGTGAAATTATTAGAATATTTATGTGGGAATAGGAATATTAAATTTGTAGGGGCCAAACAGTATAAATCCTATCTGACACTCGTATTTAAGTTGGAATAGGATGAGTAGAGGAAGAAATGGTCGAAAATGGAAAATATACAGTCAGCAGAAACATGGTAGGTTGGTTTGCTACTTTTGCCCCGTTCAGTTGTTTTGTCCTTTGCGTTTCCAAAAAAGTATTTTTATAGTTTCTTTTAACTCATTCAATGTTATGATTTTTATTTTTTTAAGTTGGATTTAATTATTTATTTTCTCGAAAGAGTTAAATTATTTTTTAATATAAATACAGATTAAAACATTAATTTTTTAACAATGTTAGTGTAATAGTTCATGTGTACTTCATTTTGACATTATATTATTTGTCTTATATGTTACGTCAACAAATAATTTATATTTTATAAAAAAATTCATAAAAATAAAAAACTAACATGAAGTACACATGGATTGTCATACGAGTTACCATGTGTAAAATTTTAACATTTTAATCCTTTAAAGCAATTCGACTATTTTTAAAAGTTGAGGGACAAATTGACCAAAAAAAAAAAAAAAAGGGGGTCAAATTAACAAAGGATGCAAATGTTAATGGCTAAATTTATCATTAGATCTATATGCAAATTAATTTTATGATACTAGTTTAGAATCAAAATAGATTTTTAAATTGTTTATTGAATGACATAAAATAAATAGCGTCATGTTAGCATGAAGTACACATAGACTGTCACGCGGATAGTCATACTGACATTGTTAATAATAATAATAATAATAATATTTTAGTCCGTAATTACATTAAAAAAAGTAATTTAACTCTTTTTAAAAGATTAATAATTAAATTTAATTAAAAAAATTAAAGGTCAAATTGACAAGAAATATAAATACTGAAAAGTAGATTTATACTTGTAAACTTAATATATATAGATATATATAACAAATTGAACAAGTCAATGATTTCAGCAATAATCTTTTTTTTTTCTTTTTTATGTCTGTTTTATTATATGTGATTGAGTTTGTGGTTGCCTTCTGAACAATATTCCTCTAAAGTTCGAATCTACATCTTTCATTGAAAATGTAATATGCTTTAACATTGCATTTAATACTTGTCAATCGCAAAAAAAAAAAAAATTAGAGAAAAAATTACATATAATGAAATTTAAACCCATAACATATTTTTTATACAAAAAATTACGTTATAATAAAAATAAAAAAAGAATTTACCAACACAAAATCGAATCTTAGAACTCAAAAATTTACAAATCTAAATTTGTCTTGAGAACATTTTTACTCTCAATGATACGAACCCGAAAATGGGAAAAGCATGAAGATATATCAAAATAAATTAAAATATTAGCAAAAGTAATTTAATTAACACATTTAATTTTTGAATAAAATCATAAATAAATAAATAAATGGAACACATATTGAGAATTAATTAAAATAGAAGTTATAAGTCAAAACCCATAAGTTCGGCATTAAAATATTTAGAGAAACCTACCTTCAAATGATTAAGCTTTATGCAAACTGTAAAATATCAATGCTATCTGAAAATTTTATTTAACCATCAAATATACTATATTTTTCTGATGAAAAAAAAGAGATTATAATTATATATTTTTTTAAAAAAGTTCAACAATTAAATTATAAGCAAATTGCTAACTATACATTAATTTCTTTTTACACTCGTATTCAATCTTCAAATATCTCAATTTTCGTGCTTTTATTTAAACATTTCATATGAAAACCAAATATAAATGATTATGATGATATCGAGTAGAAAATGAATTTTTTAATTTCATATTTTCTGTTAAATCCGAATAACAAATATCTCACATAATGCTGGATAAAGAGGTCATGAAACTCGAGTAACACAGTGCATGAAAATTAAATTTAATTAAATTAAATGAGGCAACATAATTATAAACCAAGGAAGGACCCATACTAGGTAAAAACATGAGTTAAATAAATCACCTTAAATGGGTTCTGATGTTTAGGAAAAGTGATTGAAACACAAAAGATACAGCAAAAAGGATCTAAGGGCACTTGGGCTTGCCCTTGGAGTTCTTCAGGTCCCTGTAACAAGGGCATTCATGTTTGTTCCCGTATGTTCCTGATGGAACACATTTGCATTTCGCACAGCAAATTACACAGTATTTCAAGCATCTACCTTTAATCCCTGCCTTTGAGCACCTTATCTTGCACTTGGAATTGCAGAAACCTGCCAAATCACCAACTCAGTCATTAGCTTTTACAGCTACTCCGGAAAAAAAAAAACTATGTTTGACATTTGCCCGTTTGTTTGTTCATGTCCAACCTGCCATTGACACCTCGAAGAGCGAGGAGCTTAGGATAAGAGAAACAAGCAGGAATGTCACAAACACAAGCTTCATTCTATTTGCTTTGTAGGAACCAAAGGAAGTGTAATTTTAGGTAATGCTTTCTTACGAGGGCTGGCGATAAAAGGAGCCACCCCGGGGGGTTTATTTATAACATACCCACGACTCCTGCTAGGGACAGGTAAAAAAAAAGTCAGGAAATTGCTTGTAATTACCTAGGGAGAATAAGTAACATCCATCAACAGCAAATTCCAGGCTGTCTTGGACAGACTTGGAGGACCAATATATGTTTTTGGGCATGGTGGGGGTCACATTTCCTATTGGTTTATCGCTTTTATTTATCGTTTAAATATCGGATATGAGTATGTGTGATATATGAATGTATTTTTTTTTAAATTATACATTTAAAATTTCTTTGAAAGATTATATTTTCATATGTTTGGGATGTGAATTTTTTTTCAAAAGGGTAGCAGAAGAGTTTGGAAGGTAGAGAAAATGAAAAGGTATAATGGCATATATCACTTTCCATGAATGAAAGAGGAAATGGTCGGCCCTGTATTTTGCCCACCTAAACCATCCTCTGTCATGTGATCTGTTGGGATTCCCTGGGAAACCTACCCCAATGCCCACTCTTTTTTGAGTTCAAGTATTCTGATATGGATGCATGCATTCAATTCCAATATATTCCATCAATTTTAAGACAAAAAATTATATACATGAAGATTATATTTTTATAGTCGAATACGGATAACTTAAGAGATATTATAAAAGTTTGACATGATATTTTTTTTTAGAAAAATAACAGCATGATTGGATGAAATAAATTATCTCACTGCATGTATCGCAGGTGAGAAATGGGCAGAGTGATGTGAGTTGTGGTGGAGGTTAAGAGATGAGCAATGTCCAGATCTTATTTCTTTCACCCTTTGATTATTTGTCCCCATAACCCAGCATTGCAATCCTAATTCCTTAATCTTCAATGGCTTCCGTAAGCATGTCCAACATAAGATGTTTGAAATCTGAAGCAATAGAGCATGATTTCCCGAAGTTTTCACACGAAAAGGACATTGCCTCGATTTTGAAATAATTTTGAAAACAAATGTGTAATTTTAAATATGAAGGAACAGTTAATAACGAAGATTAAATAACGTGAATAAATATAATTAGGCATATAAATAATATACAAAAATCAACAATTAATAGAATATAAAAATACGAAGGAATGATAATTAAAATCTAAGCATGGATACTAAAGAGAAAAAAAAAATCAAAGCGAACGGGATAAAATGCCATTTTTGAACACTCGAGGGCAAAACAAAAATTTCCATATCGATTAAACACAAAACTACTATTCAAAACATATGGATTAAACACATATTAAGAGAAAGAAAATGGAGTGCTGATGCTATGGTTGTACCAGGAAGTGGTTTTGTGTCTTTGGATCACGTTGATGTTGGATCTGCTGTCAATGTAATGAACCTATCATGGCTGAGGCCATTGGAATTGTCCTCTTCGCATGTTGTTGAGAGAATTATTAATAAAAACATAAATATCAGAATTATTTTTTGGTGATTATGCGGGTCTTAAAAACATACAAATACGCAGATGGAACAACACATAATTAACTTCAATCTTAACTCTCAAAAATGTTCCCAACGAATTCGTTAAGATGTCGAAACTATTTTTCGAACAAAAGTTAGCTTGATGATACTTGAGAGAACATGAAAATTTCAATTTACACCAGAGTGTTATTAAGAAAAAAAGAAATCGTCACTGATTTTTTTGCTACCCGGGTGATCCATCATCTATAAAGTACCTTAAAATTCTTTTTTTTTTTTTAAAGATAATTTTTAGTCTCTATTAAATTCGTGAGTCAATTATATATGAAAAAAAATTATAACATCCTCATAAATTGTCTAAAAACTGATATTTTATTTCAAAGTTTTGAAAAGTTATGACTTGAATTTCACATTTAATCATCATCCTATAAATTTTTAGAATGTGCACATAATATTTTATAATTGAGTGGATAGAGATGATTTTCAAAGCTTGTAATTTTTTTTTAATTGTAAGAGAATTAATTTTATTCACTTGTATTTGAGCAGGGTATTTCAACATTAAGAGCAATAAAGGAAATTGCGTCCGATAATTTTGAGAAAGCTCATCAATTTCCCTAATGCTCGAAAAATCAGAATTCTTTTTTGGTGATTATGCGGGTCTTAAAAACATACAAATACGCAGATGGGAGAGCAAATTCTATATTAATATCGAGATGTTTATAAATTATAATAAAATCCGAAGTCAATGATTACTACAGTTATCATAACAACAGTTTAATTTTATTAATACTATGCTCCCTTTCTCAAAAAAGAAATTCTACATATATAAGTGGTCCACCATAAATCCTCTTAGGAATTGGCCTACAGCAGTTGGCGTAGGGTAATCTGTATGTTTAACTTTTCAAAAACTTAAAACATCATTTCATTATTTTGGTTAAGACCAAAAAATGTAAACTTAACAAGCAGTAATAAAAGCGGAAGTGTATAGATGATGAGAAACGAGGGGCTACCCAAACACTATTTATTATTTGGCTGGTCGACTAACCATGTTAGCAGTATACTTACCATCTTGGTTACTTTAAGTCCTTTTTGATACGACTATTGATCTTAGGAACCTACAGATCATGATAAAGAATCCAATGAAACAAAACAAAAAAAAAAAAAAAATATATATATATATATATATATATAATACATTAAATATTAAATAATTATATTTAAAAATAAAACTTAATATGTAGGGCTTAAACAAGCATATGTTTCCAAACAGGATGCTTTTCATCGTTTTGCTAGTTAACACTCGAAACAGAGGGTTTATATTTGGGAAAGCAGGGGAACAAAGGGTTGGCGTGGTCGACACTTTGCCTGCAAAGGTTGAGCCTTGGGCATGGTAAGCCCTGGCCCTTCGCTCATATCCACCATCTCTTCACCTTTTCTCTCCCACTCAAAGCATTGAATCAGTGACCCCAATGTTAATCCAACCATCCGCATGGCTAACCCTTCTCCGGGACATCGCCGCCTCCCGTTCCCGAATGGCATTAATCTGAATGCCATGTTCGACGGATCCAAACCCTCGAATCTCTCTGGCTTGAACTCATTAGGCTCCTCCCAATTGTTGGGATCGTTTTGTATAGCCCATGCGTTCACCAACAACATGGTTCCACGCGGTATACGGTACCCCCCCACTGAACACTCTTTGGATGACTCGTGAGGTACTAACAATGGACCAGTGGGCTTCATTCGGAAAGTCTCGTTAATTATGCAATGAAGATAAGGAAGATTGGGCAAGTCTGATTCTTCGATCAACCGATTTTGTCCGACCACTGTATCGATTTCAGATCGGGCTTTGTTCAAGACTTGGGGATGGTTCAAAAGGAAAGACATTGCCCACTCTAATGTCCCTGATGATGTATCAGTTCCAGCCAAAAGTAAAACCTGTTTAACATTTTCAATAACCGAGTTAGGATACTATTTACCGAGAGTAGGAATTAAGAACAAGACAGCAAGAAAAGCAAGAGCTTACTATCATGAGATTTCTAATCATTTCATCCTTGTAATTTTCAGGCTCTTGTTCTTGCGAAGACAACATGACTTCAATCATGTTCTTTTTTTCGACTGTGGATAAACTACTTTTCTTCCCATTTTTCATATTATGTCGACATTCATCAATCAATTCTTGTGTGAATGCCTCTCTTCTTTTGAACAAGTTGATCATCCTGTTCTCAGTTTTCTCGAAATACTTCATCACCGGCAGGAAATCACCCATGTTCGTTGCGCCGGCCAAAAGAAAGGATTCCCTCATTATTTCACGAAACCGGGTGCCTTCCTCGACGACAGCCACATCGTCGCCGTAATATCTTTTCCCGGCTATCATCCGCATCATCAAGTTCAGCATCAGCTCGAAAAGTCTGGATTTCAAGTCCACCGTTCGATCACGATCCTTGAACAGCTTCCGTAAGAGCAAACGGACTTCATCGAGGCGTGTGGCGTACAGCAATTGGAGACAGTGCCCCGAAAGAAGTTGAATCGACGATATACGCCTCAAGTTCCGCCAGTTATCACCGTAGGAATCCCAGACAAGGCTAGTGTAATTATTACCTAGATGCTTCCCGTTTAAAAGTAAAGGGCGGTTGGCAAAGATGATGTCGTTTTTGGTAAAGCATTCCTCGGCAGCCGCTGCCGATGAGATAACCACAACGGGGCGTGACCCAAAATGGAGGAGAAGGACACGGCCATGGTTGGCGGAGATCTTGGCGAGGGAACGGTGGAGAGGCTTCTTGAGAAGTAAATAGAAGTGGCCGATGAATGGTAAAGAGGGAAAAGGGGTGGGAGGATGGTTTTGGAACTTGTGGTATAAGTAGACAGTGATGGAATAAAGAGCTAGAAAGAGGAGGATTTGCAGAAACATGGCTCGGCCGGGGATGATCTTCAATTCTCAGGATTGTCCTAACTATAATCCAAATAGATTTATTTGAATTTGCACGCTTCCTTCCCCACATGAGGTGCTCAATGGTGGAAAATTCAACCACGCAACAGTAAATGAGATCAGATATTGTAACTTTCCATATTTTCTTTTTCTCAAGGAAATTTCAACGCAAGTGCTCAATTTCTCGAACCTTATATATATCTATAACAATTTATGTGGAGATAATTGTTGCAAGTTCATCGTAAAATTTATATAGTGAAATTTTATTAAATTAAAAAAAATTAGTTATATTTGAAAAAAAAATTAAACTAAAATGATAAAATTAAATTGTTTTTTAATTATTTTTTACATTCTTTCCTACGATTAATTGTAAATTTTATAAATCTAACACGTTCAATTAATCAATATCAGTTATCAAATTAAATTGATTAATTTATTATGGGTTATTAAATTCAAATAATCATTTTATAAATTTATGATGCTCTAAATTTATATTTTAGTGAAATAATATTTTAATTAAGATTATTTTATTTAATAAATTATAATTAATAGGTTTGCTTAGATAAAATAGTTCTAATTTTACTTAAAATTTTATATAATATATTTTTATAGAGATTTAATTTAATAAAAAATGTGTTTCATAACTATGGATATCGTTGTTATAAATGAAAAATTATTATAAATTGTTAAAATAAAACATAAAAAATAAATTCTATTAAAAACTTAATTATTATAACAAAATACTGTTAGAACGGATAATTATTATAAAAAGAGTTGATTGTATGTATTGTAGACTCAATAATACGTATAATCTATATACCTATATATAAAATAAAGATTTGTTTATAAAAGAAAGGTCCTTTGACACATGTCCAACCATTATGCCTTTTCTTTTTTTACATTATAATAAGAATGGTTAAATACCAATTCTAGTCACTCTATTTTTTAAGGTTATATTTCTCTTCTTCTTCTTTTTTTTTTTTTTGTATTTTAGCAAAATGGTTAAATTTTAGTTTTGGTTCCTCTAATATGTTTAAACTTGAGATTTAATCTCTAACTTTAATTTTTAAAATAAACTGATTTTATATTTTATAATGTTATTAATTAGTTCAAATAGTTAATATGTAACTTCTTGGCTAAAACAATACGTTATGTGTACCCACGGTGATGGTGTTCACATTGGTAGAGAAGCTATGGGTCACCTCAGCACCAACAGTTGTGTTGGTCGATAGATTCACAATATGGTAATAAGATGCGTTAATTGAATCACCCTTTTCATTCCTGTATTGACAAACAAGGTATTAAACTTGACATTATATCATTTGGAATGTTCAGTTGTAGATAGGTATATAGAACGTAACCACATGCAGAGCCAAAGAAGCAGTGAGATCTGCATTGGTGAAGCAAACGGCGTACTTGATTTATTTATAGATTGGAATAAAGAGGAGGATTTGCAGAAACATGGCTCGGCTGGGGATGATCTTCATTTCTATTATAGATTTATTTATAGATTGGAAGAGGGCTGAAAGTCTTGAGTCTTTGCATTGGACCAATAGGAACCCCAAATCAGGAATACTGTTGCTGCAATAGAAATGCTTTAATCGATGGTTGACTTTATATCTTCTTTCTAATCTTTGAATTACATCTTACCTACTCCAGTTTGTTTTCCTATTTTCCTCTCTATTTTCCAAAAAAATAAACGATGATAAGACAGAATAATTCCTTTTAATTGATTTAAATATTACAAACGGATCCAAGCTTAAGTGAGGGATGACATTAACATATGACTTCATGTAGAAATTTGTATGTTATTTTTTCCAAAGCCCCCTATCTAAATAATTAGAATTTTATGTTCCACGTTGGCACAGTCCCATCACAATAAATTCTGCTACTCATATTTTTCTATTTATGACCTCATCGATTGAATCGGGTTAGAATGAATTTAAGTATAATATTAATATTTTTATATTTATTTAAGTTTGATTTGATTTAAAATACGAGTTTAAAATTTTATCTAAATATAATTTAAGTTTATTTATATTATTTTTAAAAAATATTTTAATTTAACATTTAATAATTTCACATATTTTTTATTTATTAAAATTTTTTTATATTGTTATCTTAACATTATTTTAATGTTTACATTATAGTAATATTATATATTTAGTATAAGTTTATTTTTTTAATGTGTAAATTAAATAATATATAAAAATAATTTAATATAAAATATTATAAATTTAAAAACAAATCGGATCAGATTCAAACCTTAATTATTCAATCTCAAACCATATTTTAAACGAATCTAATTTTATTATCTAAATCTATTTTTCGAACATAATATTTTTATCTAAAATCTTCTAAACTTCGAACTTGAATACTAAATATGAACAGAATATTAAATCAGTTGTTGATGGGGTTATTATTATAATATTTAAAAATCGTGCATTCGATGAACTTAATTATTTAATATTTCTATAAAAATAATTATATAGAAATTAAAAGTCTAGAAAGATTGAATATGGGACATTCTGGAAGATTATTGACTTCCAAGTTCGAACACGATGAGGTCAGGATAGACAAAACATGTCTGTTGAAAATATAAAAATGTGAAGCGTAAAAGATAGAAATGGAGAAAAGTAGGAGAAAAGCGATGTGAAGGTTCCTTATTCCACGATTCCCATTTTAACCCAACCCCTGATTTCAATTTTGGTGGCCATTGGCTAACAAAGTTACCCACTATTTTACATAGGTATATTGCTAAATTTACCACTTAATATTTATCTTTTCTTATCAATTTCATCCTTATGTTTTTGTTAAATCCGGCTTTCGATTTATATAAAATTTGATCTTCAATTAAAAAAAAAAAAAAAAAGAGTCAAAGCTGTTATTTTTAATGAAAATAATGATTTAAACATTAAGTTTTTTAAACATTATAATCATGAGCAAATTTAGAAGCGCCGGGAACAAGATTTTTATATAAAAATACTTTGTTGAAAATATGAGTTTGAGCCTACATTGAACCTGTCTATTTTATATAAATGTCTTGGCCCCTTTGTCAACATTTTTGACTAATGGCAATCCGCATGTACTCTGTACTAATTTTTATAAATTTGTTTTTATTTTGTTCTGAATATTTTATGATATTTGAAATTATTTATTGGTGTGACATGTCACGTCAACATGAAGTATACATGGACCGCATTTAACATTGTTAAAAAATTTTAATGTTTTATTTGTTGGGGTATGACGTGCCGGAGAAGAATGCAAGTCAAATTGAGAAAAGAGGGGTTAAATTTGTGATTATGCTTTTGACTATCAGTATATAATATCTACATTAGAATTGTATTTTAGGGTGTAATAAGATTTTAAAACATTTATATCACCGTCGTATTGTGCATTTAATTAGTATTATTGAATTAGGTGCAAATTCCGTTGATTAAGGACAAATGTCGGATTCATCCGAATCGAACCTTTATAGAAGAATTGTATTAGGAATTTAAGCCCAAACAATGGAGCCAATTTGTTGACCAACTTCATGTGGCGTTGATTTAGTTTCTTATAACCCCAAAATTATAAATGATTCCCACTTCCATCCCCCTCCCGAATAGAAAAGAAAAGGGAGTTTGAATCAGGTTATTCAATCATGAAAATAACAAATTTAAACCCAATCTGAACATGCCTCAGCCCTTTGGGAAATTGAGTTGGATTTCGTTTTCCACAAGAAATTGTGATTGAAAATCAT
Source organism: Kokia cookei (assembly GCA_039519145.1). Classification (NCBI taxonomy): domain Eukaryota; kingdom Viridiplantae; phylum Streptophyta; class Magnoliopsida; order Malvales; family Malvaceae; genus Kokia; species Kokia cookei. The sequence continues at coordinate 21,321,864 of CM076902.1, forward strand.
AAACCTTCTTTGTTTGCAGAAATTGGAATTCATCAACCTTCTCTCACTCTTCCATGATAATCCCCACCATCACTCAAACAAACAATCTTGGGTATCAAGAAAGAGGAGCTCTTATTGCCTGCCAACATTGACTACGTCAACCATTTTTAACCAATATAATTGATTTTTTTTTAAAAATAATCTCATTTAATTCATTAATTACAAAATGACTTAAAAGTAAAAATTATATATGTAAATGATTTGATCTCTCCGGTGATCACCGACAGCATCGTCCTCCAATGATGACCTAATCATCGACTTTTAATAGATAAGTTTTTGGGTGCCATCATTGTGTTAGGCGACACCAATATGTATTTTTTAAAATACCTGTGAAAATACGAGTATTCATTGTGGAGGAAAAAAAAAAAGAAAAAAATTATATTTTTAATAGATGTCACCGGTCCGTCAGGGGACGTCGGAAAATTTTCAAAAAAAAAAAGGGTGGCACCGATAAATACTTGAAAAGTAAATTCTTTTGTCATCCATTCTCTAAAACAAAGACCTGAATCTGATGCAGCAACAAAATTGATGTAGATGAAAAAGCATCGGGGAAGATGATCATGGAAATCAAACGGTGGAAAGCAACCCAATAGCTTATCTCCTTAATAATTTCACTTCTCAAACACGTTGTATCAGGTTTATGAACAACAGTATATACTAAAATTTCCAAGAACGTAAACAAACAAATAAGCAAAAACCTCCAGAGCTACAGTTACCTACTAAACCACCCGAAGAAGGAAAAAGAAGGAGTACATTCGTCGTCGAGTGAAGAAGCATGAGAATAAAAAAGATGAAATGTCATCACCTTTACTAAAATCCCATAATAAAGCTCCTCCTCTTTTCTCCTTTATCTTCTCCAACGACATCCTTTACTCCATTTCTCAAAATCCACCTGAAGTAACAGTAGATTTTTATTAGCATGATTGTGGAAGGCACAAAAAAACTATAAAAGATCAGTTTAATTTAAAAGAAATAACAATGTGATAAAAGGTCTAAAAATAGTGGTAAAAATATATATATATATAATTTAAATTTATTTTTTTAGCTGTAATTAAGGCACTACCAACCTTGGAATTAGGGATGTCAAGTGGATGAGGCGAGTGTGGGGGTGCTCTCCCCGCACTTATCCTCGTCAAGAATTTTCATCTCCATCCTCATCCCGCGACCCATTATGAGTACAGAACCCAAAATCATTTCCGTCCCACAACCCGCAAGACTAAAACCATCACTGTCTCACCACCCCCACGTGGATCTCCAGACTCACCTAATCCTCACTATACCCGCCTCTTTACTCACTTCATATAATATATTTATAAGTATCAGTTAAATAAATATACACCAATTTTTTTATGAAAAAAATATGAATGTTTTGACTGAGCAATCTTTCTTTATTATTCTTAAGCTCACGTCTGTCGAGTGTGAGCTCCCTTCAAATCAAAAATTTTTGCACAAAAATTAATAGTGAAGTAATTTCGCAATTTCTATCAACTTTTAAACCAAGTTGTAAATAAGAAAAATATCTATAGAATTTGTCTGAAATAATCTCTTCAGATAATTTTCTCTTTACAACTTTCTCTTAAATTCAAGTGTGTGAAATAATAACTCAAAGCTCTCTTTATATAGGGAAAGTTTAGAGAGTTCAATTATGAGTAAACTTAATCACTTTAATATTAAATTAATATAATATTTGTAAATATAAATATTAGATTAAATTTAATATTAAAACTTATTTAAATTAATAAAATATTTATTTACAAAATAAACATTAAATTTAATTTTAAGATAATTACTTTAATATTAAATTAATAAATTATTATTAAGATAATTATTAAATTAAATTTTTATAAATGTTCATTTTCTAAATATGCTTATTATATTATATGAGTTGGGTGAGGATGATCTGACGCGGGGCGGAGAAAAAAAAAATAGATCACACAAAGCATTTTGTTTCTAAAGGGAATAATAAAAGAACTTTCAAAAATAAATTTAATTCCATTTTTTGGGTTGAGAGAAATATAGGCAAGTATAAGGTTATACTTATGCCTGTCCCATCACCCACGAAGTTCTAATTTTTCTCTACATTCTCGCCCCATCACCCGCGAAATTTGTACTCATCCCTGCTTAATTGGGTGCGAGTGGGGTAAGACCTTGTGAAACCCGCCCCATTGACATTCCTACTTGGAATAAAGCTGTAACAGCCACCTTAAAAACTAACGTATTTAAAATTAAAATGATGCCATCAATGTATCAAGGAGAAAAAACAACAGATTGGTAATGGGTTTGGTTTCTTAAAAGATGTATCCGACTACTTTTTGAAATGATGACGGGAGAGTTTCAGTGGTTGCATTAAAAGTTTCGATGGTTGCATTAAATGTGATTTTAAATTTATTCTCTTTATTGGATTTGATTATGTTTGTATTTTATTCCTATTTTGTTTTAAAAAAAGGAATTTTTTTTTTAAATTAACTCATGTCGCCTGACAAGTCAATGACACTCGTAAAAAAAATATCTTTTTTCATTGTGAATACTCGTATCTAAAAACACATTATAGTATTGCTTAACACAGTGATAATACCCAAAAATAATATACTTTTTAAAAAGTTGATGATTGGGTCATCATAGGGGGACAATGACGTCGATGTATTAGGCGGCACTGACGAGCATTGTGAACTTCAGGTCATTTTTGTATTTAATTTTTTCCTTAGATCATTTTCGTAATAAATTAATTATTTTATGTTATTTTTATAAAAAGCCAACATAATTGCATAAAGTTGAGATGACATGGCCATAGTTTATGTTAATCAATTTTAAAAAAAAAAAACAAATTTAATTAATTAATTAATTATAAAAATGATCCAAGTAAAATTATATAAAAAATGACTTAAAACCCATAGTGTTTGTCTGTACCACTAAACAATGTTGAGCCAATGATCGGCTTTTTGAAAAAAGAAATTTTTTGGATGTTACCACCGTGTCAGACGATACCAGTATGTATTTTTGTCAATTTATCAGGCAACACCCGTGATATTTAAAAAAAGATAAAATATTTTTTAAATGGGAGTCGTTAGTCTTTCAGGAGACACCCGTTAAAATTTTTAAAATTTTTTTAGGTATCGTAGTTGTGTTAAGCGGTACTAGCGATATTTAAAAAAAACCGTTGTAGAAAAAGTAGTTTGAAGCTTCAGTCATTACTTTTAGAAGATTTGGAACCAACTATTGAAAGATCTAAACCGTAAAGAAATCTCTTCTTTGGTGTCAAAAATTGACACGAAAGACCATCTTAAACAACAACATCAGTGACTATTGAATATGATGACTAAGATTTTAATTGAATTTTTTTTAAAATTGTCATCAACTTGAAAATTCTCATTAAATATTTTTTCCTTTCAATTTACGTATTGGGTTATTGAAATTAAATGCTTCTATTTTTTTTGTTCAAATTCCCATTAAAATTCACTGAACTTTCCTTTCAATTATTATTTTCTTTCTTTCTTTTCACGTTGTCTTTATTGTTTCTTATTTTATTTTCATTTCTTTATCTTTTTTCTTCAATTGAAAATCTAGCTGTTGTATTCAACAGTCATGATGTTGCTGTTTACAGTGACCATTTTTGTCAATTTCGACATTAAAAAAGAGATTTTTTTTCTTCTTGTTAATTTTTACAGTTTAGATATTTCAGTAACCGATTTCAAATCTTTTAAAATAATAATCAAAATTTTAAATTATTTTTTCTACAACATTTTTTTTAAATATCACTGATGCCGCCTAACACAACGGTGATACTTAAAAATATATATATTTATAAAAATTTTAATGGGTGTTGCCTGCCATACTGATGACATTAAATTTTTTGTTTTGAAAATTTTCCGATATCACTTGACATATTAACGACACTAATTAAAGAAATATTTTTTTCTCCACTATAAATATTCGTATTTTCACGGATATTACAAAAAAAACATACTGGTGTTGCTTGATATAGTGGCGGTACCCAAAAAAAATCTTTTTAAAAAAACCGATCATCGGCTGATCATTGGATGGCGATATCACCGGTGTGTTAAGTGACACCGATAGACATTGATTTTCATGTCATTTTCGTATATAATTTTTCACTTTAGATCATTTTTGTAATTTATTAATTAGATTAAGTTATTTAAAAAAAAAGGCACATTGTAAATGACAGTCATCAAGATTTTACATACTTCCATGTTTTTGCATTCAGGGTGTTTTAGATTTCTAGTTTAATACAACTTTGATCCCCATTTTTTCTTGTCTGTTTATTTGAGGATGTTGACAATGACATACCTAAAGAGAATGAGGAAGAAAATATGAGAAATAATGTTCACATTTCAAATGATGTTTACATAGATGGAAATAATCAAAAAAAGAAAAACACCTGACGTATCTACTTCACATTTTAAAATGGGAAGGAAGAAATTCTCAAAGCAAATTGGAGAGGATGCAAAATTGTCTAATCAAATTAAAAAATTATGCAATACAGCTGACAATATGAGTCAAGCCACATGTACTTTGACTCCTGCAATGGATCCTCATGGTATTCCACAAGCAGTCAAAGTGTGATAGCATATTGGAGGAAGTTCTAGAAGTTAGTACGCTATACTTTTTTCTCACTAAAATTATTTCTCAGTAAGGACAAGCGAATTATGTTTTTATAAATGAATCTCAAGTTAGAACTTTGTAACTTAAGACGGAAACGGAGGAAAATTAAAAATTTTCTAGTCTTTTAGGGTTTAGAGATATCTACTATGTGTCTAAATAATAATGCTAAACTAATTTTATCAATAGTTGTTTATGTTTGATTTTTGGATATTGAATTTATGTTCTACTTATTTATGTGTAATCTAGTTTTATCAATAGTTGCTTATTTTTTATTTTGGATATAAAATTTCTTCACAGGTGATGAGTATGATGACAATTCCAGCGATGATGAAAGGAAAAAAAAAAGATTTTACAATGTATGAATGTTTTAATCGGTTATTTGCTGTTGCATCTTCTTCTATGCAATTATATTATGAGAAATATATATTAAAGCAACCATGCATGAATTCAAAATAGTCAGCTGAGGCATGAATCTGAGAGATCCTTGACGGTCATGCATCACGTTGTATGATTAATTTTAGTATGTCAAAAATTGTATTCACAAGTTTATTGAGAGTTTTGGAGACAAGAAACAATTTGCAAACTTCAAGACACATATCTTCTCATGAAATATTGTGAATTTTTTTGTACATCTTGGGCACTGGTGCAAAAGTTTCCCAATGTCGAAAAAATTTTCAAAGGTTTGGAGCAACAATAAGTTGATACTTTGTAATTGTGCTTGAGAAAGTTTCAAGGATGACCATTGATTTAATTGCATTCGATGATCATTTTTTTAGCTCAATACCCGAACAAATATGTAATGGTTCTAGAGATATGCCGCATTTTAAGGCTAAAATTTAATATTATATTATTATATTTTAATATTTTTTATCAATTAAAAATATGCATCAGACTAATATGATTATTTGTTCAGAATTACATAGGTGCAATTGATGATACTCATATTATCGATATTCTTTCACCAAATGAATAAATTCCATACATTAGAAGAATGTGTATTTCGACTCAGAATGTTATGGCAATATATGATTTTAATACGTGTTTCACCTTTGTTATGGCTGGATGGAAAGGACCAACGCATGACACCAAAATATTTCTTAAGGCAATTTGAGATTCAAAATACAAATTCTCGGACTCACCAAATGGTAAGATATTTCATTTATTTCATTTTTTAAATAACAAAGTATAAGTTCTTTAATTGATAATTTAGAAATAAACAACTCTTGAATTAATTGTTTATCATATTATGATATGTAGAAAAATATTATCTTGTTGATTCTGGATATCCTTCAATGAAAGGTTACCGTGGACCATATAAATGACAACTATATCCTTTACCTGACTTTTGTAGAGGTAGACCTAAATTATATCTAGTAAAGAAGAGAAATTAAATCATTCACATTCATCATTACGGTGTGATTGAACGAACTTTTGGTGTTTTGAAAAAAATGTCATTTTAAGGGATAAGTCAAGTTATAATTTTGAAAAGCAAACGATGATCTTTGTTGTTAAATGACGATACACAATTTTATCCGAAAACATGTTGATCGAAATGATGCATATTTTATGAAACGTGAAAAATATTAACAGGGCATATGAGAATATTATTGATCTAGAAGATGTGCATGATGATGATGATGATGCTATAGTTTCTAGTTTAATGAATTCACTTTAAATTGCAAATGCTAATGTAAATTTTTTAATATTTATATTTAGTATATAAATATTACCCCTTTTTGAAACTTTAATCCAAATACATATAATATTTTAATTTGTTAGGTTTATGTTTTTTATGTTATGTTATGTTATGTTTATATTTAATATGAGTTATATATTCAAATTACATTTTAAAATAAAATAATATAAATGTATTAAAATCATTAAATAAAAATAAAAAAAAGAACTTCTTTTCCGAATAAAAATAAAATTACATTTTCTTCCCTTTCACCCAAGTTTCTAACCTTTGCTGCCGTTTCTCTCCACTGGTTCCAACAACAGGGACACCTACACTTGGGTTCTTCCTTGTCATCATTTCCAACAACACAATCCCATAGCTATAGACGTCGACTTTGGCAGTGATGGGAAGATTGTAAACCCACTCAGGCGCCATGTAACCTCTTGTTCCTCTAATCTTGGAGAAGCCTGAACCTTTAGGACTGTCTTGATTCAGTAGTTTGGATAGTCCAAAATCTGACACTTTAGGATGATAGGTGGAATCCAATAGTATGTTGTGAGGCTTTACATCACAGTGCAGAACCCATTCCAAGCACTCTTCATGCAAATAAGCCAGGCCTTTGGCGGTGCCCACCGCAATATCCAACCTTTTCTTCCAATCAAGTGAATTAGACACGAGGTTGTTTGCTAACGATCCATTTTCCATGTATTCATACACTAAAAGCCTATGCTTCCCCTCTGCACAGAATCCCCACATCTCAATCAAGTTCATGTGATTAAGTCTGCCGATTGTGCTTACTTCTGCGAGGAACTCATCCTCTCCTTGATGTGCTTCAATATTAAGTCGTTTAATGGCTGCAATTCGTTGATCCGGTAAAACTCCCTTGTAAACCACCCCACTTCCTCCCCGTCCGATCTCTTCATGAAAACCTCGTGTTGACTTTTTCAACTCACCGTATGTGAATCTTTTGAATCCAGTTGCAGCCACAAGGTACTCTGATGTCATGGTCGATGCATCGGGGCTTTCCCCTGTTCTGTACAGGAAAACGAACAACAGAAAGACGCACATTATCTCAAACAATCCAATTATAGAAGCGCACCAAATCAAAATATTCAATGTTTCATATCCTGTTTTCTTGAGATAAAGTCTGTCTAATTGTCTTGTCTGCTTGTTGGTGCAATTTAATTTAAATTCCTGAACAGGTTTGTTGTTGTAGGGGAATGATTTGGGGAGTTTCAAGTAAAGGGTTCCACTGTAGCTATTGTAACGATGACCATTGCGCAATTCCGATTTTGAATAACAGCGCTAGGCACCATCTTCTGGGAAATATCTATATTGAAAAGCTTTACAACATGAATCCAAGCAAACTCGGAGGCACTCCTGGAACGTGTAATTCCGGAGGTTGTCGTGATGGTAGCCAAAAAAGTTAACATGACGAAGTTGGACAAAGTTGACATCATAATTACATGAAAGCTCAAATTCTGGTTCGCACCCATCGTTCCAATCCGCATGGTTTTTCATTTTGAACCCTCGGAGACAACCACACTTGGGACCCCAACCTGGATCATAGCTACATATACTATTTGGTCCACAGGCTCCATGAATCCTACAGGAGTTAGACATAGCTTGCCATGTGACAAACCAAACCCCCTGTTCTTCGAGACTGTATAATCTAAGGTTACCATCAAAATCAAGGGTTAATCTTCTCCAAGGTCCAATACCAAAATCAGTTGATCTGAACTCCATTTTGTCAGAAGATGTAAAATGGCCTGAAGAATCCAACACTACGATTCTGCTATCATTGTATCTAGTTCTACCTTGGTCATAGTCCAAGATGGTTGAATCCGGCCAGTAGATGCTGGATGTGTCGGAACCATTCAAGACAAGACGAAGAACATTATCTTCGTCAAACAACAACCTGTATTTTCCTGAAGAATGGTTAGTTCGGCTTCGTGCTGATACTAGCCTTTTGTACCGATTGAGGGGTTGTCCAGGGAGGAGCGTATCAGTCGGTGAATCAAAGCTTTGCCAAAGAGTAAGATTGTCCCGAGTTTTGAGAACAAGATTACCTGAGTCAAGGAGATTCAACTGCGACCAAGAGCCGTCTTTAACTGCGTCATTGCTCGTCCAGATTACGGATTCGGCATCGGTAATGATGATTTCATTGGTTTCCAGTATGGACAGCTTTGATCGCCTTCCATTAACAGGCACATCCCGGTTTGCCATCCAAACTAGAGTGTGGCTGCCGTCATGGCAAGGCTTGGTGAACCAGATGGAGAAGCAATAAGCGTTTTGGCCGACGGGGTAAAAGCCAGCGGAGAACATGCCGTTAGCCGATATCAAAACATCACCTGGATTCTCCACAGACAGAGACGAACCTTGGCTTAGATATGGAACAGCTGACGAAGTTAACCCGAGGAACAGGAACAATATGATAAGCATGGATTTTAAACACTTGGTGGCCATGAATATTTCTTGGCCTGCAAAATTCATGTCATGGACCCAATATTCTCTTCCCCAGCTTCAGCTCTTTGCACCAATTTACCTGCATCTTCCCAACTTTACCATCGGGAAAGCAACTGGTTAGTACCGTTTCATTTGTTGTTCCACAAGTTGACTCTTCCAAGCAAGAGCAGCAGCAGTGTTTGTTATCGATTCAACGCCGCGTGTTTTAGGAAGCTTGGTAGGGGCCCTTTGACATTTTCCTGATAGACTTTTTAGCTGTGGAAATTTCACATCAAGAACTTTCAATTGCCAGTAGTCAATTGCAAAATGGGTTCGTATTTTTATGTTTGGTACTGACGATATTATATGTTGTTTTCCAGTATTTGGCACTTAAATTTATTTATTATCCTCTTAGAAAATAATACGTGAAATTGAATGGAGAGGAATTAGATGAGACTTGAAAAAAAGAATTACATAAATTATTGGTGAAATGTGAGAAGTGTGGAGAGGCAACCCTTGACACTAACATCTTTGGAAACCACAACATTATACCATAAATTTAAGAAACAATTGTTTCAATTTTCACACTTCACAACCCCACACCAGCTTAAATACAAATTGCTAAATATAAGAAAATAAGAAACAAAAACCCAATGCTAGAATTATCTGCGCCTGCTTGGGAAATTCATCTTCTCATAATGCTGTATAGAGAGAAGAGACAAGCAAAGGTGAACCTCATCTTTTCCCCACCGAGCCGGCGGCTTGGAGTTTATCATCTTGGGCGGAGCCCAAGGGAAGGGTGAAGCAGCTTGGGGTTTCGAAAGCGGCCAAAGGTAACGGGAGTGGAGACGGCGGAAACCACCGAGAGGCAAAACCACGGATCGAAGCTGCTGGGTTCCACAACCGATGTTAGCCCAGTGCCTGGTACAGATCAACTCCCAAAGACGCTCGTCTCTGGCAGTCTTGAGCCACAGCTTACTCACGCAGGAGGCCTTTGCTAAGGTCCTGGCATCAACGTGTTTCAGAACCTCGTACAAAAGGTTTTCATCCAAATTCATGAACCCCCCAGTTTGGGGATCGGGATCTTCCTTGACTTTCTTCAAATTGGGAGAATCTGGGGAAATTCGTTTCATTGAAAGAAACAGGAGGCTTCGGCTTCACGGTTGGGTTGGGGGTGTGTGAGATTTAATGTGAAAAAAGGAAAAGGGCTATTGGAGCCACTTTTGTTGGGTACCGATGTGGACAAACAAGATAAATGCATGTGCTGCTGTACGGTTCCTCTGTTTTCTTTTTTATCTTTTTGTCAAACCTATTCTGCAATTATGAGTTTTTTTTTATTCAAGATAAATTACAAAATTATCATTTAATTATTTAATTTAAAGTACATAGAATAAAAATTTATAGTTTGTGCTTGATTCAATTTAAAATTTAAAAATTTTAAAAAATAAATATTCAAAATAGTTAAATTAAAATTCTAAAAAGTACTTATTTAAAAAGAAATTCTCAAATTTCTGAACATAATAAAAAGTGACGTTGCTCCGGGCTTGGAGTAGGATTTCTGGCTTTTATTGGGCCTTTATCGTTTATAAGGCTTGGGCTTTTATTTGTTTATTTATATAAAACACACGTGGGATATGTTCTGTAAAAAAAAAAACTTCAAAATAAATTTTGATAGAAAGGCAATGAGTCGATGACTAGATATATTTATGGGTCGGGTTAAGTCGAGTTTAAGTTAAATTTATTCATAATATTAATATTATTTATGTTTATTCAAATTCAGCTTAGCTCGAAATATGGATTTAAAATTTTGTCTAATCTCATCTATATTTATAAATAGTTAACTTGAACCCGTTTTAAGACTATCAATATTATATTTAAAATTTTTTACAACATATATTTAGATTTTTTTGTTTAATATATTGTTCATTTATTAAACTTTTATATAATCATATCAATATTTTTTAATGTTTACATCATAATATTATATAATAGATTTAATTTTTATGTGTTATAAATGACATAATATATAAAAATAAGATAATATAAAATATATTAAAATTTTATTTTTATTCAATTATACATTTAAAAATTATATTTTATCAAAAAAAACATTTAAGAATTATATATAAGTTTAGTTATTTTTATATTATGTAAATATATAGTTGATAAATTGTCAGTCAAAATATTTAACTTCACAAACAATGTTTAAATATTATCATTTATCTAATTTTTATTAGATTTTAAAAGAGTATGTGTCACCCTTTAAATTGTACTCATAATTCATAAAAAATTCGTAAAAGTCTAAAATTTTCAATGAAAAAAAAAGTTCAATTTGATGCAAATATTTTTACATTCAATGGGTAAGATAAGATATTACCACTTGTCTGATTAGTTTTTTTAGTAAATTATAAAAATAATCATTCAATTATTAGTATATTCTGATTATCTAAATTAATTTTTTTTTAGTCATTAAAATTATTGAAATTTAATATTTTAATCACTTATCCATTAAATTACTAGTAGAGTATTGATGTAATTTTTAATGATAAATTTAACCTTTCAATACTTAGATTTAATCAATTTAATCTTAGTTCTAAAAAATTTAAAATATTTTATCAATATTAATTCTTAAAAATTTAAAAAAACTTTAACAAATAAAATTTATTTTTGAATAAAAATACCTACAAAATTATAAATAAATAAATTAATACTCAGTTTTCCGTTTTTCTTTGTGACTTCAATAGAATCCCATGCATGCTTAAATTGCTGCATGTCAGAAGTTTCAGTTCGACTGTTCTGTATTCCAAATGCTGAAAAGAGAAACTAATTCATGTAAAACTAGTGACTGAATTTGCATGAAACAGATCATTAACATGCAATGAAAATGAACCCTGGTGAGCTTCCTGGAAAATAAATAATCAATGAACACAATTTCTTCCACCTTCTTTCTCTTTACTGCGTTGTGCCAATGAATTGAGCAGCAAAAAGACAACCAACCCATGATAATCAAGCACATTTAGAAACAGATCTCAAGAAATACCAAAGATACCAATTACAAAGTTAAACAAAAGAGCCCCTGAATGATAAATAGGGAAACTCAAACCTCGGCCTTAGTGGACGAAGATATGAACTCTTCACCGCCCGTACTTACTGCGTTATTCGAGTCTACTTGAGCCGAATCTGATGGAACGGCGGTAGACGTAGGGGAAGCAGCTCGAGCTTTGCTCATCTCCTTGGAATACACCTGGAGGATATCCATGCCGTTGTCGTTGTCGCCGGAGAACGATGCCCCGGCGAGCGAGAAAGCCTCCTGTTCGATCGACATGGCAGCGGCGGAGGCTTCCTCTTTGGGGATAGTTCCGTAGCGTTTGGATAGGAGGGGTTGTGAGGAGGACAGCGTGTCGATGAGACGGTTGATGACGGCATCCCGGGTTCGTTGGGTGGGGGGCCAAATTCGAAGGGTGAGATTGTTGAGCTTGGCGGAGGTGTCGCCTACTTGAGGGCTATTCGTCGCAGTGGTGGAATCAGGATCCGCCATTTGTTTTGGGTGGTGACACTGAGGGGAGAGTGGGAAAATACTTGCGATCCCAACTAAACAGCAGAGAAAAAGTTAAGCTGTTTAAGCACCATGGGCTTCCTTCATGTGTTTGTAACCCTTGTCAATCACTTAGACTGGCTGTTGTAGTGTACAAACGGTCACCAAATTCCAAGACCTTTTATTTTGTTGTGCCCATTTTCATTTTTATTTTTGACAACCCAAAGTTTTATTCAGACAAATGCGGTTTATAAAATAACCTGAAACAATCAAGGATTCCAACTATGATTGTAGCCTCAGTGTTGAACCACGGACATGGGGAAATCCGACTGACATCAAGCACAAACCTGGGACAACTGACATCGTCTGATACCAGACACAGCTAACTCATACTTCTGAAAGAACATTGATCAACGGAGCTACCAATTTTTATCTTTTGGAATGCTGATATTATCTCATTTAAGTTAAATGCTGAATTGTTTGTGATCTACGAAGTTAACTTGGGTCTCCCCCAATTGATTTTAGATTAGATGCTTAACATAATAAGCAAGCACAGATATGCAGTAGTTCATCACTTTCTGTCTCTACTATTGGATTATCTTAAATTATTGATTGCCTGCAAGCACAGTCTTCTCCTGCTTCCAACTTAAAATTTTGAGGCTAACCAAAGCGTAGGGATCCCCGTGAAATCTTAGTGGACTAGTGTTGGAATGATTCATGAGGTGGTGGAAACAACAACCGTAAGCTCCCATTTATGACGGCAGATTGGGGTAGGTGAGGTTCATCTACCAATAATTGCTTTAAAGTTATGGTAAATCGGTTTTTAAGAGTTGAGGATGTCTACTAATTGAGATGGTCCATCGCAATAACTCAGGTACAGATAACGTAAATGCATGATTATGCATTTGTATGGCTGTCGTTGCCATAAAAATTTGTTGATAGGAATCCAATCGACCCCAATATCTGATGCAGTAGATCAATTGATGATTTGTTTGAAACATTGTGGAGTCTGATGATGAAGATTGCCCAACAATGGGGTGGTCCTGGACTCTGAACCTAACCTATTCCTCAATTCAGAGAGGTCCCACCCAACGTGAACACCCTCTCCGTTTCTGGTGTCGCCACTCACGTCTACCCATGAATCCCACCCAACGTTCCTTCTACTAATCAACTCACACATTTGTACATTAAATCTCAATTAGAATGTTAACGTGATGTGGACCATCTTTTATTAATTCAAATTCAATAGCTTACTGATCTCACCTGCTAGAATAACAGTGTTCATAAAAGTTAAACCAACTATCTCATAGGATGAATTTATCGTTACTATCTCATAGATATTAATACAATATTTAATGCAAATGAATCCACGGTATTATTCAAAACTTGATAAATAATGTGAGAGTGAAATTATTAGAATATTTATGTGGGAATAGGAATATTAAATTTTTAGGGGCCAAACAGTATAAATCCTATCTGACACTCGTATTTAAGTTGGAATAGGATGAGTAGAGGAAGAAATGGTCGAAAATGGAAAATATACAGTCAGCAGAAACATGGTAGGTTGGTTTGCTACTTTTGCCCCGTTCAGTTGTTTTGTCCTTTGCGTTTCCAAAAAAGTATTTTTATAGTTTCTTTTAACTCATTCAATGTTATGATTTTTATTTTTTTAAGTTGGATTTAATTATTTATTTTCTCGAAAGAGTTAAATTATTTTTTAATATAAATACCGATTAAAACATTAATTTTTTAACAATGTTAGTGTAATAGTTCATGTGTACTTCATTTTGACATTATATTATTTGTCTTATATGTTACGTCAACAAATAATTTATATTTTATAAAAAAATTCATAAAAATAAAAAACTAACATGAAGTACACATGGATTGTCATACGAGTTACCATGTGTAAAATTTTAACATTTTAATCCTTTAAAGCAATTCGACTATTTTTAAAAGTTGAGGGACAAATTGACCAAAAAAAAAAAATGAGGGTCAAATTAACAAAGGATGCAAATGTTAATGGCTAAAATTATCATTAGATCTATATGCAAATTAATTTTATGATACTAGTTTAGAATCAAAATAGATTTTTAAATTGTTTATTGAATGACATAAAATAAATAGCGTCATGTTAGCATGAAGTACACATAGACTGTCACGCGGATAGTCATACTGACATTGTTAATAATAATAATAATAATAATAATAATATTTTAGTCCGTAATTACATTAAAAAAAGTAATTTAACTCTTTTTAAAAGATTAATAATTAAATTTAATTAAAAAAATTAAAGGTCAAATTGACAAGAAATATAAATACTGAAAAGTAGATTTATACTTGTAAACTTAATATATATAGATATATATAACAAATTGAACAAGTCAATGATTTCACCAATAATCTTTTTTTTTTCTTTTTTATGTCTGTTTTATTATATGTGATTGAGTTTGTGGTTGCCTTCTGAACAATATTCCTCTAAAGTTCGAATCTACATCTTTCATTGAAAATGTAATATGCTTTAACATTGCATTTAATACTTGTCAATCGCAAAAAAAAAAAAAATTAGAGAAAAAATTACATATAATGAAATTTAAACCCATAACATATTTTTTATACAAAAAATTACGTTATAATAAAAATAAAAAAAGAATTTACCAACACAAAATCGAATCTTAGAACTCAAAAATTTACAAATCTAAATTTGTCTTGAGAACATTTTTACTCTCAATGATACGAACCCGAAAATGGGAAAAGCATGAAGATATATCAAAATAAATTAAAATATTAGCAAAAGTAATTTAATTAACACATTTAATTTTTGAATAAAATCATAAATAAATAAATAAATGGAACACATATTGAGAATTAATTAAAATAGAAGTTATAAGTCAAAACCCATAAGTTCGGCATTAAAATATTTAGAGAAACCTACCTTCAAATGATTAAGCTTTATGCAAACTGTAAAATATCAATGCTATCTGAAAATTTTATTTAACCATCAAATATACTATATTTTTCTGATGAAAAAAAAGAGATTATAATTATATATTTTTTTAAAAAAGTTCAACAATTAAATTATAAGCAAATTGCTAACTATACATTAATTTCTTTTTACACTCGTATTCAATCTTCAAATATCTCAATTTTCGTGCTTTTATTTAAACATTTCATATGAAAACCAAATATAAATGATTATGATGATATCGAGTAGAAAATGAATTTTTTAATTTCATATTTTCTGTTAAATCCGAATAACAAATATCTCACATAATGCTGGATAAAGAGGTCATGAAACTCGAGTAACACAGTGCATGAAAATTAAATTTAATTAAATTAAATGAGGCAACATAATTATAAACCAAGGAAGGACCCATACTAGGTAAAAACATGAGTTAAATAAATCACCTTAAATGGGTTCTGATGTTTAGGAAAAGTGATTGAAACACAAAAGATACAGCAAAAAGGATCTAAGGGCACTTGGGCTTGCCCTTGGAGTTCTTCAGGTCCCTGTAACAAGGGCATTCATGTTTGTTCCCGTATGTTCCTGATGGAACACATTTGCATTTCGCACAGCAAATTACACAGTATTTCAAGCATCTACCTTTAATCCCTGCCTGTGAGCACCTTATCTTGCACTTGGAATTGCAGAAACCTGCCAAATCACCAACTCAGTCATTAGCTTTTACAGCTACTCCGGAAAAAAAAAAAACTATGTTTGACATTTGCCCGTTTGTTTGTTCATGTCCAACCTGCCATTGACACCTCGAAGAGCGAGGAGCTTAGGATAAGAGAAACAAGCAGGAATGTCACAAACACAAGCTTCATTCTATTTGCTTTGTAGGAACCAAAGGAAGTGTAATTTTAGGTAATGCTTTCTTACGAGGGCTGGCGATAAAAGGAGCCACCCCGGGGGGTTTATTTATAACATACCCACGACTCCTGCTAGGGACAGGTAAAAAAAAAGTCAGGAAATTGCTTATAATTACCTAGGGAGAATAAGTAACATCCATCAACAGCAAATTCCAGGCTGTCTTGGACAGACTTGGAGGACCAATATATGTTTTTGGGCATGGTGGGGGTCACATTTCCTATTGGTTTATCGCTTTTATTTATCGTTTAAATATCGGATATGAGTATGTGTGATATATGAATGTATTTTTTTTTAAATTATACATTTAAAATTTCTTTGAAAGATTATATTTTCATATGTTTGGGATGTGAATTTTTTTTCAAAAGGGTAGCAGAAGAGTTTGGAAGGTAGAGAAAATGAAAAGGTATAATGGCATATATCACTTTCCATGAATGAAAGAGGAAATGGTCGGCCCTGTATTTTGCCCACCTAAACCATCCTCTGTCATGTGATCTGTTGGGATTCCCTGGGAAACCTACCCCAATGCCCACTCTTTTTTGAGTTCAAGTATTCTGATATGGATGCATGCATTCAATTCCAATATATTCCATCAATTTTAAGACAAAAAATTATATACATGAAGATTATATTTTTATAGTCGAATACGGATAACTTAAGAGATATTATAAAAGTTTGACATGATATTTTTTTTTAGAAAAATAACAGCATGATTGGATGAAATAAATTATCTCACTGTATGTATCGCAGGTGAGAAATGGGCAGAGTGATGTGAGTTGTGGTGGAGGTTAAGAGATGAGCAATGTCCAGATCTTATTTCTTTCACCCTTTGATTATTTGTCCCCATAACCCAGCATTGCAATCCTAATTCCTTAATCTTCAATGGCTTCCGTAAGCATGTCCAACATAAGATGTTTGAAATCTGAAGCAATAGAGCATGATTTCCCGAAGTTTTCACACGAAAAGGACATTGCCTCGATTTTGAAATAATTTTGAAAACAAATGTGTAATTTTAAATATGAAGAAACAGTTAATAACGAAGATTAAATAACGTGAATAAATATAATTAGGCATATAAATAATATACAAAAATCAACAATTAATAGAATATAAAAATACGAAGGAATGATAATTAAAATCTAAGCATGGATACTAAAGAGAAAAAGAAAAATCAAAGCAAACGGGATAAAATGCTATTTTTGGACACTCGAGAGCAAAACAATAATTTCCATATCGATTAAACACAAAACTACTATTCAAAACATATGGATTAAACACATATTAAGAGAAAGAAAATGGAGTGCTGATGCTATGGTTGTACCAGGAAGTGGTTTTGTGTCTTTGGATCACGTTGATGTTGGATCTGCTGTCAATGTAATGAACCTATCATGGCTGAGGCCATTGGAATTGTCCTCTTCGCATGTTGTTGAGAGAATTATTAATAAAAACATAAATATCAGAATTATTTTTTGGTGATTATGCGGGTCTTAAAAACATACAAATACGCAGATGGAACAACACATAATTAACTTCAATCTTAACTCTCAAAAAGTCCCAACGAACGTAAGAGTCGAACTATTCGAACAAAAGTTAGCTTGATGATACTTGAGAGAACATGAAAATTTCAATTTACACCAGAGTGTTATTAAGAAAAAAGAAATCGTCACTGATTTTTTTGCTACCCGGGTGATCCATCATCTATAAAGTACCTTAAAATTCTTTTTTTTTTTTAAAGATAATTTTTAGTCTCTATTAAATTCGTGAGTCAATTATATATGAAAAAAAATTATAACATCCTCATAAATTGTCTAAAAACTGATATTTTATTTCAAAGTTTTGAAAAGTTATGACTTGAATTTCACATTTAATCATCATCCTATAAATTTTTAGAATGTGCACATAATATTTTATAATTGAGTGGATAGAGATGATTTTCAAAGCTTGTAATTTTTTTTTAATTGTAAGAGAATTAATTTTATTCACTTGTATTTGAGCAGGGTATTTCAACATTAAGAGCAATAAAGGAAATTGCGTCCGATAATTTTGAGAAAGCTCATCAATTTCCCTAATGCTCGAAAAATCAGAATTCTTTTTTGGTGATTATGCGGGTCTTAAAAACATACAAATACGCAGATGGGAGAGCAAATTCTATATTAATATCGAGATGTTTATAAATTATAATAAAATCCGAAGTCAATGATTACTACAGTTATCATAACAACAGTTTAATTTTATTAATACTATGCTCCCTTTCTCAAAAAAGAAATTCTACATATATAAGTGGTCCACCATAAATCCTCTTAGGAATTGGCCTACAGCAGTTGGCGTAGGGTAATCTGTATGTTTAACTTTTCAAAAACTTAAAACATCATTTCATTATTTTGGTTAAGACCAAAAAATGTAAACTTAACAAGCAGTAATAAAAGCGGAAGTGTATAGATGATGAGAAACGAGGGGCTACCCAAACACTATTTATTATTTGGCTGGTCGACTAACCATGTTAGCAGTATACTTACCATCTTGGTTACTTTAAGTCCTTTTTGATACGACTATTGATCTTAGGAACCTACAGATCATGATAAAGAATCCAATGAAACAAAACAAAAAAAAAAAAAAAAAAAATATATATATATATATATATATATAATACATTAAATATTAAATAATTATATTTAAAAATAAAACTTAATATGTAGGGCTTAAACAAGCATATGTTTCCAAACAGGATGCTTTTCATCGTTTTGCTAGTTAACACTCGAAACAGAGGGTTTATATTTGGGAAAGCAGGGGAACAAAGGGTTGGCGTGGTCGACACTTTGCCTGCAAAGGTTGAGCCTTGGGCATGGTAAGCCCTGGCCCTTCGCTCATATCCACCATCTCTTCACCTTTTCTCTCCCACTCAAAGCATTGAATCAGTGACCCCAATGTTAATCCAACCATCCGCATGGCTAACCCTTCTCCGGGACATCGCCGCCTCCCGTTCCCGAATGGCATTAATCTGAATGCCATGTTCGACGGATCCAAACCCTCGAATCTCTCTGGCTTGAACTCATTAGGCTCCTCCCAATTGTTGGGATCGTTTTGTATAGCCCATGCGTTCACCAACAACATGGTTCCACGCGGTATACGGTACCCCCCCACTGAACACTCTTTGGATGACTCGTGAGGTACTAACAATGGACCAGTGGGCTTCATTCGGAAAGTCTCGCTAATTATGCAATGAAGATAAGGAAGATTGGGCAAGTCTGATTCTTCGATCAACCGATTTTGTCCGACCACTGTATCGATTTCAGATCGGGCTTTGTTCAAGACTTGGGGATGGTTCAAAAGGAAAGACATTGCCCACTCTAATGTCCCTGATGATGTATCAGTTCCAGCCAAAAGTAAAACCTGTTTAACATTTTCAATAACCGAGTTAGGATACTATTTACCGAGAGTAGGAATTAAGAACAAGACAGCAAGAAAAGCAAGAGCTTACTATCATGAGATTTCTAATCATTTCATCCTTGTAATTTTCAGGCTCTTGTTCTTGCGAAGACAACATGACTTCAATCATGTTCTTTTTTTCGACTGTGGATAAACTACTTTTCTTCCCATTTTTCATATTATGTCGACATTCATCAATCAATTCTTGTGTGAATGCCTCTCTTCTTTTGAACAAGTTGATCATCCTGTTCTCAGTTTTCTCGAAATACTTCATCACCGGCAGGAAATCACCCATGTTCGTTGCGCCGGCCAAAAGAAAGGATTCCCTCATTATTTCACGAAACCGGGTGCCTTCCTCGACGACAGCCACATCGTCGCCGTAATATCTTTTCCCGGCTATCATCCGCATCATCAAGTTCAGCATCAGCTCGAAAAGTCTGGATTTCAAGTCCACCGTTCGATCACGATCCTTGAACAGCTTCCGTAAGAGCAAACGGACTTCATCGAGGCGTGTGGCGTACAGCAATTGGAGACAGTGCCCCGAAAGAAGTTGAATCGACGATATACGCCTCAAGTTCCGCCAGTTATCACCGTAGGAATCCCAGATAAGGCTAGTGTAATTATTACCTAGATGCTTCCCGTATAAAAGTAAAGGGCGGTTGGCAAAGATGATGTCGTTTTTGGTAAAGCTTTCCTCGGCAGCCGCTGCCGATGAGATAACCACAACGGGGCGTGACCCAAAATGGAGGAGAAGGACACGGCCATGGTTGGCGGAGATCTTGGCGAGGGAACGGTGGAGAGGCTTCTTGAGAAGTAAATAGAAGTGGCCGATGAATGGTAAAGAGGGAAAAGGGGTGGGAGGATGGTTTTGGAACTTGTGGTATAAGTAGACAGTGATGGAATAAAGAGCTAGAAAGAGGAGGATTTGCAGAAACATGGCTCGGCCGGGGATGATCTTCAATTCTCAGGATTGTCCTAACTATAATCCAAATAGATTTATTTATAAATTGGAGGATTTTCGCTGCGCGTTTCTTAGACGTGAATTTGCACGCTTCCTTCCCCACATGAGGTGCTCAATAGTGGAAAATTCAACCACGCAACAGTAAATGAGATCAGATATTGTAACTTTCCATATTTTCTTTTTCTCAAGGAAATTTCAACGCAAGTGCTCAATTTCTCGAACCTTATATATATCTATAACAATTTATGTGGAGATAATTGTTGCAAGTTCATCGTAAAATTTATATAGTGAAATTTTATTAAATTAAAAAAAATTAGTTATATTTGAAAAAAAAATTAAACTAAAATGATAAAATTAAATTGTTTTTTAATTATTTTTTACATTCTTTCCTACGATTAATTGTAAATTTTATAAATCTAACACGATTAATTAATCAATATCAGTTATTAAATTAAATTGATTAATTTATTATGAGTTATTAAATTCAAATAATCATTTTATAAATTTATGATGCTCTAAATTTATATTTTAGTGAAATAATATTTTAATTAAGATTATTTTATTTAATAAATTATAATTAATAGGTTTGCTTAGATAAAATAGTTCTAATTTTACTTAAAATTTTATATAATATATTTTTATAGAGAATTAATTTAATAAAAAATGTGTTTCATAATTATGGATATCGTTGTTATAAATGAAAAATTATTATAAATTATTAAAATAAAACATAAAAAATAAATTCTATTAAAAACTTAATTATTATAACAAAATACTGTTAGAACGGATAATTATTATAAAAAGAGTTGATTGTATGTATTGTAGACTCAATAATACGTATAATCTATATACCTATATATAAAATAAAGATTTGTTTATAAAAGAAAGGTCCTTTGACACATGTCCAACCATTATGCCTTTTCTTTTTTTACATTATAATAAGAATGGTTAAATACCAATTCTAGTCACTCTATTTTTTAAGGTTATATTTCTCTTCTTCTTCTTTTTTTTTTTTTTGTATTTTAGCAAAATGGTTAAATTTTAGTTTTGGTTCCTCTAATATGTTTAAACTTGAGATTTAATCTCTAACTTTAATTTTTAAAATAAACTGATTTTATATTTTATAATGTTATTAATTAGTTCAAATAGTTAATATGTAACTTCTTGGCTAAAACAATAAGTTATGTGTACCCACGGTGATGGTGTTCATATTGGTAGAGAAGCTATGGGTCACCTCAGCACCAACAGTTGTGTTGGTCGATAGATTCACAATATGGTAATAAGATGCATTAACTGAATCACCCTTTTCATTCCTGTATTGACAAACAAGGTATTAAACTTGACATTATATCATTTGGAATGTTCAGTTGTAGATAGGTATATAGAACGTAACCACATGCAGAGCCAAAGAAGCAGTGAGATCTGCATTGGTGAAGCAAACGGTGTAATTGATTTATTTATAGATTGGAATAAAGAGGAGGATTTGCAGAAACATGGCTCGGTTGGGGATGATCTTCATTTCTATTATAGATTTATTTATAGATTGGAAGAGGGTTGAAAGTCTTGAGTCTTTGCATTGGACCAATAGGAATCCCAAATCAGGAATACTGTTGCTGCAATAGAAATGCTTTAATCGATGGTTGACTTTATATCTTCTTTCTAATCTTTGAATTACATCTTACCTACTCCAGTTTGTTTTCCTATTTTCCTCTCTGTTTTCCAAAAAAATAAACGATGATAAGACAGAATAATTCCTTTTAATTGATTTAAATATTACAAACGGATCCAAGCTTAAGTGAGGGATGACATTAACATATGACTTCATGTAGAAATTTGTATGTTATTTTTTCCAAAGCCCCCTATCTAAATAATTAGAATTTTATGTTCCACGTTGGCATGGTCCCATCACAATGAATTCTGCTGCTCATATTTTTTTATTTATGACCTCATCGATTGAATCAGGTTAGAATGAATTTAAGTATAATATTAATATTTTTATAGATATTTAAGTTTGATTTGATTTAAAATACGAGTTTAAAATTTTATTTAAATATAATTTAAGTTTATTTATATTATTTTTAAAAAATATTTTAATTTAACATTTAATAATTTCACATATTTTTTATTTATTAAAATTTTTTTATATTGTTATCTTAACATTATTTTAATGTTTACATTATAGTAATATTATATATTTAGTATAAGTTTATTTTTTTTAATGTGTAAATTAAATAATATATAAAAATAATTTAATATAAAATATTATAAATTTAAAAACAAATCGGATCAGATTCAAACCTTAATTATTCAATCTCAAACCATATTTTAAACGAATCTAATTTTATTATCTAAATCTATTTTTCGAACATAATATTTTTATCTAAAATCTTCTAAACTTCGAACTTGAATACTAAATATGAACAGAATATTAAATCAGTTGTTGATGGGGTTATTATTATAATATTTAAAAATCGTGCATTCGATGAACTTAATTATTTAATATTTCTATAAAAATAATTATATAGAAATTAAAAGTCTAGAAAGATTGAATATGGGACATTCTGGAAGATTATTGACTTCCAAGTTCGAACACGATGAGGTCAGGATAGACAAAACATGTCTGTTGAAAATATAAAAATGTGAAGCGTAAAAGATAGAAATGGAGAAAAGTAGGAGAAAAGCGATGTGAAGGTTCCTTATTCCACGATTCCCATTTTAACCCAACCCCTGATTTCAATTTTGGTGGCCATTGGCTAACAAAGTTACCCACTATTTTACATAGGTATATTGCTAAATTTACCACTTAATATTTATCTTTTCTTATCAATTTCATCCTTATGTTTTTGTTAAATCCGGCTTTCGATTTATATAAAATTTGATCTTCAATTAAAAAAAAAAAAAAAAAGAGTCAAAGCTGTTATTTTTAATGAAAATAATGATTTAAACATTAAGTTTTTTAAACATTATAATCATGAGCAAATTTAGAAGCGCCGGGAACAAGAAAAAATATTTTTTATTAAAATAAATTAAAAAATTAAGAATATGTGTTTATAAATTTTTGGGGATAAGATTAAAAATACTTTGTTGAAAATATGAGTTTGAGCCTACATTGAACCTGTCTATTTTATATAAATGTCTTGGCCCCTTTGTCAACATTTTTGACTAATGGCAATCCGCATGTACTCTGTACTAATTTTTATAAATTTGTTTTTATTTTGTTCTGAATATTTTATGATTTTTGAAATTATTTATTGGTGTGACATATCACGTCAACATGAAGTATACATGGACCGCATTTAACATTGTTAAAAAATTTTAATGTTTTATTTGTTGGGGTATGACGTGCCGGAGAAGAATGCAAGTCAAATTGAGAAAAGAGGGGTTCTTTTGTCATCCATTCTCTAAAACAAAGACCTGAATCTGATGCAGCAACAAAATTGATGTAGATGAAAAAGCATCGGGGAAGATGATCATGGAAATCAAACGGTGGAAAGCAACCCAATAGCTTATCTCCTTAATAATTTCACTTCTCAAACACGTTGTATCAGGTTTATGAACAACATTATATACTAAAATTTCCAAGAACTTTTATATTATATGCTTATTATATGAGGTAGGTGAGGATGATCTGATGCGGGGCGGAAAAAAAAAAAAGGATCACTCAAAGCATTTTGTTTCTAAAGGGAATAATAAAAGAACTTTCAAAAATAAATTCAATTCCATTTTTTTGGGTTGAGAGAAATATAGGCAAGTATAAGATTATATTCATGCCTGCCCCACCACTCACGGGGTTCTAATTTTTCTCTACATTCTCGCCCCACCACCCGCGAAATTTATACTCATTCCTGCTTAATTGGGTACGAGTGCGGCGAGGTCTTGTAAAACCCGCCCCACTGACATTCCTACTTGGAATAAAGCTGTAACAGCCACCTTAAAAACTAACGTATTTAAAATTAAAATGGTGCCATCAATGTATCAAGGAGAAAAAACAACAGATTGGTAATGGGTTTGGTTTCTTAAAAGATGTATCCAACTGCTTTTTGAAATGATGATGGGAGAGTTTCAATGGTTGCATTAAAAGTTTCGATGGTTGCATTAAATGTGATTTTAAATTTATTCTCTTTATTAGATTTGATTATGTTTGTATTTTATTCGTGTTTTAGGTTTGCAGGTCTGTTTGTTAGGTTGGTTTTGATGTTATGTTTTCTATATAAGTTTGAGTAAAGCTTAGCTTATTTTGTTTTAAAAAAAGGAATTTTTTTTTTAAAATTAATTCATGTCGCCTGATAAATCAATGACACTCATTAAAAAAATATCTTTTTTCATTGTGAATACTCGCATTTAAAAATATATTATAGTACTGTTTAACACAGTGACAACACTCAAAAATAATATACTTTTTAAAAAGTTGATGATTGAGTCATCATGGGGAGACAATGACGCCGATGTATTAGGCGGTACCGACGGGCATTGTGAACTTCAAGTCATTTTTGTATTTAATTTTTTTCTTAGATCATTTTTGTAATAAATTAATTATTTTATGTTATTTTTATAAAAAGCCAACATAATTGCATAAAGTTGAGATGACATGGCCATAGTTTATGTTAATCAATTTTTTTAAAAAAAACTTAATTTAATTAATTAATTAATTATAAAAATGATCCAAGTAAAATTATATAAAAAATGACTTAAAATCCATAGTGTTTGTCTGTACCACTAAACAATGTTGAGCCAATGATCGGCTTTTTGAAAAAAGAAATTTTTTGGATGTTACCACCATGTCAGACGATACCAGTATGTATTTTTGTCAATTTATCAGGCAGTACCCGTGATATTTAAAAAAAGATAAAATATTTTTTAAATGGGAGTCGTTAGTCTTTCAGGAGACACCCGTTAAAATTTTTGAAATTTTTTTAAGTATCGTAGTTGTGTCAAGCGGTACTAGCGATATTTAAAAAAAACCGTTGTAGAAAAAGTAGTTTGAAGCTTCAGTCATTACTTTTAGAAGATTTGGAACCAACTATTGAAAGATCTAAACCGTAAAGAAATCTCTTCTTTGGTGTCAAAAATTGACACGAAAGACCATCTTAAACAACAACATCAGTGACTATTGAATATGATGACTAAGATTTTAATTGAATTTTTTTTAAAATGTCATCAACTTGAAAATTCTCATTAAATATTTTTTCCTTTAAATTTACGTATTGGGTTATTGAAATTAAATGCTTCTATTTTTTTGTTCAAATTCCCATTAAAATTCACTGAACTTTCCTTTCAATTATTCTTTTCTTTCTTTCTTTTCACGTTGTCTTTATTGTTTCTTATTTTATTTTCATTTCTTTATCTTTTTTCTTCAATTGAAAATCTAGCTGTTGTACTCAACAGTCATGATGTTGCTGTTTACAGTGACCATTTTTGTCAATTTCGACATTAAAAAAGAGATTTTTTTCTTCTTGTTAATTTTTACAGTTTAGATATTTCAGTAGCCGATTTCAAATCTTTTAAAATAATAACCAAAATTTTAAATTATTTTTTCTACAACATTTTTTTAAAATATCACTGATGTCGCCTAACACAACGGTGATACTTAAAAATATATATATTTATAAAAATTTTAATGGGTGTTGCCTGTCATACTGATGACATTAAATTTTTTGTTTTGAAAATTTTCCGATATCACTTGACAGATTAACGACACTAATTAAAGAAATATTTTTTTCTCCACTATAAATATTCGTATTTTCACGGATATTACAAAAAAAACATACCGGTATTGCTTGATATAGTGGCGGTACCCAAAAAAAATCTTTTTAAAAAAACCGATCATCGGCTGATCGTTGGATGGCGATATCACCGGTGTGTTAAGTGACACCGATAGACATTGATTTTCATGTCATTTTCGTATATAATTTTTCACTTTGGATCATTTTTGTAATTTATTAATTAGATTAAGTTATTTAAAAAAAAAGGCACATTGTAAATGACAGTCATCAAGATTTTACATACTTCCATGTTTTTGCATTCAGGGTGTTTTAGATTTCTAGTTTAATACAACTTTGATCCCCATTTTTTCTTGTCTGTTTATTTGAAGATGTTGACAATGACATACCTAAAGAGAATGAGGAAGAAAATATGAGAAATAATGTTCACATTTCAAATGATGTTTACATAGATGGAAACAATCAAAAAAAGAAAAACACCTGACGTATCTACTTCACATTTTAAAATGGAAAGGAAGAAATTCTCAAAGCAAATTGGAGGGGATGCAAAATTGTTTAATCAAATTAAAAAATTATGCAATACAGCTGACAATATGCGTCAAGCCACATGTACTTTGACTCCTGCAATGGATACTCATGGTATTCCACAAGCAGTCAAAGTGTGATAGCATATTGGAGGAAGTTCTAGAAGTTAGTACGCTATACTTTTTTCTCACTAAAATTATTTCTCAATAAGGACAAGCGAATTATGTTTTTATCAATGAATCTCAAGTTAGAACTTTGTAACTTAAGACGGAAACGGAGGAAAATTAAAAATTTTCTAGTCTTTTAGGGTTTAGAGTTATCTACTATGTGACTAAATAATAATGCTAAACTAATTTTATCAATAGTTGTTTATGTTTGGTTTTTGGATATTGAATTTATGTTCTACTTATTTATGTGTAATCTAGTTTTATCAATAGTTGCTTATTTTTTATTTTGGATATAAAATTTCTTCACAGGTGATGAGTATGATGACAATTCCAGCGATGATGAAAGGAAAAAAAAAAGATTTTACAATGTATGAATGTTTTAACCGGTTATTTGCTGTTGCATCTTCTTCTATGCAATTATATTATGAGAAATATATATTAAAGCAACCATGCATGAATTCAAAATAATCAGGTGAGGCATGAATCTGAGAGATCCTTGACGGTCATGCATCACGTTGTATGATTAATTTTAGTATGTCAAAAATTGTATTCACAAGTTTATTGAGAGTTTTGGAGACAAGAAACAATTTGCAAACTTCAAGACACATATCTTCTCATGAAATATTGTGAATTTTTTTGTACATCTTGGGCACTGGTGCAAAAGTTTCCCAATGTCGAAAAAATTTTCAAAGGTTTGGAGCAACAATAAGTTGATACTTTGTAATTGTGCTTGAGAAAGTTTCAAGGATGACCATTGATTTAATTGCATTCGATGATCATTTTTTTAGCTCAATACCCGAACAAATATGTAATGGTTCTAGAGATATGCCGCATTTTAAGGCTAAAATTTAATATTATATTATTATATTTTAATATTTTTTATCAATTAAAAATATGCATCAGACTAATATGATTATTTGTTCAGAATTACATAGGTGCAATTGATGATACTCATATTATCGATATTCTTTCACCAAATGAATAAATTCCATACATTAGAAGAATGTGTATTTCGACTCAGAATGTTATGGCAATATATGATTTTAATACGTGTTTCACCTTTGTTATGGCTGGATGGAAAGGACCAACGCATGACACCAAAATATTTCTTAAGGCAATTTGAGATTCAAAATACAAATTCTCGGACTCACCAAATGGTAAGATATTTCATTTATTTCATTTTTTAAATAACAAAGTATAAGTTCTTTAATTGATAATTTAGAAATAAACAACTCTTGAATTAATTGTTTATCATATTATGATATGTAGAAAAATATTATCTTGTTGATTCTGGATATCCTTCAATGAAAGGTTACCGTGGACCATATAAATGACAACTATATCCTTTACCTGACTTTTGTAGAGGTAGACCTAAATTATATCTAGTAAAGAAGAGAAATTAAATCATTCACATTCATCATTATGGTGTGATTGAACGAACTTTTGGTGTTTTGAAAAAAATGTCATTTTAAGGGATAAGTCAAGTTATAATTTTGAAAAGCAAACGATGATCTTTGTTGTTAAATGACGATACACAATTTTATCCGAAAACATGTTGATCGAAATGATGCATATTTTATGAAACGTGAAAAATATTAACAGGGCATATGAGAATATTATTGATCTAGAAGATGTGCATGATGATGATGATGATGCTATAGTTTCTAGTTTAATGAATTCACTTTAAATTGCAAATGCTAATGTAAAATTTTTAATATTTATATTTAGTATATAAATATTACCCCTTTTTGAAACTTTAATCCAAATACATATAATATTTTAATTTGTTAGGTTTATGTTTTTTATGTTATGTTATGTTATGTTTATATTTAATATGAGTTATATATTCAAATTACATTTTAAAATAAAATAATATAAATGTATTAAAATCATTAAATAAAAATAAAAAAAAGAACTTCTTTTCCGAATAAAATAAGGTGTTATTATTAAAATCCAATAGGCAGAATGGGATTCTTAAAAAACCTACTAATTACATGCCATCTGTCTAATGACTATTGGCTAAAAAATTCGATGCCTTAAATTGATACAAATGTGTTAGTATCTAACTACAAATATTTAATGGTTATATTTAAATATTTAAAATATAATTATTTTTTATATTCTTATTATAATATCATAATATTAATTAATTTGAACTTTATTTAAACGCATATTCGTTATTTTATAATATCATATTTAAAATGAATATTTTATTTCTCAAAAGTACTTTTTGACAACAAAATTAAACACTTAAATCTTAAACCGAACTTTTCAAAATCACTTTTTCACGATATTTTTTAAAAAATAATGCTAAACGAACCCAACTCAACTTTTAACACTGTTTCTTTGTTAGTGTGAAAAGAGAACACTTTAAAAAAAAAGCTCTAGTATTATAATTTCCCAAGCAACCTTTTTTTCTTTTTAAATCTTTATAATAAGATAAAAGTATTAGAACTAATTAAAATTGGTATATTCATAATGTGAATGAAAATAGTTCATCATGGACAATACCTTCCTCATTAAAAAATAGAGAACTATTTTTTTAAATATTCATCATTAAAAAAAAGTAATTTTTATTTCCAAAATAGAAAAAGGCATAAATATCTTCATAATTATATATATAACAACTTAAATTAATATTATATGTAATGGAAGATTAATTATTTGTTTGTGTCAAGTTATGGATAAAAATTTAAACTTTAAAATATTTTATAAATCTCTATATACTTCGTATATTTGACATTTATTCCATACTTTTAATTTTAAAAATTCTATCCCTTACTTTATATTTTAAAATTTTAAATCTAGTTATTATGTTTTTTGTGACACATCACTTGGCAATCATGTAACCTGGGTTTTTCTCCTTAAAAAATATTAATTATAATTCGTCATAGTAAAATATTTTTTTTTGAAATGATATTCTTAAGAAAAATTGTCTATCATTTTGATTAAACAGTTAACAATATCATAAAGGCATTACGAAAATAAATGAACCAAACTATATAAAAAATTAAAATATATAAATTAAAACTCAAGCTTCAACATAATATAGAGATTAAAACTCAAATTTGGTCATTGTCTTATAATATAATATAAAAAAAAAAGTTAATTTTTAAATTAAAAAATAATATTATTAAATATTTAAACTAATTAATAACATTATAAAATACAGAAATCAAATTACATTAAAAATTAAAATTTAGCAATTAAATATCAAATTTAAACATTATAAAAAGACCAAATTTGATTTTTAACTATTTTTCTAAAATGCGAAGGGAAAAGAAAACTATGATAAAACACCTGACAATAAAAAGAAACTTCTTTTGCCAACAAACTCTTGACCCAGTGACGTCAACAACATTATGTTGTAAGCATCAAAGCTTATACTCAATCCCAAACAATCTTATTCCCTCAAAATTATTAAAAAAAAAAAAACCTAAAACTTCCTTTGATATAAATAAATAAATGGTTCCAAATAATGTAGTAACATCAGGTTGATACTGCACTTAAAAACCTGAAAATTCAATTATCTAGCTGTTTTTTCTTCCATTAAATCTGAAGATACAGTCATGGACATCTCAAATCCCATTTTATGTTGATGGCAAACACGAAACACCAAAAGTATAAAAGGTGCACTATAATCACTCCGCTTTCGATTCGGAGCAGGTTTTTTCGTACAAGCTATAAATAAGCGTAGACTTACACATTTGGGGCTCTCTTTCCAGAACTGCTATCACATCCTTAACGGAAATAGTACGAGCCACTCTAGCATGGGCCGTGAGTGTCGTACCTTGGTTCCGGCCAAATTTCTTGCTTGCCCCTGTTGGAAGAAAGTAGAGTGGAAACAAAAGTAAATATCTGCAGAAAGTACGAATTGTGTTATGATACATTTGGAACAGTCAGTGGAGGAATGACTTGATCTGAAAAGAAACCAACTGAACTCTTAAGGCAAGCATATATGATAGTCATTATATACAATTTTTAGGGTTTTGTCAATGCATTAATAACTTACACAACGTTGACATAGCTAGATGTTCGAGCAATTTCATACCAGTACAATTGCTTTACACACTTCTTCAAATGCTCAAAAATAATTTGTAAAAATCAACAGTCCAATTTCCTAATTTTTAGTATATGAAAGTGCATATTACCATCAGGTTCAGGTTTATGACCATGCATTGCTTTTATGGTTCAATACTTGAATCAGTTTCACTGAAAAAACATGACAGGAACCAATTCTGAATTGCTCGGATGCAACACTACACATGATGAACCTTACAACCATATTAACCAGTTAAATAAAACCATCAAATTAAAACAATAATAGATCTAGACAAGAGCCAAGCTTACCAGATGCATGAGGATTGAGAGGGCCCCTCTTTTCAGATTCTTGATTGTCCTTTGTACTTTTCCCAGATGCAGATAAAGGCCTGCGGTTTGCATCTTTACTTGCTTGTGAACCAGATGCTGCATCCGTTCCTCCCTCACGTTTCTGGCGAGCTTGCTCAGCCATAAGTTGCCATTTTGACAGCATGTCATCCCCTCCAACAGCAGCACGAGCAGCAACATTTGCAGCAGTGGTCCTCATCTTGTCATCCTCCTCCTTATTTACCTAAACATAAATGGAGAGTTAGTTACTCCTCTTATTTGGATTATTAAGGCACATATAATTCATGGAAAATCACACATTGATAATACCTTTACTGCTTTTACTCGACTGTCATCTTTCTCCTTGTCACTATCAAGGGCAGTCTCAGCCTCAGGCTGCATCCACAAAATTGAACATATACAATGTTAAGGAATAAACGGCAGTCTCATTTTCCTACTTGTCACCCTCATTTTTAATGCATTGCAGATAATCATATCATGTAAATAAAAACAGCACCCACTTCATTAAGTTTCCGAAGCTTCTCTGCCTCAGCCTGCTTTTTCTCCCATTCTCCCCTAGCATTCTGGTTCATCATCATAATTTGCTGCCGAACATCCGAGGTGATAACTGTCCGGTGCCTAGGCTTCTCAATATCAACACGCTACAAGAGATTCATTTAAATAAGAGAGACTTAAAGAAAATTCATGTTAACTGAGAGGAACTGAGACTGACCTGTTTCGACAGTCTGATTAAATTGCATACGAGTCCACGCATTCTTTCCTCCACACTCTGGAGATTCAGATACATGAGGAGATGTATAAACTCAATATAAAGAAAAGGGCCAAGAAGCTAGCATCTCACCAGGGACAAGCATCGTTCAACATCATTGCTTATATTCTTCAAACCACTTCTGGCCACTGCAAGAAGACATGTAAAAGCAGACATGATTATGGCTTATAATGAAAAGTAGAATGTAAACGTATGATGTATTAACAAACTTTGGACCAGGGAGATATAAAGAACACTAACTAATTTCAGCCAATTTCTTCTGCAAAGGGGTTTTCTTCAAAAATAGCCTTTCTTCTTCCTCTTGCACAACCCTTCTGGATGCTTCTGAAACTCGACTCTCATCCTTGGGACCAGACAATAGTTGCTCCTCTTCTTCCTATTTAATAGCAGAATGTCAATTAAGGGCTTAAATTTCTTTTCATAACAACTTAATAAGATGACCATAAAGTATCATACCCTGAGATTGACTCCACTGACAGCAGTGACATCATTTAGTTGTTCAATGCTCTGATCTGAAAATGCTCCAGACACTTTTTGCTTCTTACTGTAGGGAACCCCATTGAATATGGGTGAAAAATGATTAAATAAAAGTTAAACATCAAGGAGCCTCAGTTGATCCTAGATAATAATTCCAGGCAAAGAAGTAACAGAGAGATTTATTTAACCTTGATGGTGGTGGTGATGAACCAAGGGCTTCCAGTGGTTTCTTCTGGCCAATAGAGGGCTTTTTCTGAGGAGTTCTTGCATTCATCCCAGTTGGAGCAGGCACAGATTGATTCCTAGAGCCCAACTGATAAAAAACAAGAACGTGAAATTTGACAATCGAAAAAAAAAAAGTCATACACATGCACTTCACTGGAAAAAACACTAAACCATACAAATGTCAAATATGTTAACTGATTAGAAAGTGATTTCAAGAATAATGCCATATATATAATTGAATGGTAAACACTGTTTTGTAGCAAAGATTTTGGAAAGTTTGCCTACTCCACTATAAAGTCAGAACAACTGAAGAGCTAAATCCAACAAGTCAGAAGGAGCGCAATTGATCCATTTACACAGGTCAAGTGCACTTGTCCTAGAAACAACATGGCCCTGACATTAAATTGATCATACCTAGCAACAAACAACATGGCCCAGACATTAAATTGATCATACCTAGCAATTCATGTAAAACAAGGTATTGCTCCAAGATGGTAAATACTTGGTGCAAAAAATTTCATGTAAACTTTTAAAACAAAGTGGTAGGCATCGGCAAGAACATCCACAATCATCCATCAAGATATCACATTGAGAAAACATAGAGTAAGATGAGATTACCGGGACATTAGAATCCATTTGTGCTGTGATGGAGGGTGCTGTTGTGAAGCCAACTCTAGAAGACTGCTTCTCTCCAGGCTCATCCTTTGGAGTAGTTGTAACTGCTTTCCCTTGTTCAGCTAGTGTAGTCGAGACTCCCTGGGTTGCAGACAAATGAGGTCTGTGCTGGTCAGCACCTTGATCAGCAGTTTCCTGTTTCACATATGTCGCTGATGACAAAGGGCCAGGATTCAGCTCCTTACTCGGAGAGGCTTGCCAAGGAACTGAACCACTTGAAAAGTGAGAAAGTGATGTGCCCTGCAATCTATTCGGGTCATTACTAGAGTTTTGCCTCTCAAGCTTAGGCCCACTCATCATGTTCATTGCCTGGGTTGGTCCTCCTACAGGATTTGATCCCATGCTTTGATGTGCAGTTGGCCTCATTTGTGAATCATGAGGTTGAGGCTTTAGAGAGGAACCCGAAGTATTAACATTTGGCCCAGAATATGTATGATAATTATTACTCCCATACATGGCGAATGAAGTTTGTGGGAAATTCAAATGTTGTTGCTGTTGCTTGTTAATTCCTTGTGCCGGAATTGAAGGACGACCTCTTTCTTGATTCACAGTGGTTGAACCAGAGGAAGAAATTTGGCTACCTAGCATTCCAAAGCGAGAATCTGATTGGCGATCCATGTCTTGAGATTTTTGAGCCTTGTTTTCACCAGATAAATAACTTGAATTAGTCTGCATGGGGACTGCTGTAGAGGGGGCATGAGAAGAATTGGCAGGAGAATTAGGACCCTTTTGGTGCAGCTGAGATAATGAATGTGGGCCAGCGAACTGTGTAGCACCACCAACAGAGGGCATCCGAGGACTATTCTGCCGTAATCCTGCTGGGGACTGTAATGGGAATTGATTGGAACTCATCTGAAAGTATCAATATGAGCTTTAGCTCGTTTCCAAAATTAACATGCAATCAACTAAAGCATCAGTTGTCACTTTAATAACATGAGACATTTATGTTCACCTGAGCTTGTAACTTGTTAACTGCCAACCTCAGCATCTGATCTCCTACAATATCTCTCATGTGCCTAACAAATCCGTCTTTTGCAATTTCATTTTTCTATCAGATAAATCCAATAGAAAAATCAGAAATAGGGCCAAAAAAATTTCCATTCCGTCTATTTCATCCATTACTAAATAAACAGGAGAATCGTAGCATATTGGTTGATATTAAAAATTGACCTTTAGTTTACCATACAGAGTATGAAGCTGCATGGCTCTGTCTTTGTCAAGTTGGGGCAGTAAAGCAGGCAACAACACAGCAAATGGAACTTGTTTTCCCCGATTCATGGGACTATTTGGCTGCTCTGCTCCACTGGCCTGCTGATTACTCATCTTTTGTAATTTTGCATATTGTGATTCACTGTCTTGATTATTGGTTCTCTCAGGTTCACGTGGGATAGGACTTTTTTCAGTAGTCTGACTCTGCATCCCAGTAGTTTGAGGAACTGAGGCAGGAATTTGTTCAGTCACTCCTTGTGGACGATCCTCTTGGGGTTGTTTTTGTTGTGGTGGTAGACGACTATGTTCTTGCGGAACATCATTTGGCTGTTGCACTTGTTGCTGACTTCCCGTGACAACAGCTCCGTGTTGCTTTTGCTCTGATTCAGACAAAGCCTGCTGCTGTTGCTGTGCACTTTGAAGGACTTGTTGATTTTGAAAGTTGGAGTTTCCGTCTTGACCTGAGGTCGGCCATTGCGCAACGGATTGACTAGAAGCTGGATTGCTTCCTTGAGACAAAACTGCTGTATTTTTCAAAACGTAGACACGGGTGAAATTCCGAGGAGAACCAATTCATAACCAACAATTAACACAAAAGTAAGCTAATGATACTCTCAATTAAGAAATTCTGACCCTTAATAAACAAAAAGTACTAAATTCTACTGTAAAGGTACTATTTATAAAACCAAATCTAGTCTCTTAGTCTGGAAAATTAGAAGCCAAATAAAAACGAAAACCAAAAAAGAAGAGAAGGACGATACTGGTATTTGAACCAGACTGCTGAGAATTCGACGCATCGCCTTCAATGTCTCGATTCAACGCGGCCTGGAAAGCCTCAACGTCAGCTCCAGAATGCATAGACTCGTCCTATTAACAGTTTTTTAAGACAGAAATTGGAAAAATAGATTAAATAACCTTCACTTATTACGAATTCTAGAAATATATCGGAGAGTAAGAAAAGATCCAGAACAAAGAAAAACCTCGTCTTCTTCAAGGAGCTTCACTATGGAAGGGTCCATCACAAGTTATACCTGCAACCGGCGGCCGCTCCCTCTGCCTCGCCAGCCGCTCAGCGGGAATCGTTCATCTTACAGGATTGTAATAAAGTATCGTAATTCAAAAAAAAGGATACTGAGAAGAAGAAAAAAAGATTTGAGAAGTTAACAAAAGGTGAAAGAGTAGTTGAATACAGTGAATCGAGAAACCAAGGAAAGCGTTTACCGACGTTGTCCCTTAGCTTATATAGACTTTAGCAGGCCCATACTAAAGCCCATTATGGGCTCACGCTGTGTGAAAGAAAGTGAGATTTTGTGGGATT
This sequence comes from Kokia cookei, assembly GCA_039519145.1. Classification (NCBI taxonomy): domain Eukaryota; kingdom Viridiplantae; phylum Streptophyta; class Magnoliopsida; order Malvales; family Malvaceae; genus Kokia; species Kokia cookei. The sequence goes on from CM076902.1 coordinate 21,357,910, forward strand.
AAACCACAGTGGGAAGTTAGTGGGGTTTAATAAAAGAAATTCAAACTCAATATGAAGCAAGGCAAATCCTACTTTCTTTATCACATCGGCGTTTATTGCTGAGGCTAGTGCATGTCAGAAGACGGTGGAAATTGGGGCTGAGAGGGGCTGGAGGAACATCATCGTGGAAGGAGATTCCCTCAGAACAGTGAAAAAATGCAAGTCAGAAAATCTGGACAGATCTTTGGTAGGAGCTTACATCCAGAATATCCGTCATTTGAAATCCAAATTTCAGTCTATTGGATTCAGGCACATCCCAAGAACGGCGAATGGATTAGCAAACTCTATAGCGAAGGAATCTTTAAAAAGAAACGAAAGGTCAAAGGACGTCAGTTGGAAGCGGACTGGCCGAGAGAACATGACGGATAAGGGACGGAGTTGAAACTAGAGAGAAGAAATGAGAACGACATGAGATGATGGTAACAGAGATCAGGTACCAGACCACTCATCTTCTAGAATCGTCTTTGCTTGGAAAAGGAATGATTCATTGGATAGAACTATCTGATAATGATGATTGGGCTTTATGGGATAAGTTTTATTTATTTGTTCTTAAGTTTAATTGTTTTTATCGGGTTGTTTAGCAGTGGCCCAATTTCTTTTGTTTATTGTAACTAAGTTCCTTTCGGTATGTTTTGATATAAAAGCCCAGTCGCATTATTTTCAAAAAATATATATATATTATTCATCAGTAAGTTAAAAAAAAAAAAGAAGAACTTTGAGTATTTTTTTATTTTTTAAATTAAAATCGTATTAAATAAAAATTGAAATATTCAAAATTCATGATTTTAATTTGGTTTGTCCCATTTTTGGTAAATTTGGACTTTATTGTTAAATACTAATATTACGGCTCCCAAACGTTGAATATTATAATTTTTTATTTTTTTACACGATAATCATAATACATGCTTTAAATTTATTTATATATTTATAAAATTAAGTAAATAAATAAATTAATATCATAATCATTCATAATGTGATTTGAAAGTTTCCAAAAGAAAGATCATTTTAAGCTATTAAGTTATAAACCCTTCATAGTTGTTAAAAGTTAATACATAAATCATTGGCTTAATGATAAAGTTGGTCACTAATATTTGCATATTTTATCAAAATAGTTTTAATTGTATTTTTGAGTTTTTTTTTTTTGCCATCAATTTTTGTTCTTTTTTTCAATATATTTCTTCTAAAGATTTAATAAATAAATTCAAAGTTGCAATATTTCTTTTCTTTGAAAATGTTTCAATTTTTCATATATTTTTTTACTGAGAAGTTTTTCTACCGAGTTAATTTTTTTTATAATTACATTTATTTTCTTTAAGTTAAGAGTTATTTTTTCAATTTAATATATTATTTATTTATTTTATCATTTTTCACATGTAATTATCTTATTGGATAACTAAGTAAAAAATTACATCATATTAAAAATATTTCATATATGAAATTCCACATCATCCCCGTTAACTTTTTTAACAGTACTCTCATTAAATCTGTTAGAAAAAGCAAATTGAAAAAAAAAAAACCAAACGTTGAGGGAAAAAAGGCTCAAAAATACAATTAGAATAATTTTGACAAAACAAGCAAACGTTAGTGGCCAAATTTGTCATTAATCCATAAATGATTATATACCTAATGTTTTATTGTATCATATACCTAATGTTTTATTGTATCTTTTCTTTTAGGGATAAATCTTAAAATTATACATGAATTTTAATTTAATGTGCAATTGTATACATGAACTTTAATTTGGTGCAATTACACACATGAAACTCTAATATTGGTTCAAATGTATACTTGAAACTTTAATTTTGATATAATCATACACATTTAAAGAGATAAATGCATCAATTTATTTTTATATTGGATAAATATAATTATTTATGTAATATATAAAAATAAAATGATCCTATATCAATAATTGTGTTAATAATTTACAAGAATTAGATCAAATCAAAATTTCATGCATAAAATTGCACAAAATCAAAGTTCATGTATACAATTGCACATTAAATTATAATTCATGTATACAATTGCACATCAAAAATTACCATTTTACCCTCGAATTTCTAAAAATCCCATTTTTGACCCCGAAACTTCCAAAAATTACCATTTTACCCCCGAACTTCTAAAAATCCCATTTTTGACCCCGAAACTTCCAAAAATTACCATTTTACCCCCGAACTTCCAAAAATCCCATTTTTGACCCCGAAACTTCCAAAAATTACCATTTTTACTCCCAAATGTCCGAAGACTCCATTTTCGACCTCGAAACTCTAAAAGTTACCCTTTTATCCCCGAATGTTTAAAATTTCATTTTTAATCCCGAATTTTCCTAAAATTATCATTTTGCCCCGTGCATCCGAAAAGTCTCGTTTTGAATTTCGATTGCATCATTCTTCTTTCTCATCAACATTTGCGTTTATTTTTAAATTATTATGCACTCGTATTTTGCATTTTTGATTTTTCGTGAATAATTTATCTTCTTATTTATCTTACTTCACGTTATTCGATATCCATTATTAACTGCTTATTCATATTAAACTCGCATGTTTGTTTTCAAAAATTGTTTTTTCAAAAGACTTTAAAATCGAGGCAATATCCTTTTATTTCGAGTTTCGAAAATTTGTTCCTTAACTTACTAGGTGCAATTTTTCCTCAAATCGAAATAATCGAATACCCTTAATCGAGTCAATGTTTCCTTATCTTCGATTATGAAATATTGCGCCTTAACTTACTAGGTGCAACCTTTCTTCAAATCGAGATAATCAAATATCCTTTTCCCAAAGTTTTTTAAAAAAAAGTTTACAAAGGAAAGCTCGTCATTTTTGGATCCTGAAATGTTGTGTCCTAACTCATTGGACGAAACTTTTCTTCTTCGATCACTTTGAAATAGCAAGATTTCCAAACAAACCCCATGTCTTTAAAATTCAACTCATGCATTCAAGGATCGTATTTTAAACTTTAAGCTTTTAAATGTTACAAATTAAGACCCGGAAATAATCAATATGATACCAATTTTGGGCGTATGAGGGTGCTAATCCTTCCTCATGCATAACCGACTCTCGAACCTATTTTTCTGGATTTCGAAGACTTACATGTTCTCAAAACGATTTTTTTTAACGTTTTATGGTGATCCAATCACACCGAATAAAGGATTGGTGGCGACTCCCATTATTTTTCGATTTTAAAATAATTTTCGAAACTCGTCGTTTTCCAAAAAAGGAATGGTTTCGACAGATAGTATCCCGATCTAAGATCAATCTTTGAAAACATACTTGCTCCCTTCAATTGATCAAATAAATCATCAATCCTGGGTAGTGGATATTTGTTCTTTATCGTCACTTTATTCAATTGATGATAGTCTATACAAAGCCTCAAAGACCCGTCTTTCTTTTTCACAAATAAAATCGGGTTCTCCACGGTGACACACTGGGACGTATAAATCCTTTATCTAATAACTCTTGCAACTGAGTTTTCAATTCTTTTAACTCTGTCGGTGCCATCCGATAAGGTGCAATTGAGATCGGTGTAGTATCCGGTACTAAATCAATTCCAAATTCAACTTCTCTTTCAGGAGGTAAACCAGACAACTCTTTAGAAAACACATCAGGAAATTCTCGTACCACCGATATCTTCTCAATCTCATTAAATTCTACTCGAGTATCCAAAACATAAGCAAGGAAAGCATTAGACCCTTTCTTAATTATCTTGAAAACCTTAATTGCAGAGACTACATTCGATAAAGCACTGAATTTCTCACTAATTACCACTACTTCTTTTCCATCTGAAGTTCTCAAAGAAATTCTTTTTCTTCTACAATCATCCATGACTCCATGTTCATATAACCAATCCATTCCCAATATTACATCAAATTCATGAAATGTAAGAGCCATGAGATCTGCTGGAAATTCACAACCCTGAATCTTTAAGGGACATCTCCTACACACTTTATTGACTTTTTCACTTTGTCCAAAAGGATTTGTAACAATCACTTCATGTTCAGTTGGTTCTACTACTTATTCTCTCTCTTTCACTAATGAGATGCATATGTATGAATGTGTATAACCAGGATCAATTAATGCAACTTCAGAAGAGTCAAATAAAGAAAATTTACCAGTGATTATATCGGGAGCATCTTCTTCTTCTCTCATTCTGATCGCATATGTCCTTGGTCTCCGAGACTCTGATCTATCAGCCCCATCTTTTACCGATCTCATACCAACATTACTAGAATTTTCGAGCAATCTGCTTCTTTGTGGAGCTCAACTACCTTCTACAGATTGTTCGGTAGTATTCTCCAACATTCTTGGACAATCTCCTATAAAATGATCTTGAGATTCATATCTAAAACAAGCTCGAGTATTCAGTCGACACTCTCCCCAATGAAATCTTCCACAATGTTCACACGGTGATTGCATTTGTGATGACCTTCTAGTACCACCTGTACTAACTATGGAAGTTCCCTGTTGAATTTGTCGTGTTTGGCTTCGAGATCTCTGACCAGCAGAAAAAGAAGCATATCTAGGATCTCTAAATCCTCTCATTCTTTTCGAAGAAGGGGGAGGTGCAAAACTAATGGCTGTTCTCTTTCCAGCACTTTTCTCTTTCGAACGAATCAATCCCTCCTCTAACCTCTGAGCTCGATAAACCATAACAGGAAATTCTTGTAGATGTAACGATAGAAGTGGAACATATATCTCTTCATTCAATCCCCACTCAAATCTTCTACACATATCTGCTTCATTAGCTATCAATTCTTTAGCATACCTGTTCAGTCTGAGAAACTCACGTTCATACTCAGTCACGGTCATGTTATTCTGTTTCAAGTCTAGAAATTCCCTTTTCTTCTTCTCCAAATATAACTCACTGATGTATTTCTTCTTGAATTCAGACATAAAGAAATTTCAATTGATCTTTTCTGCAGGAAGAATATTTAACACTGTAGTCCACTACTGGTATGCTTCACCTTTCAATAAAGACACTGCACATTTTAACTTTTCTTCCCCAGTACATTATAACTCTTCAAACACTCTCTGGTTATTTTCTAGTCATTCTTCAACTTCTGCTGGATCATCATCTTTCTTTCCTTTGAATTCTTCGGCTCCATGTTTACTTAATCTCTCCAAAGGAGATCGGTAACTAGATGCAGAAGGTTGTGACTAAGGAACACTAATAGGAGGTGGTGGAGGAATAGTCTGAGCATTATTATTTCTTACAACTTGCTATAACAACTGATTCATCGTTTGCAATAAAGCTGCAATCAGAATTTCTTGTTGAGAAGGCATTGATTCACTTGTAGGTTGAGTTCTTTCATCAAACATGGACCCTCTACGATCATTAGAATGTACTGATTCTCGTTGAGCTTGAATCCTAGGTGGATCTTCTTCTTTAACAGGATTTGGGGCCCTACTTTCAACTTCATCTTCAAACTCTTCACGAGATCTATTTAACATATTTACTTTCTACAATATTCACAAATTAAACATTTAAATTACACATCCTCTCATCACATCAACATAATAAATGACATATACAAGCGGACTCATTCTCAGCCCCAAACATAAAAAAACTTCGCTCTGATACCAACAAATGTAACACCCCTATACCCGATTCACACGTATAAACCCGGTATAGATGTATTACATATAGTATCTAAGATTTTAACGCAAGTATAATAAAATTTTTCTTTCAAACAATGTGTTTTAAAGTTATTTTATTCAAAACTCATCATTTCAATTCATCAACTCGTAGTAATCCAAAACAACATTTATAACCATCCATTGAAGACACATAATAGTACCATTTGTACATGTCATTTTTACCAGAAGTAATGTACCTAAACTGAAGTATTCCAATAGTGATGTGATGTGATGAGAGGTCCCTTAGCTTGACTTCAACTTCTCATAGCTTTTGTACCTACGCGTTAAAATAAACGTGTTAAGCCGGTGAAGGCTTAGTAAGCACTGCAAAAGTAATGAATGATCATTTAAGTACTCATGCATATAAACTTCTTGCCTTACTTACATGCAACCTGTAACTTACCACAATGACACAATTTACACTTTTATCCACTTTCTGTATCTTAGCCCATAGTAGACTTTCATAGAACCGTTAGGATATACGGAACAAACAGAGAGTACCAAAGTACTAACAGAGAGCACATAAGTGCTGGGCAACAGAGAGCACACACAATACTAAACAGAGAGCACACAAAGTGCTAATCAGAGGGCACGAAACGTGTTAAACAGAGATCGCGCTAGTGTTCCTTAATGGCATGCCACTAATATCACAATGGTTCTAATTTGTCTACTTGGGCACAATCTCAATTAGCATCATTTCTCATAAATAATATATCTCACATAAATACATCATCAAATACTTCACATTTATATTTTCAAAGCTGTTCACTTGCATCATAGTCACTAAATTATTTATATCTCGAGCTACAAAATTCAAAATTATAATCCGCTTCGACCTTTCTTCACTAAAAATTATCTATCTTTTAGTACAGAGATCAAATGATGTTCCCGTTTGTTTCTATTGAAAATAGACTCATTAAGGATTCAGCCATATAAATTTCAGTCTCTAATAATTTTTATATATTTTTCTATCAAAGTCAGAACAGGGGAAATCGAACCTACTCTGACCTTGTTATACAAAAACTAGTATATCTCGAAATATACAATTCATTTTCTTTCACTGTTTCTTTCATATGAAACTAAACTCAATAAGCTTTAATTACATATATAGTTTGACCCTTAACTCATTATATACAATTTTTTTTGAATTTTTGAAGTTAATCCTCTGTTCTGTCCAAACTGTTTTACTAAATCACACATTAATCCCTTCCTTTTATCATTGTAAACATTCAAATTATGTACCTATATAACAATTTTTATGCTAATAATTCACATACCATTAGAGAAATTAAACTATAATTCAAAACTCTTGTAGTACTTAAACAAAAAGGCTGATTTCCTTCTCTTTTCACTGTTTGCTCTTCCCTTTTCCTTTGTGTTCAATTTGATCCTTGCCTCTCTTCTCTTTCTCTTCAATTTCACATAAACACATATAATATATAAGCTATAATTCAATAATTTTCATGCTAAATAACAGTAAAATACATGTATGTCATGAGAATTTAACCATTTCTTACCATAACCCTTGAATTTAAAATTTCTCAATTTAGTCCCTATGCTCTCTAACACCTAAAAATGAATTCTATAAGAAGTTTTAGGTGTCTACTAACCCCCTTCTATACTTTTCTTTCAGAAATTTCAAAGAAAATAGGAGATTTTGGAGCTTGGAGGGCTTAAAAATGATGGAAGGACCTATTTGGAATAAAATCAAAAGTTGGATGGAAGAGAGAATGACATGAACGGTTGAACTATGAAAAGAGATGATATTTTTGCTTTTTAATTGTTTTTTAACCTTTCTCAAATTCTCTAGAAATCTCACTTAATAAAAATGGTAAAATTACACTTTTAGTCCCTAGACCTTCCAACTTTACACCTTGGCCCAAAACTTTGCCTCCAAAAATATCTTCCACTAAATTACTCTTTTGCCCCTCCTCAATCAATCTAATTCCCATGATGACTCAAAATTTAATTTGGATAATTTGCTATTTAGTCCCCCATATTTTCTCTCCTTTACTATTCAGTCCCTAAAATTTTATAACCTTCCTTACTTCAACTAAACATTTCTAATTCTCAATTCTATTTTATCACTCAAATCCGGTTCAAAAAACGCGGATGTTACATTATAAAAATATTTAAAATTTATTAAAATAACTTCTAGAATGAACCTAAATAACCATTTGTTCAGGTTCATTCTAGAGTATTTTCTTAAATAATTATAAAATTTATAGAAAATTATTTACAATTTATTAAGAGTTAGATTCTTAATATTTTTTATATTTTTAAATAATCATTTAATTTTTAATATTTTTAATTGTTAAATATTTGTTGCCATGATAAAATGTAACATCAGCATGCGGTACACGTAACGCACCATTTGTTGTTATCTGGTTGCTCCGTCAACCACACCATCACTAAACAATATAAATAGATGAAGCTTTCAACAAAATGGTCAATTAATTCTTTAATCTAATATAAAAGAACTAATTTGTCTATTTTTTCAGTAAAAGTGACCAAATGCAATCTAATTTCAAGTACAAGAAGCTTCATGGTACTTTTATCTAGTCCTACTCATCTTTTTTTTTTTTGGTGAGATAGTCCTACTCATCCTTTAATTCCACATTATTTTCATTTAAAAAAAAAATGAAATCATCACTTAACAGCACAAATAAAAAAGAACAAAATATAAACAAACTCTTGTTATAAACATCTCTATAATAATGTTACCAAGAATGAATATACCCAAAAATAAATGATCTAATTAAAAACTACTTATTATAATATTTTAATAAATAATTATACAATAAGAGGGTAAAAGTGAAAAGAGCAGTTTACGAATCTTCATAACCTGGACAGATGGCAAACTGTCCGATTTTTCGACCCTAGATACAAACATCAACAAGTCAATGCGGTAAATGGTGCAGTTGGTAGTAAAACACGATCGACTTCACATGGAAGACAGTTACCTCAGATAGCATCCGTTGCTTGCTCAATTGCTGGGTTCTAGCCTTGTTAACAGCTGAATTTGGTGATTTGTACATTCTCTGCGCCAAAGAATTTATATAATCCAGACTTAGATGTTAATAGAAATATAAAACAAGGGTAAACACGTAAGAATCAACCTTTTCAGTGTTGGATATATGATCATAGCCTACAAGGTTCCGTCTTTTCGGAGTGAAACCAAAAACATCTTGAAGGAATTCATTTTCCTGCATAAAGAAACAAAATTTTTATATAATCCATGAGAAAACTAAAAATGGACAAGCAATTTGCATCAACAGATGTCATTAACCTGTATGTGCTTAGCAAAACCTCCACCGAGAAGGCGCTTCAAAAAGCTCAACTGTTGACAACTCGATTATCAGAATCCATGGCATGTAACTAACATGAATGGAAGAATTAGAAGAGGACAAGCTAACCTGAATCAACTGAGACCATGTTAACGTCTGTAGTGCAACCCCACCAATCTTCATCGATGTCTCGGGAGGATAACCATACTGACATCACCATGTGAGACAAACTTAGCATGATTAGTTCGAAGAACCATACATTCATGGAAATAAACAGATAAATACGAGTACGTCAAGGAACTCCAAAACATCCCTAAACGTGTTCCTCCGGTTATTAAGATCTTTCTTGGAAGAACCTTTACCACCAGCTTCCACGGGAAGGTCTCGAGCTTGATTTAGAATTTTCCCCTTCAGTCCTTGTATATGTGAGAACCTGTCTTTAGTTAATATTTCCTTCCAAAGCTGAACAATCAGTGGAACCTTTAGTTTCAGCTACAAACTTCTCTAAGCTTTCCATCTCAAAAATCAGTGACAATGCTTCACCAGCAGCGATCCGCATGGATCGGTCATCCTTATCTAGCAAACTAGACAAATATGCAAGGGACCTGCATGATTTCCCGAAAGCAGTCAGTCTCTTGGCCATTGGAGTTACTTGTTAGCCAGGTTTGTGTTGGTATATTATTGTAGGACCATATCTGGATTAAAAGAATGAACAACATATGAACCAGAGAGTTAACTCACTCTTCCCGAAGTTTGGGACTAAGTCTCCAGCCATCCATGGTTGTCAAGAGAGACGACCAGGAAGACACAGCTGCTGTTATTATAGGTGCAGAAGGTTTGATAGCAATAACCTACAAGTCAAGCAAAACTAATTAATCCTCAAGTAAAGCAAATGCTTTTCAATTATTGAAAATCAAGCATGTATACTTACATTAGAACCTAGTTTTGGATGAATTATTTGCCACATAATTTGCATTGATTTTTCTATTTCCTCAGGACCATTTGCACCGACAAAAGTGATGACAGCCAAACAGTTCAGTAACTACAATAAGAAACCAAAGCATTTAAAGAACTGGTTGTGTAATATAATTCATTATACCAAGAGGAAGAAAGAATTCCAATCCTTATTCAATTTCGTCATACCGAAATGATTTTAGAAGATTCTGAACTGGATTTAAAAGCTTGAGAAAGAGGAGTAATCGATTCTTCCAATATTTCCTGCGCATTAACTCCCGGACCAACAGTTAAAGCCAACAAACCTACCAAGAGACATTGTCAGCTTCACCATTGAGGCGTGCATATGTGCATAGCGTTTTCCGAGGTAGTCAACATTAAGAAATTAAACTAACCAATAGTACGGGATGCTAAACATATCTCTTTGCTGGACCCTTTCTTGATACAGTTCAAACACTGATGAATTAATGTGGCAAATCTGGAGAACAACCCGAATAACAATATGACAGATTCAAGTATTCAAAACATTTCTAGCTACGACTGTAAACATGCTAGAAGGATTTAAAATAACACTCACTTATTCTCCACAAACTCATGCTGCAAGCTGAATTGAAATAACAACATAATCGATTCAAGTACTCAACCATATAGTATGAACCATAAGGAAGCATGCTTGTATATCATAATCCATTCAGCAATTCTTGCAAATCAATATAAATGAGATCGAGATAGAAGGATTTAACAAGCATGCACTTACTTATTCCCCACAAATTGATACTGCAAGTTGAAAATGAATGCAGCATTGATCACTTCCAAAGCCTTTTCCCGTGTCGAACCCCTAAATTGCGAGTGTTAGTAGTTTATAATGTTGGTAGGAAATAATATGTTATCTAGGAAAATCAAGCAAACTATAATTATTGATCAAATAGTTATGTTGTAAAGACGTAAATTTATCTTATAAAAACACAATCTGAATATTTCATTAAAAGATATATCTCTATAAAACGTCGTGATGTCTATATCAAAAACTTTTCTATTAGTCACATTTTAATCAAAAAAATTTATTAAATAAGAAAATAACTAAATTCTAACCTCTTCTCAAATAAAGCATCGATCACTTCATCTACTAAACTTTCCTTATTGAACTCTACTTCTTCGGTAACAAAAACAGACATTTGATCGGAACAAACGATCGACGATGAAGTTGTCATTGCTGCTATCTAATATCGCCACATTCTTACGTTGGACTTTACCTGTCAGATTCAAATAATTTCTTTTATATAGTAACCCAAAAATAAAAACAAAATAAGGGAAGAAGGTTCTTACGTTTTCCCATGTTGGTGATAGTTATTTCTGACTTTTATAATGTCAGAAACAGGTAGGATAGAATGAAAAAGCAATGGACAAAACAAAACAACAATGAAGACGACGACGACGACAACAAAAGTGAATAGAAAAAACAATATAACCATTGAAAATTTAAAATGGGTTTCCTTGTTTATATATAAATAAACTAAATTATTTTGTTTGGAGGAGAGAGGTGTTCAAATTATAGAACAAAGGGAAAACAATTTGATGCAAAATTTAGAGCATCCTTTTTATTTCTTATCTTTATTTGTACTTGTTCAAACTACTAAGGGAAAAAAAGGGTTAAGTTTGGGATTAGCGAGTAATCATGCAACAGGATTAACTGATACCATCTATTATAAAAAGAATTTTGTGAATTTGACAAAGATAGGAGTCGTTGATATCAGGCACCAAGTGGGGTATGAGGCGGCTGTTGCATGTTTTGGGTTTGGCTAATATGAAAAATTAAATAAATTTATTTTGAATAATATGCCAGTTGAATTTATTAAAAATTAAAATAGACAAACATTCCAAATGAAATTAAAATGTAACAGAAAAATAACAAAACAAAGAGAAACTAACTAAAAAAACTAAAAAATGAAACATCAGACCAGCAAAACACGTCCAGCGGGCTACAAAGACAGGGATGAGATGAAACACTGGAGAAAGGAAGCAAGAAACAAAACTCCTTGTCTCTATCCACGTACACGCTTAAGGATAGAAGTAGGAGTGGTGAGCGAAACCAACAATCTTGCAGATCGCTTCGCAAAACAAATCTAACTGCATCGACAAACAAATCACAAAAAGAGATCAAACTACTGAAAGACCACTGATAACCGTAAATCAGAGTTGAGCGTTGTGAGAAAACTATCTGCGAACGTAAATCTACCACAAAGGTAGACCAAAATGTGCCATAAGACAAAAGCGTTCCACAAGATAGAGAAAAAGCGTGACACAAAACAAAAGAAAAACGTGTCACAAAAGCAGATAAAAACTAAAATAAAGCCAAAATATAAAAGAAAATAAGAATTGAATATAAAAAATTGAGGGGAAGGAATACCGACAGTTGACAACTAACATTAAAGCTGACATCGCTGCTTATTGATCAAGAACTAAAAAAAAAATAGAGCGACGTAGAGAGTTAAATATAGGGACTTAATAGAAGGGACAAATTATTTCTTATAAAATTAAATAAATTTTTGAACAATAAGTGAAAAGAATCACAAAAGAATTTAAATAGAATACTTATACAAATCGCAACCTCCTAAATATATGCTTCACAAACATTAATTAAATTTTAAGATATAAAATTATAACTTCTAAGAACTTTAAAAGACACAATTAAATATATCTTATAAAATAACCTTTTACAATAAATAAATTAAATAATAGTAGTAAAGAAACCTATAATTTTAATAATTTTATGAAAAAAAACCTTAAATAATCATATTTACTGTTGATAAAGTTAAAAATATATAATTTTAAAAATATAAAAAATAATTAAACATAAATGAATTATTTAGATATTGAGTAGAAATTAATTATAAATAATTCAAAAATTATAAAAATAAATTATTTTACAATATATTTAAATTGTCATAAGTTTTAATAAATATCTCACTATAAAGAAAAGTTTTTGAATAGATTTTTTTTTGGGTACATTAAAGAAAAGTGCAATATTAAACTATGTACTCAATGTTATCATCCATGCCACATAGAAGCTGCTATAAATCAGGGTTTTTTATAAATATAATATAAAAAATAAATAATTATCAAAATAATACCCCTATCCTATTAATTATCAAAATGATATGTTTAGTTAGATAGAGAGTTATATCAAATGGAGGCATTCTAAGATTTTTCTGATATGAATTTTTTTATTTTTTATTATATTTATATATTTAAAAATAAAAAATAATATTTTATTGGTGGAGGGTTATCAAGTGGTGACACCAAAGGGAAAATTTATACACGAGAAAAATACGAAAAAAATACCTGACCCCCTAATGGAGAAACACCAAATGGCGGCATCCATTGAGGGTTTTTAAGTGGCAGTACTTAGGGGTAAAATATCACTTGTCAACATCTCTTTGTGTCGTGTGTGTATGTGTAGGGTTTGAATTTTTTTGTTAGGGTTTTGATTTTTTACCAAAATAAAATATAAAAAATATTTATTTACTAAAATAATATACAAAAATTATTTATTTTATTCGACTAAAGTAATATTAAAAAATTATTAATTTAATAAAAAGAAAATGAAATACATATCATAAAATTAAATATAAGAATAAGATACCGAAAGAGGATTTTAGGATGGCGACACCAAGAGGTTTTCGAATTTTTTTATAATTTTTTATTTCATTTAAATATTATTAAAAATTAAAATAATAATAATAATAGTGGTGCCAATTTAAGTGGCGGCACCAAATGCCTATAAAAAGGTGCTTAGGGTTTTTGGATGTTTAAATTTTGTTTAAGTTTGTGAAAAAAAAACAAAGAGAAACAAGAAGAAGAATAGAGGAGAAAAGGAGAAACAAAAATTAAAAAGGTAATCATTTTGTTAGTTTTATACATAGTTTAGGTGATTAATGTTAAGTTTGATATTAATTTGTTATAAATTTATTTTAGTATGATATTTTTAAATTTGTATTTTATTTATTGAAATTTTATTTATTTTTTAACAGATTTATTGAAGATGAATAATCAATTTTTATATATATTTATTTTGGTGGAGTAATTTTGAAAACATCGGTTGAATGTATATTTGATTGTTGGCAACAAATAGGAATGAGATTTCATCGAAATGTCTCGGTTGATAATATAAAAGTAAGGATTAGTGCAAAAAATTTTAGACGTTGTGGGAGAAGGATCTCGAAACTTTTCTACAAGTTTCCAGTTTCGACAGATCCCATCAAATTCACTGAGATGAAACTTGTAAACGATGAAGACGTGGAGACAATGATCGCTCTTTATTGTTCGAATCAAAGTGACTCAAATGCATCGATTCAATTGTTTACCGAGTTAGTTGATGTGAAACTTGTAGAAAATGAAGATCCAACTCCAGTAGAAAATGAAGATCCAACTCCGTGTATGGTGGTTCCAGTATCGTACATTGAAAGTCAATCAATCGTACGCGGGATAGACATCAATCTTAATGTTGTTGCACTCGAGAATGATGCAGAGGAAGATGCTGGATATGATAGTAGTATTCCTTCTGATAATGAGGTGGATATTGATAGTGATCCGGACGTGGATGAGGTCTCGGATGATATTGACGATAAAGGGGTGAATGACGATGAAAATCCAGTCGAAAATCCAGTTACACATATTGTGATGCACAATAATCCTCCTAGGGCACACATGTCGCTTATAGACCCCGATGTGACACATACCGAGTTCGCGAAGTACCCCGATATACTACCTGCTCACAAATTGGTTGTAACAGCAGAGCGTGAAGAGTTGTTTGTGGGCGAAAAATTTGAATCCAAGGAAGAGTGCATATTTGCCATTAAGCGATATAGCATGAATGTGTCGATAGACTACAAAGTCGCAGTGTCCAAACCGACATTGTATATTGGGGAGTGCTGGAAATCGATGGAAGGTTGCAAGTGACGGGTGTGAGCTGCATTTATCCAGAAGTCGCAGATGTGGGAGATAAGAAAAATTGATGGGTCTCACATAAACAGTTCAACACGTTTGTCAGAATATCACCGAAAACTTGATTCCAAAATCATCTGCACACATATCAAGCCAATGGTTAAGAACGATCCGACCATCAAGGTTTCTACACTGATTGTGGAGATGCAATCACGATTCTATTATCGGGTTTCATATCGAAAAGCATGAATTATGAAACAAATGGCAATAGAACAATTGTTCGGTGATTGGGATGCATCATATAATGAGTTGTAAAGATGGATAGCCGCAATGCGATAGTACGTAACGAAGATTGCGATTGAGTTGGTAACACGGCCTTATTACGCCTTAGATAACAACATATAATCGGGAAGAAGAATTTTTCAGTATATATTTTGGACGTTTAATCCCTGCGTTCGAGCTTTTCCTCACTGCAAGCCATTGGTCCAAGTAAATGAGACCTAGCTATATGGGAAATATACGCAGATCCTACTAATTGCTGTGGCTCAAGACGAGAATCAGAATGTGCTCCAGATAGCATTTGCTATTGTGGATAAAAATGATATGAAATCTTGGGAATTCTTCTTGACAAACCTGCTAAGGTATGTGATTCATAACGATAATATTTGAATCATTTCTGATAGAGGGAATGGTATTATTGCGGCCATTAGGCGTACTGATGTACCATGGCAATCGATTTACTGCAGTCGGCACATTGCGGCTAACTTCCAACGACAATATAATAATGCAGACTAGATGAGACAACTTGTGAAAATGGGTATAAAAAATTAAGTTTCAAATTATATTTTTAATGTTTTAATTCGAGACTGTAACTTATGTTTTCTTAATATTCCTACAGCGTAAGAGCTAGAGCCACACCGATTCCGACAAAGAATGACCAGACTTGAGCGTGACATGGAAAGTCAAACGAACAAGCCTCTACGCGAGTGGTTGGGTACCATGGAGTCGTGGCAATGGTCTCAAAGTTTTGATGAGGTGTATCGATATGGTCAAATGACGACCAACCTAGTAGAGTCGATTAACGGCATGTTCAAGAGAATATGACATCTTTCGATTTCATCCGTGTTCCCGACTACATTTTATAGGCTGGCTACCTTGATGCCAGTAATGGGGACGCGACAAATCGATCAAATGAACGTCGGACACGTGTTTGTCAAAGTTGTCAGGAATGCGATGGATGCAAACCGTCAGAAAGTGAGAACGATGAACGTTGAAATATATTCACGACAATTTCAACGATTTCAAATTAAGGAGATCATTAAGTGTCGACCTAGTATCCCACCTAGGTCATACGGTATTGATCTCCAAAACAGACATTACGATTGCAGGAGGTTCGATACACTTCATTATCCCTGTGCGCACGTCGTTGCAGCTTGTGCTAAAGTGTCGCTCAATGTTGAACAGTTCATCGACCCCGTTTACACTTTCTAGCATACGTTACGTATTTGGGAAAACCAGTTCCCCGTCCTGCTTGACTTGTCTATATGGGAGGTACCTCTGACGACTTTCGAGCTTATCCCGAACAAAAGTTTGCGAAAGAATTCGAAAGGTTGTCCCCATATCACCAGAATCCACAAAAAATAGACATTATTAGAGAAAACAGACGGCGACAAGCTGTGTGGGCTGTGTAAGTTAACTGGGCATACTTGGCATAATTGCCACCAACAAACCTACCATATTAGTCAGTCATCCGGATCGAGTAGGGCTTAAGCTATTTGTATTGGACATTTTTCATTTGAAATTAATTAAGTTTATAAATGAATTTAAAATTAATTATGTTTAACATTTGTATTTAATTAATAATTTTTATATTTTCACTTTGGTTTAATGGTTTAAAGTTTTGAATTTTAGGGTTTCAAATTTAAGGTTTTGAAAAAAGGGTTATGGTTATTAAATTGAGGTTAATGGTTTCTAATCTAAGGTTAAAGATTTAGGGTTTAGGGTTTATAAGTATGAAATTTAAATAAATGATCAAATAGATGCAAATATATGTACAATTAAAGTAAAAAGTCATCATTACAATTTATTAATAGTCAAATATGCACAATTAAACACTATTAGATACAACCCTAGTATCCATGATTCGATGGTGTGGTTCTCGAGGTATATATTCATGGTGGCCGACGTCTACGTCGAGGTTGCTCGTCAAGCTCATTGTCATCATTATAGTCTATTTGCCCCGGAGGAGTAGAGTATTGCCTGGGAGGAGTAGAGTATTGCGGTGGCTGGTCAAACTGAGGCTGATATCATTGGCTTGAGTATTGCGGTGGCTCGTCAAACTAAGGCTGATATCTTTAGCTTGATGAGCTAGGCGTATGTGACGATCTCACAAAATCTGGATGATAAAAATCATCGTCATCCAATACCTCTTGCTCTTGCTCTAGCTTTGGCTCTGAGGCAAGAGCTACATGATAGGGGTGACCTTGTCGAGACATGTGTGGGGGAATTATCGTCGATTGTGCACCAAGTAAATATGATTTCCCCACCTGAATGAACCACTGCATGTACTGTACTGATGGCTGCAAATCCGGAGTGAACTCTATCGGAGGTACTCGCATCATCCAGTTGTTTCACATATAAACATATTGTTCATGCACTCTCCCCCAATCACAATTTGGTTTCCCCTTTTTATCCATCCCATGGATAGACCCTAATTAGAATGACGGTTGCAGGACAGGCTGTTTACAACCAAACTGCCGGAGTACTCGATTATTGGCATACCACTCCACTGTTTGAAATTTGATTATCGGTGCGTTAATACACCATTGGTCTGAGTGGAGGAATGTCAGGGCGGGAATAACAGCGGCGATTTTTGGCTGTATATATGGCATCCAAATGAACTGCACAATTAATAACATGTCAAGATATTAATAAGAGTAAAGTAATATAATTTAGTAACATGCAACCATATTAACACGAGTTAAGTAATATAATTTAACATGTTAATGAATAACATACTCCTTCCCCGGCATATTGCTCGAGCATCAAACGATATAAGGGAAATGTAAGTTGCCTTTCAATCCCCGATTTTGTTTTATATCTAAGAAAACAAAAAACAACTTGTTAGAATAATAAAATTAATAAAATATGTCAAATAATTGAAAATTTAGGTATATGGTAATCACCTATTAATGAGAGGGAAAACATATGTTTGGTGCCTAACGGATGCCAGGAATCGCATTCGATAAAGTGCCAAAGACTGTAATAGCAGTAGGCATCCACTTATATCTCGGGAAGAAGGGTTTGTGGCGCAACAAAGTTCTCGATACAGCATCGCAAGCACCGTAGATCCCCAACAATATGAATCAATTTTTCGTAAATCAGTTCGTAGGGGCAAGTACATCAAGTGGACCTTATTGTTGTTTGCATCCGGCATGAGTACGCCCCTTATCATTTGCATAATATAGGCTCGAACTGCCCAAGCCACCTCAATTTCAGTTGCATTTTCGGGCAATTACCGAAAATTGATCCTCAACCATGTAAATAACGATGACGTAAAATCGTTGTTATTACTAAGTGAGCGACCTAATAATTGGATGCACATCGTCGTCGACTCTTGAAACGAACTAACGCCGGTGACCGATAGACCATTGATTAGGAGCCCGAGTTGAAGCGCAACACCCTCCAACGTCACAATGCACTCCCCACAAGGCAGATGAAATGTGTGGGTCTCCGGGCGCCAACGCTCCACCAATGCACTTATTAAATCAAATCGTAACTCAAACTTTTTGATCAATTTCGCTGATCCAAATCCAGCATCCCGCAAGTACGGAAGCAGACGTTCATGAGGGGGATATTTGAGGCCCTGTGCACGACCCCTTAATGAACGGTACACGAGCTCTTCCTTTTAATTTACAGAAATAGTTAGTATAACCTAAATTAATTTTGTAAACAAATAATAATTTCGTAAATGACATAAGGAACAAATAATAATTTTATTACTCTCATATTGGCTCCGTGTGTTTCCTCATTCACCGACTTTGCTATGTGAGGACGTTGCTCGTTAATTAATAAATCCATTCTACAACTTGAAAAAAATTATCAATTAGTTCAATACATAAATTTACGATTTTTATTATTTTTAACTAATATAATACAAAAATAATAATTAAATACCAAAATGAGTTATTTACTAAAATGATACAAAATAAATATTTATATACCAAAATAGTATCCACGCACCATTATTTACCAAAATGGTACAAAATATTTATTTTGTACCATTTTGGTAAATAATGGAATGAGGATATTATTTTGGTAATTAATTATTTTTATATTATATTTTGATAATTAATTTAGAGTATTTTTATCTTTTTACATTTTATATAAATTTAAAACATATATTCACATGAGATCCAAACTAAAAATATAAATTTTACCATTTAAATAAAAATATTTTAAATTTTATATTAATTCTTTCTAAATTTATTATATAACTATTTTTACCTTTATTATAAATATACTTTAATTTTATTTGAATTAAATTATTTAATTTCATACTTGTAACTAAATTTAATTATAATTTAAAAATGAATTATTGTACCATTTTGGTAAATAACTTATTTTAATATTTAATTTTCAAAATTAATTTATATTATTACTTACTTACTACTAGTAACAAAATAAAAATCATTTACTATCAAAATTAAATTAAAGTAAATTAATAATAACATAATAACTAAACTTACATTTCTTTCTTCTCTTAATTTGCTCAACTAAATAAAAACATTAAATAATAAATCAATTAAAAATTAAATTAAACAAAACAAATAACTTAAAATAATAAATATTAATAATAATCAAACTTACATTTCTTCCTTTCTTTTAATTTTTCAATCAACCTATTAAACAAATAAAATTATAATAACAAATCAATTACATTAAATAATAAAATTAAAATTATTACTACTAATTAACAAATTAAAAAATTTTAAAAATAAATTTAAAAATAAATATATTACTTTTCTCTCCTTCTAAGCTAAGTTAGGCCCCAAACAACTGTGGCTGTTTCGCAATTAATGAGAAATTTGATGCTATTTTATCGTCAATAACAACAGTGATTTGAGTTGAGGTCTGAGGAATTCAAATCCTCCTCTGTCTGATTCTCTTTGTTTATGATTTTCTTTTTTCTTTTTTAATTATTGCTTGAATTTCTTTTTGTTATTGGGTTTTGTTCTTCAATGGAGGAGTCCCAAAAAATCAATGGGAAAAAGAGGTTGCCTTCAATTCCGTCAAATTATGTTAGTCTCCTTCAACTAAAAGAACGATGGATCAAAGAGAAAGAAGGAAAGCAGAAGGGAAAGGAAGAGAAACAAGAAACTCAGCAGAAACACGAGGAAAAGGAAACAAATGTTGAAGAGCGAATTAATGACGAGGTTTCTGGAAGAGAGAGCCGTAAGAATAGGCAGATTCCTCGATTTGATCGGGGTAATGCGAAGCATGTAGCGGGAGGAAAGCCCAGGGATGAGAAAACCGCTGCGGCCAATGATTTCGACAATGAGAAGAAAGGCAAGGAATTGAAGAAGAAAAGGTGGAAATCGAAGAACAATAAAAGGAACAGGATGGAGGAAAAAGCTAGGGCAGCTAACGAGGGGGAGGAACTGACGGGAGGTACTAGTAAGGCGCCGCTGCCTACCGGTGGAGAGCATAGTAAAGGGGAGGAGAAGCTGATCGGAGATGAACTCCAGGCTCCGGAGCTGACGAGTGTTGAGGAAGAGAATATTGAGGCGAGAAGGGAGTTAGGACTGAGTTCCATTCCAAGAACCCATGACCGTACGGAGGAGGTTGAACGGAAATTTCAAGCAATGTCGATGAATGGTGAGATTAGAAGAGGGGGTTATCGTGGATACGGTGGCCAAAATGTTCATCTCAACTATCGTGGTGGCAAGTCGGAGCGGAATAGGAGATATAATGGCGTAAGGTTTGATAGGCGTGGAGAGGGGAATCAGAGTAATGAAGGGATGGCTTGGGTTAGGAAAGGGGAAATTAAAGATCAAAATGTCAGTGCAATTCAAAGCTCGAGTTGCTCTTCTAAGGATTTACATTGATGGGAGTTTTAATCTAGTAATTACCGATGAAAACTTATTGTATTTTCATTTCTGATGAATGCAAGGTTCTTCCATGCACTAGCTATCTTTTTCATGGTGAATCTGTGAAATTTTAGTATATTTTGCTAGGCATTTTGGTTAGTGGAAGCATTGCCATTAGGTTCATACTTTGAAGTAGATTATTCAGAAACAATGTATTATGAATGGATTTAGCTAAAGATTGTATCAACTATGCAATGTTTTGGTAATGTGTTGCTTTCAGCTGATTTAGAATCCAAAGCTCAAGTTGCTCATGGAAGGAATTAGAGTGATGGGATTTTAATATGGTAATTACTGATGAAAACTTATTGTATTTTCATTTCTGATGAATGCAAGGTTCTTCCATGCACTAGCTATCTTTTTCATGATGAAACTGTGAAATTTTAGTATATGTTGCTAGGCATTTTGGTTAGTCGAAGCATTGCCATTAAGTTCATACTTTGAAGTAGATAATTCAGAAACAATGTATTATGAATGCATTTAGCGAAAGATTATATGAACTATGCAATGTTTTGGTAATGTGTTGCTTTCAGCTGATTTAGAATCCAAAGCTCAAGTTGCTCATGGAAGGAATTAGAGTGATGGGATTTTAATATGGTGATTACTGATGAAATTTCATTCTGGATTTTTCATTTCTGATGAAATGCAAGGTTCTTTCACGCACTAGCTATATTTTTCATGATGAAACTGTGAAATTTTAGTATATTTTGCTAGGCATTTTGGTTGGTGGAAGCATTGCCATTAGGTTTGTTGAAGCCCAAATTTTGACTGGACCCATTCTCTCTTTAAATTTATTTTAAATTTAAATTAAGTTTAAAATTATTTCCAAATTTAAAATTTAAAATAAATAAAATCTAAATACAAATGTCCAAATAATTACAAAAAAGTCCAAATTACATTATTGGACCCGAATTTGGCCCAATTGCAAATATAAACCGAAAATTACCTAAAATCTATTACACCCAAAACCCAACAATGGCCCAAATAGGCACAACTTTACATTGCCTAACCTTAATCTGCTACTACCACCTTCCCCTCAGCCAATCAGACGTATCATGTCAGCAATCAAGTCACCATCTCCAGCTCCAACTTGCACTGTCACCGGTTGCTCCAACTGCCATTGCCATAGCCGAACCTGTAAGAAGAAAAGAAAGGCATTAAATCGCAAATAACAAATAGCCATCATTGGAATATTGGTTATAAAAGCAAATTCAAATCGATTGTAAAGGAGTTTTTTTTTTCTCTGGAAATTCTAAGAAAGACAATACAAAGAAATAGACTTTGAAACATTTGTGATAAGAGTATACAAGTTTACCTTTTAATTCACTACACTAAATATCTTGCAATAGAATAAGGAAGGGTACAGATACAAGGCAACCACAAACAATCTCAAAGTATTCAGGCATTGAATCACTTAGGTATAATTTTAATGCACTCATTTATTATTCATAATTTAAATGTCTAGAACCATTCATATTTTTTTTACAACCGACTGTATTAATTATAACCATTATTATCTATTATTATTTTTGGTTATTTTAAGGGCATTAAAGTGAAATTTATTATTATTAAAAATATTAATATTAATGAATAAAAAAACGAAGAGTCGGTTAAGGTTACTTCCCTTATCGGTCGCGCCGTCGTCGAAGTTACGCTGAAGCTGCCACCGAATGTCGATCGTGCCCCGTTACGTACAGACCTGCAAAAAAAGATTATTATGAAAATGGATCAAAAAAATAAAAATAATCGTTTAATAAAAATAATAAGAATCGGGAATTTTCTTTTACCTCTGACCTCCGTTTCATATATTAAAACCTAGATCTGGGTTTCAAAACAAACCCTGAGACTCAGATCCCACTTTTAAAACCAGATTCACGTTTTTTTTTAAAAATGGTATAAGGGTACAAAAAGAACATTCTACCCTGTTGACGGTCGTAAATGGCGATGGACGGAGATGAGGAGACGGTTCACCTTCGACGGGTGCGCATGGCGCGTGGCGCGTGGGGCGTGGAAAGCGACGACGCGTGTACCAGAAGACCCTCGGCGATGACGCGCGATAACCACGCACGGGGTCGGCGGTGCACGTGCAACCCTACGCGCGACGGACCCTGACCAGCTTTATTGGCCGAGGCGTGGCCGGTCGGGAAAGGGTGAGAGAATTTTTGAGGGTTTTCTCGTTTTTTTTTTTAAAGGTTAAGGAAATGGTTCTTTTTTTTTCTGTAAGAGGTTACTTATAGGCCCTCGAAACAACATCGTTTGGAGGGTTGAGTTTTAGCCTTAGAACGGCGCCGTTTCAAGCTATTAATGTCCGGCCCGAAGTCCGACCCAACCCGACTCGACTCAGGATCGACGTGTTTTTGATTAATGGTATATTTATGCATTTGGTCATTCCGCTTTTTTCCCAAATTTTCAATCAGGTCCTTCTCGTACTTTTAATTACTTTTAAATTGGCCAAATGATTTTCATGGTTTTTCAATTTAGCCCCTCGACCTTTTAATAGCACCAGGAGCTGCCACGTGTCATGATTTTGGCTTATTTTCCCAAATGGTCCCCTTTATTTATAATTTGTCATAATTTGATCCTTAAATCAGGTTCGTTTTAATTTCAAAATTGCCCTAGAAATTTTTCATGGTTTTCAAAATAGTCCTCTGACTTCAGGATGCTTGAGGGGCTGCCACGTGTCACCCGTCTTTGGTTTTATTACCCCAGAGGTCCCTAAATTGTCCAAAAATCCCATTTTCGACCCTAACTTCCAAAAATCCCATTTTTGACACCGAACCTTCCGAAAATTACCATTTTACCCTCAAACTTCCAAAAATCCCATTTTTGACCCCGAATCTTCTAAAATTATCATTTTACCCCCAAACTTCCAAAAATCCCATTTTTGACCCCAAACCTTCTAAAAATTACCATTTTATCCCCGAACTTCCAAAAATCCCATTTTTGACCCCGAACCGTCTAAAAATTACCATTTTACCCTCGAATTTCCAAAAATCCTATTTTTGACCCGAACCTTCCAAAAATTACCATTTTACCCCTAAACTTCTAAAAACCCCATTTTTGACCCTAAACCTTCTAAAAATTACCATTTTATCCCCGAACTTCCAAAAATCCCATTTTTGACCCCGAACCTTCTAAAATTACCATTTTACCCCCGAACTTCCAAAAATCCCCTTTTTGACCCCGAACCTTCCAAAATTACCATTTTACCACCGAACTTCCAAAAATCCCCTTTTTGACCAAGAACCTTTCAAAAATTATCATTTTACCCCCTAACTTCCAAAAATCCCATTTTTGACCCGAAACCTTTCGAAAATTACCGTTTTACCCTTTAACTACCAAAAATCCCATTTTTGACCCCGAACCTTTCAAAAATTATCATTTTACCCCTGAACTTCCAAAAATTCCATTTTTGACCCAAAACATTTCCAAAATTACCATTTTACCCTCGAACTTCCAAAAATCTCATTTTTGACCCCGAACCTTTCAAAAATTACCATTTTACCCTCAAACTTCCAAAAATCTCATTTTTGACTCCGAACCTTCCAAAACTACCATTTTTTCCCCTTGTATCCGAAAAGTCTCGTTTTGAACTCCGATTACATCATTCTTCTCTCTCATTAACTTTTTTTTTACACTCGTATTTTGCATCTTCATTTTTCGTGAATAATTTATCTTCCTATTTATTTCACGTTGCGTTTAATATTCACTGTCAACTACTTATTCATATTTAACTCCCATGCTTGTTTTCAAAATATTTTTTTTTCAAAAAAAATCGAGGCAATATTCCTTTATTTCGAGCTTCGAAAATTTGTGCCTTAACTCACTAGGTGCATTTTTTTCTTCAAATCGAAATAATCGAACACCCTTAATCGAGGCAATGTTTCCTTATCTTCGATTCTGAAATATTGCGCCTTAACTTACTAGGTGCAACCTTTCTTCGAATCGAGATAATCGAATATCCTTTTCCCAAAAATTAAAAAAAAAAGAGTTTTTTACGAAGGAAAGCTCGTCATTTTTAGATCCTGAAATGTTGTGTCCTAACTCACTGGACGTAACGTTTCTTTCTCGATCACTTTAAAATAGCGGGATTTCCAAACAAACCCAATTTCTTTTAAACTTAATTCGAGCTCTTAAATGTTACAAATCAAATTCCGAAAATAATCAATACGGTACCAATCTTGGGCGTATGAGGGTGCTAATCCTTCCTCATGCGTAACCGACTCCCGAACCTGTTTTTATGGATTTCGAAGACCTACGTGTTTTCAAAATGATTTTTTTTAAGAAGAAAAATATTTTGTGGTGATCCAGTCACATCGACTAAAGGATTGGTGGTGACTCTCATTATTTTTCGATTTTAAGGGTTTTTCGAGACTAGTCGCTTTAAAAAAAAAGATGTTTTCGACAGCTGGCGACTCCACTGGGGACTTTTAAAATAAACGAGGGTCAAGCCAAAATTGATTATTTTCGGGTATTCTTTAGAAACTTTAAAAGCTTCAGTTTAGTTTAATATGCGATCCTCGACACCTTTTGTGACATTATATTATGTGATATTGCTAGTGTTTATTTGCACACATCTGCATATGATATTACCCTAATAAGTGGAAGCCTGAAACTACTCCTTCGTGAGGTCTTCACCTCCGTGCAAGATAGTGGATTACTTTCGGGATTACAAAGTACCCTTGTTTTCGTGATGTTTTCACTTTCGTGCAAACATGTGGGAAATGCGTCCCCCTAAATCGAACTCATCCGTATGATACTGTAATAGGTGAGGATTGAGGAATCTGCTGGTTTAGGTACCTCTACTTTAGAGCCTAAAACCACATGTAGTAAGACGTAGAAACTTGCTTTAGAAGGAGTTGTGTTAAACCATTTAGCAATCTTCCAAATTAGATTCTTAGGGTTTATGTTATACTGGTAAATTGATATTGTTGTATTTCGCTAACTAGTTTATTTTGTCTCTTTTTGCATCGCATTTCATTATCATATAAAGAGAAAGTATAGACTCAAAAGTTCAGTTACCAATAAGAGAATTAATCATGGAAAACAAGTACTTTGATAAAGTGGAGGACAATATGGTCGTGCGCATGTGGTCGGAGGAGACTCAACGTCAAAAAAGAGACAGCTTAGTGGAAGGATATGAGTCCGAGCTTTGGGATTATACCAGGATCAGCACGGTTCAAAACAATATGCTGGAACTAAAGGAAATCTGGGACAGTTGGGACAACAACTTGAAACAGACCTTTTTTCAAGAATACAGAGATCTGCCATACTTGTGCGAAGTTAAGATGGACAAATCTCTCTTTAGATCCTTAACACAATATTGAAATTCGGCCTACAATTGTTTCACATTCGGGAATATAGACATGACACCAACGATAGAAGAATACACCACTTTACTCCGTTGTCCGAAAATGTCAGTAAATAAGGCCTACTCTAGAGCTCCAAATCTCCCGACCATGGTTAAAAGATTAATAAACATCACGGGCATGAGCGAGCAATGGGTTGCAGCTCGAGTTAAGGTCAATGGCGATAACAAGTGCATCACATGGAAGAGCCTACGAGATTTAATATGGGCCCATCCAGATGCGAAGAAGAAGATCGACATTTTAGCCCTAAGTATCTATGAGTTTGTCATTTTTCCAAAAGCCTTGGGACATATAGAGGACGCAATGATAGATTTGTTTGATAGATTAAGTAAAAGAGTGACACCTGTCCCAACTATACTAGTTGAAACTTTCAGATCCCTGAATGCATGCAGAAAGGAGGGCGAAGGTCGATTTATCGCCTGCGCACCGCTACTGATGGTATGGTTTCATAGTCACTTTTGGAAAACAAAAAAAGTCTCCTATCAGTACTTGTCTAAAGATTACTCCCCTTTGAAAGAGTTCGTGGCCACGCAGAGACAAGAATGATTCTAAGAAGAAAAATGGATGGCCATACTTCAAAGCCTCAAAGACGAAGACATAGAGTGACGAGTACCATGGTTTATTCCTGATGAAATAGTATATCGATGTGGAGATCTCGATTGGGTCCCATTAGCCGGGATATGGGGAGCAACTGGATATGCACCTTTGCTAGTTTCAAGAAAATACAGATCAAGACAGTTCATACCTGCGACGCAGGGGATAGCTCAATGTGAATTCGTGTACTGGGGAGAAAACAATAAGAAAAGGATTCAGGAAATCTCAAATGTATGGAACCAGATTCGAAAAATGAAAGCATTCGGTGCCAATCCCATGATAACAGCAAAATACGATTGGTGGAGAAACATGAGGATCAATGATAATATTTCTGTGCCAAACCCGGAGATTGTCCGCCCAATTGAAGAACACTTGCAGGTAGTTCCGACTGAATTAGAGATAATTAAACAGGATTTTGAAAAGAAGAATGCTTAGATGAGGAAAGTGATAGAAAAGCTGGAGGAAGAGAAGTGCTCTTAGGACTAGATGTTGATGTTCAGAAACTGGAGAAAAAAAAAATTAAGGAAAGGGAAGAATAAGGCTGAGGAAGATTTGAGCAGCCTAAAAAAGGACTATAAAAAACTTCGATTGTCAATAAGAACTGTCGGTTTGGGTAAGACATCTGAGCAATGGCAGCAGGAAGTCCGCGAAGAGAAAGATAAAACAAGTCACTGGAAAAATAAATTTCAAGACGCCCAAGTCCAGGAAAAAGCTATAAAGAGCAACCTTTTGGAAAGCAAGCCGAAGTAGCTGAATTAAAAGCTCGAGTAGGAGAATTGGAGGAATCCTTGTATAAGCATCGTAGCGAAAATTCAGTAATGGAGTTAAAGGCAAGCCGAGCTGAGATCGAGAGACTAAATGAGAGGGTGGAAGAATTAGAGGCCTCTTTGTAGAATAGTGAAATACGAACTAAGATTCTGGAAAGGACGTTGGAAACAAATGATTGACATTTTCAACAAACTCAAAAGGAAGTCAGAGAAAGGGATTATGTTATGGGTGAAGCTTTAAATCAAATCCGCGGAGTAGCTGACCATGTACAAACCTTGGCAGTTGAAGCAGAAGAGTTAAGCATACAATACGAGACAAAGACTGAACGAGGACAGAAGCTGCCAAAACTCCTTAAGAAAGTCAAGGCTCTGAGCATCAAAGCTAGACCATTTATGTAATTTACTTTATGTTAAGGAACTTGTTATCCAAATGAAGTTTTCTAAATGGAAAATGAATTATAAGTCAATACCTTTCTCTTGCATACATGCATCATATTTTCGCATACTCCTGCACAACAATCTTAAACTTATTTATATTTACCATTCAGAGCTACATCAGTAACCATTGAAAACTCACACCGTTATAATACTCAAAAAAAAACTAAAGCCATGGAACAAAGACTTGAACAAATTCAAAAGGAGTTACAAGACCAGATGCAAGAATGCATCCAAGAGCAAATGAGCATGATGTGTAGAAAAATGAAGAATCAATTCATGGAAGTACAGAAGAGTCTGATGAACGAATTAGCGTAAGTAAAACAAAGCATGGCTGACAAAGGGAAGAGCCCAGCCATTGAGGAAGAAGAGGACCCGATGGTCCCCCCAAGCATTACTCCCCTTCATAACCCAGTGTCGCAAGAAATGCTGGCACGAGAGCCCACCATTACTGTAAGGGCACAGCAACCAGCCACAGGCACGTCACGACCGGCTAATTATCCAACTGGATCAGGGTCAAATCCAGAGGATAATACCGTAAATCTGGGTGTTCCAGATTTTGACGAAATGATAAGAGAATATCTTCCCAGACAAATAGAAGAAAAATACAGGCATTTGGAAGAGAAAATTGACACAATGCAAGGGTTTGAAATTGCCTATGGGGTGGATGCCAAAGAACTAAGTTTGGTTCCGGAACTAGTGCTCCCGCCCAAATTCAAAGCTCCGGAATTTGAAAAATATGGCAGGACGAGCTGCCCCGAAGCTCACCTAACCATGTTCTGCAGAAAAATGGCAGGGCATGTACATAATGCCCAACTGTTAATTCATTGTTTTCAAGATAGCCTGGCCGGGTCGGTAATCAGATGGTACAATCAGTTAAGCCGATCAAAAATCCATTCGTGGAAGGATTTGGCACAAGCTTTCTTAAAACAATACGGCCATGTAATAGAAATAGCCCCTAACCGACTTACACTGCAGAACATGGAAAAGAAGTCAAATGAAAGCTTTAGAACATATGCGTAGAGGGGGCGCGAGGTGGCAACACAAGTACAGCCACCGTTAACTGAAAAGGAGACAACAATGTTGTTCGTCAATACGCTCAAGGCTCTTTACCTAAATCATCTGCTAGGAAACGCTACCAAGAGTTTTTTCGATATGGTCATGTCGGGGGGAATGATTGAAAATGCGATCAAAGCCGGTAAAATTGAGACCGGAGAAAGCCCTAAAAGGCCTGCCCCTAGAAGAAGGGATAATGAGGTCAACAATGCAAGCATATACAGACCTAGTTACACCAGAACCTTCGTGACAAGTCAGCCAAAGACTTTAATAGGCAATTATCAAAATGACCCGCGGTAGGAAGCAGGCACTAGGCTTAGGCTGAATAGGGAAAAAATTCAATATACCCACTTCTAATATCATATGGGGAACTCTACAAAATATTATATGATGCGCATGAGGCAGCTCCTCAACATGTAAGACCGTACAAACCCCCATTCTCGGCTTGGTATGATGTAAAAGCTCACTGCGAATACCATACAGGGGCAGAAGGACATTCGATTAAAAACTGCCCCGCCTTTAAAAGACGAGTTGAAGGACTCATAGAGCACGGCATCGTGAAGTTAGAAGAGCCAGCAAAACCCAATATAGCTGGAAATCATATGCCTAATCACCCAGAGCAAGGGGTGAAAGCCTTGCTAGAAGAAAGAGCCCAAAAAATTAAGAGAAATATTGAAGAAATCCAATCTCCACTTCAGTGGGTATGGCAGGAGTTGGTTAAAAAAGGGATAATCTTGAGCAATAAAGAGAGTGTGATAATCGGGGATGATGACCATTGCGAGTTTCACGCCGTCAAAGGGCATAAAATTCAAAGTTGCACCGAGTTCAAAGCCGTGGTCCAAATGATGATGGACAATCGAGAGTTGGAATTCTTTGAAGAGGGAGTGAAAGCTAATGATGTTTGCGCCTCTGAAGACGGGACAGCTAAGACTTACGGAAGCAATCGTCCCAAGGTGATTATTCGTGGCGTGACAAGAGAACAAACAACTCCGCGCATTATCATACAAAAACCCGCGACGTTTCCTTACAAAGATAGCAAGAGGGTCCCATGGAGTTACAATTACAATGTGACCATGCCAAAGGAAGGGGAATCCAGGAATGACGTTAACCTTGTTACCCGAAGCGGTAAGGATTATGACCTTGTGAATAAAGAAAAAGAGGTCAATAAAGAGAAAGCTAGAATACGTGAGCATGAAAAGGAAATGACTAACAAGCCAGAAACACCCCTCACCGAGCTTGTAACTGAGGAGGAGGCGAAGGAGTTTTTAGAGTTTATAAGACATAGTGAATATAGTGTAGTAGAGCAACTACACAAACAGTCTGCTCATATATCAATCTTGTCATTTCTCTTAAGCTCGGAGGCCCATCGAAGCGCACTAATGAAGGCGTTAAACGAAACCTATGTAGAAAATGACATCTCCGTCAGTAGACTAGATCGATTGGTAAATAATGTGAGTGCTGATAACTTCATTTTCTTCAGCGATGATGAAATACCAACAGGAGGAATAGGGTCCACCAAGGCTCTACACATCACTACTCGGTGTAAAGGGTATACGCTACCTGGAGTACTCATAGACAATGGTTCAGCCCTGAATGTGCTACCACTAGCTACACTGCAAAGATTACCAATCGATAGCTCTCACATGAAAAGGTGCAATAACATAGTAAGAGCATTTGATGGGACAGAAAGAAAGGTAATGGGGAAGGTTGAAATACCCCTTCATATTGGGCCAAATACGTATGAAGTAGATTTTCTAGTAATGGACATCAGGCCCACTTATAACTGTCTGCTGGGAAGACCATGGATCCATTCAGCTGGGGCAGTACCTTCCTCTTTGCACTAGAAAGTGAAGCTAATAAATGAAGGGCTGCTGATCACGATTAATACTGAGGAGGAAATAATCGCGTCCATAACAAGCGATTCACCATATGTGGGAATAGACGAGAAGGCTGTGGAATGCTCGTTCCGTTCACTAGAGTTTGTCAACGCAACTTTATTTCAGAAGGGAAGAAAATACCTGTGCCTACAATATCATTAACCACTAGGATGGGTTTGAAATTGACAGTCGAAAAAGGAGCGAGACCTGGGAAAAGACTGGAAAATACCTCCAAGGAAGAGTTAATGTGCCGATGCTAATTGAAAAACGGGATCGTTATGGCCTGGGGTACAAGTCGGACGCAAAATAAAAGAGAAAAGAGTTGGAGAAGAAGCAAGAAATAAGGAGGGTCAGACTGTTTGAAAGGGATATCTCGTGGGAACCCATGGTTTTCCCGCACATCTACGAGACTTTCGTCTTAGGAGAGGTGATCAACCAGCAGGGAAAGAAACGAGTGACAATTGGAATTAAAGAGGGCATTGTAAAAGATCTAAGCATTAATGCTATATCAGATGAAGGAAATGAAAGGGATCCATCGAGGACTGGCCCGTGTGCGCCAGGAAGCACCTTGAATAATTGGACCGTGGGAGAACTTCCTGTAATTTTTAAGATTTCCTCAGAGTAATGCTTGCAAAAACACTTATTGCTTTAGGCTCGAAAGCAATATGTATCTTTTTGTAAAAGGGCCCATGGTCATTATTCAGTTATTTTAAATGAAGCGTACTTTCCATTTTATACTATTCCTTCATTTCTTAAACCATTTGTACATATCTAATAAATAAGATCAAATACATACATACTCATACATATACCACATAGTCATTCTTTCACAAATTCATTTCGCTCTTTGGACCTTCCTTTCATTCTTTGACAGATCCTCGGATATCAATAATATGAGCAATCCTGACGCTAACTTAGAACCCTACTTCGAACAAGATATGTGTTTGGAAGAACTTCAGGACCTTGAAGATAATCAAGATCGTGATTTACCTTCAGATCTGTTAAGAATGATGGAACGGGAAGAAAAACTGTCTTGCCTCATTCTAAGCCAGTGGAAGTTATTAATCTGGGGCACGAAGATGAAGAGAAAGAGGTGAAAATCGGGACAAGTATCTCCATAGAGGTGAAAATCGGGACAAGTATCTCCGTAGAAACCAGAAGGAATCTGATCGAGTTGCTTCAAGAGTTCCAAGATATTTTTGCATGGTCTTACCAAGATATGCCCGGCTTAAGTACTGACATTGTGGTGTATAAACTCCCTATAAAGGAAGAAAACAGGCCTATGCAGCAAAAACTTCGAAGGATGAGATTGGATGTGTTGTTAAAAATAAAAGAAGAAATCAGGAAATAATTTGACGCTGGTTTCCTCCAGGTGGTTAAATACTCCGAATGGGTAGCTAATATAATCCCCGTTCCCAAAAAAGATAGAAAGGTGCGTATGTATGTGGACTATCGAGATTTAAATAAAGCTAGCCCAAAGGATAATTTTCCTTTGCCCCACATCGACACTCCAGTCGACAACACGGCAGGATATTCCCTGTTTTCCTTTATGGATGGCTTCTCTGGATATAACCAGATAAGGATGGATCCTGAGGATATGACCAAAACCACTTTTGTCACGCTATGGGGAACATTTTATTACAAAGTGATGCCCTTCGGACTCAAAAATGCAGGGGCAACTTACCATAAGGCTATGGTGACCCTGTTCCATGACATGATACATAAAGAGATTGAGGTTTACGTCGATGACATGATTGCGAAATCTCAAACGGAGGAGGAACATGTAAGAATCCTGAGAAAGTTATTTGAAAGGCTAAGGAAATATCAACTAAAGTTGAATCCAGCCAAATGCACTTTCGCGGCCACATCAGGAAAATTGTTAGGTTTTGTGGTCAGCAAAAAAGGAATTGAAATTGACCTGGATAAAGTCCAAGCTATACAGGAATTACCACCACCCAGCACTCAAAAAGAAGTTCGAGGGTTCTTAGGAAGACTAAATTACATTGCTCGGTTCATCTCACAGTTGACTGAGAAATGCGATCCTATCTTCCACCTGCTTAGAAAGCGCAACCCGAGTGTATGGGATGATGAATGTCAGGAAACCTTTAATAAGGTCAATGACTATTTATCCAAGGCTCCCATCTTGGTACCTCTAATTCCTAATAAGCCATTGATCATGTACTTAACGGTCTTTAAAAATTCCATGGGATGTGTACTAGGCCAACATGATAAATCCGGAAAGAAAGAGAGGGCGATATATTATCTCAGCAAGAAATTCACTGATTGCGAGACACGATATTCACCTATTGAGATATTATGTTGTGCACTCGTCTGGACTACGCATAGATTAAGACAATACGTGCTATATCACACCACTTCGTTGATTTCTAAATTGGATCCTTTGAAGTATTTGATGGAGTCAGCGGCATTGAATATGAGATTAGCTCGATGGCAAATCTTGCTCTCTGAATTCGACATAGTCTATGCCAATCAGAAAGTAATAAAAGGATGTGCGATAGCAGACTTTCTGGCAAGTAGGGCTTTAGAAGATTATGAGCCTATAGACTTCAATTTCACGAATAAGGATTTAATGTATGTTGCGACTACTGAAGAGGAAGACACGAAAGAACGACCTTGGAGGATGAATTTCGATGGAGCTTCAAACGCCACAGGCAATGGGGTCGGAGCAGTCTTGGTATCACCAGAGGGAGATCATTACCCTTTCACCAGCAAGCGTGATTTTGATTGCACAAACAA
This sequence comes from Kokia cookei, assembly GCA_039519145.1. Lineage (NCBI taxonomy): Eukaryota > Viridiplantae > Streptophyta > Magnoliopsida > Malvales > Malvaceae > Kokia > Kokia cookei. The sequence goes on from CM076902.1 coordinate 21,391,768, forward strand.
TATGCCTGAATATGAAGCATGTATATTGGGAATCCGTGCGGCCATAGAACGGAGAATCAAAATTTTGGAGATTTATGGAGACTCTGCACTAGTAATCTATCAACTAAAAGGAGAATGGGAAACAAGGGATTCCAAGTTAATGGATTATCGCAAATTGGTCCTCGAGTTGATCACCGAATTCGATGACGTCACATTCCATTACCTCCCACGGGAAGAGAACCAGATGGCAGACGCTCTTGCCACTCTAGCCTCAATGATTAAGGTGAGTAGGACGGAAAATGTAAAGCCCATTCAGATGAGTATCTATGAAGCTCCTGCTCATTGTTACGGTATTGAGACAAAGGATGGAGAGGAAAAAGATGATCACCCGTGGTACCAGAATGTTCTTCAGTTTGTGAAAGATCGAAAGTATCCCGAGCAAGCCTCAGATAATGAAAACAGGACACTGCGAAGACTAGCCAGTGAGTATGTCCTAGACGGAGAAATCTTGTACAAAAAGGGAAAAGATCAAGTGTTGCTAAGATGTGTGGATGCAATTGAAGCTAAAAAGATTTTAGAAGAGGTTCACGAAGGCATTTGTGGGACACACGCCAACGGTTTCACGATGGCCCGACAAATAATGAGATTTGGGTATTACTGGTCTAGTATGGAGGGAGATTGCATCAATTATGCCAAGAAGTGCCATAAATGCCAAATCTATGGAGACAAGATCCATGTACCTCCATCACATCTTCATGTCATGACTTCTCCTTGGCCTTTTTTTATGTGGGGCATGGATGTCATCGGGCCAATTTGTCCAAAGGCTTCTAATGGTCATAGATCCATCTTTGTGGTGATTGACTACTTCACTAAATGGGTAGAGGCAACCTCATATGCGAATGTTACCAAGTCTGCAGTTTGCAAGTTCCTGAAAAAAGAAATCATTTGTCAATATGGGATGCCCAAAAGGATCATATCCGACAATGCCCTCAATTTGAAAAACAGCACGATAGCAGAAGTTTGTGAATAGTTCCAAATTAAGCATCATAATTATTCTCCCTATCGCCCAAAAATGAATGGAGCTGTGGAGGCAGCTAATAAGAATATCAAGAACATTGTGGCCAAAATGATTGAGACTTACAAGGACTGGCACGAAAAACTACCATTTGCCCTCTTTGCCTACAGAACTTTAGTCAGAACTTCTACTGGGGCAACACCATTCTCGTTGGCATACGGTATGGAAGCAGTCTTGCCTATTGAGGTTGAAATACCTTCCCTTCGAGTCTTAACGGAGCTTCAACTTGACGAGGCTGAATGGGTCCAAGCCCGATATGACCAGTTGAATTTAATCGACGAAAAGAGATTAAAAGTCATTCGCCATGGCCAGATGTACCAGAAAAGAATGATGGCGAGCTTACGACAAAAAGGTTCGTCCCAGGAAATTCTATAAGGAAGATCTAGTTCTGAAAAAGATACTTCCCATACACAAAGATTTCCGTGGAAATGGATGCCCAATTGGGAAGGGCCTTATGTGGTAAAAAAGGCTTTCTCAGGAGGAGCTCTCATCTTAACAGAGATGGACTGCAAGGAACTGTACAACCTCGTCAATTCAGACTCGGTAAAAAAATATTTCGCCTAAAACAAAATGGGAGTTGAGATGAAAACCCGCAAAGGGCGTGAAAAAAAAAAAAAAGTTCAGGATGAAAACTCGCAAAGGGGGTCCTTGAACCAAGGGAACTTTGAGTTGAAAACCCACAAAAGGCGGCTCAGGCCCAAAGAACGGGTCGACGAGAAAGAGGAAGGTTACAACTTGAAATATCAACAAGGCACTTTAGATCTTCTAGGCACACATCAGAGATTAGGAGTGATTCTCAAGAAAGTTGGCGCAGAGTAGCTCATTTTATGATATCTGGGGCAACCAATTATTCTTCCTTGTATACTCAGCAACTTTTAAACTAATGATCGTTTCCTTTGATTCTTTTTAATTTCGTCTCCTTTAAATTTTTGAAATACGACTTTGTCTCTTGCGCAATTTTGTCCAAACATTTTGCATCTAAATAACGGGTAATGAACTAATAAAACAAAAAGTTATGAGCATTATTCTAGAGTTTTCAAAAATTACAAGAAGCCCGAAACAAGACCATCAACTGGAAGACACGCTTAAAAAATAAACAGTTCCAGAACAATCTAGAAAAGATTGAGCAACACATCAAAGACAAAATTTGAACAGGCGACAGACCGCGCCGACCTGAGTAAATAATAAATAAATCTTACATTCATCATACACATTCATACAAGATAGGAGCATTTAAGCTTACATAGAGGCCCATAGAAGCATATTTCACAGGTCACACCCCCGTCATAGGGCGAAATGAATCATTAAGATCACCAAGATGAAAAGGTGTGGGACTCCAATGCCCTACCCCGATCACGGGACAGATTGCGATTATCCAACAAAACAACGCGGTCATCTTCCTGATGAGGTACTGAGAAGAAGACCAAACCAAACCGAGGCTCAAAGTGAGCAAAGTCTTTGAACCCCAGCTTCCTGATGAGATACTGAGAAGCAGGTCGAAGCAATAAAAGGTTAGCTTCCTGATGAGATACTGAGAAGTAAACCAAACTCGTCTTCCTGATGAGATACAGAGAAGCGAGTTGAAACAAATGACGCGGTCATCTTCTTGATGGGACACCGAGAAGAAGACCCAAACCGAGGCTCAAAGTAAGCAAAGTCTTTGAACCTCAGCTTCCAGATAAGACACTGAGAAGTAGGTCGAAGCAATAAAAAGGTTAGCTTCCTGACGAGTTACTAAGAAGTGAACCAAATCCTGATGAAACACAGAGAAATGGATCAAAACAAGTGATGCGGTCATCTTCCTGATAAGATACTGAGAAGAAGGCCAAGTCAATGAAACCAGCCTCAGAGACTACGGTGATGAGCTCTAACCTCCTTGAAATTTCAGGAGAATAGAGTGAAATCACAATAGCAAATTTTGTCTCTTTTAAAGTCATTTAAGAGCAAGATGAAATCACAACATAAAAAATGTAGAGAAGCTGATGCAGTAAAGTTAAGCGACAGACATAAAGCAAAGGGTGGACTAGTTGAAGAAAGAGCAGCTAAGAAGTAGAACTTGACAAAATTGGGCTTTCTTTTGGATCTTTGCTCTGTTCCCGTTACACAACAACGAGCCAAGAGATCCAGCTGTTGAAGCCCAAATTTTGACTGGATCCATACTCCCTTTAAATTTATTTTAAAATTAAATTTGTTTAAAATTTAAATTTATTTTAAATTTAAATTTAAATTAAGTTTAAAATTATTTCCAAATTTAAAATTTAAAATAAATAAAACCCAAATACAAAAGTCCAAATAATTACAAAAAAGTCCAAATTACATTCTTGGACCCGAATTTGGCCCAATTGCAAATATAAACCCAAAATTACCTAAAATCTATACACCCAAAACCCAACAATGGTCCAAATAGGCACAACTTTACACTGCCTAACCCTAATCTGCTGCTACCACCTTCCCCTCAGCCAACCAGGATACGCCACGTCAGCAATCAAGTCACCATCTCCAGCTCCAACTTGCACTGTCACCGGCTGCTCCAACCGCCACTGCCATAGCCGAACCTGCAAGAAGAAAAGAAAGGCATTAAATCGCAAACAACAAATAGCCATCATTGGAATACTGGTTATAAAACCAGATTCAAACCGATTGTAAAGGAGGTTTTTTTTTCTCTGGAAATTCTAAGAAAGACAATACAAAGAAATAGACTTTGAAACATTTGTGATAAGAGTATACAAGTTTACCTTTTAATTCACTACACTAAATATATTGCAACAGAATAAGAAAGGGTACAGATACGAGGCAACCACAAACAATCTCAAAGTATTCAGGCATTGAATCACTCAGGTATAATTTTAATGCACTCATTTATTATTCATAATTTAAATGTCTAGAACCATTCATATTTTTTTACAACCGATTGTATTAATTATAACCATTATTATCTATTATTATTTTTGGTTTTTTCAAGGGCATTAAATGAAATTTATTATTATTAAAAATATTAATATTAATGAAATTTCAAGGTTACTTCCCTTGTCAGTCGCGCCGTCGTTGAAGTTACGCTGAAGCTGCCACCGAACGTCTACCGTGCCTCATTACGTACAAACCTGCAAAAAAAGATTATTATGAAAATGGATCAAAAAAATAAAAACAATCGTTTAATAAAAATAATAAGAATCGAGAATTTTCTTTTACCTCTGACCTCCGTTTCATATATTAAAACCTAGATCTGGGTTTCAAAACAAACCCTGAGACTTAGATCCCACTTTTAAGACCAGATTCACGTTTTTTTTTTAAAATGGTATAAGGGTACAAAAAGAACATTCTACCCTATTGACGGTCGTAAACGGCGGTGGACGGAGATGAGGAGACGGTTCACCTTCGACGGGTGCGCATGGCGCGTGGCGCGTGGAAAGCGACGGCGCGTGTACCAGAAGACCCCCGGCGATGACGCGCAATGACCACGCGCGGGGGTTGGCGGTGCACGTGCGACCCTACGCGCGACGGACCCTGACCAGCCTGATTGGCCGAGGCGTGGCCGACCGGGAAAGGGTGAGAGGATTTTTGAGGGTTTTCTCGTTTTTTTTTTTAAAAAAAAGGTCAAGGAAATGGCTTTTTTTTTTGTAAGAGGTTACTTATAGGCCCTCGAAACGGCATCGTTTCGAGGGTTGAGTTTTAGCCTTAGAACGGTGCTGTTTCAAGCTATTACCCATGTCTGACCCGAAGTCCAACCCGACCCGAATCAGGATCCGCGTGTTTTTGATTAATGGTATATTTATGCATTTGGTCATTCCGCTTTTTTCCCAAATTTTCAATCAGGTCTTTCTCGTACTTTTAATTACTTTTAAATTGGCCCAATGATTTTCATGGTTTTTCAATTTAGCCCCTCGACCTTTTAAAAGCATCAGGAGCTGCCACGTGTCATGATTTTGGCTTATTTTCGTAAATGGTCCCCCTTATTTCTAATTTGTCATAATTTGATCCTTAAATCAGGTTCGCTTTAATTTCAAAATTACCCCAAAAATTTTCCATGGTTTTCAAAATAGTCCTCTGAGTTCAGGATGCCTGAGGGGCTGCCACGTGTCACCCGTCTTTGGTTTTATTACCCCGGAGGTCCCTAAACTATCCAAAAATCCCATTTTCGACCCTGAACTTCCAAAAAACTCATTTTTGACCCCGAATCTTCTAAAATTACCATTTTACCCCCAAACTTCCAAAAATTTCATTTTTGATCCCGAACCTTTTAAAATTACCATTTTACCCCAAAACTTCCAAAAATCTAATTTTTAACCCCAAACCTTCTAAAAATTACCATTTTACCCCCAAACTTCCAAAAATCTTATTTTTGACCTCGAACCTTCTAAAATTACCTTTTTACCCCCGAACTTCCAAAAATCCCATTCTAAAATTACCATTTTACCCTCGAACTTCCAAAAATTACCATTTTACCATCGAACTTCCAAAAATCCCCTTTTTGACCATGAACCTTTCAAAAAATACCATTTACCCTCGAACTTCCAAAAATCCCATTTTTAACCCCGAATCTTCTAAAAATTACCATTTTACCCCCTAACTTCCAAAAATCCCATTTTTGACCCCGAACCTTTTAAAAAATATCATTTTACCCCTTAACTTCCAAAAATCCCCTTTTTGACCCCGAACCTTCCAAAAATTACCATTTTACCTCCAAACTTCCAAAAATCCCATTTTTGACCCCAAACCTTCCGAAAATTACCATTTTACCATCAAACTTCCAAAAATCCCATTTTTGACCTCGAACCTTTCGAAAATTACCATTTTACCCTCGAACTTCCAAAAATCCCATTTTTTACTTCGAACCTTCCAAAACTACCATTTTACCCCCGTGTATCCGAAAAGTCTCGTTTTGAACTCCGATTACATCATTCTTCTCTCTCATTAACTTTTTTTTGCACTCGTATTTTGCATCTTGATTTTTCGTGAATAATTTATCTTCCTATTTATTTCACGTTGTGTTTAATATTCACTGTCAACTACTTATTCATATTTAACTCGCATGCTTGTTTTCAAAATATTTTTTTTTTCAAAAAAAATCGAGGCAATATTTCTTTATTTCGAGCTTCGAAAATTTGTGCCTTAACTCACTAGGTGCATTTTTTTCTTCAAATCAAAATAATCGAACACCCTTAATCGAGGCAATGTTTCCTTATCTTTGATTCTGAAATTTTACGCCTTAACTTACTAGGTGCAACCTTTCTTCGAATCGAGATAATCGAATATCCTTTTCCCAAAAATTAAAAAAAGAGTTTTTTACGAAGGAAAGCTCGTCATTTTTAGATCCTGAAATGTTGTGTCCTAACTCACTGGACGTAACTTTTCTTCCTCCATCACTTTGAAATAGCGGGATTTCCAAACAAACTCAATTTCTTTTAAACTTAATTCATCCATTCAGGAATCGTATTTTAAACTTCATTCGAACTCTTAAATGTTACAAATCAAAATTCGAAAATAATCAATACGGTACCAATCTTGGGCATTTGAGGGTGTAATCCTTCCTCATGCGTAATCGACTCCCGAACCCGTTTTTCTGGATTTCGGAGACCTACGTGTTTTCAAAACGTTTTTTTTAAGAAGAAAAATGTTTTGTGGTGATCCAATCACACCGAATAAAGGATTAGTGGCGACTCCCATTATTTTTCGATTTTAAGGATTTTTCGAGACTAGTCGCTTTAAAAAAAAAAGGATGGTTTCGACAAGGTTCATACTTTGAAGTAGATGATTCAGAAACAATGTATTATGAATGGATTTAGTGAAAGATTGTATGAACTATGCAATGTTTTGGTAATGTGTTTCTTTCAGCTGATTTAGAACCCAAAGCTCAAGTTTCTCATGGAAGGAATTAGAGTGATGGGATTTTGATCTGGTAATTACTGATGAAAATTTCATTCTGGATTTTTCATTTCTGATGAAATGCAAGGTTCTTTCACGCATTTGATATCCTAGAACAACTTATTGAGTATTTTGGGTAGTGCAAGCATTTGGCCCTACGTTTTGCCTTTTCTTTATGTATACACACACATACATATACATATAAATGAAATCACAACTTGCGTTTGTATTCAGAAATAGGTTGATGATGCTGGGATTTGATACGAAACTTTCTTTTCATTTCAAAAATAACATCGTTATCTTCAAATACACAAGGCTTGTCTTCATCGATTCTTCCCATGTTCTTTGGCAACCCTCTTGATCTAATCTTCAACTTCAGTTGCTTTGGGGAAAACATGTTCATTTCATTTCCATAACTGGAGCTCCTAACAGACGTAGCCCTAATAAGCTCTGTTGTATCATCATCTTTGTTGACATTGGGCATTGAGGATGAGCTTTCGCCAAAGCTCCTCGACAACTCATAGTATTCCACCGGGAAATGATTGGGGCAATGTCCGTGGCCGATTCTTGAAGCACAACTTGTCAAACTTCTAACATAAAAATCCCTGGCTTTCCCCAAAGCTTTGAAAGGAACTTTGAGGTACCGGATGAACTTGTTACGAGTTCGAGGTTTTCGATCATGCCCCTTGGTCTTCATTCTGATTATGAAGATGGAAATGTTGTGGATTCGGTGATTGTATAATTGGATATGGAGCGCATGATGAAAATGGGGGGTTGATGAAAACAATGGATATGTTGAAGAAGATTTAGGGTTTTATTGAGGGCAGGTGTTGAGGTTGGTTGAAAATAAAACTATGAATAGGAAGAGATTGGAGTTGTTTTTCTAAAGCAAGCAGAGGTTTTGGGCAAACAAAATATGTGGACGTGGCTAATTTTACTGTAGTTATTACGATTATTGGAACTCTGCTAATTTTTATTTTATTTTACTTAATTTATAGTAAATTATTATTTTTTTAGTATATCAAATTATCGACAAGTACTATTAATAAAGAGTTTTATTGATTTTGGTGTCAATCAAGTGACAATGAATAGAAATATAAAAATCAAATCAAGCAAATTTATAAACATAAAAAAATTGTAATATCTTATATAGAAAATTGAACAAAAATAAAAAATTTATTATCTTATATAAAACATTTTTTTATAGATTTATATTTAAACAATTTGGTTAATAAACTCAAATATACTATGATTCATTAATAAGAAAGACATGCTCTATTTTATCTTATCAGATAACAGTTCATGAAAACGCGAGTAGTTTATAAATTTATTAAAAAATAAATACAATCAAAATTTATAATAAAATTATTAAATATAATTAAAATTTATAATGGAATTATTAAAAAAAAATCAGATGACAAGTTCAGCTTCATTGAATTGTTTTATATTTATAAATATAATATTTTCTTTTTCAAATTTCAAGAGAAAAAAGGAATAAAAAGCTAAAACAGGATATGGTGGTGATCGTGAATAAACAGATGTAAGCACGTGTGCGCACAGTCACCAAGGGCCTTCGTTCAATTCCACTACACGTAATTTTGTGGTCGAATTCTTATGTTAGTCTCCATATTATGTGTAAATTGCATATGTAATCCATACACATTAAGTTGATCAATTTTAATTACTCTACTTTCGAATATTGAAATTTCAATTTTAATCCAAATAATTTTGCACTTCATCTTGTACCATGGACGCTTGTTGTAAATTTAGTCATTCTTTCTTAAATTGATCATTTTTAATTTTATATTTTTTTTTAAGTTTTACTACTAACTCAATGATTAAATTCATTAACTAAAACAATATAATTTTTTATGAGCACTATATAATTTTTTGGGATTGAAATTTTGGTAAGAAATATGTATTTTTTGTCACTAACCTTGATAATTAAGTCCATTTTAATACTTGAATTTAAATTTTGTAAAAATATGGTGAAACAGCACTTTTTGAGATTTTATCATGTTAACACCTAAAAGTTAAAAAAATTATATAATATCTAAAAATAAAAAATAATTATTTGATAAATTGGTGGTAGAATCTTTTAATTTCGGAATTAAAATTTTATTATATGTTCTTAAGTTGTATTTAAAAAATTAAAAAATAAATTAGACACTGTAGAGTTAAATTTTCTATCATTAATGTGCCAAATAATTGTGTAAAAAAAATATATTAGTAAGTTTATGAGTTAAAAAAATTAGTAATTGAGTCATAATTCATTGTTGCAATATGTTAGAGGACACGACTTTGAATGCTTTTCCAAAGCGCATTTCCTCTGCTAAAACAAATTTAAAATTCAAAAATATAAAATTGAAAAATACGAAATCTGCGACTCACTAATAGCAGAATTATCCCAAATTTATTTGTTTATTTGTTTATTTTTGTGCAGTATTAGAGAAGAGTGACTGTGCCATTGTACAAGTTAGATTGTTAAATTCTCCAATAATCTCTTCTTTTCTTCAGTTCTTTTGTTTTCTTTTTTTTTTTATAAACAAATTCCATGTCCTTGTTCTGCTTTTGATTCTTCTTTACCATTTTCTCTTTTTAAGCTGATATGGGTCTGGGATTGTGATGATTTCAGCTCCTTTTTTTGTTTAAGATTCTTGATTTCAGTAGTGATAAAGAGCTTTAGTATTAGAAGATTGCATTTTTTTTGTACTCTTATTTCTTTAATGATGGTGATGGTTTTAGTGGTGAAGGAGGAGGTTTCGTTTTTCACCAGAGAAAGGGATCAAATAAAGCAAACGACAATGAAAAGCAAAAGAATGGGGAAGAAAACATGTCCCCTTTGATTGGCATTGTGCCTTCTTGTTTAACTGGGTGTGGTTTTTGTCTTCTTCAAGGCTAGTTCTCTTGTAAAATAGCTCTCTCTCTCTCTCTCTCTCTCTCTCTCTCCGAAACAAAAAGAAAAAGGGTCCTTGTTAGATTCTTTAGCATCTCCAAAAGAGTGTTTAAAGAAAGCCAATGTATCAACCTTCTAGTCGAAAAGAAGCTGACATGAGTCTTGATAGCCAAGTTCTAGATCTAGAAACGGCTGTAAAAGATGGGATTTTGGGAGGAAATTGTGGGGTGATATCCACTGGTTTTGGTTTAAAGAAATTGGATCTGAAGTTAATGGTCGAAGAGCTTGAGTCCATTGATGTGCCTACGGTTTTCATATGTCCAATTTCTTTGGAGCCAATGCGAGACCCTGTGACCCTTTGCACTGGTCAAACCTACGAGAGATCCAACATTGTTAAATGGTTCTCATTAGGCCATTACACATGTCCCACCACAATGCAAGAGCTTTGGGATGATTCGGTGACTCCAAATAGAACCCTTCAGCAGCTAATTTATAGTTGGTTTTCACAGAAGTATTTGGCTATGAAGAAGAGGTCAGAGGATGTGCAAGGAAGGGTCAAAGAGGTTTTGGAGAATTTGAAGAAAGTTAAGGGCCAAGCTAGAGTTCAAGCACTTAAAGAGCTTAGGCAAGTGGTTCAAGCTCATGGGACATCTTTGAAGACTGTAGTGGAAAATGGAGGCATTGCTTTGATTTCATCTTTGCTTGGTCCTTTTACAACTCATGCTGTTGGCTCAGAGGTGATTGGTATTCTTGTGAACTTGAATCTTGATTTAAATTCCAAGTCTGATTTGTTGCAACCTGCTAAAATATCTTTGATAGTTGATATTTTAAATGAAGGGTCGATTGAGACCAAGATTAACTGTACTAGGTTGATTGGAATGCTGATGGAAGGGAATGATTCTGCATCCCAAAATGTTGCAAGTTTGAGTCTTTTAGTTGGTTTGTTGAGGTTAGTGAAAGATAAAAAGCACCAAAATGGGGTTTTATCTGGACTCATTTTACTCAAAACAGTTTGTTCTAATGAATCAGTTAGGAACTCTTTTGTCAACGTTGGGGCAGTCCCTCAATTGGTTGAATTGATGCCTGGTTTGAACAATGAATGTTTGGAATTAGTCCTTTGTATATTGGAACTTTTGTCAAGTATTCCAGAAGGAAGATTGGCTTTAAAAGATTGTCCAAATATCATACCAAATGTGGTGAAATTATTGATGAAAGCTTCTGAAAACTGTACTCAGCTTGCATTGTCAATACTTTGGTCCATATGCAAGTTCTCACCAGAGGAATGCGCTTCACTTGCTGTTGATGCTGGTCTAGCTGCAAAGCTCCTTCTAGTTATACAGAGTGGTTATGATCCCGTGTTGAAGCAACGGTCAGCCCAGTTATTGAAACTGTGTAGCCTAAATTACACTGATAACATCTTTATTTCCAAGTGTAAGCTTACAAGAACTATTGAATGAACTTTCTGGTTTGGTTCCCTTGTCCAATATAACAAATGGGGTTGATGAGCAACCAGCTTTGGAGAACTTGGATTTGGGTCATTCAGGGTTTCTGAGGTACCCTTTACTCTCTTGTCCATACTGAACTTTTTTTTCTTCATATCAAGTAGTAGCATAATGTGAATTTGAGCTAAACTGAAAGTTGTGTAGTTATCAATCTGCTGTTTATAAGCTCAACTTTCTGTCTATAATTTCCAATAATTCCCAGCAACGTTGTGATTCAATCTGATTGTGCCATTGGTTGCTTTGTTGCTCAATCCGCAGGAGAGAACTCTAACTGCAAACTCTTATAATGAGCTTAGTGGGGGAGTTGATAAGCTATATTACTTTGACTCTTTATTTTTCTTGAAAAACCCATTTCCGACACTCATGTCCAATTCATATTTTGGACATAGCAATGTCTGACACTTCTGTTGTCACGATTCACCGTGATTCACAAGCGATGCACACTCGCCCCTTTGCCATAGAAAGGAAGGTTTGATCATTTGAGTAGGCTTAATATCACTCATTTGACTACTCAGGCTTCATTATCCATTTACTTGATTGACCATTTGAGCAAGTACCACATATGCCCGGTTTGACCATTTGAGCAAGCTTAATGTCACATACTTGAATTATCATTAGTCATTGTTGATTGAAATCAAAACCCAATATTTAGATTGCTTAAGGCCACACGAAGCATTTCTCGAAGGACAAAACCATGAGAATGATTCACCTCAGAAGCAATTATAGAATAAACAATAGGATAATTCTTGCATCATCATCATTACCTTCTCCATCTGCATGAGTGCAACTGATAGAAGGTTTTTTCTCCTTCTCTTACTATGAAAGGGGAAACATGAGCACCTTGGGTTTAGAGTTCAAATCGCACTCGTCAATTTAAAATTGTTTTTATGTTAATGTTGGATGGTTATAAGTTGCTTTCTTTCCGCTTGATTGAGCTAGGTTCAATATTGGTACATTCAGTTAAACTAAAGAATTTACAGTTCACTGTATATTGAAAATTATAAGCTTGTAAACACTGAACTTAATATAATTTGGTTCATGCAACTATTTAAATTTCAACATGTTCAAGATTCAAAAGTCAACATCCACAACCATTTTCTACCTCTCAGGAAATAACATTAAGCAAGTGTAAGATGCAACATCCAGCATCAGCAGCCACTTTCTTTTTCCCATATAACCTAGTTTAATCTATAACATTTAGGAACAAACCATGGTTGACAGAGTACAAAAATACAAAAATTAAGAGATTAACATAATAATATAAGCTTTCATAACTAATTGGTTCCATGTTTGTCGACAGATGAAACTCGTGCTTCTGTTCCTTCTTCTGCAACAGCCTAGGGGCTTGCCGATAGTTGAAATGGCTATGTAGCAGGCAAAGAGGAAGATTTGACAAGGTTTGAACCAAGGAGATCATTGCAATGGCTAACGCCTTCATGAGTCTTGTTATTCTCTGGACTGCTTCCAGCACTGCTATTCGAAAGGGAAGCAAAGGTTGTCTTTTGTAAGACCCCAGTTGGAGATGATCCGACCAGAGGACTATTTTCCGACCCCTCTGTCATTAGGTTCAGTGGTGATGAGTTCTTTAAGTCTAGCATGGTGCTGCCGTTACTGTGCAGTGCCTCACCAAGAGGGCCACCAATAGAAGTCCCCCAAGAGACTGGAATCCAGTTTGTTTGCTTCTGGTTTGATTCATTAACTACATTACCCACTCCCAATCCAATGTTTATTGGGTCGAACTCACGAGATAATCGGAGAGGTGATGAAGTTAAATTTTCGTTGTTGGGAGAGGAAGTTGTGGACATGAAATCTGAGGCAGCCATGGGGATTGATATGGAAAGTTGAGTCCTGTATGATTGAACATCAAGTTTGGGCCAGGAAATGGCAGAGCAATGAGACTGACTTCTAGGCCGATCATCAATGAACTGACAAAAGGGTTGCTGGGAATCAGTTTCTTGACTAGTAAGATCTTGAGATGAACCAAAATTTCTGCTGTTAATCATAGAAGAGCTTTTATGGGAAGGATTGAGCTTGCCAGAGGAAACAACTCCTAACCCATTTCTCGAGTTCTCTTCGTATGGGATTGGTTGCTTTGGAATCAAGAAAGGGTTTTCTTTAGATTTTAAGTCACCATTGGGGGATTTCATGGAGAGTCCTGCTGCAGTATAAGGCATCTTTTCATCTACAGCGTCTTTATTCAGAATCGACCTGCAAGAACAGAATTCATTAATATGAAAGTAATATTATGTAATAACTAACTTCTACCTTGGATATAGTATATGTCCGACACAAATATATGTAGAGGATAGTTCTATCACCTGTTCAGTGAAGCTGCAGCAGAAAGATTAGATGTGCCACCAGGCTGCAAATTCTCATACTTCTGCTGAGCATTGGTGAGGCAATCAGGCTCACCGCTACCACCAACCGGCCCTACCACTGATGCCGAAGAGGATGAGACATTAGGCATCAGCTTGGTGGTAGTGGCGGCAGTGGCTGTGACGGAATGGCCGGGTTGGCCTTCCACAGGCTTTCTTGAACGATGGCGACCTCTGTTCATGTGCCGCTCGCAGTACTTCTGGCCAGCAACAGCATCTCTTGAGCACCGCCATTTCTTTCCATCGGTTCTGCGACACCTTCCTGGCTCTGGATCAGTGTTGTTTGAGAACCCAAGTTGAAAAGCTCCCCATCCCATCGCTGGAACATCATTAACAATAGCATGAAACACCCATAACAGTAAAACAGACAACAAATTCCAATTTGTAACTTCAAGAACGAAAACTTAAACTGGTAGATGTTGGCCTAATCATGCATGCCAATGTCTTTTTCTGTCAGCTAATCCATATTTGATACAAGTTTTAACTTTTCAGCTTTATCATTGCATTGTTTTCACTTAGCTCAACAGTTATTTTCTAGGTACCCAAACAAGTGAAGAACTTACATGTATTGGGTCTGAAGAGTCCACCAGAAAAGCTTGAAAAATCAGTAGAATCAAGGGATTTTCTTATAGGAAGTAGAAGATTAGAAGGTACAGGCAGATTTGCAAGTATGTACTTGAAGATCAAGGCCTGGTGTTCAAGCTCCATCCATTGACATGGAGTGAATGGACCTTTACACGCTCCATGCATGTTTGCACCATTAAATCCTCCGTTGTTGTACCCTGAAAATATATTACCAAGAAAAACTTAAGTGCTTCTCATTTTTACTCTAAATGTAAAAAAAGGGGGAAAAGGGGGCACACAAAAGTTGTGGCAGGATAACCCAGAAACCATAACTTGTCTACTAAACTTAGGGAGGATACAACAAGAAAACATAACATAAAAAGGATGTTGGGGAAAATGGTAAACAAGACAAAAAAAAAAAAAAAAAAGATAATCTTTTAAGGGGAAGAAAATAGAAAACCTTCACTTCTATTGATATGACTATAGAGGAAAGACCATTAGATTCTCCATGAAAAGACCCTAAACCAGGGAACCAATAACCAAAAAGAAAAAAAGAAAAGAAAAAAAACATATCTAATCTTTGATACAAATTCACAAATAATGTTGGAACCTTTGCATTGCTTCAAACCTTCAATATGTAAGTACCTGTGAGGTAAATGTGAGGAAATGTGCCATTTTTGGAGCTTCTATCCACTGAAAGAGCATCTGGTTTTGGGGCAGAGAAGCTCAGCATTTGTTGCTCTTCTTGTTCATCAAAGAAGATAGAGGCATTGGATCTCAATAAAATATTTCTGTGGTGGAACATCAATGGCTTAGAAGAGCCTGAAAACTCATCATGAATTTTGGCGAGTTTTGAACTCCTCAACTCATCTTCATTGTTGCAAGATCTCTCTTGCTTGAACAAACCCCCAGATCCGTACCACTTTTGGTTTGTCTCTTGATGATCTGAACCAAGAGAGGAAAAACCTGTTGCAGTCTCTGAACCTATAAACCCCTCCAAACCCACCACCCCAAAATCCATATGGCAAAAAAATAAAAAAAAATCAAACTACCAAAAATCCACACTCAAGAAAATGAAGCATTGGGTTATTCTCATTCATACAAAACACAGCAGCTTGAAAGCAGTTCATATTAAAACAAGTTCTCTTTCAAAGATTTTATATATTTTAATATAAAAAATATTAAATAATTGGAGATAAAGAGATAGAGAGAGAAAGAGAGGCAATGAGAAGACTGACTGGACAAAGCTAGCAGTAAATACTACCACATGTATATATATATATATATATATATAATAACTAACAAAAAATATCAGTCCCTAAGATGCCTATATAGGTGATAGATCCTTCTAACAAGTTGAGTTAATAGCTTCCTAATTTCTTACATTTTTATTTTGGTCCATCTGTGATTAAAAAATCAGCCATTTCCAAAAGTTTTGAGACTTTCCCATTTCCAACTCCATCTTTTCTTTTCTTTTTTGTGAATAACTCCATCATTTCTTTAATTCTGAGTCTTTGAACTGTGAAACAAATGGTGGGGTGCATGAAGTCATAGTATAGAGATAACCTGGCACGTGACAGTCGCCATAACTAAATTCTTTCCCTCCTTCTGTTCATACTGTATATTCAGTACAATCTCTTTCATGAAAATTTAAAGCATGCTTGAATTCAGATAGCAAATGAATATGTTCACAACTAAACTTCCAAATCCATATCATTTCAATTCAATGTCTATATCAATATTTAATATTTAAACATAATTCCTTGCCATAAACTCTATAACATGGAAACTTGGGAAAAGGTACATGTTCCCATAAACTTATACTGTTCCCCACTGGATATTGGCTGTCTTGTTGGTTAATACCTGCTTGCATTGCACCAAAGATTATTACCACTGACAACATAATAATAATAATAATAATAACAATAACAACCTAAACCCCAATATTATGAGAATTAAAAATGATTTAAAATTAAAACTGACTTGAATTTAACTATCAGTATTGCATTATTGAAAACTCAATGAATGTTTGATACAAATTTTAAAGTAAATATGAATTTAAATATTTAAAAATTTAAAATCCAAAATAATCTAAACCGTCTATTGGTGGTCTTAGCCAAGAGTCAATAGCTGATCTTAGCCTATAATAAATAACCTGTTCTGTTTAGGTAATTGCAATAAGTAACAGTCATTAAGACATGCCGCTTGTGAGTTTCTTCGACAACTAAGAAGTTCATTGTATCCAGTAATTTCTTTTTCCAAACATGTTGGGTGAAATATAATAATAAACTTCGTTTTTTTATCTTTCCATATTTTAAAATTCAGTTCAAATGTTTTGTTTAATATTGTTAAGATTATTATAATAATTTCGGGTTTATTACAATAATTTTTTTAATTACATTACTACTAAATAATATTTTCTTATTTTATAATGGCATGTTTACAAATTTAATAAAAAAATTTCAATAATATTAATAAATTGATTTAAATTTTGAAATAAAAAAGTAAAAATTTAAATTATTAAAAATAAAAGTACAAAGATTTACGATGTATTTTAACCTATAACATTATTGTCTTTTTTGTTACAAATTATTGTCCTTCCATATCAATCAAAACTAATTTTGTTTGAACCGGCCGAGCGGGAATCGACCAGAGAATTGATTCGAAAAATATTTTTGAATCAATTAGATAAGGAACCAATACAAATCAATTGAGCTTATTTTTTAAATTTTTAATAATTCTTTTATTGGATCAGTGAAACCAATGACTCAATAATCTAACTGGTTCAATTATCAAACGTCGACAAAAACCAAATTTGAAAGATAATAACCAATGTAATTTAGTAAATAATTTTGGATCTTGATACTTCCATCAGTAAATATTAAGTTCCTAAAAAAGGTAAAATATACTTGAATGATTTTAAAAAGAATTTAAATTGTAGGGTAAACTAACTAGTTGATCACTCAATATTCAGTGCGCTTTCATTTGATCACTCAAAAAAAATTCTTATAATTTCGTCACCCAATTTTTAAAATGTTTTTATTTTACTCACCCAAATGTTAAATCACTAATGGAATCTTACTGTGCATTTCAATTCGTGTCCACATCATGTTTATACTTTCATTTTGATCACTCATAAATTTTTTTTAAGTCTTGATATGGGTAAAAAAATAAAGATTAAAATGAAAAAAGAAAGACTAAAATAACGCATTAAAAAAATTATCGTATTGTACTTGTTTACTCTATTGCTGAAAAGTCTCTACTAATTTGTTACTATATTTTAAAATTAATTAAATTAATCTCCTTCTAAAATTTAAAATTTTATTTTATGCTTCCAAAATTAATTAAATTGATCTCCTTTCAAAATGAAAGTATAAAGATTATGTGGACATGATTTGGCGTGTACGATCAATCACCATCAAGGATTTAACACTTAGTGACTAAAATGAAAACGTCCTAAAAGTTTGATGACAAAATTGTAAGGGTTTTTTTAGGTGATCAAGATGAAAACGTCTTAAAAATTGAATGATCAATTAAATAGCTTACATAAATTATATTAAGATAATCCTAAAAAAAAAAAACACTTTTTAGGCTTCCAATAAAAACTTATCACTACATTTTTTTTAAAGAATTTTTAATTAAAACCACACACTGTCTAAGACTAAATCAATTCTACTTAATAATACTTTAACCCTAATTAGTGTTGATTAATTAAATAAATTAACAAATAATAATAGTAGCACAAGGTTTATAGTTTTTTTTATTCAATTAGATTTATGATTTATGGTGTGGTGGGTTACAATTTAGAATTTTATGTTTTATGATCTCAGAGAAAGAATTAAATTAGCATTTATGGGTCTAAAAAGGTTTATGGTTTGTAGTTTTAAGGTTTAGGGTTTTAGTCTCCAAAGTTAAAGGTTTTAGAATTTTACAAAAAAAAAATAATAATCTTGTTAATTTTAGAGTTAAAAACGGTAATAGGAGTTAATTTGATTTTTTTTTTTAAGATTATCTTAATTCTAAGTTAAACTCTTTTTAAAAGGGTTTTCAAATTTTTTTTCTGTGTCGTTTTTTTTTTTTCGTTCTTGATTAATCGACGGCGACGTCAGCAGTGGGGTCAAAAAAAAATTTTTAGGAGGCAGGATTAAATTGTATATTTTTACGATAGTGCAAATGTAATTTCATCATTTTAATAGCCTATATCTTTATTATTTTTAAAGGGTACAATTAAATTTTTATCATTTTTGAGGGGGCCAAAGTGTAATTTTATCATTATTAATTTAAAATTTATAAATTATCAAGAGCCTAAATTAAAATTTTACCATTTTAAGAGGGTTATAATATATATACAAAGGGAAAATTGTCTTTGGGGGGCTATTTATATTTTTGAGAGGGCCATAGTGTAAATTTACAAATGACTAAATTGAAAAAAAATTAACTTGAGAGGGCCATAGCCCCCTTGGGCCTTAATGTGGTTCCGCCACTGGACGTCAACTATAATGTTGGTCGTCGGCCGCCGGTTTTCCTTCACCTTAAGTTTTTATATTCAGTTATTTTTTTTTTATATTTTGGTTTTTTCTAGTTTTTATCTGCTTTTGTGGCATGCTTTTCCTCTGCCTTGTGGCACATTTTTGCCTTATTGCATGTTTTTGTCTACCTTTGTGGTAGATTTGCGTTTGTGGATAGTTTTCTCACAATGCTCAACTCTGATTTACGGCTATCGGTGGTCTTTCAGTAGTTTGATTCCCTTTTGTGGTTCGTTTGCAGATGCAGTCAGATCTGTTTTGTGAAACAGCCTGCAAGATTGTTGGTTTCGCTCATCACTCTTACTTCGATGGGTGGATAGAGACAAGGAGTTTTGTTTTCTGCTTCCTTGCTCCAGTGTTTCATTTCATCCCTGTTGTTGCAACTCACTAGACGTGTTTTGCTGGTCTGATGTTTCGTTTTCTAGTTTTTTTTAGTTTCTTTTTGTTTTGTTATTTTTCTGCTACATTTTAATTTCGTTTAAAATGTTTCTCTATTTTAATTTATAATAAATTCAGCTGTATTATTCTTAAAAAAAAAAAAACAGTTAAACTCTTTTAAAAATACTTATTTTTCCTCCCTGAATTTAAAGAAAACCTCATAAACAATTTAGTAAGCAAATGTTAAATAAATTAAAAAGGCAATCATACTTTTGTTATTATTTATCTATATATTTTCTATTTAGTTTATTCATTTTACTACTCTTAATCACAAAATAATGAAATTTTAGTTGCATGTTGAAGTGAGGTAGATTAAGATGGATTCGTTAAATTATTTCATGTAAAATTAGTTAGTTATCATTATTAAAAAGTTTTTATGAAATATTTTATTTATAAAAGTAAAAAAATTACCTTAAATGTAATATTATAATTAAATATTTAAATGTTTAAAATGAATTTATATAAAAAAATTATTAAACAAGAAATAAAAAGTAAAAGAAGTGAAAAAAATAGGGTGTTTTACCCCAATATTACAAAAAAAATAATTAATAATCAAAATGATACCCTCAAATTATTATTTACCAAAATGGTATGTTTAATTAAGTTGAGAAACTCTAAATGGCGGCACTAAAAGATATTTTTGACACGTGTTTTTTTAATTATTATTATTATTATTATTTTATATATTTAAAAATAAAAAATATTATTTTATTAGTGGAGAGACTTAAAGTGGTGGTACTCAGGGGTTTTTTTCCAGAAAAATACGAGAAAAATAGGACAAAAAAAATACCTGACACCCAGTGGAGGAACACGAAGTGGCGGCACCAATGGAGGGTTATCAAGTGGCGGCACTAAGGGATGTTTTGCCACTTGGCAGCACCTTATTGTGTCGTGTGTGTGTGTGTTTATTTTATTTTATTTGTGAAAATAAATTTTGGTGCTTAGGAATAAAATAGGTAAGGAGGGAGCAAATAAAATTTTTAGGGTTTGTGATAACCCTCCATTGGTGCCGTCGCTTCGTGTTCCTCTATTGGGTGTCAGGTATTTTTTTGTCGTATTTTTCTGAAAAAAACCCCTGACTGCCGCCACTTTAAGTCCCTCCACTAATAAAATAATATTATTTTTATTTTTAAATATATAAAAATAATAAAAAAATTAAAAAAAAACACGTGTAAAAAATACCCCTTAATGCCGCCACTTAGAGTTCTGTCACTTAACTAAACATACCATTTTGGTAAATAATAATTTGGAAATACCATTTTGATTATTAATTATTTTTTTGTAATATTTAAGTAAAAAACCCGAAAAAAATATAATAACCATCGCTAGTTTAGGTGGCCTTGTGATTGCATGGTTCACCTTGTTAAGCACATGATGAGGTGATGTTTCTCTATGAACCCATAGCCTTTTTGGCACTTGGGTTTTCATTAAAATTGAGAGATAAAATTTTTCAAGGGATAAATTAATCCGTTGAAAGGTTTGTCGTCTTTTGATAGGCAACATTATATTTGTTTTTTGTGACGAAGTTAATTTTTTTCAACATGGCCTTAGCTTAATGGTAATGTAGAGTTCCTAGAGTCCTAAGTTTAAGTCTCACTCAATATAAATCATTCGTGAATTTTCGATTTATATTTATTATGATTTAATCCGTTGTTCGTGAATTTTGTGTAAATTTATCCTGATATAAATTTAAATATATTATATCTATTAATTTGATTTTGCTTTATAATGATTAATTATAATTACAATTAATTAAATTATTTTTTATAATTATAATTGTGCTTCTACATGTAACTTTCAAAAATAAACTTACACATATTGGTTAAACAATACATTATATCTAACATATGATTATATCGGATTATAATATAATTTATAATTTAATAATAATTAAAATATTTTTATAACTACTAAATTTATAGTTTTTTAAATTAAAAATAATTGGATATACCATAAGTTGTGCTATAGATATTTTCTAGTTTATACCCTACAAACTGAAAAGACCAATTTTCAAAGTGAATATGACCTTTTAGTTGACTCAATGATTTTTTATTTATTGGGTATTTGCCTCTTTGCTTTTTTCCTTTTCCCGGAGAAAATATGAAACAAAATCTTAATTATTGTCTCAAAAGGTATCCCGATTTGTTTTTGGATTCAACCTATAATTTATTTTATTATATTTAAATATTTAAATTTAAAATTGGATAAAATAATTTATTAGGGAAAATATTTAAAGTTTTAAATATTATCAATTGATGAATAATATTCAAAAACTTAATTTTTTAAGCGTGTTTATTAGCCCACAATCAAAACTATAAATTAATTTTTTTTATAAAAAATGATAAGTGAATAGGAACCTACTTATCACTTAATAAAAAATAAATTCAATGGTTTTTTTTTATTTTTATTTGAGATTATATTATCTTTTATCTAACAACTTAATTATATTCAGTATTTTAATTTTAAATAAAATATCAAATATATTTTATAATTTAAATTCAACACCTAAATGTTCAGTATTTATTTTTTCAGCACTTAAATTTTAAATTTATCAAATATAACTTTAGTAAAGTGTTGCTGATAAGCTAAACAATTAAATGTTGATTTTTTAGTATTGGTTTTTATAAATATTAAATTTATATTATAAATTATTGTTACCTTAAGTTGTTTATTTGCTTAATAAACAAGTGCAGTGGAAGTGTTAGACTGCAATGGCCACTACGGTTTGACACTATGATGAACTGTGCAAACAAAACACAAATAACACCAAAGTGTATTTACATAGTTCGGTTTTCTCATGTTTACGGAGCTTAACTCGGTGAGAAATTTCACCGTCCTTAGTTAACAATATAACAAGTGACTCACATTCTATCATCTTCAAGTATAAAGGCCTCATCCTTGTACATAAAATATTAGAACTTTCACCTCCAAATCCTCTCATTGAGAACTTAGGCAATAAACACTCTTAACAATGTTTATAATACAACCTTTGCACTCTCTCGAAATAAAAAACAATTACTCAATGAACAAATTTAAACACTCTCAAAAAACTCTTTTACAAAATCGGAACAAATCATACAACATATATTCAATTAAACTTACTAACATACAATTTAAATGAATATAAAATAAGTACTTAAAAATAATTATTACAATATGAATAATTAAATTAATTTATATCCATGGAAAATAAGTTAGGAAAGATAATTCAATGATTGAATTGAAATAAAAGAGGGAAGAGAAAAAGTAAGGTAAAAGAAAGAAACAAAAACGAAAAGTTGTGAGGAAAGAAAGCAAAGACTGCAAGAGCAGACCAAATATTATCATCTTGGATTCCACACTTCATTTTAATTTCATTTCATGTCCACACAAATGGTGTTAGATTCGAAATTTTATAGAAATGAGTAAAATGAAATGTAATTTGAATGAACTTAAATCTATTTAAAATTAAAATAAATATGACCAATACAATTTTAGGAAAGAGTCTCGCTAACTTAAGTAATCAAGATGACAAAATTTGAACTTCAATCAGATGAAAGTTTTAATTATTGCTTTAAATAAAAAGATAATTAAATATAATAAGTGAATTTTGAAATTTCAATTTAATTTTATTGGAAAAATAACTTATATAAATTGGCTGGTGTTATGTCTAATCAAAGAAAAACGAAAGGCAAAAGACAAGTGGGTAAAATGTTGTGCTGTTGGGGTTCGGAGAGGTTCGCCTCCCCATTGCCGACAGCCCTTAACTCAGACCCCACACCTCCCCCTCAATCATGTCATTACTTATTCCCATTCAAGGTTGAGCCCTAGCAGTGTGGTATTTTCAAATTTATTGTTGACAAATATCCAAATATTTAAAATAATTAAAAAAATAATTTTTAACATGTAAAATGGTTATAATTTGTGAATGAATCAAAATGGAACAAATAAACCCAAAATGGTGTTTGTTTGTTATCAACTTTTTCAAAAGCACAAAATTAACTCTCTCTTAATTTTTAATGAATTCGAACATTATAATAATATCGATGTTAATCGAAATAAGATTAAATCGATAAATAATATTATTTAATAAGTCAAAAAATAATAGTTTAGAAGGATATGAAATAATTTACACCCTAACTAACATAATATTGATCCAATTCCCCAAGTCAGAGTAAATTCCCAAGTACATCTCGATCAACGTAGCTAACCTACTAGGCTTTCCATGTGCACTGCAAACATGAAGCATCAACTTAACCAACGAGCATCAACTTTTGTTTAGCGTCATCTTTTTCCTTTTTTATTTTAATATTTTCAGTTATAAACCTGTCTTAATAAATCTTATATTTTTGAAATTCATTAACCTAAAAAAATTATGAAAAAAAAGAAGATAAATGTGTGGAAATGAATTTAAGATTTTTTCGGTTAAGGTTTAGGGTTCAAAAATTTTAATCAATTAATTATTCTCATTCTATTTGAAAATCGAAGTTGACATTTAAAATCTAGTTGGACTGTCACATAAGATTACCGTTAGGAAGATAACAGAACTTAACTGTACAGTGATCACTTCGTAACAAAATACTAACATAAATGATTAAAACGTAACGTTTCAAACATAAATAATTAAAATATAATTTATCTTATGCATTGTAATCCCATTGGGTTCATCATGGGTTCCATTAGCGAATAGTTCAAGACCCAAGAAAAAGGGATAAAAAAAAAGAGAGCTTTTACTAAATTCAATATTTATGGTAACGAGAAGATAATCAAAATAATAAAGGTTTAAGCAATGCAAATGAGATTGATAAATCCCATAAAGGATTCTAATTCAATAACACCTAGAGATGCAGTGCACTTCTTCATTTTCTTTATCATTATAAAAACCCCAATTCCCTTTCAGTTCTATAATTTACCTTAAAATAAAATATATTCAATTATTTTATTTCCGACAATTCCTCGAAAACTCTAATCAATATTAAAAATTGGATTGCTTTGTTTTTTGTCAATTAACATGTTGGAGATCGATTAGCATAGAACCTGAAGATTAAAAAAAGAAGAAGATGGAAATGGCTAGGTTTACTATGACGAATTTCTACGTGAACAACAGCTAACTTTTTTCCTCCCCAAGAGTTTGTTCAAAGCTCAATGTCACATGGTAAAGCATTAAGAAAAATGGTAAAAGTATTTATTATATAAATGATTAATATGCATTCTTGTCCTTAATTGAAATAAAAATAATAATTTGGAAGTAGTGGCGCAATTACCGAATATTCGCACGCATAAGACTTGGTTCATTATTTTTTTGCTTTTACATGTGACCAAATCTCGGGATTGAATCCCTCTGCACCAGCATTACCATTTTCATAATTTTAATTCCTTTAATTTCATTTCAAATATTAGTATTTTTTATCAGTGAATTTAGATAATAAATAAGTTAAAATATACTATTAGTCCCTGTACTTCTATAAAAATTTAGATTTAGTCTTTATATTTTTAAAGCCTTCTTACCTTTTTAGTGTAAAACTCTTAATCTAATCATTGTCATTGTTATTGAGTTCTGTTAAAATTTTTCTAACTTAACATAGTTATTTCCTGTCAATCATAGGACATGCCACATGAAGATAGCTTAGTCTTGACAAATTTTAATAGAAAATACTTAGGATTTTAATGATTAAATTGAAATTTTTAAGTTTTAACAAATAAATATTCAAAAAGCTAATTATATCCATTTCAAATAACAAATAAAATATAGTAAACTGCCCACAATTGCCATCTTATTTATAATTTTACAATTTTTCTCGAAATAATTCTTAAAAAGTCGATGCATTAATTTTTTTTTAAAAATATTTTCAATAAAACAATTAATCATGTTTATTTTATTTTGGCCTCAATTATTAAATCTTCAATAAGTGTTGGGTACGGTGATAGGGGCGGATACAGGAGTTGGCAGGGGCCCCGATCCCTTAAAATGAGAAGTTTTTCATTTTAACCTTTTATAATTTTAAAATCTTTAAATTATTAAAGGTGAAATGCCCTTAAAAATGATAAAAATTTAATTTGATCTTTTAAAAATTCTAAAGATATAGAGAATTTAATTTCAGCCTCCCCTGAAAATTTTTCCTGACTTTACCCCTACACGATGACAATTTTAAAAACGATATTGTCAAAAGAAAAACCCGAATATAAACTATAAAATAAACATGAAAAATACAATATATATTAAAAATAATTATGGTGAAAAAAGAAAGTCAAGTTGGAATGTTTCGCATCGAGATCAAAAGTGGCAAAAAGCATCAAGGCATGTGCTAACCCATAAATAACAATTTTCATTACTTTCTTTTTATATTAATTTGTGAACCTTAATTTTATTAAGATTATTACCTCCAATTGGAATAGATTTGCAAAGAAAAATCAAATGTAATTTTTTTTAAAAGAAAGAACTTCACTTTTTTTTATTTAATAAAAGTTATAAATAGTTCGGAAAATTGTGACATTATTAATAGAAGTTTTGAATTTAATCATTAAATATCTAAATTTGAATTTAATCATGTATCATTGTAATGCATAAATCTCGAGTATCATTATAATTAATTATTATGTGTGAGTTTCGTTTGATTATATACTATATGTTTTCTAAAATTTAAAATTATATATTGTAATTACAGTTTATATTATCAAATATTATATAATTATTATGTTAATTAAATATATCTATAAAATTAAAATTTTTTATAATTATACTCTCTTTAAATTACTTTATATAGATACACGTACTTACTACCCAATATTTGATTATGATATTAAGTAAAAAATATAATTATAACTTTTTTTATATAAAACATAAATCAAGTTGAGTTTCTTCGTATTTATTTTGAATTTAAATTATTATTTTTTATAGATTTTATATAAAAATATTAAAAAATAAAAACACCCCATAATAATATTTATTATTTTATAAAATAATAAAAAATTTAAACATTTTCTAACTGGATTACTGGGTTACACTATTTATAATTATCAAAATGGAAGAGAGATTACTTATTGGGGCCAAGCCAAATTAAATAAACAAAAAAGAATCTGATGTAAAAAGAAAACCCAAAATAAGGAGGAAAAACAAATACCACGTGCCTTTCGACTTGACAGATGTGTTGATGAGATGACTTCTCGTCTTAGTTGCAGAACACCATGGATATCTGATTTCATTTTCGTAGATTATTTTTGGGGGCAGCAATTGCATGGCAGTTCTACATAATTTTCTGTTAGTGCTGTTAAGATATTCGCGACACCGAACTAAAACATAATCGGCGATTATTTTAATATGTTGTAAAATAGTTATTTTAATTTAGGTGATAAAACGACTATTTTATAATATGATAAATATAATAACTAATTATTTTGTAGTTTGTTGTTAGCAACGTGTCCAATGACACCAATAATTAAAAAAAAAAAAAAAAAAAAATCATGCGGAGCTGCAAATTAGTCCGGCGGCATCGAAAAATACTGCAACAAATAACCTATTTCGATAATTAATTTGTAAGGAGATTCATTTTAATATTATTTTTTTTATCATGGTAAAAAAACTTAATATATTTGATAAAAGCATCATGGATGTTTTTTAATTGATAATTGTATGTTAGATAAAATAGTAAAATGATTTATTTTTTTTGATAAAAAATTTATCCATTTCTACGGTTAAAAATTAGTGTGGTTGACAAGATAATTAAACAGTTACATGTGACATGTCACGTATACGGACCAACTTTTACCAGTAAAAAATGTATGCACGCAGACTAATTTATTCTTATTTTTTTAGTAAATGCAATTTACACGTACCTTCTTAGTACTTTTGCCTCGTATATTTATATTTATTTCATATTATAATTAAATTAATTAAAGTGATAGGGTGTTTAATTGTTTTTATGGTGTTTAGATTTAAGAAAAATGTGCACATATATTGGAATATGGTGAGGGGGAGAGGATTTAAGAGTCCATATATTGGAATATGCATTGCATCCCAACCACACCTTAAACTTGTGAAAGGGTATGGTTCCAGAATGTGGACAAACCTTAAACTTGGAATATGCATTGCATCCCAACCACACCTTAAACTTGTGAAAGGGTATGGTTCCAGAATATGGACAAACCCCACCCACTCTACTTTTTCATAAACTGTTCAATTTAATCCTCAAACACGTTAAAATTGAGGTGTTACAAACATGCCAGCCGAAAACGGCATCCGTTCTTTGAGCTGCTTGGCTGCCTCCTCATCAACTTATCCCAGACATAACTAGAAATGGTGATTTCCGCTCATGAAATCTGCGGATTTTTTTACACAGATTCAAAACAACATAACCAAAACATGGATATTTATCACAATGACATTCATCATGTCTCAAACCTACAAGAAGGGTTCCAATACACTACCCCGCATTATAACTGTATCTTCCATTATTTCTTATCTTACAAAAGAATCGACAGAAAAACAAAACAAAATTTCTCATATTTACTCAAAGAGTGTCACCGTCTTCAAGTACAGAGGATTTCATCTTGCATTGGCTGGAATATGAACCAGTCCAGGGGTAGATGGTGACATAAAACAACACTTGGGACATCTTCGAATCTACCGTAAAAGCCCATTTGGAACGATTCTTGGATCCGGTGTCGTCCACCTGTATCGAGATTTTCCTACTAAAATCTCTAGCCTGTCCTTTACATAACCTGCTCACCAATCAAGTCTAAACCAACCAAAAGGAAGGATATACCTTGAAACAGCAAGAAATAGAAATGGATTCCCTGTGCAGACAGTAGGCTCCTAGCTGATGCTGTTAAAAGAAGGAATGCGAGTGCTAATTCCTTCGTATATATCCGATTATGCTTCTTTTTCCTAGCCTTATGTTCTTGCAGGATTTCGGCTTTAATTTCATCAAGATCAGGTTCTGATCCCCGAAGCTGAAGTTTCGAGTTGTTCTCGATCAAGGACACAAGGTCACCCTCCGATGATCGACCCGATTTTTTTGTAACAACCCACTCGTATGCATTACCGAGTTGGAATAGACCAGATATCATAGCGTTGAACTTGGTCACTGACATGGTGTTCTCGAAAAGAAGGTAAGGTACAATGAACGGGAAGGATTTCGGGGCCGGAAGGATGTTGAGGAATGACATTAAAGCAGGGACGTAACAGACAATCCATGCTGGAAGCTCAGCCTCAGGAATAAACATCGTCACGGGGAGAATTATGCAGAAAAGAGTGAAAGAGTAAAACGGTAGGATCAGTTTTCTTAGCAGAAAGAACAGAAATATCATATTGAATTTCTTCCAGAAGCTAATCTGCATCGGTTAAAATATAGAAAAAGAACAAAGTTAGGAATCGGAAACTTGGAATCAACTCTGGAACTATTGAATTTGACAAAATAGGATCATTGTTGCATTAACCAAAGAGTGCTTCAAAAATGTATTCACCTTAGCATGGATAATATCGGGCAAACAGAGACGGAATAATTGCATTGGTCCGGAGTGCCATCTATGCTGTTGCTTTCTATAAGCTTCATAAGATTCAGGAAGTTCACACTGACACTGAACAAATAATAAGAAAACAATAAACATAAACTCTCAACAAAGTGAATAGCTGCTAAATTCAATTGGCAATATTACGTATTAAACTCAAGCTATACCTTGACATTATTGAGAAAAACAAACTTCCATCCTTGAAGATGAGCACGGACGGCGATATCCATGTCCTCAACTGTTGTCCTCTCAAGCCATCCACCGGAATCCTCCAAAGCCTTAATCCTCCAAACTCCGGCAGTTCCGTTAAAACCGAAGAAATTAATCAAAACACCATTCACTTGTTGCTCAACCTCGAAGTGAAATGACAAATTTAAGTTTTGCAATCTTGTTAGCAGATTCTCATCCTTATTCACAAAGGACCACCTTGCTTGAACTAACCCTACATCCTCATTGTCCTGTAAGAATACAACGAAAATCTATCACTTCAACTAATCCTAAAACATACTAACTTGTTCTTGACTTAACAAAATTGCATTCAACTCAAGGTAGAGGCAGTTAATTTTCGTTACCTTAAAATGGGGGATGGTTTGTTTGAGGAAATCATGGGTCGGCTGGAAATCGGCATCGAAAATGGCAACAAACTCATAATCTTTGACATAACTAAAACTCATGGCAGACTTAAGATTACCAGCTTTGTAACCATCTCGTATTACTCGATGTTGATACACAATGTTGGCACCTACTTGCTGCCATCTATGCACTTCTTCCTCAATAAGCAGCTGAGTCATTGGATCATCAGAATCATCCAAAACTTGAATCAAAATTTTCGACTTTGGCCAATCCAATTTACACACTGCAGCAATGGAGTGTTGGTAAACCTGCAAAAATCAAATCCGAATCATAAACAAAACAATGGGTTGTTTTTAAATGATAAATATTTTTCTTGGTTTTTTACCTCTCTTTCATTACACATAGGGATTTGAACGAGAACCATGGGGAAGAAGCCATTTTCGCCGGTTTCAAGATCCACAACAGCGTCTTCTTTGGGAATTGGCTTGATTTTTTTGACACGGATCCAAACACAACATAAACAGAGGATTAACCTATCTAAGCTTTGGATTAAGAAAAGGACAATGCAGACATTCGCGAGGAACTGAAGCGGGGGAGCAACGAACCCGACCCGAATCAAGACCCAATTAGAATATAGCCAGTCGAAGAAATCTCTAACACCAAATGGGGCCGTGAAAATGTACTGTAATTGAAGATTTGAAGCACCGAAATGCCAGCCTTTATAACACGCAGCAATCTCGAAACCGAGTAACAACAAAGATAACCAAAGGAACACTTGGATGCAATTATAAAACCTGGTTTTAACGGTTTTGTTCTCGAAGGAGGAAGTGCTTTCGATGTCGGTTCGACCGGAGGAGATTCGACGGCGGATGGCTGGACCGATACTGGCCAATGTGGAGGCAACGGAGGTTAAGCAACCGGCAGCGCGGTGGGCCTTTAAGAGGAGGACCCACGTGAGTTGCTTGGCGTTTTTGCCCCGCGCTTTGGCTCGCGTATAGTTTGGGCTATTTCCCACGAGGAAGTCGTCTTCCGATGGACCTTCCAGCTCGACCATCGACCAGTCTGGGTTCTCCATTTTGACAACCACTGGGGTTCCTTTATGAACACCTTCTGCCCACCAATCAAACGATGGCGCCATTGTTGGTTCTTTCTCGTCCTCGAAACTTGGCTGTTGGGTTCGATCTTGACGGCGAACGAATTGAAAAAACAAAATGTGGTAAAAAAAACTAAAAAATTAACAACATTATCAAATTATTAGGGGAAAAAACAGAAACCCGAGAAGAAATCAAACGAAAAAAATAAAAGCTTTGGGTTTTGAAGATAAGCTTCACGGGTCCATAAAAGCTCTCTTCATTGAATCACTGCTTTTAAAACCCAGAAAATGAAAAAGAGATAATCGGGGTAATGGTGTAACAGCTCAACACGTCCTTGATTGTGAATTTCTGGAAGAAAAAAAGTTTTTTTGAACAACAATTACCAGAGAATCGAAATAAGACACAATAGTCTTGGTTTACGTCCTTTTACCATTTATGGATACAGGATTTTGTTCAAAATCTTTAACAACAAAATGACATTTGAAGTTCCGACAAGGACAGATTTTTCCCTTTTGATTCTTCTCTTTCCCCCATTAAAATTTAAATAATAAATCCAGCAACGACCTATAACAACATGAACTGGAACCCTAGTAATAATAAAAATCACCGGATGAATGAAATTTAGAGTGCGCCGGCGGTGAAAAATCAAGAGATTTTTCCCGCGTGTAAAAGAAATGGCGACCTTCGATCCTCTTTCTTTGGGTTTGGCGTTGTTATTTTCGCGTGTGATTAAACAACCGAAAAAGATTCTGAAATTAAAATAAATAAATAGATAAATAAATAAAATCCGAGTAAATAATTACGCGCGCAAATGTAGGCCAAGCTCCAGAATGTTTAAAGCAATCTATTTAACATTGCTCAAATGGTTCTTCTACTCTTTATAAATTCTAAATTTAATTACTTATATTAATGCGGATTAAATTATTATTATTAGCTTAAAAGTATTTTAAAAATAATAAAAATATATTTTTATTTTGTTAGATATTATTGATCTAGTTATTAATTAGTTTACATACTCGTGCAATGTACAAGTGTTTATGTATTTTTTTTAGTAAAACAAAATAATCAAAAGCGAAATAAAGAAACGAACTAGCTTAAAGAAAAAAACGGCAACATCTGCAGTAAGAAATGACATCAAAGAAGGTAACGGAGTATCCAACACAATCAAATGGTATATATATTTGAATTAATTTTAAAAATTATGTGAAATATAAAATCAATTATAGTTTGAATTCTTGCTAAGTAATATAATGAAAAGATATTTAAATATTTGAAGCTGTAAAAGTTTATTTCTTCTCTTCTTTTCTTTTTTTTTAATTATTAGAAAAGTGTATTATTGAAGGGCTAATTACCCTACTATTTGTTATAATTTGTTACCATATTAATTGTGGGAATTTAACTCTTTTATGTCAAATAATTCGATTGCATGTCCAATCACAATGTCATAATTTCCACGCATTCAATATACTACTTTAGTGTACATATATTAGATGTCAACCCAATTTTTTTTTATTTCTTTTAAATTTATTTTATCTATTTCTTTCATCAAATATTTCTTCTAGAAGTGTTCTTAACCTAATTGTGTTTATTTGCAGACTCCATTTTCTCAATTATACAACTAATCTCCACGTTCCAATCTCGTTGTCCCTTCTTCTATCAAAGCTTTTGAATCTGATTTATAATTTGAAGATTAAAGTAATAGAATTTGTAAATCTAGAGAATTAAATTTGTTGAATTATTTTGAATTAAAACTAAATTGATAGGCCTGTTATTGATATTTTTGGGCCTTAGGCAAAACAATAGAATGGGACTTTAAGTTTCTTAAAAATTGAAGAAAATTTTTTTTACGTCCCTTACAAGTTGGAAAAAAAAAAAATTTGGACCCTTAAGATAAAAAATAATTTTTTGGGCCCCTTAAAATTTGGTAAATTTTTTTGGTCTTTAAAAGTTATTTGTTTTTTGGCACCTTAAAAACTGGAAAATAATATTTTAAGTCCTGAACGATCGCACCTTCAGACGATCCCTAAGGCCGAACCTGCAAATATATAGAATGTGTAACTGTTAATGACAAAATTTGTTATTTTACTAATTAAAAAGAACCACATGATCATTTTTTGTTAACGATTTAACATATGATTACCAAAACAAAAACGATAAAAAATGTTAGTGACAAAATTGCAAATTTTTGTAGGTTGGTGACCAAAATAGAAAAATGTTAAGGGTGCATTTGGTTTGTCGAATCTTAAATCATATACTTTAATAGGATTATGAGAATGTAACATTATGACACAATATGAGATTACTTAATTGGTTGGCTGGAATATAAAATTCAAATGTTTAGTAGACAAAATATAAAATTATTTAGAAGCACATTTTACTTAATTGTCTTTATTATATATATTTTTTGTGATAAAAATCGTTTTTTTAATGAGATTAATTTTGATAATTTTTAGTATCAAATTTCATAAAATTATGATAAATTGTTAGAATTATTATTATTAAAATTTATATATTATTAAGTAAATATATGATGCTGAAATAAATTTATAAATCATAATTATAATTATTTATGAGAATTGATTTTAACACCAATCATAATTATGATTATAATCATAATTAATATATTAATAAATAAATTATAAAAAAAAATTTAATAATTTTAATTTTAATGCATGATATCGACTGTTCATTATTAAGATTTTTTTTAAAAATTTAGTCTTAAACTTTATTTTAGGAAAAAGCTTAAATTGATCAAAATAATAAAATAAGAGATAAATTGGTCCAAAATTTTAAATTACGCTCGTAATCTAAAATAATCTAATGAAACCGTAATTTAAAATAACTTAAGGAATGAACCGCAAATTGGTTTAAACTTTACTTTAGATTACACAAGAAATGTGAGATTATGAGATGATCGAAATGTTGACAATCAAAATACCGTAATCTCATTCCGGGGTGTAACATTATGGGTCATAATGTTACATTGGATGAACCAAACACTTCCTAATAGTTGAACTATTAATGGTGTAGTTTACCCTTTTTTTTTTTTTTTTTTTCTTTTGATATGTTTAATTGAATTAATGTCACAAATTAAATTGACACCAA
Source organism: Kokia cookei (assembly GCA_039519145.1). NCBI lineage: Eukaryota > Viridiplantae > Streptophyta > Magnoliopsida > Malvales > Malvaceae > Kokia > Kokia cookei. The sequence goes on from CM076902.1 coordinate 21,425,243, forward strand.
CTCAATTAAAATAATTACTTAAAACCATTTTTTTTACTATTTTTATATGAAATGTTTAAATAAAAAATTAAAAATGAAATAGGATCTCAAATATATTGATGAGCACTTTGACAATTTCCTTATAATTCAATTATTATTAATTTTTACAAATATATTATTAATATAATTGTAAGTGTAATAAAATTTAGTATTTATAATAAATTTAATATTAATGGGCCAATAAACCCAATTAGAAAATATTGAATCCATTCTCTATTCAAATAAATCGGCCCAAAATGTTGAGTAAAAATGGGCTTAGCCCACATTGAAAACACATTTACTCGACAATTAGGCTTAGTCTACTCGGTATAGATGGGTTTTGAAATTCGGAACTCAAAATTTAGCCTAAAATAACATATCGCAAAATGTGTTTATTGTGTGTATTTGTTTAATTTTTAAAAAAATTGTAATATATATAATCTTTTACTAATATTGTAATATATTTATTTATGAAATAAAACTTCGTAACATAATAATAAATTATTTTTCTTTGTAAAATTTATAATTACTTAAATAATTTAATTAATTTTTTCATTGAAAGGTGATTTTTTAAAACAAATAAAAAAATGATAGGGTCTAATTTTGTAATTTTAATAAAGAAATTTCTTAGAGGGCTTAAATTATGATTCAAGAATGTTGAACACCTTTAAATAATTTAACAAAACATGGATGGGTTTAAAAAGGAATTTACCCATTCACAATAGCTATAAATCTCTATTTTATTGCCTTAAGTCCATTTTACACACTATTGATTATTCTAATTGAATGAACGAATATTTTTTTCTTGTTTATTTATTTTTAAAATTTTAATTTTAATTAGAAAATGTTGGGGATCGATCCGATTAAGCAACGGACAAATAAAAATAACGGAATAAATTGAGAAATTGAATACACAAATTTAATGTGGAAAAATCTCTCCGAAGAGGATAAAAAACTACGGGCAAAGATAATTTTACTATAATGACAAAAGAATGAATAGTACAAAAGATAAAGATAAAATCTAAACCCTAAAAACCCAAAAATAAAAAACCCTCAAAATATAAACACTAAATTCTCCAAAAGTGTTAGGAATTCTAAATTCTAATGTGTTTTTTTCTAAAGTTGTAAAAGAGTCTATTTATAAGCTAAATTCCTAAGTCAAATAATAATAAAATAATCTAGAGTAATAAGAGTTTAACTCATAAATCAAATTTAACTTAAAGATTATTTTTCAAATTTGACTTGAAATAAGAATAATAATTTAATAGAAAAAAAATGTTAGAAGCAAATTTATTCATTTAAATAAGTGAATATAATGGTTGTGATTAAAATTTATAATTTATATAACCATTAATTTAACAGAATAATCGTTTAATGATGACAATGTGCGTTAACTAAGTTTTAATAATTTAAAAAATTAAAATTTCATCCATTAATATGACATTTTTAATTGTATTTTTTTTTCAATTTTATAAAACCCATAAATAGTAGAGTGTGTAATTTAAGTATTTTAAGTAACACCTTTCATTTGACTCGATCGTCAAATTCGAGTTACAGGATGCTACAAATATTATCGGAGTAATTTTAGATAATTTAGCATAATCCAACCAATCATATTTGCAAACAAATGTCTTCTCATTCTAAATATATAGTACAATCATTTTTGAGTTCCATACAAACTTACAAAAGCTCTTTGGTTAATTCGAGCATGAAATAAGACTAAATTGTGAAGCTTGAGAAATCTTGAGCCGACATCGCGACATCATGTTTTCCCACGTCCCAACGCCGCAAGTAAGTGAGTTACGTCGTGATGTTAAACCTCTCCACGTATAGGCATAACTTATTTATGTGTCCAAGTATGTTCAAGTATGGGCATAACTTATTTATGGACATAATTACTTATTCATAAAAAATTATTGTAGTTTTTTTTATCAGAACTTATATATAAAAATAATTTTTAAAAGTAATGACAAAAAATATATTATTTATAAGAAATATTATGAAAGTTTTGAACAATTTATAAAACATTGTTTATAAATATTAAATATTACAAATTTTTATTATTTTAACTTAATTTACATATAAAAAGAGAGATAACCTAATATAAGTCCTTTTCCAAATTAAGTTTATATACATTTTTATGATTAAAGCTACATACTATTTGAATTGTAAAACTAAATATTATAAGGTTGATGCTAATCATGCAATTAGAAAATATTTTCTTACACTATATCATGGGGTATTATACTATTTGAGAAAATGGTGTCAGACACAAACACTATATACAACTTGCGAACTCTTTAAGTTGACACATTCAAAATTTCGAAATATGGTTGAGAAGACATTTGTTGTTCTAAAAAAATATTTCCTATATTAACAACATTACCTTAGTAGCATAAAAAAAGTGGATCGTATTAGCATGTTGCATATTTTATAACTTCAATCATAGGTGAAACTGAGATGATCCATATACTCTTCAAAGTATATGGAAGAAGGAGATCTTGATAATCTTAATGGAGTAGATTCAAATTTAGATGATGATTAACTCGATCAAGAACTAACAAATGATTATAAGAAGCACATGTTAAATATTAAAGATGGAATGAACCAACAACTATGCATTATAACAATTAGATAAAATTTCATATAATGGTTTTTTTTATGCTATTTTTATTAGTAATTGTATTATCATCTATTTTTTTTTACTAGCATAATGCATATGATGATTTGACTTTAATTTTTTTACTTGATTCGAAATTATTTTTATCACACTAATAATTTTTATAGTAATTAATATTTTTTAAAACATAAAATATGTAATTGTGTAATTACAATTTGTACTACTAAACATGACATAGAAAATTACAATGTAATTACAATTTGTTAGTCAAACACGTCTAGGGAATTATAATTTTTTGTAATTACAAGAGAGTGTAATTACTTACTTTGTGCTGTCCAAACATACCCTATCTATCTGTGTATAAATGTTAAATATTACTATTAGTCTCTATACTATGAGTAAATTATAGATTTAATCCCTATATTTTAATTTTATCATTTTTAATTCTTTATTTTTTTGAATTTTAAAATTGCAATCCTAGCCAATGGTAATTGTTAAAATATTAAGTTTTACTATTTCAAAACATGATGCAGTAAACATATTATCACATGTATAATACCGTGTCTGTTTGTTATTTCTAATTTATCCTAAACTTTATCAAGATATTGATAGTCCTCGTTTATTGGCAACAAGTCCAATAATGCTTATGTATAAAATTATATCATGTCAAATTTACTGATGATTCTAATCTTGATTGCTTGAATTGGATTGGACCGGTTGGATAAAAAATCAGTTGGGAGTATCGGTCCGGAGAGGGACATCATAACAATTGAATTGGGTTAAAAAATGGGTGGAACATGACTTTTTATTTTTTATATGAAAATTTTAATGATTTATTTAACCAAACCGATTAAACCAACGAACTGATGATACGATGGATTCAACCATTCAACCACTGATTTGATTCCGTAACCTTAATTCCAGTGCATATATTATTTTCTTTCATGCATGGATCAACAAAGAATGTTTTAATCCTAGGTATCACCCCACTTCTTTTGCTTGTTGTCTGCTTGTTGCTGTTGCTTAGTGCGAAATTTGTATGAATGATATTTTTTTTTGGGTACTCTTCATATATATTTTACAGTTTATGTTTGGAATTAGTGATTATCCTTTTCAACAATGTTATTTTCGAAATTCGAATCCGTATTCTTTTTTTTTTTTTAAAAAGTAATATGTCTTACTATTATATCGAACCCTTTATTAGTGTATGAATGATAACGATGCTATGTAACTTTTATGATTGATAGGTTCTCCCTAAGTGGTCCATTATTGGTCTTAAATGTGGATGTAATAACAGCTTCATGTCCCCATATTGGACATCAAATGCGACCCATAGATCGACCTATGTACTAGCCATGATGTTGCCCTTCCGGTCAAACTCTTTACAAACATTACGATAATGAACATCTTCTGTAGAATAAATTTGGGTGGAGGGGCTTTCCATGAAGGTATTGTTCCGTAAACATGTGTTTTCTCGTGATGCTGCTGTTTTTAAAAGGAATTGTCTTAACGACAGTAGTAATTATGAACTAATATTCGAAACATTTTAGTTGTTTTGAACAGAACATGAATTATTTTGGATAAAACCCATTAGGAATATGAGTTATTTAAAATTTTAAATAATAATTTGATTGTTGTTTTTAATAATAAAATTTTGAGGGATGCCAAAGCTTCAATAACACATAAAATAGATGATACATTTACGTTACCAGCACGATATACGTTAACAATGATTACTCTTCGAAATACAATTTCAAAATAAAAACAAGTGTGTTTCTCTTTTAAAAGGAGAGAATACATTAGTACTGAAAAATAGAATATCTACAATCTACAGCTGCAGTTAAACTCTCTACCATGTCTTAAGCTTCAGTTAATGCTGTTAAAAACATGACAAATCCCATGCTTGAAGGTTCAAGCGCTTGGGCGCCATCGTTTTCCCTTTGAGGTTTCCAAGCTGTTAAAGTCAGACAAAAGACAAAAGTAAACTCATAGATCCATAATTTTTAACATTTAATATTACAGGTTTAATACATGCACTCTTTTTCTAAGCAATTTAATGCATGTACAATACTTATATTTAAATATTTTATTGAGTTGATATCGCTTTTAATTGAGTGACTAATTCAATTATAAAATTATAAAAAAATATTTTTCTTTAAATTATAATTAATATTGTTACTATACTACTTTATTCTTTTCATATTTTTATATGATTTTTAAATAAAATAATTATAAATTCAAGAATTGAATGCATATTCAATAATATTAAATTACAAGTTGATTTTCACTCCACTTATACCCATTGTTGAATAAATTTAAAAAAATATTTTTTAGCATGAAATATTTTCTTTCACTCACGTTATCAACGTGCTTAAAAATAGATGTTCGATTGAGTTCTAAATTTCAAGTCAAATTCGGATTTGTCTCAACTCGATTACACTCCTATATAGGGGTAGATACAAAGGGATAGGCAAAAACTTTGACCCATTTTCCCAAAATTGGAAAATTGCAATTCTAACTCCTCTATAAATGATCAAATTATAAATTAATATAAAAAATTATGTTTTGACCCCAACATGAAAAACATTCCATTTAATCTTTTAAAAATGATAAAATAATAAATTAAAATATAATAAAATCTATATTTAACATTTCCAAATTTTATATTTCAATTTTAGCTTTCTAAAAAAATTGTAAATGCACCCCTGCATGCATACACAAATTGTAAAATTTACGAACATAGAGAAAATCAGTTCTGGAGAATGTTCCTCATGTAGAGAAAAGATTGTATGAAACTGTGATTTTATGTCATCCCTATATCTTTTCAATAGGGGATTACAAATCAAAAGTCAAATCCAACTAGAAATCCTAAAAATCAAAAGGAAAAATCTGATTTGTCATTTCCCTATTATAAAGAAATAAAAATGACGTGGAATCAAAGTTTCATACCATCGGAATATGGAGTGCCAAAGATAAAACACAGTTTTATGCTATGTTTCTCCTGTTCTTAATTTTTTAATGAAATATTTATATTCAATTTTCATATCCGATACCGAGATATGATATGATAATATATGAAAAAATTTAGGAAATTTAAACTATTTCATGTCAGATTATCCAACGTCGCCAAGATTTTATAGAGCGGCCCCTTGGACTTTTTGTTGTTTTCTCCTGACAAAAACCAAATAATTAGAAGTTCCCCTACAAAAAGTCACCAAAACTAAAATGTGTCTTTTGACTAAATGGGTGAACAAAGCGTGGGTTGCGTTGCAGCTTGTCTCCCTCGCAACCGAGTAGAACAGCTGAATTTGTTTTCAGTGGTCTGATATTTGCGAAGCATGGTTAAGACAACTTTTAGTGGGACTTCGGTTTCATTGTTTCCATGTTAGCTGCCTGTAAATACATCTTCCCCTTTCCCAGATTTTTTTTTTATTTTTATATTAGGTTATGATACACTCACAATAAAAGTAAAAAATAATTATATAATTAGTTTATAAAAATTAATATAAAAATCAAGTTTGATTTTGATTTAGATGATAAAAATTATCATGTTTTGAGTTTAAATTCATCGTGCATACGTATAATATTTTTCTAGTTTTTTTTTTTTATAAATATAAAGGGTTAAAAATACTCCCAAAATAATTTTTGTTGTTCTGTAAAAATAGTAATTATTATTTTAATAAAATTTTTATTTATAATTAATTTGTTTAAAGCGATATTATCATGTAGTTAAAAGATAAAGTGATTGTTGAACATTAACTACGACAGTTAATAGATAGTGACAGTTTTATTTTTTTCATTGCTCAATCATTTTCTGATATAGGTTCTCGTAAAGGCTGGTTCTTCTCTATCGGAGTGGCGAATGAAATCAGCTATGGAATTTGATGTATATATTTGTGTCGAAACCATTTTTTTTTTGGTAAAACGACGAGTTTCGAAAATTACTTTAAAATCAAAAAATAATGGAAGTCGTCACCAATCCTTTTTGTAAGGTGTGATTGGATTACCTCAAAAAGTTTAAAATCCGTTTTGAAAAATATTTTGGTCTTCACAATCCAGAAAACGAGTTCGGGAGTCGGTTACGCATGAGGAAGGGTTAGCACCCTTATACGCCCAAAATTGGTACCACATTGATTATCTTAGGGTCTTGTTTGTAAAATTTTGAAAGCTCGAATAAAGTTTAAAATACGATCCTTGAATGCATGAGTTACGTTTAAAAGAAATAGATTTTGTTTGGAAGTCTCACTATTTCAAAGTGATCGAAGAAGAAAGTCACGTCCAGTGAGTTAGGACATGACATTTCGAGATCCAGAAACAATCAGCTTTCTTTTGTCGTAAAATTTTTAACTTTGGAAAAGGATGTTAGATTATCTCGTTTCGGAAAAAAGTCGCACCTAGTAAGTTTAGATACAAATTTTCAGAATCAGAGATAAAAAACATTGCCTCGATTTAAGAATATTCGATTATTCCAATTTGAAGAAAAATCGTGCCTAGTAAGTTAAGACACAAATTTTCAAAATTCGAAATAAAAGAATATTGCCTCGATTTTAAAGTTTTTGCGAAAACAATTTTGAAAACAAATATGTGAATTTAACATGAATTAGCAGTTAATAATGAATATTAAATAACACGAAGTAAGATAATTAAGCAGATAAATGATATGCAAAAATAAAAAATGCAAACTACGAGTGCATAATAATTAAAATTAAATGCTAATATTGATGAGGAAGAAAAATAAAGCAATCGGAGTTGAAAATGAGACTTTTTGGATACCTGGGGGGCAAAATGGTAATTTTGGACTCTTGGGGGCAAAATGGTAATTTTGGGAAATTTTGGGGTTAAAAATGAAATTTTAGATATTCGTAGGTAAAATGGTAATTTTTAAAAAAATCAGGATCAAAAATAGAATTTTTGGACATTCGGGGGTAAAATGGTAACTTTTGAAAGTTGGGGTAAAAAATGGAGTTTTTGGACATTCAGGGGTAAAATGGTAATTTTTGAAAGTTTCGGGAGTCAAAATTGGAATTTTTTTGGAAGTTTGGGGTTAAAAATGTAATTTCTAGAAGTTTCGAGTTTAAGAATGGGATTTTTGGAAATTTGGGGGTAAAATGTAATTTTTGGAAGTTTTAAGGTAAAAATGGAATTTTTGGAAGTTCAGGGGTAAAAATGTAATTTTTGGAATTTTTGGGGGTAAAAATGTAATTTATGGAAGTTTCAGGGTCAAAATATAATTTTTGGATAGTTTAAGGACCTTCAGGGTAATAAAACCAAAATTAAGTGACACGTGACAGCCTTTCAGGTATCCTGAAGTCAAAGGACTAATTTGAAAACCATGAAAAGTTTTTGGGCCAATTTTGTAATTAAACAGGACTTAATTTACGGATGAAATTTAAACAAATCAGAAGTAAGAGAGATCATTTGCATAAATAAGCCAAAATCATGACACGTGGTAGCTCCTGGTGCTTTCAAAAGGTTAAGGGATTAAATTGAAAAACAATGAAAATTATTGGGTCAATTTGAAATTAATTAAAAGTACAAAAGGACTAAATTGAAACAATCAAAAAATACGGAAGGATCGAATGCATAAATAACCCATTTATTAAAAACATGAAGATCTTAGGTCGGGTCAGGTCAGATTTCAAGTCGGCCATGAGTAAGAGCTCAAAACGACCCCGTTTTGAGGCTGAAACTCAGAAGACCATTTTAGGTTTTTTTTTTTTTTTTTTTCTTTTTTCATTTTGTTTTCGAAAAATAGTTTTTTAAAACTCTCTCATCTCTCTCAAGTTCGGCCGAACCTAGCCCCTTCGTCCAGGGTGCGTTGTCGATCACGTGCCGCTGCTTGCTTTCACCGATCAATGCCCGTCGTTGTGCGCCACCAATCCTCCGTCTACACACCGATCACGCGCCTCCACATGCGGGTTTCGAAGGTAGATTTCTTCCCTTCTGCTTTTTCTTTTAAAAACCCGTTTTCTCTTTTTAAATCCTTAAAACTTGTACTTAAAACATGAAAAATTTTTAGATTTGAAACATATTTCGAAAGTTCTTTGATTCGGTGTTGATTTTAAACCTAAATCAGTTATTATTCCCTTTCCCTTTTGCTTTCTGTTTGTGTTTTTTTGACTCCTCTTACTCTCTTTTCGTGTTTCCATTACAGATTTGCATGCGAAGGGGTGTTCCCACGACTGCGGACGGCGGATTGATGTGCTCCGATCAAAGGACAGTAACCGATCGACCTTTCCATTTCTTTTTTTATTAAAAATTAATATTAATTAATACTATCATTATTACAATGTTTATTATTATTAATATTATTACTAACATTATTATTATTAAAAAGTAGTTATTATTATTATTAATATTTATCATTATCACTTTTATTAATGCTATTTATGATTTTGAAAACCAAACATATATATATATATATATATATATTAAATAACAATATTGAGATACTTAATGTATGCATTAATGTATTTTGGTGACCGAATGGTTAGTAGTACATCATAAATGGTAATAAACTCATATTGAAACGGTATCTGAACGTTTTTGTGCACTACAGCTTTGAATTCTAACTCGAATCTGTACCTGTTGCCTTATGTCTGTTCCAATGTCTCTGCTTGCTAACAATTTCTCCTATTTAGATTTGTAAAACACTTTGAGAATCTCTTTGTTATATTGATTTTTTTGAATGTAACAGCCAGTTCGTATATTGATTTTTCAAAAGGGGTTCGTAACCTATTACAAGACTTTCATTTTGGCTTTATATCCATTTTCACAATGATTGTAATTTGTTCTTTGCAACTAAATGTGCATCTTTTCCTTGCAGGTAAAAATGACAGTGGTGGCTATGGCAGTCGGCGGTGCAGGAGCAAGTTGAAGCTGGAGGTGACAACTTGGGTCTGGTCAATGTTGACGTGGCGCTCTCGATTGGTTGGGGTTGAGATGGGTAGTATTTTGGGTAGTGAAATGGATATTGGGCTAATCGAAATTGGCCCAATTGGGCTTTTGTAATTTGGACTTTAACTTTAAAGGGTTTGTAAATTTGGACATTAATTTATTTTAATTTTATTTGGGCTTTTAATTTTAATATTAAGTTTTTAAATCCATTCAAATTTGATTAAATTTAAATTTAAAGCAAATTTAAATTTTAAAAGATAAATTTAAATTTAAAAATAAATTTAAACCAATTTAAAACTAATTTTAAAATCAAAGCTTGATTCAAAATTTGGACCCGGTTAAAATTGGGTTTCAACAGTTTGAATGTACATGATGCATGATACATGCAACACATTATAAAGCCATGAGTCCATGTGCAGTGATTATAAATAGAAGTCTTCCTCTCTCATTTAAGTAATCAATACATATAATATTTACTCAATAAATTTTTTGAGTTCTCTTTATCTTATTACTTGTTTCGCTTAATGACTATGTTTTCTGAATAATTTTTTAATTATCATGCCTTAGAGAATTTTATTTATTGCATTTGATAGTTTCTTTAGCTATAATGCAATAGATAATTCTTTGTTATTCTCAAACTTTGAAGATTTAGATAAATTTATGTTGGGGATCAACTCGATTAAGCAACAAACAAGTAAAAATAACGGAACAAATTGAGAAATTGAACACACAAATTTAACCTGAAAAAACCCCTCCGAAGAGGATAAAAAATCACGGGTAAAGATAATTTTAGTATAATGGCAAAAGAATGAAGAGTACAAAAGATGGAGATAAAAACTACACCTCGAAAACCCAAAAACCAAGAACCTTCAAAACATAAACACTAAATTTTCCGAAAGTAGTAGAAGTTCTCAACTTTAATGGGTGTATTTCTAATGTTGTAAAAGAGCCTATTTATAGGCTAAATTCCTAGGTCAAATAATAATAAAATACTCTAGACTAATAAGAGTTTGACTCAAACAAATAAATAGAGTTTAATTGAAACAAATAAATAAAGTTTAACTGAAAGATTATTTCTCAAATTTGACTTAAAATAGGAGTCATAATTCAACAAATCTCCTTCTTAACTTGTATTTCCACAATGCCATCTTTGCCAAAACCCTCCACGGGGCCTATTTTGAACTATGCAGGGAATTAACTGAGTCGAATCTGTGCTTAGAAACTGGAAGACTTCTAGCTTTCGACTTGTGCACTGCTGTAATATCCGCGTTTTTTAACCGGAGTTGGAACAGTATAAGGAAGGAGTCAAGAATTAGAATATGTAGCTAAAATAAGAAGATTAAGAAAATTTAAGGATTAATTAATAAGTGTGAGAAAGGAGGAAGGACTAAATAACAATTTATCCAAATTGAATTATGAGTCATCATGAAATTAGATTGATTGAGGAGGGGCAAAAGAGTAATTTTGTGGAAGATTTTTTTGGAGGCAATGTATTGGGCCAAAGTGTAAAGTTGGAAGGCTCAAGGACTAAAAGTGCAATTTTACCATTATTAAAAAAAGATATTTTTATAAAGAGAAATTGATAGAAAAATCTAGAGAAATGAAGAAAAGAAATGATGAAAAAGGCTATAAAAGCCATCAGCCATTGTACTTCACGTTGGCCACCATTTCAACTTTTTCTTTTCTTACAAATTAGTCCTTTTTCACCAAATACAAACTAATTAAGCTAGTTTCTTCCAAATTTCTTCAAGATTAGTGAATAAAATTAATAGAGAAGTGTAGTAGTTATCCAATTGTTAAAAGAAATGCATTCATACTTGTCTTGGAGGAGAAAGAAAATGAGAATTAGTGTTGAATACAAGTGACTAAGGTAAGAAAGTTAAACTCCTCTTTAAATACATGTTAATTTTGGTTTAGAAACATAGATTATGACATGTTAGAATGATTTTAATGTGAATATATGTGTTTTGTATGGAATTGAAGAGAAAGAAAAGAAGGAGAATGACTCAATTGAAGAGAAAGGAAAAGAGAAGATCAAAGAGGGCAAGGAAGCTTTCTACTAGAGTCGTAAGTACTACAAGATTTTAAATTGAAAATTTATTCCCTTTAAATTATATGATTAATTGTGATAAAAATGAGTAAAATAGTATGTTTATTTATAAATATGGTGATTAGGTGTGATTAAATGAAATTTAGTGCAAAGGAAATATGAAAAGGGGAAAATTCACTTCAAAACAGTTTGGACAGTAACAGGGGACTAACTTCGAAAATTCACCAAAAATTGTATATAATGATTTAAGGGTCGAATTATATATGTAATTAAATCTTATTGAGTGTAGTTTCATATGGAAGAAACAATGAATTAAAAGGAATTATATATTTCGAGATATACTAGTTTTTGTGTAACAAGGTCAGAGTAGGTTCTAGTTCCCCTGTTCTGACTTGAAAAATCAAAGAAAAATATAAAAAAATTATTAGAGACTGAATTTATATGGTTAATTCCTTAATGAGTCTATTTTCAATAGAAACATACAGTAACATCATTTGATCTTTTTACTAAAAGATAGATAATTTTTAGTGAAGAAAGGTCGAAACTGTCAGGCAGCAGCGAAGGGGTAAATTGAAAGAATTTACTGTACAAATTGGCTAAAGTGAAAATTCTGGAAATTTTATGGTAAAAATATGATTGAGTCTAGTTTCAGAAAAATCAAGCGGATTATAATTTTGAATTTTGTAGCTCAAGATTTAAATAATTTAGTGACTATGACGCAAGTGAACAGCTTTGAAAATTAATGAGAAAATAATAGTAAAGAGGTATATGATGATATATATGTGATGAACAATGTATATGTGAAATATTATGTGTTTAATTATGAATATTGATTATATGATAAAATGGTGATATTGCATAAGCCTTTGAGTAAATAAAGGTGAAAAATTCATGATTATGTATATGTGAAGAGAAATGTAAATGTGAGATATAAAATTATGAGAAATGATGAATATGAGAGATTATGCCCATGTAGAGAAGTTAGAACCATTATGATAATAGTAGCATGCCATTAAGGAACGCTAGCGCGCTTACTGTTCAGCACTGTGTGTGCTTACTGTTTCGCACTTCGTGAGCTTACTGTTTCGCACCTCGTGTGCCTACTGATTTGCGCTATGTGCGCCTACTGATTGCACTGTGTGTGCCTACTGGATTGCACTGTGTGTGCTTACTGTTTCCCTAGCACTTGTGTGCTTACTGTTAAGTACTTCAGTACTTTCTGTTCCGTTTATCTGATGGGTTCTATAAAAATCTATTATGGGCCAAGTGGATAAATAAGTATTGTGAGCAATGGTTAAGAAAGCTATGATGGCTAAATTGTGAAAGGAGAAAGAATGTGTAAATTGTGACATTGTGGTAAGTAAAATGTTGAATACATGAAAGATAAGTATTATATGTGTATAAGTAATCATATGATGATAAAATTAAGTAAGCTAAAGAGGCTAAAATAGTCAAGATGTGGAAAGTGGATGAATGTGCATAATATGGTAACAAAATAAGTTAAATGATATACATTCAAATTTGAGTTCTTTTATATTATTACTTGTTTCGCTTAATGACTATGTTTTCAAAATAATTTTTTAATTACCATGCCTTAGAGAATTTTATTTATTGCATTTGATAGTTTATTTAGCTATAATGCAATAGATAATTCTTTGTTATTCTCAAACTTTGAAGATTTAGATAAATTTATGTTGAGAATCAACTCGATTAAACAACAAACAAGTAAAAATAGCGGAATAAATTGAGAAATTGAACACACAAATTTAACGTGAAAAAACCCCTTCGAAGAGAATAAAAAATTACGGGCAAAGATAATTTTACTATAATGACAAAAGAATGAAGAGTACAAAATATAAAGATAAAAACTAAACCCCGAAAACCCAAAAACAAAAAACCTTCAAAACATAAACACTAAATTCTTCAAAAGTGTTAAGAGTTCTCAACTTTAATGGATGTATTTCTAAGGTGGTAAAAAAATCTGTTTATAGGTTAAATTCCTAGATCAAATAATAATAAAATAATCTAGATTAATAAAAATTTGATTCAAACAAATAAAAGAATTTAATTAAAAAATTAATTTAACTTGAAATAGGAATCATAATTCAATAATTTAGATAATTTAAAATGAATTCACTATTTAAAATCAAACAAATACTAAAAATTGGTTTAGAGAATTTTTTCTATAAATTAAATCAAATTCACCGTATAGAACCACAAAAGTTAATTAAACTAAAGTCATCTTCATAGCTTGTGAAATGGGCAGATTCCCAGGCAAATTCAAACAAATCTACCAAGTGCTTCACTTTCCATGCCTCAAGGTCCAAGTTGCAATAATTTACTCCCTGTTCGTCTACAAAGAAAACTGTCACCTCAGAGCAGGAAAAGTTTCAGAAATATGACAATTAATTGACACTTCATCGTTGTAATTAAAATTCCACCTTTGAACCACTTATTGGAAAATTTTCCATCGTTGTAATGAACTCCCTGTTCGTGTACTGAGAAAAACTGAGAAAAAAAACACCTCACAATTGGGAAAAACTTTCAAAATATAACAATTAATTGACTACTTCATCTTTTTAACTAAAATTTCCACCTTTGAACCACTTATTGGGGCTGTGTCGACGGGTGGTTTCTATCTGCAATCAATCAAATAAACTATTTATTGATTTTCCATGCTGATCTCCTTAATAAACTTGGAAAAAATAGCAACCTTTTTAACATAATTTTCATCATTACCATATTTCATAATTGGACTCCATTTTTTTATAATTCTAATTTATATATAATTGGTATTAAATTATGAGCTTCTAACAATAAATGTAGGCATCGATCCGTATAAACAATAAAATAAAAAGTAGGAAAAAATCGAAAATATAAATATTTACGTGGAAAACTCTTCCGAAGAGTATAAAAATCACAGACAAAAGAGACTTCACTTAATGAGAAAATAAACGAAGAGTACAAGATAGAGAAAATAACCTAAATGAGCAAAACCCAAAACCCTAATACAAAACTCTCTCCAAAACTCTTCATTAGATCTCACATAAGAGATATTCTGTTAACTCTCTAAAATAAGGTTATGAAGACCATTTAAATAGGTTATTATTAAAGTCCTAATATGACTAAAATATTCCTAGTTAATTAGAGTTCAATTGGGAGAAAAGACTCGATTTATGTGAATGCTCCTCATTGTGACGTCGGGGCTGTGTTGGCCCTTCTTCAATTGCTCATCAATTGTCTTTCTAAGTGTCTGCAAAAAGTCCGATAAATGTGACTCACACACCATAAATCTTCACCTTAACTCGTATTTAACATATCTTTTTTGCCAATATCTATCACGGGCCTAACTTGATCTTTGCAAGATATTAACCAAGTCCAAACTGTTCTTGAACTTGGAAATCAAAACACTTCTAGTCTTCAAATCAAGGTTGTATAATGCAATCAAGGCCACTTGACTTAACCCTTTTGCAACAAACCTTGCTTTAAACACTCTACTTTATTCGACATTGCTATAATTTGAAATCTATAATTTCATCAAACTTCTCAATATCGAAATTCGTTAAAATCATCCTTGAATGAGTTGATTGCGAAATTCGAACCAAACTCTAATATCAGTTTATTAGGGATTGATTCGTCTAAACAATGAAATAGAAATGGTAAAGAAGATCAAACTAAAATTTTATGTGGAAAACTCTTCCGAAGAGGATAAAAACCACAAGCAAAGTTAGCTTCGACTTTTCATTAAATGAGTCAACAAGTGAGAGTACAATATGATGAAAATAAATCTAAATATACTAAATGTACAAACCAAACCCCGAAAACAAAGCCCTAACTCGAGAACAAAATTCTCTTCATAGTTACCACAAAAACTCTCACCAAAACTCATCTGTGATTACATCTTGTCGCTTTCAAAAGAAAAACCTGTAGTACATCTTTAATAGCCTTTCGAAATTGGCCTCACAAAATAGAGATATATTGACCCATTTAAATAGGTTAAGATTAGAGTTATAATCATACTAAATGTTTCTAGAATAATCAGAGTTTGACTACGAAAAAATAGTAGAGTTTAATTAGGAGAGGAAACCCGTTTTATGTGGGAACACGTCACGTCGCAACGTTGAAAAGCTTCCATCGTGACATCACCATCTATTCAACAAAAAATACGAGGCATACCCAACAATAAACAATAAAGGTTAGTATTTAAATTCATTATGGTCAATAATGAAGAAAAAAATTAGATATTCCTTGTCCCTATTATCTTACCGTTTCTTTTTTGACTTCGGTTTTAGCCGACAACGTACTTCATATCCTTATTAGACTTTAAAACAAGATGTATTTTCAAAACTTTTACTGCAAAACTGCAGAAAAAAATGGCTATATTTTTTTACTGCAAGAAGCTTGCAAGAGACTTTCCATGGCATCCATTAATGAATGGAGTTGTTCAAAATTTTCAAAGGGTTTGCTGGCAAAGTAAGTGGAGGACCGACTTGGGTTGGCTTTGTCTCATTCAAAGTCGATCTTGGAACTTGGAATTCTCTTCAATTAACTGACAAGGTGTAAGCAAAATCATTCCATTTTTGTTAATAACTCAAATCCATCAATTTGGTAGATGTAACTTTCAAGTTTCAGACTTACATAATCAGAGTATGTTTAAGTTTCAACCTGACATAAATACAAACATGATTTACGTGCCCAACATGAAATGACAAATCAAATGAAATAAAATTGAAGTCGAAACCCAATCAACACATAATTGTACTGGACAAAACTCGAAACATACAATGAATCTTACTTTTCTCTCAAAATATATAACAATTTGATTGTAATGTTTTTTTACTTCCTTTATATGAATATGTAGTATTATGATT
Source organism: Kokia cookei (assembly GCA_039519145.1). Taxonomy (NCBI): domain Eukaryota; kingdom Viridiplantae; phylum Streptophyta; class Magnoliopsida; order Malvales; family Malvaceae; genus Kokia; species Kokia cookei. The sequence goes on from CM076902.1 coordinate 21,441,699, forward strand.
TTGAATCTTTGTTTCAATGCTTAGAACTACACATAGCCTCTCCACAATCTTTAAATAAGAGGTTAAATTGTTTCAGCACATTCAAACCCACGTACTCTTGCATAATGCTGATGCCAACTGAACTAAAACTTAATCAATAAGTATATGAAGATTCGAAAAATAATTTAAAAATAAAATATGAAAATTTATTTACATATTAATATCTAATTAGTAAGTATCTATTTCATGCTGTTGGTATGCAACAAACAAGTAAATAAAGTAAAATCGATAAGATCGAACACACAAATTTTACGTGAAAAAACTCCTTAAAAATGATAAAAAAACCATGGGTAAAAGAAAATTTCACTATAATAAAATGAGGATACAAAATATGAAGAGAATCAATGGAAAATCCGAAATTATAGGCTGAAATTTTCTCAATCTCAATATTTCTATTATATGAAACCTAGAGTAACTAAAACCTATTTATAGGCTGAAATTTATAGCATATATGACTAGAATATTCCTAAGTTAATCAGAGTACAAGTCGAAAACTAACAACAAAATTTAATTGAGAAAAGAAAACTTAAAAACTTGAGAAATACGTCGTGACGTGGCATTCGCATTGTTGGGATGAAGGGGATCTCGCGTCGTTGGGACGAAGGTTCTCTTCTCGTCGGGACGAAAAATACTTCCTCATTACAATGTCACACGCTATTTAATTCGAAAATATGAGACATAACTCCACACATACTTTTAAATTTATCATATCTTTATATTACCGTTATGTCATAATGTCTTTTATTTTTTTAATAATGATCGTGTTTTGTTATTCTCTAAGTCTAAAATATTTAAAAAGAAAAATTATGAACGTTATATACGTATGGGATTCGGCTGTGGTTCCTAAGAGTGGACGCAAATGGTGGATGCATGGCAATGTCTAAGTGCAAAGAGGCAATGGTGCATGCGCCATGAGGCAACACCACATTGGGTTGCATGTTCACTGTCTTACAATACAAACAGTTTTGTGTTCGTATTTTAAAATTTTAGCAGAGTACTCCAAATTGAAGATTTTTCCACGTGATCAAATAATCCTTCCTTTCGCTACATACCCACGTGCTTCGTTCCAATTATTACATTTTTTTTTTCGTCTAGCCCAAGTAGGTTCTGTTATAGTTTTTTTAATCGAGAGGTTTTATAGTTAGTTCATGTAATATTGTTGGTTCGCATAATTATTCATGTCAATTAATTTATTCATAAATTAAAAAAATAATTAAAATATGTCATGAATGTTTGCATTTTTCAAAAATTTAAATTTAATCATACTTTTATTTTTAGGATTAGTTGATTTATTTTTCAAATTCCAAAATTTAGGTTCGATTCGTAACATTGCTAAAATTATCTTGTTAAATTCAAGTTCATTACAACATCATTTTTTTAATTACATGCTAATAAATTTAAGGCATAATGATAAAATTAGTCCCTAACGTTTAGGTGTTTAGTCACTTTGGCCCTTAAAGTTTTTTGCACTCACTTTCATATATAATCTTTATTTTTTTTGGTCAAATTGGTCATTTTTTAATGATATTGCTGACGTGGCCGTTAATTGACTTACGGTGTGGCAAATTTTTTTTCCACCTAGGCAAGTCCATGTATGCAGTTGCTGACACGGCACTATTTTATCTTATATGCCACGTCAACAAATGATTTTAAAATTATTATTTTTTTAAAATATAAAATTATTAAAATTATTTTTAAAATTTAAAATTATTAAAATTATTTTAAAATATCATCATCATCATCCCGTTCTTAAGTTTTCTGGGTTTTTTTCCTTCCCCTTCCCCTCATTTTCTCTTCCCCTTATCTTCTTCCCCATTATTCCATCTTCTTCTTCGTCCTCTTTATTTCCCATGGCTTTTGGTTCACTTGTTAAAACATATTCTTTACATGTTAAAACTGAAGAAAAATGGAGAAAAAAGAAGGAGGTGTGTTTGAAATTTAAAACCTTGAATTTTTTAAACTTGTTCTTTGCCCCAAATGAAATAAAAAAAACCCTAAATCGACTAGCAATTTTTTCCGATGAAATCAGTTAATCATGTTTTAAGGGTGAAATCAAAATTGGTTCTTTATGCTCCACATAGTGTGCCTGAAGAACAAATAACTACTTATCTGTCAAGAATCCAAAGAGGTGGTTTGGTTCAACCTTTTGGTTGTATAAAGAATCCGGTTTTAGGATCCTTGGTTATAGTGAGAATTGTTTTGGATTGTTGGGTTTGGATTTGGATAGTGAGGATGAAATAATGAAATCTGAAAAGAGAAAGCTAAACCCATATTTTTCTACTAAGGATTGATTTTCAGAATTTAATTTGTTGGCTTGACGATCCCAACAATGGGGAGGTAGAGAACGATGTGAAGAACAACATAGTTGAAATTGAAGCTTATCTAAAGGTAGAGGAGGGAGATCGAAAGTGGGTTAGGCCGAATCTTTCCCGATAGATTTAAGTTTTACAAGTGCTCTTTTGGAAAAAGTGAAGTTAGAAATGGAACGAAGATGCCAAGAAAAGCAAATTTGGAACTTGTTGTTGGCGACAACATGGGGGCAGTTCACACGACGATCAATCGTCGTTTTCTGAGCTTGAGGAGCTGCACTTTCTTTTTTATTTGAATGAGTTTTGGAAGATAAGTGAGAAATGATAAAAGAGAGAGAGTATGGCTGAAAGGAAAATTAAGTAAACAAATATTTTAATGATTTATTTAAAAATTTTATATTTTAAAAAAATAATTTTAATAATTTTAAAATCATTTGTTTGCGTGGCATATAAGACAAAATAGTGCCACGTCAACAAGTTGCATACATGGATTTGCCTAGGTGGGGAAAAAAATTTGTTACCTCAGCATCGTTAGTCAATTAATGGTCACGTCAGCAAGATCGTTAAAAAAATGAACAATTTGACCAGAAAAAAATTATGTATGAAAGTGAATACAAAAAACTTTTAAGGGCCAAAATGATCAAACACCCAAATGTTAAGGGTTAATTTTGTTATTATGCCTAAATTTAATAATAAGATTAACAATGTTAACAACTGAGCCTAGATTTTAAAATATAAAAAATAGAGAAATTAAATCCCTTAAAATAAAAGTGCATAAACTAAATTCTAAAATTGTAATGAGTGCAAGGACTTGCTATATATTTAAAAAAAAAAGTTTTAGGCTTTAATTTTAAGTACCGATTATTATGTGATATTCATAAAGATGTAATTATTTGTGATTGAAACTCCTGATATAATTAAAATGTATATCAAATAGATTAAAAAGTTCCAAAAAATTTATAATTTCTTTTACATTTAGATTACTTGTTTGGATTATTATTGAATGAAAATTAAAAAATTATATGTGTCTTATTTTTATTTTTTCTTGTTTTCGTTATTATATTATTTTTATTTTTAAATATATTTTAAGAAATATACGTGGATGTATTAATCTTATTTTTTTTATTTCTACTTTCCACGTTATAGGTTAATCATCAACTTAATGTATACATATAGCAAGACAAACTAGCGAAAAAAAACTGAAACATTTTTTTTAAGTAAGTAATATATCTTTACGTCTGTTTTATGTTTCAAAATATATCGGAATTAAACTAAATTCAATAAAAAATCGAAAAAACTACTACTTAAATCGAATAAATTTTTCTTTCCCCTTCAATCTTACGTATAAATGACATGACATGAGCTATATATGCAAGTAAAGGTTAATTAGAAGCGTATAGGTTGCATTATTGTAAGACAAGGCAATTATTTTGCTGAAGAGAAACAAGTTGCGATTTTCTCATGGACTCTTGACCATCCAAAAAATGGGGCCATTGCCCATTTAGTGATACAAATTATGGTCCTAAAACTAAAAGTGAAAGAGTCCCAAAAATAGAGCGTTGACCCCTTTGTTCGAGTGGGTGTTTCGGCTCAATTAGACAGCGCCTGTCGTCCTTGTCCCCTTCGAGTGCATATGCTACCATTCCATGTTTTATCCATTCAAATCCCCACTACCCAGGCCATGAATTGATGTTTCAATTTTTATTTGCCCTGATTTTAAAATTATTAGAGTTGTGTGGTCTGAATCTTTGTTAAAAAATAATAAAATTAAGGTGTCTTTGTTTGGCACTCAGCCTTAAACCCAACAGACCCCCAACCAGGGGTGTGGGGGTTGAAGGCTCCCGCAGTACAGTATATGCTGTACAAGTAGAATCCATATGGAACAACATTTTTTTTATTCAACATTGATTAGAATCAGGTTTTTCAACTTTATTACATTTCATCTATTTGACAATAATTAGAATAAAGTTTTTTTTTTTTTAACCTTTAAATAGATGTAGTTGAAACTCTTTTTGTATCATTCGAATTTTGACATCGGTAAATTTTCTTCTCCTCTGCTCGTGATTTTTTTTTTCGAAAGGGTTTTTTTTACGTAAAATCTGTGTTATGTTTTTTTTTCTTATTCTTTGTAATCGCTCTATATTATCATTATCGACGTTAATTTTAACAGTAATCAAATGAATTATTAATTGATTCTAATAAAATTCAAAGAGAATTAAGTTAAAATCAAGATTGAATAATTACTTGTTTTTCAGTTAAATAAAATTATATTTTTGCAAAATATTAATTAATTCAGGCGAATTTAAGTGCATCGTTGGCCAGCACCTTGACATTGATATCCATAAGAGCTTAACTTCCTATAGTAGTGTTCCGTCTAAAACACAAAATTAATTTTTTTTTTGTCTTAAGTGGCAACTTTTTCAACAGCAGTTTCTTATTACAGCACACAAAAAAAAGCACTATCCTTTTTAAAATAAATATATTTTGAAAAAAAATCAAAATAATAGTTTTTAAGATGATTATTTATTATTATTTTTTAAAAGTTTCATTAATACAAATACAAATAATATACATTTATAGGTACAATATAAGTACAAATATATATACAATCAATTGTAATATAGAGTCAAATTAATACAGAGCACGATAAATAAAAAACAAATAAAAATCAGATAAAACTTATACACGTCATATGCACAAGATGAATGAAAGTTGTACACTCACTTACATTTTTGAAAAAAGAAATTATACATAATAATTCTGTGTGAGATGTTGTTGCGAATAAAAATTCAAAATTATATATAAAAATCGAACTACAAAAATACCAGTATTATACTTTTATTTAACTTATAATTGATTGGTTTTAATATAATTTTTATTGAGTTAACATAACTCATAACGCTAAACTCAATTGTCAATAAAAACTTGGTTCAATGGTAAAATTGAAGTTCCGAGAGCTTTGAAATTTAAAGTTTGAGTTTAATCTTGTGTAAATGTATGAGTTTTCATTTAAATTTATTATAGTGAGTCAATTAGTAAGAGTTAACTATTAAATTCAATATTTATAATGATGAATTTTATTAAAACCATAGTAACTTAAAAAAATGGATAAATTACACTATTAGCTATTAAATTGTGAGAAAGTTTTCGTTCTGGTCACTTAATAAAAAAAGTTATAATTTGATTATTGAATTATTTAAAAGTTATCATTTAAACCATTGGGTTTCTAAAATCGATGTTATATGGTCTTTCTATTCGCACTATTTGCACCAATCAAAAGTTTTTTTTCCCGTTCTCTTTTTCAATTTAGTTTTTTTCACGAAAAAAAAATTAGACGTTATGAATCTGCAAATCAAAATTCAAATAGCTTTTTCTCTGATCTCCGACATTAACTGTCATATTAACTTGGATCAAAGGCATGTTTTTCAACTCGTCGATAGGTACTGATTTATTGTACAGATCATTGAATCATCGCTTGGAGATTGTTCACAAAACTTTTTCTTAAAAAAAAAACAAATTAACAACAGAGTGATTTAAATAATTTTTTTTAAATAATACACTTAAATAAAATTTTTTAAATAATTTAATGATTAAATTATAATTTTTTAATTAAATGACCAAAATAAAAATTTACCTATAATTTAATAACGAATTTCCCAAAAGAAATACTAATTAAGATACAAACTTCAGAAGTATGAGTGTGGAGATTAAGAGTTTTGACCAATGTTGTCATAAAAAGAAACAAGAAAATGAAGTCAGTTAAAGCAACAGACGTGAAGCTGCCCCAAATAAATTGGAAAAACGTGAGAAGGCGCAAAACCGCGTGAACGTTTCCTTTTCAGCTTAAATCACTATGACAGTCTTTCATTGCTTGGGGGGGGGGTAGGGGGGGGGTGTTTGGAGTTAGAGCCTCTAAATTACAACGTGATATTATTTAATCCACTATGAAATTAGTGGAAATTGCGTTTGGCTCTTAAAAAAAAAAATGGCCCAATGCTCTCTTAGCTGTCCCACACTCACAAGGCGGCATTTCACTCTTTGGATATACCGTCACCTCACCCACTGCTCTAATCCAAAATCATGTTTAGTCGGTAAACATCTCCGCTTAATTTAAAGCGAGTTTAAATAGATGACGTGTTTATATGTAATTAATATAAAAATAATTGTAATAATAAAATTAAATATTGTAATATGAGATAAAAAATAAGTTAAATGTATTATGCATTTAAATTTACTCTTAATCTTTAATGAATATAAAATTAATTAACTACATATAAATTCACTGATTTTTTATTGAATTTAAATATTTTTATATATTGTTAGAATCTGGGAAATATATAGTGAGAAGTAAACGTGTTGTAATGGGAGTATATGAGCGTATTTTTCCACGGGAGGAAAGATGTTGACACAAAATATATGCTATTGGAGGTGATAAAAGAATATTTGGTACGCATGCGCAAAATTAGTCAAGCTTCCTTTTTTTTTTCTTTTTAATTTATTTATTTTGTCCAGAAATTAATTATTAATTAAGATGTTTCATCCACAGATTATCATACTACAGAAAAATGGCATCATCATCCTTTAAATTACAATTAACATGGTTGTCCATGCTGCTTGATTGTAGTTTGTCGGTTCGGTTCGGTTGAACTTGATTTATTACTCAAAAAATAAAATTATTTTTTTGTTGTAAATCTTTTCTAACCCAATAAATATTTATAAGGTGTTTTAATTTTTTTATTTATGTTTTTGTAACTTTTATAACGGTTGAGATTCTATAAATATGTAATATTTTTATTAATTTTAGTAATCAAGTTATTTTTATTGAAGTTTTATTAATTATGTAATATTTTATATTCTAATTGTTTGTTGTTTTTTTATTAGCTTAAATAATATCGAATTTTACTAAACTCGAATTTGTGGCTCTTGATATTTCAAGAAAAAGTTATTTGTTATAGATATTAGATGTCAAAATTCACCTAGATGCTAAGGTTTTAGGAAATACAATTTTAACAAATCAAGAGGCATCTAATAAAAAAAAGACAAAAGTAATATTTTTTTATCCGTCATCATCTACATGAAATATTAAAAGTGAAATATTTAACAGTGAAAAACCCTCGTGATTTGTGGAATAATATGAAAGAAAGATTTTACCATAAAAAAATAGTAATACTCCTTAAAACTCATTATGATTGGATGCATTTACGATTGTAAAATTTTAAGACTATAAGTGAATATAATTCAGAAATTTTCAAAACTAGTTCTCGATTAAAATTACGTGGAGAAAAATATAATTAATGAGAATTTATTAGAGAAAACCTTTACAATTTTTCATGGATCTAATGTGTTTCCACATTTTTGGAACGTATTCAAGATGATATCTATAAACCCATTCATCCACCATGTGTACCATTTAGATGTTTTATGGTTTTGATATATGCATCTACTAGGTGGTCACATGCGTGTTTATTATCAACTCGCAACTTGGCTTGTACAATACTACTTCCTCAAGTAATTCGACTAAGAGCATAATTTCCAAATTATGCAATCAAGACTATTCGTCTTAATAATGTTGGTGAGTTCACATCCCAAGCTATTAATGATTATTGTATGTCAATCGGGTAAAAGTTGAATATTCTGTAGCTCATGTTCATACACAAAATGATTTAAATGAATTGTTTATCAAACGCTTCCAATTAATAACTAGGTCATTGCTTATAAGAACAAAACTCCCTATTACAACATGTGGATATGCTATTTTGCATGCAACAAGACTTGTGCACATTAGGCCAACAAGTTATAATAGATACTCTCCATTACAATTGGCTTTTGGATAGGAGCCAAGTATTTTTTATCTTAAAATTTTTGGAACTGCGTTATATGTTCCAATTGCTTCACTACAATGCATAAAAATGATTCCCCAAAAAAGGTTAGGTATATATGTTGGTTATGAATCCCTTATTATAATTAAGTATTTCGAACTGTTAATTGGAGACTTATTTACTGCATGATTTGTTGATTGTCATTTTAATGAAACAATATTCTTAACATTAGGGGGGGGGGGGGAGAGAGAGAAAGAGAGGAAACATAGTTGGTAAAATAAATTACATGAAATAAGTTATCATTATCTCAATTAGAGCCTCGTACAAGTCAATGTGAATATGAAGTTCAAAGGATAATACATTTGCAAAACATTGTCAATTAATTACTAGATGCATTCACTTACTTAAAGAGAGTTACTAAATCTCACATATCAGTTGAAAATACTCCAATACGAATTGATGTTCCAATAAGACAAACTATTTAGTGCTAAAGAAAGTAATTCAGTCCTAAAGCGTGGAACACCGACTTGTTCTAAAGATAAAAATCCTCATAAAAAGAGAGGAGCAAAAATTCAAGATGATCATATTGTGGAGGCAAGCGTCTAAGAAGAGGCCTGTGACATAACTAATAAAAAAACTCTAAAGAGGTTAAAGTACTTGAAAATAGTGATAATGGAGAGATCTTAATAAGTTATGTCACTTTAAGAAAAGAGGGAACAAAAAAGATATAATTGTTGACAACATTTTTGCTTATAATGTTGTTATTGAAATAACAAATGAAAATGAAGATCCTAAGCCTAAATTTGTTGAGGAATGTAGAAATAGAAAATATTGGTCAAATTGGAAAGATGCAATTCAAGTAGAATTGAATCCACTTGCTAAAGGTGAGGTTTTTGTACACATAGTCTAAACACCTAAAGAAGCAAATCTGGTAGGATATAAATGAGTATTTGTCAGAAAACGAAATGAGAAAAATGAAGTCGTAAGATATAAAGCACGACTTATAGCACAATGATTTTCACAAAGACTAGACATTTATTATGAGGAGACATGTTCTCTTGTGGTTGATGCAATCACATTTAGATATCTTATTAGTTTTACAGTACATGAAAAACTTGATACGTGTTTAATGAATGTTGTTACAACTTATTTGTATGACTTATTTGATAATGAAATTTATATGAAAACCCCTAAAAGATTAAAATCCTATAAGGATATAATGTTTCCCAAAGAAATAGTTCGATCATATTAAAAAAAACTTTATATAGATTAAAAAAATTTGGACATATGTGGTGGAATCATTTCAATTAATATTTGTTGAAAGAATGTTATAAAAATGATTGAATTTCTCCTTGTGTTTTTTATAAAAAGGTTTAGATAAATTTTTATGATAATAGTTGTTTATGTTGACGATTTAAATATTTTTGGAACTCTCGAAAAGCTTCAAAATACAATAAATTGTTTAAAGAAAGAATTTGAGATGAAAGAGTTTAGAAAAACAAAGTTCTATCTTGACCTGCAGGTAGAGCATTTAAAGGATTGAATTCATGTCCATCAGTCAATTTATACAGAAAAAGTCTTAAAGAAATTTTACCTGGATAAAACACATCAATTGAGTACCCAATGATTATAAGATCACTAGATGTGAATAAAGACCCATTTCATCATTGCGAAAATGATGAAAAATTTATTGATCCCAAAGTACCATATCAAAGTATCATAGGGGCATTGATGTATCTTGCAAACAACATATGACCTGACATAGCATTCTTTGTAAGCTTGTTAGTAAGATTTAGTTTTTCTCCAACACGTAAACATTGGAATGAAATTAAACAAGTATTTAGATATATCAGAGGAACTATTGGTATAGGGTTATTTTATTGAAGTAATTTGAGATTTCTATTAGTTGACTATGCTAATGCTGAATATTTATTAGATTCACATAAAGATCGATCTTCAATGAGATATTTATTTACATATGTAGGTATTACCATTGTCGAAACCATCCCTTTTTTGGAAAACGATGAGTTTCGAAAATTATTTTTATGTTGGAAAATGGGAGTCGCCACCAATCCTTTATTCGGTGTGATTGGATCACCACAAAACGTTTTAAAAACCGTTTTGAAAACATGTAGGTCTTCGAAATCCAGAAAAACATGTTCGGGAGTCAGTTACGCATGAGGAAGGATTAGCACCCTCATACGCCCAAAATTGGTACCGTATTGATTATTTTCGGGTCTTAATTTGTAACATTTAAAAGCTCGAATAAAGTTTAAAACACAATCCTTAAATGCATGAGCTAAGTTTAAAAGAAATCGGGTTTGTTTGGAAATCTCGCTTATTTCAAAGTGATCGAGGAAGAAAGTTACGTCCAGTGAGTTAGGACACGACATTTCAAGATCCAGAAATAACAAGCTTTCCTTTGTAAAACTTTTTTTTTAATTTTGGGAAAAGGATATTCGATTATCTCGATTTGAAGAAATGTTGTACCTAGTAAGTTAAGGCGCAATATTTCAAAATCGCAGATAAAAAAACATTGCCTCGGTTAAGGGTATTCGATTATTTCGATTTGAAGAAAAATTGCACCTAGTAAGTTAAGGCACAAATTTTTGAAACTCGAAATAAAAGAATATTACCTCGATTTTAAAGTCTTTATGAAAAACAATTTTGAAAACAAACATGCGAGTTTAATATGAATAAGCAGTTAATAATGGATATTAAATAATACGAAATAAGATAAAAAAGAAGATAAATGGTAACAAAAAAATCAAAAGTGCAAAATACGAGTGCTTAATGGTTAAATACAAATGCAAATATTGATGATAAAGAAGAATGATGCAATCGAAGTTAAAAATGAGACTTTTCGGATACCCGGGGGTAAAATGGTAATTTTGGATTTTTGGGGGCAAAATGGTAATTTTGGGAATATTCGGGGTTAAAAAGGAAATTTTTAGATATTCGGGGTAAAAGGGTAATTTCGAGAGTTTCGAGGTCAAAAATGAAGTTTTTGGACATACGAGGGTAAAATGGTAATTTTTGAAAGTTTCGGGACTAAAAATGGAAATTTTGGAGGTTTGGGGGTAAAAATGGAATTTTTAGAATCTTCGAGGTCGAAAATGGAATTTTTGGAAGTTCGAGGGTAAAAATGAAATTTTTGGAAGTTTCGGGGTTAAAAATGGAATTTTTAGAGGTTTCGAGGTTGAAAATGGAATTTTCAGACAATTTAAGGACCTCCAGGGAAATAAAACTAAAATAGGTGACACGTGGTAGCCCTTCAAGCATCCTGAAGTCAGAGGACTAGTTTGAAAATCATGAAAAATTTCTGGGTCAATTTGATGATTAAACAAAACTTGATTTGAGGATTAAATTAAAACAAATTAAAAGTAAGAGGGACTGTTTGCATAAATAAAACCATAATAATGACACGTGGTAGCCCCTGATACTTTTGAAAGGTCAAAGGATCAATTTGAAAAGCATTAAAAATTATTGGGCCAATTTATACTTAATTAAAAGTACAAAAAAGACCTGATTGTTAAAATCAAAAAATGCGGAAGGACCAAATGCAAAAATATCCCTTTTCTCAAAAACATGCGGATCTTCTAGGTAAGTTGGGTCGAATTCAGGTCGGTCATGGGTTGTGAGGTGAAACGGTACCGTTTTGAGCATTCTGAAGCCATGCCAAAACGACACCGTTTTGGATGGCTATAAATAGGCCATTTGTTAGAAAAAAAATTCATTTTTTACCTCTTTTAAAAAAAAACCAAATCCTTTTCCAAAAAACCTCTCAAACACTCCCCTTGGCTGACCACTCCAAGTCGTCCGGCCACCGTGGCTCCGCTGCACACGCCTTGTCGATCGGCACGTGTGACCACCATGCTTTAACGTCCGTCACCGTGGCTCCACTGCACGCGCCTCGTCGGCCAACGCGCGTGACCACCATGCTTCGACGTTCGTCACCTACTGGTACACGCACCGCCGTTCCCGCCTTCCACGCGCCGTTAACAACGTAAGAACCTCTCCCCTTTTACTTTCTCTTTCATTATTATGTTTAAACGTTTGATTATTTTTTAAAAAAAAAACCTTTTATGTTATAAAACATTTTGTATATCTTTTTTTCAAAAGACGCTGTTTGATTCTTTGCAAGTCTGTTCTCGTCGGGTGCGCAACGACGACGGTGGTAGGCTCCGGCTTCGACGTGGTGATACGGACTCAATTTGGTCGAAGCAAATATGTTCAGACTTTTCGATTTCTTTTTTTTATTAAAATAATAATAATAATAATAATAATAATTATTTTATCATTAAAGCATTTATTATTATTAATGATTATTAAGAAAACTGTTTATTATTATTAATGTCATTAATATTATTATTATTATTGTTATTATTAAAACAGTTATTAATATTATTAATAGTTATTAAAACATTTTGAAAATAAAAAGAAATAAATGAAAACAGTGGGTATTGAATACAGGTATTAATGCATGTACAGAATATGAACGTCTTTTATTTCCACTGTTAAAATAATAAATAGGCAATAAACGTTCATGAATTTAAAACCTATACCTGGCAATCTGCTCTTGGGTGGCTATTAATGACTTCTTTTTTCTGATTTCTAAGTGTTTTGAAAGTCTATTCTCTTATATTGATTTATAATTGTAAAAAAAAAACACATAATCCGTAACCCCCATTAAAAAGGTTTGAACTTAGTTTTATAACCAGAATTGCAATAATTTCTTTTTGTTTTTATGCCATTAAACTGCTGTCATTTCTTTCTTTTGCAGGTACGGCAATGGAGGCTATAGCAACGATGGTGATAGTGATGTAGGGCAAGTTGCTGATCAGTGATGCTGATGCTGATGTGGTAGCCTCTAGTTGGACGTGGGTGGACGACAACAGTAGTGCAAGTTGGGGTAGCAGAAGTTTAGCTACCAGATTAGGGTTTTAAGTGTTGGGTGTAATTGGGTCTTTGGGCTAGTCTTGGGCCCTTTGTGATTGGGTCCTTTGAATTCGGGCCCTAATTGGGCTTTGATTTGTAACTGGACATATTATGATTGGACTTGATTTAAATAAATTTAAACTTAAAATAAATTTAATTTTAAAATGAATTTAAATCCTGTTGGGCCCGGACAAATTGGGCTTCAACAGCTAGGTCCCAATTTTGTTAGGTCTCATCTCTTTGACATTCTTTCTTCAATTGATCCACCCTTCATTTTATTGACCGTTTGATTTTGCTGTATCTACCTCTGCATCTTATTCATCATGACTCCATCTTATCCTAAGGTAATCTTCGAAAAGATAAAATTTACTACTGTAATTTCACTTCATTCCTTTCAAGGGGATTGAAATTCATCACCGTAGTCTTTGAGTCTGGTTTCATTGACTTGGCCTTCTTCTTAGTATCTCATCAGGAAGACGACCATATCACTTGTTTTAGTCCACTTCTCTGTGTTTCATCAGGAAGATGGTTTTGGTTCACTTCCTCGTACTTCATCAGGGAGATAACTGTTTTATTACTTCGACCTGCTTCTCAGTATCTCATCAGGAAGCTGGGGTTCAAAGATTTGCTCATATCGAGCGTGGGTTTGATTTGGTTTTCTTCTCAGTATCTCATCAGAAAGATGACCGTGTCATTTGTTTCAATCCGTTTCTCTGTATCTCATCAGGAAGACGAATTTGGTCGACTTCTCAGTATCTCATCAAGAAGCTAACCATTTTATTGCTTCGACTTGCTTCTTAGTATCTCATCAAGAAGTTGGGGTTCGAAGATTTGCTCGCGTTGAGCCTCGAGTTGGTATACTTCTCTGTATCTCAATAGGAAGATGACCACCTCACTTGTTTTAATCCGTTTCTCTATACCTTATCAGGAAGACGAATTTGGTCCACTTTTCAGTATCTCATCAGGAAACTAACCTTTTTATTACTTCTACCTACTTCTCAGTGTCTTATCAGGAAGCTGGGGTTAGAAGATTTGCTCACTTTAAACCTTATTTCATTGATTTGGTCTACTTCTCAGTTTCTCATCAGGAAGCTAACCATTTTATTATTTCGACCTGTTTCTCAATATCTCATCAGGAAGCTGGGGTTCGAAGATTTGTTCACATCAAGCCTCGTTTCATTGATTTGGTCCTCTTCTCAGTATCTCATTAAGAAGATGACCGTATCGCTGTTTGTGGATGGTCGCAATCTGCCCCGTGATCGGGGTAAGGTTTTGGATTCCTGCATCTTTTCAACTTTTCCTTGGTGATCTTAATGATTCATCTTGCCATGTGGCGGGGATGTGACCTGTGAAATATGCTTCTATGGGCATCTATGCAGGTCTAAATTAGAAAGTTATGATTATAATGAATTAAATGCTCCTAACTTGTATTAATGTGTATGATGAATGTCAAATTTATTTATTATTATTCAGGTCGGCATGGTCTGTCGCCCGTCCAAATTCTGTCTTTGATGTGTTGCTCCATCTTTTCTAGGTTGTTCAGGAACTGCTTGTTTTTAGGTTTGTCTTCCCATTGGTGGTCATGTTTCGGACTTCTTGTAATTTCCAAAAACTCCAGAATAATGCTCATAACTTTTTGTATGATTTATTAGTTCATTACCCGATATTTGGATGCGAAATGCTTGGACAAAATTTGTGCAGAAATGAGGTCGTATTTCAAAAATCCTATTAAAGAGAGGATTAAAGGAAACCATCATTAATCGAAAATTGTCAAGTATACAATAAAGAATAATTAGTTGCCCTAGATATCGCAAAATGAGCTACTCTGCGCCAACTTGCTTGAGACTCATTCCTAGCTCGGATGAGTGTCTAGAAGATCTAGAGTGCTTTGTTGATGTTTCAAGTTGTAACTTTTCTCTATCTCGTCGACACGTTCTTGGATCTGAGCCGCCCTTTGCGGGTTTTTAACTCAAAATTTATTTGGTCTTAGGACGACCTTTGCGGGTTTTACATCCTGAACCCCCTTTTTTTCTTTTTCTTTTTCTTTTTTTGTTTTTTTAGACGCCCTTTTGCGAGTTTTCATCTCAATTCCCCTTTTGTTTTTAGGGGAAGTATTTTTTCACCGAGTTTGAATTGACAGGGTTGTACAGATCCTTACCGTCCATTTATGTTAGGATGAGAGCTCCTCCTGAGAAAGATTTCTTTACCACATAAGGTCGTATCCATTTTCCACGAAAATCTTTATGTATGGGAAGTATCTTTTTAAAAACTAGATCTCCCTCATAGAATTCCTTAGGACGAATCTTTTTGTCGTAAGCTCGCATCATTCTTTCTAGTACATTTGGCCATGGTGAATGGCTTTTAATCTCTTTTCCTCAATTAAATTCAACTGATCATATCGAGCTTGGATCCATTCGGCCTCATCTAGTTAAAGCTCGAGTAAGACTCGAAGGGAAGGTATTTCAACCTCAATAAGCAAAACTGCTACCATACCGTATGCCAATGAGAATGGTGTTGCCCCAGTAGAAGTCCTGACTAAAGTTCTATAGGCAAAGAGGGCAAATGGTAATTTTTCGTGCCAGTCTTTGTAAGTCTCAGTCTTTTTTGCCACAATCTTCTTGATGTTCTTATTAGTTGTCTTCACAGCTCCATTCATTTTTGGGCGATAGGGAGAAGAATTATGATGCTTGATTTTGAACTGTTTGCAAACTTCTGCTATCGTGCTATTGTTCAAATTCAGGGAATTATCGGATATGATCCTCTTAGGCTTCCTATATCGATAAATAAATTTTTTTTTCAGGAACTTGCTACCCGCAGCCTTGGTAACATTTGCGTATGAGGTCGCCTCTACCCATTTAGTGAAGTAGTCAATTACCACAAAGATGAATCTATGGCCATTAGAAGCCTTTGAAGAAATTTGCCCAATGACGTCCATGCCCCACATAAAAAAAAGCCAGAGAGAGGTCATGACATGAAGGTGTGATTGAGGTACATGAATCTTGTCTTCATAGATCTGGCACTTATGACACTTCTTGGCATAATTAATGCAATCACCCTTCATGGTAGACCAGTAATACCCAAATCTCATTATTTACCGGGCCATCGTGAAACCGTTGACGTGTGTCCCACAAATGCCTTCGTGAACTTCTTCTAAGATCTTCTTTGCTTCAATTGCGTTGACACATCTCAGCAACACTTGATCTTTTCTCCTCTTGTAGAAGATTTCCTCGTCTAGGACATATTCACTGGTCAGTCTTCTTAATGTCCTTTTTTCATTTTCTGAGGCTTGTTCTGGGTACTTCCGATCTCTTAGAAATTGAAAAATATTCTGTTACCATGGGCGATCATCATTTTCTTCTTCTTCCTCTGCCTTAATATCACAACAATGAGCAGGAGCTTCATAAATACTCATTTGAATGGGCTTTACATCTTCTTTCCTACTCACCTTAATCATCGAGGCTAAAGTGGCAAGAGCATCGGCCATCTGGTTTTCTTCTCGTGGGAGATAATAGAAAGTGACGTCATCGAATTCCGTGATTAACTCGAGGACCAATCCGTGGTAATCCACTAACTTAGAATCCCTTGTTTCTCATTCTCCTTTGAGTTGATAGATTACCAGTACGGAGTTTCTATAAATCTCTAAAATTTTGATTCCCCGCTCTATGGCCGCACGGATTCCCAAGATACATGCTTCGTATGTAAAAGGGTAGTGATCTCCTTCTGGTGACACTAAGACTACCCGGACCCTATTACCCATGGCATTTGAAGCTCCATCAAAATTCAATATCCAAGGTCGTTTTACCATGATTACCCCTTCAGTAGTCGCAATATACATTAAATCTTCATTCGAGAAATCGAAGTTTATCGGCTCATAGTCTTCTAAAGCTCTACTAGCTAAGAAGTCTGCTATCGCACTTCTTTTTACTGCTTTCTGATTGACGTAAACTATGTCGAATTCCGAGAGCTAGATTTGCCATCAAGCCAATCTCCCATTCAATGCAGCTAACTCCATTAGGTACTTCAGAGGATCTAATTTCGAGATCAACCAAGTGGTATGGTATAACATGTATTATTTTAATCTGCATGTAGTCCAGACTAGTGCACAGCATAAATTTTCAATTGGGGAGTATCGCGTCTCGCAATCAGTGAATTTCTTACTGAGATAATATATCGTCATTTCCTTCTTTTCGGATTCATCGTGTTGGCCTAGTACGTATCCCATGGAATTTTCAAAGACCGTCAAGTACAGGATCAATGACTTATTAGGAATTGGAGGTACCCAAATGTGAGCTTTGGATAAATAATCTTTGACCTTGTTAAAGGTTTCCTGACATTCACCATCCCACACACCCGGGTTACGCTTTCTAAGCAGGAGGAAGATTGGATCGCATTTCTCAGTCAACGGTGAAATGAACAAGCAATGTAATTTAGTCTTCCTAAGAAACCTCGAACTTCTTTTTGCGAGCTGGGTGGTGGTAGCTCCTGTATGGCTTTGACTTTATCCGGGTCAATTTCAATTCCTCTTTTACTGACTACAAAGCCTAACAATTTTCCTGATGTGGCCTCGAAAGTGCACTTTGCTAGGTTTAACTTTAATTGATATTTTCTAAGCCTTCCTAATAACTTCCTCAAGATTCTCACATGTTCTTCCTCCGTTTGGGATTTTACAATCATGTCATCGACGTAAACTTCAATCTCCTTAAGCATCATGTCGTGGAACAAGGTCACCATGGCCCTTTGATATGTTGCCCCCGCATTTTTTAGTCCGAAGGACATCACCTTATAGTAAAATGTTCCCCATAGCGTGATAAATGTGGTTTTGATCATATCCTCAGGGTTCATGCTTATCTGATTATACTTAGAGAAACCATCCATAAAGGAAAATAGAGAATGTCCTATCGTGTTATCGACTAAAGTGTCGATGTGGGGCAAGGGGAAATTATCTTTTGGGCTAGCTTTATTTAAATCTCGATAGTACACACATATGCGCACCTTTCCGTATTCTGCAGTGTAAGCCGATCATGAGCTATTTCGATCACATGACCGTATTGCTTTAAGAAAGCCTATGCCAAATCTTTCCATGAATGGATCTTTGATCGGCTCAATTGATTGTACCATCTGATTGCCGACCCGACCAGACTGTCTTAAAAGCAACGAATTAACAATTGGTCATTATGCACGTGCCCCGCCATCCTCTTGCAGAACATGCTCAGGTGGGCTTCAGGGCAGCTCGTCCTGTTATATTTTTCAAATTCTGGAACTTTGAATTTGGGAGGGAGAACCAGATCCGGAACCAGACTTAATTCTTTGGCATCTACCCCATAGAAAATTTCAATTCCTTTCATCGCGTCGATTTTCTCATCTAATCGCCTGTATTTTTCCTCTATTTGTATATGGAGATCCTCTCTTATCATCTCGTCAAAGTCTGGGATACCCAGATTCGCAGCATTATCCTCTGGGTTTGACCCGGATCCAATTGGATAATTGGCTAGTCTCGACGTGCCTGTGGCCTGTTGATGTGCCCTTATAGCAATGGTGGGCTCCCGTGCCGGTATTTCAAGTGAAGCCGGGTTATGACGTGGTGTAAAGCCTGAGGGGACCATTGGGTCCTCTTCTTCCTCCATTTCCTTTATCGGTCATGCTTTGTTTTACTTGCGTTAATTCATTCATTAAGCTCTTTTGTACCTCCATGAATTGATTTTTCATTTCTCTGCACATCATGGTCATTTGCTATTGGATGCGCTCTTGCATCTAGTCTTGTAATTCTTTTTGGATTTGTTCAAGTGTTTGCTCCATAGCCTTAGTTTTCTTTCGAGTATTATAGTGATGTGAGTTTTCAATGATTACTGATGCAGCTGGATGGTAAGTTTTTAATAAGTTAGGATCGTTATACAAAAATATGCAAAAATGTGATGCAAATAATATGCATGTATACAAGAGAAAGGTATTGACTTATAATTCATTTTTCATTTAAAAAACTTCATTTAGAAAACAAGTTCCTTAACATAAAGCAAATTACATAAATGGTTTTGCTTTGATGCTTAGAGCCTTGACTTTCTTAAGGAGGCTTGATAGCTTTCGACCTCGTTTTGCCTTCGTCTTGTACCGTATGCTTAGCTCTTCTGCTTCAACTGCCACTGTTTGCACATGATCAGCTACTCCGTGGATTTGATTTAAAGCCTCCATAACATAATCCCTCACACAGACTTCTTTTTGGGTTTGCTGAAGGTGCCAATCATTTGTCTCCAACGTCCTTTCCAAAATCTCAGTTCGTATTTCACTATTCTGCAATGAGGCTTCTAATTTTTCCATCCTTTTATTCAGTCTCTCGATCTCAACTCGGCTCGCCTTCAACTCTATTACTGAATTTTGGCTATGATGCCTGTACAAGGATTCTTCCAATTCTTCTACTCGAGCTTTTAATTCGGTCACTTCGGCTTGGCTTTCCAGAAGGCTACTCTTCATAGCATTTTCCTGAACTTGGGCATCTTGAAATTTGTTTTTCCAGTGACTTGTTTTATTTTTATCTTTGCAGATTTCCTGCTGCCATTGCTCTGACGTTTTACCTAAACTAGCGGTTCTCATTGACAACAGAAGCTTTTTATTGTCCTTTTTTAGGCTGTTAAGATCTTCTTCAGCCTTATTTTTCCCTTTTCTCAGTTTTTTCGCTTCTAGCTTCTGAACATCAACGTCTAATCTTAAAAACACCTTCTCTTCTTCCAGCTTTTCTATTATTTTCTCCATATCAGCATTTTTTTTTCGAAATCTTATTTAATTATTTCTAATTCAGTCGAGACAACCTGCAAGTGTTCTTCAATTGGGCGGACAATCTCTAGGTTTGGCACAGGAATATTCTCGTTGATCCTTCTGTTTCTTCACCAATCATATTCTACCGTTATCATGGGATTGGGGCCTAACGCTTTCATTTTTCGAACTTGATTCCATGCATTTGAGATTTCCCGAATCCTTTTCTTATTATTTTCTCCCCGGTACACGAATTCATACTGAGCTAACCATTGAGTCGTAGGTATGAACTGTTTTAATTTATATTGTCTTGAAACCAGCAAAGGTGCATATCCGGTTACTCCCCATATTCCTGCCAATGGGACCCAGTCGAGATCTTCGCACCGATACAATATTTCATCCGGAACAAACCATGGTGCTCGCCACTCTATGTCATCATCTTTGAGGCTTTGGAGTATGGCCATCTATTTTCCTTCTGAGAAATTTTCTTGTCTTTGTGTGACCACGAACTCTTTCAAAGGGGAGTAATCTTTAGACAAGTTTTGATAGGAGACTTTTTCTGTTTTCCAGAACTGATTATGAAACCATACCATCAATAGTGGTGCGCAAGCAATAAATCGACCTTCTCCCTCCTTTCTGCACGCATTTAAGGATCTGAAAGTTTCAGCCAGTATGGCAGGGCAGATGTCACTCTTTTACTCAATCTATCAAATAAATCTATCATCGCGTCTTCTATATGGCTCAAAGCCTTCGGAAAAACAAGCAACCCGTAGATACTTAAGGCTAAAATGTCGATCTTTTTCTTTGTATCTGGATGAGCCAGTATAAAATCTCACAGACTTTTCCACGTGATGCACTTGTTATCGCTTTTGACCTTAACTCGAGCTGCAACCCACTGTTCGTTCATGCCGATAATATTTATTAATCTTTTAACAACGGTCGGGAGATTTGGAGCTCTAGAATAGGTCTTATCTATCGAAATTTTTGGACAACGGAGCAGAGTGGTGTATTCTTCTATCGTCGGTGTCATGTCTATATTCCCGAAGGTGAAGCAATTATACGTTAAGTTCCAATATTGTGTTAAGGATCTAAAGAGGGATTTGTCAACCTTAACTTCGCACAAGTATGGCAAATCTCTGAATTCTTGGTATAAGGTCTGTTTCATGTTGTTGTCCCAACTGTCCTATATCTATTTCAACTCTAGCACATTGTTTTGAGCCGTGCTGATCCTGGTATAATCCCAAAGCTCTGATTCATATCCTTCCACTAAGTTGACCCCTTTTTGGCGTTGAGTCTCCTCCGACCACATGCGCACGACCATATTGTCCTCCACTTTATCAAAGTACTTGTTTTCCATAATTAATTCTCTTATCAGTAACTGAACTCTTGAGTCTATACCTTTCCTTTATATGATGATGAAATGCAATGCAAAAGAGACAAAATAAACAAGTTAGCGAAACACAACAATATCAATTTACAAGTATAACATAGAACCTAAGAGTTTGTCTTTGGAAGGTAGCTAAATGGTTTAGTATAACTCCTTCTAAAGCAAGTTCCTGCGGCTTACTATATGTGGTTTTAGGTTTTAAAGTAGGGGTACCCAAACCAGTAGATTCCTCGGTTCTCACCCATTACAGGCTCACACGGACGAGTTCAGTTTAGGGGAACGTATTTCCCACATGTTTACACGAAAGTGAAAACTTCACGAAAACAAAGGTACTTTGTAATCCCGAAAGCGATCCACTATCTTGCACGAAGGTGAAGACCTCACGAAGGAGTAGTTTCCGGCTTCCACTTAAAAAGGTAATATCATAAGCAGATGTATGCAAATTTACACTAGCAATATCACATAATATAATGTCACAAAAGATGTCGAGGATCGCTTATTAAACAAATTTGAAGCTTAAAAAGTTTCCAAAGAAGACCCGAAAATAATCAATTTTGGCTTCACTCTTGTTTATTTTAAAAGTCCCCAGCGAAGTCGCCAGCTGTCGAAACCATCCCTTTTTTGGAAAACGACGAGTTTCGAAAATTATTTTTATGTTGAAAAATGAGAGTCACCACCAATCTTTTATTCGGTGTAATTGGATCACCACAAAACGTTTTAAAAACCGTTTTGAAAACATGTAGGTCTTCGAAATCCAGAAAAACAAGTTTGGGAGTCAGTTACACATGAGGAAGGATTAGTACCCTCAGACGCCCAAAATTGGTACCATATTGATTATTTTTTTGTCTTAATTTGTAACATTTAAAAGCTCGAATAAAATTTAAAACACGATCATTGAATGCATGAGCTAAGTTTAAAAGAAATCGGGTTTGTTTGGAAATCTCTCTTATTTCAAAGTGATTGAGGAAGAAAGTTATGTCCAGTGAGTTAGGACACGACATTTCAAGATCCAAAAATGACGAGCTTTCCTTTGTAAAACTTTTTTTTTAAAATTTTGGGAAAAGCATATTCGATTATCTCGATTTGAAGAAAGGTTGCACCTAGTAAGTTAATGCGCAATATTTCAAAATCGAAGATAAAGAAACATTGTCTCGGTTAAGGGTATTTGATTATTTCGATTTGAAGAAAAATTGCACCTAGTAAGTTAAGGCACAAATTTTCGAAACTCAAAATAAAAGAATATTACCTCGATTTTAAAGTCTTTATGAAAAACAATTTTGAAAACAAACATGCGAGTTTAATATGAATAAGCAATTAATAATTGATATTAAATAATACGAAGTAAGATAAATAAAAAGATAGATGGTAACAAAAAAATCAAAAGTGCAAAATACGAGTGCATAATGGTTAAATACAAATGCAAATATTAATGAGAAAGAATAATGATGCAATCGAAGTTGAAAATGTGACTTTTCAGATACCTGAGGGTAAAATGGTAATTTTGGATTTTTTGGGGCAAAATGGTAATTTTGGGAATATTCGAGGTTAAAAAGGAAATTTTTTTACATTCGGGGTAAAAGGGTAATTTTAAAAGTTTCAAGGTCGAAAATGGAGTTTTTGGACATCCGAGGGTAAAATGGTAATTTTTGAAAGTTTCAGGATCAAAAATGGAAATTTTGGAGGTTCAGGGGTAAAAATGGAATTTTTGGAAGCTCAAGGGTCGAAAATGGAATTTTTGGAAGTTCGAGGGTAAAAATGTAATTTTCGAAAGTTTCGAGTTTGAAAATGAAATTTTCAGACAGTTTAGGGACCTCCAGGGAAATAAAACCAAAAATAGGTGACACGTGGCAGCCCCTCAGGCATCCTGAAGTCAGAAGACTAGTTTGAAAATCATGAAAAAATTTTGGGTCAATTTGGTGATTAAACAGAACTTGATTTGAGGATTAAATTAAAACAAATTAAAAGTAAGAGGGATTGTTTGCATAAATAAACCACAATAATGACATGTGGCAACCCTTGATGCTTTCGAAAGGTCAAAAGATCAATTTGAAAAGTATTGAAAATTATTGGGTCAATTTATACTTAATTAAAAGTACAAAAAAGATCTGATTGAAATAATAAAAAAATACGAAAGGACCAAATGCAGAAATATCCCTTTTCTCAAAAACACGCGGATCTTCCAGGAGGGTCGGGTCAGGTCGGGTTGGGTCGGGTTGGGGGGTGGGTCGGATTCGGGTCGGCCATGGGTTATGAGTTGAAACGGTGTCGTTTTGAGCATTTTGAAGCCATGCCAAAAGGATACCGTTTTGGATGGCTATAAATAGGTCATTTCTTAGAAAAAAAATTCATTTTTTACCCCTTTTTTTAAAAAAAACCAAATCTTCTTTCAAAAAACCTCTCAAACACTCCCATTGGCCGACCACGCCAAGTCGTCCTGCCACCGTGGCTTCGTTGCACGTGCCTCGTCGGTCGACGCGCGTGACCACCATGCTTCGATGTCCGTCACCGTGGCTCCGCTGCACACGCCTCGTCGGCTGCCGTGCGTGACCACCATGCTTTGACGTCCGTCACCCGCTAGTACACGCGCCGTCGTTCCCGCCTTCCACGCGCCGTTGACAGCGTAAGAACCTCTCCCCCTTTACTTTCTCTTTCATTATTCTGTTTAAACGTTTGATTTTTTTAAAAAAAAAAACCTTTTATGTTATAAAACATTTTGTATATCTTTTTTTCAAAAGACGCTGTTTGATTCTTTGCAAGTCTGTTCTCGGCGGATGCGCAACGGCGACGGTGGTAGGCTCCGGCTCCGACGTGGTGATACGGACTCAGTTCGGTCGAAGCATATATGTTTCGACTTTTCGATTTCTTTTTTTTTATTAAAATAATAATAATAATAATAATTATTATTATTATTATTATCATTAAAGCATTTATTATTATTAATGTCATTAATATTATTATTATTATTGTTATTATTAAAACAGTTATTAATATTATTAATAGTTAGTAAAACGTTTTGAAAATAAAAAGAAATAAATGGCAACAGTGGGTATTGAATACAGGTATTAATGCATGCACAGAATATGAACGTATTTTATTTCCATTGTTAAAATAATAAATAGGCAATAAACGTTCATGAATTTAAAACCTATACCTGGCAATATGCTCTTGCTGGCTGTTAATGGCTTCTTGTTTCTAATTTCTAAGTGCTTCGAAAGTCTATTCTCTTATATTGATTTATAATTGTTCAAAAAAAACACATAATCCGTAGCCCCCATTACAAAGGTTTGAACTTGGTTTTATAACCAGAATTGCAATCATTTCTTTTTGTTTTTATGCCATTAAACTGCTATCATTTATTTCTTTTGCAGGTGCGGCAATGGAGGCTGTAGCAACGACGGTGGCAGTGATGCAGGGCAAGTTGCTGATCAGTACTGCTGATGCTGACGTGGCAGCCTCTTGTTGGACGTGGGTGGACGGCAACAGCAGTGCAAGTTGAGGTGGCAAAAGTTTAGCTACCAGATTAGGGTTTTAAGTGTTGGGTGTAATTGGGTCTTTAGGCTAGTCTTAGGTCCTTTGTGATTGGGTCCTTTGAATTCGAACTCCAATTGGACTTTGATTTGTAACTGGACATTTTATGATTGGACTTGATTTAAATAGATTTAAACTTTAAATTTATAATAAATTTAAAATTTTAAGTAAATTTAAACTTAAAATAAATTTAATTTTAAAATGAATTTAAATCTTATTGGGCCCGGATAAATTGGGCTTCAACAACCATATCATGGCGTTCAACAAAACAAATATTAGTTGTTACCTTTTTAAATATAAAATTCTAATTATAATAAATTTGGTTTTTTTTTTTTGGATTAAAAACATCTTTCTGTATAAGTAGTTTTAAGGTCTTTACTAATTTAAATAAAAAGACAATTTTATATTTGGAAAGATTAAAAATAAAAATTTAATTTAATTTATTGGGCTGGATTTGGTTTCAATTTTATAAAATTTTCCAAGATATTGAAATGGGCAGTTGGATTCTTTTCTTCAAATTTAAATTTAAGATACGAACAATAAGATTTATGTTCATAATCCAGAACACCCACATTATTAAGACCGTGTGATGGGTTGCAACAAAAAGAAAAAAAATGGTATGGATTTATGTCGTGAAGAGATGATCAGGTAAATTATGTTCCCCCCATAATCAATATTTTAATATGAGGAAAGGGGAGAGACAAAGAAGATGGCCGACATGGACAACTTCAGATGGTGTTTCTTGTCCCAACTCCCAATTTGTAAGAGAGTTTTTTTTATTTTGATCCAACGTTAGGAATCAGGTGATGTATGGACCACAA
Source organism: Kokia cookei (assembly GCA_039519145.1). NCBI lineage: Eukaryota > Viridiplantae > Streptophyta > Magnoliopsida > Malvales > Malvaceae > Kokia > Kokia cookei. Next base: position 21,467,284 of record CM076902.1, read on the forward strand.
TTGTCTCATATCTACATTCTGCCACCTGTCAACCATGTCAGACTATAACCCTCTATGAACTCTCAACATTACTAGAGTTGAAAAACCAAGGCCGAATGAGTTTATTAAACTCTAATTTTATTTAATTTTGAATAATTCAAATCTAAAATAAATGTAAATTTGAACCTTGTTATACATCGTGAACTTAAGATATGTGGTAACAATAGGCTCCATGAGGTGGCACTCACTATAAATTGGATGGTTATTAAAAGTTTCGCCTTTTAATTTTATTGTTCAGTTTAGTGAATTTAGTCATTTAAAAAAATGAATCACTTATTTTCTAGAAAGATATCACCATTCGTTTCTCCATGCATTTGGTCTTCTATTAAGAACGTGATATTTTTTGTCACTAAACCTCTCAGATTGGATGAATTAACCTCCATCAACATCATCACATCTTCTTCCATATTTCATGATTATTGATTCCATACATCAGTAAACCTCATTTGAATATGTTGGTTTCTAATTTTTCTATCTCTTAATTTTGTTTCCAAGTTGTACTTCAATCAGGGGTGAAGCCAAAATTTTTTTTTAGAGGTTGAAATTAAATTGTAATTTTTACGATGGTAAAAATATAATTTCACCATTTAAATAGTCTATATTTTATAATTTTTAAAAGATTAAATCAAAATTTTATCATTTTTAGAGGACCAAAGTATAATTTTATTTTTACTAATTTAAAATTTTAAAAATTTTAAAGGACTTAAATGAAAAATTTTTTATTTTAAAAAGATTGGAGCCCTGCAGATACACCCCTAAATTCAATTCATTAAGAGCAAAAATATTTAGAAATATAGTTGTGTTTTTAAGTTTTTTTTTTTTTTGTTGTTGTTAAAAATGATATTGTGCTTCAACCTAAGTTAATTGATTGAATATTTATTATCGCTTTAGCAAAAGTAGTTTTAAATAGGCTTAATGATAAATTTGATCATTAACGTTTGTATGTTTTGTCAAAATGAATTTAATTATATTTTAAGCATTTTTTGGCCATCAACCTTTAATTTGTTTTTTCAAATTGTTTTGTCTAACAGATTTAATATATAAATTCAATGTTTTAATAATTATTTTCTTTCAAAAAGTTTCAATCTTTCATGCGTTTCTTTACTAAGAAGTTTTTCTATTGAGTTATTTTTTAGATTATTGTGTTTATTTTCTTTAAATTAAGAGTTATTTTTTAATTTAATGTATTATTTATATATTTATTTATTTTATTATTTTTCACATATAATTATCTTATTGAGTTATCTAAGTAATAAATTACATCTCATTAACAATATTTCACATATGAAATTTCATATCATCCCTAATAACTTTTTTAACGATACTTTCAGTAAATCTATTAGAAAAAAACAGATTAAAAAAAATTAATAACCAAGAAAAATTCAAAAATACAATTAAGACTACTTTAACAAAATATGTCAACATTAGTTATTAAATTTATTATTAAATATAAATGTTAACCTTGTTTAAAATTTGGCGTATGAGTATAAATTCAACAAATAAAAATACTTTGAAGGGAGAAGTTAAAATTAAAAAATAATTATAATCTTAGCAATGTATTAATTTATAACTTTAGAAAGGTTGCATTAGAATTTCACTATTTTTGGCCCCCTACTGCCTCACTTTAGCCCCTGCTTTGAAAGGCTTTAAAATATGTGTAACAAAATATAATTTTAAGGTAATTATGTCCTCCTTGATTGAAAGAAAATACCCACCATCACACTTTTTCCTTTCTTTTTTTTTTTTCTTATCCGCCAATATAATGGTTGTGGTATAATCGTAATCATCAGGGTATTTATCAGTGACTAATTCTCTCGGTGTTTTTCAAAAAAGTATGGTATAATTTAGATATAATAATTACCTACTTATATGTCTTTGTATATACATCGACTTGGACGTCGCAATTAGTGTTGATATCGGCGTAGTCTTTCAATGTTTTTAAAATCCTCGGTTACATCGATTTAATTAATTTCATCAGTTTATTTAATTTGATTAAATAAGTTACTAAAATTTATAAAAAATAAAAATAATTAAAAATCATGCTTAATTGCCTGATTCAATTACCTTTTTATTTATGTGAATTGATTTGTATCGACTCCTAGATCGATTGGTTTAATACCTTTTTATATAGTGTTTGTCGTAGGTATGAGTTTTAGCCCTTTTTCCCTCCTTCATATCGTTTTAGTACTTTTTTTAAATTTTAATTTCTTTATATTTAAAATAATAAAAAACTATTTTAATCTTTTAAAAAATTACAACTTAATTCTTTATCTCAACATTAGTAGTCACTTAATTATGCTTTTTATCATTCAATTATAAAAAGTTATATAATGATCACTCAATTATATTTAATTTTGTTTTTTTTTTTCACCTAATTATCTTGAATTTTTGGGTATTTCTATTTTTAGGTTAGTTGATCGATGTAAAAAAAAAAAATTAAACAATTGAACGATTGTTCCATAATATTTTATAATTTGATGATGAAAAAACATAATCGAGTTAACTTTATTGTAATTTTCTTTTTAAAATTATGATATGGTATCACGGTGGGTGCGGGAAAAAGTGGTGGAAGTGAATATAACTAAGAACAAGAAGAAAGAAAATCGATGGAGATTTGTTGGATTAGTGTATAGATTTTGTGAAATCATTTAATTAGTTTAGTTTAAGGGAATAACATGGAGTTTAATAATGTCTAACATCAGAAATAAGTGGCTTCCACTGTTAAATAAATGGAGTCCAATGCTTGATCTTCAAGTCAAAGACTTTGATTTGCCTCCTCTTTCAACTCTATATTATTTTTATTATCAGTTTAATTATCACCTACGAATGTCGGTATGATACTCTATTCATTTTGTAATAATTAATTTAAATTACATGTACTCTAATAGTTTAATTGGAATCGTTGAAATTACAATAATAAAAATATGTGTTTATACTATTATATTTATAATAATTATTATAATTAACATTTGATTATATTTAAATAAAATTATTAGTATTTATATTTCATAAGTATTTTTGTTTTATTTAATGATGATGTGTCATATTAATTTTTAATAATATACGTAAAATTTATGTATTGATAATATATCAAATATTATTTTTTATATATTAAAAAATAGATTAACATTTTTTTCCTCTTTCATAAATTAAATGAAATTACAAACAAGACCCAGACTATAATACTTACTAAAATATTAATGAATATTTGTGGAGTATGCCTCGCATTTCACATAAAACAGTAAGTGCCGTCCCGACGAGAAGAAAATCTTTGTCTCGACGACGCGATCATTCTTCATCCAAAAGACGCAAAAGCCACGTCATGAAGTGTTCCTCAAGTTTCTCGAATTTTTTTCTCTTAATTAAACTCTGTTGTAATTTTCCATTTAAACTTTGACTAACCTAGAGATATTCTAGTCATAAAAGCTACGAATTTCAATCTAGACCTTAATTACCCTAGGTTTATACAATAGAAAACATACAGATAGAGAGATTTTTGTGTTTTTGAGTTTGAAAGATTTTTCTTTATACTTCTTTTATATTAATGAAATCTCTTTTTATCCGTAATTTTTTATTCCCTTTTAAAAAAAAATTTTATTTAAAATTTATGTCTTCGCTCTTTTCAATTTTATTATTATTATTTGGGTACTCAATTAGTTTAGCGAACCCATAGGAGTTACTAGCATTGAAGAAAGAAAAAACAATATATTTTTTGGGTAATAAAAAGTGGATTTAATATAAATAGGGAGTAAAGAAGCTTAGAGTCGAAAATGTGGAAAAAAACAGCAAAATGATTAGGAAAAGGAAAAATATACACAACCTCGAAGCATCAGCACTGAGTATGAATGATGCAGTCAAAAGAATCAGCTAAAAGCACCGTCACGTTCACAATAAAAATTAAATTCATATTGTGGACTTTGTGATTATGTCTCTCTCCTCCCCCTATAAATTCCCCTCATTATCTCCCCTTCTCTTTCCAAAAGCTTTTTAAGCTGAACACCAAGCGCTCTTTTTTTAGTTCCTCCCCCACCATTTCTCACTAAAGTTTTATCCACAAAACCTATATATATATATATATCAAGAATGTTGTCTAGTAAAGCTAGCAGCAATTGCCATGGACAGGATTCTTTATACTTTCTGGGGTGGCAACTTTATGAGAAAAACCCATTTCATGAAGTTGAAAATCCAACGGGAATCATTCAGATGGGGCTTGCTGAGAATCAGGTTAATTAGCTATCCTCTTTTTTTTTTTTTTCAGATTAGTTGAAACATCCTTTTTGCAAGACAAGGACAACTTTTTTTTTCCTTTCCTTTTTCATGTATAAAAATCATTGTTGAGTTGAACTTTTGATGTATATGTACTTTAGAAAGACAATTTTTTAATACTTTTTAGCTTCATTGTTAATCGAATTAATGCAGTACGTACACCTTCGTTACTTTATGGAAGTTATTATTGTACCAAAAGGGCAATCCATAAACTAAATGGTGGTGTGTGTATGTTTTGTCATCAGCTTTCTTTCGACCTCGTCGAATCATGGCTAAGAAAAAACCCCGACGCCATGGGACTCAAGAATAAGGATGGAGAATCTGTATTCAGGGACCTTGCTCTCTTCCAAGACTATCATGGAATGCCTGCTTTCAAAAATGTATACATTCATATTATTTTAACCCAAAAAAAAAAAAAAAAAAAAAAACCTACATTTGAGTGACAAACTGATTTGAGATGTACACATATGTATAATATGGTGGCTTCATTTGTATAGGAACTGGTTGAATACATGGCAAGAATTAGAGGAAATAAGGTTAAATTTGATCCCAACAACCTTGTTCTTGCTGCTGGTGCAACTTCAGCTAATGAGACTTTAATATTTTGCCTGGCTGATCCTGGTGATGCTATCCTTCTTCCCACGCCATGCTACCCTGGGTAAGTTCCAAATTATAAACTTCCTAGTCCCAGTCCATATCTATATTACTTGGGACTCGGGATATATGGATATCTATCCAACACGAATATATATTTAGAGGATCAATATATGGATATTGACAGGGATCTAAACTTTTCCCTATATACACGGTTCTAGATTTGACAGGGATTTAAAATGGAGAACTGGAGTAGAAATTGTTCCAATACATTGCTCGAGCTCAAATGGATTCAGAATCTCCATGTTTGCACTTGAAGAAGCTTATGAAAGAGCTCAAAAACTCAACCTCAAAGTTAAAGGGGTTTTGATTACGAATCCTTCAAATCCACTGGGCACAACCATGACTAAAGATGAACTTGAAAGCCTCATTACTTTCGCCATCGACAAAGACATTCATCTCATAAGCGACGAAGTGTTTTCAGGCACAGTGTTCGACTCTCCATGTTTCATAAGCATTATGGAAGCTGCAACGAACAGTAACCTTAGAAGAAACACAGATGTTTTGAGCCGCATCTACATCATTTACAGTCTTTCTAAGGATCTAGGCTTACCGGGATTTCGTGTGGGCATGATCTATTCGAACAATCAAACCGTTGTGAGTGCAGCGACGAAGATGTCGAGTTTCGGACTGGTCTCGTCGCAAACTCAGTACCTACTGTCTTACATGCTGGCTGACAAGAAATTCACCAGCGACTACATGAAGAAGAATCAAAAGAGGCTGAAGAAAAGGAAAGAGATGCTGGTGTCGGGGCTTAAAAAATCAGGCATTAATTGCTTGAAAAGCAATGCAGGGTTGTTCTGCTGGGTTGACATGAGACACCTGTTGTGTTCCAACACATTCGAAGCCGAAACTGATCTGTGGAAGAAGATATTATTCGAAGTTGGGTTGAATATCTCCCCTGGTTCATCTTTCCATTGCTGTCAACCAGGGTGGTTCAGAGTTTGCTTCGCCAATATGAACCAATCCACACTTCAAGTGGCCTTGCGACGAATCAAGGATTTCGTGGAACGTTCGAGCTTTAATTACCAGCAAAATATGGCAAGTTTAAGTAGGAAATTGATCAGCAACTGGGTTCGTAAACTATCATCAGCTGACCGTGAAGATCAAGAGCGTTAGGTTTATCTTAATTAGAGTAATAATCACTTAGATATGGGAAGTAGTCCATTCATGGTGTCTTGGTTTTATATAAAATAGTTTTAAGTTTTCCTTTTCTACGATACAAACAAGCAGCCTTTTCCGGATCTATAAAATAGTGACTCTGAAACTTTTATTTCCATAAATAAACCAATTAGTGATCCTAATTTTTTGCTATGTATTTGATATTTGAGAAATCATTCCATGGAATCTTGTTATTTTTAAATTTAAGATAAAAATATTGATGTGATATTCAATTATTAAAAAAGATATAGATGAGGTGATGTCATTATTTCATATAATTCTTTTTTGAGAATTGATTATATGAAACTGTGATTTCACGTTATCATTATCTTTTTCTATTAAGAAGATGACAAATTATATACCTTTTTATTAATTTCCAGCTATTTCCTCTTGAAATTTTTTTAAATCTAATTAAAAATGCTAAAAAAAGAAAAATTTGATTTACCATTCTCATATTGAAAAAAGATAGAGATTCTTTCTTTCTTTTTTTTCATTAAACCCTACTTAAGTTTCTAATTATTTTTATGAAATTTTACATTATATAAATTTTAGTAAACATTCTTATCTACTTAAAAGTTTTATTTTTTTAAAATATTATAATATTAATATATTTTATTAATTACAAAATTAAATTTAAAATAATTATTTGATACTAAATACAAATTAATCTAAATTAATATACAACTTTCATATGACTAGTATAAAATTCAATCCTTTTTTGTACATCATTTAAAAACAATTTCTTTTTTCTCAAGCAAATCCAGTTTGGATCCTAAACCAATATGTGAATAAATTTAAAAACAAAACTAATAAAATTATTTTTAATATATCTATAATCTATAAAAGTAGAATACATGGAGAATGGTAGATATGTGGCCTTCAATAATTGACCGCTGCCTTTTTTCGTTCTTTAGAGTGAAAGTCAGAAAAAACTGAAAGAAAAAAAAATATTCACAAATATATATATATATATATATATATTTTTAAATATATAAAAATGATATATTTAAAAAGGAGGCTTCCCATAAAATCACTTGCGGATTAGTATTTGCTATGCATATTTATCACATTATTTGAAGTGTTGATACTAATCATATATTCATTTGTTTTTATGTCTTTTTCTTTTGTATTATGAACTATTTTATTTTCTGATATTTTTTTTGTGTAAGACAAAAATATAAAGAAGGGTTTATAAAATAATATTAATTATAATCATTCAACATAAATAAATACAAAAATATATATAAATTTTCAAACTTAAAATTCAAAATCTCAAATCCATAATACTAAACCTAAAAGTTAAAACCCAAAATTCGAAAGAAAAATAAAATAATTATAATTAATATTTAATTATGTTTAATAAAGTTAATAATATTTATTTTCAAGTCTTTCAAATTTTTTATTTTACGACAATGGTGATGTGTCATTTTATTATTAGTTGATGGTGTATAAGATCTAGACTTGATCATGGATCAAACCATTGAATTAAGCCCAAAGGTCCGCTCAAAAAGTGGGAAGATTTGGATAAAAATATTAGTCCGAAAAATGAGTTTGGACAAAAAGTAAGACCTATTTAGAAAATAGGTCAGGTTTCAAGTAAGATTTTTTGGCCTGAGTTCAGCCTGAATTTGCCTAAAAATTTTCACTACTGTTTACTGTTGTTTTGTTGTTGTTTGCAACAATTTCGATGTTGTTTTTCTACCATTTTATTATTATATTACTATTATTTTGTTGTTGTTGTTTGGATATCATATAACTCTTGTTTTATTATTAATTTTGCTACTATTTTAGAGGTATTTACTTGTTAAGTTGTAACTATTTTGGTGTTGTTTAAATATAAAGACTTTTTTAATGTATTTTCAATTTATTGAGAAATATTTATTTTAGTATTTTTAATGTATTTGATACATTATATTTTTTTAAAAATTTATATAAAAAATATAACGATCCGAATTTAGTAATACAGGGAACAGTGCTTTCGATTCATCGGGCTGTGCTAATAGAGGGAGAAATTATTAAATTGATAAGTAGGAACATGAGTGGTGTAATAGTAATAATAATAATAATAATAATAATAATAATAATCAAATTGAGGAAAAATTTACATGTAAGAATTTCAAAGGAAGTAAATGGATTAGAGTGAAAAGGTTTCAAGAATAGAGTTCCATAAGTGAGAGTGCTTAAAAGTCATGAGTAGGGAACTAAGAGGATTGAAATAGCAATTATGTCACTTTAATGATTAAGGGATTTGGAATTTGTGGTGACTATTGAGTTAGAAAGATAAAGAAATGGTGAAAAATCAATTTAAAATGTAATTTTAGTGGGTGTAGGTGGGAAAAAGAGGGGACAAAATCCTTTTTATTTCTTTCTTCTTCTTCCCGACGTAAACTCCATTGTTGAACAAGGTGAGTTTTTGCCAAGCTTCCTTCTTAGCTTGAGTAAGTATTTGAGGTCCCTTTTTAATGGTTTTCATATTTTTGTGTTAGTTGTAGCCTAATTTAACTAACCCGGGGGTTGATTTGTGAAGTTGTTGTAAGTCTAGGGACTTATCATGAACAAGCTAAGTGTATTTGTGAATCTCCTTTTTAGACCTTTGAGTTGAGGGTTATGCATGAGCATGGTATTTGGTAACTTTTGATGAGTTTGGAGTTAAGTGTTTGGTTGTAAAGTAAACAAATTGTTAGTAAATAATATGAAATGGTGAAGATGTTGGGCTGAAATAGAAATATAGAAAAGTTTGGAATGTGTGTGTTTGTTCATGAATTGTGGTTAAATGTTGAGAGAGTGTAGAGAAATTGATGTTTAGCTAGTAGAATTGTGGTGGGTAATTTAGCAAAATTACCATAAAAAGGTTCATGAGTTAAATGTATTATCAATTTAAATTCTAGATGATTAAATTGAATAAATCTTCTATTTAGATCAAGAAGCCCATCAATCGAACGTAGATCGTGGGAAATCCAAAGTTACAGAGTGAACGTAAGATCTTTTGTACAACTGCGTGATTGAGGTAAGTTCGTGTATTGTTCGAATTTACAGATTAAAAGTTAGAATTTATTATTAATTTCATAATAACTGAAAGGTTTTAAATGTAAAGGTTATATCCGAAAGGATATTTTCAAAAACGGATGTCTGAAAGGATATCGATGAAAAGGACCTATCCGTAAGATATAAATGAAAAGGTTATATCCATAAGGATAATTATGAAAAGGGATATCCGAAAGGATATCAATGAAAAAGGTATATCTGAAAGGATAATTATGAAAAGGGATATCCGTAAAGATGTCAATGGAAAGGTTATATCCATAAGAATAACTGTGAGAAGGGATATCTGTAAGGACATCAAGGAAAAGGTTTACTCCATAAGGGTGTTGGTGGAAGACGGTTAAGTTCAAAACAAGCATTAGTAAAGGGAATTATTAAGGAGTTTTAAAGCAAAGGTTTAAATGTCTTGGTTTCTTAAGTATTAAATTAATAAGTTATATTTTTATGTTCATGAAATTTATTGAGCATTAAGTGCTTATGTGTTGTTTGTCCTTTGATTGTAGATAACTGAATGCTCTTTTGATCGAACGCTAGTGGAGTCTCATCACACTATCCAGAAATATCTTGGTAGCTTTTGCAACATTTTATCTAGGATCATAAATGACGTGTATAGGTTGTTTTGTAATGAATGTTGGAGTAAAATTTGTGATAATTTTGGTTGTCCACTTAGAATGCTTGTCGAAACCTAATCACAATTGGATTTGTTTGATATAGAATGAAATGATATTTTGTTCTGTTGTTGGTTCAAATTATTAAGTTATGTTTTAATTCTTGATGGTGTTAAGTGGATTTTGTGTTATGCTGAGAGTCAGGAGTTGTGTTTTGCCTTTGAGCATCATTGTTTCAGTAGAACCTTTTATTGTTCCGGTAGAAGTACAGTTGAGGCTAAACCTAGGTTACTAACTTGAGCTGTTTCGGTATTTGGTACCAAAGTATCGGTAGTAGTTCCATGTAAAAAGGTTAGTCAGTATACTGGAACAAGTTGTATCGGTAGAGGTTCTTAGAGTTTTGGTAGTCAGTTAGGTTGTTTCGGTAGTCTAGAATGTGTATCGGTAGAAATCTACAGGATAAATTTACCTTGCTCTCTGGAATAAGTCGTATTGGTAAAAGTATAAGGTGTATCGGTAGAACTACCTGAACTACCAGTAGAAAACTGCTGAAACTCCTGAGTGCTTTTTGACTTGACTTCTACCGATACTCACCCAATCGGGTATCGATAGAAAACTGTCAAACTTCATAAAATGATATTTTTAAACAAATCAGATAGGAATGATCCCAAAAGACTGATTTTTATAACGTATTTTTCAAGTAGTATTGGTTAAGAGTAGAAATTGAGATCTGTGTATGCTTGATGTGATAAGTTTGTAGTGTAATGTTCGCTTACTTGGGTCCGACGATCAGACCGGGCAAAGGTGTTACAGAAAAAATATAAAAAAGTTTTAATACGAGCGGATTGGGCTGGACTCGAGTTTAATATTTTTATCTAGGTCAAGTTTGGACAAAAATTTAGGCCCATTTTCGGGCCAAGCTTGAGCTTAGAAAGACAACCTAAAATTTTGCATTAGCCCAACTTGAACTCGACCCATGATTAGTGTATCAAATATCAATCCCTAGTTTACATTACTTTTTTAAATGTTTTAATTTTTAAAAAATCGACCCCACAATCTAATTTTTTTGCTCCGCTCTTGGTTAAGTGGTAAATTAAAATTTTATTAATACAAATGACATGTGTTCAAATTTTATTATACACAAATTATTTATTAAGTACAAAATTACCATCACAATAATATGGCTTATTTTTAATATGAAAGGGCATTTTATTAATTTTCCTGATCGAGTTGGTGTCCAATTCATTTGTGATGTCAATTCATCTAGTGATTTAAATAATAGTATCGATGTTGAAGGAAATAACCTTTGAATTACTACATGTGGATAAATTATGGTCATAAAATTTTTTTAGTGAAATATAAGAGGGAGATAAAACTTTATTAGCGACGTGATTAGCACGATTCAAACTCATATCACACATAGGGTAATGAACAGCCACGGGGTTCAAATTTTTATTTTTTTTAAGTACGAAATCAACAATCACATAATTTAGGAACTAATTACATATTAACCCGACTTTTATTGAAGTTAAGAATTATGTTCATAATGCAAACGGGATTTATAATAGAGCAAATTATAAGGCTTCAGCATTAAAGATCTTAGTTGATCTCGAGGGTCCATCCTTTTTTATCCTCGATGAGACCAGTTTGAAGTCCCACGAGAGTCGAGTACAGTTGCTGGCACACCAATCTACCCTCTGATTTGAATTCAATTCTGCATATATGTGCTCCACTTAGTACCACTCCTTGCGGTGAATATCAAGAAAATCATAAAACCTTGACGCTAACATTGTATTACGACCGCTGGGGTTATTACCTTTTGTTTCTATATGTAATGCTACCAACCACAGCAACTCCAACAGCGGTTCCGGTGCAAAAAACTTCATCGGCATCAACTATTTCATCAACCGCAACCGGCCGCTCCTCGACCTAACGCATTGATCTTGTATTAAATCCTAAACCCTAAACCCCAAACATATTAATTTCTAAATCAATTCACTCACTTGGTAACCATGATCCTTCGCAATCTCAATGATGCTTTTTCGAGTTATCCCTTCAAGAATAGTCCCATTTGTTACCGGAGTTGAAATCACATTTCCCTGAAAAAAGAAGGGTTTGTAACAAATCAATGGTACTTTTTTAAGTTTTTTTTTTCATGTACTTGAAGCTGACAGAGCTGGGATACCTGAACAATGAAAATATTACAAGAGGAGACCTCTTCCAGATACTTTTTATTAGTGGCGTCAAGATATAGGACATCAGAAAATCCTCTGTTTTTGGCTTTGGCAATTGCTTTCATAACCTGCAATAGAAGGGATCTAATAAATTGAATTTTGATGAGCACAAAGAGACATTTACAAATGTTACTCACTGGTGCGTAGTTGGTGATTGACTTCACTCCTCCAGCTCCTCCAGGAGAAGCCCTAACATATTCTTCCTCGACATATAAGTTCAAAGGTGCAGCACCCTCCTGATTCCAGGATTATCAGAATACAATTAAGTCTTCATCCAAATTGTTTTAAAAATACTTTGAATATACCTTGAAATAGTAACCAACAGGGGAAACATAAACGAGGAAAGTATATTCCGGAGCAGGTGCCAAGCCTAATGTAGGACCAGTCCCTAAAAGCATAGGCCTAACATACAGTGATCCTTTTCCTGGAGGAGGAATCTGCAAGCAATCGATTCGGAAATTCATACCTTGTAAAAACAAATCCAAGGCTAATCCTTCAGGGAATTATAAATAGGATGGATGGAATGCACTGTCTGTGTTTGTCAAAATTACCCAACGCTTGTTAGCCGATACAGTTTCCTTAACTGCACCAATAAATTGGTCAATGGAAGGGGATGGCATGCACATTCTTTCAGCCCCGTGCCTCATTCGACCTGCGTTTTGGTCTGCTCGGAATAGAAGAATTCGCCCATCTTGTGTCCTGTTAGCTTTCATGCCTTCAAATATGCCCTGGATAGTTAACACTTTTTAGCTTTCATGATTTCATTCCTTCCTTTATCATCTTTATCACCATTTTTTTAGCCCAAATTTAAATTGGGTTTGTCAATTACCGCACAAAAAAATGATAGTAGATATTGAGATTCGATTTTCAAGATTATGTTTGAATATATTTGAAATTGCATTATTGATAGTATTGGGATAGAGCGTGGCTTGCCTGTCCATAGTTTAAGACACCTGCGGAAGGGCTTAACTCGATATTGACATATCGACAGAGCTGTCCTTTTAGAAAACTTTGGTCTTTACAACATCTCATAACGTACATGTAATCGGTTTGCGTCAATCCAAATCCAAGTTTATCCCAATCCACATCCTCATCGTCATCGTCACTAAAGTCACCACTTTAGGTCTTTATTAAAATAAATAAATGAACCTTCATCTTTAAATTATTGGATAGACCCTATCTTAAAAATAAGTTTAATTTAAATTATTGGAATTAAAAAAATAATTCTTCTATTTTGATTTCATAGAATTTAATCACGTATAAATTAGTCTAATTGTTGATAAACGCATGAATCTGTATTAATTTTACTAATTATTATGTATAAATTGTTAAATAAGTTGGTGATTAATGAGAAAATTTAAAAGTGTTACTCAACTTCAGTACAAATTTTTATAAAAGATAAAGATCAAATTTCAAATCAAATTTATAAAATAAAAAGATGAAATTTATAATTAAAACTAAAAATATTATAATAATATTAAAGTTTATATTTGATGCACGGTTTTATTAAAAAGGAAAAGAAAGTTCACAAATAATTTGTATAATATTTATTAAAGAAACGCGATAAAAGACAAACTCTCCAGTGTACTTTGTCCAAATCCAATCGTTTGTCGCCAATAATACAGGCATTCATGCATTCGTAGCGAAAAAGAAAAAAAAAATGTCATGGTTGCATCAGGGTTTTACCGACAATTTGATCGACAAAAATTGATTAGTTTTTAGTGTTCATGTAAATTACCTGTAACCAGATGGTTGGGTGGTTGCTGAAGAATAAGCCTGAGATGTGAACCTATGATCATTTGCAATCTATAAACATGCAATAAAGAAAAAACATATTAATCCAGCATTTACAATAATATGATCTTCAAAGAGACTTCGCTGTTCGTATCTAACATACGTTTGGACATGACAATAATATGACTTCAAAAATTTATGAATATCTTGTTTTAAAACGGTAAATTCAGACCCAATCATCAAACAGATTAGAATCATGAAATCCAATCTTGAACACGAATACAGGTATATAAGAAAGAAGCAACTTTCCATGCAAACAAAAGCAGTAGCAATGATAACAGTCAACGTTATATATTGAGAAGGCTAATAATAAGTTACCATAGATGAAAAAGAAGCAGCTCGTAAGGATTGAAGCAGATTGCGTATGGAAGAACTCTTCTGAATTGCCATTGTTTTTAAAAATTTGGGTTGAAACAGATAATAGAGAAGAAATAAAAATGAAAGGCAGAGGTGGGGTGTTTAAGAAGAATTCAAAGTAACAGATGAAAGAAATGAGGTGAAAAAGAAAAACAATGTGATTAGAGAAGAGAAATAGTTGTGGAGTTTGTAGTGAAGTGGAGGTAAAAAAGAGAGGAGAGAGACGTTTCTGGACTAAAACCGGTGCATTACAGAGGATTAAATAGAATGGGCCAAACACAGAAGAGTTTGTAGTGAAGTGGAGGTAAAAAAGAGAGGAGAGAGACGTTTCTGGACTAAAACCGGTGCATTACAGAGGATTAAATAGAATGGGCCAAACACAGACATATGGGAAATAGCTACAATGAATGTAGTCGAGTGAGTCAGGTCAAACCATGGTACGAATTATCCACATTAACCAATTTATTTACTGTATGTCCAACATTTAGAAATAACGGGTTTTTTTTTTAGGTTATCCTCTCTCTGTCTTATCTGTTCGTTCCGTGTCTAAGCATCTCATCGTTTATGTTAGTATGGTGAAGAAAGAGGGTCAAATCCATGATCTCAAAGTAGGACGAAGTATATCCATATCCTACTTACTTTTTGCGGATGATTTTTTTTAAGATGGATAAGGAGGCACGCCACACAATGAAAAGGATCTTGGAGCAATATTGCATTTTATCAAGATTACGCATAAATTATAATAAATTGGAGCTGAAGATCAGAAAGAATTGCCACCCAAAGTTCAAGAGAACGTTCAAAGGTATTTTACAGGTAAGAAAATCTTTTTTTTTTTGGGGGGGGGGGGGGCGGGGCTCGGCATAAGAAATATGCATGCTATGACTAAAACCTTGCTGGCTAAGATTGCAAGGAGAATTGTAAATGGCCAAAGCTGGCTCTTTCAAGAAACCTTGGTCAAGAAATATTGAACATTGGATAATTTTCTTTAGACTCAGATGAAGTCAGGATTACTTCCAAAAGATCAAGAAAGCAACAAGGGATGGGATTACAGTGAACAAAAAGAAAAACCAGAGATGCATGTAGTGTGAGCTTAACAAACATAAATACCCATGGTTGGCATAGAAGGAATGAGATACTTGCATGGGTCATTCACGTTAGGAGTCTAGATGGAAGAACTGAATCGACTTATGAAGAAAGCTTTCGGCACGAAAATTGAATTTTAAGGAAACTAATTCTGTTGAGAATAGTGTTAGTTGTCGCATTACAATCAAACATTTACTCTGAAGAGCACGATGATTCCCTACCATGGGCAAAGAAGAAAAGCTAAGGATACATTAGAGCTAATGTAACTCATATATTTTCTTTATCTTTTGGTCATTTTATAATAAAAAAAATACATTTATATTAAAAATTTTATCACACATATATACGTGGAAACTATATATTTAAATCACAAATATGTAAATTACGGAAGTTAGGTGAGATGGCAAAAGTTTCTCTTACCTTAACTAGTGGTCGATGGTTCAATCCTCGTCCTGAGTATGGAGCAATTTTAAAACTCGTAGCCAGTATCTACCCCCTTAATGGACTTACAGAATGCGGATAATTAGTTATCGGACTTGCTCCGTAAATACCTTAAGAAATCAAGGAAAAAAACACAAATATATAAATAAACTTTCTCTCTGCGCCGCTCTATTTTTTTCTTTTGTTCTTGATTAGTTGGCAACGACGTCAATTTTAATGTTGGTCGTCGACCATCGATATTCTTTTCTCTTAATTTTTTTATATTTAATTCTTATTTTCTTTTATATTTGTTTTATTCTAGTTTTTATCTTTCTTGTGGCACGTTTTTCCACTACATTGTGACAAGCTTCGGACTTATAGCACGTTTTCATCTACTTTTGTAGTAGATTTATGTTCGTGAATAGTTTTTTCACAATGCTCAGCTTTGATTTGAGGTTATCAGTGATCTTTCAGTAGTTTAGTTCCCTTTTGTGATTCATTTGCCGATGCAGTCAGATTTTGTTTTGCGAAGCAGCCTTCAAAATTGTTGGTTTCGCTCAGTACTCCTACTTCGATACTTAAACATGTAGGTGGATAAAGACAAGGAGTTTTGTTTCCTGCTTCTTTTCTCCAGTGTTTCATCTCATCCCTGTCGTTGCAGCTCATTGGACATGTTTTGCTGGTATGATGTTTCGTTTTTTAGTTTTTTTTTTAGTTTCTCTTTTTTTGTTATTTTTTGCTACATATTAATTTTGTTTGAAATGTATCTCTATTTTAATTTCTAATAAATTCAATCAGCATTTTATTCAAAGAAAAAAACACAAATATGTAAATATTATGCTAAAATAAAGTTTTGATTTAGTGGTAAATTAAATAGCACTAACTCGTGATACCAACTCAATTAAACACAAATATGTAAGTATTATGCTAAAATAAAGTTTTTTTTAGTGATGAATTAAATAGCACTGACTCGTGACACCAACTCAGTCAAGGACTTAAATAATATTATAGATTTACAATTAATGGATGTAATAAAGTGTTAATAATAAAATTAAAATGTATAAAAAATTAAAATAAAATTATGGTTGAGTGGTAAATTTAAGGTTTTACCTATGTAATTAGCATTGGTTAAAATATCTCCATATGATTATTTTTTTATTATTTTTAAATAAAATAATCTCAAATGATATAGTTTATTTTAAATACAGAAGGGCACTTTAGTAATTTCTCTAATCGAGTTGGTACTTGGTTAACTTGTGAACCAACCCAATCAGGAGCTTAAATAATAGTATAGATATACAGTTGATGGAGATAATAAGGTGTTCATAATAAACTTAAAATGTAAAAAAAATAGGGATAAATCCCAAAACTATACATGAACTATGTTTTAATATGCAATTTTATACAATATTTAAAAAAATGTAATTGTATACATTAATTTTGATTTTGTGCAATTTTACACATGAAATTTTGATTTGATTCAAATCTTGTAATTTATTAACACAACTATTGATATAACGTCATTTTATGTTTATATATATTGCATACATAAATAATTATATTTATCCAATATAAAAATAAATTAATGTGAATCACGTGTATTGGCCTGATGGCCAAGAGTGTTTACTGTCCCAGGTGTAACTTGGATTCTAGTCGCGCTAGTCGCTGTTTGTAATTCACAAATAATGTATTTATTTCTTTAAATATGTATGATTAAATCAAAATTAAAATTTCAAGTATATGAACATTAAATCAAAGTTCATGTATAATTTTGAGATTTGTCCCAAAAAATTAAAATAAAGTTTTTGTTTAGTGGTAAATTTTTAAAGTTTTACCAATGCAATTGGCGTCAAATCCCTCCATATACATAATAATAATTATTATTATTATTTTAAATAAAAAGACTAAAGTATTTTCGAATAATATAATTTATTTTAAATGCAGAAGGGTATTTTAGTAATTTTCCTAATTGAGTTGGTATCTGGTCGACTCATGACACTAACTCAATTATGAGCTTAAATAATAATACAAATATGCAATTGATGGAGAGTGTGCATAATAAAATTAAAATGTATAAAAAATTAAAATAAAGTTTTGGTTTAGTGGTAAATTTAAAATTTTATAAATGCATTTTGCGTTGGTTTAGATCTCTCCATATGCATATTTTTATTATTATTTTAAATAAAAAAATAAAATACTCTCGAATAGTATAATTTATTTTAAATACGGAATGATGTTTTAGTAATTTTTATAATCGAATTAGTGTTCAATTGATTCATGACACTAACTCAATCAAGAGCTTGAATAATAATATAGAAGTATAGATATATTATAGATGAATATAATCAAGTATACATAATAATAATAACAATAATAATAAAATGTTTTCAGTAATGAAAACATGAAAATATATTTGACACTTATTTCCTTTAATAGAAACATAAAAAATAAAATAAATAATTTCCTACATATAATTTGAACTAGGATAATATATTTGATATTTAAAAATTATTTTAAAAAATGATCCTCGATTTATCTACTGTTTTAAATTTTTGTTTTCAACCTTTTTAATTTTACAAAACATTTTTTAAACCAATGAAAATAATTCTTTGTTGTTTTCTAAGTTTCACATATTTTCATTTTTTTTTTAACTTTTAATCAAACGCATTTTCTTCAATATTTTTCATTATGAAAATGAAAACAAAAATGATATTTATTTCTTAAAACTCAACTGAACCTTACAATCTTAACTATTATGTTATAAAAAAATTACCATGTTGAAAATGGATTGGAATAATGATTAGATCAATTGTATAAAAAATTGATCTGTACATCAATTTGGAAAAAGAGATTGAACCAATTAACCCGTGAATCAATATGAATTACTTGAACTTGTGATGGAAAAGTTGAACTAATTTTTTATTTTTTAATAATTTATTTAATCAATGACGCATTCAATCAAAATATTGTTTTTCAAAATCATTGAAAATTGCTTTCATTAAAATTTTAAGATGGAAAAAAAATGCTATCTTCTTCTTTTTGTTTTTTCATTTCTAAGTTTGAGTTAGAATTTCTATGACAGATTTTCTAAGTTTGAGTTTTTTTTTTTTTTTTTTTTTTTTTTTTATGATGAAATCAAATGATTCCAAATTTGAATTATTTTATATTTTTTATGGTAAATTCATTTAGGATTTAAAAGGATTTCCATATCCAAGTAAGTTAACTTTTTGGAATTTAGGTGAATAAAAATACATTTGGTAAATAAAAATAAAAATTTGTTTTCAATAATGAAAACATGAAAATATGTTTACACCTATTTTAAAATAAAATAAATTCCTACATATAATTTGAATTAGGGTAATATATTTGATATCTAAAAATTGTTAAAAAAAAAAAAAAAAAAACAATCCTCCATTCATCTAAAGTTTTTTCAATTTTATAGAACGTCTTTTTTTTAAACCAATGAAAAGAACTCCTTGCTGTTTTCTAAGTTTCACATATCTTGTTTTTTTTAAATTTTTAATCAAACACATTTTTTTCCAATGTTTTTCATTATGAAAATGAAAATAAAAGATTACCAGGTTGTTGTAAAAGGATTGAAACGAATCAAAAATTGATCAACACACCGATTTAGAAAAACAGATTGAACCAGCTCTCATTTAAATTTGAATTACTTTATGTTTGTTTATGGTAAATTCATTTAGGATTTAAAAGGATTTTCATTTTCGGGTAAATTAACTTTTTGGAATTTAGGAGAATAAAAATTGAGAGTGTTGATGACAAAGAATCAAAGACACCAACTGCCAACTGCCAACTGCTCTCTTACCAAAATAAATAGGTCTCGATTTTAGAAAGAAAAAAAAAATAGAATCGTCACCAATAATTTTTTTGAAATAAGTGTAATTGGATCATTTTTCGAGATTTTTTTTAAAAAATCATTAAAATAATTTTGGTTTTTAAAACCATAAAACGAGTTCGGGAATCAGTTACGCATAAAGAAATATTAGCCCCCTTACACATCCAAAATTGATACCCAATCGATTATTCGAAATCTTATTTGTTGAAAATTAAAAATTCGGAAAAAAAATAAATCGCGATCCTTAAATGCATGAATATCAAATTTATTTTATTTGAAAACAAATTTTGTTTCTGAAGAAAACTCGTTATTTCGAATTAATCGAGGAAAAGTCACATCCAGTAAGTTAAGACATAACAATTCGAATATTCGAAAATAACAAGCTTTTCAAAGAAACTCGTATTTGAAATTTAAAAGGGTATTCAATTATCCCGGTTCAAAGAAAAAAACACATCCAGTGAGTTAGGACATGATTTTTAAAATTCTCGAGACAAAAGACATTGCCTTGATTTTTAAAAACAATTTATGTATTTAAAAAAAAACGAATTACCATGTTATGCAAACATAGATATGCACATAACTTACAAATATAAATAAAAGAATAAAAATGTAATAAATGTAATTAATAGTACAATTTCTCAAGAACTGTTGTCACGTTTTTCGTCTTTCTTGCTCGAATCTTCTCAGATCGAGATCGAGATTTCTGATGAACACCAAATGAAACTATTTCCAAGGCTGAAAACCACTCTTTTCCATCTTTTCCAAGAGGAAAAAATCAACAAAAGAATGGAAGGGAAAAGCTAGAGAAAAAATGAGTTAAAAAAAAGAATGTGTTGATGAATTCGTCCTTAAAATGGATAGCTTAAGAGAGTATTTATAGGTAAAAATTGAAAGCTATTTTTAGAAAATGAATTTCAACCATTCAATCTCATGACCGATCACCTTTTGAGTACTGTTACTAGATCAAAGTTTGCTTGAAATTAATTTAAGGCAAATCAATAAAAACACCAAAAGTGAAAAGATTTAAGAAGACTTTAAAGACTAATTTTTAAGGGTTCGAGGACTTTAACTTTAAATTTATTATTTGAGTTTGTATATTTTTTAATTCTATTATTTCTTTATTTGTTTATTTATTTAATAAATAAATAATAAAATTTGAATTGTAAAAGTCTGGACAAATTGGGCTTCTACATAGAGAGCCCCAGAAGACATGGTTTAAACCAACTATTTGCAATCAAACAGCAGCCCCCATTCTAATTCCACAAAATTTGGGGCTTTCAGGATTTCATCACTATTTTCCCATCATCTGGTGTTTGCTTTGGAGCATTTTGCCATCTTCATTCCCCAAAGTTACCTGCATCATCTTATGTTGCTCCAACTCCTACACATATATGAATATATGTTGGAGGACGTAATAAGTTGCATAAAAAAAAACCTTGAAAAAATATATATATCTGAGTCGGACGGAAATATCTCTGCATCCATCACTGACTTCCTTATCGAGTAACATAACCCGGTCGTTTCTTTTATCGGTCTTTCATAAGGTTCAATATGAAGTCTGTAAACATCTGCTCATACCCAGGCATTTTCCCAATCCCTGCAATACTGTCAAACAATTGGGGAAGCAAGTCAGCATTTCTTGCAAGCTCAACTTTTCCAATAAAGAGAAAGGCACTTTCACATCTTAACCCGAAATAGCTAGGGAGAGGAAAGGTTCTTTTATTAAGGGTACTTGAGGGTTTGAAACCCGCTTTGCCCACGACCGGCCAAAAGGGAAGGACCTGTAATCATAATCGGGATAGCGAACCCAATTTCTTCAAGTAAAGAATAAAATGGACTTCAAACCAGCGGTAGAAAACTGGAAGTACAACCTGTTATAGAATAGAGGTACCACTTGCCAGGAAAGTAGTTGATGTCAATGACATAGAAATGATGCCTTGTTCCGTGCTCCCGGATAATGTCTAGGTTAAATAACCGAAGACCCTACACACAACACACAACAAAAAGTTGTTTAGGTATATCAGTAATGTGCAAAGAACAAAAAACTAACGGTCAAAATTTAAAAAAAAAAATACCAGTCTTTGTCGAAGTTCTTTTCCTAGCCTTTCGAGTAACGGCCAAGGAGGAAGCTCTGCAGTGGAAGGAAACACATATGTTAGATGGCCGACAAAGATGCTAAAGGCATTGCTTACGACAGTGTTTCACACTGCAACACAGTTCAAAGCAGGGTTTTGCAAAAATTATCTGAAAAACCACAACAAACTAGGTTTGAGCCAGCCATGAACATGTCTTCAAATATGCTCTAAATATAGTCGCATGATCGAACATTCATGTTTGAAGAACTAACATGAAGAATCAAGAAAGTGGCAAAGGAGGAAGGGTATCTTTAGATGCAACAACGTACCAGCCACACTAGGGTCCAAATCTGCATCATCTGCACAAGCAGCAGCACAAGAAACCCGGGGAAATCGGTAAACACCAACATTGGTTGAGAGCTCTCGTATGGTTACATCTGGTAAAGAGAAGTGCCTGACAACTTTTACGGCTTCTCCAACAATAAAAACCTTGAAGAGAACACCTCCTATGGACATTAGACGACAGCATTACAGCAGTTAGACATTGCTTGTTAAAGTTGGTAACTGTACAGTTTTTAAGTCGATAATAAATGCTGTAGTCAAATACCATGGTTAACAAATTCCTGAAGAACAAGTGGAGGTTCAAGTTTCTGGAGAGAGTATTAATCATAAGCAAGTGATAGTTCATGTGATTTTTCACTTCCATCATTAACCAATGGCTTCGCAACTGAAACAGATGGAAACATGCAAGTCCGATAAGAAAGAATTGCTATGAATAATAGGAGCACACTCGGGAAAAACAATAGAACCCAAAAAAATAAATCACATGGTTTGGGAGCATGATCTAGACAAAGCATTTCTATACTTCTTAAGATATAAGTTTGGCAATGGTCCAATGTGGATCTCTAAGGTAACTAACATAAATCATGAAACAGATTATTAAACTATGTACAATATAAATGGACCCAATAAAATGCTAAAACAACACATTATAAACTGTGCATACCAAGGGGCAGTCACAACCCAGCTTCGGCAACGAAGTCAGGAATGGATGGCGTGTCTCTTTTAATGACCAACCAAATTTTCCTGCATTGTAAAACATCACCATTTAATCTGATCAGCTTGGGAGTTTATTTTGAGATCCAACTCCTACTCGATTCTAATGTCAACAAAAGAAAAGCAGAAATTACCATAAGATTCAAATAATTTCATATCAGCAACACATTGTAGCATTGATTGGCGATTGTGCAGATGTTGTATAGCATCTGGAGGGTCAAGAACTAGGACTTTTGGATGTGTTTGTCTATATTCCTGCAATTATAAATCGCTTATTCATCAGATTGAATCATATGAATGCCACCCACCTAAATTCATGCCAACACCAAAACAATTGAAACTCAAATACAGCTCATACAGGCACCAAAACTCATGCCTAAATGAACTATTGAAACCTTAAAATAGCTCATACAGGCTACAAGATACTTTAAAAATGGAAAACCAACAAAAGAGGTCAGATATGACCCATTAAATAGCTAGATAAACAGACCCCCTCCCCCCCCCCCCCCAAAAAAAAAAAAAAGAACTCTCCAAAGATAAAGCAACATGAAACCATTTCAAAATCAACATGAATACACCTCACTATGGGAAAGTTTACAATAACTATATGCTAATGGAGAAAAATATATTGCATCTAAAGTACTTATTACCAACACCTATAGTTAAATGCTAATCGACTGGCAGCAGTCACTGTTATTTGTTTCCTAACATTTGAACCCACAACAGAAGGGTATATATATAACAACACTGGCTTCATAGTTCACACTAGATCATTCCAAGATACCATCATTCCCAAAAGGAAAAAGAAACTATAGGACCTAGAATTCAGACCAACCTCAAGAATCTGGCGCCACTCTCTTTCTGTCATCTGCATCAAAAATAAAAATGGTTCGTATTAGGGAAGACCATGCATGCAAAAGTGCTTGTTTGCACCCTTTCATTGCTTTCACCCCTCATTTCTTCCCGGAATGTAAGAAAGACAGTAAAACGCATGTCAAGAAATATACTTACTAACCTTGTGCAATACAATATCAAAAGGACCTTGGTCCGAAAGAGGTCTGCTTTGATCAATTGGAACAAACGATATCCCCTTATTCCTGCACCATTTCCAACATTTTGTACCCAGTTACAAAAATGAAAGAAACAACACATCAACAACAGAAAATTACACTTGTTTTAACATTATGCAGAGTATCATGTTGCAGATACTGAATAAAAAGAAGAGAAAAAAAAAGCTTTCTTTAGAGCCATGGAGGTAGTTCAAGGTTCAGCTTAAAGATATAGACTTTACTAAAAAGTAGTAGCAAATTCAATATATTATAGTATTATCAAATTCAAAAGCTTTTGCTTCAAGAAATAGTATAACTTTCTAAATATCTTCATGCATCATTTCCAAATAATCAAAAACTGAAATAGGTATATTATAATCACCACAATAAACTATAGACTCCAACTAAACGACAACATTAGACTCCAAAACGATCAACCAGAAACAAAGTTGCCTAAAAATCACAACCCATAAGAAAAAAAAAAAAAAAAACCCAGAAAGCCATTAAACAGAAGACTCACCTGGCTAAACCTTGGAACTTGGGTCGTATAAAGCTCTTAACTTTCTTAGATGTAAGGGCGTAACCGACAACAACATCATTTCTCTGTGGTGGTGGTGGTGGTTAAACTTCGATGGAACACAGCGACATCGTATTGGGTTCCTCTTCTTTTTTCGCCGTCGGTTTTTTATGAGGAAACTCCGATGAGTCGCTTAAGCAAACAAGAAAGAAAAACCCAAAGGGGAGAATACCAAATGCAAAGAGAGTATTTGAGGGAATAAATAGGCGTCTTGGGATTCAACGAAGAATCGCATTTGCATGCTTTTTGGATTGGTTTTTGGACGCGTATTATTTTCTTTGATATTAATAACCAAATTGCTCACTCGTGATGTTTTTAGAAAAAACTTAGGGTAAATTACACCTATTTTGAAAATGTGATAAAATAATTTTTTTTTTCACGTCAGTGACATATGGTAGCTGATGACATCGATGGTGTGTGGAAAACCTATCGCTGGTGTGTAGATCAGCTATATTAGCAAATTTTAGGGTTTAAGAAGGGGAAAAATTAGAACAGAAGAAGAGAGAAGAAGAAGAAGAAAATGGCCCCTCCATATCAGCCCACCAAGCCCTGCTCTTTCCCTTCCCTTTTCATAGGCCATCTCCATCTCATAAAAAGGCCCCTCCATTGCGCCCTTGCTAAGCTTTCGAAGCAGCACGGTCCAATTCTACTGTAGAAGAATGTTCAAAGGGTGGTGAGTTTCAGGATGTGGAGATGAAATCGATGTTTGTTGAGTTGACTCTTAATGTTATGTTGAGGATGATTGCTGGGAAGAGATATTATGGAGAAGGAGAGGAGAAAAAAAAAGTGTTTTTGTTTGGGAGGGAAAATGAAGCTATCGTCGAAACCCATGTCGAGTCCGGGTCGTGCTGAGAAGTATCCGCCACCATTGATGAGGTTTTTGAGAAGCACTGTTGGGAGTAGAAGCAGGGGGAGGTCACGTACAAGCCCAATGTTCGTTAGAAAAAAGAATACCGCCATTGAAACCCAAGAGCCTTCTTCGCCTAAAGTTACTTGCATGGGTCAGGTTCCTGTCAAACGCTCCAAGCAAACCGCTTCCAAATCCAGTTGACCCGGACTCCCCGAACGCCGTCGTAGCCGTTGTAAATGGATCAAAAACGCTCTGTTTTGTCATCATCTCCCTGGGAAAGTCAAGGCCAAGCTTGGTTTTGGATGCTCCTGGAATAAATTGGGGGCGTTTTTCCATTTGGGGTGTTGTAGAAAACCACAAATTGGAGAAGATTCATCGAAATTTGGTATCAAAACTGGAGATTCCGTACCAGAAGAAGAAGAAGAAGAAGAAGAAAAGAGTGAAGAAAATGAGAAGGAAGCTAAGATTTTCGCATCTTCTTCCTGTTCATCGCCACCCAAAAATGCATGTCTTTTAACACGTTGTCGATCTGCTCCGTACACAGTAGAGACCTTTTACCTGGCTTATTTACCTGGCAAGTTAACTCACGCATCAGCTAGTTAACTTATCACATTATTATTCCCATTAAATTCTTAATAAAAATTATTAATAAGTGATTATTTTATCACTTTTTAATAATATTAATAATTATTTTATTACATTTTCAAAATTAAATGATTGAAATATAAATCAAAGGATTGTTTGTTTTCTCGTATCAAAGTTGAATGACTGTTGATATAATTTACTCTAAAATTTATCGAATTTCTTCGTTGTCTTTAATTTATTTTTTTTGGGTTTCTTCAATTTATTTTATTTATTTTTTATCGAATAAACCATAAAAATAGTATCTTATGAATAATTTAAATTACATTTTAATGATTGAATTTCAATTTGTTATATTTTATTCATGAAATAAATCTCAAAATTATTTGTTGTATATATAAAAATAATCCATCGAGTCAACATTTAATTGCACAATTCTTTTGGACGTGAGAACAGATGGGTTTTGTATTTTCCTTTATAGAAACCGGACACACCCTAATTTTCACTAACTCCCATGGTTTCTTACTTCTTATCTCTTCTTTTCCTTTTGTATTTATTTCTTCTCCCTTCACAACACTAGGCTGCCGCCCAGCTATTTTCACCGTCATCCGGCGCTATTTCCGACCAAACCCACATCCAAAATGCTCCATTCTTCATCATCTTTCACCTTCTCGGATTAGATTTCCTCAAAACTCACTTGAGAGGTTCGAAAACACAAAGCCAAAGATCGAAAAGGAGTGACCCGATTTGCCTTTCCTCGTCGTCTGACCGCCGCGATGCTTCAGTCATGTCTTCCTATTATTCCAACGCATTCTTTCACCGTGGGGATTCTCCGATTGATACCCAAAACTTGAAAGACCCACAAACCCCAAATGGGTCTTGGATTTACCTTTATTCACTTCTTCTCCTCTCATTTTCTTTTCTAATTTTCGGTTGCTATTTTTTTTTTTTTCAGATGTTGGCCCTCTTGATGGGATTTGGGCATCTCAAGTATTTATCGGTATTGAGGTTGCACGGTCTGAGGCTGGTATTTTGTTGAATCAACGAAAGTATGCTGTAAAGTTGATTCATGATACAAAGTTGGGGGGAGCTAAAACGACAATCACCCCTTTGGAACAGAATCAGAAGGTGACATGGTATGAGTATGATGAATTAATAGAAGCCAAGTCTGATGATGAGTATGCTGATGCTGCTCATTATCAAAGGCTTATTGGGCGATTGTTGTACTCAACACACACAAGGCTGGATATAACTCTTGCGGTGCAACGTCTTAGTCAATTTATGTAGAGGCCAAAGAAGTCACATTATTACGCTGCTCTCTGAGTGATCAGATGCATAAATGAAAATCCTGGTTGTGGGCTGTTTTCTCCAACAGGTGGTTTACAGCTGATGGTTGTGATTTTGATTGGGCATCAAGTCCCATGACGAGACAATCAGTATTGAGATTTTGTGTTAAGCTTAGGGGTTCCTTGCTTTCATGGAAGTCAAAGAAGCAAAGCACTGTCACGTTCTTCAAAAGAAGCCGAGTATCGAAGTATGGCTTCAATAGTGGCTGAAGTCGTGTGGTTAAGCAGCCTGCTTAAAGAACTTGGTGTTGAGCACAAGGAACCAACCATGTTGTATTGTGACAGTAACCAGCAACAGAAATAGCTGCAAATCAAGTCTCCCACGAGACTAAACATATAGAAATAGACAACCACTTTATACGGTAAATAGATGCTAACTAATTTTTCTAACCTCCTAACCATATTTAACAACTAACATTCCTACACTCTCCCTCAAGTTGGAGGGTGATATATGTCTCGCACCCTCAACCTGGATAATAGATGCTCATGTTGTTGAGCTCTCAGACCTTTGCATTTACCATGGTCTGAAACCCTAAACTCAGGTTAGATACGGGCTGTTTGTCAGTCACACTTCATATCTCTTCGGATTGTTAGGATCACCAGCACCAATGTCAAAATCCACAATAGATGAGATGAGATCCTGCTTTCACATGTTCAATATTTCCCAGTATGACCTGGGGCCGGCACAGTATAAGATGTTTTACACCATTCAGATTATCATCTCTAAGCTTTACACTGGGAGAACTAATCCGACAATTAATGCAAAACTTACTAACAGTGTAAAAAGTTCAAAAATAAAAGAAAAGGAAAACAATTATGGATTAGAGAGATGAACTGGTCAAGCCTAAATTATGGGTCCAATGAACAGTATACAACCACTGAAGAACTCTGATGCCCATTTCTTTTCCAAGTTGCAATTTTTAGAACTATAGTAAAACAAATCTGAAACTGTGAACTGTAAAGTCTTTAATTTGTCAACCAGCCTGTGGTAAACAATTGAAAAAGCAAAATTAAGAAGTGTTCATACTTTATAGGTAAACTCCGTTACAAGCAAAAAGAAACATCTTCATCTGATTAGCATGCAGCCTACTTACTATATATGAACGGTATGAAGTTAATATCTCCTCGAATTTGGCAGGAGGAAGAGAGTCCCTCAACTTCCTTAACAATTTTTGAACGGGAATATTTGTCCTCACTGGACCTACAAGAAAACAACCTCCTAACTTCTAAACCATATAAAGGAGAGGAGAAAATAGAAGAACCAAAGACACCAAGGAGAGTATAAAAGTTTACCCTGCATGTTACCAAAAGGTTTGAAACTCACAACACTCTCGGGAAGAATATACATGTTCGCAATATTTGACCATACTACATGCCACCTTGGGTTTCTAGGATCATCAGAACCAGTATCAACATTCACACTTGATGAGAGATATTGTTGAGATCCAGCTTCCACTTTCTCAACATTTCCCAATATAACTCGGCACAAAATAAGATGTCTCACACCATTTTCATCCGCATCAGCTAGAATTGCACTGCAACGGTTAATCCAACAATAGAACAGATCAAAATACAGCTTTTAGGCCAAACCAAGCAATACCTCATAGTTTGACTACAAGTGTTAAAACCATCCATGTGAACAGATCATGATTAAGTTGTTTTTTCATCCTTGAGATCAACAGGTATAAGGAAAGGAGACTCTATGAACCTCTCTATTAGTATTCAACAACAATCATGAGATTATAAGGAAATCATGCACACTAGCTAAAAAAAGAAAAGCATATTTTGCAAGTCAAAGGGAACCGCTATTTAGAGTTCAGCGTCATAATTATATATCTCAAACTTGTACACATCTTATTTGAAACAGCAGTACACAATTAGACTGTATCTCAAAGGCAAGCCAAAAATTGGCACTGTACCAACTTGACTTGAATTACTATCGAAGCTAAGTTGATTTCAGTCTAGAACTAAATGGTGACCGAGCCACTAAAGTAAAACTAGGCAGCTAACTGGGAAAAAAAACGTAATGAATTACCTCAAGTGTGGCAACGCAATGGGAGACAGATAAATGCCAATCCCGTAAACATCAGGAGGCGGAACCTTACTGGGCAACCCAAAACCATAAGCCAGAACGCTCCCCACAACCTTGGCGGGAGCCCCATACCATGCATAAGTCACATTTGAAGTGCCTCTTTCAGCCTTAGTACTCTCGATCTGTTTCTGGAAAATCTCAAGCCTTGCCTTGTCCAACTGCGTTTCCCAATTGCACTGATAAATCGAAGTAACCGTAGCTCCATTATCTACCCTGCGTTTTCCGTCAAAGAAATGGTTATAAACGACCATATACTCTCTCTCTGTTTCTTTCAACCTTTTCGCATTAGGCAATTCAGCAGTTCTTATCACATTTACTCCCACGGCTTTGTCAGAGGAACTATCAGACTCATCAACTTTCTTTCTTTTCGAAGAAGTTGGATCAATTTTACTCACAATCTCAATCTCAGAAGTGCGATTATTCTTCTTTTTGCAGTCGCGGCTAATATCATCATTCCTTTCGTTTTCATATTCAGTTTTGCACAAATCTTCATCGCAGAAAAAAACTTCGGGGAAAAAACACTTGCCATCTTCATCGATCCAAGCAACTGACCGCCAATTTCCTGTGGAGTAATTGATCTGCTGCATCCTCTTAAAATCAATTATATACTTTGCACCGTCGATCACTGCTTCAATAATCGGTTTCCGCTCCAAGAAACCTGTACGCACTGTTTGTAAATCATCATCCGAGAAATTCAACCAAGAACCACAGCGATAGTACATGAACCGCGACGGAACCGCGCTCCGTTCGAAATTCGCATTGTTCTGCCAGAAAATTCGTCTCGAACAACAAGATTGAATCCGGCAGTAGCAGCCACCGCTGCCGCGTTTCCTTGGACTGGTAGATGAGGAGAACGATGGCGGCGAAGGAGGACCCCCAACGGCTTCCACCAAATCGTTCATTTTCGCCGCCGTTGATTCTCCTGGTCCAGCCAGTTGATTTGCTTGAATTCTTTTCCCTTGAAAGTTGAAAAGTTTCAACAATTAAAAGTTGCTTACAGTTCTCAAAAGGTTTTCAAAGGAAAGAAAATTTTCCTCAAACGAAAAAACACCACTCCTAGTGGTCTGGTACGATTGGAAGAGAAATTAATTTAAGCGCGCTGAGAGTGCCTTGGAAATTACAGAATTAGGTCTTGTGTCAAGGCAAGAGACGTATAAGGCCGAATGGCGGGGAATGTATAAGGGCGTTTTGGGTTAAATAAAGGCGGTTATGAATTTCGGGGCGCACGGAGAGTGCCGTTTAAATTACAAAATTAGGTCTATGCGACTCTTTTTATGGTTGATAAGTACATTTTTAGAAAAACAGAAAAGAATGTTTTTGAAAAAAGTGATACATAGCGCAGTAAGGAAGTTTGGTTTATTAATATTTAGCGTTTCCAATTATTATCAATAATTATAATTGAAAGTTATAATATCTTTTGGAAAAGTTAAATATTAATTAAGTTATATATAATATTTAAATAAATTAATATAATAATACATGAAATATTTAAATAATTTAATATAATGATATAAAATATAAATTAATTTAATATTATATATATTTTTAAATAGTTAATATAAATAAGAGTATTTTGATTTTTCACTTCTAAATGCAAAAACCAAAAACACTTAACCTAATTTTTGTTTGGGTAAATTACATCAACAGTCACTTAACTTTGATATTGAAAAACAAATAGTCACTGGGTTTACATTTTATTCCCTCAACTTTAAAAATATGACAAAACAGTCA
The DNA here is from genome assembly GCA_039519145.1 of Kokia cookei. NCBI lineage: Eukaryota > Viridiplantae > Streptophyta > Magnoliopsida > Malvales > Malvaceae > Kokia > Kokia cookei. Next base: position 21,498,156 of record CM076902.1, read on the forward strand.
TTTTTCACATTTTCAGTCACAAACGTCACGGAACAGTGACATGACAGTTGACGGTGTCGGAGGAGTGTGGAAAACGTCCAGCTGGCCGGTTACATTTAACAAAACAGTCACTCAACTTTGAAAATGTGATAAAACAATCACTAAAGTTATCTAAAAGTGACAAAACAGTCCTCTACTTACTACTCAATTTTCTCTTTTGAATTTTCTCGAAAAATTTTAGTAAAAGCCTTATGAGATGTGAAAGGAAAGGGAAGTCTGGATTGTTCTGTTTGACTCCATAAATGGCTTTTTTGTACTGCAATAATCAAGTAAGAGATTCTTATTTTACCAACACATGTCATGGAAGATCCTGTTCCAAAGCTCAAGCTTGTCTCGAAAAGATTCTTCATTTAATTTCAAGCATCCCACCACCATGTGAAATTAACCCAAACCCTTTCAAGAAGAGAGGGTTCAATATTGATTTAAACTTGAGATTAGGCTCTTTTGTCGACGACGATGACGAGAACGAAGAAAAATCCGATTGTTTTGCTAAGAAAAGTTTCAATGAAGAGAAAGCAGGTACAGGTGAAGCTACAGCAACGGATGTTTCTCCTGATGTTACAAATATTCAAAAAAGTGAAAAGTTTAAGAGCAACACTGAGGGTGAAGTTAAAGCTTCGACAGCGGTGTTTCATGATTCATTGAATTTGCTAATAGAAGTGTAAGATCCGCGTTTTTGAACCGGAGTTGGAACAGTAATAGGGTAGAATTGAGAATCAGACTATGTACCTAAAATAAGAAAAAGTTAGAAAATTAAGGATTAATTAGTAATTGTAAGAAAGGAGAAAGAACTAAATAGTAATTTAATCAAATTGAATTATGAGTCAACATGGGAATTAGATTGATTGAGGAGAGGCAAAAGAGTAATTTGGTGAAAGATTTTTTTTGGAGGCAAAGTTTTGGGGCCAAAGTATAAAGTTGGAAGGCCCAGGGACTAAAAGTGCAATTTTACCATTTCTATTAAGTGAGATATTTTAAGTGAGATTTCTAGAGAATTTGAGAAAGGTTAAAAAAATCAATTAGAAGGAAAAAATATCAGCTCTTTTCATAGTCCAACCGTTCATGCCATTCTCTCTTCCATCCAACTTTTGATTTTATTCCAAATAGGTCCTTCCATCATTTTTAAGCCCTCCAAGCTCCAAAATCTCCTATTTTCTTTGAAATTTATGAAAAAAAAGTATAGAAGGGGGTTATTAGATACCTCAAACTTCTTATAGAATTCATTTTGAGGTGTTAGAGAGCATAGGGACTAAATTGAGAAATTTTGAATTCAAGGGTTAAGGTAAGAAATAGTTAAATTCTCATGACATACATGTATTTGACTGTTATTTAGCATGAAAATTATTGAATTATAGCTTATAGCTTATATGTGTTTATGTGAAATTGAAGAGAAAGAGAAGAGAGACAATGATTAAATTGAAGAGAAAGGAAAAGAGAAGAGCAAAGAGTGAAAAGAGAAGAAAATCAGCCTTTTTATTGTAAGTACTACAAAAGCTTTAATTTATAGTTTACTTTCTCTAATGATATATGGATTATTAGCATAAAAATTGTTATCTAGGTACATAGTTTGAATGTTTACAATGACAAAATGAAGGGATTAATGTGTGATTGAGTAAAACAGTTTTCGATAGAACAGAGGATTAACTTCAAAAATTCACCAAAAATTGTATATAATGAGTTAAGGTTAGAATTATAAATTTAATTAAAGCTTATTGAGTTTAGTTTCATATGGAAGAAACAGTGAAATAAAAGGAATTGTATATTTCGAGATATACTAGTTTTTGTGTAACAAGGTCAGAGTAGATTCGAGTTCCCCTATTCTGACTTTGAAAAAATCATAGAAAAATGCAGAAAAATCATTAGAGGCTGAAATTTTTATGGATAAATCCTTAATGAGTCTATTTTCAATAGAAATAGACAGGAACATCATTTAATCTCTGTACTAAAAGATAGATAATTTTTAGCGAAGAAAGGTCGAAATTGTCAGGCTGCAGAGAATGGGTAAATTGAAAGAATTTACTGTACAAATTGGCTAAAGTAAAAATTCTGAAAATTTTATGGTAAAAATATTATTGAGTCTAGTTTCAGAAACATCAAGATGATATTAATTTTGGATTTTGTAGCTCAAGATATAAATAATTTAGTGACTGTGACTCAAATTGACAGCTTTAAAAATTAATGTGAAAATAAGATAAGGTTATTATGATATATATGTGATGAACAATGTATATGTGAAATATTATGTGTTTAATTATAAATATTGATTGTGTAATTAATTGGTGACATTGTGAATTTATTTGAGAAAATAAAGGTGAGAAATACATGATTATGTATATGTGAAGAGAAATGAAAATGTGATGAATAAATTGTGGATAATGAGGTTAAGTGAGATTATGCCCATGTAGATGAATTAGAACCGTTGTGATATTAGTGGCATGTCATTAAGGAACGCTAGTGCGCTTTTGTTCAGCACTGTGTGTGCTTCTGTTACCCAGCACTGTGTGTGCTTCTGTTCAGCACTGTGTGTACTTCTGTTCAGCACTGTGTGTGCCTATCGTTTCCCAGCACTTTTGTGCTTCTGTTTCTCCAGCACTTATGCGTTTCTGTTAAGTACTTCGGTACTTTCTGTTAGTTTCGTTTATCCAATGGGTTCTATGATAGTCTACAATGGGCTAAATGGTGGAAAAGTGGAAGTAAGTATGAAATGTGTCATAGTGGTAAGTTATATGATACAAGTGAGTAAAGTAAAAGCTTATAAGTAAGAGTATTTAATTGAATTTACATTACTTTTGTAGTGCTTACTACGCCTTCACCGGCTTAATGCGTAGGTACAAAAGCTACGGAAAGCTAGAGTCGAGCAAGGGACCTCTCATCACATCACATCACATCACTCTTGAAGCTCAAGTTTAGGTAATTTACTTTGAAGTAAAATGACATGTACAAATGGTACTTACATGTGACCCTCATGGAAGGAAAAATGTTGAGTTGGAATGCTTTGAGTTGATGAAATGAAATGATGATTTTTGGTTGAAATTGTGTTTTGGACTAAAAAAAATTATATTTTATTTCTTTTAAATCAATTTTAATTATACATTATTAATTTAAGATATTTTGAATCAAGAAGCCTAAAAATGCATCGATTAATGAAAAAAAAAATTTACATGACTTGATTTTTCTGTACTGAACTTTAATGTAATATTTCTATACCGAGTTTATACATATGAACTGAGTATAGGGGTATTACAAGAAGCGACATAGATGATTTTAACCAGGGATTTTTACTTGAATGAAAAGAAAAAGGAAGTTGAAGAGATTAAAAAGAGTGGTGGCGACAGTAGCAAGGAGTCAATGGAAAAGGTTAAAGACGACATAGTTAACATTATTAAAGAAGGGTTGGAGGATTTTGAGACATAGCGTCATCGGTGGTTCGATCAAAGAGAGGGCAGAGTCAAGTTTTGCCACTCAAGTTTAGAGACTCGATTTTGGAGCCATGGAATAAGCCAAGAGGACTATTTTGTCACTTTTCGATAACTTTAGTGACTATTTTGTCACATTTTCAAAGTTGAGTGACTGTTTTGTTAAATATAACTGGTTAGCTGGACGTTTTCCACACTCCTTTGACGTCGTCAACTTTCATGTCACTATTCTGTGACGTCTATGACGGAAAACGTGAAAAAGAACTGTTTTGTCACATTTTCAAAGTTAAAGGATTGAAATGTAAACCCAGTGACTGTTTGTTTCCCAATATCAAAGTTGAGTAATTGTTAGTGTAATTTACCCTTTTTGTTTTTGGGTTGAAAAATATTTTTTCACCGCAATTTTGATTCTAAAAGTCGGGCATTCTTCGTTGTTTTTGGAACCTCAAATGCAATAAAGTTGTAAGTCGCTTTTCACTTTAATTACTTATGCCATAATTGATTTTGTTTTTTTTTTTCGATTAATATTTTAATTATTTAATCTTTGAATTTAATATTTCGTTCATGTAAATAATGAATGCCAAATTTAATATAAATTAAAAATTTTAACTATTTATTTTATATAAAAATATTCAATCCTTAAATATATATTAATATATATAGAGTGTTTTAGATTGATATGATAAACATATTGAATTGATTCGAAAATTCACATGCATGTCAAGTATAATTATTTTGATAAATTTAATTGTTAATCATTAAAATATGTATCATACAAGAAAATACGAAAGGATGTAAAATTATTTTAATTTTACATTGAAATAAATAGTAATTTCTCAACAAAAAAAAACATATACTACATATAAAATAACATAAATATATAGTGAAGGAGCTAAATCTAAAGAAAAAAAGCAATTTACCTATTAATCTTTAATAAAAGCACCTCATATACATCATTAATTCATTTATCAAGAATATCATAGAAAAGGGATTATAGTTATAGAACAATAGTATAAAAATAGGGTTGTACCTATTTTGAATTGAAATTTTACTTGTGATACTTTAAACGTTTTTTATTTTTTAATTCTAAATCTCTGTATTCAGAGATGATTTTGAGTTGGGGTAGACGGTAATTAAAAATATAATTAAAGTAATGATTGTATAAAGTTGAAAGCATAATAAAAATTTTATGTTTTTAAAATTTAATGATATGATTTATTTTATTGGTGTTTAAAAATTATAATTTTTAGGATAAATTTAATATAATTTATTCTCATAACATATATTGTCTCAATAATAATTGTTATAAACCTTTGACGTACAATTTTGTATGGTGCTTAATTTAAAACTCAACACTTTGGTTATGAAGAAAGAGCAAGGCAGCAGCAATAGCAGAAACTTTTATCCTACAATTTTGTTTCTGAAGATAACACAAAGTACCTTGTTAATTTCCACTAAATTCTTTCTTAATGAGCAACCTTTTCCATTATATTCCATATATAGAATTTTTGTAGCACGGTCGAAGACTAAACTCCGACGACACTCTTTGACCTTTTGCAGGCAGTCCGGCCGGAAGAACAATGATCTTCAACAAGGATCATCCTTGAAGCTGAAAGGGCTTGTATGCCTGGAGACTTTGAATCAGTCCTTGAACAGAAGCGGCAGCAGCAATGAGTGAAACAATCAAGCAGGCCCAGGTCAGTATTTTGAGCCGCATCCATTTGGACGAGTACTTAGCCATTTTCGTCTGTGCAATGTGCATTTCTATTGGGAAATAGACTACTAATGGCCAAAACGAGCCAGCTCCAATAAGACCCAAGAAGTTATTGAAGAAAGGAAAAAGCATGGCTATAAATGCTGTTACAATAACGTATGTTGTCCTCCAAACCAACCTGAACCAGTTGATGTAATACACACCACAGACTGGAACTCTTACAGCCTGTTTACTTGTAATGAACCTGTTACCCGGCCATCGCCTCGAGCACCAGCCCTCCACGAACCCGAACAACGGTTGGGCAAAAACCTGGATGTATATGTGATATGTCAATCATGTTACTTAGACCTGTCAACCCCTTGGGCCTTAGGCTTTAGGAGCCTAAATGGTATGCAAGAATTAGAGAATTTACCTGATATGCACCAAGAAGATGAATGGAAATACAAATGTTGGCAATGTCAATTAACCAGAAGGGTTCATAAAAGCCGAAGCCAGTAAGGAAATTCCCGGGTGCATCGTTTCCGAAGGCTGCATAACCAACAAGGCCGCAAAGTACATAGAATATAGTTGTTGTTGATACTCCAATAGCGGCTGCTCTCTTCATTGCTTTGTTCTCTGGTACAACTGGGCTCCATTTGATTGTGTCCTGAAAATAAATAATAATCACTCAAATGAGATAACATAGAGTGTAAATACGAACGCAGTGTCTCAACTTCTAGCATATATCAAAATACTTTAAAAAAAAAATTAAAGGGTTTATGTAAGAATCTGGAAAATGAGAGAACCAGACATGCCTGTTAATAATAGTAAGAAATAGGAAAAGAAGTGGTCTAATAGTGCAGCCTATATATCAGCACAAATAAATAATATGTTTTTGTGTCTTTGGAAAGTGCTTTTAGTGCATAACATGTTGGAGGTTAAATGTCTGAATTTTAGAAATGAAAATCGTAAAAAATGGAAAATATATAATCTTGCCTCAATCTCGATGAGGACGTTGGAGAAAGAATAGGCAAAGGCAATGTCCCCTATAGCTTGGAGTGTCCTCCAAACCTTTTCAGACCCCGACACGTCCACCCCTACTGTCACTCCTGTTAAGGTTGTCCTTACATCATCTTCCCCACCTTATTCACACCAAATTCAAACCACAAATTAATTACATGAAATTCAATACAACAGAAAACCAAATCTATTGATCAACTTTGTTTGTAATTCAGCATTACCTGCAACTTTGGCAATGGAGAGTCCGAGGCCAATGAAAGAATAAGCGAAAGACATGGCGGTTGCTATGATTGAGAGCCATGAAAGCTTGGCGAAGTTGGGGATTTGGCTCAGAACTATCTGAATGCAGCCGAAGATGACCATGAATGGGAAGTTTGATGTCTCGCATTTCGCATAATGCCCATGTTTGTGGAAGCAATTCGACCTTTTCACCGCCCTGGTTACAAGGGAAATCAAATACAAACATAAAGAAGACATCAAAAAGGGTTAGTTTAAGAAGAGAAATTTCGAAGTCTGGAAAAAGATTATACATACACCATGCTAATAGATGAAGTGATAGTGTAACCAATGGTTATTCCAATAAGATTCATGTACTGAGCCAATCCACAAAGCTGGACTTTTCTTCCTCCCAAGTATGCTCTAACAGCATCCATGTAAGTGTAGTTTCTTTGTCCATGGACAGGGTCAGGAGCCCTATAGGCATCAGCAAGGAGAGTAGAGGTGAAGTAAGTGATGAAGGAGAAAACCACTAGAACAGCCGGACCACCCACCCAACCCAACTGAGCAACCGCCCATGCAAGCGATAGCACTCCTGACCCGATCACCGCAGCGATAATATGAGCACTTGCAGTTACCCAAGTCCCTTCAAATCAAAATAATACAATATTATATTATTTATTTACATAAAACATGTAAAGCCGGGATATATATATATATATAGCATATTTCAGGTAAACTAACCGGTTCTTTTGACACGACCATCATCGTCCAAGTTGTTGTTGACATCACCATTCTCATAATCTCCAGGGATTTTCTCGACGAACATGATGAAGCCAAGGTCAAATAAAGATGAAAAGAAAATATAACTGAGTTTTAAGGCTGTATGTATGATAAATTGTGAGGGGCTTAGAGAGAAATATGGAACATATATAGAGGCTTAAGCCTGGAACTGATGAGGGGTGGAATTGTTGACAGGGTTAGGGCAATGGCCGCACCATCGACGGTCGTCATTGTGGTTTCTAGGTCTTCTCATACAAGCGGTCCTCAGTTCCGCCCGTATATTTGTTTTAGGAACTATGCATGACATCTGGTAAACTAGATTGTTATAAATAGAAATTCGAGTACAACTGCAATTGGTAGCAAACAGCTCCAATCGACCATATCAACCGAGCAAGAGATAGTATCCCGTTTGCAGACAGGTGAAAGAACAATTTAGATTTTCAAAAACAAAACAAAATAATTTAGCAATAAGGGGAGCAAACTCAAACTGGAAACTACTCAACCTCCAAAAACAACTATTTAACCAAAAAAAAAATGAATATATACATTTATTTTTATATTAAATTAATATAATTATTTGTGTAAGTAATATATCAATATAAAATGATGTTAATCCAGTAATATTATTAATAATTTATAAATATTTAATCAAATTAAAATTTTATATATAAAATCACACTAATTAAAATCTACGTACGATGTTACACATTGCATAAAATTTACAAATATATTTTCAATTCAGTAATGTTGTTTTTCTCAATTCTTTGCAGGCTATGATTTTTCTTTGCTTGAAATTTGGAGGTTCAGAACAAAGGTTTTATTTCTTTTGCATCATCAAAGACAATTTTGGTGGATATGAATTTCCATCATCATTGAATAATTCGGTTTGAGTTTATTTTTGTCTTTTCAAATATCTGTAATGGGTAAGTGGGACTGATTTTTTCCAGCCATCATTCAATGAATACCAGTTATATTTTCAAATAAAAAAATTAGGCTTCACGGTTTAGTTGATCGGGTTAATATAAAATTTTAAATCTATCTTTTAGGATTGAATTTGACTTGAAAAATGAGTTTAAAATTTTGTTTAAATTCGATTCAGATAAAAACGTTAAATTTGAGCTTGGCTCAATTTACCTGTATTAAATTTTTTATACTTTTTATATAAAAATAAATGTTAAAAATATAATACATCAAATACACTAAAAATATTAAAATAAATGTTTCCCAACAAATTGAAAATACATTAAAAAAAGTTTTTATACTTAAATAACACTAAGATGGTTGCAACTTAATAAGCAAATGTCTCTAAAATAGTAGCAAAATTAATAATAAAATAAGAGTTATACAATATCCAAACAATAACAACAAAATATATAATAGCAATATAATAGCAAAATGACAATAAAACAACATCAAAATGATAGCAAACAACAGCAAAATAGTAGCAAACAAGAATAAAAAACAGTGATAAAAAAATTAGGCAAATTCGAGCCAGGTCCAAAATAAAAAAATCTTACCTGAGGCCCGATCCATTTAGAAAACGAACATTATTTTTTGTCCAAATCTTTTTTCAGACCTATATTTTTTTTCCAAATCCTCTCACTTTTCAAACGAATCTTCGAACCTAGACGAGTGACCCGATCCATGATGATGTTTACTTTCAATAACAACATAGTAAATTTTAGATTTAACAAATAAAAGATAATCTCTGTAGCTAGAAAGATACTGTATAGGATAATAAACAAATTCATCTACCTTTATCTATTGATTTAATAGGAGCCTCCTCTGTATGCTATGTATTGCAAATGCAAAACTCAGCCTGTTACCTAGCTTGAAGGTCTTGTTTCCAAGAAAGGTTTAATTGAATAAACAATCCTGAAGATTGGGTCTTGAGATCAATTTTATAACACCCCGCATCTAATCCGATCATCGGACTCGAACGAGTAAATGTTATCATAGATAAACACTTTTATGAAACAAGTTAAAATTATATATATATATATATATATATTAGCAGAAATCAATTTTTAGAACTATTTTGAATTAACTCAATTTTTTTTAAAAGAATTTTCGAAGTCTAAGGGACTTTTACCGATACTTGGGGTCCAAACTACCGATACAAATAGGGTACCGTCAATACTTCTAAGGCTACTAACGAAACAAGTCATTTCGCTTACATAATCTTTATTAACCCTATTACGTGTCATTTATAACTATTAATCCAAAACGATCATAAATACCAACATGAGAAACGGATAATGTGACAATGCTTCGACGAGATTCCAACCGGTCGAGCCTTCTGATGATCTACAGAACAAAAGAAACTACCATATAAGCAAATAATGCTTAGTAAGCTCGTATAAGAGTACTTAACTTACCGATCATATCTATATAACGAACAAAAAATTCTTCCAAGGTTCATGCAACCTATTACCATAAGCATTCAATGTGTACATCATTTAACATTTTATTCCAAATGTACAATCCAAATGTCACTCTTCTTACATCTCAACATTTTTGTTATGCTTTCTATACTTGTTCTACTTTTCCTACTCACGCGTTCAACATCAACCACAACCACTAGCTTTATTGGTAAGTTCAACAAGAAACCATACATCCCATGTTCTTAATTATTTCCTTTGGATTCTTCTTTACTTTTTTGTTTTTTGGGTTATAATTGAAGGAAAGAAAGTCATTGAAGAGATTCGAAGAAACCTAATTGACGTTAAACCGCCTCCAAATGATGATCATGAAGGATCGGGCTTTTAATTTTGAATGTCATCATATAAATAATTTGGAGAAAAATAATTTTACTTGGACGATTACAACTCAACTCAAATTATATATGCCATATATTTTTATTTTTCTTCTCATAGTTATGTGTAATTTCTTATGTAAAAGTTTTATTTGATTAATTAATAAATTATGTAATGTTGATGTTTTTTTATCATATTTATTATTATTATTATTATTGGTGACAGAAGAGAGCTTGGCTTTAGGAAGAAACCAAAGTTTTTACATAAAACAATCCGTTGAAAGGTAGTCACTAGCTTACCGCTAGAGAGAACCCGGTTCATCTTTGATGGTGCTTGATGAAGTTTGTAATTAGAGATGTCAATAGGGCGGGGTAAGTGCAGAGGTGCTCCCTCCGCATTTATCTCCGTAAAAAATTTTCATCTTCATTCTCATTACGAGTACAAAACTCAAAATCATTCTTGCCTCACAATCCGCAAGATTAAAACCATCACCACCCCACCACTCACGTGGGTCTCGAAACCCACCTAATCCCTGTTATATCCGCTCTACAACCCATTCATATAATATATTTATAAGTATCAATTAAATAAATATAAACAAAAAAAATTATGAAAAAGTATGAAATATTTATCCTCTGGACTTCTATCACATATGTGACATTATTCTAATTATCACCATTTAAAAAAAATAAGTTGTTGCAACCCTTTAATTGGTAAATAAAATATAACTTCAACAAGATTTTAAAAAATTTAAAAAATAAAGTCCTTACATTTTATCAAAATACAAACAATGTCTTAAATACATCATAAATGTCTTCAAATGCAACATAAGTACAAAAATTCCAAAAATCAATTGGTAGATATCACTTATGTATTAGATTAAACTATCCAAGGCTCTCTTTGTATGGGGAAAGTATAGAAAGTTCAACTATAATTAAACTTAATCACTTTAATATTAAATTACTATAATACTTATCAAGATAAATATTAAATTAATATTAATATTAAATCTTATTAAATTAATAAAATATTTATCTACAAGATAAACATTAAATTTAATATTAAGATAATCACATTAATATTAAATTAATAAAATACTATTAAGATAATTATTAAATTAAATTATTATAAATTTTTATTTTTTAAATATGCTTATTATATTATGAGGGGTGGTGGCCGGGCGGGTATAAGGTCATATTCACGCTTGCCCCCATCACCTATGACGAATCTAATTTTTGTTCCCATCCTTGCCCTACCACTCGCAAAACCTGCACCCATCCCTACCCAATTAGATGCAAAATGGGGCAGGGGATCGGGCAGGTAAAAGGTCATACTCACGCTTGTCCCATCACTTACTACGAATCTAATTTTTGTCCCCATCCCACCACTCGCGAAACCTGCATTCATCCCTACCAATTGGGTGTAAAGTGGGGCGGGGCTCAATGAAATCCGCCCCACTGACATCTCTATTTGTAACCCATCCAAACTTTTGATACAAAATTTCACGTCAAATCAAGATAAATATAGTAATTTTTATAATAAATTATTTCAAAAATTACGGATGAAATGATAAAAATTTATATTTTCTTTTTTTTAGTTGTAGACTTATTTGGAAATTTAATTTAATTTTAAGATTAAAATTGAAGTTTCAACTACCAAAGGAAGACTGATCTTGTAAGTAACTTTTTTTTTCATTTCAAATAAGTTAGTGGCGTGTTTATTATTATTATCCAATTATGTATCAATACCGTTATTTTATGTTGACGTGATATTAATGAATCAATCCGATGATAACACGTGAAAATCTTTAAATATAATATGCGGTGATAGAAATTAAAAATATTTAGAAAACTATTAAAATATATAAATTAATAAAAAGGTATTAATTTGTCACATCAAAAATGAATCTAGATAGAAGATTGTCTAGATACATCTAAATCTAGACGTTCATTTTCATTCGCGATGTATTTTTTACTAGGTTTGTAGGTTTTTAATATTTTATAAAATATCATGTTATTATTATTTTGATATTAAAAAATTATATATAATTGTGTAATATATAAATTAATAAAAAAGTATAAAAAAAAATTTTACATACAAAATGAATTTGATTAGATGGTTATTCAAATTCAAATTCATCTAGACAACTATTTATCCAATTTATTGTAGACGTGATTTCAGTTATTTTATATATTTATAATTTTACAAATTTTAATTCTTTTACATATTTTATGTATTCTTAAAATAATAATAACATTAAACACTAATATTTTATAAAAAAAATTAAAAATATATAAACTTACTAAAAAATATATCTAGAATTAAATTGGACAAATGTGTGTCCAGATTCAAATGTATGTGGATAATAATTTGTTCAAGTTCATTCTTAATTGAAAAAAGGTATTTTTTTTAATTAATTTATATATTTTTTAAGGTTTTTATTTTCAAATTTATATATGTTGTCATGTGTCCTACTAATAGGCTATTGCGTGTCACCATCAAATTAGTTAACAATGCCACATCAACGCAAATTAATGGTGTTAGTGCAAATGTATCAACTTGCATGATGGAATACAAGTTCAAATACCAACTAAGTAAAAAAAAATTTCAACTAGATGCTTTTGGACAAATTTGAAGGCAAACTACATACTTACCCTAAGTTTAATTAGATTAGTATTTTTATTAAAATCTTTTAAGACTTTTGTGATATGTTAGATGAATAATTATAGATTATTTTTATTAAGATGACTTGATTTTATTAATAATTAGAATAGAATTAAATTAGGAGTCCTCAATGCACCAAATCATTCGTGTTTTTTTTTTTTTTCTCTTCACCATTCATCTTCCCCGCCAATTTTTTTAGTGTCGACTTTTTGGGTGGAGATTAGGCCATGGCATTCTCCCAACGGCTAAGAGATGTGCTATTTTCTCTCAATGTGCAGATCCTAGGTGTCCTCGGTGTGGGGCTCCAAAGGAGGATGCCATGCATGCTCTGAGGGATTGCCCTACTTCAAGAGATGCTCTAATTTCATATAGTATTCATAATGACTTGCTCTGTTTGTCTTTTTGCAGTGCGATCGACTAGCTCGAGGAGGCAATGCGGAAGATGGACAAGGAAGCCTTCAATAGTTTTCTTGTGCAACTCTGGCAACTGTAGGAGGCTAGGAATATGATTGTTATCTAGGGACGGGGTGTTTCCTTGCAAGATGTGGTGTTGAGAGCTAGGTGCTATCATCATGGGTTTCGGGTGCACAACCTCTTATATGCACCGTTGGTTCCTAGACGTTCGATCGTAGCCCGTTGGTCTTTGCCTTGTGAAGATAAGGTCAAAATTAATGTTGATGCGGCAGGAAATGTGAAGACGAGATTTGCTTATTGTGATGCCATTGTTTGTGGCCATGAGGGAATGGTGATCACTGGATTTACTTACTCGATTGCACAGGCCTTTGATACTCCTTTGACCCAAGCTCTATCTTTATTTTGTGCTGCTAAGAAGGCCTTTAATCACTGGACGAGATTGTTATTTCTTTTTTTTTTTTTTTTGAATTATAATAACAAAGTAAAATCCGAGCAATAAACGTGATTAATGCAACTCGAACTCAAGTCACACTTAGAGCGGTAGATACTTTTGATCAGACCATCACATGAGATTCATCCATAAATTATTATTGGATGATATTTCGTAGTCTAATATAATTTTCTCTTATTGGGCCTTTTCTTAAAAAAAATACTATTAAACTTGTTTGGAACTTAAGCTTGGGTAACAATTTTATGAATTATGTTAGGCCTTTTAACTTATGTAAAACTGTTGTTTTCCAAAACACCCAATGAAATGAATCTCATTTGATTTGTCCGACCCAAGGTTCTTTTCTGCTGTTTACTTCTCTCCGCTCTGATTTTGGCTTAAGATAAAAGATTAAAACATCATATGAAAAATGATATAAAATATAAACACAAATTATCTAAAAAATATATAATAAAAATTATTAAGTTATTATCAATTGTTAATCATTTACCTTAATTAAGTAGTCATTTACATCAAATCTCGAGTTTAAACCTAAACAACCTTTTTTCTTTGCTCTTTAATGAAAAACTATTATTAAGTCATCAAAATTATGAGAAGTTAAAATATACAATTATATAATCACGGGAGTTAAGTGAGATGATAAGTGTTTTTTCTACCTTAATCAGTGATCGAGGGTTTGATCTCCATCCTGAATATGAAACAATTTTAAAACTTGTGGCCAACATCTACCCAACAGATATCATACCAATTCTTTTTTGTTTTCTCTCTTCTAACTTTAACTAAAATAAAACTGTCAAAATTTATATAACAAGAATTATTAAATTATCAAAATTACGAACATAAGAAAAAAAAAATCAAGTCTCCCCATAACCCAGATTTTCTGTCTTTTCTCGTCTTTTTTTTTTTTTTTTTTTTGGTGAGTGCACCCAGTTCCAATTACCTGGATCAGATATCTGAAGCTTTCAAATGTGAACTTTATTCTTGAAGTGCCTAACCCTGTTAATACCACTTCAACAGGGTTGAGCCAACAGGTTTTCTTTTTTGAAGTTAGTGCCATTTTTTTGTGTGTTTCAATCAGTCACTCCCATCATTATCTACCTTTTTTATCGTATTGTTTAGCCGACACTTACTGTATTACTACCTCTGATTTGTCATTTCATACACAGAGTGGTAACTAAATCAGCAATCCATCATTGTGAAAAACAGGCATTGTCTCCTACTTGCTGGTATGTGATTCAGCGAAAGTGCCATCATTAAGTATGTTCCCCGCCCCCCGCCCCTTTTTTGTGCTAAAACCCTTATAGAAGCCGTAGCTGTGACAAGAATTCATGTAGTTTTGACTTCAAAGGATGATTGATTTGAATGAATATGTGCACTGTTTTGAATGCCTACTGTTTGTTAATTTGCATTCAAGGAGAGGACATATCTTTCTTGGAAAGCAACTTCATATATCATCCTCAAGCTTTCTTTCTTTCTTTTTTTTTTTTCCTTTTCCTTTTTTATTATTTTATTGTGATTGAAATGGCCAAGCTTGCTTTCATATACCTTGTCTTTTTTGTTTAAAAAACAATTTCATTGATCATTGCTTTCAACTTTTCTATATGGACTCTCCACCATGCTCAAAAGAAAATATATTTTTTTCTCCAATGAATCCTATTCTTCTTTGGGTCCCTGAAACCACTCACAAAGTTGATAACAACACGATTCAATTGCCAAGTGTATGCACACGTATTTTGGCATTCATTAATGCAAATAACACTCAATGATGTCTAGGTCATGATCTAGTGACTATAGCTGTATATTATTACCTCCATGATGATTTTAGCGTGTTTAGTTTATGTTTCTTTACATGATTTCCATGTTTATGTTGGAATACATGTTAGACACAGAAATCAAATAAGAGTACTTTATTGTTGAAGAGAACCCTTTTCTTTAGGATTGATGAATGTTATATAAGAATATTTATACATGAAGGTTTCTCCATCAAAATAGCTTTAATAACCCAAGGGTACTCCAACCTGTGAGTGGATTTTCATGGCTCACTATTTACAGTGAATCAACATTGGGAACCTCAACGCATTGTATTTACTTCAACCGAATATTGAAAACTTGAAAAGAAGTATCTGAAACAGGAAAAATGCAATATATAGGTTTGTGCTTTCTTGTCCGTCCCTTACTTAAGTGTAGGGACAAAGTTGCTTTTAATCAATAAGTGAATTCAACTTTCTCTCCATGGATAATTTGCATCTATATTACTTTTAATGTTTTATTTTGTTTGAAGTATTTATATTCAGTATTACATTTATGGAACACATACTTATATATTTCATACTCATATCTAAGTCAGAATAATATACTATTACACTTTACAAATAGAATCAGAACCCACTTCTAAGTAAAAAAAAAGGAAAGCCTCTTACAAATCACATCTTCCTGTACCCTTCACACTGTGCTTTTCTTTTTTTGAAGTGTTCTTTTCTCTAGATAACTCTCATGTCAAAAGGAAAACAAAGCTATCAAAAGCAATACAATGATTTAATATAGATGCTAATGCTATGCGTTATCGTAAAGCAGTTATACTGATTAAATTCCTTAGGTCCTTACAAGAGCTAAAAGTAAAACTAAAAAGGAAACAAAGAAAGAAAGGGAGAACCTACAAGCCATTTATCACTGGTCTTTCAATAATACAAAAGGAGACCCTACTGTTATATAGAACCTATGTTAATTCACCTAGAAGAACTTCATCAGACACCGTTGATCTTGATCATACATCTGATTGGTTCTTTGCTTTTGTAGCATTTGATGCATCTTTGGTCTTATTTTTTGATAACTTGCAAGAACCTAACCTGCATGGGTCGGCTTCGATCAACTGTTGAACAACCTCTTTCATCGTTGGACGTCGGGATGGGTTATTGCATGTACAACGCACGGCGGTTCTTAGGACCTGAATCATTTCATTCATAAATGAACTAGACAAACTCTTGTCTAAGACCTCCATTGTACCTTCCTTTGTATACAGTTTCGTTAAAACCCAGTAAGCAATGTACTTGTTCCCATCAGCATCTGACTCTACTGGTTTTTTACCAGTTATTAGTTCCATCAACACCACTCCATAGCTGTATACATCGCACTTTATTGTTGTTTTATTTGAAAATGCATATTCTGTCAAAAGTCATCATTTAGATTTTAGTTAATCAGTTTGAGTAAACTAAAAACTAGATTCCATATCAAATATGTAGATATGACTTGTTAAAAACTCTTCAAATGCATGAAAACTTTAAAAAGAATAATTAATCTACCCTTAATAAGTACATCCATATCCGACACTCATATATGAATTCGAGTGTAAAGTGAACTATAAATTATATATATGTGTGTGTGTGTTTAGGATCTCTATTGGATAAATTAGTCAGAATCCACCCTATATTGGCGACATTAAAATGGAAACCTATGTTACTCTTAGACTTGATATAGGATATCATCTTCCAAGGAACCTCCAAGATTTTCATAGATTTTGAGGGTCCTTGGAGGATTATATCCTCGTATTAATCCGAAAATATGCATCTAACATAAATAATTTACGTGAATACTTAAATAAATGAAATATATTGGTCTCAACATGTAAACTCAATGCAAAAACAAAAATATAAAGCTGCGTTTGTAACGTAAATTATAATATCTTAATTGAAGTGAAGTTGAATCAGAATATTACCAGGTGGCAAGTAACCATAGGTGCCTGCAATGCCGGTATTGGTAAAATCTTTCCCTCTTGCTCTCGAAACCTTGGCTATTCCAAAATCTGCAATTTTGGGTTGATAATTAGCATCCAGTAGGATATTTTTTGACTTGATATCTCTGTGAAGAATAGGTGGCATCAAATCATGGTGAAGATAAGCCAAGCCCTGAGCCACCCCAAGGGCAATCTGATGTCTAGTAGGCCAGTCAAGAAAGAGCCGTCCTTTGTGAAGAGCATCCCAGAGGTTACCATTGGGCATAAACTCATAAACCAACAGGTTACAATCAAAACTTGAGAAGTAACTATATAGTTTGACTATGTTCTTATGCCTTGTGCTTCCCAGTGTGTCAACTTCAGCCTTCATTCCTTTGTTAATAACCATCTGATCTTCTGAAAATGAACCTTTGGCCGTCTTACTCCCTAGTTTCTTCACAGCAACAACCTCTCCACTTTGCAATTCAATTCTGTAAACTGTGCCACATCCTCCATGCCCCACAATGTTCTTGTCAACCATTGCTTCAAGGATCTCATGTTGGTCAAAACATATTCTATGAAAACTCTTCATATCATATGAAGAGAATGATGAAGATAAGGTCTCATCATGTTCTATTACAGCTCTCTGTTTACTTAAACGACGTTTAAGAAACAGGAACAGGAGGGTTCCAATGGTGATGACTACGGCTGCAACTATGATTGCCCACATTGAATTTACCTTCTTTTGGTCGTAAATCTGTGGACATATGGGGAAATTTTGAACATGGACTGGAACACAAAGACCTGGATTGCCTGAAAAGCTTTCACCCAACCCTCCTTTAATCAACGAAAGAGGGATCGGTCCAGAAAGTTGATTGCTTGAAATGTTCATGGAATTTGGCAACAAATCACTGAGATTCTCTGGGATTTTCCCAGTCAAACGATTGTTTGAAAGATCAAGAACATTGAGTGATTTCAGCAAAGAAAGTGAAGTGGGGATTGAGGAACCAAACTTGTTACCTTGCAACATAAGTAAATTGAGATTCCTCAAGTTGCCAATCTCTGAAGGTATTGAACCAGACAGGAGATTGTTACTTAGGTCAAGCTTCACCAGATTAATAGCTCTAGAGATTTCAGGAGGCAAAAAACCAGACAACTTATTGTTTTGCAAGAACAGTTCAGATAAGTTCCTAGCATTTTCAATTGAACTTGGGAAAGGACCAGTAAAATCATTGTCACCCAAGTCAATGATTGAAGCATGAGGGAGGCCTAGAATTCCTTCTGGTATTGAACCCTCCAAATGATTATTACTAACTCGAAACCGAATAAGGGACTTACAGTTTGCATAACTTTCGGGCAACTTCCCAGAAAACTTGTTAGCTAAGACGAGCAAATACAGCAGTTTACCTCCTTGACAAATCTCAGCTGGCAATGGACCTGAAAGGTTGTTTTCAGACAAGTCAAGAACAATCAATGGTGACGTCTTCCCCATGTTTTGTGGAAGTTCCCCCGAAAGGAAATTTCCATAGAGTGAAAGGAGGGTCAATTTTGTGGAATCTGCAATAACGCCAGGGATTTCTCCTGTAAGACTGTTGTTATAAAGTTGCAGAACTCGAAGGTTGGGAAGTCGACATATAGAATCTGGAATGGATCCAGTCAACATGTTGACCGACATATCCAAGTCTCCGAGCTTTGTCAGGTTTCCCAGTTCTTCAGGTATTGTCCCCGATAGGTGCTGATTGTAATAAAGCTCAAGCTGTTCCAAGTTCTTAAGCAAACCAAGCTCCTTTGGAATCTGACCTGAAAGGAAATTCCCACTCAATTCAAGATCAACAAGTGAGGTCATGTTTCCTATCGATCTTGGGATCGGACCATACAACCTGCATGTCGTTAAGACCATAACACTGAGTTTTGTCAGCCTTGAAATGTTCTCTGGAAGTTGCCATAAGTTCATTTCAAGAACTTCATTGAAGTAGAGCTCTTCAAGATTGGTAAGATTAGTTATCGACATGGGAAAATCGCCTCGAAAGTAATTGTATGACAAATCAAGAACACGTAACGATGTCATTCTGAAGAAATCAGGAAGTGTTGCCCTTAGTGAAACAGAACTTATATTGAACTCTTCCAAGAGAGAACAGTTGACAACACTGTTGAGAAAGTTCCCATGGAGATGGTTGCGGCTGATATCAAGAACCCGCAAAGCCGGCAGATACGAGCACACGTCGGCCGGAAAATCCCCGGAGAGTGACCAGCCGGAGAGGTTAATGCGTTCAACGTACCCTTTATCATTGCAGGTAACTCCAGTGAAATTGCAGTAACTATTCCCTCTCTTGTCCCAATCAGATAAGGCCTTTCCTGATAGAGAAGCTTTCATGGCGTTGAAGAACTTAAACTGATGATCATCTGTTATAACTTGAGAAGAACAAAACATGAAACTAAGCAAGACTAGAAGGAGAAAAATAGCTTTGGGTGCCATTTGATAGGAAAAGAGGTGGCAGTTAAGGTGGTTGTTGCAGAGAAGGGGAAGAGAGTACATAAATGAGATGATTGAAGGGATCAATGGGTGCAGTAGTAATGAGCCTCAGTGATGAAGGAAAAAGCAGGCTTTAAGCTGTAGCATGGAGAGCGATAAGACTGAGTGTGTACTGTGCATATCTTTTGCATAAAGTGGCGTTCTTTTCTACTGTGCATATCTTTTGCATAAAGTGGCATTCTTTTCTATGTATTCAACCCACTAGCTCTTGTAGAAGAATAATATCCTTTAATCCGATTTTAGTGTAAGTATTGAATATAGTATATATTTTATATCTACATACATATTGACCATAAATGTTAAACTATAAATATTTTTCTAATACACATAGAATACTTCTGCTTTACTCAGATGAGACGTAAGAATAATCTGCAACCCAACCCTAAGCATTGCATGTGGCCCCTCTTGATGTGATCACTCATGCTTTCCCTTGGACGGTCATGGCCTAATGTTAATTTGACCCTTCGTATTTATGTTTTATACTTTTTTGTGAATACATAGACACAGAGTTATGTATGATGTTTCAAAATTTCTTAAAATACTTGGAAGAAAATTTAAAATGTTAAACAAATACTAGTATCTGATCCTTGCAATAGCAATGTTGTACAAGGTGCGTATGATACAATATATGAGCATGCATGACCCATGTTTACAGTGTTTGGGGTATGTATTTTTGTAATAAAAGCAAATTGCATTTCTGGCATTACATGACACATATCATGATTCCCCCATGTTGCGCTTGGTGCAATAATATACAAATGTACAATTTATTTTATGGGTCCCTGTGTCTGAATACGTACGGGATTTTAAAACAACCTACCTCATATCATTTAATTAAATTATTTACTTTTTTTTTTTTTTTTTTATAAATCATAATAATCTATCAATTTTGTAATAACTAGTGAAAAAAGTAAGCTTGTGTGCATGAAAATTGAATCTCAAAATAGTTTGTTTTATTGAAAATGGTTTCTATAGAAGTGATTTATTTTTTTTGGAAAAGTTAATATTTTATGGGGTTTGGATTAATCTGAGTAAAATATTTTTTTTTTGTTTGGTAAATTTTTTGAAAATATTTCATAAAAATTATTTTCAATGAAACAAATATACATATTTGAAATTTTATTATCTTTCCGTTGTTTAATTGAGTTTATTTTATATATATAAATTTATATTTTACATTTTTTATATATCGCAATGATTTATTTATAAATAAATACATCAAATTAAATATATGATTTTACTCAATTATTGAGTCGGAATATTAATAGTCATAAATTGAAAACAATTAAAGCGAATAAACGATCCTTAAATGTGTTATAAATTTGAAATTTAGTCCATGTATTTTTATTTTTGAGAATTTAATCTCAATTTTTAGATATCAAAATTCAAGTTTAGCTGGTAGCACTATTAAAAGTGTTTTATTAAATTCACGTTAATTATAACATCATTTTTTAGTTACATGACTACCAAGTGAGTTTTTTTTTAAATTGTGACTTTGAAAAAATTGACAAAAAAAATATGAACAATGTTAACAATTGGACTTGATTTTCAAATCTGAAAAGTAGAGAGACTAAATTCTAGAAAATAAAAGTACAGGGACTAAATTCTAAATTTGTGAAGAATATATGAACTTATGACATATTTTAACCTTTATACTACAAAAATTTTATTGTTAATATATTTATAATTGTAATAAATATTAGTATTGAATATTTTTCAATTTAAAATTATTCTTTTTAAATTTTATTATTAAAATAAAATTAAAATATTAAATAATTCATTAAAATAATAAATTATATTAAATATATTTTTTAATAATATTAAAAAGTATAATATTTTATATTAATATTTTATTAATTTTAAATATTTTTAAAATAAAAAATTTTATTATTCATATAATAATATTAAACTTGGCTTAATTTTTATTTGAAAATAAAATTACCTATAGAGAAACTCTTTTCCGGAAAATAATTTACGCTTTTCAAAAGGCTAAATCATTTTACAAGAAAAAAAAAAAGGTCTTATTTTTTGTTGACCAAGTTGTTTTTCATGAAAAAAACACATGAAAATACAGAAAACATTTTTCGAAAATCATTTTCCTGTGAACAAACGGATCCTTAGTGTAATGCAATTTAATGGATTTTTATCCCTTGTGTTTAAAATTTAGATTCATTACAACATTATTTTATTATTACCTGATCATCAAGTGAGTATTATTCATATCAGTTCTTTTATTACATGATTATAAAGTGAATAGTATGTCAAACCAATGAACTTAATAAAAAAAATTTAATTGAATTAATAATTGAATTTTAATTTTAAAATTTAAAAAATAAGAAGACCAAATTCTAAAATACTTGTGTGGGTTTAATTTTTTGACATATATAATATAAAAGCGAAAATAAGTTAATCCAATAGCCTAATAGTTAGCTTTTGTTGGTTCATGAAAAATATGTTATTTTAAACTTTTGTAAACAATATAAAATTAGACACTCAATAATATGGGAAATTACCAACATTTCCACCCACAAAGAATCATTTGCTGTGAAAAAGAAAAATTTTGATTGACATTCAAGAGCCAGTGGAATGTTGGCATCAAAATTATTTATAATAATCTATATTAAAAAGGAAAGTAAGATATAAGCAATTTGGATACTTTTATTGTCACCAATTGAATATTTGAATCCAAGTCACAATTAATGCACTGTTTTTTTTCCCCAATTTTGTATAAATAGTATACTAAAATTGTACAATATTAGCTTTAAAAACTATACTAAATAAATAATGTTTATTTTTACTGAATAAAGGTATTTGTCTTTTAAAAAATTAAAATTTTCATTAATGGGTTCTCGAAGTTGAAAGGTTATGGGGAATCTGATGTAGATGTGCTCAATGATGAATGGCCAAGTAAAAGATGCCCACTTCTCTTAAATATATTTGGTGTTCATTTGGCATCTCCTATTTTGCTGCTACCCCAATTTCTCATTATCTGCTTTTCTATCTTTTAAAAATAACCTGCGGTTTAAAATTAATTAATAATAACATATTAAATATGTATAAAATTAAAATGAAAAAATATATTAAATTTATTTATCATGTTGTTATCATTAATCTTGAATCGGTATTGATTAACTTATGATACAAATTTAATCAAATACATTAATATATATATATATATAGACAATTGATATAAATAATAAAGTATATATAATAAAATTTAAAATATATAAAAATATTAAAACAAAATTTTATTTGAGTGATAAATTAAAAGTTTTTTAACCCAATTAGTCTAGGTTCAAATCTCATCATATGCTTTTTTTCATTTATTTAAATAAATAAAAAATCAAATTATTCTCGAATAGTATAATTTATTTTAATTACGGAAGGGGTAAAACATTTAATAAATAGTATAGATATACACAAATTTATAGAATTTTATATAACAAATATAGAAAATAAAAATTGGTTTAGTTCAAATAGAAAATGAAAATATTTTATATGCATGGTGTCATTGGTTTGGACAATTTTTTATTAATTTATAAAAAATAAAAAATAAAAAAAGTTAAAAATACCCATATACAATATAATTTACTTTGCAAATAAAATATTTTTTTGATAATTCAATAATTAAATTGGGACTCAATTGATCGATGACACGGACATAGTGAAACGCTTTATAAATAGTAAGTATAGTAATACACAAATTTATAGAAATTTATATCACGATTTTAGTTATTAGAATTTTATATAAAAATTTAAAATTGCTTTAGTTGAAATGGCGAATGTAAGTATTTTATATGCATGATGTTTTTGGTTCAAATTTCATTATGGTCATTTTTATTAATTTATACAAATGTAAAAAGTCAAAAATACTTACATATAATATAACGTACTTTACGAATAAAATATTTTTTTGTAATTTTCAATTTCGTTGGGATTCGGTTGATGGATGACATCAACTCAGTGAAAAGCTTTATAAATAGTATAAGTATATACAATTGATGAAAGTAAAAAAATGTGCATAATAAAATTAAAATATATAAAAAAAAATATCAAAATAAAACTTTAGTTAAATTGTAAACTGAAGGTTTTACTAATGCAATTAAAAGTTTTAATTACGAAAGGGTATTTTGATAATTTTCTAATTGAGTTGGTGGCCGATTAACTAACATCAACTCAATCAGGATCTTAAATAATAGTAGATACTTTGTCTAAACAAACTTTTAAATTATTTTTGTAGTTAAATAAATCAATATCTATTATTTTTACCCATAAAAACCTTTGATTTTAGTGTTAAATAAATATATTTTATATTCCAGACTCTTATCTTAATTTCTTATAGATGAAATAGAAATTCTACACACTTTTAACAATAACATAAAATTTAAAAGAGTGGTTAAGTGTGTTATATATAATTACATTCAAAAAATTTAAATATTTTATTTTATTTTTATTTAATAAACTATTCTTTATCAAATTCACATTCACATAAAATACATATTAATTTAAAATTTCAAAATATTTTACTTTTAATATTAAAATCGAGAGTTTACACGAGTAAAAATTACAAGTTAACTTATTTAATTGCAATACTTATTTTTTTGGTGAATTACAAAAAAAAAAAAAAAAAAAACTTAATAATAACATGACTTGCACGACTCAAATTCAAGTTACATTTGAAATAATTAACACCTTTTACACACGAAATTTATTGCAATACTTATTTTTTTTTGGTGAATAATAACAACAAAATTAGAATAAAAGATCAAACATAATGACTAATAGGATTTTGATTCAAGACTCCCAACACTTCATAAGGTGGTTGATCTAGGATTTGCAACTCCGATTTCCAAGAAAGACTCATTTTTGCCAAAAGATCTGCAGTTAAATTCTTCTTTCTCGGAACATATTGTATTTGCCAAATTCTTTCAACCTTTATAATTCTGTGTGCACATGTAAGGACCATAATGCCAGAGTCATTTATATTGTTTGAAGATAGAGCTTAGACTATTTCCAAATTGTCCACACGAATAACGGCCTTCCTGAAACCTCTTTCGAGTAAAGCAAGCATGCCATCAATAAGGCCCCATAACTCAGCCTCAAAGGGGGAGCATTTGCCGACATAATGATTGAATCCCAAAATCCACTTGCCATCCATATCTGTTACCACACCTCCAGCTGCGACATCTCCCCGAGATAAGCTAGGTGAGACAAACATGGGCTCTTGATCTTGGCAAGTAATTTACTAGCTTCGAACTGTCTAACCCAACTCAACGAAGTTTTGATGATCTCACCAGGTGGCCAAGGAATATTTTAATAAATGAATAGATTTCGACATTTCCAAATGCACCAAGTGATTAGCCCAAAAAGGCTAGCCCACGTCACTCCATGTCCCTACAAGTGATCAAAACAAGCTAGATTAGTAGAAAACCAAAAATGAAAAGGGTCAGAAAAAAACCTGTTTTGACAATGTCTGGGAACAATAAACCGCCAAACACACGAAGCATTTGTACAGTCTCTAAGGGCATGGCCGATATCTTCATTGACAAGCCCACAGATTGCGCGATAGCTATTAGAACTAAGCCCTCTTCATAACCTTTCAGAGTTAGTAAAAAGCCTCTGCCTCTTGGCTAACCAGAGGAATAAACGAACACGTTGTGGACCTTGATACCTCCATATATTCTTCCAAAGAGGATCAATAGTAGCCCACTCACTTTCCTTGAGTGACCAATAAGCACTCCGAACTAAAAAAAAAAACCAGAATTTGAAGCAGTCCAAACAATTTTGTCTTCTCCAGCCATACTGTGAGGAAGGAAAATTCTAATAATATGCTGTATGACTTCTTCACGGAGCAACACACGAAAAAGTTCCAGGTTCCACGTGCCATCCTACTTATTTAAACAAAGTATAATAGTTTAAAAGCTTTTTAATATGTTAACCTATTTATTTTGGAAAATTATATCCTATTTATTATGAATTTTTTTATATTCCATAAAGGTGACTTGTGTTTCATAAAATATAGCAAAAGAAATAAATAATTAAATATATATAAATAAATAACTTTTTTTACAATGTTAACTCACTTATAGAGCTTAAAAAGTTCAACATATTATATATCAAATAATTACTTATTTATTTTATATAAAAAAAATTCGCAATTTGAAGATTAACATAAAAGATAGACTAATGCTGGGATTTGATTTTCAAAAGTTGGATGTTATAAAATTGTTACATAAACCAATAGAATTAAATTTTAAAAGGTACTAAAAATTATATAATTGAATCGAAATTTGATGATTGGTACAAAGATTCAATAAATTTGAGGATCAGTAAACAAAAATTAAATTAAATTAATAAATTATTGATTTTTGTTTTTTTATTAAAATTATTCTGCAGGTATTTAAAATTCAACTTTTAATCCCTTAGTCATGTTAAACACGGTATTATTTTTATGAAAAATTTATGTATTTAATATTAATTTTTTATTTTAATTGAATAGTGTGATGCAACGATGCAGAAATGATAATGGATTGGTATATACAAAATAAAAAACTGAAAAAAATGTCATTGGTTTTGTGTTGAAATAGACATCCATTTTGATATTGAAGAGTTCTAATTCTAACCACAAAATCTCATTTTATTTCTATAGTAATAATAAATAAATAAAAAGGGAGAATAAGAGTTATTCTGTTGGAAGGTCAATTCTTTTCTCAATTTGCCAACCATTATCGTTGTTTTCCATGTATAGACTAGGGTTTCGTTTCCCCTATTTTGTCTACTTTTTTACTTATTATATTTTAAGTTTCATAAGTGTTACCTATTAATGTAATTAAAACTTTTTTTATGCGTTTCATATTACTTTCTTTCGTATGAATGTATCGTTACGATTTTTAATTTTTATTTTTTGATGCAATGCTTATTATTATTGATAGTCTCTTCATAACTCTGAAATAAGAGAATAATAAGTTTTAACGCATTTGAATCCACATTTTTTTGTACTGACAACAATATTAATACAAACTGAACTAAGATTCAATCAACTAAACTATCAACATTCAAATTCAATTTTTTTTTAATGTTGATAAGTTAAAATAGTTTTATTCACATAGTTAGAAGTTTAGATTAAATATTTTATAGCCAATAAGATTGTGAGATATGTAAAACTAAAGTAAAAAAAATTGGGTAAAATTCATTCTACCAGATTAGTTTTTAAGCATGAATTGCTAATTGGTTTTAAAAAATTAAAGTACTTGTACTTTTAAAAAATAAATAATTAATACTGAAGCATATTTAAATTCATTTTTTTCTTACTTATTACAATAATAACGATATTAATTTAATTAAAGGTCAATCAATGAAGTTATATTTTAATATAAAATATATTTTGGTTAATGGTGAATTCTGATATTCTATATATAGATATACATTATATCATGTGATTCTATTTGAAGGGCATAAATTCATTATTTTCAATTATTCAGATTTAGATAATAAAATTATTAATTAGATATTTGATTGATTCTATTTGAAAGGCATAAATTCATCATTATCAGTTATTCAAATTTAGATAATAAAATTGTTAATCAGATTTTTTTTTTTATGGTAAGTTAATCAGATATTTGGTTTTTACTTTTATAGTGTTTTTTTGTTTAATGTATATTTTTACTTAGAAGTACTTTAAATATTTAAAATAAAAGAAAATACTCGTTAAACTTACGTTTTTTTTAACGGTTGAAATAACAACGATATCAATTAATATGATCAGATATTTCATTCTTAATTCGAAAAAAAAAAAACAAAATAATTGTTAAATTGTAATTATCTTTTCATAAAGTCTCAAAATGTGGAAATATTTACGTCCATAAAATTTTTTTGAGTGATTATTGTACCACATAATGGATGGCTTTGTTTGTGTCAAGCAACCAGCAATCGAAAATCCTGTCTGAATGGGCAAAAGTCTGGTACTCTTCTTTTCTTGACCCTAAAGTCCATTAACTTGTTCAAAATTCATTCTAGCCTTTACATATTCATTTTTATAAATTAGTAAGCCATATTTTATATTGCAAGAAACCAGAAATTTTTTTTAGTGGGACCAAAGTTAAATTGTAATTTTTACGATAGTAAAATTACAAATTTTAAAGGATTAAATTAAAATTTTACCATTTTTAGGGGGCTAAAGTACAATTTACCTTTATTAATTTAAAATTTTAAAAAAATTTAAGGGCCTAAACAGAAAATTTTCCATTTTAGGGGGGCCACCACCCCTGGTTTCGCCCATATAGTATTTTATTGTAGTACTTACCAATATTTATCCATTTGAAGTACCTAATTGATTTATCAATGGCCAATGAAATTAGCTTAATGACTAAAATGAAATAAATTGATAATATTAGTGAGTATATCTTAAATTTCTAAAGTTCAATGTTCTACAGAATTTACCATTAATTTTATTAACCAAAAGAATCTGTCAAATAATCTCCCAAACAGAAAGAAAGTAAGTTACCAGGAGCTATGTAGCCATGGGTGCCTGCAATGACATGGGTCGAGTCTTGACCACCATTGGCCTGAACCATCTTGGCGAGTCCAAAATCAGCAATCCTGGGCTTCAAAAACTCATCCAGCAGTATGTTACTTGATTTGATATCCCGATGGATCACAGACCTTTCGCATCCATGATGAAGGTACTCCAGTCCCTTAGCTGCCCCAACTGCAATATGATACCTGGTATCCCAATCAAGCTCCGTTTCCCTACACGTATGCAACCGATCCCACAAGCTCCCATTCGGCAAGTACTCGTACACCAACAAGCTTGAGTCTTGGCTCGTAATGCTGCAGTAAAGCTTTACCACTTTGACATGTCTTATTGAGCTCAATGTCCGCACCTCTGCGTCGAATTCCTTTGCTTTACTGTCACGTTTGCTTTGGATTGGTTTATTGTTCCGGTCCTTCGGCTTGCATGACAATCTGTAAGCCATATGTGTTTCACAGCGAGCTCTAAACCGTTAGAAAGTGTTGCTTTATAAACATTCCCAGACCCTACTCTTCCAATCAGATTTTGTTGCTGTAAGGAATCCAAAATCTCATTTTCAGTGAAAGTTAATCTATGGAAGGACTTGACTTCCCATGATGTTTCCTTCAAAGAAGGGCCATGATCTTTTTTTCTCTTCAAGTATAAGAAGCATCTGAGTGAAGCTGGCAAGATGGTTGCACCACCAAGAGCCAAATAAGTTATAAGCATATGAACGTCTTTAGACATGCCAGAGTCTGGTAGACATTGCCTGAAAGATTTGAATTTGATAATTGAACTACAGAGGCTAGGGCTTCCTTTGAATCTATCCTCAGATGCTTCAGTGACAAGAAACAGTGGTATAGGACTACTTAACCGATTATTGGCTAGATAAAGATGCCCCCAACTGTGAGACGACAAACTCATTGGAATGTTACCGGAAAGTTCATTTCGAGACAAATCCAGAATGTCCAATAATGGCAAAGATCCTAAAGACGAAGGTATAGAACCAGTTAACCCGTTATCTTGCAATTCAAGGCTGCTCCATCTTTTCAGTTCCCCAATTCCACGAGGGATTTTCCCTGAAAGATTATTATAAGCCATGTTTATGACAGTGATGGAACGACAAGAACTTAACGACTCTGGTATAGAACCAGATAACCTGTTTCCTTGCAATTCAAGGCTGCTCAATCTTTTCAGTTCCCCAATTCCACGAGGGATTTTCCCTGAAAACTGATTGACGTTTAGCTTAATTATTTCCAAAGATGTAGCATCTGAAATCTCTTCTGGCAACTCACCTGATAACTTACTGAAAGCAATGTCAATAGTAACCATTTTAGGTAAGCGCCATATTCCGGCCGGAACTATGCCTGAAAACAAGTTCTCAGAGAGTTGTAGGCTTACCATGTTGGTCAAATACCTCAATAGTGAAATATCTCCTTCGAGTTGGTTCATTGAGACATCCAAGTATTCCAGTTTTGTCAGATTTCTCAATCCAACCTGAAGTTTTCCTTGTAATCGATTATCGTAAAGCTGAAGCCGCCGGAGTTTGTGAAGCTTTCCAATCTCCACTGGAATTTTTCCAGATAAACCATTGTTTTGAAGCTGTATATCAGTAAGCTCAGTGAGATTTCCAATTGCTTGAGGAATCCTGCCTTTAATTCTGCAATACCCCAAATCAAGAAAATGCAGTTTCTTTAGCTTCAGAACCTGATCTGGAAATGGGCCCTTAAAAACATTGCTTCCGAGATCTAAATATTGAAGCTTTACACAATTACTCAATTCTTCACCGGTGAAATTCTCTAATAAATTGTAACGCAAGGAAAGCTTATCCAAGGATTGAAGCTGGCATATTAAATTCAAAGGAAGGGCACCCCTGAGGTTTTGACTTGAAAGCTCGATTTCCTTAACCGACCCCTCCGCGTTGCAAGTGATTCCTTCGAAGCTGCAAACAGAACCGGCGGTAGCCTTCCATGAATCAAGAGTAGTGCTACTTGATTCATTGAAACCGATTTCAGGTTCAACAGTATTTGAAGTTCATCATCACATTTTACGCAACAAAGTAGTAGTAAGCTGAAACACAACAGGAGATATAAAGGGAGAAAAAATTGCCGGCTAAAACAGGCGTTTGCCATGCCGGCGAACATTTAATTAACAAACAAGAAACCGGATCGGGCTTTCACATTACTTTGCTTACCGAGCAAACATTGTGGAGACTAAGGTTCAGGTCTGATCGTCTTCCAATTTTCTCCAAAGTCGTCCCGCTAAGTCAATGATCGACACCAAGAAGAACCAGCGATTGCCCCATCAGGTACGTACTAGGATTTTGACCAGTAAAAGACAAAAAGGAAGAAGAGGTGGGGAGAAATAAAATCCAACCTTTGAATTTAACTTCAGTTCAACCGAATTTAAAGCTAGCTTAATTTAAGATTTTAAAAAATAAAATAAAAAATCAAACCTTAATCTAACTATTATAATTTTCCAAAGAGAAAATGAGCTTACCAATTTTTTTTTTTATGAATTACAAAAGAAAATTAAAATCATAATAATAACACGATTAGTATAACTCGAATTCAAATTACATTTAGAATAATCAATAGATCAACATATAAGATTACGACATTATCAAAAGTTAATCTAATTTTTGTATAATTTCCTACAAGTTTCTTAAATTTGAGTGATATTTAAACTTGACTTCGATGGGTTTTTTTTTTTTTTTTAAGAAAAAATGCATATGAATTTTACTGAATTATGTGGTATTTTATGAATAAGTGATTAGAAATAGTGATAGTGGATTTTTTTCTAAATATTTAAACAGAATTTGACTCTTGGATTTTGGGAGAGTTTTACTTGAACTTCATGCTTGATCCAAATTTGATTATACATAAAATAAAATAAAATAAAAAGTATATTGTATATTTGAAATTTAATTTTTCTATTTTATTTTTAGAAAATTAACACTTCAAATTTCAAATTTTAAATTTAATTGTTATTACCATTAAAATCATTTTTTTGACATTTTGAAATTATAAAAAATACTCCATTCGATGGTTATGTAAGAAAAAAAAAACTCGTTTTTATGACATTTTTAAATTTTAAAAAAATTAAAAAATATATTCATTTTTTTAATATTATAATGAAACGTAAATTTATCATAAACCTTTTAATAGTGCTAAAAATTAAACTTACACTTTTAAAAAAATCAAACTTTGAATTTTATATCAATATTAAAATTCGTATAAATAATTTATATCATTGAATCAATAATATGATTAGCCGCTTCTTGATTGCGTCTTAAATCCCATTAATAATATATTATCATCTCGAAAATGAAATTAATAAAATAAAAAACTTGACTTATCTCCTTTGGAAGCTGATTTTCAAAGAAAATCTAAATTACTTTATCTAGCCTTACAATATCAGGGAATTTATTTATATATGCTGATTTTTTTTAAATAGAATTTATATTATTTTTTTTAAGTTATTGATATATATTGTTTTTAGAAAAAGAAAGGAAAATGTGATCTATAAAATACGTTTTCAAGAGAGAAAAAAGAAAATAAATTTTATAATACGTATTTTTAATGTCACATCAATAAAAATATTCTCAGTAAAAAGTATTTTTTAATGTCTAAAAACTATATATAAATAAATTTTTAAAAAAATACTTAAATTTTAAAAGTTTTCAGCATATTTTAGTAAATCTAAATACAATATCAAAGTATATAAACACAATAATTGAAGTGCATAAGTTTATCTTTATAATTGAAATGCATGTTAATTTATGCACAATCTTTCCTAGTGCCCCGAAAATCAATTTCATAGTGATTGTTTGGCCCCTTTAATGTCTAATTTTAATACAGCAAACTCTATGTTAGCCATTTAAAAAAAAAATCACAATCTTTAACTGGATTAAACTTGAATTATGGGGACAGCATTTAAATTATGTTACTGTACCTATTTCCACAATGAAGATCGAATTTACATGTATACCCTCATTGATCTGATATTAATAACATTTTTTCCCGGAAAAGGTACTGAACCTTTAACAAGCAGCGATACTTCAGAATTCGGATTCCCGGAATAAAATTTCTAGGGTTTGCAAAAGACGTGAAACCCGCAAATGGAAGGCTGGGACCCGAATACGAAGTCGACGCTAACACAGATTCCGCTACTGACGACGAAGGCGGGTCCCAGAGACGGAGCGGCATGGACTCAGCGGCTGAAGGAGGAGTATAAGGCTTTGATCGCCTACACGCAGATGAACAAGTCCAACGACAACGATTGGTTCCGGATATCCGCCGCCAATCCGGAAGGGACTCGTTGGACCGGCAAGTGTTGGTACGTCCATAACCTTCTCAAGTACGAATTCGATCTCCAGTTTGATATCCCCGTTACTTATCCGGCCACTGCTCCCGAGCTCGAGTTGCCCGAACTCGATGGCAAGACTCAGAAGGTGAAATTCGATTCGTCTTTTCTCTTCTGTTAATTGCTTGATTTGCTGATCTGATTTTTTTTTCCTTTTTGGTAGATGTATAGAGGAGGGAAGATTTGTCTGACCGTGCATTTCAAGCCACTTTGGGCAAAAAATTGGTATGCTGAATTTAGGTTTCCTTTTTGTTTTTCCGAGTTGGTAATTATAATTCACTGGATTTCATGCTATCATGATTTTTTTCAGTATCAAAGGATACTAAGGAAAGAGAGTATACTTTCTTCTCTTTAGATTTCATTTGATGTGTGCGTAATGTGTACAATTACTAATCTAGATGTTCGGTTCTATGTTGCCTGGACCTGGGTCGGAACATAGGACTATTTTATTTTACTTAAGTTCTTCATGTATTTGAAGGATACTTGGATGACCATATGTTCGTTGTACCTATATTCAAGAATGTGTCGGATACCGGTGATGGAAATGAAACCTTTGATCAAGTAGAGGAAGTTTACATGACATTGTCTGTGTTCTTCGTCGGAAAATTTTTATTTTACTTGCAAGGATAGATGATTTGTCCTTTGATAAACTTGATTTGTTCAAAATGTGTCCTATGCAAGCAATTGATCTAAATGTTAGTTCTTATTGATGCAGTCTAATTTGTAGCACCAATTCTATGTTGATTTTTATTTAAAAGAACAATAGAATCTGAAGTTATATATGAAGTTTAAGGAAGGTGTAGAGACACTTTTGTGCTAACCATGGGGTAGAAGGGACTGGGATTGCTTTATCCACCTCCGTTCCCACTCTTGCATGAATTTTGCTAACATCCGGCTCCATCGATATCAATTATTCAATAATTCTATCCTTCATAATCTAGCGCACACTCTTTTCTGGAACTGGTACTCAATGGTTGTATCTTCTCTGACCTTGTTGTGCAGTCCTAGGTTTGGAATAGCACATGCACTGTGTTTGGGACTTGCCCCATGGCTTGCTGCAGAGATTCCGATTCTCGTTGATTCCGGGATGATCAAGCATAAGGATAATGCAGCCACATCGAATGAGTCTTAGCATGTCGATTCTGGGGTGATCAAGTATAAGGATTATGCAGCCTCATAGAACAAGTCCTAGCATTTTGGATGTTAAAGGTGAAGCTTGAGTTTTTCATAAATAAGCGCACGAGCAATAATTATACAATTTCATTGACAAATTAATCTGTCTTGTGATGAATTGATAATGTCGAAACCTCTTGATTTCCTACTTTTGAAATGCAAAGGATCTAATACCGTTATTGAATACTTAATTGTCAAAGATTGAACTGATTAGTTATCTTCCTAAGTGGTGGGTGGCTTTTCCACTCCTTGAATCAAATTTCGCATTGTTTTTCCTATAATTGTTGTCAAGGCGTGCGCCTAGGTTTTGCGTAAAATAAAATAAAAAGAAAAAAGATTGATCCAAGATCGGCCAGGTTAAATGATGATAATTTTTTTTAATAATCTTATTATAGGTTTTGAAATATCTGTTTTTGTCTGACACAATCCTTAGAGTTAGGTATAATTTTTTTTTAACCCTTAAATAGGAAGATAATATATTTCAACGTTTTTAAATCTACGTCTTTTGTATTAACGATAATATTCATGTCAATTGAATTAAGATTCGGTAAATAATGATAAATTTTAAACATGAATACATTAATCAGTTTTGTCACTACTTAACATTACTCATTATCGAACAACAATATCTTGTTTTCATTTTTTGAAAACCTGGATATTCCTTCGGGATATGCGGGCACGGCAAGGCTGCCATGATACCAATTTCTACAGGAATAAGTTCACGCTGATTTTGAATTGAAAATAAAAAAGTTTTTTAATATTTTATTATTTGGTAAAACTATTATGGAAGCCCTAGTATTTAGAGTAAAATTGTATTTTATCTCCTCTTTTAAAAAAATTAGAAAATTGATTTTTATATATTAGATTAAAGATTAAATTAATCTTTTCGTTAAAAATTTCATCCATTTCTACTATTAAAAAATGATGATTGTAGATAGAATGAGGCATATGTGACATGCCATGTGTAATTGTCTAATTATTCTGTTAGTCGATTCAGTTTTTAACAGTAAAAATTGATGAAATTATTAATAGAAAAGACCAATTTGCTCTTTGATCTAATAAAGATATCAAAATGCAATATGACTCCTAGTCAAAGGCCTCCTTGGTACTTTTACCTTTATTATTTTTAAGGTAAACTAATTATTTAGTCATTCGAGTTCTTATTTCGGTCACCCATTCCAAAAATTTGTTATTTTAGTCACTCTAGTTAGATAAGTTGTCAATTTTGGTCACTAGACAAAATGCTGACAAGGTCGTCTTTTTATTGGTATAATAACTAATTTAGCCTTTAACACTTTGCACATTTTGTCAATTTGGTCCTAATTCTAAAAAAAATTAACAAATTTAACCTTCAATGTTAACACATTTTGTCAACTTAATCCAAATTCTAAAAATTCAAAAAAATTATAATTTTAAAAACTTGAAAATATATATTATTTATTATAAAAAGATACAAAAATATTAAATATTAAAAAAATATAAAATTTTTGTTATTCAATTAAATATATTTCAAGTTAAATATATATTTTTATAATAAATAATATAGACTATCAAGTTTATATATATATATATATTTTAATTTTTAGAATTTGAACTAAATTCTCAAAGTGTGTAAATATTGAAGGTTAAATTTGTTGATTTTTTAAAATTAAAATCAAATTGATGGAATATGCAAAATGTTAAAAGCTAAATTTATTATTATACCAATCAAAAGAATGTCATGTCATCATTTCGTCTAGTGACCAAAAACATTCGGTAGCGTGAGTAAAATTAACAATTGATCTAACGAGAATAATTAAAATTGACAATTTATTTAATTGAAGTGACTAAAATAATAATTTTTTTTTTAATAAATGATGATAATAGAAATGCTGCTGATTGGTTTACCCTTATTTTTAGAAGTAAAACTAGTGGAAGAATCTGGTCGAATTTGAGAGTCGTTAGAAAGGACTGACATCGCTTAAACTGAGTTGAAAAGAAAACATATATATATATATATATATATATATATCTTGGAGTACAGCCTAATGTAACTAACACATCCACATTTCCTGGATCGAATGAACTTAGTAGTGACTGTGTTTCAACCGTAGATTCCAAATACAATGAGGTCATCTTCTACTTTAAAATCAACAAGGTGTATTTGCTGGAGCCATTACCGCCGGGAATATGGTTGTTCTCCGCCTTCCCTTTCATTTAATTTTATTTTTTAATTATTATAACCAGTCCATAACGCCACTTGACTAAAGACGTCACTATTTTATTAAAATAATTACAATTTTCCTTTTTACCTTGTCAGTTATAGACTTGGTCAAACACAAAACAAAGCAATCGTTACATTACACAAATTATTCAAAAAAAATATTTAGTTAATTAATACTCAATCTCGGCATTCACATGCCATACACTCTTCCACTTCTATTTACATTGTCTGATGATTTTTTTTTTAATTTTATTCAATTTCTATGGTTTCTCACTAAACTAGTCCTAAATGTTAACATTGAAAGCAATCTAAATCTTGAATGAAATCAACACCGTCTTCTTCATTTCACCTTTTACCATGTAAACTCATAAAAATGTAACCTTCTTTCCTGCATATTTATTGAATGGGATTTTTTTTCTCAGAATTTTTTTGGAATTGGGAAGAGAATTTATGGACTTCTTGTTGAATACCTAAAGATGATGAAATTGAAGCTACTATGGACAGCATTTTTGTGAGTTGAATATTGAAGGAATCTAATTTTTTTTTTTTTACTCTACTTCAAATATTTTTTCATAACCAATCCAAATCTCTTTCTTTTACTTTGAAAAATTACTAAATTTTACAATTAATCTCTCAAATTCGTAAATAAACTTGCTGATAAGGAATATAAAAGATGGGTTTGTTGTTTCGGTAGTCAAATTGATTCAATTGATAGTACCTACAATCGAAATACTGCGAGTTTTGTTTTTTTACATTTTCTTTTTTAATCAATCTCATTCATCAATCATCATCAACTGATCATTAGCCATGTGTGATCCAAAATTTGTGAAAAAATTATTAGTGAGGCATAATGAGTGGCACAATAAAAGGGAAGAGGATATTTATGAGATAAATATGAGTGGAATTTTTCAGTCCCCTTGACGCATATTCTTCTACTTTATAAATTTATTTTTAAAAATAGGAGGAAAATGGAATTTAAAAATATTTGCTTTCACGCTTTAGGTTTTGAATACTGTCACTTCTCAATCAATCCAACTCCAATGGGTCCACGTAGGTATTAAAGTGTAATCAAATCTTAATTTCAGCCGTTGTTCATTTCTGAAATGGAACCATAAAGGCTAAGCCAAAAAATTCAACAAAAAAACCTCTTCAAATTCCTCCAATGGAAAACTTCTCCTACTCTTCGTATCCGGAATCCGGTGAATCTTCGCCTGTTTCTCGAGAAATCGACTCCGAAAACCAGTCATGGGACGACCCGCCATCAACCAATGCTACTGCTAATAATAATGGTAACTATAGGGTCAAGTTTATGTGCAGTTACGGGGGCAAAATCCAGCCGCGATCACATGACAATTAGCTTGCTTATGTCGGTGGAGATACGAAGATCTTGGCGGTTGATCGTAATATCAAGTTCTCCGCTATGATAGCTAAGTTATCTTCATCGTGCGGTGGAGATTCTGAGGTTTGTTTCAAGTATCAACTTCCTGGTGAAGATCTTGACGCGTTGATTACTGTTACGAATGATGAAGATCTTGATCACATGATGTTGGAATACGATCGGTTGCATCGTGGCTCTGCGAAACCGGCCAGGTTGAGGCTGTTTTTCTTCCCGTTGAGTCCACCGCTTGTGTCGTCGGGGTTTGGTGGGAGTGAACCCAAGTCTGAGCGGCAGTGGTTCGTTGACGCGTTGAATCCTTTGCAGGTTCAGAATATTGATGGCGTTTCGCCTCCAGCTCCTTCGGTGCCGGTTGCCAATCCTGATTTCCTCTTTGGTTTGGATCAGGTGAAGTTGCCGGGTTCGGTCCCTGCTCCGGGGACGGCGGTTGTTCAAGAGGTTGTTGAGAAGGATGCGACAGCGGGATCGGAATGCGGACTAGAGGACCGGTATGTGGCACCGGACCAGTTGTCTCCAGCGGAGATCCAGAGACAGATCCAAGAATTGCAGAGGATGCACATTGCTGCTACTCAAGAACAAGGCATTTTACAAAGGAAAATGGATGAATCTAATCCTAGAACTTGCAGTACTCAAGATCGTTGCAAAATTCCCACTTCACCAGCTCCAGGATCAGGTACGACACCAATGCCAATTCCGACGCCATATTACCCGGAGCAACATTTAACAACCGCCGGTTATCCAGCAACGGCCATAGCATTGGCCCAAGGAACTGACCAACCGGTTTACCTGATTCCGGCGGCCGGAGTTTATCAACAGCCAACAACATTGCGACAGGTGACCGGACCCGCCGGCCAGCCTTACTACGGGTTGCAGCAGGTAGTTCAGGATGTTTATAGGGAGCAGCCGGTTTACAATGCAGTGGCAACCACAGTTATGCAGCCGACGGGTGGGGTTCCTGAGTCAAGATATGTACAGGTGGCTTACGATGGGACAGGAAGACAGGTTATTTACACGGTAACACCATGCCAAGCGATGGCACAGGCGGCAACAGCAGGTGGTGTCGCGGCGTTGAATCAGGACGGTAAGGTTGCCGTGAATTCTAAGGCTCCACCGCAAACATCTTAGGTATGATTTTACTTAAAAAAGTACATGATATTATTATTGTTTTGTTTATTATGTTATAAATATAAAAGTATAGTCCTTTGAATAAGAACAAAGACTTTTATGGGTGAATTTTTTAATCTCGTATCGAACCTTTTTTAAATTCATTTTATCAGAGTCCTTTGAGGAGTGTTTTAGTGTTTAATGTGTGTTACCTTTGACAATGGTTGATCACCTCTGTAAATTAGTTTATTGTTAACTAGGCAAAGCCAATCCTTAAACACTGTTGGAAGTTACCTCTTAATTCAGCACTCCAATGTTTGGAGGGATTTCATACTGCTGCTGGAATTGTCTGATCTTGGGGTTACCATTGTATGTTCATTGTTTCTTTGGGATGTTCAGAAGTCTGCTTATTGTTGGATTCAGGAACCTGGCTCGCTCATGTGGTTGTTGTGGCAAGATCAAGTTCTTCAAACGATTGTTTTAGGACATGAATGAATTTTGTGACAATACCAACTTGATCCTGCCTGCTTCTCTGCTTTCAGATTATTAAAATGGTTTAAAACTCACTCGAAATCAAGCAGCATAGAAAATTGAGATGAGACATCATATTCATGCATGTTTCTGTTCATGGATTGAATTATTCGTCCAAGTCCGAAGGTTCGTCTGGATTTTGATAGGGTTTAGATAAAAATATAATGCCTAACAAATGAGCTTAAGTAAAAAGAATTAGATTCGATTAACATATGAGTTAAACTCGGGTTTAAACATTCAAGATCTAACCCGATCTAACCCGACCCTTTTTATGTTTATAATATTTTATATTATGTTATTTTTATATATTATGTAATTTAGAGCATATTAAAAAATAAATCTACGTTAAATATATAATGCTACTCTAATTTAAATATTAAAATAATGTTAAAATGATTATATAAATAATTCCAATAAATAAAAATGTAAAAAATTATTAAATATTAAAATAATATAATATAAATATTTTTTTAAAATTGAAAAATAATATGAGCGGGTTTACAATAATTTAAATTAATTTTTTGTAAATATAGATATATTTGAACAAAATTTTAAATTAATATTTCAAGTTGAGCTATACTTGAACAAATATTAAATATATTAATATTATATTTACATTCAACCCGATTTTGATCCGACCCAAAACATCAGATCTGTCAACAAATTCACTTCAGTAAACTTCGGATGTACCTTCTGATTCCCTCCTACAGTTGGTAGGATATATAAAAGGAAAGTACTAAAGCCTTCCACAACCTATCCAATGTCTTTCCCTTTTTTTACATCACAACATAGTGAGTGAATTTTAATTTCAATCTTTCTATTTTTTAATTATAAAAATATTAAATTTTAATTTGATTCCTTTATAGTATTATATTTTAATTTTGATATAATTTGGTATTTCAATTTTTGTAATGCCATTAGTTAGTTTAAATACTTTTTTTAATTAAAATGATTATATGAATTTTTAAGCATTGTTGGCATTATTAAATTTCTTTATTAAATTTAAGATCATTAGGATATTTTTTAGTTGCATAGATATCAAGTAAATTTTTAAGAATTTTAATCGTATTAAAAAATGGACTTAATTTTTAAATTTGAAAATTAAATTTATAAAAATAAAAGAATTCACTTAATTTTGATAACTTTTACTAGTTAATCGAATATTGTTTTCCATTTATTTAAAACAAATTTAAAATAATATATTATATTTAAAATAATAGTACATTATATATTATATCATATAAAATCATACATATTTGTTAGAATTTATTGCACTGATTAATGGGTGAAAAAATAATTATTGAAAGTAATTGTATTTAAAATAAAAATAGTTTTTTAGGGTAATGGTTATTTTTAGGGGTAGTTATTGAAAGTAATTATTTATCATACACGTGTGTGATTGACTGAATCAATGGACTCATTCTGTTCTTAAAATGCTAGACCCTTTTTCAGAAGAAACCAAGCACAATGGGTTGTCTTTGATACATCAAGTCATCACACATTCTTACGGCATTATTTTGAAAACTATTTTGGACTTTCAACATGCATGTCTAATCTGTCTTTTTCATTCTAATCGTTGAATCTACGAGTCTCAAATTTACTATCCCTTAAATTTATTGTGTTGGTTTAATTGTTAAAAAATATTCATTGTCTTTGATATGATTTAGATTTTAATCGCGCCATCATGTTGTTGTTAAAATTTTACCCTTTCATTATAATTCACCAAAAAGAAATACACTACCACCTTTCTTGTTTTGATCAAAATTAAAAAGATAACGACATAAACAAAATACGACATCAACTTTAATAATGTACTCTAGCAAATATCCATAGTCTTTATACCAATAAATTGGAAGTCTTCACTCAAATCCTGCAATTTTTTCTTGGGGAGAGTTGTGGTTGTATATCCTTTTGTATTATTTTTATCATTTGGATGGTAATCTGTAATATTATTCTCAATCCTAAATCTGTCAGAAGGTTTTCAAGAGTTGTGATTGTATGTCCTCTTATATTATCTTTATCATTTGGATGATAATATGTAATCTTAATTCTCAATTTTAAATTTGTCAGAAGGTTTTCAAAGTTCAACTCAACGTGACTTTTTTTATCCTTTTTTCGAATTGGTTTGTATCTCACTTTGGCTATTCATTTTTTTTCCTTGTTATTCTTCCTCTACTTCCTTAGTAAACTTTCTTTTAAAACATATATTTTTAAAACAAATAAATCTAAGCCTTAAACACAAATATTTTCATGAAGCCAACATACAAATAGTAATTTTCTTTCACAAAATAAAAATCACTTAAACTTGAGTGATTTTTTGGTGTCATGAGGATGCAACATGTCAATTTTTAAATATAAGATTCACACTAATCACAATAGCAATAATAACTTCTAAATAAGAATGCTACATTTCTAATCAATATTTAAGAATTTTAAGATTATATAAATACAATCAATATTAATTTCTTGAAGGATTTGTATTAATTAATCTCTAAAATAATTACCTAATCAAGATGTTAGTAATTTAATATAAAATTAATATCTCAAAATCATTCAATAAAAAAATAAATAAAAAAATAAATCTTGCATAAAGCTCTTAAACTATTACAAGAAAAACCACAATTCTCGAAAAAAATAAAACTTGAAAAAAAAGGTTGTTACCAAATTAAGAAAACCCACTGGAAATTAATAAAAGATTGATGATCTTTCTTGAAGAAATTTGAGAGAAAAGTGATGAGTGTTAAAGAAAATAAAAGGATTAGAGATTTTGGGGAGATTGGTGGGTGAGGAGAGATTCATTTATTTTTATATAAAATAATTATTTATTCAAAAATTTTGGTATGATCAAATTTTTGGTGGATTTATTTTTTGGTCAATTATATAAAATTAAAAATATATAATTATTTTCTTATTTGTAGGGTGATTCCACAATCATTCAAGTGATTCTATCATTAAAAATTGATACAATTCAGACTGAAGTCAATAAATCGAACTAAAGCTCACATAGGACAACCACACATTATAAGATTTAAAAAGCCACACATATATTTGAGTATGATGGGCCTCGAACTTGAATACTCAAAATTCGAAGCCTCCAACTTTACCAAATAAACCAAGGCCTCATCATTGGTTATTATAAATAATTAAATATGATTCGTATACATAATAAATATATAATTATAAATTTGAGATATTCCGTTTAAGGCCTTAATCAAATAAAAAATACTTTTAAATATTGCTCGAGTCTATTTTTCTAATATGGTATTTTTGTCCAAATCTTTTCATATTTTGGACAAGTTTTTGGGCTTGGTCTAATAGTCGAGCACTATAAACAGTTATAATTACAACTTAATTTTTTTCGCCAAAATTATTACACATCGGTTGGGTTAGGCTTATGCGTAATATTAACATCACTTTATGCTTGTTCAAACCCACCCATATTTATAAATAGTTAACCCAAACCTATTTCAAGTTTGTCCATATTACTTTTAATTTTTTATAATATTTATATTATTTGTAATTTAAAATTTAATGTTTAATAATTTTATACATTCTCTTCAATTTTCTAAATTTTATATATAAACAATTAAA
Source organism: Kokia cookei (assembly GCA_039519145.1). NCBI lineage: Eukaryota > Viridiplantae > Streptophyta > Magnoliopsida > Malvales > Malvaceae > Kokia > Kokia cookei. The sequence goes on from CM076902.1 coordinate 21,540,719, forward strand.
TATATTTTTAATGTTTGCATTATAATACTATAAATTACTGTAACTTTATTTTTTTTATATATACATAATATATTACAAATATAGGAAACAAATCGGATCGAGTCAAACATGACATTAAATGTTTGAGTCCAACTTTGATCATATCTTAAACGGATTTAAATTTTTTGATGAAACTTATTTTTAATTTAACTTTTTTGTTCAAAACCTACCAAAGTTTAGTCTAACATTTGAACTTAAACGGATAAGTGCATCTGGTCTAATTAGTAATTACAACCTAGTTTAGTTTTCAAATGCAACTAATATAAAGACATGGACCATAGTTGGGTTAGATCCATCAGAGCAAGAGGCCTGGTCTCATAAAGAGAAGTAGGGGGCAAAAGAGTCATATCACATATCCCAGACCGTTTCTTCTATATATACCTTCATCTACAAAATCTAGGGTATAAAATGCCCCAAATCGTCTCCGCCCAAAAGGAAAAATTATTTTCCCCTTTCACCAAAAATTGAACGTTGAACTCCTCAAAAATCTTGAAAGCTCCAACTTTTCCAAACATCAGCGATCCCTTTCACTCCAAATTTCGTAATTTCTTCTTCCAATTTCATCTCCCAAATTGCTTTTTTCCCCTTTATTCTTTTTTTTAACCTTTTCGATTTCGAGATTCGAGATTTACAGTTCTTTTTTTATTTTGCGCAGATCGGGTGATTAATGGCGACGTTTGAGCTTTACCGGAGGTCAACGATCGGGATGTGTTTGACGGAGACTTTAGACGAGATGGTTTCAAGCAGTACTTTAAGCCCTGAGCTCGCTATTCAGGTTCTCGTCCAGTTCGATAAGGTATTGTTAGAACCTTGTCCCGATTTTTCTTCTTTTCTTTTTGATTTATGTATTAATTTAGCTTCTTCTTTTAGTCTATGACTGAAGCCCTGGAAAGTCAAGTGAAGAGCAAGGTTGCCATTAAGGTACATTCATTTTACTTAAGTGGAAAAGACGAGATTTATGTGTTTATTGATTTGAGTAAGTTGATTATTATTTATGCGGTGATCTGATGTTTCTATGAGCAACTGGGGTGAAATATTTTGTTTTAGATCTATTAGTTATGGTTAGTAAGTGTAATGTTAACCTGATAGTTTGATGTGGTCCCTTATCTTCCCATCCTTGAAGAAAGATAAATTGCGACCATTCATGAATGGTCCTTGTATTTTATTTTACATGTGTTTGCGGGGATCAAATCTAGCTTGTGTATTGATTCTAATGGTGCAAGAGTTTCATTTATGATACCTGATTGTGATAGTAATTGGTTATTGTTTATCTTCAGTGTGTGTGCTTTGCACTTATACAAAGGGACTACTAGCCAGCAAAACGCATGAATCTTTAGGTTTTTTTACGCATCCTCGCTTGAATGACATGTGTTTCATAGTGTCAAAGCCATGGTCGTCTGAGATGTCTTTGAAACTTGGACACTACCCTGACGGAATATCTGTGCTTCATACCCTCTTATGTCCAAAATGTTCTCTAGGACCAACATTGATGATTACACATCTTAATTATATTTTCGAAGCCTCACCAGGGTCATTTTGATTTTAGTTTATGGTAGCGAAACATTTTCTGGGGACCTGAAATAATAGATTTGTGGAAAGCTTACTTCTTCAGTAAAGTTCTGTTCTATCATACATAATAATGTATTTTGGTTTTGGCATACTTCCTTCTTTTAAAACATTCAAAACTGATGGTTGGTCAGCAGTATGTTTTCTAATTTGTGGTACTTTTGTGTAGCTAAAGTTTTAGCTTTCTGCTACTAGGTGGGACTATTTTCTTTGAAGTACCAATATTTGAAAGTATATTTGGATATGGATAAGAACGTTAAAGAACTTCAAATACGTGGAAAATTTTCAAAAAGAATTGAGCATATCGACGTTGGATTTGTATCTGTATCTAGCATTCACACTAGTAATTCCAAGTAACATAAGCTTGTTGCTGCTTTTTTTGGTCATTTATCATTCATAAATATGTTATTTGAGTGGCTTTCATAGTCTTAGTAATGAACATTTAAATCAACACTACATACTAGCATTTCCATGCAAAGCCTGAGCTATCATTCACATTTGAATGCTACAGGGTCATCTGCACACCTATAGATTCTGCGACAATGTTTGGACCTTCATCTTACAAGATGCTTCGTTTAAGTACGAGGATTCTCTGGAAAATGTAGGTCGAGTCAAAATAGTAGCATGTGACTCAAAGCTGCTCTCACAATGAAATGTCAAATCAGTGTTGTGCCAGATGATGGTGGAAGGGGATGGTTGACTGAAGATTGGACGACACACACACATATATATCTAATATATATTGTAAGCCATCAACCTTATGGATGAATTTTTCTTTGTTTTTCATTTTATTTTTCTTTCTGATTAGATAATGGAGGTGAAAAAATTTAGAACAAAAAGATGGAACCTATTTATTTATGAGGAGAATGGTTTATATCTATGTAACTCAAACTCCGGTGTAATTGTTTGATATGTGTACGTGTTTGATATCGATATATTCAATTTCTTTTTTTTTTTAAAGTTCCTTCCATGTATTTGATACAAGGTTTTGGGGATTATATTTTTATATTTATGTTAGAGAGACACATACACATATAAGTTGAGCAATGGGTTTCAATCATGTCGTCTAATTCTAAAATAAGATGGTCAATTGTTCTAACTTAACGGATTCCGAATTACAAGTAATGTCACAAAAATGGCAAAAGAGGTTAATTAGGATGACAAGTTCAAACCTAGTGTGATTGCATAATAAGAGCTATCTTTGATTCTAATTTCACTTCCCTTCCTGACAATTTCAAACATAAAATTTAAGAAAGTAACATAATAAAAAAGCTTATCTAAATTTGGTCTCGCAATAAAAGTTGTAATTAATATCCGGCCAAAAGGGGAAAAAAAAAGTTGTCATTAATATTTCGATGACTTCTGCTTGAATCTTTTTTCCCTTTTTTTTCAGAGTGGGATTTTTCCATTTGCTTTGACTTTCAGATGAATTGGAAATCCTTACCTTTATTGCTATATTTCTGAGTAATATTTAATATACTTACATGCACGATCATTAAATAATAACTTGACATTTTATAATTAACGATGGACTTATAAATTGTTATTAGGTGTTATGTTATCAGTCATTAATAGTATATGAAATTCATATATTGATAATGTATAAAATATTATTTTTTATTTTCATATTAATATATATAATATATTATAATTTATATAACTTTTAATATGTACTATATTTGGATATATGTATGAATTCGTGTTATGTTATTATTTAATTATTTTTATAGTGTTAAAATTTGCTTTCAACAACTAGTGATACTCAAAAGAATAAAATAGTATCAATAAGTGCTTTCCCCCTCCAACCGCTATTTTAAATAGGCCGCACCACCCACTGGTCAGTATCCCCATCTTATCATGGTACGTATTCTAACCCTATCATCTTCACATAGGCACCATATATTCCACCACATATTTCTGCTTATAGTCCCATGCGAAGTTGGACTTTTGGACATCCGTCCCCGATGTATTACATGCCCATGCCATTTGCTTTTTTGACAACGACGATGTATAGGTCGTCTATATTTCAAACACCAAGGAGAGTCCACTCATTATCCCATCGGTGTATAGGACTCAACATAGTTATGCTCATTCGTCGATTGTGATGTAAAAATCTTAGGAATCTTTGTTCTACCAAGACGAGTCATCTTCCCAACCACCTATTCCTAAATCGGAGGATGCATGGTGACAACCGAGGATGCATGGATCGCAATCGACTAAAGGCGAAGAATAGGAGCTATCGAGACCACAACCCCATCCGAAGGCTGAACCAAAAAGGAATCTAGTGCACAACCGTTGACTACTTCGATGTGGCATACATGGTGATTGACATTTAGATTGATCTATTTTTTCATTATATCGAATATTAGTATTTGTTATTATTTCTCAAAATTAAAGTCATAATTTGTTATCATTTTTCAGATTCCAAATTTATGAAGAATATAAAGACTTATTATATATTTTTATAATATTATTTTTTGTTTTAAATTATTAATGAATTCAAAAAGTAAAGTAATTACAAAATATTTTAAAAATACTTAAATAATTTAGAATTGATTATATTAATGTTATATTTATATTTGCTCTAGGTAATCAATGAATATAATCATCTCTTATTTTATTTGAAAACTATAAATTTAATTTAATAATTGTTATTAAGTAAGATCTTAAAACATAGAGATAATTTATCTAAATGTAAACTTTATATTTAAAATATAAAAATTCTAAAGAAAATAAATTTAATTTTTAAAAAAATAAAAAGTAAGATTCACAAAAGAAGGTAAGAAGTAAAAAAACATAATGAAAAATTCTAAACCCTAAAATTACACGAGAGAAAAATGCGTCCAGCTGGAAGCGATGTTTGAAGTCATTGAGGAAGTTTCCTGTATAGCTTTTACTACCTCTAGCCTATCCGTTTGAACCATAATTCCAACAAAGCTACTATCAACGATAAGAGACAACCCATCAAAAATTCCTCACAATTTTGCATCAAAGACTTAGCATTCGTCCAAAAATCTATTAAATCCCATTATCCATTCACCATTTCCATGCCTTATAATTCTCTCGGCTGCAGCATAACCCGAATCAATCTTAACCGTATCATCAGTAAATAATTGAATCCATAAGTTTGGCACTAAGTTTATTGGTCTAGGTAATCGAGGTCTGGTCAGATTTTTAATATGAAAATAGGCAAATTTATTAGCCCATACATATGAAACTTTAACTATCTCACCAACACTCCAAGAAACCCCCTGAAAAATGTAGAGATTCTAATTCTTCCAATTTCTCCATATAAGCAAGCCAAAAAAGCTTGATCAACAAACCTCACAAAAAAAGTAAGGAAGAAGCAAAGTGCAAATTAGACTCTAACCAATCATGAAGGTTTCTTGCAAAAAAAAAAAACACAAACGACTATTAAAAGGAATGACCTGTAACAAAATTTCTCTCGTTATAGGACAATCTCTAATGATGTGTAAAATATCTTCAGAGTGATATCCGCATAAACTGCAAGAGCTATCATATCCTATACCCGTTTAACTCGCTCCATATTGATGAGTAGGCGTCGTTTCAAAACAAGCCAAATGAAAATTTTAACTCTTTGGGGGACTTAAAATTTCCACGATATGCTCCAAATTGAACTCCTTGAGATACTCGACCTTTCCCGAATCTTCAAATAAGCACTTTTGAGAGGGAAAATATTAGTTGAAGTTTGAGCCCAGACAATCTTGTTAATACTAGTTGATCGATGAGGTGGGAGAATACCCACAATATGCCTAATAATATCCTCTGGTAGCCAATTTCGAAAAACCTCTAAATTCCAAGAACCTTCCTCAATAACCATTTCACTAAGTAGACTATCCATCTTGATATTGGTGTGTGACAGCACATGATGAGACATAGATCCTATATCCAGAATTCACGGATCCATCCAACATCTAATATTGTTTCCATTGCCAATTGATCAAAGCAAATTCTCTTGGAGAAGGGGCCAAACCTTCGAAAGAGTCCTCCAAAGAAAAGAGCATCGTCTTTGTGAGATACTATCAGGCAGAGTCTGTAACATCAGCGTTTTTTAATCGGAGTTGGAACAATAATGGGAAGGAGTCAAGAATTAGAATATGTAGGTAAAATAAGAAGATTAGAAAAATTTAAGGATTAATTAGTAATGATGAGAAAGAAGAAAGGACTAAATAGAAATTTAGTCAAAAATGAATTATGAGTCATTATGGGAATTATAGTGATTAAGGAGGGGCAAAAGAGTAATTAGATGGAAGATATTTTTGGAGGCAATGATTTTGGGCCAAAGTGTAATGTTGAATGATCTAGGAACTAAAAGAGCAATTTTACCATTTTTATTAAGAAAGATATTTTTATAAAGAGAAATTGATAGAAAAATCTAGAGAAATGAATAAAATAAATGATGAAAAGGCTATAAAAGCCATCAACCATTTTGCTTCACGTCAGCCACCATTTTTTCCACCATTTCAACTTTTATTTCTTCTTTCAAATTAGTCCTTTTCACCAAATACAAACCAATTAAGCTAGTTTCTTCCAAATTTCTTCAAGATTAGTGAATAAAATTAATAGAGAAGTATAGTAGCTATCCAATTGTTAAAAGAAATGCATCCATACTTGTCTTGGAGGAGAAAGAAAATGAAAATTAGTGTTGAATACAAGTGATTAAGGTAAGAAAGTTAAACTCCTCTTTAAATACATGTTAATTTTGGTTTAGAAACATAGATTATGATATGTTGGAATGATTTTAATGTGAATATATGTGTTTTGTATGAAATTGAAGAGAAAAAAAAGAAGGAGAAGGACCAAAGTGAAGGAAAAAGGGAAGGAGAAAGCCAAGGAGTGAAAAGGGATTATCTACAAGTGTTGTAAGTACTACAAGTATTAAAAGACTTAGAAATAATTAATTTAAAGTGTTTATAATTTTAATATATATGATTAATCATGATAAAAATAATATGTTTAATTATAAGTGTTGATTATGTGTGATTGAATGAAGCTTAGTGCACAGGAACATGAGAAAGGAAATATTCTCATTAAAACAGTTTGGATAGAATCAGATGACTAACTTCGAAAATTCACCAAAAATTGTATAAAAAGATTTAAGGGTCAAATTAAACATGTGATTAAATCTTATTGAGTATAGTTTCATATGGAAGAAACGGTGAAAGAAAATGAATTGTATATTTTGAGATATACTAGTTTTTGTGTAACAAAGTCAGAGTAGATTCGAGTTCTCCTGTTTTGACTTTTAAAAATCATAGAAAAATGTAGAAAAATTACTAGAGACTGAAATTTATGTGGTTAAATCCTTAATGAGTCTATTTTCAAAATAAATAAACGAGAATATTGTTAGATCCCTGAATTAAAAGATAATTAATTTTTAGTACAGAAAGATCGAAACTGTCAGGCTGCAGAGAAAGAGTAAATTGAAAGAATTTTCTGTACGAATTGACTAAAGTAAAAATTCTGAAATTTTTATGGTAGAAATATATTTGAGTCTAGTTTCAAGAACGTAAAGTGGATAATAATTTCGAATTCTATAGCTCAAGATATAAATAATTTAGTGACTGTGACTCAAATGGACAACTTTGAAAATTAATGTGAAAATAAAAATAAAGAGGTATATGATGATATATATGTGATGAAAACTGTATATGTGAAATATTATGTGTTTAATTATAAATATTGATTATATGATAAAATGGTGATATTGTGGAAGTCATTGAGGAAATAAATGTGAGAAATACATGATTATGTATATGTGAAGAGAAATGTAAATGTCATGAATAAATTGTGAATAATGATGTTAAATGAGATTATGCTCATGTAGACGAATTAAAACCGTTGTGATATTAGTGGCATGCCATTAAGGAACACTAGCGCGCTCTCTGAGTAGCACTATGTGTGCTCTCTGTTTAGCATGTCTCGTGCTATCTGTTATTAGCACTTTGTGTGCTCTCTGATTAGCACTTTGTGTACTCTTTGTTTAGCACTTTGTGTGCTCTCTGTTACCCAGCACTTATGTGGTTTTTGTTCAGTACTTCGGTACTCTCCGTTTGTTTCGTTATCCAATAGATTCTATAGAAGTCTACTATGGGCCAAGTGGATAAATAAGCTAAGTAAGTTATGGTTAAGAAAGATATTGTGGCTAAATTGTGAAAAATGAAGGAATGTGCAAATTGTGACATTGAGGTAATTGAAACGATAAACACATGAAAGGTAAGTACCATATGTGTATAAGTAATCAAATGATGATAAAACTAAGAAAACTAAAAAGGCTAAAATAGTTAAGTTGTAAAAAGTGGATGAATGTGTATAATGTGATAACAAGAGAAGTTAAATGATATATATATGTGAAAGGTATGTATTTTATATGAATGAATATTCACATGTATGAATATTCACATGTATGTTGAAATGAGTTAATAAGAAGTTTAGAGTTGATTAATTATTCATGTAGTACTTATTAAGCTTTCACCGGCTTAACGTGTTTAATTCAACGTGTAGGTACAAGATATCCAAGAAGCTAAGGTTGGATTAGGTGTCTCTCATCAAATCACATCAACATTAGAAGATTACAATATAAGGTATATTTATTTTGTGTGAAATGGCATGTACAATGGGGTAATTTTTATGTATTTGAAGAAATACTTTAAAAATTGGGTTTGAGCTCTATTGAGAGCCTTTTTACGAGTATTTTTATGTTTTATATTTGTTTCTAAAATTTGATTTGAGTTGGAATTATTATAAGAGGGTTTTATTGAGTTTAAAAATAATTTTTATATAAAATTGATGAAAATTATCGATACCTTTTAAGATGGCATCGATACTCAATTGACAGAATCCTTTTTGATCTCGATTTTAAAAAAAAGTACCGATATTTTTGAGAAATTATCGATACTTCTGAAAAGGTATCGATACCAATTTGACAAAATGCCTTGGTTGTCTCGATTTTTACTTTTGGTGTCGATATTTTATAAAAAGTATCAATACCAATTATTTGGTATCGATAATTTACCCTGTTTCGACCAAAAATCATATTTTATTATTTTTAAAATTGTTTTAAGTCTCGATTTTGATTTTACTTGATTATTTTGTGATACTTTGAGTAAAATTATTTAAATGCACATCAGTTGAAAGAAAAAAATTTATTACACTCGATTTCGCTTCTCGAACTTCGTTTGTAATACTCTTGTATCAGATTTATATGTGTCGATCGGGTATAAAGATGTTATAGAGTTTCTTTCATTCCATACTTGGATTGAAGAACGCAAACCCATAAAGTGTTTGATTTGGAGATTAAATGATACCCCAACTTCATCAAGAAAGCAGCATTTTGGTCTATCGAATTCCTAAATCGCAAACCTCCACATTCACGAAATTGACAATGATTCTTTAAATATTACTCGAATGAAAATACATTGCTAATGCATTTATTTATAGTGCTAAATTTTAGTTTTAATTTATATATAATTGTAACAATTAATTAAAGGATAATCATTTTAAAATAATAAATATCATTTAATAGAGATAAGTTTAGTTAAGTAAGAATAATTGTAACACAAATAATAAAAAATTATTAATAAAATGAAGAGAATTAAAATGAGTTGATCTAACAAAATAATTATAATTATTTTATAATAATTTATCATATTTATTTAAAAAACATATAAGTAAAAATTAAATGTACAATTAAATTAATTTTGTTATTATCATATAATAATTAATTATATATGTAATATTGTTATAAAATAAAGAGATAGAGAGTAAATAACAGAGAGAATGAGAGAACAAAAGAGAGAGCGTATTTTATTGATCAATGGAAGTATCTTACAATGCTTCTTCAAGGTTTATGTTTATAGACATAGAAAGTATAAAAGAAGTAAAACTCTAATTCTGATGACAACTAGAATTTAAACTTCAACCAAACTTATATAGATCTTAATGGACATCCACTTAATAAAATATTCATAACACTCCCCATTGGTAGATAATGTGCCTCGTTAAAACCTTTACTAAGATAAAAACCCTGTGGGAAAAAAAAATTCCTAGTGAATAAAAAAGAGTACACATATCTACAATAAACATAATATGTTATCTCATTAAAAACCTTACCAGAAAAACCCAATGGGACAAAACCTTTATTAAGGGAAAAAGAGTACAACGCATATATTCTAAGCATTCAATCTTGAATACTAGTCTTTCAAATGACTATTTGAATGTATCTGCTAAGCATTTATATCACCATTCTTTTGAAAGTCATAAGAGAAATTTGGGGGAGATATATTTTTATCTCTTCAAGAGTTTCAACAAACTTTAATCATGATTTTTTTATAAAAACCCAAATAGGTATTTTGGATCATTTTATAATCCTCTTTCAACTATTATTGACTAAATCAAATTTACCACATGTTCAATTATTTTAATTCATATAAATGAACAATTTCTCAATAATTTAAATATCCTTCTGGCATTCCAAATCCTTCAAGGATTTTAATATAAACTTTACTATATAGTGATTCACAAAAGGTTGTAACAACAACTATGAAACATAAGTATGAACTGTCAGTTTAATAATATATCTAAAGGTTATTGCATTCACCACAAAAAAATATTATATCTTCTCATAATAAATGTCAGGACTTAGCGAAAAACTTCATATTTTTATTTCACCTTTGTAAAACTATTTCATTTGTACCCTCACTGACTTTGTTCCTTTAGATATTTGGATTTTTGGTCCAAAAACTCTACAAATTTAATTGTATTTTAGTTGCGTCTTTTTATTTTGGCCAATTTATTTCATATCTCTATTTCCCAAGATATTCAATATCCTTATTTTATTTCATTATTTCCATAATAATATTGCATGCAAAACTATTGTCGACCACTTTTATTTTTGGTTCAACATTTTCTCAAATTGACATAACTTATCGAGATCTCTTATTTTCACTATTTTAATCTTCAGTTTTAGGTACCTGGATATTTTCTTATTAGTTATGTCTTGAGTCTCCTTTGGAGCACCCGTCTTCACTATTTGACCATCTAAAACTTTCCTTTTATGAAAATTTTCATATTTGAAACTTTAATGAGTTATCCATGTTAAACCTTTGGGTCAAATTACTCTCCCTCTTAACTCATTATAAGTTATTAGTTCTCTCCCCTTAATGTCAAGGAAACTATCAAATCAAAATAATAATCACAATCATGTCATAATTGAATCTCCAATACATTTAATTTATCATAATAAAAAGAGGCTCATAATTAATATATATTTCCAACTTTCTTTGAAGATTCACTTATCTTTGTGCGTTGTGGTGGAGCAATTGAAACATATACACACGTACAAAAATTCAAAGAAGAGAAATTTTTAACTTTTGACCCAAAATCAATTGTAATGGGGAGTATTTAAAACTTATTAGCTTGATGCATACAACACGTAAATCAACATAATCCCAAGTTGAAAGAGAAATTTTAGTTCTTATAAGTAATATTTAAAGGTGATCAATCAATAATTTCTTTAAACCATTATGCGCATAAATAACAAACTTTTACTGAAGTTTTTCAAACTTAATCAATAAAAGACTAAGATATAAACTTATTAATATTAGCAAGATGAATTGTCTTAATTGCATTATTTGAAATTAATTATTCAAACAATCTTGCAAACGACAGGTTGCAAGTTGATAACACATATGTGTTTATTTTGTAGATGCATCTACCAAAATCATATAATATCAAAATCATCCACATGGTGGATTAATGAGCCCATATTCATTTCAGAAATGCAAGACATTAGATTGTAACTTTAGCTAGTGAGTTTTTAACAACCAATTTTTTATTGAGAACAATCAACAAATGAGAATTCTTTAAATTTAAAGAATCTTCTAGTTCTTTAATGAATGTCCATATGAATTCTTAATTAATCTTTGCATCATATATAATCCAGGATGGTCTAACTGGTCATGCCAAGTAGTAAATATATTTGTACCAATAAACTTCTGGTTTACTTTAACATACGTTTTAATTTGAACTAAATCGTAGTAAATTGATAATTTTACCATCATTCCTTTCACTTTATATCCAAATACAAGTACCATTGTGACATTTACTACTGAAATGTCTAAATCAATGTAAACTTTATAATGACACTAAATCATATAATATAATTTCGAAATAATTATATGCAATATTCACTTCGGAGAATATGCCAAAATCTTCAAATGCAGGGCATTTATTAATAGCAAACTTTGAGAGTAGATCTTATTTTCCAATTGTACAACAGGTACATAACCAATGATTTTTTTATACATAAGCTGTCTTTCTTCCTAAAGAGTTCTTGAAAATTCTTGGTATTTTCTTACTTTCTTCATTTTTCCACTTTTGGTGGGGAGAAAAATTATCATGATCATCATCCATGATTATTATTATAGTCCAATTTACTACATCCAACCATAACGAGCTTTAGATAGAATTACCATATTCTATTGCTCATATTTTTCCTTCCACAATTTAAGTAGATATTTAACAGTCAAATATTTTGGCTTCAACCCCTTAATGAAGATAATGATAAAAGAATATCACAAAGATAATCACAATCAATTCAATATAAATCAATAACCCAATTCACAATCTCAATATGAGATCCATTATGAAAATCTTTTAAACCAATGGATTAACCATCACAAGATATTAATATATTAGCTCTTCTGGAGTTTTTGACCAATTTTGTACTACCAAATATTGGAATAATATTGATTTGTTTCAGTACCAAATAAAATAAACATGATACAATAAATAAATCATAGTGAAATATACCTGAAGATCTTTAACATCATCGTTATCACCTTGACTATTATCATGAGCACTGAGTAGTTAAAGCTTTAGTGGTTACCCATAGTGTGTCGGCCTTAATTGACGACTGAAAGAAAATAATAATTAAAAGAGAATCGTGCTGATAACGTGTTATAAAATAAAGAGACAGAGTAAATAACAGAGAGAATGAGAGAGCAAAAGAGAAAGCGTATTTTATTGATCAATAGAAGTATCTTACAATGCTTCTCCAAAGTCTATGTTTATAGACATAGAAATTATAAAAGAAATAAAACTCTAATTCTGATGACAACTAGAATTTAAACTTCAACCAAACTTATCTTGATCTTGATGGACATTCACTTAATAAAATATTCATAACAAATATCTATTTATAATGGTTTTTTTTTTTAAACTTACTTTTATCTTTAAAAATATCACTTTCAATTTTATCATATAATAAATAAAATATTAATAAATTATTATTTTGATATTAATTTAATAATATAATGAGTAATAAAAAATAGTTTCACTTGTTGAAAAGTTTGTTGAAGCTTAAATAAGTCAATTATGTTGATTTTGAAAATTAATTAAGTTTTTAGGTCGGTTTTAAAATTATTTAGAGAAATAGGTCGATTTTAAGAAAAGTTCGTTCAGTTAAGTAAGTTTTCTAGAAAACATGTTCAGCTGAACGAGCTTTCCTTACACGTGTCAAGAAAACTCGTTTAGTTGGATGCACTTTTCCTTTAAATTGTAATTTTTTACTTTTTTAATACAATTAATTTCTTTGGTTGGATGATTAAATATTAATGGTTTTGTCCATGAGTCTCAGGTTCAATTCTTCTTTCACTTTTGTCTATATATATATATATATTTTATTTCATGTTGTTTTAAGTTTTTTTTAGATGAATGTTTTTAACATATTAATATGAAATAATAATTGCAAACATGTTTAGAAAAGGGGAATTGAAATTGGATTTTAAGAATAAAATAATAATTATTTAATCATTTAATTAATGAAGTTAAAAAGAAGAAGCTTAAAACAATATAAAATAAAAAATATAAACGTGAGTGAAAGATAAATTGAACCCGAGACTCAAAGACTAAACCACCAACCAAATAAATTAATTATATTTAAAAAAGTAAAAAATTGTAACTTAAAAAGAAAAACGCTTCCAATTAGGCGAGTTTTTCTGACACGTGTATAGAAAACTAGTTCAATTGAACGCACTTTTTAAAAAGTTCTCTTAGGTAGACGAGTTTTCCTCAAAATCAGTCTATTTTCTTAAATAATTTTGAGATTGACTTAAAGGCCTATATATATATAATATTATACTCCATTATAGATTATAAATACACAATCTGGAAAAGATTAAGGTACTTAAAAGTATCTATAAAAGAATTACTTACAAAAAAAAATACTTAAGAGTGAAGCAAAGAAAAAAAAATACACACTTAAAAGTTTTGGTATTTGTTTGGTTATTATTTCACCGTCCTAAGATATTAGGATCCAATTGTAAAGTAAACTAATTTTTAGATTGTAAGTAAATATAAGGAAAACGTATGAAAATTATACATGAATTTTGGTTTAATATATAATTTTATATATAAATTTTGTTTTTGTGCAATTTTTTTTATAAAAATTTGATTTTATTCTCACAAATTATTAACATAATTGTTGATATAGCATCATAGTATATTTATATATTGTATGCACAAATAATTATATTTATCCAATATAAAAATAAATTTATACGTTAATTTATTTAAATGTGTACAATTGAATCAAAATTAAAGTTTTATGTATACATTTGAATCATATTCAAAGTTTCATGTATTGTGGATTAATACCCATCTACGAGTAAAATAATATACTTTAGATTCAAGTCGATCCGACGACCAATGTTGGAGATTAAAGAAGAAAAATGTTTTGAATTTTGGTTCGTAAATTTGTGATATTTAAAGCTATTTCATGAAAAAAAATGATTCACAAAAGAGAAAGAGGAGTAAGAGCCTTTGATTGGTGTAGACATTGTGAGCTGAGAATGACATACAATAATAATTTTAACAGTTTAGTGACTTAAATGAAAATTTTCAAATAGTTTAGTGACCATTTTATAATTTTTTAAAATTAAATGACTAAAATATAAACTTACTAATAATTTAATGATATTGAATATAGTTTACCTTACAAAAAATAGTATAAGATTAATACAGTTGAAAAGAATTTATTTATATTTGTTGTAAAATAAAAGAAATAAACGGAAAAACAAAGAGGGAGTAGAAAGAAAAAAGACAAAAAAATAGTATGAAAAATAAAAAAGAGTAAAATAGAAGGGTCAGAAAGCAAAAATCTTGTTACAAAAATGACCCCTCTGTGACCTTGTAGCATCAAAACACTGTGTGTGTCAGCTGCTCGCTTTTCTATCTCACTAAAACTTTTACATATTTACGTTCCAATCCTTTTAGTATTTCTCTCCTCTCAATTTACCCCTCATAGACCCTAAATTTTTCCTTTTTTCTCTGATCCATTGGCCTTCATTTTCTTCTTAAACAAACACCATGTAAAGTCACCCACAAAATCAAAACACCCAAAGCCTCCGTCCCTCTTATATATCTCCGCTCTTTTTTTGCTATTGGGGTTTTCTCTCTAGCTCTTTTTTATCGTTATCTTCGAAAATCTCTAACAAATTTTATTGAATTTCATGCTTTATAATATTGATGTATAAGCATCCATCGCTCTTCTCCATCTCCTTTTTCAGGTCTCCTCTCTCGCTCTCTCTTTTGGACTGTTAATTTTTCTATATTTTATGTAATCTAATATCTGATCTGCTTTGATTTTGGATTCTGGAACAACCTTTGATTTTCATAGTTTAGGGGTATGATTTTGTTTTATTATTTATTTGTTTTTGGGTTTTTCTTTGTAGTTATTGAAAGTAGAGAAGTAGAGGTAAGATGGCGAATATAAGATCGACTTTGCCCTCTAGGCTTCGCCAGCTTTTGTCCGGTGAAACCACCATCAGTCCTTCTATCAAACTCGAGTCTGAGCCGGTAAGTTATTATTATTGTTATTTTGTTTTGAATATTTACTTGTTTAAATTTTCCGGAGAAAATGCTTTCTGTTTAGGGTTTATCAGAATCTAGCACTGTTTGGCGGACCTATTAGGGTTTTAAATTATTACTCTTTTGTCGTAGTGATTAGCATTTTAGTTTTGTGCTACTTTCTTTATGTTTCCTCTGTTAAGTTTTGGACCTTTGGTTGTTATATTCTGTTTGGCTGATTCTGTGATTCTACTGACGACTTCTCCTCTATTGCATGGACCCAAGAGTATTAGACACTAACATGATTACAGGGGAAAAAAACTAAAACACGAGTGCTTCAGAATCTTTATAATATGAGTTATTATCAAAATGTGTAAAAGCATAACGTTGAGCTAACAGGATGATGCACATTTACTGTTGAGGCCCTTATTTGAAATAAGCCTTCAGTATTTACAACTATTTTTCTAACAATTAGGGCAGTTAGTGCAACAGTTTGGAGTCAGTTATAATATTGCACAATGTTAAGCTGACAGGATGATGCACATTTACTCTTGAATATCATTCACTTTAAGTAAGATGTGGTGATTTTAACTTAAAAAGTGATTTTAAAAAAATAAATTAATATTGAATTAGAAAATTTTTGCATGTACTTTGCTTGGACAGTCTTCATATGATGTGATGATTTTTTTCACTATGTATATTTTTTCTTTTTGGGAAAAAAACTATGTTAGTAAATTGTGAATTTTGTATTATTTTTTCCAGGTATGAAGTCTTCTTCATGGTTCTAAGCTTACTTTCTTGTTCTTAGTATAGTTTTTGTCAATATATGTATGGATTTATTTGTTTTAAGGTTTCTAAGCCAATTTTTAGAGTTCTTAGACAATTTAAATCGATCAATGCCAGTTATTTGGCAACCTTTTACTTTTATAATATTTTATTATTGTGTGGTTTAGTGCTTCTGCTTGTGATTGGATGTAATCTGTTGTTCTGATATCTTTTTATTCTGGTATTGAACTATAAGTGTATATAGGTGCTATCAAATGGATTTGATAGATATGTATATGCATGCATTCTTTATTCAGAGATGTTAATTGATATTATCAGATTCTACTAATCAATTTCAGTTAGGTGTTGCTTGGTATGCTTTAGACTTTTGATGAAGTGCTTCTTATCTCCTTGATTGTATACATTTTCTGTTGCTACTGAGTGTTAGAACAATTATATATTTTCTTTTATTATTTTGCGTGTGAAACATTTGAGTGTATTTCATAAGAAGGCAATTAGGCAACAGATATTTTAATGTTAACAGTGTGTTAAGAATAATCATGAATCACCAGTTAGCCAAGATATAAAAAGCTTTTTATGCATCGAGTAAATGGTAGTTTTTGAGTTTCCTTGACATTAAGTATTTCCATCAGTTTATTTCACATAAAGCTTCAAATTTCTCTTTAGTTTTATGCTTGAAAGTAAGGGTATTTCCCCTTCCCTTCCCTTTCCATGCATTGTTTATTTTATTACTCATTCATACCCCCACAGTCCTTTAGGGAATATTGACCCTACACTATATATGCAGATGATTTGCGGAACATATGTATATATGGCGATTTATATAATGGTTGCTATAAAACTTGGTTAAATGGAATATATACTGGTTTCTATGAGCTTGTCTGAATGGCTTAGAAAACTGCCTTTTTTTCTTTCTTTATTTTTGGGAAATAAATTTTATATGTACTGTCGCTTGCAGCCTCCTCAAATTAAAGCATTCATTGATAAAGTGATCCAGAGTCCATTACAGGATATAGCAATACCTCTTTCAGGCTTTCGATGGGAGTACAGTAAGGTGATTTTGTATATTTGTTTCTCTTGTTTATACATCCTTTTTTTTTCGTTCCTCACTCACTTGTTGCTTTTAACTCAGGGGAATTTTCATCATTGGAGGCCACTGTTTCTTCATTTTGATACATATTTCAAGACTTACTTGTCTTGTAGGAATGATCTTCTACTGTCAGATGAAATTCTAGAAGATGATAGTCCAGTTCCGAAACAAGCAGTTCTTCAAATACTACGAGTAATGCAAACAATCTTGGAGAATTGCCACAAGAAGAGTTCATTTGATGGCTTGGAGGTATGTTGAGATCGTGTCGGAAATTGTTCTTTTAACTACAGTGACTTGCAAGCTTGTAAATTTATGGGATGCTCTATCTATGTCTTCCAATGTTATTTTATCTAATACAGCTCTGTCATTCTCCTTTCAGAATTTCAAGCTTCTACTTTCATCCACTGATCCTGAAATTCTTATAGCTACACTGGAGACTCTTTTTGCACTTGTTAAGATAAATCCTTCCAAGGTCCATGGTAGTGGTAAGTTGATTGGATGTGGCTCAGTAAACAGCTATCTGCTGTCTCTTGCTCAGGGATGGGGGAGCAAGGAGGAGGGATTGGGCCTGTATTCATGTGTTTTGGCCAATGAGAGAACACAAGAGGAAGGGCTTAGCTTGTTTCCGTCTGACATAGAAAATGAAAATGTTGGTGATAAGTCTCAACACCTGATTGGTTCTAGCCTTTATTTTGAATTGCATGGACTCAATACTCAAAGCACTGAAGAAAGCATTGGCAATTCAAGTTCTACTTTGAGAGTCATACACATTCCGGATCTGCATTTGCGGAAGGAAGATGATCTGATAATAATGAAGCAATGCATTGAGCAGTATAATGTACCACCTGAGCTCCGGTTTTCATTGCTTACAAGAATTAGATATGCACATGCCTTTCGGTCACCCAGGATATGCAGGCTATACAGCAGGATTTGCCTTCTTGCATTTATTGTCCTTGTTAAGTCTAATGATGCTAATGATGAGCTGACATCGTTTTTTGCAAATGAACCAGAGTATACAAATGAATTAATAAGGATACTGCGGTCAGAAGAAACTATTCCAGGAAATATTAGAACTCTTGCAATGCTTGCATTGGGTGCTCAGTTAGCTGCATATTCAGCATCTCATGACCGAGCACGAATTTTGAGTGGATCTAGTATTAGTTTCACTGCAGGGAATCGGATGATCCTGCTGAATGTGCTCCAGAAGGCAGTTTTGTCACTCAAAGGTTCTAGTGATCCATCATCTCTCTCTTTTATTGAGGCTCTTCTTCAGTTTTATCTGCTTCATATCACATCATCATCTGCATCAGGGAGTAATATTCGAGGGTCAGGAATGGTTCCAACCTTTTTACCTCTCTTGGAGGATTCTGACCCGAATCATATGCATCTTGTCTATTTAGCTGTAAAAGCTCTACAAAAGCTAATGGATTACAGTAGTTCAGCTGTAACATTGCTTAGAGAACTTGGTGGAGTGGAGCTTTTAGCTCAGAGGCTACAAATAGAAGTGCATAGAGTTATTGGTATCTCTGGTGGAAATGATAATTCAATGGTCTATGGTGAGTACTCTGGATGCAATGATGACCAGTTGCATTCCCAAAAGAGGCTTATCAAGGTACTTTTGAAGGCTCTTGGCTCTGCTACATATGCTCCTGCGAACT
Organism: Kokia cookei; assembly: GCA_039519145.1. Lineage (NCBI taxonomy): Eukaryota > Viridiplantae > Streptophyta > Magnoliopsida > Malvales > Malvaceae > Kokia > Kokia cookei. Next base: position 21,559,727 of record CM076902.1, read on the forward strand.
CCACTAGACCGCAGAATCCTAATGAAAGTTCACTACCTGGTACATTGTCACTCATATACGGGAATGCAGATAAATTTGGAGGTGATATATACTACTCTGCTGTGACTGTAATGAGTGAAATTATCCATAAAGACCCAACTTGTCTTCCTGCACTGCTTGATTTGGGTCTTCCAGATGCCTTTTTATATTCAGTGTTATCTGGGGTACTTCCATCTTCAAAGGCTATAACATGTGTTCCAAACGGCCTTGGTGCCATATGTCTTAATGCCAAAGGCTTGGAAGCAGTGAAAGAAACTTCAGCATTGCGATTCCTTCTTGTCATCTTTACTAGCAAGAAGTATGTGCTTGTGATGAATGAGGCAATTGTTCCTTTTGCTAATGCAGTTGAAGAGCTTTTGCGCCATGTATCTTCATTGAGGAGCAGTGGTGTTGATATACTTATTGAAATTGTAAATAAAATTGATTCCTTTGGGGACAGTAGTGGTTTCTCTAAGTCATCTATGGAAAAAGTTAATGAGAGTACTGCAATGGAAACTGATTCCGAAGACAAAGGAAATGAAGAGCAGCGTTGTCTGGTTGGTGCAGTGGATTCTGTAAATGAAGGAATCAGTGATGAGCAGTTTCTTCAATTGTGTATTTTGCATCTGATGGTTTTGCTTCATAGAACTACAGAGAATTCCGAAACATGTCGTCTGTTTGTGGAGAAATCAGGAATTGAGGCTCTACTGAAACTTCTTTTGAGGCCCAGTATTGTAAAATCATCTGAGGGGATGTCTATTGCTTTACATAGCACCATGGTTTTTAAGGGGTTCACTCAGCATCACTCTGCTCCTCTTGCTCGTGCCTTTTGTTCTTCTCTTGGTGAACATTTGAAGAAAGCTATGAGTGGATTTGGTGCAGCTTCAGGGTCCTTTTTACTGTATCCTAAGTTGATGCCTGATGATGGAGTCTTTTCTCCCCTTTTCCTTGTTGAGTTCCTTCTATTTCTTGCTGCATCCAAGGATAATCGTTGGGTTAGTGCTTTGCTTGCTGAACTTGGAAATGGCAGCAAAGATGTTCTGGAAGACATTGGTTCTGTCCATCGTGAAATCTTATGGCAGATTGCTCTCCTTGAAGATGCTAAACTTGAAGCAGATGATGATGGTGCTAGTGCTAGTTCTGCTGAGCCTGATTCACAGCAACGGGAATCTAGTGCAAGTGATACCGAAGAGCAGAGGTTGAACTCCTTCAGACGGTTCCTTGATCCATTATTAAGGCGGAGGACGCCAGGATGGAGTATTGAATCCCAGTTCTTTGACCTTGTAAACCTTTATCGTGACCTTGGCCGAGCTGGTGGCTTTCATCAGAGATTGGGTATTGATGGTTCAAACATGCGGTTTGGAGCCAGTCATTCTACTTCACCAAATGCTTCTGGAACGGCCAACAAAAAGGAATATGACAAGCAGAGATCATACCACACCTCTTGCTGTGATATGATGAGGTCACTTTCCTTCCACATTACCCATTTATTTCAAGAGTTGGGAAAAGTGATGTTACTTCCTTCTCATCGTCGGGATGATACTGTTAATGCATCCCCTGCAGCAAAATCTGTTGCTTCTAGTTTTTCCTCTATTGCATTGGGTCACATGAACTTTGGAGGTCATGTAAATTCTTCTGGTTCAGAAGCATCCATATCTACAAAGTGTCGCTACTTCGGTAAGGTTATTGATTTCATTGATAGTGTTCTCCAGGACAGGCCTGATTCTTGTAATGCTATTATGTTAAACTGCTTATATGGATGTGGAGTGGTACAGTCAGTTTTGACAACTTTTGAAGCTACCAGTCAATTACTATTTGCTGTTAATAGGGCTCCAGCATCTCCTATGGATATGGATGATGGTAATGTAAAGCAGGATGAAAAGGAAGATGGAGATCATGCATGGATTTATGGTGCATTATCTAGCTGTGGCAAACTTATGGCCCACCTGGTGGCATCTTCTTTTATTTTGTCCCCATTCACCAAACACCTGCTTGTGCAACCACTTGCAAATGGAGATGTTCCATTCCCAAGGGATGCTGAAACTTTTGTAAAGGTGCTTCAATCTATGGTGCTCAAGGCAGTGCTTCCAGTATGGACTCATCCACAATTTACTGATTGCAGTTATGATTTTATCACCACAGTTATATCTATCATTAGGCACGTTTACTCCGGTGTTGAAGTGAAAGATGTTACCAGCAGCAATAGTGCTCGTATTGCCGGGCCCCCTCCAAATGAAACAGCCATAGCAACAATTGTTGAGATGGGATTTTCCAGGTCTAGGGCAGAAGAAGCTCTGAGACAAGTTGGATCTAATACTGTGGAGTTAGCAATGGAGTGGTTATTCTCCCATCCAGAGGAAACCCAGGAGGATGTTGAACTTGCTCGTGCACTTGCCATGTCTCTTGGGAACTCTGAAACTGACACAAATTTAGATGTTACAAATGAAAATAGCCAGGAACTTGAAGAAGAGATGGTCCAACTTCCTCCTGTTGAGGAATTGTTGTCAACATGTACAAAGCTGCTTCAGATGAAGGAACCTCTAGCTTTCCCAGTTAGAGATCTCCTTGTATTAATATGCTCCCAAAATGATGGTCAATGTAGGTCCAGTGTCATTTCCTTCATTCTTGACCAAGTGAGAGATTCTAGTTCTGCTTCTGATGGCAGAAACAATTCTTTGCTCTCTGCCCTTTTCCATGTTCTTGCTTTAATCCTTTACGAGGATGTGGAGACACGAGAAATTGCCTCAAAGACTGGACTGGTAAAACTTGTGACCGATTTACTTTTTGAATGGGATGCTGGTTCAGTGGACAAGGAGAAGCGTCAAGCTCCAAAGTGGGTAACAACTGCTTTCCTTGCTCTTGATAGGCTACTTCAGGTGGATCAAAAATTGAATACTGAAATTGTTGAGCAATTGAAAGGGGACAATGTTAGTTGTCAGCAGAGATCTGTTAGTATTGATGAGGATAAGAAAAGTAAGTTGCATTGCTCATTTGGATCTGCAAGACATATTGATATTCATGAGCAGAAGAGACTGATAGAGGTTGCTTGTAGTTGTATAAGAAACCAGTTTCTATCTGAAACAATGCATGCTGTTCTGCAGCTATGTTCTACTCTTACTAGAACCCATTCTATTGCTGTTCATTTTCTTGATGGTGGGGGTGTAAGTTCTCTTCTTTCGTTGCCGACAAGTAGTCTTTTCCCTGGGTTTGATAATGTTGCTGCTACTATTATCCATCATGTCCTTGAAGATCCTCAAACCTTGCAGCAGGCTATGGAAGCTGAAATAAAGCATAGTCTTTCGGCTATGGCTAACCGGAATTCTAATGGAAGGGTCAGTCCACGTAATTTCCTTGTCAACCTAAGTTCTGTCATTTCACGTGATCCGGTTATATTTATGCAGTCTGTTAAGTCTGTCTGCCAAGTTGAGATGGTTGGTGACAGACCTTATATTGTTTTGATTAAAGACCGCGACAAAGATAAATTCAAGGAGAAAGAAAAAGATAAGGAAAAAGCATCGGACAAAGATAAAGCACCTCAAAGTGATGGAAAGGGTAACCCGTGCAATGTGAACTCAGCAGGTCCAGGGAGTGGGCCTGTAAGATTTAATGATTTGAATTCCAAGTCTGTTAAAATGCATAGAAAATATCCTCAAAGCTTTGTAAATGTGATCGAGCTTCTTTTGGATTCAGTTAGTGTATTTGTGCCTCCCTTGACAGATGATGTTAAAACAGAGGTGCCTGTTGATGCTCCAACATCAACTGATATGGAAATTGATGTTACTACTAGCAAGGGTAAAGGAAAAGCCATTGCAACTGTGTCTGAGGAGAATGAAGCTTCTGGTCAAGATGCTTCTGCATCACTTGCAAAGATGGTCTTCATCTTGAAACTTTTGTCAGAGATTCTGTTAATGTATGCTTCATCTGTTAATGTGCTCCTCCGAAGAGATGGTGAAATTAGTAGCTGCAGGCTCCCTCATCAGAGGATGTCAACTGGTTTATCCACTTGTGGAATATTTCACCATTTCCTTCACAGTTTTATTCCATATTCCCGGAATTCAAAGAAGGAAAGGAAAATTGATGGTGACTGGAGGCATAAACTTGCAACCAGGGCCAGTCAATTTCTGGTTGCATCTTGTGTGCGTTCAGCGGAGGCCAGGAAGAGAGTATTTACAGAGATTAATTGTATTTTCAATGACTTTGTTGATTCCTGTGAAGGTTTCAAACCTCCAAGCAGTGATATGCAGACTTTTATTGATTTGCTGAATGATATACTTGTTGCTCGTACACCAACTGGCTCATGCATCTCAGCAGAAGCTTCTGTCACTTTTATAGATGTTGGTTTGGTTGCATCATTAACACGCTTGCTTGAAGTGCTGGATTTGGATCATTCTGAGTCACCAAAATTTGTAACAGGGGTAATCAAAGCTTTGGAACTTGTAACCAAGGAGCATGTTCATTCTGCTGATTCTTCTGCTATCAAAGGTGAGAATTCTGCCAAACCTGCTGACCAGAATCAGTCTGGGGGAGCAGATAATATTGTTGATGCATCACAGTCCATGGAAATGGTATCTCAATCCAACCGTGATGCAGTTGCAGCTGACCACATTGAATCGTTCAACACTGTCCAAAATTATGGTGGGTCTGAAGCTGTTACAGATGATATGGAACATGACCAGGATATTGATGGAGGTTTTGCTCCTGCTACTGAGGATGATTATATGCAAGAAACTTCTGAGGATGGAAGGGGTCTTGGAAATGGTGTAGACAATCTGGGGATTCATTTTGAAATTCAGCCCCATGAGCAAGGAAACCTTGGTGATGAAGAAGATGAGGAGATGTCAGGAGATGAGGGGGATGAAGTGGATGAAGACGACGATGACGAAGATGAGGACCATAATGATTTGGAGGAAGATGATGTACATCACCTGTCTCATCCTGACACAGATCAAGATGATCATGAGATAGATGATGATGAGTTTGATGATGAAGTATTGGAGGAAGATGATGAGGATGATGGTGATGATGAGGGTGGAGTTATTCTAAGGTTAGAGGAGGGTATCAATGGATTGGATGTGTTTGACCAGATTGAAGTCTTAGGCAGAGACCACACCTTTCCCAGTGAAGCTCTTCATGTAATGCCAGTTGAAGTTTTTGGTTCTAGACGTCATGAACGTACCACATCCATTTACAGTCCACTGGGCCGCAGTGGAGAAAATTCAGGGCCTTCAACTCATCCTCTTTTAGTGGGACCTTCATCACTGCACTCAGCCTCTACAAGGCTGTCAGGTTTTTCTTTTCCGTATTTTTGATAATATGTATACTTTTTGTAATTTACAACTTAATGCTTACTAAGATTGTAGTTCTATATGCATCTCTATTTTTAACAACCCTCCACCTCTCTCTCTATTTTGGTCCTCTCCAGAAAATGCGCGTGATATGATTATTTCAAATAGGAACTCAGAGAGCACCTCATCACGGTTGGATACTATTTTCCGGTCTTTGAGGAATGGGCGTCATAGCCATCGTTTGAACTTGTGGGTTGATGAGAGCCAGCAAAGCAGTGGGTCTAGTGCAGCTACTGTACCACAAGGCCTTGAAGAGCTGCTTGTTTCCCAACTCAGGCGACCTGTCCCTGAGAAATCTTCTGATCACAACACAGCAACCGTGGAACCTAAGACCCACGGTGAAGGTAGCCAGATACAGGGATCAGCGCCTGGTGCAACACCCGAGATTCCTGTAGTAAACAGTGGAAATAATGAAAATGCTAACGTGCCTCCATCTTCTGCAGCAATCGATAGCTCTCTCAATGCTGATGGGAGACCTGCAGTTACTGATTCTCTGCAAGGAACAGATGCATCAAGCATACATCAACAATCTGTTGAAATGCAATTTGAGCAGAATGATGCAGCTGTTCGTGTTATTGAAGCAGTGAGCCAAGAAAGTAGTGGTAGTGGGGCCACTTTAGGGGAAAGCCTTCGAAGCCTAGATGTCGAGATTGGAAGTGCAGATGGCCATGATGATGGTGGAGAAAGGCAAGGTTCTTCAGACAGAACATCTGATCCACAGGCTGCACGTGCAAGAAGAACAAATGTGGCTGTTGGGAATTCCACAGCTGTTGGTGGGAGAGATGTACCTCTTCATAGTGTTACTGAGGTTTCAGAGAGTTCTAGTCGAGAAGCAGAGCAAGATAGTACCACTGCTGAGCAGCAGATGAATAGTGATGGTGGTTCTGGATCAATTGATCCTGCATTTTTAGATGCTCTCCCGGAGGAGTTGCGTACTGAAGTTCTTTCCGCTCAGCAGGGTCCAGTGGCTTCAAATGCTGAAGAACAGAATTCTGGGGATATCGATCCAGAATTTCTTGCTGCTCTTCCCCCAGACATCCGAGCTGAAGTCCTTGCACAACAGCAAGCTCAAAGGCTTCATCAATCTCAAGAACTTGAAGGTCAACCAGTTGAAATGGACACGGTCTCAATCATTGCCACGTTTCCTTCTGATTTACGAGAAGAGGTATGGTTTTTGTTATAATGTGGTTAAATTTTTTAGTGCAAGTTAAAGATGTCTAAACATTTTTCATCATGTTATTTTTTATCCTCAGGTTCTATTAACATCTTCTGATGCTATTCTTGCTAATCTCACCCCTGCCCTTGTTGCGGAGGCAAACATGTTACGTGAGAGATTTGCACATCGCTATCATAACCGTAACTTGTTTGGGATGTACCCAAGGAATCGCAGAGGTGAATCTTCTAGGAGAGGTGAAGGTATTGGATCCAGCTTGGACAGGATGGGGGGAAGTATAGTGTCACGCAGATCTGTTTCTGCTAAGCTAATTGAAGCTGAAGGTACCCCTTTAATTGGCCCAGAAGCTCTTCAAGCAATGGTTCGATTACTTCGCATGGTTCAGGTGCTCTCTTCGGTTAATTTTCCTTTTTGATATTTATCCTCTATTTTGATTTACAAACTTAACATTGTTTATCGTGCAGCCACTGTATAAAGGTTCATTGCAGAAGCTTCTTTTGAATTTATGTGCTCATAACGAAACCAGAACAGCGCTAGTTAAAATCTTGCTGGACATGCTGACGCTTGATACAAGAAAGCTTGTCAGTTATCCAAATGCAATTGAACCACCATACAGGCTTTACGGTTGCCAGAATAATGTTATGTATTCTCGTCCTCAATATTTTGATGGTGAGATACTATGCACATAAACATGAGTTCTTGACCCTTGGTGATTCAATGTGGCATGCCATCAGAACATTTTCATTTTTCTCCATTTTTTAGATAATTTTTTTTGTTGCGGCTCTTTTACTTATTATTCATGAGTTTAATATCTGGAGAAGTTTTGTGGTTTGTTCATGATTTAACTTCTTAGTATTTGGGTTCTGAGTGGCTTCTGTTGTCTTATCCTTTTCATGTTGCAGGAGTTCCTCCTCTTGTGTCTAGGCGAGTTCTTGAAACTCTCACTTACTTGACTCGAAATCATCCATATGTTGCTAAGATCTTACTTCAGTTTAGATTGCCGTCTCCTACCCTACAAGAGCTAAGAAATCGTGATCAGTCACGTGGAAAAGCTTTGATGAATGAGGAGCAGCAGGAAGGATACATTTCCATTGTATTGCTTTTGAGCCTTCTCAATCAACCCCTGTACTTGAGAAGTATAGCGCATCTAGAGCAGGTGATAAGTTATGACCCTATTCTCGAGAAATTAAGCAATTTTATATTGTTGTATTCATTATTTGCTCATTTATGATTTTGTTTCAGTTGCTTAACCTGTTGGATGTCATCATTGACCATGCGGAAAGAAAGCCTCTTTCATCTGAGAAATCGAAGGCATCTTCCACTGAACAAAAACCTGCTTTGCAAATTTCGATGCCTGATGCTGACATCAATGCTGAGAATCATGATGCTCTTGAGGTTTCTGAGTCACCCTTAAAGGCCATTGACTCTTCCACAGCATCAATGTCTGATGGAAGTAATGAATGTGATGCTCAGAGTGTACTTACCAATTTGCCACGAACAGAGCTCCGGCTTTTATGTTCCTTGCTTGCACGGGAAGGGTAAGTTATATGTCTACACAATATAGTATTTTATGTCCTTTCTTGTTCAGAAGTCTCGCCTTTATCTCTTATGTATCATTTGAAGAAAAGTTGTGTAACTTGTGGCTTGAAACCAACGCCCCCCCCTAAAGAATGGATTTTGCAGTTTGCTATTCCTATCAAATGATTTTTATCTTTATTTTTCTCTCTTGAATATGATTTAGTGCTGCTTTTCATTTCCTTGGACTCATGTTATGTTTCCTGTCCAGTTTGTCAGATAATGCATACAGTCTGGTGGCAGAGGTAATGAAAAAGTTGGTTGCTATTGCTCCAAGCCATTGTCATCTTTTTATTTCTGAGCTGGCAGATGCTGTACAAAATTTGATTAAATCTGCCATGGATGAGTTAAAATTGTTCGGTGAAGCTGTGAAATCTCTACTAAGCACAACTTCTTCTGATGGAGCTGCCATTTTAAGGGTTTTACAGGCACTAAGTTCTCTTGTAACCTCAATAACTGAGAAAGAGAAGGATCTGCAGCTGCTTCCTGAAACAGAGCGATCTTCTGCTCTCTCTCAGGTGTGTGACATCAATACAGCCTTGGAACCTTTGTGGATAGAGTTGAGCATTTGCATAAGCAAAATAGAGAGCTATTCAGATTCTGCACCAGATTTATTAGCTCCATCCAACGCATCCACATCAAGACAATCTGGTTTAACACCACCCCTACCTGCAGGCACTCAGAACATCTTACCATTTATAGAATCTTTCTTTGTGATGTGCGAGAAGTTACATCCTGCACAACCGGGTTCTGTTAATGATTTTGGCATGGCTGCACTTTCTGATGTTGAGGATGCCAGCAACCCATCTGCTGGCCAGCAGAAAAATGCTTCTTCTGTCTCAAAATTTGATGAAAAACATGTTGCCTTTGTAAAATTCTCAGAGAAGCATAGGAAGTTGTTAAACGCTTTTATCCGCCAGAATCCTGGCCTCCTTGAGAAGTCATTTTCACTCATGCTGAAGGTTCCCCGCTTTGTCGATTTTGATAATAAACGTGCTCACTTCAGGTCCAAAATAAAGCATCAACAACATGATCATCATCACAGTCCTCTTAGAATATCGGTTAGAAGAGCTTACATACTTGAGGATTCTTATAACCAACTACGGTTGCGATCAACTCAAGATTTGAAGGGAAGGTTGACTGTTCACTTCCAAGGAGAGGAAGGTATTGATGCTGGCGGGCTTACAAGGGAATGGTATCAACTGTTGTCCAGAGTTATATTTGACAAAGGAGCATTGCTTTTCACTACAGTGGGGAATGAGTCAACATTCCAGCCTAACCCCAACTCAGTCTACCAAACTGAACATCTTTCATACTTCAAATTTGTTGGACGAGTTGTTCGTATCTTCTCTAGTACACTTTTTTTTCCTTTCACTTTTTACTCCCTTCTAACTGAAAATTTCCAGGTTGGCAAAGCACTTTTTGATGGGCAACTCTTGGATGTCCACTTCACTAGATCTTTTTACAAGCATATCTTGGGGGCCAAAGTTACTTATCATGACATTGAAGCAATTGATCCTGATTACTTCAAAAACCTAAAGTGGATGCTTGAGGTCTGCCATATGTTAAATTTCCATATTTTTCCCCTTTTTTCTTACATGGACATTGAGCAATTGAGTTTGTTAGTTTGCTGGCATTTACCTTTCATTGTTCATTAGAAGGTATCTTTTGTGTTTTATTTTTCTTACTTTTTCCCTTTTCTGTACTTTCAGAATGATATCACTGATGTTCTCGACCTTACATTTAGCATTGATGCTGATGAGGAGAAGCTAATATTGTATGAAAGGACGCAGGTACTAATTTTTCATTGGTACTTTCATGAAGCCCTTTGTGGCAAAAACATTTTCAGTGATGAATCCTGCTTTTACCAAATACTATGTAGGTGACTGACTATGAACTGATTCCTGGTGGTCGGAACATTAAAGTTACTGAGGAGAATAAACATCAGTACGTTGATTTAATTGCTGAGCATCGTTTGACAACAGCTATTCGTCCTCAAATAAATGCATTTTTGGAAGGATTCAATGAATTAATTCCTAGGGAATTAATATATATTTTTAATGACAAGGAGCTGGAGTTACTGATAAGTGGTCTACCAGAAATAGATAGTAAGTGTTGTAAACCAATTAAGTTAATGTTAGAATTCTTTATTTTGGTACCCATCTTGTGACCTGAATTTTGATATATCTCTCCTAGTGGATGATATGAGGGCAAATACCGAGTACTCTGGTTTTAGTGCTGCATCACCTGTTATACAGTGGTTTTGGGAGGTTGTCCAAGGGTTCAGTAAGGAGGATAAAGCTCGGCTTCTACAGTTTGTGACTGGTACCTCAAAGGTAATTCAACACCTGAAATTCTAGTTAATAAAATAACCATGGTTGTCAAAATCGGGTTGGATTGGCCAGTTGAAACGAGAATCAGTGGTAAAACCAATACCCTAAAACTGAAGGATTGAACCAGTACGAAACTGGTTGAACTGGATAATTATTGGATTTAAGCTAGTTTGAATATTTGATTTTGTTATAATTTATAAAATGAATGTTTATGTTATTTGTGTCAATTGATTTTTCTTTTATTTTTATTGAAAATTTTTATTTTGTAATGGTGAGGTTGAACTGGGAACTGGTGGTCTGACCAGTTCAATTACCGGTTCTTATAACATTGAAAAGAACACTATTATTTCATAATGGATTTCTAATTCAGTCTTTGTAATTTTGCAGGTGCCTTTAGAAGGTTTTAGTGCACTTCAAGGAATTTCAGGTTCACAGAAGTTCCAGATACACAAAGCATATGGCAGCCCTGATCACTTGCCTTCTGCCCATACCTGGTAATTCGTTCAGTCATCTCTATCATATTCCCCCCCCCCCCTAACTCCATGATTTCTTTCTTTTTGGGTTTTCTTCCCTGTACTTAGACCTTTAAGGTCCTTGTTAATCACAATGCAGTTTCAATCAATTGGATTTACCCGAGTATCCATCGAAGGAACATCTAGAAGAGAGGTTGTTGCTTGCAATTCATGAAGCCAACGAAGGGTTCGGATTCGGTTAAGGTTCAAAGTGGTAATCAGAGTTATGGTGTAGATAAAGATATATAAATGCACGTCTGAACCAGGATTGGTATCTTGTTATTGGGGGGGGGGGTATAAGAGGACTTGGAACCGACTTCTGAAGTAATACATCATGTTTATATACTTACTGTACAGTCGCAAATTGACTATTTAGAATGGCTCTGGCAGTTTTAAATTTGCCATCATATCTTTATTTATCCGTCTTTCAGGTTTTGCCTTCCCTCTGGCAGTTTTAAATTGACTATTGTGATATCTGCCGCGCCAGACTAGCAGATTTTGTTAGCTCTGGTTTAAATGTGAAAAACCTACTCAATTGAACTTGAATTTGACCCCATCTGTATTTAAATTAAAAAACCGAACTTGGAAATAAATTTTATCTAAGTTGGCACAAAATAAAAGTGATTTCAAGTAATCTTATACTTTCAATTTATTCTTTGGTAGTTTTACATTAGATTTTTGATAATTTTATCCTAATTTTTAAATATATTTTGATTCATTTTATATAATATTAAATTAACGATAATTAGCATATTAAATTGTCACAGGATTAAATAGAGAAAGGACGATTGTAGATTGGCGATTCGATTTAATGATCTAGAACAATTACGGGCTGGCAATTGTTACTGATTTTCAGACTTTGATAAGATGAGAGAATGTACTAATGTCATCTTCGTTTTTACCCGCCTTCTACCAGTGCTTCAAACTTGAAAATGGTTGCCTTTTTTCCTGTAAAAGATAATTTTCCACTTTAAATAATAAACTTACGCTCCGTTTGTTTGATTAAAAGTATTTTTTGAAAAATGATTTTTGGAAAATGAATTATTTTTTTGGAAAAGTTATATTTTCTGGTGTTTGGATGAATCTGTGTAAAATATTTTTTGTTGTTTGATAAATTTCCTGAAAATATTTCAAGAAAACTGTTTTAATTGAAACATACATTTGAAATTTTTTTATTTTTTAATTATTTAATTGAATTTATTTTATATCTATTAAATTTATATTTTACATATATTGCAATAATTTATTTATAAATAAATACATCAAATTAAATATATTAATAATCATACTTAATTAGCTGATGCTTTGTATTTAAACAACTACCATATTCAAATCAAGGCTCAATTTTCAGAAACAAAAAACTTTTGATTCAATTTATTGATTTGATGGTATATAGAGTATAAGTAACATGGTAAAAATCAAGCTGACAGCAGATCAAAATAATCCAAAAATATGAAGCATTAACATATAGAAATCATTCTTATTCCTTGAGGTAATGTCAAAAAAGCATATTATTTATCACTAAACAAGATCATACATGTTGAGTTACTCTCTCTTTGTTCTTAAATGCTTGTTTGATTGCCTCCAATTCTATAGAATATGGTTCAGTTTCCTCTTCATGTTTCCTTTCAACAATAGCAGCTTCTTCCTTCTTCTTTCGATCAGTTTCACCTTTAGATTGACATAACAGTAAAGCAGTGTTCTACAACAAAGACAACAGTTGTTGATGATTAATACTGGTTGATTCCATTTTAGCCCTCAAATCATTGAAACTTCTCTTTGCCTCTAAAAGTTTCTTCTACAGCCCATCTTTATCTTCAACCTTTCAAACCAGAAACAATATATGACAATCAATATATATATGAAACATAGATATTCATAGCAGAACAATATTCACCTCGGCAACTTTCCCCCAATCTGTAATGTAAGATATAAACATAAATGTGAATGTAACATTTATGAAACATAGAATGTTAAATCAATGGTGAAATACATTTGCATTGTTCATTAGATAAACAAAGGCATTAGAATTCAATCATGGTAGAGTGGTATTCATTTCTGCATCTACCCCCCAAACTGTAACAGAGATATAGATACAAGTTGGAAGGAAATATAGAACAAGAATCAATAGCAAAAGGCATTTGCATTGTTCATTAGATTGCATTAGTGAAGCAAAGACACATCCCGTTCACTATTAAGCATATTAAGCAAAAACAGAATGCATAGAGATATGATACATACAATTAAGTAACAACTCTATAGTCTCCTTGAGTCGAACATGTTACACCAGACCAAGGCGATAAATCACCATCACCACAAGGATCGTCCTTGATCCATGCATATACAACTCTTCGTCCAAATGAAGTGGGAAGGGAAAGGGAAAGGAGTAAAGCTAAAACGAAGATATGTTTATGAGTATACAAGCAAAAAACTAGCGTATCCTTCAATGCTTTCAAGATCCAACACAAACTATAAAAAGGAATACAAATGTAGATATCAACAACCCTAAATGAATCATAAATAGAATAACCAGTACGGTATATCTTCCGTATTTCGCATATAATATCAGAATAATTGAAAACACAACAGATAAAATGCGTTAAAACTGTTTCAAACTTATTTTTCAGTGTCCTCACTAAAACAAAGGTATCCTGTTTTATTGAAATAACTCAATATCAGGATTCTAGTGCTCTGCAATCATCTAAGCCCCAAATATTCCCATAATTCAAAAGTAGCATTTCAAATCTCAAAAAATACTTTCATGTTTCATTTGCTTCTTTTTACCCCCCCAAAAAAAAAAAAGAAGAAGCTTTGGCACTGAGCTACAATAGCCTATGCACTCAAAGTGAATGAAACATAGAATCTGGCATAAAGTCAAAGCTACCACTAAACTAGATCATGGCCTTACAAGAATCTAATTAAAATCACCAACCAAATACATACAGGCATATACATAAACATATGATGAGAACAACTAAGAAACTGATATATAGACTTGGATAATTCAAATATTCAAAGTTAAATTGAAAAGATTGAACTGAATATATGCTGACCTGAGAATAGACTGAGTTGAAGCAACATAGATTACTCATAAAATTCAATTCCACCTCCACACTTCTCACTTCTTTATCTATTATCACTCAACATTTAAAAGAAAACAATTTTTCCCCCAAGAGTTTCTCAACCTGCATAATCAAAGAACATTAAATAGGCAAAAACAAAAAAACCCAGCAACAAAAGCAACTTTAAACACCCCCAGGCCTAAATTTTCCTATATAAACAGAAAATCAAAACAAAATCATGGAATGGGCATGTTAGAATTTTCCTTACCGATCCACCAAAACACCCCATTCCCAAGAAGAAAAAAACTACTAAGAACAAACAAACCACAGCTGTACAAGACTTGAATTTCCCCAATTGTTGACTATCCTTCCCTTGTTCTCAATAGAGAAAAGTGACAAATATATGTACAAGAATTAAGTGCTTATCGAAAGAAGAAAGGGGAAAGGAGAAACTGGAAAGAAGAAAGGATCGTCTCTGATCCATGCATATACAACGTTTCATTCCCTTACAATTGAAAACGAGAAAGGGGAAAGGAGAAAGGAGAAAGAAGGAAGGGGGAAGGGAAATGGGGGAGAGGCTTTCGGGAGAAAGAGTTTGGAAAATGTCTTACCAAAATGAAAACGGTAAGACATTTTCCTAAAAGTATGGCTTTTTTTTTTTTCGTGTTTTGTAAATCATTTTACTTTTAGATTTTATTTTCAGCAAAATAAACACTGAAAAAGCTTTTCCGTTAAATATTTTACAGTCAAACAAACACACTCTTAATACGAGAGTTTCTCTTCATTTCTAAAATCTTAAAATGGCTTTTAGTTAATCACCTTAGATGATGGTATGTTTTAATTCAAGTGGGCAACCCATTATGATGGATAGATACGATAGTTCTGTAATTAAATATTCATTTTTTTTTATATCTAAGTTCATATTTTTTCATTTATCGTGGTTTCATTTTAATTCGTTATTAAAACGATATGTTTTAAATTTACACTTTCATTAAAAATTAAAATTAATCCAATTTTTTATGACACAAAGTCATAAAAATGATTTTCTGTATGGACATATTTATAATCTTATATATATTTAACATATATATATATATATATATATATTTTTTTTTTTTTGTGTACGCTTTCATGAAATAAAGTACTAGACATTAGTTAGTTATTCAACTATTAGTCAATCTCACTTGATTAATTAGACATATTTCACAATTCAACTAGCATATCATGTTCTACATAATCTTATAGATCTGGCATGCTCATTAAATGCATCCTTAGTTTTGTTTTAATTGCTTTTTAATGGATTCGATTGATCTCTACTCACTAAGTCTACAACATGACAAATATTAAACATTGCGTACATTGTACATACATGAGCCCTACTACCACATTGGTTTAAGAAACTTTCTCCATTTGAGAATTTTATTATAGTTTTGGTACATATTCTTGTGCTCAAGTCTTTGACTATTGCAACAAAAGTATCAATTGGCTTGCTGTATTGCATTTTAGATCGTTCAAGGATTTTTCTTAAACATGTAAAAGAGTTATTAGGCTCTTAGAACAATTTTGAATGAGTTTTACCATTACAATATATTCTTCGTCATTTTCAGCCAACAATATATCATCCACGTAAATTGACAAGGTTACGAATTTGTCATTGTCTCATTTGATATGCATACGAGGTTTCCATCAATTATAATAAAATATATCATTGTCTAAAGGATTGTCTAATACCTTAAATGGATCTTCATAACCTACACGTATTCTTGACTTTTATCAACAAAACCTATCGGTTATTCCATGTAAATTTATCTTTTAAAAAAACATTCATTTGATGTAATTTCAGATCTCACAATACGAGAGAAAATCTCCTTAAAGTCAATTCCCTCTTGTTGAGTATACCCTTTCATTACAAGGCATGTCAATTGTCCTTTTAGTTCCAATCACTTTACATCCCTTGGGTTACCCAAACATTTATTTTTATCTCAATAACTCCATTTTTTCCTCCATTGTCATCGGGATCTTCTATTTTATAGAAAGAAATATATTATTTAATCTCATCTCTATTAGGAAAATCGATTCTTAAAAATGTGACGTCTTGAGATCCGGATTCGATGACACGATCACTTTCTTATTCACCCATAAAAACACCTTTTGAATGTTTAGAACATTTTACAATATACTTATTTTACCTCTTAGACCTAGCATGTTATGTTGATGAGCAGGCTAATGTACCTACGCAACACAATTCCAAGGTCTTAGATTAATATGATTCGATTTTTTATCGATTCATAATTCATAGGGAGTTGATCCAATAGATTTGAAGAGTATTTTATTTAATACACATGTAACTGTTAATAAAACACCGACTTAAAAGGTGATAGAAAATTTTTTTAAACCATTATAGACCTAATCATTTTTAAAAATGCTCTATTTTGTCACATCACCACACCATTTTATCGTAGAGTTTTCAAAATGGTTAGATGCTTACCTCTTCTTCTTCTTTTTTCATCACATAAGTTTTTGAGTTGATAAGATAAATATTTCATGTCCTCGATCAATCTTTAATACTTTAACATTTTTATCTAGCATATTTTCGAAAATTCGAACTTCTGAGAAATCATATAGGCAAAATTAAAATATATAAAATCATCTACAAAAGTGATAGAAATATATTCCACTTCGTGCCTTAACATTCATTAGGCAACAAATATTATTATTATTATTTTTTTATAGTTTTCCAACTAGACAATTTGCACATATAACTAGGTTAACTTTTCCGATAGGGCATAATAATCCCACTTTAACCAACCTATGCGTTCTATGTTGTCCTATGACAGTCTAGCATGCCAAACATTTGCATCATTAGAAAATGTAATTATTGAACAACTATAATTATTAATGTTGCTACATTGTTTGTGGTCAATATCCAAATCTCTCAAAAAAATTATTCCAGAATTATGTAATAAATTCTTAAAAAATAATATACAAATCAAATACGATTTTAATTGAAATGTTTAAGTTGTGATAGTAAAAAAATATAATGACTAGAGTTTAAATATTATGATTTCTCTTATGGGTATATATTTTTTAGATCTATTAAAATGTAAAAATATATAAATACAGTAAAAATAATATATATTTTTTAGTAATTTTATAATTGAGTTGAGATCCTATTGAGGGTGATATCAACTCAATTAAATGCTCTACACAGTATATATCATTTGAATAATAAAATAAATAATTTTAATGCAAATAACAAATTGTAAAAATATTTTTTATTTAATGGCACAGCTTTTAATATAAAATTGAGAGGTTAAATTGACAAAAAAAAAAAAAAAGGTTAAAAGTTTAAACTTTACTATTCATAATAAATTTTGAAAATAAAAATTTATATAAATAAGTTTTTAATAGGTTCAAAAAAAAAAATTTTGGTAACGAAAAAAAGCCCTTTTAATATAACCTGGCTGTAATAATTTCATAATTTGATACTTTCTCACAAACAAATCCAATCCCCACGGAAGAATGTAAATGTCTGATTTCGCTCCAATCCGTTGCTTATTTATTTATTATTTACTGTATATTTACTCATAAATTAATTTTCACATTCAATGCTTTATTTTTAAATTATGATAGTCATTATGTTAGATATTAATAAAGAACATAATAAAATTCATACTCTCATAAATGTCATCACCATACTCACAAGATGAGTGCAAAGGATTTAAAAGAAAATTTCAAATTATTTTTCTTTAGTATTGAGACAACTTTTTTTTTGATGAATAGTATTGAGAAAATTTAATCTAATCATTAATCGAATTTGAAATAAAATTAGAATTTTAGTTATACTAAATAAAATAAGTTTAGTTGGTACTTAGTTTGATTGATATTATCGTTAATGTAATATTTTAGATGATATGTGAGTTTGAATGTTTTAAAAGAGTAATATCTTTCACTTTTAAGGATCGGGAAGGGGAAGGTTATAAGTTGTTTTAATAATGGTTAAAGTACTTGAAAGGCCCTTGTATTATAGGGACTTGATCAAATTAATTCATCTATTATTAAATCGATCAATTTAGTCTCTATATTATAAAAAAATTCAAATAAATCTAAATTGTAATAACGTTAATATTTAGTATAAAAATATCTTGAAAATTATTATTTTTTCAATTGTAATTTAATTCAAAACAAAAACTTCATTTAAAGAACCATAAAATTTTTAAAAATATTACCTCTATTAAACAATAAATGTTAACTCTAATTCAATTTAGTCTTATTTGATTCGTTTTAATAGTATAAGGACTAAATTAATATATTTAATAATAAAAAAACTAATTTGATTCGGTCCTTATACTAGAAAGACCTTTTAAATACTTACAGCTTTTAATAATTGTATAAAAAAATTAATTTAGTAAATTTTAAATTCAGTTCTTAAAATTTAAAATAAGATTTAGCTTAAATAATGTTTTCCTAATTTATAAGTAAGAGAATAATATGTTTCAATCTACTCGAATTCAAACTCTTCTATATTGACAATAATATTCATACCAATTTAACTAAAAAAATCATAAATTAGGAGAGGAAATGAAAACAGCATGATTTGAACTTTTGGGTGCCGACAAAGGAAAAAACACCAAGCTTCCCTGTACCCTCAGACCATGGGATCCAAACCCCCGGCAACACTACCAGGAAAAACGGACAGAAAAGAATAACAGTCAGTCAGTCCATTTGATCACTGAGCACCTCACGGATCGGATCATCTATCATGTCTTGACTCTCCCTTCCGATCGTTGCGCTTCGAAGACTCGGTCTCATTTCCTCAGATAAACTCTTCCATCGCTTTATATTTTTTCGGACACTCATTTTCTTTAGGTTTTCCTTGCCTCCTTTTACTCTAATTTTTTTCAGCTTAATGTTATTATGTTCAGAGGCTCTTATTCTTTCCCCTTCGTTGCTCTTCTTTTTTCGAATTGGATAATTTGATCGGATTTTCTACCATTACTTTTACAATTAAAGTTTTCTCGCTAGGAAAAAATGGGAGCCTTGAAGATTCTCTTTGGCCTTTTGCTGATTACCGTTACATCGTGGATAGTGTTCTTGTAAGTACATTCATTTTTTTTCACTTTTCTTGTGTTTAATTTTATATGTGAAAATGTCTATATGATTATTTTTATTTATTTTATTGCTGAAATGCTATTTGAATCAGCTTATCGCTTATGCATTTTGATTTTCTCATCGTCCTTTAGTGTTTGTTGGCGTTGTTTATAATTGTGGTCTTAAAAGCGTATGTATATTTATTAATGATGGTTGTATTCTGTTTGAAACTTTGAAGTGATGCACCATCTGTGATTGCTAAAATTTATGTTACTAATACATATATTTCACTTTTCAGTTATGCTTTGAAGTTGCTGTTTTGGATTCTGAGCAAGACTGTGGGAATATGTATTCAATTCCAAATTGGAGGATGGAATTGTTTGAAGGATATTGCGGTGAAATTAAAAAAGGTCTTTTTTGAATTTCATTTGGTTGTTTCGAGCTTCAATATTATGTTAAATTAGGACTCATTAATGTAAGTTACTTTTAAAGCCTCTGTTTGTCACTAATACCAGAGTCCCTGAATTGTTGAACAATTTCATTTTTTTTCTTTCATTATTCAATTTACACAGTAAGCTATCTTGTCAGAAAGGATGGAAAAGTGAGTTTGAAAGTCAATTCACTGGCATAGAGGGAGAAATGAGAAATAAATTTATATTTTTCTCAAATGTTCTTCAGTCCAGAAAAGTGCTTGCAAAGAGTGAGAGGGGAAAGTGTATTTAGTTATTGCACTTACATCTCTTCTTTTTGTTTTTTTCATAATTTGATGTTTTACCAAAGCTATTTCATGTTCTTTTCTATCTAAGAGGAGGGAAGAGAGGCTAAGTAGATAGAATTTAATCTTTTTGGCTGGAATTCAGTTAAAATTGGAAAGATGGGTAGTTATGAATCAAGTAGAAGACTGGTGTCTCACATATTCTGCCCGACAGAGTACTTCTCCTTTCTTTCCAGTTTCCTCTTGCACCTTTCTATCATGTCACTTCTTTTTGGAGTACTTTGGTTGAAATGATAATATGGAGTATTTTCACTTAAGGAGTGTCATGGACCTTTGTATTGATCTTTCCTTTCGTGTGGTGTCCACCGGGTGGAGTTTTTCTCATATATGATGGGCCATCCCACTTGGCATATTACTGCAATGATGAGCTGCTTTTTATTTGCATAATTTTGTCCTAGATATGGCTTTGCAAGGTTCAACTTCTACCTATGGTAAAATCTTATTGTGTTCTTACCTGGAGAACTTGATCACCATGAATCTTTAATTTATATATAGGTCAAACAAATTCAACTTAAATACGTACTTTACTCTTTCGTGAGCCTTCTGCACGTCCATTCAGAGTTATAAGTGAACATATAAATAATTAAATGATGAATGACAGTAAATAATTAGCTTTTTGCATGGAATAGGTGCTTGTTTTTTAAGCCAATCCTCTGTATTAGAAAAGTTAAAAGTCCCCTTTAAAAAGCATGAAGACTATCTGGATGTTGCTTCAGTACTTCCTAATTCAGTATCATTTCCTACTTTTCGTTCCAGCTACTATTTTGCAACCTATGTCCCTGTTCATAGTGTTCATCATGTTTTCTTTGCTTGGATAATTTTCAGGGTGCTCTTGAATCCTTAGTGGTCAGTGAAATTAAGCTCACTTTATGTCAGCCCTCAGTTAAACTTGGGAATGGCATTATTTCTAAGAATCTGAAGCTGCAATTGGTAATAAGTGACCCGCAAATTGTATTGAGGCCTAAAAGTAAAAGCGCTTCAAGTAAAAGCTCAAAGAAAGCTAAATCCAGTAAACCTCGCTCTTCAGGCAAGGGCAAAAAATTGATGGCTGTAGGCAAAATTGCAAGATTTTTGTCAGTTTCTATTACAGATTTGGTTTTGAAGGTAATTAGTCTTTGACCCTTCTCTTTTTCCATAAAGTAATGATTCAGCTTTTATATAATTCATCAGCAGCACATAGCTCTTTAATGCTTTTATGATGTGGTTGTGTCTGTTTGTTTACTGGAATACATGTTACATAGGGAGCTAGGGAGAATGTGATGGGAGACAATGTTTAATGTTATAAGTTCTGCAAATTGGGTTTTGATTTCTAACTTTGTTCTAATTGAAAGCTATCAATTAAGAGATTGAGTAATAACTTTTTGTTGGTCCTTGTAATGCGATATCACATGTGTGCACTGTTTGGAACCTCAGTTGATGTTGGAGCATGATTTTAGTAGTCAGTAGACATATTTATTAGTTCATTTTCATTAAAAAAACGAACTTTTAAGAGTTTGATCTTGTTCAGACACCTATTTCATGCATGCTTTATCATCTAGTTAAGGCTGAACAGTCTCTAAATTGCCCGGTTTCACCTATATCCAATTCCAACGTATACTTTAATGAGTTTATTTTTTTCTCTTTCTTGTTTTTTTTTTTTTAAGTTGTCCTCTTCTATTTGGAATTTTGTGTACTCTAAGTTAATTTTATCTTGAAATCATGCAGACACCTAAAGCAGCTATTGAAGTTAAGGGAATCAAACTAGATATATGTAAAGATGGTGGCTCTAAATCCAACTTGTTTGTTATATTACAAATATTACCCATTGCTGTCCAAGCTATTCAGCCGCTCTCTGATGTTATGGAAAAGCCTTCTGCTCCTTCTTGCTGTGAAGAGTTTTCTTTCTCTTGTGAATTTGGCAATGATAGGTATTTCTTTTCTCTCTGAATTTTTTATAGAGGCCAAATAGTTCCAGCCCATTAATCTTTGGCAAAAGTTCCGGTTAGTGATAGTAAAATTTTAGTTTTAGCATAAAGCTCTGTTGGGTTTCGTTTCTGTCTCGTACACATATTCTCTACTTAAACATGTATTCCTTGTTGTCGCTTCTGCTTTATGTTCTAAAATATTCCATGTTTGTTTAATTTGCTTTCAGGGAAGCTGGTTTAGTTGTCCGAAATGTGGACATTAACTTTGGAGAGATTATTGTAAACCTCAATGAGGAGCTGCTCGCCAAGAATAAGAAATCGCCAGATGTTTCTTCTCAAACTGATAAAGTTAAAGAGTCAACTACTGATTCCTTACTCGCTAAAAAACCTGATAAGAAACAAGCTGCAATTTTAGCATTGTCAAAGCATACTTCTATTTTTCCGGAAAAGGTTTGTGCTTTTACTCCTCAATAGAGATAGGCTTGTTATTTGTTTTCCTGTCTTCTAATGTTGGAAGCCATTTTCTAATTAAAGTGGTCATAATTGTTTTACTCCTTCATCTATCATGAAATTTGTTATTTTAATGTTCTACTGGTTGAGCAATTAAAGATGTAGTTCCAACCTGCTTGGAATAACTGCTTTGGTTTACTGCTGGTGAGCTTAAGAATAGGCTGCCAGTTTGCGGAGGTAATGAGGAAGCTAAGAATGGACGAAATTAAATTAGAGTTCTGATGAAAAGTGGCATTATTGAGATTCTATACCCTACGGAAGATGGTAATTGTTTGTCTGATGGAGCCATATTTTCTTTTATTGAATAGTGAGAATTGAGAATTAAAATGTGTAGCT
Source organism: Kokia cookei (assembly GCA_039519145.1). Lineage (NCBI taxonomy): Eukaryota > Viridiplantae > Streptophyta > Magnoliopsida > Malvales > Malvaceae > Kokia > Kokia cookei. The sequence goes on from CM076902.1 coordinate 21,582,362, forward strand.
CAGAGACAATGCTCAATTTACTGAAGAAGACAATGCTCAAGTTATTTGATTGCACTGGTGGTAAATTCGTTTTATTCATTCATTCATTTATTTGCTGTCTGAGACAGATTTGCTTCAACTTACCAAAACTAGATGTGAAGTTTGTGCATCGGGAACATGATGTTGTTGTTGAAAATAACATCAAGAGCATTCAGTTGAAAAGCATCAAATCAAGATCAACTGAAGAAGAGAGTACACGCATTGATGTTCAGTTGGAATTCAGTGAGATACAGGTATAGTCATTACTATTGATGTTACAACTCTGTTTTAATTTTAACTATATTCTTGCATCTCTGACTATTATTGACATTGGTTTTTCTTTTCGATTTCAGCTTCTAAGAGAATCTGGCTCTTCTGTATTGGAGATAATGAAATTTGGTGTTTCCTCGTTTGTCAACATCCCGGTACAGGTAAGTCCTGTGAAATCACGGCAGGTTGGTGTCTTTGTCAAGTTGCTACACTGTCTTTGTTTTACAACAAGGTAAAAATATGTTTTGACAACAAATGCTGTCATCAAGTTTCCATTCATTTCTTTTTATTTACGTTTTGTCTTTTACCAAGTGGTCTCAGATGAGTATGAATTCAGAAACCATCATTTTTAGTTGTCAAATCTGAAAATCTATGACCTGACATGGCATCAGCATTTTATGTTGTTCATATGCATTGTAGCTTGATAGAGCATGAATATTATCCTGTTATGCTCTTTTGGCGGATTTAATTTGGATTGCCGGTTGAATCATTTCTATTTGGATGTCTGGGCCTTGTATATTCCAAAATGTGCTTGCATAACCTGAACCAAATAGAAATTAAAAAACAAATCTTTGCATAAACCACACCAATTTAACCTGACTGTCGTCTTTTACAATTTTTAGCATCCGTCTCATACCCAACGGGAAAAGATAAATAAATATTATTTTACCAATACTCTTCTCCCTAAAGTACCTGTATCAGACATCTGTGTCCTATTCATATTTGGACAAGGTATGGGGTTATGATTCTCTATATGTACGGAAAAATTTAGAAATAGTTCAGTGTACTTACGTCAAATACATTACTGCTCACATTAAAGTCTGGATAATATAGCTAAATACGACCCAACTTGACCTGCCTTTAAATGGCAATGACTTATAAAATAAAAAATTGCCCAGGCTGGCAACTTCTTTTAGAAGAAAAAACATTATTAGTTCACCAGATAGGATCTGGTTTTGATCATTTTAGCCCCGATACAGTCAAGGGAGTCAAATTTCCCACATTGGTGAATGGTTCCCCAATTCAACTGATTGAACTAGCTGGTTTGTGGTTCTTGGAGATCATCTTATCAATTGTAAAAGCAAACTACGTAATATAGTTACATTTAGCAATTCGGACTTCTCTAGTTTCCTTATTCTGTTCATTCCAACTGTTAACTTGGGTGTCTAAAACGGGGTTGACTGCTTATATTTTGGTCCCTGTTAAATGATGAAGATAGTAGGTTTTCAATCTGATTGAAAAAGAAGTAACTTTATAATGTTTAATTTTACTTAGCCTGTTCTCTATCTTTAGTTTATATCTGTGTATATATATAAATCTGATCACTTCCCAGGTTCACAGACCGACTATTCTCATCAGCTCGTTTTTGTTTGGGAGTAAAGGAAGCCGTTCTACACCTCTCATTTCTATCTAGTCTCCTACTACCTGTTTATTTCTCTTTTGCTTGGTAGCATTGTATGTTTTAACATGTAGACTTGTTAAACATGGTGTGGGTGCCACATTTTTATTTTTGGGGTTGGTTAAGTGGCTTATTCTTTATAATGCTGTTCCTTTTCAGCCAATCTCACCTGTTAGAGCTGAAACTGATGTTAAGTTTGGAGGGATTCGGACCACTGTTATAATGAGTAGTTTAAAGAGATTGTTGAAGTTGAAACCCCCTAGTACAGGATCCAAAAAGAAAGCAATGGTTCTTCAAGCGGAAACGTCTACTATTGAGAAGCCACAATCAACTGAGCCCAAAGCCATCATGTGGAAATGTACTGTCTCAGTCCCAGATATTACAATTGTGCTTTATAGTATCACTGATGTGCCGCTGTATCAAGTAAGCATCATATATCTTTTTTATGTTGGGTATCTGGGAAATGACAGAGCCTTCATCTTGCAACTCATGTAGTGCCATATGGCACAGGATTTTATATCTAAGATGCATAATCTGCTAGTTATCTTTTATCTTTATTATTATTATTTTCCAGAACATAGTTGGTATTGTAGGATGCATCTGCAGAATAGAGTTCTTTAGTTTCAGTTGATCTTCTTCATTTTTCTTTTCGCCAGATAATCATGCCAAATATTTAACTTATATTACCAGAACTTTTGATGGATAATCACGTGTTTTTTTTTTTCTTCTAGGTAGTATTGTCAAGTCAATAGTTTTTCTAGTAGGCGATGGGAACCATGGCTGCAGTCTATATAATAAAAACGCTGGTTTCACTTTTAAAATCAACATATTGCTAAAAGTAGAATCCTACTTAAACTGGTTTACAAAACCCCAAATACAAAAAAGTTGCTCGTAGACTTTATCCAACATGCTTGGATGCTTATGATGGTTTTGCTGACATAAGAAGTTTCTTTGTTATAGATTAGGTTGTAGGATATCTTAGTTCCATCTCTGGTTACACTTATAATTTATTAGCTTTTCTGAGAAACATGATATTCTGTTTGAACTCTATGTTCGGTCTGCTCCCTTTTTGGTGTTATTCACTTTGTATGCATCAATTGGTTTCTGTTTGCCTTTTGGGAAAACGTTATGACTGGCACCAATTTTTATTTTGATTTCCAATGCAGTGCTGCTTACAGTCAACATATGTGCTTGCTAACGACATTTCAAGCACAGGAATCGCAGTACACTCGGAACTTGGCGAGCTGAATTTGCAAGTGGCAGATGAAAATAATGAATGCTTGAAAGAAAACGTTTTCAGTGTTGAATCAAATTCAGGTTCCTTACTGAATATAGCAAATGTTAGTGTAGATTGGGGTAAAAAGGACATGGAATCATCTGAAGATGGTGGTCCTAGATGTAAATTAGTTCTTTCTGCTGACGTGACTGGAATAGGCCTTTATTTCACATCTAAGCGAGTAGAATCACTTATAGTAACAGCCATGTCCTTTCAAGCACTCTTCAAAAAGCCATCTTCCGGTAAGAAAACAACACAAAGCAGGGCAGCGCGTTCAACAAAGCCATCAGGGAAGGGTACTCGACTTATAAAATTTAATCTTAAACAGTGTTCAGTTAGTTTTTGTGGCGACAGTTACTTGGAAAACACAGTTGTGGCAGATCCCAAGCGTGTAAATTATGGGTCTCAGGGTGGTCGAATTGTTATTAGTGTTTCAGCTGATGGTACACCACGTACTGCAACTGTACTGTCCACAGTTTCAGATGAATGCAAGAAATTAAAGTACTCTCTTTTGCTTGACATCTTTCACTTTAGTTTGTGTGTCAACAAGGATAAACAATCCACACAGGTCGAGCTTGAAAGAATCAGATCTATCTATCAGGACCATCTCGAAGAAGATAAACCAGACAAAAAAGTTGAATTATTTGATATGAAGAATGCAAAATTTGTACAACGCTCTGTTGGCCATAAGGAGATAGCTATTTGCTCTTTGTTCAGTGCTACTGACATCTCCATCACTTGGGAGCCCGACATGTGTCTGTCTTTTGCTGAACTTGGTTTGCGACTGAAAGCACTGGTTCAGAATGAGAAGGCTAAACACAAGGGACCTGGAAATGAACACGCAGATAATGTCTCCAGCGAAAAGTATGCTCAGCAGAAGAAAGAAGTCATTGGGGTGGAATCGGGTGATGTTGATAAACCAAAGAAAAAAGAATCTGTTTTTGCTCTTGATATAGAGATGCTAAGTATATTTGCTGAAGCTGGAGATGGAGTTGATGCATTTGTGCAGGTTCAGTCAATTTTCTCTGAGAATGCCCGCATAGGGGTACTTCTTGAAGGACTGATGCTTAGTTTCAATGGAGCCCGGCTATTGAGAAGTGGCAGAATGCAAATTTCCCGCATTCCCAATGTTTCCAGCTCATCTGATCCAAATGTACCAGTTATCACTGTGTGGGATTTCGTGATTCAAGCACTTGATGTTCATATTTGTTTGCCTTTCAGGCTGGAGTTGCGTGCCATTGATGATGTTGTTGAAGAGATGATACGAGCTTTGAAGATTGTAATTTCCGCTAAAACTCAGCTAATTCTTCCTCCTAAGAAAGATAACCCGAACCCGAAACCTAAAAAGCCTAGTTCATCAAAATTTGGATGTGCAAAGTTCTTTATACGCAAGCTGACTGGTGAAATTGAGGAAGAACCAATCCAAGGATGGCTTGATGAGCACTATCAGCTAATGAAGAAAGAGGTCATTGAGTTAGGTGCTCGGTTGAAATTTTTTGATGATTATATTTCGGCCAATCAGTGTCCTAAAACTACTGAAACTAATGATTCTTCTTCTGAAAGAAGGATCCACTATAATGGAACTGAGATTGATATGCAAGATCCTTCAGCAATCCAAAAAATAAAAGACGAGATATATAGACAGTCTTTTCAATCCTATTACTTAGCATGTCAGAAGCTAAAACCAGCAGAAGACTCTGGTAGCTTTAGGGAAGGTTACCAGTCTGGTTTTAAGCCAAGCACCGCAAGAAATTCTCTTTTTACTATTTCAGGTACAGATCTGGATGTGACCGTGACAACGATTGATGGTGGAAATGATGGGATGATAGAGATTATAAAGCAGCTGGATCCTGTCTGTCGTGAAACTGAAATTCCTTTTTCCCGTCTATATGGGTGTAATCTTCTCCTAAACGCCGGCAGTCTAGGTGTTCAGATAAGAGACTATACATTTCCTCTTTTCTCTGCTGTTTCTGGTAGATGTGAAGGTCGTCTTGTGATGGCACAACAGGTAAACTGCTAGGCTAGCTCCCTTTCCCTTTTTTCTCTTGTCCCATTCTAAATGGCAAACAATATTTGAAATTCTTCTTTATATGCCATTCCTTTTCTGAAAAAGAGGGAGGGTGGAAGGTTGCTGATCTTACACTGATTAGAATAAATTTATTTGAATTTTAGGCAACAGCTTTTCAGCCCCAAATATCGCATGATGTCTTCATTGGGAGGTGGAGAAAGGTCCGCATGCTTCGTTCTGCAACGGGTACAACTCCACCAATGAAAACATACACAGATTTGGTTTTACGTTTTAAAAGTGCGGAAGTGTCCTTTGGGGTGGGATATGAAACGGTTTTAGCTGATGTCAGCTATGCTTTCACTGTGGCACTTCGTAGGGCCAATTTAAGCAAAAAGGGTCCTGGTCTTCCAGTGCAGCCAAAAAAGGAGAAGAGCTTACCGTGGTGGGATGACATGAGAAATTACGTCCATGGAAACAATACTTTAATCATTTCTGAAACTAAATGGTACATTCAAGCATCTACTGATCCTTATGAAAAGCTTGACAAACTTCAAATTGTTTCTGGTCCTCTGGAGATCCAGCAATCTGATGGCCGTATTTATGGTTGTATAAGGGATTTTAAAGTTTTCTTGAGCAGTTTGGAGAGCTTGATAGATAGTCGCAGCTTAAAAGTTCCTACCATCGTATGTGGCCCATTCTTAGAAGTGCCAGTCTTTAGCATTGAGGTTTTAATGGATTGGGATTGCGAGTCTGGTTATCCCATGAATCACTATCTGTTTGCACTTCCTGTGGAAGGGAAGGTTCGGGAGTTCATGCTTGATCCTTTCAGATCTACTGCTCTTTCTCTCCGATTTGATGTTGCTTTTAAAGCCCCGGTTCCCCCATCGGTTGTGGATGGAACTGTCAGTGAGGCACATTGTAAGGCTGAGAATGTTTCAATTGCATCACCAACATTTAGTTTCAATGCACATGACCTAGCTTGGTTGGCTAAGTTCGGGAATTTAATGATTTTGCCTCCTCACAAAATCCGTTTGTTTGCTCGGTTTCCTCGTTTTGGAGTTCCACGAATTCCTAGATCAGGAAACTTGCCATTGGATAGGGTGATGACAGAAACAATGTTCCGTTTAGATTCTACGCCTACTTGCATAAAGTATAAGACCTTTTCTGATGATGATCCAGCAAAAGGACTGACATTTAGTACAACAAAGTTTAAGGTTGAAGTCTGTTCCAGCAGGGGTAAGCAAAAATTTACTTTTGATGGCCCCCGTGAATCTCTTGATCTTGTTTACCTGGGGGTTGACCTTCATTTGCTGAAGGGTTTCTTAGACAAAGAAGATTGCACTAGTGTCACAAAAGTAGTTCAACATTCTCAGTCTGCATCCATGGAGCAAGTTCCTACTGAAAAAAGTAATTCTGCAAGTGGTTGCACAGAGAAGCATCCTGATGAAGGATTTTTTTTGTCAGCTGACTATTTTACAATAAGAAAGCAGTCCCCAAAGGCTGATCCTGAAAGCTTATTGACGTGGCAAGAGGCTGGGAAAAAACATCAAGGAGTGACATATGTCAGATCTAAAACTGAGAAACTGAGAGAGAGTGATGACCATGAACAGTCAGATCCTAGTGATGATGATGGCTACTGTGTGGTTATAGCTGACAATTGTCAGCGTATTTTTCTTTACGGCCTTAAAATTCTGATGAACATAGAGAATCGAGATGCTGTGAGGTCTTTTGGTGCTGCATTAGGCAAAGCACTTAAACCTCGAAAGTCTTGTGCTTCTCGGCAGTATAGACAGAGGAAGTTACTTGAGGAGAAACAGAAACTTGCTGAACCTGAAATGACTCAAGAGGATGCTCTGAAGTCACCTTCTACAAACAATGCTGTGCCTTCCCCTTCTCAAAATACGGAGACATCAGGATCAGATTCATCTCTACCGCAAGCAGCTGGAATGGAAAATTCATCTACTGCTGCAGTTGGTATGTCTCATGCTTACATAGAAATTTTGGTTTTGACACATTAAGATTGAGATGCATATATTCCATGTAATGCTAGTGTGGTTATTTATTTCTAAATTCATTGGTCAATTGCCATGGATGTTATTTGCATCAAAGGCCATTTTTTTTATGGTTATCCTCATTTCGCTAAATTACATAAACTTGATTATTTTACTTCCAAATGTTACAGCAACTTGTATGTTTTACTGTAGAACAAGCAAAAACTGAAAAGGTTGATGATTCTGAAGAGGAGGGTACTCGTCATTTTATGGTGAATATTATAGAGCCTCAATTCAATCTTCACTCTGAAGACGCTAATGTGAGTTATGACATTTTTGCATCTTATAAGCTTATTCATTCTTTATGATGCATATGATAAATAACTTTTTATTGTAAGTTTCCAAAGCATTTCATATTCTTATGAAATCTTTGCTTGATTTCACTAGCTATATGTTAGGGAGAGGTCTTACAGTACATTCTGATCTGTATGGTACAGGTGTATAATGTTTCTCTTCTTAATGATTTGTTGATAGTTATCATCTTGTGCTAACCATGTTTTTGATAATACTACTTCTTCATGCCTATCAGGGGAGATTTCTTCTCGCTGCTGCTACCGGTCGTGTTTTAGCCCGATCTTTTCATTCAGTTCTTCGTGTTGGCTCTGAGGTGATTGAGAAAGCACTTGGTACTGGAAATGTTCAGATTCCTGAAGGTGGGCATGACATGACTTTGAAACGCATGGAGTTTTCTGTGATGCTGGAGCATGTGCAGGCTCATGTTGCACCAACTGATGTGGATCTTGGTGCTGGAGTACAATGGCTTCCAAAAATCCGTAGAAGTTCTCCAAAGGTCAAGCGTACTGGTGCTCTACTTGAAAGAGTGTTCACGCCTTGTGATATGTACTTCAGATTCACAAGGCATAAAAGTGGAACCCCAGAATTGAAGGTAATGTGATGCTTACAAGGTAGCTATTTTTGCAAAGATGTCTGTGTAAGTATTCTGGCACATAATTGATTATAAGTAAAGGAGGGATATATTGTACTAATAATAGTAATAAAACTAAATCTTTTGAGAAGGGTGTTTTTTTTTTAGCACTAGATTTCTCCTATATTGAACTGGCATGTGTTTGTTATTTTAACTGTGTTTCAGGTGAAGCCATTAAAGGATCTCAGCTTTAACTCTCAGAGCATAACAGCTTCTATGACATCTCGCCAATTTCAGGTTATGCTGGATGTATTAACCAACCTTCTCTTTGCTCGGGCTCCCAAGTAAGTACATGTCCCAGTTGTTTGCCTTTTGTTTCTTTTAATTTTTTTACAATGCCTCTCTTATGAAATTGTAGTATGTACTGTTATTAATTGTAAGAGTATCTGCATTTTCATGTACTATGTTGTGGCTGGAATTTGATTCATCTGTTGGCAAAATGCTAGACTAAAAAGAAATCTTTATTCTCCATTTTTATTCCTTTGAAACAAGAAGATCTGCATATGTATATCATTGTAATAGTGTTTCTAAGTAGACTTCATTTTTCTTCCACCTCTAAAAGTGGGGCCTACCTCCTTTCCTGCTTGTGTCTAAAAGATGGATTAAATATTTGTTTTGGGTTATTTTAATCAATGGTAGACCAGCTATGTTAGATTACAAGGATGGTCAGGAGCTGGGTTTTCTTAACCTTACCAGGCCTCCTTTTAAATTAGCTTAAAAACAATAAACATATTTTGTGTTCAATATTGCTAATAATATATCAATCAAAGTCTCTTTACACTTGTTAGCTAGTAGTCTTAAAGAGAATCTTTTTGAAATGTAACCTATTCTTCAACATTCCTCATATCTGTTATTTGAATGCAATCATCTCTTTTGTTAATAACTTAAAGCAGTTGCATAATCTCAGCAACGGACGAGTTTTTTGATATTTAATATAGTTCTATTCTTCCAAATTAATGAAAGTAACATGTTTAATTCAGGCCTCAAAAAAGTTGGTTCTCTTGTCCTGGAGAAGATGATGAAGATGAAGAGGAGGAGGCAGATGCAGTGGTTCCTGATGGTGTTGAAGAAGTAGAACTTGACAAAATCACTCTTGAACAGAAAGAATGGGAGCATAGGTTGCTACTCAGTGACATTAAGAAGATATCTATTCATTGTGATACTTCAGGAGACAATCCAGAAAAAGAAGGTGATTGGTGGATGGTAAATGGTGGGAAATCAATTTTGGTAAGAAAGTGAACCTAAAGTCTCTAAATGTCAAGTTTCCATGTTTGCAGAGTTATGCTTTCTCTCAATGTTCTTAAATTTAGAAGGTTAATATTGTTGTGGAGCCTTTATTATGAGCCAACTTATATTAGAAAAGTGGAGAGCTGAACTTTCCCGTGTTTCACTTTATCAACTCCATTTTAATGTGATGTGAAAGAGCTTGAAACATTGATAGGTCAAATAATTTAGCGTGCCTGCTTGATTCCCAACTTCAGCTTGTCTGGGAAATCTCTCATGATCTATGTTCCTGGAAATATATTTCCTATGAATCCCATATTTCAGCAGAGAATGCCCTTATTGGTGAAGGTAATTAATAGTGATGTGAAGTTTAACTAAGATGCATCCTATCTTACTTGTTAGGACTGAATTTCCGTCTTGGCATATCTTTCCTGCCTGAACAAATTTCTAAGGTTTTTCCTCAGCTGGTATACCCATCACTCAAAGTATGAGTATCTATTATGTTGGATAATTTCCTTGAAATGAAGGTCGACCCCTTATCCTTTGTTGGACTATTATTTTCCAGCATAACTTTTTGAATGTGGAAATATACTCCACCTACAAGTATAGAATCATGAAATCTAGAAAAGGTGATACTGACTTACATAACTCTGCAAATCTGGAATTTATTTAAAAACACTTTGGAGTTTAAAAGGATGTTTGTTGAGTTGCAGAGGCTAACTATGGGGATAAGACTGGACCTAGATAAGGAATTTTTAAGTTGCTACAATTGCTGCTGGCTTTCTTTTCAGTTTTTTTTTTTTACTGTATCTCCTGTCATATGCACCTTTTATTGCAACATTATAATGGGATCAATAGTCTGGGCATGGATTTTGTGTTCTTCGTATTGGTCTATTAAGATTCCACATACCTATTTGTTTATTGGTCTTCTAAGATTCAATGTGGATTGATCGTTATTCTTTAGTACACAATAGATTTGAAGCAATAGAACTTGATTTGTGTAGGTGCAAGGGCTGAAGAAAGAACTTGTTAATGCTAAAAAATTTAGGAAGGAAGCATCAGCAGCCTTACGGGTTACAATGCAGAAAGCAGCTCAACAACGGCTAATGGAGAAAGAAAAGAACAAAAGCCCATCCTGTGCCATGCGAGTTTCTGTGCAAATTACCAAAGTCGTGTGGAGCATGCTTATGGATGGTAAACCATTTGCTGAGGTAGAGATAAATGACATGGTGAGTTCCTGAAAGTTATAAGTTCCTTTGCCTCATGCTTATACTATTTAAGTATCAAATGTTATATTTCTTGATCTTTTCTTGGAGGTTGTGTCTTCAAATAGATGGGTCATCCTGAACTAACAGTGATTAGGTCAGTCCGTGTAGTCAGGCCATGTGCTTAGGCTGAAACGAATAGAGCAAATCTCCTCTCTCTCGCAAATGTAACAAATAAGAGTTAGAAAACAGCTCCTTACAAAAAAAATTATCAGGTTGATTAATCCATAAATTATATTTTATTCCAATTTTGTTTCCATATATGTTTATATATATCATCAATATTCCAGGAACTAATATACTGCTTTTTTTTTTTCTTGAATCAACAAAACAGGTCGTTGAGAAACTCGTTAACAATATTAAGAAATCCAAGAAAGAATTGATAAATATATACATATTATAGTCTATTTTAATGATCTATGGCACTTGCTTCTTAGTTCCTAGGTGGAGATCTCTTAAGGCAAAAAAAGAAGTACTTAGAAAATTACCTTCCTTTCGATCTTATTTGTGAGCCTTAATTTTATTTGATAGGTGAGATAATACATGTATTTTTTAAAGGATAAGTAAGGATGAAAATATCCATTTATATCTTGTTGAAGGTGATATGAAGGAAACTAAGAGCTCTAGTTTAATGACTTTTATTTAGCTCTGATAGTACCTATATTTGGAATACATTAGAAAATGATTGGACTAAGCTTCTTGACTTGTACTAACAAAGTTATACATTTGGGTTTCATTGAAAATATTATATATATATGTATTTGATTGATTTCTCATTTTAGAAATTAGTACCTTCCTCTTCATTGGTATGAGCTAGTTATGTACATAGAACCTTAGACTAGATTGCGACCAGTATTGTGTTTTCCTTTCGATTGCTCTGTTTTAATTTGACGTTTGGTTTCTTTGTTGTTTTATATTGAATTATGGTTTAATTGAGGTCTAAATTCCATACGGAATTGATATTAAATAATGTTTGCTTTTGAAGATGGCATCTTACGGTTTTGTCTCCTGTTCTTGCAGATTTATGATTTTGATCGTGATTACAGAGATGTTGGTGTGGCTCTATTTACAACTAAGTCTATTATTATAAGAAACTGTCTGGCTAATTCAAAGTCTGATACACTTTTATCAGCCTGGAATCCTCCTCCAGAATGGGGAAAGTACATACCTTTTCCTTGATTATGTTGCTGTGGTTATGCCTCTGTGTTTTCCTGATTATAATTTGTGACTACTTTTAGAATATTTAATTTTTCCCCTTTCAAGGTTTATAGTCATTTTGATTACACGCCTCATCTAAAACCTCAGAATTCCTATGTTTTAATGCCCAATTTGGCACTTCAATGCCAAAAGGACCTACTCCTACATTTACTTCTATCTTATGGTCCTCTGCATTTGCCATTTATGCTATCTGAAACTTGCTTATGTACATTATCATTTTCCTCTTGAAATATCCATGTGAAGACTTGGATTAGATACCCGAGCTTGTTGTAAAATTCTTTAGAAAATCATGATATCAACCTCCCTTGTCGCAGAAATGTCCTGCTCCGCGTTGATGCAAAGCAGGGAACTCCGAAGGATGGAAACTCTGTTCTGGAGCTTTTACAGGTAAATTTGATTTTTCCCTTTTCCTTTTGTAGTCATTGTTTATATGTGTGAGTATTGCATATTTCGAACAACTTCAATACAGAACATCTGAAACCATTATTAGCTTTAATATGTCGCTCGGTCCTACATGAGTTCGCTGATTGTAGGTTGATTTAACCAATGATCTGGTTCATATGTTTGTTCTAAGCTGGATCCACTTCCTCATTTGAAAATCTTGATTACATTGTTTATGTGCATCTGGATGTCTATATACCATAGATACACGTAGAATATCCATGGAGAAGATATGATAACTCTTATACTATACACAGATACGTATAATCTCACACATTGTCAATCTTCTCTATATTTTCCCTTTGAGCTTGACTTGCAGAATAGATGAATGATAATTGTACTAAAAAGTGAGTTAAAAGGTTGTCTTAGCTTTGTGATTATGATCAAAATAAGTGCATTCAGGAAATAAGATGACATCTGGAATTGATACCATCAAATTGAGTGCTTTTTTAAGCATAAAAAACTGTCAGCAATTATGGTGAAATTAGATTGTGAAGAGGAAACAAGAAGCAAGGTTGACAGAGAAGAGAGACGGATTTTGATGATCTTGCTTTTGGCCCTTGACTCCTTAAAACCAAGTTTGAGAGTGTGCAATGATTAGGGTCTTGTATATAGTAGTCGGTTGCAGCAGATGCACTAGTTTAATGGTATCATGGTTTTAGGAGTGGCCATGTTGATTGTGGAGGGGCTTTTCTGATTCATATGATTAACTCCGTACTGCTTAGGTTTGAGAGTGTGTAATGATTAGGGTCTTGTATATAGTAGTCGGTTGCAGCAGATGCACTAGTTTAATGGTATCATGGTTTTAGGAGTGGCCATGTTGATTGTGGAGGGGCTTTTCTGATTCATATGATTAACTCCGTACTGCTTAGCGTACAGTTGAGAGATATTACTTTTTTGTTCGTCACATGCAGACTTGCAAGTGATTTGTATTATAATTAAGCAACTTTTGTCGTATTTGTGTATTAGATCTTAGAAGCATTTGTGACTTTGATGAACTACTGTTAAGAACAGTTGAGACGAGCTATTTTTTTTGTGCTGTAGGTAGATATATATCCGCTTAAGATTCATTTGACTGAGGCAATGTACAGAATGGTGTGGGGATATCTCTTTCCATCAGAAGACCAAGATTCGCAAAAACGAAAGGTTAGTTTTGGGCTTTGGATCTTTGAATGTGTAATCAAATGTTTATTGCAATTGGTGATTGTCTTTATGCTTGGAACTTGGGAGAGGCAGGAAGTTTGGAAGGTCTCGACAATAGCTGGTGCAAGACGGGCAAAGAAGGGTTCCATTGATGCTTCATTGGGCAGCCAAGCATCAAAGGAGTCTGAGGTATCTTCCAAATCGAATGTGTCCATTACCGATCAGTCAACAGATTCCCCCCGAGTGAGCATCGTTATATTTCCCTAACTTGTATTATCGTGTAAACTTATTAATTTGTTTAAAGCCACTAGGTTCCCATAGAGGCTTTGGATCTTTATATTTCTACCGCTGAAATTTACATAAGCTCTTTTTGGAACCCACTTGCAGGGATCAAAGTTGCCAGACCTAAAACCTGGCACTGGGTTGAGGAGAACATCTTCTTTTGACAGAACATGGGAAGATTCTGTTGCAGAATCCATAGCTAACGAACTTGTCCTGCAAGCTCAACTACTTGATGATCAAGAGGAATCCTCGAAAAATAAAACAAAAGACGCGAAATCTGCTAAATCTGGTCGACCAGCTCAAGAAGAGAAGAAGGTTGTTGGAAAACCCATTGAAGAGAAAAAACCTACTAGGCCTCCGAAACTGATTGAATTTCGCAATATCAAGATAAGTCAGGTTGGTTCAGATAATTTTAATTGGTTATCTCATGTTTTATATTGCTATTACTTGGTTTCAATTGTCATAGATTTCTATGGTTCTGCATTAGGTTGAGCTATGTCTTACATACGAAGGGTCCAGATTTGCTGTAAGTGACGTCAAGTTGCTGATGGATACATTTCACCGTGTCGAGTTCACTGGAAGTTGGAGGAGACTGTTCTCTCGAGTTAAGAAGCATGTTATATGGGGGGTCCTAAAATCTTTTACTGGAATGCAGGTAAGGAATCTTATTGGTACTCTGGTAAACCTACAGTCAAATTTCCTTACTTTGAATCTTCTCTTACTTTTAAACTTACCTGTCTCAGTTCCCTCTATTTGTTGGATTACGACTGGGAGATTTCTAATGCTTCATTTCATAATGAACTATGACAATAACTGTTCCAGTTCTTTATTTTTCTTTAAGTATCCTTTTCCTACATATATTAGACATGGTACGGGATATGCCCTCCAAATATATGAAAAATTTGAGCTCACCCATATTGAACACGTTCCATGTCTAAGACTCACATTGAACCCGAGAGGGCAATGTAGGAGCTTAATTTATTTGTTATTACCTATATGCAATAAAGTTTGGAGTGCAAAACTGCTGACTTTCCTTTAATTATTTGACTTTTGGTAGGGTAAGAAATTCAAAGACAAGTTACACAGTCATCAGCCAAGTATAACTAATATTCCTGATGGTGAACTCCATCTTAGTGACAATGATCAGGCTTCTCAATCTGATCCGAAATCGACGGCCTTTCTTAAGCGTTCAGCTGATGGAGCTGGTGATGGGTTTGTTACTTCCGTTAGGGGTCTCTTCAACAATCAACGGCGCAAAGCCAAACAATTTGTGCTACGAACTATGAGAGGTGAAGCAGAGACCGATCGCCTGGGAGAGTGGAGCGAAGGTGAAGCCGAGATCTCTCCGTTCGCTCGGCAGCTGACCATAACCAAAGCTAAGAAACTTATTAGGCGACATACAAAGAAGTTTGAGAGAGGTATCCATTTGTTTCGTTCAGCTCATTCTTAGTTTCATTTAAACACTGAATTCTTGAGTGCTTTCCATACCAGGCATTGAAGGGATGAAGTTTAGACTGACTTTGTACTGGTTCTGGTTCATGTTCAGGTTCGGGTGATCAAGATGCATCTGCAATGAATACTACCGATCCAGCTGCTTATGAATCCGACTCTTCTAGTGGATCCGAACTCATTGAGGAACTTAGTAGGGTTCAGAAGAAATAGATCCATCTCTCATCTAACAGAATTGAATTGCTTGAAGACTTTGAGTAGGAGCAAACACTACATACATGATCGGTAATATGCCTGATCGAGAAAAAACTCTGACCATAACTGCATTTCAACTGAAGTCCAAAACTGCAACCTTACATTGCTGATCTTAACAACTTGAGCTTTGGAAAATTGAACGTATGCCTCTGCATTGGCTATGGGATGCTACACCCTTTTTTCTTTTCTCCTAGTACTACTGATTATTGTTTGAATGTCTTCTTCTGTTGGTTTAGTTCATATGTTTGATGTGCTTCAGGCAATTCAAATCTGAAAATTTTGTAGCTTGAATTAAATACTTTATTATTTTTGTAAAATACATTTAAATAATTTATTCCGCAATAAAAAAATAAATGTCAAAGCCCCTACCTTTTTGGGGTAAGCTTTTATCATTGAACTTCTTTCTTACTAAAAATTGGCTCGCCAATCTTTTTCTTTTCTTTTTCGTTTTCTAATACATCATGCACGAATTGATATCACATGTACTGTATAAGAAGTATACAAGCAAGATTACTACAAAAGACATTTGTATTTATTATAGATATTTCTAAGTTAAAAGAATAATTTGATACACTTCAAATGGAGTACTTGTTGCACAAGCCAACCAAAAAGAAGCTATCGGATTACACAACCCTTCAATCCTAAAAGATATAAACAAGTAAAAATGCATTCAAGCTGTCTTTCCCATCAAATTGTACAACTCGTATCTAATAAACAAAGAACTTTGAAAAGCACCTTCACTGTCAGCCTCAACTGGAGTTTCCCAGTCAGTCACTAGCTGATTACTGAGCCTGCCTGGGATTAAATTTCCACCGCTTTCCTAATTCTGGCAACTTGAAAACCCACTATGTTTGCCTCTCAATACAGAATATCGTATACTCATGAGATACGAGCCAAGTAAAAAATACTTGAAAAACCATTTCTTCATTTTTATATCAAATATGCTTTAAATGCTCGCACTTAAGTCGGAGTAACAGAAAATCGTAATATCAAAAATTGCGAACCCAGAAAATTTTGTTATGACTAATATTTTTATAATTTTTAAATTATTAAATTAAAATTTAAAGGGGATAAAATGTAATTTTATTTTTATTAGTTTAAAATTTTAAAATTTGTTAAACAATTTTTTATATCAAATAATTATCATTTTTCAAAATTAAAATACTTAATAATTTAAATATTTTAAAATATCGTAACTGAAAATTATTAGTAAAAACAGTTAAAATTTGTTCACTCTACAAAGTACATACAACATTCAATATTTATAAAGAGTTTTACATCTTTTTGCATTGGTCAATCAAATTCTTTTTTTTTTTAAAAGAAATTAAATTGAAGAAACAAACTAACAACACATAAAATCTCTGGACAATCTCTTCAAAAATCTTCAAATTTTGTCTTGTATCAACGTCATTTTGGCCAAACAATCATAAATATTATCAAGCTCCTTGAGTATGTGTTGCATGCCTCAAATAGCAATGTTGGCTAAATGTTAATGAATTCTTCTGATAAAAACAGAGTTCGAAACATTGAATGAAAAAGCTTGAATAGTCTTGACCATCTTCAAACGGTCTATTTGAATCATCACCCCAACAAATTACTTATTTTAGATAAAAACCAAACCATCTTGATCGATCAAATCTTAACCTATGCTTTGAAGCATATTTGTCGTTTGATTTCTTTAATTACAGTAACATTTATTATAAGCTTTCAATTAACTACGATTGATTATTTAGTAAATGACAATGCGTTAATAAGTTTAGATGATAAATACAAAACAAATGGCTATTTAATTATCATTGAATATCAATTTAGTGTGTTCTTGAAGATTACATTTGAAAAATAAGGCATCTTCAAAAGAATTAATTAAAATTCAGTTTTTATTAAACTTTATTTGATTTTAGTTCAATTGTAATTTATATGCATTCAATTCAATTGACTTTTAGTTCATAAGTTAAAAAATCGACACTAACCAAATCAAATCAAGTCAAATAATTTTATTTTTATTTAATCTAAAATTATTTTCTAATGTTTATAATATAAAAATAAATAGATTATATTTAAATTAATAAAAATGACTTTAAAATACTACATAAAAAATTCCAATATTCGATTTTTAAAAACCAAAATATTACGTAACAGAACCAAATCAAATGAAACTGGTATCACCCCCACCTTGTCAACTTTTCTTCATCTCAATTATAAATCCGATATTAACTTGTTATGGAAAATAACATTAATCTTTGCAGCTTTGGGAAAAGTCTAAACGTTAAGCTGTGATAATGTGTTTGATTTAGAAAACTGAATTAGGCATTGGCATTGGACAGCTTGGTAGTTGGAGCGGCAGAGTTAGTTTACCGTTCCAAATGTGGCTTGGGTTCAAATTGCACTAGTCATGTTTGTTATTCGGGTTTTGCCCAAATATGATCATAACTTTATGCACTTTTTTTTTGGTGAATTATAAAGGAGAGGCAAAGCCCTAACAATAGCCCGACTGACGCGACTCAAACTCAGGCCACACTTGGGACAGTTAAACTCTTCAAATTATATAACTTCCATCAAATTTTGGCTGTTGCAATTACAACATCAGCAATTAAACTCTTCAACGTTGTTTCTTGGTATAATAAACTGAACTCTTTTAATCTCATTTACGAGTAATAAAATCCAATAAACTACTTTCTTGCATTGTTTCAGTAAGATATAAATGAAAAACACAAAGTTATTTAATCTCAGTCTAAGCAGTTGGTATCTGGAGTCGGTAAGTTAGATAATAATGACTTTGCTTCAGCCATTTTTCAATGCGATGGTCCTGAAAGGTATGAGAACATGGCACATGACGAGTTTCAAAGCTAACCTCCACTTCCTCCGAACATATCGTGCAATCTGCTTCATCTCTAGCTTCTACTTTGACACTTGATCAATGATTCGGCAGCGGCAACCATGTCATAGTTAATGCTCTCAAACTCCGGTCGAGATCTACTCCGCCAAAGCTCGCCATCTTAGTCTCTTGGTTCATATCAATTTATTGACGATCTCTGTTAAAAATATTTTCTTCAAAATTCGAATCTTGTTCTCCCTTTTAACAGTATAATATGTGTCATTACATCCAAATTCTGTAGGTGATATTTGAGCATATTCTTGTTCCATCGATCTAGCATTTGAATCATGTCTATAAATAGTTTTTCATGTTTTTAGATTAGCCGATCAATCTTAGCCAATCCTTCGAAGTCTAACTGTTAGTTTTTCTTTAATTACAATACCATTTATTATGGGCTTTCACTCAACTATGATTAATTATTTAGTGAATAATAATGCACCAATAAGTTTACCGTGATAAATATAAAACAAAAGGTTATTTATTTGTCATTAAGTATTAGTTTCGATCTTTATGAAGATTATAAATTTGAAAAAGAATTATACAAGTAATATCGTGCACCAAAGAATTAAATTAAAAAAATTGGAGATTAAGAAAATTTAAAAATTAGTTAGGTCGGAGTTTCGGAAAATATAAATAATCCATTTAACATCTTACTCTTAATTAATGTAATCATTTATTTGAAAAAAAGAAAGCATAAAAACACTTTCTTTCCTTTTTTTTTTTTTGAGAATTTGAGAGGATTTTAGGCAGAAATAAAAGAGAAATGAGTGAAATATTTATAAGTGAAAATTGATAGTTGATTTTCACGTATTAATAAATTAATTGGAACAATAACAACAACAACAACAACAACAAAATCTTAATTATCTCTAAAAAAATATTTTAAGAAATAAATTTTATAATAAATAATAAAATAATACAAAATATTTTCACTTGAAAACCAATTACAATGTAAACATAAACAAGAATAATTTTTGAGTGGGCGGGTGTTCTGGCGGGAGACGGGTGATTAGGATATGCGGATAAAGTGGGGTACGATGGTGTTGATGATGGAAATTCATGTAGTCACCACCATAAATACTGTTAATTCCATATTTATAATTATATGAATTTAAATATTTTAATTATTAATTGCTGTTTATGAATCAACTCGCACTCCACATATTTAACCAACACAGATCCACTCTAAATATATTACCAGACTCACTAGGAAAATGAATGATCAGAACAAGGATTTGACTAACAGGGAAATGGAATACAAACTCCAATTAATGTTTATAATAAAAACAAAAAAGATTATTCATCCTTTACATTAACTAATATGCATTTGATTATAACATAAAGGAGGCTTTCGATAGTTTCATCTAAGGTAGTTTTTGGGAGAGGATATGATATTGGAGCATACCGCCTATAACTCGTAGCTAAGAAAGCTGAAGCTTCGAGTGATACATCCGGAATGGGTTTTTTCTCTTGAAGAGGTAATCTCATGTAAAAGTACTCTAACCAAAGGAATAGGAGGAGAAAACCTAGTCTACAAAGGCAACTATGATATCTGTACATATAGCACAAGTTTGAAGGAACTTAATAATCGAGATCTAGCTGAAACAGTGGCCATATTTGCAACTTCACTATCAAACGGAAACTATATTGCTTTGTGTAGGAATAGCAGTTCCAGAATCCAAATCATTTGCTTCACTATCTCTCTATATCATACGAAAATGCAAAGCCTAGATTAGGTTACTGAAAGAAAAAGGGGGCAAATTAGAACATTTGGTCAAGAAGCCCAATAATAAGTTTATACATTAAGAAACTTACATGCTCGACTGGAGGCAGGGAATGATCTCGTGTTTTCTTGGGAATATCCCTCAAAGTACCCTGCATGAAAGTTCATTTGTTAGAAACTCAAAACATGTAGCCATGCTGAATGTTCAACAAGGGGAAAACATTGGTACACTTAAAAAATGCCCAAAAGAAACAGGATAAAACTTAAAGGTAAAACAATGGGGAGGGTTTGGTGGAGGGAAATGTATTTCCTCCCTCAACCACAATGGAAGACCTTCTCAATCCACATTTGTCAATCAGCAATATAGTTTACCCCACCCCAGATAGTGAGCAGAGTTTTTATCCATGTCCAATACCCTAAGAAAAATGCTTTCCTGATGGAGAATTTTTTCAGTGCTAGTATGGAGCAGAGAGAGAAAGAGGGAGGGGGTGTCAGGAAAAAGAAGGCAGGTAAACATAAAAGAAGGAAAAATCCCAGAAAATCATGATATTGCTAAAATCACAAACTTCTATGCATGCAAAAGAGACAAATATTACATACTACATATAATTGTGTAATGTGCAACGTGTTCTATGCAATGTGTTCTGTGCAAGTGCTTTTGTATGTAGAACAAAATTCAGAGGTAGAGGGGGAGAGAGGGAAAGGGCAGAAGATGCAACAGGTATCAAAGGCTAGAGTCAACTGGAAACACAAAGTAAATGAACTAAACAAAGAAAGTTAAATGACCGCATGTTAGATGCAAGAGGTATCTTGAGAGTTAGACAATCAAGGTAGGTTGCAGGAGACTTATTGGAGTCAACATCTTGGGTTAAACAGTATATCTAGGTAGAAAGCGGGGAATAGTACTTGGGATATGTATAATAGCAGGATGAAATTAAATTGAGAGCAGAAAAGTAAAAAAATAACCCCTTGACAGTGAACGTATAGTGATAAAATTACCCAATCTATGAACAGAACTATGATGGAAAATGTAGCAACAGAATCATGGGGCAGTAAACTTTCTCCACTGGAAATGAAAAACATGGACAAAGCGAAGGACTGTGAACTATCAATCACAGCGGAGATACCAACCTTATTTGCCCAAAAAAGTCCACAAGCATTGCACAAAGACCGTGGACCAGATGGACCACGTCGCATCATTGGGGTTGAATTTGAGCTAATGCCACAGTGAGTACATCTGGAAGAGTGAGAAATGGAATTATATTATATTTTAATTGAGAATTCACCAGGAAATCTTATAATGATGTCAGTAAATGAAATACCTTATAAAAGAGAGAAATGAGAATTATATTGTAGTTCAGGGAAAGACAATAATAACAATACTTTGGAAGCTGGTATAAAACTCACGAATTATCTGGTAGGTTATCATTATCCTGAGTACTGCAGCTGTCAGTTCTATCAGACTTCTTGGAAGATGTAAATTGACCTTTATTACGCTGCATCCTGATACTCTCATACATATCAGAAACATGAACTTTGCAATTGTCGAACAAATAAAAATTTGTCAATAAGGCTGGACAGTCCCTAATGAGTTTTTCTAGATTCCATTTCAGTTAAACAAAGCATCCTAAGATACTAAGACTTCAGTTTATATGAAGTGTTGTATATAGTTCTAAATTATGCTGTTACTTGATCAAAAAGAAAATGCTGTTAATCATTACTAGATATACAATCCTCTCCCTTTTGTCCATGTAGTTCTACAGCCGCATTTTCTCCTAGAGCAGCCAATTAAACTTTGAAGAAAAATTGTACTCTCTGCTATTGTTAGAATTCTTTAACTTCTTTACCCCTTTAAGAGACCCTTATTCAACTTCAATCATTTCTTCTGCAAAAGGAGCGTGCCTAACCAAAAACAATTAACGAGACAGAATCTGTTAAACTTGCCTGACCAGAACAGCTTAAACTTTTTGTTTCCAGTTAGAACAAAATCCCCTAAATCACCAATATTAAACCATTAATGAATTGATTATTAACTTGGTAATATTAAATGCAGACTTGTGAAGGGCGCAAGGTGCTAGAAACCCTTACATTTCTTGAGACTCCAGATGCAAATAAGGTTGCTTGAGTGAAATAAGGTGCAATATGTATATCGGTGTATTTATGGATGTGCTGTGTATAGATATAAAATAAGTTTAAGATATATAATGATGATAATAAACTCTAAAGACTGGTCCAGTTATATACAGAACATGCAAAATCTTTGTTGAATATTGTCGGCTAATATCCATGATTTTCTTAGGGTCCTGTGTTTGTAACTGAACATTCAAATATTGAGAAGTAGAGTCAGTTATTATTTCCTTTCTTACTAGTAAAGGTTTATTTACTGAAAAAAGTACAAACTGAAATAAATCGAAGAGAACTTCAATGCAGGCATTTTTTATGGTGCTATGTCTAGGCACACCAGGCGAGTGACTGATCAAATGTGCCTAGCCTGAGTGGGGCCTGAGGTGCATTTGATGTATGATTCTAAAGTGCAGTCTGATCTAAGAAATATTTCCTTGCAAAACCTGATAAATTAATTTAACAGCACTGTTTTTACTCCCTAGACTCTTAAAGATTTGCTAACAATTTTACTTTAAAGACCAGAGGACATTGCAATATCTCGTTAACTAGATTCCTCAATAGAGAAGACAAATTTAATATAAGCTTCTCTATCCAGGACCATATGAGTATGCAACAATGATTATTGATCACCCTTTAGAATTAACAGGTACTCTAATTTTATTGTCTGCCCTTTATAAAGATCCTTATATTATAACACTAAAATATATAGCATACAGAAAAATTGTGACATATGCAATGATCAGATTCAATAGCACATGAAAAGGAGCAACATAACTTTTATAAATACAAAAGTTGTAATAAAAATTATTTACTTTTGGCTATACCTTACAATCAACATATCTCTCATAGAATAAACCATACTCTCCTCAAAGTCTTAAAGCTCAGTAATTTCTCAAACATCTAAAGGGCCATTGTTACTATAACAATTTCTAGGATAAGTTGTTAGCATCAATTGCAAGATCAATAAAAAGGATCTTTCTAGTTCAAAATTTGACAAAAACTTTTGCAAGCACAGCCAGGTAAACTAACTGCATTTCAGGGAAGGAAAATGCACACCTAAGAGCAAACTCCTGGCGAACACCATATCTGACTTTCTTATCAAAGCATCGCTCTTTTCTCTTCTGAAGAAACCTATCTAAAGAAGCTGCCCTATGCGGTTGATTAGATCTCTGAAAGTCTACACCACTCTATGCATGAAAAAAGGTAACTTTAAAATAAAAAAAGGAAAAAAAGAAACATAAAATAATTTCTAAATTCAACAAATTAAGAGAATTACCCTTAGGTTCTGGGATGACATTTCAACGCCATGGGGACCAGAAGTCAGTTCACATCCACCCAACAGTAATAAAACCGCATGGAACTGAAAAAGAAAACGATTCAAAATGAAAATATTTACAATGTGTATTTCATTGGGGAAAATACAGAAAAACATGAATGATGAAAAGTATGAGTTGAAGTCCCATATTGCTTTAAAAACTCAACTTTACTGGAAATGAAGCCATGTCTCTCTTCAATTTAAGTCGTCAATGTTGGTTATTCAGAAACCAAACAATTAAGCAAAACCTAATTGGCTTAACTGAAAAAAAAAAACTTAAAAGGGAAAACGATACCTTATTAGGAGTAATAGCATCGAAAACATAGACCTGGCCGCGAAACGAGAGAGTGAGTTGGCTGGCGTCGTCAACTCGCTGAACGATAGCCAAGTCAGAGGCGGAACCAGCTTCGGCAGTGGCGTAGATGGGATCGGTGTGGACGCCCTCAACTCCGACGCCGTTGTCAAGAGGGTGAGCGTCGTAGCTAACATTTTGGTGGTTATCGATGGATGCAGAGGCTGAAACATCGTCACGGACGTCCACGCTGGAGCTGGTGATCCGGGCGGGGACGTTCATGGGCTGGGACTGTCCGTACATCGATGAAAATTGGGATGTTGAAGTATTACAGGGAACAAAAGGGGGAAAATGTGAAGGGGAAAACCCTAATTAATTAATTAATCAATCAATCAAAGAGAAGGAAATTAGTGGATAATTTTTAAAAAAAAAAAGGATTTCTTTTTGGGAGAGTTTAAAGTGGGAGGGGACAGAAGGAATTTCAAAATGGTACATTACACAATAAATATTTATCACCTATCACCATAATTAAAACTAATTACTGAAATAGCAATACTATAATACCAATTAGATCCTAATCAAGATATATTCCCGGATTCGGATTTGAATTTGAATTTGAATTTGAATTTAAATAATTTTTGAGTTGGTTTCATCATTGCTGAGTTAAGTAGTTTGAGTTGGTGAAGCAGTCAAATTTAAATTTTTTGATATTTAATTTGAATAATTTATGAAACTAAATCATTTTATATTCTTAATTTGTAAGAGAAAATCTAAATCTAATCTAACAACTTGCTTTATTATAAAAAAAATTTAAAAAAACATTATATATATATATATATATCATACTTCAATTTAAAATAAAATTATTATTAAAGGATATTAGGAGTCAAGTTAGATCGATTCAAATTCATAAAATTTAACTAAATTTTCATTTCACTCGCAAAAAAGTTTATAAAATTTATACAAAATAGATTATCAACTTGTTACGATATATGTTATATATTATGATAATTACCCTAAAACTTATGTTACTAAATAATATTCGGACCAAAGTGATTCGAATATGTAAAGTACTTATTAAGGGTTGTTTGATTAATCATTGAAAATTTCTAATATTTAATATTTTAAATGTGTTTGATAATCATTTTAATTTGTTACCTAATATAAAATTTTCAAAAAGAAAGTGTTGAATAAGATAAGTAGGTGGCTAATTATCACTTGATGTAAAAAATATTAAGATAGATTTTATTTTATTAAAAACTTGAAATAAATTATATATTTAAAAAATAAGATATTCAAATCAATATATTTATTTTCCATCCAAAACTATTCAAAATAATATAAAATATTAAAATTAAAAAATAAATAATATTTTAAAAATCAATATTGACTTTTATCAAACAGCATAATTATATTTCGTGCTTCTTTTTATTAATTTAACAAACAAATTTTTAATATAAATTCAATACTTATAAAATTTAGCAATAAAAATTCAATACTTAATTTTTCAGTACTTAAATTTTCAGTTTATCAAACATATCCAAAACAATTATTGAATTGTCTAGTTATTAAATCGAAAAAAAAAATGTTAATTATATTATAGGGAAGTATAATCACTATTTAGAAAATGCAAGAGGACGCGTATAACAATTCAACCAAGGACTAGTTAGCTAATTTACCATCATTATTTCATGATTAGTGGATAGGATTGACCTCATCCATCCAAAACCACTAACTTATTTAATGATAGATCAAGACGATTCTTTTAAGCTTAATTAGTGTCTGAATTTGGAAATGTTGTGATCATGTTAATAACCATGTGTTTAGATGTGTTTAAATATGCTTGAATGATGTTTAGAATATGCTTTTAATGTTACATAATGTTTAGAAATGAAATGGTAATGTTTTGAGTCAAATTAGGTAATTTTAGGGGTATTTTTGGATTCTACTAAACTTGTTTTGCTACAAGTGGTTAGATGTATCGGAACAAGCCAGTAGCCAAAAAACGAATAGTGCCAACTGGATGTATCAACACAAGTACTCACTTGTATCAATACAACTAGATCCCTCTCCTGTTTTTATTTGTTTTTACTCCTGAGGACCCAAACTTGGTCTTGACCACTCCAAACACCTAGATTCATTTAAAAATGCTTCTAAAGTATTTTAAATGACTTGAAACTGATTATAATCAATGTGAATGTCTTGTATGAATTGATTAATGTTTGGTGTTCTCATTGAAACTTGCATTGAAGTTAGTTGAGTTACTCCGACAACAAATGTGGTGCTTCATATCCAGACTCAGTGAATGGGTCGAGCACGGGCCGTCACAAACACATTTTAAAAATTAAAAAAAGTCATGGTATCAAGCTTAAGGGCCTTGATAAATACCAAAAGTATACGTAATACAAATTTAAGAATTTAAGTATCCATAAGTGTCGAGTTTATAAAACAAATGAGTGAATTTGTATTTAATAATCATCATTGGGAGTTTAACCCTAATTAATACCATAAAATATTGATATCTAGTATTAATGCATCTAACTTTTTTTTTAATAGGATGCATAGAACTATTCATATCCCTCCTCGACCCTTAAATAAAAGGATAAACACGCTTCAATGCGCTCGAACCCATATTTTTTTATATTGGTAACAATATTGATGCTAATCGAATTATGACTCAATCGACTTAATATATCTAATTTTGATTGTTGACGAGTTTAACCCTAATAAATATAAAGAAGTCTTTGATACCTATGGGTGTGGAGTTCTTTAATTAAAATTTTAATTGTTTGAAAAACTTAACTTTAATAAAAGCATTGAATGGAAATCGACACCCATAAGTGTCAAGTTTTTTATTATCATTTTCCGTTATTTTTATAAATATACCTCCATTCTTCCATACAAATTGAAATAGTCTCTCGTTATTGTAGAGTTTCTAAGTCAAAATCCTCTTCAAATTCTTTTTTTTTTTTTTACTTTGAATTTGATTTTTTTTAAACTCTACCATAGATTTGTTGAGGGAAGAGGATCATATTGCTCTAGTGACCATGGATATGGTAATTTTTATTAGATTATTAATTAAAGGGTAAACTCCAAGTTCTGTCACTTATGTATAGTTTAAATTACATTTTAATCACTAAACATTAAAAATTTATTATATTGTCACTAATCTTATTAAATTGTTATGTTATAATTACTAAATTATTAACTGTTGTAAACGATGCAACAACAAGCTAGCGTGTTCATTAACATTGTTCCTTTTTTTTTTGTTTGTTTCTTTACTTTTTGTGTCAACTCTTTTTCCTTTTTTCTTTCACTCTCCATAAAAAGCGTCAATTAAAGGGTGCACCCTTCCAATCAAAACTCATCTAATATGTTCACCTTCTTTTTCCATTGCTATAAACTTTTGGTCGTAAAAATTCTTAATCTTACATAAGTTATTTGGATGTGACCGAGTTTAGTGATCATTCGTGTTGATGAGGTTGACTCTTTTGAGAAAATTTTTTAAAATATCATTCACCGAACAATCAATACTTTAAAATTTTCTCTTAAAGAAATCAATCACCTGTAATAAATTTATATAATCCAAAGCTTTATAACTTGTAAATCGTCGGAAGACTATTGTTAGCTTTTAGAAACAAATTCAACTAAATAGCTGTATGAAACTTTTAATTTCATTTCAAAAAATATATAGATATATGTATGTATCACTTGTGATAATCATGGGTTTAGTTTTGAAAAGTGTAGACGACGCTTTAGCAATGTTTGCTTCCTCTAGGAAAATAGACCTCAAAAATTAATAAATAGAGAGCAATTAGTTTTAGAATTTAATTTTCTTTTTTATAGGTAAAGTTTAATTTCTTTTTACAAAAATAACTTAGTTCAAATGAAATTATGATATTCGAAATATATTTTTAGATTTGTTACTCTTACCTCCCTTTCGACACCTTGATTATTAAGTTTCGATTTGGATTAGAAACGTGATTAATTTCAATGAGATTAAAAAAATTATAATAATAAAATTAATTATTAAAGCGGTGAAATATGTATTTGAATGCGAATGCGAGGATGATAATAAGATTAAAATGAAAATGATCATTAAGGACATTAATCTAAAAAATATATTGTAAAATTGATAATATTTAAGTTTTTAATATATTTTATTTTATAAATTTATTTAATTATTTTACTTAATTAACTAATTATTTAATTTACAAATCTCGTTCTTATATTAAATAACTTAAAATTCTTTAAAAATTAAAAAAGATAATGAAATTGAAATCTTAAGCATATTTAATTTAAAATATTTTAAGATAACATATAAATAAAATAAAATAATTAATTGTTAATCGCAATTAACAACTCATGATTTTAACTTAACAAATTGATAACTCATTATCGGATTTAAATTAAGTGTAATATCAATATCATACATAATTATCAAGTCTAACTTGACTCAAAATATGAATTTAAAATTTTATCGTATCTCGCTCATATTTATAAATGATTAATTTAAATTTGTTTAAGCATATTCATATTATTTTTAAATAATATTCATTAATTATATATCTTTTCCTTCTATTAAAATACATAAACAATTTATTACGTGTCCTCAAAGCCTTCGCCGTTGATCTCCAGGGATTCAAGACCTCCGCTTTCCATTCCCTCAATGTCGCCTTTCTCCTCTCACTGCCAAGTCGTTGACTGATAAAGAATGAGGCGACACGCTGTTTAAACGAGCGGAGTTGAAGATGACCTTGAACCGACGCGGCAACCGAGTCAACTCAATAATCGACGATTTGAATGAGGCTGTAGAGTTGAGTTCGGATAACGTGAAGATGTTTTGTTTGTTAGGGAAGTGTTATGAAATGAAGAAGATGAAATCGGAAGCTAAAGCGGCTTTCGAGGAGGCACTTAAAACAGAGCCTAGCTCTGACGTCGCACGCGCTGCCCTTCACCGGTTGCGCAGGTAGGTGAGGGCCCTTTCTTCCAGCACCTTGGTTTTGACATCATCGCGGTTTCAACATTTTATTCATTTTGTAGCTTAATTATCAAGGATTATTATTACAATTTACAAATATAAGAGATAAATCCCTATTTTGAACCTTAAATTGTTAATAATGTTATATGAAGAAAGTAATGAAATCGAACTCTGTTGTGTCTTTCCATGTTTTAGACAATGCAACCATTTTTCAGTTCTTAATTCCTGTCTGAGGTTTCCCTCTGCAACTCCTGTTATAAAAATCAAAAGCTGAAATTTGAATTGAGTTTTTTCACCAATTAAAATTAAAGTATATACTAAAAATTTATGTATTGAATGCAATTTGAATATATATTGAATATATGTAATTATCAAAACAAAAAATAAAATAAAGGTTCACATCTATTATTATGAACAACTAACTCTCTTTAGAGCTGATTTATCCTATTGCTTACTTTTATCCCAAGCCAGAGTCACCTCAGACGGTTCTTCTTGTTAGGCATTTTGGGCTTCCGGTTTAGTTTAGCAAACCATGACGGTAGAGGGCTCTGTTCACACGGACATTGCGAGGGATGAACATCAGTGTTCCATTTTCGGCTGAAACATTCGGAGGAAATTGATGATGGATCTGCCGGTGCATACTTGCCTGCTCAAAGGAAAAGAAAAACTCGGTTGGAACTCAAAAGCAGCAGATATTTAAACTTATTGCAGCTGTGCAGAAATGTGGTGTCAGACTCGAGAACTTTGATTTGCATTGATCTTAAATCCAGGAATGGAGAAGGAAAGAATCAATAGACAATAATCATAGAAACATTTCTTAGTTCTACATTAGAATTATAATACAAGATCAAAGGAATTCTAAACCATTATGAATAATTGAACTCTAAATGCAAAAAAAGAGTTTTAACCTGTTAGAAAAAGAACAGAGAAATCTTGCCAATGGTGTCTTAAGAAAATTACAGTCTATCATGAAGGATCAGTAGGATCTGTAATGTAACTATATTGTCTCTGCAATGTCGGTTGCCCGCAGGCGAACATTGATGGCCCCTTTTGCTGCCATTTGTTCTTTAACTTAATTCCGAATAAGAAAGACCGAAGAGGGATTCTAGATCGTGCTCTCAGCCCGGATTGTTGATTTTTCGATGTTGCAGCTTCAATTTCCTTGTCCAAGTCGACCATCAAATTCTCAACTTCCTCCTTGAGTTGTTGAACAGAGTCGAAGCCTGCATTTAATTCATTGGAAACCTTCTTGTTTTCTTGTTTCATGTTTATAATCTCACCTTGAAACTTTGCAGCCTGATATCCATTGAGCTGAGGCTCTCCTTCATGGCCACTTACATTGCTGACCCTATCTATCTCTTCTTGGATGTTGCACAAGGAAGAATATCGACATTGCACTTCATCTTTCAAAACCGCATTGTTTTCCAACCATAACGTCAATTCAGTTTTGATTTCTCGGAAATGAGCGTAAATGGGACGGGCCTCTGATCCGAGAGGCTCTTCCTTTCCACCTGCTTCTTGCTTCTTTCTTTCTCTTATTTTTGATAACTCAGCTTTCAAGTCCTTGACTGAATTTTGATATTTCTGTATCTGATGAAAACATGTGCTGAACCTCAACCAAAAGGCTAGATTTTCCTCAAGCAACTCATCGATGTCAGACCGGATTTTATCTTCTACGTTTAAGATAGAACGAGATCGAGTTAAACTTCTTGCCTGCATAGCATCTCCGTTACTTATCTCACCTGCTTTTTTAATGGATTCACCTTTCCCCTCACCTGCTGCTACAGGTGATGTCTGAATAGACTCTGTCAACGTAGATTCCGGGCTCATGATTGCATGGGATGCTTCATATTCTGACAAGTTCTCATCCTTATTTTCATTGATTGAGCTCGAGTGTAGGCGTGAAGATTGAATCTCTTCATCTTTGGTTGCCAGAGCACTCTTCAGTTCCTTGATCTGAGATTCCAATTCATAGAAACTGTCTCGGCTTTTCCGATCTACTTCTTTAAGCTTCTTTCTTACTTCCTTATAATTTTGAAGAACTGAAGAGTACTCATTGAGTAAAATCTTTTCTCTCTCATCCATTCCACCCAAGTACAGCTTACTCCAGTTTGGTAGCTCTTCTTCTTCGGTCTCTACTTCTGGATTCTCTGTATCAGTGGTACAGCTTGCTGTATTGGACAAAGATATCTTCTCAGCTTTGAATTCATTTATCACTTCCGAATCCTTTGTCGAATCAACATCAAACTTATTTCTTGATTCAGAGTCAACAGTGTTTATTTCTTCAGGTGAGACGTCTTCATCCTTCTCTTTCATTTCACTCCCAATGTCTAAGGCTGGACTATCCCTAGGAACCGAATTGATACAATATTCTTTGGTTTTCCTATTCGGTTTGGCATCCACCTTGGGTTTTCCTTCTTCGGAGAGTTCGGCATTCTCGACCTCCTCATCCATCTTCACAGCATGTAAATTCACTGATAAATGATTGATATCACAACTTGCTTCAGTGAAATGAGCTTTGAGGCTGTTATTTTGTTCTATAATAGTTTTTAAAAGCTCTATAACCCTACTTAGTTCCCCCTCCAACAAATTAATCCTCTGTTCCGTGCTGTCCGAGCCTTCGGCTAGGACTTCCTCAACTTCTTCGAGGCTCTTAACGTGTTCCTGAAGCTCATCGGCATCCGATTTTAATCTTTTTACTGAAGCATTCTCAGAAAAGACTGCAATTTCCAGGTTAACAACTCTTTGTACAAGGTCATCAATTTTATCTGCAAGCTGCGACATTGTAAGAGAGGAACTCGAGTCTAATTCAAGCTTCTCCTCTATCTCCTTTCGCAATAATTCCATACACTCTCTCCCTTTTTCCACACTGTTGAATTCATAAACCATGTTATCAACATCTGTAGATGAACTCACCTTCTTTTGCTTCTGCTGATCTGTTTGTGGGGAATTAAACTTCTTCCTAAGAGCTTCAAACGACTCATTTACTTTCTCAATCCTCTTGGATTCAACTCTTCCTTCTTCAGTTGATTGCTCATGTGTTTTTTGCAACTTAACTAAAGAATCTTGGCATGTTTTAAGAACTCGATTTGCCATCAAAATCCGAGCTTCATTATCATCAATGGCAGATCTAATATCGTACTCATCCTGCAAACTGTATATCCTCTTTTGCTTTTCGGTTATGTTGTTTTCGATCTCGCACAACTTCCTATACCCTTGCTCATACGAGTTCTTCACAAGCTCCCTTTCGGTTTGCATTTCTAAAATCTCCTTTTGAAGCTTGTTTATTTCTTCCAATGCCTCCTCTTTGCTCAACCCTGAATTCAGAGGCGAAGCAGCTTGAGCTGAACTAAAAGCCTTCTTTAACTGTCCCTTTCGTAACAACAACGTCGACTGGCTCTGGAAATCTTTCTTTGGAAAAGGAACTCTTGGTCCCGGTTTCGAGGACCTCGATTTATTGAGGCTTGAAGAAGTCAATTCAAGGCAACCATTTTCGTCGTCTTCATTATGAAAGGAATATGGAACTTGATCAGGGAACACACTGGCAATGGTATGGTTGGCATTTTGTAGATCCCTTGATAAGTAATCAAATCTTTCAGCTAATGCTCGATAAGCTCGATAAGTGTCTTCAACGATGGCTAAAAGCTCTGGTCTCTTTCTATAATACATATTTGCTCTTTGTGCAAAGGAATCTCCATCATCATCAATGATTTCAATCATGTTAGAGACTTTCTCCTCCACATCTGCGATTAAAGTCAAAATTTCAACCATTACTTCGAAAAAAAACACTATACAATTCAATCTGTTAGACATTAACTAGTAGCTTAGTTACTCTAACTCAGGTTTAAGTGTCCCCTACAAGCATACGTCTAACACGAATATGTTCTTTTCTTTTTCATGTATTTAGTGGGTTGCATCATCATACCCATGTCTGATTGAGTTGGATACAGAAAATACCTAATAAGGATTTTTTTTTTCTCAAAACAAATAGGATTTAGTAATGTAACTTCTAATTTAAGATATTATCATAAATAAATGCATGGAAAAGCTTATATTAAACTGGGACCATGAACAAAAATAGGCTTGTGTTTGATAATTTCCATAATTCTAATAAAATGAAAGAAAATCCATCAACCATGCAACGGCGAAGATCTGTGAACCATGGGGCAGTCAAATAACAAGCTACGGATTACGAGATTCTACGATTGGCGTTTTATTTTTCTGAGAGTATTAGTATTCGTCATGTGTTTCGATTAATTTCGTTAGAGAGTAGAAGATGTGAGAGTTCACAACTTAATCAATCCAAGTATAGATTAAATGCCCACATCAAAGATCAAACCCATTTAAAAAAAAAAATCAAATGATTAGCGTAGAAAGCTTTATTACCATGAAGATTCTGTTCCAGCCATTTTGATTGCTTAGTTCTGATGTGGCTAGCCCACCACCATGAATACGCATTGCTCGCAACTTTCTGCAACATCATGTATATATTCTTTTGTTTCTCTCTTAATCTAAATCTCACCCCTTATCTGCAAATAAAAGAAAAAAGGATCCCATCGACAAAGGCAGTGAAGGCTTCGTAGATCGTCAATCAATTAATCAAAATGTTGATAACTAAGGGATTGGATTAGAGATTAAGAAAACAATTGAACTCAAAAATGGAGTTAGAAATGGAGGAGAGGATAGCTCGCCCGGAATAAGTGTTGAATCCATTGATCAAAGCTTTAATATAGGAATTGCCATTTGGTGGCTCCTTCTTTTATTGAAAAATTGGCTAAACATTGAGAAGCCCTTCAATTTTTGTTTTTTAAATTCAATTGTTTTTTTATGAATAAATCACCTAATTAAGGTTAACACGTGAAAATGCATTAATTATATCTTTTGATTAATGATTTTTATCCTTATTAAAAAATAAAAAATATTAAAAATTTTATTATACGCGTATGTGTGAAAACAATGTATTTAGAGTATAGATACATGATTAAAAATAATATAAAATAAATAATGAAATGTATAGTTTAAAACTAATTAATAATAATACATGAAAAGTGTGATACTAAAATTAAAAAATTATATTAAATTGTAAGTAAAACGAAATTTAAACAAATAAATACATCAGATTAAAAATACTAAATAAATACATCAATTCTGAGTTGTATCGAGTTAATTTATGACACAAACTCAATTAATATTATTAATACTAGTATATCTATCATACGTGTATTCGTGTAGAAACTACGTACTTAAAATAAAAGTTGTTTGCTGAAAAAGTTAGGCGCGGCTTAGTAGTTGATCCTTCCTGCCTGACGTGCGGTCACCATTCAGAGGATATTTTACACGTCATCCGAGACTATACCTTGGCCAAAGAAGTTTGGCAACGAGGTATCCTAAGCACTCATCTGTTTAATTTTTCACTAACCCTTTGCACGATTGCCTCTCTCTTAATTTGCAGGATAATTCTAGGGGTCGTAGGGAGGAGATGAGTTGAGCATGCCTCTTCGAGATTCTAGCTTGGAGACTTTGGAAGAATCGAAACCTTCACATTTTCCAAGGGAAATCCTAGAGCCCTATGAAGATAATCGAAACCTCGACGTGCTGTGCCAAACATCTCTCCTTGGAAAATAACTGGACTACGGATGTTGAACTCGACTCAACCAGTAGAGAGTCTCCAATAGAAGGATGGATCGTCCTCAACACAAATGGTGCGGTCCAAGTGGATTCAGGGAACGCAGCTGCCAGGGGAATGGTGCGTGATGGAAAGGGAGAATGGGTCTTTGGCTACAACAAATACCTTGGAAAGTGCTCGGTTTTTTATGTTGAGCTCTGGGGCATTCTCATTGGACTCAAGCTCATCCAAAGAAGAGGACATACCAAGGTTGTTATCCAATCCTATTCATGGAAGCGTCTCGAAGACATCACAATTCGTTTTAATCAGAAGGATAATGACTATATTATCCCAAGAAAACAGTTGGGTTTTACGTCATATTCCCAGAGAGGAGAATCAAAGTGCTAACCTCATTGCCAAATCGACTCTTGATAGCAAGGAAGACCTCCAATTGTTAGAGACTCCCCCTGAAGCAGTTCTAGTCCTCCTCAGAGCTGATAGAAGGACGAACTTTTGTAATACACAGACTTCTCATGTAATTTATTTTCCTAAGTTTTATTCACCAAAAATAAAAGTTGTATTTGAATATAACATATAATAAATTGTGAAATATATGGTTTGAATCTAATTAATAATAACACATTAAATTTGCACGATATTAAAATGATAAAACAAATTATATTGTGGGTAAAATGAAATTTAAATACATAAATACATTATATAAAAAATATTAAATATACTACAATTATTTATTATGATATTATAATTAATCTTAAGTTAATATCGAATTAACTTATAACACCGACGTAATATGATCTTAACACGTAAAACACTTTATAAATAATATCACTACCATTTAACTGAATCACTTTCAATGGTAACGATTTTGTATCTTCCATTGAAATTAACAATTAACCGATCAAATTATCTTGAAAATATATCAAACACCAATAACACATTTAACAAATTAGAATTTTAAAAAACTATCAACAAAAGCTTCAAAAACTTATTAAAAAAAAAAGTGAATTTAACTGTTGTGAGATGGTAAGAATAACAAAAACGACATTTTTCTTTTTTTTTTAATAATGTTTTACAATTTTTTTAAATAATTTTTGTATAGTTTTTAAATTTTGATGATTAAAATTTACGTCCAAAATAAACAAAAATAAATATTGGCGATCTACGTTAGTATTTTGACGGTTATTTTAACGCCACATCAACATAATAATGATCAATGACAAAAATCATTAGTCAAAAAACGGAATTAATATATTTTTAATATATGAAAGCTTAATTGAATATGTTTTTCGTCTCTCTATTATTTTTTAAATTAGACTTGTTGAACTTTAAGTCTAAAAATTAATATAATATTAAAATATTTTATTTTATGAAGAAAAAAATTTATTTCATTATATGTATGTTTTTTTTTATAATATTTTTCTAAGGTAAACAAGATTGTTTCATTAAATTTAAGGAAAACTATGTGATTCAACTATTAATGTCTTTTTGTTTTGGTCGCGGCAATTTAATTTTTTTATTTTATTTTAGTCACTAATTTTTTTGAAATTTAATATTTTAGTCATTCACTTTATAAATTATTAACAATTTGTTGATGTGACTTTTTTTACAGCATAATAACGAATTTGGCCCTTCAATATTTACAAATATTATTAATTTGGTTATAATTCTAAAAAAATAAAATAAATTTAACCCTTAACTTTACATATTCTATCAATTTAATTTTGAATTTTAAAATAAAAATTAAAAATATTTAAGAGTTCATTTTTCGATGGCATGTAGACGGAGGATGTGGAAATCAAAACTTTTAAATACTTTTTATTCTATAATTTTTAAGAATCAAACCTAAATTGACAGAATGTGTTGCATTTGTTGAATTTTATAGAATTAGGACCAAATTGATAGTATTTATATACATTAGAGGGTTGAATTTGCTATTATGCCAATAAAAAAAATGTCACGCCAACATTCCATTAGTGATTTAACATAGGAGTGACCATAATATTAAATTTTGATAACATTGATGATTAGAATAGGAACTTTTAAATCTGAATGATTAAAACAGAAACACGCTATTATTTGGATGACTATTTATATAGTTTACCTTTAAATTAAATAGGGTAAACTATAGTAGAGATAACCCAAGTATGATTTTTTTTTTCTTTTTTGGTCAACCAACTATCAAAAATTATAAAATGTTCACTCAATTATGTTTTTTTTGTCAAATTCTACTATTAGACCCTATACTTTGCATAAGTTGTGGATTTAGTACTTGTACTATAATTTTATCATTTTCAATCCTTGTATATTCAGAATTTAAATATTTTAGTCCTAACCAGATGATATCTATTAAATTCAATAAGTGAAGTTTGGTTATTTTTAAAATTTGATATGTCAAACATATTATCACATGTGTAATACTATGTTTGTTTGTTGTTTTCTCACAAAAAATCGATTAATAGATTTAACGACCGTCGTTTGTATTAAGACTAAAATTTTGAAATTCAAAAAATGTAACCATTAAGAATGATCCAATTGGTGAACATGAACTAAATCTATAACTTTACGTATAAAACAGGACTAATGACATAGTTTAATCAAATAGATTTAACTGTTACCATAGGGTCAAGACTAAAATTTTAAAAATTGAAAAGTACATGGATTAAAATTGGTCAAATTAAAGTGCAAGTACTAAATCCACGATTTACACAAAGTACAGGATCTAATAACAAAATTTGACCTTTTTTTTTCTTTTTTGGTCACCCAACTATGAAAAATTACAAAATAATAATCTAACTATTCAATTTTGTCTTTTTTTTTGTCACTAGTTGACTAACATAAAAATGAAACTATCCAAAAATCCAAGATAGTTAGGTGACCAAAAAAAATTTACTAATAGTTGAGTGATCACTTTAAAACTTTTTATAGTTGCGTGATAAAAAAAAAACTCATAATTTAATGAGTATTAATGTAGTTTACCCAATTAAATAATTCAAATCGACTTTTAAACACCATGATTTTAAACACTCAACTTTATAATTTTAGTCAAAGGTTTATTTGGTTTTTATATAAGCTTTTCATAAATATATTTTTCATTCACATTGTGAGTGTGTCATAATTGCATATAGGTTAAAATTCGATTTAAACGATTATTTCAATTAAATATTTAATTTTATTAATTATTTTAGTCAATTATTAATTTTTGAATTTTAAAATAAAATTTAATAAAAATGATTTAATTTAATATTTTTAAATTATTTAAAATATATATACTATTTATGACTGTAATCAACCCAATTTACTTAATGATATTGTGACTAATCTAATAAATTTATATTTATATGTTTTATATGAAATGAATCCAAAATAACCAATAAATAATTACACCAATAATAAAGAACAAAAACATTATGATACATGTTATTTTTTATATTAATAAAAACATATTGTGGTATGTTTTTAATAATTTCATAAAAATAAAATTATTTATCATTTTTTTATTTTTATCTCATTGTTATAATTGTGTTTGAATTTAAATACATATTCTGTAGTTGTTCTTAATTTTACCGTTACAATATTGATCAATCTCATTATCATACTAACTAATTTAACCGTTATCACAATTTTTAATTTTACCAAAAACAATTAAATCAAGTCAATTATTTTCTATTACTATCTTCTCATGTCATATGCATTGCATGCGATTTCATACATTTGATATTTAATTAATTTTTTAATTATTATATTTTTAATTGTAATAATTATCATACAATTATATTTTTATTTGAATTACAAAATATAATTAAAACATATTAACTCAACAATTTAAATATTATAATATACAATTTTCAAATCATAATTAAATAATTTTTAATATAATCAATATTTAATATAATTTTACTTTATGTAATTAATGTAAAGTGACATTATTCAAAATAATAACTAATTAATATAATTAGCTATAATAAATAATTATTAAAATGTTTAGAATTCTATTCAAATAATAACTCTATTTTATTTGAATAAAATTAACACAACTTCTTTTTCTAAATCAAATTTTTTTAACTAATAACTGAAACTTAAATTGTAATTATAATTATAATTATCACAATTTTTCCTATATTTTATGCTTAGAGTTCTATTCAAGTAAGAACTCTATTTTAAAATTAGTACAATTTTTTAATTAAAAATTTTAAATTAAATTATAATTATTTTTAAATGTGTAATTATCATAATTTTTTATTGAATTATAATTATTTTTAAATGTGAATTTAGTAATATGATAAAATAAAAGGTATTCCTGTTAATCCAAAAGTTTTTTCTAACTTATGCTTTTATATATATTAATTTCTAATATCATATGTGTTACATGTAATTTTACGTATTTAATTTTAATTATTTTTTAAATATTTTATTTATAATTGTAGTAAATAACGTAAAATAACATTTCTTTTTTGAATTATTGAATAAAATTAAAATAGATTAATTTATTAATTCAAATATTATAATATAAAAATTCCAAATCATAGTTAAAAAAATTTTAACTTATTTTTTTTGTGAATTACAATAACAAGATAAAGTCTAAATAACAAACGTAATTAACGCGATTCGAACCCAGATCACACCTGAGACGAAGAGTACTCTTGACCATCAACATAAAATATAGTTTTATTTTATGTAATTAATACAAAATAACATTATTTAAAATAATAGTTAATTAATATAATTAACTTTAATAGTTTAATTAAGTGATAATTAAGATGTTTAGAATTATATTAAAATAATATCTCTATTTTTTTTTGAAGAATAATATCTCTATTTTAATTTATAATAATTATCACAATTACGATTAAGTTATAATTATTTTTAAATGTATAATTATCATAATTTTTTTCATTATAAAATTTTTTATTTTAAAATTTAAATTAAATAATATATTGAAAAATAAAAAATATTATTGTCTCAAATTTTTTAAGCTTGTCCTTTTAATTATTTTTTTTATGAATATGAAATAATTTTTAATTAATCGAGTCTTAATTAGGCAAAACAATGAATAATTTTTTTAAAAAAAAGAAGGCCGTCAATGGATAAGAAAGAAATAAAAGCCTATTGAAGGCTAACATTCATAACCAATCCAGACATGCTGCTCTCAGACAATTACATCAATCAAGTGTAATAAAACGTACCCCTATCTCTCCCCCACTCGTACCTTTACAGGTTTCTCCCTGCTTTAATTATTAGTAAATCCCAGTGAGTCAACTCAGCCCCACCATTGATGCACTGCAACACCTTCATCCCTCAGCTTCCCATACAAAGCCAAGCATTCCCAGTAAGCCCTTCTACTCATATTCTTCCTTCCCCCATTTTCCCGAGGTTTACATTCCAAGAACAATTCATCAACCAACCTAATTGCTTTCGTTTTCACCATATCTTCCACCACCTCAGCCTCCGCTTTCATCACCACATACTCCATCTCCTTCACGTTCTTCCTCAGCCAGTTCGACATCCCTGTCTCCGCCGCTGTCGCCACCGAATCTTTCCTCAATGACTCCTTCGTCAGCGTCTCGATCTTGTATATATCAAACTTGAGGTTCCTCGTCGGGTAATTCTCCGTAAACCAGTTGGTCCCACTGCCACCTTCTGTCTCCGGTAATCCCACGTCGATGAAAACCCGCCGAGGGTAGCTTTCGAGTGTGTCGCCGAGCAAATCAGGCAAGTATCTGGTTCGTTTCATGAATGTTTTCGACCTCCTCGAAGTCGATCTCGGTGGTTCGAGAAGAACATCTTCGAGGTTCTTCAATGCTTGTCTCCTTGCCTCGGATATGAGCCCAAATAATTGCCTTTGAATGCCATCAGAGCTTGTTCTAGCAATTTTTTTCATTACTAAAACATTGGATTTGAATTTCCTGAAGTAAACGATCCTGTAATTGTTCAACTTCTCAAACGAATACGAAGGCCGTTTACTTGTCTTAACGGCGACGAACCCACCGACTTTAAGTGTTCGATCAATGAACTCAAAGGCCGACGTGAAGTTTTGAGTGAAAATGAAGTCTAAAGACTCGTTAGGGAATAATCTTTGACGTTCCAAATCTGTGGCGGAACTGAATTCCATATCAGATTTTCTCGAGAACAGAGAAGATTTAATGGCTTGTTCATCATCATTGCTCAACATTAATCCTTTGTCGCCTTGCTTCAATATGCCTTCCCGGTTTAAATCATGAAACAGCAATGGCAAAAGCTCGGGGTTGATGGGTTTGGGATCCGAAGGGAAATATTCAGGTTTGCTTGAAATACCAATGGAGGAAGAGCCAGTTCCCGACCAAGGAAGTAAAACAATGGTGGCGAAAACCAAAACCGCCATTAAACGAGCTAAAAGTTTTAAAAACCAAGAATTAACGGAGAAGTTAATGACACCACCCCCATAACGAAACATAAGGGCCTCCATTGAGTACATTCTTGATTAGAAGAAAAAAAAAAGAGTTTTAATAAAAAATAAAGAACTTAAATTAGGGTTTAACAACGTAAACGAGAGACGAGAAAAGCATTAAGAAAGAGAGCAAGTTTATCGGGTGCAAAATCGAGCGGCGGTGTGATTCCCACCCACGAGAGCGAAACGGGAAAATTGCAACCTTAAACAAAGTAAAAGCAATTGGCTTAAGCGTTGAAACTCCATCAACGTCTAACCCTTTTCTTCCACTTCTTCAATGGATTGCATGCATCAAAAAGGACCCCAAATAAACAGCTTTAAGTGTGATTTTTCAAGAAAAACTTCCCCATCTTTATTTTCAAGGAAACATATGAAAAAGGGAAATAGAGAGAGAGAGAGAGAGAGAGAGAGAGAGAGAAGATGGGGTATTTTTCTTAAAATGTATATACTGCTTTTTCCTTCTTCGTCTTCTTCTTCCTCCCCTTCTCCCTTTTCCCTTTTCTTTTGATTTGCTGAAAATTGGGTCCATTAAACAGAGGTAAGAAAGTGGAATATATGGAAGAAATGTTTGAAAGGAAAAGAAAGGAAGTTCTTCACGTTGTTGTTATGGAAAAACTGGTAAAAATGGATGGTTTCTCACGAGAAATAAGTTTAACCATTGTTAACTAGCATTATCAACAGCTGTTTTGAGGATGCAATGATTGACTTTCTTTAATTATTAACAAAACATTAAAACTATTTTAAAACGAAAGAGAAATTAAATAAAATAATGAACTGCATTCGTTTCTTTTTGTTTCATACATATTAGAGTTTTTATAATTAGAAATAAATATATTTATTAAAATTTTATATAAAAAATGGTATAATGATAAAAATAATCTTTAATGCTTATTTCTTTTGTGAATTTTGTTTTTATTTGTTAAATTTGACCCTTTTAAACGGAGTCAAATTATAAATGGGTTAAATTTAGTCATTAATCTTTTAAAAGAAATTGAATTATTATTTTTTAACGGAAATACTAATTAAAACCTTAATTTTTTAAACATGACAATTCGCATTACAATTCACAAGTACTTTATGCATTTTTTATTTTTTGAATATTTTTTATAATTTTTAAATTATTTGTTAATGTGACATATAAGACAAACAGTGTCATGTCAACATAAAGCATACATGAATTGCCACGTGAACATCGTTAAAAATTAATGTTTTAATCAACATTTTTATTAATTTAAAAAAATAAGAACCAAATTAACAAAAGATGTCATTAATAAGAGCAAAATTTATTATTATACCTATAAAAATCAAATAAACCTTTAGTTGAAATGATAAAATTAAATGTTTAAAATTCATTATTTCATAAGTTTAAATTTCATTATGATTAAAATTTTATTGATTTTATATAAAAATATAAACAATAATAAAAGTAATTTCCCAAGTTTTTTTTAGAGAGGAATACCTTGTGTGGAGTTCGTGATGATGTCAAATAATTAAACTAATTTGTGTGATGCATGTTAGGAACATAAAGTACATGCAGACACCTCAACATCCATGAGTGTCGAGTTCAAAGTTAAGAGATTTGATCGGAATAATTATTTAGCCGTTGGCCTAAACAATCAAATTGAATACAGTCAAAGTCGACTCCCATGGTTGTAGGCTTCCACCCTTTCTATATAAGAAATCTTTTCAAGTTCTTGAGCTCTCCAACTCCCTCGAAAAAGTGTTCTATTTTTACTTCTATACAGGGGAAAATGGTGGAACATGTTGACAATTGTGCCATCAATAGGTGAAATCTCCAACATAGTTTTTTTTTTTTTTTTTTTTTCTAATTTTTAATTTTTAATGAGATGCTTTTATGATTTCTGAAATTTAATATGTTTTAACAAGTAGATCGATTTCTTTGGATCCAAACCAAATCTATATTTTTCGAAACTGGATCATCTTATCAAAGAACGCTTGAAGGTTGCCGATTATACATGGCATCTACAATGGCACTTCAATTAAAAGACGGAGGCCTAAAGCATTTACATTCCATTTTCCATGTGGAAAGCAACTATTACACTCAAATATGTTGTTTTAATAATCGACCATCTAACCGACGAAGAGGCAGTGATCGTGATATGTCGT
Source organism: Kokia cookei (assembly GCA_039519145.1). Classification (NCBI taxonomy): domain Eukaryota; kingdom Viridiplantae; phylum Streptophyta; class Magnoliopsida; order Malvales; family Malvaceae; genus Kokia; species Kokia cookei. The sequence continues at coordinate 21,625,073 of CM076902.1, forward strand.
AATTTGATACGTCAAATTAAGTTATCCATGACACTTAAAGAGCTTATTCTCAAGTAATTTAGGTGTTTTTCTGTTACTTTTGTCAATTTTTAATTTTTGTTGTTAATAAAGTGTTTTCGTTAATTTTATGTCATTTTTTAGACCCAAATTGGCCAAACGTGTCATGGGGAACTAACGATACGATTGAATGATGTACGAAGTTGAAAATGGCCCGAGATTGGAGAAATCACCTTCAGAAGGAGGGGTATCATGATACTGAACCATCGTGATACCCTTGACAGTGTTAAAGTGAAGAAAAAAGAGTCAACTCTAGTGATATCCTGATATTAAGGAAAAGTATCGTGATACTAAAACCCCCCAAGACTCCCAAGTTCGATATTGCCTAGTGTATTGCGATACCAAAGCCTACGTATCATGATACCACTTATTGACGGAGACAAAAACTGACTGTAGGGGTAGTTCTTGTCCAACACCAAGCCCAATCAAAATTGGACATTTAAAGGCATTTTGGTCCAATTTCTTGAGATGAAAAAGCCATTTTTTAGCTGAGAAGAAAGGAGGCAACTTTACTTTTGTTTTCTATCATCTTTTTAAGCTCAGGTTTTATGTTGTCTTCTTCAAGTTACTTAATTAAGTTTTAGCGTAGTCCTATTTGATATTTAGTACTCTAAACTCTCTTGTATTTTCATTTTAATTCTTAGCCATTAATATAGCTCCGTTTCGTTTCATTTTCTCTGATAAAAAATTTGATCTTTTGTGTTATTCTTCATCATCATTGTTGCTTATATCTTCTCTTTTAAGCATCCATCAAGAAATTACTAAGCTTTCTTAACCCTACTTCTTGTGCTTAATCTAATGATTGATTTTATTTTTTATTGGGTTGTTGTTTGTATGGAAATTATGATGACTAGTTAAATCTATGATGGTTGGTTGATGGAAATGTTGCTTAGTTAGTTTTCGGTATAGAGACTAAATCGTAAAAATTGGATTAAACTGAATAAAATTAAATTTAATGCCTCTAAGGGAAGGGAACATTTAGGTAGGTGAGACCGAGAGGAGATCCTATTGAGCATAAATTCATTTAGTCTAGGTTAGTTTGGTGAGGTCAAGAGATAAATTGGACTAAATCATCTAATTTGGTAAAATGGTGATCGAGAGGTAAACTTGAACTAACTAGAAGTTTAAGTTGTTTAGATCCCTAATTCGAGAGGTAAAATCGATGACATTCAACACCTTCTCCACTCGGTCTTCATTCAACAATAGATCACAGACAACAAGCAGCTTAGAAAAGAGACCAAACAATAGACAACTTGTGCTTCCAAAGTCTTTATTAGCTTCTCTTAGACGTAATTTCGTTTTTGTTTATGTTTTTTGCAATTGTACCAAATAAAAGAAATCGAATTCAACTCAATCATTATGCTTTTTTCATCAAGCTTAATCAACTCAAAGTATTAAGTTAGCTCAATTTTATATCATAATGCTTAGGGTAAATTGCACCTAAGTCACTAAACTATTAGTAAATTTACATTTTAGACAATCAATTTCAAAAAGTTACAAAATGATCATTGAACTATTTGAAAATTTTTATTTAAGTTATTGGGCTATTAAAATCGTTGTTGTATGACATTTTTCGTTCGCAATGCCTGCACCAATAAGAATCTCTGCTTTCTATTCTCTTCTGGAATTTAGCTTTTTTTTCATGAAACTACTTGAAACGTCATCAATCTATGAATCCGAACAACTTTCTTCTTCGATCTTCGACATTAACTGTAAGATTACTTGGATCTAAGGTATGTTCTACTCATAGATGGATGTCGATCCATCGTACCGATCATTGAATAGTCAATTGGAGCTCACTAGCCGAACATTTAAAATAAAAAACTTAACAACTCAGTGACATAAATAAAAACTTTCGTATAGTTCAGTGACTTAAATAAGAATTTTTAAATAGCTCATTGACCATTTTGTAACTTTTTGAAGTTGAATGACCAAATTGCAAACTTACAAATAGCTTAGTCACCTTGGGTGTAGTTTAACCTAATGCTTGATTTTGCGAATTTAAATCAATAGCATAATGACAACTTTGGCCCATAACATTTATATCTTCTGTTAATTTGATCATTATTATTTTTTTAGCTAAATTTGGCCCTCAACTATTAAAAAAAAAGTCGAATTTGACCATCAACTTTTCAGAAAGAGTCTATTTGTTTTTTTTTAACGAAAATATTGACTAAAATGTTAAATTTTTAAACATGGTAGCTTGCATGACAATCCAAGTGTACTTCATGCTTTTTTTTAAAAAAATTTATGAACTTTTTTATAATTATTTTTTTGAATTTTAAAATTTTAAAATATTTTTTAATTTTGAGTTATTTGTTGATGTAGTATGTAAGACAAATACTGATATGTCAGTATTAATTACACATGAATTGCTATGCTAGTTGTCATGTCAATATCATTAAAAAATATTTTTTTGTCATTATTTGTGTTAAAAGAAAGCAATTTGACTTTTTTGAAAGGTTTAAATTTAACTAAACAAGAAAATAAGGACAAATATGATAAAAATATAAACATTGAGGGCTAAATTTATGATTATGCCTAATTAAGCAAAAAATCCTGCATGTGGCTGCTCCAGAGGTGACTCGGCGGCTATAAGCTCATTCGCCGCCCCCTTCTTTCTTCACTATTTTTTTCCACCACCAAAAAGGCAAAAACAATACAACTCTTTTTTGGAACCAAAATATCAGAGAAAAGAAACCAATTTTTTAAAAAATAAATCTTCAATCTTCACCATTGATTCTAAAAATGAAATAAAATAAAGTTCAATTGCCTTCTGTCCTCGGATTTTCGATTTCTAATTTCTTTACGGGACGATAACTCCAATTTTTTTCAATTTTGATCTGTTTTGTTTTAATTGAGGGGGCTTAGGTGGAATTATTTTAGGTTGTTTTACTAGGCGATAAGGAGATAGAGGTATCCGGTTGGAGCGACGCATCATTGGCGATGGAAGCGGGGGAGATGAAGGGAAAGGTTGTGGAAGAGAAAGATCAGGTTCGTGTCAAGAGGAAGACTTTGCAAGCTGTGCTGGAAGAGTGCCAGAGAGCTCTCGAATTGCTTAGTAACTGCGAAGATGGAACCGACGATGACGATGAAGACGGCGAAGGTAAAGATGAAGTGAACCATCAAGGGGAACTCAACGGCGTCGATCTTAGAAGAGATCAAGAAGCTGATGAGGTTTGTTTAAATCTTTTCCTTCATTTCTTTGTTGTTAGTGTTCTTAGGGTCTAGTTCTGGATTTAGATCTGTGTTTCGGTGCTAAGAGAAACGGAGGGAAACAGAAGCGAAGGAAATTAATTGAGGCTCCTTTAATTTCTTTTTCTTTTTTTTTATAGCTTATAAAAGCTATTATTGTTGATTTTGCTGAATTTGTTATGGTCTTTGTGACGATTTAGTTTGTTTAAACTTATAATATGTTTCTTCATGGAGAATTCCATGTTCAGAGTAGAAATTTGAATTTTGAATTTATGATTTGATTCTGTGTTCTGCTTTCCGACCTTCTTATGTGAATTGGAGTGTTGGGTCCTTAGTTTTAGTAACGAAGGATCAAACCCGGCAACCTCAACTATCCAAAGAAGGAAGATGAATGATCAGGATCTTAATTAAACCCAGCTTGATTAGGGAAAATGAACTTATATTATGGCTAATGGTATTTCTCATTTGTGTTGGACGTGATGCATCGGTTGCCTATCTATGTCAAGTGGTTTTCTGCCTCTGCACGCTTAGAGGGTGTTATTTTGCAAGACAAAAGTTTCCGTTTGAGCCTTGATTATGAATTGTTCTAGTTATTGATAGGAGTTTGCAGGTTTACTATGATGATTGTTTCATTCTTGAGTCTGGGCTCCATATTCTTGATTAAAAAGCTAAGATGTTCTGTATTTGCATTCCCTCAATATTGAATTGAAAAGGAACAGAAAAATGAAAAACCGAAGAGGATTTAGAGGGCAAAGGGTCAAAGACAGGAGTGAACTGTAAACAAATTGAATAGACAAAAACACCCATCACCATGTACTATTCATTAAATTTATGGCTTTTGTTGGTTTAGAGTCCATTTGCCTCTTAGCCTGTCTCATTGATGCCATCTCAATTGCCATGCTCCTTTTTATGTGTTCCTTTACTTCTCTATGTACAAATATATATCTTGAAGAAAGAGATAAATGAGAACGATACAGAGAAGAGATTGCTACTTTTCCATCATAACATTTGCTTTATGTGGTAGAAGAGTTTTCTGTTCAAAGATAACATGTTAGGAACTAATCCAAAAATGATTCAAATTTGATTTACCAATGAAGTGATGGTTGCGAAAAGATAACGATTTGATTTTTTTCCAACTGATGGTTGTATAACACCTTGGAGAGTGATGTGTTAGTTTGTTGGTATCCATAGTATTCCACTTTGCAATCACCTGTTTTTCAGATCTCATTGATTAAAATTAAGATCATATTGCACTTTTTCTCTAGTCAACTTGCATATTTTATTTGCAATAAATATTAAAATCCAACTTAAATATAATGATCCTTTAGGCTTGATTTGATATGCTCTAACCCCTTTGGCTTTTTATTAAAAGAACATAGTATAAATGGCTTTACAACTTAAGTTATGTAGTAGAAATTAGCAACGTGATAGAAAGTAGATCCACTTAATTTGCAATACTTGATGAAGTTTGCATTTGCTTTCCTATCAAATATTTCGAAATAGCTTGGATATCTAATGTGTGTGCCCCCCCTTTATTTTAAAAAAAATGCAGTTGTGTGATCTTCTCAAATCTAGAGTTCAATGCCCTGACTTTCTTGAAAAGCTAGAGTGTGCTCTGGTACCAGTTCCAGAAAACATTGCCGGTATGCATCCAAACATGGTCCACTTTAGGCTGTTAGCATATGTCATTTTTTTTTCTTTAGCAGACATATTTATTTACTATATGAAGTTCATGCTTTAGACTGTTTGCTTTAAAACGATCTTTGTTGCCTGGATATTAAACAAATTCTTCTTTGGAACCAGAAGATGGTAGTTCTTGGGACATGGTCAACCCAAATGATATTTGGGGAGATGAAAATGGTGATTTGGATCAAGAAGATTATGTTCTTGTCAGGCAGGATGATATAGTAGAAGGAATTGCATGTTTTACGGCTGCATATTTGCTGTCCCTTAAACAGACTAAGGTTTGTGAAATTCACACTCTTTATTGGTATTTCTATCATTTCAGATCATTTTAGTCTTCAATTCTTCTCTTTGTAGTCATTCATACCTAATACACTTAAGCCTAAAGTTTTAGTATTTTATGTCAAAAGTTTTTCTATGGTCTTACTCTTTAGTGGAATGAATAAGAACTGTGTTTGCATGTTCATCATGGATTATTCTTTTGTTGTTCCGACTCTTCATTTTGCTTAAATATCCTGTATTACACCTTTATCTCACACATTTTTGAACATGGGTATGGGGATAAAGAGCCTCCAAATAGATGGGAAAACTCAGAAAAAACAAAATATAGCCGTGTTGGACATAGACCTGAATCTGACACATCAATGTCCTGAGTAACTTAGAACCATTCAGCTGTGGATGCTAATGAGGTTTTTTTTTTTTTTTCGTTCTATTCCCAGGACTTGAGCCCCAATCAACTTCAGCATGGTGAGTTTATTTGTCTTCATTAGTGAGTTTTAGCATCAAATTATATTCCTCTCTCAATGTTACTGAAACTTCTAAGATACAATGTCTGTGTTGAACTTATATTTTCCATCTCAAATATCCTTTTTTCTATTCTAAACATTAATTTGGAATAGGAATTCTGAACCATCTTTTGTATTTTCTTGTAGCACTGAGCAAGACCTTCTCTGTGAAAAAGAAAAAGGGAAAGCTTCGAAAAGCTTGGGATGGAAGCAAAGTCATTTATAATGTGGCATCTTGGGGGGCAACTGCAATTGGGTATGTTATAATTTAAACCTTGACAATTGAATTCAGTTCCTACATTTTCTGCTAAAAGTCCCCTCAGTTGGCTCTGATATGCTGCTCATTACCATTGCCCCATTTTGTGTATATGATTCAAATTTATGTTGCTTTGGCCTTTCAAAAACTGAAGAACTCATATCCTACACCCATGTCCTATACATATTCGTACATGGGTATGGAGATATAACCCTCTAAAGATCTTCTAAATGAAAAGAACTTAAACATGCCAATATCCTACACCACATCTAGAATCTAAGACACATAGATACGAATTATTGAACAGGTCGATAACGACAATGCATTTATTTGTTTATTCTTGAACAGGATATACCAAAACCCCTTACTTATGAGAGCCGCCTCAAAAGCCTTCTGGACTTCTTGCGAGGTAATATCAAAGCTTCTCTGATTTCCTTACAATATAGTTGGAGAAAGAAAGTGGTGATATTGAAGGTATTCACTGTTGTATATATACATATGCTTTCTTACTGTGGAATGGAGGTTCGTGTTTCGTAGGTTTGGTGAACATGAACAACATTCTTTTTTTCATTCTTCTATGAATCCATTGATTGATATTTGTAAATTTAATCTCTTGTAAATAATTAATATTTTACTCTAATAAAATTATAAATATAAAATATTATGAAATATTGCTATGAAAGTCTCCTATAAAAGGGGAGGGTGAAGCCTAAACAAGACATTCAAGTCTTTCTTACCAATTTTCTTTTTCTAGTATTCAAAACTCTTCTCACCATCCTCTCTGCTTTCTTGTAAGAAAATCCCTTTGTAAATAGAAAAACTCAATCCATCGTCTTCTTTGTAATTGGTATCAGAGTTACAGTGTAACGTTTTTTGAGGAATAATATTATAGTTTTATTATAAGTTATATCTTTTATTCTCAACTATGTTTACTTTCATGTTTGTTTATCTTAAAACCCATATATCTGTTACTCTGTTTTACTGTTATCTTAAAACGAGAATAATATTTCATCAATTAGTAAGGATTTTCTTATAAAAATATATGGAAGTAATATTTATTAAACTATTAAAACTTTTATTAACTAATGAAATATTATTCTTGTTTTTAGAGTCAATATGCATAGTATGATTGCAAATTTTATTTTTATATAAACAATCAGTTTTTTTCATGAAGATTATCTTTGATAGTTAAAACTTTCTGTTATCTTTTACACTTTCTTATTTAAAGGTCAAAAGTCTCACAAGGACATAAACAGGCAACAGTAAGACAGTAACAGATATATGGATTTTAAGATAAATAAACATGAAAGTAAATAGAGTTGAGAATAAATGATATAATTTACAATAAAATTAAAATATTATTTTTTCAAAAACGTTAAACAGTAGTTTTGATACCAATTACAAAGAGGATAGTGGATTGAGTTTTTTTATTTACAAAGGGATTTTCTTACAAGGATGGTGAGAAGAGTTTTGGATATTAGAAAAAGAAAATTGGTAAGAAAGATGTGAATGTCTTGTTTAGGTTTCATCCTTCCCTTTTATAGGAGATTTTCTTAGCTATATTTATAATATTTGAAGTACGTACAGTAAAATGATAAGGATCACGTTTCCTTGATTTTTTTTATGCTGACATATTTATCTAGTTGTGGGAAGTTTCCACATTTTTTTTTTTTGAAAGTAGTGCCATTATTGATGCCTTTCACTTGGCATTTTTTTTAATTTTCTTGAATGTTGTCAAGATTTATTTTTTTAATTTCATCCAAAGTTAATGAATCATTTGATAATATAGGTGAATTTCAATTTTCTCATGAATTTTTTATGTCTTCTTGAAGCATTTTCAATTTGCAATCCAAATCCATTGGCATCATGTGATCAGCATATGCAAAATGCTTTTGGTACTAATTCTATATCTAATACTATTTTCTTACTACCAAGCTTTTTTTTTATATATATCAAAAACTGTAGGTGATAAAATTATGAATAAAATGTGGGTTTAGAGTTTATGGTTTTACAAAATTTACACTGGTGTTTTAACTTCTACAAATCAAGACTATGTGAGATGGGATAGTGAGCGTGCTTATTCACTCTTACTCTATTATTTAATTGATTCAAATTATAACTATCATTAAGTAATAACCCAAAAGTCCCAAATCACTTCGATTGTGCATGATTTCTATCCCCTTAGGGATAAAATTAAGGGTGTTCAAACAGTTAGTTTGATTAATACTTAAATTGAATTATTATTAATTGAATCATATGAAATATAAATATTTTTAACCGTTAATCAAATTGAAATATTTTAGTTAATTTGATTGATTAATCTAATTTTATATGTTTTTTATATTGCTCATGTTTATTTTCTTTTATTTAAGAGTTAACAAACTTTAAATAGAGGTGAAAACAACAAATAAGATAATAGAAACACTACATTAGATCTTAAAGTTAATCAAACACTACGTAAGTCTTGAAAACAAAAAAAATATTTCGGTTAATTGATTAATTATTTGATTTCAAATTGAATTGTTAATGTTTATTTTTTTTATTTAATAATTAACAGACTTTAAATAGAGGTGAAAATAACAAATAAGACATTGGAAACACTACATTAGTTTTGAAAGTTAACTAAACACTATAATAAGTCTTGAAAACAAAAAAATATTTTGGTTAATTAGTTAATTCGGTTAATTATTCGATTTTGAATTGAATTAATTGATAATCGAAATTTCAAAAAAATCATTAATCGACCTTCGATTAAATTAAATTTTGTCACCAACTGATTAATTGGATTAGATCGATCGATCAGTTAATTTAATTTTAGCCAAACTATGAAGACTAAGTAAGTAGAATCGTATAGCACAATTCGTGTATACATGCAGTAGTTATAAATTTGGTAATTATATTTACACATTTGTATCTTATTTATATCATATGGCAGCCCATGTCTGGTACGGTACTTCAAAATCTGAGACAGGTAAACTCCCAAAGTCCTAACTACTCCGAAGCTAATATCCATCATATCACTTTCTATTTTTCCTTGTATTAGTAAGATCCCTCCATATCCCGTACCTCAGGTTCAGTCCTTCAATAAAAAATGGAATCAAGTTGAAGCTCAAATAGGAAAAAGGTTAATGTAATATTGGAATCCAAGATCTCGGCACCCAATACAATTTGCTTTCTATGTTTATCGTTTGCCTTTCTCCCTTCCCTACATTTTCTTTTACTCACTAAAAGCGACGGAATTAAGGTGTCTCAGCTCGGATGAGTAAGGTCTACTCCAGAATCACAATAAAAATACGAGCAAGAGAAAATATTATTGATGATAACAATAATAAAGCGTCGAAAGAAAACAAAAAATGAAATTCGATACACCAGAAAGCACGCCACTGACGGAAAATCCAAAACAACGTACACGTGTCTTCCATCAATCGCTGTCGTCCTAAATCTCTCCGTACACTCGACTGTCAGCTTAACCACTCGCGTGCATGGGATTTGGTAGGCCATTAAACAATACATTGACCCAAAATAGTGTGAAGTTCTTTTCAACCAAAAATCAATTATGGAAGCGCGAGCCAGAGCGTGCACAAATCCATCCACTTTTTATTTACATCCCAAACACTAACTGATTATTCTTTTCTTAAAAAAGAGCATTCATTTTAATCTAAAACTCATGTCTCGATGTGTGTTAATTAGGGAAATACATGGAAGAATTTTAATAATATTCGTAAAGTTAAAATTCTTTTACCAGAAAAAAAAAAATCAAAATAATTAATTGTATCCATTTACCAAATTTTAAACAAATACATTTATTATTTAAGATCATAAATTTCAATCTTCAAATTTAAACTTTATAAGAAGCGAATGTTTAAAAATGATTAGATTGAACTTTGAATTTCATAATATATTTTTTATAATAATAATAATGAAAATGACAAATTTTGAAGGCAAATATTAGTAAATAGAGCAAGTAAATAAATAAATACATAATTAAAGAACCATATATTTTTAAATTATAATTATAAAATGTAAACTTTTTGAGGGTTTGTTTTGATATACCATTAGTATGGATTTACACACTTAAAATTAGTAAAAACAGTGAAAACAGCATCAATAAGTAGTAATTTTTTTTTAAAAATTCAATTTGGATCGAGTTCAAGCAAAAAAATTTTATTCAAGTCTAGGTTTATTTAAAAATGAGTTTTTTTTTTTTTTTTTTTAAGCTCACTTTTCAAATTTATATTTTTATTAAGACCCTTCCATTTTTTGTTGAACTTTCGAACAAGATCAAATGATCCGACTCATAATTAGATTTACTATCAATGGACTAAATAAAAAGATTTATTTTTGAGGTGATGAATATATATTTAAAATTACTTTATATCGACCTGCTTTTTTTAATTTTATTTCAAATTTGAGACACAACGTCTATGATTGTTCCACGTGTAATGGGGCACAGAAGGAGAGAGCGCAAGCGGAGGAGCGTGGAGATGTTGGGAAAAGATAAGCCGGGCTTTGTAGTTTACTGTTCCAGTACTGTGTCCTAAAGATTTTGGTGTCCGATTTCATGATTTTCTTGTCCACAAAACTCTATCCATTTTTAAGTTCTCCAGATTTCAGAACATTTATTTATTTTCCTCTATTAACATATTAATTTAGACGTTCAAATATTCATGTTATATTCATAAAACATCATATCCCATTCAGTATTACACTGTCTAATCAACAATCTAAATTTCTTTTTACCATTTTCAAATAAGTCGCTTGGACAAGCAAAAGCTTGTTCTTTTTCCCAAAAGAGCATGCGCTGCGTTGGGACATGACAAGACCACAAGTTTTACTTCTTGTCATTAATAAATTATTCAAATTTAATTATTAATCTAATTTCACATTTTTTCCCGAATTGTTAAAGTGTTTTTTTTTTTTTAAATGTGTTTTTATATGGGTTAATTTTACAATACGATTATTATTCATAAATATAAATTTATGTATATAAAGTTCATATTTATATTACGTTTTTTTATTTTGAGTTGCTATATGTATGAATTCATACAAAATATGAATCAAAACTCAATAAATTAACGAATCAATGAAATTGATAACAGTGAGTATCGGATGATAAACAGGTCTGAACATGAACTTGATTGATTAGTTGTTATATTGAGGGAAGGTAAAGAAAAAGTGATGTATTGAAAATGAGTAGCATTTGTTTTGCTTTTGATGGAACAAACCTCAATTATAACCGAGTGGTAGTGTCACGGGGCTAAAACACTACGGCCCGTGACATTAGGAACAAGTTGATTGGTCTTCCTTTACAGATTTTAATACCAATTTAGTCCAACTTATGCACTAAACCCATCTCATTATTCTTAAGTGGAAATAAGGATTATTAATCAAAGTCAACATCATGATTACCTAACTGTTATAAGTGGATAATTTTGACCTTATTTACACTGCTTTAACGCAATGAAAACCCACTTCTTCGTGTGAAAATTATGATTGTGTTCACCGTTAAAAGTTTAAGCTCAAAGATTAAAATTCCATGCTCAAAGTTCGATATTGTTTTTTCTCTGGGTAAATTACTTTCACTGCTGATTTAATTTTTTAGAATGCTTTCATTTTATCTTTGTAATTCGATCATCCAATTTTTTGGATATTTTAATTTTAATCACTCAAACGTTAAAATCGATTAATTGTACACATCACATCATGTTTACACTCTCGCTTTGGTCACCCAACTTTTCATTTTGGTCACTAAAAAATATATTTTTTAAGTATTAATTGGGGTAAAAAAATCAATGATTAAAATGAAAAACGGTAGAAACTAAAATAATACACAAAATTCTACTTGTTTATGTCATTACCGAAAATTCTAAATTTGGGTTTTCAAATATAAATTTTTAAATATTAAGATTCAAAATTATAGTATCAAACCGATGGATAAAATTTTTTCAACAATTTATTTTTGATATTTTGAAATTATTTTCAAAAATCATCAACGAAAATTATTATTGTTAATAATTGTTTATGAAACCCAAATTTTTTTTGATTATATGATTTTAAATCTTCCATGCTAAGCAATTAATTTTATCTTCTATATCAAACAACACTCGTAAATTTCCATCACTTCTTTACTCAAATAAAGAACAAGCAATTAATTTAATTAATTGCAAGTATTTTTTTCTCTTTACTTTTAGCTTCGCATGGAAGATTCAAGATTATATAACCCAAAGAAATTTAAGTTTCATAGACAAGTATTAAATACGAGTTATATGTGTATTATTTTAGTTTCTATTACTTTTTTACTTTAATCCTTAATTTTTTTTTATCTCAATAAATACTTCAAAAATATATTTTTTGGTAACCAAAATAAAAACATCTTAAAAATTGAATAACCAAATTACAAAAATTTCATTTTAAGTGACGAAATTGCGATCAGAAACAACTGAACATCTTAAATAAAAACAATAGATTGGGAATTGGGATATTAAGCTGAGACCCATTGTTGTGTAAGAAGAAAAGTTGAAGGGAATGGTAGAAAGAGTAATGTAGAAGCAGGGGATTGCTGTTATAATTACTGAAAAATAGATTCAAAACTTTTTATTAAATTTGTTATGTTTGGAAAGAGTAAGGTTGAAGGACAAAACTTTAGTTTAAATGTATTAATGGAGAAATAATGTAATCCTCCCTACCACTGCAACATTTGCACGTGCGGAATGATGGAAACCATCCAACCCCTATTAAAGCCCCTTTTACCTAAGTAACAAACTTTTAATTGAGAAACGTATTTTCGAGTTTTAAAAATGATATTATTAAAAAAAAAAAAAAAAAATAGATGTGATAGAAGTCTAAAAAAAGTGGGTAAATTGCAACATAAAATATGAGAGAAAGAAACCCAAAATCATTTCATGTAGCATATAAAATAAATTTAAAATTTTAATATCTAATATAACTATTTTTAAATTCCCCTTCTCTTTAAAATTAAATTATGATCATATATGTTTTTTTTTACGTAATATTTAGAATTATGTATATCCTCTCCCCAGGCTCATAAATGGGAGAATAATGCACTTCAACGGATTCAAACTCACATATTCTTGCATTGACAATAATGTCCATGCCGATTGAGTTAAGAGTCAACAGGCCTGAATTTATATATATTTTTAACATTAATCTCAAAGATTTTTATCATATTTACTCTTTTTGATACAATGCATAACTACTCGTAATCCCTTATTAACCCTTAAATAAAAAAATGATAGATTTCAAAGCACTCGAACCCACGCACTCCTGCATCAATAACAACAAAGCCGATGACAATTGAATTAAAACTCAATCAATGAAATTATAGTCTTAAATAAAGAGGAAAGGAGAGGGAGAAAATGTTTTAGGTAAATAAAAATGCTTTAATCATATAAATTTATATATTGTGAAAGATTTATAAAAAAAAAAGGAAGGGTTGTGGTTTAATGTTAATAGTTGAGAGTAGTGCGGCTTTGGAGTGGCAATGTTGAAAGCTTTATAGGCGTGGAGGTTTTGTTGGAGAATCCACAACCAAAATGCCTCATTCATGTCCCCACCAATTAATTTAATATGTTTTTTTTTTTCTTCTTTCTTTCTAATCACCGCTCCAAAAAGGGATTTCCTTTTCCCCCCATCTCTCTTGCTTTGGACGGAAATAAAGTAAATTCATATATTTTATTTAATGCATCATGCCCTGTCTTAATTATATATATATATATATATATATAAATTAAGTATAACATTTTGTAGAAAAGAAGAGGAGACGCTCTTTCTTTTTGTAAACCAAATGTCGTGGGCTTTGATTAAACAAGTTTGAGTGGCAGAAAACATGGAGATCTTTTGTTACCAAAATCAATTTCACTTTTCCAGTATTTTCCTCTTAATAAATAATATTTTTTTGGTGAAATAATTTTAATTGGAATCAGACATGTTTGAACAAAATCCAGTAGCTTTGTGAAATTACACAAATCATCCAATTTTTGGTTGGTTGGTAAAGCTAATTGGCTCTTTAATTTGTTTCCAAAAATTAAATATTCAAAAAATAAAAAAATAAAAATGGGAGACTTTCGGTTAAGCGGTCCTTTTCTGTATCATCTCTCTCTCAAGGCGTTATTTCATAGTTAATACTATTTTCGAGGGATTAGAAGAAGTTTTAATTACATCACCTTCATTGTTCTAAGTTTGTTTTCATTATTTAATCATTTATCAGACTGAATTTTTTTTTTTAACATTTTAAAGGCTTTTATTTTATGATTAAAGATAATATATTAAAAACGCACCCCAACTTAAAAATTAAAATGGACTAAAAGAAGGGAGGGAGTAATGATTATATGGAAAAGAAAGGAGATGTGGGGATGAAGAGGAATCCCCTTTGCTTTAAATAAAAATATTAGTATAATGTAATGGGAGAGTGGTTTTAGTTGCTACCAAAAGCGAAGACCCAATGGGAGGGATAAAGCTTGATTGGGCTTAGAAATGGTTCCCTCCGCTCCTAACAACACGGCATCATGAATACTTACACCAATTTCTTAATTATTTTTTCAATTTTATTACCCATACTAATATTTTAGACTAAGTCGATAATATTAAAAAAATGGATAATAAATATACTAATTTCTGAAGCTAAAAATTAAGCCATAACAGTGGACCCGTGGATCTTCTTATCTGTGCATAAGATTTCTTTTCAGGTGAGAAAATCATGCATCTTTCCTCCCTTTATAATTTCTTCTTTTTTGAGTGCAAACCATGCCTTCCCTCACGTCACTTCTTATTATATTATAATTAAATTATTGCTGTTGTTATTATATTTAATTTTTATTGAATCCCATCATTTTTAATTATAAATAATAAATTTGATATTATTTGGACTAAAATCACAATTTTAAACTTCTTTTTTCACTTTAATACCAAAATTATAACTTTAAATTTCGATACACAGACTAATGGTGTAAAAGACAAGTGTCATTTCAATAAAAACATGTCACATGGTGTTACTTTACGTGTAGCATTTAATGACAAATTAAATAAACAAATATAGGCGTCACATATTGAAGGTAAGAGAAGGAGATATCGATGTTGGGATTAAAATACAAGATTGATGTAATATCGTTTCTTAAAAGTGATTATATAAATTAACTCAAATCTTTTTATATATAGATATAAAAATTAAATTACAATTACAATTCAATCTCAAAATTCAAAATTCAAATATAGGCGTCATAAATTGAAGATAAGAGAAGTAGATACCAATGTTGGCATTCATGGGAAAGTGAATTTGGGCGAAAAGAATATTGTTTTGAGCAATGTTTTAACGAATATGTGTTCAAAATACATATATCATGATGTTTTTATGATGATTTTAATACTTTTATATTTTAAAAAATAATTTTAAATTATTTTTAAATAAAAAAATAATTATTTTTTGCTGACGTGGCATATTTTGTCTTATATGCCACATCAGCAGTTGCTTGCGTGACAGTGTCCACATGGAAGAAAATTTACCACGTCAGCACCGTTAATCAACTAACGACCATGTCAGCAAGACCGTTAAAAAATGATGACCAAAAAAACAAAGGTTATATATGAAAATGACCAAAAAAAAAATATAATGGTCAAAGTGACAAAACCACCAAACATTAGGGATTAATTTTGCACTTATGCCAAAATAAAAATAGTTCTCGAGTGATTGATTGAGTCTTAGCTCAATTAATATGGATATTGTTGTCAATACAAAAATATATGAGTTCGAGCGCGTTAAAACGCATTATCTTTTTTATTTATAAGTTGGAGAGAGACTAGGAATAGTTATATGCATTGTGGCAAAAAAAAAAAAAACAAATATAATTTAAATATATAATGAAATTATTAAAAAAAATTCTCGAACATGGTATATATATATTTTAAATATTTTAAATAAAAATAGTGGTTTCGTACGTAGTCAAAATAATAACACAACTTACAAATTAATAAATTAAAAAAGTTATAATAACAATGTAATTCAATAAGCAACGAATTTAATTGCAACTAGAAACACAGACTAGATCAAAGAAAATCAAGTTTGAAATGATACAATTGGAACTGCCAATCCCCAGTTATCTTATGCTTCCTTTTGTGTGTACCCATCATCACGAAAGCATTACAGGAAAGTAAAAGGATGTATCAAACTACTGCATGTCGCATCCATCATGAAAATTTCATTGGAGGAGGGATATGGACTGTAATGCTACACACAATTAGATATTTATTACTGTTATTGATAATCGATAATTACATCTTAACCCTGTCATTATCAAATTATACCGATAATGAACTCCAATAAATCGTGATGATGATGTTAGAAATTATTCCGTATTTGTGATGCACAAAACCAATCCTTAAATAGTCTAATTTTTTTATCTCTTCGCAAGAATGAAGATAAAAATAACAACAATGGATAACTTGCAATCGTTGAAGGTTGAAAGTTGAAAAGATGATAAGGTACATACGATGGCTCGAAGGTAATAGCATATGAAAAAAATTAAGACATAACAATAACAACAACAATGTAGTAAAACCAAAAACAACAATAAATAACAATAAGAAAATACATGTAATGTCAGATTCTCAAATAGTGTTAAGATACTGAAATATAATGTGAAATTTGAATATTACTCATTCATTAAGTTATTTTAGATTACGTGTAGAGATATTATTGGTTAAGGCAGAGGCTTTGGGTCTTTGAGTATTCAATTTTGAGTCTCCAATCACATCATGTGTGTATATTATGTATAAATTTTGTCCAATTTTTTGTTTGTTGTATTTTATATTGATTTGATTTTATGCTATAGTTGCTCAGACATATATTTGTATCTGTCTTATAAATATGCATATATCTTTTTTGTAATAGTAACACTTTCAAAGAAAATATAGGCATAATCTTAAATACTCTTTATTTTTATTATTTTAATCAATTTCATATTTTTCTCCAATAAAATTCAAGGCTAATTAAAATAAAAATATTCTAGATGTCATATTTTAAAATTATAAATATAAATATTTATATATTAATATATATTATGATTTTTAATATAAATTATAGACTATAATTTCATGAATTATTTTAATAAATTTATTTTAATATTATATATTTATTAATATATATAAATTGTAATTATTTTATAAAAGGTGTATATTTTAAAAAGTAAAAATTCTTCACTCAGAATCGGAAATGGGTAATGATAAACCCACCAGCAAGGGCCCCAACAACACCCAACACCCACCGCCACCGGCTCGAACTGTGCTTCATTATTGTTCACTAATACCTTGCGTGCACTCCTCACGCACGCACGCACGCACGTATCAAACCCTCTTTTTTTATTTATTTTGTTTTTTTAATCTTTAATTTTCTTTAATATAATTTTTATTATTTTTGGTGTGACAATCTAATTTTCTTTATAAATAATCTTAATCGTAGCTTCCGTGCTTTACATAAATTTCCATGTTTTGACTCTAAAGCTCCATTTTCCCCAGTGTTTCCTCATTCTCGCTGCTTAAGGATTGAAGCAATTTGATTTTGGTTCTTTTGTTTTATTGATTTGGGATTTTGGGTTTTTTTCTTTGTTCTTCCTTTTCCCCGCTTTGTTCATAGCAGTAAGTTGCCTCATGCTTATTTGCTTTAATCTTTTCCTTCTTTTAGTAAGCGTTTGAATTTCTTGCTGCTGGGTTTTTTTTCCTTTTTTTTCACCCCATTTCTTTTTCTGCTATTTACATATAGCTTTGGATGGTTGATTTTTTTTATTCTAAATTTCTCTTATTAGATTTGATGATGTATTGAATTTTTTAATACCGGAAGAAACGCTAATTAGATCCAATCTTAAAGGTTTAGAAAGCTCATATTATCTCAGCAGCTAAAGTTATCAATGGAATGAACTATTTTACTTGTTCACCATCGTCTTCTTCTTCTATTATTATTCTTTTCATTCGTTTAATACTATGATTTACACTTAGATATTATGTTATATGATGTTAAAATAATGAATATGTTTGGCCATTGCAGGGTTCTTGAATAGGTTGTTTTAGAAGAATAAGGCAAGTGTGGCGATTTTCATTGAAGAAAGAACAGTATGCGGTGGTGGTTGAGTCTTTCCGTAGATGTGTTTCGAAAAGTTCTCTCTTTGAACTTATATTGTAGAGTGATTCTGTAATTGCAAAATCTAGATTAGCAAGAACCCTACTTTTGTACTCGGTTTCTTTTTATAGTTCATCCATGGGATCCACCTTTTTCGTTGTTGTTCCGTGTTATGTTAGACAGATTAGTTGAAAACCTTCAAACCCTTTCTCAAATTCCTAAATCTTAGAGTTAGTCTTTTGATTTTGGTAGGGATAGCTTTTGTAGTGACATTTCAGTTTTTGATTGACCTGGATAGTGGATTTTTGCCAATTTTAAACACGTCGTGGTCCGGAAGATATCTCGTTTTCTGTCATATTGAAGGGTTGGAACGTAGTTATGGTGTGCCAAGCAGCTAGCCAAACAAGATTCCGGGCATTGAAGTACGAAAATGGTATTGCAGGGAGTGCGACCATTGTAGTTAGAGTCATTGCATGCTTTCAACCTCTTCAGGATTGCCAGGTTTGATTTTTGTTCGTTACTTGTCCTTATATTCATGAAAGAACTATATACACTTACGTAGTTAAGTTATTTTACATTTATTTTCTTAATGCATGAGATCTCTTGTTCTTTATGTTATTGGTGATTGGTAAGAATGTTTGTGCAAAGCTTTTACTGAATTCCCTTTATTGGGTTTTTGCCAGGCTGAATATTTCCGTCATTTGCTTAAGCCCGTTACGTAGATTAGTTTTACGTTCCCGCATTCAAGTTAAGCTGGAGTTTTTAGTTTTTTCCCTTGTTTTTGAGAGAAGCTTCAAGTAAACAGCTATTTCTATTGCTACAGCATTTGAATTCTGGTACGTATTGCTTGTACTTGGTTTAAGGAATATCTATCATTTATTCTATGGAGTACCCTTTTTCAAGTTGGTTTCGATGTTTTTGTAGGCAATTGTTCTGGTTAGATGGGAGAAGGCTGTGGATCCTGGTTTCCTCAGCAGCAATTGGCTTGGCAATCGCCCAACATGAATCCTTTGGCCGCTCCACCTCCTTTGGGGCAGCAAAGTGCTAATCCTCTATTCATAAACTCTGGCACTAAGATGGTCTCCACCAGGGGGACTTTGCCGGTTTATGGATATCATGATTTACCTCACTTGCGGATTGGCCAAGTTAATGAACCCCAGGGCTGGTTTCACTGTTCACCACGATTTCAACAGGTCTTTGCACCTTCTTCAAACACTTTTTTGAAAGAGCAACTCCCAGCTAACCCTTATGAGAATCTTACGGAAAACATTGTCCCAAAGGCAGGATCTGGGTGTCCTAAGAAAAGATTCCTTGTTTTTGACCAATCTGGTGGTCAAACTACCCTGATCTTTAGTTCTGCTTTTGGGACTCCTATCAAGTGCAGTTCTTTGGGTCCCAATTTGCCTTTTGGTTGTAACTTGAATAAGGAGGATCCCATGGCTACAGTGAACCCGAATCTTTACCCTAGACCAATATCTAAAGATGTATTTAATGACAGTGAGACTGATGTGCAAAGTGAAATGCACGAGGACACTGAAGAACTCAATGCTCTGCTTTACTCTGATGATGATAGTGATTATACCGAGGATGAAGAAGTGACAAGCACGGGTCACTCTCCTAGCACGATGACAGCTCACTGTGAGCAATTTGAGGGAGGTGCTGATGGGGTTGCTAGCTCGACTGGTCTAACCAAGAAGAGAAAACTGCTCGATGGCAGTAATGATGATACGCCATTGCTTATGGACAATACTAGTTCATTGAATCATTGCAGATGTTCCGAGCAAGAGGATGATGCAGATTCCAGTTTTGCCAATTGCCAAAATCTAGGATCCGACTGTATGCATTTATCTTCTGGCAACAAGAGAATGAGAATGGATAAAATTCGCGAGACTGTGAGTGTATTACAAAGCTTAATTCCTGGTGTAGAGGGCAAGAATGCAATTGTGGTTCTTGACGAAGCCATTGATTACTTAAAATCCCTGAAACGCAAAGCTGAAACCCTGGGACTTAGTACTCCATGAGTTGCCACTGTTCATATTAGTAGTGTTAGTTATAGCATCTGTCATTATTAGTCATTGTTAATGGAGGGAACTAAATAAATGAAGTTTACGCAGTCGTGGTTGGAGTTGCATGCATTACACATAATCCAGAGAAGAATATCCGAAGATAGTGGAGAAGGAACTCAAACCCCATTGTGTATTTCATGAATGATTTGAGCTGGAAGCCATTACTTTTGGCTTGAAATCTCTCTATATCTGTAGAAAGCAGGATAGTGAAGGATCGTGAATGATTAGTCTTGGGGTTTAGAGAAAGCAGCAGCACTCACCTGGGTGAGAAGATTGGGATTGGGTTGTTGAAGAGGGGACCCTCATAAAGGGTGGGCTAAATGCACGCTTCTTAGATGGTTTGGGTCCCAATCATCACTTTGTTCACCCTTTATTGTAGTGATTGTCAAGTTTTAATCCTTGTGGCTTCCCCTTTTTCTTTGATGCAGAAAACTGCACGACCCAATCTCCCATTTCATCATCCAACTTGTCTGATGGGGCCCCTAAGATAGTGTGAGTTGTGTTGCTTCGGCTTTTGAACATGGGTATGAAAATATGATCTCGAAAACCCTTTGATAAATCTAAACATACTCGTGTTCGACATGTACTGATGCAGCTGAGTACAGAGTAAACATTCATGGACTACTTGTAGTTGTTGTTGTTGTTTGCTGCGTGTATCATATGGGTGTTATTTATCTTTGAGATCGTGAATTGTAATGCTTGGATGGGTTAAGCAATGGTCGGATGTAATATACATTTATAAAATGGGTGTGGTGTGCTGTTATCAATTTATTTCGTCTTTAAACCTATGTAATTGCGTTGCATGCACGCATCCATGCATGAGACAAGGATTGTGTTAAGGCCGAGACGCTTGGCTTAGGTCCTTGCAACGCCCCTCCCCTCTGAAATAGTGCCAACATTTCCTGTTTTACCTTCACATTTTTAGTCCAACGATAATTTCAAATCTAAACTAATTTTAAAGTAAACGAATATCTGATCTGCACAGATTTATTGTTCCATCATAATGGAAAGGGCGATTCTGGACAAACCAAGACAAGACAGCCCCTGCTTCAGGAGTCATCATTCAGCCAGACATCTGAGCTTCGATCATCTCTTTAACTGTGCCACCTGACACTGCTTTCAACAAGCCGCCTTCATTCACTACAATTATTCTTAAAACCGATTTGTGTGTACATATGAAGTGATTAATTGAAGTTAACTGGATTGTAAAATTATCTAAATACTTTTACTTTAAAAGAATAATAATTATTATTATAAGAGCATTTTTATCTTTTCATACTTTCATATAACCTTCAAACAAAACAATCCTTGCCACACTAATAATCATTAACTGATATATTTAAGAAACATAAAACATTTTTATTCACTCTAGTATCTATTTTTATAGAATCTAGAATTATAATGGGTTTAACCTCCGCAACCTTATGCCCTACCCTAATTATTAATATATAACATTAATGAAAAATGGAGGTTGATCCAACCGGGTGAAGGAGAAGCCACCCTTAGGTCGACTCCAGAGTTCGTAACCATGTTTTTGTAATTCTGACCAAACCAGTCCAACCCTATCATGGATTGCCGAAATTTGAAGTAAGTTGTTTTATATTAACAATTTCCATTATATAGATGGAAAATTATATGGTAAACTTGTAATCACAAGTAAGACATAGTAACAATTAGAAAAAAAAAAAAAAAAAAAAAAACTTAAATATATTAAAGACTTAAATGTTAAAAAAGCTTTCATAAAATAATTAAATCCCTAAATGAAAATTGTACTTAGTTAAATTTTTAATTGAAAGTTAACAATCGATTGTGACCTTGAAATAAAAATTTTCATTTAAACCATTATAAATTGTTAAATGATGACATGGTGTCTTGATTGATTTATTAATTATTTTATAATGATTTATTTGATTTTTAAAATATTTTATGAAGATTTTTTAGCATTTAAGCCTAAAAATATTAAAATATTAAAATATTAATATAAATATTCTAAATATTATTAGCATATTATGGATAAATGAAAATGAAAAAAATGTTAGGATTATGGATGGCTTGAGGAATGGTGTGCTCAAAAGCACCATGTGAGTAATTTAGTATTGTTTTTGAAAAGTGCTCTTAAAAAATATGGTGAAAAAATGCTTTTGAAAATTACTTTTGAAAAGTTTGATTAAAGATTTGATTGTTTAGCATTATTATCAAAAAGTGCTTTTCAAAAATGAAATGTCCATTTTAGATATGATATTCTAAAGTAATAAATATACATTTAAATAATGTTCAAATTAGTTAATATTATGATATTTTAGCAAGAATACAAAAATAATTTATTATAACATATTGTTAATATTTTAATATATGAAATATTAATTTTAAATATTTCTAAGTAATTAATATTAATTATTTAAAAATTTAATTAGATTATATAAACTATATTTTCAACATTTAAATATAATCATTAAATATTTATATTTAAATATTGGCATAGTTGTATTATTTTATAAAATATTTTTTAATTTTTAATTAATGATTTTAGAAAAAAGAAGAAGAAATTGATGCCCCCCATATCTAATATTGAGGCTAAAAAAATAATTTTCCTTAGCTTAATAAGCCCGTTTGAAACCCCACTGTTAAATTTTTCAGCTTTTCTAATGGATTTAAAAGTCCATTTTAAAAGTAAAAAAAAAAAAAAAAAAAACCCAAATGGTGTTTGTTTAGTATTATTTAAGGTCAAAAGGACTTATTTGATAAAAAGTCTATTGTAAAAGCTGCGCTGAACACAGCCTAAGTCTTGTTGTGGCATGAAATGGGATCAAAATGTGAAATACTTGGACTTTTGGCAAAAAGTATCGATACTATAGGTGGAAATATTGGTACTTTACTCAACGAAAAGTATTTTAAAATAACATAATGTCAATTTGGTAACGATACTAGTATGCAGTATCGATATTTATCTTCAAAGATCAATACTTTATACAGGTATCAATACAAATTGACTTATGTCCCAAATTTTGAAAATGGTAGAATGCCAAAACAGTATCGATACATCCTATCAGGAGTATCAGTACTTTATTCCAAGTATTGATACTTTTTTTTAACTTGATTTTAGAAACATCTAAGCTATAGATGGTATCGGTACTTGACTTGGGTATCGGTACCTATGCTCACATTCTGAAAAGTTTGCAATTTGGTCCTCATTTATGCTCGGGTCAACTTTAGAGCTTTCATAAGCTCAATCGAGTTCGATTTTGCTTGTATACCGTGATGTGCATGCAATTATGATCAGAATTGATGATTGAATAAACTATTGTTGAGATTTGAATGTGAATTGCTCGAGTAATAGTAGTAGCATCCCATAGTTAAGGTCTGATAATCGGGTTGAGTAAGAGGTGTTACATATTACATGTGCTATTATTAATTAGTTTTAAATAACACGTTTGATTATTTACTGTACATTATTTTTAAGCACACTCTTGTATTCTAAATATGTAATTTTCACACATGTATGATAGAATTTCTAGTAATTATATTATGAGTGTAATATTATGGGTCAAAGTTAAAGGTGGGCGGAGATCGACAGAAGTCAAAATTAAAGAAAGCTCCTAGGGGTGTAGTGAAGCCGAGTCAAGCCTGAATACTGTTAAGCTCGAGCTCGACTAGAAATTTGGAATTTGATACTTAGCTCAAGCTCAATCTAATATTTATTTTTAAGCTCGAGCTTAACTCAAGATATAATTGAGCTACATGAGCTTGAGTTCGACTCAATAATTAAGTTTAAGGTTAATAATATATATTAAAGACCATAATATAATTTAATAATATAAAAATATGAAAAACTCGATAAGATTCATAAACCGTTCGAATTAAAATTATTAAATTTGAATACTAACTCGATAATTACCAAAACAAATTAAAATTTCTTCAAATCAAACTCAAATAGTTTACTAACACCAACATCTAGTTTACCTCCCTAAAAGCTCCCACATCATAGTCTGTCACTGATGATTACGAAAGTGAAGCAACACCCACAGCCATCTGATCTATGGTTTAAGCGAATTTAGACACTGACTGGTCATGCCGGCCTGTCCTGCTCACCGGTCCATCTTATATTCTTTAATTGTCTTTGCTTTTGTGTAGGCGGTGGCATATCACTTCAAATTAAGACCCACCTTAATCCTCTCATTTCTTTATATTTCACACCATACCCTTGTATTTCATCAATTTTATACCAAATAATAATTAAAATTTGATGTAAATATGCAAATTTATTGCTCTAATTAAGTTCAATGCCTATATATTTATATGAAATTCGGGGGATTTTCTTTTCATTTTCATATTTTGTAAAAAAAATTTTTCTTTAAAATTTTAAATATATTTTATTATTTTGCCACGTCTCAATGTATTACTGGGAGATAATTTTATAAGAAATTGTAAAAAGGCACGTGTCAAACTGATTAATGGTCAAACAGTGCCGCATCAACATTCTATAATGAAGGCGTGAAGTGCTGGACCGCGTAAAACCATAAGTACCCAATTGAGAAAAAAAAGTTATATGTACCAAATTGTGGAATTAAGTATACTTCAGGGGCTGAAGTCATATATTAACCCAATAAACATTCATGAAGGTGCCGCCGTCAGTTCAAAGAAATATTTTTTTGACTTTGATAAAATAATAGTAATAAATTATATTTATTATTAACATTTTGATTTATAAAATATAAATTTTAAATATTTCAAGCAATTAACATTAATTTAAATATATAAACTATATCTAAATATTAAGATACAACCATTGTAAATTTCAATATATAATGTTATAGATTTGAAATAAATTTCAACAAAAAACGAATTATGTACTTAATATAAATATTAAGAAATATAATAAGAGTTTAAAAGGATATTTGATTTCAAATTTAAATATAATTGATTTTGAAATTAAACGACAAAATTAGATGAAATATTATTTATTGCTATTAATAGTAAATCTTAATTTGTATTTTAATAGTAAAATCCCCTGTCTAAGATTGTTTCCTACCATTATAGCATTTTGACTTTAGATTTGCACTAAAATAGTTTAGATTGCAGAAGGGAACTTTCAAGAACTGGGATTTGAAATTCTTGATCAACTTTACCTAAACCATGGATTTTTCTTTGCCAATTAACCCTTAATCAATGGAAGATTTTTTAATCCTTTTACCGAATTTCAATCAATTATACAACATCATATTTTTTACTTTTCATCGGTCATATATATTGATTTCTTAATGTATCTATTAGAACGAATCCAGTAATTAATTTTTTCGTCTTTTATAAATTTATTAAGAATATAGATAGAACCCTTATAAAAAAAATATAGATAGAACTCAACGTGTAACTCCAGTGAAAAAGAGGATGTTGTTTATCCTACGAGTCCCGAATTCGAGCACATGTGTGTGCAAGTTGTGTGTACATTATTAAAAAGTTAAGAAAATATGAGTAGATACTACCAATATATTATATTAACCATAAAATTTAAAGCTGTTTTATATCCAGAATGAGAATTCAACCTCGACTCACATATTTATTAATCCTTAGTAACAATGAATATTGGTAAGATTCTATGCCAACTTAGACTTGGCTTTTATAGATTTATTTCATTTAGAGGAGTCGGATTTTGGACAGTAATTCCATGAATTTGAGTTGAGACATGTATATTTCATAATTAAAAAAATGTATATTTAATTTTAATTTTAAAATTGTTTTTAAATTTTAATTGATAAATTTCAAATTTACCATCAACGTTAGTTTAATGTATAGTAGTATATGTGAATTTTGATTTTGTAAAATTTTATATATGAAATTTTAATTTGATTCAAATTTTACAAATTACTAACATAATGATCAATATAACATCATTTTAAATTTACATATTTCATACACAAATAATTATATTAATCCACTATAAAGATAGATCGATGCAATTGTTTTTTTTAAATGTGTACAATTGACTTAAAATTAAAATTTCATGTATACATTTAAACCGCGATTAAAATTTTATGTGTACAATTGTATCGAATCAAAGTTCATGTATCAAATTGCCATTATACTATTAGTAAGTTAAAGTTTTTATCACTCAACTTAAAAAAGTTACAAAATTATCATTGAATTATTAAAAAGTTTCCATTTAAATCATCGAATTATTCAAAATTTTTATTTAAGTTAATAGATTGTTAATTAAAAAAAAAAAAACTCTGGGTAGTGAGCTTTAAGCTTTAAGTGATGATTTGACGATTTGCATAATGAATTAGTACCTATCGACGAGTAGAACAAACTTTAGATTCAAGTCGATTTAATGGTCAGTGTCAAAAATCAAAGAAGAAAATTGTTTGGATTTTGATTTGCAGATTTGTGATTTCAAAGTTGTTTCATAAAAAAAAATTGTAGAATAGAAAGGGAAAAAAGAGCTTTTTATGGTGCTAACGAAGAAAGCCATATAGTCAAGGGCATAGCTAAGGGTTAGAAGGAGCCCCGACCCTTTAAAATGGAAAAGTTTTCTTTTAATCTCTTTAGAATTTATAAAATTTTAAATTAATAATTATCAAATTTCACTTTAACCCTCAAAAATGATAAAAAAATGATTTAATCTTTTAAAAATTTAAAGGTATAGACTATTAAAATTGTAAAAATTACATTTTTACAATTATAAAAATATAAAACTTAAATCTACCCATCCCCAAAAAATTTTTGACTTCACCCGTGCATACAACAAGTTTAATAATTTAGTGACTTAAATGAAAATTTTTAAATAATTAAATTAACATTTTATAATATTTTAAAATTAACTAATTAAAACGTAAATTTTTTAACAACTTTGGGTAAAGTTTATCCTTTTATTTTTTTATTGCTAATTTATGTAACAATAATTTATTAATTATAAAAAGAACATACCTGTAAGAAAACTAACATCTTTAAATTTCAAAACTAAAAACAAAAATGTTTATAAAAAGGAGCACAAAACGCCGAAAGCGAAGTCTATCAATCGCCAAATGTTGCAGAGAGTCTCGCTTTAGAACCACCTCTAATTTGGCTGCCTTCAAAGCTTTCAAATCTCAACTTTATTATTTTTATTTTCTTTTTTGGGTTAATTCCACAAAATATCCTCAAACTATTATTTTCATTTTAAATTGATCTTTCAATTTTAAAATATTTTATTTACATCCTTAAACTATAATATTATATCAATAAATTAAATAACTCAATAGAGCTCGAAAGTAAATAATTCGAAATCTAGATCTGAAAATAAACCCAGTGTTAGTATATTTTATATTTTCTTAAAAACTTTTAAATTGATTTTAAAATTTTTTTTGATAATTTATTTTAAAATTCTAATTTTGAATAATTTAAAAAAAAATTATAGTTAAGTTAGTGTGTTTCGGTTTGGAACCCACTTTACCCCACTTCTGTAAACCTTCCCCCGAGAAATTCCTGCCAAAGTCTCCTACTTTTTTACTTTCTGCATGGCAAGATCAATAATCAATTCAAATAAAGATTACTAATTTTTTCTAAAGTTTCAAACTTTGATTGCTTTTGCTTCTCAAAAAGCTGCAAATGAGTACACACTTTAAACCCACACTCTTCTTTCTTCTCAACTAATGCCTTTTCGATCGCCCTTCTATTTCCCACTTCTCTATCGGAATGGGTTACCTCTCTTCTTGCAATGCTGAGTCCTCCATTGCTGTCTGTGATCCTTACAACTGTGGTTTTCAACGCAGAAAGAAACCCCACAAAAACAATGGCGAAATCAGGGAGTTTGCTTACGCTGATCTCGTTTCCGCTACCACTGGTTTCTCTTCCCGCAACTTCCTCGGTAAAGGTAGTCACGGATCTGTCTACAGAGCTGTTCTCGATAATGGCAAGTTAATCGTTGCCGTTAAAAAAACTAAGACGGACTGTAACATTCCGGCGGACAACGAGATTGAGATTCTCTCCCGAGTTTATCATCCTCGTCTCGTCAATCTAGTTGGCTACAGCTCCGATACCCTTTGTGAGAATCAATTAATCGTCGTGGAATATATGCGGAACGGTTCTCTATATAATCTTTTACATTCTGCTTCTTATAAATCGCCAGGTTGGCGCATGCGCGTTCGGTTTGCTTTACAGGTTGCGAAAGCGGTTCGGGCTTTACATTCGAGTAACCCGCCGGTGATCCACAGGGATATCAAATCCTCCAATGTTTTGATCGATCAGAACTGGAACGCCAGGTTGGGTGATTTCGGGCTTGCTTTAAGAGGACACGTGGATGATGTACGGTTCAAGTGCACGCCACCGGCGGGGACGTTAGGGTACCTCGACCCGGCTTATTTGGAGCCGACTGACGTCAGCACTAAAAGTGACGTATTCAGCTACGGCATTTTGTTACTGGAGATTATTAGCGGAAGACGTGCCATTGACATGAATCATAGTCCGTCGTCCGTCGTTGACTGGGCGGTTCCGCTGATCGAGGCCGGAAATTTCGCCGCGATTTGTGACGTCCGCGTCGGTTCTCCGACGGATAAGGAGGTGGTGAGGAGTTTGACGGCGTTGGCTGCTAGGTGCGTGAGGTCCGATGCGGGGGAACGCCCCGGGATAGTCGAGGTGGTAGAGTGTTTGACGGCGGTGAGGAAGAGAGTTCATGCAAGACCTGTTTGGAGCAATCCATGGCGGTGCGTGAAAGGCGTGGATAAGTCATTGGTGAGGAACAGCCGGAAAGTATCGAGTGTGACGAGTGTAGTCGATCATGACATTGAAGCTACCAGTGATCGGATGGCGAGATCCAAATTGATGACGGAGGCATCAGCGGCGTCCGTGGTGGCAGAAACGGGCCCCGATGCGATGGGGTTGGACGGTGATCACATGGAGTTGGTAAGAGGAAACCGAGGAGTAACGACGAAAACGCCATTAATGAAGCTGAGGAAGTCGAGGTCCATGGGATTTCTGAAAAATCCGAGACCAATGAACCAAAACAGCAAAAATTACGTAACTGGAATGGTGAAACGAAGGAATTTGAGTGAATTAGATATGTCAAAATTGGGTATTGGCGTTGATGACGAGAAATCCGAAAGAAAAAAATCAGAAAAGCCATTAGTTTTGGCTCAGATTAACGTTTGAAAAATGTGCTGCTGTTTGATTTCATAGAAAATAAAGAAACTACAAAAAAGGTATGTTTTAGATTATTGCTCCTTCTGATTATTTATATTATAAGAACTACATTTGTTCATTCATATGGAGGTTTTGCAGGCGCTGCTATGGCTATTATGTCATGGTTCACGCCCTGAAACTGAAATTGCAAACTTTGGATAATATAATCTTAATTATGGTTAACGAGATAAAGTTTTTGCAATCAAATTTTTTTTTTTTTTTTTTGAAGAAGAAATGATACTCAAACTAATTACAAAAACTAAGTTGTGCGAGGAGACCTCGTATAAATTATGTGAGCAGGTTTAGTCCGTCCATCCACATCCTGGTTTTTCTCTTTAGAGATGCGACGACTACACCAGTAACTTAAAGCACTCCAACAATTGATGATTTCGTCAGATCAATGTAGAATTAGAATCTTTAAGCGTCTTCTCTTAGAATAACTTGTACCCTTAAAGATTATCAGTAGGATTAAAACTCTATCATAATCTCAATCAAATAAGAAAGTCGATTCATCCAAAATACCCCCCCCAAACTCAACATCGAAAACAGAACAAATACCCAAATATCTATTGTACCCCAAAATCCACTTCCCATCTTGAGAATACACTATTCCCCCCGCCACAGCAAAACTTCCATAATTTCGAACGGAATCATCTATATACAAGCACACCCAATTACCATCAACGTGCGACCATAAATTTGAATCCTGAGAATTAATCGTAAAATTTCTATTGAGAGAGATATATTACTTAGCCCAACTATACAATACTTCATTTTTTTTTTGGCAAACGATTTTGATAAGAATTAATATGCAGTTTATACGTTTAAGTTTTTAGTTGGTACCTAAATTTATATTTTGTTACCTAAGTTAGTACCTAGACACTAATATCATTGGTTTGTGCTCACATGACATGACAGTGATATGCAGTGATAGCTTCTCAAATTTTAAAACTACAAAAATAAATTAAATTGATAAAAAATATAAAATTTTATCTCAATTCATTCTTTTATGTGGCAAAAAAGTATATATTTTGTTGAAAGTTTCTTTTTAATTTTTGAACCTCTTGGCAATAACAATAGCATTATGGCATGTTAAAATAATTCTATTTCTCTCTCCCAATTATTAAAAAAAAATTAAAATTTATATATACCACATAACATATGAAAAGGTTATCGCGTGACATCGTCAAATTGATTATCAATTCTACATTAATATAAACTAACAATGATACCACAAAAATACCAACTTAAATTACGGAAGTACTAATTAAAAAAATCAAGTTTTAAATAGCTATTTTTGGCGATTTGAGAGGACAAACTGTGATAAAATAAAATATTGACCGGAATGCTGATGGCCAAATAATGATCATCACATCAAATCACATCACTTATAAAAAAAATCCTGAAAAAATGTTAAGTTTGTTGCCATAACTTCTACCAATTGATATAACTCCGCCGAGTACTCCAAAAAACATGACAACGCAGTGACCGACCTTCTGTCTCCTCGAATCTGTTTGATGGTGTGTGGCTACCATCAATACAAACGATCCCTACCTCATACACTCTTATTTATGTTTTTGTGGATGTAGTCTTCTGTTTTTTTCTTGCTTCTGGTTCTCTGTCAGGTATGACACGTGTTTTTTCTTAAGACATAGGGCCACCCCGTATCCATCGCATGATACAATGTTTTCATATGACGACAACATCCTTGATGGACCCTTTAAATGCATAAAAACAATAGAAACGCATAATATGATGTTTGATATGACATCATCATGATGAAAACCTTCAAAAAAACCCATAATACAAGTAACATAGAAGCAGGCAGACCAACAAGATGTCAAAATTTGTAGATAAAAACGGTAGCTAGGCCTTAAATCATAAATAAAACTACAGGTAAGAACACAAATAAATTTGAAGCAAATTTACTACTCTTGTCTTCTCAGGATCTTTTTTCTCTCATTCATGATTCAATCTCCATGTAAGAGATCCTGAACCATGCCATTCACTCGCATCTTTCAAACTCGAACTAAACTTTGATCCTTTTCTGTATTCAAGAGTCAAGGATGTAAAATTTTTATAGTAAAATGTCATGCACGCACACCCCTCAACGCCACAGAGAATACATACTTGCAAGTTAGAAGGTTTGTGAAAACCACAGGCTAACTTGACAGTGAAGAAGCTGAAGATACGAACTCAAGGGGCCAATCGAACGATTTTCCAAACTCGTTTTCCGTCGGTCTCTTGAGGGGAATATACCAACCTGCCAAATAGCGCACACATTATTATCAACTGAACCAACTTTCATCAGGATTTTAACTATACAATAGTTTGAAATGAGAGGTAGATCATAATATGCTTCTGTATTTCCTTGTGGCATTTTTTGAGAGATGTGAGTGTTGTATGCTACGTTACTTAAACTCTGGTGCAAGGATTGGATATGCGTCCACAGGTATATTCAAATTTTTATAAGTTTTCTAGTATTTCGAGGGACCTTTTGAGGATCATATTCCCAACATACCCATGTCTGAATATGGATTGAATAGGTTGGAACAACATAAGTTGTGATTGGGTTGGATTGGGGGGAGCAGAAGATGAGAGAGACGGACACAGAAGGGTAAGAAGAGCTTTGAGTGACTCGGTCTTGCTTGATTCACTGTTTAATGCAAATTAAACATAGAAAGCATTGTCAACCGTAAGCTACTTCAGGAATTGACCTAATCATCAGCTCAGAATAGAACTAAAATTTATCTGATCAAGGATTCAAATCAAATGGTTCGGATTATTAATCGGATTCTATTTCAATCCAATACAGAAAGGTTTTGAACTTAGGATAGAATTTGGGTAAAATCCTCTTTATATTCATTATGGCAAAAGACAATGGAAGTAAACAACCTGTCATGTAAACGGGAAGGCTGTCCTTGCCAAAACTCGAAACGTTCTGGTTTAAGTCTATATCCTCCCCAGTATTTAGGCTTTGGAATTAAGCTCCTGCATTAAGAAAAACGTAAGGATTAAATTTTCTTGATTTTTAACCATCTGAATCTCAAGATTATTCATATTGCTGATCATTTGAGATGATGAAGACCTTTGATCGAGATTCTATATCATGATTGAACATAGAAGTAAATAGAAAAAGATTGTTATCTAAGATAGAAGTAAATAGAAGAAGCACTTATCGGGAAGGGGTTCAAGGAAATCAAGCCAATAAATCCATGCCAAGCACAAATGCTTATAGAAGAATATTGGCACAAAATCAAATTATTATGATCAAACATTAAAAACCCGAAAACTTACTCCTTGGAGTATTTTTCTTCTAGTTCTTTGTATTGCTGGTGCAGTACATGGCGTCCAGGAACTACAGTACTCTGAAGCAAGAAAATAAATACATTAAAATTTGTATCAAACTGATCATTTTTATTTCTAATGGAAATTAAGTTTTGAAAAAATGCCATGGACATATATTCCATGTTTCCGCCACATTCTAACTGAATCTTAAATAACAGACCTGCTTGCTTATGATTGCTCCAAGTTGACTGCCTCGAGGACGACTGTGAAAGTATTGCTCTGATTCCTCATCAGAAACTTTCTCAACAGATCCTTCCACTCTTACCTGGAAATTACAGTTCATTATATAGCCCATGAATCTTCATCATGGAAACATATCAACATGCTATAAATTTGCAACATTTAATCAGATTTTGTTCCACGCTGCAGTAAACTTTCAATTAATATAGGAAATTCAAAGTTCAATAAATCAAGTTATAGGTCTACAGGTCCAAAACAACTTTCCACATAAAACTGAAACATTTCAATTCATTGGACCCTATGGAGCATACATAACTATAAGTAGCAACCACCACGTATCAGCAGGATTTCAGATAGTTCAACACTGTTCACTCTGTTAGTTATGTCTTTTGGTTAACACACATAAGTACAAGTAGCAACCACCATGCATCAGCAGGATTTCAGATAGTTCAACAACTTTTCGCTTTCGCACCCTTGGGAAGGCATCCATGCATTGAGTGGAGAACTGGCATTATCTAACTCACCATCATTGGACTTCTCTCTCTCTCTCTCAATTTCTCACTCATACATACACACAAAGACACAGAGGAAAGTCTCATTCATAAGTATCGAACCGTTTTATCTAAAGTCACCATCTACCATATTTCCTGCTGACGCATGGTGGCTGCTGCTTGTAGTTATGGATGTTAGCTGAAAAGCATGCATGCATGAGTAAAAAACTGGCATCATCTAACTCACCATTACTGGACTTCTCTCCTTCTCACTCTCTCACTCATACATACACACAGAGACACAGAGGAAAGCCTCATTCATAAGTATCGAACCGTTTTATCTAAAGTCACCATCTACCATATTATTTTGATGATTATGTCTGCTCCACATCACTTCCAACAGCCTAAAGAATCAACAGCTGGAATTCAAGGTCGGTCACTAAACTAACTCAAGCTAGAAAAACAGTTATTCCATCCCTTCAATCCAACTTTACACTTGTCAATTGTTCCTATTTTACTACAACAGGGATGTGAGTGTTGGACATGGATGTGTACTTGGAGGGTCTTTGAATGGTCATATCTTCACATACCTATGTCCGCCTATGCGTCAGACATAATGTTGGATACTTCAAAAGAAAATAAAGAGCCAAAGTAACATAGAATTGTTCTACTTCTTGAAAATTGCAGCTGGTTGTAAACAGGGATAAAATACCCATATTTATAACAGAAAAAGTTCCAGTATTCAAAATAAAGAAAAACATATATAAAGGAGTTCAACAGTTAGCATGAACCACACTGAATCCTAATGTTCGATACCTTAGAAGGAACCTTAAAGACGTTCAAGATTCATTTGGCATGTTTCCCATCAAACAAAACTAGTTTAGAAGGGGAAATGATAAAGAATTGGCACTAGAATCGGTAATCTTAAATCAATAATTTGAGTCTTAGCATGCAGATGTTAGTCATATGTTCAAACATGAACCATGCTTTTGAGAAAAATCATCCTATAATTTTGACGTCAACTATAGCTGATTTACTTTGACATTTTTCAGAATGGACAAGCAAAAGCCAGAATCCGATGTACTACCTGTCGGTTAAGCCCATCCCAATAGAAAAGAAGTGCTGCATGAGGATTTTCTGATAATTGACGTGCCTTCTGACTTTCATAATTGGTGAACCTGCTTAAACTAAAAAACGTAAGAAATATCACAAACAATATGAAACAACATGATTTCATGACAGTAACAAAGGAACACTAACCAGACAAAACTATCCTTGTCAACCCCTTTTAGCAATACCATTCTCGATGAGCTGCAGCAGATGGTAAGATGGTAAATAAAGATGCATAAAAGGTCAATCGATAAACATTAAAATTTAAGTGCTGAAATAACACAATTAAAGTCTAAACTAAGCTGCTAACAGTCATCATCACCATATCTATTTCATTAAGAACTTATAGAAGTGAGGATATATGAATTATTTTCAAGATGAAACTTGACAAGGCAGTCATTGGTTTAAGCCAAATGTAAAATGGCAGAGGTCGATGAAGAGTACTAACAATCTAGCACCCATAAATTTGCATGAACTAACTTTGGGCACAAAAAATATCAAACAAAATGTAGATGGAAGAAGCAACAACCATTCACAACCTAAAGGCTACTCATTCACAGTTTTATCAGAAATAAAAATATATTAAAAGAATTTTACTAAATTTATGAAAACAACAGGATATAAGATTAACCAAGCGCATATTTTATACAAACAAACTCCTCCACTTGCTTTCAACATAATTTTATAATGTTAAATGCATAAAATTTTCATTATTAAAACATGACATACATTTTCTTACCACGTAGTGTCATAACCGTTCATTCTAAACAATTCACTCAGTTAGGGCGGCGAATCTTCATTACTGAAGTAATTTTTGTAATTTTAAAAACTTTAGTCAATATATTCATAAGTGCAAAATTTACTTTCTTAGTTCATTTTTTCCACAATTTGGGCAGTTTAATATGAGTGATTCTTCCATAAGAGATGATGCATGGAATTCACATTAGCATTTAAAATACATGTATGGCTAATAACAATCAAATTTCTACTGAGTGTTTTAAAATTACCTCAAATAATAAGCACGAATATCATATTTAGAGGAACAAAAAACAAAGTTCTTCAAAAAGTTTAGCCACTTTTTAAATAATTCCCAAATTTTCTTAAGGATCCCATTGGGAGCAGGTGCCCGCAATGCTCTTATTTCAGATCCATGCCTGAAGCGGAAATGAGAGTGCTTCCATTAGATAAGAGAGAGAATCTTATGAACATGTGTTTATTTCTTCATAATATTTACCCTTAGGATAGCAGAATGAATCCAAATTGACATGTTTTATGCGTTTAAAAAAGCAAGGTTCAAGAAAAAGAGAAAAGAAGTATGAATGAAGCGGAAACATTGAGCAAACCAAAGAAGCATACGGTTTTCCATCTTTTCCAGTGGTTGACAATGCCATAGCATTTGGTTCCTTTAAGTTGGCAGCCATCGCTTCATTAAACCATTTGCGGAACTGCAAGACAGTTTACATTTAGAAAGAAATAAATACCATAAATTATTGTGAGAAAATATGAATGAAAACAAAAGGTTTTTCAAATGAAGTAAAATGAAGGAACAGTATGTTTTTCTTGCATCCGTACCTGATCCAAAGGATCAGCCTGCACCTGCTCCTCAAGGAACTCTGGAGATATATAATTCTCTCTAAGAGCTGATATGTCGATTTGTGGAGGCTTTCCAATTCGAACACACATAGACATGCCTGGATATTGGGGAAGTTGAAGCTTA
The DNA here is from genome assembly GCA_039519145.1 of Kokia cookei. Taxonomy (NCBI): domain Eukaryota; kingdom Viridiplantae; phylum Streptophyta; class Magnoliopsida; order Malvales; family Malvaceae; genus Kokia; species Kokia cookei. The sequence continues at coordinate 21,661,235 of CM076902.1, forward strand.
TACTTTTCAGCTATAGCTGGCGGGACAAATCTACCACCTAGAAAGTGGTGAGGCCCAGAAAATTTCTTTGCACACAGTTTTGGAGCAGTCAAAGAAACCTTTCAAATTAGAAGATTTTAGTAGTTAGATATTTAATCTAAAGGGGGTGCATAAGTAAGTGTTAAAACAGAAAAAATGTTCCCAAAGAATCTAAGGCAGCAAAAAAGACATACCAACATGTCAGGTTTAATTCCATCACCACCAACATCACCCTCTTCAACATGCCATCCAGATGGAATATCTACAGACACAATAACAGGGGACTTTCGTTGCGCTTGATCATAATAATGTAAGTTAATAAGCTTCTTAATCAGATCATCAAAGGGTGGCCTTGGTGCACCTGTAAGGTTAGAAATGAATTTAGAGGCAGAATTCCCTAGTTCACAAAATTATCAAAAATAGAACTAGGATCATGAAAGATACATAAACCAAAAATGAGTGAACAAAAAGTAACCAGAGGCAATTTATGATTTAATGACATAATCTGATGGAACCGGTGAAAATAAGAGATAAAACCAGAGCAGAGATTGTATAGCTTTGCTTATTTATTAAATAAAATTGAGATATGTACATATCGATTTTGCATTAAAAAAAAATACAAAATTTCTGGTAGCAGTGATACAAAATAAGATCTTAAACTGTAAGACAACATTAATGGGGATGAATAAGATAATCATAACAGCATGACATCAAAATATTTTTGTTTCATCACTAAGAACATGCATAACATGAAGTTGAAAGAAATATATTAGAAAAAATAGTACAGGTACTAACTATTAAGTATTTACCATGAAATGAAAAGCCGAACATAGCATCCACTAGAATGTCAAAGTCCTTTGACAAGTCCATAGGCAACTCATCAACTGACAAGAAAGGGATTGACAGAGATTCCAGCTATGGTACCAACAGATTGAATAACAACAACTAAGATAAACCATATTGTTTATTGTTCAATGTTCAATAACATTACACTTACAGCCCTAACTAGCATCATACCTGAGTGACAAGACCAGAATAAAGGGGTTTCTGAGTTCGCTTAGGATAACACACAAATGGCTTATACCCAAAGTGATATAAATGACGAGCAGCAACCAGACCATCACCTCCATTGTTTCCCGGACCACAAATAGCAAGAACACGGTTATACTCGCTTGGTTTATAAACCTGTAACAAGAAAAGCTCCTTTTGCAGTTGCAAACTTAAAAAAAGAAGGAATAATCTTATATAACCTCAGAGCATAATTGTCAACTGAACTATAAATGCTTGTCTAATACATCCTAGGAGAAGCCAATTCAATATGTCATGTAGGAAACTTGTTATAGCAAACTAAGAAAAACTTAAAAAAATGTGAAATTCGTAACAAGGAAAACTCCTTTTGTTGTTCCGCACTGAAATAAGGTATAATCTTACAAAACCTGGAGCATAATTGTCAACTGAACAATATATTTGAGTATTTGACATCCTAGGAGAAACCAATTCAATGTTGTGTCGGAAACATGCTCAGAAAACTCAGATAAACTTAAAAACATGCGAATTTTGCATGAATTAGTATATAGAAACCAGAAAAATTCAGCAAAACGAAATGAAAACTGGTACTAGTCATTATTACCTCAGCAATCGATGTGGCAACGCTTAAACCAGCCAATTCCTGATAATTCACATAAACTCAAACCACTCAAGCTTTAAAACAAAACCCGAAAAGAAAGAAATAGAAAAATAAAACAATGTAAATTGAAGAATTAAAAAAAAAAGCAACTTAACTAACCATGAGCTGATCAACACTAAAACCAAGAGGGCCCATGAGAGTCTCATCAATCTCAGCAGCCTCTCTTTGGGTTAGGTAGGAAATAGAACCTTGGTTTTGAACGGAAGAAGCCATTAATCCCGCCACCTCACCGGGCTTCGAACAAAACACTCGGATAGCAGGGCTGGGAATTGGAGCCAGAAAACCCTGTAAAATAAAACAAAACTTGGGTTTTAAACTGGAGGAAGAAGGAGACGTAAAGAGAGAGAGAGAACGAAAATGAGGAGGTTTAACCCAAGAGAAGCGATTCGATGGTTTGGGTTTGTAAATGGAAGGAGAGCTCCTATAATAATAAGCGAGAGAGACCGGTGCTTGGCTGAGAAGCGAGCATATCATTTTTCTGCTTTTGCGTAACAGTCCCCTCATTCTTGTTTATTTTTCCTATTTTTTTTAATATTATCAGCTTTTTATTTGCGAGTTTGATAACAATAACAATAATAAACCAAATATAAGTTGGCAGTGTAGTTTGTATAAATTACTCTCTGAATTTGGGTTGATTCAATTCAGTTAAATTATTTTTGAATTTTTCAATATTAATTTCATTATAGATAATTATTATATATGTTTTTTTTTTATATAATATCTAAAATTATCATTAACTTTTAAATAAAAAAATAATATTTTTTAATGTGTTCGAACTCTCGTCTATCAATGCATTCTTAATAATTTAATCTATATTTTTATCTTAATTTATATTGATGATAATATGAACTTTTATGTATGCTATTTCAAGAAAGTATAGAACATTGACAATTTGTTTTTTCTTTTAATTATATACATATTATTCGAGTTTTTATACCTATTTCGAAAATAAATTATCAAATAAATATGATATATTTAAATAAATACACAATTAACCATGCACCATATATAAGAAAACTAGCAAAATATATATTTTATATATTACTAATATAAATGTTTATTAATATTCAATTATTTTTTAATAATAAAATGAATTACTGTATTTGAGTATTTTTTTTTTACTTTTTTTTTTTTTCATTTTTTATAAAGGAAGAGGGATTGGATTTCAAATTTTCAATCAAATCGCAACAAATCAATCTCTACATGATTAACTAATACCAGATCGTAATAATAATCCTATATATATTATTAATTTAATAATTTTTCCTCATTATACTTTATATTTTTATTGATTTTGAGGGATTAAGATGATGTTTGATAAACTAACAAAATTTAAAATACTGATTTTATCAAAATAAATAAATATTAAATATAATTACATTATTTGATAATTTTAAAATTAAAATATTTAAAATATCTGTTCATTTTTTCTTAATTTTTGACAAGGTACACACTTTACACACACGTGTTTAAACTTGAAATCTTTAAAATAAACAACATCTTCTTTTTCACGAGAACTGCTTATTAGGTTCATAATTATAAAATATATTTAAAATATTAAATAATTAGAAATATGAATGGGACAAGCCTTTAAGACTTAACAATTAAAATTCTCAAATTAATTTAAAAGTATTATGCTTTTTATAATGATAATATAGACTAGTACATATATATATATATTGCCCAGTTGGCATTCGAAAATAAACAATAATCAATAAAAATATGCTTTTCTCTAAGCTTCTACGGCATTCTCTTCCTCTTGATAGCATAAATCCTTTTCTTGTTTAGACAAAATATGCTTTTCAATCCTCTCCAGGAAGCTCAGCATCATCTCTAACCCATTTTCATCTGAAAAGTTAAAAGAAAAGGAATCAGATTCTATCAATCAAATCAGTATAAGCAACAATTACCCTAAAGCAACAATTTTGCACAGAGATATTCAAAGTTACTATTTCGTGAGGGTGACTTTTACGTATATTATTCTGATTCAACTGAGAAGATTGAAGAAAAAAAGGGATGGAAATAGAATAAGAGAAGGTACCAAAACGGGGAATAGTGTGGCCCTTTGGGTGATGAATGACAACAGGATCTACACACGATTCCAACAGCTCCAATCCATATGGTTTCAGGAAATCATTCTCTCCTGCATACATTTATAAACCACTTCAATTCAATCACAAACTAATTTAATATATACTTGTGTTAAATGTATATACATAATGGACCTTTATTTTATTACGTCATAATAAATATCTTTTTTTGGGTTTTATTTTTCTTTTTATTGTGTTTTATGGGACCAATTTCAAAAAAGCTCAGCTCAAGTTAGAAATGTTTACGAGCTGAATCCTAACAAAATTTTAAGCTTGATTGATAGGTTTGATCTCAACTCGATTCGAAAAATGAGTCGGTTTGGATAAAATTATTAAAATTAGGATTCAACCTGACCCATATTAATTTTTTTAACTTTATTTTTTATAGAAAAAATATAATACACTAAATACACTAAAAATATTAAAATAAATGTTTCCCAACAAATTAAAAATAAATTTAAAAAGTCTTTATACTTAAATAACATTAAGATAAATGCAACTTAACAAACAAATACCTCTAAAATAATAGCAAAATTAACAAAAATAAATAAATATTATACAAATCCAAATATTAACAATAAAATAGTAACAAAACAATGGCAAAAAGTAAAAAAACAGCAACAAAACACGAAAAAACAGCAAGAATTTTTTTATTATAAATTCAAGTCAAGACAGGCCAGACTCAAACCAAAAAATCTTACCTAAAGTCGATTCACTTTCTAAATATATATTATTTTCTATTTAAAGCTATTTTTCAAATTTATATTTTTATTCCAACCTCATTTTTTGAACACAACTTCAGGCATAAACAACTCTATGTCTAAGAGTACAAAATTTTCTTTCACCGAAGGATTAATTATATTACCGACAAATAAAGATTAGAATTTCGGTAACATTAATCAAATTAAAAACACAGCCACCACAAAAATCAAAACCTAACTTTCAAAGATTCAATCCAACGGTTAAAGCAAGACAGATCACGTGCTGCACATGGAAACTACGCTAGTCCCACTGTACGTTATTTTTTATAAACTTATTAGGCTCCGTTGTTTTTTATTGAATTACTTAATTACAATTTAATATATTATTTTTAATGAATTAAAAAATAAGCAATTATATATATTCCAAACTTTTGGGAAATAAGAAAGCAATTTGTACCTAAAAAGTGAATAGATGGGCAGTGGATGGGGGAAGAATAAGCGTTTTCTGCCACAGTTAGGTTCTTGAATTTAGCCCCCCCAATTATTATCAAATTCTTTATTTGAGGAACTTTTGTAAGCGCCAAACCCTGCAATAATGGCCAAAAACCCACCAACGTTGCATGATTCCTGATACCCTTATTTCCGGCTCCAAAAAAAGGTTTAAATATAATAAATAAAACCGAAAACATGAAGCGCAATTTCATACGCACCTTCGCCTGCAATCCGGGCAACCCACCCGACAAGATGGCTCCCTGTATGATTACTCAACAGTTTAAAATGAGTTTGTTGTTTGGATGAATAGAAAATAAATTGAAAATCGTAAAAAGTTTCCTTCAAATTCTCGCCAAACAAACAGGCAAACAAACCTGTGAAAAACCTAGGAGGCCATCGAAAGGTCCTTGTTTAATTATAATATCTTCGATATAAGCAAGACATTCGTCAAAATTTGTGTAATCCGTAAATTCCTACAATATAAAATAAATCCAAAAAAAGAAATTAAATCCATGTTTGTATCGATTTGGAAAAACCGATGGAAATAAGGAAAGAAAAACGTGGGATTGTTATCTGAATTTTTTTTACCTTATTGAATTGAAACCACTCGTAATAAGGAGAATCGAAGATCCCTTCGACATCGGATTTCCCCTGGGCTGGAAACGGCGCATCTGGGTAAACGATATCGATCTTTTCCAACACCGATTTAGGCCATTTGGTCTCTATCTGTGTCTTGAGAATCGCTCCACTTGTTCTAAATCCATGGAGGCCAAGAAATCTGGGTTTCCTCACAATCCCAGCTTCACTTCCCATTTTCCCTTTACCAAATTTTTCAAAGAAAGAAAAATCTAAAGTGTAGCCTAAGTAGCTTTTTTTTGACGAGGATTTTCAAATTTGGGCTGCTGGAATTTATAGGGCGAAGGTCGAGGAGGTAAGAATCTCGCACGCGTCAAGCCGAGTTAAGACGACGAGTAAAACGGCTAATCTTGTGTTTCAAACCATAATTTGGAAGTCAAAGAGAAAGTGGGGTTGTGGAATTGAGGGTTTGTAAAGTTGGAATATATATATATATATATATATATGTATATGGAAGCTTCGTTTTTATAAATTGGTTTATTGAGTTAATTGAGGTAAGAGTTAAAAGATTACTCGGTGTAATTGGACTGGTATAATTAGAATGATGGTACTGTTGATAATTGGTTGGTAGTTTATTGTAATAGTTGGGTTAATTAATCGATTTGATGAACTGATTTTATTAACGGTTTATTTAAATGTGTTTGGTAAAAATTAATTTAAAGTTGATACGTGTAAAATGATAAATAAGAATATGACACATTTTATTGTTAATACTTTAGTTTTTATTCGGTGAAATTATTGAAATAAAATATTATTACCAACAAATTAAAACATTCATTATGGAGATTAATTAATGAATATTTTCAAATTTTAAATAAACAAATCTTTTAAGTTTTTTATTTGTAAATATTAATCTTATGAAAATTGATAAATATTAATAGTGTATCAATATAATTCTAAATTATATTCTTAATGATAATTATGTCATATTCTTAGTATGTAAATTGAGATAATTATATCACACTCTGAATTTGTCAAGCAACATATTTCAATTAATATAAAGTTGCATAAGTAATCATTTTTCACAAGTAAAGTGAAAATAAATTACGAGTACATAAATATTCAAGAATGAATAGGTTCGAATGAAAATTTCTCGCAGCAGTGTTGATTTTTGTAGATTCACGATGGAGTTTTTATTTTCATTTTTGAAATTTACTTTGGACTTTGGAAGTGAAAGTGAAAATGAGAGAAATGAAGGCTACTGATATTTTGATACCCCTATTAGGTTTGAGAGCATGTGACAAAAAGAGTAATTTTTGAGCAAGCACGATCATATATATCATTTCACATATATAATTTTCAATCAACGGTTGAAAAAAGTTACTCATCTTACCATTTTTTTGTTTTGGAGGTAACTTAACAAGTTCTTGCAAAAGCTTTATTCATCAAACGTTACAATTAGAGGGTTTGATTACCCAATCATCCATTTGTGCCCAAATCAATTAAAAAATTATCAAAACTTTGCTTACCAAACACCCCCAATAATCCAAAAAAAAAAGATTCCATCTTATATCAGAATAAATTTCGACTAAAATAATTTATGGATCTTGTATCTAAAGAGATTTAGAGTCACAAATGATGTCCAAAACTCAAAATTCATGATCCCTCGACTTTGTATTAACAATTCGAGGTGTTCATGAGTCGAGTTTAAGTATAATATTAACACGCTTTATACTTATTCAAACTTGGATCGGGTTAGCTCGAAATATGAGTTTAAAATTTTGTCCAAACCTACCAAAATTTGTAGATGACTAACTCAAACCATTTTAGATATGCTCATATTATTTTTTGAAATTTTAAAAATATTTATATTATTCTTAATTTAATATTTAATAATATTTTTTTTATTAAAATTTTATATATAGGCATCTTAATTTTTAATATTTGCATTATAATTTTATATATTATTATAGATTTATTTTTGTGTGTTTTAAATTTTATATATATAACATAATATAATATATTACAAAAATTGAAAATAGGCCAAGTTTGGCTCGAGCCTGAGTTAGTTCCATATTTTAAACGAGCCTAACTTTTTTGTTTAAATCCTTTTTTTTTTCATAAGGTGAGCTAGAATAACTTGCTCAAGACCATTTTTCAAACTTAATATTTTTGTTCAGACCCTCCCAAGTTTCGAGCAAGCCTTCGAGCTTGGGTGGGCAATAATCTGTCATAATTTGATATGCTAATTTTAGGGCTCTCTCGAGCACTTGATGAATTTGTTCTCAAGCAATTTATGAGTTTTTTTCAATTTTTTTGTTGATTTTTAATGTTTAGTATTAATGATAATTTTTCTTTTCTTTTAATTCTTTTGAGACCCAAATTGGCAAAATTATGCCATTGGAAGTCTAATGGTTGATTTGAGTGTCTGTAGGGGGATGACTAGGTCGAACCTTGAGGTAAACATCAATTGTTGTAGGTGTCACGACACTAACCCTCCATCCCCTCAAGGGAGCAAAACTTCAACGAAAAACCAATCTGGAGTAGTCTACCAAGGATGTCGCAACACTCGATGTGTTTTATCGTGATATCGAGCCCCAATGTCTTGACTCCAAGCTAATGGTTGACGTGAAGGAGCATAGGCCACTATTAAGGATGTCGAGCCAAGATCGTGCCTACTATCGAGGATGTCACAACACTAAAGCTTCGATGTTGCGACACTGAAGTTTGACGAGGTGAAAAATGTTGCAGGGACAATTTTGTGTCCAACATTAACTCAAGTAAACTCATGCACTCCAAGGACTTTTTTTTTTTTTTTCAAATGTTAGGGTTGTAAATTTTTGGCTCCATCCTTCTGCCGAAAAAAAAAAGCCTCTTATCATCTTTTTAGGTCTTATCCGTTATTCCTTTCATTATATTTAGGTTTTTAGGTTTTGATATTGTCAAATATTATGAAGTAAGAAATTAAGAAAAATAAAGAGAGAGAAATAAGGGAAAAGAAAAAATAAATTAAAAGAATTAAAAATTATTTTTAAAAGTTTATATGATGTGATAATCTATTATTGATTGGAATCTTTTTTCACAGGTATAACATATTGGTTTAAAATGAATAGAAATAATAGTTTAGATACCACTTGTAACAAAAAAAAAAGTTTAAGTACTAACTTGAAAAAAAATGTATAACTTAGATACTAATACGTAAGTTAAGCCTTTTTTTTAAAAAAAAAAAAAGAGTTAATGATTTGACTAACAATTAGACTAATAGAAATACAAACTAAAAAAAAGAAACTTAGGTACCAAGATAAGAAAATAGATATACTTTAAGTATCAATTTATAAGTTAAAAGAAAAAAAAAAAAGTACAAACAAATAAAAAGATTTTAACTTACAACACAGTATATTACCATTTTTAATTAAAGCTTAATTTATTTTATATTATTTTTTCTAATATATTTTTTTTACATGATTTTAATTTTTCATGTAGTTTTTAAAATAAATTTTGGAAATTTTCACCCATGTGTACAGTCGTTTTTAGAATAAATTTTAAAAAATATCCGATAAAACTGAAATTTATAAATTTTTAAAATTGTGAAGACTTTAACTTTGGCATAAAATCAAAGATTTCGTTCACGGCATAATCTAATTTGGATTTGGTTTAGATAATTGGAGATTATCTTCATGTTTTAGGTTTATCACTGTTTTCTCATGGGTTTTTCTATATAGATAATACAAAAAAAAAAACATTTATAAAAATGAAGCATGTTGCAGATTATTTACGGAAATTATATGTTTTTTACAGTAAATTTAGGCTGCCAATGTATTAGGTGACATTAGCCTCAAAAGTAATCCATCATCATCGAATTTTTTTGGTGAAAAAAAAAATTATATTTTAAGTGGTATCATCACATTGTGCAACACAAAATTATGAGTTTTTTTTAAATATTGAATAAGTATGGTAGGAATATTAATCTTTTTTTAAAATGGTGTCGTTTGATACATTGAAAGCATTTATGTAAATTATAAAAAAAAACATTGGAGTAAAAAAAAAATGTTGAAAAAAAGGGGTTAGGGGGCTTTAGGAGATGGGCTATCATGACCTATTGGTCATGTCGACAAGAGGGTGTTAGGTCAGATTTTCTCGAGCGGAGGGGTGTCTACAATATCATCATCGCATGCGCCTTTTTTGTCGATATTATTCGAAACCTCATCAAGATCGGGTTTATTAAAATCCTTCCTATGGTGATCGGAACCATCATCATTATCGGGTCATTCTTCACTATTTGCATCGATACCAATCACCAATGTATGTATTTGTAAACGGAGACTCATATTAGGGTTATTATACACAATAGGAGCATTGTGTGGATTGCAGCCTGATGTCGATGTCGCTCCATAATCACACGGTTCTACCCACCCAACATTCAAATCAAAGTCAAACCCGTGTACAGAAGATCGCCTATCCACGAACGCTCTCGAAACCTCTATATACGGGTCATGAACTCCACGTTGTTGATTTAATGGAGTGATATTTTGTATTGGCTCAACATCTATTAACTCAGCAAACAACTCAACTGATCAATGTTACCAGACGAGCAATACTGCGATCATAGTCTCCACATCGTCATCCTCTACAAATTGCATATCCCTATATTTGCACGGATTTGACGAAAATGAAAATTAGTAAAATAGTCTGGACATCTTCCTCCCACAACGTCAAGCGATTTTCGCACCAACCTTTTGTTTGATTTTATCAAGTTTTACACTATTGTTAAATCTCATTCCTATTTACTAGCACGATTCAAATATAAAACCAACTTCTGTATGATAAATTACTATCGAAGTGGACCATGAAAAATTGATTATTCATCTTCTATACTAAATCTATAAAATAAATTTAAAATAAAAATATACTAGTTGCCATTAAAACAATTCATAAACATTTTAAAGCAGTAAAAAACCTTTTATCAAATAATATAATTCGTATCTCATAGTAGAAATTTTTATCAATATATAGTCACGTAATTATATGTAATAGTAAAATAAAATGAAATTACAAACTAATCTTATGAACTCAAACTTAATTTCTGAAGTTAAAAAAAAAACTTGATTTTTAAAATGAAAACAAATATTCTTAATCTTCAATCTTGATTTCTAATAGTTGCAGGGATCCAAGTTTAAGACTTTTGTCAATGTTTCAAACTTAAGATTTCTCCCGTTTAACTTTAACGACTCAATTTTTTTCACTTTTGTTTTTGTTTCGGATTTGATAAACAACAAATTTGTTTTTTGGGGTTGAAAGGTGGGTTTGAAATACAAATTTGATGCTGCCACACTGTCAGACAACACCCTCTACCAATGTGACTACTCAATCATGGCACCCAACATTTCCAATTTTTTTTTTTAATTTAAATTGATGCCGTTAATGTGTCAAGCAATATCACATTAAAAAATATTTTTTTGATATTTTTGTTGTATTTGTTAAGTATTTAAAGGAACTTTATAATTTTTCGGTATTATTTGACAATGTGAACCTAAAAAAATTGTTTTTTTTCACTTGGTATAATTAAGTGATGATGAATTTCTTTTCGGATTTGTGCCGCTTGATACATTCACAGCCTAAATTTACTGTAAAAAAGCGTATCACATGCGTAAATGATCTACAACATGCCCCTTTTTTAATTATTCTTTTGCATTATTCATGTAAAAAAACCTGTTTCCTCACATAGGAGGAAAAGGCGCATGGGAATCTATAGGACGCCATCACCTAAAAATTGCTAGTTCGACTTCCTAAGATTTAATAAACTAAAATTACTTCTCTCTCCCTTGGTTTTTTTCCTTTTTTAAATCATCATAGAATCATGTGACTCACGTCAGTCACATAAAGTTGGGATTATTTTACTAAGGTTTAATATAACATTTAGTACTTGAACTTGACATTTTTTTCTAATATGATACCTAAACTTTTTTTGACTCAATTTGGTACTTGAACTTGACACTTTTTCCTAATTTGGTGCCTAAACTTTTTTTTGGACCCAATTTGGTACCTGAACTTGGCATTTTTTCCTAATTTGGTACCTAAGCTTTTTTTAGATTCAATTTGGTACCTATATTTATTGAATATTATAGATATTACACAAAACAATAGCGGTGTTGAAAAACTTTTTGTTATGCTACAAAAATATTATCAGTTTTAGAGAAAATTCATGTTAAAAATAGGTATTAAGCTATGCTTAACGAATTAATTTTAAAAAAATTATATACCAAATTAGGAAAAAGAGTCAAGTTAAGGAATCAAATTAGACCCCAAAAAGATTAAGTACCAACTTTAAAAAAGTGTCAAATTTACGTACCAAATTAAGGAAAAGTGTCAAGTTTAAGTACCAAATTGAACAAAAAAAAGTTTAGGTACCAAATTAGGAAAAGTGTCAAGTTTAGGTACCATATGTTATATTAAGCCTTTTACTAACACACCAATACTAATTTAATTAATTGGTAAAAGTATCACGAAATTCTTATACAAAGAGTCGGATCATATTTTGCCCCTTCGACTAAAAAAATGGACAAATTAGTCCTTGTATGTTAGATCAAAGAATAAACTAGTTATTTTATTAAAAGTTCTATCCATTTCTACTGTTAAAAATTGGTCATGTATGTCATCATGATATACATATGATGCATCACGTGTAATTGTTTGGTTATATGTTAGTTACACAGATTTTTTTAACAGTAGAAATGGATGCAAATTTTAACAAAAATGATCGGTTTGCTCTTTAATCTAACGTTTAGGGACTAGTTTGCTCACTTTTGAGTAAAGAGAGCAAAATGTAATCTGACTCCTAGTACAAGACTTTCATTAAACTTTTACTTGATTAATTTAAAATAATGGTTAAAATTTGCTATTAGTCCCTATACTTTACAAAATTTATTGATTTAGTCTCTATACTTTAATTTGATCAATTTTAATCTTTGTATAGTTGTACATTTTGAATTGTTTAATTTTATTCTTTGTACTTTTCAAATTTTCAATTTTTTGTTTATTTAGTTAAATTCAATTACTAGTCTTGCATTACGTGTCAGGTTGTGTTTTTTCTCCATATTTTTCCAGTTAGGTCCTTCCAAGTTCCTATATTTTTTGAATTTTAAAATTTCAATCTTGCGCAAATGAAAGTTTCTAATAATTGGATTTTTAGTGACTAATATGTGAAAATAGCAAGCTGACATGACATTACACATATGATAAAATATTTGCGCATTAGATTTCAAAAACAATATAACTTAATGAATTTAACAATTATCGTTTGGCGAGAACTAAAATATTAAAATTGAAAAAGTAAATGGACTAAAAACAACCAAATTAAAGTATAAAGACTAAATCCACAACTTATGTAAAATACATTAATTAATAGCAAAATTTAACCTAATAAAATAATTATTTGATACACAGGCGATAGGGTTTTTTAATTTTACAAACGACGTAGGGTTTTCAAACTTTTTCTTTGCGCCATTCCATTTCTTTCTTTTGTTCTTGATTAAACGACGGCGACGTCAACTTTAATGCTGGTCGTCGACTATCAGTATTCCTTCCCCTTAATGTTTTATATTCAATTTTTATTTTCTTTTATATTTTGATTTTATTTTAGTTTTTATCTGCCTATGTGGCATGTTTTTCCTCTGCCTTATGGCACATTTTCGTCTACCTTTGTGGTAGATTTGCTTTCGTGGATAGTTTTCTCACAACGCTCGACTCTGATTTGCGATTATCGATGGTCTTTCAGTAATTTGATCCCCTTTTATGGTTCATTTGCCGATGCAGTCAAATCTATTTTATGAAACAGCCTGCAAGATTGTTGGTTTCATTCACCACTCCTACTTCGATCTTTAAGCGTGTAGGTGGATAGAGACAAGGAGTTTTGTTTCTTGCTTCATTTCTCCAGTGTTTCATCTCATTCCTGTTATTGCAGCTCAGTGGATGTGTTTTGCTGATCTGATGTTTCGTTTTTTAGTTTTTTTAGTTTTTCTTTGTTTTGTTATTTTTTTCTTACATTTCAAATTCGTTTGAAATGTTTCTCTATTTTAATTTTTAATAAATTCAGAATTTTACAAACGATGTCATAGATGACCATGTGTCTCATTTATATTTTTTTATTTTTTATCAACCTCTGTGAAATTAAAAATCTTTTCTAACTTTTGTATAAAATAATTATCAAATTTAAAATGAATAATTATTTATTACACAAATGATGATAATTTTTACGAATTAGAAAAACGCTTCCGAGTCAAACTGCATTAAACATTATCATTAATTTTTTTTAAAAAATAGCATTAAAATTTAATAGGTAAATTTGTTCATAATTTAATTTTTATTGTGATTGAAGTAAAAAAATATTTGAATTTTAAAGTAGACAAAATATAATAAAAGCAATGTTTTGATTATTTTTGGACAGTCAAGATGGAAATTTAAGTTAGTCAAAATATTTTTGAAAAGGGTGGCCAAATTTAATTTCCGGAAAAGACCAAGACTCCTACCCCCTTACATCAGCCATTGTAACTGATATTTTATTTTCCGTCTGCAGAAAACATGAAAATTCTACGGATTTTAACGTCATTTAGGATGTCACCAGAAGAAAAGTGTGAAGTTGCGCAATTTTAATGTTTTGTTTTGACCGTTGTTATGCAAATTCTTCTTTTCTTTTTTTAAGTCACCTGCATGGAGTTAAAATAATAATAAAATATATGTTTGGATTCAAATGAATTGAAAATGAAAAATAATTATTAAATATATAATAGATGTTTAAAATTATTATTTTTACGAAATTATTAAAATTATGTCGAATTATAATTTTATTAATAAAAAAAATATGTATCATAAATTACTATTATTATTCATGAAATAAAACCCTTCCATACATGGTTTTTGTATTATGGATACAAGCTAAGCTAATCCTTGTGATGGAAGTCATGGAAAAGAGTTGAAACCCAAAAGCCACGTCCAAAGAAAAACTGTTTACTCTTTGACTATGAATGAGCCAAGTGGAGCTAAAAGCTTCGGTGGAAAATAATAATTTCAGTTGCCAAAACGCACCACAGGAGGTGTGTCAAAGGGAGCTTCAGTTGATGAAATTGTGCTTTAAAAAGTAGACGCATCGGAAGTTTGCCAAATGGAAGTAATTTAATATTTTAATTTTTGGTAAATACATGCAACTTTGAGTTCTTTTCTGGACAATTAATTTATGTATAATTAGGTGTATAGGTATTTACTCAATTTAAAGTTGGGATTTGATTATTGTAGCCTTTTTGCTTTTCCTTTTTTTCTCTCTTGTGGATAATTTTGTGACAGCATAGCCCTTTTTTTTATACAAAACTTTATTTTTTATTATTAATTATGAAAATGATTTAATTTAGAGATTATGTAAATAAATGATTCGATTTTTTCTGTGTTTTTCGGTGTCATTAGACACACCGATAATATTGGCCTCCATCATCGGTCAATGATTATTTCAAAAAAAATTTAACGGTGTCGTCTGATAAATTGACGGCATTACACTGAAGTGTGATTGTATAAACCATTCAAGGAGTTGTCGAATTAATTACCCTTTTTATATTAGCTAAAAAAAGATAAGAGGCATCTTTTCGGTCAATCTAAAATAGATAATTGCTTCATCTGAATTTTTTATATAATCATACTTTCATCAATTTATTAAACGGCACATTCATTTAAAAAAAAAAAAGACAGATCATTTGGGGCCAGTGCCACCTGTGTGTCTGACAACATCGACAAATACTATAAAAATCGAGTCATTTACATACATAATGTTTAAATTAGGTCTTTTTTATAATTAATAAAAAAAAAATTGGATTACTTTTAAGAAAAAAGTCCAGCATAGCAATGTCTTTTGAGATTTTATTTTGGTTATTTTAAATATTTAATTAGATATGGGGTAGATGGGCATGCGTGGATAGAAAACTAAAGTATTTTTTTTTTATTGAAAAAAAGGTAGAAAAGAACAGTTGGTCTGGGATCATGAAAGAATGGTAGAAAAGAAAAGTTAATTAGTTTCCAAATTATGAGTTTCGGTTTTAAATTAATTTTTAGACTCTAAAATTTTCAAATTCAGTCATCAAGTTCTTCTATCATACTTGAATACGATAATACATGTTTTTAGGTTAACTGCATCAACGTCTCTTACTTATCAATCGAAATTTAAATTAATCTTTAAGTTTTAAGATTTTCTAATTGAGTCATCAAATCATTTTGTTGGCTTAGTCATCAAATTTACACGTTAAATGTTCATTTGAGCTTAACGTGGAGCATGTTTAAAACACGCTGATCAAATTATAAACATGTATGTACCTGCCACGTAAATAATTTGGATATAAAAAACAAACGATATCAATAAAATTTAGGAGGGTTAGTAAGTGCCCACATACATCAAATCTAAATTATCCATGCATTGGTTACATAAATGTTTATAAGTTGACTCGTATAATTTAAATCCCGAACATAAACCCCAAAACATAATCTTTCAACTAATTCTTATTTGAAAATACAATTCAAATCAATTTTGTTGAACGGCAGGAATAAATCCCGAAATAGAATTATTTAATTCATTTTGTTTCACGCTATCGTTACCGTATCTAATTTCACTAACCCCATTATTTTTACACTAACCGTAAATAAAACATTAGCTTGAAGAATAGATTCAGACTAAAAAAATACCAGTTTTGCATTCAAGACTTAAGTCTACTACGACTAAACTTATTTTTTAATTACGTAATATATATTATACTTATATTTATATATAACTTATAACATATAAAAATAGTTTTATATAATATTATAGTGCAAACAATTTCAAATATATGTTAAATTACATACATTTTAAGACTTGCTTAGAGTGTAATTAGAGTTTTTGTTTAGCACTTAGATGCAAGGGTGAAAGGTGTAACCAAAGAGGGTAGGTATTGTGGACCTAGGCTTTAATCTAAAAAATCATGCCACCTTAAGTAATGAATTTATTTCAAATTTGCGTAAATCAACTTAAATCATTGAAAATTGAGAATCTCAATGAAAAATTTCTAGGACACCAATGATAGACACAGGTAGGTTGGCAAAAAAGCAACAAACGAAAAGAAGAGGCAGAAGAAAACTTTCTGATAAATGCTCCCTCAATTTGATTACACAAAACTAAATAATTACAAACGAGGTGCGGTACAAATAAAATTATATCGACGATTTAAATTCAAGCATATCTATAAGAATTTAAACTCTTCGTGTAATCTTATCCTTAAAATTACAAAATTATCTGATAAAATATAAGTGATTAAAGTGTTTACATTTTCACCGGATTTCAAGCAAACGAGCCTTGAATCTTTCCGGTCCTGGCAGGCTAAGCAACCCCAAATCATCCATAAAAGCAACCAAGGTTATTAGTGTGCACCTTGGTCACAAGCTTTTGTACAGAGCCCACGCCACAGGCACGTGTCTTAGCTCTCCTTGGCTAAAAGGTATAATATCCTATTTAGTCCCTTTAAAATTTAATTATTCAACGTAATTCTTTTTAGCTTTTTAATAATATGGAAATTTTATGTTTTTGATCAGTTTCAAATATTAATAATTCAATTTCAACCATTTTATCTTAAATAATTTTAAATTTGACCCTTTCAAATTTTTTAATTTCATTTCGACCCCTTCAATACAAAGTTCCGGATCGCCTATGATTTAAATTTGAAGTACTCGTCATATGCAATGTGGCTCTTTAGTCTCACTATACCTTAAATTTAAAGAGCTAATAATGATACCCATAGATCACTCGCAAAATAAAATTAACTTTCCGTAAATCCTAAACTTTGATACTTACAAAATACTAATGAATAATTAATCAACTCAATCAATTATAAAAGCATCTTTCAAAACCTACGCAAATTCATCTACAAAACTATCGATCTCAACTTTCTTTAAATAACCAATCTATCTATTTTAATAATAGTACCAGAGTTAGGAAGAAAAAAGAGCAATCCCCTAAATCCAACTCCTTTTTCTAAATGGGCTCAAAACATTATTTGCCTGGTCAAAGTCATATGGTAATTTCTAAAATTTTTAATTATATTCTTTTTTTTTTTTTGGTAAATTACTTTTATTTTTTAGAATTTATAAATTTGTTTTTATTTTTAATACATATAGATACCTCATGTCACTTTATAATTATATTGAAGTGTTACACGAAACATTCTATTTACGTCACATTTCAGATATTTTATCAAAAGTGGATAAAATCGATTAATAAAATGTAACTTGAAGTGCCATTCTAATAAAAAAAAGTTTAAATACTAAAATGAAAAAAATAAAAATTTTACGAGACAAATATACTTTAAACTTTTTAATTAAAGCCAAATTTTTTAAAAAGTAATTGTATTCAAATGCAAAAAATAATTCATAGCTAAAACGGTTGGAGTTGAACATAAAAGTGAGGACAAAAATGGGCAGTGGAGTAAAGTAATAGAGACTTGACCTTCCTAACATGATAAAATTTTAATTTAAGCTTTTTATAATTTATAAAATTTAAAATTAATAATAATAAAATTATTTTAACCCCTAAAAATAAAAAAATAATTTAATCTTTTAAAAATTATAAAAATATAACCTATTAAAATTATGTAATTATATTTTGCTACTTCATAAAACCCAACACAAGCCACAAATATAATAATTTATTCCGTTATTCTATTTTATGTGTTTGAAATTTTTCATATTTTTTATTAAGTCATTTTTATATTTATATTATATATATTTATGTTGTATAATTGTGTTTACTAGTATTTTTTATATAAAAAGTTTTCAAATCATTTTCTCAAGTTTGATTCAAATCTATTTTATTATTTAATTTAAAAATAATTTTATAATCAAATTTTAATATACTATATTTTTATGATCAAATTAAAAAAATAGAAAAATAACAAAATAATCATTTTTGTAATACTTAAACAATATCAATTTTATGAAATAGATTTAGTTAAATGATGAACATGATTGACACGGTTGCATGATCCCTATTTTGTATATTGATCCCTAACTTTTATAAATGTTATAATTTGATTCTTATTTATTTTCGAGTCAATTTTAGAGCTTTCGTAAGTTAAACTTAGATTCAGTTTTATTTGTTATGAATGATATATATATAATTGTATGTTATTTGATATTCTTGAATTTAGTTTTTTATGTAACTATTCCATTAATTGCTTTTAATCATTAAATAAAGTATAATATCAAGTTGGGCTAAATGCATACATTTTTTTTAAGTACAATGAGCTAAACGAATATATCACGTTATTTAAAAATTTCACATTGTTGATTAAGTTTTAGCTCAATTATTATGAGCATTATTGCCAATGCAGGAGGACGTGGGTTCGAGTGTGCTGAAGTGCATTATCCTCTTATTTATGGGTTGGGAAGAGGTTATGTCTAGTTTTAGGCATTCTGTCAAAAAGAGTAAATATGATTAAAACCTATAGTGAGATTATTAAAAAAATACCACATCATAGTATAGTACGAGACTAATAGTAGAATTTTACCAAATAAATTTCATATTGGGCTAAAATATCCACAAGCCTTTTTTGAGCCCAATTGATCTAAACATTTCACGTCACTCACATCATACAAGTGCAACCCAAACCCATCGCCCTACACGCAAGGCTTCAAGCTTAGTCATTCAATAACTTATTGTTGGGTTTTCATATATAAACACATCCCACACTTTTCTAATCAATGTGAGATCTAAGCTTTTCTTTTCCTCAACTTATTCTCAAGTGGCTTACTTTGAGCATCAATTTCTCATTTATTACTCATCTATTTTGAGCATATGATATATAGTTGTAAATGTCTCATCGAGTAGAATATAAAACTATAATTTTATGATTCAACCCTCCATCTTTACTTATCGAGAATATGTCTCAAAGTTTACAAAAAAATACCATTTTTCCAACAAGGTGTGCCAAAGGGAACTTCGGCTGATGAAATTGTGCTTTTTCAACCAATCTAAAAAATGTAATTGTTTCATCAGATTTTTTGAATGTTTTATATAATCATATTTTAGTAGAGTGTCGCCAATTTATCAAGTAAAACCACTAATTAAAAAAAAAAAAACAATCATTGATCAATAATTGGGATCGATGTCGTCGGTGCGTCTAGTGACACCGATAAACACCGTAAAAATCAAATCAATTACATATATGATTTTTATGTTGAATCATTTTCCTAATTAATAAAAAAGTTGAGTTAGTTTAAATAAGCCCAGTTACATATATGATTTTTATGTTGAATCATTTTGGTTATTTTAAATATTTAATTAGATATGGAGTCGATAGGCACGTGTTGATAGAAAACAAAAGTATTTATTTATTTTTTTTGAAAGAATGGTAGGAAACAAAAGTTGGTTTGGGATTATGAGTATGAATTTTGCTTTGTTAATTACCTTAAATGTTTTCAAATTATTAGTTCGGTTTTAAATTAATTTTTAGACTTTAAGATTTTAAAATTCAGTTATCTAAGTTCTTTTATCATATTTGAAAACGATATAAAACATATTTAAAACACATATTTTTAAGTTAATTGTATTCATTTTTCTTATCTATTTATTGAAATTTAAATTAATCCTTAAGTTTTAAGATATTCTAATTGAGTTATCAAATCATTTTGTTAGCTTAGTCATAAAATTTACACGTTAACTGTTCGTTTGAGCTTAACGTGGAGCATGTTTAAAACACGATGATCAAATTATAAACATGTATGTACCTGCCCTATGGACAACTTGGATATTAAAATCAAATAATATCAATAAAATTTAGGAGGTTATTTTTTTAAGCGCACACATGCATCAAATCTAAATTATCTATGCATTAGTTACATAAATGTTTATAATTTGACCTGTATAATTTAAATATGCTCATTTTTTTTTGGTAAATTATAATAACAGAGTAAAGCCCGAACAACAAACGCGATTAGCGCGACTCAAACTTAACAGTGAATACCCTTGACCATCAGGCCATCACATGGATTCTAAATACGCTCATATTTAAATTAACATTTAACACCCAAACTAATGAATAAATTGATAGAATGACCTTATTAATATGATATTAATATTTTATTAACTCAAATAAAATATTTTAAAGTTTAAATATCAACTAAAATTCGGGCCATATTTTTTATTATTACATTACCCTACTTAAACCCATTAGCATTCTCCTTTTGTTGTGAATACGGTTCCTCTTTATCAATCTTCATATTCAATTCTAACTTTGCATTAATTAAATCATTGAAGGCATCATAGGTTCATCTCGTTCAACCTTTCAATTCTCCTATTTAATTGGGAACACGTACGTTAAATTTTATACATAATTTATATAAATTATTGTTATTATGATTTTAAAAATTCATATAATATAATATAATATAATATAAGATTTTACCTTATATGAATTCTCTCTTCCGAAATTCAAAATTTGAATCTTAGAATTTCAAAGCTTAAATTCTTAAATCCACCTTCTAAACTTTGCCTCCAAATTTAAAAATTCAAAATCCGAACCCTAAACACCAAATTTTAAAATTTGAACTCAAAATTCAAAAATCCGAACATCGATCCCAAACTCCAAAACTTGAATCCTGAACATAAAACCTTAAATTTTAAAATCTAAATCTAACTTTAAATCTTAAAAAAATTAAAAAAAATAGTGAAAATTAAAAACCAAGAGTTGAGATTTGTTAGGATCAAGATTGCCTGAGCATTGAAAAATCGATGTCTAATCATTCAAGACGTTGAAACAGTACGTGTGTTTTATTGGCTTATTTGACTTGGACATTTCCATGTGATGTTTCCAAGTAAATGGACTTTAAATCTGATTTGTTGTGCATGACTGTTGTTGAATTATGACTCTTATTTCAAGTCAAATTTGAGAAATAATCTTTCAGTTAAACTCGGTTTATTTATTTTAATTAAACTCTGTTTAGTTGTTTGAATCAAATTCTTATTAGTCTAGATTATTTTATTATTATTTGACTTGAGAATTTAGCCTATAAATGGGATCTTTTACAACCTTAGAAAATACACTCATTTAGATTTACCTATCAGAGTTTAAAACTCCTAACACTTTTGGAGAATTTAGTGTTTACGTTTTGAGGGTTTTTTATTTTCGGGTTTTCGGGGTTTAGTTTTTATCTCCATCTTTTGTACTCTTCATTCTTTTGTCATTATAGTAAAATTATCTTTGCCCGTGGTTTTTTATTCTCTTTGAAGGAGTTTTTCCACGTTAAATTTGTGTATTCAATTTCTCAATTTTTCTTCCGCTATTTTTAACTTGTTCGTTGCTTAATCGGGTCGATCCCCAACAATTGTCATGGTCAAATTTGGAGTTTTAAAGGAGTCGAGTTTGTCTTAAATTTGTGGCTAAAGCTTGTTTAAGGAGATTAATAATACTTTATCTTTATTGGAGGTTATTTATCCTGATAATTTTATTAAAGAGGATAAGTTTATATTGGACTTTGATAATCGAGTAGTCCGCCAGATTAAGTCTATAAAAAGGTAGCCAATATGCATGGAAGATGCATCCTTTGGGAGAGAGTTGTCTTAAATTACCGAGTATTTCTAACATTTTTCCTTGTATTTTCGTGCTAGACATTCTTTATGAGAGAGTGAACTCTTGTATGTGAGGACGTTTTGGGTGAGTGGTTGTAACAAATTGGAGTTAGTTATTACTTATTCGTGTAAAAGTGGATTTGAGTTTAGCCAATAGGTGGTTGGATCAATTGTGTAATGAAACTATTCACTGAACGAGGCTTTACAAAGTAGGATTATTTTGAAATTGCGTAACAAACGATTATGTCAATTCTGTGACTAAACACGTATTTGGGCAGTTAAGTTAAACTTGTAGCAAACTGACTAGTTTGTTCAAGTGGTATTAGAACAAGCATTAAGAATTGGTTGAAGACGATGGTAACACAGTTTGCTACCGTGGAAGCTATGAAAGAGGGATGTTCTATTATGCGAGCACCTCTTTTTGTTGGCTACGCTTAATGAAGAAATTAAATGAGAGATTTTATCATGTACATTGATGAGGTTGCATGGGATGCAATTGAGAATGGATGAACTCGACTTGAAGTTACAGAAGTTGATGGTAGTGGTACAACAAAAAGCCAAGGAGAAGAACCGAGACACTGCTATTCAGAGAAGGGAAACCTAAGCAAACTCAAAAACCCTTTATATGCCATCTTTAGTTGGTTGACATGGAGCAATTCAAGATGATTTTGAATTGTGAAACAGCTAAAGAAGCCTGGACCGTCTTACAGAATCAACAGTAAGATAATATCTATCGACTGATAGGCATATTACCTTTCTTGAACTTCAATTCATCTTCTGAGGGCTCAACTTTGGAGAACAGTTTGCTTGAGTCGATTCTATCAACATTGGTTTGTAAAGATGAAGTTATGTGTGGACGTGCGTTCTTAGAGGCAAACAATTCACTTGAATCAAGTCCAAATTTGCTTAAAATGTGGGAAAGGTGAGGGTTTTTCTTCACTTCTATGTTGCCTCTGCATCTTTGTTGGTTAATGGAGGCGTTTGAGGCATGAAATTAAAGATACATCATCATTTCTTTGCTGCTAATGACCTATGATGCTGGGACTCTTCATTTTTCGTGAAGTGCTTGTCTGACACATGGATATGGGGATATGATCTCCACGGATCCTCCAAATACATTGAAAACCTTAGAAAAGTTTAACCATGCCCATGTCGGATACAGACCCTTATTTGACACTAACACCTAAGTTTAAGGCCTTCAACTCAAAAAGTTGTCACTTGCTGTTGAGGAAAAGACACTTGAGGAAGACAAAGAACATCTAAGGATGAACCTTGGTAAAGCCGAAGAGGGGGTGAGAACCAAGAACTTGGAACAATGGGTGCTTGTTGAAATTTGCATTTCCCTTCAAAGTGCTGTTTGAAGAAAACCGGGATACTGGATGAGGAAAACAAAAGATTATTGAGGCAATATCACAAAGAAAAGAATCCCCATGGTTCTGCTGGGAAGCATACTGGTAGTGCACCAGCAAAGGTGAGGAAGTAATTGCATTTCCTGCAAGTCTTCTGTTCATGTTCACAAGTTCATTGATGCTATTATTCGCTTGATTCTCTTTCAGACAAACAAGCGAAAACCAAGTTCGAAGACAACCAGTTCGATTAAGAAGATGGAGTTCACCGATATAGATTCAGCAACAAAGCCTATGTCACCCTTGCGATATAATACCCCTGACTCCAGGATGCTAAATACTAACATTCTAACTTCTTTTTCATTGATTATTCTCAGCATCAATGATGGTGTTAGAAGTGGATTTACAGATAGTCCCTGTAGTTAGTGTGCTGACTCGTGAGTAACAATTTCCTAGTTTCAAACAGCGAGTTGGATCCTATAATCAATTGGGCTGAACCATATGAACCCCATAGGCTCAACCAACCGAACCCCATTAACCCAACCCACCTCCTAATCCGCACTTTGGGTGATTTTGGCTGCTTTTTTCTTTTGGTAAATAATGAAATGACTCTTGTTGAAGACCATTAGTCTCAGGTTAGGTGGAATGTTTAGATCAATCTCTGGACCCTACATCTTTCTCTTAAGCTTTTTTTTTTTTTTTTTTTTTTAATCTTTTATCTCGTTTTTTCAAGAGTTATATGTATTTGATGAATCTTCAAAAAAGTTAGATAATACCGAATTCAAATATCAAATATATTTCTCCCATATCTTTTTTCAGACGAATGCAATGAAGATGGGGTTGTTGGATGCTGGACTTAGGTTTTTTGAAAGAGGGTTAGTCTCTTTTAATATGGATGGCTAGGTTTTGTTTTTGAGTAGGTTTCAAGTAAAACTTTATATAATGTTTCACCATTTTATGCATTCCCTTGTCGCTTTCATGGTGACTGAAACCTTTCTTCATCTGTTTGACACCAACTTCTTACAGAACACCCACAATATGATCACAACAACTGATGTCTTCACAACAAGAATTAAAACAAAACAGTACAGCTTTTCTTCATTCACAATCCACCCTTTCAATTGGTCAAAACATCACTTAAATTATACTAAAACATACATAAATCAATGGAGTTACTTTATATTGAATGAATAATTGATGACTTTTTGGACTAGCTTTATTCTACAACTATCCGATAGGACACTATCGTTTGTGATTAGGACTAGCTCAAAATATGAATTACTATCTGACAATAAAAGTATAAAGGAAATGCGAAAAGAATTTGAGAGAAGCTTCATCAGCATCATTAACAATAAGGAGTTCGTAGATTTGAAAGTAAATGTATTTCGATATCTTATTTATTCTATTGTAGATTTAAGGGGTTGACATTGTTATTTTTTTGAAGTTTTACTAGTACAAAACAATTACAGCACAACAGACTAAAACCTGATACAATTCAGACTAAAACGAACGAACTAGGTTAAAACTTACACATAACAATTGCACGTGATGAGGGTTCGGAGACCTACACATATAATTATTTATGGTAGGCCTCAAATTTAAATACTCAAGATCCAAAACCTCCACTTCAACAAAAAAATATCTATAAAATAATGATAGTAACATCGTATTATCACCGCTATTTAAAATAAAAATTGCAGGAAAAAGAAAATCATAGTCACCATGAGGATTATGATTAAAGACCCACAATCCTTTGCATTAGGTATATGAACTGCCCTAAAGTCTTATCCTTTGGGAATGAATTGCTTTTCACAAATATTGGTCTTTATGGAAATTATTAAGTGGACCAAAGTTTACACCTTCCATTGCCCCCTTCCGTTGGTATTATATATAAAGGACCTCCATTTCAGAAAATTATTATCACAAAAAAGAAAGCTTGTTCTTATAGTGAAATGGCAACCTTAAGTGGGGGAGTGGCTTGTGTTTTGCTAGTTTTGTGCATGGTTGTGCCTAGTTTTGCCGCAGTTTACACTGTTGGTGACACCTCTGGGTGGACTACTGGTATTGATTATAGCACATGGACTCAAGGCAAGACCTTCAAAGTTGGTGATACCCTTGGTGAGGTTCTTAAATCCCCATCTCATATATCTATTTTATCTATATATATACATCTTTCTTCTTTTTTATATATAAATGAGTTTGTAGTTCGGAAATAAGAAAAAAGTCGTAGATATCGAGATTTGATTATTAAAAACATCAAATATCATCTCTTAAAGGTGATTGCATGAACCAACTGAACTAAACTTCATTTCTATTTAAATGTTTTATATTTATGTTTGATCCATAAAACTTCAATTTTTCGATTTTCAAAGTCTAGTAGTTTAGTAAATTCTAATTTCATTAAACCTACTTTTTATATCTTTTCTTTTTTATATACAAATGAATTTATAATATGAAAATAAAAAAAAAAGTTACCTATGCTGAAATTCGAATGTCAAATATGAAGACTGAAATTTCTTATGAATAAATACACTCCTATTTCTAATCAAATCTTTCACTTAAATTTTGATCCATCAAGTAAGAAATCGGAAATTTTGGGTTGTGTAGTTTTCAAGTACCCAACATTCCATTCAGTGGACGAAGTAAGTTCAAGTGATTACAGTACATGCACTGTGGGCAATGCAATAAGATCAGATAACAGTGGATCCACCACTGTCACTCTCAAAGCTGCCGGAGCAAATTACTTCATTTGTGGTGTTGTCGGCCATTGCAGCAACGGCATGAAGCTCGCTGTCAAAGTCGAGTCCAGCAGCTCAACAACAGCAACAACAACAACAACAACAACAAACCAAGATTTTTCATATTCTTCATCGAATCGTTCCTCATTTGCGGCTTATTTCATAACTTGGGCTGCATTGATTGTGATTTTGGTCATAAATGTAAGCTCATGGCAAGAGTTCTAGCCATCGTTCAGGATAGAGGCAGTGCTGATTTTATTGAGGATCATATATATACGCACTTTGTTCATTTTGTCATGTTCTATGTGGACATTGGTTGAAATTTTAATAACACCGTAAATTCTAAATAAATATGAAATATTCGATTTAGAATTAATAAATTAAATCTATATATATATTTTTTAAAATGATCCAAACATTAAAATTTCAAATTTAAAATAATCTAAATTGTAATTGATACAATTCAAAACAAATCTAATCAGTTCAATTGATACACCATGCCCAAACAATTCAAAGTTGAAATCCTCAACAATGGGAATCATAAAACCCGTCTTCTTTCTTCCAAATGCAACTTTCGATTCTTTTTCTCCATCTTCCAAAGTTAATCATAGTAAATATCGAAGTCGACTGAATAGATGGATGATTATTTCTCTGAGAATGACCAAAAATGCATATCTAATTGCTTAACTACAACTCTCTACTGTTTTCCTTCTTTTTCCCTTGCAGCTTCTGCCGAACCGCCATTAATGCTAACAATTTCATTTTTTTCTTATTCACAGTCTGTGGCCAGGAGAAGAGATGGTGTGGTGCCTGGAAGCAGGGAGCCAAGAGAAAGAATGATGGAGGCAGGGGTGGTGCAGAGGGGAAGAAGATGATTAACATTAGTGGTAGGGTAAAAGGTGATGATATGGCATGCACGGCCGATTTAATATTTGGGCGATTAAAATGAAGAAATTTTCAAATGATAACAACCAACTTGTAAGTATTTTTATACAGGTCATCAAGCATTGAGTGAATCCAATTAGGTAATTTAAGTTTTTTTTTAGTTCCTCCCAAACTTAAAAATAATCAGATGTAAAATTTTTAGTTTTTATGGATTGTTATCCATTTCAGGCTCATTAATAACATGTGTATCATAAACTTTTATCATACGATTAAGTCCACTACTCTTTAGACATTCCATCGAAATATCCCGCACCGAATTTATTTATAACCTGCAAGTTTTAACCCTCTCAAAAAGACAAAGAATGATATAAAAATAGTGGCAATTACGTAATCATGTTAATTAAACCCTATATATCGTATACTATGATCCGTTCAATTGCGTCCTATATTCAGGGTCCCCAATAAAAAATGATGCAGTGCTTGAATGTCCAAAAAAAAAAAACCGATGAAAAACTTTTCCTTTAGATCAAAGGATCGCGGAAATACGCTCACCCCGATTGTTTAGGGAACTTGGGATGCACCGATTCAGTACGACATGATTAATCGTATTAACTACGAATATTGATAATCAAAATTGACCTGTTTTTTTTAAATATAAAAAAAATTCTGACCTAAAACCCTAAATATTTTATAAAATTGGCACATAAATCAAATTTATCCCAACAATTTTAAATCCATAACTATAATAATAATCGAATCAACTCTCAGCCGTCAAAATTGACAGAAAGTCATGAACACCGTTAAAATACGTGAAGAAAAAAAACTGATAAAATTTCTACTAAAATTAATATTTTAATCAATCTAAAACACTTCTCTAAAGTCAAATCTCGGTCAACAAATGAAGAGCTGCTAAAATAACTGCAACGGCAAATCCAATGGCGACGTTTGGAAGAGGAGCTGCAGATAAATCTGGTATCTGACTGATGGAGGAAGCGGGAGTAACAATGCTAGGAACAATTGTGGGAGCTAGCCAAAGGAGGAATTGAAAGAGAACTGGTAGGAGAGGAAGTCGGAGAAGATTCATGGGATGAAGGAGAAGGAGGAGTGGCGGTTGACGGCGGAAAAGCTGGTGGTGAAGCGGTAGTTGGAGAGTGAAATGACGGTGACTTGGTTGGCGTACTGCTGTGAGCTTTGCCGAGAGCGCAGGTGGCTACTAAAGCCAAAAGAACGAAGTAAACGAAGGATTTCGACATTTTCAAGCTTTAAAAAAAAATCAGAACAGCCCAGAGGCAGACGAGAAGAGAAGATGAAAGGGTTTTTTACAAATATAATATAAAATAAATAAATAATTACCAAAATAATACTCTTATCCCATTAATTACTAAAATGATACGTTTAGTTAGATAGTGAGTTATCAAATAGCGCACTCTATTTTCTGACACAATTTTTTTATTATATTTATATATTTAAAAATAAAAAATAATATTTTATTGATGAAAAGTTATCAAGTGATGACATCAAAGAGAAAATTTACACACGAGAAAAATACGAAAAAAATACCTGACACCCTAATGGAGGAATACCAAGTGACGACACCCATTGAAGGTTTTTAAGCGGTGGCACTTAGGGGTAAAATGTCACTTGTCAACACCCTTTTGTGCCATATGTGTGGAGGGTTTGAATTTTTTTATTAAGATTTTAGTTTTTTACCAAAATAAAATATAAAAAAATATTTATTTGCTAAAATAATATACAAAAATTATTTATTTTATTTCACTAAAGTAATATTAAAAAATTATTAATTTAATAAAAAAATGAAATACATATTATAAAATTAAATACGAGAATAAGATACCGAAAGAGGACTTTAAGATGACGACACAAAGGAGTTTTCGAATTTTTTTATAATTTTTTATTTCATTTAAATATTATTAAAAAATTAAAATAATAATACTGGTGTCAATTTAAGTGGCAATACCAAATGTCTATAAAAAAGTGCCTAAGGTTTTTGGATGTTTAAATTTTGTTTAAATTTGTGAAAAAAAAAAACAAAGAGAAACAAGAAGAAGAACAGAGGAGAATTAAAAAGGTAATTATTTTGTTATTTTTATATATAGTTTAGGTGATTAATGTTAAGTTTGATATTAATTTGTTATAAATTTATTTTAATATGATATACTTTTAAATTTGTATTTTATTTATTTTTTAATAGATTTATTGAAGATGGATAATCAATTTTTTGTATGTATTTATTTTGATGAAGTAATTTTGAGAACATCGGTTGGATGTATATTTGATTGTCGGCAACAAATAGGAATGAGATTTCGTCGAAATGTCTCGGTTGATGATATGAAAATAAGGATTAATGCAAAAATTTTTAGACGTTATGGGAGAAGGATCTCGAAACTTTTCTACAAGTTTTCAGTTTCGACAGATCTCATCAAATTCATCGAGATGGAACTTGTAGACGATGAATACGTGGAGACAATGATCACTCTTTATTGTTCGAATCAAAGTGACCCAAAAGCACCGGTTCAATTGTTTGTCGAGTTAGTTGATGTGGAACTTGTAGAAAATGAAGATCCAACTTCAGTAGAAAATGAAGATCCAACTCCGTGTATGGTGGTTCCAGTATCGTACATTGAAAGTCAATCAATCGTACGTGGGATAGACATCAATCTTAATGCTGCTGCACCCGAGAATGATGCAGATGAAGATGCTGGATATGATAGTAGTATTCTTTCTAATAATGAGGTGGATATTGATAGTGATTCGAATGTGGATGAGGTCCAGGATGATATTGACGATGAAGGGGCGAATGACGATGAAAATCCAGTTACACATATTGTGATGCACAATAATCCTTCTGGGGCACACATGTCGCTTATAGACCCCGATGCGACACATGTCGCTTATAGACCCCGATGCGACACATGTCGAGTTCATGGAGTACCCTGATATACTACTTGCTCACCGATTGGTCGTAGCAACTGATCGTGAAGAGTTGTTTGTGGGCCAAAAATTTGAATCCAAGTAAAAGTGCATATTTGTCATTAAGCGATATAGCATGAATGTGTCGATAGACTACAAAGTCGCAGTGTCTAAACTGACATTATATATCGGGGAGTGCTAGAAGTCGACGGAAGGTTGCAAGTGGCGGGTGCGAGTTGCATTTATCCAGAAGTTGCAGATGTGGGAGATAAGAAAAATTGATGGGCCTCATACATGCAGTTCAACACATTTGTTAGAAGATTACCGAAAACTTGATTCCAGAATCATCTGCACACATATCTTGCCAATGGTTAAGGATGATTCGACTATCAAGGTTTCTACACTGATTGTGGAGATGCAATCACGATTCTATTAACGGGTTTCATATCGAAAAGCATGGAATAGTTGTTCGGTGATTGGGATGTATCATATAATGAACTGCAATGATGGATAGTAGCAATGCGATAATACGTGCTGGGGTTTGCGATTGAGTTGGTGACATGGCCTTATTACGGCTCAGATAACAACATACAATCGGGAAGAAGAATTTTTCAATATATATTTTAGACGTTTGATCCCTGCGTTTGAGCTTTTCCTCACTGCAAGCCATTTGTCCAAGTAGATGAGACCTAGCTATACGGGAAATATATGCAAATCCTACTAATTACGGTGGCTCAAGACAAATCAGAACGTGCTCCCGATAGCATTTGCTATTGTGGATAAAAAAGATGGAATCTTAAGAATTCTTCTTGACAAACCTGCGGAGGTATGTGATTCATAACGATAATATTTTCATCATTTTCGATAGAGGGAAGGGTATTATTGCGGCCATTAGGCATACTGGTGTACCATGGAAATCGATTTACTACAGTCGGCACATTGCGGCTAACTTTTAATGATAATATAATAATCCAGACTAATGGAGATGACTTGTGAAAATGGGTAAAAAAAATTAAGTTTCAAATTATATTTTTAATGTTTTAATTCGATACTGTAACTTATGTTTTCTTAATATTCCTATAGCGTACGAGCTAGAGCCACATCGATTCCGGCAAAGAATGATCAGACTTGAGTTTGACATGGAAGGTCAAATGAACAAGACTCTACACGAGTGGTTGGGTACCATGGAGCCGTAGCAATGGTCTTAAAGTTTTGATGAGTAGTATCGATATGGTCAAATGATGACCAACCTGGCAGAGTCGATTAATGACGTGTTCAAGAGAATACGACATCTTTCGATTTCATCCGTGTTCTCGACTACATTCTAGAGGCTGGCTACCTTGATGCCAGTAATAGGGACGCAACAAATCGATCAGATGAACGTCAGACACATGTTTATTGAAGCTGTCAGGAATGCAATGGATGCAAACCGTCAAAAAGCGAGGACGATAAACGTTGAAATATATTCAAGATAGTTTCAACGATTTCAAGTTATGGAGACCATTGGGCATCGACCTTCCCACCTAGGTCATACGGTGTTGATCTTCAAAACAGACACTGCGATTGTAGGAGGTTCGATACACTTGTTATCTCTGTACGCATGTCATTGCAGCTTGTGCTAAAGTGTCGCTCAATGTTGAACAGTTCATTGACCCCATTTACACTCTCCAGTGTACGTTACGTATTTGGGAAAACGAGTCCCCCGTCCTGCCTGACTTGTCCACATAGGAGGTACCTCCGACGACTTTCGAGCTTATCCCGAACAAAGGTTTGCGAAGGAATCCGAAAGGTCGTCCTCATATCACTAGAATCCGCAACGAAATAGACATTATGGAGAAAATAGACAGCAGCAAGCTGTATGGACTATGTAAGCTAACTGGGCATACTCAGCGTAATTGCCCTTAACGAACCTACCATATTGGTCAGTCATCCGGATCGAGTAGAGCTTAAGCTATTTGTATTGAACATTTTTCATTTGAAATTAATTAAGTTTATGAATTAATTTATAATTAATTATGTTCAATATTTGTATTTAATTAATAATTTTTATATTTGCCCTTTGGTTTAATGATATAGAGTTTTGAAATTTAGGGTTTTAAATTTAAAGTTTCGAAGAAAAGGGTTAGGGTTGTGAAATTGAGGTTAATGGTTTTTAATTTAGGGTTTATGGATTAGGGTTTAAGGTTTATAGGTATGAAATTTAAATAAATGATCAAATAGGTGCAAATATATGTACAATTAAAGTAAAAAGTCATTATTACAACTCATCAATAGTCAAATATGCACAATTAAACACTATTAGATGTAACCCTAGTATCCATGATTCGATGGTGTAGTTCTCGGGGTATATCTTTGTGGTAGTCGGCGTTTACGTTGAGGTTGCTTGTCAAGCTCATCGTCATCATTAGGGTCTATTTTCCGCGGAGGAGTAGAGTATTACGGTGGCTCGTCAAACTGAGGCTGATATCCTTGGCTTGAGTATTGCGGTGGCTCGTAAAACTGAGGCTGATATCTTTGGCTTGATGAGCTAGGCGTATGTGACGATCCTGCAAAATCTGGACGATAAGAATCATCATCATCTAATGTCTTTTCCTCTTGCTCTTGCTCTGGCTCTGGCTCTGGCTCTAGGGCAAGAGCTACATGATAGGGGCTACCTTGTCGAGACATATGTGGGAGAATTATGATCGATTGTGCACCAAGTAAATATGGTTTACCCACCTGAATAAACCATTGCATGTACTGTACCGATGACTGCAAATTCGAAGTGTACTCCATCGGAGGTACTCGCATCATCCGGTTGTTCCACACATAAACATATTGTTCATGCACTCTCCCCTAATCACAATTTGGTTTCTCATTCTTATCCATCCCATGGATAGATCTTAATTTGAATAGTGATTACGGGATAGGCTATTTACAACCAAACTGTCGGAGTACTCGATCCGTGACATACCACTCCACTGTTTGAAAATTGATTATCGGTGCGTTAATACACCATTGCTCTGAGTGGAGGAATGTCGAGGCGAGAATAACAGCAGCGATTTTTGGCTGTATATATGGCGTCCAGATGAACTACACAATTAATAACATGTCAAGATATTAATAAGAGTAAAGTAATATAATTTAGTAACATGTAACCATATTAACACGAGTCGAGTAATATAATTTAACATGTTAATAAATAACATACCCCTTCCCCGATATATTGCTCGAGCATCAAACGATATAAGGGAACTGTAAGCTGCCTTCCGATCTTCGATTTTGTTTTCCATCTAAGAAAATAAAAAACAACTTGTTAGAATAATAAAATTAATAAAATATGTCAAATAATTGAAATTTTGGGTATATGGTAATCACCTATTAATGAGTGGGAAAACATATGTTTGGTGTCTAACAGATGTTAAGAATGACATTCGATAAAGTGCCCAAAACTGTAATAGTAGTAGGCATCCACTTATATCTCAAGAAGAAGGGTTTGTGGCGCGACAAAGGTCTTGATACAGCATCGTAGATCCCCAACTATATGAACTAATTTTTCGTAAATTAGTTAGTAGGGGCAAGTACATCAAGTAGACCTTATTATTGTTCGCGTCCAGCATGAGTACGCCTCCTATCATTTGCATAATACAGGCTCGAACGGCCCAAGCCACCTCATTTCAATTGCATTTTCGGGCAACTGTTGAAAATTGGTCCTCAACCATGTAAATAACAACGACGTAAAATCATTGTTATTACTAAGTGAGTGACCTAGTAATTGGAAGCACATCGTTGTCGGCTCTTGAAACGAACTAATGCCGGTGACCGATAAACCATTGATTGGAAGCCCGAGTTGGAGCGCAACATCCTCCAACATCATAGTACACTCCCCATAAGGCAGATGAAATGTGTGGTTCTCCGGGCGCCAACGCTCTACCAATGCACTTATTAAATCAAATCGTAACTCAATGCCGCTGATCCAAATCTGGCATCCCGCAAGTATGAAAGCAGACATTCATGAGGGGGATATTTAAGGCCCTATGCATAACCCCTTAATGAACGATACGCGAGCTCTTCTTGTTAATTTACAGAAATAGTTAGTATAACCTAAATTAATTTTGTAAAAAAATAATAATTTCGTAAATGACATAAGGAACAAATAATAATTTTATTACTCTCATATTGATTTCGTGTGTTTCCTCATTCACTGACTTTGCTATGTGAGGACGTTGCTCGTTAATTAATGAATTCATTCTGCAACTTGAAAAAAAATTATCAATTAGTTTAATACATAAGTTTACAATTTTTATTATTTTTTACCAATATAATACAAAAATAATAATTAAATACTAAAATGGGTTATTTACTAAAATAGTACAAAATAAATATTTATATACCAAAATGGTATCTACACACCATTATTTACTAAAATGGTACAAAATAAATATTTATTTTGTACCATTTATTTTGTACCATTTTAGTAAATAATGAGATGGGGATATTATTTTGATAATTAATTATTTTTTATATTATATTTTGGTAATTAATTTAAAATATTTTTATTTTTTATATTTTATATAAATTTAAAACATATATTCACATGAGATCCAAACTAAAAATATAAATTTTACTATTTAAATAAAAATATTTTAAATTTTATATTAATTCTTTCTAAATTTATGATATAACTATTTTTACCCGTATTATAAATATACTCTAATTTTATTTGAATTAAATTATTTAATTTCATACTTGTAATTAAATTTAATTATAGCTTAAAAATATGTTATTGTATCATTTTGGTAAATAACTTATTTTAATATTTAATTATTAAATTAATTTATATTATTACTTATTTACTACTAGTAACAAAATAAAAATTACTTACTATCAAAATTAAATTAAAGTAAATTAATAATAACATAATAATCAAACTTACCTTTCTTTTTCCTCTTAATTTACTCAACTAAATAAAAACATTAAACAACAAATCAATTAAAAATTATATTAAACAAAACAAATAACTTAAAATAATAAATACTAATAATAATCAAACTTACATTTCTTCCTTTCTTTTAATTTTTTAATCAACCTACTAAACAAATAAAATTATAATAATAAATTAATCACATTAAACAATAAAATTAAAATTATTACTACTAATTAACAAATTAAAAAATTTTAAAAATAAATACATTACTTTTCTCTTCTTCTCCTTCTCTTTTCTTCTTCTCCTTCTTTCTTTCTTTCTTTCTTTCAATACCCGTTGGTCCCCCCTCTTATTATATAACACAAAAAACCCAATTTAATTTTTATCAATATACATTAAACCCCAACCACCCAAATTAAAACACCCTACACATGTACATGGCACAAAGGGGTGCTGACAAGTGGCATTTTACCTCTAAGTGTCGTCACTTAAAAACCATCAATGGGTGCCGTCACTTGGTGTTCCTCCATTAGGGTGTCAAGTATTTTTTTCGTATTTTTCTCGTGTACATATTTTTCCCTTGGTGCCGCCACTTGATAACCCTCCACCAATAAAATATTATTTTTTTATTTTTAAGTATATAAATATAAAAAAAATTTCGTGTCAGTAAAACCTTAAAATGTCGCTATTTGATAACCTCCACCTAACTAAATATACAATTTTAATAATTAATGGGATGAAGATATTATTTTGATAATTATTTATTTATTTTATATTATATTTGTAAAAAACCCAGATATGAAAGCTAATATATATACATACACACAAGGTGAAATCTGTTTTGAACTAACTAAAATGGATTATTCTCATTTTAAATTTCAAAATTTAATCTTATTTTAAAAAAACTTAAATAAATTTATTTATAAAAATATTGTCACGTTTAAAAATTTTCATTAAAGTAAAAGCTATATTAATTAAATTTAAATTATGTATATAATAAATAATTTTATATTCAATGTATAAAATTTTATAAATAAAAAAGTTTTTATAATATACATTATATTATATTATAATTAATAATTAGAGGGTTGAGGCGAGAAATGGCTTGATGAACCGTATATTTATTTTACTTTTGTTTATGATTTTGTATCTAAATAAAATATTTAAAATAATTGTTTGATAAGTTAATATTTGATCATTTATCATAGCATATAATATATTTTGTAATTTTTTAATATATTTATTTTTTAAAATTAATAATTTAATAATACACATTAAATTCGTACATTACACAAGAATACAAATTAATTATATATAAAATAATTAATACTTAACATATTACGACATGATATATTTATTCTGTAATATATAAATATAAAATGTAATATTTTGGTATAAGATTTCTCAGTAGCCACAAGTGTTCTAATTTAGCTCAAAGTCGAGTTAAATCAGACTTGATTATAAAATATAAATTTGTTTAATATTATTATTTTTATTTATAAGATTTAAACGTGAGATTTTATTTAAATTTTTTGTTATTTAAATAAAATTAAATTTGGTGAATGTAGGCACCACCGACGTACGAAATGTTGAGTACACTGGGTAGACATGCATAAGAGTTTGCTACTTATTTTATATAATGTGTGTTATTTTTGAAAGTGAGTCAAATCAAAACTCAACCAGGCTGGCCAATAAATTTTGGGGATCCATGTCCTGTGTACAACAGTACAGACTGCAAAATCATCTTAACCCCACTCCTCCCTTCTAAATATTTTATATTTTTATATATTATATGATTTCTTTTACATAAACATTTGGTATAATTGAGTAACAAATTAATTTAACTTTTATCGTTTGAGTCTTAATTCGATTTATATGAATATTGTTGTCAATGTAAGAGAATGTGGGTTCGAGTGCGCTGAAGCGCATTATCTTTTTATTTATGGGTTGGATGATATGAATAATTCTAAACATTGCGTCAAAAAATTATTAAAACTAATTTTAACAAATTAAAAACATAAAAAAACTACGTTAAAAAAAATAAAGAATGAAAGAAAACAGAGAGAAAAGCA
This sequence comes from Kokia cookei, assembly GCA_039519145.1. Taxonomy (NCBI): domain Eukaryota; kingdom Viridiplantae; phylum Streptophyta; class Magnoliopsida; order Malvales; family Malvaceae; genus Kokia; species Kokia cookei. Next base: position 21,698,304 of record CM076902.1, read on the forward strand.
TAAGAGAATGGAAAATAAAAAGAAAAGTTAAAGAAAACATAAAAAAATAAATTGCTCAAAATGAAAAAAATATGAGAACCGATTGTATAAATTAACTTACAATTTTTATTTGAAATGATGATTTAACGTGTCACGTTAACTTACCGTTACATTGTTAACAACAATTAATGATTCAGTAACTAAAATATTACAACACAATTAATAATATAAATGATTAAAACGTAACATTTCAAACATAAATAATTAAAATATAACCTAAAATAAATAAAAATCACTCTTTTAATAAATTGCTCAATTAATTATCAAATCAACCAATTGTGAATTAACCCAATCCCATTTTTCATACATTTCAATACAAAAGACGGCAAAGACGTCAACACTCCCTCAGTTCCCATTGGTTTTTTTTAAGCAAAAGTCATTAAACAAAATTATCTTGAAATGTTAACATGGAAAAAGTTTATTCAACATTTACTTTGTTTATTTAACTTAAAATGTGTCAATATTTATTATTATAATACGAGGATAGATATACTTTAATAAAAGCTTTTACATATTTTAATAATTAAACCATTATATTTATCAATTTATATAAATATTATTATTGTAGGAATAAAATTTTGAATCGATTAGATTTTTTTTTATAGTTTTTATTAATAAATATTAAATAAAATAATAAACAATTTTAAATTATTAAAACTCAAATGTGCATTATATATATATTAAAATATTAATCATAAAAAAAACCCTCACGTTATCGAGGATGGAGCCCTATTTATTAAGGGAAAATTTGTGTGATTTTCTACGCCGACCTCACGGAAAGCTTGTTCCAGTCCACACTCCACCGGTTTATACACAAACCATCTCAACCACCTACTCAACAATGATGTGGACCCCTTCCACCTATCTATCAATCACAGCCGTTCATTCATTCCATATCAAACGCTTTCCATCACCCACTTAAAGTACATAAAATATGTATACACACACAACAGTCAAACCTCCCCAATATCCTTCAACCATGATGAAACCTCTAGGAAACCTCCCCCAAACCCAAGTTTTGGTTCCATAAATACCTAGTTTAGGCATCCACTGCCAAGAAGACCCTAAGAAAAATGAAGTTATTAAGAAGATCATCATCAAAGGGTGGGCGATCCAAGCCCAGTGAAGGCTGCAAAAGACACCCAAAGCATCGCCAATCTCCGGGGGTTTGTTCACTTTGTTTAGTCGACAAACTCTCTAAGTTACCATCACCACCTCATTGCACTTCCACTATTAGTACTGCTACTAAACTTGCAGGTTCCGATTGTTCTTCATCATCATCTTCTTCTTCTTTGTCATCTCCCTGTTCTTCAGCTTCAGATTCAGCTTTATATTCTTCTTCTTCATCTCCCATGCATCGTTATCGTTTTGGTAAAGATCGGGGTACGGGTTCTTCGTTTTCTTTGTTATGGTTCAGTGGGAAGAATTTACTCTCTAAAAGTAGATCAGTAGCTTTTGTTTCGAGAATCGAAAACAATGGTTATGATGAGAAGAAGAAGAAGAAGAAGAAGAAGAAGAAGAAGATCAATGGTGGGTTCTTGTCAAAGTTGATACAATAATATGTGGTGGGTTTTTCCATTTGTTTTCATGCACCAGTTTTCTTGATAAATGACAGTAGTAAGAAGGGATTATATTAAAGCAGAAGATCAATTACAATTTATCAGATATATTTTTGCGTATATGGATTCTTGTTTTCTGATTCATCTTAGCATATTATATATAAGGTATTCTACTTTCCCGAACCTTTATTTCTCTAATGTTTTATTATTCCCATTTGTTGTTCTTTTCATATGAAGGAGAACGTTGTTTTATTCTATAGATTTCGAATTTTTTTTTTTAGGTTTTTTCTTGACAACCGTTCCTTCTACTTATAAATTAAAAAATTGAAAAAAAAAACATGATTAAACATGATTAAATTCATGTCTTTTTAATAACGAGAGTTAAATAAAATGATAAAAATCTCTTCTATTCTAATCAATGATTAAAAATTCAATCCTTATATTAAATATAAAATAATTTTAAAATTCGTGATTAAGAGTGAAAAATGAAAACATTGATAGTTTCTTGCATGTTAGTCAAGGAATTTCATGGGGTTTGCTAAGATTCAAAAGATGGAATGCAGACTGGTTTGATGTAATGGAAGAGGGCCTACAAAGTTAATATAAAAATCAAATAAAATAGGAAAGGCTATATTGACAGCTTGGTAAAATTAATACCACATGGATGTCTCCAGCTTCTTAGCAACTTCCTCTATATGATGATCATCAGTCACTTCAACCTGCCTCTCTCTCTATAATTTACCAACTCAACTCACAAATAAATTTAATTTATTAATATAATTGTATTTCGACTAATAAAAACAAAGAATAATATGTCAAAGATAGATTAGCTAATGCTATCTTAACTGACCATAGAATTTAAAATTAGCTTAAACTACTGTTCATTACGGGTTTTTTTCTTTTAACATCTCAACTTTTATAATATTAATTAACATAAATATTTTATTCTGATGGAAATGTTTACATGAATTCTTAAATTTTTTTATTAAATTTAAATACATTAAAATGATATTTTTCTATTACATACATATCATGTGAGTTTTTTTTTTAAAATTTCAAAATGTAAAAGCAATAAATTTAATAGAAAAATTGTAAAAATAATAAATTTTTATATTTGAAAGATAAAAAATTAAATTTTTGAAAATTAAAACAGTTGTGGTTACATATTAATATAATTTAGTAAAAGTGAGTGAAAAGTAAAAATTATATATTTTATTGAAGTTTAATTTAAAAAAGTCAAACACAATAGGCTGATTACCAATTAATTGAAGAGGAAGAAATTCAATTATTGAAGGAACCGCAAAATATAAATTCCAGCATCAATATAAATAATGGAGATTGTAGTTGGTGAATGAGTTTAATCTATAATTACAATTAATTTGATTTTTAAATTTTGCAAAACCATATTATTGGGAAAATGGTGATAAGTAAACACGTCGGGAAGATTACGTAAGATATTAAATTCATACTTTGTGACAGATTCATTTCATCATGTGATCATCAGAGGTGACACCAAAGCATCAGAATTTTGAACTCCATGGACCATGGTTTTGATCTTTGCAATTCACTGTCTTTCCTTGCTTGTTGTCTGGTTTTTCTTTTTTTCTTGTTTTTTTTTTTCTCTAAAGTATCTGAACAATAATATATACTCAGAATCAGACATTGATTTCATTGGAATGATATGAATTTCATATATATCATGGTTTTGATCAAAGTTTTTAGAATTGAGTTGACAGGTAAATCGATTAGGTCACTAACTTTTAGTTGTATCGGTTCACAGATCAATTGATTTAATCCCTATCTTTGAATCAATATTTTGGCTGGTTTTTTATTCAACCAGACTGATTTGGTTTAGGAAGCCCTGATTTTGATCGATGAAAAAACTTTTTTAATCTCGTCAGGTCGAGCAAACAAACAGTGAAGTTTGAAAACAAAATTAATTTTCACCAACTTGACTCAAGTAGAACTAATTTTGAACATTGCTGACATTATTAGACACTATAAAGGAAGAAGAACATTGCTGACATTATTAGACACTATAAAGGAAGAAGAAAGAGAAAAGAAAAATAATATATATATATATAATGTAAAAGAAAAATAAAACAATTAATTTTAAAAAAAAAGTTTATATAATGTGATAATCTATCATTGGTTGAATTTTTTTAATAGATATATCATTTTAGTATAAAATGGATAACGGAAGAATAATTTAGGTACCATATGTGACTCCAAAAAAATATTGGTACCAATTTAAATATATATATATATATATAGTTTAGGTATTAATTTGTGGGTTAAGTCCTTTTAGAAAAAAAATAAATTTAATTGTTGGATTTATGGAGGTGCTAACTTGAAAAAAAATAATTCAAGTTCTAAGCCAAAAAAAATTAAATATCAAAATATATAAATTATGTACTAATTTATGGTTAAACCTATTTAAAATTTGAGATAATAACTTTTTTTTTTTGGTGAATTATAAGAGGAGGGTAAAACTCTAACAGCAACGCGACTAGCGCGACTCGAATTCGACCACACTTGGGCCGGTAAACACCCTGATCATCAAGCCATCACACGGGGTTCAAGATAATAAATTTTTTTTTAAATATACTAGTGTTATTACATGATAATATATGTTCATACTTTCTTAACCCTTTGACAACACACATAGGGGGTGAGCATTTGATGAATCGAATAGAGTGAAAAAATTTCGAGTTAAACGAGTTGACAAATCATATTTTATCATCTTAACTTTATTTAAAATTTTCTCGAATCGAATAGAGTATGATGGAATTCGAATCGAATATATTTGTTCGAGTTAAATTTAAAAAAACTTTGAATCCTTGTAACCATTGTCACACACCGTAATTAAATTTGTCCATCATAATCAAATTTATTATAATTTTCATCCCCTCATAATTTATTTATTAATCTTTTATATATGGTTAGCTTCTTTAATTGCTTAGTTGCTTCAATTATATTCTAATTCTCGTCACTATGTATTTTGAAATTAAAAATATATATTAAATGTAAAAATGTGATTTTTTTTAATAAAAGTTATTTTAAAGATAAAATGTGAAATTGATACCAATATAAAATTCTAACACGAATATTTTATGAAATCATTAATAATTCAATTTTAATATAAATATTTAATATGATTAAACAATTCAATAATATAAATAATATAAAACGTGAATTTTAATTTAATAATATAAATAGTATATATAAATAAAATCATTACTATTTAGGTTTATGAATTTTTTGGATGATTTTGATTTTTTATTGGAGTGAAGGGTGAGAAATAAAAGTTTAGGGGAAAATAAAAAAAATTAGGGGTTTTGGAGAGTAAAAATTTGAAGGAAAGTAAATAGGAGAAGTAATGTAATGCCCCAAAATTTTGAACTTAGCAAACTAAATTGTATTAACGATGAGCCTAGTGGTTTAATGGTTCAATATCTACTTATCTGCTCTTGGGGTCATGGGTTTGAATTTTTGCACATGCATTCCTGGAAATATTTTTGGAACCTTCTGAGAATTGGGTTTTTTTATTTCCTTTTACTGTACATTAATTTCTATTTTTTTTAGTTTTTAGTTTTGTTGAAATAAAAAAAAAAACTAACAGAGTAATCTTCTTCCCAAGAAAAAAACCAATAGTAAGTGTTGAAAATCGGAAAAAAATCTTTCTTTCATTTTTGCTCTTAGTCATTTTATCGTAACGCGGTCAATTGTGATTGCTCATAAGTACAAGTGTTGTTAGATGCTGGTGGTAAGAATTGGAAATGGGATTGGATTGAGGAAGATGATGGGTTAACTTTCGTTTTGTAAAATCTTTGTGAATTGTGTGGGATTTGAGTTTTGATTTCAATTGTGTTGTTTTAGGAGACTGTTCTGTTGACAACAACATCGCGAGTGTGTGTAAACCATGAGGCTTCACTCGTACGAAGGTATTGTGGTGTTTTCCTTAAGAATTGTGTTAAACTAGTTGAAGGTTAGAATGGAATTCATTGCATGACTGAGTAATTGGCTGTATAGTTGTGCGTTATTGCGTTGTTGTAGGTTGCTGGGTTTCGTTGGTTCATCGTTAACACCGTTATAAGTAAGGTATCAACCCCTTTGCTGATTTTTGCATATTTTCTCTTGCTTCCTGCATAAATACCTAAATTTTTGTCTCTGTTCAAAAGTACACGGGCGGGCTGGCACACGGGTGTGTGGCCAGGCCGTGTGCCATATAAATTGACTACAAGGAACACACGGGCTACGCCCACGTGCGTGTACCAGACCGTGTGAACATACTGTTTTGAGAATACAAAAACAATGAGTTACACAGTCTGGACCCACAAACGTGTGCCAGACTGTGTGGATGTGTTGTTGCTGAACTAAGAAATAGTGAGTTACACGGTTTGGACCCATAGGCGTGTTCCAGACCATGTGGTCATGTTATACCATGTAATCGGAAACAGTGAGTTACACGGTCTGGACACACGAGCGTGGGCTAAACCGTGTGACACCCACGGCCTAACACATGGTCGTCTGTCAGGTGGTGTGCAGTGTATTCTCATGTGTATATTTGTGATCTAGTGAACGTTATCAAACTACGAAACTGGCAGTGACACTGTGAATACTGCGAAACATTACTAAGCTGACGATAACACTGTAAATATCGTAAAGTAATATTGAACTGACGGTAACACTGTAAATACCATAATGCAGTACTGAACTAATGGTAACACTGTAAACACCGTGATATTATACCGAGAGTGTGGTGACACTGTAAACACCACCAGGTCGATATCGTGTAATGTACAACTGTTCCTATAAGTAGAATATGTGATGTTGCAGCGAATATGGTTGAATGTATTATGCTAGTACCGTCACTTTTCCTCAAACTACGTTATTGTAATTGTTACTAAACTATTATTTTGCTATTCAGGAATTTCTCAGACTTGATGGCTAGCGGACTAGGAGCTCGATCAATTCTAGGACCCATAGTGTTTAAAACTATTATTTTGAGACTAGGTTGGGAACTTATCCAAACAACTTGTATTAGTGATGATACGTTTTAGAATGGTGTTGAACATCTTAAAATACTTCAATATATATATTTATGTTGCTTCTCCTGTTTGTTACCGATTGGGTGATGATCTTTACTTAGTTATATCTTCTAGGCTAGATTTTGGGTGTTACAAGTAAAATTTTGGATAAAAATATTCAAAAAAAATCGGGGAGGGAGGAATAGGTTTAGGGTAGATGGGGGTGACATGAGAAGGGAGTAAAAGTTTTAGGAGAAATGGGAGAAAGTAAAAGTTTTGGAAGAAAAATGGGAGGGAGTAAAAGTATTGGGAGAAAATAAAAAGTTTTGACGGTGTTTGAAAAAAGTAAATGGGAGAGAGAAATTTTGGAGAGAAGTGAGTTTTGGTAAATGGGGGTGGGATGGAAGGGAAGTAAAAGTTTTGAGAGAAAAGTAATAAGGTTTGAGAGTTTGGGATAAAAATGTAAAATATTATAGTTTGATATTCGGTTTATTTGAATTATTCAAGTTATTCGAATTCGAAAACTCAACTCCATTCAAACTTGAAATTCGAAAAAAGTTCGAGTTGACACGAATAACTTGATTCGTTTAACTTGAAATTAGAAATTTTTTTCAACTTTTTCGAATCGAATCGAGTTTTGCTCACCCCTAAACGCACACACACATTGCACACATAAATTCTCGAACCCGAATGTCCTAAATGTTTAGAGTTAAAAATTTGCCAGCTCACCGCTTAGTAGATAGATTGCGAGCAAATTTCTGTTTGGTTTAATGAAAATTTTCTCTTATGAAACTAATAATAACTTGAGAAAAGATGATATCATCATTTTATTTAATTTATGAGTTTTGATTTAAATTTTGTCACATAATAATATTTATATGTAATTTATATAAAATATTTATTTACTACAATTATATTATAAATTAATGAGTTCATATAAAAAGATATACCAAATTATCAAAATTGGGACTAAATTAGCTATTATAATCGGAACATCACATCTATTGGCTCTAATATGTAGAATAAAATTGGTTTGAATTTGGGGTGTTCACGGTTAATCGAATTCAATTAGTATTAACTAAATTTTTTAATTTTTAATTATTAATCGAACTAAAATATTTCGGTTAATTCGATATTGAATTAATAGAAATTGATATGTTTTTGCTTTTTTTTTTTTAAGTATAAAACATATTTTAAAAAATTGATAATATTCATTTGATAAAATTAATCGAATTACAATTTATATAATTTATATTATTAATTATTAAGTTCAGTTATTTCGATTAATTACTTGATTTCGAATCAAATTAATCGATAACCGAACTTTTAAAAACTCATTAACCGATTTTCGAATTAAATCGATTTACCAACTGATTAATCAAATTAAATTAATTTGATAAGTTAACTTGATTTTAACCAAAATTTAAAGTTTTAGGTTAGTGTAAATTTCAAAAACATTTAAGGGTCCAACTGTTTGTTTAAAAACTCTATTTGATCACCTCAATAGGTTTGATTTAACCAAATCAAATCTCGGATAATGCTTTTCCAAATTTACCCATTTTTAGGTTGTCCTACTTTATTGCAAAAATACTATTTAATAAAAAAATTAAATTAAATTATAAAATATTCATTTAAAAATATATTTAAAATATTTGTTTTGTAATTGAGGATGAGAAAGAATTATTTAGGATAGAATCTAAATTCTTATAATCTTATGCTTATAATATAATACTTTAATTATTAAATTAATAAATGGTTATCAACATAATTTATTTTTTATTGTATCGAAATAAAATTAAAATATTATTATCCAATCATAAGTAATTAAAATATAGTAAAATATAAATTATATACAAAATTAATATAAACGCAATTTAAAAATACAAATTAGAGTGATAAAACAAGTCTTCTCTTAACATTTATATTGAATTTGATATTTGAACAACTCTTACTAAAATAAATCAAAATATATTGAAATTCGTTTAATACAAATTATTAATAAACTAAAAATTCATACCAATACAATTGAAATTATAATGCTACTATGTCTTTTTTTTTCCTTAAATTTTTAATATAATTAAAAGACACGTGATAATATTATAATCTTACTATTGTTTTTATTTCATTGCATCAATTCAATTGAATAATAATTAAAATTTATTTTACTAATAAAATTTGAACATAAAATATCATAATTTTTTAGGTATAACAATAAGTTTAATCCTTTAAGGTTTACTTATTTTGTTATTTTGACCCTTAATATTTAAAATCTAGTCAAAATTCTTTTTTTTTTTTTACAAAAAATTGATAATAATAATAAAATTTTAAGGGCATTGATTTAATCACTAACATGACAATCCACATGTACTTAATAAAAATTCAAAACAAATAATAATAAATATTTAAAAAATTAAAAAAGTTAATAAAAACTTTTAGAAAATTGTCAACAGAGAAATATACCTAAAATGCCACATGAAATATCATGTCAATGCTATTAAAATTTTAACAGTTATATTAGTTTTTCCATAAAAAAACAATTTAACTAATTTCTAAAGGTTGAGTGCCAAAATTAAAAAAAAAATAAACATTAGGGGTTAAAATTATATTTGTGTTTTTTAAAGCTTTATTTTATATTTAAAGGCAAATGCTCGAATTAAGACTCAATCTTTTAGAAGTTGCTTACATAAATGTCAAATTTTTCAAAATGATTAAATAAGGGATTAATCTTTACTGAAATGCTTAAATAATGACTTTTCATGCACTTTTTCAACCTAATTTGTAATTTTTACCTAATTTGTAAAAAAATTAGATAAATGTTGACGTGTTTAGAATAAAATACATAACACTTGAATTAGGTATTGTTTGAAAATAAAAAAAAGTGAACCGAACAAGTGGCTCCAGTGGAAAAGAAGATATTATTCATCCTAGGGATCCCAAGTTCGAGCACCTGTGTGTGCAAGGTGTGTGTACATTGTCAAAGGGTTAAGAAAGTATGAACAGATACTACCATGCAAGCATACCAATATATTCATAAAAAGAAATCATGAATAACTTATATATTTATAATTTTTAAAAGATTAAGTCAAATTTTGATATTTTAAGGAGGGACCAAATTATAATTTTACATTTCAAATTTAAATTTTTAAAAAAATAATGGAATTAAATGAAGAAAATTACATTTTAGGGTCTGGCTCTGCCAGCCTATATTTTAACCAAAATTCTGTATAATTTTCATATAAATTTTTATAAATATATTTTTTATAGTATTTTAAATATAATTATTATATTTTTATAGTATTTTAAATATAATTATTATAATAAAATATATAGTCCGTAGATAATCCAAAAATAGGTAGTGACAAAAATAGAAAACAAGAAAAAAAACTGTAGCCGGTCGCTGTATCTTTCTCTCGCTATCACAGAGACAACGAAAAACAGAAAAAAAAAAAAAAAAAAAAAAGAAGAAAATGCGCGAGAGGATGAGATTTTAATTCAATGCCATTGCTTCCTTTAATAATGGCGACGTATGTACATTGTTTCTCGGCCTTTACGTTTTAAAGATAGAAAAAAAGGAGAACGGTGTTTCTTGTTTTGTTTGTTCTATTCGGAGAGTAAGAAAATGATACAGCGGCGGAGGCGGAGGGAGGCGGTGGTTGCTACGCCACGGAAGATACTAGTCTGCACCATATGCGTCATAGCATTGGTGGGACTGCTTTCGGGATACGTGCGCATCTTCCCTTCTTCCCGAGTATCTGATTCATCTGATCCTCATAAGCTCCCTACGGTCACTCAACTCTCTCTCTCTCTATATATATATTGCTATATATCATATATTTGATTTACGATTTTTTTTCTGCGTTCTTCAATTGCCTGCTTGATTTGTTTCTGTAATTTTTGTTTTGTGGAAATTTCGCCTTATTTGTTTTCAGTTAAGGTATAAATTGTGGAAAATGGAAATTTAGTTTTTCTTTTTTTTAATTTTTGTAGCAACATGAATTTAATTACCAGAAGTTAAGTGCAGAGAAAAAGTGGACGGAGGAGTTGGCTCCGCCTCATTTATTAAAACAGCAATCTCTGCCGCATCTTCCCAAGGCAGGTTCATTGCACAATGTGTTTGTGTTTACCTTAATTGATTCATTTATCTGTTTGGTTGCTGAGAAAATGAAACATTAAGAGAGAAAAATAAAAATAAAAATGTTATTATTGGATTATATTCCTTCACATTGTGCCTTGCTTGTTTTCTATAAGCCGTTTTAGGAGAAAGTTGATTGGTGGTTGTAAATTCTACTGTTGTTTACTATCTATTTTGCTTGCTAGCTTCTTGCTGTTGTTGTCGTGAGAATTGCGGCACAAGTCAAGTATACACCTTTACCTACATTACTTAGACTCGAGTGTAAGTTTTGGATATGGTACATGCCCAACACGGGTATGATCAGATTTTTTTCTAAACTTTTACATGTGTATGGAGAATTATTGGAGGTCATATCTCCACATCCATGTGTCGGACTTGAGTGCTAGATATGAATACTTCAACAAAAATGAAGAGTCGGAGCAGCATAGACCTCTATTGATGCGAAGCAGTCATGCGTCTTTCATGTTTTTCACTCCTTTAGATTTGACAGTTGGATGGTGCCAGTGGAAATCTGGATTCCGAGAAGTTGTGGAAGCCACCAAAGGATCGTGATTTTGTGCCCTGCATACAACCTAGTTCTAATTATAAAAGTACAAAAGCAATTAACCTTGAAATTTCTCTTTCAAAGCTTTGACAAATTACTTGTAAATTCATTCTCCCATTTGTCAATTCTTTATTCAGCTCCTGATACGTCAAGAGGTTATCTTCTAGTTCGTACAAGTGGCGGTCTCAACCAAATGAGAACGGGGGTATATTTCTTCTTTTCTTTTCATGGTTGAAATTCTAGTTTGGTAATATTGGTTCCAGCCATATCTGTTATTTTTGGGTGCCAATGCTTGGGAACATGGAACTTGTTATCATACTAGTTGCATACTTTTTCACTACCTCTTTTGGGATCTTGATCTTACTTGATTTCCTCATTAATGTTGATAGTATTGCAAAATTAAAATTCCTGAATATGATGTATTCCTTCATCAGATATGTTATCTGATAGAGATGCATACATGATTACAATTTTTATGGCTATGGGTTGGTACTAAAACATTAAAACGTTACATGTATTGGCAAGCTAGCCTTTGTAATATGTTCTCCAATACGAGTGTCACTTCTTATTGATCATTTAGCTGTCTGGGTTCTCATTCTTGAATTGCAGATATGTGACATGGTAGCTGTAGCCCGCATAATAAATGCTACACTTGTAGTTCCAGAACTTGATAAACGATCATTTTGGAGAGATACTAGGTAGCCTCCCCTAAATTCTATCCTTTGCAAAAAGTAGTACGACTTTACTACTTTCTATCTCTGGCTGAGTTTCTTTGTGATTAATATTATTTTTGCTTTTTTGTTTACTTGCAGCAATTTTTCTGATGTTTTTGATGAGGAACATTTTATTAATGCTCTGGCAAACGATGTTAAAGTTGTGAAAAAACTTCCTAAGGAATTATCTTCTGCTACCAAAATCGTTAAGCATTTTAAAAGCCGGTCTGGTTTCAAGTACTACCGGGATGTGATAGGCAGCCTGTGGGAAGAATATCGGGTTTGTTTGTTGACATCTTTGTTGTATTAATGGATTATACTAGCCGGTTTATTTTTATTTACCTGATGGAAGACCTCTCTCACGTGTATTTCCTGTTTTTTCCCAGGTTATTCGAGCTGCTAAATCTGATTCTCGCCTAGCGAATAACAATCTGCCTTCAGATATACAAAAACTTCGTTGCCGTGCTTGCTATGAAGCACTTCGTTTTGCACCCCAAATTGAAGCAATGGGAAAAGTGATCAGTTTGACCTTGATATCAATTCATTTCTTAGCATCTTCACCATGTTTTTCTCTATTCATCGTACTTATTAAGTTCCCGATGTTGCAGTTGTTGGTGGAGCGGATGAGGTCTTATGGTCATTTCATCGCATTGCATTTACGATACGAGAAAGACATGCTTGCCTACAGTGGATGCACGCATGGTTTATCTAATGCTGAAGCTAAAGAGCTGGAGACAATTAGGTATAAACTTCATCTTGCTTTATACTGTCCAGTGGAAGTTGAAAGTAATGTATGTACATCATATGTTCATAGAGAAAAAAAGAAGCGTCACCCAGTTGTATACGAGATTAACTATTTGTTATACCACTTTTCATTTTGAATGTGCAGAGAGAAAACTGCCTATTGGGAAGTCAAAGATATTGATGCCAGTGAACAGAGATATAGAGGAGAATGCCCCTTAACCCCAAAAGAGGTTGGAATTTTTCTCAATGCTCTCGGATTCCCGTCAGATACCCCTATATACATTGCTGCAGGAGAGATATATGGGGGGGTTACTCATATGGCTGATCTACGATCTCGCTATCCCTTGTTAATGAGCAAGGTAGAATATGAACATTTGGAACTTAATATAGAACTAGGTGAAATTTTCATGACAATGTTGAATTTTATGGAATAAGGACGAGCATGGAGTTAGAATGTAATCTCTTATATCGTGTGATGATTTTGAAGGAAAATTTGGCTTCTGTTGCGGAGCTCGAACCATTCACCAACCATTCATCTCAAATGGCTGCTCTTGACTACATTGTATCTGTTGAAAGTGATGTCTTCATTCCATCATACTCCGGAAACATGGCGAGAGCAGTTGAAGGACATCGCCGTTTTCTGGGACACAGGAAAACTATTTCTCCTGACAGGTGAGCTGATTCATTTTCTAAGACTCCTGCCCATTTTGAGTTATCTATATTCATATTCTAATATTTCGTTTCGTACTGAAATTTCTCCTTTAGGAGAGGGCTGGTTCATCTATTTGTACAAATGGAGAAGGGTTTATTGAAGGAAGGCAGCAAGCTTTCGAATCGGATCATCGAAATGCACAAAAAATTGTATGTCATTCTTGTCTTAGTTAATTATATGTTGAAGATAATGGCTTGTGCAAGGAGGGGACTTCATTATCATGGTATAGATGCATGTAATAATCAAGCACTATATTACTCTTTTGACTCTTCATTTTTCTTGAACTTCTCGTCTAATAACCTCGCCAAATTGAACATGCCAAACATGTGCTTGTGTCCGGCACTCACATCAGCTCATCTAAACTTAGGAATTGCTTCATGGATTTTACAGGCAAGGATCACCTCGGAGGAGAGGAGGCCCTGATCCAGTAACAAAGGGCATGGAGTCGGAAGAAGCGTTTTACACGAATCCTTTACCCGATTGTTTGTGCCAGAGGGCATCGCAGAATGTAAATACATCTATCAGAATCAAATAGAAAGGTAGATAGGATAGGTTGGTGCAAATAGAGCAGTTGCTCTTATTGGAGGTCCTCTAAATTGTTTAATGGTACCATATTGCCACTACATTAATGAGGTTTGTATATCGCGAGTTTTAGGAAATTGATTCCATTTCAACGGATAAGACGCCTGGGTGTTTGGAGTCGAGAATCGAGCTCCAAGCCTACTCACTGATTGTGTCGTACCGGATAAGTAAAACATAGGATAAAACTGAAGCTGGGAACTTCATATTGCCTTGGGCTATATGATTTGTACCAATGCTCTTTTATCTATTGATTTTTTTTTTTTATTTGGCAATTGTATAGCCATATCTTTTCTATTTCATTCTTTCAAATTCTTCCAATTTTGCTCTTTTCTTCTTTTGCAATTGCAAGTGAATTCTGATGATCATCATTTTGTAAAGGATGATTGTTGGCCATAAAATACATTTATTAACATGATTAAAACTTGTAACATATAAACACACAAATTGCAAAAATTAACGCAATTCACAAAATACCATATTCATATTATTATAACATAAAAAAGCAATATATTGTACAGAATCAATTTTCTTGATTTTTCTTAATGCAGTTTTCTTAAATCTGTTTGAAGAACTTGAATCAGTATTCAGTGTTAAGACACATCTCAACAAAAACATAGGGATAGGGCATAGCTCTCAAGTAAGTTTGAAAAAGAAATTAAATTTATTGGTGTCTGACAAGTATCTCTCAATATCCAACACTTGAACCTATGTAACATAGGCTATATAACTCCACTTTATCAATCATGATTTAGTCAAAACGGGTACATGCCAAAATTTCTTATTTCCTGAAAATGCCGGGAACTTCACTGGATTTTCCGAAGAGTACCATCTCATAGAGGACCTGGAAAAGTACCGTTCTCCCTTTGCTCGTTCCATCGATCTATCTGCAAGACAAAATGACAGCATTGGTTCACAAATTACACAAACAAATTAATCCAATTTGATTAATGTTTTTAAGACCCATACAATACTAACCAAAACATTCGAATAATTTAGACCAAGTCCGGAAGAATGGATTAATCAAAGCATTACATTTCAACTCACTTACTCAATCCCTCCGCTCTACAATATATAACTCGTACAGAAAATCTAAAAATTATACATGAATTTGGATTTGATCCAATTCTCACAAATTATTAATACAATTATTGATATAGCATTTTTTATGTTTATATATTGCATACGCATAATTATATTTATCTCATATAAAACATAAATTGATGTATAAATTTATTTAAATGTGTATGATTAAAGTTTATGTATACATTTGAATCGCAATCAAAGTTTATGTATCGAATTGCACAATGACTCAAAATCCATGTATAATTTTGATATTTGTCCCCAATTAATATTCACATTCTACAGTTAATTTAGCAACTGATCTCTCAAAATGACCTGGGGCCATATGGAATTCCTTGATTTTGTGCATGTAGAGCAACAAAAAGAACTAATCCGATTATATTTAAAGGTTAGAACCATTATGCAACTGGTTACGATGAAGATAAAATGTACTAAAGTTCTCAGAAGAAAATACGCACCCATTCTCCCGGACATAGGGCACGATAGTACTTGGCAAACTTATCACACTCTGAAGCATCTTCTCCTTTTGCAGCTACACAACTACATAAGACGAAAAGATTTTTAAAAAAATGTCAAGAACCATTGCAGGAAGAAACAAACCATATTATATTCATAAGATACGATATAATTCATAAACAAAGTCTAACTCACCGATGGTGCTCGATATATCTGGTGAAGCAATGCCTTGTTTGGTTTGTAGTTGGGAAGCGAAAATCTGCAGGAGCAGTCTCAAGCTGGATGCCAAACATGCACCATAGTATGTAAGTGAAGCAATCTAACAGGCAACATTGATTAAGTTCTTAATGAACAGTTGAGAATGCTACCTTTATCTCCGGTGTTTCTTCAGCATCACCTGAGCTCTCTTCGGTAGGTTCATTCTTTTCTTCAGCAGCAACTTGAGCATCTTCGACAGTGTTCTCAGCAACAGGATTGGCTTCAGTGTTTTCTTCAGCAACAGCAGGAGGAACCTCAGTACTTTCCACAAGAGAAGCAGCAGGAGTCTCGACTTCCTCAGTCACCACTTCCTTGGAAGAAGTATTAGCTGAATTTTTTACCTCTTCTGCATCAGCTGCTTTTGTAGCCACATCTGATTTCTCCTCTTTCTCCTTCAGCGAATACTGCTGCATGTACAAAGATACAAGAAAAAACATACTCGGGTCAAATAACTTCTTTTGCTCTGATATTTATTTTTCTTGAAGAACCTGAATCTGACACTCATGTTCACATTGAAATGGGGATATGACCTCCAGGATTCTCCAAATACATGGAAAAAACTTAAAAAAGAAAAAAAATCTAACCACACCGTTTCAAGCACAAATACATATCAAAAACTAACACCCAAAATCAAGTAACATAACAAATAACTATGAATTACAATGCTTAGTACCAGCCCAAATACACAGCGTTTCACAAGCATGAGAAGTAGGGATTTCATCGATGTTATCAGCACCAAAATTTTGCAACCAATTTTGCATCTTAGCCAATTTCAAGCAAGAGTGGGATGTTCAAGAAGAAGTAAAACAGGCTTCAAAGAAGATAAAGAAAACCCAATTTATCATTCTAGAGTATAGATGAACATTATTGTTCACACAAAATAGTCATGAGTAGATTTGCTTTTAATTCAAGAAGTGAATGTAGATGCAATACTAATATCTGAATTGGCATTTTGACTACAATACCAGTGCAATGTTACCTTCCCTTACTCAAAACCTTCAGATTCTTAAGCCGCAAACTTAAACTCAAAAATTTCATCTGATCATGCCTTAGTATTAGTTTCTTTTACTAAGCACCAGAAGTCCACAACTAGTGATAAACACAATGAACGTTTGCTTGAAATGTTACATGTCTTTGACATTCAGTTACAATTGAACCCTTTAACACGAAAAATTATCATGCACATAAAACTCAAATCGATAGAATCACAAGGGAGATCATAGAGCAACTTCAACGAGCCAATACAGAAAGAAAAAAGAGTTGTAATGATTTCGAAACAAAAAAGTTCATATGATACTGAACAAAATTGGACTTAATTGTAGTCGATAACAAGCATCGGCAATCAAAATGTAATCAAAACAACAATCTCAAAACTTCAAAAAGCTGACATGACCTAGTCACTAAATAATTCTAATTTCAGAAATGATATCTATTATTACTTGATCCGATCCGTTCATTGCGATCTGCTGATTTCAATCCCATCTAAACTAGCTTCTAAAAAACCAAAATTAAAGACCCAAAACAGTTCAAAATTTGAAAAAAAAAAAAAAAAGCAAAAGCAACGGAGATCGTATTTCTACAAGGATTGAAACAACCTACAATTATTGCTTCGGAAGAAATGAATTTGGAATTTAAAGCAGCGAGAGTAAAATTGCACCTCAGAGATCATTCCAATCCAATTTAAACTAACTTCTAAAAAATCGAAATTGAACATCTAAAACAGTTAAAAAAAAAAGAGAAGAAATAGCAAAGGCAAAGAGAGTAATAATTGCACCTCAGATAGGGAAGGCGGAGTTTCTGTTTGAGCTTCCGCCATTATTGCTGGAAGAGGAGGCGATCAGCTGATGGTGACCGGCGACTGACGAGCTATAGAAGGCGGCTAATCAAGGATAAAACGGCTTGAGACAGAAATATGTTGTTTAGCTTAGGTTAGAATTTTAGAGGAGTCGTAAGCGAAAAGATATTGACTTCAAGCTGCGTGCGCCACGTGTTAAATTCTTCGGAGAGCCGTCGGTATACAATTTTAGAAGCTGCAAGCCGCTCTCTCGGCCTGCCTTTTCCTTGGTTTTTGGACTGACTGGGAGGCCGCCGGCTCGACAACTTTGGGGATAGGGAGTGGGCTCCAAGTTATGGGCCTTTTATCTTTGGCCCATTCTTTTTGTAAACTAGAAAATTTTGTTTGTTATGCTATGGTATTAATTTTAATTAGTAATTTTTAATTACTTATATAATTTATTTTTAAAAAAAAAAGAAGGAAATTTTTTCTTATTTTAAGGAGGCCTTATTTTTTTCAAAATTTCTTACTAATCTTTCTAATTTCTACTTATATGGTTGTGATTTGATAATTGTTGGAATGTGAAAAGTTAATGTTGTTTTGTGTATTAAGCAATTTATTATTTTTGGGTACATCCTAAATTAGAGAAATGATGTGCTTGCCAACATAAGAGTAAGTTTCAACCCATTGCTTCACTAAGTTTTTAATCGTCAATTACAAAACTAAGTTTTTGTACCAAACTAAAATCAGGCACCGGCCTGCAACAAGGGAGTGATGCTCTCCGGAGGAAGATGAAGTTGGCAAAAGATTGCCAAATGGTCGGCACACCAGTTTCCCTCTCTAAGAATAGGACGCACTTCGATTACTCAGCCTTGGATGACAACAGCCAAGTAATCACGAACAAGGGTACTCAAAGGATGAATATCAGCAAACGGGCAGCTAGCATAACATCTAATTCCATAATCAAACCGCCATTCGTAATCCCCTCGTTCACCACGAATCAAACCACCAGCACAGGCTAACTTAGCGCTCACCGTCGACCATTTGGAGGACGCCGCCAATGAACCCACGTTGGTCCACGATGGATTTTAGCCACAAATAAGTGATTCCCTCTGCAAATATCCTTGCATAAGCGAGAATTTACACTGGTGAAGGATCCTCTCCCTTGAACACAGAGCTATTACGACCCCCTTCCACAGACCCCATAAAACCATGGTAAGGGACTAAATAAACTGAAGAAAAGTTCCTTGTAAAATGATACTCCAACCAGTGAGTAAACGACATAGAAAAAGTCTGATTGAAAGCATACGATACGACCCTCATTTCCGACCTGACTTCTTGGATAATACGACAACCGCGCAAAATATGCTTGATAGACTCCAAACAATAGCAGTAACTTGCACAAGCTTCATCATTCCTTAATTTTTTTTTTCTTTTTTGTATCTGATTAGTATTTAAATGATTCAAAACCAGCAGCCATTGAAAATGCCATATCCAATCAAGCTTATGAGATTAGAGGTGTTAAAACTTCGGGTAAAATCAAATTAATTATCTAAATTGATTTAATTTGATTAATCGGTCGGTTAATTAATTTAGTTAAGTCGGAGGTCGATTAAAGGTTTTATGAAATTTCGATTAACTGTTAATTTGATTCGAAATCGGATAATTAACCAAATTAACCGAACTTAATAAATAATATTATATATTATATGTATTAAGTTATTACTAATTTGATTAATTCGAATAATTCAATAAAATCAATATTATCAATTTTTTATATTTTTATACTTGATTTAATAAAAAAATATAAATTTCGATTAATTTGGTTAATCAACCAAATTAACCGAAATATTTCGGTTTGGTTAATTTTTATTTAAAAAATTTTGGTTCGATTAACAATTAAAAGATTAAAAATTTTGAGTAATTCAATTATACTAATTCGGTTTTATTAACCATTTGAATGCCCCTATCTGAGATGATTGAGAATCAAAATTTGCCTTTGTGAGTATCACATATAAACCGATCCCACAGACTTTTTCCCAGTACTTCCAAAACCCTAACGGCACAAATCTTGGATTTCAAGACATCCGACTTAAGGACAAGGGATAGCCTCAATCGCACATTTAGTATCATCCAATAAGATATTGGACTCGACTCATAGAAGATAAAAAAATCTAAAACTTTGAATCGTTAAAAATTGTTAATCTCATATTTTCAAATAATATCAAAATGCTAAAATATATGATTAATCTCAATATCACTCTCTTGAAGTAAACTCGAGTGAAATATAATATTTTAAAATTAATTCAATCAATTATTTTATATAGAGAATAAATATACTTTTAAATACTATATTATTTTTCACGTTGGAAATATAATTCCTTCACTTTTACTTTTAAAAATTTGAAATTTTTGCTTTTCAAATTTAAAACTACAAATTCAATTGTTAATATAATTAAATTTTTTTTATTAAATTTAAGTTTATTAAAATATCACTTTTTGATGACATGATTATTAAATGTATTTTTTTATTTCAAAATGTCA
This sequence comes from Kokia cookei, assembly GCA_039519145.1. Lineage (NCBI taxonomy): Eukaryota > Viridiplantae > Streptophyta > Magnoliopsida > Malvales > Malvaceae > Kokia > Kokia cookei. Next base: position 21,718,471 of record CM076902.1, read on the forward strand.
TTTTAATAAATTTAATAAAAAAATAACTGTGTTAATTAAATTACTAAAAATATATAATTAAATTGTAAATATATAAAGAATATAAAGATTTGGAGTATAAATTATGTTTAAATGGTTAAATTTGATGCTCGAAATATCGGACGACAGAAAAGTCAGACCGAGGAAATGATCAGACAAGTTGTACAGATTTAAATGTGTGACGTTAAATTTGCTCAGGTAACTTAACACAAAACAATTAATTTTCAATTACAGAAATTAAGCAAAAATAAATAACACATACAAACAGAGACAATAATTGCCTAAAATATTTTATAGCAAATAGATAGCAAAAGTTTAATTTTGATTTCAAAACCCTAAATTGGTAAATTGTAATGGAAAAGAAAGCGCAGCAGTCTCACTTGTTGTCGCTACTGCTTTGGCTGCTTCTCTTCCTCCTGCTTCGCTGCTTCTTTAATCTCATCGGCTCCATCATCCTAATTAATAATTAATATATCATCACAATTAAATTCAAATATTAAAAAAAGAAGAAGCAAGAAATATAAGGGGGAAACGAGTTAATTTAAAATTAAAATGTGAAATTAAATTTACCTGCAAATCGGAGGTCCAGAGAGTGAGATTGTCACGGAGGAGTTGCATGATAAGAGTGCTGTCTTTGTATGATTCCTCGCCTAGAGTATCCAATTCTGCTATTGCTTCATCAAATGCCTACTCAATGAACAAGCCGACACGTCAATCGACTGTAGATTTATGAACAAATTGTTTTTTATTAAAGAAAAAATAATTGACCTACCTGTTTGGCGAGGTTGCAAGCGCGATCGGGAGAATTGAGAATCTCGTAGTAGAAAACAGAAAAGTTGAGTGCCAGTCCGAGTCGGATCGGGTGAGTTGACGGCAACTCGGCGGTGGCAATGTCCTGAGAATCGGGAAAATAAAATAAACGAGAAAAAAAAAAACAAACAGGTCTCGAAGAAAATGAGGGGAAATTTACTTGAGCAGATTTGTAGGCAGAGAGAGTACTCTCAGCAGCTTCCTTGCGTTCGGCTCCAGCCTTGAACTCAGCCAAATACCTATGATAATCTCCCTTCATCTTAAGATAGAAGACCTTGGACTCTGCAGCGGAAGCTGCAGGGATAAGTCTTTTGTCAAGGAGCTTCAAGATCCCGTCACTGATCGAGGAGAGCTCGGACTCGATCTTTGCCCGATAATCACGGATTTTCGCGACGTGTTCCTCATTACCGCGGCTCTCCTCTTTCTGCTCGATGGAAGAGATGATCCGCCACGAAGCACGGCGGGCACCGATGACGTTCTTGTAAGCGACGGAGAGGAGGTTCCTTTCCTCCACGCTGAGTTCCTCGTTTTCGGCGCAAGCCGATACTTTCTCCATAAACTCGACCATCTCGTCGTAGCGTTCGGCTTGCTCGGCCAGCTTTGCCATGTAGACGTGTTCCTCTCGAGTCGAAGGAGTCTTCGTTGTCGCCATTGTCGAATTTCCGAATCAGTGTAGAGAGAAGGGGAAGGGGAAGAAAAGTGGTTTTTCTTTTTTGAAAGTTTTGGATCTGAGATTTTGGGGGGAGTTTTTTGAGAGGGTGGGAGAATGTGGGGGGCGATGATTGCGTTTGAGGAAGGGAGGAGAGAAAAAAGTGGGATCAAATACGGACCGTTGGATTTAAGAGGGAAAACAAATATTAAAACACATGCCTATGAGTTTTGTTAAAAGATTCTATAGGTCCCTGTATGTTTCATAAATTTAATATTTAGTCCCTGTATTTTTTTATAAATTTAAAATTTAATCTCTATTTTTTTAATTTTTAAAATTTAAGTTCAATTGTTAACACTATTAATATTATTTTATTAAATTCAAATTCATTACAATGTTATTTTTTTAATTACATGATTAGTAAATGAATTTTTTATGTCAAAATATTACACCAATAAATTTTTTAAATAATAATAATAATATTAACAATTGGACCAATTGGACCACAAATATGATCTTGAAAATCTTATTTTAAATATTTTTTATTTTTTTATGAATTATTAATTGAACCTCCCGACTAGATGGATCGACAAACTGGAGGTTTGACCAATTGGACCACCAATCTATTCCTAAAAACTTTGGTTTGCACTTGGATTTTAATAATTTTTATGTATTTTTCATTTCTATATAATTTTTTTAAATATTTTATAATTTTTATAATTATAATTTTTTTAGAATAATGATTAAATTGATAGAATATGTAAATATTAAGGGTTAAATTTATCAAGTTTTTTAGAATCATGATCAAATTGACATAGCGTGTGAATGCTGAGATCTAAATTTGTTATTATGTTAATATAAAAAGGGTCACGCCAGCATCCATTAGGAATTTAACACGAAGTGACCAAAATATCTAATTTCTCTTACGACAATGATTAAATTGAAAATTTTGTTCAAATGACTAAATAAGAACACCCTAATACTTGTATGACTAATGGTAATTTACCCAATTTATAATATTAAAATATATTATTATCTAATAACAAAAATTAAATAAACATACAAAAATATAAAAATGTTGAAATACCTATAAATTTTGTTTATCACTAAATTATATAAAAAAATTTAAAATGATCACAAGCATTTATCGATTTGTAACGTTCCGGTCACTTGTTCTTTAATTGTTGTTAACCTTTTAACAAAATAATGACATAATTCATTAACTCAATATTTAATATAGTTATGATACTTGTTATTACCGACTCACTGTCCGGTCACTCGATTGGATCCTAACCCGTACTCTTCGTGGTTCACTCTTTGAGTTTTCACATACTCTATAAGACCGCATGATGTGGATTCACACCATCATATAGGCGAACCCCTATCTAGAAAACACTTGTTAATCTTAGAATAGAGTACGCGTTGACATGCATGGGATCTATTTAAGACGTCACGTCCATAAACAATAACCATATCATATAAATACACGATTTAATTTTTTTGAAGAGAGCACACACTCTAAAACACTTGACAAATACCTAATATTTTTAAAATCAAGGGAAAAATAACATGTTGAGAGCTAAAGTGTTAATCAACAAAAAAAGATTATTGAGGTAATCCAATTCCCTTTCACTATTCATACAATTGTGTAAAAAGATGTGTTAAACTCTTAATGAATGAGAACTTTGGGAAAAAATATAAGAATTAATGGCCTTTTTTTCTTGGGAATTAAAGAAGGGGGAAAAACCTGCATAGGTTGGTTGATTAGCTCACTTCTGACTGCAAAGAGGGGGCATTGCAGTGTCCACCTATGGCTAAATTGTAGAGAAATATAAGTGAAATAAGGTGATTTGAAGAACATCAAGATTGTACAGTTTGAACATCTTTTTAGGTTTTTGGACTTTCAGATGTAGTGGCACCACCTTCTGCTTCTGCTGTGGTATGTTGTTGAGTCTCAGAATCTGCAACCAAAATTAGTAAAATGGAAAATATATTAACCGTAATAAGAATTAGATTATATCTTATTTTATTTATTTAAAAATTAATAAATTAATTTTTATATCAAATAGCGAACTCATCTTTATACGTTGACATGAGTATAAAGTGAGGACGTAAAATGATGGTAATTTGGGGCTCTCCACATTTGCATATTAAAAAGAAAAACACAGTGCATAACATGGTTAGTGGGGCTCTCCATATTTTCCATGAATCTGAATCACTATCATCATCCCAGATACTGAAACCACATGCAATCACTACTAGTTTACAACTATGCTCCTCTGTCATGACTTTTTATGGATCAATCATTTGGGGCAATGGCAATAAGTCAACAATACATACAGCTCATTCACATGGATGTAACGAATGCTATCGTGATCATTGCGGCAAATATCGATGGTAGAAGATAATATTAGAAAAAATTTACCTGAGGAAGAGGGAAAGGGTGGGGGAGGAGGATAGGTGGAGAAGGACCCCTCCATTGGTGTAGGATAGTAAAGATAGGAAGGTCCATGGAAGCGTTGCGCAGAAATTGTCCCCCTTGGAGGTTGCAAACTATACCCATAGTAATATGGGGACCCCATTGATGATGATGATCCATACAGTTGATGATAGTATTGTGGCTGCTGAATTTGTGGATTACAGACAGCCTGCAATGACACCATTCAATCAACATTGTTGGCTGATGAACCATTTGGCTTAATACTGAACAAAAGCAAACCCAACTTATAATCACTTACTTGGTGATACCCATATTCAGGACCGTAAGCTGTGTACCTGTAAACACAGAATTCATCAAACACTCTAATTAGTACCCGGTAAGCATGAGATAACTATAGAAAGCATAAAAATCTGAACATCCTAATCAACAGCCTAAAAATGGGTCCCTTGGTATAATCTCATATATCTAAACATCATTTGGGGGACCATTTTGATATACACATTTGAGCCCTACAAAGCAAAGCCATGCTTTCTGCAAAATTTACTGGTTTTGCTAAATTGATTAATATTCATATCTTTAAGCCAAAAAGAAAAAGTGCTGAAGGAATGGACCACTTTGAATGAAAACAATAAGTGTGGTACTCACCCGTATGGTGCATAAAAGACCGGAGCCGGAGGTGGAGGTGGTGGCAGTGGTGCTGCAACTCCACTATAAGATGGTGCACCTTGCTGTCCAACAACCTGATAAGGATTACTACCTTGAATACTTCCTGCATATATGAATTCACCATATCCAATTTATTATATGTTTCGAATAAAGGTTTCCGGCGGAAATACTTTAAGAAAAAAAAAAAAGTTGATCAACCTCGTGGAGGTGAAGGTGTAGGCCTTCCAAGTGAAGCAATGTTACAATTTGCTCTTCTTCCATTGATTATAGGGTTTGGATCAACACAAGCTTTCCTAGCTGATTCTGGATCACGAAAAGTAACCTACAGAAATGCTGTGATCTTACTGAACTATACATATATATTATAAGAAGAAATTAATTCGAGAAAGATACTTACAAAGCCATATCCTTTCGATTTCCCAGTGATTTTATCAGTGATGATAACAGCTTCCAGAATCTCTCCAAACTGTTCAAAATACCTACGCATGTCGTCGGTGGGTGTGTTCCAAGCCAATCCTCCAACAAACACTTTCGTCAACGTCGTGTCTCCGAATGGTGATCGGTAAGATGGATAAGCAGCGGCCATTGCCTTTTTAAACAAAGCAAAAACAAAAAGAAATGGGTAACTTTCCTTTTCCGGATTTATGTTTACAGTTGACAAGATTGATGTAGTAACTAGCTGAAGCTTCTGCAATTCCGGTTGATGATCTTCATCACTTTTGCTAATTGTTGCTTTACGATACTTGTCTCTTTATCCATTTCCGAAGGCGGCGCCCCCTCTCTGTAAGCTTACAATAAATGAATCATTGAAGATGGTCTGAGAATGGGATGAAGCTTATTTTAAAAGATGTTATGGAAGTTGGTTGATTGGTCGATTGTTGTTGTTACTGTAAGAGAGAGAGAGAGAGAGAGAGAGAGAGAGAGAGAGAGAGAGAGAGAGAGAGAGAGAGGGGAGAGACCAGACAGCTGCTAACGTTAATTTGCGGTCTATAGTACTATTTGAGATGTTGAAAGTGGGGGATCGGAATAGGGTTGGGTTGGTAAAATAAGAATGACAGCTCCGTGACTGAATGCACTCAAGCCTGTCCTTCACCGTATCTGCATTAATATGCCCTCCCAACTCCACAATCATCAACGGTTATGCAGTTGGCTTAAAGTAATTTATATATTTAATTCTTAAATTTATATAGAAAACTCATATTCGAATTTTGGAGATATATTATTACGAAAGATGATTATTAAATTTGATACCGATTCAATTCGATAGGATCTTTTAAAATTTTTGAACTATTCTTCATAATTCGATTCAGTTTCAATTTTTTATATTAATTTTTTAAATTTATTTTTAAAAAAAATGAATTTTATTTTATGACTTTCAAATATTGTTTGAATAAATTTAAATTATTTCATAAATATTTTTAAAAAATAATAAATTTTAAAAACTTTCAAATTATTTTAATTATTTTTACAGATTCAATTCTAATTCTTTTTAATTTATTTTTCGCTTTAAATTATGTGAGTTGGACAAATTACATATTTTGTATTGATTGATTGAGTTTGATTTTTAATCATGAACACTTTTACATTAAAAAATCATTTGAGATTGTAAGATTGTGAATTTCATTGTGGCTATATATCTTGATTTTTAATTTCATAATAATGTTCTTGTAATGGAACAATCTGTCAAATAATAATAATTAATTGGGATATAAAAATATATATATTAATTCTAAGTGATTTGGTGTGTTTGACCAAACACAGAACAAATTAAATTGGTGATTTTTTTTTTTAAAAATGTAATAAAAATAGTGAGAGTGACGCGTATTTTCTTAGAGAAAATATAAACAGATCTAGTTGTACGAATGAATGAATAAATAAATAAATAAAAGAATCAGACTTGCAGGCACTGACAGAGTAAAGTAGTTTAAAAGTTGAATCATCATTAAATGTATGAATTTGGGTAGCAAATGGGGGTTTAATATTATGCATATTCCCACATGAACCCATGTTCATAAACTCCACTAATCATAGGCACAGAATATAACAGTTAGGATGAATGGGGCGGAAGCGTTGAAAACATAATCTCATCAACCTTGTGAACCATCATTTTCATCAAAACCTTTTGGTCAAACCAAGATGGAACAGCATTATCATGTTCCACGCGCATTTCCCAACCGGAAAATCGCATGTTTGTCATATTATGGCTTCTTTGTAAACCCAGCCAGCCCTGCTTTTAGTCATCACAACTCCATGGCTTTTGCAAAATTAAATACCAGTTTTTCTTTTTATATTTAAGAGGAGATTAAAATTTTAACACAATTCGAATTCAAATTAAATTCGAGAATTTTATTTATTAAATTAACATACTAAGTTTATTAAAAAAACTAGTTTTTTTTTTTGTCTGAATTAAATACTAACTTTAAATTATCTGTGTAGGAATGTAAACGGTTTTTTTAGTTAAATATGAAAATGGAATTTGATTTAGTATTGAGACTTGGCAGGATTTGGCTGAAGGAGACAGCTGCAGAAAAATAAGTGGATGAACTGGCAGCTGTATCCACGTTGGGTCGTATCACTCTTTCACAATAATGAGCTGGATTTCTTCCTTTTACACAAAAGAAAGTAAGTACATAAAAAATATCAACCAGATATTAATATACAAATATAAAAATAGAGGACAATGTTCAAAACTAGACCCATCTATAAATCAGTCAAACCCAATCGTGAGAAAATATTTTTACTCATTAAATTATAATTTTTATGATTATAAAAATATAATTTCATAATTTTAATAATTTATATATTTATAATTTTTAAAAAATTAAATTAAATTTTTATTATTTTTAAAAGGAATTAATATGTAATTTTATTTTTATTAATTTAAAATTTTAAAATTTTAAAAATTTTAAATATAAATTTTTCATTTTATAAAGACGAATCCTACCCACCACCCAAATTCGTTCCTGCTAATCGATGGTTTTTAAAAGTTTGCAGTCTGTCCCGCAACTTGTAGGTGTTGAAGCATATTTAAGTGTATAATAATTTTATAAACTACATTAAGAAATTGCAATTTGCATCGCATAAATCATAATACACTCTCATTAAGAAGAATGATGCAGATTGTGTTGATGTTTGGACAATTGATTTTTTTTAATCATAGTTATATAAATTGATTCATTGAAATCTGCATTGAAATGATAAACTTAAATTCCATTCAAGAAAAACTTAAATTCATTTTGGTATTTGTAAAAACAAAGAGTATTTGTTTTGAAAAACAAAAATTGTGACCGTAATAGTGCTTGAAACTATGACCATAGTTTTAATCATGAAATTAAAAGTGCGAAAATAATAAAAGAGAACATTGAGATTGTTTACATAGTTCAACTTCAGTCTATTCCTGCGAAGCCTTGCCTAGAGCAATGATTCATTATCTTTATCAGAGTACAACCAATAATTTAAGTCCTAACATTGGTCTAATACTCACCAATTTAGTGACCTTACTATTATACAAAGATCAGATCCCTCTCCTATTAAGTTTCTCACTCGAAAGCTTAGTTTTACAACTCAAAAGACTCTCTTGATTGCTTGCAAAAATAATGTACACATAAAAACGTTCCTAACTTGAACAAATTTGTGCTCTCTTAATCTCTCGGTGTCCCGATTGCTCTCGGTTTACTTTAACCTAGGCAAAACTTAAGTTTGGTCTACATGAGTTGTAACCTAATCACTTCTCTATAAAGTGAAGTTAAAAAAAAAAAAAACATAAGATAATAATTCCATAAGAGTTCCAATGTAATCTAAAGTCTCCAATCATAGAAAGTGACTTTAATTATTCCACAAGTCACCTAAAATAATCGAAGGAAATCAATCTTCAAGTATTCAATTTCAACACAATTGATCTTCACGTTTTGAGCTTTAATTCATCCAAATAATTCCACAACATATAGTCCAATACTTTTGTTCTAAAAAACTTCAACTCTTAAAACAAGCAAATAAGGCAATGAAACGGTGCTTGAAGTTGTGACCATTGATTCATCCACAGAAATAGCCACAGAATCTTTTTTGCCATCAAATGTGTCAACTTATTAAGTTAAGCTCAAGCTTCAGTAACTTGAGCTATTTATCAAACCGAATTTGACCATTATAATATTTGGTTTGAACGACTAGCAAGTTGAAGTAAGCTTTTCATTTGAATATATCTCTATATCATGAAATTATATTTTTATCCTTGATTTATAGAAGGAGCTAAATTACGAACGAGACCAAGCTTATATATTTTATTAGTGCCAATTACACTTTCTAGATGCAACTTCAGTTACAACTTAACTTGCATCTGACTTGTTGTATAACCTGCCATATATGTTGGCAATTTTTTTTTTTTTTTTGAAAAATCTATTGTATAGTACTAGAATCGGGCCTGATCAAACACACACGAGCAAAAAATACAAAATGTCCAAATAAAGAAACAAAAACAAATCACCTGAAAGCAACAAAATGAAAGCACAAGAAGGAAATAAATCAAAAACACACAGGAGTAGAGAGAAGGCCCTTCCCCAAAATCCCCAAACCAAGACAGCAGTAAAACCCCTCACAAAATCTGACAATCAGTCGATCGGAGGGTGATTGAGGTTGCCTGCAAAGCAAAAACAAAGGTGAAGATCCTCAATCAAAATAAAACAGAAAAGGGAGTTACAGTGGGACATGGAAGCGACGATCCGTGTCAGCCAGCATCCTCGTCTTCTCCGGTGCATCATGCATCCAAAAACAGTATGACTGTCGGAGTTGTCCCTCTTCTGCCAACGAATGTGCAGCAGCGTTCCCTTGACGAGCCGTAAAAGAGAACCGAACACATGTAAAAAACCTTGCACAGTTCTTCACATCCCAGGTAATAGCCCGAGTCTCTGAGCAATCCTCCATTGAAGAAATCAGATTATTAATTGTGGTTCAAGAGTCACTCTCCAGGATTACTCTGTTAAAACCCAAATCCACTGCAAACTGGATACCATGTAAAACTACCACCGCCTCTGCCAAAAGCTACCGTTGTTACCAAGGTATGTATTCGAAACCCCGACCCTAATATAAGCCCATCTGCATCTCGAATAAGGAAACCTAAAGCTGCCAATTTGATGTGAACGAGAAAGCAACATCCACATTTACCTTGACCCAGCCCTGTGGTGGCAAAGTCCAGTGAACCGTACCCCTAGATGCAAGATGCTTCAACACTGCAGTGCAAGCCTTGAAATCCCTACCAAAGCCCTTAACAAAGGTTAAAATCTCCTCAACACTCTGGCTTTTATTCTCGTGTAAGAGTTTGTTACGGGCAAACCATAATGCCCAAATAGCAATAGCTACCTCCTCGCTTCTTACACTGCTATTATGCTCAAAAATCCATAACAACCAGTCAGAAAAATTGTAGTTGTCAACTGAAATAGGCCAAGCAAAATTCAATTTTGCCCACAATTTCTTTGCAACTAAACAATCACGAGCCATATGAACAATAGATTCACTATCATACTGGCACCGAAAACATGTGGGACTTGGAGCAATGCGACGACAGTGTAAAATTTGAAAAGTAGGTAAATAATGCTTAACACATTTCCAAAGCAAGATTCTGACTTTATTTGGATAGCTTAAATTCCATAAATGTCGAAACAAGCTTTTATCAACATCAATAACAGACGGTCTAGGCATAAGCAATTGATAGCCACTCTTGACTGAATATAAGCCCGATTTTTCAGCATACCATACTAACTTATCCAGTTGGCTAGAAAAAGGAAGAGGAAGACTTAAAATTTTGATAGCATCAGCAGCAAAAAAAATCTGACCAATAAGGATCAAGTTCCACATACTTGATGTTGGCAATATCAAATGGCACACCCAATTAAGGCCTGCCACAGGTGCAGTAGAAACTTTGCCCCATCCTTCCCCAAAAGCCAATAATCTTGCCAAATTGAAACTGATTGCCCCGATCCAATCCTCCAACGGAGTCCCGATTCAAGTAAGGCCCTCGAAGACCAGATACTACGCCAGATGGCAAATGGTGAAGAACCCAATCTAGCATTCAGAAAAGTTGAGTCATGGTAATATTTTGAGTGAATTAACCTCGCTGAAAGTGTAGTTGGCTTTTCCAAAAGCCTCCAACCCTGTTTTGCGAGCATTGCTATATTGAATTTCGACATGTCCTTAAACCCCAACCCTCCATCAATTTCGAGAAACACAAAGAGAGTCTCATAAGCACCAATGCATACCTCGTTTTCGCCCCTTTTTGCCATCAGAAGCGAGCCATGATAGCCTCCAATTCCTTACACAACGAACGGGGCAGGAGAAAACACGACATGGTATATAAAGGAATCGCTTGAAGGACCGCCTTGATGAGAACTTCTCTACCCCCAAATGATAACAAACGGGCACTCCAACTGTCAACCCTATTGAGCATTCTCTCCTGGAGATCTTTAAAAGTCTGCCGCTTACTCCCGCCAACAATTGACGGAAGCCCAAGGTACTTCTCAGGGTTTGAGCTGGAAAGCACCTCTAAAACTCGACATACGGCTTCTTTCCTTTCAATGCAAACATTGGCACTGAAAAAAGTACTCGATTTATCAAAGTTTATCAACTGTCCAGAACAATCAGCATACACCTTGAGAATATCTTTTAAAACTCCAGCCCCCTCAACAGTAGCATCACCGAAAATCAAACTACCATCCACAAACAAGAGATGAGTAACCCTAGGAGCGTGCCTGTTAATACGGATGCCTTTGAGCGTATCCCGTTCTGCCGCCAAATGCAAAAGGGCCGATAAACCCATAACCTTGCATTGTTTAATATGTATCTTGGAGGATTTTCTATAGCAATTTATTCATTTATTGCATTAGAATTTTAAGGAAATCAAGTCAAGTAAGAGCTCTTTGAAAACTGATTGAGTTTCTTTAATCGAAGAGATCGATCTTCCTTAAAAGATTATTCTTAGAAAATCTTTGCTATTTTATTCCATATTGAAGATATACACAATTACAATTCATGGAGATTAAAATTCACAGTAGTTGAAGTTTTCACAGGCCAATACACACCTAATTAAGCTTGTTTCTTGTTTAGATACAAGATTGACATTTATTTTGTTGATTATGTGTAACTTATTTTAGTATGGATTTGTTGTAAACAAAATGTTCTTTCTGTTTAATTTGTAACTAAACTTCCAAGGGAAAGTTTTAGTGAGGAGAATGATATAATTAATATATAGCGATGAGATTGTAACTTTGTGAACTTGATCACATTTTATGGTAGATTGATAGTGGATTACACTCTAGACAAAGCTCTGAATAAGTAATAAGCTTTTAAACTATGTAACCAACTTTTGTTTCCATCTTGAATTTTCTCTTGTAGTTAGTAAGCTCCGATCGCAACTGGAAAGCAAAATCAACTCTCTCTCGTATACAAACATGCTTAATCAAGCTTGAGTTCGAGCTTAAGTACGAAAATTGATAGACAAACTTAATCAAGATCCAACCTAAATTTTGATGTTTAATCGAACTCAAATTAAATATTAAGTCTCGAATATTAAATCGAGATTGAACTCATACTTACCAATACTTGAGTGTGACTCGACTTATTTACATCCCTAAATAAATTAAGCTCAATCATCTCAAAGTTGAAAAATATAAACTCAACCACAACCTAAAAGATAACACAGTTTAGGTCTCTCTTTTTTTTTAAATATTTATTTTAATATTTTACTATATAAGATTCTTGTCAACTTCTAATTTTATTTATTAAAGTCTAAAAATTTATTAACAATGTATCAAATATTATTATTATATTTTATTATTTTTAAACAATAAAATAAATTGATCTCGATCAGCTCAAAGTTGAAATATATAAACTCAAACACAAACTAAAATAATTTGGGTCTCTTTTTTCAAAAATATTTATTTATTTTAAAATTTTACTATATCCAAAACATATATCAACCCCTAATTTTAGTATTTTACTTGGGAATCTAAATACTTCACTAAAAATTTATCAAATATTATTCTTATAAAAATATTTTTAAATATTATTTTTTATTTTACATACGTAACCGGTATTTTGATGTTGGACTAGGGACGATAGTGAGTCAATCTCAGCGTTTTTTTTTTTTTTTATAATATTTGAATCTTAATTCAAATTTGTATAATTATTTTTAAATTTTGGATTTGTTTATTATCTGTGTGATTATATTAAATTTGAATATATGAATTTAATAAATTAAAATTATTTGTGATTTTTATACAAATAATTTTATAAAATGAATTCACAGCTCACAAAATTCAACTCATCGTTGTTTTGTTATTCACAGGTCATTAAATTATAATTTTTACGATAATAAACATGTAACTTCATCATTTTAATAGTTTATATATTTATAATTTTTAAAATATTAAATCAAATTTTTATTATTTTTAAGAGAGATTAAAATGTAATTTTATCTTTATTAATTTAAAATTTTAAAAAAAAATTAAAATACTTAAATAAAAAAAAATTCAGTCCCCAACTACGCCTCTTATTACGAATAAAATAATATTTGAAGGGAACGCAGGACATGCCCTTGAGTCCACAAAAAATAATCTGACCAAATTTCGATCATGATCAACCCATTGTCGCCAATTATACGAAAAAGGAAAAAAGAGAAACAGAACATTGACTAGTGCAATTACTGTTTAGTGAATTGGTCTGAAATTTTCTTCTAAATTGAAATTGGAGCTGTACCATTCAAGACCTAGCTTTGAAATCCCATCCTAAAATGGCATTAAAGGACTAACAAGACGAATTCTATGTGACGACTTGATGATTAAAAATGTTCACCGTCTCAAATATTATCTGAATTTGAGTCGTATTAATTATATTTATCACTTGAATTTTATCCTGTTATTATAATTCATTAAAAAAAACGCCCTAACAATATTGGGGAGTTTAAAACCCTAAATTCCACATCTTTGGGGGAATTATATTATGGGCTTTGATTAACTGGATGGAACCTCGTATCATTATGTTGGGATAAAAACCATAGATCACCAAATAATGAGGTTCAAATTTATTGTCCTGCACAACTGGTTTCATTTAATTTATTTTTGCTATGTTAATGCTTATTATTTGATTTTTTTTAGGGTAACGTATAGGAATGGTCATCCACTTGTACACTTCGTTCTGCTTTGATCGTCTAATTAATAATTTTTTTTTATTTAATCACTCGATTTTTGAAATTAACTATTATAGTTATTTTCTCGTTGGTTGAATTTTGTCACAATCCGGCTCAAACTTAGTTCGACTCATGATCAAGTCTATATACAAGTAGATGAAGGCTGTGGACCCATGATGTATGGCCTGTCAAGGTTTTGGGGTAAGTATTTCATAAAATATGTCCTTAAGTTTAAACCAAATAGAGGCATCATGAATTTTTTATTGGGCCTACATTTGGCATCTAAAACCTCATCTATTTTATACAATCATTTTAAAGGAAATAAAATGGTAAAAGAGCCGACTATTCTTTATTTACAATATGACAAGTAAAAATATCTTTAAAAATAAATATATTCGAAAAAAAGTAAAATAATCAAGAAGATGAAATCTTCTATGAATGCGAGTATCCCCAATACATCGAAATTTATTGTCCATGAATAAAGAAAAACCATTTCAACAACAAAAAACTAGAGCAAGCATATAATAATGGATTTGAAATTGTAACGAAGCATTGCCCATTGATTCTATACCCGATTCATAACAAAAAAGTTTTTATAAACCCTTTCTAAATAAGCTAAAACTCCAAAAATTAGAAATGTCAAAATAAGAATAGCACTTGATATTATTAGAAATGTCTAAAAAATATCATATTTGTAAAGTAGAAACATAGACAAATTCCTATGAATGTGATAAACAGATCAAATTAATCGTTTTGACCTGAAATTCATTGTCAAGTCATCTGCAACTGATTAACCCAACCCTTAAATAAGAGAACAAACATATTTCAATATGGTCAAACCCAAAAACAATATCAATATCAATAAAATTGACTATTGAATCCTTAACCATTAACTTAATACTTTAATATGCCACTCCTTTAATTTATATCTAAAGAAATATTAGACATAGATTAACTTTGTACTTTAAATTTGTGTTTACTTCTATCCAAATTAAATGATAAGGATTGGTAAAGATGTAAAATAACTGTAAAATCAAGTTTTGTATGAGTGTTAATAAAAAAATTTTAAAAACGATTTAATTGAGTTTTAACTCGATTGGTATGATTATTATTGTTAATGTAGAAGAAAGTGGATTTGAGTGCGTTGAAGCGCATTATTTTTTTATTTATGGGTAAGAATGGGATATGGGTAATATTCTAAATGTATTTTGTATTTTAAATTTTTTGTATAATATATATTTAAATAAAATAATTTAAATGATTCCGTAAAAAGCCATTTCATTTTTAAAATTTACTATTAATTTTTAAGAACAAACATATTTAAATGCAATAAAACAATACGATTCAGGTAATTTTCTAATATTTTGATAAGGTCCTTCTTAATAGAGCACTTATAGAGAGTATAGTAAAACATGAACAGCACGGGGTGGTGGCGCAGTTGGCTAGCGCGTAGGTCTCATAGCTTCTGAGTTATCCTGAGGTCGAGAGTTCGAGCCTCTCTCACCCCATTAGCCTTTTTCATTTTTAAATGTCTTATAGACTACGTAATGGGTCACTGCTTGGCATCAAATTTTTAAAAAAAAATTCTTTCGAATTAAATTTTAGAATTTAATATTTTGCAGTTTAGGTATCGTTATTAATGAAAAATTGAATGTTTTCTTTTTTGGGGGTCTAAGACCTATGGTATCTGATATAACTAATATTTCTGTTTTACATAACTTAATCTCCAACGATACGCGGAATAAAATTCCATTTCCACTTTCTTCTCTTCCATCCATATCTCATCTTTTAGCTAAAAGTTTTTATGCCATCATCAATTGTTCTTAATCTCAATCATAACTAAAAGCTTGGGCCCATTTATCCACCAAAATTTATTACTACATCACAAGATCCAATCAGTTCAACTTTTGCATTGTTATTTCCACGTTATCCCTATATGGGTTGCTCGCTCCCCACCATTGAAGCACCTCTCACTTAGATGTTTACCGAAAACATTAAAACCATAATTATCACTTCACCATAAATATTTGTAAAATTAAAATTTTTAGTGTCGATGGGCTTAAAGGAAGAAGAAAAAAGAAAAACCCAGAGATCCAGATGCTCACATGCAAAACTTATTGATCATTGCTGTATAAGAAATGGGATAGAACATTGAGATAGCTTTCTGACATTTCCCTACGCACCCACGTTTTTATACGAGCACATCACATGCAATGGGGGAATTTGTTTGAGCGGCTGAAAATAAGTCATAGAGGTAAATGAATGGCCTTTTTCACAGATGGGTTTCGCAATTATTGTTCGCCATTTGATTGGGGCATTTTTGCATATACCTAGCAGGCTATATAAACTGGTCATCCGCCTAATCATGATAATAGCCGGTTTTTCCACTAAGATTTGGTGGGTGTGGGCTCCCGTTTCATCTACTTTTACCCATTGCTTGGTGCTTGATTGATTGTAATCAAAAGATTAGCAGAAAAGACTATGGGGGTTTTATTCTACTACTTGTTATCTAGGGATGACATTGAGTACATTGCAAATTCGAATTTAGTCCTTATTCAAATATTATGGTATATTAGATGATGTATGAGGAAAAATCAAGGGTACTAATTTTTTTTAGAGTAATAAAAATTTTAAAATATTAAAAAAATGAAATGTTTTTTTATTTTATTTCTAAATTACTTATAATCCACAATCTTCAAAGTAAAAGATATTAACATTTAAGCGTGTTCAGCCCCACATTTTTTAAATTATTCAGTATTTAAGTAATTTTTTTACCAATTTATTTTTTCAAAAAATAAAAAATTATACAATTTTATTCCTTCGGCCACAGTCATGAAAATTGTAGTGTGTGTATTACATAAGTCTGGATCTGAGCTTTAAGACTTGAAATGAGCTACACATGTATTTTTATTTTTCCTTGAAAAGAGTATGTCGATTGTCGGCGTATAAATACAAAAACCTTGGTTTCAAAATTATTGCTTGTCCCTTTCATTTAGACATATATAGTCTACTAATTGCATTGTTTTTCAATATAAAAAAAAAATTTATGAGATTATTTTATGAATCCTTATTTTTTATTATTTAATGATACATCAATAATTTTTTCATGTTATTGACACATAATTTGATAAATTTTTTTACCATGAGCTTTAAATCCCAAATCTTACATCTTCAGTCTCGAATCCTCAATCCCAAATTTATTCAGGGTTTTAGAGTTTTGGTTTAGGTTTGTGGTTCAATATTTGAGTTTGGGGTTTGGGGTTTGGTTGGTTTGAGTTTAGGGTTTATGATTAGGATTCGAGGTTTGAGGCTCGAGACTCAGGGTTTAAAACAAAACTTACTAAAATTATGTGTCAACGACAAAAAAAATTACTGAAATATCATCAAATAATTAAAAAAAATTATAAATAATATAAGAAAAAGATTGATAAAATAACCTCTCAATTTTCTATTGATCAAGTACCGAAATGGTCTAAATAAAGGAAATTGTTATTTACTTATTTATGGAATAGTATAATTAATTATTAAAATGTAGATTCCTTTTATGAAGTTTGGAAGTGTTGATGCATGTATTTTTCAATCAAAATTGATTATCATGTCTGACATCATTGATTTATTATTCATAACAATATATATAGCAATATTAAAATAAAACTATTTTAATATGAAATATATTTAACAATGTTAAATTTTTTATAAACCTTTTAATTTCTTAACTTTGAATTGTTATAATAATATCAATTAAATTAAAATTTAATACAAGGTTGAATATTGTTGGCCACAATTTTTTCCATCCTGTTTTCTTTCAATAAAGGAAAAGGCAACCATGTGGAGACACATAAAGATAAGTGACGTGTGCGTCTCAACCTCTAATTGGATTCGATTTCATTCCTATCATATTTTTTAGATAAAAAATAAATTAATTACATCTTAGCGTAAATAATCACATGCTGAGTACCTATGTGTAATTGTTCCACCAATAAATTCAAAATTTCTTAGAACACTTTAGGACCGTGAGAAAAATTTCTCATCGAATCAATCAATTCATGCGTGACAACATTAATTTTTTTTTGAAATTTATTTTATGATTACTTGTCAAATTAGTCTACAAATATTCTAAATTCGTAAGACTAAATCTTTGTATAAAATTACGCGGGACGTATCCAAAATAGCCCCAATAACTAGAGCACAGTCCGTTTTAACTATAATCTTCTTCCTCTTTGCATTCCAATCCAATATGAAATAGCTTGCTCAACGTTATATTTTCCAATGTTCCCCCAATTCTACTAAATCAAGTGCCATGACCATCTCTCGTTACTTCTGTTGTTAAAGTCAACCTCGAGCTTGAATTCCTTGTCCCATTTGTGTTAACCTGAAGACATTAAGACAAATAATTAATAATGTTAAATCCATAATATTCTTCATTTTAAGTTAAAAAATCTAATTAACCCATTTTCATCCATAAACCCGAAACCATTTTATTTAACGTCATTTTTTCTCAAATATTTCAATTCCTTTTTGGAAAAAACTTTATTAAAAGTTTTCAAATATTTTAAATTTTTTAGATTTGTTATTGCATTTTAAAAATGTGTAATTTTCAATTTTAATCCCTCTAATATGATTAAATTTGAGATTTAATCATTATATTTTAATATCTAACATAATTTGCTCTCTATATTTTTATAACATTATTAGTTAATTTAAATAATTAATACACTTAACTTTTCAATTAAAATGTTACGTGATATAATTTGAAAGGGGATTTTTAATTCCTAAAAGTAGAATGATTAAATTTTTGAAAATAAAAATAAGAAAACTAAATTGCAAATGTACAAAATGTAAAGACTTACGTAATGATTGTTTGAATTGATTGAACCGACAAAGTGTTTATATACATGAATTTTTTTTAATTTTCACAAATGAAGAGTGCCTATTCATGCCCAAGATATCTCAAAACAAACTGTCCACTAGCAACAAATCTCGACAAGATATTTTGTCAAGTATCCAACTAACTCCAAAATAATAGGTCAGTTTTTAATCAAGGTGGATCACCGTTCAACACCTCCTCTTGATTTAAAGCTTCAAACGTCAAATTGTTCCTTGAAAAGTTCGTGCTTTGCTTGCGAAAGCAGCTTCGTAAAAATGCCGCCTTCAAAATAATTTCTTCGATAGAAACAGGATTCCGAATATCGATTTGCTCGGTTCTACAATAATTAAAGCTTTTTTAATATATTCAACATAAAATATTATTTTATCTTATGTAATCAAAACAAAATAATATTCTTCAAAGTATTAATTAATTAGAATAACTAATTTTAACATTAATTAAATTATAATTAAGATGTTTAAATTTCTATTAAATTTATAATTTTATTTTAAAATTTTCACAACTTTGTTAACTAATAATTATTTTTAAATGGGTAATCATTACGGTTCATATTAAATTATAATTATTTAATATAATAAAAATAAAAGACAATCGGATAATTCAGGATTTAATTAATTTTTGGACTATATATATGCTCATAATATGTACCGAATAGGAGGGGCGGGTTTGTCCGAATTTAGATTTTCCAGCATAAACAGAAATAAAAGCGTTGTCGTTTCTCTGTTGGATCTACGCCCACACCAACTTCAACTCTCTTGATCCTGTTTTAGTATACCAACTTCAACGTCTTCAATTTTATTTAAATTTAATGATAAAAATATAACATTATTATAATAATTCTTTTAAAAAAAAAATTATAATTACAATCAAAATAATTAATATCGCTAATAAACTGTCTCTTGATCTAATAATAAGCATGAGATCAATTTTTAGTAATCCCATTCTTACATTACTGAAGGGTTTGGATGGGCGATGAGATGCGGTGCGGTGCTTTAATTTATTTTTTATCTTACATTATAGTATCGTCACAATATTTAATCTTATCACCATCGTTGTTTTTACACTAATTACAGGTAAACACACACCTCATTAAATTAAATAAAAATATATGCAAATTTAAATAAAAATAAATACGAATAGAATTAATTAAAATAAATTTAAAAAAAAATCTGAACCTAAACAACAATTAAAAAAGAAAAAAAAAGTTGAAACAATTATCTCACTTGAACCAACCTAAAAACAAATCTATAATTTTTTTCTTCTAAATTCCGTCCCTTGGTCTTATCTGTTCCCTAAATTATTAATTAAATAAAAAATTACTTCAAAATGAGAGTTGATTAATATGATAGAAGTAAAACAAGATTTTCCAGTTGGGGTGGCCGCTGGGCGGCGCTTTACCGCGTTTATAGCAGAGAACACTGTCTGAAGATAAAATTTTGGATGAGTAAAAGTTTGAAAATTTTCAAAAAATGTCTATCTTCATTTATTAAATACATTGGCATGTATTTAAATCATACCATTTCTTGGTTTTTGAATGATTATTACGATCATATAAGAAGAGTTTTATTTTTTCACGAGCTTAGTCGTGATTGGATCGATAGAAAAGTTGTTTACTTAACACTCTTACAGTATCGAAGGCAACTTGTATTACGTTACGTTATCTTTCAAGTTCCAGCTCAGTTCTTACGAACAGAAAGGTATCTCACAAACTTTGGTTTTTCAAATGATTGATCCAAATTGGGTTTTGATCATTTTAATCTGGGTTTTCATTTGATTTTAGAATTGGGTAGTAAAGAGAATTTATATTTTAATGGAAAACAAGTGATTTTGAATGGTAATGACTATATTACTTCCAGGTTGTGAAACTCAATGTACCTACTTTACTTTCCTCAAAAAGCCACTTCTTCAAAATTTGCTCTTCTTTGAGCTTCACTTTCAGCAGTGTTTATAGATCTAGCATCTTAAAACTGTTGGTGATTTCAGGTTATAAAAATGTCAAGGCCTCTGCACCGAGGTGTACCTGCAATACGAGTCACAAGCAGCAGCAATGATCTATTGGACTCCCAAGTGAAAGAACAAACAGAAAAGGAAGAATTGGATAGAAACCAATCTTCCCACAGGTTTCCTCTTTGGTCACTTTTTTCAGATAATTCTCCTCTTACTAAATATGATGCCACTGACAATGGTTTTGCATCTGATCCTTTCACTGTTGGAACCCCAAGAAGTCGCCATAGGTTAACAATGCTACTTTTGAAGTCAAGTTTAGTTGTGATTGTGATTCTTGCTCTTACTGGTTCATTTTGGTGGACACTTTCCATTTCAACATCATCTAGAGGTCATATATTTCATAGTTATAGGAGACTCCAAGAGCAGCTCGTTTCTGATTTCTGGGATATAGGGGAGCTTTCTTTTGGTACTTCAAGGATGAAAGAAATAGAATTTTGTCCTGGAGAGTTGGACAACTATATTCCCTGCTTTAATGTTTCGGAGAATCTCGATTCGGGTTTTTCGGATGGCAACGAGTATGATCGAGTATGCGGACAAGGGTCTAGACAAAATTGTCTAGTTCTTCCACCTATGAACTATAAAATTCCTCTTAGGTGGCCAACTGGTAGAGATATCATTTGGGTTGCAAATGTTAAAATCACTGGTCAAGAGGTGTTTACTTCAGGCAGTTTAACCAAGAGGTGAGCTGAGTGTTTCACTTGTCGGTTAACTTCCTTCTTATAGAAGTATTTTAAAACTCGATTTATGCAATTTCAGGATGATGATGTTGGAGGAAGAACAGATTTCGTTCCGTTCAGCATCACTCATGCTCGATGGTGTGGAAGACTATTCCCATCAGATTGCTGAGATGATTGGACTGAGAAATGAATCTAACTTCATAAAAGCTGGGGTAAGCAGAATTTTCCCGGAACGTAAATGTTGAGCTTGTACTTCTCCATTGGTCAATCATTTTTACTTCCTGTAGTAACATCATATCTGTTTAGCTTCCCAGTAGACATACTTTTGAAGTTATCATTTCTTATTTAATTGCCACATTTTGGTTTGCACATTGTGATTTTGTCTATATAAGCTGAATTAACTTAAAATGTTCTTAATAAGCTACTATGAACAAGACTGGTATTTCACGGTGCCATGATTCCATTAGTTTTCTTTTCCATAATCCATAAGGCTATTTGTGCAGATCCGGACCATCTTGGATATAGGATGTGGATATGGTAGCTTTGGAGCACATCTCTTTTCCGAACAGATCTTAACCATTTGCATTGCGAATTATGAGTCTTCAGGCAGTCAAGTCCAACTCACTCTTGAAAGGGGCGTTCCTGCAATGATTGGTTCTTTCAGTTCAAAACAGTTACCGTATCCATCTCTTTCTTTTGATTTGCTGCATTGTGCGCACTGTGGTATTGACTGGGATAAAAAAGGTATCTGTTAACAGTGTCCAACTTTGCTTATTTAAAATGTTAAACGCTCTCTATATGATAAATTCCTAGCCAAAAGTTCGTTTTGACTGCTTAGTTCATACCTGCCAACCGATGGTAATTTGAAGGAATACACTAAAACCATGGTCAACTTCACTTTTTCCTAGCCACACTCTTAATAGCATTTGTTAATTATAATTTGTAAACATATTTCTACTCATATATATGACTTTTTCAGCATTGTTTATTTTGTTTTTGTGTTTGAGCTGGTCATAATTAAACTTTTATGTTAAATGTGCGCTGCAGACGGTACTTTCTTGATTGAAGTTGATAGAGTTCTAAGGCCTGGCGGGTACTTTGTGTGGACTTCACCTCTTATCAATGTTCAGAGTTCTCTTCGGAACAAAGAGAAACAGAAAAGGAGGAACTTTGTTCGTGATTTTGCAGAAAATCTCTGCTGGGAATTGATGTCACAACAAGATGAAACTGTTGTGTGGAAAAAGACCAGTAAAAAAACCTGTTATAACTCCCGGTAAGGCTGTTTTCTCGATTTACGTCCATTTTCTTCAAAAATGAATTTATTTTGACTATGTGAATAATTTTTACCAGGAAGTCTGGTTTTCCTTCTATCTGTGGCAAAGTACAAGATGTTGAATCACCGTATTATCGACCCCTTCAGAATTGTATAGGCGGTATGCATAGCCGCCGATGGGTCCCTATTGAGGAGAGGGCAACTTGGCCTTCTAGGTCTAACTTAAACCCGAGTGAACTAGCTTTATATGGTAATTTCATGTTCTTCTCATGCTTATGTTACAAGTAACAATTCCATCATGATAAGACGATGATAAAAGAAATTTCTGACTACCAGTCCAATCATCTTTTTTCTAACCATTTCGGTATTTTATCAGGTCTACATTTGGATGAACTCAATGAGGATACTGCAAACTATAGGATAATTGTTCGTAATTACTGGTCTCTTCTATCACCGCTAATATTCTCTGACCATCCAAAGAGACCTGGAGACGAGGATCCTTCTCCACCTTATAACATGCTCAGGAATGTGTTAGACATGAACGCTCGCTATGGTGGTTTAAATGCAGCATTACTGGAAGCCAGGAAGTCTGTCTGGGTAATGAATGTAGTCCCGACAACTGGACCTAAGTACCTTCCCCTGATTCTTGACCGGGGCTATTTCGGTGTATTACATGATTGGTGATTCTCTTCTCTAGCTAAACTTTTCTTCATTGCTTTTGTTGTGTTGTTTTAATATATGCATTTTCCTGGTTGCAACATATTCATAATATGCATTTGTTTTGTGATCACTTTCAGGTGTGAAGCATTTCCAACATATCCTAGAACTTACGATCTGGTACATGCAGAAGGACTTCTATCTCTTGAGTCTAGTCAACATTGGAGGTGCACCATGCTTGATATATTCACTGAGATAGACCGGATACTTCGTCCCGAGGTACTAAAACTAAGCTATCAACTATCAAATATGGTTTCGAATACTTCCAATGGTGTTGTTTTCTTTTGCTACGTTTTAAGATGTGATTCATTTGATGGTTGTTGCAGGGTTGGATAATAGTCCGCGATACGGCTCTGCTTATCGACTCAGCTAGAGTTCTAACTAGGCGGTTGAAATGGGAAGCCCGTGTCATAGAAATCGAAAGTAACAATGACGACAGACTCCTTATCTGTCAGAAACCTTTTTTCAAGAGACAACCAAGCTAAGAACTGTTTCTCAAGAAACCCGAAGTTCGAGTCACGGTGTTTTGTGCATGATTAAGTAATCTTCATAAAAGCTCCACCATGAATGGGGGATACCACATATTTAGGATGGAAATGAGAAAGCAGAAAGATAAAAGGAGGAAAAACGAGAACAAAACTCGACGGAACCAAAAACCAACTCGTATGGATCCGTAAGGCATACGTAGAACCTCGTAAGTACTCGAATCCGAGACACCATTGCAAGTGGACAACAAGTATTGCATTAGATTTAAAATTTCATGTATACCACCCACATGATTAAAATTGTGAAGATCATCCAAAGAAAAAGCAAATGCAGTAAGCTGTGAAATATTTATAGAGGGGAAACATGTAGAATTCCTTGGCAGTTGCCATTTATGATTATTTTTTTTCATACCATTCATATTCAATGGAAGAGAATTCATTCTAAAATCTGAATCCAAACTTAATTCAATTATTTTTCGTTTTAGTTTCCATTTTTTCAATATAATTCAAATATAACTTAAACTCAAAATAATTTAAATTCAATATAATTAAAACCTAAATATTCAAAATTGATTGATTGCAATTCACATATATGCCAATGGGGGAATAAATTCATAAAGTGAATACACGTGATTGAGTTTTGATGACAAGTTGGAATGCAGTAATAGGTGGGGACTTGGACCCATCATATCTAACGTGGTCATGCATTTGGACTGAGAATTTCAGTTGAAAAATATCCATGATGTTTGAGTGGTGTAAGTAAATGCCATCTCCTCCCTTCATTTTCCTTAAATATTCATATTTTAGAGAGGGATGCACTTACATCTAATTTAAATCAATGTAAAATTAATTATATATTTTTGTAGTAATATAATAGTGTAATAACAGTAAAATAGTGAAAAAACAATAAAAAAACAACAACGAAATAGTAGGGTTTTTTTTTTTACAAATTCGGCTTGAGTCCAAAAAAATCTTATTCGAGGCTTGATCTATTTTTTAAATGGGTATTATTTTTTGTCCAAATCTATTTTTTTGGATGTATACTTTTGTTCAAACTCTTTCATTTTTAAATAGGTCTCCAGGTTGGACCAAGTGACCCAACCCATGGATAAGTTTACCTATAGTCATGGATTCAAATTTTGTTTGAAGCATTTATTTCTTACTTTAATCAGTAGTCGAAAGATCGATATTTGTCTTAGATATGAAACAACTTTAAAACTCGTGATCAACGTATATCCCTTTAACGGACCTGCAAAACACAGACAGTTACTCACTGAACTCATTCCAATAGATATCTTGGAAAACATCCTGATCACCACATGAAGACACAAGATTCTAATTAATATCTATTGGATTGCTTTAATTGAGAGTAAACGTTATGTTTGATCTTGCAAATCTTTTAGAATAGCAAAACTCAACAAATTTAGATAAAATCGATTCAATCAATAAAAAATAAATAGAAGTTGGATTAAATTAGATTTTTTATTGTTAAAAATTATCTTTTAGCAATTTAACTTTCAAATATGTATTTTTTTTCATTAGTTGATTCATTAATAATGGTTTTATTTAGGGATTAAATTAAAAAAAATTAGAGTCGAAATTAAATTGTAATTTTTATAATAGTAAAAATGTAATTTCATCATTTTAATAATCTATATTTTTATAATTTTTAAAAGATTAAATCAATTTTTTAATATTTTTAAAAGGATTAAAACGAAATTTTACTTTTACTAAATTAAAATTTTAAAAATTTTAAAAAGCCTCAATAAAAAAATTTCAATTTTAGGGGGAGTGAACTCGTGCCAACCCTCTAATTTCATCCCTGAGTGATTTTTTTAATAGTTGGAAGGCATAAGATCAAATTTATGGCATATTTGATAAATTGAAAATTTTAGTTTTAAAAAAATCAAGTAATAAAATTTTACTGTTAAATTTTATAAGTGCTAAATTTATATTAAAAAAATCATTTGAAAAAGTAATATATATAATATAATTATATTGTTTGGTAAAAATAAATATTGATATTAAAAAATTATTTGTTTTTTAATATAATCTTATTAATATAATATTTATTTTGTTTTGGATAATTTTAAATACATTTGATAATTCGAATATCTCATTTAAAAAAAGATAATTTATTTTAATTTTTGAATAAAATAAAATTGATTTAATATTTTCTACATTAATTGATAAGTAGCTATCTTTTTTTTTTTTTTTTTGAAAAATTACATTTTTTTGCTTCTTTTTTTTTTTGCTCTTAAAATTTTAAAGTAAATTTGACTCTCAATCTTTTTTTATTGAAATTTTCTATTCAATTTTACTTTAAAATAATTTGAAGACAAAATTTAACAAAATACTTTTTTATTATTATATATTTTCAATATTTAGCAATAATAAGTTAACTAATATAATATTGAAATTAAATAAAAATGATATTTTATAAAAATAAACTTATATATATATATATATTTCACATTTTTATTTCATTAAATAGAAAATTGAATTGAATTTATTATTATTTTTAATATTTATAAGTTAAATTATTTAACTATTAAAATAAAATATTTGAAAGAATTTTTTTTTATTTGCAAATAATAAAAATTAATATTGAGTAATAAGATTTAATTAAAAAATAAAAGTCGGTTACGAAATATAATGGAAATTTTCAATATTTATCTATGATGACAAATTTACACTTTAACCCAATATAAGATTATAATATGAAATGATACATTTAAACAACATCAACACAAGTGCTTAATACATGTGTAAAATTTTCAATACATTTAATAAAATTTATTGTATTTATATCTTAATGGTTGATAAATATTATATTTGACCCGTTTATCTTGTTTTTTCATTGAAAGAATATGATTTAAATAGAAAGAATTTGAATATTGTGTGTTGACCTGTTGGTCAAGGTGTTTATCATTTTAAGTGTAGCTTGAGTTCGAAACGTATTAGTCATATTGCTATTAAAACTTTACACTTCTCTTATAATTCACAAAAACAAAAAGAAAAATAGAAAGAACTTTAAATATGGATGATAGTCGATCTTAGCTCAATTGGTAGAGCGGAGGATTTAGTAGGTTAAAACCTGCTAGTAATTCCTAGGTCACTTGTTCGAATTCGGTATGTTGGAATACATTTTATGGTTAAAATATGTTGTAAGACCCTATATTTTTATAGATTTTTCAATTTAATCTCTATACTTTAAAAGTTGAAAATTCAAATTTAATCATTATAGTCTTTGGTAATTTCTGTCAATCATATGCCACATTATATGAGGATAGTTTAGTGAACATGTTAAGTTGATAAATTTTGATGGAAAATATTAATAATATTAATTATTTAATTGAAATCTTTAAATAAAAAATAAGAAGATTTAATTTTCAAATTTTTAAGTACAAAGAAAAAACTTAAAATTTTGTCATTGTATAGAGAACAACAACATATTTTAACCTTATTTTTATAACTTAAAAAAATCACAAAGAGATTACAGATACAAATAGAATTGTAATTACGATTACAATCAATACACATTCAAATAATTTCAAAAAAAATTGGAAAGCATGATTTAATTGATAATAGACATGGTTTCGGATTTAAATCGAAATAACTCTTGATAAAATTCACGAATGGTGAAACTTAAACAAAAATAAATTTGAATTAAGAACTCACCCACGATGAATTTCTAAATTCCTAAATCCGCAATATAATTTAATTATCTTAGGTATTTGGTCCATAATTTTTGTTTTCAATATTCTTGGAAGGCCCTAACTCCTTTAAATTTATATCCGAAAATTTGAGGGTAAAAATGACAAACACAAGTAATTAAATAAAAAGAGGGAGCAATACAATACTTCCTAATGAGTTAAAAGTAAATACACAGAAGCCTGTTTTTATTACAGGATGGATTGCAACATTTCTACCATGAATCTCATCTACCCTTTTATATAAATGAGACAAAACACTATACAGCAGAGTTATGCGTATGGTAGAACATCGGATAGCTGATCATTCACCCAACTCCCCAGTTGGCTGCAGATCGAGTTAGATTGGTGGGTTGATAACATGCCGTGTTATCTCCAATCCGGCCACAACACTGAGCGTTCTACAAGTACTAGGTCCCTGCCTTTGGCGTGTATTCCTTTTACCTGTAAATCATATTGTGGAAGTAGTCATGGTTACACAGGTAATGGATCGATTATTGATCGGTTCGATATGGAACGATGGATGATTCAGATGAATTTACCCGGTTTGAGATAATCGCCTCCAATTTATGATTTGGTGGGACTGTTGATGCCCTTGTAGAAAAGATGAGCTTGTGCCGATACCACTTTCCTCACCTATAAATTGCTCGGGATAACTCGAAGATGGCGGGGACCAAACCGGAACAACTCCGCCATCCCTTTCTCTCCTACTAATACTAGATGATTCTGCTGTGGAATCCTCAGCATTTCTCAACCTGATTGGCAAGTTAAGTTGCGGAAACGTTTCAAGGTTGCGTGCTGTTTCTGGAATCGCTTGGTTTAATGCGTCACTCCATTGTTCACGATTTATATTTACAGTTCCTGGAACTTCTGCTCTGCTATCTTCTGCTGAAGTTCTAAGATACAAAGAAGACTCTTCGCGTTCGCCTCTCAACAACGAACAAGTGATGCTAGGAACCATCTGATCCTCGTATCTCCGTGTTGTTGCTGGAGCATTATTCCTTGTTGGTTCAAAGTTTTCCTCCATTTGTACGTCTTGCGGAAACGCAAATGGCACTGACTCGGAAGAGTCTCCGAGGCCTTCCTCAGTTCCATTCTCGATTGCAGCTCTTGAAGCTGCTTCTAGTTGCCACATCTCTGAAAGTGCTTCTTGCAACCTGGATTTTGCAGCATCTATTCCTACAATAGGCAGAGGGTAATTTGACCCAAGCTCGATGCCGGCAGCTTGGAGTACAGTTTCAGGAGCATTCCATGGATGGTGAATCCAATCAGTTGGTAGTCTTGCAAGTTCTGGAAGCCACCGCCGGACATATTCTCCATTCGGATCGAATTTGTAACCTTCAAACTGTGAAAAACTTTTAACTAGATGAAAATGCATACACTAGATATCAAGCACTTGATGAAAGCGAGCTAAAAACAACTGCAGACAAACCTGTGGATTATCGATGCGGTCGAACTCACGACCATCCAGGAGAGTACCGGATATATACTGCCAACCGAGAGCATCGCTTTCTAAATCTGCATCCAAGAGGGTATCCCAAAAATACTTCATACCCCATCTCCATGGAAGCTGCAAAACTTTGACAAAAAAACTCGATACAACAACTCGAATACGATCATGTAGCCAACCAGTGGCCCATAACTCTCTCATGCCAGCATCCACCAATGGATAACCTGTTCTTCCTTGTCTCCATGCCTTGAAATAACCCTCATTGACAACCCAAGGGAAAAACTTAAGATGTCCAAGAAGAGGCCTTTCATGGCTGTAAGGATGGTTAAAACTCAAGTATCTCGAGTATTCCCTCAAGCCAATCGACTTCAGAAACAAGTTTACACTCTCTTCACCAGCTTTGTTCCCTTCATTAGCCCATAAAACTTGCTTCATTCGGACGAGATGAAAGACTTTTCGGACACTAACCTCCCCAAAATGCAAATGGGGGGAAAGAAATGAAGTTGTTGCACTATCAGCTTTTCTTCTGTTCTTCGAGTACTCAATTAAAGGTCCATTAATGAACGTTGTCAAAGCTTTATCCGCATTGCTCCACCCTGGCGACCATGCTCGAGCTAAAAGCGCATTGCTTCCCTTCTCCAATTCATCTTCAAACACCAACACATCCGTAGTGCAAGTTAACACATCACCTACACATAGATTGAACAATAAACATGTACAGTTTCAAAGTGAACCTCAGTTGCAATACAAGTATAAATCAATTATGTTAGGCCACTGAAATGCATTAACAATATGGAAAAGCAACACTAATCAACACGGTTTATTCGGAAGGTCTTTGAGGGATCATTATCCCTTACCCGTAACCGGATATGCATGACGAAAGGAAGGGGGATTCAAAGGAGAATAACCTGAAATTATTCTTTTAGGTGGAAGAAGAGGAGCCTCAGGGTCAAAAGGCATGTAAAGGCATTTTTCCCAGAAAGCCGTAAAAGTAGTGAAAGGGCGGCCATTATCATCATTTACATCCCAAGGTTCATAAAGCAAATCCGCATTGAACGATCGAACTGCTACACCATGGGCGGTCAATACTTCCTTTACTCGATGATCCCTAACCAGAGATATAGGATCTGACCCCCAAAAAAAACAGGCAGTAAGTTTCCTCTTATGTTAAACATAGACTTTCTGTTTCCTTTGCTTACTAAAATGGAACATAATCAGAAACCAAAGATTGCAGAAAGCCAAGGCATATTTAAACCAGAAATTATAAGAATCTATTTCTCCATTGATGCAAATCTCATAACACTCAATTATTATATCTATATATTAGATATAGATATAACCATCTTTTTGTATCGAAACTAAGAAATAAAGTGGAAACCATCGATGAAAACTACTGGCAAGCTTGTTTGATAAAGATTTCAGGTTTAATCGAAATATATGATGCCAAAATGGGAGCATACTGAGAAACACAAAATTAATGAACAATCACAATTATAAGAATCTATCTCTCAATTGATGCAAGCCTCAATTGTTATAAATAATCATAGTTTTGTTCAGTTTTACACGAAAAATGGGGGGTGGGGGGGGAACTAACCATACAAGTGATTGAAGAAGAGCTGAGTGGCACCAGTGGATTTAACAATCTGTAGAAGAGATGAAACACTATCAGTTGATCTCTTAGTTATGAGACAAGTTCCCAGGCTCCTCAAAGAAGAATCAAGATGAGCCAAACTATGTTTAAGCCACCATCTTGAAACCCTTCCAGGTTGATAATGGCCTTCTTCTTCAGGTGCCCATATGAAAACTGCAAAAACATGGCCTGCCCTAACTCCAGCTAAGAGTGCTGGATTATCTTCAACTCTAAGATCCCTTCTAAACCAAACTATGCTAGACATAACTCCCAAAACAAAAACCCAGATTTTATCTTTGCTTAACTATATACCATAAGGCTCGGAATTCTTGGTTTCTAAGTAAAAAGTTTCATCTTCCTGGCTTCTTTGTCAACCAAAGGAGGTTATGACTATTTATTTTTAATTTTTTAAAGATTGTTCTCTCTGTTTTCTTTTATTGAATATCTTCTATATATGATGGCTCAGTGAAGAGGATTGGTTAATGGAAATGGGGGGATACACAAGAAAATTGATAGGCAATTTGCAGCCACAACTTTTTTTATTATTTTTATTCAAGATTTTCAATTTCCTGTTTATCCTTTGCAACAAAAACAAAAACAAAAACCCACCCACCACTCTATTTACTTCCTTCGCTTTATACTT
Organism: Kokia cookei; assembly: GCA_039519145.1. Lineage (NCBI taxonomy): Eukaryota > Viridiplantae > Streptophyta > Magnoliopsida > Malvales > Malvaceae > Kokia > Kokia cookei. The sequence continues at coordinate 21,749,709 of CM076902.1, forward strand.
CGTAATTTCAAGACATTCAAAAGCCATTTTCTTTTCAAAAAAAAAAAAAAGCCATTTTTTACATATCTTTTTTTTTTTTTCTCTTTTACAATTACATTATTTTTATGAGATTAATTTATAGGAAAATATCTATTTATATCGGTATAAAATTGAAGTAGTTTTACACTTTTTAGAATATTTTTATATGATTAATATTTTCAAGATTCAACCGTTATATTTCAAAATTTATTTATATAGATTATACTTTTCAAATTTAAAGTAAATTAAAATTTTCTACTAATTATTTTATGTAAAAAAAAAACTTTTAACTATTCAACAAATATTTATATATATACACTTTTTTCTATTGATATAATAGAGATAATAGATCAATTCGAAATTTTACATGCACGACAAATATAATTATATTAATAAATTTAATGATTAAATCATTAAATTATTAATCATACAAAAATTACAAAAAGGTATAATTAGATCTCTCTTATTTTTTATTCTTAATATCATCATTCTTTCTTTTATAATTAACTTTATTTACTAATGAAATTTCAATAAGTAAATTTTACAAAAGAAAAGTATTTATCCAAACAAAATAATCACAAATATTAACATTTTGGAATAATTCATTTTAAACTGTTAGCATTTTAAAAGTTTAAAAATTTTCATGCACAGCACTCTAAAATTATGTTTGGATAAATAATTATAAAGGTAAAAGAAAAAAATAAAAAATAATAATATATGTATATTTTATTTGAATAGTTAAAATTAATAAAAAAAAAATTAAAGTAAATGAGGTACTCAAGCTTTTTTGTTAAATTATGAAAAGACAAAAAAATTATTTATTATAATAATATTTTCCATTTATATAATTTTTATAAAATAAATGAGATATCTCAACCTTATGTTTGGGTTGAAGCTGGAGAAAGGAACATAATTTCTTTATTTGGATAGATTTATATAACACATTATGTTATTCAAATTTAAATTTAAATATTAATAATAAACATTCAAATTTATTTTTTTCTTTTATTTTTGAAAATTTCTGATTTTTTTTTTCTCAAGCCATTTGCTTTTACATTCTTGTTTTGTCCAACGGAATGTTAGTTTTCGAGTTAATTATCGTTCGTCTTTTCTATTTTGTAGGCTCTTTATTTATTCTCTGTGTCTTTTTTTTTTAGTTCACAGATTTATTTTGTGGGTATTTTTGTTGTCTTCTTAAATTGTGAAGGACAAATAATGGTGTCGTCGTTAAGCCTTCACCGACCATCAGTAATTTCTCTTGGAGAGTGTGTTGACAGTAAAAACTCGAATAATGACTCTTTATTAATTTCTTAATTAATTTCTCTTTTGAAATAATAAATAATTTTGAGTAAATTTGGACCCGTGTTGTCTTTTAAATTTTAATTGTTTTCTTGTTTGTTTTCTATTGTTTAATAAATTTTCACGTTCGAAAGCTTTTGTCTTATCTTGTACGTAACTTTAAGAGATTTTGTCGTCGTCCTCTTCAGTTCGACAGATACTTATCGATTAATACTCTGGGACTGAAACTTTTATCCTGTCGAGAGAATTTACTCTTCAACGTTTTTTTTTCTCGAATTATATAATCTTATTTATAGAATAAATTAATGAATCTTCTGTATTTTATACTGTAACAAGGTAGAAAATGAAACTGAATATTATAGCAACTTTCATAATAAAAATGAGATGGGAAGAGAATGAATAATGAAATGATTGCATCTGATTCTGTAAAATAAAATGATATGATGATATATCTCAACCTGAGAGATTGCATTGGAAGATTTAGATATTGAAAGGGGACAGCCAGCCACCCCACCCCTTACATTTTGTACTATTTTTAGCTCTTCAAATCCAAGTGGGTCTCTTCCTTTCTTTTGGACCTGTTTTCTTCTTCATAAAAAAAAAAGAGCTCAGATTCCATTTTTGTGTTAATGTTAAAAGTCATCTACGATGCTCCTCCCTTTTTATCCCATATCTCCATCCATCACATTTCAATTTCAATTTCTCATTTTAGATTGTGATTGTGTGCTTTTATTCTATTTTATCTAAAAAATTCCCAATTTCCTTATTTATTTAATATTATATATATATATATATAGTTTTTGTAACGCTTAATATATTACTTGATATTCAAATTTACGTTTTTTTGTATTAGTTCGATATACACTTATTTTTAAACCTTCATTCAAGTTCAAGATTCTAAGCTGACGGATCTGTGTTAGAGTTAAAGCAATCTAATTTTTTTTTTGGGTTATTTTTTTTTTCTATTAGTAGACTGATATATTTGTTTTATATAATATTATTTAGAAAACATAATAATTAACAAATCAACTTTTCAGATAACAATAATAATTTATATTAAAATGAATATAATATTATTTAGAATTTATATATTTATTTAAATCAATTAATAGTAGTTGGAAAATAAATAGTTTTAGATTCATAAGCAATAAAAATTCTAAAATTTGAACAATATTAAAAAGTAAAAAGAATATTAATCTAGAAAACATTTTACAAATTTTTTATATATTTTTTAAGAATATTTTTAATGTTGCGAAATATTTGTTTTTAGAAAAAAAAATTAATAACGTCGATCTTTAAACTTTTAATATATATATATATATTACTTTTATTAATTTTAACCAAATAATTAACTTTTCAAATATTCATTAAAGCATAATATATTATTATTTATAAAAACATAATCTATAATTAAAACATGTTTCTCATTATTGGAATATTTTATTAAAGTAGAAATAAAGTAGAAATGGAGTGTTCATGGGTCGGGTCAGGCCGGGCTCAACTTAAAAAATTAGCCCCATTTGTTAGGCTCGAGTTTGATCCGGATAAAAATGTTAAAATTCGAGCTCGACCTGGTCAGCTCATATTATTATTATTTTTAAATATATATAATGCATTAAAAATACTAAAAACATTAAAATAAATATTTTCTAACAAATTAAAAATATATATATTTAAATAACACTAAGATAAATACAACTTAACAAGCAAATATCTCTAAAATAGTAACAAAATTAACAAATGCCTCTAAAATAATAACAAAATTAACAATAAAATAAGTTTTATACAATATACAAACAATAACAACAAAATAGTAGTAACATAATAGTGAAATTGTAGCAAAATAAGGAGAAAACAATAAGAAAATAGCATTAAAAACAAAAAAAAAAATTAGCAAATTTTTTTTGTCCTTTTGAGAATTCGCCAAAAATGTCTTATTTGAGGCTCAATTCATTTTTTAAATTGACCTTATTTTTTTACCTAAACCCTTCCACATTTTGGACGAGTCTTCAGACCAGATCAAGTGGCCCAGCCCATGAACAGGTCTAAGTAAAAATTATTAGCTACCATCATCATATGTTATCATATATATACAAATATAAATTTTTGTTATCATATATGTTGAGGGTGAGTATCTATTTTGGAGTGTCTTATTCCCTCGATGGAAGGTATTGTTGTAACCCCCAAAATTCGGCCTAAAAGATATGATCAAAACCAGAGAGTCATTATTGTAATTTTGCCCTCAAAAAATAATTTAAAACCTATATAAATATTTTAATTTGTAAATAAATTAAGTTATTGTAAAATATTAATTTCCCATAATTTTGAATAATTCTAAACTTAAAAATTATTAGTTAAACATTTTAAACAAATATCCAAAATCCCAAATTAAAAATTAACATTACAATCTCATAATAATTTAATAATATAATAAATCGAATGATGAAATAGAAATAAAAATATAAAAAAAAACGTGAGATCCTCTGAGTACCAAGTAACCTAAGTCCACTGTATCTGAAAGAGAAACTATTGGGGAGTGAGCTAAAGAGCACAGTGTGTTTCTAAAGTGTATACATCCATAGTCACAATATCACAGTTATTATTAGCATTAAAAGTAATCACACAACATTTAATAGATAAATGCAATGAAAACTCAAGCATAATGGAATGCACCCATTCTCTAGCACATCAACACAGTGGAAAGATTCCCCAAAACCCCTCCTCAACCAATCAACACCAATCACAGTGTGTTTTATATCAGTCGTTTAAAAGGGAGATTACCACGTCTTCCACCTTACAATCTCAACCCATGAACATACAATGGCATGATGTCACATTTATCAAAGTCTCAATCTCAAGCTCATGATACAATATATGTATCCCAGACTACACAATATTTTTTTATTCACAGTATTTAAGAATTCCGCAAACTGAAAAGTATGCATGCAATATCATCATCCGATCACATAATACATCACAAAATCATGTCATTATACATCTCAGATTAATATCACCCAATGAATTCAACACATACAATATCACACAAAGAGATGTAACACAGATAGAAACACATCTCAAGCAGTAAAGGCTCTAACGACAAGAAGAACGTCTCCCACGCTCAGATCTATCATTGGGTCTAGCTGAATCAGAACCTACGAGAGTAAATTCTAAATTAAATCTATCACTATGCCACTCACTAAATACAATACAAAACCGAAACCAAAACTCACGTGTTACTATCGAAACTTGTGTAGAGATTGTCCGCACAGGTGGAGAAGGTAACTCGTCGTTCTCAAAATTGTAATCACCTACGCACAAAATATCCCAAGTCAAATCTCTCATCCATTTTTTCTTAGAAAATTTTACTAAGTATAATAACTTGTGAATAGCTAAAATGAGATTTTCGGGTTTGGATTTGACAAAACAGACAATAGATTCGGAATTAAGACATCGAAAAATGGCAGGATAGAATTGATCAAAAAAAGTCAACAGTCAAAGTCAACGTCAACTATCAAAGTCAACATGTTTGGTCAAAGTCAACAGGTCGTTCAACAAGTTTGGTCAAATTGAATTGGGTTTAGGGTTTGGTTGATGCGGTTTTAGGGTATTAGGTTTAGACTTCGTGATTTTGGGTTATAAGGTTAAGGGTTATTGGGTCTCTTCTTTGGGTTGCCTTAGACTTGGGCTCACACATGGGTCATTATTTGAGCATTAATTGGGTCACTCATTTGGGTCATGGCTTGGGCTTGATCAAGTGGCCCAATTTCACATTTGCTCGTCGAAAAGGCACTAAAAAAGAGACCAAAACAAGGCCCCCAACACGATGAACAACTAACATATGCTTAGGATGGCAAGGAATCGACGGAGTTATGACGGAGATTATTCGAAAAGACAAAACCCGAACGGTTTCCAACATCGTTTTCTCAAACGGCGACAACAAGGGAGAAAGGGAGATTGAGGTTGGGTTCGCACGATGACGAAGAGCATTTTGATGGTGGCGGTGTAACACACGACCAACGGCAAGGGGATCGTCGGAGGTTGATTGAAAAAGGCAAAGAGAGATGGGGGTTGGAGGCTATAAGTCAAACAAGAAGAAAAAGAGGTTTAAATACCACCCAAAATGGGTAAACTTCACAAAAGGACTCAAAATATTTAGGGTTTTCAAAAATATCCCCAAACTTTACTTACTAAACAATTTAATCTAAAAATTCCTAATTTAGCCACAAAATTTTAATTGATACTCAATTTAGTCCCCGAATGTCACTAAAATTCTAAATTAGTCCCTAAAATTCACAAAAATTCTTTTATAGTCCTTGAAAATACTAAATTCACAATTTAATCCCAAAATTCAAAAAAAATTAGGTTGTTACAATTGTTCTCATAGGAATTTTGTCTTCCGTACTTTGAAAAAACTCGAAGGGTTCATTAAATTTAAGAAGTATCTTAATTGGAGAAGATACGATTTGTAAATTCACGGAAGAAGTGTCAATCTTATGCAAAATATTAATTACACGTATTACTAAGGGCAAAGCGAGGAAAAAATTTTAGGGGGGCGAAATTAAATTGTTTATATCTTTATAATTTTAAAAAAATTAAATCAATTTTTTATCATTTTAGGTAGAGCTGATCGTATGTCGGACCGGGCCGGGTTTGGGCTAGGCTTCAACAAAAATTTAAGCTCAATTGCTAGGCCCGAGTCCAGCTTGACTCAAAAATTGGATCTAAAATTTTGTCCAAGCCCGACCTGAATTATAAAAGTCAAACTCGAGCCCGACCCGTATTAATTTTTTAGATTATTTTATTATATACAACAAATTTAAAAAATATATAATATATCAAATACACTTAAAAACATTAAAACAAACATTAAAAAATAAAATACATTAAAAATTCTTATATTAAGATAGTTGCAAATAAAGTAGTAGAAAAATTAATAATAAAACATAATTTCTACAATATTCAAATAATATTAAAAAAAACAGCGAAACAATAGTAAAAACGCATAAAAAATAACATCCAAACAATAACAAAAAAACCAAAACAGCAACAACAAAAACAATAAAATAGCAACAAAAACAACACCAAAACAACAACCAAAACAGTAAACAATACCAAAACAACAAAAAACAGCAACTAAAACAGAAAAAAACACCAAAACAACAATATAATTTTTTTATTAAAAATGATTAATTTATTCTGGTCGAGTCGGGCTCGGACCAAAAAACTTTTATTTGAGGCTCAGCCCGTTTAGAAAATGGGCCTCATTTTTTATCCAAGCCCATTTTTCGGGCTTATATTTTTATCCAAACCCTCCCATTTTTCGGGCGAGCTTTCGATTAAGTCGAGCAACCCGGCCCATGATCAAATCTAATTTTAAGTGTAATTTTATTTTTACTAATTTAAAATTTTTAAAAATTTAAAGAACTAAAATAAAAAAAATTTTAAGGAGGTCCAACTCTTACCACCCCTAAATTTACCTGTACACATTATGCCTGTAGAGGTTGGAACCACTAAGCAAGGCATACATCCATACCTTAATTAAATTTTGGTAGGATCCAAGTTTCAAGTCCTCTACTATATTACGTCCCCTCTCCAATTTGTAAATATTGGAGTAGTTTAACGCATACAATATTAGGAACACCCTATGAACTCACGAAATATTACTTGCGTGATTTGCCGAGCAGGGAACATAGTTAGGGAGTTGGCAGAAGTTTCAATCGAAAATTTTATTATTTAAATTTTTTTAAATTAATAAAAATAAAATTGTGCTTTGATTCCTGATAAAAATTTTATTTAATTCTTTAAAAATTATAAAAATATAAATTATTAAACTAATAAAATTGCAATTTAATACTATAAAAAGGAAATTATTCTCAATGGTGAAGAAGCTAAATTGGTGAAGTGATAAATTCTTGATGTCAATTATAACTTTACGTGTCAATGGGTGTCTTTGACTTTCAGTATCTGCCCCAATATAGATAAACATGAATTGATTATCAATATTAATTGATTTTGTAATTTTACCCATAAACATGCAATCATTTGAAATAAATATATGTTACCATAAATAAATTTGACCATCTAGCTTTTTTTTTTTTTCTAATATTGTCGTTTTCATCAAATATTTATGTTAAATACATAATTCAAACACATAATCAGATTATCACAATCACAATATAAAATCCATTCTCACCTATAAATAACATGCATGCACCTACCATGAATTTTAATAAATTCAAAGCATTCCATCTACCCTATAATATACTACCGGTAATATAACGTGCAGGTCGGTTTTTTATATTTTTATGGTTTTTAAGTAAAATAATAAAATGAGGTGGAGAAAATTTTTTTTTTAAGTCATTTAAAAGTTGATAAAAAAAATTGAACTCTTGAAAACTAAAAATAAATGATTCAAATTTCATTATTTGCGAGGCGAAATCAAATAAATTTATGAATACCCATAGTTCTTTTTTAACAATAGTTAGAAGGGTACGGCGATTTATTTATACAAGGAGTCACTAGTGACTTTGACACATATTTAGAGAATAAAATTCGATTGCGGATTATTTAGTAAAATTGGGTTTCACCTAAAAATCAAGTCTTCAAATTCTTGATGATATTCCTGATGGAATTTTAGAGCTACTCCAACTTGATAAAAGGACGAGTGTTTTCAATTTGTAGGTTGTTGTAATTTTCTTTTATTCACAAAAAAAAAAAGGTTTTCAATTCCCAATTATCGATAAATTACCATTTAGTCCGTATCTCCTAAGTTATCATTTAGCCTCTGAATCTAAGTTACCATGTAAGATAACATTTTAAAAAGATAAAATAACATTTAGTTTTTAAATTTGACAATTTTTCAACATGATCCCTAAATTTTTTTTGTCCATACTAGACTTGAAGCTTGACAACTTTCTTAATTCGATTCATAAATTTAGATTCCATTAAAATATAATGACATGTCATTTCATATAGTGCCACTTCATCGTCTAAATTGTTTTAAAAAAATATATAAAATCTAAAAAAAAATGGATATTATTAAAAATATTTTTAATTTTTTAAAAATAATTTCAAGTCATGACATGGTACAATATTAAAGTACCACGTCATTATACTTGAACGAAATCTAATTTCAAAGACCACATTGAAAAAACTATCAAATTCTGGGACTAATGTAAAAAAAAATTAGGAAGTAGCCAAATTCGGGAACTACATGTTACTTTATCCCTATTTTAAAAATAAAATTTCAAGCCACATATTGAAGGAAATGAAGATTCTTATAAATTTTTATTGCTTGTACTTTATTCACGTTTTTAATACTTTTAAATATTTTTGGGTTAAAATTTATATTAAATTTTTAAGTTAAAATATGCTCCAAATTCATGTATATATTTGAAATTTATATCCTTTATTTTTATTTCTAAAAATTTATTTATTCTATTTTTAGATTTTAAAATTTAGATTCAAGTTTTATAACACTATTAAAATTTTTTAATTAATTTTGTTAATGTGACATTTTGAAATAAAGAAATATTCACTTAAAAGCTACATAATAAAAAGAAAATTACGTTAACATGAACTTGAATTTAATAGAAAATTTTTAACTGTATCGACAATTACATTTATAATTTTAAATATAAAAAATTGAAGAATTAAATCCTAAAGAAATTAAATTCCAAATTTATAAAAGCTACAGTGATGTATCTCATATTTTAAACATTACACATTTTCTTTAAATTAGGTTTTCATTGTAATTAGAGTAGTTAGAGAAACTTGATTTCTTTTCTTTCAAGGGATTTACTATGTAAGTGTCACTTTCCAATATATAAATAATAAAGTGTGAGTTTGAACGTGCGGCGTGGTGCGTTTAACTTATTTTTTATTACATATTATAATATTTAATTTTATCACCATCGTTGTATTTACATTAATCGTAGATAAATGCACCATCCATCCAAATTCATCTTTAGTCATCATGATAATTAAATTAAGAGGTAAAATAAATATTAAAAAGAAAAGAAAACACACGTCAACTACTTAATGGAGTCTCTTGCACTCCTACTGAATGGTCATTTTATGATTACTAAATGAAAGTAGCAGGTGTGGACTGAAGCAAAGGCTCCGTAAACTATAATTATATAAATATTAAACCTATTCGTGATCGGATTCGGGCCTACCACTCCTTATATTACTATTTATATAAGTACTAAAAAAATATTGCGTTTGAACGCAACAAGTGGTTCCAGTGAAAAAAAAGATGTTGTTTATAGTAGGAGTCTCGGGTTCGAGTGCTTATGTGTGCAAAGTGTGTGTGTCTTGTCAAAAGATTCAGAAGGTATGAACAGATACTACAATGTAATCACAACAATATATTAATAATTTTATTTTTATAATAATTTTATTTTAAATAAAAACATTTTATTGAAGTCAAGCCTTTGACATCGTTTTTTTTTTAAATCAACAAATCATTAATTAATTTCCATTTATGGTGCATGATTTTTTTTTTTAATATACCGATGTGATTATATGATAGTATCTACTCATACTTTTTTAATCTTTTGACAATGCACACGCATTGCATATATCGATCTCCTAAGATGAACATCATCTTCTTTTTTTCTAGAGCCACTCATTAGATTCATGATACATAAAATTGAATTCTCTTTAAATGTACAATTTGCATTACTATTACATCTAATAATATTTATTTGTAAACATCGTAATTATTATTAAGATTGATTAGTATGTATTAATTAAAAAAAATTATCTTGCTTGCTAATAATCTCTTGACCTAATAATAAAAATATTATATTATACACATAAAAGTACGGATTTAATCCCAAATAAACTTATGTATTTGATGTATAAACTAATATCAAGAGTTAAAAAAGTTTGTATAAATAAAAATATTGAAACTAATTAAAATTTTAATTATAATAATAAAATTAATGATTGAATCGTACATATGGAAGCCTGAAATGCAACCGAAGACACTCAAAGACTTAATTTAAAAAGAAAAAAGAAAAACATCTATGAAATAATGTCATGCATGAGAGAGTCGTCGAAATAGAGATCAGACCAGTAGGGAGAGGCGGCGCCACCATTGTAGCTTGAAGCACTGCTTGCATCTCCTGGAACATTGCTAACCGATGCATCGGCGACGCCCGCCGTTGCCGGAGGGGACGTCGGGAAATTTTGAAGAGGCCACGATGCTGCTGCTGAGTGATCGGGTAGGTTATTTCCTTGGCTGACGATAAAGTTGGAGCAATGGCCCATCTCATCACTGTTGGATGAGGTTTTCTTCTCATTATTCAACGATGTTTGGAGACCGAAAGGGACTTGTTGTGGTGGTGGATAGTGGAGCAGTTGAGAGGTTTCGTTGTTTCCAACTGAAAACTGGGTTGAATTTAATAAGTTGAAACCTTCCACGTCTTCTGCACCAATGGTGGTGGCGCCACCATAGTTGTCGTTGGACGCCATTAAAGCCCCCGAAGATTGGAGAAGAAATTGCAGGTATTGAAGCTTTGCCAACTGAGCAGCCTCAGCCTGCAATGGGTTCTCCAAAAGGTCTCTAAGGCTAGCCAGGACCATCAAGTGAGGCAAGCTCGAAAAGATATCAGTTCTTGGTTGATGGGTCATTGGATCAATCCCCATTTGAATCAGCTTTTTCTTCAAATGAGTGTTCCAAAAGTTCTTGATTTCATTATCTGTGCGGCCTGGCAGATGTGTAGCAATGGCTGACCACCTTTCACCATTAAAAACCAAAATAAGAACTCAAACAAATTACAGAGAAAATCAAAGCTGATATATAACCCTAAACCATATATATATGTATGCAGTTTTAAAATTACTTATTCCCAAGAATGGAATGCAAATGCAGGATGGTTTGTTCTTCATCTTGAGAAAACTTGCCCCTCTTGATATCAGGCCTTAAGTAATTTGTCCACCTTAACCTACAACTCTTCCCACATCTGTTGAGACCTGCAATGGCGGATTATAACAACTCTGTTATATATCTATTCAAAGAAAGGAGACCGTGAGTGGTTACCATTAGGGTTAACTTAAAATTAGAAATTATTACCTGCAAGTTTAGGCAAAGCTCTCCAGCTGCCATGGCCGTGGTTCTTTATGTACTGAACCAGCTTTTGATCTTCTTCGGAAGTCCATGGACCTTTCTTCAGACCATCTTCATCACAACAAGGAGATCTTCCCATGATTTTTTTTTTTTTTTTTTCTTTATCCTCTATTTCTTCTTTATTTGGTTTGCCAAATTGCTTGAGTGCTTGCTTTGCCTCTTTTACCACCATAACTCCTTAGGTATGCTATTTATACTAATTCTTTTACTTCTCAATTTCATCTTTAATTAGTATTTTTAAAAAGCTATATTACAACAAGTTAATATTTTATATTTGTCTTTAACAGTTTTTAATGAAACATTTATATATTTATTTATCAAATACAATTTTTTTTCACGATTTTGGTTTAGCCTTAAGATTTCAATCATTTGACTTTTTTATTATCATTTTCATTTTAATTATGGAAAAATATTTGATATATTGCATCTGAAGATTTAAACTCTACAAGCAATGTTTATAAGTGTTCTATATAAATATAATAAAATATTATAAAAATAAATATATTAAAATAAAAGAAGCGTGGTAATTTTTTAAAGTTACTCGTGTGGAATAAAAAATTACACTATCAATGTATCAAATACTAACCCTTTAATTACATGTAAACTATATTATTATATAAATTTTATATGGGTAAATTAGAAGAAAATGCCGTTTTTATTAATTAAAAAAAAACTTGAGATCAATATATTTATTAATTAAAAACTTAAAAAAATTAAAACAACAAGCGTGAGTAGGAGAAGAATCAAACCCCTAACTCAAGAAAAAAACTACTAACATTTAACTATTTGACCAAAAGAGATCATTTATTAAAAAAAAAACACGTTTTGTAGAAAACATTTTCCAACATGTCAATTGAAAATACTTATCGTTTTCTGTTTCTCTCTCTAAAATCAATTTATTTCCTTAAATCCCTAAATATTTTTTAAAATCAGCCTTTTCTTCTAATTTATCCAATTTTATATACCTTTTGAACATAATTTTTTTTAAAGTGAAATTGAAGGTACCTTCCAACCATAATTTGATATTATGTATGATTTAGATGACCAAAAAGTTCTTTTTGAAAAATATTTAATATAGAAGCATCTAATATAAACATTATGTAAAATAAAAATTTTCATAAGTTTATAATCAAACTGATTTTTTTAATATAATCAAATTGAATATAAAAATTGTAATTTTTTTATTTAAAAAAAGTACATGTTAACCTGAATCAAGAGTGATTTGATAAATAATTTATATTTAATTAAGTCTTCAATTTTAATTTCTTGACGACCTTTATCACTTAGTTTTGATTAATTTTGCAAGAATAAAAAATTATTTTTGAAAAATACATAAATTTTCAAAAAAAAATTATATTAAATGACCTGGTGAAAATTTTAAAAAATTATAAAAGACAAAATAATTGGTGGTTTTTCAGAAAGAAAATTAAAATATGATTTCGTGAAAACGTGGAGGTGGGAAATTGGTCAAAGAGGAAAGCATTTCATGCACGCAAAGGGAAGGAAGAAGAATATTGTTTCGTCGTACATTTTTGTTGTGTGTTGCACCTTTTGCATGGCTTCAAAATTCTATAACGTCCCACTATTATTTATTTTAGATTTCATGATGAAGAATTTAAAGTAATTAACAAATCTACGTACCAGATTTAACATATATATATATATATATATATATATATATATATATATGATTAATTTACTAAAATAATTAATTGAGTCTTAACTCGATTGACATGTGTATTGTTATCAATGCAAAAGGATGTAAGTTCGAGTGCATTGAAGCGCATTATCCTCCTATTTATAGGTCGAGGAGAGGTATGGATAGTTCTAAGTATTTTGTCACAAAAAACAAATATGATCAGAATTTATCATGAGACAAAAAGAAAATTTTAAAAAGTCATATTAATAAAATTATCAAAAAAAAAAAAAAAGTAAAATAAAAAAGTGAAAATTAAAATAATTATTCATCAAGATAGCTATCTAATTTTCTTATAGCTATCTAATTAATAAATCTTATTTGTTTTTTGAAAATTTTTTATGGGAAACAATTAAACAGATGGGATTATATTTAAAATATTTTATCGTGATTTAATCCAACCCAATATATAAACACGAACTGAGATTTATACTCTAAACACATCCATCACTTTGTTGAAGAAAGAAAAGCTAACAATCAAAATTGTAATTTTGCTCTTGTAATCATTCAATCAATGGTGGAGATTTCTTATATGAACATTGCAGATTGAGTCTCAGATGTGAACTCAATTCTTTCCATTCTTTATTTTTTATAATATTTATACGTAGCCACAAAGATATTATTAATCTTAATTACAAAAAATTTATTTTTTTTAATATATTAACTTAGACGATGAATTAATTAAAATTCTGGAGAGGGAATTACCCAAAGAAATTAAGAAATGAGGATTAGTTAATGATGAATCAGTTTCTTACTTGTGCAAGATTGGGAACTTACCTTGTACCATAAGATATATTAGCTCTTTCAAACCTAAACTCTTCTTTCATTTGTCAATGTAGTTAGTGTCACTGTCATTTCCCAACAGCTCCCGCAGTGAGACAGACCCCTTTTCCTTTTCTTGCCATAAAAATTTCCCTTTCTTCCTTCCCAATCTCTAATCAATTTCATTATTTTTTTTACGGATTCACATAATTTACCCTATCCAGTAGGTTCAAGATCTATTTTGTAAATAACATATCCGAATATGCTTTATTCGTAAAATAAAAGAACATTTAATGGTTCTCGATCTGGTGACAAGATCACGATTATATTGTAAATATGAGAATTTAAGTTCGATTTTAATTAACCTGTTTCCTACTTCAATTATAAAAAAATTTCAAATATCCGATGAAATTAAATATCCATCAAATAATATTATTTAATTTGGATTCGAAAATGATTAACAATACTTACTAATCCAACTTAATTATCATAATTAATTACATAGTAACTAGTATTTCGATTTGGTACGTCAAACCAGGTTCCTTTGTCGGGTGGACCAGGGACTGTGGTTTGAATAAATAAAGCAGTGATGTCATATGACAAAAAAAATCTTAATTTTATTTTTTCAGTTTTAAACTTTCAATTGTCAGTTAAACTAACTGATTTGCTTCTTTCATCAGGTTTCCAACCAATGCATCTAAATATCCTCATTTACCGACACATCAGTATAACTGTTTACCCGGCTGATCAGCGGTTTGATTATCGAGTTTGAGTTCGGCTTAATTTAACTTAATTTGATAATTTATTTTACATATTAATAAATTATTAAAAAGTTTAATTAAATTTAAATTAAGAATATATTTTTATTATTTAAATTGAATTTAGTTAGATTGATTCAAAATTTAAATTTTTTCTGTAAATTTAATCTAAATAAGACGGATCACCCAATTTGTAAATTTAAGATGCGATTACAGCATGAAACGCAACCCATCGTAAACAAAAATAAATCAAGGCAAAGCACAAAATTATCCAATAAGCATTTGGGTAAAAGAAGAACCAAAACAAAACAAGGGAGCTCCCAAGCAATCAAGCACTCCCTTCAATTGAAATTCGATGCTCAAAATAATAGGCGATCAGCTCAAGATGGTCACAGTAATCGCACCATCCTTAATCAATTTGTCCGCAAATTCATTGACTTTTCTACTGATGTGAACAATATCCCACATATAATCCCCACCTGTAAAGATAAGAATGGAGTCCAAAACACCCTTCAGATGACTAAGTGTTAAAATGAGAAAATTATATTTAATATTCAAAAAAAATTTACTCTTAATTCAATTATTTAATGTAATTAACGACGATCTGCAACATATTAATACTATCTATACCAAAAAACTTTCATTTTCTGATTTAAGCCGCTAATCAGATTTTGTTTTAATTTTTAATTTTCCTTTCTTTTATGTTACAAATATTTAAATGCCACAATCTCTGTAATCCAGTTTCGTAAGTTTCACAACAAAGCGTGACGAAGATGGCTTGTGGAGTAAGCTTTGTGGAAATGGGAACAGTTGGAAACCCATTTCACAAAACTCGTGTTTAAGTCCCTAATGGATCACCTAATGTAGACCATTCCAATTTTTTGAAGATTTGACAAGCAATCGTCCCTCACTTTTATGTTAAACCCTATGAGAAATACCCAAATTCGATCATTTTAATATTAGATTTGTTGATACACAATATCAACGGATGTCAAGTTGTCGAGCATAATGATGTTTTGGTCAAGGAGAAGAGAGGACGAAGATAATAAAGATGAGATCTTTTTTTAATCTCTCCCCAAAAAAAGTCTTTAAAATTTTGGGTCTTCGAGTTATTTTTATGATAATTACATAACAAGATTTTTAAATCTCAATTTGTTTGCTGTTTTCAGCACTCTTTTTATAAGATAATATTCCATAAATTTAATATTAACAACCTTGCTAATTCATTCTGAAATGAAACTTCCTTTACACAAAAACAATATTATTATAATAATCCAAGCTATGAGGGAAAGCACGAATTTGGTGATATAATTTCGAACATTTTCACTGGAGAATACATACATGTAGAATCTCCTTCAAGCAGATGAGACAAGCCAAATACTGCCAGTTTTGGCTCAACCAGTGCACGATAAATTATAAGGATTTTAAATATGTTGTGAAAAATATCCAGGAAGATTGTATATCACGTGAAGCAATGAGTTGGTTCGTTTTATGTTTAATTAGGACTAAAATATGCAGGCCAGTAGTTTGGAGTTTCTATGTGCTTGATTTGGATTTAGATGTGGATATCAAATATGTTTAAATTGTTTTGGTTTTAAATTTTATGTATTTAAAAGATCTTTGAAGAAATATTTATACCATGTGGATGACAGAGGAAAATAGAGGGAGGAAGAATGATGATGTGGATAATTCTCAAAGAGCCGCTGAGTTAGAAACAGGTGGCATTGGAAGACAATATCAGTAATGATATTAATGACAGAGGAAGTTCTTTAGAAGGTTGGGTCGAGGATAGTTTATGGGAAGAGCAGGTGAAGAATTGGAAAATGTCTGGAGATTAGTCCTTGAATTCTCCACAGATGGATGGTAATGGAGCTAAACATAGTTTGGAGGAAAGATGTTGGAGTGTTTTTCCTTGTTTTTTTTAGATGGTAAAATTATGTATTTATAAGATATGATTATTGATTATTGATTTGATATTTTAAATAGATTTCATATATATATATATATATATATATCAATACGTATCTTATCTTAAATTTAACACGTGTTTATATAGTTGCATGTGCGATTTCACGTGTGATCTCACAAAAAAATATAAATGAACACCTAATATCATGCGAACTCGATTTACAAATTGGATATGCGAGCTCAATCATTTGGACCCCCTCGAATTATAAGTCATAAGAAGTGGTAAAACCAACGTTGGTGTTATTCAAGTTTTATGGGTTGTGTGGGATATGCGAGAATGAAATGTTTGGTTTCAAATGACGGGCCTGGGGTTGATGTTATTGAAGGGTCGAAGGTGGTAAGCCCGGCAGAAAGTGAAATGAGCCGAGACTGTGGTCAAAAGATTGATGTTTAGGGTTTGGAGGGGTTAAGGTTCTCATTGGTCTATGGAACAATTGAGTGTCAAGACCTCGTGTTGTGTGGTAAGATTCGGTGATAATTTGTTTGTGAAGGGGTCTCTCTGTTCATTGAAGTTTTGACTCTGACTGTAGTCAAGGTTTTGTTTGACTTGGTTGATAATGTTGGAAGAGATATCTAAATCTGTTTTCCTGCCATATCTGCTTTTTTGTTTATCTCCAACCGGTTCTTTGGGGTAATTTGGTTTTGGACTCGCACACCAACTGTTCGAGGTTTATCCCAGAAAAAGCAACGTCTATTTTTTTTTATTACTTGATAATGAGAGAAGATCCATGATAACGTTATCATCTTCAGCAATCCGATGTCAAAAACCAGACTCCATGCTTGTTTCAGTTAGGCAAATATCAACTGGAGGAAAGAGATCAAAGAAGAAAATATACCACGGAGACTATCAACTTGATGAAGTAATGGATTTGCAGAAGAAACCATATTTAATTCTTCAGCTAAAGTCCATTATCCAATCTCAAAATCATCAACGTCTTCTTCTTCGTGACCTCGAAAAGGAAGTTGGGTTTGTCGCGAAATGGAACTTCATGTCCATCATTGAGAAGTACCCTTCAATATTCCGTGTTGGTGGTGGCTGTGGAAAAGAATTCCCTTTTGTTACACTCACCGGAAAAGCCGAAAAGATTGCAAAAGAAGAGGGTGAAGCAAGGAATTTAATGGAACCCATTTCGGTTAAGAACCTCAGGAAGTTGTTAATGTTGTCTATTGACTGCAGGGTGCCATTGGAGAAGGTTGAATTAATTGGAAATGAACTTGGCTTGCCTCATGACTTCAGAAAGTCGTTGATTTTCAAATATCCTAAATATTTTTCCATCAAAGTTATCAATGGTAGAGCTTATCTTAACTTGGAGAAATGGGATTCTTCACTGGCAGTGACTGCTCGTGAGGAGAGATTTCGCACGTGAAAGGATGTTGCAATTAGCTGGTGGTCAAAATAAGGTTCGGATCACGAAAGACGGTAACTATGTTGGTCCATTCGCATTTACAGTGTGTTATGCTGCTGGTTTTAGACCGAACAAGAGTTATCTTGAGGAGCTTCAGAAGTGGCAGAAAATGGAATTCCCTTCTCCATACTCGAATGCGAGGAGATTTGAAGTTGCGGATCCAAAAACCCAAAAAAGAGTGGTGGCTGTGCTTCATGAATTCCTCAGTTTGACGATGGAGAAGAAGATGATATCGGCAAAACTGGACGCATTTCATTCAGAGTACTGATTACCGTCCAAGTTAGTGCTATGTTTGATAAAGCACCATGGTATGTTTTACATTACAAATAAAGGTGCAAGGAGCACTGTATTTCTCAAAGAAGCATATGATGGTACAAATTTGGTAGATAAATGTCCTGTCCTGATGTTTAATGATAAGTTTGTAGCACTTAGTGGTAGACATGTAACGCTATGATGTGGGATACTACCACTTTGCAATCATGTTAATTTATGATGCCAATGCAGTTGACGTAAGTGTTTGATGTGGACAGAGAAAACCAGGTAAGGTGGAATTTCTTCTTGATCTTTACTCATCGAGAATGGAGAATGGAGAATGGAGAATGGAGAATGGAGAATGGAGAATGGATGCTAGTTTTGCTTATTTGACAAATATTGAAATCACTTAAAAACCAAAGTAGAGGCAGAAGCAGAGACAGCTTCCTGTACTCCATTGTTAAAACAACTTCAGAATCGTGAACTTTTTACAAGAGATTTCGTTAAGGCAGTAGAATGAGAAAATGAATATATGACTTGATATGACTTGATGGATTTTATGGGGTTTTGGGTTGTTTTGGTAGGCTGGGTCATGAGTCCGATCAGATCTCGTCATGGGTGGGTTTCATTTTAGATCGAGTCAATGTGAAAATTTTAAGTTCTCTTGATTTGAAAATAGATTTAAAATTTTGTTCAAGTCCGATCTAAATAAAATGAATGCTAAAATCGAGTTTGAACAGTCTGATATAAAAACAATTTTAACAAATATAATATGTTAAATACACAAAACTTCAAAAATAGATTTTCCCAACAAATTAAAAATGGTTTAAAAATATCTTTATATTTAAATAACACTAAGACAATTATAAATTAGCAAGCAAATGCTTTTAAAATAATCAAAATTAATAATTAAACAAAAGTTATATAATATTCAAACAATAATAACAAAATAGTAGCAATATAATAGTAAGATGACAGCAAAACAATAGCATGGGTGAAGCCAAAAAAAAATTTTAACGGAGGTCAAATTAAATTATAACTTCTACGATAGTAAAAATGTAATTTCACCATTTTAATAATATATATCTTTATAATTTAAAAAAAAATTAAATTAAATTATTATTATTTTTAGGGAAGATCAAAGTGCAATTTTATTTTTACAAATTTAAAATTTTGCACAATTTATTCGAAATTTTTTTATTTTAGAGGGGTCGGGTCCTGCCAACTCCCCTAACTACGCTCTTGAACAGCAGTAAACAACAGTAAAAAAAATTTAAATAAATTCAGGTCGAGATGGATTGAACCTCGAATAAAACTATTTAAAAAACGAATTTTATATTTTATCAAACTTATTTTTCAAATATATATTTTTATTCAAACTTTTCCATTTTTCGAGTAAATCTTGAATGAGCTGATTCATCATCAGAAGCTGAGGGTCGTAGGTGAGCACACGTGGCACGTTAGAGATGATGAAAATTTGAGAATACTATACTCCACCTCAGACAAGGGCCGTGGCAACTACACATTTAATGCTTTTAAAATAAGTGATGAAACCGTTGAGGGGATGGGGCATTAAATGCGCTGCTATGGTGTTTTCCTATTGGATACTTTCATGAATTTCAATTTTCAACCAAATTAGAACACCACTATTTCTCCCCATTCTTCCTCTTTTTTCAGTGCCGCTATCTCCTTCGAATCATCAAATGGCGAAAGATGGTGCTTTAAGGTCAGCTATAGTATGGCTATCGGTGATCATGGTTTTAGTTGGGGTATTCACGTTTTCTTTGAAGAAAATTATGGTAACTTACGCGTTTGGGATGCTCGGAATCAGTGGGATACTGTTGCCCGACTGGGATTTCTTCGACCGTGATTTTTCTCGCTGGCCTTATCCGGTTACTGCCGATGAAAGAGCTGCTCTTCAAGCTCGAAGATCTGGATTCAAAAGGTTATTAATTTTTTTTTTCATTTCTTTTTCTCATCTTCCACTTCATTTCATATATAATATTGGAAGCGGAAGGCTTTTGAATTCACTTCATATATGTGAATTCTCTACCCGCAATTAACGATCGCTTCAAGGATCTGCGCCGGTTCGACCGGATACGCGGTAAATAAATATGTATGATCTGTATTTGAAGCACGTGCCAAGGTTTTGCATGGGGTGTTCGAATATCTGCTTGAAGTGAGTGGGTGAAGAAATTCTAGAAATAAATTTGGTTAAACTCATTCAATTATATATAAAAAAATTATTTTAAATATTCAAAATAAAAAATGTGTAATTTAAACATTCAAACTTTGTCATTTTGGTCATTCCTGTTAAAATTGTAAACGGAAGTTGACATGATGGTTAAAAAAATCGGTATAATAATAAAATTAACCTTCAACTTTTATATATTATATCTATTTAATCATAATTTTAAAAAAATTAACCCTCAAAATTTACAAATGCTCTCAATTTTATCCTAATTCTAAGAAATTCTAATTAATATATAAAAATATTTAAATTCCTTTAAATTTCTTAAAATTAAGATCAAATCGAGAATATTTGTAAATTTTGAAGGTTAATTTATTAGAATTGTAATTAAATCGATATAATATATAAAAGTTAAGGGTTAAATTTGTTATTATACCAATTTTTTTTATATCAATTTGTCGTTAATGATTTTAACGAGAGTGATCAAAATGACCAACCCATATAAAATGGGTAATTAGATTGCAATTTTTTTTTATTTTTGAGCCTCAAATAAAATTTTTGAATAATTACATAACTATTACCCAAAGAAAATTTATAAACTTTTATAGATAATAATGGAACTTCAACTTAGGGTCTATCTCTTTTCTTTGGCTAAAATTAATTTTCGAAAAACAAATTAACTTTTGTACATTATATAGAGAGAGAATTAAATAGGTAAAAGTGTTATAGAAGTTTTTCTATTGTAAGTTAAATTGTATTTTGTTCTATTTATTTATAAAAGAGTAAATTAATTTTTGTACATTATATCAAAGAGTGAATTGCTCTTTCTGTTAAAAATTCTATCCATTTTTATTTTTACGTGATGACATGG
This sequence comes from Kokia cookei, assembly GCA_039519145.1. Lineage (NCBI taxonomy): Eukaryota > Viridiplantae > Streptophyta > Magnoliopsida > Malvales > Malvaceae > Kokia > Kokia cookei. The sequence continues at coordinate 21,771,065 of CM076902.1, forward strand.
TAGATGAGCTAGTAGGTAGCATGAAACATGGTGTGTTACGTATATCTCATGTTGACGTGAAGTTCATCTTAAACGTGGTTTTTCAAATAATTATTTAAAAATATATATTTATTTTTTAAATATTTGTTGATGTGATACAATGCCATGTCAGTATAAGATACACACATGTGTCACTGTTTACTTGTTCTATCAACCACCTCACCACTTAACGATAGAATTGAATGAAATTTTTAATGGAACGATCAATTTGTTTTTTTATAAAAACTAATTAATCCATTTTTAAGTTGAGAAAGACAAAGTGCAATCCAACTTCAATACAAAAGTCTCTATGGTACTTTTATCAGTTAAATATTACTAATGAACCAATATTTGATGTATCATTATCAATGAAAGTAACTTAAATTTATTTTTACAAAATTTTTGTATGTAATAATCTAATTTACTAAAAAATTGTATAAAATTATTCACCCTTAATATATCAAAATATAAATTCTTATTATTATGACTCGAAACTGACAATGTTAACCATAAGGTGGGATGCGATGGTTATTCACTTCATCTTTTAATCATGTGATCAGAGGTTTGATCTCCACTCATGAGAATAAATTACATTTCATGTTCAACTATTTAACTTGATAAAAAAGAAACTGACAATGTTATTTTGGTAATAGTTTGTTAGACGGTATGGGTGTTGTATTTATTATTTTACATTTATATAAAAAATTGATATATTAATATTTTTGAAACATTAATATAATTATGCATTTCGTCTTATATTTTCGTATTCGTTTCACGTTTTACATGATATTTTAATTATTTTTTTCATGTCCTCTAAAATCTAAATGTCTAGTTATGTGCAGGTACAGGATTTACCCAATGAGAGTAGTTATTTACACCACAATTTACAGCATTGGCCTTTACAAGTGGTGGATTTTCGTATCAAGTTAAATCAAGGAACTCTAGAAATACTTCATTTTAGTATTATTATTTTAGGTCAGCATCATCATTATTATTTATTCAAATGAGTTTTTGGAGGAGTTAATTTCTCAGCTCATATTGTGTACAATTTCTGAGTTTTTCCAGGTGTGTTGTTGTACTTGTATGGATACCTTGGGTCTAGCTGCTGGAAAAGTAATGGACAAATCATTTAAAATTCAATATATTTGAAAAATAATTTTTAATTTCTTATATATTTGACAAAAAAAAATACTTGTTTTTGTACACCAGCAGCAATATACGCTTTAATTTCATAAACTGCTTAATCTATAGCCCATATGTCACTTTTAAATTAATTAATTAATTAATTACTATATCTGAGAGTATGTATTACCAGCAGCATTATTTCTAAAATCAAAGCCTAATGACCTAAGGTCTAAAGTGGGCTAGAAATAATTTAGCCCACTTATATTGGCCTTAAGAACTAGGGCTTAATTTCAACAACACCAAACATGTTAAATTACTATAACACCCCAAATGTGACCTACATACAAAGACATATATTGTTCTTTCCACAGGAGAAACCCCAGGACTTAGAAGGCTCTAATCTGCCCAAGAATTCGAAAACAGAGCGAAAAGACTGAAGAAAAGGAAAAAGGGATGAGATTGTTAACTCACAACATGTTGTCGTCGAACATCAAAGGGGTAACCAACGGTTTCCCTCTGAAGATCCAAGTGGAGAAAGTGGCGGAGAAGCAAGTCGAGATCAATCACGATTTCCTTAGGAACATATTTCCGAAGATCGACTGGAAAGCCTTCTCCGATGCTTCGAGAATCATGGGCTACGACGAGATGCCGGAGGAGTCGCCGGAGCCGTCGGTGTTGGAGTCGGACGTCGAGTTTTTGGGGAAGTTCCATCATGCCCTCTTGGAACTTCATCTCGAGGAAGGTGCGCTTCTTTGCCCCGAGACCGGCCGGAAGTTTCCGGTTAATAAGGGGATTCCGAATATGCTTTTACTTGAGGATGAGGTTTGAGGATATGGTTGGTAGTCGATACGGCCACGTTTTGGGAATTGGGTGTTTTTAATTAGTGTTTTAACACACTCTTGTTTTTTTTATTTTTAGCCTTTCTATGGAACCAAGTTGTGTTGATTCTAGTCTTTTGTATGGAATCAGATTGAAAAATGGTGAGGTTACGTTGTAAAATTGAATCTATGATTGATGATTCACTCAATACCAGTGAAGTTTTGCGATTTTGAAAGGGGGAAAAATGATACATAGACGCGAATCGGAAGAATTTTGAAATATATCTATGCTTAAAATGAAAATTTTCGAACTAGCGGAAATCTAAGTGAATTCGTTTGGCAAATTGATGATCTGGAAACAAACAACCGATTTTTAAAAAAAAAAAACCAAATGGATGCTTTTCGCAACATTCGTATGTCAAAATGACGGGAAATTTATTGAACTTTTAAAGGAGAAGCTAGTTTGTTCAGTAATTAACAAAAGGAAGATACACCAGCAATAGTGAAAGGTATCGAACGCTTGCTTTGTAAAGAAACAGGAAATCAAAATACCGAAGATCACTTGAAGAATCAGCTCCGTCAGTCCACACGGTTTGATTTTGTTGATCTTCAGTCGTTCCTTCACAAACGCCACCCTCAGGTATTCGGTTTCTCTTATTATCTTTTCCTTCTCCTACGTCGAGTCATGAGATCAAAATTAACTAAGGATATCAGTTTTGAACCGTGTGTTAAACACAAATTCGAGCAAAAAGTTGGAGGGGAGGGATTTGTGAATTACCTCAGGTTCATCGTTGACGCGATTGACGGATGATTTGAGAGAAGAAAGTAGAAATGCAGCTTTGGCACACCGAATGGCGATCTGTAATTTTTGAGCTCCGTCTTGAAATTCCCCTTCGGTTCCTTCCATTCTCTGTATCTCTAAAATCTAAATGAATCGCTGCTTTTGGAATTTTAACGAATTTTTAACCGGTGTGGAGCAAGGGAGCGAAAACTTGCTGTTTTAAACTTTCTTTTCGGGTAAACTGCAAGTTAACAACTTACATTTCACTCACTGAATTTTCAAAAAACACTGTTTCATCACTATCATTATCAATTTATTACATTATAATCAATTTATTACGTTAATTGTTACTCAAACTCCGGCATGATTTGTATTTCATCAATTTCAAGACCCTTTGAAAAAACAGTACATTTAATGTAGAAACAATAATTATAATGAAATTAAATACTATAACAATACATATTAAAAGTAAATACTAATCTAAAAAAAACCATTAATTTAAGCCGATTTAAATTTCACTCTCAAAAATCGAATTATTTAATTACATTCATTCAATTATCATGTTGAACTTGCTTATTTGTGCTCGTGCTCGAGCTTAAAATAAAAATTTTAAAAACTAGTTAAAAATAAATGCAAGTAAAATTAAAAGCTCTATTAAACATACGTGTTACTCAAGTATTAAAATACTAAAAAAAACACTAATTTCAAGCATTTTTAAGCCGTAGCCACATAGTTGCAAGCACAAGCGTGAAGCGTCTCTATTACGACTTTTGCCCTAATTGTATTTAAAGCTTAGCGCGGTCAATTACTCACACCAACAGTATTATGATAATCAATGTACCAAAAAGAACAATAAAATTAAATCTGCAACAGCCCAAGACCTTTACTAAATCGGGATTGAAAAACACAGACTATAGACAACCAATGCAATTAGCAACGGTCCATAGCTCAATTTGACATGTTATAACCTAAAACATAATTACCAAAACCCGTTGAAAAAGGTCAAATAATATAATCACACCCCCATCGAAGAGATAACCGAAAAACACCCGGAAACAACAACAAACTGACAAAGTTAGACCTAAGTTAAACCAAAGTAATGCTGCTTTCACCACCTGGGGGCTTGCGAACACCACCAAAGTAATCTCGAGACTCAACCTTTCCATCAGCAAAGATGTTGCTGCCGCTTATCTCCCGCATTTTCGCCATACTAAGTGGCTTCTCGGCAGAACCTGGCGGAACGTCACCCTTAAATATGTCATTACCCGAAAGCTCAGCCAATTTCTGATTAGGAATTTTCTTTGCTGTCTTAACCCTGGCCTCATCGCTCGACTAGAAAATGACATCCAAGTTCATAAATCAGTTAGATTTTGCCAAGTTTAATTATTGATGCAAATCCAACTAAATGGAAAAACTTAAGTACTTAACGATTGCAAAAGGCAAAGCAGTCCCCGTATAAGCAAAAATTGAATGACAGAAATGTAATTCACCTATTTATTAAACTTTCTTCTATATGATCTATAACTAGCTTAGGTGCAATCAGTTGCAGTAAGTAGAATTCGCTCTAGCATTGTCAAAATTCAGTAAGGGCTAAGGAGTTTAAACATGTACTTACATTATGTGTATGAGATTCTTCCAAGTCGAAACTATCCTTCAATGCCAATGCACGTACGGTTGTTGGCCTCGGCAAAATTTCAGGTGGGGGCGCAAAGATGTCGTGTCCGCTAAGCTCCTTGCACTTTGCATCTGAGAGCTGCTTCTTCAACTGTGAATCTTCGCTATCTAGCGTTCCACTTAACTCACGCTGCTTTGCCACCTCGGGAAGAGTAGTTGGCTTCTTAGGAGAAATAGTCTCTTCCTCAGCAAAAGAAATGTGACTAATTCCAGCTAGTGCTTGCTGACAGTGCCGAACATCAAAACATTTAACTAAAACGTTACTTGACACGAATATAGCATGTTCTAATAGATTACAGTATATCATCATAATAGAATTAGAAAACGAAAGAATTGCAAGGATACCTGGTACATTCGTAGTCCCATCTTGTTGTTTGAAGCAGGATTGGCACTGCCTGGTTCGGACTCATCATTTTCTACATTGGCCGCAAAAATACCACTACCAGTCATCTCCTTCATTTTATATCCAGAAGGAGGTTTCCTGGAAACATCACCACATTACAGTTGCAGAGATAATTAGATGAGCAGCACGAAGAAGATACAAAATTCATCAAGTCATATATTCATTTTCTCATTCTAGTTCCTTACTGAATACTCTTATAAAATCTGCTGAAGTTATGTTACCCTGTGAATGTCGGATTTGGAAGTCCTTTGGTCATATCTCATATAACAAAGGAGCAATGAACAATTGAGACAGATGAAGAACGAAAGAATGAAAACTCGAATTTGAACAGAGTTTTACTTGGAATTTCAACAAACAAACGAATCTTAAATCACGGATCCTCGCAAAGATTTTGCAATTACGAGCAGTAAGAAATTTTATCCAATACAAGAAGACATGATCGATTCGATACAATAGAAATAGTTACAGTTGGAACAGTTAGATCTCCAACGGTTGATACGGTTAGATCAGAAAGGAGATCCGATGGATCACGAATTAATGGTTGATAAATAGCAGCTAATAAGGAAAGAAGTCATGTATAATTGAACGGATCAAACATGAAAATTTTAGTTTACGCGCAGATTTGAATTCAATTTTTTTTCTCTTTTTTATTTCAAATTTCTCAAAACTGTATTTGACAGATTATATCTATAAAAACAATAGAAGAGCTGAAAATTTTTCAAATAAAGCAGATCTCACCGTTTGTTTAAGCTTTCAAATTCTTCATCAGTTACTTGACCTCCAAACACCACTTTTCTGATCCCATCCGACGGCTACCATTAATAAAAAAAATCAATAAAAAAATAACACAAATTCACCACCACAATGAAGAAGAAGAATTAAAAGAAGAAGTACCTGGTGAGGTCGGACGGAGCGAGCGGCGGAGGTGGCGCTGTCCGGCTGAGGAGTCTCAGACCAAGTGAGCAGATCTGCTGTAGAAGTATGTGGCTTCCAAACTGGAGTGCTCCTCTCCATTTTTTCCCTCTACTTCCACTCTCAAAACTACACGCAAAGAAAGAAAAAAGGAAATGCTTTCAATTTAATCAAACGAAAGCCTTCGGGTTCCTCTATTCTTACTCCTCTGCAACAACAGCAAAAGGAGGACAGTAAGATACTGTTTGTAGAGCTGTGAAAGAGTGAAGAGGAAGTATGAAAACAGGACTGAGAGATATAGAAAGGTAGAAAATGACGAAACCTGTCCAAACAGTTTAAAATCTCTTGATCTGGAACTTTCTTTTTGTGCCTTTTGCTTTGAAATTCGATCTCACTCTTTCCCTTTTCGTTTAAATTTTCGTGGATTTTCATAAATGTATTTATACATTTGAATTTTTTAAAAATAATAATAAAAAGAAAAGGTAGAGTAGCTGTTACTCTACTGATATTTGAATCTTGTACCGCCTTCCAATCCCATAAAGTATCTAAATTTGAAATTCAATAATTCTAGTATTGTATAGATTATTTTGTCGTATTTTAAAAATATTTTATGAGTTAATATATATGGTACATTGCATTTTTTTTTTATGTAATTTTTAAAAAAATTGATATGTTTATTTTTTAAGTCTAAAATACCACGTATCAAATATTATTCGTAAATTATACCTTTGCTCAATAAATTATGTTCAATTTTTTTGTCATTTAACTATCAAAATTAGTAAAATTACTAAAGAAGCCCCTGTATTTAAGAACAGTTTGCATTTTTATCTCTCTATTTAAAAAATTAATTAATTAATATTTATACATTTCAACATGTGTAAATTAGCCCGTTTATTAAATTTTATTTGTTAAATAATAACGTGGATCGTTAATTTAAATGATTAGTTATTAATTTGATCCTTGAACTATAACTAAATTATCATTTTGATTTTTTAAAATATTTTCTTATCAAACTTTTAAATTGAAATCTAGAAATCATTGTCTTTTTACAAGATTTTTTTCTATTTTGATAAAACTCAAAAAAATTAAAAATTAAACAAATATGCTTAAATAAATATCTTAACTTATAATTTAGAATAAATATCATAATTTGAATATGTTTGATGCAATTTTTTATTTTAATGATATTATTTTAAAAGATATTAAATATCCAAATACAAAGTAATTATTAATTCCAAAAGTAAAACCATCTTGTCGAAACCATCCCTTTTTGAAAACGACGTGTTTCAAAAATTATTTTAGAGTTGGAAAATGGGAGTCGCCACCAATCCTTTATTCGGTGTGATTGGATCACCACAAAACGCTTGAAATTCGTTTTGAAAAATATTTTGGTCTTCGTAATCCAAAAAATGAGTTCTGGAGTCGGTTACGTATGAAGAAGGGTTAGCACCCTCATACGCCCAAAATTGGTACCATATTGATTATTTTCGGGTCTTAATTTGTAAAACTTAAAAGCTCGAGTATAGTTTAAGATACGATCCTTGAATGCATGAGTTTAGTTTAAAAGAAATTGGGTTTGTTTTGGAAATCCCGCTATTTCAAAGTGATCGAGGAAGAAAGTTACGTCCAATGAGTTAGGACACAACATTTCAAGGTCCAGAAATGACGAGCTTTCCTTTGTAAAACCTTTTTTAAATTTTCGAGAAAAGGATATTCGATTATCCCGATTTGAAGAAAGGTTGCACCTAGTGAGTTAAGGCGCAATATTTCAGAATCGAAGATAAGGAAACATTGCCTCGGTTAAGGGTATTCGATTATTTTGATTTGAGGAAAAATTGCACCTAGTAAGTTAAGGCGCAAAGTTTCGAAATTCAAAATAAAGAATATTGCCTCGTTTTTAAAGTTTTTATGAAGAACAATTTTGAAAACAAACATACGAGTTTAATAGGAATAAGTAGTTAACAGTGAATATTAAGCGCAACGTGAAATAAATAGGAAGATAAATTATCCACGAAAAATCAAGATGCAAAATACGAGCGCAAAAAAGTTAATGAGAGAATAACGATGTAATCGGGGTTCACAACGAGACTTTTCGGATGCACGGGGGCAAAATGGTAGTTTTAGAGGGTTCGGAGACAAAAATAGGATTTTTGGAAGTTCGGGGGTAAAATGGTAATTTTTAGAAGGTTCGAGGTCAAAAATGAAATTTTTGGAAGTTTAGGGATAAAATGGTAATTTTTAAATGGTTTAGGGACCTCCGAGGTAATAAAACCAAAGACGGGTGACACGTGGCAGCCCCTCAGGCATTTTGAAGCCAGAGGACTACTTTGAAAACCATGGAAAATTTATGGGGCAATTTTGTAATTAAAGCGAACCTGATTTAATGATTAAATTAAAACAAATTAGAAACAAAGGGGACCATTTGCACAAATAAGCCAAGATCATGACATGTGGCGGCTCCTGGTGCTTTTAAAAGGTCGAGGGGCTAAATTGAAAAACTGTAAAAATCATTAGGCCAATTTAGATTTAATTAAAAGTATGAGAAGGACCTGATTGAAAATTTTAAAAAAAGCGGATGGATCAAATGCATAAATAACCCTTCCTTCGAAAACACACGGATCCTAGGTCGGGTCTGATCGGATTTCGAGTCGGATTCGGGTAATAGCTCAGAATGACGCCGTTTTGGGGCTGAAACTCAGCTCCCAGAACGACGCCGTTTAAAAGGTCTATAAAAGACTCAAAACTGTTTTTTTTATTCCTTTCTTTCATTTTTTTAAAAAAAGCCCTTAAACCCTCTCTTTTTTCTCTCCTTTTTTGCCTTCCCGACTCCATGGCCGGCCAAACTCCGGTCAGTTAACCCGTCGTCCGTCTGGCGCGTGAGGCCACACACGCACCGCCGATCCCCATGCGTGGTCACCACACGTCACCGTTTGGGGTTCTCCGGTGCACGCGCTATTGCCTCCACGTCCACGCGCCTCCGCACGTGATATTTCCAGGTGAAGCATCCCTTTTTCTTTTCTTTTTTGTTCTCTTAAAACTAGATCAGGCTTTAAAATTTTTTAAAAAAACCATTTTTTCTTTCTTTCTCTTTCTTTAAAAGCCTTTTGTTTAAGATCCGAAAGGATCGGGTTTTGTTCATTAAAAAAAAATAATTTTTAAAACTGTTGTTTGTTGTTTTTTTTTGGCCTCATATGTTCGTTCCTTTTTCGTTTATCAAATTCGCAAATATGGTGGTGACGGCGGCGTGGGGAAGCTTCGCTCGACACCGGTGACGGTTAGACAGGGAACACTCTAACCCTTTGTCTTCCCTTTTTATTATTTAATAATAATAATTATTATTATTATATTAATAATAATAACATTATAATAATTATTATTGTCATTAATATTAAAACATTAATTAATATTTATTAGAACGTTTAAAAAAACGAAACAATGAATTGCTAGCAGAGGTATTAAATACATATTAATGCATGCTTAGAAATTAATAAGTTGAGACTTGAAGCATGTATGGTAGTGAACATACATTAATAGTACCTTATTGCCTTCAATGTTTGAGTAACCCGATACTGAATGCAATTTTTCCCTTTTTGCTTGCTGTTTTTTTTCTTTACTTGTAGCTTATCAATTCTTTATGGATTACGAACCGTCTTTGTTTGGAAACCAGAAATTATATGTTAATTTCTTTCGAATCTTTCCTTTCAAAATCCCCCCCGAGAATCACCGAACCCATTACAAATTTTGAAACTGGTCTCATCTTTCCTTTCAAAATCCCCTCTTTCCTTATTGTTGTGTAACAGGAACGTAGCAAAGACTCAAAACGATGCCCAATTTGTCCGGTCTCATCTCTTTGACGTTTTTTTCAACTGGTCCACCTTCATTCCATTGTCCGTTTGGTTCTGCCGCATCTACCTCTGTATCTTATTCATCACGGCTCTATCTCGCCCTAAAGTGATCATCAAAAGACAAAATTTGCTATTGTAATTTTGCCCTATTCCTTTTCAGGGAAGATTGAAATTCGTCACCATAGTCTTTGAACCTGGTTTTATTGACTTGACTTTCTTCTCCATATCTCATCTGGGAGCTAACTGTTTTATTGCTTCGACTTGCTTCCCAGTATCTCACCAAGATACTGGGGTTCGAAAATTTGCTCATATCAAGCGCAGGTTTGATTTGGTCTTCTTCTCAGCCTCATCAGGGAGATGATTGTGTCGTTTGTCTTAATCCGCTTCTCTGTACCTCATCAAGAAGATGAATTTGGTTCAATTCTCTGTATCTCATCAGGAAGCTAACCTTTTATTGCTTTGGCCCGCTTCTCAATGTCTCATCAGGAAGTTGGGGTTCAAAGATTTTGCTCATTTCGAGCCTCGTTTGGGTCTTCTCCTTAGTGTCTCATCAGGAAGATGGTCCCTTCATCGTTTCAATCCGCTTCTCTGTATCTTATCAGGAAGACGAATTTGGTTCACTTCTCCGTATCTCATCAGGAAGACGAATTTGGTTCACTTCCCAGTATCTCATCAGGAAGCTAACCATTTATTGCTTCCACTTGCTTCTCAGTGTCTCATCAGGAAGCTAGGGTTCAAAGATTTTGCTCGCTTTGAGCCTCGTTTGGGTCTTCTCCTCAGTGTCTCATCAGGAAGATGACTGCGTCGTTTGTTTCAACTCGCTTCTCAATATCTCATCAGGAAGACGAATTTGGTTCACTTCTCAGTATCTCATCAGGAAGCTAACCTTTTATTGCTACGGCCCGTTTCTCAATGTCTCATCAGGAAGCTGGGGTTCGAAGATTTTGCTCGCTTTGAGCCTCGTTTGGGTATTCTCCTCAGTGTCTCATCAGGAAGATGACTACGTCGTTTGTTTCAACTCGCTTCTCTGTATCTCGAATTTGGTTCACTTCTCAGTATCTCATCAGGAAGCTAACCTTTTATTGTTACGGCTCGTTTCTCAGTGTCAAGAAGACGAATTTGGTTCACTTCTCAGTATCTCATCAAGAAGCTAACCTTTTATTGCTACGGCCCGCTTCTTAGTGTCTCATCAGGAAGCTGGGGTTCGAAGATTTTGCTTGCTTTGAGCGTAGGCTTGATCCGGTCTTCTTCTCAGTATCTCATTAGAGAGACGACCGTGTCGTTTTGTGAATAATCGCAACTTGTCCCGTGATCAGGGTAAGGCATTGGGATCTCGCACCTTTTCATCTTGGTGATCTCGCCCTGTGACGGGGTGTGACCTGTGAAATATGCTTTTATGGGCCTCTATGTAAGCCTAAATTAGAAAGTAATGAATTAAAATGCTCTTAACTTATATGAATGTGTATGATGAATGTCAGATTTGTTTATTATTATCAAAGGGCGGCCTGATTTGTTGCCCGTCCAAATTCTATCCTTGATGTGTTGCTCTGTCTTTTCTAGGTTGTTCTGGAACTACTTGTTTTTAAGCTTGTTTTCCTATTAGCGGTCTGGTTTCGGGCTTCTTGTAATCTCTGGAAACTCCAGAATAATGCTCATAACTTTTTGTATGATTTATTAGTTCATTACCCGTTATTTAGATGCAAGATGCTTGGACAAAATTGTGCAGAAACAAAGTCGTATTCCAAGAATTCTATTAAAAAGAGGATCGAAGGAAACAATATTAAAGGGAGGGTCAAAGGAAACAATCATCAATTGAAAATTGTTAAGTATACAGTGAAGAATAATTGGTTGCCCCGGGTATCGCAAAATGAGCTACTCTGTACCAACTTGCTTGTGAATCACCCTAGCTTCAAGTTGTAACTTTCCTCCTTCTCGTCGACCCGTTTTTGGACTTGAGTCACCTTTTGTAGGTTTTCAACTCAAAGTTCCCTTGGTTCCAGGACGCCCTTTACGAGTTTTCATCCTGAACCCTTTTTTTTTTTTGAACGCCATTTTGGGGTTTTCATCTCAATTCCCATTTTGTTCTTAGGGGATGTATTTCTTCACCGAGTCTGAATTGACGGGGTTGTACAGCTCATTGCCGTCCATTTCTGTTAAGATGAGAGCTCCTCCTAAGAAAGCCTTTTTTACCACGTAAGGCCCTTCCCAATTGGGCATCCATTTCCCACGGAAATCTTTGTGTATGGGAAGTATCTTTTTCAAAACTAGATCTCTCTCATAGAATTCCCTAAGACGAACTTTTTTGTCATAAGCTCGCATCATCCTTTTCTGGTACATCTGGCCGTGGCGAGTGGCTTTTAATCTCTTTTCTTCGATTAAATTTAACTGGTTATATCGAGTCTGAACCCATTCAGCCTCATCAAGTTGAAGCTCCATTAAGACTCGAAGGGAAGGTATTTCAACCTCAATAGGCAAGACTGCTTCCATACCGTATGCCAACGAGAATGGTGTTGTCCCAATAGAAGTTCTGACCGAAGTTCTGTAGGCAAAGAGGGCAAATGGTAATTTTTCGTGCCAGTCCTTGTAAGTCTCAGTCATTTTGGCCACAATCTTCTTGATATTCTTATTAGCTGCCTCCACAGCCCCATTCATTTTTGGGCGATAGAGAGAAGAATTATGATGCTTAATCTTGAACTGTTCACAAACTTCTGCTATCGTACTGTTGTTCAAATTGAGGGCATTATCGTGTATGATCCTTTCGGGTATCCCATATTAGCAAATGATTTCCTTTTTCAGGAACCTGCTAACCGCAGACTTGGTAACATTCGCATATGAGGTTGCCTATACCCATTTAGTGAAGTAGTCAATCACCACAAAGATGAATCTATGGCCATTGGAAGCCTTTGGAGAAATTGGCCCGATGACATCCATGCCCCACATAGAAAAAGGCCAAGGAGAAGTCATGACATGAAGTTGTGATGGAGGTACATGGATCTTGTCAACATAGATCTGGCATTTATGGCACTTCTTGGTATAATTGATGCAATCTCCCTCCATACTAGAGCAGTAATACCCAAATCTCATTATTTGTCGGGCCATCGTGAAACTGTTGGCGTGTGTCCCACAAATGCCTTCGTGCACCTCTTCTAAAATCTTTTTTGCTTCGATTGCATCGACACACCTCAGCAACACTTGATCTTTTCTCCTTTTGTACAAGATTTCCTCGTCCATGACATATTCACTAGCTAGTCTTCGTAGTGTCCTTTTTTCATTTTCTGAGGCTTGCTCGGGATACTTTTGATCTCTCACAAACTGGAGAACATTCTGGTACCACGGGTGATCATCTTTTCCCTCTCCCTCCTCTGTCTCAATATCGCAACAATGAATAGGAGCTTCATAGACACTCATCTGAATGGGCTTTACTTTTCCGTTTTACTCACCTTAATCATTGAGGCTAGAGTGGCAAGAGCATCTGCCATCTGATTCTCTTCCCGTGAGAGATAATGGAATGTGATGTCATCGAATTCGGTGATCAACTCGAGGATCAATTTGCGATAATCCATTAGCTTGGAATCCCTTGTTTCCCATTCTCCTTTTAGTTGATAGATTAACAATGCAGAGTCCCCATAAATGTCTAAAATTTTGATTCCCCGTTCTATGGCCGCACGAATTCCCAATATACATGCCTCGTATTCAGCCATATTATTCGTGCAATCAAAATCAAGCTTGCTGGTGAAAGGGTAATGACCTCCCTCTGGTGATACCAAGACTGTTCCGACCCCATTACCTGTGGCGTTTGAAGCTCCATCAAAATTCATCCTCCAAGGTTGTTCTTTCGTGATTTCCCCTTCAGTAGCCGTAACATACATTAAATCCTCATTCGGGAAATCGAAGTCTATAGGCACATAGTCTTCTAAAGCTCTACTTGCCAGGAAGTCTGCTATCACACTTCTTTTTATTGCTTTCCGATTGACATAGACTATGTCAAATTTAGAGAGCAAGATTTACCATCGAGCTAATCTCTCATTCAATGTTGCTGACTCCATCAAATACTTCAGAGGATCCAATTTTGAAATCAACCAAGTGGTGTGATAGAGCACGTATTTTCTTAATCTACGTGTAGTCCAGACGAGTGCACAACATAATTTCTCAATAGGCGAATATCGTGTCTCGTAATTAGTGAATTTCTTGCTGAGATAATATATCGCCCTTTCTTTCTTTTCGGATTCATCATGTTGGCCTAGTACACATCCCAAGGAATTTTCAAAGACCGTTAAGTACATGATCAATGGCTTATTAGGAATCGGAGGTACCAAGATGGGAGCCTTGGATAAATAGTCTTTGACCTTATTAAATGTTTCCTGACATTCATCATCCATACACCCGGGTTGCGCTTTCTAAGCAGGCGAAAGATAGAGTCGCATTTCTTAGTTAACTGTGAGATGAACCGAGCAATGTAATTTAGTCTTCCTAAAAACCCTCGAACTTCTTTTTGAGTGCTGGGTGGTGGTAATTCCTGTATAGCTTTGACTTTATCGGGGTGAATTTCAATTCCTTTTTTGCTAATCACAAAACCTAACAATTTTCATGATGTGGCCCCTAAAGTGCATTTGGCTGGATTCAACTTCAGTTGATATTTTCTTAGCCTTCCAAATAACTTTATCAAGATTCTTACATGTTCCTCCTCCGTTTGAGACTTCGCAATCATGTCATCGACGTAAACCTCAATCTCTTTGTGCATCATGTCATGGAACAGGGTCACCATAGCCCTCTGATAAGTTGCCCCTGCATTCTTGAGTCCGAAAGGCATCACTTTGTAACAAAATGTTCCCCATAAAGTGACAAAAGTGGTTTTGGTCATATCCTCAGGGTCCATCCTTATCTGGTTATACCCAGAGAAGGCATCCATGAAGGAAAACAGGGAATGCCCTGCCGTATTGTCAACTAGAGTGTCGATGTGGGGCAAAGGAAAATTATCCTTTGGGCTAGCTTTATTTAAATATCGATAGTCCACACACATACGCACCTTTCCATCTTTTCTGGGAACGGGGACTAGATTAGTTACACATTCAGAGTATTTAACCACTTAGAGGAAACCAGCGTCAAATTGTTTCCTGACTTCTTTTATTTTTAACAACACATCCGATCTCATCCTTCGAAGTTTTTGCTGTACAGGCTTGTTTTCTTCCTTTATAGGGAGTTTATGCACCACAATGTCAGTACTTAAGCCGGGCATGCAAAAATATCTTGGAACTCTTGAAGCAGCTCGATCAGATTCCTTATAGTTTCTGCGGAGATACTTGTCCCGATTTTCACCACTTTCTCTTCGTCTTCGTTCCCCAGATTGATAACTTCCACCGGGTCAGAATGAGACAGGATTTGTTTTTCTTCCCGTTCCATCATTCTTAACAGATCTGAAGGTAAATCACAATCTTGCTTATCTTCAAAGTCCTGAAGTTCTTCCAAACACATATCTTGCTCGAAGTGGGATTCCAAGTTAGCGTCAGGATTGCTCATATTATTGATATCCGAAGATCTGTCAAAGAATGAAAGGAAGGTCCAAAGAGCGAAATGAATTTGTGAAAGAATGACTATGTGGTATATGTATGTATATGCATGTATTAAACCTTGTTTATTAGATATGTACGAACGGTTTATTAGGCCGAATTTGAGAAATGAAAGAGTAGTTATGGAAAGAGTATAAAATGGAAAAGTGCACTTCATTCAAAATAACTGAGCAATGACCATTTGCCCCTTTTACAAAAAGATCCATATTGCTTTCGAGCCTAAAGCAATAGGTGTTTTCGAGCATTACTCTGAGGAAATCTTAAAAATTACAGGGAGTTCCTCCACAGTCCAATTATTCAAGGTGCTTCCTGGAGCACATGGGCCAATCCTTGACGGATCCCCTTCATCGGATATAGCATTAACGCCTAGGGCTTTTACGATGACTTCCTTGGTTCTAATTGTCACTTGCTTCTTTTCTTGCTGGTTGATCACTTCCCCTAGGACAAAAGTCTCATAGATGTGCGAGAAAACCATGGGTTCCCACAAGATATCCCTTTCAACCAGCCTGGCCCTCCTTCTTTCTTGCCTCTTCTCCAACTCTTTTCTCTTCTGTTTTGTGTCTAGCTTGTTTCCCAGGCCATAACGATCCCGTTTTTCTACTAGCATCGGCACATTAACTCTTCCTTGGAGGTATTTTCCCAATCATTTCCCAGGTCTCGCTCCTTTTCCGATTGTCAATTTCAAACCCATCCTGGTGGTTGATGATATTGTAGGCACAGGTATTTTCCTCCTTTCTGAAATGAAGGTTGCATTGACAAACTCTAGTGAGCGGAACGAGCATTCCACAGCCTCCTCGTCTATTCCCACGTATGGCGAATCACTTGTTATGGATGCGATTATTTCCTCCTCAGCATTAATCGTGATCAACAACCCTTCATTTATTAGTTTCACTTTCTGGTGCAAAAAGGAAGGTACTGCCCCAGCTGAATGGATCCATGGTCTTCCTAGCAGACAGTTATAAGTGGGCATAATATCTATTACTAGGAAATCTACTTCGTACGTATTTGGCCCAACTTGAAGGGGTATTTCAATCCTCCCTATTACCTTCCGTTCAGTCCCATCAAATGCTCTTACTATGTTATTACACCTCTTCATGTGAGAGCTATCGATTGATAATCTTTACAGTGTAGTTAGTGGTAGCACATTCAGGGCTGAACCATTATCTATGAGTACTTCAGGTAGCGTATACCCTTTACAACGGGTAGTGATGTGTAAAGCCTTGGTGGATCCTATTCCTCCTGTTGGTATTTCATCATCGCTAAAAGAAATAAAGTTATCAGCACTCACATTATTGACCAATCGATCTAGTTCGCTGACGGAGATGTCATTTGCTACATAGGTTTTGTTTAGCACCTTCATTAGTGCGCTTCGATGAGCTTCCGAGCTTAAGAGCAATGACAAGATTTATATACGAGCAGGCTGTTTGTGTAGTTGCTCTACTACACTATATTCACTATGTCATAAAAACTTTAAAAACTCATTCGCCTCTTCCTCAGTTACAAGCTCGGTGAGGGGTGTTATGATAATGCGGGGAGTTGTTTGTTCTCTCGTCGTACTACGAATAATCACCTTAGGACGATTGCTTCCGTAAGTCTTAGCTGTCCCATCTTCAGAGGCGCAAACGTCATTAGCTTCTACTCCTTCTTCGAAGAATTCCAGCTCTCGATTGTCCATCATCATTTGGACCACGGCTTTGAACTCGACGCAACTTTGAGTTTTATGCCCTTTGACAGCGTGGAACTCGCAATGGTCATCATCCCTGATTATCACACTCTCTTTATCGCTCAAGATTATCCCTTCTTTAACCAACTCCTGCCATACCCACCGAAGTGGAGACTGGATTTCTTCAATATTTCTCTTAATTTTTCGGGCTCCTTCTTCTAGCAAGGCATTCACCCCTTACCCTGGGTGATTAGGCATAGGATTTCCAGCTATATTCGGTTTTGCCAGCTCTTCTAACTTCACGATCCCGTGCTCTATGAGTCCTTCAACTCGTCTTTTAAAGGCAGGGCAGTTTTCAATTGAATGCCCTTCTGCCCCTGCATGGTATTCGCAGTGAGCTTTTGTATCATACCAAGCCGGGAATGGGGGTTTGTACGGTCTTACATGTTGAGGAGCTACCTCATGCGCATCGTATAATATTTTGTAGAGTTCCCCATATGACATTGGAAGGTGGGTGTATTGAATTTTTTCCCTATTCAGCCTAGTGCCTGTTTCCTGCCGCGTGGCATTTTGATAATTGCCTATTGGAATCTTTGCTTGACTTGCCACAAAGGGTCTGGTATAACCAGATCTATACATGCTTGCATTGTTGACCTCGTTATCCTTTTTTCTAGGGGCAGACCTTTTAGGGCTTTTTTCGGTCTCAATCTTACCGATTTTGATCGCATTTTCAATCATTTCCCCTGACATGACCATATCGGAGAAACTCTTGGTAGTGTTTCCTAGCAGATGATTTAGGTAAGGAGCCTTGAGTGTATTGACGAACAACATGTTGTCTCCTTTTCTGTTAACGGTGGCTGTACTTGTGTTGCCACCTCACCCCACCTCTGCGCGTATGTTCTAAAGCTTTCATTTGAATTCTTTTCCATGTTTTACAGGGTAAGCCTGTCAGGGGCTATTTCTATTACATGGCCACATTGTTTTAAGAAAGATTGTGCCAAATCCTTCCACGAATGGATTTTCGATCGACTTAATTGATTGTACCATCTGATCGCCGACCCGGCCAGGCTGTCTTGAAAACAATGAATTAACAATTGGTCATTATGTACATGCCCTGCCATCTTCCTACAGAACATGGTTAGGTGAGCTTCAGGGCAGCTCGTCCCGCTATATTTTTCAAATTCCGGAGCTTTGAATTTGGGAGGGAGCACTAGTTCCGGAACCAAACTTAGTTCTTTGGCATCTATCCCATAGGGGATTTCAACCCCCTGCATTGCGTCAATTTTCTCTTCCAAACGCCTGTATCTTTCTTCTATTTTTTTGGGAAGATATTCTCTTATCATTTCGTCAAAATCTGGAACACCTAAATTTACAGCATTATCCTCTGGATTTGACCCTGATCCAGTTGGATAATTAGCCGGTCGTGACGTGCCTGTGATTGGTTGCTGTGCCCTTACAGTAATGGTAGGCTTCTGTGCCGGTATTTCTTGCGACACTGGGTTATGGAGGGGAGTAAAGCCTGGGGGGACCATCGGGTCCTCTTCTTCCTCAATGGCTGAGCTCTTTCCATTGTCTGCCATGCTTTGTTTTACTTGTGCTAATTCGTTCATTAGGCTCTTCTGTACTTCCATGAATTGATTCTTCATTTCTCTGCACATCATGCTCATTTGCTCTTGGATGCGTTCTTGCATCTGGTCTTGTAACTCTTTTTGAATTTGTTCAAGTCTTTGTTCCATGGCTTTAGTTTTCTTTCGAGTATTATAACGGTGTGAGTTTTCAATGGTTACTGATGTAGCTCTGATGGTAAATATTAATAAGTTAAGATTGTTATACAGAAGTATGTGAAAATATTAATAAGGTATTGACTTATAATTCATTTTTCATTTAGAAAACTTCATTTTAATAATAAGTTCCTTAACATAAAGTAAATTACATAAACGGTTTTGCCTTGATGCTCAGAGCTTTGACTTTCTTAAGGAGTTTTGATAGCTTCTGTCCTCGTTCGATCTTTGTCTCGTATTGTATGCTTAACTCTTCTGCTTTAGCTGCCAGGGTCTGCACGTGATCGGCTACTCCGTGAATTTGATTTGAAGCTTCACCCATAACATAATCCCTTTCTCTGACTTCCTTTTGAGTTTGCTGAAGATGCCAATCATTTGTTTCCAACATCCTTTCCGAATCTCAGTTCGTATTTCACTATTCTGCAAAGAGGCCTCTAATTCCTCTACCCTCTCATTTAGTCTCTCGATCTCAGCTCGGCTTGCCTTTAACTCCCTTACTGAATTTCGGCTACGATGCCTATACAAGGATTCCTCCAATTCTCCTACTCGAGCTTTTAATTCAGCTACTTCGACTTGACTTTCCAGAAGGCTGCTCTTCATAGCATTTTTCTGGACTTGGGCGTCTTGGAATTTGTTTTTCCAGTGACTTGTTTTATTTTTCTCTTCGCAGACTTCCTGCTGCCATTGCTCTGATGTCTTACCCAAACCGACGGTTCTTATTGACAATCGAAGTTTTTTATAGTCCTTCTTTAGGCTGCTCAGATATTCTTCAGCCTTATTCTTCCCTTTTCTTAATTTTTCCGCCTCCAGCTTCTGAACATCAACATCTAGTCCTAAGAGCACCTTCTCTTCCTCCAGTTTTTCTATCACTTTCCCCATCTCAGCATTTTTCTTTTCAAAGTCTTGTTTAATTATCTCTAATTCGGTCAGAACTACCTGCAAGTGTTCTTCAATTGGGCGGACAATCTCCGGGTTTGGCACAGGAATATTGTCATTGATCCTCCTATTTCTCCACCAATCATATTCTACTGTTATCATGGGATTGGCGCCGAATGTTTTCATTTTTCGAACCTGATTCCATGCATTTGAGATTTCCCGAATCCTTTTCTTATTGTTTTCACCCCGATACACGAATTCACATTGAGCTATCGCGAGTATGAACTGTCTTGATCTGTATTGTCTTGAAACTAGCAAAGGTGCATATCCAGTTGCTCCCCATATCCCGGCTAATGGGACCCATTCGAGATCTCCGCATCGATATACTATTTCATCAGGAATAAACCATGGTGCTCGCCACTCTATATCTTCGTCTTTGAGTCTTTAAAGTATCATTTTTCTTCCGAGAAGCTTTCTTGTCTCTGCGTGGCCACGAACTCTTTCAAATGGGAGTAATCTTTAGACAAGTACTGATAGGAGACTTTTTCTATTTTCCAAAAGTGACTATAAAACCATACCATCAGTAGCGGTGCGCAGGCGATAAATCGACCCTCGCCCTCCTTTCTGCATATACTTAAGGATCTGAAAGTTTCAGCTAGTATAGCCGGGGCAGGTGTCACTCTTTTACTTAATCTATCAAACAAATCTATCACCGCATCTTCTATATGCCCCAAGGCCTTTGGAAAAATGACCAACTCGAAGATACTTAGGGCTAAAATATCGATCTTTTTCTTCGCATCTGGATGAGTCAATATCAAATCTCGCAGGGTTTTCCACGTGACGCATTTGTTATCACCTTTGACCTTAACTCGAGCTACAACCCACTGTTCGCTCATGCCTGTGATGTTTATTAATCTTTTAACCATGGTTGGAAGATTCGGAGCTCTAGAGTAAGCCTTATCTACTGACATCTTCGGGCAACGGAGCAGAGTGGTGTATTCTTTTATCGTCGGTGTCATGTCTATATTCCCGAAGGTGAAGCAATTGTAGGCCGAATTCCAATACTGTGTTAAGGCTCTAAAGAGGGATTTGTCCACCTTAACTTCGCACAAGTATGGCAAATCTCCGTATTCTTGGTAAAAGGTCTGTTTCATGTTGTTGTCACAACTGTCCCAGATCTCCTTCAATTCGAGCATATTGTTTTGAGCCGTGCTGATCCTGGTGTAATCCCAAAGCTTGAACTCATATCCTTCCATTAAACTGTCTCTTTTTTTGCGTTGAGTCTCCTCCGACCACATGCGCACGACCATATTGTCCTCCACTTTATCAAAGTACTTGTTTTCCATGATTAATTCTCTTATCGGTAACTGAACTTTTGAGTCTATACCTTCTCTTTATATGATGATGAAATGCGATGTAAAAAGAGACAGAATAAACCAGTTAGCGGAATGCAACAGTATCAATACAAATATAGCATAGAACCTAAGAGTCTAATTTGGAAGATTACTAAATGGTTTAACACGACTCCTTCTAAAGCAAGTTTTTACGTCTTACTGCATGTGGTTTTAGGCTCTAAGGTAGAGGCACCCAAACCAGCAGATTCCTCAATCCTCACCCATTACAGGATCATACGGATAAGTTTGGTTTAGGGGGACGCATTTCCCACATGTTTGCACGGAAGTGAAAACTTCACGAAAACAAGGGTACTTTGTAATCCCGAAAGCAATCCACTATCCTGCACGGAGGTGAAGACCTCACGAAAAAGTAGTTTCAGGCTTCCACTTATTAGGGTAATATCATATGCAGATGTACGCAAATATACACTAGCAATATCACATAATATAATATCACAAAAGGTGTCAAGGATCGCGTATTAAACAAAACCGAAGCTTTTAAAAGTTTCTAAAGAATACCTGAAAATAATTAATTTTGGCTTGACTCTCGTTTATTTCTGGTCCCCAGTGGAGTCGCCAGCTGTCTAAACCATCCCTTTTTGAAAACGACGTGTTCCAAAAATTATTTTAGAGTTGGAAAATGAGAGTCGCCACCAATCCTTTATTCGGTGTGATTGGATCACCACAAAACGCTTGAAATTCGTTTTGAAAAATATTTTGGTCTTCGCAATCCAAAAAATGAGTTCGGGAGTCGGTTACGTATGAGGAAGGGTTAGCACCCTCATATGCCCAAAATTGGTACCATATTGATTTTTTTCGAGTCTTAATTTGTAAAACTTAAAAGCTCGAGTATAGTTTAAGATACGATCCTTGAATGCATGAGTTTAGTTTAAAAGAAATTGGGTTTGTTTTGGAAATCTCGCTATTTCAAAGTGATCGAGGAAGAAAGTTATGTCCAATGAGTTAGGACACAACATTTCAAGGTCCAGAAATGATGAGCTTTCCTTTGTAAAACCTTTTTTAAATTTTCGAGAAGAGGATATTCGATTATCCCGATTTGAAGAAAGGTTGCACCTAGTGAGTTAAGGCGCAATATTTCAGAATCGAAGATAAGGAAACATTGCCTCGGTTAAGGGTATTCGATTATTTTGATTTGAGGAAAAATTGCACCTAGTAAGTTAAGGCGCAAAGTTTCGAAATTCAAAATAAAGAATATTGCCTCATTTTTAAAGTTTTTATGAAGAACAATTTTGAAAACAAACATACGAGTTTAATAGGAATAAGTAGTTAACAGTGAATATTAAGCGCAACGTGAAATAAATAGGAAGATAAATTATCCACGAAAAATCAAGATGCAAAATACGAGCGCAAAAAAATTAATGAGAGAATAATGATGTAATCGGGGTTCACAACGAGACTTTTCGGATGCACGGGGGCAAAATGGTAGTTTTAGAGGGTTCAGAGTCAAAAATGGGATTTTTGAAAGTTCGAGGGTAAAATGGTAATTTTTAGAAGGTTAGGGGTCAAAAATGGGATTTTTGGAAGTTTGAGGGTAAAATGGTAATTTTTAGAAGGTTCGGAGTCAAAAATAGGATTTTTGGAAGTTCGGGGGTAAAATGGTAATTTTTAAAAGGTTAGGGATCAAAAATGAGATTTTTGGAAGTTCGGGGGTAAAATGGTAATTTTTAGAAGGTTCGAGGTCAAAAAAGAATTTTTGGAAGTTCGGAGGCAAAATGGTAATTTTTAGAAGGTTCGGGGTCAAAAATGAGATTTTTGGAAGTTCGGGGGTAAAATGGTAATTTTTAGAAGGTTCGGGGTCAAAAATGAGATTTTTGGAAGTTTGGGGTAAAATGGTAATTTTTAGAAGGTTTAGGGACTTTCGAGGTAATAAAACCAAATATGGGTGACACGTGGCAGCACCTCAGGCATCCTGAAGCCATAGGACTACTTTGAAAACCATGGAAAATTTTTGGGGTAATTTTGTAATTAAAGCGAACCTGATTTAAGGATTAAATTAAAACAAATTAGAAACAAAGGGGACCATTTGCACAAATAAGCCAATATCAGGACACGTGGCGGCTCCTGGTGCTTTTAAAAAGTCGATAGGCTAAATTGAAAAACCGTAAAAATCATTGGGCCAATTTAGATTTAATTAAAAGTATGAGAAGGACCTGATTGAAAATTTTAAAAAAAGCGGATGGATCAAATGCATAAATAACCCTTCCTTCGAAAACACGAGGATCCTAGGTCGGGTCGGATTGGATTTCGGGTCGGATTCGGGTAATAGCTCAGAATGACGCCGTTTTGGGGCTGAAACTCAGCTCCCAGAACGACGCCGTTTAAAAGGTCTATAAAAGACTCAAAACAGTTTTTTTTATTCCTTTCTTTCATTTTTTTAAAAAAAGCCCTTAAACCCTCTCTCTTTTCTCTCCTTTTCTGCCTTTCTGACTCCATGGCTGGCCAAACTCCGGTCAGTCAACCCGTCGTCCGTCTGGCACGTGATGCCACACACGCACCGCCGATCCCCATGCGTGGTCACCACGCATCACCGTTTGGGGTTCTCCGGTGCACGCGCTGTTGCCTTCTCGTCCACGCGCCTCCGCACGTGATATTTCCAGGTGAAGCATCCCTTTTTCTTTTCTTTTTGTTCTCTTAAAACCAGATCAGGCTTTAAAAAATTTTAAAAAACCATTTTTTTTCTTTCTCTTTCTTTAAAAGTCTTTTGTTTAAGATCCGAAAGGATCTGGTTTTGTTCATTAAAAAATTTAATTTTTAAAACTGTTGTTTTTTTTTTTTGGCCTCATATGTTCGTTCCTTTTTTGTTTATCAGATTCGCAAATATGGTGGCGACGGCAGCGTGGGGAAGCTTCGCTCGGCATCGGCGACGGTTAGACAGGGAACACTCTAACCTTTTGTCTTCCCTTTTTATTATTTAATAATAATTATTATTAATATTATATTAATAATAATAACATTATAATAATTATTATTGTCATTAATATTAAAACATTAATTAATAATTATTAGAACGTTTAAAAAAACGAAATAATGAATTGCTAGTAGAGGTATTAAATACATATTAATGCATGCTTAGAAATTAATAAGTTAGGAGACTTGAAGCATGTATGGTAGTGAACATACATTAATAGTACCTGATTGCCTTCAATGTTTGAGTAACCCGATACTGAATGCAATTTTTCCCTTTTTGCTTGCTGTTTTTTTTTCTTTACTTGTAGCTTATCAATTCTTTATGGATTACGAACCGTCTTTGTTTGGAAACCAAAAATTATATGTTAATTTCTTTCGAATCTTTCCTTTCAAAATCCCCCCCGAGAATCACCGACCCCATTACAAATTTTGAAACTGGTTTTTATAGCCAGTTTTTCAATGATGATCTTTTGTTGTTTTACAATTTAATGTACATCTAATCTCTTTGTTTTTGCAGGTTCAGCGGTGGCAGATGGAGTCCAAGTTGGGGGTGATTGGTGCCAGTAGCTGGTGAGCAACTTGGCTGCTGACGTGGCGGCCTCTGATTGGCTGAGATGGAGGTGGTAGCAGCGTCTGCTGTAGCTGATTAGGTTTAGGGTATTTGGGTTGACTTTGGGCCATTGGGTCGTTTGTATTAGGGTATTTGGATCATTTGTAATTGGACTTTGTTTTGGACTTTTAATTGGATTTTCTAAATTTAATTTTATAATAAATTTAAATTTCAAATAAATTTAAATTTAAAATAAACTTAAATTTAAATAAATTCGATTTCCAATAAGTCCAGACAAATCTGGGCTTCGACACATCTGATTGCGAATGCTAATGCAACATTAGAAATCAATATATTTACAATAATTTAAATGAAAAAAAAATTAAGTCAGGAAATATTTTGAGATTTTAGCTTACAAAAATCCAAGATTATTCTTAGCAAAAAAAAAAAACTTGAGATTTTAGTTTTCTTTTCGTGCTAATATTTTTTTTTCAAAAAATTAATAACGATTTTTATGAATATAGATAACAATTTAATCCATTAAAAATTTGATTTTTGAGTTGCCTTTGAATAAAGGGATTAGTAAGATATCACTGAATCTTATACCTTAAGTTGGGTCAACATGATCCGCGAGAGAGTGACTAATAAAAATCCGTGTTACTGTATTATTGAAGTAATAAGGGAATTTTTAGGTCAACTTTTATTTTAAAAATTTAGTATATTTATTTTTATTTTAAAATTTAGATTTAATTTTTAATATTATTAAATTGTTTATATTAAATTTATTGATGTGATATTTTGAATCCACGTGGTAGCAGGAGTGTATCTAAGGGGGTTGGTAAGGCCCGACCCTCTCTAAAATGAAAAAATTTTCATTTAGATCTTTAAAATTTTAAAATTTTAAATTAATAAAGGTAAAATTACACTTTGACCATCATAAAAATATAAAAAATTGATTTAATCCTTTAAAAATTATAAAGATATAGGCTATTAAAATGATCAAATTGCATTTTTGTAACATCCGCGTTTTTGAACTGGAGTTGGAACAATATTAGAGTTGAATAAAGAATTAGAACATGTAGTTAAAATAAGAAGATTAAGAAAAATTAAGGATTAATTAGTAATTGTGTGAAAGAAAGAAGGACTAAATAGAAATTTAGCCAAAATGAATTATGAGTCATTATGGGAATTATAGTGATTAAGGAGGGGCAAAAGAGTAATTTGGTGGAAGATATTTTTGGAGGCAATAAATTGGGCCAAAGTGTAAAGTTGGATGGCCTAGGGACTAAAAGTACAATTTTACCATTTTTATTAATTAGGACATCATTTCTTGGTATAAAATATCCATCAAAAATAATATTTTGATTTAACCTTTTATAATTAATTACCATTTTAGCTTTTCCTCCTGTTATTTCTGCATGGTTTTTTACCATAAAAGCTGGATTAGAATGTAGACTATTAGGTTCTTCTATTAATCTTTTTTTCTAATAATTCTTTAATTTGAACATCAAATTCTTCTATATCTTGTTTAGTATATATCATAGGTTTTACTCTAATTATTTTATTGGGATTTTCCAATTTTATTTCACAATATTTAGGACTATTTTGCCATAATTTTAATGGTTCTTCACTAAAATTATTTTCTAGTATTTTAAATAACCAATGATTTGTTTCAATTTGGTTTATTTGTTCTTTTCTTAGTGGTGCAAAATTTTTATCACGTACAAATTTATGGTTTTCTACTAATAGTATTTCTATAGAAGAGAGATATTTTAATGGAAAATTCTAAAGAAGTCGAGAGATGAAAAATCAATTAAAAGATGAGAATATCATCTTTTCTTCTCATAACCAACCGTCCATGCCTATATCCCCCATTTCCAACTTTTGCTTTTATTCCAATTAGGTCCTTGCACCATTGTTAAACCCTTCAAGCTTCAAAATTCTTCATTTTCTTTGAAATTTCCTTAAGAAAAGCATAGAAGGAAGCTAGTAGACATCTTAATTTTCTTATAGAGTCTCTTTTGAAGTGTTAAAGAGTGTAGGGATTGAATTAGAATTTTGGGATTTCAAGAACTAAGGTAAGAGATGATTAAATTCTCATGACATACATGTATATTTTCATAATCTAGCACGAGAAATTATTGAATTGTAGCCTTTAGCTTATATGTGTTTTTATGAAATTGAAGAGAAAGGAAAGAAGGAAAAGGACCAATTTGAAGAGAAGAGACAAGTAGTAAGAAGAGAAGAATACCAACCTTTGTGTTGTAAGTACTATAAGATTTTAAATGGAAAATTTATTCCCTTTAAAAGTATATGATTTTAGTATATGATTAATTGTGATAAAAACGAATAGAATGATATGTATAATTATAAGTATGATAATTATGTGTGATTGAATAAAACATAGTGTAAAGAAACATGTTCATTAAAACAGTTTAGACACTAACAGAGGACTAACTTCTAAAATTCACCAAAAATTGTATAAAAAGAGTTAAGAATTGAATTAAATATGTAATTAAATATTATCGTGTTCCCTTATTTTGACTTTGAAAAATCATAGAAAAATTTAGAAAACTTATTAGAGACTGAAATTTATATGGTTAAATCACTAATGAGTCTATTTTCAAAAGAAATAGATGGGAACATCATTAAATCCCTGTATTAAAAGATAATTAATTTTTAGTAAAGAAAGGTCAAAACTGCTTGGCTGTAGAGAGGGGGTAAATTTGAAGAATTTTCTGTACGAATTGGCTAAAGTAAAAATTCTGAAATTATTATGATAAAAAGATATTTGAGTCTAGTTTTAGAAACATCAAGTGGATAATAATTTCAAATTCTGTAGCTCAATATATAAATAATTTAGTGATTGTGACTCAGGTGGACAACTTTGTAAATTAATGTGAAAAATAAAAGTAAGAAATATATTGTGATAAATATGTGATAAAAATATAAGTCTGAAATATTTGATGATGTATTTGTAATTAATTATTATGTGAGATATATCATTTATGAGAAATTATGCTAATTGAGATTTTGCCCAAGTAAACGAATTAGAACCATTGTGATATTAGTGGCATACCATTAAGGAACACTAGCGCGCTCTCCGTTTAGCACTTTGTGTGCTCTCTGTTTAGCTTGTTTCGTGCTCTCCGTTATTAGCTCTTCGTGTGCTCTCTGATTAGCACTTTGTGTGCTCAGTACTTTGTGTACTCTCTGTTTAGCACTATGTGTGCTCTCTGTTCCCAGCACTTATGTGCTATCTGTTTAGTACTTTGGTACTTTCCATTTGTTTCGTATATCCGATAGGTTTTATAGAAGTCTACTACGGGTCAAGTGGACAAATAAGCTAAGCGAGCTATGGTTAAGAAAACTATGATGGCTAAATTGTGAAAAGTAAAAGAATGTGTAAATTATGACATTGAGGTAAGTGAAATGATAAATGCATTAAAGATAAGTACTATATGTGTATGTGTAATTAAATGCTGATAATTAAGTGAACTAATGTGGCTAAAATGACTAAGTTGTGAAAAAGGGATGAAAATGTAAAATCTACTATTGAGGTAAGTTGGAATATGAGAATGAATGCGTGTTATGGTGGCATTAAGGTAAGTTAAATGTTACATTTGTTGAGTTTATACGTATGAATCAGGTTTAGGGGTGTTACAATTTTTACCATAGTAAAAATTACAATTTAATTTTGCCGACCTAAAAAAATTTCTAGCTTTACCCTTACTTGGTAGTTATGTAACTGGAAATAATAATGTTATAATGAACCTGGTTATAACAAAATAATTTTAATAGTTTGACTTAAATTTTAAAATCTAAAAAGTAAATGAACTAAATTATTAAAAATAAAAATATAAAGACTAAAATTTAAATTTATGAAAAGTATAAAAACTTATTGTATATTTTAGCCGAATTATTAAATAAGAATAGAGTTAATAGCTACAGTACATAACGAAGAATAAAAAATTGTATTATCAAAAAATAAAATTAAAAATTTGTTACAAATTACGAACAAATGTTGATTGTGATAATAAAATACATTATATTCTTAAAAAAAATTCAACGTTTAAATATTAAAAATAATATTATTGAGAGATACAAATTTCGAAAAAAATATATTATATTTGAGATATTAGATCAAGCATGTTTTACTATTTTTGAGAATCGTCATGGGAAATTATTAGTAGGTTTTAAATTCTGCTATTAGGCATTTTATTTGTTGTAAGCTGTAGATTTAGTGTTTATATTTTAATTTTTATATTTTTTAAAATTTGATATGTCAAACATATTATCACATGTGTAACTTTTTTTTTATTTTTACATATTACTCACAAAAAATCAGTTAATAGATTTAATTATTATCGCCTACATTAAAATTAAATTTTTAAAATTCAAAAAATTTAAGCAAAAAATAATAATCAAATTAGTAAATATGAATAAATTTATAAATTACACATAATATATGACTTATGTCATAATTTAACCAATCGAATTTCATTATTATCGTTAAATCAAAATTAAAATTTCAAAAATAAAAAATATATAAAATAAAATTAATCAAATAAAAGTATATACTTACACAAAATATAAAGTGTGATAGCAGAAGTTGACCTGTGAAAGGTGTAGCTTCTCTAAAAATGGTTATAATTAACAAAAAAGGAAATTACAAGAAGCGTCATTTCCGCTTTTCACGACCCCTCCATGTGAGCATTCAAACATCAAAGAACTGTAACTATATTGAGAGTGATTCAATCAATTAACCACACCAAACCGAATCATTTTGTGGACCGCCTTTCCTTATGTTTCACGTACATGTGGATTCGTTCAAGCCGTATTTTGATCCATGTAGTCTTTTTCTTTTTCTTTTTAATTTAAATTTTAAGTTGACTTAATTCGATTGAAATTAATATTTTAATAATAAAATGTATATTATATTTAAATTAATTTATATAATTTATTTTTTAACTTTTGTTATTTTAAAATTAAAATTTTTATTATTTTTATTTGTTTTTTTTAATAATAAACTCAAAGTGCTTACATCAAACTATTAGAAATAAGAAAACCATTTGTTTTATCTGATTATAAGTCTTGTAAAATCTCCTCAAGAATCTCCTCATAAATCTGGACGCCTTCCTTAGTGTTTGAAGTTAATCTGGTAATCCCATCAGCAACACGATTATTATCCCTAGGAACATACTTGAAGAACCATAATCTAACGTATTTTAATATCTGTTTGATTCTTCTAACCAATGTTGAGCTCCCATCCTCCGATTGTTTATCTTCAAAGACTTTAATCACCTCCATGCTATCTATCTGAATCAACACTCTATCATATCTCTGTTCGTTTAAAACAGTCAACTCATCCATAATGCCCTAAAGCTTAGCCTCGAACACTGAACACTGAACACTCCCTTAAATAATGATTATAATCTAGGATCCAGTCCTCATCTCGCAAGACTCCCCCAGCCAGTGCAAATCTCTTTCTCATGTTTGACTGCTCCATCAATATGTAAATGAATCCAATTGCTTGATAATTGGTGATTGAAAGAACCTCATGTTTTCTGAACGAAACTTCTGATAATGCTTAAATATGACATACTTTTGGATATTAAATATATATATTTTTAGAGTATGATCTTATTAAATTGGGCTCTTTATTGTCTTTTTATTTTGTAGGGACTAAGTGGTGATAGAAGATAAATTAGAGACAAAAAACATGGTTTTGGGGGAGAATTTGAAGTTGTGTGAAGATGGAATGCTAAAAGAGAGAGTTTATAGGACAAAAAGACTTGGTTTTATTTTATTTTATTTTTTTAAATATATTTTATATTAGGATTTAATATTCAAGATATTATTTATTATTTAAATTTGTATTTAATTTATGTTTATCTTTTTGTATTTATCTTTTAGAGTTTAAATTGGATCCAATTAGGGGAATTAAATGTTAGATATAATTCTAATTATCTTTTAGAATTTAGATTGGATTTAACTAGGAATATTATGTATTATAAATAGGGGTAGAGTGATTGAATTATTCATTCCCCATTCATTGAAAAATCCTCTATCTCCCTAAATCCCTAGTTCAATAAAAGTTTTATTTTATTATATTGTGTTCTTCCTCAAAATCATGGGTAACTAAAAAAACCCTCTAGCCAAAGGTTATCAAATATTCTTCTAAGGTTCATGAGGTTTAGAATCCGCGCTTAATTCTTTTCAACCCGAATATTCATCAATTCTTTGTAATACGGGATTGACGCTTCTGTCCAAAATCCCTATAGAAGTAATCTTTTCATCTTGTGCAAAGACGGCCGCTGTGTTTTGAGAAGGTTACACAGTCAGTTCATTAACTTACTGCGTCAAAGGTTGCCGAGCCAAAAGAGACAAAACGGCGTGGCATTCATCGTTGGGAAAATATAATCTAGTGTAAGACAGTCCCATTGGAACAACGGGTGGCTAGAGTCAGGTTCCTCTAAAAACTATATCCAGAGCTAGTTGTCGTAGGGGTCCTCTTCCACTATAATTGGCTTATTCGGGCACGAGAAGAAACATCCAAATTCTATGATTGAACCAAGGAAGAATCAAGATAATCGGAGGCTGGATCTTTGAATATTGATAAACTCTTCTTCTTTCAACTTATTTATTTTATGCTATTTATTTTTACTTCGACTTCCTTATTTTTTTCTATTTCTTTTAATTATATTTTCTTTTATTTTTAATTCCGTTTCTTCTATTTTTCCTTAGATCGCGACGCTTTTCTTGGGCACAATTTTGCTCACAATCTTGACAGACAAGACTTTTTACGACTCTCCAGTCCCTGAAGATTAGACCCTACTTCCTTTTTACTATTATTTACTTTAATTTTCGGAGTAGATTATATTTGGTATTCCTGACGACAGATCAACTTCCTTATGGGTGCAATTATATTGTCTTGCCCAACTATAAGAAACTTTAATTATTTTAAAAGCGCTCTAGGGTAACCCCTGAAAAACAAATAAATTCTTAATTTTCCAAATACATCACATGATCAGACAAAAAATGCAAGACCAACTAACTCCCATGAGAGGTGATTCTACTTGTGAACATGAGTTAAACTTTAACCACTTAAAAATATCACCAGAGAAGAACCTATTTTGTTGATTTTGTGGCACAGTAAATAGCCAAACTTCCTTTGTAGCCTAACAATCCCTCAGAACATGGATAATATCTTCCAACTCATGGCCACAAAAAGAGCATGAACAATCTTGGTCAATTCTTCTTCTAACTTGCTCCACATTTGTTTGAAGACAAGTCAAATAAATAAGCGAACTCTTTGAGGACCATGAAATCTCCAAGTAAGTTTCCACCGCTCATCTTTAGGATGCCAAGAACTTTCCCTTAAGGATCAATATGCACTTTTGACAGAGAAAGACCTAGTTGTATTGCGACTCCAAACAAACGTGTCAGAACCCACTAATGGATGCGGGGAAGAAATGCTCACAATTTTCTTTACCATATCCTCCGATAGCCAAATTCGAAATAAATCTAGATTTCACACCCCATCTCTTGTAACCATTTTATTGAGCTTACAATTCGCCTCCAGATTAGCATTGGATGTAATATGTTTCATCAGAGAGCCTATATTCGAAATCCAAGAGTCCTCACCACTGAATTGAACTGCCATTACCAACTGACCACACTAAGCTCTCTTGAAGAAAAGGTCATATCTTAGATAGAGCCTTCCAAAGAAAAGAACAGCTACTTCTTTATATATTTTGAATAATTGGTTTTTCATTTATAGTTATAACTTATTAATTTTTATTTGTTTTAATATAAACATGCTTTTTGTTTACCACTGCTGGTTGTTGGAGCCCAATTTGTTCGGGCCCAACATTAAACCCAAAATAAACCAAAAAATAATAATCAATAAATTTTAAATTTAAATTTACTTCAAAATTTTGAATGTCCAATACATTTTTAAATTTAAATACATTTTTAAATTTAAATTTAAAAGTCCATGCCCAATTTACAAAAGCCCAATTACACCCTAGCCCAAACCTTAAACCAAGCCCAAATGACCCAACACCTAAAAAATCAACAAACCCTAGTTTGCAAGTTGATCTGCTATCGCTTGCCCCAGCCACTCACGTGCTGCCACGTCAGCAACACACCACCATCTTCAACCACTGCCATTGTCACCTGCAACACAAGTGGAAAAAGAAACTAGTCAATTTAATGGCAAAGAACAAAATACAATGATTGTAAACAAGGCTATAAAGCTTAATTCAAAGCAGTTGTAAACAAGTTACGATTACATGGATTCGAAGCAATAAAGACACACCAACATTTGAATTCAATTGAAAAATAAAGCAATAAAATCAGATTCAAGGCATTCAAATTTCGATTCTCAAGGTATAATATGCATTAATATAGTTATTGTTCAATTATTATTTCCTTTAATTTTACGAAGCATTTTTATTTATATATTAATATATCTAACATTTATATATATATATTGTTTATTACATATTAATATATTATTTATTGTTTATTTATTAATTATTTAATTCAAAACGTTATAAAAAAATCAAAAGGAAGTTCAAGGGTCTACCTAGACCCGTCGGTGCCGCCACTGTCGTAGTCTCGGACAGAGTCCCCCCCGGACTCGATTCATGTTCGTGAGAGGGCTCTGACAAGGAGAGTTTAACCAGTTCAAAAAAAAAAACAATAAAAAACAGATTTAAAAAATAAGAAAAAGTGCAAAATAGATCTAAAAGGAAGGAAAATACAAAAAAAAAAAAGTTTGAAAGAAAACTTTTAATTTTTCCAAAAATCCGAAAAGACCTAATCTATATCTAGATCATTTTTTTTAAAAATAATAAAAAAGGTAAAAACCTTAGAAATTGGGTTTCGAAAAAAATAAAAAAGAAGTTATTTTTGAAGTTTTTGAAGATTTGAGGGGTTAGATCTATCGATCTAATCTCGATCTATGTTTTAAAAATAAAAAAATAAAAAAAATTACATTTTGCACCATCGTGGACGACGACGAACAGCGAGAGTGGCCGATCAGAATTCACTCAAAAAAAAGGAAGAAGAAAATAAGAGAGAGAGGATAGAATTTTTTTTTGTGTTTTTGAAGAAATGAGTAAAAAATAAAGAAAAAAAAGAGTTAAAAGGATTTATATAGGTTCCCAAAACGATGTAGTTTTGGAAGTGATTTAAATACTTCAAAATGACGTCGTTTTGGCTTATATTTTTAGGAATTAGATTTTTTTAAAATTAGGTAATTTTCCCCTTTAATCCTTTTGCGTTTTTAAATTGTTTCAATTTAATCCTTAATGCTATTTTCAATTTATTCTAAATTTGCCCATCAATGTTAAATGATTTTCAAGATAGTCCATTGACTTCTTGATGCATGAGAGGTTGCCACGTGTCAATTATTTTGGGTTATTTACTTGAAAAACCCCTATTTTTTTAAATCACATTTTGACTCCTAAATTTTTTAAAATCATATTTTGACCTCTAAACTTTTTCAAAATCATATTTTAACCCTTAAACATTTCAAAATAACATTTTAACCACTAAACTTTCACAAAAT
Source organism: Kokia cookei (assembly GCA_039519145.1). NCBI lineage: Eukaryota > Viridiplantae > Streptophyta > Magnoliopsida > Malvales > Malvaceae > Kokia > Kokia cookei. Next base: position 21,804,980 of record CM076902.1, read on the forward strand.
CATATTTTGACCCCTAAATGTTTCTAAAATTACATATTGGCACCCAAAATTTTCCAAAATTACATTTTAACCCTTAAACTTTTTCAAAATCATATTTTAACCCCTAAACCTTTCCAAAATCATATTTTAACCCCCAAACCTTTCTAAAATTACATTTTGACCCTTAAACTTCTCCAAAATCACATTTTAACCTTCAAACCTTTCTAAAATTACATTTTGACCCTTAAACTTCTCCAAAATCACATTTTAACCCCTAAACTTCTCTAAAATCACATTTTAACCCTTAAACTTCTCCAAGATCACATTTTGACCCCTAAACTTTTCTAAAATCATATTTTGACTCCAAAACTTCTCCAAAATTATAATTTACCCCCTAAACTTTTCTAAAATTACGTTTTGACCTCGTTTTTTTTTTCGTTTTCTTCGATTTTTGTACATAAAATTTAATTATTTTTTTGCCTTTTTAATTAATCCTTTTTTTTTTATTTTGTTTCACTTTTTTTATCCCGTACTTCGTATATTATTAATCCTGTGTTTATTTTTGCATCTATTTATCTACTAAATTGTTCCGTCTTTGTATTATTTAATTTTGCCAATAAATTGCATATTCGTGTTTAATTTGCACACTCATTTTTTAAAATTGTTTTCGTAAAAATACATAAAAAAATAATTTCAAAATCGAGGCAACATCCTTTTGTGTGAAAATTTCGAAAAATTATGCCCTACCATGCTGGGTGTGATTTTTCATATAATTCGCGCAATCGAATATCCTCTTTAAAACCTTTCAAAGTGTCCTTCAATTTTGAAATTCCGAGAACATCGTGCCCTAACGTGTTGACACGACTTCAATTCTTCGAGAAATTCGAAACACATGGGCATTTTTCTTAAAATCTAATTTTTAAAAATCACGTGAAATAAGTTATGTGTCCGAGAATCGTATTTTAAACTTCATTCGAAATTTCAAGTTCTCAAAAAAATATACAAATAATTTTAAATAAAAATGAGGCAATATCCTTTTGTGTGAAAGTTTCAAAAAATTATGCCCTAACATGTTGAGTATGATTTTTCGTACAATTCTTGCGATCGAATATCCTTTTTAAAATCTTTCAAAATGTCCTTCAACTTCAAAATTCTGATAACGTCGTGCCCTAACGTGTTGGACACAACTTCAATTCTCCGGAAAATTTGAAACGACGAACGTTTTTACTCAAATTTGATATTTGAAAATCATGTGAAGTTATTTATGAGTACAAAGATCGCATTTTAAAATTCGCTCGAGATTTCAAAGTTTTAATAAATAAAGACCCGAAAGTAATCGATGTGGTACCAATTTTGAGTGTGTGAGGGTGCTAATCCGTCCTTACACGTAACCGACTCCCGAACCCGTTTTCTGGATCTTTGAAGACCAAAATATTTTTCAAAACGGATTTTAACGTTTTGTGTTGATCCAATCACACCGAATAAAAAGATTGGTGGCGACTCCCATTTTACGATCATTTAAAATATTTTTCGAGGCCTTTTTTTTTCTTTTCGAGAAAAAACGTTTCAACACTGGTCAATTTGTAGCATTTTTTTCCTTGAAACATTTTGTTATTTTGAAGAAGATTTTTAAAAAAATATATATTATATATTTTGATTATATCTATTTTTTTATACAATGTCTATAATTATTAATAGCTCCTCTCCAACTTATAAATAGGAGGATAATGTGCTTCAATGCACTCGAACTTATATCTTCTTGCATTGACATCAATTTCTATGCCAATCGAGTTAAGATTCAATCGATTTTTTTATATTTGATGTAATTTCATGATAATTTGCTTATGAGGTGTGATATTAAATAAATTAGAATAAAGGTTGCATTTAAAATTTCCTTTTCTTTGGTTGCGATCTTATTGATTCGATACCATCTTTTTAGTACGAATGCTGATGCTAATTATATTTAATTTTAAAACAATTAATTTATTTCAATATATAGGATTATTTAAAAAGAGCGTATTGATTTATTTGTCCTTCATCTTTATAAAAAAAATAATTTTAATTAATTTTTCGTCCTATTTAAACATTAAATTTGCATTATTTATCAAATCACCTTGAAATTGATGAAAAAGTTAAAACTTGTTAACTTTGCTAGTGTGGCATCGCATACATGTGAATTGCCATATAAGCAATTAATTATTTTTTAAATTTAAAAAATTACTAAATTTATTTTTTTTAAATTAATTAATTGCTAATGTCGCATACACGTGGATGTAATGTTAGCAAAGTTAATAGATGTGAATTTTTCCTTTCATTTTGGAGTGATTTGACAAACAATATAATTTCAATGGATAAAATAGGCGAAAAATTAAATGGATGGCTAAGATAAATTTTTTTTAAATCGAAGAGCAAAATAAATCATTATACCTTAAAAAAAAATCTTTTTAAATGTGATTCAAAAGTTTCTCAAAACTAATAGTTTCATATATAACATACATATTTCAAATTTATTTAAATTTGATTTCATTTTTATTATAATATTTCCAAATACCTAAACTACTATTTAAGACCTTGACTCTCACTAGTCAATCTAACGCCAATTTAATTAGAGAAATTACAAAAATGATGTTTTCTAATTAAAATTAATTATATTACTCAAGAGTATTTTAATCTTTTTATTTAAAAATACCAATAAAAAGTTCATGTGGATGAATTTGAATTCGCGCTATTCATGTGGATGAATTTTAATCGGGTTTTGCCCTGTTATTGTAATTCATCAATAAATATTAACTTTATCATTGAACCAAAACTTTATTTTAATATAATATTTACATTTTAATTGTATTATATATTGATAATGTTGTTGATTAAGTTGGTGCCACAAGTCAACTTGACACTAACTTAATATTGATAATAACACCATGATAAACAATTGTAGTTCATTTGGTATTCCTATTATGATGTATTTACATGTTTAAATTTTATTTTAGTTACAATTTAATCTATTTTTTCATTTTAATATCGTATATATTTCATGTGTTTTTATTAATTAGTTTCAAAACATGCATTTCGTTATTTATTGTATGTTATTTTTAAACTAACATCAATGCTCTAAGTATGTAGTTTCCACATGCATAAGCAAGTGATAAAATTCCTAGTTATATCAATGTTTTTAAATTGAACCGATGGTCGTCAAACTGATCAAACCATCGGTTTGTTGATCCGATAAGTATTATTGATTTGGTTAAAAAATTATTAAAAATTCACAAAAATTAAAAAAAAAAAAACGATTCAATTGTTGATTCAACCAATTTAAAGTAACTCTCCAAATCGATTCCTGGTTGAACCGACCGATCAGATTCAAATAATATTAAATTATATACTATAAAATTTATAATTGATTAGTAAATCCATGGGTTTAAAGCTAGTTAATTGTAAAATTAAAGTTTTAATATAAATTTTTAGCTTAATTTTTCAAAAAATTATAATTTTATCTAACCTTCAGCTACACCACCGAAGTCAACCTCCTCCTTTTTATTTGGATGGGTGATGCAAATGCAATTAACAATTAATTATTATAAAAACGTAAATTTCAATTTTTTTTATCGAAATTAAGAGATCCATGTTGATAGCATTAATTAATCATTTTACTATATTTTGAATGTTTTTTAAAAGAGTGAACAATTAACCGCAAAATGTACTTTATTCCCATCAATAAAATCGAATTTTAATTACATAATTAAATGACAAATAAATAATCATCACACCACACAATTATTAAAAATTTCTAACACCCCACATTAATATCTAATCCTTCTATTTTGACATTTCAACTAAACTTTTTAATAAATATGTACAGTTTTATATAGTTCAATTTTCACCCGCTTTGATATAATCTAATATTTCATAATTTCACATTATTTTATATAATATTTTATTATTTAATATTATTCATTTTCTAGATTCAAATTCATATTATTCATTTAAATGTTACAGAATTAAGGTTAGTTTAGTAATATTTTTAAAAAGTATTTTTTAGTTCAAATGTACTTTTTGAGAAAAAATTAAAATTTTTTTTATCTTTTTTGACTAAAAAAATATTTGTTAAAAATATTTTTAAAAAATAATACTAAACAAAAACCTCAGAGGATGAGGGTGTTTCTTCACAATCATTTTAACAAAAGAACGCTGCTCATCCTCACAGCATGTTTAAAAAAAAAATCTAGTTTCTATATAAGCGATGTATGTATGTAGAAGTTTCAGGGTCTTGTTAAGTCCGCGTCGCCTTTTGGGCCTCTCCGTCGTCTTTTCTACATACGACCTACCTCCATTTTCTTCCCACAAATCAGAAATTCCTCTTCGATTACTACAGTCAGAGAGAGAAGTAAGTGAGAAACTAAGAGAAACCATGAATTCAGTTATTACCGGTAATTTCAGACCCGCGTTTTTCCCGAGTCAACTCAGTAAAAACTCGGCACGATTCTTGTTCAGACCCTTCACCACACTCGTCTTCACGAGAAGTTTAACCACTAAAGTTCGTGCCTTTGTAGAAACCAAGCCAACGGTATGCAATAGCAAAACCCTAAAGAAAGGGGTTAATTTTGATGCCAAAGTCATTTGTCTTGTTGCTTATAGCATTACTTTACTCTTTGACAGGCACCGATTGCGGTGGAGAAAGAGGAGAGCGGCGGCGGCAGCTGTGGTTTAGCTTGTCCCATTTGTTATGACCCGTTAACGGTGATCAGTGATTCCCCTATATACGTGTGAGTTGCTGTTGTTATTCATTTTTCCCCCCTCCTTAAATGAATTTCAAATTGGGTTTGAATTAGTTTTGAATTTGGAATGGAACAGGGGATCAACAGTTGGGTCTAATTTGCGATGTAATACATGCAAAAAGACTTACTCTGGTACCCAAACGCATCTTGACCTCGTTGCCTCAAGTGGGTCTAAGCAATATGATGAGTCCCTGCCGCTAGCCACCGAACTCTTCAGGTTAAAGTGATGTTTTCATACATAGTTAAGTCTTGATTTAACTGTGATCTTGATATTCAGATTGAGATGGTTATTGGTTGGAACTTTAGCTTGTTGTTATTGCATGTTCTCATGTTTAATATCGGTCCCGAGTTTGTTAAGTTGTAGGCTTTCTTGATATTCAAGTTGAGCCACCTATTGCCAATTCGGTTTATGCTGGGAATCTAACATGGTAGTACGGTTCATGTTCTGTTTTGTTGTTTAACCACAGCATTATGAACCATTTTTGATGTTGTTGCTGTTTATGCCTGCAATTGACTAGTACATGTGCTTTGATGTTATGTCCTAAGTTTGTTTTGCTTTTATCTTACTCGTTTGTTGCGTGTTGGGTTCGTTTTCATAACCAGGACTCCAGTGGTGTCCTTTCTCTATGAGAGAGGCTGGCGTCAAAATTTCGTATTTGGCGGCTATCCAGGTCCAGAGAGAGAGGTAACATGACAATTTCTACGATTTTGTTCATCAGGAAGAGACTATGAAGTGGTAACTTGACAAAACATCGGTTTCTAATCATCCTACAATTTCAACAATTGGATTGGCATAACATGCATGGAATGGTTTTTCTCTCTATCCATGCCATTGCTGTTTCATAGTCTTTTCTATTAATATATTGATGGTGCCGCTGTTGATGTAAGGATTTCCTACTTCCCACTAAGAGGTATCGTTTGTTCCAGAGGCAAAGTTGTCCTTTGAGAAAATCCACCTTGTTAGGGAAAGGGGTGACGATTGCGTTATAAAGCCACAATCCAATCTTTAGGTCTTTGATATGGGATCGTATTACCCCTCAATGTGAGTCACTAATTAACTCTTGATATACATTGCAGTTTGATATGGCAAAGAATTACCTTAAGCGAGTGCTAGGTGGAAAGATAGTTGATGCTAGCTGTGGCAGCGGGATGTTCACCAGGCTTTTTGCCAAGAGTGGATTATTTTCGCAGGTGATTGCTTTGGACTACTCAGAAAACATGCTGCGACAATGCTATGAGTTCATCGAGCAAGAGGAAAACTTCCCTAAAGAGTATGAGTTTACCTTTAGTTTAAGCTCATCTCATTAGATATGTGAAAGTATGTAAATTTAAATACTTGTGAATGTTATATCCGATTTTTCATTCTTACTTTTGGTTTCAAAGGAAAGTGACCTTGGTCCGAGCTGATATCTCTCGACTTCCTTTCGAGTCAAGTTCAATTGATGCTGTGCATGCCGGTGCTGCTTTGCACTGTTGGCCTTCACCATCAACCGCTGTAAGCATTTCTTTCAAATGTGGTGATCAACTAATCATTCTGGGCTTATTGCTCCTAATTACTGTATGCTTACTTACGGCATAAGATATTGAGCTTTTATATTTTACAGTTCATGTTTTAAGTGATTCTAAAACTTTTCATCTAGGTAGCTGAAATAAGTCGAGTTCTTCGTCCGGGTGGTGTTTTTGTCGCTACCACCAACATATTTGACGGGCCGTTTAGATTTCTTCCATTCGTGAATACTTTCCGACAGGTAAACTATTTCACCTTTGTAATGACATTGACCACAAGTTTAAATGTTCATCATTCAACATACAATGGAAATCCAGAATTGGCCACTTGATTTTGTATCCTAAATCAAATTCGTTGATATCGTTAATTAATGGTATTGAACTCATCGAATTCATTTTCATTGTTGGGTGTAGAATATGATGGGAATTGCTGGTAGCTATTTCGCCGTTTCGGAACGAGAACTCGAAGATCTGTGCCGAACTTGTGGACTAGTTGGATTTACATGCATGAGAAACGGACCGTTTGTGATGATCTCTGCTAGAAAACGCAGCAGTTAAGCAAATCTCAATGATTTTACAAACTAAAATGTGTATAGTCTATAGAGGGTTTTCAAGTTTATGGTTCTGGTGGGCTTCTTACCTTTGATGTTGGGTTCAAATTACGATTGCAATTTGTAAAACTTCGACTATCAGAATTTAGAGGAGATGTAATGAGAGACCAGACCTATGTCCCAACTTGGGTTATTGGGCTTACACCAGGAAATAAATAATTAAAAAAGGGTAAACTACATAGATAGTCACCTAATTAAAAAAAGTTCATTCTTGGCATCTAAAATAAAAATTTTGTAATTTAAGTACTCAAGTTACGTAATTCGATCATTTTGGTTACTACCGTTAAAATTACAAATGCTAACATGACAGTTAAAATATTTGGTATAATAACAAATTTAGCTCTTAACTTTTACATATTATATCAATTTAGTCATAATTAAAAAAATTATCCCTTAAAATTTATAAATAACTAATTTTAAAAATTGAAATAAATTTATAAAATTAAGTAAACATTTTTAAAGTATATATAATAATAAATTAAAAAATATATAAAAAATTATGTTAAAAATATAATAATAAATTTAATATTAATATTTTTAAAAATATTTATGAATTTTTATATGTTTCTTTGATTTTTTTTAAATTACAATCAAATTGAGACCATTTGTAAATTTTGACGATGACTTTCTTTTAAAATTATGGTTAAATTGATATAATATGCAAAAGTTGAAAGCAAAATTTGTTATTATAGGGATTTTTTAATTGACGCGTCAGCTGACCGTTTGTGATTTTAACGGGAGTGACTAAAATGATCGAACTATGTAACGTGGGTGTTTAAATTGCAAACTTTTTATTTTGAGTGCCTAAATGAAATTTTTTTATAATTGGATGACTATCCGTGTAGTTTACCTTAAATATATTTTAATAATTAGTCTTTTTGGTAAAAAGATCTCTCTAGTCCCTCTCATTGTCAAAATTAAGCAAATTGATCCCTCTCAAAAGAATTGAAGTAATTATTCATTGTCAATTTCGAAATTGAACAACTAAGGACAATTAATCACAATATTGATGTTTTTTTATCAATTGTACATAATTTTTATTGTTATAATAACAAATTTAACCCTTAAAGTTTACATATTTTGTCAATTTGGTCTTAATTTAATAAATTTAACTTGTAACATCTACATATTCTGTCAACATTTACACTGAATATATAAACATCAAAGGCTAAAATTGTTTTTATGCCAATCAAAATTATGCACATTTGACAGAAAATATTAATATCGTGATTAATTGTAGTTAATTAATCCAATTTTTAACAGGGACTAATTTTCTTAACTTTAAGAACCCTACTAGTGGCTCCATTAGAAAAAAATATTATATTCATTCTAGAATACTCGAGTTCGAACAGTTGTGTGCACAAGATGTATATTGTCAAAAAATTAAAAAATATAAATAAATACTACCATATAATTATTTAAATATATTGAAAAAAATTCAAATTATTAAAATTGAGAGCGACCAAAGGTATGTTTTTTTTTTCTTTTTTTTACTTTGTCTCCTATGTCGGACTTTCCATCTCACCACATAGATGTATGTCTCCCCTTTGTTCATGCTTTGGACATGTGTCCTTCCAGTATGCCATGTTGAGCTCTCCATGACGTCCCGTTATGTGTCACGCACCGTCCCGATCTCGAACAAGCGACTCCGTTCTCCTTTTACTTCTTTCGGCTTTCTTCAGTTTCTTAAGTTGAGATACCTATAATAGGATTTTTTTATTAAAATAATACAAAAAAATATTATATATTAAAATAATATATTATCTCCATTATTTATTAAAATGGTACATTTGGGGGAGTGGTATCATTTGGATAGGCGGCACTACTGTTTATTCTGACATAAAAATAATTTTATTAATATTAAATAAATAAAAAATTATTTAAATAATAAATTTTTTTAAAAATACTGATATAGGTTTAGGTTAAACCCGGTATTTAAATATAAGTTTGGTATTTTTGAGTGGTGCCTACCTGATAGGCGACACCAATGGTACCTACCTATCAGGCGGCACTTGGTCCCAATGCATGCTGTCGCTGCTGTCCCAATTGCTGCTGCCGTCTACTGCCGTGTGCTATCCCAATGCATGCTGCTACCTGAATGAGAGAAAGGTAAGATATATGAGGACCTTAAAATGGTCCCCAAACACACAACACATACACACACTTGAAGCAAAAAATCAAAGAAAGAAAAGAAGAAGAAGGAGGGAAGGAGGGTGGAACGGCAGCAACAAAAAGAGAAGAGAAGGAGAGAAAAGAAAAAAAGAAAAAGAAAAGAAAGGTATGTTGTTTATGATTTGCATTATTATTTAATTTTTTGTATTATTCTTGAAAAAAATTCATTTAAATGTTTAAATTTAAATATTATTTAATCATGTAAAAAATTTAAATTAAACTAAGCTTATATCCTAAAAAACATATTGTTAATGTTCTTAATATTTGTATTATAAATCATATTTAACAAGTTAACAACCTCTTAAAATAATTGCAATTGTAAATATAAAAATTTGCATTCGATCTTATGGTTGCTTTGAAGAGAAAATTAATTGAGGACGTAGATTGTGATAATTTTGACAGTTTTTTTTTAACATTTTTTGTTAAAACAATATATATATATATATTGTGATGCTTACATAAAATTTTGTTAACTTTGATTTATTATTTTGATATAATAATATTTAGAAATAAATATATATTTAAATAAATGAAAAATATGTTTCTACTATATTAAAATTTTAAAAAAAATATTTTTGAATATTAAAAATTTGAAATAAAAAATATTTTTAAAATTTTAAAATGACAAATTAAAGAAAAAAATAAAAAATAAAAAAATAATAGTAATTATTTTAATATTTTAAAAAAGAAACATTAAAATATGATTAATTGCCCTTCATGGTAATTATTTTGAAAAAAGTAAAAAAGAAAGAAACAAAAATGTAGTAAATATTTTAATATTTTTTTCATCAAACAAAACTCTTATATTCGATATTTATATTTTAATAAATTACAAAATAATTTTTTAATATAAATTTAACGCTTAACCCGCAAAATGTAAGAGTAAATTCAATACTTAAAATTTTAATTTATCAAAGTAATCAATATATACTTATTTGTCTTTATATATATCAATAATTTTAATTACTTCTAGTTAAAAATTGTATTAATTACTTCTGACAAATTAATAATCTCAATTTTTTTATTGCAGATATGAATATAGATTCGGTAATTAAGGATGATGACCACATATTGGCATATGTATATGTACAGGTAATAAATTGTTATTTGTTACAGTATGAAAAGTTCATTTAATTTACGATATTAAACTAAGTTATATTAACTATATCGGTAACTTAATAGTCTCAGGATGTGTACCGAAAATTAAAGGCTCGCGTGAATGGGATAAATTATGAACTGGATGAACGCATTATGCCATACTTGATTGCAGTTGGATTTGGAGTTGCTTCATTGATCCGGACATTCGATTTGCATTGCAACTTAATTTTTGCTTTGGTCGAGCGGTGGCAGCTAGAGACCCACACGTTTCACTTACCATGTGGTGAGTGCACCATCATACTAGAGGATGTTGCACTGCAGCTTGGGCTTCCAATCGACGGGATGCTCGTTACGAGATCATCGACAGTATCTGACCCGACGGCCTTTTGTGAAAGCTTATTGAGAGTCTCACCCGGTGATGGTGAATCGAGATTCACGGGATTAAAGTTCACATGGTTGAGGGAAAGATTTGACCATCTACCAGCTGATGCCACTGAATTTGATGTGATGTGTGCCGCTCAAGCTTATATATTGCACCTTATAGGGGGTATACTGATGCTGATGGCAAATGGAAACAGAGTGCACATCATGTACTTGCCCCTATTAACCGATTTTAATGAAGCGGGTCAATATAATTAGGGCTCGGTAATACTAGCGATGTTGTATCGTGAGCTTTGTCGATGCACAAAGCCTGCTGCCGTTGACATTTGCGAGTGTCTAATATTGTTACAATCGTGGGCCCTATATCGGATTCCTTTCTTGGCTAATATCAAACACCTGCCATACGTTTTCCCACTTGTGAACAGGTGATAACATCTAATCTTTGTCCACAATTATTTGATTTTTTTTGTATGTAAATTTGATGTAATAAGTTGTTTTTCGTAGATGGCGTGAGAATCCGAATATCGGAAGGTCATTCACGGTTCTGATATATCGGCAGATGCATGCGGGGGAGATGGTAAGTTATTCGTGACATACAATTACATGAATCTTCATTTATTAATATTAATTGAGTCGTCTTACTATAACAATATTATTTAAATTTACAATTCCTTTGGATGCCCTATTAGTCCCTAAGGTGGCAACTACTATTCCTGATTTTGCCCGTAACTACTCACACTTATGGTGCATTGACGCACCAGTTATATGCTTTCAGACAGTCGAGTGGTACCACAGGGATCGAGTACTTCGACAATTCAGGTACATACAAATCATCCCGAGAGACACATTTGATTTAGGAGATATTCATGGTATCGATAAGAATGAGAGATCGGGAATGGACTGGGGGCAAGTGCACAAAAGATACGTTGCAGTGTGGGCGAGACGGGCGGAACGGATACCTCAACGTGACATAGATCACGGTTTCACTTTTGAGGTATCCGTAGATCATAGACAGTGGTATTTTCAAACAGGGAAACCATATATATGGTGGGCAAATAATGTTAGTCCCTCCGTTTATGCTACCACGTGGGCATCACTTTCAGTCGCCTTAGCATGAACCGCAGCACTATTCGGAGCCTATGTTCGAGTCGAAGCGTAACACCGAGCCGACGCCTTAGTCGTATCATCTAGGGTTGTCAGGGAATGCATATAATACGAGTTGGTCAGCGCACGAGTATCATTCAGAGTTTCTCGGGTCCAGCACCGATGAGCAGGATCCGAGATCGTCTTTGATGTTTGATATCTTCAGCCCGATACCACCACAGTTCTCTACTCCTTTCAGCCCATTGCAGTACTCTACTCCTCCTTACCCATTACCGCTGCAGAACTATAGTCATGGCTCATCATCATCAATGACACCCGAAGGTGCGGAAGACGATGACATTGAACATTGTGAGCACCCGCAACGTGCTCGTCGACCACCATAACGTTTTACTCCTAGAACCACATCATCGAACCATCAAATACAATGAGATGAGCCTTAGAATTAAATATGTTTATGTTTATGTTTATGTTCTTATTTATGTTTATGTATGCAAATATTTTGTATTTCCTTTTTCTACACAACAACTACTTATGATCGTTTAATGTCATTTGCTAAACCTCATTAAATAAATTCAAACATAAAATTTATTAAATAAATTCAAATTTAAATATAATTAATTTCAAATTCAATCATAAACTTAATTAATTCCAACAAAAAAATGACCAATAAAAATAGCTTAAGCCGGGCCCGATCCGGATGACTGGTCAATAAGGTAAGTTCGTTGGGGGCAATTACGTCGAGTATGCCCAGCTAGCCTACATATTCCACACAGCTTGCTGCCGTCTATTTTCTCCATAATGTCCATTTCATTGCGGATTCTAGAAACATTCGGACGACCTTTCGGATTCCTTCTCAAACCTCTGTTTGGTATAAGCTCGAAACTCGTCGGAGGCACCTCCCATGTGGACAAGTTAGGCAGGACAGAGAACTCATTTTCTCAAATACGTAACATGCGCTGGAGAGTGTAAACGGGGTCGATGAACTGTTCAACATTAAGCGACACTTTAGCACAAGTTGCAACGGCATGCGCACATGGATAATGAAGTGTATTGAACCTCCTGCATCGCAGTGTCTGTTCTGCAAATCAACCCCGTATGACCTAGGTGGGATACCAGGTTTTCACCCAATTGTCTCTGTAACTTGAAATCATTGAAATTGTCGTGAATATATTTCAACGTTCATCGTCATCGCTTTCTGATGGTTTGCATCCATTGTATTCCTAACTGTTTCAACAAAAACGTGACCGGCATTCATCTGGTCGATTTGTCGCGTCCCCATTACTGGCATCAAAGTAGCCAGCCTGTAGAACGTAACCGATAACACGGATGAAATCGATAGATGTCGTATTCTCTTGAACACGCCATTAACCGACTCTGCCAGGTTGGTCGTCATTTGACCATATCGATACCCGTCATCAAAACTTTGAGCCCATTGCCACGGCTTCATGGTACCCAACCACTCTCGTAACGGCTTGTTCATTTCACCTTCCATGTCACGCTCAAGTCTGGTCATTTTTTTTCGGAATCGGTGTGGCTCTAATTCGTACGATATAGGAATATTAAGAAAACATAAGTTATGCTCTCGATTAAAACATAAAAAAATATAACTTAAAATAAAATTTCTTTACCCATTCTCACAAGTCGTCTTCGCCAATCTGCATTATTATATTCTTTTTGAAAGTTGGCCGCAATGTGTCGGTTACAATAAACCTATTTCCATGGTACACCGGTACGTCTAATGGTCGCAATAATCCCCTTCCCTCTATTGGAGATTATGCAAATATTATTGTTATGAACAAAGTACCTCCGCAGGTTCGTCAAAAAGAATTCCCATGATTCAATATCTTTTTTGTCCACAATAGCAAATGCTATCGGGAGCACATTCTAGTTCTCGTCTTGAGTCACTGCAATTAGTAAAATCTGCGTATATTTCTCAATAGTCAGGTCCCATATACTTGGATAAATGGCTTGTAGTGAGGAAATGCTCTAACACAGGGATCAAACATCCAAAATATATACTGGAAAATTCTTTTTCCCGGTTGTAAGTTGTTATCCGGACCATAATAAGGTCGTGTCACCAACTCAATTGCAGTCCTGGGCACACATTGTTGCATTGTGGCTATCCAACCTTGCAACTCATTGTACGATGCATCCCAATCACCGAACAACTGTTCCATTGCCATCTATTTCGCAATCCATGCTTTTCGATATAAAACTCAATAATGGAATCGTGCTTGCATCTCGACAATCAGTGTAGAAACTTTGATGGTCGGATCGTCCTTTACCATTGGCATGATATGTGTGAAGATAGTTTTGGAATCGAGTTTTCGATGATCTTCTGACAAACGTGTTGAACTGCATGTGTGAGGCCCAACAAATTTTCTTATCTCCCACTTTTGCGACTTCTGGAATAATGCAGCTCGTACCCGCCAATTGCAGTCTTCTGTCCAACACTCTCCAATATATAATGTCGGTTTAGACACGACGACTTTGTAGTCCACTGACAAATTCATGATATACTGCTTAATGGCAAATACGCACTCTTCCTTCGAGTCAAACCTTTGACCCACGAACAACTGTTTAGGTTTTGGTGTAAGTGTCAATCGGTGAGCAGGCATTATATCAGTGTACTCTTCGAAATCGGCTGCATATACCGCATCAGGGTCTATAAGTGACATGTGTGCCCCAGCAGGATAATTGTGCATCACAATACGTTGACCATCCGGGACCTCGTCATTCAGGCCTTCCTCATCGATGTCATCCGGAACCTCGTCCATGTCGGGATCACTATTAATATCGTCCTCGTGATCAGAAGGATCACTACTATCATATCCATCATCACCATCTGCATCATTATCGGGTGCAACATTAAGATCGATATTGATCCCACTGATCCCGCGAGCTACAGATTGATTATGAACGTAGGATGTCGGAGCCATCATACTTAATGGAGTGGGATCTTCAGCTCTCTCAACTTCAGTTAGCTCAGCAAATAACTGAATCGGTGCATTTTCATTACTCTGATTCCCACAATAAAGAGCGATTATTGTCTCAACATCTTCATCGTCTATGAGTTCCATCTCGGTAAATTTGATAGGATCTGTTGAAACTGGAAACTTATAAAAAAGTTTTGAGATTCTTCTCCCACAATGTCTAGCAATTCTTTCACTAATCTTTACCTTCATATTATCCACCGAGACATTTTTAGTAAATCTCATTGCTAGTTATTGACAACATTCAAATACACATTCAATTGTTGTTGTTAAAATTTTCCCATCGAAATAAATGCATACGAAAAATTGATTTTTCATCTGTTAAAAGAAATAAATAAGATTTTTTACACAAATAATATAAAAAATTATTTATTATAAATAAATAGAATTACAGTTAAAATTTTCTGTTAACCTTCTGTTTTCTTTTCTTCTTCAAAACTTTTGCTTCCTTTCCTTCTTCAAAAATTTGCTGTTAAAATTTGCTTCTCTTCTGTTCTTCTTTCACTCATTAATTTGTGTTTAAACTGATCTGATGGGGGGTTTAAATAGTTTTGACAAAGGCACCACTAGTGCCGCCTACCCAGTAGGCACCATTGGTGCCGCTTACCCTAAAGGCTCCACTTGTCCAATTTTAATTTAATTTAATTTAATTTTCTTTTTTTAATATACAAATATATAAAATTAAAAAAATTAGCACCACTCACCTAGGTGTACTATTTTGGTAAATATGGAGAGTATTATTTTGATAAATAAATATTTTTTTATATTTTATATTTAAAAAAATTTGAGTTAGTCTTATTCAATATTTAATTTAATTTTTTAATTTTATATTATTATTTTCTACAATTCTTATAAAAAATATTTTTTAATTTTTTAATTTTTTATAATTTGAATGGATTAAAAATATATATATATATATATTTATTTATTTATTTATATTATTTAAGTTATTAATTTTATTTTTTGTATTATGTTTTGGTGTATAATTTTTTTGTATTATTTATGTCAAAAACCCTAAAAATTCGGATAAAAAATACAATATGGGGTTGGTGCTGGCTGTAGGTAGGCACCTTTGGTGCCGCCTGTCAGATAGGCACCATCCCTTGTACCACTTTCGTAATTAAATACCGATTTTATATTTTATCGGGTGTACCGAGTGTTGTTTAATATTAAACAATTCTTGTGTCAGACATGAACAGTGGTGCCGCCTACCCAAATGGCATCACTCCCTCCAAGTGTACCATTTTGGTAAATAATGGGAAGAATATATTATTTTGGTATATAATATTTTTTTTGTATTATTTTAATAAAAAACCCCTATGATAGACATCAAATTAATTTTTTATTATTAAATAAATTAATTTAATATATTATTAAAAATATATAAAATTAAATTTAAATAAATTTAATATTTATTTTTTAAAAACTATCATTTACGGTTTGAAATAATTAATATTTTAAAAAAATTTATAGTTTTGTAAATAAATTTTTTATTTGAAATTAAATTGCAATTGCAAAAAAATAAATTTAAGATATTTTTTATACAATAAATATTAAATTTATTTAATTCTTTTTAATAGTACCAAAATTAATTTAATCTAATTCCTATCATCTTTATGTTGATTTTCGGTAAATATAATTATTTTTTCGAAATTACAGAGAATACAACCATTAGTAACTTCTTAAACATTAATAAAAATTTAAGGGAAGGAATCTACTTACTTCAATATGAAATTAATATTGTTTTTCGTTTTTTGTATTTTTTTTTATAATTAATATGTTAATAATTTAACTGTTATGTTTTATATTTAATTTATATAGATCATATATATCAAATTTGATATAAATTAAAAAATTTTAATTATTTTTTATATGTTCATACTCATTTTCTCTTCATAATCGTTTTCTTTCAATTTTTTTTAATGCCTATAAATAAAAGTATGATTGTCTCATTTGAGATTTTTTTTATTATTTTTTGATAAATTTAATACTCCAAAATTTTCTTTAAATTTTTTTTACTACAATCACAACAATCACCGTAACTCATAGTATTTTCAACCCTTTATAATATCCATCTCGAACCGCTTACCACTGCACTTATTTTTCAAAATTTACTCCGATGTTCCTCTCCATCACCTCCCCATGCTAGGACTTACCGAAACACTCCTGTACGTGTTAATGTCTTTCAAAAGATGATAATTGTTCCGACACAGCATAAGTTGTGATATATATTCACAAAGTTAGGAATTTTATCTTGTTGGAAAATAAGATGACAAGTTGGAGTGGATAATGTTAGGTTCTGACCCTCAACAGAAGTGGGAAACACGTCGGGTTATTGAAAATCACTTAAAACCCTCTCTGAGGCAGACAATGATAATAATGTCTCCTTTTCTGTAATAAGGAAGGAGCCCCAATCCCAGAAAAAACAAATATTAATTATCAAAATTCCATTTAACAGTAATATTAAAATTAACTGATTTATTCAAAAATCTAATACTCTCATTTGTTTAAGTCACGTGACTTAATAATCATTTTTATATGTCAATCAAGTTCAAAGTGTGACGATAAATAATTTTTTTGATTAAAATAAATAAAAATCAACCGTTGATATAAATTCTTCGGTCAACAAAATCCAAAAGGAAATAAATAGTCAAATAAATGGAAAATAAAAAGAGGAAAATGCCAATTACTCAAAATGGTCTAACATTGCAGCCTTTGATAAATGACCGAATTGCGTCACCTTCTAATCTATTTTTCATCACTGCTTACGTTCTCTCAACTTCAAATTTTTTTCTCAAAAAAAAAATCCTTCATTTTTTACCTATTATTAATTATTTTGAATCAAATTATAGAATAAATATTAAACTATACTTAAGTTTATGTATTTTTTTATTTAAATTTTAATCTTTATATTTTTTATTTTAGAAATTTAATCTATCTATTTTTCAAACTTAAAAATTCAGATTCAATCATTAACACAACGACATTAATTTTTTTTGTTAAATTTATTAATGTGACATTTTGAAAAAAAAAAAAAAACTCACTTAATAGTCATGTAATAAAAAATAACATTACAATTTACTTAAATTTAACAAATAATTTTAATAATGTTAATAATTCTTAAAAATTATATCGACATTTTAATCAAAATAAAATATTTGAGTTAATCAATAACATTTTAAAAATTGAGCTACCAATTTATATTAAAAAATTAAAATATAAAAATTAAATCTTAAATTCGAATGTAGCATAGAGATCATTATTAAAATTCGACCATCATTATATAATCTTAAATTTGTTTATAACATAAGCACTAAAGTTTAAGTTTGATCGTTTTTCTATATAATGAAAGAAAAAAAAAGAAAAGGAAAGGATGATACATGTGTCAATGAAGGAAGGTTCTTGATATAAACTAATATAGTTTTCTCACACTTTATATTGGGTTAATTATTTGTTTCTGTTAAATTATTGAGTAAAAAATTGAATATTAAAATATATTATAAGCTAGGTTTTCATAACCAAATCGGTGGTCGAACCAATCAAGCCACTGATTGTACGGTTTGATTAAATAAATCATGAAAAAGCATAAAAATAAAAAAGAGATTCAATCGATTTTTAACTTGGTTCAATCAGTCCATACTAATTTGTGGGCTAACCAGTTTGATGTCTTTCTCTAGACTTGTATCCTGGCCAATTCGATTTAATTCAAACAACCATGACTCTAAGTCTCAACACTTTGTGCATTTGGAATTTAATCCTATTTTATTTTCAATAATTTAATCTCTATACTTTTTATACTTAAAAATATGCTTTCAAATTATATATAATCGCATATCACTTTAATTGAAAACTAAATGATATTAATTATTTAAATTAATTAATAACATTATAAAGTATAGAGAGCAAACTATTTTAGAAATTAAAGGATAAGGATTAAATTTCAAGTTTAAGTGTTTCAGAGGGACTAAAATTAAAAATAATCCATTTCATAAAATGCAAAAAAGAAATAGAATTTAAAAATCCAAGTCTAGCCTAACACTGTGAAAGTTCTTATGTTAATTTTCTTGGTGTGGCATTTTAAAATTTAAAAAGTGAATACTCAATAATCATGTGACAAAAAAGAAGAAGCATTCTAATGGATACAAATAACAAAGAATTTGAATGATGTTAACAATTCTTGAAATTAATTTATGTTAGCATTTTAATTAGAATAAAATATTTAGATTAACTAATGGCATTATAAATATTGTGTTACCAAATTATGTTAAAAATTAATTCTCAAATTTGAGTATAGTAGTATATGGATTTAAATTGAAATTTGACCCTTTTATATAATCTAAAGAAATAAAGGGACCAAAATTAAAATTTAACTATTACTATTAGTAATGTTGTAAAAAAAAAAGAAAAGGAAATGGCACTTGTCAAAGAAGGTTCCTAGTTTAGAAACACATAGATAGATATATGAAAAGGGTGTGATGAAGTGTAACGTATAGGGAAATGATTGTATGAAATAATGTGTGATATTTCGAATCCTCATTACTAGTGGAATCGAAACGATTTCTAGATTGATCAGAAGACCTTTTCAATTGGCAAGAATCTTTTACTTGAACGAAACTAGATCTTGTGGAATCATATTGAATATTTGACGATACATTCTGTACATTGCTAAAAAATCGATCCCTGTTTACCAACCATACATTGTCTAACCAAATCCAATTCTCTCTCAATATGTTCCTTAAAAAATCCGATTCGTGTGGATTCTTCCCCCAACTAACGAAGAGATCTTGGCGGAATTGCCACATATGAAATTGAGCACAATTTTGCAAAGAAATAGCCCACTTGCCTCTTGAGAAGAGATGGGAAACATTCTCAATATCATTGGATTGAATAGTTGACCTAGCTCCTTGTTGTTTGAAGAAACCCTCCACTTCAATTGGTCTTTTTTCACGAAAAGCAAACATGAAATAACAAATCCAGTCTTTCACTAAGATTTCGAATAGCTGTCTTGAGTTCAAGTTGACTATGTTTCGCCTTTTACTCGGAGAAAGACAATCAAACAATTCCCAATCATGGTCCTTGTGGATCGAATCATCCATATAATATACAAAAAGAAACTCTAAATATTTGATATCTTTCTCTTTGAATGAGATCTCAATTCCAACGACAGTTTCATTAGATATCTTACAACTAGAATCCCTCCTTT
This sequence comes from Kokia cookei, assembly GCA_039519145.1. NCBI lineage: Eukaryota > Viridiplantae > Streptophyta > Magnoliopsida > Malvales > Malvaceae > Kokia > Kokia cookei. The sequence continues at coordinate 21,824,802 of CM076902.1, forward strand.
TTCTGATCCAGTTCCTCCACCACCGCGAACCCTGGTTAGATTCAGGCATGATACACTTTTTAGTTATTGGGAGAACCCAAGTACTCTCTTTCAGATCCAGGAAACAGTTCTCAGAGATCTTATTTCCTTTTGAAAGATACAGGAGCGAAACAATCAACTTATTGATATTGGAAGCCCCAAAAGATTCTTCCAACGTATCATTTCTGGATCCAATGGAATTCATAGGTATAGGAAGAAGCCTTGTCAAATAGAGATTTTTTCTTTCGTCCATATTTCGATTGCTAATACGATATATAAGGACTACTACTACAAATAGTACTATACCCTTGATCGTGAAATATCGATTGCTTGTTGAACCCTATGAATTGCGTGAAAGTAGGATACTCCAAATTCAGGGGTCCAAGAGTTTTATAAAATGTTCTTGGTGGAAAAAAATGTGAATAAAAGATTCCACTGAATTGAATTGGGTCCATGAATCTAAGAAACAGTGAAAATTATTGATCTCTCAAGTCAAATTATCTATATCCTATATAAAATAGTGATGCTAAATCATTTATATTCCTTTCCAATAGTTTTAATTTAAAAAATATGGATTAAAAATAATGAGACTAATTAATGAGGACAAGGAAAAATAGTTAGAAATTCAAAATTAATTTAGATTATATGTTTGTTTCACAATTTTTTTTTAGAAAAATGAAAGTTAAGGATAAATTAAGATTTTTTTTAAAAGACAAGCTCATGTGTTCATATTGTATATATATATATTTTTAATATCAGTTCACATTATTATGATTTTGTTTGTTTTTTTTTTTTAAGTATATGTGATCTAATTTTTAATTTTTAACTATTTTAGTATAAATATGAGATTTATTAATGTAAGAGTGTCACTAAATCTATTAAAAATTATTTTCGAAAGACATTATCATGATACATCATAATAATGATGACAGATTTGAGATGATGATTAGGAAAATGATAGTCCATTTGAGACTTGGCATCCTGTGCATCATTGATGCGGTGGATTTCTTGGAGCTTTGAGTAATATTTTTTTGGTTGATTGATTTAATCGTCAAGTTAAATTTATAATGATGGGATTAGAATGCAAGTTTTAACGATTTGATCAAATTAATGTATTTTTAATTTGTTTTTAAATTATTTTAAATCGCGATTATTATCAATTTATTTTTTTATTTTTTTGAAATTATTTTACAAACATTTATAATGATTTATTTAGTATTTGTACAGTACACCATCTCCTTATATGTTTTTTTGCTCGACTCCTACTAACAAGAGGGTTTTCTTTAGATTAAAAAATATATTTAAAAAATAAAATAATTAAAATGATCGAATATGATTGCGGCCGGCAGGCATAGAAAATTCGATTAGGATTGCTTCAGTATTGCCACACATCGGTCCGCACCATCTTTCAACTCTTTTTTTTTTATTTTTTATAATACAATCGTTAATAAGATAAATAAAATAATTAAAACACAATATTTAAAATTAGCATCAGCATAATAAGATAATAAAAAAAATGAATATATTTTTAATGATGTTTAGTAAGGAATTTATTTTTAAAATAAAGGTAAGAACGGTTATAAAAAATTTTCCTATCGCTTGTAATTTGATCGCTTTTTGCATCAACTCCTAAAAAAAAAATAGAATATAAAAATCCACCATATACCAAAGATTCATAATAGCTGATCAAATGATTAAATGTATTGTAACAAAAAGTTCTAAGTTGCAGATATTTAAAGATCCCTTAGTTACTATTCAAAGTTTATTGATTGTTGATTGGGTTGTGTCAATTTCCAACTAAACTTCAATTGATTATTGTTTTTACTTTATGCTGTACCCAAAAAAAAAACAGTTCCCCAGAGAGAACAAGCCTACTTGGGAAATCGGTAGGCAAGGGACATGGGAATTAAGGAATAAAACGGACCTTTTATTATCATCACCGACCTAGTATTATCCTATAATCCTGGACATATATATGGTATAAAATAATATTAACTGAGCATATGGTATATTCAATATATGATAAAATCTGGTAACAAATAATTATCCAATATGATATATTCAACATATTTTAATTAAATTATTGATTATTTGTAGAATGAGGGAAAAGAAAAAGAGAAGAAAAGAAACGAAAAGAAAAGAGAGAATATGATGACTAGTGCAGCAAAATCCTCTTCACATTAAGATTACTAGTGCTTCTGCACATTTAAACATGTAACAGTTAAGTAAACTATTCTAGTCTGCAGGAGACATCCATGAATCAACTGTACCTTGAGCTCTGGATGAAACGTTTTCCAGTCCCTTTTCATGTTGGAAGTCCGATGATGAAGAGTAATTCGACTTGAAACTGTTAAGTCTCTGAGAATTATTACCGTAAATCCCATCTAACGGCCTGAAATGATCTTGATTCCCATCGTTTAATCCAACCCCACCTCTCCAGTTTCCATGTAAGCCACCGAGGTTCCCGCTCACACCATGGCACGAGCCCAACTCATCGAGGGAAGCCATAGTTGAAGAAGCTGAAGCTGAACAACCAGGCAGATTAAGAGAAGGCTGAAGTGGAGGCTGGAGAATCTGGGCTTGAAAGTTTAACATATTATAAGTTTCGGCTAAAGGAATATTGTTTAACAATGAATTTGCAGCAGGCTGAACCCTTTTAGCCGAGGGACGTAAAGGTTCCAAGTGAGTGGACGACCGGGTACCTGATGAACCAGAGCCAAAAATATCGAGCCTTCGAGAAATTGATGATGAGCCTGGTGGTGTAGGGATTCCGGTATATTCTTGCACCATGGCTCTGAAATTGGTTGGGTCAGTGGTGAGAACCGTAGTGGGTGCTTTCCTTGACGCCCTTGTTCGCTTCTTGGGGTTCTTGACAACACCATTAAGTTCACCAACTGGCCTTGGTTGCATCGATGATGAGCTCGGAAATGGAACTTGATCGAGTCCTTGAGCCAGTAAAGTGTGTTGGTGGTGTTGGCGGTGAGAAACAAGGGAGGGGTTCAAAAATTGCGGGAGTGAACCGAATTCGTTATCACCACCACTACCACCACCGCTTGAAGATTGCATACTAGTTGCTTTCTTACCAGAATCTATGGAAAGAAGAAAGGGTTTTTGGCTTCTCCTTGTGGTTGGTATTTATAACATGAAGTTGAATTGGGGGAAGCAAAAGAGAGAAATGAAAGGAGAGGGAAGGATTTAAGAAGATGGTATTTGAATAAGATAGAGAATGTTGGGAAGGGGTGGGGCAGCCATTGAAGGAGAGAAAAAGAGGTGGCGGTGGCTGGCGACGGGTCAAAATCAAACTTCCATATTATAGAGAAATAGAGGGCTTGGAGCTTCCGATATGTTGCGTATGCGAAAGCAAGAAAAGGATGTGAGGAATTAATTCCGAATATGTTGCGTATGCGAACGCAAGAAAAGGATGTGAGGAATTAATTTAAAGTTTATAGGATTATGATGCATAATCGTCTGTGTAGAGCTGTTGATGGCCCAGCAACTCGTTCGGATCGGTCTACTTCGATTAAATTTAAGCTTAAATTTTCATTTTTGGGCTCGTTCCGCATGATTTAATAAAGATAATTAAATAAAAATATTTTTACTATTTTCTAAATAGTAAAAAGTGTTATTTAGATAAATTGAGCTGAGACCTGAAAATTTTTAAGATCATAAATACATCTAGATGTTTGTCTCCCTTCATCCATTGCCTTGTGTCGAAGAGTGTGCCACATGTTTTTCCGTTCTTGTCTTGTTTGAAACTCTCTAATGGTTGGTGGCTTTATTGGACCACCATTAAAAACAAAGTTGAGTTAGGTCGAATTATTTAGGTAAAAATATCTTTTTATACAATTCGGAAGGTGAAGATAGAAATAACAATTTTATTATTTAAAATCTTATTTAAAGGAAATTAAACTTCTTAATACTTTATCTAATATATTTCGGTAATGTACCACATTTTTTCATTTTTTTTCTACAATTAAGTTTGGAAAATTTATTTTATGAATTTTTTATATTATATTATTCATAATCTTTATCAGTTAAAAATAAACACATCACATATACGGTTAATAAAAAGAGACCATGAATGATGTGTTGAGGAAGGTTCTTACTTTTATAGATAAAACAATTATAAATAATCTAGATTTTGTTATTTATGTATATTCGAGCGTTATGTCTAATTATTTTATTGAATTTTTCATTTATGAATAGAGTATTTTAATTATTATTTGCATGAGTTAGAAGTCTAAAACTCAAATGATAAAATTTCTAATCAATGTTGTTTGAATCGGATCGGATTGATTGATTGGACCGATTAGTCAAGGAATCGATCAAACACCGACCCATAAAAGAACATTAGACCAGTTTAACCAAGTAAAAAATCGATTAAATTGTGCAATTAAACCAAATTTTTAATATATATTTTAATTTTTAATGATCTATATAATCGAATTGAATATATCAATCAGATCAATTGAATCAACAAATCGATAACTTAATTAATTTGATCCGTAACTTTTCAAAATATTTTGCATCGTATTTATACCCTCTACCTTCAAAGGAAATCATTGATGCAAACGCTCAAACTATTCCCGAGTCACTTCTGTGCCCAACGACGATCATAATCGCACCGTGCACAAAAAAAAAAAAAAATACTAATCTCGCCATGAATAGAACTCCTCCCCAAATTTACGGCGCACCATAACATACTTGTTTTTGCTAAAATGCATATTGTTTTTCGTGTTATTGGATATAAGGCTCTCACCTCACCACGCCATAAAAAGAAGAAAAATCATTTTTTGGTACTTCTCATTGGCGAGAAAAACAAATAGATATTCCGAAAGGTATAAACAAAGGCCCTTCATGTGTTTTATACAGTTGATGAAGTACGCCACTAATATCCACCAAAACATCCCCGCCAATTGCGCAACTGCAACACCGTCTGAATTCAACTCTGACAAAAAAGTGGAACAAACGATGGAAACCAACCTCGAAATAGTATAAAGGTTTGCAAAAACTTAACTCTTATATCATCCACTCACCTCAGAAAAGTAAAAAAATATTACTTTTTTTATTTATTTTTGAATGATTTAATAGAAAATATAAATTTAAAGGTTAAAAAAACAAAAAATTAAATAAATAGTTAAAATAAATTTTTTGTAAAGTTGAAAAGTAAAATTTTGGTGCGTAGGCTGGCATCCAACTGCCCCACGCGCATGTTTGTGCACCCTATCCTTGAAAATTTGTGGTTCACCTAAGCCACGCCCACAATCATTTCCCCATTGACCATCACCACCAGCTAAACCGTACGGCCGGACCATGAGTTTTCTTGAGTTGCCACTTATTCCCATGGCAGCCAATGCTGATTTAACCGACATGCCATTCTTCTTTCGTCTCTACACCCCAATCGTATCACTTTTACGTGTGTTTTGATGGTTCCTTATTTGAAAGACAATTGAATAATGAGAAGATGGACTTTGTAAAAAATATTAGATTTTAGATTGGAGCTGCATCCTGATTTTAGTGAAGTTGAGAGGTTGGCAGGGATTTTGATTTCTTTTAAAATAATTTTTTTATAATTTATAAAATTTTAAATTAGAAACATTATATTTTAACTCTCAAAAATAAAAAATTTTGATTTAATATATCAAAAATTATAAAAAAATATATAGATGATTAAAATGATGAAATTGTATTTTTACTATCGTAAAAATATACAATTTAATTTCTCTCCTCAAAAACGTTTTCTAATTTCACCACTTTCTCAATTATAAATAAATAAAAAATCTTTAGCCATTCTATTTGGTTTCTAATTCGTTGTGTATGGATGATCAATTCCACTCCTGAAAGAAAACAAAATAATTAATTTCTTGAGGATTTTATTTTATAATAATTATAAAAAAAATCCTGTGTCAGCCAATAATGGAGGAATGGAATAGCCCAACATGCCACAGCCATGGGCCATAAGGTCCAATACTTATAGGAATAAGAAAAGCCTTTATCTGTAAAGTTAGATCTGTAACAAAAAGGTTGAAATCTGTTGCTAGTCCTTGTACTTGTACAGAATTTGATATTTGGTCCCTATACTTTAAAAGTTAAAAATTCAATCCTCTTATTTTTCCAATTTAAAAATCCTAATCCAATCATTATTATTGTTGGTAGTTTCTATCAAAACTTGTCAATTTAACATGTTTATTTTCTGACAATCATGTACCACGTCATATGAAAATAACCTACTCAAAATTCCAAATTAACAAATTTTAATAGAAAATACATACCATTTTAAGGACTGGACTAAGATTTCTAAATAAAAAAAATAAGAAGTCTTACTTTTTAATTTTTTAAGTGTATAGACTAAATCTCAAATTTTATTAAAGTGTGAGGACTAACAACATATCTTAACCTGATAAAAACGTATCCATTGATTTGGATGGTAAAATGCAAGCCACTCTATAAGATTTAACATCAATTTATTCTAGTTTCGATTGAGAATATTTTTTATTTAACATCAGTTCTTCTTTATTATTGTGTTGCAAGTGAATTTAAGTATTTAATATTTAATTAATTTTAAAAAAAATTATAATTATGAGGGGAATGGAATTGCTTGGGATCAAATCTAAAACTCTTGCCTACAATAGAATGCTCTTGCCATTGAGCCAAGAGGAGAGATTGTCGGCTTTAATATTTATTTTTAGTTGCAGTAATTAGCGTCAAATAATCTTTCTTGTTTAAAGTATTCAATATAATTAAAATAATTAAAGCATTTTTAACATATTCAATATACACTAAAATTTCACTTTGTGTAATTAATTAAAAGTGTCATTATTTAAAATAATAATTATTTAATAGAATTAAGTGATAATTAAAATGTTTAAAATTCTATTCAAATAATAAAAATTAACACAACTCTCTATAACTAATAATTTTAATTTAAATTCTAATTATTTTTAAATGTGTAATAATCATAACTTCTATTAAATTTTAATAATTTTTAAATTATAAAATTAACACCGCATATCACTCTAAATAACATTGTTCCACAAGTCGCTAATGATGGTTACTAGTAAGACTTGATCATCAGGAGACAGTCGCTTTCAATGAGTTGGGCGAAGGCGCACAACTTGGAACCATCCAAAGAAAGTCCCATAGAGTGAGGATATTTTAAGAAGTTATGGGAATAAAAGGATAGTTGAATTTTAGGTTTTAAGTAGTTAGTTCAGTTAGGGTTTTTTTTTTCACGAAAAAAAATGGATAACAGATTTAACATTGCTTGCTTCGCATAATAATCAACTTATAAAAAAATTAAAAAAATAACATTATAATCTTATTCTCGAAATCATTTTTTTGAAAAAAGTTTCAAAAATTATTTTTAGAATCGAAAATGAAAGTCGTCACTAATATTTTAATTCGGTGTGATTGGACCACCTAAAATATTTAAGTTTATTTTAGAAAACAATTTGGTCTTCGAAATCCAAAAAGTAAGTTCGAGAATCAATTACATGTAAGGAAGGATTAGCACCTTCACACGCGCAAAATTGATACCTAATCGATTATTCTATGGTCTTAATTGATGAAAATTGAAAACTCGAGTAAAAATTCAAGATGTGATCCATAAATATATGAATGAGACATTAAATAAGATATTCAATCATTTAGGTTCAAAGTAAAATCGTACCCAACATGTTAGGAGCACAATTTTTGAATCCCTTAAAATAACGGAACATCGAGCAACTATTGGTTTTGAATAAGACACTCGATTATTTTAGGTTCAAAGCAAAAAAATCGTACCCATCACGTTAGGATACAATCTCTCGTATTTCCTAAAATAAAAGAGCATTGCCTTTATTTTTAAACAACTTATGTGTTTTTTAAAATATTTGTTGAAAAATGTTTTAGCAACTTTTTCGGTTTTGAAGTAGGATGTTCAATTATTAAATTTGAAGAAAAATCGCACCCAACACGTTAGGGCACTATTTTTCGAATTCCTAAAATAAAGAACATTGCTTTATTTTTTAAAATAATTTTTTTGTTTAAAAAAACGGTGTACATTTTATTTTGTTAATAATGCTTTGAAAAAAAAATAAGTAAATTTGTGTAATTCATAATTAAAATAGCGATTATTGAGTTGAAACGAGACATTCGATTATTTAGGTTCGAAGGAAAAGTCACACCCAACACGTTAGGACGCCACCTTTTGAATTCCTTAAAAATAAAAGAGCATCGCCTCCTTTTTTAAATGATTTTTACACATCAAAATATTCCATCATTAGAACATTTTATGCACGAAAAATGGGAATATATATATATGATTATGCACAATGAGAAAATGACAAAATAAAAATACGAGTAACATCCAAATGTGAAATATGAAATTAAATGACAACCAAATTTTGAATATCGAATGAAAAATAAAAATATTTTTAAAAAATAAAACAAAGGGACTTAATTAAAAAATTAAGTAAAAGGAGGAACCAAAATACAAAAGAAAAAAATAAAATATGGAAAAATATACATGACAAAAAATTTATCCCATTTTTAATTTTTGGAAGAATGTAAAAAAAAAAAAAGAAGACTAATTTTGAATTTAAAATAAAAATTTTGAGAACAATGTGAAAATAAGAAAAAAAAAAGGTTAAAAACGTAAATTTAGAAAGTTTGGGGGTCAAAAATGCAATTTTCGAAGGATTCGAGGTCAAAATGTGATTTTTAGAAAGTATGGGTCAAAATTAAAGTTTGAAAAAGTTTGAGGGTTAAAATATAATTTTTAAAAAATTCAAGAGTTAAAATATAATTTTTAGAGTTTGGGGTCAAAATATGATTTTTAAAAAGTTTAGGAGTTAAAATCGAAGTTTTGGAAAGTACAAGGTCAAAATATAATTTTTAAATAAAACAGAGGTTTTATGTGCAATAAAGCCCACAATAATGACACGTGGGAGTATCTCAGACACTCAAAATGTTGAAGAACTAAATCAAAAGAAAAATGAAAGTTATAGGCAATTTTAAAATAAAATAGAAAATATAAAAAAGATGAAATTGCGAATTTCAAAAATACGGAAGAACCAAATAAGTAAATAGATCATTAATAAAAAACACGCGGATCCTCCACGGACGGGTCGGGTCGGATTCGGGCGAATGTCAAAACGACGTTGTTTTAGGGCCACTAACTCAAGCCCTAAACGGTGTCGTTTCCCTATGCTTTATAAACCAAAATTTTGCTAAAAAAATCATTTTGAGCCCCATTTTCAACAAAAAAACCTTCAAGCCTCCTTTTTTTTTCTCTGAAATCCTTTGAGAGTCGATCATCGGAGCAATGGCTCCCCGCCGTGGGTTTGCCGATCATCGGCACCGAGGAAGAATATTTTCTTCTTTTCTTCCCGAACCCAAATCTGGGGTTAAAATCCTCAGATCTAGTCTTAAAATCCCTAGAGAACTTGAATGGGTTTCGGCTTCTAGGGTTTCAACGGGAAAAATATTTTGTTCTTCCTTCAAATGAGAGACCTTCTTTGAACATGGATTGTTCGGAAAGTCTCCATTTCAGAGATGGGTTCTCGTTCAATAACGGCGAAGACAGCCGTGGAAGAAAAGGTTAGATTTTAAAACCCTTGCTTTTTTTTTTAATATATTTTTTGTATTATCGAATAAAATACGCAGATATATATATATTTTACCTTGATCTTTGATTGCTATTAGAAATCTCTCTGTTTGTATTGATTTTTTTCCGTAAATTTTTACAATGGTGGTTATGGGCTTTTATAGCCGTAATAAATACAATTTATTTGTTTTTCTTTCATTCTTCTGTCTCTATTCTGCCTTCTTTTTGCAGGTGGCACAATGGTGGTAAGGCTCGGGGTCAACTCCGACGATGGGAAGAACGACCTTGCCGTTTCGGTGTAAGGGGCAGACGAGGCGTCAGACTCTTGATTGGTGTGCCTGTTGACATGGCTTACTGACGTGGAGGGGGAGGCGACGACAGATGAGTGAGGGAAAATTAGGGTTTTCTCTTCTGAGTTAAGGTTGTGGGTTAGATTTAGATTGGGGTTAGGTTTATTGGTTTGGGCTTTTGAGTGTATTTTGGGCATAGGGTAGTTTAGGTAATTTGTAATTTTGGACTATGAATTTGCAGTGGACATTTAAATTAAATAAAACTTCAATTTAAAATTTTATTTTTGATTTGGGTTTTGAGTTGGGTCGAGTGAAATTAGGATTCTACACTTATATTATTACTTCATCGTCCATTGAAAAAATATTCTAAATCTCTCTTTGGTGCTATTGTTGTAAAAATATGATTCAATATTACCTAATAAAAAAACTATTGCTTTAATGCTGATTTTTTTTATTTTTATAATTCTAACTTATTATTACTAACAATCTCCAATTTTTTACATCTATTTTTTTAGATGCTCTTTGATTGAATATACTTAACTATTAATGTTATTTATAAAACTAAAGTTAAATTTTAATTGGTATATAACTCTAATACTAAATAACTGATAATTAAAATCTTTATAGTTATATTTTGATGTAATTTAGTTAATGGGATTGCAGTTAGCTTGGAGCAAAGGATTTAAGCAAGTGGAGTTAGAGACTGATAATACTCACCTTATAGATATTCTGCACTCGGGACTTGCTCCAGTTAGCAGGATCATAGGGATTCAAAAGATCCACGAGTTCTGTTGTAAGGAATGGTCCATCAAGTTCAGATGCATTCGTCGATCGTTTAACACGGTAGCCGACCGACTTGCCAAGATGAATTTCAAGCTGATGGGGCAGCTATCCTTATTTCATGTATCACCACGTGAAGTGGAGTCTCTTTTGCAAGCTAATACTGCTTCTTGTTGTCCAAACAATTCGCTTTAGTACCTAGCTGTTTTTGATTTATCTAGGGTTAGCCTATGTTTACTTTTACCAAAAAAAAAAAGAAAAAGGATTTGCCTTTTGCTTAATGGATTGGTAATAATAATTGTTTTAGTGAGGGAATAATGATAAATTTAATCTTTATTTTTTAGTATTTTATTAATTTAGTCTTTTTTAAGTTAAATTTGTTCATTAATATTTTTAAACGAGTCGAATTACATGTTTTAATTGAAATATTGACGTAACAATCAACATGACAAATCACGTATACTTCACGTTGACATTACACTATTTTTTTTTATATATCACATCGATAAAAAATAAAATTATAAAATATGAAAACAATGAAAAAATCAAAAATATATGAAAAAAGTTCATAAAAATTATAAAAAAATCATGAAATACACTTGCAGTATTATGCTAATTACCAAGTAAAAAAAAATTAATATTTTGATGCAAGTCTCAAAATCCAATTTCAAGCCCATGAACATATAGGCTTACACTACCTCAAAGCATTATCACGAAATCCAAATCCAAGCAATTAAAGTCAAAATTCAACTTATTTGTTTAAAATTTTATCACAAACAAAATTTGAGAAGAAAAGTTGAAACTTCAAAATGACAGATTTTGGAGTTCAATTTAGTCCTTAACTCGATATTTAACTTCAACCATAACATTTCAACTCGACAACCATTGAAAACTCACACCAACATTATATAATGCAAAATATCATGAATATGTAGTAATTAGATTGATCTTGGGTCATAGAGAAACAAATTGAAAGTTTGCATTACAAGTCATCGACTTTCGCGTTTCCTTTTCCTCTCCACGATCCCGCATTATATTTAGATACAAATAATAATTCAATAATAATATAGTATAAATTCAAGCCAAATCATAATTAAATACTAAATGTCACATATTTTATAAATTATTCAATTTAGTCTCAAAAATCAATATAAACATAATTTTCAATACAAGGCATTGGATTAAAATCCGATTTCACCAAACTCATTATGGACCCTTTATTTTCTATCTCTACTAACAATTTTTGACATTTTTTCATTTTATTCAATTTGGTCTCTAATGTACAAAATTAACAATTAAACTTTTCAATTTAATCATTTTCACATACCATGCTTAATTTCTAATAATTTGATACCTAAATCATTCAATTATCAACAATGACGACTTTTTAAAACTTTAATAGTTTCACAAATTGATACATGAGCTAGTTAAATCAAACTCCCATGACCTCAAATGTATAAAAATTACAAGAAAGTGACTTAAACGAACTTACCAATTTATGGCCTAATGATTCAAAATTGAAAGTTTTTTTTTGGTTCAATAATGGTGATCAATTTAGGTAGAGAAGGAAGTGATTTGTTTTCTCTTTTTTTTCCCACCAAATTTACCTTTTAGCTGTGAGTTAAAGTTTAATTAATTTGGTTAATTTTATTTTACTTATAATTAATCTTAATTTCACTTATTTATTTTAAAAACATCATACCGTCCACTAAGTCTCAATTAAGTATAATTTAATTGTTATTTTGCACCTTTGATTAATCGTAATTTAAATCCTTAAACTATTTACAAATTAAAAATCTACAGTCATTAGATTTTGCGATTTAGTCCCTATGTCTTAATTAATCATAATCTCGACTAAATTAACTATCCAAATTTTAATTCACTTATATAATAAATCCAAAAATATCTTTATTTAGTATTTATAAACTCGACTTATAAAAACGGGATCCCAAAATTATAATTTTTAGTACCATTAAAAATCGGGTCGATACACAGCCAAAATGAAACCTAGATAAGCCACCTCCATTACTCACTGCCTACCACAGTCCCCCTCTCTCAGCACCAGCATTGCCCAACATCCATTTCCAACCCTTCCCCATCACTCAACATTCAAAACTTTCAGTCAACCACCATTTAAACATCAATAACTCAAGCCACTAGGAAGCAAATTTTCTCTACCATCTTTAACTACCACAATCAATGGCCCCCCATTCATCATCTTTGTCTTCACCATCATTTGAAACTACATGCTCAAGTCGACAAATCTACACCATAACCCAACCTAAACTAAGATACAATCTCAACTCTAATCATACCTATTCCAATTGTCAACTAAATCAAACCTATCAACAAATGAATATGTTGAATTATGACTCCTATTTCAAGTCAAATTTGAGAAATAATCTTTTAGTTAAACTCTGTTTATTTGTTTCAATTAAGCTCTGTTTATTTGTTTGAGTCAAACTCTTGTTAGTCTAGATTATTTTATTATTATTTGACCTAGGAATTTAGCCTATAAATAGGTTCTTTTACAACCTTAGAAATATACCAATTAGAGTTTAGAATTTCTAACACTTTTGGAGAATTTAGTGTTTACGTTTTGAGGGTTCTTTATTTTCGTGTTTTCGGGGTTTAGTTTTTATCTCCATCTTTTGTACTTTTCATTCTTTTGCCATTATAGTAAAATTATCTTTGCCCGTGGTTTTTTATCCTCTTTGGAGGGATTTTTCCACGTTAAATTTTTGTGTTCAATTTCTCAATTTATTTCTCTATTTTTATTTGTTCGTTGCTTAATCAGGTCGATCTCCAACAAGTGGCATCAGAGCTAGTTCGATTTTCGCAGATCAACCCGTTCAAAGATGACAACAACAAGATTCACCATTGAGAAGTTCGATAGTGTCACAAATTTAAATCTGTGGCAAGTTCGGATTATGAAAATTCTAGTTCAGACCGGCTTGAAAAAGGTTGTTACCGGGAAAAAGCCCGATAATCTAGATCAATCAGAATAGGAAGAGCTTGATGAAAAGGCCTTGTCTACAATCTAGTTGTGCCTCGTGAATAAGGTATTGCAGGAGGTATTGATGGAGAAGACCTCATCTGTCTTGTGGAAAAGGCTAGAAACTCTTTATGCGACTAAGTCTTTGACTAACCGTTTAGTGCTGAAACAACGTCTATTTACGTTTCGCATGAACGAAGGTGAGCTTCTTAGAGATCACATCAGTCAATTCATTACTCTTTTGAATGATTTAAATAATATTGAGGTTCAGATTGACGATGAGGATCAGACTATGCTATTATTGTTCTCTTTAGCCCCTTCATACAAGTCTTTTAGGAAGATCTTGATTTATGGTAGAGACAAAATCTCGTTCGAGGATGTGAAGGGTCATTTGTTGAACAAAGACAAACTCGACAATGAGTTTGGTTTAGATAGCAAGGCAGATAAGCAAGCTTCTATTTTGGTAGCATCAAAGAAGCGAGACAAAATGTGTCACTATTGTAAGAAATTAGGTCACATCAAAGTAGATTGTTATAAACTGCGAAATAAAAGGGTTGTTGAGAGTAACGAAGAAGATTTAGCTGGTGCTAATTTGGCCAACAAAAGTGGTGATGATTTCTTGTTAGTGTCAACGAGCGAAAGCTTCGAGCTTACTTCTAAGTGGATCCTAGATTCAGGATGTCTTTTCACATGTGTCCCAACAGAGAATGGTTCTCCACATACAGTTCGGCTGAGGTGGAGTTGTGCACATGGGAAACGATTCATCTAGTAAGGTAATCGGTATTGGTACTGTTAAAATTAGGATGCACGATGGTATGATTAGGACACTATTAGATGTCAAGTATGTACCTGATTTACGAAAGAATCTCATCTCCTTAAGTATTTGATTCAAAAGGTTGCAAAATCAACATTGAGTCGAGCGGCATTAAGGTCTCTCGTAGGGCTCTCGTTTTGTTAAAAGGTAAAAAGACCGGCAGTCTTTTTATTCTGGAAGGTTTTACAGTGACCGGTGAAATCAGACGTCCCTCATCTGTTACGGAGTTGAAGTCAACTCGTTTGGAGCGGAGACAACTTGGTCATAGGAGGGAAAAATGTATGACTGTTTCGTTAAAGAGAGATTCTCTTTTGGATGCAGGTTTTGAAAAGTTAGGGCGCTGTGTCTGTGAAAATTAGACTCGGTTAGTTTTAATTTGATAGTGCACAAGTTGAAGGCTAGAAGACTTTCAGCTTCTAAGCACAGATTCAACTCAGTTAATTCCCTGCATAGTTCAAGATAGGCTCGTGGTGGGTTTTGGCAAAGATGACATTGAGGAAATACGAGTCAAGGTGGAGATTTGTTGAATTATGACTCCTATTTCAAGTCAAATTTGAGAAATAATATTTTAGTTAAACTCTGTTTATTTGTTTCAATTAAGCTCTATTTATTTGTTTGAGTCAAACTCTTGTTAGTCTAGATTATTTTATTATTTGACCTAAGAATTTAGCCTATAAATAGGCTCTTTTACAACCTTAGAAATATACCTATTAGAGTTTAAAGCTCCAAATACTTTTAGAGAATTTAGTGTTTACGTTTTAAGAGTTTTTTATTTTCAAGTTTTTGGGGTTTAATTTTTATCTTCATTTTTGGTACTCTTCATTCTTTTATCATTATAGTAAAATTATCTTTGCTTGTGGTTTTTTATCCTCTTCGAAGGGATTTTTCCACGTTAAATTTGTGTGTTCAATTTCTCAATTTATTATGCTATTTTTACTTGTTCGTTGCTTAATCGAGTCGATCCCTAACAAGATACCCACAAACAACAAAGAAGCAACAACAAATAATCAAACCCACATCAAATAGATAATTATTTGAGCCATCTAGGGGTTTTAAACCAACAATGAAACAACTTTTAAACCATCAAGTTTAATTACAAAATAGACTCCTTTAAACCAACTTTTAGACCATCCTAAGGACATCTGAATAGAATAAAAGAAAGAATAGGAGAGGAGAAGAGAGTAAACGAAATGACCAGTGCTGGAATCATTTTGTGTGGAAGTTGGTCCAATAATGGTGAGAAGAACTATTTCTATTCAAGCTTTTAAAGAGATAGTTGAGATTTTTCTTGGAAAGGAGTGAAAACCAAATTGAGAAATAGAGAGAGGAGAATGAGAATAAGAATTGGTGGTGGCTTTTGACGGAGAATACCATCGGAAGTGACTATGGTGGCGTGGTTAAAATGTGACTAAAGGTGGGTTTGGATTGACGATGATGCTGTGTTTATTTTTTATTTTTCGTTACAGTATCATTATAATATTTAATCTTATTGTTATGATTGAGGAGAGAAAGATGTAGTTTTTTGGGTAAACCACATCAGATGCCATTAAATTTTGGTTAATTTTTCATTTTTACCACCAAACTTTTGAATCTTACAAAGATGCCACTAACATTTTTGAGTTATTACAAAAATGCCGCTCAATTGTTTATTGGTAATGAAAATATGGCGTGGCTTTCCACTCTTTTTAATACAAAAAATATTTCCTTTCTTTTTCTTAATATTAAATTATTTATTTCCTTTTTCTATTTCCCTTATTTTTCCCTCTCTTTTCCATTTCTTCCTCTTCTTTTCTTTTCATCTAAATTCCTTTCTCCAACAAACCTTAGCCGCCACTGATTCCACTACTGCTGGTGGCTTTCCTCGAACACCAAACACAGCCACAATCACCGAAAAGGAAATAATGAGAGGAAAAAAAAAAGGGAAATAGAGAAAAAATAAGGAAAAAAGAAGGAAATAATTTAATATTAGAAAAAGAAAGTAATAAATTTTTTTTAATAAAAGAGGGCAAAGCCACGTTATATTTTCGTTAGCAATAAACGATCGAGTGGTATTTCTGTAATACCTTAGAAACGTTTGTGACATTTTTGTAAATTTTAAAAGTTAAGTGGTAACATAAAAATTGACCAAAGTTTAGTGTTATTTGGTGTAGTTTATTTTTATTTTTTTTAGAAATTGATAAGAAGAAAAGAAAGAAAAAAGTAAGGAAATAAGAAAAAAAAAAGAAAAGATTAAAAAAAAACATGAATTATGTCTAACTAAAATATTATAAAAAGGATAATATTGGTAATCAAAATGTAACAAATTAGAATTAAATGATGAAAACATAAAACTTACCGAACAACAATGACTATTTTGTAGTTTAACCATAAAAAATTGTCTTAAATTATATGAGAAAAACCCCCTTTACCGTAAATGCCGGGTGGGGAAAAGAAATAAGTTTCGCCTTCTTTCTCATTTTCCAACCTTAGGAGACAGAAAGGAAGAAAAAACGACTTCCTCCCTGGAAATCTTAAACTCCTCGTTTCAAAGCTCTTAACTACAAATATTCTATTAATATCAACGAGGTGTTTAAGTTATTTTGTTCAATCTGTTTATGTTCTTTTAGTTTCTTGTTAGATTTGTTTTTCTGTTTTGGATTTTAGGTTAAGAAACAGGAATTGTTTTATAAATCAATTGAAAAAGAAACGGAAAGATAGAATTAATGGATGGAATAATGAATAAGATAAGGAATTTAGATGCGTACCCTAAGATAAACGAGGATTTCTACAGCCGTACGCTTTCCGGTGGCGTTATCACCGTTGTCTCCTCTGTTGTTATGTTCTTGCTCTTCTTCTCCGAGCTCCGTAAGTTACTTTTTCTCTACTCAATTATTTCGATCTGATTTCTTTTTTTCTTTATCTATCATGGAATTGAATTGTTTGAAATTTATTAGGCGTTTTTAGATTTGAATCGAGAGGGTGACTCAGGTCTATTAATGAATTAGTAACTTAAAAATAAGGAATTAGTAGGGAAATCGTTAATGATTTTAGTAAAGAGGGGTAGTTTTCAATGACTGTTTGCGAATTGATATGATTTAAAATGAATGGCAACGATAGCTTTCAGCTGCTGTCATATGCAAGCCGAGCTTCATTTATATATTTGCATCCATTTTTGACAAAATTTGTTTGGCTTCTATGGTGTACAATTCTTATGGGATTGTTTATGAATACGGAGAGATTTGTATTTTGTTCTTGAACATATTGCAGTAGTATGGTTGACGAGTTGGTAAAGATGGCCTTTCCATTGTGGATTGAACAACTGAATCCATTTATGAAGTCATTTAACTTGATCATGTTTTGCTTGCAAGTAACCACCCACATTCTTTGTGATTTTAGTGCAAAACACTTTGCAGGCTTTTTTCTAGAGCTAGTAGTGTGTATTTTCAGACATTTCAAGTGAAGCCATACTGTAAACAAGTCATGTTAATGATAACAATGAGATTTCAAATATGTTCCGGACTTCATTCAAGGAAATTTGTATTTGTTGATACACTTGCATCTTCATTGCTCAATCATGATCCTTGTGCTAGTGTCGAGTTTCTTTGAAATTTGAACATGGTTATTAAGATCTTTATTGATGGATGATGTTCTTGTTTATATGCTTTATATTTGATACTTTAACCTTAAACCTGGTTTCTCTTTAGTGTCTGCTTTATCAGTTTTCTTCAGTTCTGTTAACTCCTAACATCTTTCGTGTGGGATATGGTTGGGGTGAGTTGCCCTGTTTGGGGGGTAGGGTGGGGGGAGGCAGTTTATTTTTGTATTATTCATAATCTAAGTTAGATGTTCTGTTTCCATGAACATTTTTGTTTTTGCCTGTCTTGGTTGCAGAATTATATCTTCATGCTGTAACTGAAACAAAACTCGTGGTTGACACTTCAAGAGGGGAAACTCTACGCATCAATGTATTATCATCTTCTAATCCAACTTTAATTTAAGTTTTCCCTTTTAGCTTTTTCCCTATGACTTGCATAAAATTTTCTTAAGATTCTTCTTGCTTTTGCAAGATTTCCTAAAGATAATTCCATTGTCATTTTTCATTTTTCATGTTTTACTGTATACTGTTTCTATATTGTCTGCATCAGCATATTCTGTGCCATCAGAATTAATATTCCATTATATCACACATTTGTAGTGTTTCTTCAGTTTTATTCATAGCACTGCTGTGGATCCTCTGTAATTTTCATATGTAATTTATTGATGATCCTTTAGATTTGAAAAATGCAGTTTGATGTTACATTTCCTGCTCTTGCATGCTCAATCGTTAGCGTTGATGCAATGGATATAAGTGGAGAGCAACACCTTGATGTGGTATGTATTGCGATGAATTATGCTTTTTAATTCTATATTGATTAGTTTTCCTCCCACATCAAGTATCGTAAAGGGAATTTTCTACTTCTCTCTCTCTCTCTCTCTTCATGGGCACATAGAAATGTTTATGTATGCAAATAAACGAACTTATGTGCATGCACACAGAACTTATTTTTTCTGCGCTTGCTGCTAAAATTGTCCAGTTGTTTCTGTTAAACATTTATTTTTATAAATTTGCAGAGACATGACATAATCAAGAAACGGTTAGATGCACATGGCAATGTTATAGAAGCGAGACCAGATGGAATTGGTGCCCCCAAGGTTTGATATATGGCGATATTGCCTGAAGCTGATTCCTCAGTTGCATTTTTTCTCTCAAAGGATCTGAGGGACCACACATTCAGCTCTTTTTGTTTTGCGTATGCCTTTCTTTCTGCTCATAATTATTCCACTTCATACAGATTGAAAAGCCTTTACAGAGGCATGGTGGCAGACTTGAGCACAATGAGACATATTGTGGTTCATGTTATGGTGCAGAAGCGGTATGTTTTATCTATAGTTTGTTGTGATATAAATCAATTCGCTGGATGCGTGTTTTTCCTGAATATGAAGGATCTTTGACTTGTTTTATGGGTCCCATCCCAATCCCTTATTTTCTTGATCCTAATAGAATTTTCATTCTGTCATCATTTGCCTAAAATATAATACATCCATTTGATTTATTGGCACCTTTATTCTTTTTTCAATTGGCAATTTCCTTAATTTCTTTTGATTTGGTTGTGTTTTATTCTGGAGTTGAAGAGGCAGTTAATGTGGCCAGTATTTAGGTAGTGAATGATCATTGAAATCAGTCCAGTTATAAGAAGTACTATCTTCCTGCTACAGGTATGATGTACTTTTCCTTTTTCAGCATTCTTTTTCCTTTTGATCTTGCAGGCTGATGATGATTGTTGCAACTCCTGTGAGGATGTTCGTGAGGCATACAGAAAGAAAGGTTGGGCGTTGTCGAACCCAGATTTGATTGACCAGGTCTGTCTGCAAAAGAGCTTAGGCTATCAGATTTTTTAAGCAACTTTAATTGGAATAACACACACATTGGCAGATATGCTGGGATGGAAAATGTTATGTTTGCCTTTAGTATCAATAGTCTTGCTTGTAATTAATTGCTCTTGTTTCCATAAGAATGCCTATTTTCCCTTCCCTAGAATTCCTATCGAGTACTGACCAGTTCCAGATCGAACTCCCACAGAGGCTTAATTTGAATGCCAACTATGAAGGTGGAAAGGGAATTGTTATTTGTCTAATAATTAGGTAATTAACATGGGACTTGCTTGCACTCTTCTTGGTGCATTAAAAAACTTGATTCCTTTTATTTCTCAATAATCTTAATGTAAATATTTATATCATCTTATATCAGGGCAACTATCAATGCTGTCTTTGTTGCATAAAAATTGAAACTTTTAGTTGTTGTTTTTGATAGTTGATACTCGTGAAAGATATACAAGTTTGTCTGAGCTAATATCCCAACGGGTAACAGTGTATTATTGTCTGTGTAGTAGTAGTTTTTGCTTTCTGGTCGGCCTATCTAAAGATTTTGTTTGTTCCCCTCTTCAATACTGGTCTTTAACCCAGTTGGCATACATGACTTAAGCTTATGCTTTGATTTATGCTTGCTTGTTTCTGTTCAGTGCAAGAGAGAGGGTTTTCTTCAGAAGATTAAGGATGAAGAAGGTGAGGGGTGTAATATATATGGCTTTTTAGAAGTTAATAAGGTGGCGGGGAACTTTCATTTTGCACCTGGGAAAAGCTTTCAGCAATCGAATGTTCATGTACATGACTTGCTCGCTTTTCAAAAGGACAGTTTTAATGTAAGATGCAGCCTTGCTGTTTTCATTCTTTGCGTACATTAGCATGTGTCGTCTGATGTTATTGCGCTTCATGAATTCTTGATACAGCTAAGTCACAAGATCAATAGATTAGCTTTCGGAGATTACTTCCCCGGGGTCGTGAATCCTCTTGATAGGTACTTGCTAACTTTTGCTTAATCGTTTTACCTTGGCCATGTAGAAGAGAGACATGTTGGCATATTTTACATGTTATCTCGTCCTTGTTCGTTTTTGTTTCTAAAATTCAGTGTTCATTGGACTCAAGAACAGCCAAGTGGGATGTACCAGTACTTTCTCAAGGTTAGTTTTCTGTGTGAATTGATTTTTACTCCTTTATTATCATATTCTCCAATAACTATCAAGAGTTAACACACCTATCTAGTAATCGGAGACAGAATATTCCTCCTGGATCTAGACTATTTGCCTTCTGGTAACCCTTTTCATTCCATTAGCATTTAGTGTTTGCAGCAGGTGACACTTCCACTCCTAATTGTGCATATATAAATGTTATATCATATCAAAGTTCAAAACCTAATTTCAAAAAAACTTTGACAATATTGATAAAGTTCACATATTCTGCCCTTCATTGAACTTTATAAATGGCACAGAATGTTATAAGTCTGTATGATTAGCTTAATTGTTCTAAACTAATGAATGTTATCAAATTTATTAAGGGGAAAATTCCAATTTCAAAATGATACCAGCAAACAGATCAATAAAACTAAAACAGAGAACCTACTGAGAATATGGTTTGCTACAGTTGAAACTTTTGTGCAAATATAAACCTCAATACCGCAGCTTTCATCTTCTATGAAAGCAAGAGAGAATAACACGTTCAAGAAAACCAAGTACCATGTATTATGAATTCAAGAAAACTGAATACCATGCATTCAGACTAACTTTCTAATTTGATGGCATACATTCATATCTTCAGGGGCATGGATTCTTGTTTTTTATCTCTCATGCATGTAGCTTATAATGTTCCTCAATGAGCTTCAAATAGAAAATGGTTTCTTAGTTTTAATGGTTTTCAATATATTCTCTATCTTGTAGGTTGTACCTACCGTGTACACAGATGTGAGTGGGCACACTATCCAGTCAAATCAGGTGGGGTTAAAACTTGCAAAATTTTTCGATTTTTATCTAGTGTTTCATTTAGTCAAAATGATTAATGCATGAAAGATTGCTTTTGACAGTTTTCTGTAACGGAGCATTTTAAGGGTGCAGAAGTAGGCCGGCTTCAATCCCTCCCTGGAGTTTTCTTCTTTTATGACCTTTCTCCTATCAAGGTTGGTTGCTCCCGTGCTTTTGTTTTTAGGCAATATCTTTGACTGAATAAACATTTTACGTCTTAGAGATGCCACATCACTTTCAAGGTTCAGTTTAGTTATTTATTTTTATATATACGAGGGAGCCGAAGGGGTCAAGTATTAGACATGAGTTCTCTTAAAGAATAGTTATAAATGCTAGCCTGAGTCCAAGACTATTTTTCAAATTGTTCTACTTGATTCCTGCTATTTCTCTGAGCTTATTTTGAATTTCATTTTTTAGGTGACTTTCACAGAGCAGCATGTCTCGTTCTTGCACTTTCTAACAAATGTTTGTGCTATAGTTGGAGGTAATTTTCCCCCCAGCATTCTGTTTATTTCATAAATTAATAGCAGTACCCAAGATCTCCCAGATCTGGCTTCTAAAATCTTGAAGTTACATCACAAGTTTAAATTCTCATCCCTTCCCACAACTTTTTTTTTTTATATATAAAAAAAGAATGAGAAGTGTAAGTTCATGTTTATGTTGTTTGGTAGTTCCTTGACCATCTTTCCGTAACTGAATGAACAAACTATGCCTGAAGATTTTCTATTTTGCGGATAAAAAACAGATGATATCTTGGCAAGGTTTTAATAGGCTTTATTAGATTCTAGCAATTTATTCTGGGTTTAATTCAACAAAAGCTTTGAGTCCAAGAATATGGCCTCGTTAATCGATTTTAACTCATAGATGTGCCCTTGATTGAATTGGAGTTCCTGATGAGCTGTTCAAAATTTTTTTTTTCTATTCAGGTGTTTTTACTGTTTCGGGAATATTAGACTCTTTTATATACCATGGTCAAAAAGCAATCAAGAAGAAGATGGAAATTGGTAAATTCAGTTGAAGATTGAGGCTGCTGCTTCATGTTCCAGTAAGAGATGCTTGGGGAAAAATCAAACTAAGCAAGAAGACCACGCAGCAATGTACCGTACGTATTCCTGTTCAGTCAGATTTCTTGGTAATCATGAATATGGTTGAATTGGAATGATTTCGTAGTTCATTTACAAGTCTTAGTTGTCTTTGAGACTGACCGAAATCAACAGAGTCCAAGCTTGAGTTTGAATTTATCTACTCCTTTATTATGCGTTACTCAAATGGTATGAATTGTATCTTTTAACAAGAATTAGAAAAGAAATGGAAGTGATTTTTGTTTAAGAGGAAATGATAAAATATCTAATAATCTAAAATTCATTGAATTGTAGCTTATAATAAAGTTCAACCGTTATATATTATATTGTAATTCTCTTATCATTTTCATATACCGAATATGGTTTTATGAGGTAACTGAAATAAAGTCTGATTATTAATACTCTACAATTTGTTTGAAAAAAAAAACATTTATGCTAAATTATTGACTTTTTATAAGTTTGTGTTTTCGCGGTTTGGGTTGGAGTATTTCTTCAATCTGGATTTTGAACAAGTTCTTTTGTAATTTTAATTTAATGTTACTTGTATTTATTATTTAATAAATAAAAAGGTATTTAAATTTAATTATAAATTCATGTAAATATGTTGATACAAGGAGGAATAGGTGAGGTGATGAGGAGTAGAGAGTTGTCTGATAAAGTGGCTAGATTAGGAGATACCAGGAGGGGAGGATGGAGTTTGAAGTGAGGTGATGGTAGAGGAGGTTTAAGTTTCTTGCCTCCAGCCTTGGGCTTTTGGTCCTTCTAGCTTTACATACAAATCATCTCTCGTATTGAGGTGTCACATGTTGAGTCATTATTAGTGAGTTAGGGATAGGTCGCCAAGTAATTTAGTGCCATAAGTCTAAATAGAGTTGCATTATGACGTGTCTTAGATCATTTTAAATGATAGTTGAACTTTAAAGTAACGATTAACGAGTGAATCTACTTGTTAAGCAAATTATAAGTCGAAATGATTTTTACGAGGATTCTTTTGAAGGGTTTACACATACTGTTCATGGGGGTTTGCTCGTATTGCTCACAAACTTGGCGAGCTATCATATGTTTTTTTTAATAAAATATTTACTTACACTTGTAATCTTCAACTTTTAAATTGAAGAAAAAATGCATTTAAAATGCATTCGAACTCATGTTTTTTAAAATTAAAGTTCAATTAATTTTTTTATTTTAACATTTGCTGAACAAAATGATTGGTGGTCTAAGAATGAACGGGATAAAAACAAATTTGAATTAAAAAGGAATAGAAAGGGTTTAGCAGGGTTAATTCTTATTGAAGGGTACAAATGTAGAAAGCCAAGAAAGCATTTAATTGGAGTTTGAAAGATGGGTTGATATTGGTCCCAATTGTGCACTAATGTAGACGATGTACGTACGCTAATGGGGTCCAGATGTTCAACACATAACCAAGGAAAGCGACCACATGCCATGACTACTTCCCTCATGACAGCCAACGACCACCAATACAAGGAATTTAAAGAACAAAAATAAATCACAAACCAGTCGCCTGTCGGTGCAAACAACCGTTAAAAATTGGATAGAGTTTATGATTCTGAGGGATTCCATTCGAGTTTAAAGTTTCAATGAGTTTATTTAACTGAAGTTGTTTATCTATTTAAAAATAAGTTTAAAATTTTTTCTACTTAATTTTAATTTTGATTATTCATATTTGAATTTATTTTATAAATATTCCATAAGTTGACTTAATATAATTTATTTCATCCATTTTTAGTCTCATTTACATATTAATGTGTGGGTTTATCTTTAAATTTATTTTAATGTTATAACTAATTTCTAATTAAGAATTTAGGGAATACATTACGAATTTCGAGTTTGATTTAGTGAAGAGTTTGAACTCCAACTCAATTAGAATAAGTTTAAATCATTCCATCATGCAAACTGAACAATAATTTAACCAAAAATTCGTACCCTTTACTTCGCCGTTCATGTTAACCAATCAAATAAAAAGGGCCCAAAACACAACCTTTAAACTAAAAGCCGTCCCTACATGGGAGACGTTCACACCAGAAAAGTTCAGTGTTATCTAAAAACCCCATTCCTAAATATCGAATGCAAGGGCAATCAAGTCATTCTCTTGTAACAAATAATTATCACCATCTCAGCACCACTCACTGGACTGTAAGCACTTTTCAGGCAGCTTCACTTTCTCAAACAAGATGCTTTCTTTCGTTTCCTTGCTAAGTTTCACTCTCCTTTTCATCCATGGCGGATCAACCCAACCGCCATTTGCATGTGATTCATCCAACCCAGAAACCAAAAGCTACATCTTTTGCCAAACCGAGTTACCCATAACTCAAAGAGCTAGGGACCTGGTTTCAAGGCTTACATTAGATGAAAAAATCTCTCAACTCGTTAACTCAGCTCCGGCTATCCCACGGCTAGGTGTCCCGGCATACGAGTGGTGGTCGGAGGCCTTACACGGCATTTCCAACGTCGGTCCCGGCGTTAAGTTCGACGGTACCATTAAAGCCGCTACTAGCTTCCCTCAAGTCATCCTCACCGCTGCTTCTTTTGATCCGTATCAATGGTACCGCATTGGCCAAGTAAGTTGGCCGTTTCTCTGGGTTATTTTTTTTCTTCCCAATTTTTTTTTAATGATGGTGACGTTAAAATAGGCGATTGGAAGAGAAGCGAGAGCTATGTATAATGCAGGGGAGGCAAATGGGATGACATTTTGGGCACCAAATATTAACATATTTAGGGACCCAAGATGGGGAAGAGGGCAAGAAACACCAGGGGAAGATCCGTTTGTGGTTGGGAAATATGCTGTGTCGTATGTGAGAGGGGTTCAAGGAGATACTTTTCAAGGCGGGAAACTCCATGGACACCTTCAAGCTTCAGCTTGTTGTAAGCATTTTACAGCTTATGATTTGGATAATTGGAAGGGTACGAACCGGTTTGTCTTTGATGCTCGTGTAAGTGTTACCCATTGTTCCCTTTTATTTTCCCATGCAAAGAGTAGTTCTAGTTTTAGATTTGGTATGAATTTTCTGTAGTATTTGATAAGAAAATTACAACATTTCTGGGTTTTTTTATCTTTAATTTATGGCCATTGTTTAATAATCATTTTTCCTTCCCAAAGAAGTCAAGGAAAAAAAAAAGTAGAAAATAAAAAAGAAAAGCTTTCAAGCCACTGTAGCATTAATTATCATCTTGGAATTTGATTCTATGTTGTTTGTTCTTATTCTTTGGGTAAATTTCGTTCATTAAAAGATTTTTTTTTAAAAAAAAATCTAAACAAAATGAGAATCAAGTTCGAATATGATTATTTATCTTTTTATTCAATATCTTAATATGTGAAATAATTTGAAAAAAAAAAAAAAACATAAGTAGATATACCTGGTTGGATGACAAACATGTGAAGCAAGTTGGTGAAGATGCTGTCGTTAGTCTTACTTTAGTAAAAAGCTACTTTATTGATCTTTAATGTCAACAACCATATCAAGTAGAACAGTAAATTTTTAACTTTTTTGGTTTTGGAATTTGGATTTATTTGTAGGTAACGGTGCAAGATTTAGCCGACACATACCAACCGCCATTCGAGAAGTGCTTACGAGATGGGCGAGCCAGTGGAGTCATGTGTGCTTACAATAGAGTTAATGGCGTCCCAAGCTGCGCTGATTCCAGTCTCTTGTTCAAGACTGTGAGAGGCGAATGGGATTTCAAAGGGTAATATTTTTCATTTCATTAACTCAATGAAGAGTCGGGCACAACATAGATCAACAACTCAATGATAAATTATACACTGGTTGAAAATTCTGATTCAGGTATGTCACATCGGACTGTGATGCGGTTGCAATCATCCATAACGATCAAGGATACGCCAAAGCACCCGAAGATGCTGTTGTTGATGTTCTCAAGGCTGGTATGCACATCCTCACCCCTTGTAATCTTGTTGTACGAAGCTCCTATTTTTTATTTTATTTAAAGTACCATGTGACCATCGCATATTCATATACGGATATCGGAATATGATCTTTTAAAGGCATTTCAAATGTACATAAATGCGTTAGACACATGTTTATATGCGAAATTTGCACCCGAGTCCAAATAACATAAGCAACGTGTGTGTGCGTTTCTGCATACTTTTATTATCTTCATCTCATTGTTACGTTATATCTGCATACTCATGTTTGGGTATACGACAGATACGGGTGTCAAACACGAGTGTTCAAGAAAAGTGAAGCATTTAAGTAAAATATGGAATTTCTTCTAGGGAAAAAAATGTAGGCCTAGGATTTTAAGTAAGAGAAAATAAAAAATTTGATAATTCATATTTGATCATTTCTGTGAAAAGCATCATGAAAAGAACATAAATGATGATGCATTTCATATGTAATTTCTGCAATCTAAATGGTTTTTGTTTCTATAAGGTGAGTTATAATGTCAGCAAATTCGATTTTACCTTACGAATAAATGTCCTCATGTTTTTGTTTGATGAATATTTACAGGAATGGATCTCAACTGTGGATCCTATTTGCAGAATTATACCAAATCTGCGGTGCTGCAGAAAAAACTACCAGAATCTCAAGTAGACCGAGCTCTCCATAATCTGTTTGCTGTTAGAATGAGATTAGGCCTTTTCAACGGAAATCCAGTGCCAAATCCTTTTGGAAATATTGGAATGGACCAAATCTGCTCCCCCGAGCACCAGATTCTAGCACTTGAAGCTGCTCGTAATGGCATTGTCCTTTTAAAGAATGATGCTAAACTCCTTCCACTTCCAAAATCTACCATGTCACTTGCTGTAATAGGTCCAAATGCCAATTCGCCACAAACACTGATAGGAAACTATGCAGGCCCTCCATGCAAGTCTGTTACTCCTTTGCAAGCTTTGGAGAGCTACGTTAAGAACACTGTGTACCAATCCGGTTGTGATACGGTTTCCTGTTCTACTGGTGCAATTGACAAAGCTGTCGATGTTGCAAAACGGGCAGATTATGTAGTGTTGATAATGGGATTAGATCAAACTGAAGAAAAAGAGGCGCTCGATCGGGTTGATTTGTTTCTTCCCGGGAGGCAAGAGGAACTCATTGTCAGCGTTGCGAAAGCTGCAAAGAGACCAGTTGTTTTAGTGCTTCTTTCCGGAGGTCCGATTGATATATCTTTCGCTAAGGATGATCTGAGAATCGGTGGCATTTTTTGGGCTGGTTATCCAGGAGAAGGCGGAAGTAATGCACTTTCGGAAGTAATCTTCGGTGATCACAATCCAGGTAACAATCTGTTGATACCGTCTATTGCCAATAAAATGTTATATGATCAATGATGATTCACTACATATTGTCATGCAGGAGGGAGATTACCCGTAACTTGGTATCCACAAGATTTCACCAAAGTACCAATGACAGACATGAGGATGAGACCCGAATCGTCAGACTATCCCGGACGCACATACAGATTCTATAAAGGAGACACGGTTTTTGAATTCGGTTATGGCCTTAGTTACTCAAAGTATTCGTATTCGTTCACCCGTGTGTCCCAAAACAATCTTTATTTGAACCATTCTTCGAGTTTACACACGAAGGAGACCTCTGATTCTGTACGATACGTGCTAGTTTCGGAAGTAGGTGCTGAAATCTGTGATGAAAGGAAGATTACAGTCCATGTCGGAGTGAAAAATAACGGGGAGTTGGCAGGTAAGCATCCGGTATTGTTGTATGTGAGGCATGGAAACCATGGAAATGGGAGGCCAAAGAAACAATTGATTGGATTTCAAAGTGTGATATTAAGTGGAGGGGAAATGGGTGAAATTCAGTTTGAAGTTAGCCCTTGTGAGCATTTAAGTAGGGCTAATGAATATGGTTTAATGGTAATGGAAGAAGGACGGCATTTCTTGG
This sequence comes from Kokia cookei, assembly GCA_039519145.1. NCBI lineage: Eukaryota > Viridiplantae > Streptophyta > Magnoliopsida > Malvales > Malvaceae > Kokia > Kokia cookei. Next base: position 21,853,610 of record CM076902.1, read on the forward strand.
TTGTAGGAGATGACAAGCATCCCATCACCATTATAATTTGACTCGTGTCCGACATGGATATGTTCGGTTTTTCTCTTCTTTTCTTTTTGCTGTTGGTCTGCGAATGTGGAGGATTATAGTCCTCAATTCATATCCGGATTTGCATCAAACACGAGTACTTCATAAGAAGTGAAAGAAAATGAATAGTCGGACTTTGAAGCTAAGCTATAAATTTCTACCATGTGTATTTCAGGAATAAACTATGTTCATTTTTATTCTACTTTCTAGCCCGTAAAATATGTAATGAGGTTCGGGTGCATGTCCCAGTAAGAATAAATGGCATAATTTTAAATTTAATCTTTAATTGTTTATGTTTTTTTAATTAAAATTACTTATTTTTTAACGAATATGTCAACTGAATTTTCCTTCTTGAGGGTAAGAACTTTCATTAACGAAATCAACTAAGAAAAACAAACATAACAATAATGTTCCAACAAGCAACTAATCGAAATACATATCTCAAGTCAACAGGCTCACTCAATGCATCCTATTCTAATTTTCTTAGAGGCATTAGAATTATTAATTGGTAGCCAAGGAGAATCATCCCAACTAAAACAAGATGCTGCTGATAAAAGCTGCCTTAGAGAGATTAATTTTTAACACTTCTGTATGATAGTCATACTGACATGACATTACTTATTTTATATGTTACGTCAATAAATAATTTATAATTTTTTAAAAAAATTCATAAAAATAGAAAAAATAACATACACGTGGATTGTAATACAAGTTGTCAATGTTTAAAAATTTAATGTTTTAGCTAGTATTTTCATTAAAAAATAACAATTTAATCTTTTGTAAGAGTGATGGTCAAATTCAACTATTTTTTAGTTGCGGTAAGATTTAGCTAAAAAAAAAGTCAAATTGACAAAATATATAAATGTTGGAGGGCTAAATTTAATATTATTTATATCTTTATTTATTTAAACATTTTCATATAATTTATTATATTTAAGTTGAGATATATCTTGTTATGGTACTTACTATTACCGACTCATAACCCGATTGGATCTGGATCGAGTTCTACACAATTCGCACTTCAAGTTCGTGCGATACTATGAGTTCGCGTGCAAAGCACTTGCACCCTCCCATGAGATCGCACGATGTCGATTCACATGCCATCACATAAGTGAATCCATATTACATGGAACCTATCTATATATAACTTCACATCTAAAAACAATAATCATATCATATAAATACATAAATTCACTATCTAAAAAACACACAAAAACACTCTATATATCTCAAATATTAGTATGTGTGAATCCAAACATTACTTTAATAGCAGTATAAAGATCCAATAATTTCGGATTATCAATAGTGTATAAATGGAATTGAGATAAGTGGATGCTCAAACCCTTTTTATCTCATCCTAGGTTTCAATCTATTTTTATCTGTTTGACTGAATCTTATCGTCTTTTTAAAAAATAATTTTTCCAACTATTCTTAATAAGAAAATTTGTTTGTTGATATTATTGTGATCCGTTTGGTATGACAATTTGTGAGAATTTGGATTTTTTTTGGAGCTGTGTGAATTTGGATTTTAAAATGTATATGATATTTAAATTCAACAAATTTCAGAAAATTATTAATTAGAAAAAAAGAGAGGAGGGAATGATTCCTGAGTTATCCAAATTTATTAATTTTTAAAAGAAAAAAGAAATCTCGAGTTTGGCATTGTAATTATTAATTCAAATTTAAATTTTAGCAGCTCAAATTATTATATAAATCGAATTTTTATATATATATATTGATGTTATTTATATCAGTTTTACGGTTCATGTTCGAAGTGCGTGGCTGTCCCTCCAAACAATATCATCTCCCAAAAATATTTTAATCCTTGATTCCATTATTTCAAAAGTGTAATAAAAAATTTAATATATTATTTTTAATTATATTAAAAATCTTAATTTGAATATAAATATAAATAATTAAAACTGAACACAAGATTTATATTCATTTTATTAAGTAAACAAATATAATTAAATAAATTCCAACAGTTCGTTTTTATTTTAAATCAGATTCAATAATAAATTTAACCCCCCCCCCCCCCCCACCAATTTCTGGTTTAAATCGAAATTTAGGATAAATCCGAACTCCTTATCATTAAATTCCTCCGATTGTGAATTTGCCCCTGTGATTGATGACGTGGCATCCCGTGGACCCCACACAATTTAATGAAAGCACGAAAGCACAGGATTCTTTCCCTGTGAGTGTTTATACACACGAATCAAACCCACACCGGTAAATCACCAAACCCTCTCTTATTCTCTAATTCACAACGTTACCCCTATTTCGTTACCCTTCGGATCCCTTATTCGCCCTTTCTATTAAAGGGTTTTCTCGTAAATTCATTTTCATTTGAAGGATAAAATACAATAAATAAAAATAAGAAAAAAAGATGGTTGGATTTATTAATGAAAAAATGACGTGGAAATAATTAAACGGTGACGGAGAAAAAACCGGCCGGTAAGATTGGGCTCATTATTTCCTATATAAGCCCGTTTTCTCTCTTCACAATTCGCACATTTAATGGAAACTAGAGAAAGATCCTCTTATTTTTCCTCTAATTTTATAACCTAATTTCTCTCCTTTTTTTTCAATCCTGGCTCGGTACTTCTGCAGTTCTTGAAGAGGTAAAAGAGAAAAAAAAAAGAGATAATTAAAATAATTAAATAAATGGGAAATTCTCTCTCAACTGAATTTCTTTTGTTTTTTTCTTTCTTTTTTGAATTTATATGTTGGAACTTGGAAAAATGCTGGAGGAATGAGATTAGATTTTGAATCGAAGGACAGAGGGTTTGACCTTTTGGATTAACGCATTATTGTTTGACAGTTTTTATGGAAGTAATTTATTTTGATCTGCGAAAGGTTTTAGTTTATGGAATCTGCGGATTTCAAAGAAGGTGAATGACAATGGAGCTAAGTGTATAGATTATGCTCGTTTAAAACCCTAGGATTTGATCTGGGGGCTTATTTTAGGGTTAATCAGTTTAAACTATTATGTGCTTATCAAGATTAAGCTTAGATTAAGTCTAAATTAGGGATCTTATGATTCTAATTAAGTTCCGATTGGATTTCTTTTCAAATTTTCGAGTTAGGATTGAGGGTGAAAAGTTCTTCATTTTTTTAATTGTTCACATTGGATTCAATTAAGTTAAATTATTTGCTTTGTTTGAGTATATTGCATTTAATGCTCCTTCGGAAGTAATCTTGTTGCCATATTGTGGTTGTTTGCGTGAACGATTTTAATTGCGTACTGTTTGGTAGATAGATAATAATCTTAGATTTGTTATGCTTTACTTTTGAAGCTGTTTATTGATTATTAAAGTTGTGTATGTATGTGGAGGTATCAATTTTGGCAAGCTTCTTGTTGTTTGGTTGTTGTTTCATGATAGGAGATACAGCAAGTACATTGCTTTGTTTCTTACAGGATGTGCAAACTTTTGTTGCTTAACTGGATTTGGTTGGTTAAACTGATGAGTTTTTATTATATGTACAGCTTGTTTTCTATGTGGATCGTTTGCTGACAAGAAGACGCTAGTTTACCCTGTTAGATCTTGTTGGAATAATCATATAGCTTGTATGCATTTATATATGAAATGGGCTCACGTGGAAGACTATTATTTGATCTTAATGAACCCCCGGCTGAAGACAATGAGGGGAGCGATCTTGCTTCCTGCTTCCAGCCACAAAATGCACTTCCATCTGCTAATGCCCATACTTCCGACTTATTTGTGACATTAGGAGGTTCTCAGCAAAGAGTTAATAGTGATGGGTTCTCGCATGTGTCCTCTGACTCAGGTTTTCAAACATTGATTCAGCCTAAAGCTTCTCCTTTAACCAAAGTAGATATTGAATTCAAGAGAGCAGAAGACCAGAATTCCAGTTTGGCATCATCTTCTTCAAAGTCAAAATCAAATAACAGCAGGGAGACAAAAGGACATGTAGCAGCTTCCTCTGTTTCAGCTTCTGCAAATGCTCAACCTGCAGAAAGAGAAGAAGGTGAATGGTCTGATGCTGAGGATTCTGCTGATGCATCTGGAAATAATAGTATACATGAAGAGGTTAAAGCTTCACAGAAGCGAGCTATTAATGAAGTGATGGATCATTCTTGTGCTTCAGGCATGATTATTCAAACTGTTGAAAATCATTCTCCATTAAAGCTGGACCAGTTTCTAAATGATCAGATGGGCAACAGTAGCCAAAATTCAGAAGGCAATGGAAAAGGTGATATACCCATTGATAGTCAGGAAGAACCTGGCTTAGTGTCTAAACAAAGAGAAGTTAAAGGTATTGAAGCTAGTCATGCACTTAGGTGTGCGAATAATCTAGGGAAGAGGAAGATAGATCAACAGAAAGAAGCAATGCTGGGAAAGAAACGGAATAGAAAGACAATGTTTCTTAATTTGGAAGATATCAAACAAGCTGGCCCTATAAAAACTTCTACTCCAAGAAAGCAAAACATTCCAATGCCAGTTGTTATTCGCACTGTGAAAGAATATCACATTGATGAACGAATTGGAGAAAAGCAAGGTCTGTCAATAAATGAGGATCAGAAGCAAGTTGATGTACCATGTAATGAAGGAAGCAATACTGCAGTAGAGTCATGTGATCCTAAATCTGAATGTAATGGTGATATCAATTCTGGACTACTTGCTAGGCCTAGGAGGTTAAATTGTTGCTCTGATCTTTCTCATCTACCAACCATTCCCAAACAGAGTTCTTGGAAGCAACCTATAGATTCAAGGCAACGTAAGAATTCACAGTTTACTAATAGGAAACCAACTCCAATCAACCAAAGCGCTATGGACACAAAGATGGTAAACAAGAAACATCTTCCTTCTAAAAAGATAACTGCCACTACTACCTCTTATCATGACACATCTGTTGAACGATTTATAAGAGAGGTGACGAATGAAAAGTTTTGGCACCACCCAGGTAATAATATATGTGTGTGTCTGCATGTGTGCCTTTTTTTGCGGATTTACAGATAGCTGTTGAATGCTTTTAGAATTCCTTAATCTAAATATTCTTGTTCTCTTTTCAAGGTATTGTTTCCACTGATTTATTTGCAATATCTGTTAGCAATAGTTCTCTTGATCTGGTTATTTATGAGAATTTCCATTGTAGAAACAATTAACGTGACATGTCTTTGGAGTTGCTGGTTTCCTCATTTACTCGATTATCCCTCCTTAAAGTGTAATTATTTGTTTAATGGAACTTTTTCGTTAGGCACGTGCATGTTATAGGAGATTACTTGGGTGTATGCTTATTTTTCTACTATTTGTAAAGCCTCTGAATGTTTAACTGAGCCCTAATTATTTGTACAATTTCTGGAGCCATTGACATACAATACTGTAAAAGAAGGCGTATTTAATAATGTGAAGTAAAATTTATGTTCATAACTATTTCTTTCTTTCTTTCCATCATGGTAATTGAATAAAGTTCCTTTTTCATTTTGCATTTTTATTTTGGCTTGGCATCTTCTAGATTGCAGTTGTACTTGACCTCTAATTATATTTGATTTTCATTCATCTCTATCTTGTTTGTTTTATCTTTTGCTTCTTTTGGTTTACTAAATATCTGATGAACTTTTAGCCCTTGTACTTAACAACGAATTTTCACTTAATACATCAGAAAATAGTGAACTCCAGTGTGTTCCCAGGCAGTTTGAATCTGCAGAAGAGTATGTCAGAGTATTTGAGCCTTTGCTTTTTGAGGAATGTCGTGCGCAGCTGTACAGTACATGGGAAGAGTTAGCTGAATCAGCTTCAAGAGATACACATGTAATGGTCCGTATCAAAAGCATTGAAAGACGAGAAAGAGGTAAGAGTGGCTTAAAACACTTATCAGTCTACAACTTTGCAGTCTATTATCTTAGTGATAATGTATTACTGTAGGTGGGGGGATTAGTAAGTTTGACAATTACAGTTTTGACCTCTAATTTGGTTAACTTTTTTATTTCAGAGTAGTAATGTTGTCATTATTTTTTGGATAGAGAATAATCTTTCTACTAGTTTTTTAATTGGCAAAAATTTTTCTTCTGTTGGTTTAGGATGGTATGATGTGATAGTTCTTCCCACGACTGAGTGCAAGTGGGTATTTAAGGAGGGTGATGTTGCAGTTTTATCTGCTCCAAGGCCTGGTTCTGGTATGATATTGGATTAAGATTTATTTTCAGATTTATTTAGGAATAATTAAAAAGAACTATATATTTTAGCAATGTTTTTTTTATTATATCTAGCAGTTAGAAACAAGTGGAGCAACACATCTTCAATCGAAGAAGATGAGGAGGCCGAGGTTACTGGACGTGTGGCTGGTACTGTTAGGCGGCACAGGCCCATTGATACTCGTGATCCTCTTGGTGCAATCCTTCACTTCTATGTTGGGGATTCCTATGATTCAAACAGGTAATTAGAGAAATCTCACTTCCTTATTTATATTGTGCTTTATTGCTACTGTTGATTCCTGCAAAAGCTTAGCCAAATTTTCACAAGCATTATTTTTCTCCTTTTCTGTTTTCTAATGTTGAAATAACATATTAATGTTTATAGCAAGGTTGATGATGATCATATTCTACGGAAACTTCAACCCAGGGCTATTTGGTATCTAACTGTTCTTGGGTCTCTTGCAACCAGCCAGCGGGAGTATGTGGCATTGCATGCATTTTGTCGTCTTAATGCCCAGGTACATACATTATTATCATTTTTAAAGATTCCTGTGGCCAGATCAATTCTTGTAGCTTGATGCTTCCTTACTATGGTTAACAAAATTTCTCTTGGGCACAGATGCAAACTGCCATCCTTAAACCAAGTCCAGATCACTTTCCAAAATATGAGCAACAAACTCCTGCTATGCCTGAATGCTTCACCCCAAATTTTGTTGATTATTTACATAGGACCTTTAATGGGCCTCAGCTTGCTGCAATCCAGTGGGCTGCTACGCATACAGCTGCTGGGACAAATAGTGGGGTGACAAAGAAGCAAGAGCCATGGCCTTTTACACTTGTTCAAGGGCCTCCTGGAACAGGTAAGACACATACAGTCTGGGGGATGCTAAATGTCATCCATCTGGTTCAATATCAACACTACTATACTTCTTTGCTCAAGAAATTAGCACCTGAGACCTATAAGCAATCTAATGAGAGCAATCCTGACAATGTTGCGATGGGATCAATTGATGAAGTCCTTCAGAACATGGACCAGAACCTTTTCCGCAGCCTTCCAAAACTCTGCCCTAAACCCAGAATGTTAGTTTGTGCTCCTTCTAATGCTGCAACTGATGAGCTTCTTGCACGTGTTCTTGGTCGAGGATTTATTGATGGTGAGATGAAAATTTACCGTCCTGATGTGGCCCGAGTTGGGGTAGACTCTCAAACACAGGCTGCGCAGGCAGTTTCTGTTGAGCGGAGATCTGAACAACTTCTGCTCAAGAGTTATGATGAAATTTTACAACATATGCGCACTTTGAAGGCTCGTGAGGCTATATTATCTCAGCAGATATCGACTCTTCAAAGGGAACTTTTTGCTGCAGCTGCTGCTATTCAGTCTCAAGGATCTGTTGGTGTTGACCCTGATATTCTTGTTGCTCGAGACCAGAACAGGGATGTATTGTTGCAGAACCTGGCTGCAGTTGTTGAAAACAGAGATAAGGTTCTAGTTGAGATGTCTCGCTTTCTCATTGTAGAATCCAGGTTCCGTGCTGGCAGTAACTTCAACTTAGAGGAAGCCCGTGCTAACCTTGAGGCCAGTTTTGCCAATGAGGCTGAGATTGTTTTCACTACTGTCTCAAGTAGCGGCCGCAAGTTGTTCTCTCGCCTTAGCCATGGTTTTGATATGGTTGTCATTGATGAGGCTGCTCAAGCCAGTGAAGTTGCGGTACTTCCTCCCCTTTCTCTTGGTGCAGCAAGATGTGTACTTGTTGGGGATCCCCAGCAGCTTCCTGCGACAGTCATCAGCAAGGCTGCTGGGACCCTCTTATACAGTAGAAGCCTTTTCGAAAGGTTCCAGCAAGCAGGATGCCCAACTATGTTGTTATCTGTGCAATATAGGATGCATCCTCAGATTAGAGATTTTCCTTCTAGGTACTTCTACCAAGGACGTCTTACTGATAGTGAAAGCGTTTCCAACTTACCTGACGAGGTTTACTACAAGGACCCTTTACTTAAACCTTATATGTTCTTTGATATTACCCACGGCCGCGAGTCTCATAGAGGTGGATCTGTTTCGTACCAGAATGTGCATGAAGCAGTATTTTGTTTGCGTTTGTATGAGCATCTACAGAGAACTGTAAAATCTTTGGGTGTGCCAAAAATCACAGTGGGTATAATCACACCGTATAAGCTGCAATTAAAATGCCTACAACGTGAGTTTGAGAGTGTTATAAAATCAGAGGAAGGGAATGATCTATATATCAATACTGTGGATGCATTCCAGGGCCAGGAACGTGATGTTATAATTATGTCTTGTGTCCGAGCCTCAAGTCATGGGGTGGGCTTCGTTGCAGACATTCGGCGAATGAATGTTGCTCTTACTCGTGCCAGAAGGGCTTTATTGGTATGAATTCTATCTTCTATTATTCTATGGCACCACTTTCTAGGTCAGAACATCACTGAACTGCTTGAAGTCATGTTTGTTTTCAGGAATTAACATTGATGTTTGAACAGGTTATGGGTAATGCCAAAACTCTGGTGCAATCCGATGATTGGGCAGCCTTAATTGCTGATGCCAAAGCTAGGAATTGTTATATGGACATGGATTCTCTCCCCAAGGACTTCCAAAAAGACCTGGTCTCCAAAGATATTTCCGGGCCAAGGGGACTTGGTTACCCTCCATCACAGGGTAAGGCGTCTAGCACAAGGAGTTTCAGGTATGCTGGACCGAGACATCGATCAGTAGATATGCACATGGACTCCAGGTCAGGAACACCACTAGAAGATGCAGGCAAGTCGATTTATAGGAATGGTAATTATCGGCCATTTAAGCCACCTATGGAACCTTCCTCAGATAACTTTGATCAGGCAGGTGATAAATCTAGAGATGCCTGGCAATATGGCATACAGAAGCGAAATTCAGCTGGTACTCTGTGGAAAAAGGATTCTTAGCCATTGATTATTTGCCTACAAAATATTTGTGCACAGTGAAGATCCTGGGAGCAAAACTTTGATCCTCATGATTGAAATTTGTGAATAGCTCTTGGCTCCACAAAGGATCCAGTGCAGTAGCTCCAGTTATTTATCTGTTCAGCCAATGCAATTTACAAGAAGTTGGTACGACTGCCTGATTTGTGTATGATACTTGCTGGTGGGCACCAACATGCTTTCGCTCGAGGCCTCGTACTGTTTTTGCTGAAAGTCTGTCTCTGCAGAATTTTTTCCTGCTATCTTGCAAGGAGATGGATGATTTTGGGGTAGGATCTATGAAATTGTACCCTAGATCCGCCTACAAGCTTCAAAGGTAAGAAATAAATCATGAAGTCAGTTTTGTACGAAACAACTTGTGATCTTTATGGTTGCTTTTATATATAATTATATTTATAGACGTTTCATCCAGGAATTGATTGCTGACATCGAGGATGGTTCTGCCTAACCAACATCACTTAGCTTGACTACTGAGAGCAAATTGTTGCAATCTGGCATGACCTGGATGAAAGTCTTTGATACATCTGGGCAGTCATCCTGGTTTTTTGGTCCTGTATCTCTCTCCACAACATTCAGCTGACTCGCAGTTCGTGAATGCATTTGTTTATGTTGTTCACACTTGAAAGATGCTTACTTCATTACATTCCTTGCTTGCAAAAATCTTGAAGTCTGCTCTGCAGGATGTTTATGCAGAACCGACTCGGTTGTGGAAAGCACAGCCGGTACACACAGATGAAGTAAACTGACAAATTTTGAGGTCTGCAATGTACGGGTTAGTTAACTGAATATTCTTTTTTTTTTGTTGCCGTTTTGTGTGGGCAAAGATTAGGTTATTTTCTACCATAATTCTGTATAGAGAAGGAAGAAAAGAGTAGAGAATTTGTTTTTAAGGGAAAATGTCATTAGCAGAGGAATTGTGATGTTAACTGATTTTGTACATACACCTTCTTCAGGTTCAGTATCCTGTGGAATAATAGAATTCTTTCACAATGTTCTAAAGCTTTCTTCTGAAGAGAAAAAAAAAATCCAGAGATTTGAAATTTAAGTAACGAGGATTTATGTTATTTCTTTTGTGTTTGTCAGGTAATTTAAATATAAAACTGGGGACAGATCATATTTTATTCTTGTTTGGGTAGAGAATAATGTAGAAGGTGATCCTAATTTTACTGTTTTATAATGATACTACTAATTTATTATAAGGAAAGGTTTTATATAATTTTTTTGCTGGCTCTGACCTCATCTGAATTCGGTAGCAAGATGAAATTGATTTGAGATCGTCTCGGAAAAAAAGTTTTATGGAGGAATCAAATTCCAGAATCGAAGGAATCAAATTCCATTCAATGTAGTTGGATCTTATCCGATAATGCTGTCGCCATCGAGCACACGTAAACATAACCTGGCACCATTAAAGCAAAGGTATCGACAAGGTTGGACGGAGCTGTTTCAGGGCCACTTTTTAGCTTTGTAAGTCCACCTAAACGTACCCCCATAACTTTGTACCTTCTTCAATGTTTGAGCCATCTCAGCCAGGCATGGGGACTCAAGTCCAACCCCACAGCAATGAACAATGGTGATATCGATTGAGTCAGGTTTTTAAAAAAAACATATTTGCAGTGTTCTAATATCCAAGAAAATCAATCTAATATTGAAGAAAACTCAATTCACTTGTGTCGAATTTTATTATTTCAGATTGATTCGATTGGTTGGTTTTTATTTTTATCTTTTTATTTTTTTTCAAAAATAACTTTAAAAGGTTAGGTCCCATACTAGAACTCACTTTGATTCCCAAACTTTAAAATGTTTTATTGCTTCCCAAACCATCTAGGTTATAAAAGTTTAATTGCATTCTAATTATATCAATTAGGTCATTTTGTTATTAAAACTGTTAATTTTAAAATGGTATATCAAATTTTATGTGATATAATTTAAAATCAAAATTTTAAAAAATATAAAACATAAAATTGAAAAAAGAGTGAATGATGAAGATTTATAAAAGCTTATAACATATATTTTTACAATATTTATTTTCTTTAAAACTTGTATTTTAAGATTTGATGTGCAATTTAATAATTAAACTAATTATTTTAGTAATGAAAGGACTTAATAGATATAACATCGATAGTTTGAAGATGTAACTAAAGAATTTTAAAGTTTAAAGACCAATTTAAAATGAGGCTCATAGATTAAAAATTTTTGGTGCCATTAACTCGTGCATTTTTATATTATAAAAAAATGAAAAAAATTAATAGATAAAAAAATTCAATCCGATTTTAACCAGGGTTCATTTAAAGTGACATTAAATTTTGCAATGTAATATTGGTATAGATTCAAATGCAACAATGATGATATATCAATCCATTATTCTTTGGATACTTGGAGGTAAGGAGTGAAATAGTTAAAAATTAAATCTAAACTCTCATGTCATGCAACACGATAAACTTGTTATTAGATTAAGAGGTTGTTGACAACTTTCTTGACTATTAATAAAAACTTCATTAAAACCATGGTAATGTATCTATACTAAAAACATTGTTGAAAATAACATTAACAAAGCTCCCTTGACTTTTGTTTCAGGGAGAAAATGACAGATTAGTATGGAAAGTTGAATTCAATGGCGATTAAAAATGTTTATTCCCTCTAGTTTGGTTCGGCTCTCCTCTTTTCTTCGGTCCGATTCTCTGACCATCTCCGGTTGGATTTTTTATTGGCTTCAGGGAAATTGTATCAACTCTCAAGATTCAAAAAATTTCTACACTGCTTCAACTTTGCACCCTTTGGATCATATGGAAATCAAGAAATCAACCCATCTTTAGAGGTTCTAATCCATGTCGTATTGGGGCCATTACAAGAATATCATATCTCTACATTTTCATTCTCAGTGCCTATCATGCTCATTCTTCTCGGACTTTTCATTCAAGGAATCAACCTGCTCTCAGCCTTGGTGATCACTTCGGTCTCTATCGTTATACATTATTAAAAATCGTCACTGGAGGAGCAGCTATTGTTTAAAACTCTAATGGACTCCAACTGTTGTGCATTCAAAACTTCATGTTTCCCAGCAATATTCAGGCTACAATTCGTATCCTCCCTACGATTCTTTTATCCCTTAAGTCTCACAATGTTTCTTCTCGTAGACTATTGAACAAAGACGAGAACTGGATCAAGATCATTCTTGGATGCACCAAAGTAGGGTGAAAACTTCAACCAGCATTTAAAGACATCTATAACCTCCTCCCATTGGACAGTAGTCCCCATTCTAAGAAGAGAAACAATGAAGTGGGCAACATGTGCTTCGGAGACTACTTTCATTTGCTTCTCTTGTCCAAATCAACTATGACTTTCTTTTATGGTTATCTAATTATGAAAATTTACAAAATGATCACTCAAATATTAGTATTTTGTTTAGTCACCCAATTGTTTAATTGTCTTTTTGATCACCAGCTAACTAACATAATAATGGAAACACCTAAAAATCCAACATAGTTAAATGGTAAACCAAGAAAAAATATTAAAAAACTAATAGATGACCGTTTTGTAACTTTTTATATTTAAATGACAAAAAAAAAAAAAAAACCATAATTAGGTGACTACTAATGGAATTTACCCTTTTATTTAAAATAATCATTTTAGCCCAAAAAAAATAACTAATCGGGAAATACAAGCAATATAAGTAGAAGTAAAATATTATTTTATCTTATAGAATGGCTTCCCTATTTCTTCACTCCAGAAGTTACATGATGACTATGAAATTGGGAATTTTGAATATAATGTATCCAAAACAGTAGATATTCTGAATCAGTTGTCTTCACATTTTCCATTAATTTGAATAAAGATGATATAATATCCTATATTTATATTAAATATTTTTCAAATACAAATATTGAACACAAGTCTTCCAAATAATTAAAAAATACAAAGATCCTGACAGAAGAAATCGCATATTTTATATTAGAAATTCAATAGAATTCAGAGAAAACAAGTCCTCTAAGTAATAGCACACATATCGTATTCATATTCATATATGCCAAACTAGCAAGTAAATTGGACTTCACAGACCGCCACTCTAATCATCCTCCTCCTCGTACACCTTCATTACCTCAGCACAACCAGCTTCAGCCTTGTTGGCCATGAACCCCATTGCGTTGGCAAAACGGGTGTTGGATGAAATGCCGTTGAAGTTGGTCAAGACCACGCGTGCACGTTCACGTCCAGGTGACATTTCAGCGCACTCGGGCTGCGAGCTCTTAACCAGAATAGCGTCGCAGACTTCATCCAAATGATCCTCGGAGACAGCGATCTTGTATTGTCCGGTTGAGTCCGTGTATCCTTCCTTCTCGTACACGACATCACCGGTCTTCCGGTTGGAACATACCACCTTAACCTTGGCACCTGACAGAAAACCAAATGTACCATTAATCAAACCTAACAGGTAAAGGCAATTTATCAACAGCAATCAGTTAAGAACAATACTATGTTCCATCTCCATGAACCACCATTTTTGTATTCCATTAAGCTAAGCATGATTATGAGAATCGATCCAGCAAAGACTTCTAAATATCTTAAACATATCTATATCCATTTTCGAAACTCACGTCGTAATCCGAGTAACATAGTACAAAACTATGAGCAAAGCTATCATTTTCGGAACCATACCTTTTTCTTAAAAGTTACAACTTTGAACCAATCTGCTCTCAGTTGTCAAATTCTAAGTAAAAAAGGCTATCGTTTTCATGTTTTTAGGCTACTCAAAGCATACCCTATGCTCCCTTTTCTCCCCAGGTTTGAAACTTTCCAGGTTTCAGTTAACCACCAGTCCAACTTGCCAATATTTTATGTTTCAAACATACCCCTAATTTCTTTACTCACGAAACATCAAATCCCCTGAACTACTACACAGAACTACACGTTCACACACGCGCAGACACAAAAAGGAACAGATCTGACAATGTCAGCAACAAAACACAATAAAAAACAGGCATAGGGAAACATAGAAAAAGCATATAAGGCAAAGATGGAAAGTACCAGCCATGTTTCTAGTCTTTGGTGTTTCAAACCCAGCACGGCAATGGTCACAGTAAACTTGACCTTGAACCACCAACGGGTTCTTCATCACGCGTGTAGCACTAACAAGACATGGAACCACAAATAGTGCAATGAACAGCAATAGTTTGGCCATCTTTTTGGGTCTGGGTTTTTCTCTTGCGGATGTAATGAAGTAATGGGAAGAAGGCGTGGAGATTAAATCAAGATAAAAAAAAAAGGGGATAAAAAGAGAGTGATGATAAAGTGGAGTGATATAAGGAAATTAAACAAAAATTGGAAACAGAAAATGATAACCGGGCAAGCCGCGTTAACAGAATGTAATCATGGGTGTGAGGATGGGGCATTTGGTAAATAGTGAAGGAAGATGAGGGTATTTTGGTGAATGGAAGGAGTTGAGATGGTGAGGCGGCGAGATTTTATTGGTGGGAGATAATTCCAAGTGGGGACGTCATCGATTGCAGGTTTCACTTTTCACATTGGGAAGGTTGTGCAAAGCAAGCAAGCATAAGTTGCGGGATGGCATTTCTTTCATTTTCTCTCAGGTATAATTACTTATTTAAATTTTAACTTTACGAAAAAAATTATTTTAATCGTTAGTTGAATTTTTGGGTAATTTATTAAAATAATTTAAATTTTTTGATTATTTATAAAAATAATTTAAGTTTAAAAATATACATCAAAATTACCTGAAATAAATAGTAAAAATTGATATTGGCGACACCACCTGGTCAATAATTGGTGTCAGACATAAATATTTATGTTTTTTTATATTGGCCATGCAATGGCAGACACCTATGTATTTTTTTTTAAAATGATATTTTATTGATATACGAAAATACGATAATTTGAAAAAAAAAATTTTGGTCAGAAAAAAAATTTCAAAATTTTTTTATTTTGGTCATGCAATGATCAACACCTCTTTTTTGAAAAAAAAAATTGCATTTTTTATCGACACCCCCTTTTTGAGGAAAAAAAAATCAAAATTTTTTTGTGTTGACCATGTAATGGCCGACACCCCCATTTTGAGAAAAAAAATTCAAAATTTTTTGGTGTTGGCTATGTAATGGTCGATACCCCTTTTTGAGAAAAAAATTGCATTTTTAAGTGTTGGCCATGCAATAGCCGACACCTCCTTTTTCAAATAAAAAAATTTTAATTTTTTTTTGTGTTGGCCATGCAATGGTCGACACCCCCTATTCTCGGATAAAAAATTTTTAAATTTTTTTTGTGTTGATCATGCAATGGCCGACACTCTCTTTTTGAGAAAAAAAATTTGAAATTTTTTTGGTGTTGGCCATGCAATGGTCGACACACATGGCCGACACCCCCTTTTTATTTGGTAAAAAATTAAATTTTTTGGTGTTGGCCATGTAATGGACATGACTGACACCAACTTCCCCTCATTCTCTATAAATAGAGTTTAGTTTTTTTATTTTGAAATTGTAAGTAAGAAATATTTCTCTCAAAATAACAAGAAAATTAGAGTGTTTTATTATTTATCATTAGATGAGTGTTTTGTTTTGGAGGATAGTTGTGAAGTGTACAATCGAATTTCGGGGTTGAACTATATACTGTCCTGTATTGCCGGAGTTGAATTATATACTGTTATGTGAAGCAGCAAAGATATGTCTTCAGTGGTAAGACGATTTTCTGCGCCATTGAAGACTATCTGAGATACCCAACGCAGATGGACATTATCTACGTTGGAATAATTTGTAATCACAGAAAATACTGTCGAATAGCTATTCCAACGTAGATATACTGTTGCTCTATTTAGGCATTGTGGTAAGGCCGTAAATGTTATGCTGTCAAAGGTCGGATGACTTTGTCCGTCATTTAACAGGTAACCGAGACAGACTGCATTGTGTTTTACGAATTGAAAAAGGTTATGTTTAACCGCAACCCGAGCAAGTTTCTCAGTACTAATATTTGCAGCTCGATTTTCAAGCAGATGGTCATTATCTATGTTTGTATTTTGTTATATCTGTAAATTTTTTTTTTTAAATTTCATGTATTAATATTAACAAATAATTGTAATTTATTGTATGTGTAAATTTAATTTGTTACTTATGAATATTCAAACACAATATTTGTATTTTCTTGTATTAAAATAATTTCAAATTATATATAAAAATATTAAATATATTGTCAAAATGTGGGGAAATAAATATTATTGACAAAGATGATATAAATTTTAAAAAAATAATAATTAGAATATACAGGAAATTAGAAAAAAAAATTTAAAATATACAGGAAATTAGAAATTAAATTTAAAATAAAAACGAAATTACAAATTAAATTTAAAAAGTAAACGGAAAAAAAATCAAAATTGAGTAGATCCTGACGACGTCCTTGGCGCTGGTGAGTAACAGTTCGGCTTCTTCCGGGCTCGGCGAGGCTGAGGCCGTAGTACAATTTGTTCAAGAGGTATTACATTGGTGTTCGTCGGCTCATCCTCGGTGGTGTCAATGTTGGGTGTCCCGATTAGTGTACGTAGAAAGGTGGTAAAATCGTACGTATCATCAACGTAATCGGGAGTAGGTTGAGTGACCTGAGGTGTCGAGCCAAAAATATCCTCCATTGTTGGAGTACGTTCTTTCGGATGGATCTCCGATTGATATAAGGAAGAACCAGAGTAACATGTACATTGAAGGTCGAGGTCGACGCCAAAAATCTCCTCAATGGAACGATGATAATAATCGTGTAGCAAAAAAGACGAAGAGCCAGATGTTTGATATTGGGGATCGGGTTGGTGCTCCGACTGGTACTCGGGTTGGTCCTAAGGCTCGTAATCGGGCTGGTAATCGGCCTCGTCAGCGGGCTCATTCGCGGGCTCGTCTGCGGGCTTGTCTGCGGGCTTGTCATTGGGCTTATCCTTGGGCTCGAAATCTGAACCAGGGATCCGACCACGACGTCCATATGCATTATTCGTCGGACCCCATTGGTTGCCTTTCGGAATAAGTCTCCTTGGCGTATACTCTTGGGGATCAAGCACCGGCATCTCGTATGCCGTATACCATTGCTTGTAATATGGGGTACCGGAATAATCCCCGTTACACCAATACAATGATGAACACCTATTTGCCCGGTCATTCCAAAGCACGATATATGCTTGAAGATCGTGAGCCCAATTTATTCGGGTTTTACCATGTCCCTTTTTGTCGAGCTGGTGGACCTCACTGAGTTGGAAAGGAGGGTTCGGGATATGTTGTATACCACCAAACTGTCGCAAAACCCGATCCCCAGCATGCCATTCCACCATATGAAAATTGAATACCGGCACATTACATGAGAACAGTTGATAATTGTACTGGTAAACAAATGGTGGGATGAAAGGCATAATTTTGTCTAAAAGATAACGCTGCCACATGAACTGCATAGTACAAAAACACGAATTTAGTTAACAAAAATATCAAAAATCTAAAAAATATCAAATTTTTTTTTGTAAAACAATATTTCGAAAAAGTATTTTTTATATTTCGAAAATGTAAAAAAATATTTGTAAAAAATATCAAATATTTTTTTTTTTTTTAAAAATCGAAAATATAAAACACATTTCGAAAATAGAAAAAAATATTATAAAAAATTCGAAAATATATCTTACATCATCTCTTCCATGTTTTTCTAACCAGCGACGTATATAAGGACATTTTTCATGTCGCCCAAATCCCGGAATTGAATGCCATCTGAAAAATTGAAAAATAATTAGAAAAAAATAATTAATAAATTTTAAAAAATATAAAATCGAGACATCGAGTCACCTATTAACTAGTGGCATCGAATATGGCATGTGTTCGAGGTTGGAGATGGAAGACAATCGGTATAATATCCATGATTGGAGCAGATATGTGCAGCAACCTATGGCATTAATTGCGGAATTTGTCACTCGACAAAGCTCCCGGTACAATGTTGCCAACACTGCCGAGCCCTAACTTAATTTCCCGGCTGCCTTGAAATCACCCAACAATTGGAGGTAGATGATGCTTATTCTATTTTGGCTAGTATCCTGAATAAGGACACCGCCTAGTAATTGCAGAAGAAAAGCGCGAGCATGGTAGATAATTATCAGCTGCGTTGGATTTTTACGGGAGATGTCTAAAGCTTTCGTATAGCTACGTAAACTTTAAAAAGGGTAATTTCTCATTTTCAGTATTCGGGGGCACTTTGCCAAGTAACCGGTAGCAAGTGCCACAAGGATCGTCTAGTATAACCGGACCCGTTACCGCATAACCTTCAACTGGTAGCCCGAGCTAGATTGCAATGTTTTCTAATGCGGTTGCCTCTCCACACGGGAAGTGAAACGTGTAAGTCTCGGGACGCCATCTTTCGACTAAGGTCGTTATTAAATCGACCTGAATATTCATGTTTTTAATGCGGGCAGCAATCCCAAACCCCGCATCTTCGATATATTGTTTAGCCAATCTATGGGGCTTATAACCCGGATAATGATGCCGGGATCTAACCATCCTATAGAATTCCGGATTCGCTCGAATTGCACCCACACGGTGTTTGTCATTACTACGAAGAATGACGTTGGGATCCATAAAATGATTGACGAAACTTGGTCAACGGTGGACAAAGTCGGTCAACGGCAGTCAAAGGCGGTTTTGAGGTGTTGGTGAGCTGGAATTTCGGTTTTGCTGAGTTGGAATATTGGTTTGAGGTGGAAATTGGGTGGTCCAATGCTATTTATAGTAGGGGACCATTTATTGCATTTTTGTAATTTTTGGGTGGTTCAAGGTTATTTTGGTTAATAAATTTAAAATATGATAAAAATTGTAATATAATAATAATAATTTTTATTTAAATATTTAAATTTAATAAATAATGTATTGTCAAATCAACACATTATTTGATAAAAATTATAATATAATAATAATTTGTACTTTAAATATGAAAATTTGATAAATAATGTATTGTCAAATTAACACAATATTTGATATAAATTGTAATATAATAATAATCTTTTTTATTTAAATAATGTTAAATTAATTTTAAATGTAATTTAAATTTCAACTTCAAATTTAAAGTAGAATTTTAAATTTAAACTTATAAAATTATGAAGTTTAAATTATTTAAATTTAAACATATTCATTAATTTCCAAATTAATTTCAACTTAAATTAATTTTCAAATTAATTTTTACACAAATATTCTTCGTGTATACTAGTGGACATGCGCTCATTCTTCGTCGAACAATCCGGCATTACAAGAGGATTAATCAGAAATATAGACACGATGTGGGCAAGTGGATCGCTTATGGTCAGGCCTTCGGCAAACACTACACAATTTCGGTCCCCCCGTCTCCCTAATGTCCATATCAGAGTGAATCCTCGTCGAAGGTGGTCGACCTCTAGACTTTCTACGGAGACTATGATCCGGTAGCATCTCAAAAGCAACCGGTAGAACTTCCCAGTTCGATACATCGGGCATTAGGGGAAATTCATTCTCCCATATACGCAACGTGTGTTGTAGCGTGTACACCTCGTCTATGAATTGGTCGACATTTAAATTTGCAGTCGCACAAGCTACATGAACATGCGCACAAGGATATCGGAGAGCTTGAAATCTAAAGCACTCGCATCGTCTGTTTGCCAGATCAACTGCGTACGACCTCGGTGAAACACTCGAGCGACGACCGGTGTACTCTGAAACTCGAAAAATCTCCAACTCCCACAAATAAATTTTTGCATTCATCGTTCGAGCTCTCTGACTGTTTGCTGCCATGGCCCTTCGAATGTCTTCAACATACACGTGTCCGGCCTTTATCTGCGCCACTTGTCGCTGCCCCATCGTAGGCATCAATGTGGCTAACCTATAAAAGGTTGCCGAGAAAACAACAGCAATTGGTAGATGTCGTGTTCTCCTTAAGATAGAGTTAACTGACTCGACCAAGTTGGTCGTCATCTGGCCATATCGAGCCCCCTCATCGTAACTTTGTGTTCATTGATACGTCTGGACGCTACCCAACCAGTCACGAAGATTTTTGTCATTTGGTAAATGTTTCATCTTAGCTTCAAGCTTTGCGAACTTTTGTCTGAATCTCCGCGGTTCAAATTGATGAGCTGCATATGCATATGGAATTTCGAATAAGTATTTTTTATATTTCACAAACTGATAAAATTTAAAATTAAATTGAATAAAAAAATACAAACAATAATTATTACTCATTTCCACGAATTCTGCTTTCCATTCTTTATTTTTATAATCACTATGAAAGTTTACCGACATGTGCCGGATGCAATAAACGGACCTCCACGGAATCTCCGATCGCCTTATTGCAGCAAGTAATCCCTTCGATCTGTCCGATATAAGACAAATGTTGTCTTGCCTAACAACGTGCCTGCTCAGATTTTTTAAGAAAAATTCCCACGACTCGAAGCACTCTTTCTCGACTATGGCGAATGTGATTGGAAGTACATTTCGGTTGTCGTCTTGTGCAATAGCAATCAATAGTATTTGCATGTATTTACCGTACAACCATATTCCATCAACTTGCACCATTGGTTTGCAGTGAGGGAAGGCCTTAACACACGGGTCAAATGTCAAAAATAATCGGTGAAAACGTCGTTTTCCCGGATCAATCACCCAGTCCAGACCTTCATACGATAATGTTTGTAAATTAGTTACAGTCTCCGGCACATACTCTTGCATCACAGCTATCCACCCTTGGAGCTCGTTGTATGACGCATCCCAGTCACCATACAACTCCTGCAACGCCATTTGCTTTGCCCACCATGCCTTCCGGTACGAAACCTTATAATTAAAGCGAGCTTGCATGACCGAAATATAGACCGATACCTTATTCAATGGAGACTCTTTCACCATAGGCATGATGCAGTTGCATATGATCTTTGAATGTAACTTCTGATGGTCTTGCGTCATACAAGCCATGGTGCATGTGTGCGGACCTTCCATTTTCCTTATTGTCCACAGCTGAGTCCGTTGGATTAACGCGGCTCGGATACGCCACTTACACCCACTCTCGGCTTTCAAACATTCTCTGATGTACAAAGACTTCGACGACTTCGTTACTTTATAATCCACAGCTAACTTTAAGTTGTATTGTTTTATTGCATTTAAGCAGTCCTTCTTGTTCTCAAATTGTTGTCCCACGAACAACTCTTCTTCGTTAGTTTGTTCGTCGAGTAGGTGAGCCGAAACTATGTTTCTATATTTCGAAAACTCACGAGCTCGACCCGTATCTGGGTCTATGTCGCTCATGAAAGCCCCCAGATTATTCCTAATAACTATACTCAGGCTCGTATTTCCTCCTGAATGGGTGTTAACATCATCACCCTCCACTGACCCCTCCTCATCTAAGTCTTCGGAGATGTCATCCAAATCGGGGTCTTCCAAAGCTTTATTTTCTTCATCATCTTCTATTGGGGCCAACACTTCCGGATGAAATCGTAAACGATGACACGTTTTGGATGTTATACGAACATCCACTGGTGTTTGGATTTTCTTGAGTGGACCCTCCATAACCCGATTGATCTTCCCAGCATACATTAAGATCAATATCTATTCCAGAACGCTAGCTTATTGGATTTAAGACTTGAATTGGTTCGGGGTGTGATATTTTCGTGAACAATTCAATGGGGCATGGATTTTCGATCTCAGATGGGCAATAAATTTCAATCATTGTCCTTAGATCATCATTATCAACAAGCTCCATTTCGGAGAACTTTATTGGATCTGATGAAACCGAAAATTTGTAAAACAGTCTCAACATTTGCTTCCCGCAACGAGTAGCTATCTTTGTACTGATCTTCCGTTTCAATTCATCCAACGAAACACGCTTATTCAGTCTCATTCCGATTTTTTCTCTGCTTTCAAATACACAACCTTCATCATCTGTATTGATAATTTTTCCATCAAAATGAACATAAAAAAAAAAAAGAAAAAGAAAATGTTGGAACTTATCTTGAAAAAACTTGAGATTATAAAAAAATGAAAATAAACAAAGAAATTGTTGTACTGTTAATGAGAACAAAAAACTCAAATTTTTAGTACTAACGGTTATATATATATATGTATCTGGTGCTGGAGTTAAAAGTCGATCTCGACCATTAACTAAACTAGTGTGCTTTTCTTTTGATTATTTTCGTTTATTTCGTAAATTTAATTTTAATTAATATTTTTTAATATATTTTTAATTTGTCGATAATATTTATTCCTTAACATTTTCACAACAAAATATTTAATAATTTTTAATAAATCAAAATTATATTAATATGATAAAATAATAAATCTTGTTGAATATTACAACAATACAAATTAAATTTACAAATAAAATGCATTATAAATAATTGTTAATATTAGTACACGGAATTTTAAAATTTGAACAATAATACAAAATAACCTACAATATTCTAAACTTGCGCAACTCGTCTCAGTTAGATAATGTCCATCTGCTTAAAAACCTGGCCAATTTCAATAAATTCTTCTAACCCTCAACTAATTCGGGTCCATATTGACTGAATACCTGGTCAAGTCATCTCGGTCGACCGTTCGATGGCAGAGTTCCGTCAACCGACCTTTGATAGCATAACCTTTACGGTTATACCACATAATTAAATTTAGCGGCAATTATATCATATACATATAAGATTTTTCTCAATGGCGCAGAAAATCGTTTAACCACTGAAGACATATATTTGCCGCTTCACATGACAATATATAATTCAACTCCGACAATACATGACAGTATATAGTTCAACCCCAAAATTCGATTGTACACTTCACAACTATCCTCCAAAACAAAACACTCATCTAATGATAAATAATAGAACACTCTCATTTTTTTGTTATTTTGAGATAAATATTTCTTACTTACAACTTCAAAATAAAAAAACTAAACCCTATTTATAGAGAATGAAACGAAGTTGTGGCCAACACCAAAAAATTTAATTTTTTACCAAATAAAAAGGGGGTGTCAATCATTGCATAGCTAACACCAAAAAAATTTAAAATTTTTTTATCCGAGAACAGGGGGTGTCGATCATTGCATGACCAACACAAAAAAAATTTTAAATTTTTTTATCTGAAAAAGGGAGTGTCGGCCATTGCATGGCCAACACTCAAAAATGCAATTTTTTTTCTCAAAAAGGGGACCATTGCATACCAACACCAAAAAAATTTGAAATTTTTTTAAAAAAAAGGGTGTCGGCCATTGCATGGCCCACACAAAAAAATGTAATTTTTTTTTCAAAAAAAAGGGTGTCGACCATTACATGGGCAACACAAAAAAATTTTGAAATTTTTTTATCTGAAAAAGGGGTGTCGACCATGCAAAAATTCAATTTTTTTCTCAAAAAAGAAATGTCGGCCATTGCATGGCCAACATCAAAAAATTTTGAAATTTTTTTCTGACAAATGGTCGACACCCAAAATTTTTTTTTTCCAACGCCAATCACGCAGGCTTGCAAGACAGAAGATTTTAATGGGATGACATTGCTGAAGGCGCCTGCAATAGATGGGCTTAATGCACGGGTTTATATGAGATATTTAACATTTTTGTCTCAATTATTTGTGACGTGGTTAGGGAAAGTATTAAGAGTACGATTCTTAGAGCTAATGCTTATTTGCTGTAGTTAACGATGGTAATTTTGATTAAGGATTTGAATATTTGCAAATAATATTTTGTGAATTTTAAATTATATTCGAATTTAAATATTAAAATTATTATATGTTACGGATACAAAGAGATCTTTTGAAATCTATTATCCGAATTCGTATGCAAATTCAGATAATATGTGGATATATTGATTATAAAATACTTAAAATTTTCTTCCCACATTTCTCCAAAAAAAAAAAAAAAAAATCTTCCCACAGAGTTTGAAGCCAATACCTCTGATACATAAAGGGGTAAATATACATTTTATCACCTGAACTTGGCTTCAACATTTAACTTAATATAAAAATTTTTTAAGTTGGTACTTGAATTTGGCTTTAAGATTCAATTTGATACTTACATTTTATTTTAGTTCAGTTAAGTACCTAAACCTTGCTTCTCAGTTCAATTTGGTACTTGAACTTGACTTTTTGATCCAAATTAGTATTTACAGCAAACGACTTACTTAAACCAATTTGTTCAAGTACTAATTTAAACCAAAATGCTAAGTTTAGATAACTAATTGGACAAAAAAAGTTTAAGTATCAAATTGAATCTTGATGCTAGTTTAGATACCTCATTGGATAAAAAAAAGTTTAAGTATCAAATTAAACCTTGAGATCAAGTTTAGACACCTAATTGAACCAAAAAAACATCTTATTTACCAACTTGAATCTTGAAGTCAAATTTAGGTACGAGAATGTATATTTACCTTACATAAAGTCATGTTTTAACCGTGAAATACTTCTCTTAAGCTTTACTCGAATTAATAATAAAAAAATAAAAATATTTTCCAAAAATAAATATAATACTTAATAATAAAATTAAAGTAAAATATTTTTTGGTGAAACTAAAGTAAATATTTTAAACATGTTAATTTCATTAGGAAAAAGATATCGCGTTATTCAATTAATTTTATGGAAGTAGAATTAATAGAGCTTTTAATTTAGTAAGAATTTTTATTTTTTTCTAAGGTAAATTATTAAAATAGTTACTTTTGTTTTTCTTAAGTTACATTTTAATTATTTATGTTTGAAATATTATATTTTAGTCATTTACATTAATATGTTGTAATATTTTAGTCACTGAACCGTTAACGGTGTAACGGTAAGTTGATGTGGCATGTTAAATCATCATTTCAAATAAAAATTTTAATTTAAATTATACAATTGGTTCCCATTGTAATTAACGAAATAATGATTTAACGTGTCATATTAACTTACCATTACACCGTTAATTGTAATTAACGGTCAATGACTCAAATATTATAACGCGATAACATAAGCAACTAAAACGTAACATTTCAATATTTATGGGTTGGATAGGAGCAATAGAATTATAAGCATTGTATCAAAAAGAGTTGAATTGAAAACTATGATGAGACTGTTAAAAAAAAAGGCTTAAGGGTGTAAAAAGCCCTCAAACTTTTTCAAAAAAAAATAATTAAGCCTCTTTTTTTTTTTTTTTTTTTTTGCACTCAATTGGGTACTTAAACTTTCAAAATGCATTAAAAAGGACCCTCAAACTTTTTAAAAAAAGCAATTAAGGCCCTACGTTTTTTACTTAATTGAGTACTTAAACTTTTAAAATGCATCAAAAAAACCCTCAAAAATTTTCAAAAGAAAAGCAATTAAACCCTTTCTCTTATTAAAAATTAGAAAAACAAGTTATAAAAAATAAAAAAATAAATTTTAGAAAAATTATTATATTTTAATAAAAATATAAAAAAATTTAAAGTTAGAAAATTTATTTAATATGCATATTTGACCAAAATGGCTTTATCAAAAAGGCAAATTTAGATTATTACAACTTATTTACCTAAATAAAATAAAATATTACGGACAAGATTTACATTTGAATATTAAAAACAATATTATGGAAAAGTTTGCTATTGAACAAAAATTGTTGGCATAATATTAGATGAATACTGTGCAAATCAATACTTACATTAATTGTTTTCATATGTGAGCAAAATTTAGACTAATAACAGTCAACTGCATATGTGTCAAAATATGACACATGGCAAAGTATCTAAGAATTGGAAGTTTTGAAATTTGTGCCGAAACTCTGCTTTATTTTATATTTATATATATTATATAAATATAATTTTTTGGTAATTTGTAAATTTATTTATTTTAATATTAAATTGACTTCAAATATTTATGATACATAATAAAGAAAAGCCCTATAAAATAATTTTTAAAAATTTAATTCAGCCATTAATCGAAAGTTAGCATTGAAATATTGTTTTTTATTCGAAACTCTTAACAAGTTATTAAGTATTGACATGGTAATTGGTGTGAAAAATAATGATGTGACAAATAATATGACATTGAACAAAAAAAAGTATTGAAGTGAAGGGCTTAATTGATTTTTTAATAATTTAATTTTAAAACTATTGAAATTATTATAAATTTTTTTGAAAAATGTAAAAAATATAGAAAAACTATAAAAATTAGAAAAAAAATAGAAAATGATTAAACTATTATATATTATAAAATATTAACATGTTATGAAAATGTTATAGAAATATTATAAAATTTTAAAATTTGCAGGTTTTTTTTTAAATATAACTTATAAAAAATTATATAAAATTATATAAAAATAACTAAAATGATGAAAATTAATAAAAAAAAAGTATTAAAAATTATATATATATATATATATATATATAAGAATATTATAGAAATTTTTGTTACTTTTAAGGTTTGATTTGGTTTTAATGGGGAGCTTGAAGTGTGATGGTTATCAGATTTGTATAGAGTGTCGACTAAGGGTTTGAAAAACAATAAGTTTAATGTTTGAAAACATAAGGTGAGTGATTATTAATGTTTTTGGTTGAGGAGAAGAGCTTCGAGGAAGTTGATGAGGATGGATTGACTTGAGGTATAATGTAGCACAATGTGTGAGGGAAAAATGAATAGTAATTTTTATCATTTTATAAATGTAACATCCTTAAAATAGATATATAATAAAAAAATAATAAGTTGAATAATGTATAATTAATTATTTTTTTGGTAAGGTGAGAAAATGATATAAAAGAGAAGATTGAGGAGTGTAAAAATAATAATTAAGAAGTAGGTTTTAATATATTGATTTAAAAGTAAGGACTAAATCATAACTATGTGAAAAGTTTTTTGCTCAAGTGTAAATATTCAAAATTTAGGGGATCAAAGTATAAAAATGAGACAGTTGAAGGACCAAAAGTGAAAATATACCAATTTACTATGATATGTAATTGGCATGCAGGGACCAAATTAAATAAGTGAAGAATTGTGAGGGACTAAATCGAATTTTTCCAAATTAAGTGATGACTCGATGATGGAATTTTGAAATACCAATAAGGGCAAAATGATCAATTAGCAAGAGAGAGAATTCTAGGATGTAATGATGATGTTGATGATATCTTGAAGATGTTTTTCATTAATTAATTAGTTAAATATTATTTTATTAATATTTTACTTAGATATTTATTATTATTTTATTTAGAAAATGGTATTATAAAAAAAAGGAAAGATGAAGGAAATTGATCATCCTTCCAACACGAGTAAAGAGATGAGAAAAGGAAATTTTCTTTTCTTTGCAATTTGATCTTTTGCCATGAAATTTTTTTTACCCAAAATTTTTTAAAATTTCCTTAGATATTAGAGAGAAGATGAAGTAGAGATTTTAGAGAATATGTTTATCAATTTAGAAGCAAGAAAATAATAGATGATAGTGGAGAAAAATGAGAAGAAAAAAGAAGGAAAGTGATGAAGAAGAGAAATGCATGAAAATGAGGAAGAAAGGAAGAAATTATTGACAAAGGAGGTAAGCTTCATACTAAACCTACTTATATTTCAATAGATTGAGTTAAAGATGTTTTGAGTGAGATGTATGATACATGTATTTAATCTAAATACTAGAAATAGAAAGTATTTGATGAAGAATAAAGGCTTAAAAACACTAAATTGGTAAAAGAGAATGTGATTTGTATGGTGAAAAATATTAAGCTTACGAAATGAATATGTAATCTACACATAAACATAAGTGATTAAATTGCATAGTAATCAAAAGTATGGCAATTATGTGTGATTGAATGAAACATAGTGCAAAGAAACATGGAAAAGGAAACATTTTCATTAAAACAGTTTGACAGTAGTAGTGAATTAACTTTGAAAATTCATCAAAAATTATATAAATTTAGTTAGGGGTTGAATTAAATATTTAATTAAAGCTTATTGAGTCTAGTTTCATATGAAAGAAACGGTGAAAGAAACGAAAGTGTATATTTTCAGATATATTTTGTGAAACAAGGTTGGAGTAGATTCGAGTTCCCCTGTTCTGACTTTAGAAAATCATAAAAAATTGTAAAATAATGATTAGAGGCTGAAATTTATATTTTTGAATTATTAATGAGTCTATTTTCAATAGAAACAAACGGAAACACCAGCCGAACCCTGTACTAATAGATAATTAGTTTTTAGTAAATAAAGGTTGAAACTGTCAAGCAGCAGAGAAGGTGTAACACCCTCTAACCCTAAACCGTCTTCGAAACAGGATTATAGGGTATTACCAGACATATCGGACAACTTACAAATAATAAATAAATAATTGATGAACATACTATAAAATAATCATAAAATTCCTTAATTGAACCCTCGAGGCTCAAAATACGTATTAGAAGGGAATTGGGACTTGTTTTGGTGCTCCGTAGATTTTTCGTAAATTTTTTTTTCAAACGCGATATAACCCCCTTTATAAACATCTAACCTTGGCTGCAATTTCAACCCGCAACCAAAACAATTTATACTCAAATTCATCTAAATCCTAATAATTTCATTAACATATTAATTCAATAATTAAACATTCTTAATATTATTCAAAATTTACTAATAACTTTATTTATTTTTCATTCAAATATAATGCCAAATTTTATAATATACTCTTTATTAAATTAATATCAAAATATAGTATATATATATATATATATATATATATATTACAACCAACATTACATGCATATACATGTAACCTATACAACACTTAGTACATGCCACTTTTACCAAAGGAGGAGAATTACATCACCGAGTTTATACTGAGGTCGGGATCGATCTGGATGCTGAACCAAGACCTTAATTTCTACTAACCTGCGCACGGAAACAACCGTAAGCTGAGTATTTCATACTCAGTGGTATTACTATAATTCAAATTATAAATAACCAAATAAATTTTACATAATCAATCATATAGTACATGAACACATATTATATAAAATTTCATTCCATATCAATATCAAATCAATTTAACCATTTCATTCTCATTTCTCAATTTCATTACATATCACTTGATATGCCTCAATTTTTCATTTCTATTCAAATTTTTTTATTTTTCACATTGTTTACCCCTATTAACAAGACTCGGACCTTAGCGGATACATGGATCCAACCAAACACACCAAAATGTCACCTAGTGCCTCATCGGATAGTTCGAAGCAATAAAGTGACACCCAGTGTCTCATCGGCCTAGCCGAAGTAAAGTGGTACCTAGTACCTCATCGAATCTATCCGAAGTAAAATAATGACATCCAGTGTCTCATCGACTCAAGGTTGAAGTATCCCTGAACTCTTCCAATCTATGGCATGCCAACTATAACCGACTCAGTCCGACTAGATAATAGGGACTTTCAATTTATAATTCATATCACTTTCAATTTCAATTTCACTTATTAAATATAAATATCGAAATAAACATTAAATAATGAATAATTTAAATTATAGTAATACAAACCCAGATTTCGTGATTACTCCTCGATAACTTTCTCCTTTCCTTTTTGTGCCGATGCTTCAGGTTCTTTGCTAGCTACGAAAATAATAATAATTTACACTATTAATTACAGCAATAATTTATAATAATAATTAAATTTCTATCCAATTTATACCTTAATTCCAATTTAATCCTAATTAACTCATTTATTTTTCTAACTCAATTCATACTTTATTTTTATTCAATTTCCTTCCATATTCTACTTAACTATCTAATGTTCATAATAAAACTCAAATTTAAAATTTATTTCAATTTAATCCCTCTATCACAAAACTTATAGCTTCTTTTACAATTTAACCCCTTTGTCAATGCTAACTTGAAATTCATTCGATTAAATCCCTAATTCACTATTTGGTGCAACATGAACTATGTTCAAAAACCTTAAAACTTCCTAGACCTCAACTTAATTTCATCAAAACTTTGTTCTAAAGCTTCTAAAACATCTAATTTAAGAGAAAAAGGCTTAATTGACTTATCGATTAAAGATTAAAGCTTCAAAATCTCAGTTTTCCCTTTTTCTTTTCCCTTCCCTTTTTTTCTCCCCTGTTTTGTTTGAGTCTCTGTTCTTCCTTCTTTTGTTTCTTTTTTTTTTCTTTCTTTATTCTTTTTTTTCTTATATATATATATATTAGTTAATAATAATAAAATAATACCAATTAAATAATAATTTATATTATTATATTTTAATATTAATTAATAATAAATTAAAATGAAGAAAAATCTATAGATTTTTCTCTGTTTGCCGCCTCAATTTATGCAATAGGCATAATTGCCATTTTAGTCCCTCTTTCTTTCTTTTAATCTATAATTAGACTTTCACCCTTTATTCAATTTAGTCCTTTTTATTAATTACTCTAAATTAAATTAAATTCACCTAATCAAAGCTAAATTAAAAACACTACTAAACTTATAATTACTCCTAATAATTATTTACGAACTTGGTTTACTAAGATGGAGGTCCTATAACTCACTTTTTTCGGTGCCCGTGAATTTAGGTCATTACATTTCTCCCCTCTTAATAAATTTCGTCCTCGAAATTTACCTGAAAATAAATAGGGGTACTGTGCTCTCATAGTTTCTTTCAGATCCCAAGTCACTTCTTCCATACTATGACTTCTCCATAAGACTTTTACTAGGGAAATTCGTTTATTTCTTAATTCCTTTACCTCTCGTGCTAAAATTTGAACCGGCTTTTCCTCGTAGGACAAATCAGGTTGAACTTCAATGTCTTCAGTAGAAATGATATGAGAAGGATCTGATCTATATTTTCGTAGCATAGAAACATGAAAAACATCATGAATCTTCTGCAATTTTGGAGGAAAAGCTAATCGATAAGCGACTGGCCCGATTCTTTCTACAATTTCATATGACCCAATATAACAAGGACTTAACTTTCCTTTTCGGCCAAATCTAAAAACTTTTTTCCAAGGAGAGACTTTGAGAAATACTTTGTCCCCGGTTGAATACTCAATGTCCTGACGCTTTAAATCGGCATAAGATTTCTGTTTATCAAAGGCTGCTTTTAATTTATCTTTAATCTTCTTAACCGTTTCTTGTGTCTCTTGAATTAATTCTGGCCCAATCACCTTTTTTTCATTCAATTCTGTCCAACACACTGGTGATCTACATCTTCGACCATATAGTGCTTCATACGGGGCCATTTGTATACTAGATTGGAAACTATTATTGTAGACAGACTCAGCTAATGGCAAATAACGTTCCCAACCTAATTCAAAGTCGATGATACAAGCCCAAAGCATATGTTCTAGTATCTGAGTTAACCGTTCGGACTGTCCATTTATTTGCGGATGAAAAGCTGTACTAAAGTTAAGTTTAGTACCTAGAGACTCATGCAATTGCTTCCAAAATCTTGATGTAAATCAAGGATCCCATTCGGAAATTATTGATACCGGAATACCATGTAATCTTACAATTTCTCGAATATAAACCTTAGCAAGCTTCTGCAATGACCAGTCGGTTCTGACTGCTATGAAATGCACTGACTTGGTAAGTCTATCAATTATCACCCAAATGACATTCTTTTTACTTGCTGACAATGGTAATCCTATAACAAAATCCATCGTGATGCGATCCCATTTTCACTCAGGAATATTAATAGGCTGAAATAGTCCAGTAGGAACCTGATGTTCTGCTTTTACTCGTTGACAAGTTAAACATTTACTCACAAATTCAACTATGTCTCTTTTCATTCCTGGCCACCAATATAGCTCTCGTAAATTCCGGTACATCTTCGTACCTCCGGGGCGCAAAGTGAATGGACTGTCGTGAGCTTCTCGAAGAATCAATTTCTTCAACTCAGAATTAGTTGGAACACAAATCCGATTTTGATATCTCAAACATCCACAATCATCAATACTAAAACTCTCTGTTGTACCATTCTGTACCATCTCTCTTTTCTTCAACAATTTGTCGTCTCCCAATTGTGCTGATCTGATCTGATCAAACATTACCGGCTTTACTCTCAACTCGGCCAAAAGACTCCTATCATTACTAATACTGAGTCGTGCAAACATCGCTCTCAATTCAATTGCAGTTTTTCTGCTTAGTGCATCAACTACAACATTAGCTTTTCCCGGATGGTAGTCTATAACACAGTCATAATCTGTAACACCCTTATATCCGGTTCATATGCATAAACCCGATATAAAAATATTACATTAAATAAACCGAGTCATGCAACTTTTTTTTTTATCCAAAATACCTCATTTCATTTCGTCACACAAAACAACATTTTTGTTTATCTAATAAGTACACATATAAGTTCCATAGTACATGTCATTTTACATCAAAAGTAATATACCAAAATTTGAGCTCCAAGTGATGTGATGTAATGAGAGGTCCCGATCTACCTTATTGTATTCCTTGTACCTACGCGTTAAAATAAACGCGTTAAGCCGGTGAAGGCTTAGTAAGCACTACAAAAGTAATGAATGATCATTTAAGTACTCATGCATATAAACTTCTTGTTTTTCTTACATGTAACCTGTAACTTACCACAATGGTACAACTTACACTTTTATCCACTTTCTGTAGTTTAGCCCTTAGTAGACTTTCATAGAACCGTTAGGATATACGGAACAAACAGAGAGCACATAAGTGCTGGGCAACAGAGAGCACACACAGTGCTAAACAGAGAGCACACAAAGTACTAGTCAGAGAGCACACAAAGTGCTAATCAGAGAGCACACACAGTGCTAATAACAGAGAGCACGAGACGTGCTAAACAGAGAGCACACACAGTGCTAATCAGAGAGCGCGCTAGTGTTCCTTAATGACATGCCACTAATATCACAATGGTTCTAATTTTTCTACTTGGGCACAATCTCAATTAGCATCATTTCTCATAAATGATATATCTCACATAAATACATCATCAAATACTTCACATTTATATTTTCAAAGCTGTACACTTGCGTCACAGTCACTAAATTATTTATATCTTGAGCTACAGAATTCAAAATCATAATCCGCTTGATGTTTCAGAAACTAGACTCAATCATATTTTTACCATAAAATTTACAGAATTTTTAATTTAGCCAATTTGTACAGTAAATTCTTTCAATTTACCCCTTCGCTGCTGCCTGACAGTTTCGACCTTTCTTCACTAAAAATTATCTATCTTTTAGTACAAAAATCAAATGATGTTACCGTTTGTTTATATTGAAAATATACTCATTAAGGATTTAGACATATAAATTTAAGTCTATAATTATTTTTCTACATTTTTCTATGATTTTTCAAAGTCAGAACAGGGGAACTCGTACCTACTCTGACCTTGTTACACAAAATCAGTTGTATCTCAGAATTTACAGATCCATTTCAATCACCGTTTCTTCCATTTGAAACTAAACTCAATAAGATTTAATTTCATATATAATAGAACCCTTAACTCTTTATATACAATTTTTAGTGAATTTTCGAAGTTAATCCTCTGTTCTGTCCAGACTGTTTTACTAAATCACACATTAATCCCTTCATTTTATCATTATAAACATTCAAATCAAGTACCTATCTAACAATTTCTATGCTAATAATTCATATACCATTAGAGAAATTAAACCATAGTTCAAAACTCTTGTAGTACTTACAACAAAAAGGCTAATTTCCTTCTCTTTTACCCCATGTTCTATTCTTTTCCTTTGTCTTCAATTTGATCATTGCCTCTCTTCTCTTTCTCTTCAATTTCACACAAACACATGTAAGCTAAATGCTATAATTCAATGATTTCCATGCTAAATAACAGTAAAATACATGTATATCATGAGGATTTAACCATTTCTTACCTTAACCCTTGAATTCAAAATTTCTCGATTTAGTCCTTTATCTCTCTAACACCTCAAAATTAATTTTATAAGAAGTTTAAGGTGTCTACTAACTCTCTTTTATGACTTTCTTTCAGAAATTCCAAAGAAAATGGAAGGTTTTGGAGTTTGGAAAGCTTAAAAATGATGGAAGGACCTATTTGGAATAAAAGCAAAAGTTGGAAATGGAAGAAAAGGCCATGGACGGCTAACTTAATGAAAAAGATGATATTTTCATCTTTTTAACCAGCTTTTTTCTCTCTCAAATTCTCTAGAATTTTCACTTAAAATATCTCACTTAAGAAAAATGGTAAAATTACACTCTTAGTCCTTGAGCCTTTCAACTTTACACTTTGGCCCAAAACTTTGCCTTTAAAAAAAATATCTTCCACCAAATTACTCTTTTGCCCCTCCTCAATCAATCTAATTCCCATGATAACTCAAAATTCATTTCGGATAATTCACTATTTAATCCCCCATATTTTCTCTCATTTACTATTTAATCCTTAAATTTTTTTTTTTAACGTTCCTTACTTCACTAAACATTTATAATTCTCTATTCTAATTTATCACTATTCCAAATCCGGTTCAAACACACGGATGTTACATAATCTTTTAGGAGCTCTATCCACCGTCTTTGTCTCAAGTTCAATTCTTTTTGAGAAAGAAGATATTTTAAACTTTTATGGTCGGTATAGATGTAGCATTTCTCACCGTACAAATAATGTCTCCAAATCTTCAGAGCAAAAATCACAGCTGCTAATTCCAAATCATGAGTCGGATAGTTACGTTCGTGTGGCTTTAATTGATGAGATGCATAGGCTATTACTTTTTCGTCCTGCATTAATACACAACCCAAACCACTCAAAGAAGCATCACTGTACACTACAAAATATTTCCCCGACTTTGGTAATGTCAAAACTGGTGCCTCTATCAACATTTGCTTCAACGCTTCAAAACTTCTTTAGCACTGATCATCCCAGAAAAAAGGAACATTCTTCTGTAGTAATTTAGTCATCGACAAAGCTATCTTCGAAAATTCATTCACAAATCTTCTATAATACCCAGCTAAACCAAGAAAACTTCGTACCTCAAATACATTTTTCGATACTTTCCACTGAACAATTACTTCAATCTTTTTCGGATCAACTCTGATTCCATCTGCCGATACCACATATCCCAAAAATACAACTTCTGATAGCCAAAACTCACATTTGCTAAGCTTTCCATACAACTGCTTTTCCCGTAATATCTGTAATATAATTCTGAGATGTTGATCATGTTCTGACTCTGACTTTGAATAAACCAGTATATCATCGATAAAAACCACCTCAAACTGGTCTAAATACAGCTGAAAGATACAATTCATGAGATCCATAAAAGCAGCTAGGGCATTAGTCAATCCGAATGGCATTACTAAGAACTCATAGTGACCATACCTCGTACGAAAAGCTGTCTTGAGAACGTCGCTTTCTTTTACTTTTAACTAGTAGTAGCCTGACCTTAAGTCAATCTTCGAAAATACATAAGCTCCTCTCAACTGATCAAACAAATCATCAATGCGAGGCAGTAGATACTTATTCTTGATTGTTACCTTATTCAACTGTTGGTAGTCAATACAAAGTCGCATCGAGCCATCTTTCTTCTTAACAAATAACACTGAAACTCCCCACGATGATATGCTCGATCGAATAAAACCACAATCTAATAAAACTTGCAACTGTATCTTCAGCTCCTTTAACTCTGTAGGTGACATTCGATACGGGGGTATGGATATTGAAACTGTACTTGGATTAACCTTTATAGCAAACTCAACCTCTCTGTCTGGCGGTAAACCCGGTAGTTCTTCGGGAAATACATCAGGAAACTCACAAACTATCCGAATTTTACTGCATTGGCTTTCAACTGAATCTGAATTAATGACATAGGCTAAATATGCTGAACAGCCCTGCTGAAGTAACTTATTAACCTTTATTGTTGAAATAAGACGTGTTGGCCCATTGGTACGGATACCATTTACCTCAATCTGACTTCTATCTTCTATCTGAATACTGAATTTCTTTTTATAGCAATCCAAAATCACTCCATATTTAGATAATCAATCCATTCTTAATATTATATCAAAGTCCCCAAATGGCATGATCAACAAGTCAACAGGAAAAGTTTTATTCTGTATAATCAACGGGCATCTCGGACACACTTGATTTACTAACACTGTTTCCCCCAATGGACTCGACACCTCTATTGACACTCTAGATACCACGGACTTTAATTTCCCCAACTTAGCTAGTTTTAAATTTATATATGAATGTGAAGATTCGAGATCAATCAAAGCATAAACAGGCTCAGAATACAATAAAAATATACTTGTTACTATATCGTGGGTATCACCTTCTTCCCATGTTCTGACCACAAAAGCTCTGGCCGATACTTTAGCTTCAAACTGTTGGGTAACAATATCGCTGCTTCTTCTAACATCTCCTCCTTTGAAAATTAGATCACCTCTACTAGATCCTCTGTCTTTAGCTGTAGATACTGATCTCTGTGATGTTACCGGTGCAGCACTATCAATTTTCAGGCAATCTCTGATGAAATGATCTGTAGAACCACATCGGAAGTAGGCCCTAGTTAATTTCCAGCATTCCCCTCTGTGTTTCTTCCCACAGTGCTGACAATCTGGAATTTCTATTTCCCGAGATGAACCTCTCACACTACCAGTAGATACCATCATCTGTTTACCCCTGCTTCTTCCACTTCTATTCGGTCCAAAATTGGATCTCCATCCACCTTCAGATTCCTTTGATCTTTTTGGCTGAGGATTCAAACTGGTAGTTCCCATACACTTCCCAGTTGGTCTAACACTTTCAGTCTTTTTATCGAGGCCTAGAACTTGCTCCACCATTTTGGCCCGTTCAATTAAATCTACAAACTCAGTAATACGATAAGATACCAACTGTACCTTGATCTCGTCTCGCAAACCCCGTAAAAATCTTTTACAACTATCAACTTCTATTGGTATAAATTCTGAGGCATATCTGCTGAGTCTCGAGAATTCCCTCTCATAATCTATTACTTACATGTCACCTTGTTGCAGCATTAAAAAGTCTTGCTTCTTGTCTTCGATATACATTTCTCCGATATATTTCTTTTGAAATTCTTTCTGAAATAGGTCCCATGTTATTTGATCCTCCGGTAAATGTCGAACCACTGATTCCCACCATAAATAAGCTTCCCCTTGTAGCAACGATACAGCATAAATCAAGCATTCTCGGGGGGTACATTCCAATTGCTATAAAATTCTTTTGGTCGACTCCATCCAATTTTCAGCTGTGGATGGATCAACTCCTTTCAGACCCATAAATTCAGTGGCATCATATTTTCTCAATTCTTTTATCGGGGCCCGTCTCTGAGTTGGTACTGAAGTCGTAGCAGGAGCAGTCCCCACTACTCTTTGTAATGCATTGGTAATTACTCGTAGTAAATCAGAATCATCTTTATCATTTCTTCTATCGACTCTAGGAGGTGGATTTCTTACTGGGTTTACGCTAGGTGTTACTGACTCTGTTTCATTTAACCCATACGACTCTTCGTCTCCAGTGTCCATTTCTTGGTCAGTATTATCTATTATTTCATCTGACATCTTTAATCTATAAAACAAAAACAAACAAATAGGTCAGCATCCAAAGATCCCGACTTAGTTTCGACCCAACAGTGGCATGTACTTCTAGACTTAATTTTCGATTTTGATTTAGTCCGAGAATCGGCTAAACCTGATAGCCCTAATACCAATAATAGTAACGCCCTCTAACCTTAAACCGTCGTCGAAACAGGATTACAGGGTATTACCAGACATATCGGACAACTTACAAATAATAAATAAATAATTGATGAGCATACTATAAAATAATCATAAAATTCCTTAATTGAACCCTCGAGGCTCAAAATACGTATTAGAAGGGAATTGGGACTTGTTTTGGTGCTCCGTAGATTTTTCGTAAATTTTTTTTTCAAACGCGATATAACCCCATTTATAAACATCTAACCTTGGCTGCAATTTCAACTCGCAACCAAAACAATTTATACTCAAATTCATCTAAATCCTAATCATTTCATTAACATATTAATTCAATAATTAAACATTCTTAATATTATTCAAAATTTACAAATAACTTTATTCATTTTTCATTCAAACATAATGCCAAATTTTATAATATACTTTCTACCATTTTATTAAACTAATATCAAAATATAGTATATATATATATATTTTTTTAAAACTTACGAGCATATACATGTAACCTATACAACACTTAGTACATGCCACTTTTACCAAAGGAGGAGAATTACATCACCGAGTTTATACTGAGGTCGGGATTGATCTGGATGCTGAACCAATACTTTAATTTCTACTAACCTGCGCACGGAAACAACCGTACGCTGAGTATTTCATACTCAATGGTTTTACTATAATTCAAATTATAAATAACCAAATAAATTTCACATAATCAATCATATAGTACATGAACACATATTATCTTAATTTATACACCACTTTCATTCCATATCAATATCAAATCAATTTAACCATTTCATTCTCATTTCTCAATTTCATTACATATCACTTGATATGCCTCAATTTTTCATTTCTATTCAAATTTTTTTATTTTTCACATTGTTTACCCTTATTAACAAGACTCGAACCTTAGCGGATACACGGATCCAACCAAACACACAAAAATGACACCTAGTGCCTTATCGGATAGTTTGAAGCAATAAAGTGACACCAGTGTCTCATCGGCCTAGTCGAAGTAAAGTGGTACCTAGTACCTCATCGAATCTATCCGAAGTAAAATAATGACATCCAGTGTCTCATCGACTCAAGGTCGAAGTATCCCTGAACTCTTCCAATCTATGGCATGCCAACTATATCCGACTTAGTCCGACTAGTTAACAGGGACTTTCAATTTATAATTCATATCACTTTCAATTTCAATTTCACTTATTAAATATAAATATCGAAATAAACATTAAATAATGAATAATTTAAATTATAGTAATACAAACTCAGATTTCGTGATTACTCCTCGATAACTTTCTCCTTTCCTTTTTGTGCCAATGCTTCTGGTTCTTTGCTAGCTACGAAAATAATAATAATTTACACTATTAATTACAGCAATAATTTATAATAATAATTAAATTTCTATCCAATTTATACCTTAATTCCAATTTAATCTTAATTAACTCATTTATTTTTCTAACTCAATTCATACTTTATTTTTATTCAGTTTCCTTCCATATTCTACTTAACTATCTAATGTTCATAATAAAACCCTAATTTAAAATTTCTTTCAATTTAATCCCTCTATCACAAAACTTATAGCTTCTTTTACAATTTAATTCCTTTGTCAATGCTAACTTGAAATTCATTCAATTAAATCCCTAATTCACTATTTGGTTCAACATGAACTATGTTCAAAAACCTTAAAACTTCCAAGACCTCAACTTAATTTCATTAAAACTTTGTTCTAAAGCTTCTAAAACATCTAATTTAAGAGAAAAAGGCTTAATTGACTTACCAATTAAATATTAAAACTTCAAAATTCCCGTTTCCCCTTTTTCTTTTTCCTTCCCTTTTTTTTCTCCTCTGTTTCTTTTGAGCCTCTGTTCTTCTTTCTTTTGTTTCTTTTTTTTCTTTCTTTATTCTTTTATTTCTTATATATATATATTTGTTAATAATAATAAAATAATACCAATTAAATAATAATTTATATTATTATATTATTATATTAATTAATAATAAATTAAAATCAAGAAAAATCTTTAGATTTTTCTCTGTTTGCCGCCTCAATTTATGCAATAGGCATAATTTCGATTTTAGTCCCTCTTTCTTTCTTTTAATCTATAATTAGACTTTCACCCTTTATTCAATTTAGTCCTTTTTATTAATTACTCTTAATTAAAATTAAATTCACCTAATTAAAGCTTAATTAAACACACTACTAAACTTATAATTACTCCTAATAATTATTTACGAACTTGGTTTACTAAGACGGAGGTCCTATAACTCACTTTTTCCGGTGCCCGTGAATTTAGGTCATTACAAAAGGGGCAAATTTGAAGAATTTTCTGTACAGATTAGCTAAAGTAAAAATTCTGAAATTTTTATGGTAAAAATATATTTGAGCCTAGTTTCAAAAACATCAAGCGGATCTTAATTTCAAATTTTGTAGCTCAAGGTATAAATAATTTAGTGGCTGTGACTCAAGTGGACAGCTTTGAAATTAACACACAAGTAAATAGTGAAATTATAGATAATGTATTGTTACATATAAAATGCTATATACTAAATGCTAAAGATTATAATAAATATATATACATAAAGGATGTGGAATGGAGAGGAGGAGGAGGAAAAAAATATATAGTAGATAAATGTATCGAAATTATTATAAGTGATGGAATGATTAATACATATGAGTATGTTTAAACGAATTGATAATAAAAAAGTGAATAATTGTTAATTGATGTGATATTGAAATCATTATTAAAATTTTATGAAGCATTAAATTGATTGGCACAATTTAGAAATAAATATGAAATATACATTAAGTGGGTAAACTACTTTTGAAAGTGCAAGTCCTCTAATGGTCTTATTTGTAAAACTTAAAAATTTGTGTTAATTTTATAAATTTCGTTATCTTTGATTGAATATCATGTTTTTATAAGGACTTGAGATTACAGATAGATGTAAGTGGATGATATGTAAAATGAAATGACGGTTATGACATCTGAATACGGTTTAGGCAATGAAATAAAAATAAATAAATAAATAAAAAGTGTTGAATTTGTAGGAAAATGGAGACAACGTCATGACGACAAATTCGCCATGTCACGACGTGGAACCCCCAACGTCGCGACGATAATCCAAAATTTTTATAAACTTTACAATTTGGTCTTTAATCAATTGTGGATGTTTTAATGAGCTCTTTTAACTCATAATTAGTTTTGTCGTAAATTCAATTTTTACTAAAATGAGTAAATGATCTACATTAATTAAATAATATGATAATTTTATTCTGAAATTTTTAATAGTTACTCCGATAACGAATGTGACATCCCGGTGTCTTGACTCAGAGATTGGGTCGGATATAAGATGTTAAAAAAAATCATTAGAAATTATTAAAATATTATAAAAAGTAAAAAAATTATATGAGTTACTAAAAATTACTACTATAATTTTTATAAAGTTTTAATAGTTTTTATCATATTTATAATTCTTTTGAGAATCTTTATCCTTAAAAATCAATTAAGTTATCCACATCAATATTTTTCCACATTGGTCAACTGCCACGTTATCATTTTCCCTCACATTAGCATTTAATGACCCACCAGGGGCTTTGATGGATGATCATATTATAGAGATTGAATCGACACTAATTTTCGATTAAGAGTTCAATTGATTGTACTTTTCGACTAAAACTAAATTTTTTTTAAATTATTTTACAAGGGTTTCTTTAGTACATAAGTTTAAAAACAATAAAGAAGTGATATTTTTATATTTTATTTTTAACTTTTTAAATAATATACTTTTAGATAATTAAAAAGACAATTTTAAAATTTAAAAATGGTTATTTAATTTTTAATTGTAAGATAAAATTTTAGTAAAACTGTAACATCCGCGTTCTTGAATCGGATTTGGAATAGTAATAGAGTAGAATTGAGAATTAGACTATATAGCTAAAATAATAAAATAGTTAGAAAATTAAAGATTAATTAGTAAGTGTGAGAAAGGAAGAAGGACTAAATAGTAATTTATCCAAATTGAATTATGAGTCATTATGGGAATTAGATTGATTAAGGAGGGGCAAAAGAGTAATTTGGTGGAAGATATTTTTGGAGGCAATGTTTTGGGCCAAAGTGTAAATTTGGAAGGCCCAAGGACTAAAAGTGTAATTTTTCCATTATTAAAGAAAGATATTTTTATAAAGAGAAATTGATAGAAAAGTCTAGAGAAATGAAGAAAAGAAATGATGAAAAGGCTATAAAAGCCATCAGCCATGGTGCTTCACGTTGGCCACCATTTTTCCACCGTTTCAACTTTTGCTTTTCTTACAAATTAGTCCTTTTTCACCAAATACAAACCAATTAAGCTAGTTTCTTCCAAATTTCTTCAAGATTAGTGAATAAAATTGTTAGAGAAGTGTAGTAGCTATCCAATTGTTAAAAGAAATGCATCCATACTTGTCTTGGAGGAGAAAGAAAATGGGAATTAGTCTTGGATACAAGTGATTAAGGTAAGAAAGCTAAACTCCTCTTTAAATACATGTTAGTTTTGGTTTAGAAACATAGATTATGATATGTTAG
Source organism: Kokia cookei (assembly GCA_039519145.1). Lineage (NCBI taxonomy): Eukaryota > Viridiplantae > Streptophyta > Magnoliopsida > Malvales > Malvaceae > Kokia > Kokia cookei. The sequence continues at coordinate 21,895,940 of CM076902.1, forward strand.
AATGATTTTAATGTGAATAGATGTGTTTTGTATGGAATTGAAGAGAAAGAAAAGAAGGAGAATGACTCAATTGAAGAGAAAGGAAAAGAGAAGATCAAAGAGGGAAAGGAAGTTTTCTACTAGAGTAGTAAGTACTACAAGATTTTAAATTGAAAATTTATTCTCTTTAAATTATATGATTAATTGTGATAAAAATGAGTAAGATGATATGTTTAGTTATAAATATGGTGATTAGGTGTGATTAAATGAAATTTAGTGCAAAGGAAATATGAGAAGGGAAAAATTCACTTCAAAACAGTTTGGACAGTAACAGGGGACTAACTTCGAAATTCACCAAAAATTGTATATAATGAGTTAAGGGTTGAATTATATATGTAATTAAAGCTTATTGAGTTTAGTTTCATAAGGAAGAAACAGTGAAAGAAAAGGAACTGCATATTTCGAGATATACTAGTTTTAGTGTAATAAGGTCAGAGTAGATTCGAGTTCCCCTGTTCTGACTTTGAAAAATTATAGAAAAATATAGAAAAATTATTAGAGACCGAAATTTATATGGATGAATCTTTAATGAGTCTATTTTCAATAGAAACATACTGAAACATCATTTGATCTTTGTACTAAAAGATAGATAATTTTTAGTGAAGAAAGGTCGAAACTGTCAGGCAGCAGCGAAGGGGTAAATTGAAAGAATTTACTGTACAAATTGGATAAAGTAAAAATTCTTGAAATTTTATGGTAAGAAGATGATTGAGTCTAGTTTCAGAAACATCAAGTGGTTTATAATTTCGAATTATGTAGCCCAAGATATAAATAATTTAGTGACTGTGACGCAAGTGGACAGCTTTGAAAATTAATGTGAAAATAAGAGTAAAGAGGTATATGATGATATATATGTGATGAACAATATATATGTGAAATATTATGTGTTTAATTATGAAAATTGATTATATGATAAAATGGTGATATTGTGTAAGCCTTTGAGTAAATAAAGGTGAAAAATACATGATTATGTATATGTGAAGAGAAATGTAAATGTGATATATGAAATTATGAGAGATTATGCCCATGTAGACAAGTTAGAACCATTGTGATAATAGTGGCATGCCATTAAGGAACACTAGCGCGCTCTCTGATTAGCACTGTGTGTGCTCTCTGATTAGCACTGTGTGTGCTCTCTGATTAGCACTGTGTGTGCTCTCTGATTAGCACTTCGTGTGCTCAGTACTTTGTGTACTCTCTGTTTAGCACTTTGTGTGCTCTCTGTTGCCCAGCACTTATGTGCTCTCTGTTTAGTACTTCGGTACTCTCTGTTTGTTCCGTTTATCTGATGGGTTCTATAGAAGTCTACTATGGGCCAAGTGGATAAATAAGCTAAGTGAGCTATGGTTAAGAAAGCTATGATGACTAAATTGTGAAAAGTGAAAGAATGTGCAAATTATTACATTGAGGTAAAGGAGTGATAAATACATGAAAGAGAAGTATTATATTTGTATGTGTAATTATATGTTAATAATTAAGTGAACTAATGTGATTGAAATGACTAAGTTGTGAAAAAGGGATGAAAATGTAAAATCTACCGTTGAGGTAAGTTGGAATATGAGGATGAATATGTGTTATGGTGAAATTATGGTAAGTTAAATGTTACATGCAAGAAAGGTTAGAAATTTTATACGCATGAGTAATTAAATGTTTGATAAAATTAAGCAATAAATAAATAATCATCTATTATGCTTGTAGTGCTTACTAAGCCTTCATCGGCTTAACGCGTTTATTTTAACGCGTAGGTACAAAAGCTACGGAAAGCTAGAGTCGAGTAAGGGACCTCTCATCACATCACATCACTTTTGAAGCTCAAGTTTAGGTAATTTACTTTGAAGAAAAATGGCATGTACAAATAGTATACTTAGGTGTCCCTAATGAACAAGTTACTAATATTGTTTTGAAAATTTACATGAATTGAAAGAAAAATTTTATTATACTCGTTTTTAATTCTCTGACATTGTATGTAATACTCTTATGTCAGGTTTATATGTGTGAACCGGGTGTAGGGGTGTTACAAAAACCTTTTAAATTTTAAATTTGATAGTTTTTTTATTTTTTCCCTAGAATTATTTATAGTCCCTCCCAACTCATGAATAATAGGATAATGCATTTCAGCGCACTAAAATCCATATCATTTTACATTGTCAACAATATCAATGCCAATCGAGTAAGACTTAATCAACTATTATCAAATATATACTAGATTGCAAATTCTCGTTAAACTAGATCAGATTTATAAAATCTATTGATGTCCTTATAAAAGTTTATTTCAATCTAGTCACATATTCAATTTCAATGCAATACAAATTCACATAAATCTTTAAAAGTTGGGATAAATCTTAAAATTATACATGAATTTTGATTTAACGTGCAATTGTATACATGACCTTTAATTTGGTACAATTATACACGCGAAACTCTAATTGTGGTTCAAATGTATACTTGAAACTTTAATTTTAATTTAATCATACACATTTAAAGAAACAAATACATCAATTTATTTTTATACTGGATAAACATAATTATTTATCTATGCAATATATAAACATAAAATGATGTGTCGAAACCATCTCCTTTTTGTTTGGAAAACGACGTGTTTCGAAAATTATTTTTATGTTGGAAAATGAGAGTCGCCACCAATCCTTTATTTGGTGTGATTAGATCACCACAAAACGCTTTAAAAACCGTTTTGAAAACATGTAGGTCTTCAAAATCCAGAAAAACAGATTCGGGAGTCTGTTACGCATGAGGAAGGATTAGCACCCTCATACACCCAAAATTGGTACCGTGTTGATTATTTTCGGGTCTGAATTTGTAACATTTAAAAAGCTTGAATAAAGTTTAAAATGCGATCCTTGAGTGCGTGAATCAAGTTTAAAAGAAATCAGGTTTGTTTGGAAATTTCACTATTTCAAAGTGATCGAGGAAGAAAGTTACGTCTAGTGAGTTAGGACATGACATTTCGAGATCTAGAAATAACGAGCTTTCCTTTGTAAAACCTCTTTTTTTAATTGTGAAAAGGATATTTGATTATCTCGATTTGAAGAAAGGTTACACCTAGTAAGTTAAGACGCAACATTTCGGAATTGAAGATAAGGAAACATTGCCTCGATTAGGGGTATTCGATTATTTCGATTTGAAGAAAATTTGCACCTAGTGAGTTAAGGCACAAATTTTCGAAACTCGAAATAAAAGAATATTGCCTCGATTTTAAAGCTTTTATAAAAACAATTTTGAAAACAAGCATGCGAGTTTGATACGAATAAGCAGTTAATAATTTATATTAAAAAACGTGAAGCAAGATGAATAAGCAGATGAATTATTTGCGAAAAATCGAAAATGCAAAATACGAGTGCATAATAAATTAAAAAATACATACAAATGTTGATGAGAAAGAAGAACGATGCAATCAGAGTTCAAAATGAGACTTTTCGGATACCCGGGGAGAAAATGATAATTTTGGATTCTCGGGAGCGAAATGGTAATATTTGGAAGTTTTACGGTCAAAAATGGGATTTTGGGAAGTTCGAGGTTAAAAATGGAATTTTTGGAAGTTTCGAGGTCAAAAATGGGATTTTTGGGAAGTTTGAGGGTAAAAATAAATTTTTTGGAAGTTTTGGGGTCAAAAATGGGATTTTGGGAAGTTTGGGGGTAAAAATAAAATTTTTGGAAGTTTCGAGGTCAAAATTGGGATTTTGAGAAGTTCGAGGGTAAAAATAGAATTTTTGGAAGTTTCGGGGGTCAAATATGGGATTTTGGGAAGTTCAGGGACCTCCATGGCAATAAAGCCAAAAATAGGTGACACGTGGCAGCCCCTCAAGCATCCTGAAGTTAAAGGACCAGTTTGAAAACCATGGAAAATTTTTGGGTCAATTTTGTAATTAAAACGATCTTGATTTAAGGGTTAAATTAAAATAAATTAAAAATAAAAGGGACCGTTTGTATAAATAAACCTAAATAGAGACACGTGGCAGCCCTTGGTGCTTTTAAAAGGTTGAGGGGCTAAATTGAAAAACCGTGAAAATCATTAGGCCAATTTAAAATTAATTAAAAGTGTGAAAAGGACATGATTGAAAACTTTAGAAAAAGCGAAAGGGTCGAACGCATAAATAGCCCCTCCTTCGAAAACACGCGGATCTTAGGTCAGGTCGGATTTCGGGTCGGACATGGGTAATAACTCAGAACGGCACCGTTTTAAGGCTGAAACTCAGCCCTCAAAACGACACCGTTTTGAGGGCCTATAAATACCCCTTTTCAGAGAAAAAAAATCATTTCTTTAGCCCTTTCAAAAAAAAAAACATAGAAATCTCTCCGAAAAACCTCTCCCCACTCCTTTGTCAGCCATGTTCCGACCGGTCGGGCTGGTCGCCGTCCGTCGCGCGTAGGGCCACACGCGCACCGCCGATCCCCCCGCTTGGTCATCGCGCGTCACCGTCGGGGGTCTTCTGGTGCACGCGCAGTTGCTTTCCACTCGCCACGCGCCTCCGTCGAAGGTAACCGTCTCTTTTCTTCCTATTTTTTTTTGTGTATTCATTTAAAACAAAGATCGGGTTTAGATCTGGTGAGATCAAACCCCGATCTATTCTTTTAACAGTTTTTTTAGGAAATCCCTTTTTTACGATTCTGTTATTATTATTCTTTATTATCAAGCGTTTTGATTCTTCTTTTTTCAGGTCCATGCGCGACGGGGTACAAGCAACGTTCGGCTAGGGTCGACTTCCGACAACGACGACCAGGGAAGCATCTTTCTGACTTTTCGTTTTTTCTTATACTTATTTAATAATTATTAATAGTATCATTTTATTATTATCACAACATTTATTATTATTAATGATTATTAAGAATAAAAAAACTTATTTATTATCAATGAGGTCATTAGTATTATTATTATAAATATTATTAAAGGCACATTTATTACTAATATTAACAGATACTTTATACCTTGAATGACCAAAAGAGTGCATGATAACAGCTAAGGCGTTAGTGTATTTAATATATATAGTACAAATATGAAGGGTTTTAGTTAACTATAATAAATAATAATAAATGTATATGTTTGGGATACCTGAACGTCTTAGTGCCTGAGTCTTTGAATCGGCTCGTATTTGCTTTTGTTGCCTTTGTGACTACTCGAGTGACTTTGCTCTGTATTGATCTCTGGAAATTATTAATGTATACTGTTTATTGATTTCTTAATCTTCAAAATCCAACCTCTACAACTGAAATCAAATCGGCTTTTATAGCCTGTGTTTACAATAATTTCCTTTTGTCCTATGCAACTAAATATACATCTAATCTGCTCTCTCTTTTTTGCAGGTTCGGCGGTGGTAGTGGCGATTGGAGCAGCTGGTGGCAGTGCAAGTTGCTGGTGGTGAAACTTGGTGATGACGTGGCAGCTTTCGGTTGGCTGAGGTGGAGGCAGCAATAGCAACACTTAGCATATTAGGGTTTGACTTTGTTTTAGGCTAGTTTGGGTCATTTGGTTTGGTCTTATTTGAATTTGGACCCAATCGGGCTTTGTAATTGGACATTGTTATTTTTTGGACTTTTTAACTTTGGAATTAAATTTAAATTTAAATTAAATTTAAATTTAAGATTAATTTAAATTTAAAATAAATCTAAATTTAAAATAAATTAAAAAGGGCCCAGTCAAAATTGGGCTTCAACATGATGTTATATCAATAATTATGTTAATAATTTATAGGGATTGGATCAAATCAAAATTTCATGTATAAAATTGCACAAAATCAAAATTCATGTATATAATTGCACATTAAATCATAATTCATATAGTTTTGGTGTTTATCCCTTAAAAGTTTTAAATAGGATTTTGATAAATAAAAAAATCAAAGTTTTAAATAGGATTTTTGGTGATAAATATTAAAACAAATCCTTAATATGAAATTTATCTCTTCACTTTATAAGAAAATAAATTGAAAAATTGAGAAAACATTAATTTAAAATATAGTTTTTTTTTTTAAAATTTACAAATGATTTAAGGGTTTCTTTATTTATTTTCATCAATATACATTTCTCATTATTAAACCTATTATAAAAAATATTATTGATCCAAATGAATATTAAATTAATAAGTAAATAAAAATGTTTTAATTAAAGATAATATAACGCATAGAATCCACAAGATAAATATTTAAATTTAAAAAACTTATCTTCAAAATTTATTTAAAAATAGTTTTAAATCACTTTTTAATTCAATTTTAAGTGAATTTTTTTTATGAGAGAAAAAGAAATGAAAAACGTTGGAAGGAAAATTATTATTGTTATTTGCATTTTCATGATATGGTTTCCAAATTCAAAGGTTGTAGCGGCGTGGTCTTATCTCCGACGGAGATTTGCAGCACTGTCATGTATGATATGGCGGATTGCTTTTTGTTTTTAATCAAAGGCAGCACCGATAATAATCCGATTCCTTCATGTTGTTTTGGATTTGAAACAGTAGTCCAATCGAACCCCCCCGATTGCATTTGTGAAGCTTTCAAAAACAGTGCCGATTTGGGTATCGATTTGAATTTTACAGAAGTCCTTACTTTGCCTTCCGCTTGTCAAGTTTTTGATTCTCCTATCGACAAATGCGATGGTAAATCACAATTAAATCACCTATTTATTCAATTTTTTTAATAATAATGTTTGATAACAAAGTGTTGTTCTTCTTGTTGTTTTCCTAATGCTGCAGTACTATCTACTTCGCCTGTTGCAGCTCCTGGTACTTGTTCTTTCTGTTTGACGCACTCACTTTTATTTGCTTTTACTTGTATATTTTGTTAATAATTGGTAGATGAATATGAGTTTTAATAAAGCTTATGTCATATTGTTTATATTTGAATATATGTTACCATAATTATATATATAAGATTTTAAGTCGATGATGGAAAAGTGAGAGAATTTAGATAAAATATATACTTGAAAAATGGGTTTGAAAAACGGATTGAATTTTGGGTAAGTTTTTTGGTTGGGCTCGATTTGAATTTGCAAAACAAAAAAACTTGTTGCTGTTTCACTGTTTTGCTATTGTTTTATCATTGTTTTGGTGTTGTTTTGTAATTATATTACTACTATTTTGTTGGTGTTAGTTGGATATTGATTGACTTTTGTTTTATTGTTAATTTTACTATTATTTTATAGGTATTTGTTTATTTAATTGCATTTATCTTAGTATTATTTAAGTATATTTTTTAAATTTATTTTTAATTTATTGGAAAATATTTATTTTTATATAAAAAATTTTAATACGGACAAATCGAACTTGAGCCTAAAATTCTATAAAGACCCGGTCCAAACTCGACTCAATCCATGATCACTTCTATACATGTTCGATACGAATATGTTAAAATATTTCTCTTATTTATATTGTCGTAATTTGCCATACTCACCGAAGGTTCTTATTGTTTTAGAACCATCGACTGCCCAAGCACCAACGTTAACTGATCTAGTGGAAGCTGCTCCGGTGCCGATGGCTTTGTCAGGAACGGATTCTGCATTATTTTATTTCATTGTACACATTAACATGCTAATTATTTCATTATTTCATGTAATTCTTTTTCTATAGGGCATTAGGTATATTCGTAAATTTTTTTTACATATATTTTATATAATGTTATAATTATTATTTTAATCTTATTCGTATTGCTAATATACATACACTGATTAGAGACAATTGTTGGGCTTTAATTAATAGTCATTGCGAGAGCTCGATGATATCTTTGTCGTATTGGTGAGCTTGACAAGTTTGAAATTTACCGGCCTTTGATTTGTCGTATTTCTGTGTTAATTTTAATTTTATTTGGTTGGAACACATTATATGTGATTTGTATTACATATACACTGATGTCACTACCATGGCATGGACTTGTTCAGCTTTTCTGAATGGAATGAAATTTAGGCCCAATTAAATATTAATAGTTTTATTCATTTTATTCTTTAAAACCCACAATGAGAAATTATTATATTTTCTGTACGTTTCATAATTATTTTTCGGTTTTATTATTTTTTATTAAATAATTCAATTATATTTAAATATTTTATAATTTTAAAATTTAAATTCAACATTTATTTTTTCACAACTTAATCTTTTCAGCTTATCCAACATAGCTTTAGATATAATTTATTTTGCTATCATTTTCTTATTCAAAATTAGGGTTTATTATTTTAAAATAAAAAGAAAAATAAGTTGGATGGAGTGGATTGTAAAACCGGCCATTTATGGATCATATATGGTAAAGGTGGTCGAAGAAGTAAATAGGTGTGCAGTACAAGGTCAATTATTAAATGCATACAGGAGAGAAATTTAATTTATTTTGGTTAGAAAGTTGGAAGCAACTGCCAACCATGGAAAGCATCCTCCAGAATCCTCCAATTTTATTTATTTAATATTTAATAATCCTCCAATTTTGCAAATCCTTTTGCCAATTAATTAATCACTGCCTTATCATCTTCACAAAGATTCATTGAATGCAAACTCTTTTTATCTCAATTCAAATATTAAATTAATTGTGTATATAGAATTATTATACTGTATGTTCAAAGGTTAAAAATTGGTATGCAATATAATATTAGAAAAATGGAAAAGTCTAGGTATCAATAAGAGGATATGATCTAAAAAATATTTTTGTAAAATAAAAATTTATATTTTTTAAGTTTTTATTTTTGTCTAGCGACGGTGTTAGCTTTTGGGTTAGCCACCGTCCATTTTTTTCTCTTACTATCAAATTTTTTTATTATTTTCATTCACTACATGTGTTTTTTCTATTTTCAGTTTACAGATATATCATCGTTGAAACACCACCGACCATCGACAGTTTCTTTTAAAAAATGAATAGCTTTTCGTTGACTTTTTAATCTGTTTCTGTTTTGAAAGTTTTTGTCTACTCTTGTAGTATGCTTTTTAGTCTTGTTTATGCATATAGTATTGCTTTTGCGAGTAATTTTAGGATTGGTTTTGTCGTCGTCTCCTCTAGTATGGTGAATGCTCGGTTCTTTTGTTGATTTATACTCGTCGTTTTGGACCATCCGGATTGATTTTCTTATTGTATTAAGTGCTTGCAATCACTTCTTATATGTTCTGTTTAAGTTGTGACAGAACCAATTATCAATGTATTCTAACGTTCTATTGATACTGAAGCTGAAATTTTTATTGTATTGATGGAGCTTGTCCTTAAGTACGTACAATAAATATTTATTATTTTTTCCCTCCAAATTATATCATCTCATAAATAATGAATTTTTCATTCTTATTATTCAATTAATTTTACTAAATAACTTTTCATAGAATAGCCAAAGGTTGGTGGACAACACCACCAAATTGTGCATGATAAAACGGGGAGTCAAGGCACGCTATCTCTTATCTGTGTATCATCAAACCTACTGCCAAATGGAAATGGAACCTTCAAACAAATGGCTTCATCTATTATCACGTGAGTAAATTTATATATAAAATCTTTTAATAGTATTAGTAATTAAAATTTAATTTTTAATTAAATCAAAGGAATAGAAAAATTATCGGTTGAATATTAATTTAATTAAAATTAATATTATTGTACAAATAAAAACACTTAATTCGAGTGAGTTGAAATATTTTTATTATTTTATTTAAAAATTGGAAAGAATAATAAATATATGTTGACATTCTATAAAAAAAAATAAAGGATTAAAATTTTCGAGTGAAATGAGTTAAGTGTTAGTACAAAGAAAAAATGGGTGTAATGTATTCATTTTATTTGGTTCATATATTTGGTGATCTAATATCTGCAGATGTGATAAGCATGAGGGAGAAGAGAGTAAAGCAGGAGTTAAGGGGCAGGTACCACGTCCATGTGCAAGTTGACAATTAATTAAACAGGGCCGTTACTTCAAATCTCTAAGGAAAAAAAACACCCACCTTCCTCTGCCCCTAACCTAACTCTATGCTACCACATAACTGCTCTGCTTATTTAAGTACATTCTTCTGCATGTACATCTCTCTTAACGCTCCCCAGTCACCCTTTCTTCTTTGTTTTTCTCTCCTTTTGTTTTCATTCACTAATAAACACTGAAGTTATGCTTCATATCCATCTCATAAATTTATACACTTTGTTTTTATCCCAACTTTCCTAGAACGAACTTCATCTTTCTTTCAGGTATGTTATTATTCTTGTGTTGTTTGCAGAATTGGGTATTGGTTTTTTTTGAAGCAAGAAGGGAAATTGTTGTTGGGAATTCGTGTTTTCCTTTGTTTGGATTGATTTTGTGAAGTTTGAGAAAAAAAGTTAATGTCTTTTTTTTTAGGCCGGCTGGGTTTGTAATTTTGTTGATTAAGGTTTCAGTTTGGTAAGGTTTGTAAACAATATTTTTTTAACTTTGGAGAGTTTTTAATGATGAGATGTTTTGCTTTCTGAAGTTATGCTTTTGTTGAAGTGAAATGTTTATGTGATATTTCATCTTTGGTTACTGGAAGTGGAATCAACCATGAATAAACTATTATCATTAGTACTAAAAGTTTGATTTGTTTGATACCATCTTCACTAAAATAAGCTATAAGAGTGTAAGGGAAAAGCTCACAGTGTTGATCATACCAAATTCTGGTATGGACAACCCAAAATAGCTTTATCATAGCATTTCTTTTTGGTTTGGTTTCAATTTAAATTTGTTTGATCTTGATGTTGGTTCATTTATATGTTTAAGGAATCACAGTTAATTTTGAAGTCTCAATTCAGAATTAGACTGCCATTATTGAAACCTTGCACCCACTGATGATGGTTGTTTTTGATGATATGCAGTATGTCAGAGGCCCAAAGAAGGTCAGCTGTGTCTGGTGGAAATAATGGATACGTAAATGGGGTATTGCCAATCCGGAGCCCGGCTACAATATGTGAAGTAGATGAATTCTGTTCTTCACTTGGAGGGAAAAAGCCAATCCATAGCATTTTAATTGCGAACAATGGAATGGCAGCTGTCAAATTTATACGTAGTATTAGGACGTGGGCGTATGAAACATTTGGTACCGAAAAGGCAATCCTATTGGTGGCAATGGCTACTCCTGAGGACATGAGAATCAATGCAGAGCATATTAGAATTGCCGACCAGTTTGTAGAAGTTCCTGGGGGGACAAATAATAATAACTACGCCAATGTGCAGCTCATTGTAGAGGTGTGTATTAGTGAACTCCGGTAACATTTGCTTGCTTCCGAATTGTTCTTATGTTGATGAATTGTCTCTCAAAAAGCTTTATTTAGTTCAAAGTACAAAGGAATTTTACCACTCTTATGATGTCCTTGCTTTAAATAATTGATTTTCATCCAAATGATTCTGATACATATGACTTCATAGATGTCAATAGCTCAGTAACAGATGTTTGCATGTAAAGTCCTAGGACATTGTAAGAGAACTGATAAGTAATACGAAGGTTTCTTTTTCTTGCTACTACAGGTTCATTGGAGTTAGTTCCCACTTACTATGTTTAATTATATGATGAATTCTATATTTTTTGTCAAATCATATTATGTGTTACTCAGATGGCAGAGATAACACATGTTGATGCGGTTTGGCCTGGATGGGGTCATGCATCAGAAAACCCTGAGCTGCCCAATGCACTGAATGCAAAAGGAATCATTTTTCTTGGGCCTCCATCTGTTTCTATGGCAGCATTGGGAGATAAGATTGGTTCATCATTGATTGCCCAAGCAGCGGATGTACCCACCCTTCCATGGAGTGGTTCTCATGTAATTATCTTCTTTTTGAATATTAAAAATTGTCCTTTCGATGGCAGTTTCTCATGCACAGTGCTACATTCCTGTTTTCCAGGTGAAAATTCCTGCAGAAAGTTGCCTAGTTTCTATTCCAGATGAAATATATAGTAAAGCATGTGTTTATACGACAGAAGAAGCAATTGCAAGTTGTCAAGTTGTTGGTTATCCTGCAATGATTAAGGCATCTTGGGGTGGCGGCGGTAAAGGCATAAGAAAGGTTCATTCATTCATGAAATGTTTTGATTCTCTGACAATAGCAATTTTTACTTATATCCAATGCTCTAGCTAATTCCCTTTTAAAGTAAATGCTATTATTTTGGTAAAATTATCATTGATTTAAACACTTTTCATATTATTCGAATTGGTTTGAAGTTTTTGCATGCCTTGTGATATTTGGTTTTCTAGGTTCATAGTGATGATGAAGTTAGGGCACTATTCAAGCAAGTGCAAGGCGAAGTTCCAGGTTCACCTATATTTATAATGAAAGTTGCTTCACAGGTGAGATTTTCTGCAACGATTCATTTCACAGAAGTGGCAGGAATATAGATATTCTTTTTTCTGACAAAACTGTTTGGTATATATATTCTTCCTGAATTAGAGCCGGCATTTAGAGGTCCAGTTACTCTGTGATCAGTATGGGAATGTTGCTGCTTTGCATAGCCGTGACTGTAGTATTCAAAGGCGACACCAGAAGGTCAGTTTGTTTCTTAGAGGCTAGATTTGAATGTTAGTCTTCCATAACAAAAGAGATGCCGGTCAAAGGGAGTTTAATGCTTCAGTTGCTTCATATTTGAGACTTAACAAGATCTGACATCAGCATTCTTTATGTGAAATAGATTATCGAGGAGGGTCCAATCACTGTAGCTCCATTGGAGACAGTAAAAAAGCTGGAGCAGGCAGCTAGAAGGTTAGCTAAATGTGTGAATTATGTTGGAGCTGCAACTGTTGAATATCTTTACAGTATGGACACTGGCGAGTACTACTTTCTAGAGCTCAACCCTCGGTTACAAGTATGTCATAACGATTTTACCCATAGTTCTAGAACATGTCATATGGAGTTAGGTGCCACATTCGTTCAATCAACTTTGTGCTTTTGCTTTTCTGTTTGTTTTATCGTTTTAGTGTAGTTCTGCAATATATTAATTGTATCTTCATTTGGAAAGGATGTTAAATACAAGTGCTAGCTGGTTTCGGATTCAGTATTGAGCTGAAATAACCATTTATAAAAGCATTCAGTTTTACAACCACAAAGGGTGTAGATTTATTCTACAACATGGTTGGTGAATTCTTAACTAATTTTGGTTCAAATAGGTTAAGAAGAATCTTGTGATTTATTTGGCGGACAGAATTTTTGCCTTCTCATTTTCCTTACATAATGAGTAATTAAAAGCTTTTGCAACAGGTGGAGCACCCTGTAACTGAGTGGATTGCTGAAGTGAATCTGCCAGCTGCTCAGGTTGCCGTTGGGATGGGTATTCCTCTATGGCAAATTCCTGGTATGATGCCAATATTCAATACTTATCGTAAACCCTTTATCACGTGATCATGTAATTTACATAAATGATATGAGTGTGCTTGATTTGATTAGAAATACGGAGATTTTATGGAGTGGAACATGGTGGAAGTTATGATTCTTGGAGAAAAATTTCTGTTGCTGCCACTTGTTTTGATTTTGACAAGGCTGAGTCAACAAGGCCTAAAGGTCACTGTGTAGCTGTGCGTGTGACGAGTGAGGATCCTGATGATGGTTTTAAACCTACCAGCGGAAAAGTACAGGTCAGCCTTACTAAGTTCGCAAAAAATAAGTTGTACTTCAAATATCTCAATTGGTACTTTTTTTGCTTCATTTATTTTTCTTAAGTTTGTATTGAGTTCCATGACTTTGTACAGGAGTTGAGTTTTAAAAGCAAGCCAAATGTGTGGGCTTACTTCTCTGTCAAGGTAAGCTTTACTTTTCGGAAAAAAAATATTGGTTTACAGAATCTAAAACTTAATACAATGATTGTGCAATAATACTTAACAGTCTGGAGGAGGCATTCATGAATTTTCAGATTCTCAATTTGGTAAGAATTACACTGATAAATTTCGATTTTTCTATGAATGTTTTTGGACAGGATAGCTGCTTTGTATATAGTTATTCCTTACAAAGATATCATTATTTCTGATAAGAGTGAAATCTTACATTAGGACATGTCTTTGCTTTTGGGGAATCCAGAGCTCTCGCTATAGCAAATATGGTTCTTGGGTTGAAAGAAATTCAAATCCGTGGAGAAATTCGTACAAATGTTGATTACACAATTGACCTTTTACATGTATGTTTATCAAATGAACCATCGTTTTTCGTTATAAAAATGTACGACTTTAGAACTACCAACCACTGACAGCTAAAATGCTATATAGGCTTCAGATTACCAAGAAAATAAAATCCACACTGGTTGGTTGGACAGTAGAATTGCTATGCGAGTTAGAGCAGAAAGGCCTCCGTGGTATCTTTCAGTTGTTGCCGGAGCTCTCTATGTAAGTGCTCATATATCAGTGTTCAATGGTCATATTAGAGAGTAAGTATTTTACACTGTTTATTTATCTCAGAAAGCGTCGGCCAGCAGTGCAGCTATGGTTTCAGATTATATCGGTTATCTTGAAAAGGGTCAAATTCCTCCCAAGGTACAGTGCTAAGTCCGAGTTGCTTCTTTTATGTAGGTCTTTGTTAACAAACTGATGTCTGTTGCTCTTGATTTCAGCACATATCACTTATGCATTCTCAAGTGTCTTTGAACATTGAAGGAAGCAAATTTACGGTATGAGTTTTCAATTATGTCATTTTACCACTATTTTAAGGATTCCTTTTCTAGTTCTCAAGAAATTTTAAAGATTTTGGGTATCATGTTGATGAATCATGCGTATTAACATTTTGAAAAAAAAATGTTTTTAGATTGACATGATTAGCGGGGGACCAGGAAGTTATAGGTTGAGAATGAATGAGTCGGAGATTGAGGCAGAGATACATACATTACGCGATGGTGGTTTATTGATGCAGGCAAACATTTTCCCTCTAGCATTTTACTACATGTTTTATTTTACTACATGTTTTACTTTTGCTTATGTTCTTTATTTCTTTCGCAGTTATTAGAACCTCTTACTGTATGTCTTTTTTATTACAACCGTCCTTCTGATGCTTTACCTTTCAATTTATTTTAGTTGGATGGAAACAGTCATGTCATTTATGCAGAGGAAGAAGCTGCTGGTACTCGCCTTCTAATTGATGGAAGGACTTGCCTGCTACAGGTGCAACATATCCCTTTCTTTCGTACACTTTGAATCCTCCTCTTGACCCAACTCGAAGGAAGGAAAAAACAACCCCACGTTTTCTTTTGGTCCAAGAAAATAAGTTGTGATGTTATTATTTATTTTTTTCTTTTTGTTGTTTCCCCCCCCCCTATATCCAGAAAGATCACGATCCTTCAAAATTAGTGGCTGAAACACCATGCAAACTGCTTAGATTTTTGGTTTCTGATGTTAGTCATATTGATGCCGACACACCATATGCTGAGGTTGAGGTTATGAAAATGTGCATGCCTCTTCTTTCACCTGCTTCAGGAGTTATTCAAATAAAATCATCTGAAGGTCAAGCAATGCAGGTAACATGGATGAGAAATATGAAAGTTGAGCTTTTTGGGAAAACTTAGGAAGCCCTTGTTCTTGCAGGCTGGTGAGCTTATTGCTAGGTTGGATCTGGATGACCCTTCAGCTGTTAGGAAAGCTGAACCATTCCAGGGGAACTTTCCGGTACTAGGGCCGCCCACTGCAATTTCTGATAAAGTTCATCAGAGATGTGCTGCAAGTTTAAATGCAGCCCGCATGATTCTCGCTGGTTATGAGCATAATATCGATGAAGTGAGTATTTCTCTATCCCATAGTAATCTCATGGGGATGAAATAGGCCAGGAATCACAAAATTCTCTTCTGCAGTAGTTTTTGCCTTTTAAACTCAAGTGCCTTTAACTAACTAGCTCTCAAACCATGGGTTACAGGATTTCTACTTTTAATTCCTTAAATTTTTTACAAATGATATATAATATATGGCTAATAAATGGAACTAAAGAATTCAGAATGCTACAATATCAGCCAAACTTTAAATAACGCTTACTGAAAATAATAGTCAATTAAATATAAAAAAGAATAAACAAAGAATATGAACTGTTCAAAGGTCTTAGTGATGCCTTTAGATAGAGAGCAAAGACTGAGTTAAAACATTCAACGAAGAGGTAAATGGAAAAAGCTCAGATCCTAGGTCCAAGCCATTCTTAGATATTCTTGAAATTTGATTCATGATATCAATTTGGATGACAAATGTTACAGATAGTTCAAAGCCTGCTAAATTGCCTTGACAGTCCCGAGCTGCCTTTCCTTCAATGGCAAGAATGCATGTCTGTTTTGGCAACCAGGCTTCCCAAAGATCTTAAAAATGAGGTAAATATTCACTATCTAGAATTTATCTCCGCTTTGGTGCTTCGGGAAGTGGCTTTAGACTTGTATCTTTTGATCTGATTTTACTTCTATTATTACCATTGTATCAGCTGGAATCGAAGTATAAAGGGTTTGAAGTGATTCCAAGCTCCCAGAATATCGACTTTCCTGCGAAATTATTGAAGGGAGTCCTCGATGTGAGTTTCCTTATCCCACAATCCTTATCTTGAAGTTCACTTTCTGTATTGGGAAAGTTAAACACTTAGGGTGTCTACTTTGGTTGCAGTCCCATCTATCCTCTTGTTCTGAGAAAGAAAGAGGATCCCTAGAAAGGCTTATTGAACCATTGATGAGCCTTGTGAAGTCATATGAAAGTGGAAGAGAGAGTCATGCCCGTGTGATTGTGCGATCCCTTTTCGAAGAGTATCTATCTGTTGAAGAGTTATTCAGTGACAACATCCAGGTAACTTTGTCGAAAAGAAATACATATTCTTCATAATGGTATTACTGTAGTGTATATATCTTTGTCATGGTTGTTTCTATTGACAATACAAATCTGATTGGCCTTTATTTTGAAGTGTTAAGACATCAATGCATAAAATTTGAACATCATAGTTGCACTTACCTATCTTGTTACAGCCTTCAAGTTTTCGAATGTTTGTTATTCTGTTTTCATGTTTATACAAGTCATTTCAATGCAATATCACAGGCTGATGTGATCGAACGTCTTCGGGTTCAGTATAAGAAAGATCTACTAAAGGTTGTGGACATTGTGCTTTCTCATCAGGTAAAGCCCCTTTTATAGTTGGTTTTGCTGCCTTTTTTCCTATCATAAAATACAGGCTAAAGTAGCAAAACCCCCATGAACTTTACCAATTTACTTAAGTATAATTTTATTAAACCCAAATAAGCCCTTAACCATTAAATTTGCACCCAAACAAGTCCTTAACCTTTAATTGTACCAAAATAGGCCCTTAGCCTTTTAACTTACACCTAAAAAGCCCTTATCAACCGTCAGTTGAAATAAGGGCTTATTTGGTACAGATTAAAGGTTGCAGGTTTATTTGGATACCATTGAAATTAGGGGCTTGGTTAGTGGAATAGTTCAGGGGATCTTTTAATATTTTAGCCTAAAATATTCCATACTCATACTGTACGGTTTGTGTTTTGCTTGCAGGGTGTCAAGAATAAAAATAAACTGATACTCAGACTCTTGGAACAACTGGTTTATCCGAACCCTGCTGCATATAGAGATCAACTAATCCGATTTTCTGCACTAAATCATACTAGTTATTCCGAGGTTAGATATTTTACTAAGTTACTAAAATAATAGCTTACAATAATACATCGTGTTCTTTGTATTCATCATTTTGGCTTTCCAAACTCAATTCCTTGGAGGACAATATTTGATGTTTTCTCTTTAAGGCTTATTTTTGAATTTGTGCATATAGTTGGCACTCAAGGCTAGTCAATTACTGGAACAAAACAAATTGAGTGAACTTTGCTCCACCATTGCTAGAAGCCTTTCTGAATTAGAAATGTTTACTGAGGATAGTGAAAGTAGGGACACTCCCAAGAGGAAAAGTGCCATTAATGAAAGAATGGAGGATCTCGTTAGCGCTCCTTTAGCTGTTGAAGATGCTCTCATAGGTTTGTTTGATCATAGTGATCACACACTTCAGAGGCGGGTTGTAGAGACGTATGTTCGGAGGCTGTACCAGGTATTAAGGCTTAACTTTCACAACCGCAGCTTATGTTATTTTGAGATCATCACATCATTGTTTAACTGTTTGTATTTGTCACCAGCCATATCTTGTAAAGGAGAGTGTCCGTATGCAGTGGCATAGATCTGGTCTTATTGCTTCATGGGAGTTCTTGGAAGAGCATATCGAGAGAAAGAATGGGTCACAAGAACAAATGTCTGTTGAGAAACATAGTGAGAGGAAATGGGGAGCCATGGTTATAATTAAATCTCTCCAATTTTTGCCTGCAATTATCAGTGTTGCATTAAGGGAAACAACTCATAACCTTGAGAAAGCAACTCCACATGGATCTCTTGAGTCAACAACCTTTGGTAATATGATCCATATTGCACTTGTCGGCATAAACAATCAGATGAGTTTACTTCAAGATAGGTATATGGAGTGGTCCTCTGAAATTTTGCTTGTATTGAAATCCATAGTTATATAAAATTATACAACCTATTAAAATCCAAAGGCAAGTGTATATCCAATAATAGTTGGAGTGGTTGATTTTATTATTATTATTTTTTAAAAATAACTTCTACTTGAATGTAGGACAAAATCATAGATTTTCTTGATCAAAGTTATACTTTTACTTTTTTTCAGTGGTGATGAGGATCAAGCTCAAGAGAGAATCAAGAAATTAGCGAAAATACTTCAAGATAAAGAGGTAGCATCAAGTCTATGCTCAGCTGGTGTTGGGGTAATTAGCTGTATCATACAGAGGGATGAAGGGCGAACACCAATGAGGCACTCATTTCATTGGTCAGCCGAAAATCTATATTACGAGGAAGAACCTCTTTTGCGACATCTAGAACCTCCTCTATCCATATACCTCGAATTGGTCTGTTATTTTAACTGGTACATGTTTTCCTTCTAAGAAAAAAAAATATTTCTATGCAGCTTTGATCTGATGATTGTTAATTCTTAATCCAGGATAAGCTTAAAGGCTACGAGGGCATAAGGTATACCCCATCACGTGACCGTCAATGGCACTTATATACTGTTGTAGACAAGCCACACCCGATCCAGAGGATGTTCCTCAGAACACTTGTCAGGCAGCCTACATCCAATGATAGGCTTACAGCATATTCAGGACATGATGTTGACATGACGCGTAATCAATTGGCTATGTCTTTTACTTCAAAGAGCATTTTTCAGTCCATAATGGCTGCTATGGAGGAGTTGGAACTTAACGTGCACAATGCTACTCTAAAGCCTGACCATGCTCAGATGTACCTTTGTATCTTACAAGAGCAAGAGATAAACGATCTCATGCCTTATACCAAGTAAGTAAGTCTATATTCTTATTTTTGTTCCCTTTTTCCTACTCCACTTCTGCATGATCGGTAAACTTCTTCTATTGCACCAGGAGAGTTGACATAGATGCTGGACAAGAAGAAGAGGCAGTAGAGACGATATTAGAAGAACTGTCTCGGGAAATTCATGCTTATGCCGGTGTAAGAATGCATAAATTAGGTGTTTTTCGGTGGGAGGTGAAGCTCTGGATGACATCTTTTGGACGAGCAAATGGTGCTTGGAGAGTTGTAGTCACAAATGTGACAGGTCAGACCTGTACTGTGCATGTAAGTTTCTATCCGGTAAATGGTGGTGCTTTGAAAATTGTCCACCACATTCTAGATTAATGGTGTGAGAATTGAGAATTATATCTATTATCCGACTAGAGCTAGTCTAAACCTTAAGCTCATTGAAAATGGGGTTTTGATGAATATATGTAAAAAAAATTAATATGGCCATGTTATACTTTCAGATATACCGAGAACTAGAGGATACCAGCAAACACCAAGCGGTATACCATTCCCTTTCTGTAAGGGGTCCTTTGCATGGTGTACCAGTTAATGCCCACTATCAGCCTTTGGGTGTTCTTGACCGGAAACGTCTATTAGCAAGGAAAAATGGTACCACTTACTGCTATGACTTTCCGTTGGTAAGCACAGTGCTATAGCATGCAGTCTATATTGGCTAATTTGCTTGTTCTTTTCCTTTCTTATGCTCAATAACCCATAGCAGATAAACTTTATCACTGAGAATGAGGCTACTTGCAGGCATTTCAGATAGCCTCAGAACAGTCATTTGCATCGCGATTCCCAGGTTTTAGAAAACCCAAAGATAAACTTCTTTGTAAGGTCACGGAACTTGTATTTGCTGACCAAAAAGGTTGCTGGGGCACTGCTCTTATTCCAATCGAACGCCAGCCTGGCCTCAATGATGTTGGCATGGTAGCCTGGAGCATGGAAATGTCTACTCCCGAGTTCCCGTCTGGAAGAACAATTTTGATAATAGCTAATGATGTTACCTTCAAAGCTGGTTCTTTTGGCCCAAGAGAGGATGCATTCTTTCTTGCCGTGACCGATCTTGCATGCATTAAGAAACTGCCTTTAATTTATTTGGCTGCTAACTCTGGTGCTCGTATTGGGGTAGCTGAGGAAGTCAAAGCTTGCTTTAAAGTTGGTTGGTCCGATGAATCCAGCCCTGAGAATGGTTTTCAATATGTTTACTTGACCCCTGAAGACTATGAAAGGATTGGATCATCTGTCATTGCACATGAGATGAGGCTAGCCAGTGGAAAGACCAGGTGGGTGATCGATGCTATTGTGGGTAACGAGGATGGTTTGGGGGTTGAGAACTTATCGGGTAGTGGAGCCATTGCAAGTGCATACTCAAGGGCATACAAGGAAACCTTTACCTTAACATATGTGACTGGTAGAACTGTGGGTATTGGTGCTTATCTTGCTCGTCTTGGCATGCGATGCATACAGAGACTTGACCAACCGATTATTTTGACTGGTTTCTCTGCATTGAATAAACTTCTTGGTCGTGAGGTGTATAGCTCCCACATGCAACTTGGTGGACCTAAAATCATGGCAACAAATGGGGTTGTACATCTCACTGTCTCGGATGACCTTGAAGGGGTATCAGCGATTTTGAACTGGCTAAGTTGCATTCCTCCTCATCTAGGTGGGTCAATACCCGTTTTAAATCCTTCTGATCCTCCAGAACGACCTGTGGAGTACTTCCCAGAGACTTCATGTGACCCTCGTGCTGCTATTTGTGGTACTTTAGATAGTAATGGGAACTGGAAGGGGGGTTTTTTTGACAGGGATAGCTTTGTCGAGACACTGGAAGGATGGGCCAGAACAGTTGTGACAGGAAGGGCAAAGCTTGGAGGAATCCCTGTAGGAATAGTAGCTGTTGAGACACAGACAGTGATGCAGGTTATCCCTGCTGATCCAGGACAACTTGATTCACACGAGAGGGTTGTCCCTCAAGCTGGACAAGTATGGTTTCCGGATTCTGCCACAAAAACAGCTCAAGCAATAATGGATTTCAATAGGGAAGAGCTTCCACTTTTCATCCTTGCCAATTGGAGAGGCTTTTCGGGTGGACAAAGGGATCTTTTCGAGGGCATCCTTCAGGCTGGGTCAACCATTGTTGAGAATCTCAGAACATATGGACAGCCGGTCTTTGTTTACATTCCCATGATGGGTGAGCTTCGTGGTGGGGCATGGGTTGTTGTGGACAGCCGGATCAATTCAGACCATATAGAAATGTATGCCGAGCGCACTGCTAAAGGTAATGTCCTTGAGCCAGAAGGAATAATCGAAATCAAGTTTAGGAAAAAGGAACTAATCGAGTGCATGGGAAGGCTCGACCAACAGCTTATAAGTTTGAACGAAAAACTTCACGAAGCCAAGAGCAATGGAGGCCATGCCAAGGCAGAGTCTCTGCAGCAGCAAATTCGATCACGTGAGAAGCAACTGTTGCCAGTGTACACGCAAATAGCCACTAAATTTGCTGAACTTCATGATACTTCTTTGAGGATGGCTGCAAAAGGGGTAATAAAAGAAGTTGTTGACTGGGACCGTTCACGCTCATTCTTCTACAGAAGACTGCGCCGGAGAATTTCTGAGAATTCTCTAGTCAAAACTGTAAACGATGCAGCCGGTGACCAACTGTCATATAAATCTGCAATGGACTTGATCAGGAGATGGTTTTTGGATTCTAATGTTGCAAAGGGAAGGGAGGATGCTTGGGTTAATGATGAAGCTTTCTTTTCATGGAAGGATGATACGAGAAACTACAACGAGAAGCTACAAGAGCTTCGTGTCCAAAAGGTATTGCTTCAGCTTACAAATATTGGCAGTTCAGCTTTAGTTATGCAAGCTCTACCCCAAGGCCTTGCTGCCCTTCTAAGTAAGGTAAACCATCTTGCTTCCCTTCTAAAATATCCCTTCTTGCTTTTACAGCATTCTTGTCTATATCAGAACTGTAAATGATTGTTTTAATCCAACGCAGATGGAGCCATCAAGTAGGAAACAAATAGCTAACGAAATCCGTAAGGTTCTGAGTTGATTAGACGTCTTAATGAGAATAACGTCCAACAATCTTCTCACTTTTTCATTTAAAATTTTGTAACTTGGTGCGAGTTGATAATCAAAACCATACCTGTAGTGGAACTTCTGCAACAATTCAAGTATTTATGATGGCAATCCGGTCCAACTACTTGTAGCTTCATGAGAATTGGAGACGGTGGTGGAGTCTGCAGCAAAGTCAATAGCTTTCGAGTGTAAATTTAGGGGGGGTCCAAGTCGATGGAGTATTAGATTTTTAGTGGCATTAGGAAATCATCATGCATTAGCATTCTAGTTTGATGGTTTTGCTGCAGATCTCATGAAAACTTTGCTTGTACTAATAGTGTCCATAATCGATGTATTTGTAAAGCTTGCAAAGGGTGATATCACAATACCATGTCAGAATATATGTATTTTCAGCAAAATGACGGCATACTTGTGGACGCAAATTTATCTGGTTTTGACATTTAGTATCAGTAGTTTTAACTCACCCGAAGAATATCAGTGTTCATTTTAAATAATATACATAATAAATATTTAATACATAAAAATAATTTAATGGGAAAAGAATAGCATAAAATAAATTATAAAATTTTGAATCACTCTATTTTAAAACAACTTAATTTTTGTTCTTTAAAAAAAAAGTTGTGACAAATTTAGCACCTAATGAACAGTTAAAATTTTACCGACCCTAATATGGCAGCTTGCATCGTCGTTTACATGCACATCATTTCTAAAGTAAATAATTTCAAAAAATATTTATGAACATTTTTTAAAAATTTAGTGAACTTTCTAATATTTTTATCAATTTTAAAAATTTGATGAAAGATATATGGATTTTGCAAATCGTTATGTTAGAACCATTCAATTTTTAACAATTCAATTAACTTTTTCATTTAAAAGAAAACAATTTAATTAAATTTAAAGGTTAATGGTCAAAGTGATCTAAAAAAAAAGGTTGAAGTGACAAAAGAGGTAAATATTAAAATTGTTTTTATCATTATGTCAAAGTAAAAATGTCATAATTTAGAAGATTAAATTATAGTATATATTCAAATAATTAATTTATCATAACTTTAAATAAAAATTATAACATATAATAATGATACATACAAACATAATAATTTAATTTATCGATTGAAACTCACCATTTTTACTGACGCAACATGACAACATAAAAAAAATCATCAAAACATATTAAAGAAACATCTACCCCTCATCTCTTTGAGCAACGAAAAATCCTAATTAATATGTCAGAAAAACATTCGTCAATAGCTTGTTGAAGCATCAGTAGTTAGATGAAACATCAACATAATCAACAATCACCCATCTAAACCTACTTGAAACTCAAGACGAATTATATTTATGCTTTCTAATTTCTCCTTTTTAAATTTAGGTCCAAAGTATCTAACTTCAAAAAAAAATTATGTAATAATAATTAATCATTTTCTACAATATATGCAGAGCTTCATTAACAAAACCAACAACTAGTTTCTTAGATTCAGATAATATATTATCTTTAATCCGCCCATCACATTTCATGGTGTAGATTTTCTAATAATATCTCTATCGCTTAGCTTTTAAGACTCTAATGTATTATTTTTGTCCATGTTAGATGTACTAAGCTTCCTTCATATCCATTGGTCGTTTCACCTTCTACTCTAATTTCTGGATATCTTCTTCCACATAGGTACTCAACATCTACCTTTCACCCACACATACATGATTATGCTTTTTTTTTTTTTTTTTCATTATTATGTTCGACATAAAAATCCCAAATCCAATTCATTAAATGCACACATCTTTTTATTATTTCCTCAACTTACACAAACATGTTCTGTTCTTGTTGGAGTAATTTTCTAGACAAAAATACTTAACTATGCCAATACTTCTCTCTATTTGGAAATAGATAGATAATTTACTGCCATCACAATTGAATATCAAAACATCTTTAATATAATTAGTTAAAATCTTCATAATTTTTTTATGAATGATTCTTTCATTAATACCATCCCTTCTCACACATCAAAAATGTTTCATATAGTTCAAATGCGTTGATGCTTCCACCACTTCAAATCACTTCGATTTCCAATCCAATCCCCTCTTAAGAATCATTTCTTTAATTTTATCCACTTGAAACTTGGGAAGAAATTGCATATATGATATTATTCAATGTTTTGGCAAAAAAATGCAATTAAAAATATTAATTAGCAGAATTCCACATTAATAAAAAACTTAATGAAAGAATAACACCAATAAAATTAATTAATATTTCAATTTAACAAAAATAAAATTATTTACGATTTGAATATTTAATTTTAAAAATAATTTTGATATAAAATTTAAAATTATTAAGTCCAAAAATTTTGAAGTAAAAAAAATCTAATCACGTTGAAAAGGGAAAGTATAATTAAAAATATTAAATAAAAATTTTACATTAATAAGAATTTTTCTTTTTTGGTGAATTGCACTAATAAGGCAATGTCTAAACAACAAATGCGATTAGCGCGACTCAAACTCAGATCATACTTGGGATGGTAAATACTCTTGAGCATCAAGCCATCACATGGGATTGACATTAATAAGAATTGTAATAAAATAATAAAATCAATAAAAATAATTAATATTTTAATTTAATAAAATAGA
This sequence comes from Kokia cookei, assembly GCA_039519145.1. NCBI lineage: Eukaryota > Viridiplantae > Streptophyta > Magnoliopsida > Malvales > Malvaceae > Kokia > Kokia cookei. The sequence goes on from CM076902.1 coordinate 21,920,950, forward strand.
GAATTAATTAAGTTCTGAATATTTAAAAATTATTAATAGCATAATTACGATTTGAATACTTAATTATAAAAAATATCAAGGGCAAATATGTTGTTTACTCTTTGCAATTTTAGAATTGGTACTTTTATATATAGCAGATAGATAAGCATTTTTCTTTTAATATCATTAATGTCATTAAACTAAATTGATTAATGTAATATAACTTTAGGAACCCATTTAAAGAAAAATATTAATTACCAAACTAGGAGAAATCATACGGTTAGGGGCCAAGCCTTTTTAGTATTTATACTATAATATTCTATATTAACTTTCTATCACATTACCTTAAAAAAACTTTCTCACATAAATCCTATATAAATTAAGGTGTGCTTGAACTTTTTCTCCTCTTATTTACTGCTTGAATTTCTTACCAATATTATTTTTGGATTTAATTTTTAATCTATAACATATATAAAAGTACGAGTTTAAATTTTTTTTTAAATCTACAAGAACTGTAATATCCTCAAATACTTTTTTAAGTCGAGAATCATGTTAAATTGAGGGTAAATATATTAAAATTTGAGAAGGTTATAAAATAGAAAGTATTAGTGTTAGTAGTGGGGGAAGATAGATATTGAAGGTAATTGAAAAGATTTGTATATTGTGAAAAATAAATCAAGTGTATGGATTTAATTGTAAGATAGTGAAAAGTATTGGGGTAAAAGTGAGAAAAATAAAAGTTGGAATAATTAGATTGAATTGAAGGAAAAATGAGGAGGGATTAGAGGTGAAATTTTACGAAAATAGAGTATGACTCATGAATGGTATTATAGAGAAAGTTGAGCGGCTAAATAATCAATTTTTAAATTAAATAATTATGTACGAGTAACGATTAAGGATCAAATTATGAAAATTTTTCATTGGTTAGAATATGTTGGAAATATTTTATTTTATTTCTACTTAATTGCTATGTACAAAAAGAAATAAAGAAAAAGAAAAAGAAAAGATGAAAGGAAGATTACTATCATCCTTACCTATTGCCGTCCACCATAGAGAAAAGAAAACAAACTTTAAAAACTTTATATTTTAGTCATTATTCATTATTTTCAAGCCTTTCAAGCTTAATTCCTCTAATTCTTTCCGTGAATATTTAGTGAAATCAATAGAGAAGCCTGTACCTATCTTAATTTCATGAGAAGTGCATCCATAGTTATCTTGAAGGAGAGGAAAAATAAGAATTAGAGTTTGATAATAAGAAATTAAGGTAACTGTGATAAAATTTTCCATGAATTTCACGTTAGTTTTATTTAAAGAACATAGATATGTTATTTGATTATAATTTTGATAAATAAATCTTGTATGTTTGATATGGAAACAGGGGCGAAGCCAGGAAAAAATTTTAGGGGGTGAAATTAAATTGTTCATATCTTTATAATTTTTAAACGATTAAATCAAATTTTTATTATTTTAGGGGGTCAAAGTGCAATTTCACCTTTATTAATTTAAAATTTTTAAAAATTTAAAGGGCCAAAATAATAAAATTTCCATTTTAAGAGGGTCGGGACCCTGCTAGCCCCTTAAATCTGCCTCTGTATGGAAATGACAAAAAAGAGCAAAGAAGAGAAGAGAAGTGAACAAGAAGTTGAGGCCAAAAGCAAAGAGATAGCTAAAGAGTAGAAGAAGAAAAAAAAGAAGCTTGATTCCAAACCTTTGAAAGCAACTACAACTAGAATTTACTTAATTAGTTTAAATTTGTATAGTAAGTTAAATAGATAAAATAGTTATTATACGATTTTATTTACTAATATTTGGGCTTTATTTAATTAAAAACTTAATGGTGAATGATAGAAATAATTGTTAAATTTTATTTATTATGTGAATTATTATAGTGAAATGAAAGAATTATGAAAAAAGGACTAAAATGTAAAATATGCAAAAGTGACATGTGGGAAGTTATGATAAATTGTTTTAGTGAATATAGAATTTTATAAGATAATGAGTTATGTATCATGTGTCAAAGAAATTCGATTATTCTATTTATTGAGTTGTTACAATAAGGACTAAATTGAAATAAATTCAAAATATGCAAATTTTGTTGTAAAATATGAAAATGAAGTTGATTCAGATATAATTGTCCAAGTAGACAAGATAAAAACTAGTGAGATATAGATGGCATTCTATTAGGAAATACTTAGCACGCTTTCTATTTTGACATCGCACTTCAATGTCACTCTATTCTGATTAAGTAGTTCAGTGCTATTTTGACATGGCACTTCGGTGATATTTTATTCTGTTATGGCATTTCGATGCATCTTTGTACTATTTTCGTATATCTTACGTGTTATGTTAAGTCTACTTTGGGTCTCTGTTGAATAATAAAAGACAAATAAAGCTATGAATAATATGACAAGATTATGTACTAGTGAGGGAATGATAATGAAAGGAAGTATAATGATTGAGTTGTTTTATGGAGATACTAATACTAAATTGTTTTGTACTTATTTGTTACAATGCTATTGAACTATGTTTTCATTTATTTATTAAAAGGTAATTTTAATTCTTGTTGTATTTACTAAGTTTCACAAGCTTACCGTATTATTTTTTACGCGTAAGTAAAAACATGAAGTAAGGATTTATCGAGGATTAGTATCTTCACATCTGATCACATTCCAAGAGCTTGGAGAAGAGTATGATATATCCACTATTTTGTTGTAAGTATATGGCATGTACTTAGGTGAATGTTTATGTAAGTAAATAGGGAACTAATTGATTCTTAAACTTGTGTTTGATGTGTTTTGGTGAGTAAATATAAGGTATTATTTGGTATGAGTTATGGTTTGTGTTTGAAATGATTATGAATGATTTTGGTATGGATTGGATGTGTTTAAAAATAGAGTTTTTAAGTCCCTATTCCATGTCTCGAGCCATGTGAAGTTTGTCTCGAGACATATAAATTTCGAAGTTAAAAATCTTCAATAATCGAGAAATATCTCGAGACATAAAGGATTTTATCTCGAGACATGAGTCCATTTGTCTTGAGATATTGAGTCCACTTGTCTTGAGATAGTAGTCACTTGTCTCGAGATAGGACAACATCGAAGCTAAACTTCTACAGTGCCATGGCAATGTCTCAAGACATATAGACCTTGATCTCGAGATATACAGACCTGTAATTGAAAATTTTTATTTGAATTAAATAAGGTCCGAAACAAATTTTATATGCAATTAATCTTTATTAATAGTCTAATTTTATTCCTAAATGTGTAATAAGATCTTGATTTCATTATTAAATAATTTAAAAGTGTTTGAAATCCTAAATGTATGTTCAGTGTTAAATGTAACATTTGTTACTCAAGTTCACTCAGGTAAGGTTGTTACAAGAATACCCTTCATTGTTCATTATATTACTGAATTGACATTAAAAACAAATAAATTTTTATATTTTTAAATTAATAGAGTTTTTATTCATTTGAACAATATAATTGAGTTGAAATTGACTTCAACATATTAAGAATATGTAAAATTAATTAATTATTAATTATATTTATATTTATTTGAACACTAGTTTCTAAAAATATTTTATCAGAAGTTTAATTAAGATTAGACTTATCTTTATTTAATTAGATAAGCAGACATATATCACACAGTCTGCAAAAGTTGTTGTCAAATAGGTTAGTTAATCCTTTAGCCTATATGGCCAAAAGAAAAAAAAAATCCTTCAGCCTAAATTATTTTTTTCTTACCAAGAAAAAGCCAACAAATTGTTAGATCCGAAATTCTCTTCGCCTTAATTTTTGCTTTTTCTTCGGATTATAAAAAAGATAAACATTTCTTAATTTCTTTTTTTGGTATTGTTTTGATAATGGCCTCTTGTTTGATGCTTTGAATAATACACTATTGGTAAAAAAAATTCAATCCATAATTGTCGTTTTATTTTACTAAAAAAATAAATTGGTGTGGTTCGATTGAGTGCACAATTAGGTGATGTCATGGGAACTAGCTATCTAATTTAAATGATTTGCATAGTTGAGATCATTAATTAAAGTTGGTTCTTCTCATTCGTAATGCTATCAAAGAATTAAATTGTGAGAGTTGATAATGTTATTCGTTTGAAAAGAATTAATTGTCAAGTTATTCCCGGCCATAATTAATTTGCCACTACAAAAGAATTGAGATTGTTCCTTGAACAATTTAACTGGTTTATCATCAAATGAGGAGGCATCTATAATTCATGATGAGTTTAGAATCCCAAAATGAAGTCGCGCCTGAGCCTAGAGTTTTTATCCTTTTGGTTCAATCTACTTTTATTTCGTATTTATTTTGAATTTATTTGTTTAATTTTGTTATACTTTCAACCCCTTACTTTATTTACGCAGTTTCGTACAAATATTGGGTAAAATTTTGATCAATTCATTGGAAAAGCTCCAATTCACAACAATAAATTATTATTATTATTAAGTTCAATATTAATTGAAGATGACAATAAAAATGTTGGATTGAAAAATAATATCTAAATAGAAGATGATGAGAAGAATGATAAATTGCAATAGAAGATTAAAATAAAAAATTTAAATATATTTGTAATATTATCAATATTTATTTTTAAATTAGATTTTTTAATTTGTATCTTTTATAGTCAATTTAATCAATAAGCAATATCTTTATCCTTTCAAATTATTTTACTTAAACTGATATTAATTCTATTATCAGAGACAAACACAAAGAGAGGCATGCATATATAAAAAAATGCAGCATTCAAAGAGTTGTTACTACAAGACAAACACAAATTAAACATTTATTCTATAACTGAAAATAACATTATTATTTAATATACTAATAATATGATTAATTTATTTACATTGATTTTGTAGTGATTAAAAAAACTAAGATTGAAGAATTAAAAGTATAAATATGTAATATGTTCATCTTTTAAACATTGTACAGATATAATTTTTTTAATATTGTATGATTAGTTATGGTTTAAAAGTCTTTTATGTTTTTAATATTATATATTAATTATTTTTATAATAAATATAAAATAAAAATATAAACACATATATTTACGTGCAACGTAAGTGCTATTGAAAACTAATTTCTTTTAAAAAGTGTAATATACTTTAAAATTATTCATAATTTTTTTACATTCAAATCACGTATTCCTACATTAACAATAATATCATGCCGATCAAACAATTCAACCATTATTTTAAACAGGTCATAAATATATTTAATGAAAGCTATTTTTCAAATATTTTTACGAACAATCTTTGTATATAAATTATAAAAGCTTATATACGGATAAAAGGATGAAGGTTTTTTTCCAGTTATTTTAGGTAAAAACAGAAAATACAAAACTTTATCCATCTGGACCGACTATTTTTATATAAAAAGCTGTTGATTCTAAATTTAGTTTTATTCGAGGGAAAAAGAAAACAAATTACCCTTGTTGTTTGTATTTGATATAATGCAGCCCCTCTGAGCCTCAGAGACGTTCAAAACTGCAATCAGCTTGGTCTCGAGGTCTTAAGTTCTTAAACCAATCTGATCGGTGATTACATTGGCATGGAGAGTTGCTCTGGTTTCGGCATTGATAACCAACACCAAGAGCTTCGCTGCGGCGGTGGCGATGGCGGTGTTAAGGAGCAAAAAAATCGGGGTCGGAAGAGGAAGATTAATGTTGAGAGGGAAATTCCGCCGCCGATACCCTCGCTTGCTAGCGCCGAGAATCAGCCGGGGCACTCGCTTTGGGAGCTTAAAAGGTATTACACTAGCGACGGACGGTTGATTCTCAAGGAAGAAAAAGTGAGACACCATGAATATTTCCGAGTTCATCGATCCAATGGTCGTTTAACGTTGCATCTCGTGATGGATTGCACCCACGACATTGATCATGCAGAAGCAAACGAGGCTCAAGTTCAACTCGATGCTAAAACCATTAATAACGACGCCCAAGGTGGTTCATAAGAACAAGTAGCAGTGTTGAAGATTTCATATTCAATTTCCGAATTGCGAAAAAATGGAGGGAAGTGCTTGAACTGCAGCTTTGTAATCGCAGAGTCCCTCGTGTGTTTTCCATTGCCGGCTAGTAGCTTTAGGCTTTGATGCCTTTTCTTTTTCCTTCCTTTCTGGGTGGGTCATCTTCATCGATGAGATAAAACTGACTTGTCCATTTAATACCCTTTTTGAGGTTGGTGATTGGTATGTATGATTTGTTAGGGTTTATTTGGATTTTTTTTTTTTGGCTCAAACAAGAAAAAGAGTAGCTTCGACACAAGGAACATCCTAAACATCGGCCAAGTGAAGAAACATTTATAAGCGTAACCACATAAACATGACGGTATAATACTAGTAACCATCAAATTCCTAGAAGCTAGAGATAGAAGCATAAGAGCGTAAAAGCCAGAAACCATTAATGTTCGACCAACGATGCTTACAACAACGGCACCAAACCTCGTGTAGCAGGCTTCAGCCACTAGTCCTGATAAAACCCAGACCAGTGCATTGGGACCGGTTAAACAGCGAGCAACAAGGACGCTAGTGGCCAAGTGAGCAACTACCCCATGGGCGCAAGGGCCGGTGTTTTGGAGGAAACCTGGACTGCAACACTACAAGTGGAAACGTGGCATAAACGAAGATAAGATTGGAAACTTTTCATAGGAATGTATCTATATAAATGTTGTGCTAATTCAGAATCCCCGTATTTACTTGTTGGATTTTCTTTATCAGATTTTACCTAAATCGTGACATTGAAAGTTTGTTCTCTTTGAAGTGTTTTTTTACAGGAATTGCTTGATTCATTGGAATTGATTGAAAAAGTTTGGTATTCTTTAAAATCTTGATTTTGAATTTTGTGAATAGAAAAAATAAAAATTAGAAAAGCTTTTTCACAAGGATACGAATCAAAAGGTTTTAAGAAAGGAAAAAGAAAAAAAGCAGTTAATCTGTAAGTTTTAAGTATATATAGATGTCGTCGTGATTTAACAACTTGAGATCAATGCGTCTATTGTGGTCGCATTGTGGAAACGTGTGTGCATGTTCTACGAGGTTGTCCATTTGTTTCTTTAGTTTGGCTTATGGTTTTACCGGCATCGTCTCACAGCGGTTTCTTTTCAGCTCCATGTGGACAAGACAATGTCGCGTGGTCGACTATGTTTGCTTTGACTGCTACCATGGAAACATAAGAACCCTTTATTTTAGCGCCGATGGAAATTTTTCTTCAGAGGACATCGTCAGGACTTGCTATTAGCTGGCTACGTCTATTACGAAAGCTAAGACTATTCAATCTGGTCACCTGTATACCACAAATAGCCGACTTGCATGGTCGACACCTCCAGACCGTTGGATGAAACTAAAATCGGACTCCACCATGGACAAAGCAAGAATTACTGATGAAAGGATTGGGATATTTATACAAGATGTACATGTTCAAAGTAGGTTTGGTTCGCACGGGCTTGATTTACCTTCAACAAAGTATTTAAATTTGGGATAATTTTTATCATCAAAATTTAGGAAAGTTGTTATTTTTTTTAATTGGTCAAATAAATTTTTTTTTGAAGATTTAGGAAAATAGATCGATTTTGAAGAGAGTGTATGAAAAGCGCGTCCATCTAGATGCGCTTTCTGCACAGTTGGCAGGAAAACACATCCAGTCGAACAAGCTTTTGTTGACATGTTAGAGAAAACGCGTTTTTAAAAAACACTTTCAGTTAGACGCACTTTCTTGACATGTCAACAAAAACTCGTCCAGTTGGATGCTCTTTCACACTCTCTTTCCAAAATTGACCTATTTCTCTAAATCTTGAAAAAAAACGTCTACTTAGCAAATCAACAAAAAAAAAAAAGCATATATGCACAATTTAACCAAATAAATTAAATACTCAATTTGTATTAGATATTATAGTTATTTAAGTTTATTTTTTACCTAAATATTTAGATACTATTAATACTTAAATATTACAATTATTAAACTTTATTTTTATCAAATTAATATTTAGATATTACTTTTTATTAGTTTACCAAATTAAACTAAAAATGATACTAAATTTATCATTCAAAAATTATAAATCATATAAAAGAAATCAAATTTAAAAATTTTGAAAAACTTTTGGGGACCAAACAAAAATTTATACTTTTTTTAAATACTAATTATAATATTAAAATAAAATTTTCTAAACTCAAAGATTCTAAGAATAATTTTACAAATTTTAGGAGATCAAAATTCCTGTCAACCTTCTAAATTGTCTCTGAATGCAGATATTAGTACTGCATCCATATTCACTTCAACAGGAGTTTAATTCTTTTCCAAAATTATAATATGCATTTTTATTTTTTCATTTTATACATTATGTAACTTATATCATATGTAATTAAATATATTATACTATATTATGTTTAGAAATTTAGTAAATGAATATATATAAAGGTAATAAAAACATAAGGAAAATTATGGAAAAAGCCAAAAAAATATTTGCAAAGTAGGCTTTTTCTTCAACTATTTACGGAAAAAAGTTGATTTTGAAGAGAGAAATAAAAAACGTTTCCTGCAAGAAGCGTTTTCAGTTGACATGTCGAAAAATACATTTTACAAAACGTATTTTCTTTTAACACATCAACTTTTTCGATTAGATGGTTAAATGTTAGTGCCTTTGTCTTTGAGTATCAGGTTTGGTTCTTCTCCTACTCACATTTATATTTTTTATTTCATGTTTTTTTAATTTTTTTTTAATTTTAATTAATAAATATATTATTTTTAAGTTTTTCAATTTATCTTTGATGTGTTAAAAGAAAACGCATTTTGTAGAAAGTGTTTTTCTACATGTCAACTGAAAATGCTTCCAGCATGAAGCGCTTTCTTTTTCTCTTTTCAAAATCGAATTATTTCTTTATATTTAGATAAAAATAACCTACTTTGCTAAATATTTTTAAAACCAACATTTTTTTTTTCTAATTTACCCTAAAAACATACATATATAATTATAATATATTACATAAAATCAAATATTTTTAAAATAATATTAATGAATGAAATGACTTAAATAAATTTGAGTTAACCATTTGTGATTATGGACAAAATTTAATAAAATTTAAAACATATATTTCAAGTTGAACAAAATTACTTCAACAAAAATATATAATATTAGAAACTCTATCACACATTTATGCGTATGGAAATCACATATTAATAAATATTCAATTGAACTCCAACAAAAAAATATAATATTAGAAACTCTATCACATGTATGCATGTAGAAATCACGTATTAATAAATAATAATATATAAAACACTCAAAGGTTAAGTAATAAATTTAAGGTTTTACTAATTTAATTGATATGGATTCAAATCTCATTATGGTATGATATAACACGTATTGTCTTAATCTGCGTGTAGTCCAAACTAGTGCACAACATAATTTTTCAATTGGCGAATACCGCGTCTCGCAATCAGTGAATTTCTTGCTGAGATAATATATCGCCCTTTCTTTCTTTTCGGATTCATCGTGTTGGCCTAGTACGCATCCCATGGAATTTTCAAAGACTGTCAAGTATAGGATCAATGACTTATTAAGAATTGGAGGTACTAAGATGAGAGCCTTGGAGAAATAATCTTTGACCTTGTTAAAGGTTTCCTGACATTCATCATCCCACACACCCGGGTTGCGCTTTCTAAGCTGGCGGAAGATAGGATCACATTTCTCAGTCAACTGTGAAATGAACCGAGCAATGTAATTTAGTCTTCCTAAGAACCCCCGAACTTCTTTTTGCGTGCTAGGTGGTAATAGCTCCTGTATGGCTTTGACTTTATCCGGGTCAATTTCAATTCCTCTTTTGCTGACTACAAAGCCTAACAATTTTCCTAATATGGCCCCGAAAGTGCATTTTACTAGGTTTAGCTTTAATTGATATTTCTTGAGCCTTCCAAATAACTTTCTCAGGATTCTCACATGTTCTTCCTTCGTTTGAGATTTCGCGATCATGTCATCGACGTGAACTTCAATCTCCTTATGCATCATGTCGTGGAACAGGGTCACCATGACCCTTTGATAAGTTGCCCCTGCATTTTTTAGTTCGAAAGGCATCACCTTGTAGCAAAATGTTCCCCATAGAGTGACAAATGTAGTTTTGATCATATCCTCAGGATCCATCCTTATTTGATTATACGCAAAGAAACCATCCATAAAGGAAAACAGAGAATGTCATGCCGTGTTATTGACTAAAGTGTCGATGTGGTGTGAGGGAAAATTATCCTTTGGGCTAGCTTTATTTAAATCTCGATAGTCCACGCACATGCGCACCTTTTCGTCTTTTTTAGGAACGGGGACTATATTAGCTACCCATTTAGAGTATTTAACGACCTGGAGAAAATCGACGGCAAATTGTTTCTTGACTTCTTCTTTTATTTTTAACAACACATCCGGTCTCATCCTTCGGAGTTTTTGCTGCACGGGTCTGCTTTCTTCCTTTATAGGGAGTTTGTGCACCACAATGTCAGTGCTCCAGCCGGGCATATCCTGGTAAGACCATGCGAAGATATCTTGGAACTCTTAAAGCAACTCGATAAGATTCCATCTGGTTTCTATAGAGATGCTTGTCCCAATTTTCACTTCTTTCTTTCCATCTTCGTGCCCCAAATTAATAACTTCCACTGGGTCCGAATGATGCAGGATCTGTTTTTCTTCCTGTTCCATCATTCTTAACAGATCCGGAGGCAGATTACAATCTTGATTATCTTCAAGGTCCTGAAGCTCTTCCAAACACGTATATTGCTTGAAGTGAGGTTCTAAGTTAGCGTTAGGGTTGCTCATATTATTGATATTCGAGGATCTGTCAAGGGATGAAAGGAAGGTCCAAAGAGAAAAATAAATTTACGAAAGAATGGTTATGTGGTATGTATGAGTATGTATGTATTAAAGAATAATAAATCTTGTTTATTGGATATGTACGAATGGTTTATTAAGCTGAATTAAGAAATGAAAGAATAATTATGGAGAAGAATATAAGATGAAAAGTGCACTTCATTCAAAATAACTGAATAATGACCATGGGCTCTTTTACAAAAAGATCCATATTACTTTCGAGCCTAAAGCAATAGGTGTTTTCGAGCATTACTCTGAGGAAATCTTAAAAATTACAGGGAGTTCCTCCACGGTCCAATTATTCAAGGCGCTTTCAGGTGCACACGGACCAATTCTTGATGGATTCCCTTCCTTTCCTTCATCTGATAAAGCATTAATGCCTAGATCTTTATGCCCTCTTTGGTTCCAATCATCACTCGCTCCTTTTCTAGCTGGTTGATCACCCCTCCTGAGATGAAAGTCTCATAGATGTGCGGGAAGACCATGGGTTCCCACAAGATGTCCTTTCTAGACAATCTGACCCTCTTTATTTCTTGCCTTTTCTCAAGCTCCTTCCTCTTTTGTCTCGCGTATGACTTGTACCTCAAGCCATAACGATCCCGCTTTTCTATCAGTATTGGCACATTAACTCTTCTTTGAAGGTACTTTCCTAGTCCTTTCCCAAGTATAGCTCCCTTTCCGACTGTTAATTGCAAGCCCATCCTGGTGGTCGATGATATTGTAGGCACAGGTATCTTCCTCCCTTCCGAAATGAAGGTTGCATTGACAAACTCTAGTGAGAGTAACGAGCATTCCACATCCTCCTCGTTTATTCCCACGTAGGGTGAATCGATCGTTATGGACGCGATTATTTCCTTCTCAGCATTAATCGTGATTAGCAGCCCTTCATTTATTATCTTCACTTTCTGGTGCAAAGAGGAAGGTACTGCCTCAGCTGAGTGGATCCACGGTCTTCTCAGCAGACAGTTATAAGTGGTCCTGATATCCATCACTAGAAAATCCACTTCATATGTATTCGGCCCAATTTGAAGAGGTATTTCAATCTTTCCCATCACCTTCCTTTCTGTCCCGTCAAATGCTCTCACTATGTTATTACATCCTTTCATGTGAGAGCTATCAATTGGAAATCTTTGCAGTGTAGCTAGCGGTAGCACATTCAAGGCTGAACCATTGTCTATGAGTACTCTAGGTAGCGTATACCCTTTACAACGGGTAATGATGTGTAAGGCCTTGGTGGACCTTATTCCTCCCATCGGTATTTCATCATCGCTGAAGAAAATGAAGTTATCAGCACTCACGTTATTGACCAATCGATCTAGCTTGCTGACGGATATCTCATTTGCTACATATGTTTCGTTCAGCACATTTATTAGTGCGCTTCAATGGGCTTTCGAGCTTAAGAGTAATGACAGGATCGATATCCGAGCAGGCTGTTTGTGTAGTTATTCTACTACACTATATTCACTATGCCTTAAAAACTTTAAAAACTCTTTCGCCTCATTCTCATATACGGGCTCGTTCGTGAGTGCTTCGAGCTTGCTAGTTATTTCTTTCTCAGGCTCACACATTCTTACTTTCCCTTTACTGACCTCTTTTTCTTTATTTACAGGGTCATAATTTTTATCGTTACGAATAATAAAATTCACATCCTTCCTCGGTTCCCCATCTCTTGGTATAGTCACGTTGCAATTGTAACTCCATAGGACCTTCTTGTTATCCCTGTAAGGAAACGCTACAGGCTTTTATATGATGATGCGAGGGGTTGCCTGTTCTCTTGCCGTGCCACAAATAATCACCTTGGGGTGATTGCTTCCATAAGCCTTAGTTGTTCTATCCTCGGAGGCACAAACATCATTAGCTTCCCCTCCTTCTTCAAAAAATTCCAACTCTCGATTGTCTATCAACATCTGGACCACGGCTTTGAACTCGACGTAGCTTTGAATTTTATGCCCCTTAACGGCATGAAACTCGTAATGGTTATCATCCCCGATTATCATACTCTTTTTATCCTTCACGATTATCCCTTCTTTGACCATCTCTTGCCATACCCACCGAAGTGGAGACTTAATTTCTTCAACACTTCTCTTAATTTTCTGAGCTCCTTCTTCCAGCAAAGCATTCACCCCTTGCTCTTGGTGATTAGGCAGAGGATTCCCAGCTATATTGGGCTTTGCGGGCTCTTCTAACTTTACGACTCCATGCTCTATGAGTCCTTCGACTCGTCTTTTAAAAGCAAGGCAGTTTTCAATCGAGTGTCTTTCTGCCCCTGCATGATATTCATAGTGAGCATTCGCATCGTACTAAGCCGAGAATAAGGGTTTATATGGTCTTACATGCTGAAGAGCTACCTCATGCGCGTCATATAGTATCTTGTAGAGTTCTCTGTATGACATCGAAAGGGGAGTGTATTGAACTCTTCCTCTATTTGGCCTGATACCCGGTTCCTGTCGCGGGGCATTTTGGTAATTGCCCATTGGGGCTTTGGGCTAACTTGTCACGAAGGGTTTGGTGTAGCTAGGTCTGTATACGTTTGCATTGTTGACCTCGTTATCCCTTTTTCTAGGGGCAAGCCTTATAGGACTTTCTCCAATTTCAATCTTGCCGGTCTTGATCGTATTTTCGATCATTTCCCCTGATATGACCATATCAGAGAAACTCTTGGTAGCGTTTCCAAACAGGTGATTCAAGTAAGGAGCTTTGAGGGTATTGACAAACAGCATTATTGTCTCCCTTTCTGTCAGTGGTGGTTGTACTTGGGTTGCCACCTCGCGTCATCTTTGCGCATATGTTCTGAAGCTCTCGTTCGACTTCTTCTCCATATTTTGTAGTGTATGTCGATCAGGAGCTATTTCTATCACATGACCGTATCGCTTTAAGAAAGCTTGTGCCAAATCTTTCCATGAATGGATCTTTGATCGACTCAATTGATTGTACCATTTGATTGCCGACCCGACCAGGCTGTCTTGAAAGTAATGAATTAACAATTGGTCATTATGCACGTGCCCCGCCATCCTCTTGCAGAACATGGTCAGGTGGGCTTCAGGGCAGCTCGTCCCATTATATTTTTCAAATTCTGAAACTTTGAATTTGGGAGGGAGAACCAGATCTGGAACCAGACTTAATTCTTTGGCATCTACCCTATAGGAAATTTCAATTCCTTACATCACGTCGATTTTCTCCTCTAATCCCCTGTATTTTTCCTCTATTTGTCTAGAGAGATCCTCTCTTATCATCTTGTCAAAGTCTGGGACACTTAGATTTGTAGCATTATCTTCTGGGTTTGACTCGGATCCAATTGGATAATTGGCTGGTCTCGACGTGCCTGTAGCCTGCTACTGTGCCCTTATAGTAATTGTGGGCTCTTGTGCCGGCATTTCATGGGAAGCCGGGTTATGGCGATATGTAAAGCCTGGGGGGACTATTGGGTCCTCTTCTTCATCAATAGCAGGACTCTTTCCTTTATCGGCCATGCTTTGTTTTACTTGTGCTAATTCATTCATTAAGCTCTTTTGTACCTCCATGAATTGACTTTTCATCTCTCTACACATCATGGTCATCTGCTCTTGGATGCGCTCTTGCATCTGGTCTTGTAATTCTTTTTGGATTTGTTCAAGTCTTTGCTCCATAGCTTTAGCTTTAGTTTTCTTTCAAGTCTCAATGATTACTGATACAGCTGGGTGGTAAGTTTTTAATAAGTTAGGATCGATATGCAGAAATATGCAAAAATGTGATGCGAATAAGATGCATGTATGCAAGAGAAAGGTATTGACTTATAATTCATTTTTCATTTAGAAAACTTCATTTGGATAACAAGTTCCTTAACATAAAGCAAATTACATAAACGGTTTTACTTTGATGCTCAGAGCCTTGACTTTCATAAGAAGTCTTGATAGCTTTTGACCTCGTTTCGTCTTCATTTCGTACTATATGCTTAGCGCTTCTGCTTCAACTGCCAGTGCCTGCACATGATCAGCTACTTCACGGATTTGATTTAAAGCCTCACCCATAACATATTCCCTCTTTCTGACTTCCTTTTGAGTTTGCTAAAGATGCCAATCATTTGTCTCCAACGTCCTTTCCAAAATCTCATTTCGTATTTCACTATTCTGCAAAGAGGCCTCCAATTCCTCCACTCTCTTACTCAGTCTCTCAATCTCAGCTCGGCTTGCTTTCAACTCCATTACTGAATTTCGGGTACGATGCCTGTACAAGGACTCCTCCAATTCTCTTACTCGAGCTTTTAATTCAGTCACTTCGACTTGGCTTTCCAGAAGGCTACTCTTCATAGCATTTTCCTGAACTTGGGCGTATTGAAATTTGTTTTTCTAGTGACTTGTTTTATTTTTCTCTTCGCGAATTTCCTGCTGCCATTGCTCTAATGTCTTACCTAAACCGGCGGTTCTCATTGATAATTGAAGCGTTTTATAGTCCTTTTTTAGGATGTTAAGATCTTCTTCAGCCTTATTCTTCCATTTTCTCAATTTTTCCGCTTCTAGCTTCTGAATATCGACATCCAATCTTAAAAACACTTTCTCTTCTTCTAGCTTTTCTATCATTTTCTCCATCTCAACATTTTTTTTTCGAAATCTTGTTTAATTATTTCTAATTTAGTCGAGACAACCTGCAAGTGTTCTTCAATTGGGCGGATAATCTCTGGGTTTGGCACAGGAATATTGTCATTGATCCTTTTGTTTCTCCATCAATCATATTCTGCAGATATCATGGGATTGGCGTCGAATGCTTTCATTTTTCGAACTTGGTTCCATGCATTTAAGATTTCCCGAATCATTTTCTTATTGTTTTCTCCCCGGTACGCAAATTCACACTGAGCTAACCCCTGAGTCGCAGGTATGAATTGTCTTGATCTTTATTATCTTGAAACCAGCAAAGGTGCATATCCGGTTGCTCCCCATATTCCTGCCAATGGGACCCAGTCGAAATCCCCGCACCGATACAATATTTCATCAGGAACGAACCAGGGTGCTCGCCACTCTATGTCTTCGTCTTTGAGGCTTTGGAGTATGGCCATCCATTTTTTTTCTGCGAAGTTTTCTTGTCTTTGCGTAGCCACGAACTCTTTCAAAGAGGAGTAATCTTTAGACAAGTACTGATAGGAGACTTTTTCTGTTTTCCAAAAGTGACTATGAAACCATACCATCAATAACGGTGCGCAAGCAATAAATCGACCTTCTTCTTCCTTTCTGCACGTATTTAAGGATCTGAAAGTTTCAGCCAATATGGCCGGGACAGGTATCACTTTTTTTACTCAATCTGTCAAACAAATCTATCACCGCGTCTTTTATATGCCCCAAAGCCTTTGGAAAAATAATAAACCCATAGATACTTAGGGCTAAAATGTCTATCTTTTTCTTTGCATATGGATGAGTCAGTATCAGATATCGTAGACTTTTTCACGTGATGTACTTGTTATCGCCTTTGACCTTAACTCGAGCTGCAACCCATTGTTCGCTCATGCCAGTAATATTTATTAATATTTTAACAATGGTCGGGAGATTTGGAGCTCTAGAATAGGCCTTATCTACAGAAATCTTCGGATAACAAAGCAGAGTGGTGTATTCTTCTATCATCGGTGTCATGTCTATATTCTCGAAGGTGAAGCAATTGTAGGCTGGGTTCCAATACTTCGCTAAGGCTATAAAGAGGGCTTTGTCTACCTTAACTTCGTACAAGTATGACAAATCTTCGTATTCTTGGTAAAAGGTCTGTTTCATGTTATTGTCCCAACTGTCTCATATCTCCTTCAACTCTAGCACATTGTTTTGAGCCGTGCTGATCTTGGTATAATCCCAAAGCTCTGACTCATACCCTTCCACTAAGCTATCCCTCTTTTGGCGCTGAGTCTCCTCCGACCACATGCGCACGACCATATTGTCCTCCACTTTATCAAAGTACTTGTTTTTCATGATTAATTCTCTTATCAGTAACTGAACTTTTGAGTTTATATCTTTCCTTTATATGATGATGAAATGCAATGCAAAAAGAGACAAAATAAACAAGTTAGCGAAACACAACAATATCAATATACAAGTATATCACAGAACCTAAGAGTTTGTCTTGGTAGGTTGCTAAATGGTTTAGTACAACTCCTTCCAAAGCAAGTTCCTACGGCTTACTATATGTGGTTTTAGGTTCTAAAGTAGGGGTACCCAAACCAGCAGATTGCTCGGTCCTTACCCATTACAGGCTCATACGGACGAGTTCGGTTCAGGAGGACGTATTTCCCACATGTTTGAACGGAAGTGAAAAATTCACGAAAATAAGGGTACTTTGTAATCCCGAAAGCGATCCACTATCCTGTACGGAGGTGAAGACCTCACGAAGGAGTAGTTTTCGGCTTCCACTTAAAAAGGTAATATCATATGCAGATGTATGCAAACTTATACTAGCAATATCACATAATATAATGTCACAAAAGATGTCGAGGATCGCATATTAAACAAAACTGAAGCTTAAAAGTTTCCAAAGAAGACCCGAAAGTAATCCATTTTGGCTTGACTCTCGTTTATTTTAAAATGTCCCTAGTGAAGTCGCCAACTGTCGAAACCATCCCTTTCTTAGAAAACGACGTGTTTCGAAAATTTATTTTAAATGTTGAAAAATTGGAGTCGCCACCAATCCTTTATTCAGTGTGATTGGATCACCACAAAACATTTTAAAAACCATTTTGAAAACATGTAGGTCTTCGAAATCCAAAAAAACAGGTTCGGGAGTCGATTACGCATGAGGAAGGATTAACACCCTCATATGCCCAAAATTGGTACCATATTGATTATTTTCGGGTCGTAATTTTTAACATTTAAAAGCTCGAATAAAGTTTAAAATACGATCCTTGAATGCATGAGTTAAGTTTAAAAGAAATCGGGTTTGTTTGGAAATCTCGCTTATTTCAAAGTGGTCGAGGAAGAAAGTTATGTCCAGTGAGTTAAGACACGACATTTCGAGATCCAGAAATGACGAGCTTTCCTTTGTAAAGCCTTTTTTAAAATTTTGGGAAAAAGATATTCGATTATCGCGATTTGAAGAAAGGTTGCACCTAGTAAGTTAAGGCGCAATATTTCAGAATCGAAGATAAAGAAACATTGCCTCGATTAAGAGTATTCGATTATTTCTATTTGAAGAAAAATTGCACCTAGTAAGTTAAGGCACAAATTTTCGAAACTCGAAATAAAAGAATATTACCTTGATTTTAAAGTTTTTTATGAAAATAATTTTGAAAACAAACGTGCGAGTTGAATATGACTAGGCAGTTAATAATGGATATTAAATAACGCAAAATAAGATAAATGATATGCAGAAAAATTCAAAAATGCAAAATACGAGTGCATAAAATTAAATGTAAATATTGATGAGACAGAAGAGTGATGCAATCAGAGTTGAAAATGCGACTTTTCGGATACCCGGGTGGCAAAATGGTAATTTTTGGAAGTTTTGGGGTTAAAAATGGAATTTTTGGAAGTTTAAGGGTAAAAATAGAATTTTTGGAAGTTTTAGAGTCAAAAATGGGATTTTTGGAAGTTCGAGGGCAAAAATGGATTTTTTGAAAGTTTCGAGGTCAAAAATAGGATTTTTAGAAGTTCGAGGGTAACAATGTAATTTTTGGAAGTTTCGAGGGACCCCCTGGGTAATAAAACCAAAAGAAAGTGACACGTGGTAGCCCCCCAGGCATCCTGAAGTCAGAGGACTAATTTGAAAACCATGAAAAAATTTTGAGCCAATTTTATAATAAAACAGAACTTGATTTAAGGATTAAATTAAAATAAATCAAAAATAAGAGGGACCATTGACGCAAATAAACCAAAATAGTGACACATGGAAGTCCTTGGTACTTTCAAAAGGTCAAAGGATTAATTGAAAGGCAATGAAAATTATTGGGTCAATTTAGAATCAATTAAAAGTACAAGAAGGACCTGATTGAAAATTTGAGTAAAAGCGGAAGATCGAACACATAAATATCCCCTCCTTTAAAAACACGCAGATCCTAGGTCGGGTCGGGTTAGATTTCGGGTCGGCCATGGGTTATGAGGTGAAACGGTGCCGTTTTGAGCATTCTGAAGCCATGCCAAAACAACACCGTTTTGGATGGCTATAAATAGGTTATTTCTTAGAAAAAAAATTCATTTTTACCTCTTTTCAAAAAAAAAACCAAATCCTCTCAAAAAATCCTCTCCCCCTTCCATGGTCGGCCATGGCTTCGGCTTAACGTCCTATCGCCGTCCACCGCGCGTAGCCGCCATGCGCCATCGTCCGCAGCCACGCGTCATCGCGAGTCGTCGCCGCGCCTGGTCACGCGCGCCGATCCGGCCACGTCTCCGCCATCGTTGCTGGTCCTCACGCGCCGGCCAGCCACCGTCGAAGGTAAAAACCTTTCTTTTTCCTTTTTTTGTTTTAAAATTTCCTTTTTATGAAACCGTTTTTAAAAACCCTTTTATAATCCCTTGTTCCTTCTTTTTGCATATCCATGCATGACGAGGCGATGGCGGCATTCAGGGGAGACTCCGGCGCGAAGCTCCAGCGACGGTAGAACCGATCGAGGATAAGCCCTCTGACCTTTCAATTTTTTTATTAATAATTATTAATATTACTATTATTATTATTAATGATGCAGTTATTACTTATTATTATTATTATTATTATTATTATTATTATTATTATTATTATTAGCACATTTATTATTAATAGTTATTAAATAAATTGAACATGTGTTTAATGCTCTTGGAAAAACGATGAATGAATTTAATAAGGTAAGTAATAAGTACATGGAATGTATTTAGAACGTCTGAAGTAATTAAACAGTAGATAATGATAACGATATGCTTAATAGGTGTATTAATGCGTAATATTTGATAATGGAAATGTTTTGGGGTTTGAATAATAAACAATAAAGTAAACAACAGATAGTTAATGCATGTATTTAAGGTACATTTGCCAGTGTTTAATGCCTGAGTACTTCGAATCTACTTCTTGTCGTTTCGCCTGTTCCCTTTCCCGTTTAGTTACAAATTATCTAGTGTAGCAATTTCGAACAATAAACTTATGTATATTGATTACAAATGCTTCAAAGTTTATTTCTTTGTATTGGTTTGTAATGTTAAACAAGAACCAAGTTCGTAACCCTTACAAAATGGTTTGAATATGGTTTCATAACTAGAATTTTAATCATGATAACTTGTTTTTTTCAATTAAATGTACATCTAATCTCCTTTTTTGCAGGTTCGACGGTGGAGGCTTGAAGCAGCTGGTGGCAGTGCAAGATAGGGCTGAAGGAGGAGCTGCTTGGGTTGACGTGGCGCGTTCTGAGTGGCTGAGGAGGACGATAGCAGTGCAAGTGGGTAGTAGATTAGGGTTTCTGTAATGGGTTTGTGTTGGGTGTAATTAGGTCATTGGGCTAGTCTTTGGGCCCTTTGTAATTGGACATTTTTAATGGACTTTTTAATTTTAAAATTAAATTTAAATTTAAATTAAATTTATATTTAAGATTAATTTAAATTTAAAATAAATCTAAATTTAAATTAAATTAAAAAGGGGCCCGGTCAAAATTGGGCTCCAACAGATGTGATTTGATGAAAGGTACCTAATCCAACCTTAGCTTTTTAGAGATCTTGTACCTATGCATTGAATTAAACGCATTAAGCCGGTGAAGGCTTAGTAAGTACTACAAGAGTTATTAATCATTCATCTTTTAATTACACATTTCAAACTCATTCATATAATTATTTATTCATGTAAAATACATACCTTTTATGTGTATAACATTTAACTTATAGTAGTATTATGAATTCACATATTCTTCCTCATTTCACATTTTAGCCATTCCAATCTCTTAGCTTACTTAGTTTTATCATTCTTTGATTTCTTATACATATGTTGTATTTACCTTTCATGTGATTATCATTTCACTTACCTCAATGTCACAATTTGCACATTCTTTCTTTTTCACATTGTTTACCCTATTAACAAGACTCGGACCTTGGCGGATACACAGATCCAACCAAACACACCAGAATGGCACCCAGTGCCTCATCGGATAGTTCGAAGCAATAAAGTGACACCCAGTGTCTCATCAGCCTAGCTGAAGTAAAGTGGTAACTAGTACCTCATCAAATCTATCTGAAGTAAAATAATGACACCCAGTGTCTCATTGACTCAAGGTCGAAGTATCTCTGAACTCTTCCAATCCTATAGCTTGTCAACTATATCCGACTCAACCCGACTAGTTAATAGGGATTTTTAATTTACAATTCATATCACTTTCAATTCCAATTTCACTTTCACTTTCACTTTCACTTTCACTTTCAATTTTGATCACAAATCATTCAAATTCAATTCAAATATACTATTAATTCAATATAAATTTTCATTCATCTCAATATTAACGTTTATCTTATATTCACTTATTAAATATAAATATCGAAATAAACATTAAATAATGAATAATTCAAATTATAATAATACAAATCAATAACAAATCAATTTAATCAAATAACAACCAAATATCATAAACAATTAGGTACTAATAACTTTGGAAACCTTTGATTTATCCATTTTATTCTCATTTCTCAATTTCATCACATATCACTTTATATGCTTCAATTTTTCTTTTTTTTTTTTACATTAATTTTCAAAGTTGTACATTTGAGTCACAGTCACTAAATTATTTATATCTTGAGCTACAGAATTCAAAATTATAATCCGCTTGATGATTCTAAAATTAGACTCAAATATCTTTTTACCATAAAAATTTCAGAATTTTTAATTTAGCCAATTTGTACAGTAAATTCTTTCAATTTACCCCTTCTCTGCTGCCTAACAGTTTTGACCTCTCTTTACTAAAAATTATTTATATTTTAGTACAGAAATCCAATAATTTTCTCGTATATTTATTTTGAAAATAGACTCATTAAGGATTCAACCATATAAATTTCAGTCTATAATAATTTTTCTACATTTTTTTATGATTTTTCAAAGTCAAAACAGGGGAACTCAAACCTACTCTGACCTTGTTACACAAAAACTAGTATATCTCGAAATATACAATTCCTTTTATTTCACTGTTTCTTCCATATGAAACTAAACTCAATAACCTTTAATTAAATATATAATTCAACTCTTAAATATTTTTATACAATTTTTGGTGAATTTTCGAAGTTAGTCCTCTGTTCTGTCCAATCTGTTTTAATGAGAATAATTTCATTCTCATGTTTATTTATACTAAATTTCATTCAATCATACATAATTAACACTTATAATTAAAGATATCATTTTTATCATAATTAATCATATATGTTATAATTATAAACACTTTAACTTAATTAATTCTAAACCTTTTAATACTTGTAGTACTTACTTCACTTGTAGATAATTTTTTTCTCACACCTTAGCTTTCTCCTTTCCTTTTTCTTCAAGTTGGTCGTTCTCCTTCTTCCCTCTTTCAATTTCATACAAACACATATAAGCTTAAGACTGAAATTCAATACTTTTTCATGCTAGATTATGTAAATATACATGTATGTCATGAAAATTGAATCATCTCTTACCTTTATTCTTGAATTTCCAAAATTCTAATTCAATCACTATCTACTTTAACACTTCAAAGTGGACTCTATAAGGAAATTAAGGCATCAACTAGCTTCCCTCTATGTCTTTCTTAAGGAAATTTCAAAGAAAATGGAGGATTTTAAAGCTTGGAGGGCTTAACAATGGTGAAGGGACTAAATTGGAATAAAAGCAAAAGTTTGGATGGAGAAGAATGACATGGACGGTTGGACTTTTTAAAGAGAAGATGATATTTTCATATTTTATTTCCTTTTTCTTTCTCAATTTCTCTAGAATTTTCTACTAAAATATCTCTCTTTAATAAAAATTGTAAAATTGCACTTTTAGTCCCTAGGCCTTCCAACTTTACACTTTGGTCCAAAATTTTGCCTCCAAAAATATCTTCCATCAAATTACTCTTTTGGCCCTCCTTAATCAATCTAATTCTCATGATGACTGATAATTTAATTTGGATAAATTACTATTTAGTCCTTCCTCCTTTCTCACAATTACTAATTAATCCTTAAATTTTCTTAATCTTCTTATTTTAGCTACATATTCTAATTCTTGACTCCTTCCCTATACTGTTCCAACTCCGATTCAAAAACGCGGATGTTACACAACAATCACGAGGTTTAAGGCTCACCTAAACCAAGAACGGAAGAGGAACGGAGGAGCTACGATGGAACAACGACGCGAGGGAGAACTGATTGATACACATGTTATTCTCTCAAACGATCGATGGTGAAACGTGTTTGAGGGGTAGGGTAGATTCACATGATGACGAGGAACCCGAAGGTGGTGATGGTGCAGTGCACGGAGGGTGATCGGAGGGTGATCGAAGGGTTGTCGAAGCGGTGAAAGGGATGGGGGATGTTGCAGGATTTGGTTTGAAGGGTAAAGAAAGAAAAATTAAATGGGAGGCTGAAGGGTTTGAATAAAACAAAAAAGGTTTAAATACCCATCAAAATAGGCCAATTTCACAGAGGCCCTCAAAAAATATTAAGGTTTTTTATAAGAACCCTCAAACTTAATCTACTTTACAATTAAATCCTAAAATTTCTCAATTTAACCACAAAATTTTAATTAAAGCCCAAATCAATCCTAAGTTTCCCATAATCTCCAATTTAGTCCAAAAAACCCAATTTGGCCCTATAACTTCAATATAAGTTTAATTTAACCCTTAAAATTCACAAAAATTCCAATTCAATCATTTAAAACACTAAAATCACAATTTAATCCCAAAATTAAAAATTGGGTTGTTACATTACCCTTATTGTTTGATAAAAAAGAATAATGATCAAATTGATAAAAGATTAATATTAAGGGTTAAATATGACATTATTCATTTTTTATTTCTAAAGATTTTTAAATCTGATGATGTCATCATTTGGCACGCGGTAATTTAGGATTGGTTGGATATCTTTTCTTAACGTCCAAAGGGCTGAATCAGTGAATGATAGAAAACGTTAGGTACTAAAGTGGGAAAAAAACTTCAAGGATATGTCAGAAAGTAAAAGCGACGTTCCCTTAACAAAATAATAATCGGCGGTGACTTGCATCATTATTCATTCCGTCCAACACGTCTCCCAGCTCAGCATCTGTTACGCATTCTCCTTCAAAAAAGCAAAACATAAAAAAGAAACAAAAGAAAAAAAAATTCTTAATACTTTTAACATACAATACTATAATTTCTTGTCAACCGAACACGAAATTTTCCTTTTCGTTTCAATTTTCTTCTTTGTGATTTCGATTCTCGATTCTTTTGATGAAGAAGGAAAATATTTTAATTATATTGGTGTGACGATGCCCAAAAAAGCCAGCAACTGCGCAATTTGCGACAATTCAAATCGCACTTCCATTTGCGCCGTTTGCGTCAATTACAGGTGTATATATAGATATATGTATAATCGTCGGTAAAAGATTGTTAAATTTAAACTTCTTTTTTATTCTTCTCATGCTTGTTTGCAGATTAAATGAATATAATTCTTTGTTAATATCATTGAAAAGCCGTCGTGATTTTTTATATTCAAAATTAACCGAAGTGCTTGACGCAAAGGTTTGATTTTTTCACTTAATTTGAAATTAATTTTCTGATACTGCTTTTTGAGGTTTTTTTTTTTTTTTAATTTTGATTTGTTTTGTTGTTAGGGTAAAACTGATGATCAGCTGAATTGGAAAATTCGTCAAAACGACAAGCTAACTTACTTGAAAGAGAAGCTTCGTCGTAGTAAAGAACAATTAGCTAAAGGTTTTGATTCTTGCTCCTCACTGTTTATTTTTTCTTTTCAATGTTTATATTCATTAGGCGTATGCTAAATGGTGCTTTACATATAGGGAAGGCTAAGATTGAGAGGGTGTCTCATGACTTAAAGTTTAATTACGGAGTGCTTGATTCTGCTCGAGCTGCAGTACCAACTCTGTTCCATTTTGGTTTACTGGCCAGAATTACAAGTTGTACAAACATTAACTTTAGGAATTATATTTTTTTCTCTGCAGTTGGAAAAGAATCGTGTGGAACAGATCAAAAAGTACTATCCCAACCTTATTTGCACGCAAAGCTTGGGGCATGTGAGATCCCTTGTTTTTTTTTGTTTTTTTGTTTTTTTTTATGTTTTTGATATTTTTGAGGCGTTACATATATCTTTATGTTTTTTGTTTCTTTTTATTTTTTTGGCTTATTAGAATGTCTTTTATTTTATCTGAAAGATGTGACTTAGACATTTTCTAAGTTGCAGATGGCAATTACTTCGGAACGTCTTCATATACAGTCTGTGGTCATAAAACAGATATGCAAATTGTTTCCGCAACGTCGGGTAAGTGCTTCTATTTTAAATTTGTTTTGGTCCCTGATAGTGACTTGTGACTAGTCAGTGTGCTTAATATGCTTCTTCTAGTTATGAGCCTTACCTTGACAATCTTTATTGATCATGCATGTTACAGAGATTTAACCAAAAGTCTAGTGATATTTTCCTTTTACAATTACTTAAATATGCAGCTAATGTGGTTAAGATTAGGATATTCACCCCAGACTTATTCATTTCCCTGCCTCTAAGCTTTTATATTCTAGCCACTATCTCCTAGGTTAAAGATAAGTAAGCTGAATTTCTTCTACTTTCGCAGGTAAATTTAGAAGGGGGAAGAAAAGGATCCAGTGGTCAGTATGATCTTATTTGCAATGCTCGCTTACCAAGAGGGCTTGATCCCCATTCTGTTCCACCAGAGGAGCTTGCTGCCTCATTAGGGTAAATTTTGCATATTTATATAAGGCTATATGACAACTGTAATCCTCCTACATTTATTTACACCTCATTGGATAATATGACACTGGGACAATCCCTTCCCTCAGCTTTGAATGTCCAGTTTCTGACACTTTGGTGATCCGCCTGAAATCAGATACATGGTGCAACTTCTGAATCTTGTTGTTCGTAACTTGGCTGTTCCTGCACTTCATAACTCAGGTTTTGCGGTATGAACTAGGAATCAATTTCACCTTTATGCTAAGTCTAATAAACTTCTTGAAGCTTCTGCTTTTGGATTTTTTATATAATATATATATATATACATGACATATATGCATATATAGTTTTGCATTATTTGGGTTTCCTGTGGGTAATCTCTAAGTACTCTAAAATTGTAAACCATAATGGACTATTACTAAAGAAAAATTCTATTATCCTAGGTACTGTTAGTAAAAAATAGTTGAGCCTTCTTATGTATTTTCTTAAGCAATTCTTATGAATTTTCTTCATTTTATTAGTATGACTTGTGGTTTCAAAATTTATTGATTTCTGTATAAAGAAGTAATTTGCATTTCATTTTTGAACTACCTTTCTGGTTTCTAGAATGACTATCAAAGAATTCAAAGTCCATTAATTCCTCTGATGCATAGCATTGTGATGATTGTTCTTCCTTAAATCAATTATGGTTTTAAATAAAAACAAGTAAAAAAGTTCACTTCTTGATGTTTTTGTGCTGGTTTTTTTTTTCCTACTTTTTTCATTAAATTTTCTAGTGTTCCATTGTTTGGTTCTGGTGGTGAAAAATGAGTACTAGTAACTATACTTTCAAAATATATCCCTGTTTTAAAGCTCTTCCATTTCACATTGGAGTTTATTGGTTTCTATAATGATAGCAACCAAATCAATCATATATGAGAACTATTTTACCCCATCGTTATTGTACTCATCATGTTATAGTTTCTCCTCAGGGGTCTTGCTCACGAATATGGCAACGAGATTCTTATTGGGATGCACGCCCATCTTCTCGAAGGTATCTCACCCGCAATGTTATTTGACTTGGTTGACTAAGGGTTTTCTCTGGTAGGACTGAATATGTTTGTTTGTTTGCAGCAATGAATATCCACTTTTTATACCTCGCCAAAATTATTGCTCTGCTAGTGGGGATAATTCATGGACAGATAGAAGCTCTAGTAATTTTGGTGTTGCTTCTATGGAATCTGATAAAAGATTCTGTCTGGATTCATCTGGAAGTAGTAGCTTCAATTATCCTTCTGGTTCTACCCACACTGCTGAAACACATAAGGACTTGCAGAAAGGGATATCTCTTGTGAAGAAAAGTGTGGCATGCATAACTGCTCACTGCTACAACTCACTCTGTTTAGATGTTCCTACTGAGGCATCTACCTTTGAAGCATTTTCTAAATTACTGGCCACACTATCTTCAATCAAGGAAGTTCGATCTGTTTTTTCGGTGAAGATGGCTTGTTCAAGGTAAAGCCTGGTTTCCTGCCTTATATTTATGATATATATGAGCTGAATTGTATGTTTAATTTGTACTTTTGGTAAAATTTTGAAGTATAAAAACAGCTTTTCTAACCTTAAATAAGACTTACGGAGAGAGTACTTGTTGTTATCTTTCAGATGATAGTTTTAAGTTCTAAAATGGGTTCTCTTTACAAGTACATTTTGAGAAAATTATAGCTAAGCTGGAAATCTCACGAGTTGGATTCATGAATGAGTCATCTTGAATTGTTAAAATGAACAGTTACTTATCTTCCGGTAAGAGTTTGGGTGTCACCATCCATACTTAAACCTAATTATTGTGTTTCCTATAGTATCCCTTTGGTTTTAAGATGCACCTTATTCTCTGTTCAAACTTGCTTCAAGTGAATAAATGGTCAGAAATGCTTCTTTTGGATAGGATATAAATTTATTTTTTCCCCTTCTAGTTATCATGTAACTTCATTCGCTAAACTTAGCTTCAGCTTGTAGTTTAATTTTAACCCAATTGTTATTTTTTTTGGTCTTTTGGGAGTAGAAATTGTCTTCTTGACAATCAAGTGTGAAGGAAAAGACTTAGAAATTGACCTGTCTAAAGTATCTTATAAAATAGAGGGAGCTGAGATTGAACTGACTCTGTTATCTATGTTTAAAATCCTGTTGTTTTGATTGCTCCTCAATCAACCTTTCAAAATTGTTGGCATGATGAGGACTAGAAGAGTTGTTATATTCTTTTTGGTGCTTTTTTTAATATTTTATACATAAGTATGTATCTATTTTGTCTTTGGTGCTTTTGTCGTGCTTATCTTTTCAATTTCAGGTCAAGCAAGCAAGTTCAGCAACTTAACAAATCTGTATGGAATGTGAATTCTGCCATGTCATCGAGCACGTTATTGGAGAGTGCACACACGCTTCCTTTGACGGTATAATATTGCCTTTGACTTTGTTTTAACTTTCAAAGATTTTGAAATTTTAATTTGTTGACTTTTCCGATTCACAAGATCTTTGACATTTTTGTTATATGGTTTTTTAACCAACATGCACCTATATATACATTCTATTCTACCTACTTTTCTGCTAAGTCTTGGAAAAGTATGACATATATTCCACTTCTCAGCAGTTTCCATTCAATTGGGAAGTCATTTGCATGGTTGGATTATTCCTATATTTTCAGACTAGCTTTGAAAATGAATGTATATGCTTTTCAGATATGTTACTGAAACTCAAGTATTAATGCCAGATATGGATGTCTGACATGAGGCTGTTTTTTTATTTCTAAGCTTTTCCACTTATATGAAGTATCCTTGGAGGGTCATATCTACGTATCCTTGTTATATGCATCAAAATAGTGCCAAGTTCGGATACTTCTAGACAAAATGAATATTGAAGCAATATAGTTTTTCCGTTGTTATCTTCGCTTGAGAAATTCTAGCAACCTTGCCGATGAGATTGGTTTGGACTTTTTAAGTTAGATGCTTCACAATTTGGATACATTATTTTAAATTTGTTTTTCAATGATAATGCAGAAAAACTTTTCTGATAGCAACCTTCGTAGTTCAGTTGCCAGTTTTCTTTTTGCCACTGAGATGTCTGATACCAGGAAGAATGAAAACCCAATTGATGAATGGCATCTTGTGGAGCATCCAACATTTCCCCCTCCACCATCAGAAACTGAGAATGTTGAGCATTGGTCTCGAGCCATGTTTATTGATGCTACAAAGCGATGACCAGTTACCTGTAAGTGACATGTTGATTATCTAATCATCTAGTTAAGTCTCCAAGTAATGACATCATCAGCTATATGCATCTAACGCCAATGCTTATTTCCTCAAATTATAGCTTTAAACAAAACGTTGGTGTTTTGCATTACCGTTGCTGATGTCATTCAATTTCCATCGAAGACATCGATCATGTAATATGTTTCTGGCATGATTATACCCTGTCTTTTTTCTAATTTTTTTTCATATATTTGGAGAACCATGTTTCCATACACACAAATGTGTTTAACGTAACTTTCATACATAGATACTTTTAAAAAAAATGAAGAGTTTGGATCACATACTTAAGGATTTCTATAGAAGACATCAATCATGTATCGTATGCTACTCAGATTCAGAAGTGTCAGATACAAGTATGTTTCTGACGCAATTATACCCAAGTTTTCTAAGTCTTTTCATATATTGAAAGAAGTCATATATTCATACTCATATTCGAGACATGTGCTTAATGTAGGTGTCGGACATAAGAAAAATGAGGAGTCCGGGTCACATATGATCGATGTTAACTTTTCTCTCATAGCGTATGAATTTCTTCTGTGTTTTCATTGGATAGGTTTTCTGAAGATATTCTGAGATGGAGGATGGGCAATATATATCTTTAATTCCTGGCCTTGACTAGTGTTACATGTAAATAGAGGTGATTTCGTTATTCATGTTGTGTATATAATTACATTTATTTTATTCACTTATAAGTTGTTTGAGGATTCTTTTTCCTATTTTCAATGGAAAAAGAATTAATAGGGAAAAAAAATTGTTAAACAAAATTTACGTTGTTAAAATGCTTTATATAGATTTGTAATATTTGTTCCTATGTTTAATTTTAATGTAACTATTAATTTGTATTTATATTATTTTTCTATTTTTGATACGACTGATTTCACATGTTTATATAGTTTTCTCTTAAAAAGGTCATTGGCAGGGAGAAATTATTATTTATTTAATATGAGAAATTCTTGCATTAGACGTCGTTAAATTATAAATTAAATTTAAATATGTTGTTTAAATTATAATTTTTTTAATTTAGTCTTTAAACTATCAGTTTTTTCCCCGTTGTTCCATTAATTTTACTGTTAAATGTGTCAATAAGTGATACGAATCACCATCCGTAGAAAAACCGATCTGTTTTACAAACTATTTTTTTCATTTTTAATTTATTCTTTTTTTCTTGTTATAGATTCTTTGGCTTAATTCTGGGATTGGATTTTTTTTTATACAAGTTTAAATTCACACATTACACATTGGGAACTTATGAATCGAATCCTAGTCTCGAGCACAGATGAATGAACTCATTTCAGCCAATGAACTTATTGATTAAGTTCAAATTTTATTTTATTTTATTTCTTTAGTTAAACTATGTAAACTTGTATATAAACAAGCTAACTCTAGAGATTAAACAAATAAAATTATCTATTAATTTATTTTCGCATATTTTTATTATTATTTACGCGGTATCAGAGTTTTTAATTTTATTTAGTGAGTTCATATTTTGTTGTTTTAAATGTAAATCGTTTAGGTATTTTTTGAGTCACTTTTTTAAAATAACTTTTTAGATACATCGTCGACATAAAGAGATACATCATCTTCATAGGCGATTTGTAGTTTTCGACGATCGAATATCCCGTGCGTGAGGCTCACACACCAAGGACCACAACCCTTTACACGCACCAATCGACATTTAATGGGAAAGTTAAAGCAACGGATGAAAGAAAAACATATTGATATGATACTTAAAAAGATTTAATTAGAACATTTAAATTTTAAACACCAATTTAAACTACAGCCAATAGTTTAAAAAGATTTAATGAGATTAACCATTTAAAAACTAAAATAATAAAAACCGAGACATACAAATATAAATCCTAAAACACTTCAAGTCTCCATCCCAAATAATCGCCCTTTTCTTAGAACTCTAAAAACCTCGGTCATCTCTAAGTGCTTTCCTAGTTTAACCCTCCTCTCTTTGAGCTTTTTTTTTTTTTTTTGGTGGCCGACTACTAACAGGTTGTCACCCCCTTCACCGAACCCTCCCAACTCCTCCTCTCCCCCTTTTATCCCTTCTTCTAACTCCTATATTTTCTCTTTCCCTTGCCTCTTTTATAAACTTTGATCGTCTGTTCCATATAGGTGTTCAAACATTAATTAGAATAACAATTTGCGACATTCAAATTCATTTTGTATTGTTGCCATTTTTTGCTAGTATAAAATTTATAGTTGATCTCTAAAATGTATGCAGGCAGCAAATGCAGGTTGGTGTGTGTGTAAGGGGAACTAGATTTGATGGGTTTGAAACTGAAGCTGATCAGATTTACTTAGAGAGGAAGCCCTCTTCCAAAAAAAAAAAAAAAAGTACACTATATTTTAAGATAATAATGCATTAAAGTTTGAAGGCTCGCTATTGAATTTTCGAAAACATGACGAGACTTTTCAAAGCCTAAAAATATGCAACTGATTTCGCACAAGGGGCAGCTTGGGTGGGGTGAGTGTGTTACTTGGTTATTTTGAGAGCTCATCATTGTATTTAGGCCCTTCTTTCCTGGAGAGTTTTTAATGTAACAGAGCTATAATTATTCATTTTGAGCGGTAGATTGAGCTTAAGTAAATAATTGTTGAGGGTGAATTGTTAAATAAAATCATTTTCTGAAGAGGTAAAAATGATAAAATCATGTAAAATTTATGAATTCATCAAATAATTTTTATATAATAACTGTAATAATTCATGCAAAGTATGAAATGAATTAATGCAATGTATATGCAATATAAATATACAAACTAAGTTGACATCAAAATTTTCTTTCACACAATCTAAAATTTATTTTTAATTTGTTAAGAGGTTTTAAAACGTGTCTTACGTTTGGCCTTTCTTTGAGATGCAGATTTATTTGTACATAGTTTTTTTTTTTTACTTTTGGCTTAATACATACTTTAGTCCCTAAAATATACTATCTTTTCCATTTTGCTCCTTAAAAAGCTCACTTCATTCCCTAATATTATTATATATTTTTGATTAAAATTTTTGGACATTAAAAACCCATTTAGAATATCCAACCAATCATATGCCACGTCATAAAATGACATCATTATGATGTCATCATATTTAAAAATGAAAAATTACAAAAATATTTTAAAAAAATATAAAAATTATAAAATTGCAAAATATATATATATATATATATATATAATTACTAAAATTTCAAATATTTAATAAATTCAAACATCCTACAAATATCGCATTGTAATATCATGTAATTTGATAAAATTCGGATACTTGACAAATTACAAATATCATATCAGTTGATTCACTCAAATAACTTCATGTTAAGCTAAATAAATCAATATTGAAGGAATCGAAAAGTTAAGCATGGTATAATAATGATAGTAGTAATATGATAAATAAATGATTAAATAAAATGAACTAAACTAAATTGAACTTTTTTATTTCCATAAAATTAACCAAAAACACAAAGAAACTATATTTCTATGAACTCTCTTCAAAGAAAAAGGAGGAAATATGTCCCTAAAGATGCAACAACTTTCACAGCATCTTTTCCAAAATAGCCCCCAAATCAATCCTTATCCTAGACCCACCATGGAAAACTAATCAATTCTCTCTTATACGAACCTAGGACCTATGTTACTCAAACCTGGTTGTTTGAGTGTGAGTCTTGGATATGTCTGCACAGATTTCTGAGTTCTTTTTCTTGTCATGTATGTGAAGTGTCCTTGAAGAGTCATATCCTTGTACAAGGTTCGGAAGTATATTGGGCATAATATCCGGATATGGGTACTTCAAGAAAGATGATGAACCCCAGAAACACAAGAAAGGACTTATTGCAACACTTGCAAAATGAACTGTCAAACCAAAACCTACCCACTAACATACCTAACTCATCAGCTTTGTTTCTAACAGAAGACATCAAAAAAGAGATGAAGTGAAGCAAAGAAAGGGAAAAAAAGAATAAGAACTAATCATCTGCAATAATAAAAAAATTGGAACTCCTTTGGATTTGACCATGTAAGAACAGTGAAAAGTCAAGTTTCAGACCCTGAGTCGGATGAACTAAATTCAGAAGCTCCATCCAAATTATTTGCAAAAGATTGAGATAGCTTTGGTTGCATGCCACGGCAAACTTTCAGAGATGGCCTCAGTTTCATGTACTGCAAAACCAAATCAATAGGCAAGCTAAGCAAACAGCATACAAACCTTGAAAAGAAACTAAGCTAAGCAGCCATGGGACTGGATTGCAAATAAAAGCATTAGAAAATGTACTAAACCTTCATATAACGTCATGTCTATAAAGAAAAAAACATAATATTCGGTATACTTCTAGGTTCATTAGAAACATTAATACTAGGAAACAAGTCATACAATGACTTCGATGAGAAATTTATTGAATAAATCTGTTATATATCATTAAAGGGGAAGGGAAATATAGCAAAAGGCCAAAAGGGAAAGTACCACTTACCTCCTGATAAAAAGCATTAATCTCCTCTTCTGTAAGCCCTTCATCCTCACCAGTATTTTCTTCCCAACCAAGAGAACGAAGGAATGCAGCCTCTTCCTCATCAGGATAAACCGTAGCAGTAGCATTCATGTTCTTTTCCCTATCATCAGAATAGGTGTCACCATTGCTAGCAGCTGCAGTACCATCCTCATCAGCATGAGCAGTTGCAGAAGCCCCGTCTACTTCCTTTGTAACTTCATATTTCTCTGTAGTGGAAGTTGAAATATGAGGATCCGAATCTGAAAGACCAGCAGAAGTGTTTGTTGAGGTCTTCTTCTTCAGGAGATTAAAAAAATCATTTCGGCTCTGGGTTTGAGCCAAAGAAGGCCTCTTTTCCACAGTGAACCCAGCTATTGGATTAATGGAAGCTGCCTTGAGTTCCCCAGAAGAAAGCTTTGGGCTGTTTGAGTTTCTTGCAGGAGCAGATTTAATAGGAGCAACAGCATGTTGGCTAGTAATAACCCTGTTGTTTGTGATTGTTGTTGAACTAGCAATATCTTTTTGAGTAGGAGATGAGACCCCATTCTCCCATCCTGGTTTGAGAACCAAAAGCTTCCCAGATGTCTTTGGCATATCGAACTTGACATGTCCACCATGAGGAGACTGATTACCTTGATGAGTCAAAGGTTGTGGCTGCGCTCCACTCTTGACAGCTACATTTGTCTCACTTATTCTGGCTGCCGGTTTGGCTTTTGATTTATCCGCTGAATTTAGAACCTGGGACAAGAGAATTAGATTAATCATTACCTTTAATTTCCAAGTAATAAACAAATGGATCTTTTATCTGTGCAGAAGCAGTAGACAGGTAACTGATAGGAAACAGAACAACTTCATAAACAGTTTACCAACAGGCAGCAGACAAGCTAACCTCAGAAAATCTTGGCATTTCAAAGTCCCTTGAAAATGTACAAGAACAGTTATAAATTATGATTCAATCACTAGACTATATCAGAGAAGTCGTGAGATAAAGAGAAATTCCTCATGAACTTCAAACCAAAATCCAGTATAAAGAAAACCAGGGTGGAAAAAGAAAAAGAAATAAGGCTTGCTTATAAAATTAGATATAAATAAATATAGGGCTTTCAAAATCAATCGATGACTTACAAGAAGGCTGATGGAAAAGGTAGGGGAACCAAAACTGTTTAATAGGACAAAAACAACAAACTTAAAGCAGCTAAGATTCAAGAGACAATATTTGCTGAAACTGAGGCAGTTGGCTTACAGAACCCTTAGGCATAGAAGGCGTCACTGGTATTAGTTGCCTTGATTGCTTAATAGCCAGTTCCTCGCGCCTTTGAGTGCTGACAGATAACTAAATAAAATAGAAATGTATGGTTAGATCACAGATATAAGTTATACATGTAATGAGAACTTGGTGACTAAGCCAGTTACCACGGGGGGAGTACGGGTTCGTGAAGGAGCCTGTGCTAGTGCTTCAGCCATATTAAGACTAGATGAGATGCTTGAAGCCCCAGAACCTGAGGTGGAAGCAGGTTGTGGGGCAGACAAGGTACCTGTGCTATTACTTCCAACCACACTGGGCACTTCTGCCAAAGCTGAGGTCCATCCTTCTCCATCAATCAAAGCTGAATTACCAACAGGCAAACTCTGAGAAGCTGAGCTCAAACCAGGAGAGGAAACTCTAACCATCTCAGGAACCCCTTGCCTCTCTTCAGTTCCAAGTGAAGGAAAATCTTTCTCAAACACAGCCTTGGGTATGCTACTCCCGATAGTGCCCCCAGAGTGCAGACCATTGTTAATGTTATGGTTACTGTTACCATTATCTCTAGAGTCCACTGCTATCCTTCGAGGCAAAGGCTCAACCTGTTTCCTGTAGGCCATAGAATGAGAACGCCGCAATGTATCTATCTCCATCCTACTGGTCGAGATACCTCCTAATTTCTCAACCCTACTGGTTAAGATACTTTCTAAAGGGTCAGAACAATAAAGGTCCCAATGGTCCCCGAAGCTTGTCCTCTCTTTATCCCTTTCTCGATCCTTATCACGGTGACTCCTACTAAAGCTACTGTAAGCATGTTTTGCAGAAACATTTCTAGAACTCCTCCCTGAATTCAATGAACTAGTCCGATCCAAAAAAGCTGAACGAGGGGAATGGAAATCACTTATATTCCTAGAATTTCTCTGTCTCCCATGATGCAGCAAAGAAGAAATATCTATTATAACAACAAGAACACAATTATTATATATATACACATTCTCAAACAATCAAAAGCTATAAAACTAGTATAAATGCAATGAGAAGCACAATGATAATAATAAAATAATATAAGGGCAAAAAATGTGTGTCTAACAGACAGATGTATGTTCAAAGAACATTATAATCAAGTATAAATGCAATGAAAAATAAATGGGTATATAAAAGTTGGCTTGTCAAAGGGTACCTGAGTTAGAAGAAGAGGAAGTAAAGTGGTGGGCTGAATTGCCACCCCCAGTAACAGTGCCAGTACTTCTCAGCCATTCTGGAACTAATGCTGGTTCACTTCTTTCCATAAGGGATACCAAACATTATCATCAGAAAAATCAAAAAGAAAAAGGCTATTGAACCTTCTTCAAATCCTAACCCACCAATTTAATTTTCTTCCTCTTAACCCAACCCTAATCACTCAAACCACCAAATTAAGGTTGCTGGATTTAAGGTGGCAAAGAAGAAATGTTTTGATCAAAGGAAGCAGAATTTTAACACAAGTGTGAAGCCATAGCAACGAAAACAAAGGCAACCACAATGAGGAGATTACATTTCAATTAACTCTCTCCTACGCCTCCATCTTTGATTAAAGATGGATTTGCAGATTGCTGATTTTCCAGTTCCAAATGAAACTCATGTGTTCCAATAATAATAATAATAAAAGAAAAGATCTAACCCTCTTTTCCAATCAATAACTTAGGCAAAAATACAGCAAAAATAACTTTTCAAAACAATAGTTAACGCCCACTAAAACCAGTTTAATTAAGGAGAACGAAGGTAAACAGACATAAATTTGGAGTAAAATTAAAACCCAGAATTAAATTTTAATTATAAGTATCCGACTGCTAGGGCTTCAACCAAAAGAGACAACAAAATATTTGGGGGAAATTCTATACAAATGAAGAGCAGATGAAACAAAAAACAGAATCCAAACCCTAACACCCCCCACAACAATTCCTCGCTATTGCCTCAAAAAACGCAACCTTTATAAAAATAATATAATATAATAACCGTTCCAATCCAATGCGTTCTTTTTTCCGGGAAAATTATTAAAAAGGAAAATTTACGAGAAAAAAACGAGGGAGTTTCAGTGAGAGAAAGAAAGTGAAGCAGAAGATAATATAGATAAATAAAAGAAAGATAAATGCTGATTATTCACACAAAAAAAAAAAATTGCAGTTTAGGGTTTTGATTTGATTTTGATTTGTTTGAAGATAAAGAACGAAAGTTAAATTTCTTTTTTCCCCTTTTCTGATATATATTTTTTCTTAATACTCGGCATCTTGTTCTAAAAAGAAATAAACATTTTTTTCCTTATTTAAAAAAAAAATCAACTATTTAAATTAGTTGGTATAATTGTAATTATGATATTGAAATTGAAGAAGACTTTTCAATGATAAAACTTTGGCTTATGTTATGTTTGGTAAGGTATGGCGTGCTGTTTTTCTCTGGGTTCTCTCTGTTGCTTTGTTTGCTCAATTAAGGCCGTACGTTGTTATTTATATGTGTCCATTGTGGGTCGCTCCACATCTCTATTTTTCTCTTTATTTTTAAATATTAAATATTTATATTTATATTTAAATTTTGACCAAAAATATTTTAATTTAAATAAAAATAATTTGTATATTAAATTATTATCCATAAAATTTGTTTTATTTTTCAAAATTAAAAAAAAAAAAAAAAAGAGAGTAAGATTTTTAATCTAGACGTTGTATATTTTGTGGTTCATTATATGATTAAGGCCTTTTATATAATTGAATTTTTTTTGCCGGTTAATTTATTGAAGATATTCAAGTCATTGAAAATCAATTTTTAACATTTATATTTATTAAAAAAATATGTAAATTTAACATTTAATTTTTAATAGCATACCAAACAATTTTTAATTCAACACTTAATTCAGTTTATCGTACACAACCTAAATTTATATTAACTTTTTTAGATATGTTATAACTATTACATAATAAAATTAATATTAATTAACATTTCTTGATTTTATCATCGCATAAAACAAATAAATTTAGTCAAACAATTTGTTTAATTAGACTTTTTATTTGTATTATATATAATTAAATATCATGTAATTAATTTTATTGTTATATTATTGGATCTAGTGTCTTAAATGTAGAATATTAGTTTTGTACACTTGTATTTTTTAAATAGATTAGTTTGATAAAAATATTTATTAATTACATTAGTATCTTTTTATATATTGTTTTCGATGTTTTGCATGCAAAGCAGAATGAAAGTAAATATTGACTCATTGATTATATAATATTTAACTAATATTAAACGGTATTATGTGGGCTGATCGTAATATGGAAAGATAACTTGTATTAGTATATTAACTTAAACATGTCTTTAGTTTAATCAGAAATAAGTCAACCAATTGAAAGACTAACATAACGTCTATCGAGTCTAATTGGGAAAATGTTTTATCTTGAGTATCAAAACGAATAACTCTCAGAAGATAGAGACATAGATGTGACTGATTGGATTGATAGTACATCATACAATACCCAAGTAAAATAGATTCTAGATTCGTTTATAGATTTATTCACTTGTGAGTGTGTTATACCTTGATCCTGAGTGGATGATAGAGTAGGACTACGCACGTGTGCTCGTATGCTTTAATGTAAGTAAAAACCTTTTCAAATAGATAATGAATCAAAAGTCGAAAAACATTGGGTATATGACTTCTACAGTATATAAGATCATTCACAATAGTAAAAATTATAGCTCAATTAATGGGTAAAGGATATCCTCTCATCAACAGTACATAATAGATAAAAAGTAAACGTGGTCACATATCGTTTGCCTTTGTGATAAATAACTTAATGATTATTTAACAGCAATTAATTTTTCATGAAAAAAATGTAATAATTATCATTAGATAAAATAGAATCATATTAGGAGATCAAAATTCTCAAAAAAAAAATAATGATATATATGTGTAAAGTTTATAATATATACACATTAAAATTTTAAGCCAATGAATATTGGTTGCTTAGATGATGTGAGTGAGGCATTGAGTGTTTGGTTTTAAGAATGGGTTGGTTTGAGTATGGTCAATGGTAAGTGATAATGGGAGCACTGAAGCAAAAGCTTTAGGTCGTTTTATGAAATGGTTTAGGTGAAGATATTTTATGAAAATGGTAAATGTTTTTATAATTGTAACGGTGGTTGAATCCACAAAATTTTTAATTTTTATGTAATTTAAATTTAATTGGTTTAAAATTAAAAATATAGATATTAAAAAAACAATTAAGAGAAAATAATGAATACAAATAAATAATATAAATATAAATATTCATTTTATAATTTATAAAAAGTAAATAGTTTCATTAATTTAAATCCAATTCAAATTATGTTTAATTGATTCCATTCGAATTTAATTTTCCTCCAATTTTTTTTTATATCGGTTGACCTATTCAAATATAATTAATTTTTATTTTAGTCATTTGGAGAAATGTAGTTTTTTTAATTTGTCAGATATTTTATTGTCATATAAATTCTAGCTATCTTTAAAGTACTTGCTATCATTCTTAAAATTTCAAAGATATAAAAATATTTCTTCAGCGTGTTATTAATTAGTTAAAATTTTTCAAAATAAAATTGTTGAATATGTTTAGATCAACTTGATTAAACAACAACATAAATAAAAATAGTGGAATAAATTGAGAAATTGAACACACAAATTTAAAGTGAAAAAACCCCTTCAAAAAGGATAAAAAAACCATGGGCAAATATAATTTTACTATAATGACAAAAAATGAAGAGTACAAAAGATAAAGATAAAAACTAAACCCCAAAAACGAAAACCCTCAAAACATAAATACTAAATTCTCTAACAGTGTTAGTAGTTCTATTCTCCAAAAGTGTTAGGAATTCTAAACTCTAATGGATATTTTTTTTAAGGTTGTAAAAGGGTCTATTTATAGGCTAAATTATTGTGTCAAATAATAATAAAATAATCTAAACTAATCAAAATTTAATTGAAACAAATAAACATAATTTAACTAAATGATTATTTTCTAAATTTGACTGAAATATGAGTTATATTTCAACAGAATATATTTAACATAAAATAAGTATAATTCGCCTGTTAATGTGTGGGATTGACAAGGAGAGGATACAAAGAAGGAAGTGATGATGCTGATAAAGATTGGTTCATCTTGTTGAGGCGAAAAGCCGAAGAGTAAAAAGAGTGAAGATAATGTAGGTGGAAGTTGAGATGGTAGAGCGTAGGTAAATATGTTGGAGAGTTGATCCCTTTTTCGTCATGTTGGAGGCTATTTATAGATGAGCACCTGTGTTGGGTAGCATTGACGTAGCTAACCCACTATCTGATCATCATTATAGGACGCGTGGGACGAATGTTTTCTATGGAACAAGGATGTTTATAATGGGATGCATTCTGTCATTCCTTCTTATTTGGAGTACAGAATAGTTGAACTCATGTGTGGTTTGGTGATAAAAAAGATCACGCTCGTAATAGAAGGTTGGGTGCTTGGAGGAATGAATGGTACGCAGATTCTGGAGGGCAAGTGGTTGGCTTCCTTGAATAACTACCTTCTGCTCTTAGAATTGTAAAAGTTTGATAAAAATTTAATAAATTAAGATCTGTCATGTCAAATCATCAACAATAAGATATTGTTTAACATTGATGTGAAAAATCACTTTTGGAAGAAAATCTATACTAAACAAGTAATTTTTGAGTGAGATTTTTTACTTTTCAAAAGTAATTTTAGCCAAAAAGATAAGTTAAAATTTTTAACATTTATTCTCAAAAGCGTTTTTGAGTGCTTAAAAACTTTTTTATCCCTTCAATGACACATTTTAAAATAAAATAATACAAATGTGTTAAAATCATTAATTAAAAATAAAAAAAAATATTTTAAAATAATACAAATGCATTAATATCTAATTACAAATATTTAATAATTATATTTAAATATTTAAAATATACTTTATATATTCTAATTAAATTTTATAAATAATTAATATTGGTTGTTTAAGAATATTTAAAATTTATATTCCATATATTAAAATATTAACAATAAATTAACAATAAATTATTTTTTTATATTCTTACTAAAATATCATAATATTAACTAATTTAATATTATTTAATTGCATATTTGTTATTTTATAATGCTATATTTAAAATGAAAATTTTATTTCTCAAAAACATTTTTTGACATTAATATTTAATACTAAACACTTAAATTTTAAATCAAAAATTTCAAAAACAATGCTAAACTAGTACTAATTCAAGAACAAAATTAATTGCGAAAATGTACCTGAATCCATTGAAATCTTGAGATATTCTGATTTTAATCTTTCAAATTAACACAAACAATTTAGAGAAAGTGACTTTTTTTTTCTGAAGATAAGATGTCAAAAAAGTTACGTATATGTAATTTGAGAACATAACTCTAATTTATAACTTTTGCATACAAACAAGAATTTTTAATCAATCTATCATCAATTAAAATTTAATTGCTAGAGTATATATATATATTTGACTCATACTTTATTTAACACATACTTTATTTGACCAAATTAGAATACTTTTAATTTTAACTAACATTTCATGAGAGTAAATAATAACATGTAATTGTTTTTATTATACATGTAATGTTAATATTTTTCCAGCACCCATTTGACCATTTGATTAAGACCGGAAGTGAGACTTTTGGTGATTTACCAATTTGCAGTCCCTTAGATGGCCTTCCTATTGGTGGGGGTGTACCAATATTTGTCAAAGATAAAACATTTGTATGCATATTTGTAGAATAATATTATTCTAAAGACTTAATATATCATTTGATATATAAGTTTGACATTTTTTTTAAACGTGATACTTGTGTTATATTTTAGTTGAATTTGATACTTATATTTAATAAAAGTTATATATTTTGGTACTTAAAAAAAACGGTATTAACTTTTTAGGATTTAATTTGAGTTTTAGGATTGATTTAATGAAAGTTAATTGATAATACTATTAGATTTGAATTTTTATTATTAATAAAATAAATTTAGGGTTAATTGTGAATTTATTTAATTTTTCATTTAATTGATCAAATACAATTTGATGGATTTGATTTAATTTGGATTTTAAGGTTAATAATATTATTAGTTAATTATGAATTTTCATCAAATCAATTTTAAAATCTAAATTAAACACTAAAACAATTAATATTATTACTTTCAGGTATCAAAATGTATAACTTTTTTCAAATACAAGTACCATATTGAAAAAAATAAAAATAAATACCATATTAAAAGAATTTTATACATTTATCCAATATGATACCTGTATTTGAAATTGGCATAGGTATGAAACGATTGGGAAATCATGGGCCTCCAAAAACTATAAGAGAAAACGTTAGTTAGTTTTCAATGGGCTTTTAATTAGGCCTATGTTTTTGGCCCATGTGATTAATTATATTCTATAAGAATCTAAATTCGCGTAGACGTATCGAAATAGTGGCGTTAAAGTTACCTTAAAAAGCCAATCACTGATATGCTACATTTAATATTTATATATAATGCACAGAGGTAAAGCAAAATTGGGCTTCTCTCTCCACACCATCAATTGCGGCGGCGGGAGCGGCGGCGGAAAGTGAACCACCTCAAAACCAGTCTCCTTCGTCCACCGGAATATCGGTTTCCTTCCTCTCCCTCCCTTCCTCTCTCCGAATACCTTTTTTTCTCTTTCAATTTTTTTTTTCAAATCCACGGTGAAATATCCAGGTACGCTAGATTC
The DNA here is from genome assembly GCA_039519145.1 of Kokia cookei. Lineage (NCBI taxonomy): Eukaryota > Viridiplantae > Streptophyta > Magnoliopsida > Malvales > Malvaceae > Kokia > Kokia cookei. Next base: position 21,963,335 of record CM076902.1, read on the forward strand.
GGTTCTCTTTTTTATCTCTACTGTTGAATGTTGATATCTCCCTCGTTCATTTCATTTTGTTATCAATTTCGTATTCTCAATTTCGATTTTATTGTTTTTGGAAAGGTTCTAGCCTAGGTTTTATGCTTTCTCCGTTCCTTACATGACACTCACTCTTATATTAGCTTTCCGCTCTTTTTGTTAATGATTAATTGGTGCTATATATGTCTCTTCTTTGAAAATTTTCATTTTCATTTCCTTTTTGAATATTCAACGTTTCTTGTTCGCTTTTTTTTTTTTTTAATTATGTAAATGAATGCTAGTGAGTAATTATTAATGGAGGAGAATCATAAACAAGATTATTGCTTCAAAAAATTTCTAGAGTTTCACTTTTCCTACCCCTAATAGTTCAAAGCATAAGATTACCTTGTTGCAGATAGTGCATTAGATATTCTACATTGATTATAAATCTTACTGTTACTCGAAAGTTTGTACAGTCTCAGTTTTTGGGTATCGAGGATCTTACCAATGGAAAGAATAACATGAATTTCTAATCAGTCAACAGTCCTATTCGTATTTTTTTTTATGTTTATTGGTTTTTAATGTTTTAGCAATGAATTTCATTATTTATTGCCTTAGAAATGAGTGTCTTTAGCAAGTTAGATTGTGTTACTTGGACTCGGGTGAGTGCTGGAGAGTTTAATGGGAATTTTTTTTTAAAAAAACAATTGAGGGTCTAATTAAAAATTTAAATTATTGTGAGATTAATTAGAATTTTCAAATATTTTAAGTGAGCTTAATTAAATATTTCAAAAAAAAATGAAAAGGTATAATGAGAATTTTCAAAATTTTGAGGGGGTATAATTAAACTTTCTCTAAAAACTTTAAAGGAGAAATGAAATCTTCCAAAAAATTTTGGGGGGCCTTTAAACGGGTCCGTCTCTGATTTGGATGGTCATATCCCCATTCTCGTGTCTGAATGTGTGCCGAAAATGATGTTGAGCATGCTCCTAGAAAAAATGAAGAGTAGGATCTACCGTTATAGACATTCCTCTTGAGGCATATCTACTTGTCTTGGGTTTTGTCCCATTTTGTACCCAAAAACAAACATAATTAATTGTTATCTACACTTTTTAAAGTCCATGCATTAAATGCGAGAAGTTTGATCCTGTTGAAAGTGCAAGGCAGATATTAGTCTTCTTTGTGTTTTATAAAATATTGTATTATTACAACGATTTGATATCTATCTATCTCTCCTCTGCTTTAGGTTTGAATTGCCAATGGCGAAAGTTAGCAAAGTGCGGAAGTCCGATTCTCAGAATAAAAGAGTGCCTTATCCATTGCTCTCTCATCTTAAGAAGGCTGGAAAAGGTTCCCGAAAGAAGAGATGTTCCAAAGCTTTGGAGAAGAAAGATTGGGAAGCTGCAAAATGTTCAGTTTGTCTGGAGTTCCCACACAATGCTGTTCTCCTCCTTTGTTCCTCCTACGATAAGGGTTGCCGCCCTTACATGTGTGCGACTAGCAAGCGCTTTTCTAATTGTCTTGAGCAATACAAGAAGGCCTACACTAAAGTAACATCAGTTGACTCAATGGATGATTCAAGTCTTATTTCAGGTGTGGAGCAGCCCACTGAAAAGATGGCAGAGCTTCTATGCCCGCTCTGCCGGGGACAAGTTAAGGGCTGGACTGTGGTAGAACCTGTACGGAAATATCTAAATCGGAAAAAAAGGTCATGTATGCAAGACCAGTGCTCGTTTGTTGGAACTTACAAAGAGCTTAAGAAACATGTTAGGACAAAGCACCCTCTGGCACGACCTCGAGCAGTAGACCCTGTACTTGAAGAAAAATGGAAAAAGCTTGAAAGCGAGAGAGAGCGAAATGATGTGATCAGTACAATTACGTCATCAGCCCCAGGAGCAATGGTGTTGGGTGATTATGTGATTGATCCGGGCTATCATGATATCTATGCAGATGAATATGGTTCAGATGATTCTTTTGATGACCCTTTTGATGATGGCTTTATTCAACTAGATTCATCCGTTCGCTTGCGTGGTAGATTCATGGATTATGACCTATTTGATGATGATGACTTTGGGATGCACCATCCTTTCCGTGCTGTTTCCCCAGTAACCCGCACTTGGCCTGCTCGCTTTTTGGGGTTAGTGGGACTAAGGCGAATCCCTAGGGTCCGAGGACGTAATGGAAACCAATAACTTCTTTGTCTACCAATTACATGGTGAAACCTATACCTTGATATCAGGTAAAATGGACAGATTGTAGGAGAGCCCGACATCAGGAATCAATCAGCTGTTTAGTTGTGGAGGTGAATTAAACGTATCTTTAGCTTTGAGTTCCCTCCATAGTTATATGTATCGACTATCATTCATCATCATGCATAGTAGCAGCATAACATTAAAACATTCTTTCTTAACTCTTTGTTCTAGAAGCCTGCTGGCAACATTTGTTCATGTTGAACTTTATGTCCCTCTATTCTCCATTTGTAGTGTACAGCTTCAAGAAAAATCAGAGGAGAATTAAATAATTCTTTAGTGGTTTCTCCATCTTCTCCAAGTTCCAGGCTTTTTCGAGTCAAGTTTCGAAGCTCAGCTTGAGCTTGAACTAATTTCACTTTAGACCTTGAGTATGATTCAAAATAAAAACATCTTTTTTCTCCAACATCCTTTTTCAAGTTCGAGACTTCCAAGTCAATTGAGTTGAGACTGGCTCAAGTTGTAAGAAGTTTAACTCCAAGGAGCCTGAACGAATTTCACTTTTAAAGTTTGAATTTGATTAGACATATCCAATGAAATACTCGAACTTGTTGGATTAGGCTTGTTTTAAAAGATCACTTATTTTTATGTTCAACTCAAAGTTGTGCTTGAGGTGAAGTTTGAATTGAAATTACAATATTAATTAAAAATAAAAGGCTAAAATGTGCTCTAGGTTGTCTATATATTTTGAATTTAATCTCTTTTAATTTTATTTTCAGGAATTTAATTTCTTACCTTTTCGATTTAAAAATGCAATTACAATTGCTAACATTGTAAATATTTTAAAAATATTTTTTTTTTGAAAAGAGGGGTGGTCTTTTGTGAAGTGAGTGTCAGATGAAGGCGTTTGCAAGTGTTTTATAGGATTGTTCACTTACGGATCTTGGTTCCGAAGGTGTTTGGTATACATGAAAAAGAGGCTGAATTGCGAGGTACAATATAAGGGAGCGGCTTGATTGAGGGGTTGCAAATAAGCTTTGGGGTCAATTGTTTTTAGAGTTCACCATTTCGCATTTGACACATTCATTTTCAAATCATTGGCCAATTATGGTAGACACCGGTTTTGGTCCGAAACGGAGTCCTTGATGGCACTTTCGTTTTGAAGTTGCATGGCTTTTAGTAGAAACTTATGAAGGGGTGGTTTCACAATTGTGGGCCGATTCGATGGATATCGTCTCGTACAAACTCGTTTATGTATGCCAAGGCATGAATAGTTGGTTCACTCGGATCTGTCGAGAGAAGGGTATTAAGATGTCATCTTTACGAAAATGACTTTATCAGTTAAGTATCATGCAACCAACGGATGAGATGTTGGGTGAATTGGAAGATGTCAAACTAGCTTTGAATCATGAAATTGACAAGGAATATTTGTAGTGGGAGCAACACGCGAGAGCCAACTGGTTGAAATGCGGGGATTGTAACACTTCTTTCTTCCATCGGTTTTCCACTCAAAGGAACCGATTGAAAGGAATAAGAAGCATCGAGGATTCTGTGGGGAAAAATGTAGAAGGGGAGGCTGAAGTGAATTGGGTTGCTTGTGAGTATTTTGTCTCTCTCTTTTTGCCACACAGGGAACTGCCAATGTGGATAAGGTTTTAGATAGTGTCGATAGATGCATATCGGATGATATGGATGCACGACTCAATAAACCTTTCTCTAATGAGGATGTTCTTATTGCTCTAAAGTCCATGAGCTCATTGAAGGCTTCCGGGGAAGAAGGATTAAGAGTAGTCTTTTACTAGCATTTCTAGCATATTGTGGGTGATGATGTTGCGCGTTTTTGTCTTAGACTTATTTGAGGTGATGTTCCTTTATCAATTGTTAATCATACACATATTGTATTGATCTTAAAAGTAAAAAATCCTCGAAATATTACTCATTTTAGCCCGATAAGCCTTTGTAATGTTATCTACAAAGTTTCCTCGAAAGTAGTTGTGATCAGGTTTCAGGAAGTGTTGCATTACTGTATTGACGAGGCGCAAAGTGCCTTCATTTTGGAATGTCTTATCACAGACAATATTATGGTTGCCTATGAGATCTTACACTATATGAAGAAAAGGAGAATGGGAAAAAATAGGTCATTTGCATTTAAACTCGACATGAACAAAGCTTATGATCGAGTAGAATGGGGATTTATCGAAGCGATGCTTTCTAAAATGAGTTTCTCTTCTTTGTGGGTTGATCGCATTATGAGATTCGTCACGACAATTAGCTATTCTATTATTGTAAACGGGACGATAGGAGAGAGATTTTTTCCATCTCGTGGACTTAGACAAGGTAACCCATTAAGCTCGTACTTGATTCTTATTTATGGTGAGGGCCTATCGACCTTGTTGAGAGTGGCGAAAAGAAACGGGAAGGTTATGGGGGCAAGATTAGTTCACGGTGCCCTGAAGGTTTCACATCTCCTATTCATGGATGATAGTCTTATTTTCGAAGATGTTACATCTTGAGTGCTTCGAACTTGATGAATGTTTTAAAAGTCTATGCAAGATGTACAGTTCAACTTATCAACTTTGAAAAGTCAAGTGTTTTTTATAGTTCGAATGTTAATAGCTACACTCGATTGAATGTTGGCCGTACCCTTGGAGTCTCATGTGGGGATAGTTTGGAAAAATACTTGGGACTCCCTTGCATTGTGGGAAGGAATAAAAAATGGGCATTTGCTAGCTTGCGAGATAAAATTGGTAGTCAAATTTCCTCATGGAGCTCTAAGATGTTATCGATTGGGGGTAGAGAGGTCTTTATCAAATCAGTTTTCCAAGCGATGTCCACTTTTGCAATGATGTGTTTCCTCCTTCCAAAGATGATTTGTAGTGAGACCATTATGGCTCAATTTTGGTGGCAAAAGTCGGGGGTTCATAAGGGTTTGCATTGGTGTGATTGGTCAAAGCTTTGCATGTTAAAGAAGGATGGTGGCATGGGCTTCCATGACTTGGCAAATTTCAACATTTCACTACTCGTTAAATAGGGGTGGCGTTTACTTATGAATTTAAATTCTCTGGTAGGACGACTTTTAAAAGCCAAATACTTCTCTCTCTCGAATTTTCTCAGGGCGCAACTTAGTTTGTAACAACCTAATTTTCAGTGGTGTCAAAAAAAGTGATTTTGGGATCACAACTCCGATGAGTCGAATCGTAAAATTTATCATTATAATATTTATGATGTTATTAACATCGTATTAAGTTTTGATTATGAAATTTTATCGTTAGGATTGTTAATTAGTAGAAAAGGGCTAAATTGTAAAAGGTGCAAAAGTGGAATTGTTTAATTAGAAGGGTCAAATCGATAAAGTAACCAATAGAAATTAAGTAAGTGGGATTACATGATATCAAATGATTATGGGTAAGGTTAATTAGAGTTAAAAAGGATTTATTAAGCTTAATGATGAAAGTCTCAAAAATTACAAAATTGTCATTTAATATATAAGTTAAATTAATGAATTAAAATGAAATTTTTCACCAAATTTTAACCCATCTTCTTCATCCTCACGGTAAAACATAAGAGAAAGCTAGAGTTTTCTTTGCTAACTTTGAGCTTGGATTTAGGTAAGCAAACCTTAATCGTTTTTATTAATTTTTGTGTTTTTGAGTTCGTATCAGCTTAATCTAGCTTATATAAGGACTAATTGGTGAACCTGTCAAATGTTATAAAACTTTCCATTGTTGAAAATTCTTGTTAAAGCTTTTGGTAGATTTGAATGTTTGATGTTTGGGTTAGATCTTTTTGTAAAGATATTTTTGATGAAATTAGGGTTTAAGGACTAAAATGTAAAAATAATGAAAATACATGTATTGTTGTAAAAAATGAATGTGTGAAGGGGTTGGGTAAGCACCCTAAGGATTTTGGCTATGGTTGGTTATGTAAAGGAAAGGTTATTTGCATGTTTTAAGCTTGAAATGACTAGATTGAATAAAAGGAAAATATTAAGGGTAAAATTGTAATTTTCCTAAAAAGACTAAATTATGTTGAATAACCTAATTGTGTAATTTAATGTGAGAATTGGATCGTTTGTGGATGTAGACTACGATCGTGCCTCAGATCGTGAAAAAAAGGAAATTAGCAAAGTAGTCCCTAAAGTCTAATCATAATTGCAAATTGGTTCGGTAAGTTCGTAATGTAAATTTTTACTTAACATTTCTTATTTTTACTTTATCATTGCTTAACAATTAAAAGCACTTGGAATTGAAGAGATCGAAGAAATGAAACAAAAGAGATAGTAGGCTTTAAGCCGTTGAAAAGGTACCGACGCGATGGCTGGGGTACCGCATATGTTGCGAGTCCTCGATAGCTCGTGTAAGCAACATCGTGATTCGAAAAAGAAATATGAATCCTAAATGGATTATAAGCCCTTCGATGGTTGGGACTTATGCTTTATGCATACTCCCGATAGCTCTTGTAAGTAGCATCATTAGGAAACAGTTTACCGACAGACATCGTACCGATGGCTGGGGTACAGCATACATTACGAGTCCTCGACAAATCGTGTGAGTAACATCGGGTACTGGTATCAGAAAAGTTATTGACAGGAAAGTAAAAGTTTATAATTGACTCGAGAAAGCAATGAGATTATCTTGGCTCAGTTGAGTTATAGCTGCTTTATACAAATGTATTGTAATTCTTTAAAACTATAGAACTTACTAAGCTATGAAGCTTACTAAAGACGTTGTTATTGTTTCGTAGATTGTTTGCTGATTGAAGATCGGGTCATCATCTCTCAGAAGTCACACTATCGTGGTGCTCGTTGGTAGTTTTTACATCACTCAGTCTTATCGCATGTACTGAGATGATGTTATCTTTTGTTTTATGTAATTGAGATTGTGAAAACTTTGAGATTTTGCATACTTGTTTCGGTAGAACCAATGCATGTATCGATAGAAGTACAGGGTAGGAGAGAGGTTGTTCACTGACCTAGGTTGTATTGGTAGTTGAATAGCAAGTATCGATAGTTATGTGTTTAGAAATATCTATAGTTTGTGTACTTGTTTCGGTAGAAGTAGTAGGGTAGGACTTTTAGCTCTCTGAAGTTTTTAGTATCGATAGAAGTTTCACTTGTATCGGTAAAACTGTCACTTATATCAGTAGAAGTCTACATTACTCCTGAACTGTTTACTGACTTGACAACTATCGATATTTATCCAACAAGTACCGGTAGAAGTTTCCCAAAATGTCGAAATTGATCTTTTTACCCTTGTTGAATTGTGTTTATAATCAAATGACGATATACGACGTGTGGGGTGTAATTCTTTAATAAAATAGAACTGAATAATATGATGTTAAAGATGAACAATGATAAATGAATAGTAAGACATCGAAACCCTCACTGGCGACAATTTACTAGTTTTGGGTGTTACATGGCTCAAATCCTTCTCTTGTTTGGAGAAGCATTTGGAGCGCAAGAAAGTTGTTGGAAATGGGACTTAAGTGGAAGGTGGGTTCGGGTAAGTTGATAAATGTTTGGGATGATAGGTGGCTTCCTGAACCTGGACAAAAACAAATTGCTTCTCCTAAGGTGTATTTCATTAATTGGGTTTTGGATATTATCTTTGCCCGATTGAATGCTGTAGAATGAGGAGCTAATTGATTCGATTTTTTATGATGAAGAAGCTGTGATAATTAAAAATATTCCTTTATCTTCTCAACCCCAAGATGATTGTTTCAATTCGGGAAAAGAGTGTACGAGACTATTTTTATTTCGTAGTGGCTATCACCTCCTTCCAACGGTGAATGTCGAACCGAGAATGAGGAATTTTTTAAACAAGTTTGGGCTGTTAATAGTCCACCAAAAATTTGTATTGTAGTTTGGAAAAATGTGTAAATCTTTCTTGCTAATCAAATCTATCCTACATTATAAGTGCACAGCACACGATGCAAACTATCCTAGATGTCAGGATTATATGGAGGATATGAATCATGCTTTCCGCTTTTGTACTTTTATAAATGATGTTTAGGTAATTTTGGGGTATACTACCTCAAGTCATAGATCTCATATAGATTTTTTCGGAATGGTTATCTTAGTTGTTTGATAGCTATCAAGGCACAAAAAAAATTGTAGTTACCTTGTGGTTACTTTGGTTTGCTCGTAATAAGCTAGTGCATGAAGGTATTGCTTAGGGGGTGGGGAGCTTGTCTATTTTTTTCGGAGTTGCTGTGGAAAAGTTGAAAGTTTGGGGGTTTTGAAAAGCCAACTGAATCTGAGCTCTGATGTGGTTTGGTTCCCTCTTCCTCTGACAATAGTCAAGATCAACGTTGACACCAGCTTTCGCCTTTCACAAAAAAAAAAGCAATTTCAAGGGTAGTGATTCAGGATAGCTTGGGTGAGATTTTGGGGGCATGTTGTAGAGTTACTTGGCTCGTAATAACAACTTTTGTGGTTGAAACGCATACAGTGCTCTATGGCCTTTCTTTTGCATCCGGTATGGGTTTTTCTAGGGTGATCTTATAGGGAGACTCAATAGCAATCATAGACAAAATTAACAATGGCATAGAGGACTTATTTGAGGTTTGTGTGCTTATCTGGGAAGCGAAAGAGTTCTCAAAATCTTTTAGGAGTTGTGGGTTTCATTTCACTCACAGATCAGGTAATCAGATGACTTATGCAGTGGACCAAGACGACATGTTAAATGGAGTGGATTGCTATTGGGTGGAGGACGCACCGGAGGTGGTTTATAAGGTTACTGTGGATTATCGACGTTGGCTGGATCCACCATATGTTCCTATTGGTTTGCTTTTGGTTAAGGGAGACTACTGGATTCTTTTCCCTCAAGTATTTTTCTAACTCACTGATGCTTTACTACTGCTTCGTTCTTATAAATGGGTTAGCACCGGTCGAGGTTCCATTTGTTTCTTTGGTGTTCTGTGTTTTTTTGGTTTTCTTTTTTGTAATTATGGTACAGTCACTGGTTGATTTTCTTTATGTCCTTTCATTTTCTGTTAGGAGTACTGTAAACTCTTTTATTACTCCCTATTAAATGGACTGGCTTTTGCACTAAAAAATTTCATTTTTTATTATAGTGTTCCTTTCAGTTTAAAATATCACACTAATAAATTTAACACAAAAATTTTAACGGTACTAGCAATTGGATTTAAATTTTAAAATCCAAAAAGTAGAGTACATGGATTAGGTGTTTATTTTAACCAAAATAAAAAGTTTGAGTTTGGAATTTACTCGAATCAAATCGGATATTCAGATTCGGTCGGTCGAATGTTTTAAGCTCAACTATGAAATGATGATTAGTGATATTACGATCCAGGTAAATCGAGTCTAAGTTTTTTTCTTTTAATTTATATTTACAAGGCATAATGACAAAATTAGCCCCTAACGTTTAGGTGTTTGATCACTTTGGCCCTTAAGGTTTTTTTGTCTCACTTTCATACATAAGCTTTGTTTTTTTGGTCAAATTGGTCATTTTTAACGGTCTTGCTGACGTGACCATTAGTTGACTAACAGTGCTAAAGTGACAAATTTTTTTCCACCTAAGCAAGTCCACATATACAGCTGCTGAAGTGACATTATTTTGTCTTATATGCCATGTCAGCAAATGATTTTAAAATTATTTTTAAAAATATAAAATTATTAAAATTATTTTAATATTTTAATCATCATTATCATCCCGTTCTTCTGGATTTTTCTGTTTGTTCCCTTTCCCCTTATTTTCCTTCTTTGGTGGTTGTTTACCGGAGTTATTCCGGTGGGTTGCTCCTCGATGAATTCCAATCTGTTTTGGGCAAAATTGATTAAAAGAAAAAAAATTATTCCATTTCCCAACAGTTTCCAAGCAACCAAACATATAAACAGTATCACATAATCCATAAAAATAACATGAGAAAACAAGAAAGAAGCAATGGAAGCAATGAATAAGAGATTTTCAAGTGTGAGTTTAGTTACTCTTTTCTTTGTTCTTATTTTTTCCATTTCGCAGCAGTTTTCAAGTAATCAAACATGTAAACACTACCAAATAATTCATAAAAATAAGATGAGAAACTGATTGCTTCGCCGGTGGTGGGTTTTCCTCGATGAACTTTTTCAATCCCTTTTCACCATCAGAGAACCCTACCTCCCAAGATTTCAAATAGATCAAATTTGGCATAAAAGACTTTTTTAGGCTGTTTGCAGCAGAGAAAATGGTTTATGAGAACGATGGGTGATAGAGCTTTTTCCTAATAAATGAGATTGAAATAGAGAACCTTGAAGGGTTAGGAGAGTGATGGGAGAAGAAGAAGCCATGGTTTGATTCAAAATCCAAGTGGAGAAGTAGCCATGGTTATGAGATTAAAATAGAAAACCTTGAAGGGTTAGGAGAGCGATAGAAGAAGAAGAAGAAGAATCCATGGTTTGGTTCAAATTTTGGTACAGATTTGAGAACTTAAAATGTGTTAGATGGAAAAATGGGGAATAAAATGAAATTGGGAAAGAAATAATGGGGAAGTAAATGAAATTGAAAATTAAAATTATTTAATAATTTTATTTTTAAAAAAAATAATTTTAATAATTTTAAAATCATTTGCTGACGTGACATATAAGATAAAATAGTGTCACGTCAGCAGTTGCATATGTGGAGTTACTTAGGTGGAAAAAAATTTGCCAAGTCAGCACAGTTAGTCAACTAACGGCCACATCAACAAGACCGTTAAAAAATGACCAATTTGACCACAAAAAAAAGCTTATGTATGAAAGTGAACCAAAAAAAACCTTAAGGGTCAAAAGTGACCAAACACCCAAACATTAGGGGCTAATTTTGTTATTATGCCTATTTACAATTCAAATTAGATAAAATTTTGTTATTAATTAAAAAAATAAATCCAAATTGGATTGGATGAAGTTTGATCTATAAGAATTTTGTTGCCACACTCAAATGAAGTAGGCTTGTTATTGGATTGTCCAAAATAGATGCCTTCCAATTCTTCAATATAATGGGCTATTTTGGCCCAAATTAAGAAGAAATAAAGCAAGTATTGTTGCAAATTTGAATTCTTGTTATTTTTTAGGTATATATAATAGAAACTCATATTCATTTCATGTTATTTCAGGTGTTTATTTTTCAGAAAAATGTTTTCCTCACACAATATAAATTTAATTGTTTTTTAAAAAATGACAATAATAACCACACCAATAATATCTAACAAAAAAAACAACGCAAAGTAAATAATAAAATATTATATATTATATAGAGTAAAATGTATTTAATACTAAGTGAAAATAAAATTTTACCAATTTACTTACCCATATGCCCTTTTAGATCATTAAAACAAATAAAATAAAACACTTTTGTGAATGTGAGAAGTTGCTTCTTTATCAGTGGTATAAAAACACAATGCCAGTTCGTATTTAATATGAAAACTATTATTCTCATCATACGGATTTTCTTTTACTACACTATTCCTTGTGAAAAATATCTTTGAATTTTGCCACTGCTTGAATTTTAGTTCTTTGAAATAATTTACATCATTAAAAACTTAACTTACATAATATCAATGAAAAATAAAAATTAGGCGTGCTGTTATATTACCTAATCAATTAAATAAATTTTCATCTTTTTTCGGTATCATTATTATTCAAATATGATTCAGTATTACCTATTCAAACAACCACTGCTTCAATACTTCATTTTTTTTAATTGCGCATATGAAAACACTAATTCTGAACTCGATGTAAAAAATATAATTTACTCATGCTTTTATCAACAACTTAAAAAATTATAAAGACATTATATTATGATTACACTTCATGCTAATTGTAATATAATATAAAAAAAAAGATGTTTTTATTGATTTAATTTTTTTTAAATTCGTGTTTTTATATATATTCTAGATAGATTATAATTTAGAGGTGGAAATGAAAATAACACCGTTTGAATACATGTCAAACGAATATCTGACAAAAATTTTAACCATTGCTCTATACTGGTTAAAAAGATTATTACTCGTCTTTGAATTCCAAATTTCCCAACAATGATATTAAATTATCAAATAGAATCGAAATAATTTGTTATATAGCTTGTATTAGATTTGTTGATGGGTTATCGTAGATAGATTTTTTTTTTTTTTTAATTTCTCTTACTTAAGCTTAGGTTAGATTGTTATATTTTTTTCTCCAACTCATAAATAAAAGCATATTACGCTTCAACGTACTTAAACTCACGTTTTTTTGTATTGACTATAATACACATACTAATCGAATTAAAATTCAATCAATTATTTTCATAAAATTATAATTCAGGCCAGCAAAGGTGAGTCGAAGTTGCAAAATCTTGTCCAACCAACCTTACCTCTAGAGAAACCTATTGGTGGCAGCATTTGGAATCATAATCAAAGCAATTGGGACCCTAACATTGTCAAAATGGACATGTAGGCCCCCAATTTTTATGTGGCAGTTGCAGACAACATTTGTGTGTTTCCTTCAATAATTCCAGTCCAATTTCAAATATTTTCTTTTCTAAGTGTGTCCATTTAAAATAAAAGGAAATTCTAAATCAGCTACCGATAAATGACATTGCTCACATGTTGTTGTCCACTTCATTTTCTCACCACAATTATAAGCCATTAGAAAAACCCTACACCATCCCCCAATAACCTTTCCCTTTGCTTCTGTCCCCTTCTTGCTTATCTCTCAATTTTCATCATTTTCGTTCTGATGGGCAACTGATGCGGTTGAAAAAATAATTAAACAGTTATGTTTAACATATCATGTGTACTTCATTCAGATGTACATGAATCAATTTTTAACAAAAAAAAAATAGATAAAATCTTTAATAAAAAGATCAGTTTACTTTTTAATATAATATATAGAGATTAATTTGCCCATTTTCTTTAAAAGAACGAACAAAATACAATCCAACTCTTAATACAAATATCTCAACGAAACCTTTACTTTATTTTGTTTTCAAATAAAACGATTAGATTAGATGAACCAAAGAATTAATAAGAGGTTTGAAGTGGAATTAATTGCAATGGTTGCATCAACCAATAGCATTGAAATGATGGATGATGTTCTGAGGGTAGAAGGAAATTGAATTGCTGGCAATAAACGTAGAAGAAGAGAAGACATAGGGGTTGTGTAGACAAGGTTCATGTCTGGTATGATTAAGGCTTTTTCCCGACAAAGGACGACACACCATTTAAGAAATTTGGACGACTTTTGAAACTAATAGTCCTATCAAATGTGGCTTATTACTTCATTTCATATTTATATGTTTCAATTTGACACCCACATACTATAGCCTTACATTGTGGATTTCTCATTTTGCTCCACCCCTATATATCTATCATGCCTGCTTTTGATATTTTGGGTTCGTGAAATAATAAATTGAATTAAAAATTTTTTAGGGACCTCAAGAGATAAAGCATTTATGGTGAAAGATTGAAAGCGTATTTAATTAATTTAATTTTCGTCTTAACATTTTTTTTCTCACATTAAAAATTAAAAAAAAAAAATTTTGAGTCCCGGGCGATTGCACTCTCAAACAACCTCTAGAGCCGAGCTTGACATCTATATATACACTGACTTAAAACCCTTAATCAACTTAAACCCGAAACCTATCAATGATGAGATTATGTTACGATGGAGAAAAAAAAATTAAAATATACTTATAAAATATATACAAATTTCATCAATATTCGGCTTGATACTAAAATATTTATTTTATTTTAAGCAGTATTTTTTTAATGATTTTATATTTTTAAAAAATTTAGATTAAAAAAATTCGAAAAATGTATAGTTTGATTCTTTTAGATGCATGTGTATTATTTATCTTTCTCAATTTTAATATTTAGTAAATTAATTTCTATAAAAATAAAAGTAAATTAGTGCCTATCAATTTTGCACTTGAATATTTAAGGACAATTAATAAATTTTTTACTTACATAATACAAAAAAATAAATTAATAACCAAAATGATATCCTCAAATTATTATTTACCAAAATGGTATGTTTAGTTAAGTGGAGGGACTCTAAGTGGCGGCACTAAGTGGTATTTTTGACACGTGTTTTTTTAATTATTATTATTATTTTTATATATTTAAAAATAAAATAATATTATTTTATTAGTGGAGGGACTTAAAGTGGCGGCACTCAGGGGTTTTTTTCAAAAAAATTCGAGAAAAATACGACAAAAAAACACCTGACACCCAGTGGAGGAACACGAAGTGGCGGCACCAATGGAGGAATATAAAGTGGCGGCACTAAGGGGTGTTTTGCCACTTGGCAGCACCCCATTGTGTCGTGTGTGTGTGTGTTTATTTTATTTTATTTGTGAAAATAAATTTGGGTGGTTGGGAATTTTTAGTGTTTGTGATAAAAATTAAATGAAATAAAATTTTTGTTATAAAATAGGAAAGGGGGAAGCAAATAAACGGGAAAGAAAGAAAGGAAAGAAAGAAAGAAAGAAGAAGGAGAGGAAAGAAAGAAGAAGGAAAGAAAGGTAATGTGTTTAATTTTAATTTTATTTGAGTATGATATAAATGGGTAAAATCATATTTTATTTAATAAATTTTATTTAATTTTTAACAGATTTATTGAAGATGGATAATCAATTTTTTGTATGCATTTATTTTAATGGAGTAATTTCGAGAACATCGGTTGGATGTATATTTGATTGTCGGGAACAAATAGGAATGAGATTTCGTCGAAATCTCTCGGTTGTTGATATGTAAGCAAGGATTAGTGCAAAAAATTTTAGACGTTGTGGGAGAAGGATCTCGAAACTTTTCTACAAGTTTCCAGTTTCGATAGATCCCATCAAATTCACCGAGATGGAACTTGTAGACGACGAAGACGTGGAGACAATGATCGCTCTTTTTTTGTTCGAATCAAAGTGACCCAAATGCACCGGTTCAATTGTTTGCCGAGTTAGTTGATGTGGAACCTGTACAAAATGAAGATTCAACTTCGTGTATGGTGGTTCCAGTATCGTACATTGAAAGTCAATCAATCGTACGTGGGCTACACATCGATCTTAATGCTGCTGCACCCGAGAATGATGCAGATCAAGATGGTGGATATGATAGTAGTATTCCTTCTGATAATGAAGTCAATATTGATAGTGATCCGGATGTGGATGAGGTCCCAGATGATATTGACGAAGAAGGGGCGAATGACGATGAAAATCCAGTCGAAAATCCAGTTACACATATTGTGATGCACAATAATCCTCCTGGGGCACACATGTCGCTTATAAACCCCGATGCGACACATGTCGAGTTCGTGGAATACCCTGAAATAGTACCTGCTCACCGATTGGCCGTAGCAGCAAATTGTGAAGAGTTGTTTGTGGGCCAAAAATTTGAATCCAAGGAAGAATGCATATTTGCTATTAAGCGATATAGCATGAATAGTGTGTCGATAGATTACAAAGTCGCAGTGTCTAAACCGACATTGTTTATTAGAGAGTGCTGGAAGTTGACGGAAGGTTGCAAGTGGCGGGTGCGAGCTGCATTTATCCAGAAGTCGCAGATGTGGGAGATAAGAAAAATTGATGGGCCTCACACATCCAGTTCAACATGTTAGTCAGAAGATCACCGGAAACTTGATTCCAGAATCATCTGCACACATATCATGCCAATGGTTAAGGACGACCCGACCATCAAGGTTTCTACATTGATTGTGGACATGCAATCACGATTCCATTATCGGGTTTCATATCGAAAAGAATGGATTGTGAAACAGATGGCAATGGAATAATTGTTCGGTGATTGGGATGCATCATACAATGAGCTGCAAGGATGGATAGTCGCAATGCGACAGTACGTACCGGAGACTGCGATTGAGTTGGTGACACGACCTTATTATGGCTCAGATAACAACATGCAATCGGGAAGAAGAATTTTTCAGTATATATTTTGGACGTTTGATCCCTGCGTTCGAGCATTTCCTCACTGCAAGCCATTTGTCCAGGTAGATGGAACGTGGCTATACGGGAAATATATGCAAATCTTACTAATTGCGGTGGCTTAAGACGGGAATCAAAACGTGCTCCCAATAGCATTCGCTATTGTGGACAAAGAAGACATGGAATCTTGGGAATTCTTCTTGAGAAACCTGCAGAGGCATGTGATTCATAACGATAATATTTGCATCATCTCTGATAGAGCGAAGGGTATTATTGCGGCCATTAGGCGTACTGGTGTACCATGAAAATCGATTTACTGCAGCCGACACATTACGGCTAACTTCCAACGAGAATATAAGAATGTAGACTGACGGAGACAACTTGTGAAAATGGGTAACAAAATTAAGTTCCAAATTATATTTTTAAGGTTTTAATTTTAGACTATAACTTATGTTTTCTTAATATTCCTACAGCGTACGAGCTAGAGCCACACCGATTCCGACAAAGAATGACTAGACTTGAGAGTGACATGGAAGGTCAAACGAACAAGCCTCTACGCGAGTGGTTGGGTACCATTGAGCCGTGGCAATGGTCTCAAAGTTTTGATGAGGGGTATCGATATGGTCAAATGACGACCAACCTGGCAGAATCGATTAACGGCGTGTTCAAGAGAATACGATATCTTCCGATTTCATCCGTGTTCTCCGCACGTTCTATAGGCTAACTACCTTGATGCCAGTAATGGAAACGCAACAAATCGATCAGATGAACGCTAGTCACGTGTTTGTCGAAGCTGTCAGGAATGCAATAGATGCAAACCGTCAGAGTACGAGGACGATGAACGTTGAAATATATTCACGACAGTTTCAATGATTTTAAGTTACTGAGACTATTGGTCGTCAATCCGGTATCCCACCTAGGTCATACGGGGTTGATCTCCAAAACAGACACTGCGATTGCAGGAGGTTCGATACACTTCGTTATCCCTGTGCGCATGTCGTTGCAGCTTGTGCTAAAGTGTCGCTCAATGTTGAACAGTTCATCGACCCCGTTTACACTCTCCATCGTACGTTACGTATTTGGGAAAATGAGTTCCCCGTCCTGCCTGACTTGTCTACATGAGAGGTACCTCTAACGACTTTCGAGCTTATCCCGAACAAAGGTTTACGAAGAAATCCAAAAGGTCGTCCTCATATCACCAGAATCCGTAACGAAATGGACATTATGGAGAAAACAGACGGGGGCAAGCTGTGTGGACTGTGTAGGCTAGCTGGGCATACTCGACGTAATTGCCCTCAACGAACCTATCATATTGGTCAGTCATCCAGATCGAGTAGGGCCTAAACCCGGTTCATCATCATATACCTCTTAAATTTATTTTTACATTAATTTTCAAAGTTGTCCACTTGCGTCACAGTCACTAAATTATTTATATCTTGAGGTAAAGAATTCAAAATTATAATTCATTTGATGTTTCTGAAATTAGACTAAAATATCATTTTACCATAAAAATTATCTATCTTCCAATTTTTCATCTCTCAAATTCTCTACACTTTTCTTCAAAAATATCTCACTTAATAAAAATGGTAAAATTATGCTTTAAGTCCCTAACCCTCTCAACTTTACGATTTAGAGTTTCAAGTATAAGGTTTAATGTTATGAAATTTAAATAAATGATCAAATAGGTTAAAATATATGTACATTATGGAGGAAAAATTCATCATTATAATTCATCAACAGTCAAATTTAAACACTATTAGATACAACCCTAATATCCATGATTAGATGGTGTGGTTCTCGGGGTATATCTTCGTGGTGGCCGAGGTCTACGTCGAGGTTGCTCGTCAAGTTCATCATCATCATTAGGGACCATTTGCCCCGGAGGAGTAGAGTATTGCCCGGGAGGAATAGAGTATCGCAATGGCTCGTCAAACTCAGCCTGATATCCTTCCTTTGAGTATTGCGGTGGCTCGTCAAATTGAGGCTGATATCCTTGGCTTGAGCATTGCGGTGGCTCGTCAAACTGAGGCTGATATCCTTGGCTTCATGAGCTATGCATATGTGATGATCCCGTAAAATCAAAACGATAAGAATTATCGTCATTCAATGCCTCTTCATCCTCCTCTTCTTGTTGCTCTGGCACTGGCTGTGGCTCTGGCCAGGAGCTACATGATAGGGGCGATCTTGTCGAGACATGTATGGGGGAATTATCGTCGATGAAGTACCAATCAAATATGGTTTCCCAAACTAAATGAACCACTGCATGTACTGCACCGATGGCTGTAAATCCGGAGTGTACTCCATCGGAGGTACTCGAGTCATTTAGTTGTTCCACACATAAACATATTGTCCATTCACACTCCCCCAATCACAATTTGCTTTCCCCTTCTTATCCATCCCATGGATAGACCCTAATTGGAATGGCGGCTGCGGGATAGGCTGTTTACAACCAAACTACCGGAGTACTCGATCCCCGGCATACCACTCCACTGTTTGAAAATTGATTATCGGTGCATTAATGCACCATTGGTCTGAGTGGAAGAATGTTGAGGCGGGAATAACAGCGGTAATTTCTGGCTGTATATATGGGGTCCAGATGAACTGCACAATTAATAACATGTCAAAATATTAATAAGATTAAAGTAATATAATTTAGTAACATGCAACCATATTAACACGAGTCAAGTAATATAATTTGACATGTTAATGAATAACATACCCCTTCCCTAGCATATTGCTCTAGCATCAAACGATACATGGGAACTGTGTACTGCCTCTCGATCCCCGGTTTTGTTTTCCATCTAAGAAAACAAAAAATAACTTGTTAGATTAATATAATTAATAAAATATGTCAAATAATTAAAATTTAGGGTATATGGTAATCACCTGTTAACTAGTGGAAAAACATATGTTTAGTGCCTAACAGATGCCAAGAATAGCATTCGATATAGTGCCCAAGATTGCAATAGCACTAGGCATCCACCTATATCCCGAGAAGAAGGGTTTGTGGTGAGACAAAGTTCTCGGTATAGCATGACAAGCACCGCAGATCCCCAACTATATTCATGAATCTTTCGCAAATCTCTTAATAAAGGCAAATACATCAAGTGGATCTTATTGTTATTTGCGTCCGGCATGAGTATACCCCCTATCATTAGCAAAATATAGGCTCGAACGGCTCAAGAAACCTCTATTTCAGTTGCATGTTCGGGTAAGTGCTGAAAATTGCTCTTCAACCATGTAAATAACAACAACGTGAAGTCATTGTTATTACTAGGTGAGCGACCTAGTAACTGTATGCACATCGTTGCCGGCTCTTGAAACGAACTAACACCGGTGACTGGTACACCATTGATTGGTAGCCCTAGTTGGACCGCAACATCCTCCAATGTCACAGTGCACTCCTCACAAGGCAGATGAAATGTGTGGGTCTCCGGGCGCCAACGCTCCACCAATGCACTGATTAAATTATATCCTAACTCAAATTTTTGGATCAATGCCGCAGATGCAAATCCGGCATCCCGCAAGTACGGAAGCAGACGTTCATGAGGGGGAAATTTAAGGCCTTGTGCACGACCCCTCAATGAACGATACGCGAGCTCTTCCTGTTAATTTACAAAAATAGTTAGTATAACCAAAATTAATTTTGTAAACAAATAATAATATCGTGAATGACATAATGAACAAATAATAATTTTTTTACATTCATATTGCCTTGGTGTGTATCCGCATTCACTGATTTGGCTATGTGAGGACGTTTCGAGTTAATTAATGAAGTCATTCTGTAACTTGAAAAAAATTATCAATTAGTTCAAAACATAAGTTTACCAATATAATACAAAAATAATAATTAAATACCAAAATGTGTTATTTACTAAAATTGTACAAAATATATATTTATAAACCAAAATAGTATCCACACACCATTATTTACTAAAATGGTACAAAATAATTTATTTTGTACCATTTTGGTAAATAATATGATGGGGATATTATTTTCATAATTAATTATTTTTTATATTATATTTTGGTCAATAATATGATGCGGATATTATTTTGATAATTAATTATTTTTTATATTATATTTTGGTAATTAATTAGCTAAGTTTAATTTTTTGTGAATTATTAAAACTCTCTTATTTTTATAAAATAATAAATTTTTTAATTTCATACTTGTAACTAATTTTAATTATAACTTAAAAATAGATTATTGTTTATTTTATTAAACACTTGTAATAGTTTTCTTTCACATTTTATTAAACAATCTTATGACTTGTATAATAAAGTTACTAACTAACAAAATTTAAACATTATTAAATTTTAAATCAATAAATATGAACAATATTTTTTACTTACTACTACTAACAACAAAATTAAATTACTAACTAGCAAAATTAAATTAAAGTAAATTAATAATAACATAACAACAAGCTTACATTTCTTCTTCTCCTCTTAATTTACTCACCAACTATAACAACATTAAATAACAAATCAATTAAAAATTAAATTAAAGAAAACAAAAAACTTAAAATAATCAAATTAACTAACAAATTAAAATATTTTAAAATTAATCATACTTAAAATATTAACTAAACTTATCTTTCTTCAACTCCTCTTAATTTACTCTTTTAATCAACCTATTAAACAAATAAAATTATAATAACAAATCAAACACATTACCACTACTAATTAACAAATTAAAATATTTTAAAATTAAATTTAAAAATAAACACATTACCTTTTTTTTTCTCTCTCCTTCTTCCCCTTCTTCTCCTTCTTCCTTCTTCTTTCTTTCTTTCTTTCTTTCTCTTTTTTCTTTCTTTTTTCCTTCATTTTTCGTTGGTCCCCCCTCCCACCTATTTTATAACAAAAAAATTTATTTTATTTAATTTTTATCACCTACCAAAAAATTTTCAACCACTCAAATTAATTTTCACCTCTTAAAAAACTCACACAAACACACACACACGACACAATGGGGTGCTACCAAGTGGCAAAACACCCCTTAGTGCCGCCACTTGATATTCCTCCATTGGTGCCGCCACTTCGTGTTCCTCCACTAGGTGTCAGGTATTTTTTTGTCTTATTTTTAAAAAAAAAAACCCCTAAGTGCCGCCACTTTAAATCTATCCACTAATAAAATAATATTTTTTTATTTTTAAATATATAAAAATAATAAAAAAATTAAAAAAAAACACGTGTCAAAAATACCTCTTAGTACCGCTACTTAGAGTCTCTCCACTTAACTAAACATACTTTTTTGTTAAATAATAATTTGAGGATACTATTTTGATTATTAATTTATTTTTTGCATTATTTAGGTAAAAAATCCACAATTAATCATAGTATTTATTTATTTTCCATCAATTTATCTTACTTTGATTGGTATAATAATAAATTCAACTTTCAATGTTTATAAATTTCTGTCATTTTAATCTTGATAAAAAAAAATTCAACTAATTTACCTTTTATTGGTTATTAAAAAAATTAAAATCAAGACTAAATTGATAAAATATATAAATATTGAAATCTAAATGTGTTGAGATTTTTAAAATTAAGATATAAAATTGATGGAAAGCTTAAACATTAAAGATTATTATACCAATTAAAAATAAAATAAGTTAATTCAAAAAGTAAAAATCATAATTAATTATCCTTATTTACTTATTTTTGAATTGAAAATAAAATTATTCCATTTTAAAAAAAAATGAATTTATTTAATATAAAAATTACAAAGGAAGAAAGAATGAAGTTTTTTTTAACATTTAAAATTAAAAAAAGGAAATTCAAAGGGACGGATCATAATCAAAAGGTCCCACTAATCAACAGACATCTGTTCTGGGTCTGACCAATCAGACAGTTGAAGGTCCCTCATAAATCAAAGTGAGGCTTTGACTCTCTTCAGTAATAAAAAAATAACTATAATTTCGATTATTTAATGATTAATATACTATTTCATATTTATGTTTGGCTTTAATATTTAGTTTCTTTTAATTTTAATTTTTATTCAATTTGGTATTTAAAATAAAGATGATAAATGTGATATTAGTTTGAATAGGTACTTAATTGAAAAAATGAAATACCAAAATTCACCCATTTATTTAATATTTTTTAAAAATAAAGTGGGTTTTGACAAGTGGAGGGTTGAAATGCCAACAGTGACAGCGTTGTGTGTGTTGTCCCAAATTTGGTTTTGCCAAACATTTCTTTATTTTCTCCTTGCACTATTCCAATAGGTGACAAGACAAAAATACATTTAAAAACAATTTATTGATTATAATTTAGGTTTTAGGTTAACAAATTAGCTATGTAATATGATTCTTAAACTATACTAAATTTTAATTTAAAAATCTTAAAAAATAAAAAACTTAAACATTTTGAACGTACCAAAAAGGATACACTTGGAATATATTATAACCCTAAATGTTGTTTATATATTTATTTGAAGTTATATTTAGAAGAAAGAAAGAAAGAGCAGTGCAGAGAAGGGCAGAGAGGAGCAGAGGATTTTTCTATGTTTTGTTCTCTCAGCTTTCTATCCTTTTCATGGCTTTAAAAACCCCCTCTTTTTCCCTGACCCCTATGTCTCTTCCCTGTCACCACTTACAGCAATGCACTCGGTCCCCATTTTCTTTTCTTACATTCAAATCCCAGACGACGTCGCTCCACCTTTGACTCTGACTCTATTTTCAAATCTTTGTTGACTTCTAAATTTGATTCCTTTAACCCTATGACAATAACAATTCTCATCCTTCATTTGGAAGTGAAAACTGTGGAAATGAAATATTATAAATATATAGACTGTGGAAATGAAATATTATAAATATATAGACTGTGGAAATGAAATCATATACTATAAATATAATCTCCTCACAAAAAACATGCATCATAAAATCCCCATCATTTTCCATAACCTGTACACTTTTCTTGTCCCTATCTTTCATATCTTCTCAATTCACATTCCTTGGACACCACAAAAACATGTCACCCCAAGAAACTGAAAATGTCTACATATACATATATGTCACCACTCACCAGATTCCAAATTTCCCTACCTCCTTTCAATGTACATGGAGCCCGCATCATCATCATCATCATCATCATCATTTGGGCTGATCATCAAAATTCAGCTATCAGCATTTCCCCACAACACTTTGCTGCTGCAAATCTCTCCAACAATTTTAATGCCTTATTTAAGTGTCTTCCATGGAGTTTCTGCTCAAATCGATACCATCAGGGAGTTGCATACTTCCCAGCAAATGCCACTCTTTCAATGGTGCAGTCAACGTTGAAAGTGCCATTGTCTCTGATTTAAAGACATGAAGCTGGATATTTTTAACCCGATTTTCCTTTTCTCGTGATGCTCTCTCTCTCTCTCTACTCGTCTTCCAAAAAAATTCTACCGATAAAATCCCGAAACCTCTTTGAGTAGAGTTTTGGATCAACAGCTGATATCGAAGTAGGATCCACTTGTAGGGATTTGTATGCATGCTCTAATTTCTTGCTGATATCATAATCTTGCAAGATATCGATGATGCCAAAGTATAAGACTACTTCGTAAACACCACCACTATGTGAAAAGTGACCGACTCCACCGTGAGTATACTGATCAAAGTCGCTTCTTCTGGCCACTTGCTCTGCTCTTGCCGGCATGTTTGCTCCTAGTCTAATCAGTGGTTTCCTGATTAAACAAAATTAAATACCGAATCTGCATTAAGTACTTGTCCATCCTCTACCAAATACCTCAAGTTTTTTCACTTTGAAATTACACCACACAATAAAAATCAATAAAGAATGAAAAGTAGGAACTTCATTCGAACTTGGTTGTGAATGTTAAAAAAGGGTATATGACTAACACGGGTATGTTCAATTTTCTTTTTCCTAAGTTGTTCACATATAACCATATCCACACCAGTATTGGTACTTGAAGATAATAGAGGGTTCAATTCCCTAAAAAGATTTTGTATGCCATACATTTTGTCACCAGAGAGAAAGATACAAATGGCATGCCTAATAGTGATGGATCAACATCATTATAAGAAGATTTTGAAAAGAACTAATGATAATGGGCAACAAAAATTCATGGATCACTCCAGAAAAAGATAGATAATGGGCAACAAAAATCAAGGGAACCCTTGGTTATTATCTGGGATCATAAAGGACCACCCTTCCTATATGCCCCGCAAAGAATTGTCATATTCAGAATTATGACCACAAGATCACTCAGACATGAGACAGCTTAATGAACCTTCTATTATTCCATGGGATATGATCAAACTAGACCAAATGTTGGCAAATTCCATCATAGCAAAAAAGACATAACTCACCATAAACTTTAAACCCGACAGTTACAACACATACAATCAATAGCTAAACAAGAAATCTAAAGTCTAAGAATCGTTTGTGCGTGTGTGTGGTTGGGATGGTGTTGGAGGAGATAATTTGAATCACAAAAACTGTGACAGCCAAACATACCTGCCAGCTAAAACCCGATCCATGTCCTGTAGCTCTGCTTCAAGGAATCTACAGCCGCGCATGTACTTTTCATTTTGATAGGAATCATTTTTGCCTGCATAGGACTCCATAATCAAATCTGTATTCTTATTGCAACAGAGATTTTCCACTCAAATTTCATATGGAATACAATGATTGTCTCCTAAATTACCCGTGCGCAAGAGATATGGTGATAATCCCATTTTATCACCTCTATTATCATCACGAAAGTGTAGTCCAACCAAAAGACTGTAATCCATAATTCTTTCAGCCTCCAAGAACTCACAATCTCGATCAATTTGCCTGCCACCATTTGGTTAACAAAACTAATGATAAATACAAGGATGAATTGATATAAGGAGTTGCAAGGAGAGGAGTAAAAATGTAAAACAGCTTACTTCATAAGGTCCTCAAACCAATTTCTTTGAAGGTGAAACACAAAATTGAGATCCAGGTCTTTAAGGGTTGTCGTTTCATCAATTTCCTCTTCTGGCTTATCAGTTGAGCGGCCGTGGGAAGATCCTTTAAGGTCAAACCGTCTATGGATTCGGTACTCAGAGCAGAACAAATTACCCATCACAATGAACCGGGTCTGGTATTGAACAACAACAAAAAATTTTGAGCAAGTGAGACGATCTCATGAAAGAACAAAACCTTGAATACAAGTAATTCAGTTCATTTTCTATTTATTTCAAATGCAAACCTTTTGGCCACCAACAGGTTTGACACAGTGCACGCCGTAAAATTTTGTCACGAGGGAATTTTCATACCGACAAACATGTTGGTAATAACTTGGAAGCATCTTTATAAGGACCTGATATTGTTAATCACACCTTAGATTCATTCTAATCATGTAAAGGTATTTATGTTTAATTTAACTGAGAGAGTAATGTGAAATAATGAGAAGCAAAAAAAATTCCGATTATTGAGAATGCCATTCGAGAAATGCATGCATCAAGACAGAAAACAACTTTAGCATGAAGTTGAAGTGCATTGGCAACTAACCTTGACTTCGGATTTCTTTACTGTTTTTATCATGAATCGATCATCTTGAGTAAGGTAAAAGAAGCTTCCACTCTTCCCCGGAGAAGAAAACTCTCTAAGCGCATCATTGCCACAAATAGCTAGCATGTAATCAGCAGGATCGACTTGGAAAAGCTCCCTCAAATGTCTGAAACTCGCAAAAGGGAATCCCGTTACCAACAATGTTAATGCCGGTGAAAAGCGAATGATAGCAAAAAGCTACTTATAACAGAATCAGTGGAAACTAGTATGCAAAAAAGCAATCTCATTACTATCTTTATTCTTCAGTTTGCAGAAAAATCAACTAAAAAGCAGAAGGAACATACCGAAACACCACCGGGCAATAATCCTTCCATCGGAACTCAACGGATTGATGAGGCGGTGTAAGCTTTGATCCTTCAGATGGAAACTTCGTCCAGAACTTCTCTTTTGGGTAAAAATCTGATGGCTTTAAATCCAGCAACATCGGAGCATGTTTCCCAACAGAATAACTGCAACAAAAATAAGTTACAACCCCCAAATTCAAAGATCCAAAACATATATTTTCACAAACAAAAGCCTGAAATGTTTTTTTCACCTGATACCCAATTGCAAATTAAGCATTAAATCATAATGCTTATGGCCTTTGGAAATCATTTGTCCTGGTTTCTTTATTTCATCACTAAAACAACAAGGGTTTCTTCTAAAGTCCCTAAACCCATCTCTGTAAATCATCGAAGCTTCAACACTATCGACTATATCACAGGTAATATCTCCTTCTTCACCATCACTTTCCCATATGCAAATCCTCGGGAAATTTATGCTTCTTTCCCCTAAGCTTCCCCTTCCATCACAATGCTCTTTCCCGTCGTTCCCGTTAGAAAATGTTTCTTTTAACTGTTGAACTTTCTTCATGGTATCATCGTTCCAAGCTCCGATATAACGACTGCCGTCCGGCCAATAGAAAACTCCGTTTCCTTTGGGGGCTCCGTTTTCCCATTGCCCGTCGTAACAGTTTTTGTTCGCCCAAATCAAGGTTCCACGACCGGAGATAACGCCGTTCTTCCATTCCCCGATGTATTCGATTCCGTTGCTCCAAACATAACGGCCGTAGCCGTTTTGTAGGTCTTTCTTCCACGATCCTTCATAGTAATCCCCATTGGCATAACGTTTATGGCCCTGCCCATGTTTACGATTAGAGATCCAGGAGCCGCGGTACGTGTCGTCATCGGATCCGAAAAACGTCCCGATTCCTTCCATTCGACCCGACTTGAAATCCCCTTCATAACCGGCTCCTGACGGCCACGAGAACTTCCCTTTCCCTGAAGCTTTCCCGCGCCGCCATTCGCCTTCATACATGCACCCATCTTTCCACAGGTACTTCCCCGATCCATGAGGCGCGCTACCGGAGAAGCTACCAGTGTAAATATCGCCGTTGGGGAGGACTTTCTCGACGGCAGCACCGACGGTAGTAGCAGTCGTGGGAGTCACGCGCCGGCTCCGATGATTGTGAGACATGGGAGTAGTAACAGCAACCACAAGGTGGTCTTTGTCGTCGTCGGATTTCTTCTTCTTTGCGTTTGAAACGACGTCGCTCTGCTCATTTAACACTGCTTCGTGGATTGAACTCTCTTCCCTTTCAAACTCTTTGTTTTACCTTTTCCGTTGTAAGAACCACTTAGTTCCCTTCCTCAACTTACAGCATTTGTGAAACTATGGCCAAGCATAGAAGAACCCAAAACGGCGCCGGCGGAGATAATAACATTTCCGGCGACAAATTTCTCCCTTTTTTTTTCTCTTTGTTATTGCTTTTTGTATTTCCCGTAAACGTTCTTTACTTTGGTGAAATGGGTGGAAAAATCGGAATCCTGCAAAACTGAGCAAATGAAATGAAGCCCAAAGCAAATGAGAGGGCAAGAAAAATTTAAAAAAGATAAAAAGGAAAAATAAAATAGGGAAATTTAAAAGGGAGAACAGGAAGGAAAGTGTAAGAGGGGATTAGGTATGTCATGCTAGTGAAAAACCGGATATTCCGTTTTTTTCCCTTTATTATTTAAATATAAATATATATTTGAAGAATTTATGTTATATAAATAAATTTATATATTGCTCCAACATAAATTTTCAATCTTTATCATTAAAATAAAACCCCATAGGTTTGAAGCAATTATTTTTAGAAAGCTATCATGAACAAAAATAGAGATTATATAAACAAATTACTTTTAAAATTAAATATATTATTTAAGTTTTAATTTAATCGTAACTATGTGATTTTAATCTAAAATTCAATTTTATCATTTCCAACAAAAAAACATTTTTTATATTTCACCAATTTTTTAAAATAATTTTATTCATAATCTAATTTATTCTTAAAAGCTATTATGAACTCCGTACATGTCCTATCTAACTTTGATATATTGGAGTTACAAACAAAATCCATAATGGTTATTCACCAAAAAAAAAACCCAAATGGTTTGAAGGAGAAAACACATATGTGGCAGAAAAATGATTGATTGGAGGATCAAAATTAAAGTTTTAAGTGGACTTCAATTTTATAATTGAAATGTTTGAACAAAGTTTGTGTTTGGGGTCATGAATGTTGGGGGAAGCTTTGGAAATGGTGTACATGGAAGCAAAGCAAAGCATCATTAAATAAATAATTTATTTTTGTTTACACTTTTGAATGGACCCACCTTCAAGGCAACTTCTTTTTATGTGTTGGATACTTCATGTTGTGCTGTGGTTAAAATATCTGGTAAACTTTTCAGTTTTGATTTAATTAAGATGAATTTTACATAAATATTTTTATTTAAATAGTAAGTGTGTTATAATTTGATTATTATTTAATAATTTAATGTAATTAATGTCACAATTAATTAAACGATAACTCGATTAAAAAGTTATCAAACGATTTAATTTTTAAATAAAATTTATTTATTAAAAAATTTATTTATATTATTATTTAAACCTCGAATAAATTAACTTCACAAATTAAAACCTAACTAACGAAATTGTTTATATTTTTGTTATTTTATCGATAATTATTATTTTTAATAATCATTACTTAAACAAGGATTTTTTTTTATTATATATTTGATTTAAAGCTGTGATTTTTAATATAATAAATTAAGTATCTTATTCTATCACTTTGGCATCATACAATTCTATCGTGTCCAAATGGTTTAGAACACCGTATTAATAAAATTGCATGATTTTAGTCTAAAGTCAATAAAAGAAAAAGAGAAGGTGAAGCACATTAATTTCATATCACACTTTATCAAACCTTTAGTATTTATTTTTCTTGGGTATCATTAATTAGGGAATGAATATTACAATGCATTTCGCACCTCCCCTAATTAATAAGGGTTGCCTCTCTTGTTATCTTCACAAAATAAAATTTTTTGAAAATTCGTGTATTTTTACTATCAGTGGCAAATTTAGAATATTTTTACGAGATCAAATTTTTATTATTATAAAAATATATTTTTACTATTTTAATAGCTTATAATTTTATAAATTTTAAATGAATAAATTATTTTTTTTATCATTTTAAGGGATTAAAGTATAATTTTATCATTACTAATTTAAAATTTTATAAATTATAAAATATTTAAATGAGAAGATTTCCATTTTAAAGGGTCGGAGCCTTACAAGTTCCCTGCTTATTATATTTTAATAATACTTTTCATATTTTTAATAAAATTTTGACACATTGATAACTAATGTTGTATTTATATGTATGGTAATCGTGTTTTAGGAATATAAATACAGTTAAACAATGATAAAGATGATAGAGCCGAATCATAAAATAAAGATTGGGATGGAGGCATCGAACCGTATGGTAATTTATTTTATGCATTGTAGTGTCAGCAAAATACGGGATCTTATCCCACAACTTTTGCGATGCACAGTGAATGAGAGCTTTAGATGTAGACTTTCAACCAACCATTTAATTACAAAACATGTCCATTTCTGTCTCATTCATTTCCTCTTTAGTATGGTTGGGGACTACCGTTTTCATTCTATGTAGTCCTTTATATTTGGAGACTTTGTTTTACAAATTTTAACACTACTTAGATTTATCATTTAAGTGTTAGGTGTGCATTACAATGATAATGAAATTTCGAAGAGGATATTGTTAAGAAAATTAATCATGAATTCTAAAAATAAAGATGAAAATTATTAAAAAAATGTTTAAATTTGATATGGAATAATCTTAATATGCCATTTTTAACATTTTTTTCTCATTATTAATGAATTTGATTGATTTTTAATGTGAATTTAATCTCTCCATCATTCCATCGAACCAAATCATATTGTAATTTGATTATTTTTATCCGAGTTCAATTGGAAGCAAATACTAAAAAAAATTATTCTTAAAAATAATTTAATCGAATTAAATTGGATTAAAATTTTATTGATAGAAGTAAATTTTCTCGAATTGATTTGGTAATTAAATCCTTAAACAAATCCAACATGAATGATATTGATAAATTATATTAAAAATTGTTTTTTTAAAATAAAGTCGAATTGTTTTTTTAATGGAAATATTGATTAAAATATTAAAATTGTAAACACGGTAGTCCGCTTGACAATGCATGTGTTTTTCATGTTTAATCTTTTTTGAATTTTTATGAACTTTAATTTTTTTTTTAATTTTGAATCTTTTTATTTTTTTTAATATTTGTATAATTTTTAAATTATTTGTTGATATGACATAAGAAAAAAATAGTGTTATGTTAAATTTATTGGGTTATGATATTTTTAAGATCTTATGCAATAAACATATAATCATATGTGTAATATTGTATTAGCTTATTATTTTCACATATTAACACAAAAAATTACTTGATAGATTTAACAACTGTCATTTACATCAATACTGAAATTTCAAAATTCTAAATCATATAGGGACTAAGAACGATCAAATTGAGGAACACCAACTAAATCTACAATTTTACACATAAAAAAATCTAACCAAACAGATTTAACTATTATCATTTGGATAATGAATGACATTTCAAAACTAAAAAAATATAGGGACTAAAATTGACTAATTCGAAAGTACATAAACTAAAAAAAACTAAATTAAAGTAAATATACTAAAATTTATAAAAATATTTCATCAAAATTAAAAAAAATATGAAGTATACGTGTATTGTTATGTGCTACTATGTTTAAAAATTTAACATTTTAAATAACATTTTGATTTAAAAAAAATAATTCAACTCTTTTCAAAGATTGATGATCAAATTTAACTCTTTTTAAAAGATTGAGAGTCAAATTTAATTAAAAAAAATAAAGACCAAATTAAAAATATATATATATAAATATTAAGGGCTAAATTTATATTAACGCTTATTTTTACCAAATGAACTGAACTTTGACCATTATTTTTTAAATTATTATATTATATTAAAATTTTTGATAATATATATAGAAAATTCTGAGCTTAGATTTTATGAATTAATATTATTTAATTTCATGATTTTATTAAGAATAATGATCTGTTATATTCAAGATATCAACAGAAAAACATATATAATGGAAGAGGAAATCCAGCACGCAGCAGCTGTGGCATTGGTATAAATGTTAAAATAAAGAATACAGTTAAGGGATTAATTAATTTAGAGGCATTGATTACGCCTTGAAATGTTTATTCCAAAATCTCATTTATTGGTTCACCATAATTTAACACATAAATGTTCAATAAATTAATCTAATTTTCATCTTCCACCATTTCATACACACTTAATGGTATGATTTTTTGTGTGATTTAATCTGACATATACGCTATTTTTTAAAAATATTTCACTATAAATTTTGATTATATCTATTTTTTTCAATAGAATGTTTAGAATTATTCATAATTTCTTTCAATTTATAAATAAAAAGACAATACGTTTTAACACATTCAAATTTATATCTTATTATATTGATAATAATGTCTATATTAATTAATTCAACGATTCAATCCAACATATTTTTAATATAACAAAAAAAATTAACCTTTTATCTTTCCATTTAAATTGATTAATTCTTTTATAAGTATTATTAAGCCAAACAGTCGCATCCAAGGTTGAAACTATTAGCACGAGCTGGCAAATGAGTGGGACCCAATTGACCAGGTGTTTTAGGTGTGGAGCGGGGGTTAGTTTTACGACGTCGCTTTCGAAAAGTTCAACGTGCAAGGCATCTTGCGTATTTTAATGCCACGTTAGACGGGCGACCAATTGTTTCTGACCAACTAATTTAACTTTTAATTATCTAATTAAGTGCTTAGATTATGCTAATTGCTTAATTATGTCAATGTCTTTTTCCTATTTATGTCAACCCTTGGATTAACATAATTACACTATTAACATTCCAAAATTAAAACGTATGCAAATATAGGTTAAACTATGATTCAATTTAAAGACTACCCTTTGAAATAGGTTCATCTCACCAAGACCGACTTCATGGTGAAGTATATTATTAAATTGTGATGTATTAATCGAGTATTAATTTTCTTCAAAAATAATTTAAATTATATATTTAATAAGTGTCGATTCAAATAGTAAATGTGTGATGAATAAAATGTAAACTTAGGCTAAAAAGTACCTAATCAATAATGACATGGGTTAATGGTTGTGTTTGCTGGAAAAGTAATAGCATAATGTGTTAAGGTATGTTGAATTGATAATTGATTTAATCAAAAGTGTAATAAGTTTAAGTGATAGTGATGATATTTTCGTGTTGATATATTTAAGCTATATTAGTGAGGATTGTCGATAAGGTGTGTATTTATTTTTGATTGAATTAAGAACTTAGAAGATAAGTGAATAAATAAATGTACAAAAATTTTATTATGACATTTAGATGAATTATACTAAATAAACTTCGTTGAATTTTTTTATATTGTTAAATAAATAGTATGTTAGAAATATAAGCTTAGTATTATGACTTATTCACCTTTGAAACAACGGTGAAGTCAGATAATTTTTTTAAAGGGGTCGAAATTAAATTATAATTTTTACGATAGTAAAAATACAATTTTTAAAAGATTAAATCAAATTTTTATCATTTTTAGAGGGTCAAAGTGTAATTTTATTTTTATTAATTTAAAATTTTAAAAGATCTAAATGAAAAATTTTACATTTTAAAAGGCTAGAGCCCTTGCCACCCCTTAGGTTCGCCCCTGCTTTGAAACTTGAGTAGGTAGTAATTGAAATCCTTGTAAGATTTTGTTTAGAATTTGGATTGAAAAGTTCAATGAGGTTTTAAGTGAAGTGTTATGTGCTCATACGTATATATGAGATCGTTCTCTATGTTCTGAGAAATCTTGAGCGAACGAAAGAAATAGTAATGCTTCTAGTATGTTTTGGTGATGTCATTGATCTTGTACTAGAAATGGGTAATGATTGATTGCATATTTAAGCAGTTCAAGATCCAATTTGATATTAGAACCCTGAGTTTAAAAGTACGATGGAATGTAGTATGCAAATGATTGATGAATCTATAGGAGTCATTGATAGATAGAAAATATGGAAACTTAACGTCACACTAGGTGAGCCCACAAAACCCTTAAATGATACATAGAGAAGAGTTCTTGACAACACCCATCAATCCATCACACCCCTAATCGAATGAATGCCTCATACAATCCTTCCACATTAACTCCAACAATCCTTTCAACTAACATTCGCTGCTCTACCATATGCACCTAAGGAGCAGGAAACTTAATGGCTGAGATCCATGCCGAGCCAACCTTCTTAGCATTGGGGCAAGGAGATGAGACATAAGTAGTTATTGTTGTCTACACTCTACTAAAATACTACCTCAACACTTTTGAAGCCCTATTCTAGCAATTACACTCATTTTAGCGACTCTCTGCACCTTATATAATGCAAACCGCCCTTATTCTAGCGACTCTTTGCACACCTACAATGTGAATTGCCACCATTGTGATATTCTGCACATTGTATAACTTAATTGTTATAGCACTTCTCTTTTAGATATTTTCCTTTAGTTTCTTTCTTTTCAAACACCAAATTAACATTGATTCTTGAAAATTAATATTGTCACTTTTAAGTGTGTTTTAAATATTCAAACTCAAAACCTTACACACATAGAAATATTTTACAAAGCAAATACCAAATAATGGGTTTGAATTTGTTAAGAGGCATTTGAAGGTGGCAAAATCGAAGGGGACTTATGCATCATGTTAATAAACAAACTTAACCGAATCTAATCGAGCATCTCAATATCTATCTTGAATCGAACTCGAGTTTTGGAAGTAAAATTTAATCAAGCTAGATCCAAGTTTCGAGCCTCAAATGTTAAGCTGAGTTTAAACTTAATTTGATTACAACCCCCACCTCAAACTTAAGTATTTATGATATGTATCTAACAAGATTATCTCGAAGTTTTAAATAAAAGTTTTATAACATGTTAATAATTTATTTTATATGAATTTTCACACATTTATTGCATTTTCAAATCTAAGTGATACTATTGAAATGATTTCCAATTTGTATGGCATACGAAAATTTCATTATTGATGTTATGTGTGCCAAAATGGTTGTATGTTAAAATTTGTAGTTGTTAATTTGTTTAAAGTCAAACATTCACATGATAAATAATGCATAAAAACAATGAGTAGTGGATCCTGATTGTTGCCCACTCACAATATTAAACTATGTGTGCCTAACCCATGGCCTAAAAAACACTCCTTTTTCAACAAGTTGTTGAAAGTCAAAGCCCAAAGCAAGTAATGATCAAAACTCTGTTTTTGGAATAAACAAAACACTTCTTCTTAGCTTCAAAAGGAAGTTTACAGATAGAGGAACAATTTAAATTAATATTTTTAAAAAATAATAATATTTAAAATTTCAATCTTTATATTTATATAATAAAATTCATAATCTAGCTAATTTATAGTAGCCAAGGTTAGAAATTTTAGTTAAATTAAATTTGAAAATCTATCCTATTTGTTTGTTTTTCATATATACCCTAAACTATCCTATCTACCGGTAAGTAGTGGTGCCAGGAAATTTTTTTTGGGTGGAATTAAATTGAATATTTTTACGACAGTAAAAGTACAACTCCATTATTTTAATAGTCTATATGTTTATAATTTTTAAAAGATTAAATCAAAATTTTATCATTTTTAGGAGGACCAAAGTACAATTTTACCATTACTAATTTAAAATTTTATAAATTATAAAAAGTCTAAATAAAAAAAAAATTCATTTTAAGGGGATTAGGCTCCTGTCAGTCCCTTCGCTCCGCCACTGCCGCCTACCTACTTATATTTGAAGAAAAGACCTTCTGACGTTTACATACACCAAATGAGTGAATCCATAGTGATGGAAGGACTATTAATTTCCATACAATTAATCAAATTAACAAGCTAAAGTGCATATTGACCTTTTTTCCACTTTGACTGAATAACGAAGGTTGAAGAATTATGCTTTCCATTTTTTATATGGAGGATGTACGATAATAGTGAAAGATGTAGCACAAGTGACAAATCTTTTAGTTGACAGTGACGCACTCATAGGAGATGGTGAATTCTAATTGATGTAAGTACTTATTGGTTACTTGATGGAATGATGAATTACAAGGGGAGGCAAGTGAAACTTACATGGCTGAAGAGTCGATTTGGAAAGCAAAATGCAGCTGCAGTTTAAAACACTCATTATGATAGAGCTTATTTCCTCTAATCAACTAAAAGAGTACCATCGTCTGACAATTTAGTTCATTGCAGACATCTTCAATTGTTATACAATTTCTAATGGACCACATGAATTCTAAGACGGACATCCCACTGAAAGATGGATAAAATAAGTGATGCGTTATAATTATACAAGCGTAGGATGGTATTGGTTGTCGTGCTTAGCCTTCATCCTTTCTATTCCATATGTATAGACATTCACTTTTATAAACAGATAAAGATGTAAATATATATTATAGATATATTACATTATAAAAGTTTTACTACTATACCTATAATCACACGACTTTGAACCTAATGGCATTTCCCGTACTAGACCAGTGCACACTCCTCAGCCTTAAATATGTAGCTCGAACAAGAAAAATTGATGAGAGTTAGCTTTGGCTTGATTGGTAGCTATGGAACGAGTAATGGTTTCATAAAGAATGTGTCCAGCCTTCATCATTGCCCTTTACATTAAAAGTTTGTACCAACCTAAAGTATGCTTATTGGAGCAACACAGTTATGAGTAAATGATGGGTGGACTTCAACATTGCATAGATACATTCTTTAGGGTTTGTTTTCATACAACTATAGCGTCAACGTCTATCATTTGATTGCGCCTATTTTTTTGGGGACGTCAACCTACGATCCATCATCTCATTCTTAGTGCTAGTGAATGAAGTGATATTACATTTCAGTTCTCATCTTGTGGAACGATCAATGTAAACCTTCTGTTTGTAGTAAGAAAACCTTTGAAGGAAATTGTTATATGTTCCAATCTCCAAAAAGTTGTGTAGCTGTCTTTTGATTCATCATCCACACCTTTTTGTATGAAAAACCCGTTCTTGGCACAAATCTCAACTTTCAAAAACTAAAATGGATGTCACCAAATTTACTACGACCAACCCAATGATACTGTCATAGATTATGTTAAAGAGTCTAGATTTTGATGATCCTACGATATATTTAAAATCATGCATGTATACATGCCATTATATTTCTAAATTTCTCAAAGTTCTTTCTTCTTCATAATTGTTTCTCGGATGACCCACTTTCAAGTTGTGCTAAACATCACGATTTGCTTTCATATTTGGTTGGCGTAGATTCAATCACTTTGTAATCTACCGACACTTTTGATGTTGTAAGTAAGACATCTTTCAATGCAAATTGTAAACCAACTCAAAGTGCACACTATATTCAACCACAAGCAAATTCAAATACAGGGTTTCATGGGCATATTCAGGAAATTCATGCACTAGAGTGTATCGGTGTGAACGGTTTGGTAAAAGGATGGAGTCTGATATATAAGAAAATCTCACGTTTTTCAGACAACAGTCATTGAAATGTCTTTAGCCTCAAAATCATTGCCATCTTCGGTTTTGACTTCAATTTCGATTTGGCTTCAGGTTTAGTGAAATCTTTAGTTTCTTCAACCTGATCATCATGATATTTGGGATCCAAGAAAGCATCCAATGGCAACTGCATCTTACTAGAGGTAGACAACTCGACTTCATTTTGGCCTGTTCTTATTGGAGAATGTTCCTTCCATATATTAAAGGCATCTCTAGATGATACTCTGCGACTTGTTCAAAAACAACCAACAGTGATGAATTCATCAACATTTGATGCAACTCGTTTATCTGTGGACATCATTGAGTACTGAGTTTTAGTGTCGAGAAAATATGAAAAAATCTTCAGCTCATATTGTATCATCAAGACTGTCAATGCATTTGGATGACAAAAAAAAACTGTGTATTCGCTGCTAACGTTTTCAAGTTCTGCATACAAATTGATTGTAATACTGTCACTTTGCCAGTATACAAATGTCTCCACATTATCATCATTAAAAGCCACCTCAAGTCCTCCTTTGATAGACCCAAAAAATCTCTACTTCAGACTTGATCTCTAAGATTTTTTCATTTGTTTCAATGTTTCATCATTTTTTAAATGTCATGTTAATCAAAGATTTTGGTTGAAATATGAAAGCCATCTCAGTAGAAATAAGTGACCCATTATAATAAATTAGGACAATAAACCAATTGGCCAGTTTATCTGTTGAGATTGTAATATATTAATTACTAGCATTCACAAACTAAATAGTTCTTAATAACAAATCATTCAACCAAGGTAATACTAATTTACTAAAATAGAAATAAAATAACATAATATATAATATACTCAAGAAATTTTTATAACACTGAAAACATAACATTGACCAAAAAAACATTTATACGATAAATTGAGTTGTAGTAAAGAGTGATTGAATTTTTTTAAAAGTATTTAGATTGCTTTAGGGCTTGAATGTGTATAATGATAAGATAAAAGAAAGAAAAGATTCATAAAATTTAAGAAAAGTTAAATGTGTAAAATCTAAATTTTTTATCTAAATATTTATAAACGTCGAAGTCACGGTAATTAAGATCAAAGTCATATTAAATAAAATACGATATTCCTTGAGACATCTCTAAAAATGATCATAACTTCAACATTCTTGAATATCGAATTTAAAGAATGGTCATTTCACGTCCCGAACAATGAAATTTAGATTTTGCGATGAATCTTTGACATAATAACACCTTGATAACTATATATGTTGAATTTCATTCAAAGATTGTCGATTTAAACATAATATCTAAGATTGTTCAGTATTTAAAAAATATATTTTGAAAACTGATCATAAAACATATTGAGAAGAGAACAATAAAAAATTAAAGACCCTTTTTGTATAAGGTTTGAAAAAGCTCGAGAGTGGATTTCTCTTTTTTATATATTTCCCTTGTTTGGGAATTTAAACATTTGATGGGAAAGAAGAATATATATTTTATTGTAAAATTTAAGTTAATTTGCATAAAAACTTTTATATTATTTATGTTTAATGGTGGATTTATTAACATAATTAAATTTAAGTTTTAAATTGATCCAACATTTTCTTTTCAATAAAAAATAATATTTTTAATGGTGAATTATAAATAAAGAGTAAAACCTTAATAACAATGCAATTAGTGTGACTTAAACACAAGTCGCATTTGGAGTAATGAACATCCTTAACCATCAGACCAACACACGAGATTCTTTTCAATTAAATTTTTAACCTTTACAAATAGTATTGAAGGGGTAATATGTGAGTATAAAATATGGTAAAAAATATAAAAATATGTGTTACATATATAAAAATTCCATAAAGAATGTATAAAATAATATCCTATATATTATATATATTTCTCAAAAACAAAATAAATTTTTCTCATTCAACTATTTAATATACAAAGCATCTAATGTTGAAACTCAATGCAATTTCTAGTTAAAAATCAAATTTATCCTTTAAGAGATATTTTATTTTGAAGATTCTAGAATATATATATAATAGAGAAATAAGATATTTTCTAGAAAATTTGATATTATATATGAACATTCTAATTATTAGATATTTGTAAAATTAATGATAATAATTTTGACATATGTCAACAATTCAACGGTCATTAAATTCTATAAATAATAGTAGAAACTTTTATTTTTGGTGTGGGACTGTGTGCAATAGAGAACTGTGTGCTATATTGTAATTATATTATGTATTAATAAAAGTTTTTTTTTATCTCTTTTAATTGTAAGTCTCGGTTAAGTACTAGGTTTCTAAGTACTTACTGAACTTGGGTTAGCTTCTATATATGGTCAGCTCTACCGCCTAATTGATATACGATCGACTCTGCTGCCTAAATAATATACAGTCGGCCTTGCCTAAAGTTAGAAAATAAAATGTTAAACGACTTCATAGATTTGGTGTAACATTACTTGTAGGTCCTAGGTCCTCTGTAGTGGGTGCGTTGGGTTCGTCGAGTTTCCGACACCTAGCATTTTATTTCCATCTGTCTATTATTTTTGTCTTTAGTAGTTTTCACGAGAGAAGATTAAAATGAATAAGGAGAAACAAGTAAATTCAATTTCCCAACATATGCATATAAAAATGGACATACTAGAACAACTTCAGGCAGAGACAAATCGTTCAAGTCCATAAATAAAATATATTCTTTTCTCTTGTAATTGTAAATCTCGGTTAAGCCTTAAATTTCTAAGTACTTAGTACACTTGGATTAGCTTTTATATATGGCCGATCTTCCGCTTAAATGATATATGTGATTATTTGGCATTATTTTGACGGCTAAAATCATTTTTAATCAAATTTATTAAAATGATAAGAATTTTGGATAAACAAGCATTGTTATTAAATTGATGAAAAGTTATAAATAATTTAAGAAAAAATAATAGAGGAAAGAGTGAAGAGCAGGGCATGGTATTAGGAAAAATAATTTTTCGCGTTATCTGATAACATATCTACAAACCATAGACAATATCTAACAGTCGCTCTTCTTATTTTATCCATCCCTAATTCCAGAAAAAATCAAATAGTATCTAACAACTTTCCACAAAAAAAACCCTTTTAATGGTGAATTATAAATGGAGGACAAAATCCTAACAACAACGCATTTAGTGCAACCTGAACTCAGGTCACACCTGAAGTAATGAACATCCTTAACTATTAGGCCAATATATAAGTTCCTTTTAATTGAGTTTTTAACCTTCACAAATAATATTGAAGGGGTGATATGTGAGTATAACATATGATAAAAAATATAAAAATATGTTACATATTTAAAAATTTCACAAAGAATGTATAAAATAATATCCTATATATTATATATATTTCTCAAAAACAAAATAAAATTTCCTCATTTGACTATTTAATATACAAAGCATCTAATGTTGAAAGCCAATGCAATTTCTAGATAAAAATCAAATTTATCCTTTAAGAGATATTTTCTTTGGAAGATTTTAGAATATTGATAGTAAATAATTTGTGCAATTTTATTTGTGTATTTTGGATTAATTTTGAGGAAATTACTTCTAATTTCCTACATTTTTCTTATCAGGTACACAAATTGATGTTTCGACCTAAAGGCAAGCAAAAAGTTTACTTAATTGAAGAAATATATGAAGAGATGAGCTACATTGAGAATTGGGAGAATATGAGGGCTAAATGCAAAGAGATTCTTAGTTGAATTTGTCAATAGCTATTTTTGAATTTTGTTATTTTCTTCATTTTAATTTGACTAGGATTTATTTATTTTAAGTAAATGGAAAATTTAGTTTAGAAGTGGTCAAGCTATTTTTAGAAACTCAATTGTATATAAATAGGATCTCTTGGGTTCAAATAAAAATGTACTTTTGATTTGTGAGTAATTGAAGCAATTGTGCATTTATTTCCTTTTTCTTTCAATTCGTCAGATTCTCTATATCCATTTCATTTCAATTTTCATTCCTTCGCAAAATTTGTCCAATTGCTTTATTAATCCCTTTCCATTTCTACCTTTCATTAAATTACAAATAATTCATCATCATCCACCAAGCATGATTAAAATCATGTGCCAATAAATTCTTTTTAGCCTTAGACCGGTTATCACTCCGTCAAGAAATAATCGTAAGTTACGAAACCATGCTAAAACCTTTTTTAATTCAACTATCTCCGGTTTATGAGATAGTACAAATTTGTCCCTCAAAGTTAATTCAACTTCGATCCAAAAAGTTCACGTTAGATTGAAGTAGGTTGGCGTACAGTTGGCGTACAGTTGTGAACAAATTGGTGTGTCCAGGTGAGAAACGACTTGTTGGATTTCGTCAAGGGTGGTAGAGATAGGATTTAAACGACCCACACGGTTGAGGCCGTTAATTCGAGTTGGGCTTTTCAGAGCGCAAGGTTGTCGAAATCTTAAATCACGAGCACGTGCGACATGGTTAGATATTTGGCAAGGGTCAATTTGCAGGTCGTACAGGAATTAGCTACAAGAGGAAAAGTTGGTGGTTGGGAGGTTCTCGAGTTCTATAACCAGCTTATCGATTAAAAAGGGAAGATTAATTTTCAAGGATCGATTCAAGTTCGAGGAGAACCGAGACTGAGGCTAAGCTTATTAAATATAGTTTTTCTCATTTTTATCTCGATTAATTACTTTGCATCAAGATTTATTTCACTTTATTTATCTTATTCTTGTTCTATTTTAGTTTAACATTTTATCTCTAAACCTCCTCTTATTTATTTTTTTAGGGAGACAGTCACAAGTCGTAGGCACGCTCTTCAACATGACGTTCAAGAGTAAGACACCAGAGTAAATTATAGCAATCAGTCCGTGTCGAATCGACCCTACTGCCTTATACTACTATTTTTTCTTATTTGTCGTAGGAATATTTATATTTGGTGGATTCGACACCCATTAAATTTTGGTGTCGTTGTCGGGGACAGGTAACATTTTCCTAACTTTCGTTTGTTTTTCTTTATGACAAGGTTTGAATAGACACCTCTCAACGACTTTGAACCGGAGATAGAGAAGTTAGCCTGAAGGTTAAGAAAAGAAGCTCGCGGTAAACGTCTATAAACAGAGTTTGAAGAAGAAGCTTTTACTAAAGAAATTTTCGATGACAAGGAAACAAATAAAATGGAAGATCAAACTATTCGTCAACTCGTAGTAGCACCAGATGAACAACAACCATTGTGTATAACTTATCCAGCGGGAGGAACACCGTTCGAGTTAAATTCGGGCTTAATCCATCTATTACCCACTTTTCGAGGGATTCAAAATGAGAATCCGCACACGCACTTAAAAGAATTCCATATGGTTTGCACGAGCATAATGTAACATCCGCATTCTTGAACCGAAGTTGGAACAGTATTGGGAAGGAGTCAAGAATTAAAATATGTAGCTAAAATAAGAAGATTAGAAAATTAATTAGTAAAGATGAGAAAGAAAGAATGACTAAATAGAAATTTAACTAGAAATAAATTATGAGTCATTATGGGAATTATAGTGATTAAAGAGGGGAAAAAAAGTAATTTGGTGAAAGATATTTTTGGAGGCAATGATTTGGGCCAAAGTGTAAATTTGGAAGGCCCAAGGACTAAAAGTGCAATTTTACCATTATTAAAGAAAGATATTTTTATAAAGAGAAATTGATAGAAAAATCTAGAGAAATGAAGAACAGAAATGATGAAAAGGCTATAAAAGCCATCAGCCATTGTGCTTCACCTCAGTCACCATTTTTCCACCATTTCAACTTTTGGTTTTCTTTCAAATTAGTCCTTTTTCACCAAATACAAACCAATTAAGCTAGTTTCTTCTAAATTTCTTCAAAATTAGTGAATAAAATTAATAGAGAAGTGTAGTAGCTATCTAATTGTTAAAAGATATGCCTCCATACTTGTCTTGGAGGAGAAAGAAAATGAAAATTAGTGTTGAATACAAGTGATTAAGGTAAGAAAGTTAAACTCCTCTTTAAATACATGTTAGTTTTGGTTTAGAAACATAGATTATGATATGTTAGAATAATTTTAATGTGAATATATGTGTTTTGTTTGGAATTGAAGAGAAAGAAAATAAGGAGAATGACCAAATTGAAGGAAACGGAAAGGAGAAAGTCATGGAGTGAGAAGAAATTATCTACAAGTGTTGTAAGTACTACAAGAGTTTTGAATTATAATTTACTTTCTCTAATGGTATATGAATTATTAGCATAAAAATTGTTATACAGGTACATAGTATGAATATCTACAATTATGAAATGAAGGGATTAATTGTGATAAAATGAATAGAATGATATGTATAATTATAAGAATGATAATTATGTGTGATTGAGTAAAACAGTTTGGACAGAATAGAGGATTAACTTCGAAAATTCACCAAATATTGTGTATAATGAGTTAAGGGTCAAATTAAATATGCATTCAAAAAGCTTATTGAGTTTAGTTTCATATGGAAGAAACAGTGAAAGATAAGGAATTGTACATTCTGAGATATATCTGATTTTGTGTAACAATGTCAGAGTATGTTCGAGTTCCCCTGTTTTAACTTTGAAAAATCATAGAAAAATTATTAGAGATTGAAATTTACATAGCTGAATCCTTAATGAGTATATTTTCAAAAGAAACAGATCAGAACATTATTAGATTCCTGTACTAAAAGATAAATAATTTTTAGTGAAGAAAAAAGGTCGAAATTGTCAAACAGCAGAGAAGGGGTAAATTGGAAGAATTTTCTGTACGAATTGGCTAAAGTAAAAATTCTGGAAATTTTATGGTACAAAGATAATTAAGTCTAGTTTCAGAAACATTAAGCGGATATTAATTTCGAATTTTGTAGCTCAAGATATAAATAATTTAGTGACTGTGACTCAAATGGACAGCTTTGAAAATTAATGTGAAAATAAGAGTAAAAAGGTATATGATGGTATATATGTGATGAACAATGTATATGTGAAAATATTATGTGTTTAATTATAAATATTGATTATATGATAAAATTGTAATATTGTGTAAGCCTTTGAGTAAATAAAGGTGATACATGATTATGTATATGTGAAGAGAAATGTAAATGTGATATATGAAATTTTGAGAAATGATGAATATGAGAGATTATGCTCATGTAGACAAGTTAGAACCATTGTGATAATAGTGGCATGCCATTAAGGAACACTAGCGCGCCTACTGTTTAGCACGTTTCGTTCTCTTTGTTCAGCACTATGCGTGCCCTCTGTTCAGCACTGTGTGCTTCTGTTTAACATTTTGTGTGCCTACTGTTGCCCAGCACTTATGTGCTTCTCTTAAGTAGTTCAGTACTTTCTGTTTGTTCCGTTTATCTTATAGGTTCTATGAAAGTCTACTATGGGCCAAGTGGATAAATAAGCTAAGTGAGCAATGGTTAAGAAAGCTATGATGGCTAAATTGTGAAAGGTGAAAGAATGTGTAAATTGTGACATTGTGGTAAGTAAAATGTTGAATACATGAAAGGTAAGTACTATATCTGTATAAGGAATCATATGATGATAAAATTAAGTAGCTAAAGAGGCTAAAATAGTCAAGATGTAAAAAGTGGATGAATGTGTAAAATGTGATAACAAGATAAGTGAAATGATATACATATGTGAAAAGTATAGATTTTATATAATAAATATTCACACGTATATTAAAATGAGTTAATAAAAAGTTTAGAATTGATTAATTATTCTTGTAGTACTTATTAAGCCTTCAC
The DNA here is from genome assembly GCA_039519145.1 of Kokia cookei. Classification (NCBI taxonomy): domain Eukaryota; kingdom Viridiplantae; phylum Streptophyta; class Magnoliopsida; order Malvales; family Malvaceae; genus Kokia; species Kokia cookei. The sequence continues at coordinate 22,007,670 of CM076902.1, forward strand.
CGGCTTAACGCGTTTATTTCAACGTGTAGGTACAAGATCTCCGCGAAGCAAAGGTTAGATTAGATTCCTCTCATCAAATCACATCAACATTGAAAAGTACAAGACAAGATATACTTATTTTGAGGTAAAATGACATGTACAAATGGTACTTATATGTCCTCAATGAATGGGTTATAAATATTATTTTGGAATACTATGAACTTATGAAATGAGATGATGAATTTTGAATGAAATTGTGTTTTGAATTGAATTGATTTATTGGTAAAGTTTTATATGATTTCAAAGGGTTAGTTTGAAGTTTTTAGCTATATTTCTTGATTTTAGAATAGAGGTATCGATATTTTTATGGTGGTATCGATACCAGAGTTTTAGAATGTCCCCTAGGTATTGTTTTTGGAAAACAGTATCGATATTATTTAAAAATTATCGATACCTATACCTAAGGTATCGATATTTGCCCTGTTTTGAGTAAAAATTACATTTTCATTATTTTCAAACTGGTTTTAAGTCTCGATTTTAATTTTATAAGATTGTTTTATGATATTTTGAGTAAAATGGTTTAAAATTACATCGTTTGGAAGAAAAATTTTATCATACTCATTTTTAATTCTCTGACACTGTATGTAATACTCTTATATCGGGTTTATACGTGTGAACCGGGTGTAGAGATGTTACACATAAAACCTCAGGGAGAAACCAAAGACCAAATTAAACTTCGTGCATTTCTGTAACACCCCTTACCCGATCCGATCTTCGAACCCGAGTAATTAAGTGTCACGATTAAATTAATCAAACAAGAAACAATTTAAAACCTTATATCATCTTATTATCACATTATTATTATTATTATTATCATTAATATTATAATTTATTATTTAAAACATCGAATATATTGATCTTTAAAAACCATTCAAATTATTTTAATTTTTGAAAACAACTGAACTTTTACCGATACTTGGGTGAGCAGGTATCGGTAGAAGTTAAGTCAGTAAAGATTAGAAAGTAACTGCAAAATCCTACCGATAGAAGTTCACTTCTACCAATGCAACTTTGGACTCTACTGATACATCTTACCCTTCTAGGGAGCAAAATGATTTTAGTCTGGAACTTTTACCGAACCTAGTAATTACACTATCGATACAAACTAGACCTCTATCGACACGTCACAAGTCAGTAGCTAATTTACATTTTCCTCTATACTTCTACCGATACTCTGATTGGTTTTACCGAAACCACAATTAACCATCAGACTTTTACCGATATTAGCGTACATCTACCAAAACAAGTTAAAAGTTTCATAACAGTTACAATCATTTGAATACGTGACACCCTCAAACACGACTCATCCTAGGAACATGCCAACTCCAAATAAAACAAAACTCACTAACGCAGGAGTGTGGGATTGTCTTTGGATGTTGAGTCGTGAATCTAGCAAAAGTACCTAACCTGTGCACGAGAAACAATCACACGCATGAGAATTACTCAGTGGTATTTCTATAACTAAACATCCAACAATATATGTGTTATATAGATTATAATATAATATTAGCTCATGTTAAGTCAAATACCATATTTTGTCACTTTACATAAGAACCATTATATTATCCACACATGATTATATATAAACCATATATCATTGATCATATTTATCTCTCAATTCTCATTCCTTTGTGCATTTTTTTTTGGTGAATTTTGTGCATTTTATTTTAATACATATACAAATACCATTTCTTTAAGCATCAATGCACAATTCATTTTATATTCTCATTCCTATTTAATTATGCATAATATCATTTATATATCATTCCTAAATTTTCTCATTACATTTTTCATGTCCATTATGCATAATATCATCATGCATAACCAATTCCTATTTCTTTGATTTCCAATACAACATTCATAATATTTTCATTCTATGTGATCATAATCATCATTATTTATAGTTCCCTATTAACACGACTCGTACTCTGACGGATACACGGATCCAACCAACACACCAGTTTGGCACTCAGTGCCTCATCGGATAAATCCAAAGTAATAAATCGCGCCCTACGCTAAATAAAGTTGACATGTCTCATCAATTAAACCGAAGTAAATTGGCACCCAGTGCCTCATCGACTCGTAGTCGAAGTAACCCTGAACTTTTCCTATCATATGGCATGCCATCTATATTTGACTCGACTCGAACAGTTAATAAGGTGATAATTTCCATTTAATATCAAATCACATTTCCACATTTAATTTTATTCACAACAAAAATGCATTTAAAATGAAATCTAATAATAAGTATAAATTTACCAATATCACCATTTCGCATTCTGCATTTACATATGAAGAATTATACAATTTAAAATCCTCATATAATTTATTTATTCAAATCAACCCAATTAGTAGAGAGTCTCATACCTTATTTTCATACCTTGATTTCTACTTTGAGCCATTAATTATAATTTGACAATTTAATAAACTAGTTTAGGTTATAGAAATACCAACCGTAGTTTCCAAGCTACTCGTTACGATTTTGTCCTTGTCCTTCATTTTCGAGGAATTTGGGTCGACGTTAGTTACGGAATTAAATACACAATATATTTTATTAAAACACATCCATATTATTCTAACTAAATTTAACTCTCTATCTTCTCATTTTTACATCAACTTATCAAACTTTCAAATTTGATCCTTATACAATTGAAATTAGCAATTTATCCCACTCATTTATTTTCTATTTCATTTCAAGCTCTAAAATGCTCCAAACTATCATTAGAGCTCTATGAACCCAGCAATGGTGATATTTAATATTTCCAATAATAATAATAAAATACGACATGAGTCGTGAAGGGTGAGATATCGGGATTCCAAAAACATAAAAATTATGAGAAAAAAACTTAATTAGACTTACCAATTTGAAGCTTGAACCTAAGTGGAACTCAAACTTTTTCTTTCTCTTTTCTCCCTCTCTGTTTCGTGTATAGCTGAGAAAGGAAGGAGGATATTTCCTTCTTCTCTTAACAACCCATACATATAATCATCATTGTCTTTTTTTTTTCTTTTTTTTATTTAATTTCTTTTAATTATAAAATTTAAGCAAAATTTTGAAGCCACACATATAATCACTTAATGGCACTAAGGGTTTAAAGGGGAAATTTGCCCCTTAGGTCCTCTCTTTTAATTTCAATAAAAAAAATCCCTTCATAAATTGCACTTTTATCACTTATGCAATTTAGTCCTCACACCTAATTAATTCATTACACACTTAAAATTACTTATTCAAAAATTCATTACTCTACTATTTATTTTCGTAAATATTTTTATTAAATATTTACAGGTCGGGTTCACAATACAAAGTCTTGAAAATTCTTTTTTCGATAATCTCCGAATTCGGGTCGTTACAATTTCCTTTTTCATTAGCCGACTCTGCTAGAGAATGGCTATTTTATTTACCGTCGGGATCGGTTAACACATGGGTTGATATGTCTCGTTTATTTCTTGATAGGTTTTTCCTAGCAGCACGAGCAGCCGAGCTGAAACGAGACATTATGAGAATTCGAAAAAAGGAGACTGAAACGCTCTACGATTATTGGGAGCGATACAAAAAGTTGTGTGCAAGTTGCCCACAACACGACCTCCCTAAACAATCACTGTTGCAGTATTTCTACGAGGGACTGCTCCTTATGGAGATGAATATGATTGACGCAGTTAGTGGAGGAGCACTTGTTAACATGACTCCTCAAAGAGCAAGGGAGTTGATTTCAACGATGACTGTGAACTCTTAATAATTTCGACCGGCTACAGAACCTACGAGACGGATTCATGGGTTAAGTACTCTAACTTGAGCAAATAAAATAAATAAATTCACTAATATTGTGTAGAGTTTGCTTGTAGAGAAATCAAACACAACAAAGTTATGCGGAATTTGTACCATGTTAGATCACCCAAAGGATGCATGTTCTATCTTACATGAAGATTTAGCAGAACAAGCAAATATCGTCGAAAACGTTCTAGTCCACCCAAAGATGATATGATCCTTATTCAAATACATACAATACGGGGTGGAGAGACCATCCAAATCTAAGTTATGGATCAAATCCTAGATTCAATCAGTCGTATCAACAAAGACCGCCTCTGAATTAGCAGCTACGACCTTCAAAGACATCTTTGGAAGCTCTTGTCGAAAGGTTTGACACTAGCACTAAAGAATTTCAACAAAAGACTAACATGCATTTGTAGGAGTTAGACAAACAAATAAGCTAGCTGGCACTCACGGTTAGCCTATTGGAGTCTTAAGAAAGGTTACCGTCCCAAATGGAACCCAACCCTCGACATAATGTAAGTGCTATGACATTGAGAAGTGGTGCGGTTTTGAAACCTGTGATTGGCACGAGTCGTGCCTACGACGTTGAATGCGAAAAGAAGGAACTCGATTTAGAGACTCCAACCGAGTCAACACCACAAAAATCATTTGTAGTTCCACCTTTATTTCCTGGAAGGCTCGTTAACCATAAGGAGCGAGAAGAGAAGGAGATTCTGGACACTTTCTGAAAAATAGAGATAAACATTCACCTTCTCGATGAGATCAAATAGATACCACACTACGTAAAATTCTTAAAGGAATTATGCACAAGAAGAAGCTCCTCGGCAATGAGAAGGTAAGCGTTGGAGAAAATGTTTCCACTGTGTTGCAAAAGAAGATACCTCCAAAATGCAAGGACCAAAGTATGTTTTTCATATCCTGCAAAATAGATAGTGTTGGTATTAAAAAAGTCATGTGCAACTTAGGTGTGTCAATTAACTTTATGCCTTTATCTATTTACAAACTACTTAATGCGAGTCCTTTGAAAGAAACAACTGTAATTATTCAGCTTGCAGATCGATCCGTGATGTATCCGAAAGGAGTATTGGAGAATGTTCTTGTCAAGGTAAACGAGTTAATTTTTCCTGTAGATTTTTACATCGTTGACATAGAGGATGACAAATCAATGAATTCTTTCGATATTCTCTTTGGGAGACCATTTTTAAGCATTACGTGAACGAAAATTAGTGTTTGGAGTGGAACACTCACCATGGAATTTGACGTTGAAGTGGTTAGGTTTAATGTTTATAAGGATATGGGTCATTCTAGTGTAATAAAAAAAGAGCCAACACGTGAACTTGTCATTCGTGTTGAGTCCTCGAAATTAGAGCTCAAATCGTTATCGGAACATTTAAATATTTTGATAGAGAAAAAGGCAAACCCGAACGGAGAAGCTCAAAGACGTCTCAATCCACCAATGATGGAGGAGTCCAAAAAGTGTTTTGAAAACAATGAGAAAAGTTCGAAACCTTTCTACGAGAACATGAAAGTGCACGTAATGTAAGAATTGATCCGTAATGAGCCAAATGAATAACATTTAAGGTCATAGAGCTAACGACGTTAAACAAAAGTGCTTTTTAGGAGGCAACTTAAATTTATTTTAATTCAGTTTAATTTATGTTGAAAATAAAAATATTATTATTTAATCTATTTTAATGTGTTGTTTTTTAGGAACAGTGGGAGAGACTATCCTCTTTCATGAAATATAAATCAAATTTGGATTTCTATGCCCTGTCAAATTTCAGTGTTGCATGTGTTGAAACAAACACCCAAGATCGAACCAGCCAAAGCTAACCCGAACTGCTTAAACCATCCTCTGCCTAATTAAAAACACGAGGAGTACTCTTTATCTTATCTTTTTCTATTCTTTAAAGTTGCACATTGAGGGCAATGTGGGATTAAGTAGGGGGATTCATTTTGCATGACATGATCTTTCTCTTTGTATATTGCTTATGATATTAATATTAATATTAATATTATTAAAAGGTTAAATGACTTCATAGAGTTGGTGTAAAATTACTTTTATGCATTAGGTCCTCTGTAATCGGTGCATTAGGCTCGTCGAGTTTCCAACATCTAGCATTTCATTTCCATCTCTCTATTATTTTTGCCTTTAGTAGTTTTCACGAGAGAATATTAAAATGAATTGAGAGAAACAAGTAAATTCAATTTCCCAACATATGCGTATAAAAATGGACATATTAGAAAAACTTCAAGCAAAGACAAATTGTTCAAGTCCATAAATAAAATGTATTCTTTTCTATTATAATTGTAAATTTCGATTAAGCCTTAGATTTCTAAGTACTTAGTACACTTGGGTTAACTTCTATATATGGTCGGTCTTATCGCCTGAATGATACATTGTCAATCCTACCACCTGAGTATTATAGTGTACTAAAGTTAAAAAATAAAAGATTAACCGACTTCATAGAGTTGGTGTAACATTACTTGTAAGTCCTAAGTCTTTTGTAGTGGGTGCGTTAAACTCGTCGAGTTTCCAACATTTAACATTTCATTTCCATTTGTCTACTATTTTTTTCCTTTAGTAGTTTTCACGAGAGAAGATTAAAATGAATTGAGAGAAACAAGTAAATTCAATTTCCCAACTTATACGTATAAAAATGAGCATATTATAACAACTTCATGAAGAGACAAATCGTTAAAGTCCATAAATAAAAGGTGTTCTTTTCTCTTGTAATTGTAATTCTCGATTAAGCCTTAGGTTTTTAGGTACTTAATGCATTTGGTTTAGCTTCTATATATGGTCAGTCTTGCCGCTTGAATGATATATGGTCGATTTTGCCGCCTAAATAATATATGATCGGTCCTGTCGCCTGAGCATTATAGTGCACTAAAGTTAAAAAAATAAAAAGTTAACCAACTTTATAGAATTGGTGTAACATTACTTGTGGATCTTAAATCTTTTGTAGTCTGTGTATTGGGCTCATTAAATTTCCAATATCTAACATTTCATTTCCAACTGTCTACTATTTTTGCCTTTAGTAGTTTTCACGAGAGAATATTAAAATGAATTTGAAGAAACAAGTAAATTCAATTTCCTAACATATGCGTATAAAAATGGACATATTAGAATAACTTCAAGCAAATACAAATCGTTCAAATCAATAAATAAAATGTATTCTTTTCTCTTGTAATTGTAAGTCCTGAATAAATCTTAGGTTTTTAAGTACTTAGTACACTTGGATTAGATTTATATATGATAGACTCTGCTGCTTGAATGATATATAATCGACTCTACCATCCAAATAATATATGATCGATCCTACCGTCTGAATATTTTAATGCCCTAAAGTTAAAAATAAAAGGTTAACCGACTTTATAGAATTGATGTAACATTACTTGTAAGTCCTAAATCCTCTATAGTAGGTGGCTCATCGAGTTTCCAACATCTAACATTTCCATCTATCTATCATTTTTATCTTTAGTAATTTTTACGAGAAAAGATTAAAATGAATTGGGAGAAATAAGTAAATTTAATTTCCCACATATACGCATAAAAATAAAAATGAACATATTAAAACTTCAGGCAAAAACAAATTGTTCAAATCTATAAATAAAATATGTTCTTTACTCTTATAATTGTTAGTCTCGATTAAACTTTAAGTTTTTGACTTTTTAGTGCACTTGAGTTAACTTTTATATATGATCGATTCTATCGCCTGAATGATATATGATCGACTCTATCGCCTGAATGATATATGATCGACTCTATCGCCTGAATGATATATGATCGACTCTATCGCTTGAATAATATTTGGTCAACCCTATCGCCTGAATATTATAATGCGTATTAAAATTAAAAAATAAAAGATTAACCGACTTCATCATAAAATTAATAACATTACTTGTAATTGTTGAATCCTATGTAATGGCTGCATTAAACTCGTCGAATTTCCAACATCTAACATTTCATTTCAATCTATCTACTATTTTTGCTTTTACTAGTTTTTACGAAAAAATATTAAAATAATTATGAGAAACAAATAAAGTTAATTTCTCAACATATGCATATAAAAATGGACATTTTAGAAAAACATGAAAACATAGGTGATCGGGTCTCTGTTGTTAATCCACAGGCTTGTCAGAAATATTTTATGTCAAAATTACCAAGTTCCAATTTTGTATTTTTTATTACTTCCCCATTAGTTGTCGTTTTTATTTGAGAAACTAAAACCCAATCGCTGTGTAATTCCTTTCCCCTGAATATCCCTTAAATCTCATGGATCACAACTGGCTATCACATCACCAAATATGAACCCTGAAGCAAAAGGGTGGAAAAAAAACAATATTCTATTATTTTCTTAATAAACTTTTTAATCTAAAAACTTACATTCTTGTTGTCGGGGCAACCAGAAAATGATTTGGCCCAGTTGATGCGTGCCCCATCACATCTGGTGAAAAAAAATTGAAGAATCAATAAGGAAAAAAATAAGGATTTTTAATTTAGTCAAGGAGATGATCAGAAGGGATTTGGCCAAAAATATCAGGACATGAATCCCATTTCCCTTGCTCTCTAGCCTCCCAATATCCACCAATATATCGATATGAATCACTGTTTCTATCCTTTGCAAACCACCTTGACTTCCAACCTCTCTCTTGCATGTTCCGAGCCTGAAATCGATTTGAAAAAAAAAAATACCCAATTAAACAAAAAATAACCTTCAAAATTATTTGCTAAATCCAGTAGTATAATCAAAAGTGCAATTAGTTTTTATTCTTTGTATGTCTGATATTTGATGCAAACAAATAACATGAGTTGAAATCCCACAATGCATACGCTCTTTAAGAGAATGAATTCTTCTACTACTTTAGTTCTATATGCAGCTCAGTGTCGTAACATTTCAGAAGTCCATTCAACACTTAGATGGTTTTTCATTAATTCAGGTTTACTTGTTTGCACCAATATCAAGTGCACAATGATTAAATTATTCAGTTCTATAGTACATGATTAAACTGTGCTTTTGACTATAGTATGACTGCCTGTATGTATACTTTAACTGCTAAATCATTTAACCATAAAGCAACCAAGAAAGAAAACCAGGGTTTCGGTGAAATCCTCAATAGGGTTTTTAATAACCTAAGATTGATGTTATTTCCAGCTGTATGCACCACTCATGGTTTATGTTTTCACTACATTAGTGGCATCTGCAGGTTAGTTTTATAAAGCCTTGAAATGCTCTTAGTTAAGCTTTTTATATTATCCTCAACTAGGAGTCTAAATCTTGGAATGAGTATATCACAACTACGGTTTTGGAAGCACAAAACCAAGTTCCTAACCCACATAACATCTACATGTAATTATAAATCAATAGATCCTGGCTCTATAACTCTTCCCTAGCCAATTTGCTTCATTGATACATGGAATTTGTTGCAGAAAAGAAAACTAAAACTTACCTGTCGTTGTCGCTGTTCCAACCGCAGCTTCTCTGAATTTGCCATTTCATACTCCCCGTTTTCCAGATACCTTTGATCAGGTCTCAGCCTTGAATCAGTAGGAGGCAACTTTTCCTGTGTACATTAAGGAGATTGAAATCAACATACCGATTACTGCAAGCAATTCTGAGGGTATCTAGTCAGTGCATCAGTTTCAAAATCATTCCATTTAATTCCTATAGTTTCAAATGGACAAACTAATTCGATCTTTAGGACCAAATTTTCATTACCAAAAATCAAATATAAACCAGCGTTTCACAAAAATCATCAAGGAATTGTAGGGGTAGCCCAAAAATGCAATGAAATATATACAAGGCATTAGACAGCTGCCTAGTTTTAATCCAATCAAAACTATTATAACAATCACCTTCAGACCAGGAGTGAGCTCATTCAATGTGATGGCAAAACGTGTTAAATTATATCTGGTGGCGTATTTAGGAGGCTTGCTTCGCTTCCAAAGCAGATGGGTTTCCGACAAAGAGTCCTGTCCTTTTCCCTTTGCAGAACAATCTCCATTCACATAATGCATGCTCTCATCCCATTTTCCAAATAATGTAGCCACCGTTTTTCCATTTCTATCTTGAACTCCACCATGTACCTGGAATGCAATAAAGTTTTATAAACTGAAAAATGCTTATGATGGTTAAAAAGAGGATGATAGAACAATAACATAATTCTATTAAAATGATTTGATATATTTAGTAAATTGAATATTTTTCGGAAGATGAAAGATCACCTGGTGAGGGTTTCTATCTATGATAGACTGCTCCTTGAATTTCAGCTTACATGAATAGTCACGATTCCCCTCTATTCGCATAGTACCATAGTGATCACAGTACAACTTTCCCAGTATGAGATTGTATATCGATGTCGTCACCTGGCAAAAGAAAATCCATTTAAATTTGGTTACAACACATACGCATATTTGTTCTTAAATTTTGGAGTTATACCTTACTCCACTTGAACAGTTCTCCATCATCAAACTCCAAGGTCAACACACCCACAGGATCTAGCTGAATTGAGCGACCCCAAAATTTGCTCTTTAAATTGCTATCACCCCACAACTTCCATCCTGTACCCTGACAATGACATGCTACAATCATAGGATGATGACTGACCTGACACCAAAAATGGAATAACTATCAGCAACTTCATAGATAAAGCAGAAACAAATAAAAAAAGGACAAAGAGATGAACTGAAAAAATATAGCAAGCAGTGTGCTTTTCTTTTGCCAGTACAGATACTATAAATGATACTGAAGCCTAATAATATTCCCACTTATTATTACCTAAATGCATAAGTTATTATTTAAATCGTCTATTAGCTACAGTTATAAATTATGAGATTCAAAATCTTTATCACGCACTCCTGTTTCCCCTTACACAAATTCGTTTATGGTTGGCCACCCAAACAATATCATTTTAGGTGATGATTGAATAAATATGCTACCTTATTCCTTACCACCCTATATATTAGCTCTACTCCAGTTGCATCGAAAACAAGGTTGCAAATTTTTGGATTGGTATTAAGACCAGAAAAAGAAAAGGAAGTGACAGAAGAACAACCAAAGAGAAGCAAGCTAAAAAAGGAAATTCTAGCTCTGCCTTTCTGGGAACCAAAGGATCAATAACATAGTAAACTTGCACAGCTCATGCAGTACAGCAAATTTGGCATCAGGCATAGCAAACTTGTTTCAACTCCATATCACTGTACTAACCGGTAAAACGAACCATATAGAATGTGCAAAGTCAAAATTAAGGAAAATATTTTAATGAATGAAATATACAAGCAAAAAAGGTTTTGATGTTCTATGAATATTGATTTTAATAAAGCAACACTCTAGGTAGGTCAAATGAACCAGGCCTATTCTTCAGTCAAAGGTTTGACCTTTAAAGCAAGATTAATATGCTTTAAAATTTGAATAATGATGTGTAAATGCAGAAAAACAGAAAGTAGAAAGCAAGGATAAACTATATCTCAAATACAGCCAAACCTTCTCTGAGAAGAAGCGTACACCTTTATCTGGGAAGTCAGCCTCATATGTTTCTCCTAATAATGGATTAAAGGGTTTGCAAATTCTTCCTTCTGTTGAAGAATATCCGGACACAGCAAATGCAGCCACATTAAGAATTCTCATTAGGTTATTTCCCTGCAAATTTTTTAGAGGAAATTATGAGTCCCAGGGTAATCTCACCAAAAATCCAGATTGTCAAAGTTTATTAAGGGAATGAACTGCTATAAGCATAGCAACTAGCCTTTTGCAAAGTCAAGTATAAAATAGGTGTGAAAGAGAGAAATGATGGGGGAAAATCAGGTAAAGCCCTCATGTATACTATGACTACATTAAAGAAGTGATGTGATTATAGATAAATATAAGCACAGGAAAGTTTTATTTTGCAACCAATGCTCTGTTCTCAAAAATAAAATAATATGGAGTTCAAAGACTCACCGTTTTACCCCATTCATATGCACCATCAAGCAGATATGAATATTCCAGATCCTCAAAACACTTTTGAAGAGAAGAGAGAGGCTCATTGAAGTAAACAGGAAGACAAACTTTTGTAAGGTCTTTCCCAATATTCTCCTTGATCATTGACCAAAGACTTACACTTTTCTCCCTTTCAACTGGGTCAGGCAACTTTTTTCGCCGTTTAATGCAAGGAAAGTTACTTCCAACAGATTTGATGTAAGGATCGATATTGTCTTCAGAATCATCAGCATTAGTACCTTCATCATCAGAACAAAAAGATGATGTCCGGAGATCAGATCCATTGCTTCTGAAAGAACTTGATGACAAAATGTCACGAGTGTCAAAGAATGTATGATCATCTTCATCAGTTTCTTCTTCTGCAGCGTCAACTCTTTCACTATCATCATCTGAGTCAGCTGAACTTCCTTCTGAGTAAGAATTCAAAGAGAAAAGAAAAGAAAAATTAACAAAAGAAACAGTGCTATGAAAACATTTAAGTAATAACAATTTCCATAACCAAGCATATAAGAAAGCAATGCACATGAATGAAGAAGACAGTATAAGCAATTTCTATAACTAAGGAATCAGCTCTATAACTATTTTAATAAGTCAGCTCCAGAAAAGGCCAAGCTTCGGCTGTGGCTCAATGGTCATATACTCTCCCTTAACGGAGGAAAGACCATAGAGACCATTTCTAAATCCTGCTCCTGCCTTTCCCGGAGTATCTCTGCACTTAATGATGCATAAGAAAGGGATAAAAGAACGCATAAGGGACAAAGAGCCAAGAATAGAAACTTCAAATTGATGGAAAGAAGAATAAACATATTAAATAGAACAAGTAACAAGCAATAACAAAGAAAAGGCACAGACATGAACCAGCTCATCTTTTGACAATGTAAAAAGAAAGCATTATAAGTTGTCTACAAATAAGTACATGTAAAACTCAAGCGCACATATCCCAAAACATAAGAAATAGTTTAGCATAAATTAAGGGACCAGCAGTTGTAATAAGTACTTCCAATGGCTAGAATCTTACCACTGGACTTGTCTTGCCTTATCATAGAAGAAGCCCCTAGATCAATCAACTTGTTTTGGCTCTCATCAACAACTGTGTTTTCCAGATCAACTTTTTCTGTCTACAAAATAAAGTACAAATAGCAGTTTCTTAGCAGAAGACAAAAATAAGAATTAAAAACTTCGTTTCAGAAGTTATTCTTTAGAGACAAGACACCAATTATAGAGAGAAAATAAGCAACTGTGGTTCAATTTAAAGAAGATTGTAAACCTCAACATGCATGTTGCTGCAATACCAAAAGTCAACTATTTTAACTACCCAAAGTACAATGAAACTCAACCATTTTAAGGCGCAGCATAAGCCATACAACTGCAGGACACCTAGAATTTTAAGCTTTAGCTATATACTTGATGACCCAAGGCAAAAGCTAGTATATCTCTTGACATGCTCATGAAACTACCTACTTCTTCCAGTGTTGAACCCGACAGGTGATGGCGCTTCATCCATTCCAAATACAGGCTACCAAACTATAGGCCCGAAACAAACATAATTGTAGATGTAGAAAATGGGGATAGTTAAGGCCTACTTGCAATGCCAAGGTCATAACAAACTGGCAAGAGTTAATCATTAGATAAGAAATAACTAAAAGGCCAAATATGACTTTAGTAAGCTTCCAATTAACGTAAGTTGGATATTTCAACTATCAAGAAGTGCACAATTAGATCTTTTAATGAACAAGATGGTAATGAAACTAAACCACAAAGGTTTCACATCCAGTTGGCTCCATGTAATCCCAAATACACAAACAAATTTAGTAAGGGAGAAGAAATATTAGACCAGACTCCTCTCAACTTCTATAACAGAGCATTAGCAAGAGAAACTACCGGGAAAAAAAAAACAATAACAAAGGATATCAGCTGAAAAAATCAGATTTATAGCTTGCCATCACTGGAGATAAGTAGGGAAATTAATTCTCCCCCCCCCCCTCTCTTATAAAAGCAAAATATCATCAAAATATTCCTTCATTTACTAATTGTCTAACTGAAAATATCACTTCTAATTAAGTACTTAACATACAAATCCTACATCAACTAACTCTATGAAGATGCACGAATATATCCTAAATATCATACCCCTTAATAATTTCTATGAAAAAGAAAAAAGGAAGTTAATGTATTTGTTTTGAAAAAATCAATCAAGTTTTAATCAATTTGAATGAATTGGTATTGTATTATAATTAAGATAACACATACCTCTAACTGACGCAAGGTATCAATGAGAAGACTTTGTTTCTGTTTAAGCAACACTAGATGGTTCTGCAATGCCGAGAATTCACTCTTCATAATCTGTTCACTATCTTGGATAGCCAATTCGTTTACCCTTTCCTGCATCAGCCGTTGCCTCAACTTTTCAGTTGAAACCGCCACATTGTCCATTGGAGCCATGAGCTCGCTATTTGACATCCTAGGAAACATATCTTTAACCGCCTGAAGCGCATCCACCCACGCAACCCGATCATCCCGAGCCTCGGTTCGTAAATGAAGCTTCTTAGTTCCGGTGAAGATCGAGAATCTCTTATCATCTGATCTGCTCTCCCTTATAGAGGAAACCTGAGAAAAATTCAAGAATTAAATAATTGAAAAACCAAATCAAAATTTTTTTTTGTTTTATTTTCCATTAATTCATTAATTTTTCTATATTTTAACCTTTAGGTGGACTTCACCAAAGGGTTTCCGACGGTTTTGGGAATGACGAGATATGGAATTGCGATGTCGGGAGATAAGACGAAGAGATTCTTCGCCGATAACTTTGGATCCTCTTTCCGTTTCTTGGCTAACGACGATTTTATCAGGTCCGTGGATTTTATAATATGATAAAACTCCGTCCTGCAAAACGAACCATCTCGGTTTCCAACCCTTCCCGTAATTCACCCATTTGTAAAGCACTCCCGATATTCCGTTCCCCACGATGTTGTTTATCTTCACATCCACTTGCGGCGGAGGATCCGGAACTGGAGCCAGATTCAGAGCCTTCGAAACCTCTCTTTTCAACGATGTCCCATTTCTCTGGCTCATCCGATTCAAATCCACGCTACTACTACGGCGATGTTGATTCTTCTGATTTTGATCGGACTGGCACAGGATTTGGACCGTGGATCGAACCGAATTGGATCTAAATGAAGGACCGGAAGAGGAAGTGGTTGTTACGGTAGTTACAGGTGGATGAGGAGGCATGGCGACGTTGTCGGGTAAAGGTTTGACTGGGGAATGATCCGATACGGTGGAAATACAACAGAGAGGATGCATAGAATTGAACTTGCTTTTCTTTTTATTTAATAAAATGAAATAATTAGAAGATTCCGGTAATGACGACGGCTGACGTCGCGGTGGAGCGCGGTGGTTTCAGTTAAACTTTTCATGGAACTTTTTTTTTTTTTTCTTGGATTGGCGTTTTTCAAAATATTTTCTTTTCTTTTCTGCAGAACAATTTGCAGAGACGGTTACAAAATGACAGAAAAAAAACGATGGCGTTTTGAGCAAAGAAATTGGACGTTGGAGTGAAGTTCGGCGGAGTATCCCGTGAGAGAAAAATCCGATGAGGTTGGGTACTGGTTTGGCTTGAGTGAAGACTCTGAATAACGACGCAACTGATTGTCGATTTTTAAGGAGCTAAAAATCAGTAGAAATTAAATTTGATGATTTGTGTGTATATATTTTTACCCTTAACCAT
Organism: Kokia cookei; assembly: GCA_039519145.1. Classification (NCBI taxonomy): domain Eukaryota; kingdom Viridiplantae; phylum Streptophyta; class Magnoliopsida; order Malvales; family Malvaceae; genus Kokia; species Kokia cookei. The sequence goes on from CM076902.1 coordinate 22,023,190, forward strand.
CCTTTTATCTTTTTACCCTTAACCAATCATCTTCTCTCCTTTTTTTTTTTTTTTTTTTTTTTTACTCTTTGACTACTTATTTAACTTGACAAGTTAATTGATCACATCACGTCAATTGTCCCGTTAAGATAATAACGGAAAATATTAATAAGTGATTGATTTATCATTTTTTGATAACGTTAGTGATTGTTTTGTTATTTTTTTAAAATTGATTTACTAAAATAAAATCAAAGTGATTATTTTATCAATTATCTCAAATTTAAATAACTGTTGATGTAATTTACCCTAAACGGAGATATTGTATGTTATTATTAAATTGTGAAGTTAAGTTAGTAGAAGGAAGAGTTTTGGATTGAATGTGAAAAGGAGTAGAGGAAGGGGAAGGGAAGAGTGGGCGCAATGAGAATAAGAAAAGTGGAAAGAGGGAAGAAAACGTGGAGGAAAATGAATGGTTGGGAAAGATTTATATGAACTAAGCTAAAGTACGCTTTTGACTACTAAATAAGGATAAAACAGATGGTTCGGCCTAAATAACTGGTTCTGTGTGGCCCAATTTTTTTTACTCTACTCTAGTGTTAGTTTCTAAATGTAGACTGTCATCCTGCACCACCCAAAGTTACATAATGTCTCTATTTTTGTTTCATTTATATATTTTTAATTGTAATTATTTTTTTTCAAGTTTTACTATTTATAAATACACTATAAATATAAATATAAATATAAAATATAAAATTGAATCAAATTCATACATGACTTACGAACCCCAAATTTATATACTCAAGAGTTCAAAACCTTTATCTTAAACAACGATGCCAATATTTCATTGGCACATGTGATTGGATATATTTATTAGTGTTATAAAAATTTTGATAGTTTTACGAATTTTATGTAATGGATAAATTTTGATGGTTTTTGTATTTATCTTTTATATTCGTTTTACTATTCAATTCAAAATTTATGATTGTTTCTCTCAATAATATTATTTTTAAAATTCAAAATTATATTATTTTTTAGGAATACAATAAATTTTATCATTATACCTAACAATTATTAATTATAATCCTTTTCTTCTTTCTATTAGATTTTATTTATCACAACCAATCAATACGAGATTTTTTTACTTCACCCTTGTACATGATCCTTTTCTTCTTTCTATTAGATTTTTATTGGTTACTAGAGCTATCAATATTAAATGCAACATGATTACAAAACATGAGTACATACAATATGTAAAGATAATTAAAACATGTCATAAAAATTAAACTCACACCATAATATGATTTGAATATATAAATTTTCAAATTTAACTTTCGATTTTCTTATAATTTATATATGTCAAGCATTTTTATATTTGACATTTAAATAATTTTTTATGCAATGTTTATAATTATTTATGGTTCCTCCTCAATTTTTAAAATAAGAGAATAATGTTAAGCGCACTCGAACTCACGTCGTCTTACATTTGACAATAATATTAATATCAATCGAGTTAAGATATAATTTTAATGTATTAATAATTTGTTTAATGTTATTTGATATTTTAATTTTTTTTAACGGTTGACATTCGAATGTGTAATGTTTTTGTCTTGGATATTTTAATGTAATGGCAGTACAACACTACTTTTTTCTTCTATATGTTAAGTGTTACGACATCGTAGGAGAAAATAGCTAAAATTAGACACAAGAAGAAAAATTAAGACACAACATGTACAGACGAATATGACATAGATACTCTAATTGACATAACTAATTATTGTTTATTTTATAATTTGTGTGCTTTTATTGTGTTTTTTTAGGTTTTTTTTTTTTTTTTTTTTTTTTTTTGTAAATTTTGATATGTTGATAATCTGTTTTATATAAATTTTAACATGTTAATATATTTTTATCATGTTTGTATTATTTTTAATTATGTTTTGTTTTATTTGTTTTATCTTAATTCTTGTTAATATTAATCGAGAGAAGGATAGATGGATAAAGATTGGAGGTGTCTTAAGAGTATGAGAGTTGTAGGTGGTCTTCTAAAAAGGATAAATTGGAAGTAAGATATCGTTGATCGAACAAGGCCTTTGCGCTTGGTGGTTGACTTGGCGAGGTCTTCCAAGCATGGTGGAGATGTATAACAATAGCCCCCTTTGTCGAATGGAAGCATATATAAAGTGACATTGCTTTAAAAAACAGTGTTGAGTAGTCTTTGTACTAAGGGAGTCTCTACGTTGTTAGGGAGGTGCTTTTGATAAGGGATTGTTGATATAGAGATTCTTTTTAGCAAAAATTTATGTATAGTCCTATTTACAAAATCGAGAAAAATACCATAAAGTTTGTAATTTAATTGGTCTTGCAAAACCTAAAAGGGTCAATTAAAAAGGTGTTGAGCTTGAAAGGCTAAACTACCTGGAAGGCAAGTGAACCTAGAAGGTTAGATAACCTTAAAGTAAAATAGCCTCGAAGGCTAAGCTGCCTAGAAGGTTATATGGCTTGCGAGGTGTAATTGCGTTGAAGGAAACAAACCTGGAAGGCAAAGCTGCCTTGGAGGAAAAAGAACCTGGAAGGCAAGCAAGCCTAGAAGGTAAGATAGTGGACTCGACATCACTATAACTTGAGTTGTCTGGATCAATTGCAACTCTTGAAACAACTTGTGAGGTGAAGGCTACATAATTGTTGGTATGTTCCTCATCATCATATATTCCACTTAAGGAATCATCATGACTATAATTTGTGATGCATTATTCTTTTTCTTCTTCAAAATTCATCTCAAAGGTTTGCAGTGAATCACTAAGTTTATTAGTCTTCGTTGTAATGCTCTCAATTTCGTCTTCTGGTAGCCATAATTTGTGTCATCTAACATAAGAGGTATCGAGATTGTTGTATATTCCATCTTTTCAACAAACCAACAACATGATATTCACTTAATTCATTAAGAACTTAGCTCTAATACCAATTGAGAGTTCATTAATTTTGCCTTCCAATTGCACATTCAATTGCAACGAGCCTTACTAACTAAAAGATTAAAAATTTTTGAGATCGACACAAAAGTTGATTACGCAATTTGAAAATTTCTTACGTATGAAGATCTTGTCCAGAACGTAATTTACTATCAATCTATAGTACAAGATGTAATTTAAGTTCATTTAACTCTCCAAATTGTAATCTCACTCCTATAAATCAATTAGATCTCTCTCCAACTAAGACTTTACCCTTGAAATCTTAGTTACAAATTGAACAAAGTTAACAATTTGTTTGCAACAATAGTGCACTAAAATAAGTTCTCCACAACGAATAAAATATAAATGAAAAATAAACAAGCTTTCTTTAAATAGACATTCAAGACTTGTAAAAATTCCAATTAATGTGAACTTTAATCTCTTAAAATTTAGTTCGACTAGGTCTTCAATATGGAATAAAATATTAGAGATCTTAAACCTCGTGTGTTGGCCTATTGATCAAGGGTGTTATTATCTCAGGTGTGGCTTTATTTCGAGTCACGCTAATCGCATTGTTGTTAGGGTTTTGTCCTCCCCTTGTAATTCACCAAAAAAATAATAAATAAAGATCTTCTAATATTAATCTTCACGATAAAACAAATCTATTCAAATAAGGAAAATATGACAAATCAACAACTATCCAAATGTAAATTAAGTTATAATTATAATTGTATCACGTTAAAAAAAGATATTACAATTGGATCTAAGAAGTGTAACTGACACAAAATTAAATTTGTTATGTTTATTAAAAATTTCAATATTTTCTAATTTTAATTAAGCTCATTCAAAAGTTGAGCACGTCAAGATGCGTGACCTGTATTAAACCGAACATAATAAAATTTGAGTCTATCTAAACTGATACAAATTGTTATTTAAATAAAGTTTAAAGTAAATAACATAAGATTTTTTTAATTAGGGTTTAAATTTTAATTGTTCTTTAAATTTAAAAATATTTTTTTAAAGTAAAAATTCATAATAATACACTAGTTCCTCAAAGAGAGAGCACAATCTATCTCAAGTAAACATCTAACAGATTGTGAGAACTTTTCAAACCACTGAACATCTATGAAATCTGTCGCCATATATTTGATCATATGATCAACTACCGTATTATAGATCTTCGAGATATAACACACAACGATCTTTTTATCAATATGATAATATCTAATGTGTTAATTATCAATTCAGATTTAATATAGAACATACATTAAAATCTAAAAGGATTTTTAAAAATCCAAATTTAATTTAATTAATTCATAAATTATTCTTAAAACGCACTATTAAAAATCCCCATTCATTTTCTAATGTCAAACAAGGAGGAGGATAATATTTAAATTATGACACATTTTTTATGTGAGTAAAAAATTATTAATAAATTTATAAAAGGTTAAAATTAAAATTAAATGAAGTTTTAGTTGAGATGTTACTTTACAAAAATAAAAAGTGTTAATAATTTATTAATTAAACTGAGATACGACTGATGAATAATAATAAACTATTATTATTATAATTAAAACAATTTTTTGAGATGACAAGTTCACCATGATTTATCGTGGGAGCACGAATGCTAATGATTGTAGTTGTTTCCTTTTTTAAAATTAGGGTTTAAGATATTATGGATTTTGTTATAAATAAAATCAAAGATTCATATCATTAAAGTAATCTGTCTTGGCTAAAGGGTAAGACTAATTGATTGTAAATTGTACTAGAAGATTGAAGACCTTGTCTTTTGCAATGATGGACATTGCAAATAGGGAAGATATTATATTTTTAAATACTTTTTTAATAATAACATTCAACCATCATTTGCTGACATGTTCGAGAATGGCGGTCCAATCTTAAATTACTGCTTCCCTTGGTTTGGTAATGTTGTACACAACTCAAATAAATAAATATCATTTTTAAATTAGAAAATTGAATAAATTTAGGACCCAATCATTTACCTGATTAAAATTATAGCATATATCTCATTTATTTATTTTAAATTTTTAAAATATATTTTAAGGTATATATCGCAAATACTTTTTATAATTATAAATATTTTCATCCATTTTATTGTTTAAAATTAATCATGTCCAACCAGATAATCTAAATTTAATAATCTAAAATAGAATTAAAAAAATTAAATTTCAAATAAGCTAAAACCAAATGATCCAATTTCAATCAACTGGATTTAATTTTGTTACCATTAAAAATCCATTCATTACCATAAAAGAAATAAATCAATTGAAACTAATAATTACGAGTAAACTTAAAATTTAATCATTTAATTAATTTGGTTCTAATCTCAATATTCTTTAAATTATTATTAGGTACATTATTGATAGAAAAAAAATCTTCAAATATAATGAAGATTCTCATTTATTTAATATTTAAAAGTTTTAAATAGATTTCAAAGGACACATATGATCATTTAAATTATATTTATATTTTTTATTAATCTGAAATTATTTTTATTCGAACAAAATGATATACAAATAAAATTCTCTAATAATTATAACTTTGAAATTCAAAGAAATTCACTCTACTCCTCCCAACCAACTATTAATTGTTCTATCATGTACCCTATTTGTTTACCTTTGTAGAAACTTAACTTGACCCAAAATTAAAATAAAATAATCATATTCAAAATTTAATTATAAAGCATCTAAGTATTAAGATAAAATAATTGTTTATACTTGAAATAAAAAAGAATTAAGTATTAATAAATCCAAATAAAATATGCAATGAATGATGAGGTGGTGGTGTACGATCCACCTATTGATATTGATAGGTGGCTTTTCTGGTGTGCGACGGATCATGTCTTTGACCATCCCATAGTACGAAAAGAAGATGAAACCTAAATAAAATGTCAATTGTTCATCTAATTTTACTTTACCCCTTTCAGAAAATCTTTGCATGCTCGCACGCAAATTTATAGGATTTGGAGAGAGAGAGAAAGTAACAATTGCCTGTTTTTTTCTAGGTCAAGCGTTGGCCCCGAAAATAATTAGAATTAAAAATAATTTTATTTTTTTATATAAAAATTTTATTATAATCTCTTAAATTTAAAATTATTCATAATTTTTCTTAATTCATAAATAGAAAAATAATGTGTTTCAGTACATTTAAACTCACATATTTTTATATGAATAATAATACACATATCAATCGAATTAAAACTCAATTAACTATATTCTAACTATAAAATTTAATGATAGAAGTTGATGAAAAATCACGTACAAATTCTTTTAATTTAGCCTCTCCTCAGGTTTTTTTTGTTTTATCTCAGCTTCGTCCCTAGTTTGGAGAAGCAATTAAAGTTTTTAATTGATATTTAGATAACACAGCATCAAATCATGTCATTCTCATCTCACCTCCAAACATTGTAGTAATAAAAAATATCAATTCTCTTATTTTCATTATATAAATATTAAAATTTCATAATTATTTTGTAAACTACATATAATTTTAGCTTCATCTGTATTTAAAATTAATTTATTAAAAATAGATCATATATAAATAAGAAAGATAATGTCTTGTAAAATGTGCATTAGCGTCTTTTATATGAAGGTGATAGATATTTAAAACAAGAATTTATCTGAATTAATAAAATAAACTTCTAGCTTAAGTAATAACAACTTTAGACGAGAGTAAATATTATCCAATTAAAATTACCTATTATTTAAAATAATTTAGACTTGAATAATAATAATATGATGGCAAAAAAAAAAAAAAGAATTGGATCTCTCTCACTCAAACTTCTAATCAGACCATCCATTATCTCTACCTAACTTCTTGCTCTCAACTAAAGACTTGGCTTTTCCGCTTTCAACTAAAGACTTGGCTTTTCCGCTCCTCCTTGAAAGGTCAAGTTCACCAAGACACCAACCCTTTTGAGGAGGTTTTATCCATCCGTTTTCACGATAAGACCATTCATCTAATATGTTTTCTTATTATGCACTCATTTTTTAAGTATGAGCAGGCTTCTAGCAATAATTGAGTTTCATCGGAGAAATTTCGTACTACTTAAGCTCATTACGTTTGCATTTCACGTATGTTGTAATAGTACGTTCTCTGTAACAACCTGTCACATCACACTACAAGATAAGAGGACTCTTCTTATAAATACTTCCTCCGATAATGAAAAAAGGATTGAAACCCTTTCTTCCAACTCTCTACTTCTCTAAGTGTACCAAACTCTATATCTCTTATTGTATATTTGTAATAAATTATTATTTGAATGAGGAAAAATCTACCTAATGAAAAAGTTGGTTCCATGACCAATGTAATTGGAACTTAAGCTTGGGACACAAATGTAATCCAATATTTGAACGGATCTAATCACATATGAAAAGTGATTTACTGTGTAATGTAATACTTGATTAAATTTAGTATTATTTAAGTGACTTTAGATGCTTTTTATGCATAGATCTTCGAGAAAATTCAATCATCTTTTCTTTTCTTTTCTTTTTTATCCAAAAAAATGGGTCCACATCGCTAGCTTGGGTAAAAATAAAACAAAGGCCAATAACGTGTGTATCTAGATCATGCAACTTTAATTAGATATAAATATGTATTTAATATGAAATTTATCAAAACAATTAAAATTTATATTATATTTAGAGGCATTTTATATTTATAGTTACCTATATAATAAATATGAATATATTTATCATAAATATTTTTTATTTATTTCTTTTTATATGAATGTAGCATCATGATTCTTAATTTTTATTTTTATAATGTTTAATCTTTTCCAACCTTTAAATAAGAGGATAATGCATTTCAGTGCACTCAAATCAACGTCCTCTTAAACTAACAATAATATCGATACCAATCGAACTAAACCTTAAATGACATTTATCATAAATATTTTAATAAGAAACAAAGAATTTAAATAACATACTATTATTTTGGCAAAGTTGAAAGGTGAAGAGTAGAGTGATCATTAACATTTTCATGAAAAGAATAACAACCGCTAGTTGATAATTTGAATCACAAATTTAGCTGCGAAACCAGTAAGCTGGCAACAAATTAAGAAAACCATGTAAAGTGAAAGCAATTAGACATCTCACCTTATTCCTTTTACAAATTATTATTTTTTAAGTATAAATTCAAGTAATTATCATTATAATTTTATAAAAACTGAAAAACAAAATTAATTAATTTATTTTAAATTGTCAGAATTTGATTTTTTTTGTAATTTATGAAAATTGAGAAAATGATCCAATTGTTGGTCAATATATGGACTTCAACCGTTATTTTTTTTCAACTTGCTGTATGTAAATGATTGATCTATTGATTGTTGGTAATTCTTTACATGTAAGTTGTTGAACTGCTAATTTACAAGACAACAATATACTGGTAAGTTTTAATAGTGTTGTTCAATAAAAATAACTTATTATTTTTCATAATGCAAGAGAGTCAAAATTTGACAGATAAGATTCTCAATTTTCATAAAGTAAAAAGATAAAATTCGAAATTAAAACTCTTATAAGATTCAAATATTCACCAAATTCAAATTCAACGAGTGGTTCTAATGGAAAAGAGGATGTTGTTCATCTTATGAGTCCCGAGTTTGAGCACCTGTATGTGCAAGGTATATGTGCATTGTCAAAGGGTTAAGAAAATATGAACATATAATCTAATATTACTCTTTGATTTAGGTAATCTAATATTTTATCTAAAAGAAAATCGAAAAATGACCTGAATCGAAGAGTTTAGATGGATTATAAAATTCAATTTTAAAACTTGCAGTTATCAAAATTAAACAAAATTCTATTTTTTTTATTTAATACATAACTAATTTAAATTTTTATCATGTAATAAAATTAAATATTTTATATTTAAAACAGTGAAAATAATTTAAAGGTTTTTGAAAATTTGTTATTTTTTAAAAATATTTTTAAAAAAAGTTGTATCGAAAAATGACCTGAATCAAAGAGTTTGGATGGATTATAAAATTCAAATTTAAAATTCGCAATTATCAAAATTAAACAAAATTCTATTTTTTTATTTAATATATAACTAATTTAAATTTTTATTATGTAATAAAATTAAATATTTTATATTTAAAACAGTGAAAATAACTTAAAGGTTTTTGAAAATTTATTGTTTTTTAAAAATATTTATAAAAAAGTTTTAAAATTCTATCAAATAATATTCAAAAATTATATAAAAAAACTCATTTTATCAAAATAAATCAACAAAAATTCAAAATAAAAAATTGATATAAAAAAACATGAAAACTTGACTGAATTATGATAAATAGTCCGGACCAAATCAATATTCCTCTTACTTTTAATTATTCAAAGGTGTTGTTCAAGAAATAATGAGAACTTAATTCAATATTTTAGAAAAGAATTATATAGAATTCACAAAAAAATAAAAATGATGGGTTGGCTATTTTCGAGACTTGGCAGCAGGGACGAAGGTAAAAAATATTTTTAAGGATCGAAATTAAATTATAATTTTTATGATAGTAAAAATATAATTTTTAAAAGATTAAATTTAAATTTTATTATTTTTAAAAAATTTAAAATATAATTTTATTTTTATTAATTTAAAATTTTTAAAAATTTTCAAAAGTATAAATTGAAAATTTCGGATCCTGCCAACCTCAGGATTGGCCGCTGCTTGGTAGTGGGAATATTGGTGTAAGTGTAAATGTGAAAGGAACAGCCTGATTTTGTACTATTTATTCTCCAAGTTTGCTGCATATTCTTTCAACCTTATTCCATTTCCTCGAGCTTTTATTTTTGGGTCCACAACCCATGTGATTGCCTACACGATGTTTGACTGCTCTTGTTTCTCTCTTCCACACTTCATATCTACAGATACTACTCCATACTAATAAAATTTCCTCCTTCAGTTCATTTTTTAATTACAATTTATTATTGATAGATTTGTATAATTATAATTAAAAATAGAGTTACAATTACAGTATCATATTCGTATTACTTCTCAATTTTATAATATTTTTATTATGTTATCGAGAATTATTTGAAATAATAATTAATTTTTTTTTGGTGAATTTTAAGTTGTAATTAAATTTGTTCGGTTCGAAGATTCGTTCATTGTTTTGTTGTCATTTTACTATTACGTTATTATTATTTCGTTGTGATTATTTGAATATTATATAACTTTTGTTTTATTGTTAATTTTGCTATTATTTTAAAGGCATTTGTTTGTTAAGTTGTACTTATCTTAATGTTATTTAACTATAAAAAAAATTTAATTTATTTTCAATTTGTTGAGAACTATTTATTTTAATATTTTTAATATTTTTTTGATGTATTATATTTTTAATTTTTTTATATAAAAAAATTTAATACGTACCAAGCCTGAGTTTAGCATCTATAATTTAGGTCAAGTTTAAGTAAAAATTTAAACCTATTTACGGGTTGAATTAGACTCGAACCTATCAAACGAGTCTAAAATTTTGTTAGAAACCAGCTCAAATTTGATCGATCTGGCTCATGGATAAATCTAATTGTAGCCTATTGGTTGGGTGTTCATATTCTTAAAAATGGCTTGGGTAATTTGGCTCAAATTAGTTGTACAAAAAAAAAAAAAAAAAATTCTACCTAGCACTTAGGTGATATGGGATCAAGTCCTATCATCCTACCTTAATATTGTAATTATTAAATATATCAATAAGTATTGGGTGTAATATTAAGGCACGTTACAATTTTAACAAAAAACATACATTTGAAGAAGTAACATTGTTATGATTAAAAAAATGGGTTACTATTTGATAGATTGGTAGTGTATTTTTTTATTCCACAAATAAATTTATTTATTTTTAATATTTTACTATATTCTAAAAACTTAAAATAAGATAATTTCTTTTAATTTATAGAATAATTATTTTATTCTATAACTATTTCAAATTACCATATATTGTTAAATATTTTTTTTGTTTCTAATTTTATTTATACATTTTATATTATTCTAATTTTATTTGAATATCATCTCGTTTGAATAGGATTAATTTTAGATTGTAAAACGGATAAGAATACATATAATTATAGTAAAAATATTACAAATATAATTTAGATATTATTATATTTTGACTTCGTGTTTGACTGCGTATGACCCGAGCCTCTCTATGTGGGCCAATTTGGTTGTGATTTAATACTTTTTCATTCGTATAATGTAAACTTTATAATTAATCCTTGAATGTATAATTTTTATGAAATGTGTCGGGATTGTCTAAATTGCTCTAGTAATATAACTTGACGTCACACATCCAACAACGTAATGTGACATTACGCATTTGAAATATATAAAAAATTTAATAATTAAATATATGTTACTAAAAACAATATTCAAGAGGTTAAAATATGCTTTAAGTTGTACTCTTCGTGTATTTGAAATTTAATATTTTATTTTATTTCCAAAAATTTAATCTCTTATTTAAAAAAAGCATCCATTTTTTATATTTGAAAATGTAAGTCTAATTGTTAATATTGTCATAATTCTTTTGTTATATTTAAAACCATTACCAGGTGACTATTTTATCCAAAATGTCACACAAATATTAAAAATGTTAACAATTGTATTTAAAATTTTAAATCCAAAAATAAAAAAATTTAAATTTTCTAAAAATAAAAATAGAAATACTAAATTTTAAATCTATGAAAAGTATAAAGATTTAAAGCATACTTTTAAACTATATTGGATGCAATATAATATCTCTATATCATATATTTATTCAAAATTTTACATAATAATATTTAAAAAGTATTCAGTTGAATTATTAAAATACTAACCATACAAATTACAAAAAACATGTAAAAACTCTCTTGATTTTACAAATAAATCCTTCTCCTATTTAAATAACATCCACATCAAAATATGACTGGATACTATAGTTTGAAATTTGGACACAATTTTCATCTCATTTTGTCATTGCTATGAATGGGTAGAAATTTGATGGACCCTAAACATTTTGGGGGCGAAATTAAAACGTCAAAAAGGCATGGTGAACGGGGTAAAAGAACATACGACATAAGCCCTTTTATAAAAAAAAAAATGAAGATAAAAATTTAACAATAATACAATTAGTGCGACATAAACGTAAACCACACCTAAAGTGATGTAAAATGTACCCTTTTGTTACAGCTTTTGAGTACAAAATCGAGGGACTCTAAGGTGTAAGATATGTTGAATTTATTTAGGCAGACACAAACAAAAAAATTTAGATGAGTTTAATATGGTTTTTTTAGAATAAATATCAAAACTATACATGAACTATAGTTTAATATGTAATTGTATACATAATCTTTGATTTTGTTTAATTTTATACATTAAATTTTGATTTAATTCAGTTCTTGTAAATTATTAGCACAATTATTGATAATAACATCATTTTATGTTTATATATTGCATACATAAATAATTATATTTATCTAATATAAAAAATACATTGATGCATTTTATGTTTAACATCATTAGAGTTTCACGTGTATAATTGCACCAAATTAAAATTCATGTATACAATTACACATTAAATTAAAGTTCATGTATAATTTTGAGATTTATTTTTTTAATTGAAATCTTTAGATAAGCTTTTAAATTAAATTGGTTTTATTTTTAATATTTAATATTAATTGTTTTTAAGACTAATTGTGCATTTCAATTATCATGTGTGATGCATGTAAATTAATTAATGGTAGAATGATAATTGAGTATATTTTAATTGAAGTCTTTAGTTAATGGTTATTGATCATTTTTACTTTACTTATTAGGGGCTATATTATATGGTTTTAATTATTACAAAATTTAGAATATTTATTCAAATTATTTTAGGGTCTTTTACTTTTTAAACCTTTGCCCTATAAATATTTGGCGTGTGCAACATACTTCATTCAATTTTATTAGTGGAATGACAAAATAATTAAAATCAATTATAATTTTATGGATTGTATGAAAATGTGATTTCACGTATCTTCATTCTTTTTCAATAGGGGAATGACAAATCAAGAGAATAAAAATCTAATTTATCATTTTTCTATTGAAAAGGGATAAAAATAACATCATACTTTTCTTAATTAATTATGACCTAAATTTTTGAAAATTCCAAATTTATTTTAAAAAAAACAGCATTTAATAAATTTAAGACTTGAATTTGAAAATTTACGATCTCTTTATATTCTGAAAAAGCGACTTCATTGAAAACAGAACAGAACAAAACAAAACGAATTCGAGCAAACTTGGAGGCTGGACAAGCAACCTAAGACAAAGAAAATGACAGACATTAATCCACCTAAATAATAATAATGATGCGTTGGAGTAATCCTAGAGACAACAGACCAAATAATACAAGGTAGCAACAAAGAATATACCAAATTCCTAACAACTCATTGATTAACATTCTGTATTTGTTCACTTTTCGATCACTCATCTACACGATGGTGGCGTTTTGTTTTTTTCATGTTATGATTTTAATTAAATGTGATTATCGAGAAAGTTTAGTAGAAAGTTACATTATCTAGAAATATAATGACAATTTAAGAATTTATTCTAATTGAATAAAAGATAATATTCATGTATTTAATTTTTATAAAAAAATTATTCTTAACAAATATTTGAATTAAATATTTAATAATAAAATATAATTTATAATTTTTAAATTATTTTTAATTGAAAGCAAAACTATTTTGCATATAAAATAATGTATATATAAAAATTGTTTTGGAATAAATTTTAAAAAAATACTTGAAACCACATTTTGTTTTAACTAAAGATTAACGGATAGGAATATAAAAAAATAATTGATTCCAAAGTATTATTGTGAACAAAACTACTAATAATTAAACCGTAAGAATGTAAAACGATAGGCAGATTAAATGGATCAATTGTACTCATATTTTAGAAAAAATAATAAGTATTTCATACAAATACTTTAATCTTCTGATTGATTTAGTGTTACAAATTAATTGGATATTAATTCAATTTGAAAAATATGAAAATATCCTTCTTTATTTAAAATAAATTATATTATTACAACGGTACTTTTTATCTTTTTATATTTTTGATAAAACCAATAAAAATTTGCATACGAGTCCATACCACCAACATCAAGAAAATATCAACTTCATTTCTTTTCTTTTTTTAAATTAATAATTATTTTGGAAATTTGACAAACTTCTATAATCTTTTACATTTGAAGGAGCTTTTTCCTCGTAATTTTTGAAATTTTTATTTAAAATTTTTTGAATTTTTGTTTATAATTTTTAAATTATGTTTTGACTTGACATATAGAGCAAAATAATATCATGTAACAAGGTTGTGGACAAATTTATTCCAAAAAAAAAGAGCAACTTGAATAAAACTGTAAAAAGCAATAGCTAATTTTAATATATCATGGCAAAAGGCAAAAAAAAGTCTATGATAACATAAGATGTGTTTAGCATTGTTTTTAAAAAATATTTTTGAAATGTTTTAGAACAGCATTTTTTTAGTCAAAAGCAAGCAAAAAAATTTTAAATTTTACTTAAAAATGTTTTTTTTTTTACCTTTTAAGTGTTTCTGAGACACAATACTAAATTGTGACATTGAATCTGGGTTTATTGAGCATTGATTTTGGTTACCTACCACACCAATCATATTGACATTGGAAACAACTACAAGAACAATCAGATATCATTTATGAAGGAATTACCCCCTTTAATCCCCCTTGAATTGAATTGGGGCAAGGTTTCTGTACTTTCAGCCGTTTTTTATATTTCCACACAGAGGACATCTGCAGAAAGAAGCAGCAGCATATTATGTCAGCTGAAATCTATAGTAAAGCCAAGACAACATCATGCATGATGCCTTTTTTATTTCACACAGATACTCGTATCCAACCTTTTCATTATCCAGAAATGAAACTGACATTATCTTCATATTTATCTTGACTCAACTAGGACTTTGGTTGTCCAGATAAATTGTCTTTCACATTAAAACCTATACTCTTATTCTGCTTCATTTTGTTTTGTTTTTCAAAAGCAACTCATTAACACACATACTACTTACGTCCTTCGCCTCTTTAATGCTCGTCACCTTATTTGCAAACTTCTCGACCAAGTGACGTAATATCTTTCAAACTAGTTTCACCTCAAATTATTTCTTGCCTCACTACTTATGTCCCAAATTTTAGCATAAATTTCAAAGATGTAAGCTTTTAAGGTTTTGGCAGGTTGACTTTGAGAGTTTCTTCATGGATGGTTTCAAGCTTCACGAGATGAGATACACTTTGAAATCTCTATGTATTCTTGTTCATCTGCCCCCATTGAAAATAACACACACACAACCCTTTTGAATTGAAATCGCTACTGTATCATCTTTGGAGCAATGATGTTTAAACCAGATCAGAACAAAAAATCGATTGAACAGGGAATCGGGAAATCCCGCGGTTGAACCGCGAACCACAAACCGAAAAATGGGTAAACCCCGGTCCGACCGGCGTTTTTAAAAAAGGAGATCCTTCGCCGCCATCCTTGCTGAAAAATGAGAAAGAAAGATGGCTTTGGCGCACGGTGGAGGACAAATGATAAATTGGTAAGAGTTAATGACAGATATTTTTAGGTTTTCTTATTTTATTTTAGTTTCGGCCTATGGGCCTAAAATAGAGGGGCTGATTTAAATTAAATTTTTGTCTGGCCCACAATTTATTTCATGTTTTTTTTAGTGTTTTTAATAATTCTTTTTCATATTATTAAACAGTAAAACGATCGGATCAATTGAACTGGATATCGATGGTTTGATCCATTCAACCACCGATCTGATTTTGAAAACATTGCTTTTTAGGCTTAAGTAGCTTTCAATCTTTGGGGTATGTACACCATTTGTTTTAGTCTAAGGAGGCTCCATCGAATTAAAATTGATCTCCATGTTTTCCCATCAATGGATTGATATGAGATCCCTCATCCAAGCTTTCAAAAGACATGATTAGATTCATCCAAGAGTGGTGAACGTATAGTTGAATAGCCTTCCTTCATACCTATCTACACGACTACTAGATATAAGATCTCACCAAATACTTTGTGTGATTGATATTAATGAACAATTCGAAATTATTCGTGAGGTGTAACAAGTAAAGTGAACACATCTTTTATCACACAAATAAATAATATAAAAGAATAAAAAAACAAAACACAAAAAATTGTTAACATAATTTAAACTTAACCTACATTTACGGGATTATATCCGAATAAAAATTTCACTATTAAACTTAATCTATATGCTATACCTATGAATACAACCCATTCTTTTTAATTTTAAAAGAATGGTCCAATTTTAGCTTTTGGTCCTTATATTTTATGCTCAAATTTGATATTTAATCTTTATATTGTAATGCTTGATATAATTTGATACATCAACTTTTGTAATATCATTGTTAGTGTAAATACTTCATTTTGATTAAAATGTTGATGTAAATGTGTCTACATGCATAACATTTTACCTTTTTATGAGATTATATAACAATGGTCAATTTTCAAATTTTGTCCTTGTACTATATTCAACTTTGAAATTTAATCTCTATACTTTAAATTTTGACATAATTTGGTACTCCACCTTTTTTAATATCATTACTTTGTCTAAATGCTTTTTTTTATTATTAAAATGTTATCGTAAATTTTTAAGAATTACAAACACTTTTAAAATTCTTTGTTAATTCAAGTCTATTAGATTGTTATTTTTTTGTTACATGGCTACGAAACGAATATTTTTTTTAGATTATAATACGTCACAGACGAATTTAACAAAAGAAATTTAATGATGTTAATAACTGTATGTACCTAAAATTTTAAATCCAAACTAAATTCTTAAATATATATAATGTAAGAAGAGCATAAAAACTTATAAAAAAATGTTTAAAACATCAAAATTTTACCTCATAATTTAGTTAAAATATTTGATTAACCTGACACAAAGCGTAATAAATCATAGTAATTCAAATTTAATACAACATGGAATTAACTTTACGTACAATGAGGCAACAATAAGTTTCAATCTGAACATAAACATTTGTATCCCTGTCTTCATACTTAGCCTTCTTATAAAATCTATATTTATAAATAATTTTTTTATATATTAGTGGTGGAGTTTTCTAATGTTACAACTGAGATTAAAAACATCATGTATCTCATTGATTTATTTTTATTTTTTTAAATATCAATTAACTCACTTATAAAATTAAATAATTTTTTAAAATTTTTAAATATAAAATTAAGATCACATGACAATTTTTTAATTTCATTGGTAAAATTTAAAATTTTCATCGATAAAATATCAAATAATTATTGAACATTTATTCGGTTGAAAAAAAAATAAACCAAAATTATAAAAGAATACGTATTGGTAAAGTTATATAGATAAGTTATTTAAAAAATATGGTTAAAATGTGTCACAGATCTTTGTATTTTTAAAAAATAGGAATTTAGTTTCTATACTTTTATTTCATGAAATTTAATTTTTCTATTTTTTAGATTTTAAAATATAAGTCTAACGATTAACACTGTTAAATTTTTTTTTGTTAAATACAAGTTAATTATAAAGTCGTATTTTTTAATTATATAGCTATCAAGTAAGTATTTTTTTTATTTTAAAAATATCATAGCAACAAATTTATTAAAAAAATTTAACAGTGTTAACAGTTAAATCTGAATTTTGAAATCTAAGAGTAGAAAGAATAAATTCCATGAAATAAAAGTACAGGGACTAGATTTCTAATTTTTGAAAAGCACAAAGATTTATAGCATATTTTAACCCCCCTCTCTCTCTCTCTCTATATATATATATATATATTAAAAATTAATGATAGAGAATAAGATTGCTTGAGATCAATCTCAAGCTCTCGTAACTACAACATAATACTTTTGTTATTAGGTTAAGAGATTATTGGCATATAAATTTAAGGGTAAACTTCCTAGTTGGTCACTCAATTTTTAGGGTCGTTTTCATTTTGGTCACCCATAAAATATCTTTTTAAAATATTTGATGGGTAAAAAATCAAAGATTAGAGTGAAAAATAGTACAAACTAAAATAAAATACAATAAAATTGTCAAATTGTATTTGTTTATCCCACGGCTACAAATTCTAAATTTGGATTTTGAAATATAAATTTTAAATATTAAGATTCAAACTTATATTAACAAATTGGTTGACATTATTAATGGATAAAAAATTTTCAACAATTTATTTAATTTGGTTAAAAATAATAATTTATTTAATTTATTTTGATGTTTTGAAATTATTTTCAAAAATTATCAATGAAAATTATTGTTTTTAATAGTTCTCCACGAAACACAAATTCCTTTTGATTATATGATCTTGAATCTTCCCTGCTAAGCTAAAAGTAAATAAAAATTCTTACAATTAATTAATTTTATTTTTCATTCCAAACAAAACTCATAAATTTTTTTATCATATCTTTACCCAAAAGAAGAAAAAGCAATTAATTGTACGTATCTTTTCTTTTACTTCTAGGTTAGTATGAAAAACTCGAGATTATATAATTAAAAATTTAAAAATTTAAAAAAGATTAAACTAATATTTTTTTGATAACTAGGGGAGGGGAATGGGTTGCGGGTTGAAATAAAACCTAATTTCTCATGCTTACAACATAATGTTTTTGCCATTGAGTCAAGAGATTGTTGGCCAAATGAATTAATTTTAGTATTATAGTAAACAAATCGATTAGCATTATCAATGGATAATTTTTTTTAACAATTTATTCAATTTATTTTGATGTTTTGAAACTTAAATTTTCAATATTAAAAAAATTAAAATTTTAGACAATGAGAAAAATAAGTACAATTTAATAATTTTTATGTATTATTTTAGTTTCTACCGCTTTTTCACTTTAATCTTTGATTTTTTTGCCGCAATCAATATTTTAAAAAAATACTTTTTAAGCGACCAAAATGAAAGTGAAAACATAATGTGGTATGCAGAATTAACTGTCAGCAGAGATATAACACTTGGATGACTAAAATAAAAGCATCTTAAAAATTAGGTGACCAAATTGTAAGGATTTCCAAAATCATGTCCGTCTTAAAAGTCGGGTTACGAACTACGTAGTTTAACCTAAATTTAATGTATTAATAGATTATGCTCGGTACATTTTTCATCCCAAATGATAATGAAAGACAGTTCCTGCTCTTATTTCCATCCCAAAGAAGGTGTTGGGGTATGCCCTTTGTTCTTAAATGAGAGGCTTCTTATCTTAGCTTCAACCACTGCCACTGCCACTGCCACTGCCACCCATAGATTTGTTCAACCTGTTTCTCGCATAAAATCTCCCAGCTTCTTTGCTTGTACCTGTCTTCTCAATCGTCTTCAGTTCAAGCCTTCCAAATCTCAAACTTCTGATGCTGCTTCAACCCCTCAAGCAGGTACTCTTTCCTATTTCAACATAGTTCAAAAAGAGAACCCAGCTTTTTGAATGTGTTCTTGAAAAAAAAAGAGGTGTGCATCACATGTATGCATGTATATTGTAAAATGCAAATAACCCCAGCTTTTTTATCCCATGAAAAGATGTGTGCATCACATGCATGAGTGATTGAATGTACGTCTCTGTGTGTAAAATTATTGCTTGTTTAATGACAGAAGTGTGGTCAAAGAATGTTTCGCTTTTGGTAAAGTAGTTCACCAACATAGCGCAATGCGAATTGGGAAAGATAAAAGAGTTTTATATATTAATTGAAAGATTTGTTTGGTTGCCAAGAATGTCTCTGAAAATTAGGCTTAAATTCCGGATCCAAGCTTTGTTTCATGCTCTAGAATTTACTTTGGCAGACTCCTTCATCTCAATCGAGTTTGAAGAGGATGGTGTTGGTTCATGGGAAACAGGCGAAGTTACAAAGGTCTCACTTGAGCACTGCACCCCCACCATGACCCAGAACCAAAGGGAGGCCAATAAAAGTGTGGTAGAACAGGTCAAACCACATGGTTTGCTTAGGTGGCGAAAGCGGTAGGCCACTTGTTCCAACTCATCAAAAGTGGAAGAGGTCCAGCAAGCCACACGTGTGCCGTATTGGCAGCAAGGTGATGAAGAGGGACTGGATAAGGACTCTAGCAAAGAGAACCAAAGAATAAAGAGTTCCTGCTTTTGTTGTATAGAACAGGGACACAAAAGCTTTGTCCGCTGTATCAGTTTGTGTCATCGGCTTCTTCTTGTAAGGTCCAATAAACTACAGCTCACAATAACACTTGCCGATCATACCTGTTTCGTGGTCAGAAAAATAAATGGAGCAGCAAGTTTTAAGAATAAAACATTTAAAGTTAGAAAATTAATTTAAAATGAGAGTGAGAATTTAAATGCCTTTGATATAATCATCTCTTCCCAATCTCATATAACTTTTGATACATTCATATTTTCTTTTGACTTAGATTCGTATGTATATTACGTAACCACTTTGGAGCTAGTCCACATTTCAACTTCGTCTACGACCTAACCTTTTTGTTTCCTTCTATTTTACTTTTTCAAAATCTTACAACGGAAACCTAAAAGAAAAGTGGGAAAATGAGTTCAGAAATCATGGAAATCAGTACCATTTTGGTACAGCTTAGTGCATTCCGGTTGATTTTGTCCATATCAACCAAAATTTGGTGTACCCATCATTACAAATAAATTTAATTTTAAAATATATTTTAAATTTATTTACTTGTACAAAAATTATATTTTAAATTTAAATTATTTTATTATTTTTTTGTAACAAAAATAATTTTAAAATTTTGAATATGTTGAATTATGAATTATTATATACATAGTATGAGATGATCTTATGATTTAATTTATCAAATAAATTTTTTCTTCACATTAAAGAATTTTTTATATAATTGATGAATCTTTTTATCTTGAAATTTACATACAGTGAAATTTAAATTTATATCTCCAGCATTTCTAAAATCTTTTTTTTTTACCACTTCAACCAAAACTTTATGAATATTTTATGTTTGAGATTTATTTAATTTCACCATTTGATATTTGTAAATACTTTTATATACATATATTAAATGTTTTTTTTAATAGTGATAATTCTGAAATAGTATACGGAAACAGACCAGTAGAAATGTTAAATCTCATAAGTCAAAATTTACATTATAAAAATTTTGTTTGCACATTGAGAAGATCATATTTTATGTTTGATTTACATACTTGCTAAAATATCCATATCAGACACTTACCATTATATGATCCCCCAGTCTTAGTAACAAAGAAAACAGAGAATGGGGGGACTCGCACACTATAGACAATGACCATCCGACAAGAAAACGCTTCACGTAGATAATGCAATTACAAGAATAAAAAAAAAAAACAGCATTCTAGTAGAATCACATAGAACGTGGAGTGCCGAGTTCTTCGCCAAATGAAGGTTGTAGGGCTCGGATTCGAACATCAAATTTTCTACGACCAGAAGCTTCATTACCAGACAATGAATCTGATCCATCTAATACAAGAGGGTGATCGGAAGTTCTATCGTCATAAGCATTTCCAATATGATTGCCACACTTGCGGCAAAGAAGTTTGGTTCTACGGCGGAACAAACCCCATGAATGCTTTGAAAAGTAAGGATCCCATCGGAACTCATCAACTTGCGTAAATCTGCTCTCATCTATACTAAAGAATGATATAATCCCTCTCTTTATTGATTTTCCGTATTTAGAGCCAATTGTTGCGGTGTTTCGACTAGAGGAACTTAGGTTTAGCTCATACCCACAAGAACCACAACTGCAAAAAGAATGGTCTCCACCATTTTATCTTCAGGTATACAAAGTAAAAAAAAAAATCCAAGTATAATATGATGCTTATACTACAACATCAGATGCCTATACTACAACAGCAGGAGGTTCATGGATGAAGGAATCATAGTTTGTAATACTTGAAGCATCGAAAAACCGTAAAGAAAAGAAACAAATTCTAACTTTGATTTCCACTTTGAGATGCTCAAATGGACGATAACCAACTAAAAGTAAACACAATAACAACAATCACATCGGAGTTTATCGCCTGCCTTAGTAACCGACGAAATATAGCAAATTAAGAACTTTCAGTAGATGCCAAAGGTAGGGAAATCAAATTACAACTCAGCTACCAATGAAAAATCGAATCCTCAGATGTTTCATTACCACATATCTATAAACTATCAAGCATGCTAGAGAATCTGAAGAAATCAAAGTTACCATAAAGGTTTCATAACTACATATGTACTGACTATGAATCAAACTAGAGCATCTGAAGAATTTGAAGTTACCATAAATGCAAAACAAGATAGATAATCAGTTCTTGAACATCCTAATATACCCGTAAAATAAACAGTTTTTATGGTGAATATCATCGGCCATTAACAACCAGAATATTATCCCAAGAAAAGAAAACCACGCAAAAGTTAGCTAATTCCGAATCCCAGCCTCCCCAATCCATAAATTTTAACAGTGATAAAGTATTCTGCTACTGCTGCAACATTCTCATTGACCAACCTATGTTGCCCCGACTCAGACACATATTCAAACATGAGAGGATATGATCATTCAAATACACACAAAAAAATAGTAAAAGGAAAACTGAACTTCCTCTTGTCGGACAAATACTCTGTATTCGACACTCACCCACCCAAGTAACATAGGCATTGACTGTGGTGAAAGTTAAACAACCGGTTTTGCACAGAAATCATAGTGACTAAGCCAATTTTACTCGTGTTAATAAGGATTGTAAAACAAGGCAGGTACTTTTTATGTGATCTTTGAAGATAATATGTGTGTGTATATATATCACCGTTGTCACAGCAAGTGGTCCCAATCACCGATCTTTAATTCTCATAAAGTTTTTCTTCTTATCAAACTCCAATTAACAGTTAATAATTAACTCTTGGTTAATCTAAACCAGTCCCTTACTCTACAATCAATGGAGACAAAGCTAGAAACATAAAGTTTATACAAATTAACACAGTCAAGATCCTCCATAAATCAACAAAAAACAACAAACCCAGAAAGAGTTATCACATAACAAACAAATCCCAGGAATCAAAAACCAAAATTTTTAAACATCCAATTCAACAAAAAGAAGCAATCAAAATTCAGGCCCACAGAAGGAGAGAAAGAAAGAAAGAACAAACCTGTAATTTACGTGTCTTTGAGAAGCAGAAGAAAGAGAATGATGGAGATTTCCAATAAACATCGATTTCTCCATTGGTTTTTCTCCTTCCCACGGAATCAAAAGCTCAGACTATGACTGTGACGGTGATGGAGATGAAAAGAACCCAAGTTCCAAGTTCTAATTGAGGGGTTAACTGTTGGGCCGTCGGCTTAGAAACGTGTCAACCTGAATCAGAAGTGAGAGTTATAGAATAATAATAAAAAAAAGGAAGTTCCAAAAACAGCAGCTGCTTGTAGAACAGCAAAAACAAGGCTCCTTGTTGAAAATGGAAAATTAGTTTAAGGCTATCCTTTCTGACGTGGTTTATAGTAACTAGGGAGGCTTTTAAGAGAGTTTTTTTTTTTTTTTTTGTCAAATTTTATTTAAATAAATATAAAAATTCAACTAAATTTATTACCATATCAATTAAATTTTGTAGGTCATTTCTCTGTAGCGAAATTAATTACAGTTAATTGATTGAATAAAAAAAGATATTATGAAGAGGGCATTGGTTCGATACCATAAAAAATTTACATCGGATCTAATCGCATTAATGTATTCAACTCCTCAAGCTCACTAAACCCAGCATTAAAATACACTCAAGTCATTCTTCTATAAATATCCCCTCTTCCAAACCATCACCATTGTACATTACTAAATCTTTGTATAATATAATTATCAAAATAATTAAGGGTGATATTGATTTGATTAAATTGAGTTTTTTTTTTATAGGTTTTTTGAATAATTCATTATAATTTAATTTGATTTTTAATTTTTAATTTTAGATATTTTAATTTATTTTAATACAATGAGCTCTGTTTTATTTTATTTTTTGTATTATTTTATAAATATTTTTAAGAAAAATAGTTTATCTTGTAAATAATTTTTAAAAAATATTTTATATTAAACTTTAAAGCATTTTTATTACTTTAAATACTTAAGTGACAAATAATAAATTGGATATCCGATCATTATCTGGATTCATTATATTTGAATATCCAAATTTATTATCATAAAAGTAAAAGAATATTAAAGAGTTAATATCCGCATCCATCACCATCGTAATTTACGTTAAACATGGTTTGGGTATGTTAAACTGAAAACATATATAATATTTTCTCTCGTACATAAATTTACAGTGAGACCACATTCTGAACTGAAAAAGAACTTCCTCCACGAAATCGATGGAAAAGAAAACGATAGCTTTAAGATTGAGCCAAGTCTTTCCGTCATTCGTGGCGTTTCTGTTTCTTCTCTTTCTTGAAAGCATTGAAGAGGTCGATGCCGAGAAAAGCATTAAGCAAATTCATTCCTGTCATTCCGAGCATGGCAAGTGGCCATTCGATACCCTTTTCGAACTTGGAAGCATCTTTGATTAGCTTTCCGGTTATCAGAATGTGCGATACGAGTCTAGTGAAAACGAACATGATCCAATTAAGAATCCATTCAACCTTCACGACTCGGCTCTCGGCATCACGAACACCGGCCATCCGCCTCAATTTCCTCACATGGAGAAAGATGGAATGCAGCTGCAATGTCGGAACAAAAGGTTAACCTTTTAGCATTCCACAACAACGTCAACAACCTTGCTAGCATTGCCATTAATAAAACTTAAAACTTCTCCGAATCTAAACATGATTTTGAGAAAGAACCAATTAATCGCTTACAGTTTTCATATATCATAAACACCAATATAACATTGAAGCACACCACATCCAATTCTTTAAAAAGAAAGGGCGAAAAAAGATCCCTCATGTGCAGCCTATGTTATTCGGATGCATATGGAAAGACAAATTCAAGCTGTCCTAACAAGACATATACAACAACAAAATATCCAATTACTTACTGTGTATAGCTTAGAGCTTTAAACTTAGGTCCATGCCTTCATATTCGATAATTCAATGCAGCGTGAGACATGTCCCATACTCCCATCTTAGTGACTACCATACTACACTACAAGCTACATATAATTTAAAAAAGTTTAATTATTTATCTTGAACTAAAAACACGTCCTACTAAAAATTAAGTTTCATATGCAACCTGTATAGTTCTCTCAACTTTTTGGCCGAAAAGGAATTGAAACATACCTCACAAATGAGAGTGAGAATAAGATAGTTGATGGTTATATGCCGATACAATGCAAGGGTGAAGCAAATAAGGAGTACTAGATGATGGATTAAAATGGAAGGGATAAAGCCACTATATAGTCGGTACTGCAGCATATCTTGCTGATCATACGCAAAGTAACCACACGAAAAACAAAGAGCCTGGTAAGCCCATGGCCAAGTACCCTCGACAAGTTCCTTATGCTCAAACATCCTCTTGAAACTGGTTAAGGACCATTGGTTAAGCAGAATGAAAACCACTGCAGGGAAAGTAGATAGAAAACAGAATTTAAGAAACCTGATCAAGGAACAAATCCACTTGGAAACACAATGATTGAGAAGAAGAAAGGTACACATGGATAGCCAGATACACTATCTTAAAGCATGTTATCCTTCACATGTGAGCTCTTGCTTTCATCCTTAAGAAGTATAGCTTACTTATTAAAGATGTTAAGACGCTCTTTACTTGGCGTCGACATGCTGCACCACTCTTCATCTAGTAACAAGCCTATGAAGATTATCTTCAATTCAAATATATATAATTGGTTTGTTATCAATACGAATTATCCAACACCACCTAAGCTTGAAGTGATGTTCTTAGCAATACATTCCTGTATGTGTAAATATATTTGAAATTTCCAGTTTGTGAAATTTAAATTGTGTGTGTTTTAATTTATTTAAAATTATAATTTACATGTTAGTCACCAAATTAACTCTTAAATATAAAACCCAAATGCAGTGTTTTTTAATATATAGGCCTTTAAGTCCAAAATATCCAGTTTCTAATATAGTATACATAATGTTTTCTAAAAGCAAATTATGGGTTCAAAATAGCTAACTTCCGACCTAAATTCCCAGAAAAAAAATAAAAGCCAAAAAAGATAAACCCCAAATCTCTGCTATGATTAAGGAAACTTAAGCAGGCAATAAAGCTAAATAGAACAACAGAATCAAGGAATGAAAAAAGAAACAAAAACCCAAGTCAGAAATATGAAATCAAAAAGGAAAAAAGGAAGGGAAGGGGAACCTGAAATGGAAGTAATGGCAGAGTGAAGGAGAGAAACAGAGGTGTTAACAAAGAGAGGGTCACGAGAGACGGAAAACCTAATGACCCAATTGGCAAATTGGTAAAAGCAACCCCCAGCAAAGATGTAAAGGAGGTCCCTCCGCTTGTTGAAGAGGATTTGGAAGAAAACAGAGATCACCCAGAGAAGCAGAGTTGCTGAGAAGAAAGTGGATACTTTAATGGTGCTGGAACTTTGATGTGTTGAAGGCATTGCTGTGACTGTTTGTGAAACAAGAATGGAAGGAGGAAAGTGAGAGAGTTTGCCGCTTTGAATGCTGAAAAAGGGAGGAAGATTAGATTGCTTTCGCAAACGCGCAAACTTCACTCCGCCTGTCAACTTGTCGAATGTGCGGCCCCGTTAGGGCTTAGGGACGTTAAAGCCTCACCCCTACAAATTAGGACATGTGTTAGTAAGCTACTCCAATTTGATTATGAAATCAAGTTTCGCTAACTGAAACGAAGAAAAAATTGTATAAAACAGTGATATTATTTCTTTACACTCGATAAAATATATTGAATTTGTGAAAGAATGGTTCCAATAGCCAAGGGTAGACGAAATCAAGTCTTCTTAATAAAAATTAAGATTGAAGTTCTTGGCTTAATCTTGTTGTTCTTATAGTGATTTCTTGCCCAATGTCATTATATGGTCCAATCACGTTATGAAAGTTAAAAAGATATCAAATTATGTTAAAAATTAAAGTTTAGAGATTAAATCTTAATTTTGAGTATAATAGAGATCAAAATTAAAATTTAACCATTATCTTATAATATTTGAAAAAACAACCTTAAATGCGTGTTATATAAGGGAGGCTTTGTATTTTATAAAAGATGAGGTATTAAATTATATAAAATATTAAAAGAGATTAAAATTTGAGCATAGTATAAGGACCCAAACTCAAATTTAACCGTGAATATATAATCTAGAAAAAAGTAGAGTGATCATGGTTGAAATTAAACCATTATGTTATATTTAGAAAAAAAGCCCTTAAAACTTGGATACTTGCCCTAAGGCCGGAAACTTAAAATAGAAAGAAAAAGAAATAGACAAGTGACAAAGGGGTCACACTTACAGTTGAGAGTAATGTTGATGTACTTTATCCTATTTATAATTTATTTTGTGAAAATACAAAAATCAAAAGCATGCTAAAAATAGGAGACTCGAAATAATGATAGGATTAGAAGCGAGTCAAAGTGGATATTTCGTATCGGCATAATGGACAAAAATGACTAGCTTCCAACCACTTAACGATGCAACCATTATGGTAACCATGGTCACAAGGCATCAAAGCAACCTCCTCGCCTTCCACAAACTCCTCCAAGCAAATGGCACATTCATCCTCCCTCTTCATTATTGGATCCCATTTAACATTTTCCAGACCTTCAATCGATGATCTACTTACTGGCGTGAAGTTGAGCGCGGCGTTCATAAATAATTCGCCAATCAACTCATCATCATAATCAATATTATCATTCATGATGATGTTCACATCAACAACTATCTCCACAACCACCCCTTTATTTATTACTTTAAGCCCACGGTTCATTGGGTTGCTATTTACATCCTTGTAAAACGTAAAATAATGGGAAAGACGATGAACTCGATGAATTCTCGAGAAGCTCTCGAATTAAGAACCATGTAGATAATAATGTTTTGACGATATTGTTCATATAAAAACATGTCTCGATAAAAAATAAAGATTTGATTAAAAATATTTACGATGACTTCATCATCGAGAGATGGAGCATAACGAAACTCTATATTGATTTTGAAAACATTATCATCGAATTCTTTTAAGTCGAGCTCGTTTTCTTGCCTAATATTCACGTTACAAAAAGCCATGGCAGTGTTATCAATTTTTTTTGTGTGTGTGTGTGTGTGTGTGTGTTTATGATATGATTTTGAAAGTGAAGAAACAATACATTTATAGATAGGTGTGTTTTAGCTCTACTCTGATTAGGAGTTCAGTTCAGAGGTGGAGTTGGAATTCAATAATGTTTTTATATGATTTTTTTTAAGAAAAAAAACGGTTAACATGATTTTGAGAAAAAACCTTGCTAGCATTGCAGTTAATAAAACCTAAAACTTCTCCGAATCTAAACATGATTTTGAGAAAAAACCAATTTGGTCGCTTACAGTTTTCACATATCAATATCATAAACATCGATAGAACAATGAAGCACACCTCATCCGGATTCTTTACAAAGATCCCCCACGTGCAACCACACGAAAAGCAAATTAGAGCCTGGTATGCCCATGACCAAGTACCCTTGACAAGTTCCTTATGCTCAATCGTCCTCTTGAAACTGGTTAAGGGCCATCGATTGAGCAGACTGAAAACCACTGCAGAGGAAGTATGTAGAAACCAGAATTTAAGCAACCCGATCAAGGAACAAAACCAGTCGGAAACACGATGATTGAGAAGAAGAAAGGTGCATATGGATAGCCAGAGACACTATCTTAAAGCACGTTATCCTTCACATGTGAGCTCTTGCTTTCATCCTTAAGAAGTATAGCTTACTCATTAAAGATGTTAAGACGCTCTTTACTTGGCATCCACTTGCTGCACCACTCTTCATCTAGTAACAAGCAGGGTGAAGCCAGAAAATATTTTGGCTTAATATAACATTTAGTACCTGAACTTGACACTTTTTTCCTAATTTGGTATTTTTTACTCAATTTGGTACCTAGACTTGACACTTTTTCCTAATTCGGTACCTAAACTTTTTTGGATCCAATTTGGTACTTGAACTTGGCATTTTTCTTATTTTGGTACCTAAGCTTTTTTTTATATTCAATTTGGTACCTAAATTTATTAAATCTTACAAAAATTACGCAAAACAATAATGGTGTTGAGTTTTTTTTTTTTTGTTATGCTAAAAAAAATATTGTCAGTTTTAGAAAAAATTCATGTTAAAAATAGGTATTGAACTAAACTTAAAGAATTAATATTAAAAAAGATTAGGTACCAAATTAGGAAAAAGAATCAAGTTTAAGTCGTGTTAAAAATAGGTATTGAACTAAACTTAAAGAATTAATATTAAAAAAGATTAGGTACCAAATTAGGAAAAAGAATCAAGTTTAAGTACCGACTCATAAAAAAAAAAGTGTCAAATTTAGATATCAAATTAAGAAAAAGTGTCAAATTTGAGTACCAGATTGGACAAAAAAAAAGTTTAGGTACCAAATTAGGAAAAAGTGTTAAGTTCAAATACCAAATATTATATTAAGCCAATATTTTTAAAAAAATCCGAAATTAAATCTTAATTTTTACAACAGTAAACTAATTTAAACTTATAAAAACCTAAATAAAAAAAAAAATATATATATATATATATTTTAGGGGAGCCCCTAGTTTCGCCCCTGGTAACAAGCCTGTGAAAATTATCTTATATATAGAATTGGTTTGTTATCAAAACTGATTATCCGACACCACCTAAGCTTGAAGTGATGTTCTTAGCAATACATGCCTATGTGTGTATATATTTGAAATTTCCACTTTGTGCAATTTAAATTGTGCGTTTTTATTTATTTAAAACTATAATTCACATGTTAGCAACCAAATTAATTCTTAAGAGTAATACGTAAAAAATTTAATCTATTTTTTCACTTACAATTTTAAATTTAATCTAATTAGTTGATATTCTTTTAAATGCCGAGTAGGAAAATTTGTTCAGTTTTTAAATCAATTGAGTGTCTAGATAAAAAAGAACAGTTTACTTGCGTATTTGTGCAACAAAGCTGAGCTTAACTCAAGCTATTTGAAGCTCAAATTTGCTTTTAAAGCTTGAGCTTAAAGGTAAATACGACACTACTCGACCTCGTTCAATTAATCCCCACTAACCTTAATTATTTTAAGCAAAACAACAACAACACACAAGTGGTTTAATTAGAAAGGCTGTGTAAAATTCTAATGGCATACTTTTTGTAAAGGTTGTGAATGACACTTTTTCGATAAAGATTGCGATCCAATATGCTCTCTAAATATGTAAATTCATAGAGAAAATTATCTTACGAGTCACGTCGATCGTTTGTCTAAATTCTCTCACAAATTAAATATTCATGATTTTAAAATACAAAATAAAAATTAAAAAGGTTAAACTAAATGGTTGGTCACTCAATTTCTAGCAGGGGTGAGTTTTCAATCTCGTCATGACAGTGAATCTTTTGATCACGATGTACCCTTTTTTTAAATTGGATAATAATAAATTCAGCCATCGATGTTTACACATTTTATTAATTTGATCTTGATTCTTAAAATTTCAAATATATAGTTCAAAAAATTATTAAAAAATAAAAAAATGTATATAAAATTTTCATAAACTCAAAAAATATAAAAAAAATAATAAAAAAAATCTCTGAAAATTCCAAAAAAGATTATAACTTTTTTTTTTTTTTTTTTTCAAATTCTCGATAAAAATAAAAAAACTAAATTTCTAAAAAAGAATTGTGAAGGAAACTATAAATGGTACCAAAACATCAATCTCCATGACTCCATATCAAGATTTCGAATATGAAATATTCATTGGAAGAAATAAATTTAACTGACAAAGAAATAGAGCTTCTCTCTTTATCAAGTGAATTGTTGTAACGAAGCAAACAATTTCGACTGAAAGTTGAATCTTATTTGTTGGATTCAGAAGGATAAAAAAGAGGAATAAGCTGCAAATGCAACTTCAGAATTTTAACTGAACCAGTGGGGATTTTATGGTGTGGAGCCATACTGCCAATGGAAGAAGCTGCTTTGGTTAGGTCAGACGTGAAGCAAACTAAACTTTGGTCATTGCTAACGAATTAAAATTAAAATTTAATCATTATCTTATAATATTTGAAAAAACAATTTTAGATACATAGAAAAAAAATTATAAAAGTTTTGAGCATAATATGAGGACCCAAACTCATATTTGACCAATAATATATAATAGAGAAAAAAAAGTAGAGTGATCATGGTGGAAATTAAACCAAAATACATAGTGTTGGACAGGTGTGTATAAGTGTAGATTTTATAATCTGAAGTGCTAAACGTAAACCAGATAAGAAGGTTCAAATCATATCCTCCTTCCCTTCCCCAAATTTCAATGATGAAAAAGAATAATGTTGATCAACTCTTTTTTTTTTTTATATAATTTCTTTTTGTGAAAATACAAAAAGTAAAAGCATCCTAAAAATAGGAGACTCGAAATAATTATAGGATTAAAAGTGAATCGAAGTGGGCATCTCGTATCGGCACAATGGGCAAAGATGACTAGCTTCCAACCACTTAACGATGCAACCATCATGGTAACCATGGCTGCAAGGCATCGAAGCAACCTCCTCGCCTTCCACAAACTCCTCCAAGCAAATGGCGCATTCTTCCTCCCTCTTCGTCATTGGATCCCATTTAGTCCTTTCCAAACCTTTAATCGATGACCTACTTGTTGGCGTGAAGTTGACCACAACGTTCATCAATGATTCGTCAATCAATTCATCATTATAATCAATATCATGAATCGATGGCCTACTTGCTAGCGTCAAGTTCATCACGTCGTTCGTCAATAATTCGTCAATCAACTCATCATCATAATCAATATCATCGTCTTGGATGATGTTCACATCAACAACTACTTCCACAACCACCTCTATACTTATTACATTAAGCTCAAGGTTCATTGGGTTGCTATTTGCATCCCTTGCAAAACGTAAAAGAGGAGGAAAGACGGCAAACTCGATGAATTCTCGAGAAACTCCCGAATGAGGAACCAGGCAACGAATGATGTCCCGACGATATTGTTCGGATAAAAACATGTCTCGATCAAAAACCAGAGTTTGGCCAAAAATATCTACGGTGGTTTCGGAGTTGAGAGATGGAACATAACGAACTTCTATATTGATGTTGAACTCATTGTCATCGAATTCTTCTAACTCAGACTCGTTTTCTTGCCTAATATTAACGTTGTAACAGAAAGCCATGACAGTGTTTTGAATTTTTTTGTGTGTTATGATTATGATTTTAAAAGTGAAGAAATAATACATTTATAGATAGATGTATTTTAGTTCTACTCTAATTAGGAATTGAATACAGAGGTAGAGTTGGGCTTCAATAATGTTTTTATATAAAATTTTAATTTAATAAGTGAAAATATTAATTAAAGATATATGATAATTTTTTTTAATTTCGGTTATAAGATTAAAAAAGTTCTAAATACCGTTATCAGTGCCAACAATGAAATGCGTAAATTAAAGGGAGATTTAAAGGACTGGTCTAAGTATTCATCAATGAAGCTGCGGACGCAAGAGCCATACTGCCAATGGAAGAAGCTGTGCTTTGGTTAGGTTAGACGTGGGGGATTTTAAACTATAATTCGCCCCTAATGTTACTATACCATTTATTTTCTCAGATTGGGTATTTACTATTTTACTTTCGGCTCAGTCCATTATCTTTGAATATTTGATTAAAATGTGGACCAATAAAAATTTATCACGTCGAATTTCATTCCAAATAAAAATACCTGTTAAATTTTAAAAAATATATATATATATATATATATTGGATAATTTTTTATTTTTATACTTTTTATAATTTATATACATTTTTTTAGATTTTTTATATATTTTTTTAAATTCTTTTGTATTCTTTAATGCTTATATAGATTTGACAAAAGAAAATACTTATTTTTTTTTTGCAACAAAAAAACACTTGATACCGTGTTATTGCACACTATCTCTTCTTTAAGCTCTGTTAAAAAAGATAAAATATAACGGAAGAACACTCTTAAGTTGTGTATGTACTTTGAATACCAAACTTTTGAACTCCGGAAATGAAAATCGTGTTAGAATAAATTCGTCATTCTGCATTGGAGAGCATGCTTAGATTAAATATCCACGAAATTTTTTCGATTATGTAGGTTATTTATTTAAAAATCTCTTGTTCAAGGCCTAACCCTGTATGGCCCCTCGCTCGACTCGTGAACATCGGAAAAAAGAAAGAAAAAAAAAAAGAAGCAAAGAGAAAATAAATTAAAATATCCTCTCTCTCTCTCTCTCTAGGGTTTGCTCGGATGTTTCCTATAGCAAATTTAAATGTTACAAAACTATTATAACATCGTCGAACCTTCTAAAAATAAAATAAAAATACATCCTGCATTATTTATAGATTGGTCTTTCTTAAATGTAAAGCAAAAGGAGATAAGGGAAAAAGGGAGATCTGTCATCCGCTTAGTCAGTACCAAATCTCGTATTTAACGTACAATGAACTATTTATGTCTCTTTTCTTTTCAAGTCCTGCAAAACCAATACAATTTTTTGTTATTAAAATTTGGAATAGCTAAGGGTTAGCATGATCCATCAGAATGCACTTTGGGAAACAAACACAAACAAGTGCCTTAACACTAAAGTGTATATATAGAACTGTAAGGAAACTTACCCCTCTTCAGAGCTCATCTTTTACTGCCTCTTGATGAGCAGCTTTTTCCCTGTTCTTCTCAATGAAGTCAATGATGCCTTCCTTTGTCCTTTCACCTTCGTATGCACTTACGTTTCCATCGGCTGATCTAAAGTAAACAGTTGGGTAACCTTTAACATCAAAATTTGGATCCACGATATCATTTGCAGTTGCATCCTACAAACAAAAATAGAGAAACCAATGGATCAAAAATAGAGGAATGTCATGTGCCTAGATATTCGTATAATCCTAAGAAAGTTACTTGATAATTTGAGTAAGATCAAAGTAAATGCCACTAAGGAACTATCTAAAGTTTTAAAAAAAAAAAATCATCACGGTGTTACTATTCTACCAGCAATACCCGACCAAGACTTTTTGTTGAATTGCATTTTCTACCATTTTTATCGTTCTCTGCTAATCAAAGTAATACTCAGAACTTCATCTCATCAATTAGATCCAAACTGAAACCAAAACCTTACAAGTTGAGAAATATTTAGTTATAGAAAGCTATATGGTCCCTATCAAAATCAACGAGTGTATAAAAGCTTACAAGTTTTGCAATCAACACTTTAGCATCTTTTTCATAGTGGACAGCAACTTCCTCCAAGATTGGAGCCAATTGCTGGCAATGTCCACACCAGGGGGCATAAAACTCGAGCAGAACTGTTGAGAGAAAAGCTTGATATCATTTTAAAATTCCCAAAAAAAGTGGTTACAGAAATAGAATTATCAAAGCTCATTGTACATGAAGATTGAAGTCTTTTTACCCATCCAAAATATGTTCCCATACAGTTGACTACAAGGATATTCCGTTTCTAAGGGTATCAAGAAACATTACATACAAGGGTACATTGATTACTGGAGTACTAACAAGTTATATACCAAAGTTCAACTCAGTCCAAATTCAAAGTTTCATAATGTTGGATAAAAACAGAACATGTCAATTCTGATTAAAAGAACAGTAAGCACAAGTGTCATGTAGCATGACTACAAACTATGGCAAAGAGGGAAGAAAAGCAACAAGCAAAGTAACAATCACACGCACCATTTTTTCCTGATTTGAAAACCATGTCATCAAGGGTGTCAGCAACAACCACTTTCACAGGTTCATTATTTTTCACCGGAACAGGTTCAGATTTTACATATGGTGGAACTTTTCCTTCCTACAAAAGAGTACTTTGGTCAAACAAAAAAGAAAAACTCACTAATATTTCACAACTCTTGGCTAGATATTGTATGACTAAAACCATGACCTGAACAAGTACATGCTTTTGGATATGCAATTCCACCACATTTATCTTGGTAAGAAAGACTAAGTTTTATCATCTATTCTGAGAAAAATACATCAAATGAGGTGCAGAAGTCACCTTGTAATCCTTTACCCATGGTGCAATGTGATCAGCCTCCAAGTTTGGCTTCAAATACTTCTTCCCCTCATTCTCCAGAATGATGATGAGAGGTACTTGGCTTTCTTGAACTCCAAAATACTGTTTGGCAACCAACAGAAGAATTAGACTTGCTAACAAATCAAGAAACTTACTGCCATATTAAAGTAGATACTAACCTGGAAGGCAGCTTGACTAGCCTCAAGATCTCCCAAAAGGAAACCAATACCCTGTCCTTTGTATTGCTCAGCAACTTCAAGAAATTTAGGTTTTAAGGAATCAACTCCTTCACTGCTAAAATTTGCGAACAACATAGCCTACCATATTCAGAAGTCCTATTAGCTTATGGAACAAGATAATATAGATTGTTACATTCCAACCAGACTGATATTATAATGAAGAGCAAGCAAATAAAGAACTCGATCACATAGTCCAAAAGAAATCAGAAGAGAATCAAGAAGAGTGTATCGGGTAGTTCAAATAAAACCAAGACAAAAGTTCATAACCAAAGATAATGCTCGGAGCCAAACAAATACCAGCAACACACTGCCTTTCTGCAAAGGTATAAGAACAAACTGCTAAAGAGAATAAAATTTCTGATGGTGTATTTCACCTTCACAAGGGGACTGTTAAAGAATTTGATAACGAAGGGGTGATTGCTTGGGTCACTGTTAAAGAGAGTCACAAGAGGAATGCTAGATTCTTCAACAAACTTCTCTAGAGCTTCCACATTAAAATCCTGCAAGCAAATAGCTTCCGCATAAATAGCTAATAGTAAATTGTACAAAAGGTATGTTACATAAACACAACTCAACCTGTATTTAATGATGCCATAGAATCTAGCAATATTTCCACGTTACCTTGAAGTCAACAAAGAGTTCATCAAAAGGCTTGAAAAGTCTGACCACAGGACCAGTCACTGATGACTCGCCACGGGGAAGGTATTTAGCATCCGAAGTATGACCAAATTCATAGTCAGAACGCAATTTCTCAGCAAGAGCCATATAGTTGTCAAACTCTTGACCAGTGAATTTGGGGAACACCCCAACCTATAAACAAACATGTAGATAAAAATCAGCTAAATTTCACCAATGAAAACGGAATAGCAAAGGATTATCAAAGAGCTTACAATTACTATCTTCTTGTCATCAATAAAATTACTAGCATCTTCTGCAGACTTGATCTCAGCAGAAGCAGGACCACTTTGTTTCTTCAAATATTCCACAATACCATCAGCTTCACGTGGGCCTTTGTATTCTTGAACATTCTTTCCTCCATTTCTCAAAATTTTAAGAGTAGGGAAACCCCTGACTTCATATTCATTTGATAAATCTTTGTTTGATTCCTCATTGGCATCAACTTTAGCTAGAAGGATCGGAGGATCGTGTTTACTCAATATAGATGCTGCTTTCTCAAACTATACAACAAACAAAAAGTTTGTCATTAGCCAACTAAGAGTTGAATTATCAACCAAAGCTCAATACTTTGTGGAAAATCTAATTTCATTTACCTCTGGAGCAAGATTCATACAGTGTCCGCACCTAAAAGTAGAGGTCAAAGGAGACTATTTAGTGCAGGGAAGGTGTAGAAAAACTAACAACGCATATTAAGGAAAGATTCAATTCGATATTTTCAATTAAGAAGGCACAAGGAATTTGTAAATTGTAAACAAAGAATTCAATTTAAACCTCTCAAGGTTGAAGTGTTTCGCCACTCTCTTGGTTATACGAGAGAAGCAAATGTTATATTTAGATAATAAATTATTTTATGAATAAAATAAATAAATAAGTAATAACAAGCCAAAAAAGTGTCCAGAAATGCAGCCTGATATGACAAGAATTGTTTATTAAGCATAGCAAAAAATAAAAAAACGTGAGCAGAATATGCTAATAAAAAATGTCAAACTTCAACTACCTACCAGATAAAAAAAACCATGTCTAATTACCAAAAAACCATAATAATCTCAATTATTTAAAACTACGCACTAAAGGGTGAGTGCCAACATTGATATGCTTAATTTTCTAAGTGTTAACATATATTGGGTTCTATTGGGAGAACCATAAGTTCATAACCAATACCCTTGCCGAATATGTGCAATGCAGATGATGGACAGGGGTACCCAGGGAGATAATGAGTCAGAGAAACATAGATCTAAAATGCCATATCCACACAAACAAATACGACTCCTAATCTAAGGCAGTCTTAGTATTTAGTTAGAATCGAAAAGAATTACTAGCTGCTTCCGATGGAAATGATTCCCTTTTAGCTCTCGATATGGAATCCATGATCGAGATCACTTTCACATAATCAAACGCCAGATTGCAAACTAAGAATTCAATTTTACATAACGAATTGCTACTTCCAATCAAGCAATGCTAACATTAATACTAAAAATCCTAAAAGAGTTCATTTAAATGGCATTGAATTTTTAACAATTTATTTAGATCTGACTTCTCAAATCTCTAATCGACTACTAAACTTATTGCATGTACTTGGAAAAAAAAAAAAAAAACGTAATTAACGGAACAAAAATCGAAACTAAAGGGGGAAATGAGACATAAAAGTTTACCAAGGAGCGTAAAATTCGACGACTATGAAATCGTGCTTACTAACGGTGTCAGTGAAATTAGATTGATCCAAAGTCAAGACAAACTCTCTCGATTCGCCACTCTCTTCAGCTGAGATCGCCGTTAGAGAGCATGCGATTACCGCCAAAGCAAGCCAAACGGAAACGATTCTCCCCATTATCGAACCTCTCTTCCTTTTGTTTCTCTCACTTAATTTGCCTTTTAGCTTTCCGTCTCTGAGATTTATAGGGTTTTAAAGTAGCAGTGATAGCAGCCAAGGAGTTCAGAAAGTGAAGGAGACAAAAAAAGGAATTCGTTGACCACGCTCTCGAGTAGGCTATGATGATCTAATCGCTTCGTGCGTGGTTCGATCTAAACGTGGAAGATAATAATTGGATGTTATTCGTGTGATTAGGAGAAAAATCAGTGATAGAATGTCTTTTGAATTTCCCAATATTTTTTAATCAACAAGGCTAAAGCAGCCGAATATTGCCACCTCATTTTTATTGTATTTTAGTCGGCGTTATCTATACAGTCCGTGAGTTTTGGATCTTATAATTTTTTTCCCGATGTGGACCGTTTTGTACAATATATCAATCTTAATTTTATTTTTCTCAGTTTTTTCTAAATGATTTACAATATATTTATAATTATATTTAATTTTATCGATTTATTAAAACCATTAAATGCTCTGCCAAACAAGTTTGGCAACACTATGTATAATAAATGTTGAAGACCTGACTTGTACGGTCAGGTCTGCCATGACTTGTGGAGAAGTTTAAGAAGATGAATTCTGTTATCTTTTTTCTTTTTAAAGGGAGAACAATAACGTTAGTTTAAATAATTGAAACTGAAGGTTAGAGATTAGGCTTTACGGGCATTTATTCCGAAAAAAAAAAAAGAGTTAGGACGTTTGTAAAGTCCACTGTACAAACTTAAAGGCTCATTTAATATTTACGAGTTAGATTGTTGTTAGAATTTTGTTATTATTTTATAATTCATAAAAAGTTAAAAAATATAAATGAAATTTCGCAAGCATTGAGGTTAATTTCAACTTTTTAACACTCAAATTTTAAGTTAGAGGTAAATTGTTTTTCATATGTCTTATTTTATTTCAACTTTCAATGGTTTTGCTGCTATCAGTAATATTGAGGAAATTCAGAGTATTTATGCATGATGTTTCAAGAGTTGGAAGATCAAGTTTAAACACGTGTTACAGGGAGCAACAAAGTGACAGACCTTTTGGCAAAATCAATAGTTGGTAATTTGAATAGTTTTGCAGTCTTTCGAGACCCTCCACTTTCAGTCTTATGCTTGCTGGAGGATGATAGAGTTGCTGCTTTAATTTATGATGATTAATTCTATGATAAACTCCTAGTCCATACGAGTTTTCTATCTTTATTACCAAAAAAAAAATAAAAATAATTTTATTATATTTCATTTGTGGCAATTGTATATGATAAGATTAGATTGTCACATATAAAAGTGTGCATAATAAGGTCTATACAAAATATATAGATCAATCTTATAAGTTTTGATACAATTCGATTCAAAAAAATGAACTTATTTTTTATCCAATTCATCTCAAAAAATAGTAAGCTTAGATCCGACTCGGTCATACTTATTTTTTTAGATAATTTTTATTTAAAAATGATTTTTTTTAAAAACATAATACACTAAAAAACACTAAAAATAAAAATTTTCTAACACATTAAAAAGTATTTATATTAAAAACACTGACATAAATATAATAAATATTTTATTATATTAAAAAACATATATAAATATGATAAATGTTTTATTGTATTAAATATAATTTTTAAAATTTTATATTTTAAATTGAGTTATTTAGTTAGATAAAAAAAAATTTAAAGTTTTGAATAATGAATTTAATTGTCATTGAGTTAACAATTTAATATAAATATAAATATATATATAATTATTTACATATATAATTAATATAATATATTCGACCTAATTCAAACCAAAAAATTCTTATCAATTTAATTTTTAAATGATTCAATCAAATTTTTATCGTTTTTAGAAAAGAAAATATAATTTTTTATTGACTAATTTAAAATTTTATAAAATATAAAAGGACTTAAATGAAAAAATACATGAATTTTCAACTTCAATCCTCATGTTTATAAACTCATTTCAACTAGTTTTAAACCAATTTCAATATTTTAAATAGTATCAAGACCAAACAAACCGCTGCTTTTCGATCTAATAGGTCAAATTCAATGGTCACATTCACTGTGCTGCCAGATGTCTTCCAACTAAATAATAAGCAATGATTCTCGTCAGCGGCCAACAAATCTGCCACCTCACCTGACCATCGGCCTGCCTCATCGTGCTTTCATATACCCATATCCCATCAGACGAAAATAGAGGGAACTATAAATTGGCCATTCAAAATTTTCAGAATTTAACACACTATAACATCATATTCCTTCCAGCACTACAAATGAAACATAAACCGGAAGTTTTATAGTCTGGAAATGAAGAACCTTGAGAGTAAGTTGGCTTCACTCAATCCATCCTTCCCTTCAAGATTCTTTCCTTTACTTCTGTTGGTGTGCTGCAAATTTACAGACATAAAATATGTTGGGTTAAATTTTCTAGACAATCTTTGTATTTTAGTTAAATTTGCAATTTAGTCCTACTATAAAACTAATTTCATCTTTGTCTGTTTGATATTGGTTAGACCTATCCTACGGCCAAGCTACCTGCTCAAGTCCAAAGGGTCACCCAATATTTGTATAGGTTCGAAAAAATTAGAAAAAAGGGGGACTTAAATTGGCTCGAGTTTGACCATTTACAAATATGAGCTAATTTGGACAAAATTTGATGCCTATATTTCAGACTGAGTAGATATTTATGCTGCTGGTAGCATGCATAGGCTTGGCCCAACACATGTACATCACTAATATTGGTGCAAACAAGTAAAATTGATAACTGTGTTAACGAAAAACCATTTAAATGCTATTGTACACTTCGGACCTCTGACAAAACTTATGCTCTTAATATAAAGAAATTCTTTTACCGCTTTAATTCTATCTACAATTCTAGATTATCATATTTCAGAATTTGATGTATTTAACAGTTTTCTATTAATAGTGTTAATCAATTTTACTTATTTTCTTCAATATCAAGTGTATAAAGATTAAATCACTCGATTCTATGTTACTGCCTAGATACTTTAACCCTAAATATTGCATTCTCTATAAGAGAAAGGAAAGAATTTCGATGGTTTTAATCAAGATCCACTTCGGCAA
The DNA here is from genome assembly GCA_039519145.1 of Kokia cookei. NCBI lineage: Eukaryota > Viridiplantae > Streptophyta > Magnoliopsida > Malvales > Malvaceae > Kokia > Kokia cookei. Next base: position 22,064,104 of record CM076902.1, read on the forward strand.
ACCCTATAACAAGTATCACCCTAGGGAAAAAAATGCTAAGATAATATACAAGGAAATCATTCAGAAATGCTTACACGACATAGACATGTCCTCCCCAACCACTAAGACAGTCACGATCTACTGATGAAAGGAGAGCTTGCGAAACCGTTTCAAACAATTCCTCGGGTTCCTTAATAAGAAGAAAACATTTGAGTCAATAAAGCATGAATAATTTAGTAGGTAACAAAAAACTTTTAACAATGACCAAATAATCTACTCCAAAAAAAAGCACCATGTCTAAGCTTTTAGGTTACATGCACAAAAGGAATGGATTTTATGCTTCTTGAAAAGGATTCAAATCTACTGTGATTGTGTTTCGATTTGAGCATAGTAAAATAAATGAAATGACCAACCATGTCCTCCTTGAACATTGACTCACAAGCACCGTAAAGAGACTCAGAGGCAGTGCCAGCCACAACAAAATCTTTTGCAAGCTCCCTGCATTTAAAAGATAGCAAGCATAACAACTAAAATATGAAAAATAATTCAACCTACATGATTCAAAACAGTCTTGCCAGTCAATAATCCAACTCATTGGTACCAAATTAAACATTAAAACAAAGAGAGTAAATTACATGATAAAGCTCATATGGCTACGCTAACATGCTATGATCATCCAGAAATTCCTTAGATTTTGAATAATAATGTTGGAGGTTGTCCTTTTAAAATATTAATGCATCAAAAGGAAATTGCAAAGATTGATCTTAATGCTATGCATGTCCTAAACTTAATAATACGAAATCACTCAGATAATTCTTCTGCTTGTTAAGTTATTGGAATTTAAGTAATGGTAGCTACACCTGTCCCATTTGGAAATTGGAAGTAACCAATTTGAAAGTCAGAAAAGATAAGAGGGTAATAGCTATCTACAAACATATGGTCGTCTGAATCAAAACCTTGTTGCTATTCCAGAATTTAAAGTGCCACTGACTACCAAACTTCTTTAGATTTTCTTTTAAAGCAACCAGTATGGATATATACATTTCAGGTTTCCTTGAAAGGTGAAAAACAAAGAAACATGCAGAATTTTTTCAAATTTAAGCTTTATTTGTCTTGAAAGTATTAACATCAACATACACACACACACAACCTTTATAGAAGGAAACTAATTATATAGAGTTGTGGCTAGGGGAAGGTTTCTCCCAGTTTATCATGTGTGGCAGGAGAAGGCAAGTAAAGAATGTGGTTTTGCCCTTATTTTGTTAACAAGCTGCAATTATGATTGAGACCCCACACCCTAGTTTGTCAAGCATCAAGGATCATATGTAATGAGATGTATTCAACAGAGTCGGAACAATAATGGGAGTCTTTTATTGATCAGCTCCGAATTACTGCTTTTGAACAATAGAAGGTTTTTTTACTAAAAAATGCTCAGATTTCTGCTTCAGGGATAATAGCAGTGTTTTTTTTTATTATTAAACAGTGTTCAAATTTATGATTTTCTCTTTTAGATGTCACAGGCCACCTGGCAATTTGTTATCATGGAGTAAAAGTTCTTTCTTTGACTTTTGATTAAGACATTAAATAAAGTTTTCATTTCCATAGAGGAACTTTCAACAGCAAAGCTTGTCTCTACCGAAGGAAACTTGCAAGCAGTTATTTTACAAGACAAAGTCTCATGTTCGTTAAATACTACAGGTAAAGCAAATATGAATATTCCAAGCAACTAAGACAACTTTGCTTCAAAAATTACAAGGGAATGAAATCAGCTTACTTTGCTCCAATGGAATCCATGGTGCAAATGAAAGGCTTGTCTTCATCTCCCAATCCGGCAATTACTGGTTGGCAAAAGTATGGACCAAACCTATGGGGAAAAAAATGTCATAAAACTTATCTCTTGCACGCATAAAAAGTGCACCCTTTTCAATTGCAATTCCCACCTCAAATCTAACACTTCCAACTAATTCCTTTCGAGGTGGGCATATCATAAAGTAAGGCTTGAAATTATTAGGAAAAGATGAAATCCATCTTTTAGATTTCAAGTCTAGAAAAGAAACTATGAAAAGAGAAAGCCAATATCATCTCATTGCTCAGTTTCTTCTCAAAAGCTAAGTAGGTTATTTCCCTTCAAGGACATATGTAAGGTTTTTCACATGACATGTGCTACATAAACTTTTCCTCCCCTGAGCTCCATTTCTTTTAAAAGAAATACATTTACTTTTAGCCATTTAACTAGTATTATTCAAAAGCATGGTTGCTCCAACTCTTTAATTTTTTTTGAAGCACTCATGTCTAACACTCAAGTCCACATATCCAGATGAGTACCGGATATGACCCTCCAATACATGGAAAAACTAAGAAAAAATTAAACATACCTATGCAAAAACACATATCAAGAAGAGACTTAAAGCCAGTCTTAGTAACACAATTCGAAAGTTCTATACATCAATAACAGTTACAATTTACCATCTCTCAACTACTTTTATCTTATAGACCCATTATCCTTAAGAAATCAATTCTCTCCTAGTAGTTTTTCTAATTAATTTGAATGTCCAACTAATCAAGAGTTAATATTTGGCAGTATAAAGCAAAACTAAAGCTGCACATTTCTTTCATTTATTGAACAAAGCCAAAGATAAGTAAGTGAGGATTTTAAACAAACCTTTTCTCGTAAAGAAGAGCAGAAACAAGGTTAGCAAAAGTCTCAGGTTTCATGTCCCTCTCTTCTCTTAGCTCATACAACTTATGCCGAAAGACAAGCCTTTGATACCTTGAATTTTAAAAAAATAGATAATTATTTATTAAGTGAAAAACCGAAATCATAAAAGGCAAAAAATAAGAGGAAAAAAGGGTACAATGTTTGAGCATCGGTGGCAAGGCCAGAGAGACCGAGAAAGACACGATCGTGGATTTTAGAAATCCTTTGGAAATCAGTGGCGATTGTTTGGAGTTGAACTCCGAGTCTCCGATCGCTAGCGATGGCGAAGCAGTTCTTGCCTACTATGGCTACCAGAGCGCCCCATTGTACTCGAAGATCTGCATCATTGTCGACCACAAAAGAAAGAAACTCTGTTAT